>JARGCU010000016.1:1092500-6092500 GCA_029227775.1 Morpho helenor | reverse complement strand
ATCGATGTTACGAGTATTAAAAGACATTTAATAACATTATATAAAGTTTTACTTTCTTCTTAGTTAATACATGAATACAAATAAAACAATCAGGATATTTTAATTAATTTTATTAGCACGAGTCGTCGGAATGATAATCAACACTAGACTCCTCCGATGAGGAGTCTTCAGTAGCAGTTATTATTAGCTCTTGTGTAGATAATATATTATCAAACGCAATATCACGTTCTCAATCAGAGAATATTACTCTTTTAGTTCTTTCCACCACACTTGCCCAGTTCTCGGCCGTTACGTGGGTGCAAGCATTTTTTAGCAATTGCAACATTTTATTCGCTGTGAATGGGGGGCTTGTATTGCATCTCGCAGCATGCCCTTTTACTTGTGCCCATATAAGTTCTATTGCGTTGTACTGGCAGTGGTATGGAGGAATCCGAAGAACAGTATGGCCATATTCTGCTGCCATTTCATTGATTACATAGCGTTTTGCTCTCTTTTTGGTTTTTAATATTTTTATTAATTCAACTTTTAACATTGAGTCGTCCACATTTTCTCCATTGTCCCGAAGCCAATTAATTATTTCATGCTTTTTATTAGCCTGTGTTGGCATTTTGTCAATTTGACGGGAGTGGTAGGGCGCATTATCAATACAAATTATTGATGGTTCTTCCAATGAAATGAGCATTTTTTTGAACCACTCTTCATACACATTTGCATTCATCTCTTCGTGGTAGTCATTTGATTTCTTCGATTTAAATGCCAACAGTGCGTCTTGTACAAATCCTTTTGCTGTACCTGCATGGCAAATGATTAGGCGCTCACCTTTTCCCATTGGTACTGAGGAAGTGGAATCAGCAGTATCATCAGTCCAGAAACGAGATAGTGTGTGGTTAGCGTTGAGCCATGTTTCATCCGTGAAAACAATATTTGCCCAATCTTGTATTTTCTTTGCCTCTCTTAAAAAATCACAACGTGCTATAGCTATATCTGTGCGTTCCATTAATAATTTTCTTTTATTTAACTTTTTATATGAAAAGCCAATTGTGTTCAAAACTTTGACCAAAGAAGATTTTTCACCATGAAATAGACCACTTCTTTTCAAAGAAACAATAAGTTTTCTCAAAGTTGGAATTTCTTTTCTCAAGTAGTAATCTAGTTTACGTAGGTTATCATTAATCGAATTACTTAGGTACGTAATTCGATTAATGATAGTAGGTACTATAATCGGAATGGTATCGCATACGAGAATCTTTAGGACATCACTATCGTCAATCTGTCAAAAGATGGTTAATATAATGGACAGTGTATAAGTACTTTATTAATTTTATGAATTTTAAAATGAATGCAGAATAAGAAAACTCACCCACCGAGATAAAACAACAAGACTGCATACAATAATAAAAAGAAAAACAATTACTTAAAGAGAAAAAAAAGGAAAATTTAGACTTAAGCAATACTTATATCACACGGTACATCGTAGTTTATCACTGTATTTCACAAAGAAAAAAATTAATTTGGCACTCATACTGACACCTTATAAAATTATTTAGGATTTATACTGGTAGTTATTATCATAGATTATTAACTATAAAATAGATGGTTGAGATTCATACATTGGCGCGAGCCTATTTTCGGTGGTATGGGGGGGTGCAGAGTAGCACTATAGCTACTTACATTCTCATTCATAAAAAAACTATCTGCCTCTCACCCGATTCATTCATAAAAACGGATTTAGTCTCAGCTCTGACTCTTTCTCACATATGGAGTAGTAATATATATAACGTATGACGTAAAATCGTAGTAAAATTAGTGATGTACTTGGTGCGCTAAAACCGTAACTAGTGATGTCAAAGTTTTATCGATTCACATTTTACTCTTACCGATTATTTGGATAACCGGTTTTCCTGTAACATATTAATAATGATTTTTAGATTTTAATAAAACAAAATATTTAAGGAAATTCTTTAATAGACTTTTACTGTAATAAAAAATTTTATATTCAACAGCCGTTTTACATTTCTATGTGCATGCTTCTTAAAAAAAAAAGTTTTTTCCTAAACACGCTAAAAGTGCAACTTCAAAAATGATTACTATTTTTAAATAGGAAACAGAATCGGCGATCATGTATCTTGAAAATATAGGAATTGTAATTTAAATTATTATATATTATTATTAAATATAATTAATTATAAGTATTCACTCGAAAACAAATTTACAAGATTAGTATTTGAAACAATAGATGCTTTCGTTTTTACCGTTTTAGTATTTAGGAAAAAACATTATACTTAAAAGGAGTATACTTGATGGTAAATTATAAATATTAGTCTTTTTTAGATATATTGGTAGTAGTTTTATAGAATATTAGTGGTTTTTATCTCTAAGTATAATATTTTCCATCAAACCAGTTAACACTTCGGATTTATACATATAAAGTAAGAATTAAATTGTGAAATTTTGCCATAATTAATGTGCCAATTGATACCAAGCTTTTCGATGAAAGAAAACATCATGAGGAACTATACTCCATGGGTTAAGTATTTAACTAAATGTAAACATGTCAAAACAGGTAGTTTATAGTAGGCATTATCTGCCTACTATAAAGTACCTTTTTTATTACAACACATTATACTAACATTTAATATAATTTTTAATTCTTTTAAAGAATTTAAAATTATTGATAGTATTCGCACCACTTTATTATGGCGTGATTGCTATCAATAATTTTTACAAACTTTGAAACAATAAATAAGAATTATAAATTTTTTAAAGAAAACGATGGATAATATTAAATACACTAAATTACTACACATTTAAGTATCACAGAGTGAAGCTATTAGAATATTGATATTATGTTGCGTTGGTTAATCCAATTACCATTTTAGGTAGTTTACTTGGCTAATTTGTATCTGCTGAATTTTATTAAATTATATATTGCTGTTTTGCTATACTAAAGGTATAAATATTTAATTTTAGAAAATACCAATCAATTTATGAAAATTACATTTATAAATATTAGAGATATTCTTTTGACAACTGCAGTTGAATCCCAATTTTTTCATTTGTTAATAATATTATTGTTATGACATATTTGTCACTCCTGAATCACATGGTTTTGTTTGTTTACATCTTGTTATGTTTCTATACTTATGGAGTATATATAGTAAAATAATAAAAATTTTGAATCAATTTTTAAATGTTAATAATAGTAATATTAGTTAGTTACTTTTGCCTCATGTATCATAGTTCTATAACTTTACTTGCGATAAAATTTTCCATTTCCATTATCGTTTTCCAAGTATCTGCAGTACTGTGAATTCTCCTTAATTGATACACCGTTGTCTAACTCGCATTATGATTACGATTATGCAAAAAACTTTTAACAAATCATATTTATGATTAATGCAAGTTAACCAGGAATTATAGTTTTTTAAGTTATATACATTTTTGACTAATTAACACTTTACATGCCATATAATGCCATTCCAAAGATATAAGTTTTTGTGATGGATAATATAATTTTAACTAGATCAAATCTTTCAGTTTTATTAGACAATAGCGTAATTATAAAAATTTCACAATTTAAATAATCCTGTTTTGAAAATATATTACTCCAAGGATTGCTCAGGTTTTTAGTTTTGCTACACAAGTAAAAACACGTGTTTTGAATAGGAATAAATGGTGTTAATGTTAAAATACACAATTTTTAGCAGCAATACAGGCAGAACTCATAATTCATTATAAGCCCGTCGTTTAAGCAAACTAACAATTAAACTAGCAACTAAGCAATTGTTATTAATTTTCCTGAGTAATGAAAATTTTAAACCCATTCATCTCAAAATATAAGTTTTTGAGTTGTACCGCTATTGCTGCACATGACCGATATATCAATATACTGAACCGGTAATATGATATGGCTTGGGTCTGGAAAATATTTCTGATGGAATACAAGGTACTATAACTATCAAACAATAATATTAACCAATCATGTTTTAAACAATGAAACCAAATTATGATCCGTTCTAGTGTGCTAGAGCCCCCTTATCCACGGATTTGAGAAAAAATCCATTGGGTCCTAGTTAAGAAGTTTCAAACTTCATAATGTTTGTCAATTATACTAATATGAATACTATTTTGAAGACACAACCTTCTCTTGAGTCCTCTAGCATTGAAGCGGACTTTTACAGCCTTATTCCAAAATTCCGAATGGTTCAGGCGGCAAAATAAATTGTTAGTGAATAAAAGCATTCGCGCTGTGAAAATGTTATTACTAATGTCAATAAATGAGGCTAAATAATTATGATTCGACTGAAGCTCTTCATATATGTTCATCTGCATCATCGGGCTCGTGGACACTTCCCGGCGGAAGAGTTCGCAGCATATTTAACCTGTAATAAATAAATTATTCTTTAATAATGTATAGATAGAACATTAGTTTGCAAAGGTAGTCTTACAGACAATCTTGGCATTGATATCCTCTGAGTAGAATAGACCACCCTCATTTCTTACCGAGGTGTCGCGAAAACCGATTAAGGTAAGTTGACGTCGGGCAGGCGACCGGTCGTAAGATACCAAATCATGTGATAACATGTTTAAAACATGTTGTGCCTACCCCATTTAGAGTGGGATAAGGGTAGGAGAATGATGCATTGACAAATAACAGAGATTTTAAATTTTAAAAATATATTTTTAGCTTCTACTGGTCTTAAATAGTGTCTGGAAAATATTTTTTTCGTGTCTATAACTTTGTCTACAGTTATATTTTAAGTATAGAATAGAGACTATAATTATAAATTTTGTTTTTTTAATAATAAAATATAAGGGGTATCTGTGACAATCTTTGTGTTATGTTAAATATCTTTGATTTTGTACTGTTAGCAGTACCAGGCTAAAAATATTATGCTTTCCAAATACTGTATTGTATGTGACAAAGTTCCAATGATCATCACTAATATGTCTTTTAAGCTATTCTTATATCACACACTTTTTTGCATCACTATAATAGAGGAAAAATTGTACCAAACATTTTTTGTTATATCTCAAACGGATTAGGCAGTTAGCCCATTAGACATATAAGCTTCAGTTTTAATAGAAAGTGAAATGGACAGACTGACATACTTTACATCAAATATTTACTTGCCTTCATCTAGTCAAATCAATTGACCTAATCATGTGCTTCATCCCATAAAGCATCAACAGCATATAGCCCTTAGACGTCATCCCAAGGAGTACTCTCTTTGGCTATGACCAGGTTCATCTGAAAATTATTGCAAATACATTTTAATAAATATGGAACAAGCTATGGATAGCTCAGCGGTGAGGCCGTTCGACTCTGTAAAGACGATCATGGGTTTATACCCCGCGCAGGCACATGTCTAATTGACAATTGCAATTTATGACACGCTTTTCGGTGAAGGAAAATATGGTAAGGAAATCCGCATACTTCTAGCGAATTCTAGGGATATGCGTAACCTACCAATCCGCATTGGAGCAACGCGATGGTAGGTCTTTGCTACAATACTTCTCTCCAAAAAACGGATAGAGGAAGCTTATGGTTCCCACTGCTGGGGTGGATAACAGGCCGTTACTTTAAACATACACATGCCAATTTTTGTGTTTACAAACAAAAATGATTTATATTTGAAACATTTTAACTCACTTGAAGAATATCAGCCATTGTATCAGATATTAATGAATTCATTGCAACAACAGTAGCAGTGCCTTGACCAGACACAGTTACTCAGACAAAAAATCTAGTTGAAATGTGCATAACTAAATGGGATAGTATGTTAAAGTATCTTGAACAAATAACTTTCTGTTAAATAATTAAAGTATGTCTGTAATCCATATTGTCTGTCGCAGAAAGAATAAAAACTATTCAGAAATAACCACCTAAAACATAGAATATAACTGATATTGGGTATGACATATGATATACAACACTTCAATAAAGCATACACAATAAATATTACTATAGAAGGAAAAGTTTTATTTTTATTATTTTAGTTTTATTTTTACTTATATTTTAAAATTAAAAAATAAAACTTCCCTATATTATCACAGTTCAATAAAAACACTAAGGATATACTATAATGCTATATGCTTCGAGGTCCCTGATTTAATAAATGTATATATAAATTGAAAAACACTAGCTTAAATTGTACTATATATTATAGAAAAAGAATATAGCACGAAAAATACTATATTTTTATCGCTAATTGCAATTGTCGTGCTTTTTTTAATTAACTGTGAATGGAACGCACCCGCAGCCCTGCATAGGGAATGTAGGAACGAAACTCATTCATGTATTTACGGGGCTTAGTTAGTTAGTAGCTCTAACTCCGTGTCATTATCCAGCGAAAAGTAATAAAAAATAATCATGGAAAAATAAATAATGATTGAAAATAGATGTGTCCTATTTTTTTTCCTGAATTTCCTAAAAGTACTATATTTTTTTGATTTAAAAAGAAAAATAGTATTTTTCTTCAAAAAAAAGGTGGCAACCCTAATCGCGCCCTTTTTGATTAAATAGGGGCAACACTGTGCCGTTATTGTTTCCGGTGGAGTCTTACTATATATACCGATAAAACGTTTCAGTGACATTCAGTCCTTGTTCGTCATTCAAGAGAAGTGCATCTCGGAACGGGAATTGTGGTATTCCTATTATATCGTGTTATTGTATATAGTGTGCGTTAACAAGAAGTTTATGGAATTGTCTAATTTTAATTAAAAATCATTTGTTTGTTTATATATTTTTGCGTAAGTAAAAAGTGATTACAGTTATATATTACGTATAACGAACGTTTCAGGTGAGTCAGTACGTTTCAATTTTCTTCGTATTAAATAGTGCAAAAGTATAGTTTATTTGTTATTAAGTTTTGGATAACTACTCACATTTTATCCGAGAATGTTTGTTGAAATTCAAACATTTGAGTTGTTGAGTTTGTGATAGTGAATGTATATAGTGCTTGTGTATGGTGGTGGCGGTGGTGGAGGTTTGTGCATGTGTTTTTTACGAATCCTGCATGTATCAGGTATGATAACCAATTGTCCACTCTACATTTAGCATTATATACATTTTCTATTTTACTTCATCGCCGATTATAGCAAAATAGTTTTATTATTACTTTTGCATAATTACTCTGTTTTAATCATAGCTTAGGTAAATATAGATTATAGTATAGTAAATATACATTAGCTTCAAAAGCGCGCTACTTTGTAAGACGTTTTATTAACGGGCTAGCCATTATAAAGGTGTCGTACTGATTTCTGAAATTGCGCAGTTTTGGTAATTCGTACGTCATTAATTTTTACAATTTTTTTTGTAATGGTTATGTGTTGCGGTTGGCAAAGAGCCGGTATTTGGCACCTGCAATACATGTAAAACCTTAATTCTTTTCCCAGTCGCTTTTGGCTACTGATGTTTGAGTGCACGCTTACATCTGTGGCTAAAATTACGGGAATCTAACTTAGCTTCATAAATTCAGACTTCACTTGAGTATTAGTTACCTCAAATGCATTTTCTCAAATTACAGAGGTCCTGGTGGTTGACGCTACTGTTCGGCCTGGCGCTGTTCGAGCGCTCGAGGCGACGGCGGAGCGACAGCAGCTGCGGCATAGCCGGACGGGCCGGCCTGGGGTGAGGGGCGGCGGCACGTCTCCATTGGCAGCAGCGAGGCCAGACCAGCGTAGCTCGTGGAGTCACGAGGCCAGCTGTCGGACTGCCCTCCTGTAAAATTAATCCATTAATTTCATTCAATCCATTAATTTTTACATTTTTTTTTTGTAATGGTAATGTGTTGCGGTTGGCAAAGAGCCGGTATTTGGCACCTGCAATACATGTAAAACCTTAATTCTTTTCCCAGTCGCTTTTGGCTACTGATGTTTGAGTGCACGCTTACATCTGTGGCTGAAATTACGGGAATCTAACTTAGCTTCATAAATTCAGACTTCACTTGAGTATTAGTTACCTCAAATGCATTTTCTCAAATTACAGAGGTCCTGGTGGTTGACGCTACTGTTCGGCCTGGCGCTGTTCGAGCGCTCGAGGCGACGGCGGAGCGACAGCAGCTGCGGCATAGCCGGACGGGCCGGCCTGGGGTGAGGGGCGGCGGCACGTCTCCATTGGCAGCAGCGAGGCCAGACCAGCGTAGCTCGTGGAGTCACGAGGCCAGCTGTCGGACTGCCCTCCTGTAAAATTAATCCATTAATTTCATTCAATCCATTAATTTTTACATTTTTTTTTTGTAATGGTAATGTGTTGCGGTTGGCAAAGAGCCGGTATTTGGCACCTGCAATACATGTAAAACCTTAATTCTTTTCCCAGTCGCTTTTGGCTACTGATGTTTGAGTGCACGCTTACATCTGTGGCTGAAATTACGGGAATCTAACTTAGCTTCATAAATTCAGACTTCACTTGAGTATTAGTTACCTCAAATGCATTTTCTCAAATTACAGAGGCCTTGTGGTTGACGCTACTGTTCGGCCTGGCGCTGTTCGAGCGCTCGAGGCGACGGCGGAGCGACAGCAGCTGCGGCATAGCCGGACGGGCCGGCCTGGGGTGAGGGGCGGCGGCACGTCTCCATTGGCAGCAGCGAGGCCAGACCAGCGTAGCTCGTGGAGTCACGAGGCCAGCTGTCGGACTGCCCTCCTGTAAAATTAATCCATTAATTTCATTCAATCCATTAATTTTTACATTTTTTTTTTGTAATGGTAATGTGTTGCGGTTGGCAAAGAGCCGGTATTTGGCACCTGCAATACATGTAAAACCTTAATTCTTTTCCCAGTCGCTTTTGGCTACTGATGTTTGAGTGCACGCTTACATCTGTGGCTGAAATTACGGGAATCTAACTTAGCTTCATAAATTCAGACTTCACTTGAGTATTAGTTACCTCAAATGCATTTTCTCAAATTACAGAGGTCCTGGTGGTTGACGCTACTGTTCGGCCTGGCGCTGTTCGAGCGCTCGAGGCGACGGCGCAGCGACAGCAGCTGCGGCATAGCCGGACGGGCCGGCCTGGGGTGAGGGGCGGCGGCACGTCTCCATTGGCAGCAGCGAGGCCAGACCAGCGTAGCTCGTGGAGTCACGAGGCCAGCTGTCGGACTGCCCTCCTGTAAAATTAATCCATTAATTTCATTCAATCCATTAATTTTTACATTTTTTTTTGTAATGGTAATGTGTTGCGGTTGGCAAAGAGCCGGTATTTGGCACCTGCAATACATGTAAAACCTTAATTCTTTTCCCAGTCGCTTTTGGCTACTGATGTTTGAGTGCACGCTTACATCTGTGGCTGAAATTACGGGAATCTAACTTAGCTTCATAAATTCAGACTTCACTTGAGTATTAGTTCCTTTAGTTGCACTTAGTCTAGTGCTATTCCATCTCTGAAAATAATTTTAAAAAATTAAAAAAATTAAAAATTGTTACTATTCAAATAGAACCTCTTATGAACAAGGTTGTATTTGAATCTATATGAATAGTTGTTCTATAATATAAAAAAAATGTTGTCTGTGTCATTAGGCATTGATTTGTTAAGAAAGAGTAAATGGGTTCACTTTTAGAAAAATTGCTTTTTATTATTGCATAAGTATGAAGGAGAAATATTGTTTGTTATTTAATTTCTGTTAGATATAAACAGTTGCACATTTTAAGTGATTTATAAATTACATAAATATTTACTTTCAGTTTTATAGAACAGTCTTTTAATATTGCTGTTATTCTTTCATTCATTACACATACTATTATATCTTTTATTAGCACTGTAAATGTAAAGATATCTCAAATCATAACTATAAATAACATCATGTGACAATCATATTAAAATAAAAAATTACTCTTAATCTTGGATCTGAGGATTCTTGAATCTGCAATTAATCAATCAATCGTTTAATCAATCGTAAATTTAAATTTTGCTTTTGCTTTTTAATTAAAAATCAACAATAGTGTTATATAAAGCAATATACCCTATATTGCTTCATACAGAATAAACTTGCTCTCTTTTGCTATTTACTCCCTTTTCATCGGAGTCTCATTATAAAAAACTTGACAATCATTTTTAAAGTTCTAATATAATACAATAAAGTATACAACTTCAATTAAAAAATACATCTAAAAAAAATATTAAGTAGACCATTTAAGTTATGTCCAAATTATTCATAACTAAGATAGATACACACTTATGATCAATTAGAACAACTTCTAAAAAACTTTCACTTTAATGTTCCATTATTAATCATTTATTGCACTACAAGACACTAGAAGCTATATAAAATCGCAAGACATATCCTTAATATAATAATGAATATAGCTAATTCATCAATCGAAATTAATGTACATATCATAATTTTTATATAACGATAACTAAGTCAAATATGAAATAAAAATTATACTGCATGTTAAAGGTTTTAGGCTATCCATGCAAGGTTAGGTTATTATATTTAGATGTGAGAATGTAAATTTTAAGAAAGCTCTTACTATTATTGAGATGCACAAAATTCATTAAAACTCAACACTTACATTTATATAATGATTAAGTAAATCCTCTTCTTATGGTTTTATAACTGCACGTTTCTTTGTTGTTATATTTCTCATTTTAAGAAATATCTCAACAGCTACTGGTGAAATAAGACTTGATACATTTAATTTGCTTCTAGTGATTTTTGTTTCAAGAATTTTGCTAACTAAATTAAAACAAAATTATACATTTTAGTAAAAATTAAAGTACTAGAACTTTACAACGGGAAATTTAAAAATTTAATACACCGCCCATTCATTAATAAAATCAACTTGTTGTCTTGTTATATGATAGATAGTCAAAATGAGAATGAGTGCGTAAAAATATGTATGTAGGAGTGGAGCGAGATGCAGCTGAGACTATTTTCATACGATTCATTCATAAATACGTACATGTGCAAGAGGGATGCGAGATAACATGTGTATGATTGCTATATAAGAATCATATTCGTTCCACGATATGATCGATTTTAATCACGTGATTATTCCCGCTAATGCTAATGCTATTGGAATACAAGCAAATGTATTCTTTATGTCGTATGCAGTGTATAGGACATAAAGACTACATTTGTTTGTATAAGAAATGCTAATGCTATTGGAATACAAGCAAATGTATTCTTTATGTCGTATGCAGTGTTTAGGACATAAAGACTATATTTGTTCGTATAAGCAATCATTTAGTCCATTAACGTAAATAATATAATAGCGGATAGCGTTTTTGCTAATCAATGTTGCTAGGCAAAATTATTGTTATTACAAACAAATTTATTCTTTATGTCGTATGCAGTGTATAGGACATAAAGACTACATTTGTTCGTATAAGAAATGCTAATGCTGCTAATGCTATTTGAATACAAACAAATTTACTCTTTATGTCGTATGCAGTGTATAGGACATAAAGACTACATTTGTTCGTATAAGCAATCATTTAGTCCATTAGCGTAAATAATATAATAGCGGATAGCGGTTTTGCTAATCAATGTTGCTAGGCAAAATTATTGTTATTACAAACAAATTTACTCTTTATGTCGTATGCAGTGTATAGGACATAAAGACTACATTTGTTCGTATAAGCAATCATATAGTCCATTAGCGTAAATAATATAAAAGCGGATAGCGCTTTTGCTAATCAATGTTGCTAGGCAAAATTTTTGTTATTACAAACAAATGTAATTCTTAGGTCGAATATAATACGCTCGTTATTTCTAGGTTATACTTTTACTTCAAATAGCGTCTTCTAATGTTATAATGTTTTTTTGTTGACTGGATAAACGTAGCAACAAATTCTACTATCATAATAATATCCATTACTAACAAATACGATCCGATTAACGATTTTTATTTTTATAACGAATATTTCCAACGACAGTAGCAAACTCTCGCCACCTTTTGACATTTGTTTGAACTATTTAGAGTCGCCAAATATTTTGCTATTTGCGGAACAGATGTCGCTATTTCAATATATTTATATTATTTTATTCAATCAACATTTAACTTTATTTAATCCAATCTTTATGACTCTTCTAAGTCTATATTTAAATATGTTATCTCTTTCTACTAGTGTAACACTACTTTACCTTATACACATTGCACTTTGGCAATTCTAACTTTAGTTTTCAAAAGACGGAATTTCTAGGATATAGTTTCAGTTGGAATAACGTAAAAGTGCGTCATCTTCCCGAATTATCGACCGTATTTTATGAGAAATAAGAATTACATTTGTTTGTATTAACAATAATTTTGCTCAATATCAGTGAATTAGTCTCAGTATTAATTTATTATTTTCTTTTTCATAGAATTACCATAATTTTGTATAGCAGTAGCAGTTACTCTAAAACTCATTAGCAGATGATGCTATATGAAAAGTTTTTCATATCATGATCATTAAGTGATCGGTGATTCTGTCCATGCCTAGACTTGGCGCCTGTAGTAAAACCGCCCTGGTGACAATTTGACTTCAGTTTAGTCATGAATTTGACATATGTTTGACAGCTATATTAACAGATCAAAATAACCACAGAATAATAATAATTTATTTAAAAAAAATTGTTATTTTATTACCTGTTGTATATTAATTAAACTTATTTATATATAGCTTGGCAAAAATGTCCTGAAATGGAACTAAAATTTTTAACTTTTGGCAACACTCCTTCTGTTACATCAAGTCAAGTACATGTAGTTTGATTTTGTACAATTTATATAATTAATCGTATGTGTATCTATGTTTATTAAATATGTCCTCTTTTGTATTGTCGTAGATTAACAAATACAACAAATCTCTATCTTGTCTTGTCCATTTTACGCAATATTGGCGGAATATATCGTGCCCTCAAAGCACAGATCGAGACCATAAACACGAAGAAAAAAGAAAATTTATAAAACAATCAAATACCTAATAAAAGCAGTCCCATAAATACTCTCTCTATTTTTATACTTACCTTTTTTTTAAATAATGGACTCCTAAGGCATACCTCAGTATTAAGTATTTTAGTTAGTAGTCTATGGTTTTTAGTAAATCTTCAAAATTACGTTTGCTCCTACGCAGTACGCACACGCAAAAAAAGAGATAGGTGATAAACCTCAGACACACTGGGTGTACAGACCATAGATTATTAACTATAAAATAGATGGTTGAGATTCATACATTGGCGCGAGCCTATTTTCGGTGGTATGGGGGAGGTGCAGAGTAGCACTATAGCTACTTACATTCTCATTCATAAAAAAACTATCTGCCTCTCACCCGTTTCATTCTAAAAACGGATTTAGTCTAAGCTCTGACTCTTTCTCACATATGGAGTAGTAATATATATAACGTATGACGTAAAATCGTAGTAAAATTAGTGATGTACTTGGTGCGCTAAAACCGTAACTAGTGATGTCAAAGTTTTATCGATTCACATTTTACTCTTACCGATTATTTGGATAACCGGTTTTCCTGTAACATATTAATAATGATTTTTAGATTTTAATAAAACAAAATATTTAAGGAAATTCTTTAATAGACTTTTACTGTAATAAAAAATTTTATATTCAACAGCCGTTTTACATTTCTATGTGCATGCTTCTTAAAAAAAAAAGTTTTTTCCTAAACACGCTAAAAGTGCAACTTCAAAAATGATTACTATTTTTAAATAGGAAACAGAATCGGCGATCATGTATCTTGAAAATATAGGAATTGTAATTTAAATTATTATATATTATTATTAAATATAATTAATTATAAGTATTCACTCGAAAACAAATTTACAAGATTAGTATTTGAAACAATAGATGCTTTCGTTTTTACCGTTTTAGTATTTAGGAAAAAACATTATACTTAAAAGGAGTATACTTGATGGTAAATTATAAATATTAGTCTTTTTTAGATATATTGGTAGTAGTTTTATAGAATATTAGTGGTTTTTATCTCTAAGTATAATATTTTCCATCAAACCAGTTAACACTTCGGATTTATACATATAAAGTAAGAATTAAATTGTGAAATTTTGCCATAATTAATGTGCCAATTGATACCAAGCTTTTCGATGAAAGAAAACATCATGAGGAACTATACTCCATGGGTTAAGTATTTAACTAAATGTAAACATGTCAAAACAGGTAGTTTATAGTAGGCATTATCTGCCTACTATAAAGTACCTTTTTTATTACAACACATTATACTAACATTTAATATAATTTTTAATTCTTTTAAAGAATTTAAAATTATTGATAGTATTCGCACCACTTTATTATGGCGTGATTGCTATCAATAATTTTTACAAACTTTGAAACAATAAATAAGAATTATAAAATTTTTAAAGAAAACGATGGATAATATTAAATACACTAAATTACTACACATTTAAGTATCACAGAGTGAAGCTATTAGAATATTGATATTATGTTGCGTTGGTTAATCCAATTACCATTTTAGGTAGTTTACTTGGCTAATTTGTATCTGCTGAATTTTATTAAATTATATATTGCTGTTTTGCTATACTAAAGGTATAAATATTTAATTTTAGAAAATACCAATCAATTTATGAAAATTACATTTATAAATATTAGAGATATTCTTTTGACAACTGCAGTTGAATCCCAATTTTTTCATTTGTTAATAATATTATTGTTATGACATATTTGTCACTCCTGAATCACATGGTTTTGTTTGTTTACATCTTGTTATGTTTCTATACTTATGGAGTATATATAGTAAAATAATAAAAATTTTGAATCAATTTTTAAATGTTAATAATAGTAATATTAGTTAGTTACTTTTGCCTCATGTATCATAGTTCTATAACTTTACTTGCGATAAAATTTTCCATTTCCATTATCGTTTTCCAAGTATCTGCAGTACTGTGAATTCTCCTTAATTGATACACCGTTGTCTAACTCGCATTATGATTACGATTATGCAAAAAACTTTTAACAAATCATATTTATGATTAATGCAAGTTAACCAGGAATTATAGTTTTTTAAGTTATATACATTTTTGACTAATTAACACTTTACATGCCATATAATGCCATTCCAAAGATATAAGTTTTTGTGATGGATAATATAATTTTAACTAGATCAAATCTTTCAGTTTTATTAGACAATAGCGTAATTATAAAAATTTCACAATTTAAATAATCCTGTTTTGAAAATATATTACTCCAAGGATTGCTCAGGTTTTTAGTTTTGCTACACAAGTAAAAACACGTGTTTTGAATAGGAATAAATGGTGTTAATGTTAAAATACACAATTTTTAGCAGCAATACAGGCAGAACTCATAATTCATTATAAGCCCGTCGTTTAAGCAAACTAACAATTAAACTAGCAACTAAGCAATTGTTATTAATTTTCCTGAGTAATGAAAATTTTAAACCCATTCATCTCAAAATATAAGTTTTTGAGTTGTACCGCTATTGCTGCACATGACCGATATATCAATATACTGAACCGGTAATATGATATGGCTTGGGTCTGGAAAATATTTCTGATGGAATACAAGGTACTATAACTATCAAACAATAATATTAACCAATCATGTTTTAAACAATGAAACCAAATTATGATCCGTTCTAGTGTGCTAGAGCCCCCTTATCCACAGATTTGAGAAAAAATCCATTGGGTCCTAGTTAAGAAGTTTCAAACTTCATAATGTTTGTCAATTATACTAATATGAATACTATTTTGAAGACACAACCTTCTCTTGAGTCCTCTAGCATTGAAGCGGACTTTTACAGCCTTATTCCAAAATTCCGAATGGTTCAGGCGGCAAAATAAATTGTTAGTGAATAAAAGCATTCGCGCTGTGAAAATGTTATTACTAATGTCAATAAATGAGGCTAAATAATTATGATTCGACTGAAGCTCTTCATATATGTTCATCTGCATCATCGGGCTCGTGGACACTTCCCGGCGGAAGAGTTCGCAGCATATTTAACCTGTAATAAATAAATTATTCTTTAATAATGTATAGATAGAACATTAGTTTGCAAAGGTAGTCTTACAGACAATCTTGGCATTGATATCCTCTGAGTAGAATAGACCACCCTCATTTCTTACCGAGGTGTCGCGAAAACCGATTAAGGTAAGTTGACGTCGGGCAGGCGACCGGTCGTAAGATACCAAATCATGTGATAACATGTTTAAAACATGTTGTGCCTACCCCATTTAGAGTGGGATAAGGGTAGGAGAATGATGCATTGACAAATAACAGAGATTTTAAATTTTAAAAATATATTTTTAGCTTCTACTGGTCTTAAATAGTGTCTGGAAAATATTTTTTTCGTGTCTATAACTTTGTCTACAGTTATATTTTAAGTATAGAATAGAGACTATAATTATAAATTTTGTTTTTTTAATAATAAAATATAAGGGGTATCTGTGACAATCTTTGTGTTATGTTAAATATCTTTGATTTTGTACTGTTAGCAGTACCAGGCTAAAAATATTATGCTTTCCAAATACTGTATTGTATGTGACAAAGTTCCAATGATCATCACTAATATGTCTTTTAAGCTATTCTTATATCACACACTTTTTTGCATCACTATAATAGAGGAAAAATTGTACCAAACATTTTTTGTTATATCTCAAACGGATTAGGCAGTTAGCCCATTAGACATATAAGCTTCAGTTTTAATAGAAAGTGAAATGGACAGACTGACATACTTTACATCAAATATTTACTTGCCTTCATCTAGTCAAATCAATTGACCTAATCATGTGCTTCATCCCATAAAGCATCAACAGCATATAGCCCTTAGACGTCATCCCAAGGAGTACTCTCTTTGGCTATGACCAGGTTCATCTGAAAATTATTGCAAATACATTTTAATAAATATGGAACAAGCTATGGATAGCTCAGCGGTGAGGCCGTTCGACTCTGTAAAGACGATCATGGGTTTATACCCCGCGCAGGCACATGTCTAATTGACAATTGCAATTTATGACACGCTTTTCGGTGAAGGAAAATATGGTAAGGAAATCCGCATACTTCTAGCGAATTCTAGGGATATGCGTAACCTACCAATCCGCATTGGAGCAACGCGATGGTAGGTCTTTGCTACAATACTTCTCTCCAAAAAACGGATAGAGGAAGCTTATGGTTCCCACTGCTGGGGTGGATAACAGGCCGTTACTTTAAACATACACATGCCAATTTTTGTGTTTACAAACAAAAATGATTTATATTTGAAACATTTTAACTCACTTGAAGAATATCAGCCATTGTATCAGATATTAATGAATTCATTGCAACAACAGTAGCAGTGCCTTGACCAGACACAGTTACTCAGACAAAAAATCTAGTTGAAATGTGCATAACTAAATGGGATAGTATGTTAAAGTATCTTGAACAAATAACTTTCTGTTAAATAATTAAAGTATGTCTGTAATCCATATTGTCTGTCGCAGAAAGAATAAAAACTATTCAGAAATAACCACCTAAAACATAGAATATAACTGATATTGGGTATGACATATGATATACAACACTTCAATAAAGCATACACAATAAATATTACTATAGAAGGAAAAGTTTTATTTTTATTATTTTAGTTTTATTTTTACTTATATTTTAAAATTAAAAAATAAAACTTCCCTATATTATCACAGTTCAATAAAAACACTAAGGATATACTATAATGCTATATGCTTCGAGGTCCCTGCTTTAATAAATGTATATATAAATTGAAAAACACTAGCTTAAATTGTACTATATATTATAGAAAAAGAATATAGCACGAAAAATACTATATTTTTATCGCTAATTGCAATCGTCGTGCTTTTTTTAATTAACTGTGAATGGAACGCACCCGCAGCCCTGCATAGGGAATGTAGGAACGAAACTCATTCATGTATTTACGGGGCTTAGTTAGTTAGTAGCTCTAACTCCGTGTCATTATCCAGCGAAAAGTAATAAAAAATAATCATGGAAAAATAAATAATGATTGAAAATAGATGTGTCCTATTTTTTTTCCTGAATTTCCTAAAAGTACTATATTTTTTTGATTTAAAAAGAAAAATAGTATTTTTCTTCAAAAAAAAAGGTGGCAACCCTAATCGCGCCCTTTTTGATTAAATAGGGGCAACACTGTGCCGTTATTGTTTCCGGTGGAGTCTTACTATATATACCGATAAAACGTTTCAGTGACATTCAGTCCTTGTTCGTCATTCAAGAGAAGTGCATCTCGGAACGGGAATTGTGGTATTCCTATTATATCGTGTTATTGTATATAGTGTGCGTTAACAAGAAGTTTATGGAATTGTCTAATTTTAATTAAAAATCATTTGTTTGTTTATATATTTTTGCGTAAGTAAAAAGTGATTACAGTTATATATTACGTATAACGAACGTTTCAGGTGAGTCAGTACGTTTCAATTTTCTTCGTATTAAATAGTGCAAAAGTATAGTTTATTTGTTATTAAGTTTTGGATAACTACTCACATTTTATCCGAGAATGTTTGTTGAAATTCAAACATTTGAGTTGTTGAGTTTGTGATAGTGAATGTATATAGTGCTTGTGTATGGTGGTGGCGGTGGTGGAGGTTTGTGCATGTGTTTTTTACGAATCCTGCATGTATCAGGTATGATAACCAATTGTCCACTCTACATTTAGCATTATATACATTTTCTATTTTACTTCATCGCCGATTATAGCAAAATAGTTTTATTATTACTTTTGCATAATTACTCTGTTTTAATCATAGCTTAGGTAAATATAGATTATAGTATAGTAAATATACATTAGCTTCAAAAGCGCGCTACTTTGTAAGACGTTTTATTAACGGGCTAGCCATTATAAAGGTGTCGTACTGATTTCTGAAATTGCGCAGTTTTGGTAATTCGTACGTCATTAATTTTTACAATTTTTTTTGTAATGGTTATGTGTTGCGGTTGGCAAAGAGCCGGTATTTGGCACCTGCAATACATGTAAAACCTTAATTCTTTTCCCAGTCGCTTTTGGCTACTGATGTTTGAGTGCACGCTTACATCTGTGGCTAAAATTACGGGAATCTAACTTAGCTTCATAAATTCAGACTTCACTTGAGTATTAGTTACCTCAAATGCATTTTCTCAAATTACAGAGGTCCTGGTGGTTGACGCTACTGTTCGGCCTGGCGCTGTTCGAGCGCTCGAGGCGACGGCGGAGCGACAGCAGCTGCGGCATAGTCGGACGGGCCGGCCTGGGGTGAGGGGCGGCGGCACGTCTCAATTGGCAGCAGCGAGGCCAGACCAGCGTAGCTCATGGAGTCACGAGGCCAGCTGTCGGACTGCCCTCCTGTAAAATTAATCCATTAATTTCATTCAATCCATTAATTTTTACATTTTTTTTTGTAATGGTAATGTGTTGCGGTTGGCAAAGAGCCGGTATTTGGCACCTGCAATACATGTAAAACCTTAATTCTTTTCCCAGTCGCTTTTGGCTACTGATGTTTGAGTGCACGCTTACATCTGTGGCTGAAATTACGGGAATCTAACTTAGCTTCATAAATTCAGACTTCACTTGAGTATTAGTTACCTCAAATGCATTTTCTCAAATTACAGAGGTCCTGGTGGTTGACGCTACTGTTCGGCCTGGCGCTGTTCGAGCGCTCGAGGCGACGGCGGAGCGACAGCAGCTGCGGCATAGCCGGACGGGCCGGCCTGGGGTGAGGGGCGGCGGCACGTCTCCATTGGCGGCAGCGAGGCCAGACCAGCGTAGCTCGTGGAGTCACCGAGGCCAGCTGTCGGACTGCCCTCCTGTAAAATTAATCCATTAATTTCATTCAATCCATTAATTTTTACATTTTTTTTGTAATGGTTATGTGTTGCGGTTGGCAAAGAGCCGGTATTTGGCACCTGCAATACATGTAAAACCTTAATTCTTTTCCCAGTCGCTTTTGGCTACTGATGTTTGAGTGCACGCTTACATCTGTGGCTGAAATTACGGGAATCTAACTTAGCTTCATAAATTCAGACTTCACTTGAGTATTAGTTACCTCAAATGCATTTTCTCAAATTACAGAGGTCCTGGTGGTTGACGCTACTGTTCGGCCTGGCGCTGTTCGAGCGCTCGAGGCGACGGCAGAGCGACAGCAGCTGCGGCATAGTCGGACGGGCCGGCCTGGGGTGAGGGGCGGCGGCACGTCTCCATTGGCAGCAGCGAGGCCAGACCAGCGTATTTCGTGGAGTCACGAGGCCAGCTGTCGGACTGCCCTCCTGTAAAATTAATCCATTAATTTCATTCAATCCATTAATTTTTACATTTTTTTTTTGTAATGGTTATGTGTTGCGGTTGGCAAAGAGCCGGTATTTGGCACCTGCAATACATGTAAAACCTTAATTCTTTTCCCAGTCGCTTTTGGCTACTGATGTTTGAGTGCACGCTTACATCTGTGGCTGAAATTACGGGAATCTAACTTAGCTTCATAAATTCAGACTTCACTTGAGTATTAGTTACCTCAAATGCATTTTCTCAAATTACAGAGGTCCTGGTGGTTGACGCTACTGTTCGGCCTGGCGCTGTTCGAGCGCTCGAGGCGACGGCGGAGCGACAACAGCTGCGGCATAGCCGGACGGGCCGGCCTGGGGTGAGGGGCGGCGGCACGTCTCCATTGGCGGCAGCGAGGCCAGACCAGCGTAGCTCGTGGAGTCACGAGGCCAGCTGTCGGACTGTCCTCCTGTAAAATTAATCCATTAATTTCATTCAATCCATTAATTTTTACATTTTTTTTTGTAATGGTTATGTGTTGCGGTTGGCAAAGAGCCGGTATTTGGCACCTGCAATACATGTAAAACCTTAATTCTTTTCCCAGTCGCTTTTGGCTACTGATGTTTGAGTGCACGCTTACATCTGTGGCTGAAATTACGGGAATCTAACTTAGCTTTATAAATTCAGACTTCACTTGAGTATTAGTTACCTTCCTTTAGTTGCACTTAGTCCAGTGCTATTTAATCTCTGAAAATAATTTTAAAAAATTAAAAATTGTTACTATTCAAATACAACCTCTTATGAAATTTGAAAAATGTATTTGAATCTATATGAATAGTTGTTCTATAATATAAAAAAAATGTTGTCTGTGTCATTATGCATTGATTTGTTATGAAAGAGTAAATGGGTTCACTTTTAGAAAAATTGCTTTTTATTATTGCATAAGTATGAAGGAGAAATATTGTGTTATTTAATTTCTGTTAGATATAAACAGTTGCACATTTTAAGTGATTTATAAATTACATAAATATTTACTTTCAGTTTTATAGAACAGTCTTTTAATATTGCTGTTATTCTTTCATTGATTACACATACTATTATATCTTTTATTAGCACTGTAAATGTAAAGATATCTCAAATCATAACTATAAATAACATCATGTGACAATCATATTAAAATAAAAAATTACTCTTTATCTTGGATCTGAGGATTCTTGAATCTGCAATTAATCAATCAATCGTTTAATCGATCGTAAATTTAAATTTTGCTTTTGCTTTTTAATTAAAAATCAACAATAGTGTTATATAAAGCAATATAGGGTATATTGCTTTATATAAAGTTCTAATATAATACAATGAAGTATACAACTTCAATTGAAAATACTTCTAAAAAAAAATATTAAGTAGACCATTTAAGTTATGTCCAAATTATTCATAACTAAGATAGATCAATTAGAACAACTTCTAAAAAACTTTAATGTTCCATTATTAATCATTTATTGCACTACAAGACACTAGAAGCTATATAAAATCGCAAGACATATCCTTAATATAATAATGAATATAGCTAACTCATCAATGTTAATTAATGTACATATCATAATTTTTATATAACGATAACTAAGTCAAATAGGAAATAAAAATTATACTGCATGTTAAAGGTTTTAGGCTATCCATGCAAGGTTAGGTTATTATATTTAGATGTGAGAATGTAAATTTTAAGAAAGCTCTTACTATTATTGAGATGCACAAAATTCATTAAAACTCAACACTTACATTTATATAATGATTAAGTAAATCCTCTTCTTATTGTTTTATAACTGCACGTTTCTTCGTTGTTATATTTCTCATTTTAAGAAATATCTCAACAGCTACTGGTGAAATAAGACTTGATACATTTAATTTGCTTCTAGTGATATTTGTTTCAAGAATTTTGCTAACTAAATTAAAACAAAATTATACATTTTAGTAAAAATTAAAGTACTAGAACTTTACAACGGGAAATTTAAAAATTTAATACACCGCCCATTCATTAATAAAATCAACTTGTTGTCTTGTTATATGATAGATAGTCAAAATGAGAATGAGTGCGTAAAAATATGTATGTAGGAGTGGAGCGAGATGCAGCTGAGACTATTTTCATACGATTCATTCATTAATACGTACATGTGCAAGAGGGATGCGAGATAGCATGTGTTGGCGCCTGTAGTAAAACCGCCCTGGCTGTTACTATTATTTTTATAATATTACGCTCACCGACTAGGGCTGTGAAAAACTTATCGACTTTTATAAAAATTATTTTCACTATCCTTGTGTTTCTTCATTTTTTTAACGTACAGTTTTATTTTAAATACTGTGCCCGGTTTTATTGTGTACGAGTCGGACCATAGAGTTATTACACTAGAGTAGGGAGCCAGCCTAAAATATCAATGATATCTATTGAAAATAAGGAATTTTATAGCATTAGAAAGCAATCAACACATTATCTGTCACTTATTTTTGTGGGATAAGACAAAAACTGAAGAACTACTAATAACAGAAAAAGATGTGCTTTTTGTGAAATTCGATTAAAATGTGTTTGGCTACATTAGTTTCATCCAACAACCCATATCTTATCTTAAAAATAAGAATGTAATCTATTAATTATGTTTAAAAATCTATTATAACAACAAAGTACTGGGTTATTTTTTCACATAGTGTATTGTATTTGTCTATGATCTACACTATTATATGCGAATGTTGTAAAATGTATTTCAGTTAGTAATCTATGGTTAGTAGTCTATGGTTAAACGTGAATTGTGAATCAAAAAACAAATTGATTCAATTCTTCATGAATAAAATATTTACCAAGATTTATGATTGTGTTGTAATTAGTGGATAATTCATATATAATGGATTCCGAAGATATTCTTTCGCCTTCTCCGCAGGAAAATAAAGATTCTGTGTAAGTCATTCTGTTTATTAATTAACATTAAGACTTTGGCTGATGAAATATATCAAATGTTATTATTAATTTACAGCCCCTCTGCAAAATGTAAAAATATTGTCGACGACGACTACGCAGAACTTCAAGAACAAGTTATAGCAAATTTTCTAAAACCTCATTTACCGAACGTGAACGTGCCAGAGAAGATTGTAATTTGTTTGGATGTCTGTTATGATAACAAAAATTCTCTATTCAGGCTAAGTGATGGAACCACATATACAAGAATAAACATGTTGAAAAGGGTTCTAGATTTTTTTATATATTCTAAACATGCCATTAACAAGAAGACAGAATTTGCATTGCTTGTAATAAAAGATTCAGAAGCATGTCTCGTACAAAACTTTACAAATAATGTAAAAGACATTTTAAATTCTATTGATTATGTTAATAGTGAAGATAGTACAACAGAGCACTTTGAATTTTATAAGATCTTTCAGATATTGAAACAGGAAATTGAAATTCCTGAATATAAACAATCTGAATGTATACTACCACCACCATATATTGTACGAATGATAGTATTGTATGCACGTTCAAGCTGTATTCCAATGATTCCACAGGATGACACCTACTTTAATTTTCTAAGGAAACATTCTTATTTTTATGTTGATATTTTGCTCGCACATGAAGATGATTGTGCCCTGTATAAGTGTGAAGAAGTTTTTGATGCCCTTCAGGATTTGGACAATGGGTATTCATATGTGTTTGAAGTATCAAAAAATGCAAGAAAAATACATGATTGTATAGCAAAATTACTTGCTCATCCTTTGCAAAGACCTTTACAAAAAAATACAAATTATACATTTGGTTCAAAATATTAATCACATGAATGAAAAAACATAGGTTACAGATCAATTCTACAATAATGTGATTGTTACATTACTGTTATTATCCACAGAATAGTCATTATTGTTGTTATATTTAACATTAAGAAGACATTAAAATACTCAATAGACTACTGGATTTGACTCTGTATCACCAACCTTTTTTTAATATTATGAAGTAAGGCTTGTGTAAACTGAATTAATAATGTATATTGTATCTATTTAAAATCGATGAAATTCAGTTTAAATCCTTATAAGCAGAAATGTGTTGGAAGAAATTCTACAAATTCAAGATTTCAATCTGTTGTTTTAAGTAATTAATATTTGCTGAAATTATCTAACTACTATAAACATTTACTGTTAATATACTATGTTCTGATAGAGTTGAACATGGTTGTTCTTGATCACATGTGATACTGTGATGGTGGTATATATCTATATAATTTTCTTGCTTGTAATTCAAATATCTTTTATAAACAAAAACTAAACTTCTAAAAAAAGTTATTTGAATTGAACCTAAGTTGTTTTATTGTGACCTATACATATATACAGGTAAATAAGCATTACTATTGGGAGATATGTCCATTTATCTAGAGCAGATTTAGCAAGTAAATAAGTACACAATTTCACAAGCTCAAGGCAATCGTTTTTATTTAAAACAAAATAAAACTAATCAAACTAAACATTTGATTAAATAATAAAAAATAAAAGTGTGTTGTAAAAGACCTGAAATAACAATGATTTGACTAACAATAGCTGTGATTTTGATTTTTGTTACATATCTATGGGTGAACATAATATTTCATATATCTAGCTGATCTTCAGCCACGATTATCATTTATTTTTTATTATCTCAATGTAAATTTGATCTTGGAGTTTGTATATTTCATATTACACAGACATTTCTATTTAAATAGCCTAAACTTTGTCAGCTTGGTTTAATTAGTAATAAATTTAGTATTTTTAATTTAATAAGTAGAATATAAAGATTTCAACGCAGTAAGTTCACAATATGAGTTTACATCAGATTTCCTTCCAGGGTTTCAATGTGCTAGTATTAATATTATAATAATTGTTAAATTCACAAACTTGTCTCAATGATTTATTAACCTGGCTGACAAAATGTAGCCTTTAATGAAATGTCACCATATCAAACAAAAAACATAACTGAAAGCTTTCATATCACTTTACTCAAATATTCTACAACTATGCAAAATTATACAAAATATAAATAGAGCTTGGTACAAGAACATTTATAAGAGTATATATTCCTAATATTGTAATTTAGAATTCCTTTAAACAATTAGTAAAGTTGAATTTCTATATTTTATACTATACAATAGCATGACGCATCTAAGATCCTAGGTGCTTAAGTCATATGAGCCCACAGATTTGACACTGGTTGATTTATATAAGAAATAAATAACTTTATCAGTCTCAACACTTTAAAAACTATTTACAATATTGTTTATAAATTCAGCCAAAGTCAAATAACATACTGAGTACACCTACACATAACCTTAAAGGAAAAGTGAACAAAGAATATCCTATCATCTCCTTGTATGTTTTCAGCTTCATAATTGTTACTTAAAACATGGAATGATTAAAAAATTTACTGACTGTAGAAGTAAATACAAAAATGTATTATTGTAAAAAGAAAAAATAAAGCATGCATCTCGAATGCTACAAAAAATTAAATGGATATATATTTTTACACAATAATTATGGCCTTTATGGCATATTATTGGTTCTTACATATCAATGCCTGTAACCTATATACATTGATAAGATTACCTAAATTGAATATCTATAAGCATTGTTTCAAGAAATATAGCAGGGCTAATAACTTATATTAAAGAATAGTATAAAAGGAATAAAGCTGTTCTTGGTTTGCACAAATATGTATCTATTTTATTCCTAATTATTTATTCATATTATTGTTAATAAACTTTAACTATATAAGATATACAAAGGCTTGTGAGAACTGAAAATTACTTGGGAAATATACTGAATTTCTTAAAGGAAGACAGGATAATTTTTAAAAACTGTTACCTTAGAAACCATCTAACAATTGTACACCTATTAATGTATATTATATGACACTAATTTTAAAATGATTGTGAGTTGTGTTTGTATATGATTGATCAATTTATTAAATTTCCTTGATTAAAAATGTGTAAATTTTATATATAGTTAATCCATTGCTACGTTACGTACGTATTACGTTAATTACATTTATAACTATTAGGCTTATGTTGAATTCCGATCAACCAATTTAAAACAAAAATTTAATTTTAAATAGTGGTGATAGGTGTACATGGTGTTTATGTTAATGGTGATTATTCATTTTATTTTTTAGTTCTTTAATAATATGTAATAATATTCATTGAAAATATAGCCATGGAATGTGGTTTGGATGTCTCATTCAGTCTTAAGCAAAATTTTACCAAACTTTTTCATCTAAACCATAACATTTATGGATTTATTCTCCTTCTTGTATTTTTTCCTACTTCATATTGATTACTCTATTTATATATATTTTATGTTACGTTTAATCGAACCCCTTACTGGCCAGATTAAAATACAGTTGCAATTTTATTTTTGGTACATTAGTTTCTTTATTTCAAATTTAATATTTTAGTATTTATATTATTAAATGAAAGTTTTTGGATACTGTTAAATGAAGTGAAATAAACTAATCGAATTTTGAAATAGTGATTTCATAAAATATATATTCAGTAGTTAAAAGGAACAGCACAATAACGCCAAGTCCTTTGTCATTGCAAAGTATTATCTTATTTACAATTTCATATATTAGATACATTAGAAATAACTAAATTAACTCAGCTTTCACAGTTTTTATAGGTGGAGATTTGTCACATCAATGTAATAATTTCAATACCATACTAAAGGTATTTAGTAACAACATAGGTTTGTTATAAATTACAGAGTTACTACTTAAAAAAAGATTGTGCCCAACATTGAAGCTGAGATTACAAGTAATTTCTATGGAACTATCATATCAAAGAAATTAATTCGAGCAATAACCGACAAAAGGAAAATGCCATATTGATATTTAGGTGGGGATTGATTTACACTTTGGTTTCATCTTCACTACAATCAATAATGACAACATACCCATGTTGCCATTATGCTTGTATGGAATATGTTAGCATTGCAGTCTGTTCTATTAACCAGTCTCTAAATTGTTTTTGTTCTGTCTCGTGTATTATGTATTATTGATAATATCTTTATCCTCATATTGCTGGGACTTACAATTTATTGTTTTATAAGCTGATCAGGAGCTTTGTTCAATTTACAAAAAGGTCTTCCAAAAAATATTTGTAATTTTGTAATTGATATCAATCCATCTTCATCTTAGATTGTATAATCTCTGATAATCAAATATGTGATAGTGATCAAACAGAATGACCACACTTACATAAATGAAATTTTCATAGATGGACTAAAAAAATCGGTGATCGTTTTGTTATGTTCATGGCATATCAATGAAGATCTTAAATTACGGCTGAAACTAATTTTGCTTTTCAAATTATATTGAATACAGTGTTGTATGCAACCTACATAAAAGTTTTAGGTTCTTGAATTTTTTCAGCCTTTAAAGTTTGTAGGAGGCACATTCTTTAAAATGCTGGATAATATAGTAGATGACATTGATTATTTTACATTTACATTCTTTTTTATGTACTTAATTTTATATTCTGAAATTATGGCTTAAAGACAATGTATGTTTATTGCCATTTATTACTAAATTTAAAAAGAGTATACAGAATTTTCGATATTTTCCTAATTCGTGAGTAACTTTGTTATTCCACAGTAACCATGCAACATTTTTATAATCATAAAGATCATTATAATCACACTTGTAATTTAATTTGATTCAACTTTCTATACTGAGATTATGAACTCCGTACACATCACTGTCCTCAGGTTTCAACTTAAACTATATTTAAATATGATTGCTATGTAATCCTTCAAGTCACATTTGTCCAAATCGAAGTAGATTTTAGCGAAAGTCACTATCATTCTAAATATAGAACAGCATTATACAAAGTTTAGAATTTGGGGCTAGTTGCAATTCAGTCAACGCGCGACACATCCAAAACACAATATCACTCACAACGTCCACAATCTTCAGCTTGACATCACTACGGTGGACTATATGGGTGGGAGGCGTGTATAGGAGTCGCGCAAGGGTTGCATCAAAGTACGCAAGCGGCGAAGAGCGCCATGGCGCGTCAGGGCGGCGGGTTTTGGTTGTGTGCGTGCTGTGCGGCGCGCTCGGGCAACGCGGGCGCGTTGTCGTCGGCGCCTGAGCCCCCGCCGCGCATGCGCATTACGTATGCGTACGTGCGGTACCTTTTTATCTATAAAAAGAAAATAGCAATCGTTACATATGTAAAACTACCATGGCTAGTAGCTTCGGCAGGATTAATTGAACAATATATGAACAACAATTTAAAAAAATGCTCCCATTGTGGAGATCGGAAAAGTTTACAGGATTGTCTGTTGGGTGAAACAATCTAATTATTGTCTGAAAACTTCTTTAAAATCTATTCAGCCGTTTCGGAGTATATAAAGCTCTACATACATGCATACATACTCTCATACTCATACAACTCTTTTATATATATAAAAGCATAAGATACAAAATAAAGTTCCTTTTATCGATCTATGCATAACTTTTGAACGCCTAATTGGTAATTACGTATTATTTTTACAAACAATATTGGATGGAATCTTTATATAATCTTTTTATACTATTTTATTTATTTATTTATCGTAACAATGAATGTAGTATTTACGTACGTACGTAATAAATACTTTCATAAGAAACTAAAGTGAAACGATATTGGCTGCATTAGTTAAAAATTGTGTTGCAGCCAATAACGCGCGCCTGCAGTTCGATACATTAATTATACTACGAGTAAATTATATATTTTTATAAGTGTGTGTGTGTGAGAGTGAGTTGTGTGTGTGTATTTATAATATAGTGTGTGTATTTATAATATAGTGTGTGAATGTTTAAATTAAATATACAATCAATCAATCCAGGCTCAGCCATACCTCATGTACGAGGTAGTGGTCCTTGTCGCGCGTGGCGTGCGGGTGATCACGTGCATGCCTCAGAGCCGCAAGCTCCTCTTCCAACCGCGCTGCACGTTCTTCATGGTCTGCTAATTGTTCGCGCTAAAAGAAAAATAAACTATCACACTGAACATAAACGATCTGAACGATTAGGCATATACAAAGTAGTACCACTAATACATTAATTTTATTTATTTATTTATACGGATCTTCAACAGCATAACATATAATATAACACAAAAAACATCCAAATAAGTCTTAAATTAATTATGTAGTACCAATTACAGGAAATCACATCATTCTTAGTAATAATTATACAATTGTAATCCTAAAAATAAACAGAAAGAAAAAAAAAGAGAATAATGAAAACATAAAAAAAACAACATCAAACTCTAAAATTTTAACACATTTTTTTTTAGTGATGAAAATCCATCGCAGCCAATATCCGGTGATAATGCGTCCATTCTGCGGCTATTGTATAAACGCGAGATACGTGATTAATTAGACATACCTTCCCACCCTATATAAAAATTCAGTTAATTCGATCAAATACTTCTGCAACAGGAATTTATTTTTGAGCATTTTCTTCATGATATAATGCTCTCTCTCTCTTGCGGAAAGGGGCCAAGTTGGAGTTATTGATAAATTTTGCTAGTTTATGGCATAGTTACCATGGACAATTTGGTGTGCGTGCAGGGCAGCAACGGGCGTTGGAACTTGCGCTGTGAGCCCACCGCACCGGCCAGCGGCGGCGCTGAGTACGCCGCGCACACAAAATTGATAGTCTCTACCCACGAACATAGTTCTTTCGAATCACTAGAATAAGAACGTAGGTAAGTTTTAACAGAGCTTACTGTTACGAATATGCACAAAAGTGGTCGTCAAATTAAAGGAATAGAGTCGAAATTCATTTGCCGTTATCACTCTGGAAATTTACGTTGGTTTGCAAATTGTGATCCATATCCCTACCACTAAATTAAGAAGTCGGAAATAATCAAGAAATAGAACTTTCTCGAACGATTAGTTCACTATTTAAGGGGACGTATCCTGCGCCTTGAGGGATTCAGTTTTCGAATTGCAATAAGTAGAGAACTATGAATCGAAACAAGTGATACAATAGTGACCACGGCTATGTTACGAATCTGCTCTGTGATTGTTAGTAGCCTGATATAAACTTTCCGAACGAGTCACCAGGTGTAGTCCTCTAAATCTAGAAACCCTATATAGAATCCTACGATATTTATGCATAAAGGTTCTTTATATGAGCTAAATTTAACACATATAGTATACTTATTTACATGGCTATGTTGATTTTGTTGAGTAAAAATTACTTTTTTTTTTACTTACTCTGCAGCGTTTAAACTATCTCCATACATAGCAATCACATGAATTTGTTTATTTAGTTCGGCCGAGAAACGACAACCCTATCGTATTTGTAATAACAGGACGCATTTCGTTTTATAAATATTATAATGAAAGTAAAATTATTGTTTCACATTAAATCTACATATGGCTTTATATTGTTTTTACTATAATTTTTTTCAATTGTTATTCCGAGTTAGCTATAATAAAACATGTCTTATTATATTTTCAATAGTTAAATAAATTGACACCTTGTCTGGAAGAGGTACTCTGCCTGATCAGCAGTTTGTAATCTGAAAACATGTTGCTTCTTTGTGTAATCTGTCGCTTTTGTTGCCAGCGCGTGATGTATTCTGTAACAACGTACTTCAGATGCATGACATACACTAAGACAACTGTAATATTTTACCTATTTCAGATGAGAATTACCTAAATTGAGGTTTTTATGCGATTGATGATAATTTCAGTAATACTGAAGGCATAAGGTAGTTTAATACATGACTCGAATTTTCTATACAACATAACTATATTATTAAATTATAAGATAATTACTATTTAGTATAGACACTAAATAGTACCGTATAGCGATATTTGCTGTTTGAATGCTGTTATTGTTGTGTAAATCATGATTTTTACTTTTACTAAACGAAAAACGGTTTTTTTTCTTTTAACACTGGTATAAAGATTTGAATTGTACCAAATGTGTGTAGATGTGAAATCGTAATAGATATACAGACTTTTGAATTTATAATATTAGATATCTAACTGATAAAAAATGTCAATAGAAAAAAAAATAACTTAATTCTATAAACTATATTAATAAATTACCTGATGGCATTGTGCAAATTATCCGACATTTGACTCCGTCGGAAGCCATGTTCATCTTTGTGCAGATATAGGACTAGATCGCGTAGTGTGCAATAGAACATCTTCCAACCGCGTCGACCGAATGGAGCTAAAATATGATGGTTTATATTATCGTATGTAGATAATAGTCCTCACAAAGTATAGATTTAGGCATAGGTTAGACCAGTGGTCTGCAAAGTGCGGCTCCAGAGCCGCATGTGGCTCATTAAGTGCGGCTCTGGCACAAATATTCTTAGATGGCGCAATAATATTTGCATTTCAAAGCATGAACATTATCAAGAGGATACTGAGAATGCGTCTTATTGATGACAACTTGGAATCATGCCTATAGTTAAAAACAACAACATACAAACCTAAGTTACTCAAACTTTCAATGATGCAAGCACATTGTTCGCATTATTCATTAATAAACATTTAAAGTTTGAAATTTAGTTTTATCTAAAGAATATGGAGAACTAAATACTAACTACGAACGAACTAACTAAATACGAAGAACGTAATACACTCGCAGAGCTTAAAAAGAAAGGAGTATCTTTAGGAGAAACCGATTGATGTTTAAGTCTTGATATGTTACAAGTTACCGCCCCACATCCAGAATGCAGTAGCGGACCCAGTTACGTACTATGTATGTATGGAACAGCCTATTATTATCCCACAGCTGGGCATCCCTTCGTTTTCGAAGTGAAGGTTTGGTCCTAAGATCCAGCAGGATGCTCTAATTTATTGGTAGGTTATACTGAGAATTCTGTTGATTATTGATATTAATTAGACACGTAGGTTTAAACAGAAAACTCCTTTGTGCCAGCCCACAGTTTGAATCCGCGATCCCTACGAAAGAGTAATAAAGGTCTCACCATATGGTTATCACTGCTTATAGTTGCCATATAGATAGCCCAAAAAAAGGTGATGTAAGGAACTTATCACTTCAAGCAGCACAATACTATACGAAGTTAACATTATTGAAGGAAAGCATTATTACATATTATTTTCTACTAGCTGTGCCAGTATCTTTGCCAGCATGGAAATCAGTGTATCACAATTTTTTTTCCTGAATTTTGAACTTTAAAGTAGTTATCGTGAGTTAATTATAAGAGATTTTTGATAACTTTCACCGTTTACTTAGCGCACGCAAGAAAAGCTTTAAATTTTAACGTTTTTGCAATATTTTTATTGTTGCTCCTCTCCTATTTATCTTTGCGAGATGTTATATAGTTTGTAGCCTTCCTTGATAAATGGACTATCTTACACTCATAGAATTTTTCAAATCGTCCAGTAGTTCCTGAGATTAGCGCGTTCAAACAAACAAACAAACAAACAAACACACTCTTCAAATTTATAAGATAGTATAGATGTAACGCTGTAAATGCGACTAACCGTTAAAATAGCATAATATAGGATGTTTTTTTCATGATGTATAAATATCTCACTGATTCGCTATATCTAGATTGTATATATATTCGCGTCTGAATTCAAAATTCAAATTAAAAACATGAGATCCAATATTTTAAAAGAATGAAACAATTATTCAGAAAATGGTGACTCACTCTTTTTTCCGTTAGCGTCGAAACAGCACTTCCTCATAACGTATCCCTTCTTGTATTCAACTGCTCGACTCTGGTCGGGTAGATCCAAGAAGGGATTGTTGCCAACGGGCGCGGCGGCCCTGTTCTCCCCACCAGCTGGGGGTGCAGCTTCCACATCACTTTAAATAAGAATTCTATGCTCTATTTTACATGTAAAATAGTTTAAAAAAAATTCTACAATTTGAATCTTTTAAGAGAGTTTGAATATTTTAAGACAATTTGAATATTTTAACACAATTTGAATATTTAAACACCATTTGAATATTTTATCACAATTTGAATATTTTAACACAATTTGAATATTTTAACACAAATTGAATATTTAACACAATTTGAATATTAAGACAATTACAAGTAATTTACAGAAAGAATAGTATAGTAGTGGGTTACTATGTGACAGCTATGCAAAGCTCTCTTCTCTCCTTTGGAGGGAAGGATCTGAGCTTAGAAATCGTCACACTGTTCTAATTAGATAAAAAAGGTATGCAACTCTCTACACTATGATTTTTATCTATAAATGCGCCATAAATTGTAAATATGTATATGTATATATAAATAGGTGTGTATTTTTTGTGTGTTTGTGAGTTTAGTCTACATAGTATAATTAATGCTTGAAATTGAAATGAATAAAGTTGAAAGTGCAAATGACTGTTTTAATGAATTTTTTTATTCAAGTTATTTATTTTAGTTTATTGTCTTATTGTTGATAAGTGTATATACTAGTTTGGATTCTATCTGTCTGCTCATAGTGGTTTAAAATTGAATTTGAAGTTGGTTTACATACATACATTAGACTAATATAAAGTGCACAATACACAAACTTACAGTACTCAATAAATATTGTTTAAAATACTTACAGTGCCCATTGCAGAGGCTGGTTTCGTATTGCGTGATACAGATGTTTGAGCGTATCCCTCGGGAAGTTCTCGCCGTCGTTGAGTTCTGCCAAATTTTCGATAAACTCCGCACAAGACATCCTTCGGAATGTACCACTTCCGCACCCATGTAGGTCCGTGTTCAGCAACATTATCGCGCACGTTAAAGTGTGTACCGCATCTGAAAAGATTTGAATTAAATTTTATTGAAACGCTTGTGTGTGTGTGTGTGTGTGTGTGTGTGTGTGTGTGTGTGTGTGTGTGTGTGTGTGTGTGTGTTGTGTGTGTTGTGTGTGTTGTGTGTGTGTGTGTGTGTGTGTGTGTGAAGCAAAAGTGCTTACAGGCGGGCACACATACACGATACGTAACCGATAGGCGCTGGGGTCCTAAAGTACTGGAATAACGACTCCACACCGGAAAACGCAAGAGTTGGGTTATCTATCCTTTACGCGTGTAATATGTGGGTGGAATAGTCCAGAATAGGAGCTGACCACCCGCCCTGTACCGACGGGCGTCCCCGAAACTAGATATACCCCCTATCGCGGCCGATAATTAAGGAAAGGAAATGCAGATTCTTTATACAAGTAAAAAGTATAAGATGATTCAAAGGAATCACCACGTCTACTGCTGGTTCGGAAAAATGCCTCTACTGAAAAGAGCACACAAGAAACTCGGCTGTTGATCTTTTCAAAATATGCTATCTTGTACAAGAGTAACTAAATTCACGTATTTTTATCGTTTATGTAATCCTCTCTAAGTATAGTAGGCTTTATGTATCAGCCACCTTTTAATAGTTATTTAAACAAAGCTGAAATAGTTTATGAACTTTAATTATGTAAATACCAAAACTCACAAACAATATATGTACTTCTGTAAGTTGAAAAGCAGGAGCTGTATAGTTAAGTCAGTTCCTACATTGTCTATTAGGTACATCAGCAAATTTTGTATAATGATATCTCTTTAATATTTAAATGAGTGTTGATCTAGTTATGTTTTATTTTAAAAAAATGTCGTTTTATTCCTGTTTTCGGGCTCTAAATATTTTTTAAATTTACGTTGAATACAATCACAATTTTTCGCTTTCAAACGTAAAGTCATGTTGGTTCATTTGGGGAACGGGCTGTCTAGAGAGGTGAAAGTACCTAGGATCGAGCCCCACCCGCCTATTATTTTTTAATTTTTCTTATCTATTTTTTTTTAAATTTTTCTTTTCTATTTTTTTAAATTTTTCTTTTCTATTTTTTTTAATTTTTCTTTTCTATTTTTTTTAATTTTTCTTTTCTATTTTTTTTAATTTTTCTTTTCTATTTTTTTTAATTTTTCTTTTCTATATTTTTTTTTAATTTTTTTTTTCTATTTTTTTAATTTTTTTTTACATCATTTTAGAAATTACCAATCAAGGCTTCGGTCACCCAGATACTTATTTAATTATGAAGCTTATTTTAGAATTCAAATTTACTGAATAAGGCACCAACCTTGTGAGTTAAAGGCACCGGGGTTGCACTCGAGGTACCGCCGGGAGAAGTGTACGAGAACGCGTTCTCGCTCCTGGGTCTCCCCGCTGAGGGCGAACCGCGCTAGGAACGTCCGCAACGCCTCGTCCAATGTCGTGCCGCTGAACTCAAAGTGTTTCACGTACTCTTCAGCTACAGCTCGAGAAAATTCATTGCTGGAATAGTAAAGAAAATAATTATAATATTGTAGACAGCGACATTTTTAATCAGTGTTTTAATTTATTGTTGCTAGCAACACTTCATAATTACCTCTCATCTAGAGTATAAAAATGGTCAGGTCAAGAACAGAGGTCTCTTTTACGATCGGTACTTGCGTGCGAAAGCTCTGTTATTTAATGTGTTCACGTCGGTCATCTTGTTTGTTTGGTTACAAATGTATTAATTTTGTTCTTCTTTTATAAATCCTACTTTGGATCCTAACAATATATATATCCTCCTGCCCTTATCCCACTCTAAGTGGGGTCGGCACAACATGTTATAAACATGTTGTAACATGATTTGGCTGAGTTTTTACGACCGGCCGCCTGCCTGACTTCAACTTACCTTAGTAGTATTTTACGACACCTCGGTAAGAAGGAGGGTGGTCTATTCTACTAAACCGGATATCACACGGTGGGTCAACTTACTTCAGTCGCCTTTTACGACACCTCGGTAAGAAATGAGGTGAGTCTATTCTACTTAGCCGGATACCACGTGGCGGGTCGACTTACCTTAGTCGCCTTTTACGACACCTCGATAAGAAAAGAGGTTGGTACTATTCTATTCAGCCGAAAACCACACGGTTCCGCTAAAGAACAATAAGTCGTAAAAGAAAAAAAGTCAGTTGTTATGGCTGCGTTCATAACACTGATACAGCTCAGCCGAGTTTTCTCCTACTAATGAATTAATTAAATTTACTAATTACTATTACTAATAATGCCCAGCTCTCCTTAAGAGAAGTCTATAAAATAAAAAACCAATTTATTAATTAAAAAACTTACAGACAGACAGACAGACATTGTACATATCGCCCCATCCAAAAAATAAAGTTACATGTTATATGTTTATACATGGAACGTAATTTCATTCTTCAGATGGGGCGATATGTAATGTTACGTCTTTAGTTTCAACCTAATGATCCTGGTCAGAAAATAGGGATAAAATTACCAAATGATTTTTAGTACACAGTAGTTAATGTATAGAACTGGCTATACTCACGTCTTATTTTATCGGGTTAGCCCGCCATTATTAATTTTTGAGATACATTTTCATAACGAATTCTATAATCAGTTTATATAGCACTGTTTAGTTTATTTTACTTACTTTTTACTTAAATGGCGTGACACGTCCGATTTCTTGAAGCCGTCAAGGTGATAAAGACGTTTCGCGAGTCGCTCAGCTGAGGGTATGTCCACAGCCTTCGGACTGTAGTGGAATGAGTGAAGAGAGTCTCCATCTGATCCTTCATCAGAACCAATATCAGAGCTGCTACCTAATTCCTATAAATTTTATTCACAAGATATAATAAAAACAAGTACAATTGCATTTGGATACAAAAATTATCAATTTAGTTACATATTATATTGGTAGATCTAACAAGAGTAATTTAAATATATCATAAAATTTAGGTAGATTTATACTGCACATTAAAATTTAGGTTACAGGACACATCAATATATACTAATATTATAAATGCGAAAGTTTGTGAGTATGGATGTGTGCTTGTGACTCTTTCACGAAAAAACTATTGCACGGATTTGGATGCAACTTTACAATAATATAGGTTATACATCGGAATAACATATATGCTACAATTAGTAATGATTTTATATAATTTTGGTCGTAATATAAAGAAACATGTCAATTAGGTCGTAAAATAATCGGGCCTTAGGTGCTTTTTTGGTGGCAAAACAAATTCCATGCGAGCGAAGCTGCGAGCAAAAGCTAGTATTCAATAAAATAAAATAGTTAAAGCGTTCACGAATTTTAATTCAAAGATTTTAAATTTTAAGTTCTGAATGATAACATTTTGATTTAGAATATTATTGTGATAATGTTGATCCATGAATTATCATCTGTATAAAACCGAAAATCTTTTTCTTCAAACTGCTGTAAAACCTGAGAGATGTGTATTTGTTATATAACTTTTTTTAGGTCCTCGAGAGAGCCCTGTTTTTGGTTGATAAAAGATTTGCGTGTTACTAAAATTATAACTATTACCTGATAACCCTGATTTTCAGGTGAATTATGTCCATTTTCCTTTCCATTTTGCGTATATGTACTGTTGTTATTATTATTTACACTGTCGTTACTATTCGCGTTCTTCTCTGGTCCTTTCACTTGTATCACTATTCTATATTCTTTACTGTGGTCGCCGTTGAGTGTGACGTCACTTCCGTGCTCCGTAGAGTAAGTGGAATTGGATTTAGCCCGTTTGTGACAGGGCTCTGAGACTAGTATGGTGGAGTCGGAATCGGAGGGGTCAGAGAGCTCCATCCGAGGACACTCCCGTCCTGTGTCGAACATATCGTCTTGGTCTTGGTAGTCTGGACTAGATATATTTGATACGGCTTCTGATAAGCTCATATCACCTGGAAACCATAAAACATAGGAATAAATAATTTGCAAATAATAAAAATAGTGTTAATAGTTGTGTTAAAATTTTAAAACACTGAGTAAACATATTTATGTTTATAGTAGTTTTCATAATTAAGTTAAGAAAAAACTGGCCTGTCTCCATAAAATTTATATATGTAGGTAACAGATATGACATTTTAACATCAATTTATTTCCAACAGATTTTTCCGAATCAAATCCAGAACTTCCAGTAACACCACCAGATAGTCCACTAAAACACTAGCCACTAAGCTCGTCAAAAATCGTACATAAATTTCTCCAAATCAAGTTTCTTCAAATACAAAAAAAAAAAGCTATGTCACTCTTAATGTAGAGCGCACTATTTGCTCCCATACAACCCCATACAAATATAATCTTAATAAAAAATGTTACTTTGTAATTTCAATATAGTTTCAGATTACATCCAAAATATCATCTAGGGCTGTAATTCTCAGAATTTTTTCTCATAGACCACTTACAAAATTTAGCTGGTTGTTAAAAATTATATGAAACATTAGATTAAAAAGACTAGATCTAAGTATTTTAAAAATATTATCTTTCCACATTGATACTGTGAACTCAAGCCGATAGTTTAGTTAAGCCGAAGCCAATAAATTTTCGTGGGCCCCCGCTTACGAAAAGGTAACCCTCTTTTTTTTCATGGCAACGTAGACTCTCGTCGAGTCTCTCATGAACCCCTGGGAATCTACCTGGACTAAGCTTTATTGTAATTTATGTAATATTTAATAAAGACTGTGTTAATTTCAATGCTTAACAGGCAGGGTGGCGGTGGTCGTATCCAATAGCGAAAGCCGCCACCCTTGACCTGGATGAGTTTGGCCGAGTGGGGCGTTTCTCACCAGTGAGTCACTTAAATAACCCCGTGTCTCATTAAAATATGAAAAAAAAGCTAACTAAGCTAGAGTTAGGCATGATGAACTCGCAAAAGTTCTAATTCTATAGTCCACAATCACTGACCGTTTAGTGTGCGGTGATGGTGCGGCGCCAGTGCGTGCCGGTGCGGCGGCGTGGCGCGCGGCGACAGCGCCGACCACGACGCGGACGTCGGCGACAGCGGGGATGACGAGCTGACATTAAAGCAAACCTTAAAATAACAGCCCGGTAAGCATTCCCATCAGACAAAAGCTGGAATAGCGACCCCGCACTGGAAACGTAGTAATTATACTAGACTAGAGACAGTAGGGGTAGCTATCGTGCTATGGCCGTTCCATTCGACCCCGAGGGAAAACGGAGTTTGTTACGGACACAAGCTCCATACTATATTTTGAAGAGCACGATGTGCTCGGCACTAGAGAGACTCCAGTGCAGTTCGTCAGAGATCCCGGGGCCTCTCTGCTAGTGCAGAGGCTGTCCATCGAGGGGGTTTTAGTGGGTAGAAATCCCACATAACCGAATCTAATCCCTAGTGGGCCTTTGACTACCTTGCTACGCCACTGAGTATAGAAACCAACTTAAGATGTGTCCATCGAATAATAAAAATAGAAAGCAAATGATGTTACCTATTTGTCTCTCTTTTTTATGTTTGATTAGACAAAGTTAAGGTTGAATGACAAAAAAAAATCCTAGTATCATAGTAATTCTACATAAAAAATCTTGAATTTATATCCTTATTTTGCAGAGCAATGAACTTCAAATAGTTATATATAAAGCAATAATAATATCTACAAGAATTAATTAATCAATTCGATAATTAAATTTTAACAGCTATACTGCGTCCATCATATTATCAGTCTTTTGACAGCTCACGCTCATTAAGTTTTGTATTGCTTACGTACAAATATCACACAAATAATATTTGTACTTTATGGATGGGTACCGCCCACTTAGTGATGTCACACATAATGGTTATGCCACGATTATGCCACAGATTAAAAATAATCGGTAGAAATCGATGTTACGAGTATTAAAAGACATTTAATAACATTATATAAAGTTTTACTTTCTTCTTAGTTAATACATGAATACAAATAAAACAATCAGGATATTTAAATTTATTTTATTAGCACGAGTCGTCGGAATGATAATCAACACTAGACTCCTCCGATGAGGAGTCTTCAGTAGCAGTTATTATTAGCTCTTGTGTAGATAATATATTATCAAACGCAATATCACGTTCCCAATCAGAGAATATTACTCTTTTAGTTCTTTCCACCACACTTGCCCAGTTCTCGGCCGTTACGTGGGTGCAAGCATTTTTTAGCAATTGCAACATTTTATTCGCTGTGAATGGGGGGCTTGTATTGCATCTCGCAGCATGCCCTTTTACTTGTGCCCATATAAGTTCTATTGCGTTGTACTGGCAGTGGTATGGAGGAATCCGAAGAACAGTATGGCCATATTCTGCTGCCATTTCATTGATTACATAGCGTTTTGCTCTCTTTTTGGTTTTTAATATTTTTATTAATTCAACTTTTAACATTGAGTCGTCCACATTTTCTCCATTGTCCCGAAGCCAATTAATTATTTCATGCTTTTTATTAGCCTGTGTTGGCATTTTGTCAATTTGACGGGAGTGGTAGGGCGCATTATCAATAAAAATTATTGATGGTTCTTCCAATGAAATGAGCATTTTTTTGAACCACTCTTCATACACATTTGCATTCATCTCTTCGTGGTAGTCATTTGATTTCTTCGATTTAAATGCCAACAGTGCGTCTTGTACAAATCCTTTTGCTGTACCTGCATGGCAAATGATTAGGCGCTCACCTTTTCCCATTGGTACTGAGGAAGTGGAATCAGCAGTATCATCAGTCCAGAAACGAGATAGTGTGTGGTTAGCGTTGAGCCATGTTTCATCCGTGAAAACAATATTTGCCCAATCTTGTATTTTCTTTGCCTCTCTTAAAAAATCACAACGTGCTATAGCTATATCTGTGCGTTCCATTAATAATTTTCTTTTATTTAACTTTTTATATGAAAAGCCAATTGTGTTCAAAACTTTGACCAAAGAAGATTTTTCACCATGAAATAGACCACTTCTTTTCAAAGAAACAATAAGTTTTCTCAAAGTTGGAATTTCTTTTCTCAAGTAGTAATCTAGTTTACGTAGGTTATCATTAATCGAATTACTTAGGTACGTAATTCGATTAATGATAGTAGGTACTATAATCGGAATGGTATCGCATACGAGAATCTTTAGGACATCACTATCGTCAATCTGTCAAAAGATGGTTAATATAATGGACAGTGTATAACACAGAGTTTATTGCAGGCTCTTTTCTGCAAAAATAATTTTCCTAACCAGCAGAAGAGTTAAAACTTTAAAAAAGTTATAAAAGAAAAATTGAGTTTAAAATTAAAGTTATGCAATCTATTTAATTATTTATTTATACTAGGCTTTACCTTACGTTTTTTCTTCTCCTTAAAAAGTACAATAAATTATAGAATACGATTAAACCACGTATAGAAATTTCTAGAATAGATTCATATTTAACAGTGGATGTCTATCAATTTAAAGGCAAGTGCTACTAATGAATGTATCCCTCTACGAATTCACTATTATTCGTATAATATCGGCTATATTCTTTATCATTGATAAAAGTGCGAGGTAGATATTCGTGAAATATTAGTGGAACTTACCGCTGTGACATGCCGTCAGAGATTGAAGTGGAATTGGAGGTGGCAGCCGAGCCGTTGCACTGAGACACTGGCGCGTTGTACGTCCAAACGATCCTGGTACCATAACTATTAAATGTTAAATTAAGTAAGTGTTTTTATTAACATCGAAACTCGAATATTTTACTAACTTATAAGCTCTTACGTGATTGAATCTCACTGAGTTATATAGGCAAATCAGAGTAAACGATACAATTTATGGAGCGCCAAACTAAATAAATACGGCAAAGTGGAACAATTCAGGGATCAGGGATTTCGGGCACATCACTGACCATGAAATTCATAATAAATTCAAAGTGAAGTAGATATTTTTTTTAATTTCTTGCGCGAGTTACAACTTTTAGTACCATATTCACCGCATGGCGCTACAGTCGACGTTTTTAACCGCCATATTTGCGGTCATATAGGATTCGATCGCTTTGTATATAATAAAGAGCTTTGAGTTGATTGATAGTATTTATTTTTCATTATTTTTCGAATACTAATAAGTTCAAAATTTTTGATGGCACGCCTATGACTATAAAAAAAATGGCACGTTTTCTAAAGGTTTTGGAATTCATAATGAAACTCAGAGTAAATATTCTGGTCGTAGTACTCCGACTTTGTGAACAAAAGACAAAATAACAAGGTCTCCGGCGGTATCATGCAGCATCCGTCAGTGGACACGATTATGATTGACATTTAGTAAAACTATATACAATACACGCTTCCACAGCTAATTCGATTGACCAATATCGATCAAATTTTGCCCAATTAAAGCTTATACACTGGGGTAACGATATAAAATGAAAAAATTTGAGAACATAAAAAAAAACTGTGGTTTCAATTCCCGCCGAGGGCCAACATTTTCTATAAATGAATTTGTTGGTCTTCGAGTCTTTGTATATATTTGTATTTAAGTATGTATTTAAAAATTATATTAGTATATATTCACCAAGTTGTCAGTCAACCATAACACAAGTATTAAGTTACTTTGAGGACGGTCGACCGTGTGTGTAAGTGTCCCAATATATTTATTTAATCTTGCATTATTAAGGATATTTAAACGCTTAAATTGGCACGAACGAAGTCTCGCAATATATATACTCGTATCAACAAACAAATTCCAATTCTCACCTGTCCCGCTCGTCAGATTCGGAGCGAGGTGCGGGCGTGGCGGAGTCAGGACGTGCGTCTAATAAAGTGTTCAGCGATGACGTCACATCCTCCTCCATGTCGACCGCCACTGCACTCAGCGACGATTCCTTCTGGAACTTACGATAAGTTCTTTAACATTGTTCCTATTATAGGCTGAGATCGTTGTTAAATTAAAAAAAATTTGAATGCTTTTTATGTACCCATAAAAAACGTTAACATGATTAATAAAAAATGTACGAAGGTCCCTTTGAAATGACCCTATTGACACAATAATTGGAAAGTTGTAAGTATAAAGTCAGAAGACGTAATATAGTCTTTTAATAACCTTAAAAATGGTTAAAGTGGGTTAACCTTACCAGCTAGACATATGCTGTCGCGGACCTTTATTTAGAACTTTTAAAGGGGAACAGTTTTGTAATACATGATTTTTGAATAACTATTACCATTTACTCAGCGCACGCAAGGAGGAAAGCCTAGCCTAAGCCTAAATTTTACCGTTTTCGTACTATTTTTTATTGCTGTTCCTCTCCTACCCAACGTAATGTTATATAGCCTATAGCCTTCCTCGATAATGGACTATCTTACACTAAAATAATTTTTCAAATCGGTCCAGTAGTTCCAGAGATTAGCGCATTCAAACAATAAAACTCTTCCTGGCCTGTTTCTATCCCACAGCTATGTCCCCTCTTTTTTTATGGAGAGAAAGTTTGGAGCTCCAATACACATGTGCCCAGATTTCTCTTGAGATATGCAGGTTTCCTTACCATATTTTCGATCACCGAAAAGAGTGTGATAAATTACAATTATCAATTAGACACATACATTTCATCTACATAGCTGGGGTTTGAACCAGTGAGCCCTTTGGTAAGAGTAACACGGTCTTTCCGCTGGACTATCACAACTTGCGATGGTACTCTATATTTACCTGTAAGTGGTCTTCAGACCTCGATGTTCGAACAATATGTTGTTGCGTTCTTGTTGCGGCTTCACTCGAAGCAGCATTGCCTCCCGCTGGCGACGCGGGTTGCGAGTTGAACCTACGAAGAGTTGTGTAATTAGACGGTTGCATATTACCAGCCTATAACATATACATATGAAAAAATTTCAAAATAATTAACTAACAATAATAAATAGTATAGAAATTACAAAAGTTACAATAGAATTATTTTGCTGTAATCTGCGTTTTTTTAGAGAATCTACGTAATGTTAAATGTACGAAGAAGGCAACATTCATATACCTTATACATGTAGGACAAGCCTCCACACGTATTACAAAACGCCGCTAACAACAACACTACACACTCACTACTACAATCTCTGCGATCGTTTCGCCCCGAAACCGAAGCATCATCAGGAGGATAGGCTCCACGACAAAATCCTAGTGCGAATCGTAATTGTTAAGACATTAATCATAAAAAATGCGGATTACAGCAAAATAATTCTATTGAAATTTCTGTACGACGAAATTCCGCAAAGTAACGCTTGCTTTCTATAAATCATGTATAGACAGAGAAAAAAATTGTTAATAGAATATACTTCACCGTTCAACTGCCCTTATCCCACTCTAAGTGGGATAAGGGCAATATGCTTTACTCTTCCAGTCACTCCTATCTTTCGTCAACTCTAGCGCTACTCTTTTTTCAGGAGGAAATTTTCCTGCCCATCTTCATTCTCCTGCCCTTATCCTACTCTAAGTTGGGTCGGCTTAGTATGTTTTCTCTTCCATTCTCTCCTATCATTCGTCAACTCTGGTGCTACTACTTTTCTATGCATGTCATACTTCATACAATCCAGCCCTTATTATATTTCAATATTTTATAAAAGTAGACGTTATTTTACGTAATACTATAGTACAAATATAATAAAGTAGGTACACAATCCGAATGGGAACGTGCTTCTTATTTTAGCATTACATAGATTTTCCTTAACGAATCCAGTTTGTACCATAATATATCGATCCTTACTTTCGTACCTTATATGCAATAAAAAAAAATTATTGCTGCACCTCTCCTATTTATCTTAGCGTGATGTTATATATATATTTAAAAAAAAAATTTAAAAATAAAAAAAGGCAGAAGTAAGGAATCTTTTGCTTTCAATTTTACATTATACCATATTTTTAATGCCTAAAAAAAGGGACATAACAATTTTTTTTCAAATAAAACCTAGCTAGCTTTTTTCTCCCAAAACCCTACATATTGAATTTCAGGAAAATCGTTGAAACCGTTTCCGAGATTCAGAAAATATATTTATATATACATACAAGATTAACTCATTTAAATATTAAAAATATAGATAGATAAGGGGTGTTAATTGTAAAAACATAAGTGTTTTAAGTTATTTATAGAAGTAAAAAAAAAATGCATACATTTTACTGGCATGGTCCCCGACCAAACCCGTATCGGGTGATGAATTGTGCCGCTGCGATAATTCAACGCGTGCTGCCAAACGATTTTCACTCGGTGATGCAGGCGTTGAGTTATATCTAAACAGACGAAATTGTAGTAACAATGTGCGAAATGCCTGTGCGATCTTATTTTTGGTTATTTCTCAACATATATCCCCGTTTTAAACGTCGAGAAATATCTAAAAATAAGGAAAATAGGTGTAAAAATCAAAAGAAGTAAACAATATATTGAATAACTGTTAAAAAAATGTTACAAATATATAAAAAAATATAAAAAATAAGTGGTTAAAATTTTCATAGCAAAAGTTGAACTAATTTAATTTTATACTTTAATTAAGAATCTCACACAATTAATATAGTTCATTTATAAATGGAATTACAGCTCCACTACTTTTGCTAGATATACAAGTATATACCATTGGGTTAATCCACATTGTATATTTCTTGAAAGTTATTAATAAAATATATTTCTTGTTATAGTTATACGATTAGGCATAATGAGCTGAATTATTAGTCCAGTAAAGTTATAGTTAAAATATAGAGACGAAATATTTTATCCAATAAAAGACTATACTACTTATTTATTTATTTATTAATTTTTTGATATATGAAAAATTTATGCTTCTTCTTCTTCTTCTTTGTCAACCGATGGACGTTCACTGATTGACATAGATTTCTTCATGGAATCACCACAACACATGATCTTGTGTCGCTTGAATCCACGCGACCATTTTGAGGTCATCAGACCACCTCGTAAGGGGTCCACCGACACTACGTTTTCCGGTGCAGGGTCGTCATTCCAACACCTTGAAACCCCAAAGCCTATAGGTTCCCTATACTGTGTGCCCCGTTCATCGCAACTTTAGCTTCGCGACACACTGAACTATATTGGTGACTCTGGTTCCTCTACAGATCTTATTTCTGATTTGAACATGTAGAGATACACCGAGCAATTCTCCATAGCCCGCTGAGCGACTCTAACCCTTCTTATGAGGCCAATAGTCAGCGACCATAATACATTATTGCAAACCTTTAAAATTACCTGTGATAATGTGTGCGATGCGTGGGCGCGTGGTGATTGTGATGTGGGTGTTCGACTCTCGATAAGTTGAGCATGAGATCCCCAGTCATCATATATGCCTCGAACTTAGGCTGCAAGATTCGCGTCCGCCTTTCTACCCTTTCTTCCGTCAGTAATCCTTCGCAGCTCTCACCAGAATGTCCACCCGATCCGTTGCTGGACGAGTTGCTTGATGAATTGCTGTTTGAATTACTTGATACCGGTGAGTCCGATCTAAATAATAGATAAAGCTATGATAATAAAATCTTCATAGGACAACATTGACAATAATAACTGTTGAGGTTTGGAATGGTCAATTGTATTTACTAAAGACCATACACACTTATTTTGATAAGCAATGTAAAGGTATAAGGACATAGTCTAATTAATGTAAGAATTATACTCAGAATATCTCTCAAAACAAAGCGAATCAAAAATTAGGGAATCTATAGAGGAATCACGAGTGTTATTTTTTTTCAAGCCAACTTGTTTAGCGAAGCTTAATGGTGGATTGTGTACATAGCTAAAGGAACCGATGAACTGTCGTGTCCCAAGATATTTTAATGATGACGTATATATACGTATATGCGCGCGGATTTACGTATGTGGAATACGGCCGAGAATACTATTCAAAAGGCCAGAGAAGCTAATGGCCGATAGGTGCAAGTGAATAAAATAACAAATAAATAATAAATATTTTAAAGATTGACTTTGTGGTAGTGAATGCTTTCAGTGCTTCGGCAGTGTACTGCCGAACTGATAGTGTGTGACTGTGATAGTGGTTAGATTGACATTGTGGTAGTGAATGCTTTCAGTGCTTCGGCAGTGTACTGCCGAACTGATAGTGTGTGTGGTTTTTTAGTGTAGTAAGTATAAGTAGTAAAACTGGATATTACATTTAGCATTATATATAATTTTAATTTTCTTTTGTCTCTGATTATATCAAAATAATAACCGTACCAGGCGTGAATAACTTAAACTTAACAAGTCAAAAACTCGCACATTTTTCGGTTTACGTATAAGTTATACGTTTAGGAGAGTGTTTTATATATTTACAAGTTTGTATGTGTGTTATAAAAGACTTCTCAACTTTATTAAAATATTCACTATTTAAATTAAGCAATTCTAATGCCTATTATTATTAAACCTACAAAAGGGCGTAAGTCGACTTATCAGCACATTCACGCCTGATACGGATATTATCATTACTTCTGTATTATGTATCTACGCAAAATAATGACTAATTCTAGAAATTATGATATATAAACTTATTCTTTGTAGACTAAAAAGCGTGTAATAAATTTAAACTCAATGTTTAATCATAGTTAATACAAATTTTGCTAATTTATTTATTTATTTTATTTAAAAATCAAGTTACATGACTCATAAATAAATAATTATGTTAGTAATACAATTCTACTTAAAAACTAATTTTAGTAATCTATACTATTTATTATAAACGTAATCGATGTGAATCCTACAGCAGCGGTTCACATATGGGGCAGTCTAGCCTCTCCGATATCATATTCAATATGATAAATATGATAATTAAGCTAGCCAAGTCATTGTTCGAGTTCTTATCCTTATTTGAAAAGCCAGTAGCTGTTAAACATCGTCTGGACAGTTACCAAGTGTTTTATTAAGTTTTTGTTAAAAAAGTTACACTTATCTAACTAAGTATTTCAGAGTTAATTTATCTTTTATTTTACGACAATCAGAATGTTTAGTTCGTGGGAATAAAAGAAAGCTTCATTTATTGTAGTAACATGTCTGACGTCTTTTTTGTACTATATATCAAATGACAAGTCCAATAATTGTACCAGACGGGGATAGATATTTAAATAAATTTTATTCCTACAATTCAATCAACATATTTCCAAGAGACCATAGACTAAAAAGTTAAAATTTCATGATAGATTAAACGATAATAATGTCGTAAACGGGTCAAAGGAAGCTGCAAGGGTTGCGCGCTAAACATACATTTAAAATGTTGGAAAGTTCAACAATTCAGCATTGTGCATGGCCATTCCATTTCAGAAACTCATTACCCCAACCGGGTCAACGGTTTTATTAATCATTGTCAATTCATCGCTCTCAAAGCTGAAATTCTATATCCCTTTCTGCTTTCTGCTTCGTATGCAAAAAGTAAGTACTACGTGATTCTTATGAAACGAAGTGCTTATCGGATTATCGTTGAAAGTGGTTTGGTAATCACTACATAGTATAAAACAAAGTCGCTTTCTGTGTCTGTCCCTATATGTATGCTTAAATCTTTAAAACTGCGCAACAGATTTTGATGCTATTTACAGGCCAATCAATACGGCCATTTACAGCATGTAATTTAAATGAACATTTTCAAAGATATTACAGATTTAAAATGCAGGCGCATAGTGGTTGTGCGTCAAAAGCCGCGCTTCGCCCTTTAGCACTTCGAATTTAACAGCGATCGAACGCGTTTATATTTTTAACCCGTGCTAATCAGGGGTGGGCCACTAGTAATATAATAAAAATAAGACAAAGGTGTAATGTATTTGCAAATAGTATTTTTACTATTACTTAGTTTAACTAACGAGACAAAATATTAATTACACGTTCAAACATAGCAATGGATTAATGTGATTTTCAATCTTGCGATAATTGAAATTCAATATAGTTAAAATTGTTAAATTCATTAAAAGTAATTAATTTAAAATAAATTCCATTAGAAACTGAAAATTATAATTTTTTTTAAAGTTAAAAGTTTATATTACTATTGTAAATGTACTATAAGAAAAAGTGCTTACAACTTTAAAACCTATATATTTACAATTACAAGCTTTTATTGTCAAATATCCAAGTATTGCTATTTATTATTAGTGAAGCCACTTTAAACTAAAACCGCATTTTATTTTGTACGTAAAATGAGCGCAACGTAAAACTTTATTGCTTATAAGTTGCATATTTAAGTCACGTTCATGTATTAGCTATAAAAATATTAAATTTAATAGGTTTTTTCCAATTACTTTGTTTCCTTACAACTATACACTTTGTTATTATTACATGTTCATGTTCATTTAGGGTTTAAATATATGAGGAATTCCCTACAATGCATAAGTGGTATTGACCTATACATATATAGGCCTAAAGATTAATAATTAAAGTTTGACATACGTAATTTTGACCTCATGCGTAATTTGTGACTCAATTACGTTGTACGAATCGCAATTGGGGTGCGGTTCTTATCGCGTCTAACTGAACATATGTTACACAATTCTCAAAAACAATTTAAAAATTATACAGAAATAAAATCAATAAATATTACACCAATGGGAGAAATATAAGTAATTAATATTGTACAAATTAAAAATACATATAAAATAAATTATTCAGTCTCGTGACGTTAGTTCATTAACTAAACATATGTGTATATAAATCAACAGTCAATGACTGATAAATTTGACGTTATATTTTATTTCGGCAATAGAATTTTTGATAGGGGTTCCTAAATTATCTCATTTGGTATCTGTTACTATTAATATGTAGCTACTAATAAAAGAGAAAGCAAATAAATATGTATGTTCCTTATAGACTCCGAAACGGCCGGTCAGATTTTAATGAGATATGTTCAGACAATCTTTAGGTTGACGCACCTGATAATCCTGTAAAGTTTGGTGGCAAACAGAAAATTTTTTGTTAAGCTATCAATGACAGTTTTGTTTCGAGGGTAAGTCTAAACTAGACAGAGCCACAGAAACGCATTTACGGATCGCTAGTGTAAAATATAAACGTCATTTTAAAGTAAAGCAACAATAGGTACACGATTATGTTTAATCCTGTCTTAGATTAGGGCGGCATTCACATTGAAATCTAAATTATCACCCTCCTGACCTTATCCCACTCTGAATGGGGTCGGCACAACATGTTATTAATATGTCACATGATTTGGCTATGTATTTTACGACCGTCCGCCTGCTGCACATCAACTTTCGATACTCACCTTTTACGATACCACAGTAGGAAAGAGGTTGGTCTATTCTACTCAGCCGGGTACCACATGGCGTGTACCACACGGATACCACACATTGAAATTAAAATAATTAATAATTTACAACTTAAATTTTTTATGCAATTTTTATTCTTATTTAAAATCCAACTCAAAACGTCCCTAACTACTCGTTAGAGGGTGAGGGTGGCCGTCTGCGAAACATATGGTACGGGTGATAGCTTACCGCGCTCAGCTATCAGCTGTCAAACTTTGGGAGGGTTGGTTTACGATTACAGCCAAAATAAGGAGCGTCTAAATATACCTTTAGAAATTTCCGGGGGAAGACGTATAAAAATAAATATGAACTCCATTACCTCTAATTAAAGGTAGCGTATGAGACGTTAGCATATACGACAACAAATTAAATACTATTTTACATTTACTTCAGGAAAAAAATCACTAAAACATTTTTTTCGTTCATTGCAACATCATCGATCAATCAATAAGCCATCAATCCATAAATAGCCATTAAATTGCTTGAAAATGCAAGTGTGCGTAATCTTTGATATGTTTATCAAAGTCAATAAAAAGTACGTATCAATTTTACTTAAGTAGATAAAACTGGAAGAAATCTTGTTATCTTGGGAGGCAGATAATATATTTTACATTATTTTGTTCAGAAAATGTGTTTACAAAACAGCACATATTTCGGAAATTTGAGATGTCTGGAACATTTCATTCATCTAAAAGCGTAAATAACAACTATTTTCTCTCTTTAAAGAAAAACAGAAAACTTTGTAGGAGACTTTACGAGCGATCCTTTTAGAGACAAATCTAAATGAAACAAATAGAACGACTAGATGAAAAGTCTAAGTGGTTTATATAGTACATTGGTTAAATGGGATTATATTTATTGCTTTCAAATAATACGGTGCGACGAACGCTGTGACGCAAGACGCAACATTGACAACAAGTTCTTTTGAAAAATAGAGAGACCTAGGTCTTATTTTGCAAATAACAATCCGCCATCGTTATTTAACTCCCTGCAGACAAGCGAACAGTTTAGCGTTACGGTAGGAACTTTAAATTATTTATCATCGGGTAATCCCTACCCTGTAATCTCTAGGTATAATATCGATGGAATATAAAGAATTGCATTTTAAAAAGTATTTAAAAGATGAATTGCTTTTTGGTATATCAAAAATATGTAATATTACTAGCAGACCCATCCAGCCAGCCGGTTTTCGATTTACACTCTCCTCACATTTAGATGCACGTAATTTTAAAACTAAAATATTCATTAAAATTATGTAATATAAAATATCAAATTGTTGAAAGGAGAATATGCCCTATATTCATTTTGTTGTTACCTATATTTTAAATACACTGGGCAACGTTTTCGATCAGTCGGCATACTTTTTTCTGAAATTTTCATTCAACACATCGTTTTCAATTTATTTTAAACAAACTGAATGAGAAATAGACGTGACGGACTTTGCATATAATTAGTTTATTACAATATATAGTTTTAATTAAAACTATTTCACAATATCTTTCTATTACAAGACTAAACACTTTACTTCATACCTCTCAATTACTGCCGCTATCTTTATTGAGTCTCGAGTATTTTTGAATGTCAGCGAGATAATTGAATGGTGAAATAGGCCTACCATATATCTGGTCATTGCATAGACAGTCCGCATTTGTAATTAAAAAATATTTTAAATTTATACAATTATTACGATTGTGTTACTTTCATATCCAAACACTGTAATTTTTTTCTATGAGCTAGTTTACCTCCAACCTCTGTTGTGATGTTTACACAGATCAAATTGCTGGCAAAAGTTTAGAAGCAGAAGATTAAGTCTAAAACGGATAAAGTTTAATAAAAAATATATTCTTTTAGTTGCACATACAATTGCCAATTATATGCAACAAAACAGTGTAAAGATATGAAAAATAAGATACATGAGAAGTATAAAGTATATAGGCATAGTATGTATATAATTATAGTATGTAGACTAAGGCAAATAAATTAACTAAAAAAATTCGAAACAAAGATCTACTCGTAAATATTTCACTGTCGTAGACTCAGTGGCGTAGCTGAGGGCAAGAGGGAGCTGTGCTTTTGGGCCCCCAAATTCAGGCAAGCCCCGGAGTTTTGACCCCCCTCTTTTGGAGTACTTTGAATTCGAAACACGAAATATACGGAAAAAACATTTATAAGATTAGTTGGTACCCTACCTTATTTTTGCCCTTTGGTTACCTTGCTACGCCATTGCGTAGCCTAGACATGAAAATAACAATAAACACAATCTAAGCGGAATGAATAAGATCTAATGTTACGTTGAGGTTATATAAGTCATAAAGTTAATATTTTTTAATAGTTACTGAAATATCGTTTAATTGTGACGGAAATGTTCACAGAAAAATAAGGTAAGCATATAGATAAAAAAGAATACTCACTTATCGTGTTTAGTGCGTTGCGGCGAGTCAGTCCGACGCTCTGCGGCGGAGGAGAGATAACGTCTCACGTTGGCTTTGATCTGTGGGTCTAAAACCATGCCATTCACACTAATTAAATAATTACATCCTCTTAACATTTTTCAAAATTATTAATGTCCACTTTACTAAATTCTTAACTTTACTACTATAACATATATAACTACCAGCGGTTCAAATTAATGTCGTATAAGTGTTGACTAATAGAGTTTTTTATCAGAAAAAATGAGTTTCCTGTTGTCCAAAAACACCTCATTCTTTTTAATAATGATGACTTATAAATAACAATTTGCAATAGATGAGTAAAAATCGTTAGGATTTATCAGATTGTGTTATTTAAAAAACATTACATTGTATATGTGTTCTACCAGTAACATTGTATGAAATGATTAATTTAAAATAAATATGTCGCTGTTATTTATATACAAAAAAAAAGTAAGACTTATTTCTATAATAAGGAAAGTTCTGACAATATGTTTCACTTATAGTCACAATAGCGAAACAACCTTAAAATATAAGTAAAACTTAGATATTGCAAAGAGCATGACGGTAGCTTCACAGTCGACGTGGGAGTTTTATTATATTTTATTACTGGCCAGCGTTATTTCAGGTCGAATCCCGCGAGTCACCTATAAATTTGCTCGCCGTATCGTTACTCTTGTTCGCTGTGGCTTATTTCGCAAACTCAACCAAACCACTAGGGATATACGAATTTTATTAGCGGCAACCGCAACATGTATCAAATATCATAGTTGAACATATTTGCTAACTTATTATTAAAACGTTTGAATTTACTGATATTAAGTCAAGAATATAATTTTGATATAGCCATAATCATTTTCTCTAGAATATCTATAGCCATGATATTTGTAGAATTAATAATTGTAAAATCGACATGGAAATATGATGTATCTTAAGATTTTGGACTTTTGCGTAATAGAAGCCATTCTGTCTTCATTTAATGTATTCTATGTTATGTGACATATGGCAATGGAGTTAGTCGGAAAATTAAGTTACTTATAAATAAATAATAAATAGGCCAAATACTGCGATAATGTATTTAGCCTTTTCTTTGTTATATAAAGCATAAATATTTAGAGGACAAGAAGTAAAAATACGTTGGAATATCGCTTCAGGCATTTCGTTGCTTTAAACTCACCCTTTTTTAACCGTAGAGTGACGGGATCCGATGAAAGTCGCAAGCATTTTAAAACTGAAAAAGGGAAATAATTAAAACTGAATGAAGTCGTTTACATTGTTAACTTTTCTATTGTTTAATAAGGTTTTCTTATTAAAGTAGACTTAATGAAGTCCAACTTAATGAAATTTAGTAATGAAATATTATTAATATATTGTCTTGGCTTAGCACCAATGATAGTAAGAAGTTTTATTTATAGTTAAGCTATTAAAATATAATAAAACATGATTTCAGATATATTCGCCGCAGAAAGCAAGTAGAAGTGAAATATTAATATTTACTTTAACTGTTATGGAAATTAATGTACGAGAAATTATTTTATGTTCATTTCCACCACAAATGACGGATGATATTTTTTTTACATTGCAAGTTGAAAGAAGCCCCTGTGATAGGTATCTTTAAGTCGATATAAGCTCTTAATATACCGATTAGCTATCGTCACATTAGCTAATTAAACAGTTTACGGAAAAGATACAACAAATTACTTCCTCAATTTAAATCAGAAATTGAAGGCCAAAAATCTTTTTTAGATCGCTTTGACCGAACACACTGAACTTTAACTTGGAATTAAAAAAATAAAATTCTGAATCGGAATTTTCCTCTTTCAGAGAAGAGCCGTCAAAATATCTGTTGCATTTTGAAATACTTTTTGAAGTTTTCGCGTCCCGTTGAAAGTGGAGTGTTGCATAGTCTTGCAATGTGTTTGTATTCTATCTTAGAGATTTTCCAAATCAATTTTCCTGCTATCGCTACCATATTTTTAAGAGGCTTCAACAGGATTTTGATACACATAAATAACATTCTTGGTTATAAAAACATTTAAGTAACATGACCCACATATCAAAGAAGTCTTGATAAATCCAGTTCTGAAGACTATGGGATTCCTTGACACTATTCTACATGTGATGTAGAAGTATTAAGCCATGTTATTAACCTGGTTAAACCTAGGTTAAACCATTTTAACAAAATTGTAACTGATATATATTTTAGGACGTAATTAAATCTTTTTATGTCAACTTTTTAATGAACCATGACAACAATTTCCACAACTCAATCGACATTGACTAATAGTTGTCTCTCTGTATATTTGTTTTTTTATTACAAATATTTTTAGTTTTAAAAGCGATCGATCGCATATTAAGATATGCCTATCCGTGTAAAATAACAAAAGCTCAAACGTTTTTTGTAGAATATACATAAAATGAAGTCTACAGCGATGTAGGGCTGCACAAGACTCAAGAAATGAAATATAGTGGAATGTAACGTATGTTTATATATAATGTTTTGTTTGTTAAGTGTCTGGTGAAATTCTTATTAAGAGTGCAAGGCATAAGATCGCGCAGGTGTTCCTTGCTAGAGAGTGGGGCAGTTGCTTAAATAGCTTTTAAAGATCATTTCGTTCTGAATTATTGATGTTTTTTCGTCTAGATCGTGAGTGAAGATTAAAAATAATCTTTCTTTGGTTTTGCACGATTATTGCTATCCTAATTTCTAGGTGTACTGTCTATATGTCTAGCTTAAACAAAAGTAAATCAGTCTAGTCAGATCGTGTTATCGATTTGAGACACGCATATCGTGTGAGCTGTTACTACTATGTGTTAATTGTATTGCCTATCAATTTTTAAGTCCGGTGTTACATGTCTTATAATGCAAAGTAATATCGATCGCTTTGAATTAGTGGTGAGTCAGATACGTTACAGAACAATAATAATTCCTTAAATTCGTTTTCTCTTCATACACATATATCTCAAATAGAGTTTTATCGGTGGAACCTGTTCAATTCCAGTTGAGATTCCTGTTTAGTTCGGTTCAGTAAAAAATGACACGAGTAATCTCGATTTTATCTAACTTCAAGTTTCTGCTAGTTTGAAAGTCATAAACTTTGCCCCGGTCTAAAGTACTCAGGTTTCTGTAATCAATCCTATCGTCTTTTACTTACAAAGTAGCAAAAACCCCTTATTAAGTACGATAAATAACAAATATTTTATCTCAGCTATTAGGCCTATCATTATGATGCGAGCTCGATTTTTAAATAATGTGTAATAAACTACTCAGTTGTTAATCACGGAACGAGTTATAAATGGATCTCTCGGGTAAATCGATATCGAGATTTTGAAATTGGGCGTAAATAATTTCACTCGTGCGATTAAAGTTCTTCGTGCGGTTTCATGAGAACAATTATTCTTTAATATTTAAATATGAATAAGATATTATACGATAATTTTTAGTTCATATATTATTTTCAATGGCGTTTCGGCAATGACATTGACTATGTTATGATAATGGACTGTTTTTCAAATATTAATAAACGCTATGATGCAAAATATTTTTTTTATTTCGCTTTTAATCAATGACATTTAAATATATTATTTACAGTGTATATTTATGTAAAATTAACTTAATTACGGCATTATTAAATTTTAAGGTTAAATATAATGTATATAAATTTAGAACAGCGAAAATTTTGCTTTCATTACAAAAATATTATGTAACATTAAAAATTCAATGTCATGAGAATTTTTTGATTAATGGGATACTTATCCAAAATGGTGGTCACGAGCTGTAACTAATGTTCACTTGGATAAATGCAAAGAGATATATGTATTTAAATGTATTTTTTTTTGTTAGATTATTTTTACCATCGTATGAACATAAAGAATGTAATTAAAAAGTAGTAGCAATAAAGTTAAGGACAGTTAGCATATCATCTATGAGATATTATGTTTATGTAATATTGCGTTTTACATACAATTATGTGTTGTCGGAATTTTTTATCTCTCTGCTTCCAAGAACAATTTAAGACGTTATGCAAACTTGAATGAACAGCAAAAAACAAGGCCGTGTGTATATCTATAAAAACTAATTAAAAGTAACGGAATATCTATGACAGAACACTAATTATTTAGTAGAGTTAACCGATGGTTAATCCGCTTGAACAATATTGATGAAATTTGGTATAGACGAAGCTTATATAACGGACTGACATATGGGATAAAAATTAAAAAGTACCGATATAGTACACAACTGAGGGTATTTTAAAATTAAAATCAATGCGCAGTAGCGGGTCCTGGTTAAGATTTTAAGAGCGAAAGTGTGTTTTTGTCCTACGACATCTGAACTAAGCAATCGATCGATCTTTTGATATGGCGATAGTTGAATTACTGGAGAGTAACATATACTACTATTTATCTCGTTACCGAAGTCTACCCAAGAGGATTTTGGAGCTAGGATACTAATATAGATACTAGTGGAATTAAATTTGTCTTAAATATTAGTGAATTGCCTATCAGTCTTCAGAAATAGGGACATTTCTGTAACACGACGGCCGACTGTTAGCTATTCCAATATTTGTCTATTCCAATGTTTGTATATTTGTCTATAACTACACCCAAAATAATAGAGGAGACTATGGAAAAGCCGAGAGGCGGCCATGCTTGCGCTAGCTGTCAAAAGGAGTAGACTTAAAAGCGATAAAATGATAGATATTGTATTAAATTGTATGTATTATAGAGTTGAATAAAATGAATAATACAAAGCTGGACGTATTTCACTATTACTACTTATTATCAAGAGAGAAGATGAATTTCTAACAATCATTTTCTTACTCTTATTCCACTCTAAGTAGTAAGGGGTAGGCATAATATTCATCTTCCATTCTCTTCTATCATTTGTCAACTCTGGTGCTACTTCCTTTAAATGAACATCGTTCTTCACAATCCATCCATCTTTTCTTCGGATTCCCTTTAGTCATATATCCTTCCACATACATATTTATAACTGTTTTAATCACATAATTTTCATTACATGACCGTATCAACTTAATCTCGTACTTCTTAATTTTCCTATAATGGACGCAACTTTCAGACTTCCCCTATATATACTAATTTCGTATTCTACCAAATTTTGTCACACCACACTCCCGCCTTAACATATTTATCCCATTTGCATGCACTTTTTTTTGTTGTAAGTTTCGAGTATTCAAAATTTATTGCCCAGTAGACGTAAGCCTTGAGTAATGCTAAAGGACAAACGAAGTCAATTAGCTAGAAACAGTTATCATTGAGGTGCATGTTCGAAGATATAAGTGTCACGAGTGATAAATGGCGAATTCCTTACCTTCGCGGGTAGTGAACCGGTCCACATCAGTCCCATTAACCTTGAGCAATACGTCTCCCGCCTCAACCTGTAATTGAACGTGCGGGTTCATTTATTCATTCCAACAACAAAAATTCAACTTTACATTTGAAAGATTATGATCGGTCTCATACAAAACACAACAACTTTATTTACAACAACTGTATGAATTAAAATTTAATAACAGTACAGTACACATTGTGTACTCCGATTCCCATAAAATAAATGAAGAGTTAAGAGTGAGCAGCAATAATAATACCATCTAGACACGACCTTCAGTAATGAAGAGATCGACTAAGAAGAAGAGAAATAAAGAGTTAATTTTAATCTGTAATATTTCACTTAACAATAGATTACATTGTCGCGTTGTGTATTGATGGTGTTTAACATACATGTAATTATATGTAATTGAATTAGTATTCAAATATAAAGTTTGCAAATTTTAATCAAATTCCTGAGATGCGTGTTTCTTTAATGGCGCGAAGAAAAAGTTGAAGCGATTAGTTGTTAAAATACGATAATACTGAAAGTAAAGCTAAGGTTTATACTATATGTATCTGTACATAAGAATATACATAATTATAAATAGCTCGAGGCTTCTGTTTTGCGCGTTGCAAAAGCACGTAAGTCGCTTGTGGGTTTGGGTATAAGATTCTATAATAAAATTCCGCAATACTCAAAGCCTCCTATACTATTAAGGATTACTTAATAGTATAGGATAGTACTTAGACGACAAGAAAGCGTGGACATAGCTACTCCTGTACAAGACAGTAATGACTAAATGTAACTAGATTCATGTAATAAGAATTATGTTTTTAAAAGAATAACCACGGAGTTTCTTTCTGGCTCTTCTCTGTAGGAACAGCTTTCCGAACCAGCAGTAGAGTTGACTATTCAAAAGTACTTGTTTACAAGTTTAATTGAATAAAGAATATTTTTAATTTAAATATAATTAAACAAATAAAACTAACAAGTTTTTTTGTAAATATCACTCGAATATAAGTATTTTGTAAAAGTGCATACATATTATTATACCCATATCAATAATCCTTGACTAATGTTTTGTAAAGTTAAGTAAAGCTTATTTGTTTGTCACTAATGGTGATCGTTCTTTTGAGTGACAGGAAAGTCCATGACTTCTGCAATGTATCGTTCAATGCGTTTCTCAGGAGAATGACTATTTTCAGTTGCCGTGAAGGTAACCAAATTGTAAGTGGCAGGAAGTGTGAACGCCGGAAGGGCATCACGTCATATCATACGCGTAATGTATGTGTCCTTTTCGCTGGAATGTCAATCATGGTAATGTGCAGATAGCAGCATTTAGCAGGAGGTAGGAGAGAGTATTTCATCGTATTCTTCATTAAGCGAAAAAATAATATCCCAAACTTAATTAAGATTAGCCTTAGGATTAAATATATGTTCACAAATTAACATGCATCCGATATTTTATGATTTTAAAATAATATTCAAACATTTTTATTAATGAATCAGTAAGATTAATCGCCTATGAATATTATTTTATATTAGTGTTTGTTGTGAACGCAGCCACAACAAAACTTTTTATATCTGTCACATCAATCAATCAATTCAAAAAATTACCCTTGTAACGGACGACTTACTTGCTACCTTACTACACTGACTTGATACCTTTACCAAAACGGACGATTAAAACTGAGAGAAAGCTACCACATTGTATCATTACCAGCGCCCAAACATCTTCACAAGATCTAAGAAGAAACAGTGTTTTTATTTGTAACATGTTTTGACCCACTTAAAATTGGTTTCAGGCTTGATAAATGAAAATGTGGTTAATGAGAGTGGATTTATTGAACTATATGTCACTAGGCAGAACCGGCAAGCAAAGAGGTATGGCAGAGGTTGCAAAATGGGATCATAGAAGCTCTACTAGTATCGGGGAACGTCTTCCTTAAAGTGCCTCCTGTGAATTCAGACCACACTCTAGCACGAGGGACGAAGGCTATTTGCAACGTTGAAGAATATGAAACTTCCATGCCTGTGGGGTTGTGGGTGGGCTCTGTGAGCCGGTGTACCTGTTGAGGACCTATAACTTACTACGACTTTTCTGTCTGACTGTCCGCATTTCGCAATCTCGACGATGCATCAGAAATCGTTAGAGCTAGAATACTATATAGTCAGTTCAAATAAATTAGACTTGCCGTAAAGAAGTGTGAGAGTGAAGGGAGGCAATACTGTGTCCTTGTCGGCTATGTAAATGCTGTGATAGCATGTTTAGATAGCACATAGATGGATCTCATTGAACAATCCTGTCCCTAGCAAGAAGATTATCGAACCAATAACCTAAATGTGTCAATATATCATTGTTTAAAATTAAAATATTTCTTATGTACGAGGATACATGATTTACTTATTTTATTTAAAAAATATATTCTTTATTAAAACAATTATTTATTTTGTTTTATTTTATTTATAAGAGAAATCAATTATATACCGCTTTATCTATTAAAAAAAATAAAACAAATCTTCTGTTGAGACTTGCAAATTTAGATCATAAAACATAAAATGATTTCACAATTCAATTACTTTAACAAATGAGACAGTAATTAGTTACACATGACAATTATTATAACAGGATATTATAAACGTTACGTATAATAACTTATACGCACTGAAAAGATAACAGCGACGGATCTTACAAACAATAGACAATCTTAGCAAGTTAGACATGCGAAGAGTTTTGAAACTATACAATTGCTTACTAAAGTTACGTTTTGTAATATATGAGACCAGTATTTAAACTTCGAAGTCTAAAGGCATTACCTATTTAACTTTTAAGCAGGGAGTGGCACTATGTATTTGTCGATAACATTAAATCAGAGGCTGATCTAGAAAGCCTACTATACTGTTGAGGATTACTTAGAAGATAAGAATGTTTGGATATAGCTCGCTTAGACCCTGTACAAGACAGTAATGATTAAACTAGTCATAAGAATTATATTTTTAAAAGAGCAACCGCCGAGTTTCTTGCTGGCTCTTCTCGGTAGGAACAGCTTTCCGAACCAGCAGTAAAGTTGACGATTCAAAAGTTTATTTGAATAAAGAATATTTTGAATTTGAATTTTGTTGAGATTATATATGCTAGATATGTTTACTTTTAGACAATATTATGCAACATTTCCATCATAGTTTTTTTTTATTACTACTATATACTTAGAATACTAGTCTATATTTAATTTAAACAGTAACTTTGTCCGAACGATATTTAGGCAGGACATGTATACATTCCTACATTAAATTTTAAAATAATATTTAATAAAAGAAATCAGGATAAATTGGCTCAAAATCGGGCCATTTTAATGCAACATAACTATAATGAGAAAACTCAAAAGTTCCAGAAACTTTGATAGGTTAAAGTGTAAAATATTAAACACTGCATTTTATCAGTTCTCGGGAAAGCGCAATTAGAGAACATTATCCATCGATTATAAATCATATATTTTATATTTTTGGCATATATTATTAATAATTCTACTTCATCCTATTTTTTTACAGTTAACATTTGAAAGTAATCTCCCCTGTTTTAAGATCATCAGGACCTGTTCGCTACGATTGACTCATTGAAAAAAATATCTTAAATCTATACTATTCGATGAAACCAAACCCATTTGTCTCGTAAAAGTGTATACTTACTCTATGTATATCCTTGGTCTGCAGACACGTTCGATATATGTATATTTTATTTTAGCGGTCAGAACGAGTTACACGTCCAACATATTCATAGCCAACTAACTAAGGCCATAAGAAACACGGCTTACATAGCACGTAGTACACTAAACTTTATCAATCATTCACACAACATCACAAAGGATAAACCGGCCGTTTCGCCACTTCCTCTTCATTTCAATGATTCACTGATGCACTTCACAAATGGCCTAGGAATATAAAACTGGTTAAGGTATTAAAAGCGATATAGCTATTTTTAATATAACACCAAGATCCAGCTGTTTTGACGAGCGCAATATAAAAAAATAACAAGATAGCTTGGTATTCAATAATATAAATATTATGGGGAGCGCGCTGACATGCGGGCGTACAGCGCGCTCGTCGCTGTCAACTGTTATCAAACGAGGGAGCGCTAATGGGCCAAGCTTAGAAGATAAATTGAATCAGTCTCCTATATAAGGGTGCAGGAAATCGGAATTACTTGGCCGCTCCACCTGGCTTCGTTGAGGGTAAACTCAAAGTAGGGAACGCTAAGTGCTTTTCTGCAATCATGGTCATGAATTTTCGAAACGTCCCTCTGATACACGCGATGTTAACTCGAATAATTTATAATTAACATCTCTAAAGTAAGCATAATTTATACACATTATAATGTAAATGTTAAAGTACTTTTTTGTTGTTGATAAAATTAGGTTGTTCGCAATGAAACTACATATTTTCACACAGTCACGGTGTGTATCAAACTTCGGCTCGCCGCTCGTTTTCATTTGAGTGACCAATATTTTTTATTATTATCTTACTAAAGAAGGAAATAGGCATACGATATTGAATTCTCAAATACACTTCTATGGCCTCTATGCTTAACTTACTTTGCTTTTGAATCATTACAATTCGAATTTTGAGTAAGATGAAGTTGGTAGAAATAAGTTCATCTTTAAGTGGCTGCGGTCAAATGTCAAACATTACTTACAAGATTTAAATTAAGTTGCTAAATATATGTAGACTAATTAGGCTACGTTTATAAACAGATTTTATTTTAATTATTTTCAAGTCCAATTGCCATTTAAAGGCATATAAGACAGATATACAAGAGCGGATGTGAAGTGTAAGGCCATCAAAGATGATCAGATAGCTTCAGATATAAAATTTAAGTATGTCAACCAGACTATTCAAATTTGGAACAGTATCTTAGGTATAACTGAATTATATTATAGGTACATTCATCTATCGGCGGTTCTCGCAGTTTAATCCCTGTGGACATAGGTATAGCAAATTGACCAACAAGCAATATTGCTTTTGTTATTCAGTTTAATTTTGTTATTTGATTTTATTGTTCATGCGTCAATATTATAACTGTCGTTAAAAGAAATAATACATTTAAAATAAACCATAAAATAAACCTAAACGTTCATAATAGATATTTTGTATTTCATCTTATTACAAAGAAGGAAAACCTTTTATTGAAACCTGAATTTCCGTCGAAAATTCGAAGACGGTGAAGGTGTATCATTTGGTAAAACTTTGTATAAATTAATTGTAATATGATGAAAAATTGTTAGAATGGTGCCCGAGATTCATTGATATTTCCTCGTAACTTCTGAAAAAATTATTTCATACACTGTGGTAGTTAGAAAGCTATCAAGACGGATAGAATATTTATAGATGTCAACTTAAAGACGTAAGTTATCTTAAATATGTCATACTTAAAATTACGCTTAATAGGCATAATATGCTCTACCATTCATGTCAAGCCGGGGCAGGATTGCTGGACTGTTATACAATGAATGGTTTAATATTATATGTAAGCCTCGTCGATTGACTTTCGATAAAATGCAGTTTCAATCGAAAAATAAAATTTACTGAGACCTTTAAGCCGGAAATTGCGACCTTTACTATTCGAAATTCTGTTCCATCCCTACAGAATACTACACCCACCTGTATAGCACAACCTACGCACTGATTTAACAGACGAAGTTTTCTAGCTCACACAAATAACCTGAGTCAATAAGTGCGGGTTATATTTATAACTGGCTCTATTAATAACTTAACCAAACCGAACCAAAGTCTTGGGCTTTGCACGGGTTGTAGACCATATTTTGACCTAAGTGAGACCGTAACTGATTAATACTAATATATAAAGCTGAAGAGTTTGTTTGTTTGAACTCGCTAATCTCAGGAACTACTAGATTTGAAAAATTCTTTGTGTAACACAGTCCATTTATTTATCTATAGACTATATAACATCACGCTTAGATAAATAGGAGAGAAGCAGCAATCATTTATATGATAACGTTTGCCGATTCAGCTAGTTGATTAATATATGTGAAGGGTTAATTTTGATTTTGACAAACATGCTAAAATATTCCTTTGGTATGGTATTTTAGATCATAATGTTAAGGTTAATACGGTATGCGTCTAATGCCTTAATACCGTATTGCACGTGGACATTTTTTTATTTGGAATAGGTAATGTAAGTTATCTTTATAAGATTATGTCTCCGATATTATCTATCATTGTTGTTTTCGTGTCAATAAAATGGAAATGTAAGTACGGTCTGAAAGGGCCCTTTTGAAATGAGAAAACAGGATAATTCGCTGCAAGATATGGGTCAAACTTTAATATTACACCGTATTCACTGTATGAGAAGTTATACACTAGGATAATATGCATTAGTTTTCTTCGCATATTTGCGCTTGTAAATATATTAAATAATTTTCCATTGTTTTTTTAAAGTTAAAAAGTAGAATTTTAAGAAATTATGATACTTTTTGGGTTATATATTTATGAGTACATAGAAGTATGTGAATTTTAGCGGAAATCTACAAAATGATGGCCACATTTATTATTTTATACTGTCCCATGAAAGACAATATATGCTATGCTAATGTGAAACAACTATCACTGTATATACATATATCTTCTAACTATAGGTATATGTATTTTTTTAATTTGCTTATTTAATATGCATACCTGCTAACCATACGAACACCTAAGACATATGTACATGCCAAATGGCCTTGTGCTTGGACCACGAATCCAACTGCTGACATTAAAAATTATGAGACGACCGGTGGGAGCCCTATGAACTTGCGGTCTACACAATATTCGTGGTATATTGCGAAAGACGTCAAATCTTTGTTTCAATAGAACGTCCGAGTACTACAAAATATTTAAGATTAGGACAAACATGTTCACATCCAAAATGTTTGCTCTTACTCTTGTCTTCTCTTGCGCAAAAATCTATAGAGATCGCGACTATTATTATTACATTAAAAAATGTTATTATTATTTTTCTATAGCATTAAATTAATTAAAATTGTAAAACAGGATATTATTTAATAAAAATAAATTATGTTAAAAAAATACAAATATTATTATAAAGTTTGAAACAGAGCTGAGATCGCAGACAATTGAAGGCATATTACCGAACTTTTTGTTAGAATAATACAGGTATTTACGAGATAAAATGTAATATTTTCAATTAACAGCCGGATGTTAGCATGTAACCTTGTCTTACCTAGTTACGCTTGTACAGTAGAGGTACGATTGAAGATGTCAAAGCTTAATGGTAGAAATCGAAACTTCTAAATAATTTATAGAATTAGGCGTTACTTTGCAGCTATCCATAATACAAAAAAATAATAAGAAAATTATTTTGCTGTAATCCGCGATAACGTAAATAGAAAGTATTAATATGCTAAATGTAGCGCGGACTATCTGTTTTCATACCTGATACACGCTGGGTTCTCAAAAACACATGCACTACAAACCTCTTACATCGCCACCACAAAACACAGGCGCTACACACATTGACTATCACAAACTCAACAATCGATTCGCCCCGCAATCGAAGCATCTTCAGGAAAAAAAACTCCACAACAAAATCGCAAAACGACGCATCAACCAAGCAAGCATTGTTTAAAGTAATCAACCCCCACCATTTATTTTGCCTCCGAAAACGATTAACAAGCTTGAACTGGAAACATTTATCTGATCGTTAAATAGGGTGCTATTGTTACATTAATGTTATGTTTAATGTATAATGATGTACAACTCTACCTATCAGACAATAAAAGATCCCATATTGTGCCTATCTAGCCAGATGTCAATACCTTAATGTTTAAACAGCAATATAATATTAATTAATGCAAATAAATGCTTGCTTAGATGGATTACAGCAGCGATATATTTTTTTCAATCCCTGAGTTTGTTTATTATTACATATTGTTTTTGAAAATAACCCATATAACGAGTTTTATAATGGTTACCGTGATAGTATTAATCTTCCAGTCTCTAGTTCCTTTATAATGTTTTGACGAATAAAAGTGCTTATACCTATTTGAATTAAGAAAATTTTGATTATGATGCTACGCTATAGAGAAAGAGTTAGAATGGTCACTGTTTCTTTTCAAAGTTTCCTTTTACATCTCTAGTTATTATCGAGTAAAACTGTAAGTAAACGCTTACCTACCTTACCTTACCTTATATACCTTTATAAAATACTTGCTATGGATATGGTACGCTTCAACAGATGTTTAAATTCTGTGTAATATTTGAAAAAATTATTACATATTTTCCTGACTGACTAGCTACTGTGTAATCATTCTGGTAAAAAAAGGCGTTTAGAATCGCCTAGTTTTTTTTTGTAATAGAATAAAATTATACCTCTATACATATCCCAATATTATAATAGCTGTGATAAACGAACGGTTAGACAGTGCCCCTTACCAAGGAGTTATGCTATCCCGGCCAGGCACGAAAGTTTTATGCGAAAACTTATACATAATAATATCCGGATATGCGTATATTCTGGTAATCCTTTAAAAGAATCCCTACAATCAATAAGTTCGTTTCTCACTAAAGAGTCTGTATCGATATTTTAAATCGAAAACTGGCTAACTGAGACTTCGCAGGACGCTATAGGTGGAAGTGCTCCTTGCATGACTGAACATAAGCAATAGGTTCAAAACAATAGATTGAATTACCAATAAACTTTGCATGTATATGAATCATAACACAGTAAAACCTCGATAAGTTAAAGCCCAAGAGAAACAATATGTTTTAACTTATAGAGTTTTAACTAGCATAAGTATATGTAGTTATTGAGTTAATGTTTTTTACTTATTTTGCTTAATTTAAGTGGTTCGCATTGAGCTTATGGGAGATTATAGTAAGTAAAATCAAAAGAAAGACTTTGATATAATGAAATACACACGCATATTATTATAAAGTCAGCAACTGCGTCTGTCTGTTCGCGATAATCTTAAAAACTACTGCCATTAAGTAAGTTGACCAATAGACAGCGATTCACTTGGAACGTTTTAGTGTACACATGTATTGCATTTTTTTAATATGACGATTATATTGACATCATAGTAATATTATTTAAGGTTTAGTCTAGTAAGTCTTTGTTTTAAGCAATTCCCGGTTTCGAAACAAATTTGACTTTTAAGGATGAACATAGAGGGAATATATTATTTATAATGTTGCAAAACTCTGACTGGCTGGCGCAGTGGGCCAACGAGCCCAATGAACGAACCAACATTGGTGGGTATTTTCTATAAAAGAAAATGTTGGCTTTTGAGCCTGGGTGTGTATTTGTATTTAAATATGTATTTAAAATTATGTAAGTATATATTTACCAGTTATCTGTCACCCATAACACAAGTATTAAGTACTTACTTTGGGGACGGACGAACGTGTGTGTCCCCCATATATTTATAAAAAAAACACTGCTGATCATTGTAGCTCTTCTAAGTAAATTCAAGTGCTCGTAGATAGTTTCTGGCAATATAGTTTGTTAAAATCATCATATTCATCTTTCTTCTTCTTGTATCGCATGTAACATTACATAATGGCCCAGAAGTTTTCTCTTCTTCCATACATTAAGCATTTTGTTCCCTTCTCCGTCAATAAATCAATAAATTACGACCACCCTTTTGTTTTGCACATTCATCCGAATTGACTCATTGGCAGACAGTTTACGATACAGGGGTCGTCGAAACATTTAACTTACAGAGCGCCAATACTAAAATTATTGGTTTAAGTTATAGAGGGGACGTACCTATATCAAAGAAACGACGGTTTGAGCATTGAGTTGAAGAGAATAGCTCACGTTTCTTATAAATAACATAAAATATTTTTACGTTATTACGTTAAAGTTATAGTGGTTTTACTGCGTACACTTTTAATACATTTTAAATAAATCGAAACAAATACGACGCTGGTAACGCCATAGCACGTATTTGCATTATGACCTTTTAATTTAAATTTAATACAGATATATTTGCTATTGACCTCTGTCATCAGTAACATTAAAGGCCATAATGTGAGAGGTTAGTGAGTCAGTATGTTTATGAAGCATGAAAAATGAATTTGGTTGTATAAATAAAAGTTTAATTCAAATTGTACATACTCATGACACATTGATGACAAGATATTTGGATTTCGGATATCGAACAAGACATATATCTATATCTAACGCTTGAAGGGATACTCCAGGAAAGGGAAAAGTAAACAGAAGAAATATTGTTTGTGATCCAACCAATAATTTATTACCCTATGATGTTCCAGAAGCGCAAAACAAAGAGAAATATGTATGACATTGTTATGAATAAACGATGCTTATGTAGATGGTTTTTTGCGATGCCTTCAAATAAAATTCACACACAGTAAGAACTAATTAAACTTTAAGAAGTTTAAGGTCAACGCGTCCTTAATGCGATTTGCATTATTAAGCATTCAAAAAAAGAACTAAAAAGTTATATAATAACTGCAATCGCAACGAATTAAAAATATATTATTTAACTGAACAGACGAAGCCGGTCGCTTTTACTTTAGAATTAAAATTTGAACGTTCACCAACTAGTCAAAAAACATAATTAACAGACTGTAATCTTTTTAAAATTTATTTCTTCTCTTTCTTAAAGAAAAAGATATGGAATAATCCTCGATTGCGATTTGGCGGGTTATGGGACGACCTCAAAAGGGTCGCAGTAAGCCGTTGGACCCTAGAGGCACAAGAATGTGTTTAGAGAAGATCTCGTGAAGAGGCCTAGTCCAGCAATGGACGTTCATCGGTTGAAGAAGAAGGATTCATCTTTCTCCTGCCTTTATCACGCTCTAAGTAGGGTAGGCACAACATGTTATAAACATGTTGTCATATAATTTGGCTTCGTATTTTACGACCGGCCTGAAGTTAACTTACCTTAGTCGTATTTTGAGACACCTCGGTAAGAAAGAGGGTGGTCTATTCTACACAACTGGATACCACACGGCTAAGAAGAAGGATTATGGTTCTGGTAATGAATGAAAACGAGAAAAACATCTCTCACTCAAAATATTCCCTTCAACATTTATAGTTGCATTAAGAAGTAATGTAAAACAAAGGAAAACTTGGTATCGTAAAAGAGAAGACAATTCTAAACTTTACCCACGTGCAAAATAATACGATTGTTATTGTAATTATGCAAATCATACGAGCGACACTTACGTACAATATTAAATATCGATGTTTTAATGGTGTAGTGTATAAAATAAAATACGCCGTATGGTATCCGGCTAAATAGATAAGTACCACCCTCAATGCTTACCAAGATGTCGTAAAAGGCGACTAAGGTAAGTCGACCCGCCGTGTGGTACCGCTGAGTAGAATAGACCACCATCATTTCTTACCGTGGTGTCGTAAAAGGCGAGTAAGGTAAGTTGACCCAGCGTGTGGTATCCGGTTAAGTGGAACAGACTACCTTCTATCTTACAGAGGTCTCGTAAAATACGACTAAGGTAAGTTGATGTCAGGCAGGCGGCCGGTCGTAAATGTTTATAACATGTTGTGCCGACCCCACTTAGAGTGGGATAAGGGTAGGTAGATGATGAGTGTATAAAATAAAATCTTATGGATATTGTATATTACCAACCCTGTTGTCAATACCGGTATTTCATCGGGGACTGTTTAGAATAATAATTTTAGTCCATATGTGATACGCAACCAGTTTTTATACTCAACTAGCGGCCTGCCCCTGCTTCGCACGGGTATAAAATATATATTCCATGTCAGTCGGTGTAAAAAAATTTATTAAAATCGATCCAGTAGTTTTGATTTATTAATTACTGCCCGTGGCCCGTTATGTATTTTATTTTTACAATTAATTACAGAATGTCTTTAAACAAACTCTTAAAAGATTCGAAGAGCTATAGGTTGAAGCGCGGCGTCCTCACGGCATTTTAAATCTGTAATATCTCCGAAAATGTTCACTTAAATTACATGTTGTAAACGGCCATATTGATCTATATTAAATCAACAATTTATTTAAGGTACTTAATTGGATAAGGATTAATGCTGTATTGTATAAAAATTGCTTTGAACATAAGGCATTATTTTTCGTAAAAAGTAAATGACAAAAAATGCTTTTGTGGGTTATCCATAAGAGATAGACATATACCATCGCGGACTTTTCTGTAGACCTTTTCAATGTGTACAAATACTTATACACTGTCCATTATATTAACCATCTTTTGACAGATTGACGATAGTGATGTCCTAAAGATTCTCGTATGCGATACCATTCCGATTATAGTACCTACTATCATTAATCGAATTACGTACCTAAGTAATTCGATTAATGATAACCTACGTAAACTAGATTACTACTTGAGAAAAGAAATTCCAACTTTGAGAAAACTTATTGTTTCTTTGAAAAGAAGTGGTCTATTTCATGGTGAAAAATCTTCTTTGGTCAAAGTTTTGAACACAATTGGCTTTTCATATAAAAAGTTAAATAAAAGAAAATTATTAATGGAACGCACAGATATAGCTATAGCACGTTGTGATTTTTTAAGAGAGGCAAAGAAAATACAAGATTGGGCAAATATTGTTTTCACGGATGAAACATGGCTCAACGCTAACCACACACTATCTCGTTTCTGGACTGATGATACTGCTGATTCCACTTCCTCAGTACCAATGGGAAAAGGTGAGCGCCTAATCATTTGCCATGCAGGTACAGCAAAAGGATTTGTACAAGACGCACTGTTGGCATTTAAATCGAAGAAATCAAATGACTACCACGAAGAGATGAATGCAAATGTGTATGAAGAGTGGTTCAAAAAAATGCTCATTTCATTGGAAGAACCATCAATAATTTTTATTGATAATGCGCCCTACCACTCCCGTCTAATTGACAAAATGCCAACACAGGCTAATAAAAAGCATGAAATAATTAATTGGCTTCGGGACAATGGAGAAAATGTGGACGACTCAATGTTAAAAGTTGAATTAATAAAAATATTAAAAACCAAAAAGAGAGCAAAACGCTATGTAATCAATGAAATGGCAGCAGAATATGGCCATACTGTTCTTCGGATTCCTCCATACCACTGCCAGTACAACGCAATAGAACTTATATGGGCACAAGTAAAAGGGCATGCTGCGAGATGCAATACAAGCCCCCCATTCACAGCGAATAAAATGTTGCAATTGCTAAAAAATGCTTGCACCCACGTAACGGCCGAGAACTGGGCAAGTGTGGTGGAAAGAACTAAAAGAGTAATATTGTCTGATTGGGAACGTGATATTGCGTTTGATAATATATTATCTACACAAGAGCTAATAATAACTGCTACTGAAGACTCCTCATCGGAGGAGTCTAGTGTTGATTATCATTCCGACGACTCGTGCTAATAAAATAAATTAAAATATCCTGATTGTTTTATTTGTATTCATGTATTAACTAAGAAGAAAGTAAAACTTTATATAATGTTATTAAATGTCTTTTAATACTCGTAACATCGATTTCTACCGATTATTTTTAATCTGTGGCATAATCGTAGTAACCCATTATGTGTGACATCACTAAGTGGGCGGTACCCATCCATAAAGTACAAATATTATTTGTATGATATTTGTACGTAAGCAATACAAAACTTAATGAGCGTGAGCTGTCAAAAGACTGATAATATGATGGACGCAGTATAGTACATCATTTTGATAAATCTCGTAGGGTTTAGCCTGCGTTTGCAATGTAAGCGGAAAAAAATGTAATTATTTACAGAAACCTCAAAAATTACAGTATTTCTCTACTCCATATTGAATATTATTATACGTACAAACCTTCCTCTGGAATCACTCTATCTATTAAAAAAAACCGCATCAAAATCTGTTGCGTAGTTTTAAAGTTTTATGCGTACATACGGAAATATGGACTTTGTTTTATAATATGTAGTGATGAATGTCAACTGACTTTCGCAACTCGTTAAAAGTGATCATCGTAACGGCGATAAATTTAACCAGAGATAGACAATTGGTAGATATGTGCAATTTTACTTTGTAACTGAGAGTGGATAATATTAATAATTTGTAAAAAAAATTGGATGCCCAGACAATACTTAACTTATGGATGCACGCGCGACTTCGTTCGCGACAATTTTAGTGTAAAAATACCCTCAACATCTTATATGTGGTTCGTCACAGTTCCAAAAGGCATGATGGGTATTTTTTTATCCTAAGCGATAATTATATAAGCTTCAGTTAAAACACACTTTAAGTAAGTGATAGATTAAATAAAAATTAAGGTTGTCTGTTAACTGGTTAAAATAAACGATTTTTAAATAATTCAAAATGTCAGAAAAAGCCTGGGAGTTTTCATCCAAAACGCTATCTTATATTTTTAATTCCTGTTTTTTTGGGCTTTATCATGGCATCATATTATTTTAGCGATAGCTTAAAATACCCACTCAAACTTCGTATAAAATGTTCACTAACAATGCTGTTATCGGACAGTTATGTAGGTAACTTAACTTGAACTTAATACATTATCAATAAGCTGCGTTTATCATTTCATGCTTAACATTACGATTACGTTCATACGTGTAATTGACATGAGAATCTTAGGAGTTATTTGAAAAAAACTAACGCGCCCGGAAGTAAATTTTAGAATCACTAAGTAATGATAAGTTCCAGGTTGACCGAGCCTTGCTCGGTAATTTTTTATAAAATAAAAAAAGGTACTTCAAAAAAAAAAAATAATAGGGTAGGTGGGGCTCGATCCTAGGTATTTTCATTTCGCGCGATCACCCGTTTCCCGAATAAGCTACGCTGACTTGACATTTCACGGTGAAAATTGTGTTGTATATATTAAAAAAAATAAAAGTAAACTTTTGTTTTTTTTATGCCCAAAAACAGGGATAAAACGATTTTTTTTTAAAATAAAACCTAGCTAGATCGATTTTTTCCCCCAAAACCCCCTACATACTGAATTTCAGGAAAATCGTTGGAGCCGTTTCCAAGATTCCGAAAATATACATATATACATAGGTACAAGATTAAGTCATTTAAATATTAAAGATATGATAAACTCATGCGAATCTGCGGCGGGTCCCTAGTTAATAAACGTATAGAACTAAGTCGCCATCATGAACCTGTTCCTTTAATTTAATGTGATACTTGAAACAAACTTGTAACGACGAGTGGTTACCTAGTAGAGCTACAGCGGCGATTGCGATCAAAGAGTTATGGTAATCCGTCTAATACTTGATACAGTCGCGCATGATTGACGCCACTAATGAATTATTGGAAAATCGAAATAGTGCGTATGTTTGTCGCGCGATAAGCCGATGCGGGTATGAAACGTGAGGTTGCGATTTGAACATACAGTTTATTTGTTTAAAATATGTTTCAAATATATTATAGTAAATTATATGAATATTGAAGATTATTACGAAGTACATTTTACAAAAAAAAACGCAAACCTCCTCTACATTTACTAATTGTAATTCAAAATATTCTTTAATTAACTAAAAAACTAAACAACGCTTTTGAATTAACTGCTGGCTCGGAAATATGTTCCTAACGAGAAGAGTCAGTCAGAAACTTGGCGGTGACTCTTTTCAAAATATAATTCCAATAATTACTTACATTTTGTTATTGCTGTCTTGCATAAGGTCGAAGAGTATAGCAATATCCACATAACCTTCCAATATCATACATATATAAGCAAGGAGAATGAATAGTCCGTTCTACATTCAGTAATCCATATATTTCTTCAACCAGCAATTAAAGCATTACTTTAGAACTTAATCTTTGACAATCATTATCACAAAGCTCTCGAAGGAGTATTTATGGAGCATTCGACTATCACTACTAGTAATTTTGCCGATTTTAAAAATAACAAAACTTAACGCGTTTCATACAAGACGTCATAATTATAAAAAATTAGGTACGACATCAGGTATGAGCTGAAATATACCCAAAAAAAAATAAGAGACGAGTGATGATCAACTACTAAACACAGCGGACGGTAAAAACGGAATCATCTCGGAAATTATAATCGACAAAAAACAAAAAAAAAATGACAATGCTAATACAAACATTTAAATCTCAACTACTGAAATACGAAGGATTTATTTAAATTTATTTATTAATATAGGGAAATTGTAATCTTTACAATTTACACATTTATAACATACATAGTATTGCCAAGTTAGTAAATTATTAATTTTAAAACTTAATTTATTAAATACAAATTAAAACGGCATTGAAAATGTTAATATGAATAAAAAATTCTTATGCCGATAGAGGGTAGTAAGAACAAAAAACCCATGCGTGAAAGTAGCGATCTTACTACATTGCTTAGTTTTTTTTATACATACAAACCGGCTTTGCCTTTCTAACGAACTGGCACTTTGCGATAGTTGATATGGACGTACAGGGTGTAGTTATTTATGAGCAGAGAAAATATTGCATTGCAATGTGTGATTTTATATTAATTTGAATTTATTAACTCTTAACTTACAACTTACTGGTAAAGTACTGTACCTATACAGATATTTTAAAAATTTAAAGCAAAGACTAGTCCATATTAACATTATAAATGCAAGAGTATGTGTATTACGCTTTCACTGCTTAACTGCTGGAGTTACTTTGATGAAATTCGGTACGATTCAAGCTCATATTCCGGTACTCTACTAGGTAGGATAAAAAATTGTCGTTTCTACGGTAATAGGAAAAACAATATAGTAAATGGAAGAGGATGATTTATTATTGAAGTATATGCGGACAAAGTCGCAGAAACAACTAGTTCACTATAGATTGGAAATAAAATAGAGAAATGTGAAATACGAAATTGCTAGCGCGATGGAAATAAAGAGCCTTTTCTGGTAATTCAGACCAATATGTCGTTCTGTCAAGTGGTTTGTTCCAATTTCACAAGTAGAGAGGAGATCAATCTGTCGCTGACGCGCCAATGCCAATAGCTTTAAATGGATACTTTGTATTAATATTTACTTCATTTTTTTCTTTCATTCTACGATATTTATACTCTACTAAAATTAGATAAGTTTGTAAATTCTTTGTAATTTCGCCTTAAAATACGAACGGAACAAGGTATGTGATTTATAGTATGAAGTAGTGGTGAGGTTCTTGAATGGCATAGAGTACTTTGTATTTCAATACTGAAGCGCACGCAAAAGAAATCATGAAAAGGAGCAAGTTTTCTTATAATTACAATAATTACTCTATCAGACTTCACGCGTATTTTAAATTCATATTTGTATTTCTTAATTCGAAGCACATAGTACGAACTAATGGGCAGTGAGGTCCTAAGGCTACTACCCCCCACAAGCTAAAATACAGCGTTGGTGTAACTCCACAACTGGGACAGACGACCTCAAAAGAGTTTCAAGGTCTCCTGGACCTAAGCAGTACAAGATAGTATAGCATAGAAGCCCCTTTATGATACCTATGTGGACGTCAACCAGTCCAAGAAGTAGAACAAGAAATTTTAAATTAGTTTTAAGTACAGAAAATACGTAGGTATTTGTCTAAGTAACATGATAAAAAAAAAAAAAAATGTTTTATTTTGATTAACATCGTTATCGTTTATTTTCATTCGTCATCGTTTGTTGAAATAAGGTTGGAGCCTTCTTTTAAGCATGAGTATGCTTGTGCCAGAAGACTCCGCTCTTCCATCATATTGTATATATACTACTTATTTAACAATATAAATTATTTACTATTGGGTATGTGTTGCAATAGTGTGTGTGAGTGCGTGTGTGTGGGCATGAGTGTGTGTGTTTTGGTGTGTATGCGTGTGTGGATTTGTGAGTATATGAGTTTGAGAGAGTGTGTGAATGAGTTTTTATTTCTTTGTTTTTAGTTGTTATTATTTCTTTATTTATGTTTTAAATTTTAATTAAATTACACTACATATTCTAGCAATGATTCAACTTCCTCATAATTTATAGTTTTAAGCCATGATAAAACGAAACTTAAAAGATCTTGGGAATGAATCTCGTAAAGTATCGCTGAAGATTATGAACAGAATAAAACGAATGCTTTATTATTATCATTACAAATTTTCAAAGATACCCACCAAAGGTAATAGGTAACATAGCCGATGCCTACCAAACAAGATGTATACAACTGTGAATACGACATAACCTCGGAGAGTTAGAAAAGTTTTTTACGTGGGTGTCTTATAACAATAGCTGAGTCTATAATGGTAACCTGCCAAATTAATATTCGAATAATAAACAGACCCTTGTATCTAATATTATTGTAACTAATATGAAAATAAAATTACAAGTACTGAAACTTTGTATATCAGATTACGTTGAAAAACGGTGTCTGCTATTTACAGACAAGTATTGTTCAAATAGTATGCAAAATTCCTTCATGATATATTTCGATCAAAGAACGCATAAATTTTGTCCAAAGTATTCTTTGACTCAAAGAAAATTATAATATAACGATACTAAAGTCTAGTAGGTTTTCACACCCAAATAGTCTCTCCTATTCATCTTAGCGTGATGTTATATATATGCCTATAGACTTCCTCGATAAATGGACTATCTTACACTGAAAGAAATTTTTAAATCGTTCCAGTAGTTCCTGAGATTAGCGCGTTCAAACAATCAAACAAACTATTCAGCTTTATATTAGTGTAGTTATCAAACCGAATGAACACTAAAAATATTTTTAGCTAATGTCAAATTTATATATGCAGATTGATAAGATATAAAGTTGAACCATATAGATAAAACCGTGGTCAAGAGTAAGTGAGAAAAGTTATCACACAGTAATTACACAACGCGCATTTACGTTTATGATCGTAGTTATACACGTAACAAAGATGTATATACGTAATTTGAAAATGAAATGGACTGTACTGAATGTTTTAGGACTAGACCAGTGCGTCATCCAATCATCTCAACGACTAAATGCTTGCAATGTTTTGCATTTTATATCGCCTTATAAAATTATTCTGAATGATGACCTCATAACGAGCAATGATTTTATTTCATGAAATTTGTATTAAACACGTTTTCTTGCTGTCTAACATGTTTGAGGAGTCTTTATTTAATTACTTTAGATATCTGGGAAACAATATAGTTTTGAACTGTTTATTGTTTAAAGTAGTTTTTGTACGCAATTTAATCTAAGTGAACTTCAGTAGGGAGATCAGAGAGTATAAAATTTGATCAAAACAGTTAAGCCGTTAAGTTCTACGTAATTTAAAAATGATGAAATTTACAAACTTTTATAATAACTGTATTATTTAATATAAAAATGTGCAACAACTATTGAAAGTATATTTGAGCTTTTGTTATATACTAAACTCTAATTTTAGTTATGCAAAATGATAATGAGATTTTTTTTAATTCACCCCCTAAAGTAGTATGATACTCCGTGTTCCTTGATTGGATTATCTTAAAAATTAGTTATTCTTTTTAGTGGTTTCACAGGTTTATGTCCCCGACAGGCACTTGTGTGTTTTCTATATAATTAATTCATAGTTTCAATTAATCGCGATCTATTCGGTTAAGAAAAACATGGCGAGAAAACCTGTATTTGCTAAGAGAATTCATAGGCAATGTGTAACCTGCCTGCATTGGATAGGTCTTTAGCCGATGTCTTTCAGAAGAGAGGTCTTTGCCTATTGTATGGCAACAGGGCGTCATGTCGCAAATGTTTTAGGATTTTTGGTAACACTTTTTAAGGGAAATCCAAATTTAAATTTAGAATATTTCTAAATTTAAATTTCTATAACGCCGAAAATTAAACCTATGCTTTAAGTTTATTAAAATTGCACGTGAAAATGTTAAATAAAGAATAAACTTTGTATAGAAATTGAAACTTCTCTTTCTTGTTTCAGACAGTACTTTGAAAGTCGTTATTAAAACTAATTCATCGTCTATATTTATTACATTTGATATTTATTTCATATGGTAATTTTTCTTTTGTACGTCATTGATAATATAATAATGTTTAAATAAGCGATCTGATGAAGAACTATAGTTTGGTAATTTCCTTTTGAAATAATATAGTACCAATTGCTTTTGAGAACAAGTTAAACAGTTGATCGTAGATCATTGATAAATATAAAAATCTTAGGCGAGATGAGATAAAATGTGGGTCATCGTTGCGGAGATTAAGTTACAGTTGTTATGCGTTGAAACTATCAAGCGTATCAAATATAGATTACAATAATAAATAGACCTTGGTAACATAAAAAGAAAAAATAAAGAGAAAACGAAATAAGTTAAACATAATAAAAGCTTTTAACAAAATTTCATGTACCTACTGTTAACTCTTGAGGAGGTCCCTCGTCTGGAGCCAATCTTTTCATCATAATCAGGTCACACTTATCATAAACATGCATTGACATCGGGACTGGACAAGTATGTAATTATGTACTCAATGTAATATATAATGTTGAATGCAAATTTGAACTCAATCGGGCACCGGGAATTAGGTTAAATTAAACTTACAAGATTTCACCTTCGCATACATATACGGCATATTAAATAAAAGCTTTAAAAAAATTGAAATACTGACATTTACCCACCTATAAGTATGGATTACTAATAGTTACTTATAATATGGATTACTTATAATATAAATTTCAGAGTCCGCCCTTTTCCAAAATCCAGATTATCTTTCGAGAATAGGGAATAAGATATTGCATTATTCAAGGTACCTCAATGCTTTAGTTGGCGCGATCAAAGTCGCGGATACAACTAGTATGTATCATTCTCCTGTCCTTATCCCACTTTAGGTGGGGTCGGCAGAACATGTTACAAACGTGCTGTCACACGATTTGGCTGCGTTTTTACGAGCGGCCGCCTGCCTGACGTCAACTTACCTTAGTCATATTTTACGACACCTCGGTAAGAAAGAGGGTGGTCTATTCTACTAAACCGGATACCACACGGTGGGTCAACTTACCTTAGTCGAGTTTTACGACACCTCGGTAAGTAATGAGATTGGTCTATTCTACTCAGCCGGACACCACACGGCGGGTCGACTTACCTTAGTCGCCTTTTACGATACCTCGGTAAGAAATGAGGGTGGTACTATTCTATTCAGCTGGATACCACACGGCGTAGATACAACTAGTATGTATGTTTATGAAAAATTTCAGTACACTTAAGGTGTATTTATGGAATTTGTTTTGCGTAGCTACTTATCTTTTGTACGAAATTCATTAACGTTATGCAAATTTATGTAAATTCTACTTTATCATCACATTGGTATGTCGGCGTGATAAAAAAAAAGATATGACTATATTCCTCTCTTTAATGATACAATGAATATTTACAGACCGATTATTTGTTACTTTACTATTTTAAACTGTTTCTTTTTGTATGTAAGTTTTAATTTTAGATTTACTAAGAAATAGGAGTATTTTACCACCAAATCACAAACCTTTAGGTTATTATGTATAAATAGGATATGCATAAACTAACATAACAAAAAATTAATCAACTTCATACATAACCCAGTGAAATATATTGTAGTTATTTGAGGAAAAATAAATTAGTTCTAATAAATCAATTCAGTAAATTAACAACATATACTGTTTTAAGCTAAATTGAATTCTTCTATAGATGGAAGCATATAAAACAGGATAATATGTCACAGGGCTAATAAACATTTGAAACATAGTTTTTCATCACATAAAAATAATGCTGTATTCTTAAAATATAACAGTAGGTACTTTGTAGTGACACTGTATACATTTCATAAATATGAAATGGTCTACAATCTCGCTTCATATAATTCACATTTTATGGTAGTGATATAAAGTACGTAGACGTCGGAAGGATATAAAATATTTTAAATTTACTTCATTTTTACACTTTACTCTTCAAGTGAATTTTATCTTCAATAAGTTTCTAGCTTCAACAACTTCTACTAAAAGCTGGTATTAAAAGAACATGTTGCAGAATATTATTTGAATTATTTTGATGGCAGATCAAATACAAAATAGAATAATTTAAACACATAATAATAAGTGCAATACATTAGGGAGACCTTTCGAAATTTGTGAAAGAAGTAAATAAGAAGAGAAAAAAATATACATGAGATTTTTATGAGCAAAACAATATTTACTCATAGGAATTCTTAAAATATTCAATTCTGTTTAAACAAAAAAAACATTAGATATTCAATCTCACACAAAAACAAAAAAAGGTTCAATATCCCTGCACGCTACCAAGTTCATAAAGGCTTATATGTGAAAGCTAACTTGCATTAGACTTGTAATTGTGCTATCAATCACATTCAACTCCTAAATGTAAGCAATGAATTCCACTTGATATATCTCCAGCCATGATTTCTTTCCAAAATAGTATTAATAAATCCACTATACAGCTACAATATGACAGATAATTATTATTTATAGTTTATAATTTAAGTTAAACCAGGCGGTTTATAAATTTAGAGACTAGATTATACACAAAGATTTTTATATAAATCTATAAAATGATGCCTATTCAAGAAATATAAATAATTACGAGATATCACAACACCTCTTTTTCTAACTTTTACATTATTATTTATTTTACAGTATAACTATTATTGTTTTTATTTATCAAAACTTAAAACTCTTGTATGATATATTTATTCTGCATTCCTAAACTCATACAACTCTAAAGTGCTTGTGTTTTATCTCAGAACTTATATATAAAGGACATAAAAGTAAGCAAATACAGTACTAAATATGCTTGGTAATAATAAAGCCCTGTTTAGTAACAGGCCAGTGTGCAGCTGTGGAACTACCCCACAGCTGGACATAGATCTCCTCTCTACATTTACGGGGAGAAGGGTTTCAAGAAGACCTATTATGTGCTCTGTGTTTTAGTAGGTTACAGAATTCTCTAGAGCTATGCAGGTTCCTCACAATGTTTTCCTTCACTTCAAGTGTGTGATAAATTGCAATTATCAATTAGACACAAAAGTTTTAACTGAAAAACTCACTGGTACCCTGGGTTTTAACATATGAACCTCTTGAAAGAGTAAACGGCCTTTACCATTAGGCTATCATAGATCTGAAAATAACTTCTTTTTTTATAATATGATATTTTCATACTGATTTCTAATAAGAAAATTTTATAAAATACTGAGTATTTTATTACCATATGACCAAGGAATTAGTGATAAAATTAAAAAGTTATAATAAAATTATTTTGCTATAATCCACAATAAAGTAAATAAAAATATATAATGCTAAATGTAGAGTGGACTACATTTAGTTTTCATACCTGATTTATGCACAATTCGTAAAAACAAGCATGCGCAACTGATAATAAATAGCAAAAAAAATCATAGGCAAAATACTGTTAAAGAATCATCATCTCTGTGCAATGATTAGAATTGATGGAAGACATCTACTCCAGAAGTGAAGATACATTGTTTTGGAAAACAACTTTGCTGTAGATATGTTTTAATTTTCAAAATTCAAATTTTAAAATTGTGTATGAATTATTTTGATGACAGGTAAGCACTTGCCAGTCTCTTTCTCTCTAACATAAGTGATAATATAGTTAAAGATAGTAATGAACGCTGTGTGGTATCCGGCTGAATAGAATAGTACCACCCTCAATTCTTACTGAGGTGTCGTAAAAGGCGACTAAAGTAAGTCAAGCCACAGTGTGGTATCCGGTTTAGTAAAATAGACCACCCTCTTTCTTACTGAGGTGTCATAAAATATGATAAGGTAAGTTGACGTCAGGCAGGCGGCTGGTCGTAAAAACGCAGCCAATTATGAGACAGCATGTTTATAACATGTTGTGCCGACCCCACTTAGAGTGGGATAAGGGTGGGAGGATAATGATAGTTAAAGATAGTAACGAGTCAGTCAAAAGTGCCTGATCTGAGGTTGTGGGGTGGGTGGCATGCATGGCATGTCTAAAAGCAAAACAGAGTTGATTTTATATAGCAAATATACAAAAGTGATGAGAATATTCTCATTACTTTTGTATTATGGACCTCCACAAAGTAATGCCTAATTCTAAAAATTATAGCAAATATAGATAAATCCTAAGCTTGTTTTCTAAATAAGTTAAAATTCCACCATCTCATCTCTGTAATAACATTCCCATAGCTTACAAGGTATAATAGTAAAATCAAATATTAATAATGCCTGGAATGGCTAAATAGTTAGATTATGTTTATTCTGAAAATTCAATAGTACTAATACCTTTATCAATTTTTGCAAAGTGCCATAAAGATTGTTGAATTGCAATGTGTATGGAAATATACTTAATTGAGATGTAGATACATTTATGGCTATAGTGTATTGTATAAAATAAACTAACAAAGGGTTCATTTAAAGAAATGACTACTGAATAATTAACAAATAAATAACCTGCAAATAATTTAATATATTTGAGATATTCAAATATAACTAAATACCTACAATTTAATAAAAAAAACCAATGCAAGTTTTTTTTTATAAAATTCACCCTTTAGTTTGACTTCTTTTTATTGTTTTGCTTTATTTATAGTTTTATTGTTTTGCTTTAAGTATATGATATTTTCTCAAAATTAACAATCTTCACCTTGTTGTCAGAGTAATTATAAATTTAATATCAACACCAGTGCTAATAATACGTGTATGAATAATTCTTGTTGCTTAACTATAATTTTCCCAAAACTAATTTAGGTACTGAATTTGTTTACACCCAAATGTTTTTTTACTAACGTTAATCAAGTAAACACGTAATCTCGATTATCCACAGCAACAGAAAACTAAGTCTATAAGAAAACCTCAAATAAGGAGGACCGTTAATAAATATATTTAGAAATTATTGATGCTTTTAATTTATGGGTTTACAAATAAAGTAAATTTGTTAACTTACCTCACCACTGCGAGCTGCAGGAGAGTTTTCTTCGATTTCGTAAATTATATGTGGCAAACCGGCTTCACCAAGCAAGGAAAATCCGAATCCCAAGTTGTCACAACGATTCAGGACCACTAGTCTTTCGTCAGCCATATTCAGTATACAGCAGCATTGATTAATATCCTTCGAAGGATTTCACTGCTAACACTTTTAACTTTTAATAATGAACGAATGTAATGGTTGTTACTTAATAAAACTGATGAAAAGATTCATAATTACAACGTACAATAGCAAACGCACCCAGAAAACGACGATAGAAACAGCGATACAGATAACACATTACGTAGAGCGAGCATTCTTACCTCTCGATGTTTTATTGAATTCACAGTAATGCTATTCAATACTCTGTGTTTACGAGTTTCTTGCAAAGACAATTCTAATCCTTTGTCTTTCTTCAACCATGCTTATCATATTTTATGATTGACTACATTTTAATAACATTGAATATATAGTTCCGATTTCCGACTAGTTAAATTTCATAAATTCTTATAAACAACAAGTGACAGTAAAAGTAAAAGTTAAAAATAACAGTATTCATTAATAATAACTTAGGTAGTGACTAGAATTTTTAGTGCCTAAAAGTGTATGATATTAAAAGTTTTAAATATACAAATTAAAACTCATTCAGGCGGTTAATGGTTATTAGAACTTGCCTATTACAGATGAATACAAAACGTAGTAATATCATCGTACAAATAGCATTGAGAAATATACCATGCGACAGCGATATATTCGTCCGATACACACACACACACACAAATTTTTGTGCATAAAAATATACATTATTATAAAAAATTAGCGATGTATATAAAGACAGTCAAAAGTGCCTGATCTGAGGTGGTGGGGTGGGTGGCATGCATGGCACGTCCAAAAGCAAAGCAGAGTTGATTTTATATAGCAAATATACATGTACACATATACATGTATATTTGCTATATAAATGCGACATAAGCTCGAGTCTCCTACTTTACGGCTTGTAAAAGTACGTGAATCATTTTTGCTTTGCGTCATTGATACCAATGCGTGGACATAGCTACTGTTCGACTCTGTATAAGATATTGACAATATAACTAGTGAAAGGAATTATATTTTTACAAGAGCAACCGCCGAGTTTGTTGCTGGCTCTTCTGTGTAGGAACAGCTTTCCGAGCCAGCAGTAGAGTTGAAGATTCAAAAGCACTTGTTTACAAGTATATTTGACTAAAGAATATTTTGACTTTGAATACAATATACTAACAAATTATAAAACTAGTATGTTAAAAGTATATGTACATAGTAAATACTGTATAGTAATCTATGCCGTCTATCTATGTAGTCTATTTTTATCTGTGAGCACTGAGCCAAGAGGTCCTTGTCAAAGTTACAAACAGGGCGGTTTTACTACAGGCGCCAACACATGTTATCTCGCATCCCTCTTGCACATGTACGTATTTATGAATGAATCGTATGAAAATAGTCTCAGCTGCATCTCGCTGCATTTTTATTACGCTTCCTGTCTTTGGAAGGACAGCCGTGTTTTATCTTTTTTGATTTATTTCTAATTACTCCCGTTGTAAAGTTCTAGTACTTTAATTTTTACTAAAATGTATAATTTTGTTTTAATTTAGTTAGCAAAATTCTTGAAACAAATATCACTAGAAGCAAATTAAATGTATCAAGTCTTATTTCACCAGTAGCTGTTGAGATATTTCTTAAAATGAGAAATATAACAACGAAGAAACGTGCAGTTATAAAACAATAAGAAGAGGATTTACTTAATCATTATATAAATGTAAGTGTTGAGTTTTAATGAATTTTGTGCATCTCAATAATAGTAAGAGCTTTCTTAAAATTTACATTCTCACATCTAAATATAATAACCTAACCTTGCATGGATAGCCTAAAACCTTTAACATGCAGTATAATTTTTATTTCATATTTGACTTAGTTATCGTTATATAAAAATTATGATATGTACATTAATTTCGATTGATGAATTAGCTATATTCATTATTATATTAAGGATATGTCTTGCGATTTTATATAGCTTCTAGTGTCTTGTAGTGCAATAAATGATTAATAATGGAACATTAAAGTGAAAGTTTTTTAGAAGTTGTTCTAATTGATCATAAGTGTGTATCTATCTTAGTTATGAATAATTTGGACATAACTTTAATGGTCTACTTAATATTTTTTTTAGAAGTATTTTTTAATTGAAGTTGTATACTTTATTGTATTATATTAGAACTTTAAAAATGATTGTCAAGTTTTTTATAATGAGACTCCGATGAAAAGGGAGTAAATAGCAAAAGAGAGCAAGTTTATTCTGTATGAAGCAATATAGGGTATATTGCTTTATATAACACTATTGTTGATTTTTAATTAAAAAGCAAAAGCAAAATTTAAATTTACGATTGATTAAACAATTGATTGATTAATTGCAGATTCAAGAATCCTCAGATCCAAGATTAAGAGTAATTTTTTATTTTAATATGATTGTCACATGATGTTATTTATAGTTATAATTTGAGATATCTTTACATTTACAGTGCTAATAAAAGATATAATAGTATGTGTAATGAATGAAAGAATAACAGCAATATTAAAAGACTGTTCTATAAAACTGAAAGTAAATATTTATGTAATTTATAAATCACTTAAAATGTGCAACTGTTTATATCTAACAGAAATTAAATAACAAACAATATTTCTCCTTCATACTTATGCAATAATAAAAAGCAATTTTTCTAAAAGTGATCCCATTTACTCTTTCTTAACAAATCAATGCATAATGACACAGACAACATTTTTTTTATATTATAGAACAACTATTCATATAGATTCAAATACAACCTTGTTCATAAGAGGTTCTATTTGAATAGTAACAATTTTTAATTTTTTTAATTTTTTAAAATTATTTTCAGAGATGGAATAGCACTAGACTAAGTGCAACTAAAGGAAGGTAACTAATACTCAAGTGAAGTCTGAATTTATGAAGCTAAGTTAGATTCCCGTAATTTCAGCCACAGATGTAAGCGTGCACTCAAACATCAGTAGCCAAAAGTGACTGGGAAAAGAATTAAGGTTTTACATGTATTGCAGGTGCCAAATACCGGCTCTTTGCCAACCGCAACACATTACCATTACAAAAAAAAATGTAAAAATTAATGGATTGAATGAAATTAATGGATTAATTTTACAGGAGGGCAGTCCGACAGCTGGCCTCGTGACTCCACGAGCTACGCTGGTCTGGCCTCGCTGCTGCCAATGGAGACGTGCCGCCGCCCCTCACCCCAGGCCGGCCCGTCCGGCTATGCCGCAGCTGCTGTCGCTGCGCCGTCGCCTCGAGCGCTCGATCAGCGCCAGGCAGAACAGTAGCGTCAACCACCAGGACCTCTGTAATTTGAGAAAATGCATTTGAGGTAACTAATACTCAAGTGAAGTCTGAATTTATGAAGCTAAGTTAGATTCCCGTAATTTCAGCCACAGATGTAAGCGTGCACTCAAACATCAGTAGCCAAAAGCGACTGGGAAAAGAATTAAGGTTTTACATGTATTGCAGGTGCCAAATACCGGCTCTTTGCCAACCGCAACACATTACCATTACAAAAAAAAAATGTAAAAATTAATGGATTGAATGAAATTAATGGATTAATTTTACAGGAGGGCAGTCCGACAGCTGGCCTCGTGACTCCACGAGCTACGCTGGTCTGGCCTCGCTGCTGCCAATGGAGACGTGCCGCCGCCCCTCACCCCAGGCCGGCCCGTCCGGCTATGCCGCAGCTGCTGTCGCTCCGCCGTCGCCTCGAGCGCTCGAACAGCGCCAGGCCGAACAGTAGCGTCAACCACCAGGACCTCTGTAATTTGAGAAAATGCATTTGAGGTAACTAATACTCAAGTGAAGTCTGAATTTATGAAGCTAAGTTAGATTCCCGTAATTTCAGCCACAGATGTAAGCGTGCACTCAAACATCAGTAGCCAAAAGCGACTGGGAAAAGAATTAAGGTTTTACATGTATTGCAGGTGCCAAATACCGGCTCTTTGCCAACCGCAACACATTACCATTACAAAAAAAAAATGTAAAAATTAATGGATTGAATGAAATTAATGGATTAATTTTACAGGAGGGCAGTCCGACAGCTGGCCTCGTGACTCCACGAGCTACGCTGGTCTGGCCTCGCTGCTGCCAATGGAGACGTGCCGCCGCCCCTCACCCCAGGCCGGCCCGTCCGGCTATGCCGCAGCTGCTGTCGCTCCGCCGTCGCCTCGAGCGCTCGAACAGCGCCAGGCCGAACAGTAGCGTCAACCACCAGGACCTCTGTAATTTGAGAAAATGCATTTGAGGTAACTAATACTCAAGTGAAGTCTGAATTTATGAAGCTAAGTTAGATTCCCGTAATTTCAGCCACAGATGTAAGCGTGCACTCAAACATCAGTAGCCAAAAGCGACTGGGAAAAGAATTAAGGTTTTACATGTATTGCAGGTGCCAAATACCGGCTCTTTGCCAACCGCAACACATTACCATTACAAAAAAAAAATGTAAAAATTAATGGATTGAATGAAATTAATGGATTAATTTTACAGGAGGGCAGTCCGACAGCTGGCCTCGTGACTCCACGAGCTACGCTGGTCTGGCCTCGCTGCTGCCAATGGAGACGTGCCGCCGCCCCTCACCCCAGGCCGGCCCGTCCGGCTATGCCGCAGCTGCTGTCGCTCCGCCGTCGCCTCGAGCGCTCGAACAGCGCCAGGCCGAACAGTAGCGTCAACCACCAGGACCTCTGTAATTTGAGAAAATGCATTTGAGGTAACTAATACTCAAGTGAAGTCTGAATTTATGAAGCTAAGTTAGATTCCCGTAATTTCAGCCACAGATGTAAGCGTGCACTCAAACATCAGTAGCCAAAAGCGACTGGGAAAAGAATTAAGGTTTTACATGTATTGCAGGTGCCAAATACCGGCTCTTTGCCAACCGCAACACATTACCATTACAAAACAAAAATGTAAAAATTAATGGATTGAATGAAATTAATGGGTTAATTTTACAGGAGAGCAGTCCGACAGCTGGCCTCGTGACTCCACGAGCTACGCTGGTCTGGCCTCGCTGCTGCCAATGGAGACGTGCCGCCGCCCCTCACCCCAGGCCGGCCCGTCCGGCTATGCCGCAGCTGCTGTCGCTCCGCCGTCGCCTCGAGCGCTCGAACAGCGCCAGGCCGAACAGTAGCGTCAACCACCAGGACCTCTGTAATTTGAGAAAATGCATTTGAGGTAACTAATACTCAGGTGAAGTCTGAATTTATGAAGCTAAGTTAGATTCCCGTAATTTCAGCCACAGATGTAAGCGTGCACTCAAACATCAGTAGCCAAAAGCGACTGGGAAAAGAATTAAGGTTTTACATGTATTGCAGGTGCCAAATACCGGCTCTTTGCCAACCGCAACACATTACCATTACAAAACAAAAATGTAAAAATTAATGGATTGAATGAAATTAATGGATTAATTTTACAGGAGGGCAGTCTGACAGCTGGCCTCGTGACTCCACGAGCTACGCTGGTCTGGCCTCGCTGCTGCCAATGGAGACGTGCCGCCGCCCCTCACCCCAGGCCGGCCCGTCCGGCTATGCCGCAGCTGCTGTCGCTCCGCCGTCGCCTCGAGCGCTCGAACAGCGCCAGGCCGAACAGTAGCGTCAACCACCAGGACCTCTGTAATTTGAGAAAATGCATTTGAGGTAACTAATACTCAAGTGAAGTCTGAATTTATGAAGCTAAGTTAGATTCCCGTAATTTCAGCCACAGATGTAAGCGTGCACTCAAACATCAGTAGCCAAAAGCGACTGGGAAAAGAATTAAGGTTTTACATGTATTGCAGGTGCCAAATACCGGCTCTTTGCCAACCGCAACACATAACCATTACAAAAAAAATTGTAAAAATTAATGACGTACGAATTACCAAAACTGCACAATTTCAGAAATCAGTACGACACCTTTATAATGGCTAGCCCGTTAATAAAACGTCTTACAAAGTAGCGCGCTTTTGAAGCTAATGTATATTTACTATACTATAATCTATATTTACCTAAGCTATGATTAAAACAGAGTAATTATGCAAAAGTAATAATAAAACTATTTTGCTATAATCGGCGATGAAGTAAAATAGAAAATGTATATAATGCTAAATGTACAATTGGTTATCATACCTGATACATGCAGGATTCGTAAAAAACACATGCACAAACCTCCACCACCGCCACCACCATACACAAGCACTATATACATTCACTATCACAAACTCAACAACTCAAATGTTTGAATTTCAACAAACATTCTCGGATAAAATGTGAGTAGTTATCCAAAACTTAATAACAAATAAACTATACTTTTGCACTATTTAATACGAAGAAAATTGAAACGTACTGACTCACCTGAAACGTTCGTTATACGTAATATATAACTGTAATCACTTTTTACTTACGCAAAAATATATAAACCAACAAATGATTTTTAATTAAAATTAGACAATTCCATAAACTTCTTGTTAACGCACACTATGTACAATAACACGATATAATAGGAATACCACAATTCCCGTTCCGGGATGCACTTCTCTTGAATGACGAACAAAGACTGAATGTCACTGAAACGTTTTATCGCTATTTATAGTAAGACTCCACCGGAAACAATAACGGCACAGTGTTGCCCCTATTTAATCAAAAAGGGCGCGATTAGGGTTGCCACCTTTTTTTTGAAGAAAAATACTATTTTTCTTTTTAAATCAAAAAAATATAGTACTTTTAGGAAATTCAGGAAAAAAAATAGGACACATCTATTTTCAATCATTATTTATTTTTCCATGATTATTTTTTATTACTTTTCGCTGGATAATGACACGGAGTTAGAGCTACTAACTAACTAAGCCCCGTAAATACATGAATGAGTTTCGTTCCTACATTCCCTATGCAGGGCTGCGGGTGCGTTCCATTCACAGTTAATTAAAAAAAGCACGACAATTGCAATTAGCGATAAAAATATAGTATTTTTCGTGCTATATTCTTTTTCTATAATATATAGTACAATTTAAGCTAGTGTTTTTCAATTTATATATACATTTATTAAAGCAGGGACCTCGAAGCATATAGCATTATAGTATATCCTTAGTGTTTTTATTGAACTGTGATAATATAGGGAAGTTTTATTTTTTAATTTTAAAATATAAGTAAAAATAAAACTAAAATAATAAAAATAAAACTTTTCCTTCTATAGTAATATTTATTGTGTATGCTTTATTGAAGTGTTGTATATCATATGTCATACCCAATATCAGTTATATTCTATGTTTTAGGTGGTTATTTCTGAATAGTTTTTATTCTTTCTGCGACAGACAATATGGATTACAGACATACTTTAATTATTTAACAGAAAGTTATTTGTTCAAGATACTTTAACATACTATCCCATTTAGTTATGCACATTTCAACTAGATTTTTTGTCTGAGTAACTGTGTCTGGTCAAGGCACTGCTACTGTTGTTGCAATGAATTCATTAATATCTGATACAATGGCTGATATTCTTCAAGTGAGTTAAAATGTTTCAAATATAAATCATTTTTGTTTGTAAACACAAAAATTGGCATGTGTATGTTTAAAGTAACGGCTTCCTCTATCCGTTTTTTGGAGAGAAGTATTGTAGCAAAGACCTACCATCGCGTTGCTCCAATGCGGATTGGTAGGTTACGCATATCCCTAGAATTCGCTAGAAGTATGCGGATTTCCTTACCATATTTTCCTTCACCGAAAAGCGTGTCATAAATTGCAATTGTCAATTAGACATGTGCCTGCGCGGGGTATAAACCCATGATCGTCTTTACAGAGTCGAACGGCCTCACCGCTGAGCTATCCATAGCTTGTTCCATATTTATTAAAATGTATTTGCAATAATTTTCAGATGAATCTGGTCATAGCCAGAGAGAGTACTCATTGGGATGACGTCTAAGGGCTATATGCTGTTGATGCTTTATGGGATGAAGCACATGATTAGGTCAATTGATTTGACTAGATGAAGGCAAGTAAATATTTGATGTAAAGTATGTCAGTCTGTCCATTTCACTTTCTATTAAAACTGAAGCTTATATGTCTAATGGGCTAACTGCCTAATCCGTTTGAGATATAACAAAAAATGTTTGGTACAATTTTTCCTCTATTATAGTGATGCAAAAAAGTGTGTGATATAAGAATAGCTTAAAAGACATATTAGTGATGATCATTGGAACTTTGTCACATACAATACAGTATTTGGAAAGCATAATATTTTTAGCCTGGTACTGCTAACAGTACAAAATCAAAGATATTTAACATAACACAAAGATTGTCACAGATACCCCTTATATTTTATTATTAAAAAAACAAAATTTATAATTATAGTCTCTATTCTATACTTAAAATATAACTGTAGACAAAGTTATAGACACGAAAAAAATATTTTCCAGACACTATTTAAGACCAGTAGAAGCTAAAAATATATTTTTAAAATTTAAAATCTCTGTTATTTGTCAATGCATCATTCTCCTACCCTTATCCCACTCTAAATGGGGTAGGCACAACATGTTTTAAACATGTTATCACATGATTTGGTATCTTACGACCGGTCACCTGCCCGACGTCAACTTACCTTAATCGGTTTTCGCGACACCTCGGTAAGAAATGAGGGTGGTCTATTCTACTCAGAGGATATCAATGCCAAGATTGTCTGTAAGACTACCTTTGCAAACTAATGTTCTATCTATACATTATTAAAGAATAATTTATTTATTACAGGTTAAATATGCTGCGAACTCTTCCGCCGGGAAGTGTCCACGAGCCCGATGATGCAGATGAACATATATGAAGAGCTTCAGTCGAATCATAATTATTTAGCCTCATTTATTGACATTAGTAATAACATTTTCACAGCGCGAATGCTTTTATTCACTAACAATTTATTTTGCCGCCTGAACCATTCGGAATTTTGGAATAAGGCTGTAAAAGTCCGCTTCAATGCTAGAGGACTCAAGAGAAGGTTGTGTCTTCAAAATAGTATTCATATTAGTATAATTGACAAACATTATGAAGTTTGAAACTTCTTAACTAGGTCCCAATGGATTTTTTCTCAAATCCGTGGATAAGGGGGCTCTAGCACACTAGAACGGATCATAATTTGGTTTCATTGTTTAAAACATGATTGGTTAATATTATTGTTTGATAGTTATAGTACCTTGTATTCCATCAGAAATATTTTCCAGACCCAAGCCATATCATATTACCGGTTCAGTATATTGATATATCGGTCATGTGCAGCAATAGCGGTACAACTCAAAAACTTATATTTTGAGATGAATGGGTTTAAAATTTTCATTACTCAGGAAAATGAATAACAATTGCTTAGTTGCTAGTTTAATTGTTAGTTTGCTTAAACGACGGGCTTATAATGAATTATGAGTTCTGCCTGTATTGCTGCTAAAAATTGTGTATTTTAACATTAACACCATTTATTCCTATTCAAAACACGTGTTTTTACTTGTGTAGCAAAACTAAAAACCTGAGCAATCCTGGGAGTAATATATTTTCAAAACAGGATTATTTAAATTGTGAAATTTTTATAATTACGCTATTGTCTAATAAAACTGAAAGATTTGATCTAGTTAAAATTTTATTATCCATCACAAAAACTTATATCTTTGGAATGGCATTATATGGCATGTAAAGTGTTAATTAGTCAAAAATGTATATAACTTAAAAAACTATAATTCCTGGTTAACTTGCATTAATCATAAATATGATTTGTTAAAAGTTTTTTGCATAATCGTAATCATAATGCGAGTTAGACAACGGTGTATCAATTAAGGAGAATTCACAGTACTGCAAATACTTGGAAAACGATAATGGAAATGGAAAATTTTATCGCAAGTAAAGTTATAGAACTATGATACATGAGGCAAAAGTAACTAACTAATATTACTATTATTAACATTTAAAAATTGATTCAAAATTTTTATTATTTTACTATATATACTCCATAAGTATAGAAACATAACAAGATGTAAACAAACAAAACCATGTGATTCAGGAGTGACAAATATGTCATAACAATAATATTATTAACAAATGAAAAAATTGGGATTCAACTGCAGTTGTCAAAAGAATATCTCTAATATTTATAAATGTAATTTTCATAAATTGATTGGTATTTTCTAAAATTAAATATTTATACCTTTAGTATAGCAAAACAGCAATATATAATTTAATAAAATTCAGCAGATACAAATTAGCCAAGTAAACTACCTAAAATGGTAATTGGATTAACCAACGCAACATAATATCAATATTCTACGAGCTTCACTCTGTGATACTTAAATGTGTAGTAATTTAGTGTATTTAATATTATCCATCGTTTTCTTTAAAAATTTTATAATTCTTATTTATTGTTTCAAAGTTTGTAAAAATTATTGATAGCAATCACGCCATAATAAAGTGGTGCGAATACTATCAATAATTTTAAATTCTTTAAAAGAATTAAAAATTATATTAAATGTTAGTATAATGTGTTGTAATAAAAAAGGTACTTTATAGTAGGCAGATAATGCCTACTATAAACTACCTGTTTTGACATGTTTACATTTAGTTAAATACTTAACCCATGGAGTATAGTTCCTCATGATGTTTTCTTTCATCGAAAAGCTTGGTATCAATTGGCACATTAATTATGGCAAAATTTCACAATTTAATTCTTACTTTATATGTATAAATCCGAAGTGTTAACTGGTTTGATGGAAAATATTATACTTAGAGATAAAAACCACTAATACTCTATAAAACTACTACCAATATATCTAAAAAAGACTAATATTTATAATTTACCATCAAGTATACTCCTTTTAAGTATAATGTTTTTTCCTAAATACTAAAACGGTAAAAACGAAAGCATCTATTGTTTCAAATACTAATCTTGTAAATTTGTTTTCGAGTGAATACTTATAATTAATTATATTTAATAATAATATATAATAATTTAAATTACAATTCCTATATTTTCAAGATACATGATCGCCGATTCTGTTTCCTATTTAAAAATAGTAATCATTTTTGAAGTTGCACTTTTAGCGTGTTTAGGAAAAAACTTTTTTTTTTAAGAAGCATGCACATAGAAATGTAAAACGGCTGTTGAATATAAATTTTTTTATTACAGTAAAAGTCTATTAAAGAATTTCCTTAAATATTTTGTTTTATTAAAATCTAAAAATCATTATTAATATGTTACAGGAAAACCGGTTATCCAAATAATCGGTAAGAGTAAAATGTGAATCGATAAAACTTTGACATCACTAGTTACGGTTTTAGCGCACCAAGTACATCACTAATTTTACTACGATTTTACGTCATACGTTATATATATTACTACTTACTCCATATGTGAGAAAGAGTCAGAGCTGAGACTAAATCCGTTTTTATGAATGAAACGGGTGAGAGGCAGATAGTTTTTTTTCATGAATGAGAATGTAAGTAGCTATAGTGCTACTCTGCACCCCCCATACCACCGAAAATAGGCTCGCGCCAATGTATGAATCTCAACCATCTATTTTATAGTTAATAATCTATGGTTACAAATTACAATAACTCATAAGTAGTAGAGATGTGAAAAAATAATCGATTTTTTCTTTAAAAATCGTTTTTTTTAAATCGATTTTACTTATCCTTTTTTCTTTTTTACTCTTTTTCTTGTTTTTTAAGATAACATATGGATTGTTGGATAAAATTAGTGCAGCTAAACTACACATTTCAGTGGAATTTCATAAACAGCGCAACTGTTATTATTTATTGGTTATTGTCCACTTTAATTAGCCTTTATTCTAATGGTTTATTAATATTAAAAAGGCAACTTTTCAAGTAGTCAGAAAAAATCGATCATTATCAATTGATTATTTTGATACAAATTAATCGTTTTTTTTAAACGCGTTTTTTATCGTTTAAAAAATCGATTTAATTTGTTTAAAAACTCGATTATAATAATTAAATAATCGATTAATTTGTATATAAATTTGATATATATACTGCGTCCATCATATTATCAGTCTTTTGACAGCTCACGCTCATTAAGTTTTGTATTGCTTACGTACAAATATCATACAAATAATATTTGTACTTTATGGATGGGTACCGCCCACTTAGTGATGTCACACATAATGGTTACTATAACGATTATGCCACAGATTAAAAATAATCGGTAGAAATCGATGTTACGAGTATTAAAAGACATTTAATAACATTATATAAAGTTTTACTTTCTTAGTTAATACATGAATACAAATAAAACAATCAGGATATTTTAATTTATTTTATTAGCACGAGTCGTCGGAATGATAATCAACACTAGACTCCTCCGATGAGGAGTCTTCAGTAGCAGTTATTATTAGCTCTTGTGTAGATAATATATTATCAAACGCAATATCACGTTCCCAATCAGAGAATATTACTCTTTTAGTTCTTTCCACCACACTTGCCCAGTTCTCGGCCGTTACGTGGGTGCAAGCATTTTTTAGCAATTGCAACATTTTATTCGCTGTGAATGGGGGGCTTGTATTGCATCTCGCAGCATGCCCTTTTACTTGTGCCCATATAAGTTCTATTGCGTTGTACTGGCAGTGGTATGGAGGAATCCGAAGAACAGTATGGCCATATTCTGCTGCCATTTCATTGATTACATAGCGTTTTGCTCTCTTTTTGGTTTTTAATATTTTTATTAATTCAACTTTTAACATTGAGTCGTCCACATTTTCTCCATTGTCCCGAAGCCAATTAATTATTTCATGCTTTTTATTAGCCTGTGTTGGCATTTTGTCAATTTGACGGGAGTGGTAGGGCGCATTATCAATAAAAATTATTGATGGTTCTTCCAATGAAATGAGCATTTTTTTGAACCACTCTTCATACACATTTGCATTCATCTCTTCGTGGTAGTCATTTGATTTCTTCGATTTAAATGCCAACAGTGCGTCTTGTACAAATCCTTTTGCTGTACCTGCATGGCAAATGATTAGGCGCTCACCTTTTCCCATTGGTACTGAGGAAGTGGAATCAGCAGTATCATCAGTCCAGAAACGAGATAGTGTGTGGTTAGCGTTGAGCCATGTTTCATCCGTGAAAACAATATTTGCCCAATCTTGTATTTTCTTTGCCTCTCTTAAAAAATCACAACGTGCTATAGCTATATCTGTGCGTTCCATTAATAATTTTCTTTTATTTAACTTTTTATATGAAAAGCCAATTGTGTTCAAAACTTTGACCAAAGAAGATTTTTCACCATGAAATAGACCACTTCTTTTCAAAGAAACAATAAGTTTTCTCAAAGTTGGAATTTCTTTTCTCAAGTAGTAATCTAGTTTACGTAGGTTATCATTAATCGAATTACTTAGGTACGTAATTCGATTAATGATAGTAGGTACTATAATCGGAATGGTATCGCATACGAGAATCTTTAGGACATCACTATCGTCAATCTGTCAAAAGATGGTTAATATAATGGACAGTGTATAAAAAGCTATTATTTAATTACAACCCTAGTAGTAAGCGATAGATCATTTCAGTGTTTCCACTAATCTATGATTTCCACTTTTAGTGATTTTGGGGCGAAACTAGTTATTTCATATACACCTTAGGGCTTTTTTTTATTGCAATAGGGATTTAGGGAACTTTAGGGAAATTTTGAACTTCATGTGGAAACTATATTTATTCTTACTTTACGGCTAAATTGCTATGGGATTTCCCACATTTGATTCCTATATATTAATCCGACAAATTTAAGTACCTTTTTAAATAGATTTTTTTTGGCAAAAAGCAACATGAAAAAGCTAAAAACGAATGGAACTTAGGCATTAATCGAACCTAAGTATTTTGGAGTTGACAACACAGAAGAAGAAATGAAAAAAATGCCGGAAATAAACACTGAGCATAAAAAATTATGGTGGTAATTTTTTTATATATGAAAACCTTGAAGTAGTAGTATTTCTATAACTAGGAGTCCCATCTTCAAATACAAAACAGAAGATTATGTAGTATCCTGAAGAATTTGAAAACTGACAAAAGAATCAGATTGACCAATAAAACCATCACCGGACTCTTTACACAATTGTTACACACTATGTTGAGAAAGCTAGCTCTAATTTTTTGGTATTAAATTATGTAGAAAACATTTTTTTTTTATGCGCCGTAAACTAAGGATTTTTTTAATAACTAGTAATTTATAGGGATAATTTCTGAAAAATTTAAGGCAAAATCAAAATCTTAAGTGGAAACATTGGCCCATTTGTCTTTGGTAATTCATTGCGTTTTTAATTTTCTAATACTATACTTCGGTTGCAAACTGTTGTGTAACTTATATTATCAATAGTAAATATTTAAGAAAAAATGTATTTTGTGTCTAATATTGTGAAAGTTACTATTCCTAATTATTTAGCTAGCTTACCTATTCCTGATTCCATCGGAGGTTGGTTTAGACTAGGATGTAAGTACTTATGGAGTTTTTATTGCTTATTTTCCTTTTCGGCTTACGCATTATTTAATTATCATAGATAAATATTTGCCTATCATATCCAACTTTAACGGTGGGTATAAAATATACAACTGAACTAAACAAGAATGTAGAATTAAAGATATGAAGGTCCCTGAAACAGTTTCGTTCCAAAAACCGCATTCTACTCGCTATTTAAAAATAAAAATAAAAATTTATGAAATATGTACTTAATATCACTGGGAAAAATTATTCACTGGAGGCATTTAATTGTAATTCCAGTTATAGTATTTTAGGAAAATCACTACAATAAGAAATCTCAAGGCCATTGACATACTTTCAACTATGGGGTTACATTCAATAGCACTTCATTTATAAATAATTTATAGCATGCAATGTAAATGTAATATCTGTAAATGATACTAATGTAGGTTATGAGATAAAGAATTGTTAATATTGCTAGGTAAAATAAATATAATGAAATTTATTTTCGATAAACTTAAACCTTTCCAATTTAAGTATCATTAAAGGTTTCCTAAGAAAAAATAAGTAAATTAATTTTTCTATAACATTTATTGTGTTACAATAGAATAGAATATAAAAGCATGATCTTGACAACTTGTCACATATGTTGCAAAAACACAAGGTTATACTCCTAACTCCTTTGTAATTTTGTCTCAGCAACAAATTGTAGATTTACACACAATATTTTTTTTTTTTGTATGTTCACAGTCCGTGATTGGTTAGCTTTAGTTCCTCCAACTTTGGCAATTGGTGGAATATCCTATTATTCTTATCAGACAATCAAGAAGGCCAATGAGGCTGGCAATGGGCAAATCAATCCTTGTATTAGAAAGGACATTAAGAAGGTTGTGGACTTTATTGACATTGAGGATATAACAGAAAAAGCTTCCTTGTGTAGATGCTGGAGAAGTAAGAATGTAAGTATTTTTCAGTGAAATGTCAAAATTGATTATTTTTATATCAATACCCAACAGTAACAAAATTTTATTAAATAGAATATATTGTGTTTTATTGTATTAGCTGTGTGGTATCCAGCTAAGTAGATTAGTACCACCCTCATTTCTTACCAAGGTGTGGTAAAAGGTGACTAAGGTAAGTCAACATGTTGTGTGGTATCCGGCTGAGTAGAATAGACCACCCTCATTGTTACCGAGGTGTCGTAAAAGGCGACTGAGGTAAGTTGACCCACCATGTGGTATCCTGCTGAGTAGAATAGACCACCCTCCTTACCGAGGTGTCGTAAAATACGACTATAGCAAGTTGACGTCAGGCAGGTGGTCGGTCGTCAAAACACAGCCAAATCATGTTACAATATGTTTATAACATGTTGTGCCGACCCCACTTAGAGTTGGATAAGGGCCAGAGGATATATAGAATATATTGTGCTAAAGAGAAAAGCTATGATGACTACATTTTAAAATATTAGTTCAAAAATTGCACGTCTGGCTCTTGTCTCATTTCTGTGTTCTTTTCTACTTAATATGCAATATTATCTCAAAATATGATATGTAGTGACACAAATTTCTTATCAGTACTGCAATGTTTAGTGTGGTATATGGTTTATTACTAATGACTCATTTCAACTGTAAACTGTGTCTTATTTCATTCTGACATAATAATATTTTTGTAATGTTTAAATTTTTATGTTTAAAACACACCAAAAAAATTTCTCTGATAATAATATAAAATCTGAAATCAAAATCTGATATATAATATCAATTGTCCCATATTGATATATGGGACAATTACACAAAAGGGCTTCCATCCCCTAAGTAAATAACTTAATACTTGTGTTATGGGTTACAGATAAGTGGTGAATATATACATATATAATTTGAAATACAAATATATACCCAGGCTTGTAGAACCAGCAAATTGTTTATAGAAAGTGTAGGCCCTCGGCGGGAATTGACCCCATTACCTGTGGAGCTGAAGGTAGGGTCACTGTCAACTGTACCAACAGGCTTGTGTAATTAAATAATTGAAATCATCATCATCTTCCTGCTCTTATACCACTCCTAAGTGGGGTCCGCACACACATGTTATAAACATGCTGTCACATGATTTGGCTGCGTTTTTACGATCGGCCGCCTGCCTGATGTCAACTTACCTCTGTCGTATTTTACGACACCTCGGCAAGAAAGAGGGCGGTTCTATTCTACTAAACCGCATACCACATGGTGGGTCAACTTACCTTAGTCGCCTTTTACGACAACTCGGTAAGAAATGAGGGTGGTACTATTCTATTCAGCCGGATACCACACAGCGTGTAATAATATAATTGAAATAAACTTTAATAAATTTTTTTTTTATAGTGGCCATACTGTGATGGTGCTCATGGAGCCCATAACAAGGCGACTGGGGACAACACTGGTCCAGTAGTTGTTAGACATAAGGAGAACAAGTAAATAAAAAAGCAATGAGATGAATATGGCAATGGAATTTCAAATGAGATTTTAAAATACATAAACATATACCATAAATAACTTGACTACCAACTTAATTGACTGCCAACCTCCACTAGTTGGAGAGGCACCAAAAGAAGAAGAAGATACCATAAATATTAATGGTTAATATTACCATAAATGTGGCATAATTAAGTCTTTCAGGAATTGCTATTTACATTAATTGATCTATCTTTAATTCCCTAATTGAAAGCCTATCTATTATTGTTACTTTTGACTTAGTTTAAATAATATTTGTTGTTTCAGCATTTAATTTAATTAAATAGTCATTTACATGAATTTGATTCATATGAAATTCTATTGTCTTTCAACTAAGCTTACAGAGTTAATACTAAAACAGGTGATAAATTGTGATCGAAAAGGCTAGAGGCACACTTGAGTGAGGAAGCTCGAATTTGTTACATTTTAGATAACCACATATTTTATTGTTTGACGATTAAAAATTTGTTGCATTTTATCTTAACTGTAATATCAAGTGTGTTTTTAGTCACTTATTATAAAAATCATGATCAAATACCATTCTTATAAGTGTATTTATATTGTGTAGTATATTTTCATTGATAAGAGATCAATTTTACTTTACATAGAATTTTTCGATACTATTTTGTAAGTGGGTTTTGTTTTTTAAGGATTGTTGTTACCAGTTTTAAATCAGTTTCATCTGCAATAAAATTGCATTTCTATCGCTTTTATTTCTTGTACAAAATCACATTATTCAATAAAAAAATCAGTTTTATTCCCTTAGTTTTTATTACATCACAGTCACATTTAATTCTAAGTTAAATATATAATTGTTAACAATCATGCCAATAATACTTCGAAAGGGTGATAATGTGTGATGATATGGCACAGGCATACTCTTTGCCATTAAATTAAAAATACATTTAACTTTTTTTTATGATAAAATAATCTCATAGGAGGAGATAATCATCTGTCATAAACTACATTATTTTCTAAAAACTGCCGCCATTCATTTGTCAGCCATATCATACATATTAACTACAGTGCAGTTTAATTACGATCTATTACAAAAGTAATAATAAAATAATTTTGCTATAATCCGCGATGAAGTAAAATAGAAAATATATATAGTGCTAAATGTAGAGTGGACAATCCGTTTTCATACCTGATACATACAGGAGGAAATAGACGACACGGCCAAAATCGCAAAGCTTTGCGATTACTGATGATGCTCCGGTTGCGGGGCGAAACGATTTTTGAGTTTGTGATAGTGAACGTATGTAGTGCTTGTTGTGTATTGTGGTGGCGGTGGTGGACGTTTGTGCATGTGTTTTTACGAATCCTGCATGTATCAGGTATGAAAACGGATTGTCCACTCTACATTTAGCGTTATATATATTTTCTATTTTACTTCATCGCGGATTATAGCAAAATAATTTTATTATTTTTATTAACTTTTGTATTATGGATCTCCGCAAAGTAACGCCTACCTAATTCTATAAATTACGATATATTATTTTTTAATACTGATTTCTTGTTCTTTGTTCTTGTAAATCTGTATAAAAGACAATAAATACGGTATATTGTCTTACAGTAAATTTAAATTCGTATGTACGAGTTAATAAACTGGCAAAAAGTTTTTAAAGTTCGTTATACTAAACGGTAATAGAAATCTATTATTAACTTGCCGGTGTCCGATTGAGCTAAAATTCGCATACTGTTCAAGTCCCGATGATAATGCATGTTTATGATAATCATGACCTGATGCTGCTGCCAGGATTGTCTCTAGACGAGGGAACTCCTCAACTTTTAGAAGTAGGGACATGAAATTTTGTTAAAAAATCTTTAACTTGACTTGTTCTTTTGTATTCACATACTAAGTAATTACAAGTATTATTATTATTTACTATAATTCTTTATTATTATTATAAATTCTCTGTATCTAGATGTAGATTTTTCTAATCCGAGTGTCTTTTGACGTTAAACAAAACCAAAGTTTGATAATAATTAAAAATAACATCTACATAAAACACATGAAACTTTTTTATTATTATTTTAATAATATATTTAAAAATACACAATACATCCAACTTTTCTATCATATACGATTACTTTTTCGTTAATAAGTAATACAGTATACCAAACTTTTGACGAAAAAAAAACAATTTTTACAAAAAAAAAATATTCATTTGAAGTGATCGATTAATTACCTTTATTGATTACTTAGCAACTTTCATGTCAACAGTATGCCAGCCTCTCAAAAAACTCTCGTTACAATAGTAAAACAATACTGAACCGTTTGTGTACGAATATATGTATGACTGTTATAGTAAATAAATAAGTATATTCTATTAATATATCACTCAAACATCGCAAGATTTATGGCTGTATACAGAAACTAAATCTAATTAAAATTATAAACCAAATTCAGTCTTGAATTTTATCGCAAAATCATTTGATTCCAAACTGCACCCAATGGTCTTCACAACTGCAAAAAAGTAAGATTTTTAAAAATACAGTTATTATCGAATAGAGTAAATACATAACTGGTATTAGTGAAGTAGAAGTTTGCTACTACACCACTGCTGGGCACAATCTGTCTTTTCTCTTACTCTAATCTTAAGCATTATTCTAAGCTTACACATATCTCAGGGTTTCTTATATGCAGGTTTTATTCACGATGTTTTCTATACCGAGTACATTATGAATTATAAACATCAATTAAGATCAAAGTTTTTCTAGAAAACTCTGATTCCTGTCTGTGGATTGAAAATGTTAATGGTAATTATAATCAAATATCACTGCTCTTGTATAGTATGAGGTATTTCAATTAATATTTCAAATTATAATAATGTGCGAGTAAAAGAAGAAATTTTTATTTATATTAGTGATCACTCTTAAATTATTAACTACTAGTGGCCCGCTCCGGCTTCGCACGGGTATAAAATATATAGCCTATGTCACTCAGTGAAAAAAAAATGATTAAGATCTATCCAGTAGTTTGGTTTTATTAATTACTGCCCGTGGCCACACGCGTTAAATCTGGACTAAAACAATTTCCTTTCCCTGTACCATGAAGATTCCCTGCTATCTTTGGAATATCTAAACTCATATACTACATTTCTACTTATTTACTTTTACATTTTCCCTATGTATTTTATTTTTACAATTAATTACAGAATGTATTTATGTACAACATTCACAGCTTTCTTGTCATTACACAATACATACATGTTTTCTTTAGAGATTACTCTTGAAAGAGCGACATGTAGTTGGCCATATGGAAAACAAACCCGTCCGATCGCAGCTAAATTCAAAGTGCTATAGGGCGAAACGCGCAATCGCTATGCCCTGCATTTTAAATCTGTGATATCTTCGAAAATGTTCATTTAAATTACATGCTGTAACGGCCATATTGATCTATATTAAATCAACAATGTATTTAAGGTACTTAATTTGATAAGGATTAATGCTGTATTATTTAAAATTGCTTCGAAAATAAGGCAATATTTTTCGTAAAAAGAAAATGTCAAAAAAATGCTGTTGTGGGTTATCCATAAGAGATATACCATCGCGTAGTTTTCTGTAGACCTTTTCAAGGCACAAAAATACTTGGACATTATTTTGATAAATATCGTAGGGTTCAGCCTGCGTTTGTAATGTAAGCGGAAAAAAATGTAATTATTTACGATATAACATTAGAAACCTCAAAAAATACAGTATATCTCTACTTCATATTGAATAAACATATAAACTTTACTGTTCAATCACTCTATCTATTAAAAAAAAACACATCAAAATCTGTTGCTTAGTTTTAAAGATTTAAGCATACATACATATATATAATTTTCAGGACATAAGGACAGACAGAGAAAGCGACTTTGTTTTATACTATGTAGTGACGTTTAGCTATTATTTTGATAATTGTCAAATATTTTACCATACTTCACCAAAGACAAAATTACGTTTAGCTGTCATCTATGTTTTGTTATTCCACTGAAATTTGCGTTTTATTATTTTACTGTCATAGTCGTTTTTGTTATACCACGTTTTATAGCGACTTGACGGGATAAAATAAATGCAGTCGAACGGGATAAAAAGTATCCTATGTCCTTCTCCTGGTTCTAAGCAACCTCTCCACCAATTTTCAGCCGAATTGGTTCATCCGTTCTTGAGTTATAAATAGTGTAACTTAGATCAACTTTCTTTTATATATATAGATTTACCATACATAAGATATCTACTAAAAAAAAGGAATTTAAGCAAAATTTTAAGTCCATAAACTAAGTTTTTGAGTATTGCGGCTGCTATTAGTAAATGATAAAAGCACGGGTTAAGTTAGCGCAAGCGGCATGTATAGTCAACTGAGCGAAGATATAGCAGTTATTTTAATTTTCTTTAAAATAAATTGTATTTAAATATGGAGTATACTCCAACAATCGTAGGTTGACGAATAAATGATCCAAAATAATATATTTAGTAATATTAAAGCAACAAATGCAAATTTTTTTATTATTTGCCAGTGTATAAAGGTTACATAAATATTTACCTATGATGGTAATTATATGAAGAAGTTACAAGTGGTAAAGGTTGAGGGTGTACGATCAAATATTTTTATAATTTTTATTCTGAAATTTCCACAAGTGCGGTTAGTTTTTTAGTGAAACATAACTATATTCTGTAAATTCTGTTAATAAATTGAAACATATTTATATATGTTTCAAAAAAGTAGATTAACATTACCTCAATTCTAGTCTCCGCGATGACCTCTTCGTTCCGCAAGAGTTCGTGCTTAAGGCCATTTTTTTTTCTGAAAATAAATCATGTATTATATTAATTACATCTGTGAAATAAAACAGAATGAGTCAGAGCTAATTTAGTAGCGATTCTGTAATATTTGTAATAATATTAGCGAGAATTCGGTAACTTGACTAAATCTTATCAACGTTAAATAAGTAGGTTTAAATTAAGTGTAATAGATATGCTTACGTAAAGCATCTGATATTACAATATTAAAAATTATTTGGATGATAAAATGCCTGGATTTGAAAATTCTTTCAGCTTTATACAAAGTACTGCGGTTTAATAATATAAAACTGAAGATGATAAAAAAATTGACCACCGAGTTTCTTCTCGGTTAGAGCGACATTTCGAACAGTTTTAGCTTCGTAATTCAAACAATATAGATCGTTGACGATTCAAAAGTGCCCGAAAGAGCTTATTTGAATAAAGATTATTTCGATTTAAATACAACCAATCAATTATTTGAAGATTATACTGTACTAAATTGTAAAATACGTGTGTAAATTATTTAGCCTCCAGCGGTTGTATTTTCGTTCTCAATAACAAAAACCTTACATTGAAATATGCGCGAATATGAAATATTCGTTAATGGTTTCCAAAATATTTATGAAGTTAACAAGTTTTCTGTAAGCGTTTATTGTGTAATGCTTACGGCAAACTTTAGGACATATGGGACAGTACAGATGTTTGCTGATTTGACTGTTGCACTTAAAATAAAATATTGTGCACATGGTAATTGAGAAATACTAATTAATTACGAAAATTATCGCAGATTTCTTTGTTTACTATATATCGTTGATCCATTTGATACGATTGAATCCGAGATTTATATCAAAGTTATAAGCATATAACAGTTTTTCAACGTAAGAGAAAATTGTAGTCAAGTTCAGACTCAAGGACAAATATCGAATTTCAAATACTCGACTATTTGAAAAAATAAAGAAAGCCAACGCCGTCTTGTAAGGACGTTGAGTTCCCACTCGGCCACTCTACAATGCGTTTCCGTCTCGCTTGACCGCTTCCTACGCGGCCCGCGGGAACACGGTGTCGAGTTACTCACAATGCTTGCGGCTTCATGTTCACGGAGAAGCCACTAAATAAACATTACCCGAAGGTATAGTTAATAAAAAACCTGTAAATGTATGGACGGTTATGGGCGCCCTGTGGCGATTTATTACTTTCCACGTCGCTCTTTATTTGTTTATGTAGGTAGGAAAAGTATGTTATGCTGTGAATTATTTGGACAAAAGTTGTTTCTAAACTCATAACACCAAAAACAATGTGAATTATAAAACTACTAATAAATTATAATTTTGGATGTCGCAAAGTAGCTACGATTTAATAAAAAAATAAATGATTACTTATACAAATCAATCTTATATTCGAGAATAGATCGTACAATGTGTAATGAAATATTAAAGATGCTAGTACTATTTTTTTTAATAAAAATGTTAATTGGTTGCTCATAGTATTCAGTATAATATTATTCGATCAACAAGTAACCTGCAAAGGTTCTTGCTAATTGGCAAAACCCATCAAGGATAGTACACTTTTATAGATGTTACTGATATCCAAATAACGTTAAACAGGAAACTTAATATGACATTTGTTGAGAGATCCAATTGACACCGTTAACATCGCAGTAAATTTATGGGGCCACCCATTGCTTGTTTATGACTCATGTTTTGTTTCATACTACTCCACTAATTATAACTACAAATAGGTTTTTATAGTTTTATACTTCCACTACTCATAATGATTTTTACATTTTTTATTTGTTATGAACAATACTTTTTATCAAAGTCTCGTGAGTTGTGGATAAATCCGAACGCCAATGAAATTTCGAAGGTTCATGGTCAGTAATGGCAACATTATCATAATCGTATTGGAGTTTCATTTTGTCTTTTATGTATCTCAATGTTTGCTGCTCTTATTTATTCCTCAAATAACATGTTTTAATTACAATCAACATATAATTAATTTTCATAATTCTTATTCATATACCTAGTTATAACGTAAATTTCTAAAACGTATTTTCAATTATCATATTATCACATTAAATGATACGTCATTGAACAATCTTTCATTATCTACCATGCAGGATATTTCATACCTACATTTTAATATAACATGGTTTGCCGTGTGGTATCCAGATAAATAGAATAGACTACCCTCATTTCTTTCTAACGTGTAGCAAAAAGCGACTAAGTTAAGATGACGCCAGGCAGACGGCCGGTCGTAAAATACGTAGCCAAATCATGTTACAATAGCTTGTGCTGACACCACTTATTGTGGGATAAGGGCAGGAGAGTGATGATTTAATATAAAACGGTTTCTATTTGTAAACCTATTCGTGGGTCTGCGTAATTACTTCTTCCGAAGTGGAACTATAGTTTACTGTATATTTCTTGGAAATTGGATGAATGAAAGAAAATTGTTGTTATAAACTTACAAATATATCCTTCTCCACACGATGAGCGCTGTATAGGCGAGTACGACAATACTGCAAGTGACTGCAACCATAATGCCAGCAGCGGTGCCGATGGTTTCGCCTCGAGGCCCAGTATATTGCAAAGGCTCAGAATCCTTGCGTACTGTTTCTTCTGCTGTATTTATATGAGATTAAATGAGTGCAATTTTCTTCTACGTTGTTCTTATGTTCAATACGTCAAAAAGTTTATTAATAAAAGTTAGAAATACGATTGTACTGTTCACTACTTTCTATTTATCCGCCTTTATGAATTTAATAGCTCAGTGTGCTCCCTTACCTTGGAGGAATTCAGCTTGCGAGTCGGGAACTATAGGTAAGTCTATTCTGCGCTCTTCCGAGTCTTGCGGGAATGTTGGTAAATCTATATGATCCTCACTCTCATCTTTAGAATGCAGCATGTCAAATACTTCTGACCTGAAAAAGATATTGTTGTAATTATATAAATTTATAATCTGTATGTCTTTGGTCTTGTCAATTGTCAAAAGAGAATAAAAAGTATTATGTTGTATCCGGTTTGTAAATGAAGTAAAGGCAATATGCACTGATCTCAAATATAAAATAAAAGTTAAATATAAAATGTGTTTATAATAAAATATATCCTTTTTCAACATGGTAGCAGAGCGTGGTTAAAAAGAAAAACTAAATGTGGATAATAAAATAAAATGATAAACGTGATTGACATCGATTGAGATCAGATTGCATTGTGACCACGAACAAATGAAAAATACGAGACGCTACGAAAAATAATTTTGAGGTGAAGATATATAATAAGAGTTATTATTATTAAAAATGGCTAAACAAGCGAGAATAGAGGATATTATAATTCCGATTTTTGATGGTGCGACATATTCTAGTTGGAAATTAAGATTATTTACTTTGTTAGAATACAAAGAGTGTAACGAGGCCGCCATGATAAAAAATGAAAATGAGGCGGAATGGAAAAAGAAAGATTTAAAAGCAAGGACTATAATAATGAGTACAATTACGGATAAACAACTGGAATATATTAGTGAATGCAAGACAGCATATGATATGATAAAGAAATTTGATAAAATGTATTTAACACAGTCGACAGCTATGCAAATTATATGTAGAGGAAAAATTGAGGAAATAAGACTAACGAATTACAATACAGTAGAAGATTTTTTTGTTGATTTTGAAAAGAAAATAAATGAGTTTAAAGTGGCCGGGGGAAAAATAGATGAACATGAAAAGTTAAGATATTTACTTAGAGCACTTCCACCAAGCTATAGTTATATCGGAGATTTTCTTGATGTGATTCCGGAAGAACAAAGGACAGTTGATTATGTATGTTCTAAAATAAAAGAAAAAAATATGACCACCAGTGACTCGAATAACAAAAACAATATGAGTACATTTACAACCAAAATTGGAGCTCAATGTTTTAACTGCGGAAAGACTGGTCATTTCAAGAAGGACTGCTGGTACGGTCAAAAATATAATCAAGGACAACACGGTGTCAAAGGTCAACGAGGACTTCAGAGAGGTTACAACAGAGGCGGATTTTACAGAGGCAGAGGAAAATATAATTTCAGAGGTCACAGTCAGTATAGTGGTGATTCTTCAAAGTCATGGACAGCTGAAGTATATAACCAAGAAACACTTCAGGTTTGTGGATTTACTGGTACAGAAGAAACTAATAACAAAGATGAAATTAATTGGCTTTTAGATAGTGGTTGTACAGATCATATTATAAATAATGATGCATATTTTTATGACTCAATAAATTTAGAAAATCCTGTTAATGTAAAACTGCCAGATGGAAAAATGTTAAAGGCTACAAAAGTAGGTACTGTCAAAATTTATTTTCAGAACTATTACAATCAAAAATATGTAGATTTAAATAATGTTTACTATGTTGAAGGCATGAAACAAAATTTGTTAAGTTTTTCAAAGATAACTAAAAGTTGTACAATAGTTGCAAAAAATGAAAATGCAAAAATATATAATAAAGCAAGAGAATTAATAGTTGTTGCAGATAAAATAAACAACTTATATTGTATTAAAAGTTATATATCAAAAAATGAAGTTTATGCACATTCAGTAAAACTAACTCAGAAAGAAAAATGGCATAGAGCACTAGGTCATGTAAATTTTCAATATTTAAATAAATTAATAAATAATAAATTAGTTCTTGGTTTGCCTGATAAAATTGAAAGCACTGAAATGAAATGTGCTAATTGTATTAAAAGTAAAATGTGTAATATACCTTACGAAAATAATAGAACAAAGTCTATTGAAATTTTAGAATTAATTCATACTGATTTGAATGGTCCACATAACACAACTGGTTATGGTGGAGAAAAATATTTTCTCACGTTTATTGATGACTATAGTAAATGCACTAGGATATTTTGTATTAAAAGTAAAGCTGATGTTGCTAGTTGTTTCATAGAATTTGTAAATTTAGTAGAAAATAAATTTAATAAAACAATTAAGAAAATTCAATGTGATAATGGTAAAGAGTATTTAAATAGGGATATTTATAATTTTGTAAGGCATAAGGGTATAGAGTTATTACCATGTCCACCCTATGTACATGAATTAAATGGAGTAGCGGAGAGATATAATAGATCTGCTATGGATATTGGTAGGTGTTTAATGAGAGAAGCTAAAATTAATAGGTGGTATTGGCCTGAAGCTATAAAAACAGCTGCATATCTAAAAAATAGAACAATTGCAAATACAGTTGAAAATAAAACTCCTTATGAGATATTTTTTGGAACAAAACCAAATGTTGAGCATTTAAAAATATATGGAAGTAGAGTTTTTGTAAGGGTTCCTGAAGTTTTAGGAAAAAGTAAATGGGATGATAAAGCCCAAGAAGGTGTTTTAGTAGGTTATAATGAAAATAGTTATCGAGTTCTATTAAATAATAGAATAATTAATGCTAGACATGTACAGGTAATCGAAGAAAATACTGAACTGATTTGCTTAGAAAAATTAGATGATCATAAAGATTTAGAAATTGTTCAAACTTTAGATGAGATAGTTAAAACTGATTCTGAAAGTGATGAAAATTATGTAGATGCAGATGAGACTAATACAAATAATGCTTTGGAAAATCTTGTAAATAATGATAATTTAAACGATAATGACAAGGATGTAGTATTGCAAAAACGAAAGAGAACTCCAGTTTCTAGATATGGTAATCCAGTTTTACTATATATATATGTTAATTATGTTAATGCAAATGTTCCAAATACATTTGAGGAGGCGATGAACTCCAATGATTATAAACAATGGCAAATAGCAATGGACTCAGAAATAAATAGTTTAAATAAAAATAATACTTGGCAAATTGTTGAACGGCCAAAAAATAAAAAAGTTATTGATGTTAAGTGGGTTTTTAGAAAGAAAAGTAATAATGTTTATAAAGCTAGGTTAGTTGTAAGAGGATACCAACAGATTGAATATATTGATAATGCTTATTCACCAGTAGGAAAAATGCAAACTTTGAAAATTTTATTGTCATACAGTTGTAAAAATAATTTATTTATAGAACAGATGGATGTAGAGACAGCTTTTTTAAATGCACATGTAAAGTCTGAAGTATATGTATGTCAACCAAAAGGTTATGAGACTGGTGACGGTAAAGTTTACAAACTGCAAAAGGCACTCTATGGTCTCAAAGAAAGTCCTAGAGTATGGTACGAATGTTTTGATAAGTTTATAAAAACACTAAATTTTATTAGAAGTAACTATGATTACTGCTTATATGTTAATAAAACAAGCAAAGATCCAATATATATATTAATATTTGTTGATGATTTTTTAATTTGTTGTAAAGATAAAGATAAAATAGAAGAGGTGAAAAATAGTTTAATGAAAAAATTTGTAATGAAGGACTTGGGAAAAATAAAAAGCTATGTTGGCATAGACATTGATTATAGTGATGATAAAAGTATAATGACACTAAACCAAACAAAATATATTGAATCTTTGGCTGCAAAATATGATTTAATAAATACTAAGTTATATGATACTCCAATGGAAACGAATTTAAACCTAGAACAAGCTAAAGAAGTAGATGAAAGTATTAAGTACAGAAATATAATAGGTGAATTATTGTATATTAGTACAGGCACAAGGCCAGATGTAGCATACAGTGTTAATTATTTGAGTCGATACCAAAGTTGTTATAACCAAACACATTATAAATATGCTATGAGAATTTTAAAATATTTGTATAAGACTAAGGATCTAAAGCTAACATACTATGATAATGTTGATACTGAAGTTTTAGATTGTATGGTAGATTCTGACTACGCAGGAGATAATGTGGACAGAAAATCTACGACTGGTTTTATTATTAGATTATATGGAAACTTAATTTTTTGGAAAACACGTAAACAAAATACAGTAACTAAATGTTCAACTTTTGCAGAGTATACTGCTTTGTCAGAGGCAGTGACAGAAGTACTTTTTATTAGAAACTTACTATGTGAATCATTTGATGTAAAATTTTATGATCCAATAAAATTATATGTAGATAACTCAGGTGCAATAGCAATTGCTAAATACGGTAATTTTACAAAAAATTCAAAGCACATTGAAGTGCAATATCATTATATAAATGAGAACTATGAAAAGAAAATAATTGATATTGTAAAAATTAATACAAAACTTAACTTGGCAGACATGTTAACTAAAACTTTAGATAAAAAAAGTTTTTTGAATAACAGATATGAGTTAAGATTGATTTAGTTATGTTAAAGGTTATGTATAAGATTATAAATTTAAGGAGGCGTGTTGTAATTATATAAATTTATAATCTGTATGTCTTTGGTCTTGTCAATTGTCAAAAGAGAATAAAAAGTATTATGTTGTATCCGGTTTGTAAATGAAGTAAAGGCAATATGCACTGATCTCAAATATAAAATAAAAGTTAAATATAAAATGTGTTTATAATAAAATATATCCTTTTTCAACAGATATGTATAATAAACTTTATATGTAAGAACTGCCATATATTCCAATGAAAAAGTATTTATACTGTAGGTACGATTTGTGTAAAATATACAAGTATCTTATATGTACCAAGAGGTTTCATTTTACTAGTTTTCATTTTATAGTGCAATGTACACAACAATTTCTTTTAATGCGTTGAGTGTAGGTGTCTAGTGAACGAGTAGTGTGACTAAGTTTAACAGGTAATGTCAAACATTAACAATTATTAATATCTTTAATATTTAAATGAATTAATCTTGTATTTATATATATATTCGAAATCTCGGAAACGGCTCCAACGATTTTCCTGCAATTCAGCATGTAGGGGTTTTGGGGGAGAAAAATCGATTTAGATAAGTTTTATGTTAAAAAAAATGTCGTTTTATCCCAGTTTTCGGGCACAAATTTTTTTTTTTTAAATTTACGTTGAATACAATCAAATTTTTTCGCCGTCAAACGTAAAAACGTAAAGTCTTGGTAGTTCATTTGGGGAACGGGCGGTCTAGAGAGGTGAAAATACCTGGGATCGTGCCTCATCTGCCCTATTATTTTTTAATTTTTAATAACAGCCCTGAAATCATTCCTATTAATTTAGTTAGTAGTGATAGCAAAAACAAATATCAGTGGTACTGTTCACAGACAGTATCTTATTTGATCTGACTCTTGTTTCTCAGATATGAATGAGATCGACTAATTCCAGTATAAAAAAGATATTGACATACCATACATAATCAGACTACAAGTGGATCTAACATACAATTCTCTCTCTCTTCTAGAATTTCATATTACTTCTTGGGAGTTTTTTGACGACAGTTTAGTGTGATGTTTGAAATGCATATACATTTCAAACATCACATAGTGAACTCTATAATGTTAGTTTCATTCCATAAACACATTATCACACTTCGGTATTAGTACTTTGTAATTTCATCCTTTTTTCAATATTGCAAAGTAAATATGAGTGTACGACTATGGTAATTAAATTTTATTTGTATGCTATACAAACAGGATATTTAAATAACGAGCATTTAATTTTTATGGAATCTGAAACAAGCTTCATATTTAAGTGGTTTTTCTCACCTGCTGACTCCGTCTTTATCGTCAACCAAAAGTTTTAAAAGTGTAGCATTAGCTTCTAATATCTTATAGCGGCTGTTATCTTCTACTTCTTTGACGAGGCTAAGTGGTGTTTTGTCGTTTATTCTTATGTCCTGCACCAAGCTTTGACTGTGGCATGGTCCGATACCTAAAACAGAATTTAATCGTTACTAATTACTATGAAGGGATTTTAGTAATTTAGGTACCTAAGTAATTTAGGTAATAAAAAGTATTAAAAAACTATTCAAACTGAAACAAAAGTTACGCTGGCGAGATGAGGTGTTTAAATAGTCACAACCACGTGTTTTGCGTGTTATATTTATACAAAATTATTTACTTTAGTTCTTTTACGATGATTAATTAAAGCTCACTCATATTGAAACATTTTTTTGTAAATATTACTGTTTAATGTAAATGAAAGTATGCTAGGTAATTATTCAAAATATTTTTGGATTATGAAAATATGTGGAAGCTCTTATCGCTATGACTAGGTTAATATTTATTCAAAATAGATAACCATTGAACTCAATGCAGACGGCTGTGAGTACCGTATAGAATCACTTAAGTTATCCCCGAAGTTAACATTAATGTTGTGTAAACCAACCTAATATATCAATTAGCTGGAACCCAAATCTAGTAAGTGTTAACGGTATTAAAAGTTCGTTTCACTTAAGCCTTTCTAGATTTTAAATAAAGTATTTACGTAATATTTTACGAAAAGTTGAAATATTTTATTATCTTGTGACTTTTATTTATAATACAAAATTTAACGGTAAAGCATAATTACCAGTCCAATCTTTCAGTGGGTCACTCAAAGATTCGTATTCACAATTTTAGTGGGTGACTTAACGGTTCTCTTAAACATCACGACAATATTAAAACCTCTTAATACGTGATAATTATGTATCCTGTTATTGCTTTTGTTAAATATTTTCAATACGTTTTCTAACAAAATTAAAAAATTATGCACTTCTGAATACATTTTTCTAATACAATTTTTCTAGAAGAAAAATTACTGAGATTATATATGTTTGGGGTTTTTTTTTATGTTGAAACAGGAAAATTGTCACTACAGTTCACGATAAATAATTATTATTATTGGAAGTTACGTATATGAGAGCAATTCTTGATAATTCCCATTAGTTTACAAAGACTTTCTATTTTCGTTTAAAAGTGGAATATGAAGATTCGATAGAATAAATTGATGGAAAAACTGCGTTGTTTCAATGCAGTTTTTACGGGATCTAAATGTTTGTTAGCTTTGCAGATTTCCTGATGATGCTTTTCTTTATAATAAAAACGATTGAATTGATTGTTAATAATAATTAATTTCTATGGAAAGTCAGAGGACACAAAGTTTTAAGTGAGAATGGCTAAGACATTCTCGTTTCAGACGTTGTGTTTGGCCATAATTATTTTCGTTTAAATAAATTTAGGCCAGTCAATTGCAACTACATCGAGATACGGTAACCTCCTAATTCGAAGTGAAAGCAGAACAGCGGTAAAATCTTTTATTTATAGCAGATGCTTAGCGATGCATTGCCCATTGTCTCGATGTATTAATGCCCGATTAGACTTAATTGATCACGCGTGAATACGGTACATGTATATATTATCCTGTTTATAATTTAAACTGTCCTTATCGTGTGAAACTGGGGATACATTCTATCACTCACGAGACATTTGTGTAGTTAATGTAAATTTGTTTAATGATGACGCATTTCAGATCATCTTTGCTTGCAACTACGTCCGGTGTGGTAATAACAAAGTTATGTATTAATGTAGTGACCCTGCCTTCAGCTCCGCGGGTCGTGGGTTTGATTTCCACCGAGGGCCAATATTTTCCAACAAAATTTTGTTGGTTCTTCGAGCCTGGGTGTATATATGTTAAGTTACTTACTTTGGGGACGGACGACCGAGCGTAAGTGTCCCATATATTTATTTATTTTATTAATGTGATTTTTTGATTCAGATAAATTTTAAGGCTTTATCTCATGATCAAGCCCTTAAAATTTATCTGCCTTGAATTACACTACTGAGATAAATGGATCATTCCATTTATCTCAGTAGTGTAATTCAAGGCAAAATCGCGGGTAGAAGCTTGTGTTATCTATACATGCATTTTCGTAGAAACCAAAAAGAAAACAATTATTTTTTATTTAAAGTATTTTTCTATTAGCAAATTTTTAATTTTAATAATACAAGAGACATTTTGACAAAATATGTCTCTTGTATTCTTAAATTAAAAATTTGCTGTTGATAGGCTGCTTCACAGATTACCTTTTTCTTTGGAGTCATCATTTATTATACAGACGAGCGTAATTAGCGCTATGTAATAGGTATGTTGCTATCACAACATCAGGTTGTATCGCAGCTGCCGGAAGAGCCATTGCAGTTTCCGTGCACAATCTGATTTAATTCAGAATAACAATAATCTGATTATACAGTTACATTACACCGTTGACACCGTTACGACAGAATGTTAAGTCTAATTCAATTAATTAGTGGGTGATTTTATTTCTTTATTTAATAAATAAGTTAAGTAAAGTTAAGTAAGCCTATTTATAATAGCATCGTTCATATTCAGTAGTAATATGAATGATTCTATTATAAATAGGCTCAATGGAGCGAAAATCTAGGTGTTTAAACACTATCTAAGTATTATGTACAGTGGTTAGTCTTAATTTTCGATTGTCGAATAGCACCTTTATCGAAATGGGCAAAGCACTATGATCATTACACATCCATTAAACGTGCGTCGTCATTGCCAATTGGCCTTATCAATTACAAAAACTATTCATAGTTGAGATCTACGAGAGCTAAGCAATCGTATCGTTGATAGGTGACTAAACAATTGAGCCACGAAGTTTTATAGTTAATTATTACTTTAACTAGCGACACTTCAGGTAATAGATTCAGAAATCCAGGATTAACTGACAATCGAGCCGCCATATCATACTCACATAGGTATTTTAATTTTATCTACGTTTCTTTTTTAAATATTTGGGCCAACCACATACATGTCTGTCCCCAAAGTAACTTAAAACTTGTGTTGATGGTGACGGACAACTAGTAAATATATACATTTATAATTTTAAATACATATATACACCCAGACTCCGAAAACAAACAAATTGTTTATAGATAATGTTGGAAAATCCAACCCGCGACCCATGGAGCTGAAGGCATAGTTATTGTCCACTGCGCCAATGGGCCAGTCGGCTGGGTAAGTTTCTACCGTTTCACTTCTTTAAAGGTTTTATTTTGTTTTTTTTAAATTTAGAAGTCAACTTACGTAACTATTATTATAGTAGAAATTTTCCATATGTTGTTCGTTAAGGACACAACCATGCTTGGAGGGCATATTAGCTGAATACGACTCATACTGGATTTTGTAAGTAAACAGACAGGTTTTTATTACAGTAAATACGCTAAGACCTTCACACGTACGTTTAAAAATTCTTCCTTATAAGATTGTGAATTAACAAATTGTACATTTATCAAAGCCGCAATGATTTATTATTTAAACATCATTTTTCGTAATATACGAATGGCCGTCTGCAATTGATTAAAAAACATTACAATTACAAACAGTGAAATTGTTTGTAAAACGTGACCATAGAAAAAAATAAGATATTCAGAAACGTGACTGATCTTGTGACACAAACATTTAGTTTCAGTGTGTACTATTATTTTCATAGCGAAAAATAAGATTTTTTGCTTTATGTTTTGAAGGGATTCTATCTCATTATGCATGGCTGTAAATTGTATTACTATTTAAATGGTATTATTTGTTCAAATACAACCTGTATTTTCGTAATAATTTCTGTCGTTTTCCGACAAAAAAAAAGCTTTTAACAAAAGTTTTTGTCCCTACTGTTAACCGTTCATCAGTTCCCTCGTCTGGAGCCAATCCTGGCAGCAGCATCAGGTCATGCTTATCATAAAAATGTATTGTAATCGAGTCTGTACCAGTATGTAAAATTTCAGCTTAGTCAGACACCGGGAAGTGAATTAAATTTAACTTTTAAGATTCCACCTTCTCATACATACATTGCAAGTTGAATAAAACCTTTTAATAATAGCCTTTGACGTTTTTTAAACGAAAAAGTTGTTTGGCAATCTACTCTTCTATGTACCTATATATTAAAATAAATGTTTGTCTGCATGCCCCTCATAGCCTTCGAAACGACTGGACCGATTTCAAATAGTCTGTCTTAGTCGAAATTTTCAGATAGTTGTAGACTAACCAGCCTTTAATTCTGTATTTCGGATTATATTCGGAGCATTTTTAAACTGTTACTCATATATCTTTGAATTAAGCTCTGCCAAGATGGATTGACATACTAGTCTAGAATATAAAGTAGGTACATTGCAGACAACATATAAGGAAATTTTTATGATAAATACAGTTTATTAGAATGACTAGAACATGTAATCGCTAATATTACATTTATGTGTGAACGAAGTAAATATATTGTAATCGCGTCAGTGAAATAAAATTAATGTTTAATATAATTGAAGGCTTTATAATTACAATTTACCGGCAAACGGCGGAAGTATGCATCTCTCATCGAGAGTTATATATTTGTGCCGTTTGCAGTCGAGACCCTAGGGCCATGGAGTCAAAGTGCAAAAAAAATTTTATCCGTTTTAACACCTCGGTTGATTGCCTCTTCAGGTGACAAGAGGGCTGGCTCCTTTTTCGCACAAAGAATCAGCTTAGCGATTCAGCGCGGAAACGCTGCCAGCATTCTTGGGACCATTCCACGTGGGCATAATTTGTATAGTCCTAGCGTGTAAGTAATTTAAGATATATATAACTTGTACATTTTTGCTGTAAATAAATATATAGTTCTATTTGTCCCTCAAGTAGAATAGAAAGTGACATATTGTAGCAAGAAAAAACTATATTGATAAAATTAGGTACGCTTTTATTTGTCAAAAATCCAGTTTACCACCGAATAGATCGTTTTGCAATAGCTTTTGTTCTTGTTCCATATTGAAATCATGGTACTTTTGAAAATAAAAGCTATATACTGTATGATAAGCATGTATAAATGTATGATGATAATAAAAGTATAATACTGTTTTATCAAAATAAATGTTATCTGTTCGTAGCATAGTCATTTAAGGCGTAATGAAGTGCGCCAGGATAGAATATTTAATACTAATTCTATCCTACTAATATTATAAATTCGAAAGTTTGTGAGTATGGATGTATGTTTGTTACTCTTTCACGGCGAATACTCTGAACGAATATCGATACAATTTGGCATAATTATTTCTTTTACGCCGGAGGAATATAGAAATCCTGTTAATTGTACAGGAATAGGATGACATTGAAAAGCGCCATCTATTGTCGAATTATCACACGACAACAGTCCTTTTAAATTCCAATACTACCCCCTACCCCTACCTACCCCCAAGGGTATGCGAGATGACCCCTGTGCGCGCGGATTACAATACTTTTAAAGTAAAAATTTCAGTTTTATTTAATAAAATAGGTAGTCTATAAAAGCCAGTCGTTAACCTGTACCCATGTAAGTTCATTCGTTCATTGATATTATACATGTGTTATACTGATATCGAAAGTGGACAAGATTTCTCGTCGCGTCAACTTTTTCTATAATAAACCAGACTCCGCCAATATTTAGTGACGCAATAATTTTTGATTTTTATGGAATAATCTTACATATTATATTATAGTAATTAGGGTAATACTTTTATAATAACTATTGCACTTGTCAAGTTATATTAGTCATAGATATGATGATGCAGAATTCTTATTAAATGAAGTCGTCATAAATAAATTAAATTTTTCCATGTCCCCGGGACATTTAATTTTCGGGTAAGCAATCTTATAGTACTTCTTAATATCTTAAGCTCATTGTAGACCTATAGTGTGGCATAAATTAAAATCGGATTAAACGAATTACTTTTGCGCGATAGGAGCAATTTTACGACCAGCAGTAGAGTTAACGAATCAAAAGCACTTATTTACTATTTTAGTTGAATTATTTTGAATTAGAATTTAATTATCTTATTCAAATTTGATATCTCTAACAAGCACGTTCGAATATCACATCCAAAATCTCGACAGAATTACGATGTTTTAATAAAAGTGCGAGTTAAATTGCAAGTATTGATTGTATGTGTTTTGAGGAAAACTAAGATGTGCCTGTCACATGTTTGAATCAAACAAATACATATTCACTATATTCCAAACATGCAGGGCACGACAATTGTAAGCAAAACTCTGCGTCTGACCTTTCGTTATATATGTCCTGAAAATGTTTTAAGAAGCATGGTAACCAGGCAGCCTTAGTTAATGTTATATGTATGAGAGCTCACGTGCAAAGGAGAAAGGTATTTCGTGCTGCAAACAATAATGACTGATTGGTCTTTTAGATTGTGAGTCAGAGGAGTGCTTTTTAATTTAACGATGTAAAAACTTTGATATATTAGCCATACGAATATTAAAAACAATAAAATTTAATTAGAAATACTGCGATCAAAAAAGTATACGGAGATACTTATATCCTCACATCAGATACTTAGTATTGATTCTTACTAAAATTCATCGCAAATTATACTTGTCATGACATGAAGGAAATTATTATAGCTTAAGGTAATGTAATTTATACCAAGGAATAAACGAGCACAATTTGAAGATCTTTTTCATTAAAATAGTACTTCATATCATCATTCTCTTACCCTTATCCCACTCTAAGTGGGGTCGGCACAATATGTCTTCTTCCATTTTCCTCTATCATTCGTCAACTCTGGTGCCAATCCTTTAACATGCATATAATTTTTTCACACGATCCATCCATCTTTTTTTCGGCCTCCCCCTAGCCATACATCCATAAAATAGTACTTTATAATAGGATACAAATCGGTTAAGCTCGGTATATAATATATAATACAGACACAGGATACGAATAACAGCTAGGTTTTTGAGGTCACAAGGAGATAAAACGAGCTTTCACAGCTTTCGTGCGGTGTTAATGTAAGTTTGCCAACAAATCAGATACTTGTTGACAGCATCGAGTATTCGTGGTCACGAGTAAGCGCTCATTTGGATCGTTTGCGCCTGACTTAATTTAAAATGTAATATCAACATATTATATACGAGCTGGGATAACTAGATGTATTAGAAAAAGTAAAATTGTACCTATAAAAGCGCTATGAAGTCTATCTAGCTATCCTATAAAAGCGAATTTGAATTTGAATATGTCATTGATTATTCATATAACATTTCGATGTACTGGGTTCCTCTGACTGACACCGAATAATGAAATCCTTTATAAGAAATCTCAAATTTATTATAGATTTTTAATAAATCTTAATAAACGGTTGTGTGAAATTACGTCGCCCGTCATCTATCTATACTAATATATAAAGCCGAAGAGTTTGTTTGTTTGATTGATTGATTGTTTGAACGCGCTAATCTCAGGAACTACTGGACCGATTTGAAAAGTTTCTTTAAATGTAAGATAGTCCATTTATTGAGGAAGACTATAGGGTATATGTCACCACGCTAAAATGAATAGGGGATGAGCAGCAATAAAAAATAGTACAAAAATTGCAAAATTTAAAGCTGTCCTTGCGTGCGCTGAGCAAACGGTAATAGTAATCAAAAATCATGTATTACAAAATTGGTCCCCTCTAAAAGTTTCTAGCTTTTAATGTTGACTCACTTTAACCATTTTTATGGTTATCAAAAGACTATATTACGGTTTTAATCTTTCAACGGGGCGGAGCCTCTGGCAATTGCTAGTATGGTATATAGCTTTTTTATGAAGTTGGAACAGTAAATATTTAGTGAAAATTCCAAACACCCTGTATGGTTTTGAAACGCCTAGTCACGTTTCCAAAGACAAAGTTATACATAGCCATTGGAAAGGTCGCTTTAAGGTAAATGACTAAGACGACATCTCATTCATTCACGGTTTACCTGTGTGACTCAGCTACGTTCAAATAAAAAAATATACAATCGTTAATACTGAATCAACGTACAATTTCCGATATATATTTATTAGTGTAAAGATTTGTGATGGTGAATTGTCGAAAATACTCTGAATCACGCCTAAGATCTCATCTAGTTCTAAGAATATGTTATTGTGATTATAATTAAAATGCAATTAGATTGCGGTGATGACCCGCGGTGAATGATAATAATGCCTGTGTCGGAAAATTGTTTTGTAGAACGGGATGTGATGTAATTATGTGTTAACTAATGAATATTAAGAAGAAATCTGTAAGTGATGGGAATAAATAATTTGCGGGTCGTAAAATGATATACATGTATATAAATGTTTTACGTCAGATAAAGATTCTAAGAGCTTCGTTGCCAATGTTAAGTAGATAGCACAGTTGAATATGTGTATAGAGTGAAACGGACTTTACAACAAATAAAAACAGCGAGGGATTTTATATTGGTCGTGGAAGATTAAAACTAGCTAAAAACTATGAGATATGAGAGATTTGAAAACTCGTTGGCGCGCGTATGCATATGACGTATGTATAAATCTGAAAAAAGTTTGTCCCAAATTGATACACGACGCAAGTTCCTTTTCCCATTTCTTAATTAAAAATATAAATAAAAAAATAATTAATTAATTAATTAACAATAAATTAATATTGCATTGCTAATATCGCTATTTATTGCATCGCTAACAGAGTTACAATTGCTACAGATATTGCAAACTTAAAGAGTTTTACGTTCCATTTTCTTTTTCTGGTTTGTTTATTCTTAAAAATTTATAGCATGAAAATCAATTATTTTATTTTATTTTTATTTATTGGGATAACCAACAAGACTTACATTATTAGTACTATAAAATACTATACAAACTATTCAATTAAATTTAGTCTTAATTATAGGTTACCACGGCATGTAATAGGGACGCGACATTATTTAAATATATTACAAAATAAAATATTATATCAAAATAAAATTATACCTACCTAACTATTATACCTAACTTTATGTATTATTATCGTAATACACTAAAATATCATTCGTTACTACACTCGAATAAGTTTCAATCCACAACGAGCTTCTAATTATGTACTCAAGTGGAAAGTTGTGACATAACATTTTTAGTTCTAAATACGGACTTGATTGAGATTTAAAATAAATTGAAATTTTATCAATCAGTTTGTATTTTATAATACTTTTAAGGGAAACAACGGAAAATTCTTCAAATAATTTATAGAATTAGGCGTTACTTTGCGGAGATCCATAATACAAAAGTAATAATAAAATTATTTTGCTATAATCCTATGCTATAATTTCTTCGCGGATTATAGCAAAATAATTTTATTATTACTTTTGGAAAATTCTTTTTTAACTTCTTTAGTGCTCCATGATCACCTATGGCTCCAAAACTTGGTTATTACATGGGTCTGCATAATATCTCCCAGATGATCTCCAAGGTATCATAAGGTAAGGTGGCCCGTTGGTAGTGATCCTGCCTTCAGCTCCGCCGGTCGCGAGTTTAATACTCCATCCGATTGTTTCCCTGACCGATTGACAGGATTTCTATATCCTAATATGTTATTCCGGTGTATAAGGAATAATTGTGCCAAATTTCATCGATATTGGTTCAGCGGATTCGCCGTGAAAGAGTAACAAATATACATCCATACTTACAAACTTTCGCATTTGTAATATTAGTAGGATTTAGGTAGCTAGGTATATATGTTCCTAGTTTATTCCCAAATATTTCGAATGATGAACTACTTAATACTTAAAAAGGAAATTAAGAAGAAAAAATAAGAATATTTGAAGTAATAGAGCAAATCCTAATAAATTTATAATGTAACGAATAGTCAATGTGAAGATAAATGGAATGTTATTTAAGGTAAAAAAGCAGTTGTCTGTGAAGAATGCATACATTGTTTTATGATGCTCGTATCAACTTAAAGACAATAGTCGTTAAAACACCATTATAAGAACGAGGTCAAAAAGTTGTGAGTTTTTATCTTAGTCTTACCTAACGTAGCGACGACCACCAAATACAAGAATTGGTATTGCGCCATGGAGTCACGGGGGGCCTGAGAACAATAACGTATATTAGGGTTACGATAACGAACCAAGTACCAAGCCTTTATGAATTCGATTGATACGTCGATAGAGAAAAAATTGTATTGTTACAGCGAATAAATAATCTCCTCCTGCTTTGCGCCTTGCAAAAGTACGTAAGTCGTTTCTGGGCTTGGATATAAGATTCTATAATAAAATTCCGCATTCAATTTTAGCTTTGCCATTACAGCAATTTAAAAACACTGTTCAACAGAGGCAACTATAGTGTTGAGGATTATTTGGATGATAAGAATGTGTGGATATAGCTCTCTTTGAATCTGTACAAGACAGGAATAACAAAATGTAACTAGTATTGAGAATTAAATTTTTGAAAGAGCAACCGCCGAGTTTCTTGCTGGCTCTTCTCGGTAGGAACAGCTTTCCGAACCAGCAGTAGAGTTGACGATTCAAAAGCACTTGTTTACAAGTTTATTTGAATAAAGAATATTTTAATTTGAAATAGACATATTATAAAACGAAGTCCCAAAAAGCTTAAAATCTATTGAACGGTTTTTACTAAAAGAGAGTGGAATTATTGAGGAAGGTTTAGCTTATAGTACTTAATGGTTTCTTGTAAATTAACTTGAATAGGCTCCAAACTTTATCCGCTGCGTTAATCTCGACCTTTGTATATTTTACTACAAATTATCAAATGTTTGGCAACAATTTTATCTAGGACCGATATTTACGATCAAAGTTTACAAAAGTAATTGTATTTTTTCAAGTTTTTTTTATTTTTTCTTTAATCCGCTTTCTAGAATTTGTTTGATTTTTTGTCATATTTAAATGCCTTTAATTATCTTCTATAAAATTTTGTTAAATTTTTATAGAATTGAAATTTAAGAAATTTAGGTAATGTACATATCATAAATTAAGTAATCTAAAGAAAAGTCCGTGATGATGATATTATAATCTTAAATTTAAGAATATTTTACTATCCCCATCTGGAAAGCTATTTGAAGAAAACAATATAAAACCATACAAACCTTAATCCATGCTAAATATTATAATCTCTTACACCATATTTTAGCTTTTGATCTGGGTTCGGGACCATTGGGATGCCAAGCAGTGACTCATAGAGGAAGGGAACACCATAAATTTAAAGAAAATCCTAGGAGGTTATACAAAATGGAAATCGTGCATTGAGGGCACTATGTTCTATTACCAGTGCAAAGCCCTAGAGGGTCTGCTATTTAAATATAACTCTTTATATAGCTAGTCTAATAGGACTGCTATGGGTACCCTGGCCATATAAATATGTAATCTAAATCTAAATCTGGTGCTCATTTATTTCTACAGTGTATTTGGTTTGTATATAACTACGTATAAACATATATTTGTATTATACTACATATGAACATGCATTTACGAATCCCTACTTTAGCTGATAAATATAAGTACCAGGTAATTTTTTAAAAGATATATAAAAAATAATAAAAGAAAGAAGTCGCCGATGACATGTGGGATTCGAACCCGGGTTTTGAACATTTTCGGTCCGCCCGTTACCTATCGGCTATCGCAACATTACGTTTGACAGCTAAAAAAATCCTTTGCTTTCAATTCTACATTACCTATAACATATTTTTAATGCCAAAAAACTAGGATAGATTTTTTTAAAAATAAAACCTAGCTAGATCGATTTTCTCCCCCCAAAACCCCTGCTATATTCTGAATTTCAGGAAAATCGTTGGAGCCATTTCCGAGATTCATAAAATAAATTTATATATTATATATACATACAAGATTAACTCATTTAAATATTATAGATAATGGATTCCAGTCAAGCAAGTGTTGTGTTCAAATAGTGAGTTAAAAGGAAAGTTATGTCAGACACAAAGGTGTTAAAATTTATTGGTCGTAAACGAAATCACTTTACCGTTGATAAAATCTTGATTTTTAGTATTTTAATATGTTGCCATATAGTAAATTGATGATTAGATTCTATTTAAGTAAATTAATATTTTATACCTATGCATCGTATAAATGCGTGAAAAAATTTTTTACTTTTTTCCTATAACTATAATTTCCTATTTTAAAAAATAAGGTCAGTTCATATGTTAATTCTTACAATACAATGCAACTAAATTGTGAACAGAGTTGATTATAACAACAAAGGGTCAAAATGTTATAGGTTCAAACAAAAGAATTTACTATTTTGTTGTTGTCGTGGTTTATTGGCAGATTGAAATAATCGGAGTAAATATAAAATAATAAATTACATTTACATATTCATATATAGATTTTTTGGAAACAGGACTTGAGATTTTGATACATTAATAATTATTAAACGTTTCCTTACCAATCCGGTATGGCGTACTTTTGCGATAACCTGAAACCAGTTTCTGAACAGCTTAATGTTCTAAAAATACTTGGACGCGCCGGGTTTCGATCTCCAGTGGTTCACTTTGCAACTTAACTTTATTTCCACCGTTCTATCACTTATCGGATCCGATACGATATATCGCCCGGTGCACGGTACGTGCGCAAGCAGCGATGTCTTGCGGCATTCTGTGAATCTGCGTCCGCGGACCCACCGGCACAGTGCCGCTGACCTTTCCTGATTCAGGAAGTTCACAAATATTGGACATAACGTTCTCATCCATCAAAGATTTTACGCTTTTGAGTCATAGGCTAGGCTTCCGAGTGTGAGTTTTACACATAACGGAGCTGCTGAATAGTTTGTTATCATTATAAATTTAATCGTTATAATATGTTTGAGAATCACTATTGTTTCTAATGGTTTTCAAAGAGAAAACGTATTTAATAGGTTTTTTAAATTCTATTTATTACTTACTCAATTAAAGCAATCGCCAGCGGCTCCGCCCGCGCGGAAAGATTAAAACCGTAATATAGTATTTTGATAGCCATAAAAATGTTTAAAGTGGGTTAACCTTAAAAGCTAGACATATGCTGTCGCAGACTTTTATTTAGAACTTTTAGAGGGGAACAATTTTGTAATATATAATTTTTTGAATAACTAATACCGTTTACTCAGAGCACGGAAGGAAATCTTTAAATTTTCCCGTTTGCGTACTATTTTTTATTGATGCTCCTCTCCCATTCATCTTGGCGTGATGTTATATAGCCTTCCAAAATAAATGAACTATTTTGCACTGAAATAATTTTTCAAATAGGTCTAGTAGTTCCTGAGATTAGCGCGTTCAAACATTCAAACAAACGAACTCTTCAGCTTTATATATTAAGTATAGATCTGGCTCCAACAAACAGTGACATAGCTAGATCCTAAAGGTCCTGGGGCAAACTAAACTAGGGCCCCAACTAATCTAAAAAAATGTGGAGTACGAGAATTCTGAAGTACATCGAGTTCAGAACAAGAATACGGAAACATTCTTAAAAATTTTTCAATACAAGTTGAAATATATGCATTTAAATACTTTAATAGTTTTCAGCTACTTTATAATCAGTTCTTTATTATGCATAGCAGGGTACGTCCTAGTTCTACAAGCAGAGTTTAGAAATAAATGGATAAATTTATATTAGAGTTCAAAGGGCCCCCTGAGCTTACGGCTCCGAGGCGCTGCCTCATCTAGCCCCCCAGTAGTTACGCAAATGCTCAACTTAGTCGGAGTAAAATAATTGTAGATATACTCGCAGATTGATGTCCCATTGTCCTTATAGCGATAAATAAAACTTCTGTGTGCTTTTTAAACACTGATATATTTTAATAAAGCACCGTGTGGTATTCGTGACAATTACAAGGCAGGAACAGGAAGAAGGATACATGGATAAAAAATCTTATGAACTACCACAGACAACATTATCTTAATTGTTATTCTAACAGTCCTAGATGTAGGTACAATACATATCTATACGAAAATTCAACAATGTCGGTTAACTCGATTCGGCGTAAAAACGTTACTAACATGTGTTACTTTCACTTTACTATACAATTTAACAGTTTATATTAGTTTAGTATTAAATTTACACGGATATAGTCCGCTAAGCTTTTTACTTGATAAGATATATTTCAAGGGTCAACACGTGTTAAATATTGATAATAATAGGATAGATAAGGGTATCAGATAATGAAATGGCAAACCAAATAGGTAAAGGCTGTGCTGCAAACATCTGTTACGTTGTTATTTGATTCTACGATTGATCCAAACTCCAGAATAATTAAGTACTTTTTTTTAGATTTATTTCAAATAAAAGCTTTTAAAAAAGCTTGAAAATGAAAGTTCATGTCCCATATGCTGACCTTTGAGGAGTGTTTTCGGTGGGGCCAATCTTGGCAGATTTGAAAAATTCTATGAGTGTAAGATAGTCCATCCCTTGTTCCCCTCTAAAAGTTCTAAATAAAAGTCCGCGACAGCGTATGTCTAGCTTTTAAGGTTACGTAATACTATTCGGTTTTAATCTTTCCACGCGGGCGGAGCCGCTGGCGATTTCTAGTTTATAATAAACTTGATAGTCATCAGGATTGGACTGCCAGTATCTAAAATGTTAGCTTAATTGGATACCGGGAAGTGGGTCAAACTTAACTTTCAAGATTTCACCTTCACCTACAAGTTAAGTTAAATAAAAGTTTTATAAAGTAGAATTTCCTTCCATCCATTTATCACAGTTATTATATTATAAATGGATGTTTGTTTATCGCTCTTTCACGTCCGAAAGGAGCAACAGGTTGATATGATTTTGTTTCTTGAGACAATACATGTCGTAGAGACTACTGTTTCGGGAACTATAAAATCCCTGACGCAAAATCCAAATGTACCGCCACTGGTATTAGAACTAAGTTTGCTGAGGTACTAATATGTGCCTACAATATTTGGTCGAGGCTGTACACTATAAAAATGTCTTTTTTGAATACAACATTTAGGTATAACCGCATAGCAATTGATTGCAGTACTCCTAATATAATAACGTAGTAAATTCAGCATTGTTGTACTATTTCGCTTTATATTTATGTTGTGCATGAAAAAATATTATCGTGCTGTGTTCGTTTATAAATGATTATAAAATAATAGTTATTTTTTGAAATTACTTTAAGTTACTTCGGAAATGTATCGGTATGACTGTAAATAACTGTAAATGAACTTAATAAATAAATAAATATTTGAAATAAAAATAGTCGAAATCTTTATTTCAGCAATACAATTGAATTGTGTGTACATTTTATGGAGTACCAAATAAACACAATTGAATTTAAACAACATTTATTGATTGGAATGAATTTATCCATATCTACAGTCTTAATTCTTTTAAATGATTTATCATCATGCTAACTACGTTGTATTGTAGTACCATAGTGCAAAATTAGATATACTGCGGAATTGAACTTTATGATAATTGCCAAATACTGTCAATGAATATGCGATTCTGTCAACATTTGGTAGCAGTAAACCAAAATATCTAATATTCTCGTAAAAAACTAATGTAGTATACTAAAGTAATATAAATATATAAATTAAAAAAAATGTAAACCGTAAAAATTAAAAAAAAAGAACCTATAGAACCGTAATATATAATGAAAGCAGATAATTCAATTAAAGTTTCCGTCATGAAGTTCTCAATATATCTATAACTATTCGTTTGACCAAAATGCGTTGGTGTATACGCAAAAAGTGTTCTAAAATAAATGGTACATCAACAAATATTAAAGCTAACGATCTTAAGAAAAAAGCTCTTCAAATAAAAGCAAAAGAAAGGGAACTTAGAAAACTGGATAAATGTTTGAAGAAAAGACTAACGAAGTTTAATAAGCTAATTGTTAAAGTTGAATGCGCCTCAGCAAATGGCAATAAAGCAGCCGCAGTAAAACTCAAAGATGCGCGTAAAAAGGTTCTACATATCGTGAACAGCAATCGGATAATGAACTCATGTGAAAATAATTGTAAACGTACAAAGAAATTATCACATAAGAAGAAGAAGAGAGCCAAATCTAAAAGAAAAAAAGGTAAAAAAAAGTACGCAATAGACGATATATTGCATAATTTCTTCGATAGATTTTTCAAAATGGATAAAAAGATAAGTAAAATTGCGAAAATTAATAGAGGAGACTTTATAGCTGCCTTTGGAAACATACTACTACAATCGTATCCGTGTCCTACTATAAGAAATGAATCACAAGGGTCTCCAAACTCGCTAAGAACACGATGGGATGCAGCAGCCGGGGATTGTTATCTTATGTCACTTCAAAGGACTCCACAATTATGGATTTACCATCGTTGGCCTGGCATGTATCCTCAGTTTCTAAGTGCGAGAGCTCAGTGGAAGAATTGTAAATTCCTACTTCTGAGTATCCTAGGATCTATTTTCTGGATACCATGTATTCTTTGTATCGAGTTATGTAAATGTTGCTTTTGCGCTTGTTGCTGTGATAACTAACATTTGTATTATTTTTTAAGTCAGTTTAATCTAATTTTCCATTACATAGGTATATTGAAAGATTTAATTAATTTTTATTTGTAGTGTTGATAACTAATTTTGTGATTATACACACATATGTATACACCTATATACATAGAAGAGATAGATGTATGATACGCTACGAATCTTGAACAACGTTATCTTTTAGGTACATAGTTTACCTTTCTGTCATTGCGTGTCAAGCCGTTGGCTAAGATATATTAAGGAAAGGGCCCGTCGCAGGACCTGCTTACCTTTTTATGATTATTCCTTCTTGAATGATTAATTAAATCCTTCTTGATTGCCATTAATATCTATTTCGCACGCGTTAGAGGACATCGTTACTTTGTTCCTCTTACGCGCAGGTATATAAGGCAGATAAGTTACATAAACGTTAAAACACAGATATTCTAATTTTTTTATATACTAAAAGAAAAAGACATTTTTCCTCCTCTTCATTTTTTGACCTCTTAAATTTATTTATTAAAATTTAACATCCTACCTAACAATGTTAAAAACTATATTTTTTTTCTAATTATAGCCTTCGAATTATTTATTTAAAGGAATACATATGTCATTTTTGACATATTTATATTTTGTTTGTTATTTACATATTTTATATTGTAAGATTTATTTTATTTTACGTCGTATTAAGTGATGAATAAGACTACATAATTCTCAGCATTTAGTGTATAAAGTATTAACAGCACTGAGAATGGATCATATAGAGAATATCCATAACCTTCACGTATTAAAATTTTCTACATTAAATGAAAATAAATATAAAACATACGATTGTGTTAGTTTAAATGATAAAGAATGTGATGAATCGAAAACGCATAATTCTTTCAATAAATATACAGAAAGTATAAAAGCACGCAGCATATCGGATAATCTTTCAGAAACCAGGCTACCTACGAGAAAGACTAAACTAGGAACTAAAGCATTGCGCCGTGTTTTTAATAAATCGTTTCTGAGTGTGTAATTTGTCGTGAATATTTGATACTAATTCTATTAATTGATACTATTAAATTAGTGTTTTATATTTATAATTTTATTTTTGCAGATATGCCTCATCACAAAAGATCAAAAAGCTTTCAAGATCTTAAGCAAAAAATATCTTTAAATGGTTTGGGATTCTCAAACAAAAATAGACACAGAATTCGTTCATCTATTTTTCAACACTTTTTGAGACGTAAAGTGCGGAAAAACGTTGATGTGCCAAACAAACATAAAAATTACCAAGTTTTATTTAAATCGAAAAGAAACAATTCTTCCACACAAATGAGAAAAAGAAATATTCACAAAGAATTACGACGACTAGATTTTTTATACGACTCAAAATCTTCTGGCGACCTTTTTGGGATTCAGTCGAATAATTTTTATGACCCTAAGTTTTGTTATCAATTGTTTAAACGTCATGATACAGAAGCTATTCAGAACTGTAAATGTAATAATCAAAGTTCACATCGAGGATTTAAAAGTGAATGCAATGAAAAATATGAAATAGAACATATTAATAATGGCACTCGAGGTACTTATGGTCATACTAGGCCGGTTCATTATAATTTAGTTGATTTTCCTTGTAGCATTCAACCCTGTGATCCTGGTTTAATAACCGATAAAAAATGTGTTCACAAAGTGGATACGACCGATCTTTGTCCGTGCGCACATGAACAGATTTCAGTGACACCGTCATGTTTCGCAATTATCAAGAAGGGTGCTGGAGATTCTGAAATCATTTCACGCTGTGCATTAATACCAAAAGTTAAAATACAGAGTGATAATTGTATAAGAAGAAATCACTCTAAATTTAAAAAAAAACGACACAAAAGTACGAAACATAGAAAACCAAAATTTCCATTACTTACTTGCGATCTTTCAAAACATGGAGTATCATTAGCAAAATCAACTTTAAAATATTTTCTTTTTGGTCTTGCCGTGATAGCGTGGTCGCCTTGTGTCATTGCTATAGGTCTTTATTGGCTTATAACTTACCCATTAGGACCACAGTATATTTTGAATGCTAGCGATGTTGAAGGCAAAAACGGATATAATAAATGTGGTTCCTGTTACAAATGTGGACATGATTTCTTGCATTATATTTTTAAAGCTTGTGTTCGCTTAGCGAGACGAGTATGTTACTCGTATAATGCGTTTCTTCATTTACTAAAAAAACAAAAACAACCAAGCTCGGTATGTTTAAAACGATGTCTATCACGGGAGTTTTCTAAGCATCGTCTAAGTAAGCGTCGGCAAGTAAATTACCCAAATCCAAAGAATAAATACACACTTTTCTATACTCGTAATAGAGGATGGATAATGAAACCTATACGTAAACGTCGAAAGAATTTTAATAAAGACTGTCCATGTCAAGCTATAGAAGACGTGGAGAAGACTTCAACAGCAAGTAAAGAAAAACTCAATAAACATTTTGAAAATGAGAAAGGAGACAAAGATAAGAGAGAATACGAATGTAGATGTCATACAAATGAAATACAAAACGACAAAGGGAAAACTAAAACGAGGGACAAGGAATGTGTGTGTCATACAGGTGAAACCAAATTCAACGTTAGGGCGAAACCTACTGTAAAGCATTCCACTACAAAATCGATTCAAGGAACAAAATTGCAGTCAAACATTCATATCTCAAAACAAATATTGCAAACTAATACACCGGATCAAAAAAGTGTTGAAGAAAAGTTATTAAAGAAACTGTCTCATGAAAAAAACGATCGCAAATCATCTCCTATCAGGGAATTTTATCCATATAAATTAACTCAAAGTACTCGAGAACCTATAGAAGATACATTTAAAAGTTCTACAATAAAACCTAATAAAAATGTATCTTTAAAAGGAAGCATTCCGAAATATACGAACATATATCACCCTAGTAATGCAAAAGGATTATCACCCCATTTGAATAGACGCGATCCATGCATCATTAAACCGTACTATGCAGTTCAGCATTTAGATAAAATAAGGAAAGTAAATAAATCCTGCCCACATGTATATAAAAATATGATTCAAAGAACCACGAAACGTCCGATGATATACTCGTATATTGAAAAAGGGGGCCCTAGAAAAGAAGATTTTCAAAAAAAAGAAAGTAAGGGTCAAAAGCTATCAGGTAGACAAAGATTATGCAGTTGGTGTAAAACTGTACAACAAAATGTTATAAATGTAATAAATGATGTAGAAGGAGAAGCGTGGAAGTGTGACATTTGCGATGATATGTTCGTTTACACATTAAGAAGAAGACCCTGCTTTTGGATATATATGTATTGTCCTTCGTTTTACCCATATTTTTTGATGTTTTATAAATTTTATGAAAATGTGGTTTACGCTATGATGTTTATTGTTTCCGCCTGTATTTGGATTCCATTGTTATGTTGGTGTTACTTTTGTTACACTCTATTCTGCAGATGTATATTTTGACTCCCCTTTGTATATGCGGTTATCATATTCATCAGAATAAATGTGATCATAATTTGTGATTGAAAAATATTGAACAGGTTTTGTATTATTTATATTCGCTGCGAAGGTTATGCAAAAGTATGATGATAACCTGAAGATACCTAGTTATAAATGAAAATTGGTTATCTCTGGAATCCAGGATAGCTATTCTTGTATCCAGCTATATTATTTTAGATTTTACCCCCACCTATACGAAAAATTTCACACAAATCCGTTTGGCCGTAAATATTTAAAGAGATTTCACGCCTATACGGCTTTATACGAATTACAATTTTCTGGTACAAAAACGTAAACAACGACCTATAAGTAAGCCCAAAACAGTGTTCTTCAAAATCAGTGCACAGCGTTGTACTAAATTTAAAATAGAAAAATCAGAAGAAAAATAGAAATATCTGTCAAATACTAAGCCGATCGCTCTCATACGTGAAACGTATGCGCTACAATATAAAAAAATTGAAGAAATTTCCAAAGGGATATACATTGTACCCGATAGGTATATTATTTTAATTTTAATCAATTCATTTCATCGATTATGACTAAAGGAAAACATCAACAATGTTGCCAACAATATAAAACTAATTTTCCCCAGTAGGGGAGCGAAATATATATTTTTTTAATTAAAAAAATAATTTTCCACAAAAATCTGCTCGGTAGAAATAATAAGTGGGAGGAATTTAAAAGTGTAGACAACAAATGTAGATTGTATGTTGAGTTTCCTATCCGAATACCTTGTTAGAGCAAGAAGACAGAAGAAGAAATTTATAGTAATTTTATTTTAAATAGTGTCCATTGTATAGAATCAAAAGTTTGATTTTATTAATAAATCTGAGTTAATATTCCCTAGATTCATATTAAAATTAAAATTCTTAATCGAGAATATTTCGTATAAATTTGTAAAATAATCATACGATATTTTCTTTTTCATAAATAAGAAGCAATTTCCTCAAAAGTCAATCAATTTATTCTTCTTAGACAACATATTAACTCTGCTACTACTACTATAGTCAAAACGCGCTACTACTCTCCTCTCCACACTTTTCCTCATTCCACCGCGGAGAGCCGCACCGGACTACACCTCGCCACAGCTAAATTCACATCTCTATGCTACATTTTCTGCTCTCCTTCTTTTCCATCCGTTACAATCATATTGTTTTGTTTTATTTTTATGGGTAAAATTACTAAGTTAGTAACACTGCAAATACGATGCAACATTCTCATAATAGTAGGTGCTTCATTTTAAAAACGCTTCATTCAAAGTCAAGTGGGATTCTAAATTATTTATTTTTTATCTACGGCGCTATCTTTATTTTTTAAATTTTAGTTGTCATATAATATTTTTGCCATTTGTCAAACATAAATGTCAAAACTTGTTTCGCGTCTGGTAAAGCGTATTTTCCAATAATAATTTTACATACAAAATATTAAATTCAAGTAGTGATTATCAAACTCACGGTTGGTTTTATGCCTGAATTTATTTTAGTGACAGTGCGTGATAGACAATATTGTAGTAATACGGTAGTAAAATGCAGTCTAATGAAAAACGAACAAGGACGTTGGATCTTGCATCACTGGAACCGGCAGCCAGGGTAAAACAGCTAGCTAATTTTGGAGCTACTGTCGAGGTGGATCCTAATGTCCCATCTAGAAGGTATTATTTTAAATTTTGACTAATTTCAATAAATGGTTATTACACCTGCGCTAGATCATTTTCTTAAGTAATTTTAGTTAGTAATGATACTGTTTTTAATTTTTCAACTGTTGTAAATGCTAATTCTATTAACAGGATATAAAGTAGCCTTGAAATATAATTAAAAAAGGTAAGTAGCATAATTTGATTAAAAATGATTATGAATTAATATACCTAGTTTGTGTTTTTATCTCTTAATAAGAATGCATTTTTATCATATTTCGAGTTTCCTTCACACGTCCGACATTTCATAATATAATTATTTGAAATGTGTTTCCTCCTTAAAATATGGTTTTTGGCTATTTTAATCTAAATTTAAAAGGACAGTGTCTTTAGATTGTATAACTTAACCCATTGACCACCATTTGTGCACCATGTGATCATTTCATTGCTTAGAACTATTTTCATTTATTTCTGGATATATTTTACTATATAATAATTATACCCATTGAATACAATCAATCATTTTATAAATCATTAAAAAAAATTAGTTCTTAATGTTTTTTAATACATATCTTATAAAACAACTCATAGTGATAAACTTTTGTGTGTTTTAATATCAGATCACTACAAAAACCTTTATTGTATGTACACACTGTGAACATAACTGAGACCATTTTCATAGATATTTTTTCCAAACAAAAGATACAACTTCTAGTAATATAAAAAGGCATCATCCTGAGTTTCAACATGATATTTTTACTTGTCAATTTTACCATACACTTCCTCATTTACTAAACCGGCTGTATTTGCCTTGGTAATTTGTGGTTTAATTAAAAACATTAATACAACCTAATATATTAATATATGGTAAGACTATGAATAGGAGATAATGTTAAATTGAATATTTTTTTTACAGGTACTATCGGTCGGGCTTAGAGATGGTTAGAATGGCCAATGTGTATCTAGCAGAGGGTAGTCTAGAAAATGCCTATATGTTATATTTAAAGTTTATGACATTATTCTTGGAAAAGATCAGAAAACATCCAGATTATGCTACGGTTCCATCTGATGTTAAAGCTGTGAATCAATCTATGTTAAAGGAAGTTATGCCAAAAGCTGAAAAACTAAAACAGAAACTGGTAGACCAATATGCCAAAGAACATGCACTCTATAAACAAAATGAGGTATATTTCAATTTTTTATACACTATTATTTCATACACTATACTGAATTACTAAAAAATAAACTTAATATAGTATATACTGTTTATTAATATAATATATGTAGTTAACTCTTTTCTATGTTATTTTTTTTTCAGAGCAGTAAAAAGTTTAGACAACTATGAGTTTTTTTTTTAAACTTAGATATTTAATTGTTATTTATTATGTAAATACTCCTGTGTGACAACCACAAAACTCAAATTTTACAGGAAAAATGATGTTTCTATAAAGTTATTGTCTTACATTATTATATTTCAACTATTCATAGCCTTATATTTAGTGTGAAACAAATAGAAGCATTTTTTAAATAAAGAAACCATGATGTATTTATAAATAAACATAAGAAAATCTGAAAAAAGTATTAAATAATTAAATAATTAAAAAATGTATACAATTTTTTTATTATATAAATAAACTATTTTAATTGTACATGATAATAGCTAAAATTCATATGAAGATCAGTTCACTTAAATGCAAGTTTATAGTCTTTAGTTTGTCTTCTTTTATAACACAAACAACAATATCTCATCTGTGAAAATAGGTTAGTGATGCATGTTTGGATTTAACAACAATTCAACCCAGTACAACTATTATACAGATTATACTTTGACTAAAATTATAATTATAATAATTATAATTATAATAAAATTATATATAATAAAATTATAATTATAATAATAATATATAATTTAATAAATAAAATTATAATAATATTTACTTTTAATCTGAAATTTTGGCAAATGTTTTTGAAAAAACTTGTTAGTTCTATTCTGTATATTTTTTATGTAGGAAAAAAGAAGAATTGCAGAAGTGGCTAAAAGAAAGCAGGAGCAAGAAGATGCTAAGCTCGCTCAAAAACTTCAAGCCGATGAAAACAGACAGGATGGTCACACAACTCCTCATTTACTACATGCTGTAAGTTAATATTAAAACTATAAGTTAACATTCTTTAGTTTTCTTCATTATTTTTAAATATTAGTTTAATGTTATTGTTATAAATCAATGAAATCTTTAAGCTGCAATATTATAAACATATGTTATGGAATCATATACGCTGTGTGGTATCCGGTTGAATAGAATAGTACCACCTTCATTTCTTACCGAGGTGTCGTAAAAGGCGACTAAGGTAAGTCGACCCGCCGTGTGGTATCCGGCTGAGTAGAATAAACCAACCACATTTCTTACAGAGATGTCGTAAAAGGCGACTAAGGTAATTTGACCCACCGTGTGGTATCCGGTTAAGTAAAATAGACCACTCTCTTTCTTATTGAGGAGTCGTAAAATACGACTAAGGTAAGTTGACCTCAGGCAGGCGGCCAGTCGTAAAATACGTAGCTAAATCATATGACAACATGTTTGTAACATGTGCTGACCCCGCTTAGAGTGGGATAAGGACAGGAGGATGATGATATTATGGAATCATATAAAAAAAGATCTATATAAAAATCCACAACCTATTTTACTCTTTCCATTACAGTTTAAAATAACTATCAAAAAGAGCCTGATAGGGAACTATTGAGGATTTCGATACTTTTCGACTTTCGACAAGTTGGCTATGTAGATATGTAACTAGTTATATAATTATAGTTTGTTTTAGTTAAGAATTATATTTGGTAAAGATTAATCACAGAGTGGTGGCTCCTCTTGGTAGGAGCTGAACCAGCAGTAGAGTTGTCGATGGCAAGAGCGAACGATTCCAAAGCACTTTTTTACCTAATATGGTGTAATGTGAATCCACACCATGTGGTATCCGGCTGAATAAAATAGCACAACCCTCATTTCTTACCGAGGTGTCGTAAAAGGCGACTAAGGTAAGTCGACTCGCCGTGTGGTATCCGGCTGAGTAGAATAGACCAACCTCATTTCTTACCGAAGTGTTGTAAAAGGCGACTAAGGTAAGTTTACCCACTGTGTGGTATCCGGTTGAGTAAAATAGACCACCCTCTTTTTTACCGAGGAGTCGTAAAATACGACTAAGGTAAGTTGACCTCAGGCAGGCGACCGGTCGTAAAATACGTAGCCAAATCATATGACAACATGTTTGTAACATGTTGTGCCGACCCCACTTAGAGTGCGATAAGGGCAGGAGGATGATGGCATAATGTGAATCCATTTAACTACTTGCAGGAAGAGTGGGCTGTGTCCCCATCAGCACCACCAGTGGATGGTGTTTTATATCCTGATGACTTCGCAAGTGAGCCACCTCGAGCCCCCTCACATAACTACCATCCAGTGCCACCTTTGATACCACCATCGAGGCCACCACCGTATGTCAGCTTAAAATACCTAATATAATAAATACCTTTTTCTTAACTATAAATTGTGTCACTTCGTAGGTTAGCTGGCAGAGATCTCTGTCATAGGGATAAGTTGACCTTTGTACACTTTTTTTACCAATAATGTTTTTTTCAAACATTTTTATGGTACATAAATAAATAAATAAAAGAATTATCAGATTTATAATATACATATATACATTGGCAGTATATACATTACTAGCTGTATCAGCAGCTTCGTCCATGTGGAAATCAGTCACAAATTATTTCCCAAATTAAAATTTTGAACATAAAAGTAGTCATTGTAAGTTAATTATAAGAGATTTTTGAATAACATTCCCCGTTTACTTAGCACGAAAGGAAAGCGTTAAATTTTGCCGTTTTTATTGCCGCTCCTCTCCTATTCATCTTAGCGTGAAGTTATATAACCTATAGCCTTCCTCGATAAATCGACGAAAATATAAATGTATATCTCAAATTAAACGCAAGTACTATACAAAAAGTGCCCTCGTAGAATTGCCCCAAGAATACTGGCAGCGATTCCGCATTGAATCGCTAGACTTATTCTTTATGACAACAAGAAGCTAGGCTTAGTTGACCTGAAGAGTCTGTTAAACGAGGTGTTAGAAGACATAAGAAATAACGCTAAATAAATTATTTATCTCAATGGTCAACATCAAATTACCTATATTTTAGTATTTTTTTGAGATTAGTTAATATATGAAGCATAGATTGTTATTACTGCAACCAAATAAGAGCAGAGGTATCATAAGTCACTGTTTTTTTTATAACTTATTAAATTAACATATATATTAAATTAATTACTGGACTGCTTGAATGAGTCAAGTTAATCTTAAAAATTTGTTATGTCGTAGTAAATTTTTAAAATTCTTTTGTTATTTTTTTTCTCACTATACATTACTTTTTCACTGTCTGTGTATTAGTAATAAGTGGAAACTAATTTTGGTATGTGAGTTAGTAATAATTTACTATATTTATGTTCAATTTGTACTGTTTGTTTCCCAAATAAAAATAAAATAAAATAAATGTAAATTTAATTCCGTAATCTTGTGCATAGAAACAGTATATTACACACAAGTCTACGACCGTGGGATTGAATATTTTTATGACCCCTAAATGGAAAAATAGTTGCAAACCAGTATTCCACTTGGTTATTATTGATACTTTGCCGTCATTTTTAGAGCAATATTATGTATTTATTCGGTTTTTGGAACCTGTCTTTCCTCTATAGGTATGTTACACATTTGTTCCATTTATTAAACCTTGATAGGATTTTTTATTTTAACATTAATATTTAATAGAGTTTCGGTCTACATAGTGTAGTTTACACAGAGAGGCATCAATTTCTCTCTAGTAATTGTCAATCGTAGTTGAAAAAATTCTTTACGAGTATTAATCGTTTAAGCAATGAGGTATGTATTTATCTTACCCATATTGCTTATTATATTCAATCTAGTATAAGCTACGAGTAATTATCATAATTTTTATTAGTAAAATAGTCACACTTTATTGTTTTAGGAATTTTCTATATTAGATTTTATAAAATTTTCGACTCGCTTCAAGTATACCTTGAATCCGCCATTGATTTTGAATTTTTGAGTGATTTTGAAATAAATAATTCTTCGCGTCTGTTTAATAACGTTATTATGACGTAACGGAACAGCTCTAGCTTATATTTATTCGGTTTTTTTTTAGAGATTCAAGCATAAACGATTATTTGCCACCATTGCTTGGCGAGAGGCGGTTGCGGCAAGTTGTTGTACCGGCAGCGCTTCTATCGCGATTCCTCGCTATAGCCGCTCCGAATACCGCCCGGAATATAGAGCTCTGTGGCATTCTTGCCGGAATACTGGTATGTATAGATATTATAATTATTCATTAGCTCATCTCATAAAGCTCTGAGTCGTTTAGCGGGTTAAAGATCTATCAAACCAAAAAATCAGATCTATAAAAGGACTGATAGACAAAGACCAACAGGTCGGAGAGCTGAAATGACAATAGGTGGGGGTTCATAGTTAAATAATGGACGGTGGGGTCTTAAGGTGCTACAGTTGTGACCTCGACAACCGGAAAATTTGTTGTAGGCAGAACCCCCTCTACGTGAACAACCTCAAAAAACCTTGAGTGAAGCTGCTGAATTCAGTCAGCACAAAATCGTGTGGCGTGAAAGTTATTTGAAGCGACCTATTCCTATCAGCGGACGCCTATAACTCGAAGAGAGAAAGAGATGATTAAGTTATAATTTAGTTTATTCGCAAAGCTGCGATTTTGTCTCTTAATAACTAGACTTTTCTATACTGCAAGCGAATTTATTAATTCTGCATGCATAAGGTGTGAAAATGAATAGTACACTCTATTTTTAACATGTTATAGATTTAAGTAAAGGCGCTGTGTGGTATCCGGCTGTATAGAATAGTACCACCCTCTTTCCTTACCGGGGTGTCGTAAAAGGCGACTAAGGTAAGTCGACCCGCCGTGTGGTATCCGGCTGAGTAGAATAGACCAACCTCATTTCTTACCGAGGTGTCGTAAAAGGCGACTAAGGTAAGTTGACCCACCGTGTGGTATCCGGTTTAGTAGAATAGACCACCCTCTTTCTTACCGAGGTGTCGTAAAATACGACAGAGGTAAGTTGACGTCAGGCAGGCGGCCGGTCGTAAAAACGCAGCCAAATCATTTGACAGCATGTTTATAATATGTTGTGCCGACCCCACTTAGAGTGGGATAAGGGCAGGAGGATGATGATAGATTTAAGTAAAGAAATCAATATTTTAATTACTTTTGTACTAAGTAGTTGTAGTAGAGTAGCAGAAATAGTAGTAGGTAATAGTAGACGCGCGGTTTCTGGGACACTGCCTAAATATATCTTCTATTAAAATTGATTTTAAACTTGATCTACTAGGAGCGAGATCAACTGAAGATAACTCACGTAGTGGTCCCAAAGCAGACAGGCACGCCCGATTCTTGCAGCACCAATAACGAGGAAGAAATCTTCCACTACCAGGATCAGCACAACCTCATCACACTAGGGTGGATACATGTGAGATTTATATGTACTACTATAGAAATATAAGTATCTTTAATATTTAAATGAGTTAATCTTGTATGTATATTTGACTGGCCCGTTGGCGCAGTGGGTAGTGACCCTGCCTTCGGCTCCGCGGGTCGCGGGTTCGATTCCCGCCGAGGGCCAACATTTTCTATAAATGAATTTGTTGGTCATTGAGCCTGGGTGTATATTGTATTTAAGTATGTATTTAAAAATATATAAGTATATATTCACCAGTTGTCTGTCACCCATTACACAAGTATTAAATTACTTACTTTGGGGACGGACGACCGTGTGTGTAATTGTCCCATATATATATATATATATATTTATTTATTTATTTATTTATTTATTTATTTATATATATGTTTTCGGAATATCGGTAACGGCTCCAACGATTATCCTGAAATTCAGCATGCAGGGTTTTGGGGGGAGAAAAATCGATCTAGCTAGATTTTATTCAAAAAAAAAAATAGTTTTATCCTTGTCTTTGGGCAATTAAATAAATACTGAAATTTACATTTAATATATAAAACACTATTCTTGCCGTAAATTGTTAAGTCAGCGTAGAATGGGTGGTGTCGAGAAATGTAAATACTCGTACCAAGGATCGAGCCCCACCTACCCAATTTTTTTTACTTTTTTTTGAAGTTTCTTTTTTTTATTCTGTAATAATTTACCAGGTACTTGTAATTAACTAACCTATTTTTACATTTGTGAAATATTTATCCTATAAACGATATATCTCCAAACTGGTTGAGCAGAACCAAAAAGTTCAAAGTCAAAGGGGGTCACAATTCGTAATATAACTTTTTGACAAATTTTGGAGATATGGTAAAAATGTAGCTGCAGGGGATCCCAATAAATTTAGAAAGTGGTCTATGAAAAGTGGGAAACTCTTTTCTATAAGGCAATTTTTATTGAAAAAATAACTACATAATATATAATTTATAGAATTAGGCGTTACTTTGCGGAGATCCATAATACAAAAGTAATGTATAAAATTATTTTGCTTTTTTTACTTTTACATAATATATATTGAAAGATTAGATATACTATACGAAAATATAAATTTATATTTGTTTCTTTTCACTAATCAATTACAATTTATTAAAAAAAAATAAAGTAACGGCCTGTTACAATCCCACTGCTGGGTATAGGCTACTCTCCGTTTCCGGACAGAAGGGTTGGAGCTAAAACCTATCACGCTGCTCAAATGCGGATTGGTAGGTTACACATTGCCAAGATTTCTCAAGAGACAAATAGCTTTCCTCACGATGTTTTCTTTCACCGAAAAGTGTGTGATAAATTACAATTATCAATTAGACACATAAGTTTTAACAGGAAAACTCATTGGTGTCTGCCCGGGTTTGAACTCGTGACCCCTTCGAAAGAGTCAAACATTCTCACTATCTTCACAGCATTTATTTACTAAGTGATTAATTGAAGAAAGAATGAAAATTTATTTAATAAGTGATAAATTGATGAAAGAACCCTTGATAAATTAATTATTAAACAAAACTAAAGAAAATTAAGCATTATGTTGCAGACTGTGTCAATAGATAAATGATTTCAGACTCATCCAACGCAGACGGCATTCTTGTCGTCCGTGGACCTACACACACAATGTTCGTACCAGTTAATGATGCCTGAAGCTATCGCTATTGTGTGTGCACCCAAATATAATGAGTAAGTCGTAATTAGAGTATTCGTTTGAACCGTAAATTTATCTTTTTTATGTGTTTTATGAACAAACTAGTCCTTGCGGCTTCGCACGCTTTAAAATCAGAGTGTGACAAAGATTTTCCCGCGTAAATCACGAGTCACAGGAGTTCTCTATCAACCTAAACCTTCTGTAGGAATTACACTATATTTTAGTGAAATCCATACCAAAATCTGTTCAGTAGATTTTGAGAAAATCGATCACATACATACAGACAGACAGCTTTTGGGTACTTTGTTTTATAATAAGTACAGATAGTCAATATGCTTGTCTACGCCGTCTGGTATCCGGCGGAATAGAATAGTACCACCCTCATTTCTTACCGAGGTGTAGTAAAAGGCGACCAAGGTAAGTTGACCCACCGTGTGGTATCCGGTTAAGTAGAATAGACCACCCTCTTTCTTATCGAGGGATCGTAAAATACGACTATGTTACCATAGTCGTATTTTACGACACCTCGGTAAGAATGATGTCAGGCAGGCGGCCGGTGTAAAATACGTAGCCAAATCATGTGACAACATGTTTATAACATGTTGTGCCGACCTCACTTATAGTGGGATAAGGGCAGGAAAATGATGAGTCAATATGCTTGTCTCAACCTAACTTTATAAGCTAGACAGGTTTGGCAAATGGTAGAAACTAGGAATTCCTGAGAAATGCTAAAAAATAGAATATAAGATTAAGTTATGATTGTTCTAAAGATACCTCGTAATATAACGACTGCATATTTGTTCCATAGAACCGGTTACTTCGCATTGACGCCTGAGTACGGCATGCAGTACATTGCTAATTGCAGACAGAGTGGATTCCATCCGCATCCCAATGACCCGCCGCTGTTTTATGTAAGTTTTCAGTTTCAGTAATCTCTCAACTAGGACTGCGAATATAATCGCGACATCCCAATAATTATATTTAAAAAAAATATGTCTCAGAAATCTTCAATGCTATAAGCTTATGGTTGAAGTAAAAGTTCAAAAGTGCTTGTAAATATGTAAATAATTTCAATAAAAAATAATTTGAATTTAGGAGTAATAATTTGAACGTAGGAGCTTTCTTGAAGTCGTTAGTATGGTAGTACTTGTGACAATAGAGTTCGCTTTTCCTGTTCAATATCTAAGATAATTTATATAATGGTATTAAATTAACATATGATTACGTGAATATGTTTTTGTGTATGAAAGCGCGTACGTGCGTACGTATATGTTAGGGATGTGACTTCGAGTACATAAATTGATTAATAAATAATCGATTTTTTCCTCTTTTATAATAAATCGATTATTAAAAAATCTATTAATTTGTATTAAAATAATTGATTTTTTGTTAATCGTTTTTTTAAAAAACGATTAACAAAAATCAATTATTTTTTAAAGTCGAACGTTTTTTAAAGTGGAAAACTACCAAAATGGAATATCAGATGCGCTGTTTGTGAAATTTGATTGAAAAATTTAAAAAAAAAAAATTGAGTAAAAAAGAAAAAGGAGATACTTAAAATAATCGATTTAAAAAAAATCGTTTTTTGTTGAAAAAGTAATCGATTATTTTAAAAGTCGATTATTTTTTGACATCCCTAGTATCTATATAGTGCTATCCAAAGATATAAAATTTTTACTCGTAGCTAATAAACTCGCTACATATAATACGTTTGCTTCGTGTTTTGACGTCATTTGTATAGACTACAACAATACCATATTGCAAATTTTGTAAAACGGAGCGTTGATTTGAAAATATCGCAGTTGCTTATTTAAAAAAAAATTAAAAGCTATTTTTTTTTGTTTAAATTAGTAATTACTGGAAAATTCATATTGTTTAATTTATTCCAGACGGTTATTCACATACGGATAGACAACACGGCGCCGGTGGAAATGGTAGATCTCAGGAGATGAAATGTCACTGCCTTGTTAGTCGCTTAAGAACGCTTACAAAGCTTTTTGTGTCAATTGCATATTTTTGTACGAGAACACGTTAACATTGTGGTAAATTGAAGTGTTACCATATGCTAAAAATTCACTCATATATATGTTCACTTTGCACAGTGTATGGATACAGGTTATAGAAGAAAATAGCTTTAATGTAGTGCAATATCCTTCCTAAGAGTTGGTGAGATTAATAAGTTCTGATGGTAGATTAAAGGAGGAAAACTATATTATTGTATTAAATATATCCCATATTTAATTCCGTGTACAATAGCGCCTGAACAATGCGCGGCCAAGTGAACTACTGACTGTAGTATCATATTTATTACGCTTATGTCCCTACAATATGGTTTATAATTACGAGTTAATTTATAAATTAAATGCACCTGGGAGACATTCTGACAATTGTTGAAAGATAAAACAAGAACGACCTGTTATAAATTTTGAGCCTTAGGTATTATCTATATGTTAGAGTTATCAAGTTATATGACTATGTATTGACAAAATAGTTAGAAATTCTATAAAATTTTATTAAACAAAACTGGTAATTCGGACAAACTGAAATATTTAAATTTCATATAAAAGATTCTATGACATAACAAAACATACTCTTTAAGAACTAAAAAGGTCTTACATTATTATTAATTAAAATTCAACATTCAATACTATATATTGAAGGCAAGTGCCATTAGAAGCTTAGGTTATATAGGTAAATAAATAAAACAGACTATTATTTCTTACTTACTACATAATTAAATGCAATAATGGTCGTTTCTGTGTTACATACGTTTACACATATTTAGTTATTAAAGTTTTTATGTTACTACTTATTTAAAGTCCATGAAACATATGGACGGTCGACATCATTGCTATTCCTGGAATCGCCTATTTTCCGACAGATAATTTTTATTTTTATTATTAATATATACAACTAGCGGCCTGCCCCTGCTTCGCACGGGTATAAAATATGTATCCCATGTCAGTCAGTGTAAAAAAATGATTAAAATTGATCCAGTAGTTTTGATATGGCGCTGTATTTAAAAAATGATTTTCCCTATTTTCCCGCTTTTCTATTGAAATTTTTCCTAGATTTTCGTTGCTATAAACCTCACGGAGCCCGAGACCTTTCCAACGAATGCAAAACCGTGGAAATCGGTTCGTGCGTTCTGGAGTTATATCGTCAGGAAGGAAAACCCGACTTATTTTTATATATACAATTATTGTGACTCAAACTAAAGGTTTATCTATAATCAAACCAAAAAAACGGAATTTTTCAAATCGAATTCAAACGAAGATCGACGAATATATTCTTATATCATCTGTGGACTGAGTAATACATCACATTACTAATAATTTTTTAACAACTAACTTAAGTAGTAGACTTTAATTGTTTTATTTTGGGCTAAAGTCCCGATCAATATACATATATATGCTTACAAATTGTAATTTATCATATTATTTGTTATTATATTAATATAATAATGTGTTAGATTTTAATTAATGTGCAATATCTTATAGCTGTTAATAGTCATTATCGTGTAAGCCTTAAAGACTGAAGCGAGAAATATTGTTAGATATCACTGTATACTGTGTGCTTGTTATTATATAAAATGAAAGTACTGTCATTAATCTATATTTTGAGGGTAGAATTTGAATAAATAATACCATATAAGCAGAACTTTTATTGACAGTATATCAAACGATCTTTTAGTTAAAACTTTTACGCCTTATTTAAGTGCAATTGGCTTAAAAATATGCAATCGTCTAAAGGAATTTTGCAAATAAAACTTCTTACTGATTGTTAAGAGTAATTTAATACGTTCACGTCGGAGCCGATTTTCATGGTGCGCGTTTATTGCTTGTTTAAAGCTGTTATTTGTTCAGTATTTACACCAGTGTTTTTTGTGTGCCGTTTTTGCGTGCCGTTTTTGTATAAGTTAAATTAACATTACTTTAATTTTCATAGAACAATCCAATGCGTACCACCAGTAAGTAAGTAAGTAGCGGCCTGTTTTTATCCTACTGCTGGGAATAGGCCTCTTCTATCCGTTTTTGGATAGAAGGGTTGGAGCTAAGACCTACCACGCTGCTCCAATGCGGATTGGTAGGTTACACATATCTCCGGAATTCTCTAGTGATATGCAGGTTTCCTCATGATGTTTTCCTTCACCGAAAAGCGTGTGATAAATTGTGTGTCTAATTGTAATTATCAATTAGACACATAAGTTTTAACTGAAAAACTCATTGGTGTTTGCCCGGGTTCGAACCCGTGACCTCCTCGAAAGAGTCGCACGATGTTACCGCTGGGCTACCACAGCTTTTTTATAAATGAATCACCAGTGCCATCAGATAAAACAGTCTAGTGCAGTGTTTTCCAACATGGGTCCCACGACACACAGGGGGAATAATTGATGGTTAAGGGACAGGGGTCAACTCGACACGAGTTAAAGGGTTTCGCTCTGGGCCATTTAAGTGCAATGCTAGATTTCGGTGCCAAATTTGACAAAAAAAAGCAATTTTTTCTTCTTCCTAAAACCTATTTATGTTCTTTAAGTGGACAATTTAATTTTTAATATTTATGTATGTAACTCAGGGGGGGGGGGCAAAATAATTTATGACGTGGGGCATAGACCAAAATAGGTCGGGCAACACTGGTGTAGTGCGTTTTACTGGCACGCGCCGGCTTGAACGTGTTAATACAATCGTTAAGGCTATAAAGTAGAGTTCAATTCAAGATGAAGATTGATATTGAATGTTCCCAAGAGAGAAATATAAAGGTTAGCAATTTTTCGTTCCGGTAAAAATTGATTTTCTTGTGTAATTTTCAGTATTATTGTGACTTTAATTATACTTGAACGAATGCATTTTTAGACGTCTTAGAGTCTACATAGTTTTTACTTAGGATATTATCCAAATATATCGCTTTATTAGAAAATTAAAATTTGACTTCACGTCTATAATTTAATTAAGATAACGCATGTAGTATTGCAATTATTTTCAATTTTCAAGGGTTATTCTAAAAAAAAAAATTCTTCGTGTGATTGTGGCGCTTCGCATTTGTGATATTTTGTCAACCAGTTTTCTTTCTATCGAATGTGATAAGTATTGTATGTACAGAAAAGAACCAATGTTAATAAAAGACGTGTTCATTTATTTATTGTATTTATTGCACTCCGTTACTATGTGATATGTGGTTATTGGCAGTGATGCAAACGGTTTACAATCGAAGCATCTACTACATATTGCTTAAGACATAATATATATATTTTTTAAATAATACTCAAGCTACTCCGTGTGGTATCCGGCTGAGTAGAATAGTACCACCCTCATTTCTTACCGTGTCGTAAAAGGCGACTAAGGTAAGATGACCCGCCGTGTGATATCCGGCCGAGTAGGATGGACCATCCTCATTTCTTACCTAGGTGTCCTAAGAGGCGACTAAGGTAAGTTGACCCACTCACACTCACAAGTTGACACACTGGATATGTCTAAAGTTGGCGATAGGCACACGATCGGTCGTTAAATACGTAGCCAAATCATGTGACATGTTTGTAACACGTTGTGCCGACCCCACTTAGAGTGGGATAAAGGCAGCAGGATGATGATATAATACTCAAGCTATTGCTTATGACGCATGATTTTTTTACTTTACACTATTAATTAAAGATACAGAAGTCCTAAAAGCTAATAAAAAAATCTCTTAACAAAAACAAAAAACACCACCACGCCATAATTATAAATACATCTAAATAGGTTTATAGTTGAAAGTATATTAGACTTTTTGACAACACATTTAACATTTCTACGTTTTATCTAACATATCTTACAATCTAAGATACAAGCTTATGTATTTTCAACATACAGTTTATACTACTCGTAGAATAAGGGAGTCAATCTAAAACGTGACCATCGTAAAAAAGACAACAAATGAAGTTACATATCTTTCTCTATTTTTATATGTTATGAGACAAAGATTAGTATAATATAAATATATGGAACACACACGGTCCTCCGTCCCCAAAGTAAGTAACTTAATACTTGTGTAATGGTAGACAGAAAACTGGTGAATATATACTTATATATTTTTTAAATATATACTTAAATACAAATATACACCCAGACTCGAAGACCAACAAATTCATTTATAGAGAATGTTACCCCCCGGCGGGAATTGAACCCGCGACCCGCGGAGCTGAAGGCAGGATTACTACCCACTGCGTCAACGGGCCAGTCAAAGTCAGTTTAAAACGTAACAATCGTAAAAAAGACAGCAATTGAGGTTACCTATCTGTCTCTATTATTTATACCTATGTGATTAGACGAAGATAAGTATAGGTCTTTTACTGCCTACTTTTACTATTTGTTGAATATTCGCACTCACAACCTTGCCTCTGGTTTTACTACTCTATGTGTATTAACTATGATTTTAAAGCGAAGATTAGAAAATAATTCAAATAATAGGTATATGTATATTTCTTACTAATTTCAAATATAGACTAGTAAAGTAACTTATTGTTTTTGTAATATTAGAAGCAATTTACGCACTACTGTTTAATAAGGCACTCGGTACTTGCTATATAAATTATTAATAATAAATAATTTAAATCTTTTACAATTTTATACTAAATTTATCGTACATCGAATCGAAGTAGAATCATTTCGATAACTTAAAGTATGCAAACACACACGAATTAACAAGTCTTATTAAAAAAATAAATTAAAAATTATAAACATTAATTCATGTATGTCGATAGCCCGATAATAGATGGCGCTTTTTAGTGTTATCCTATTATCATACATGTTAATTATATCGTGTATGTTACTCCGGTTTATAAGGAATAATTATACCGAATTTCATTGATATTGGTTCATCGGATTCGCCGTGAAAGAGTTGTAAACATACACCCATACTTACAAACTTTCGTATTTATATTATTACTAGCTTTTACCCGCGCAACTTCGTTCGCGTGGACTGTAGTCTTGAAATTAAGAGTAGCGTCTGTCACTGTTCAATCCTGCAAATATCTCCATCAAAAAATTCATTGTTTTTCTGGTATTATATATCTCTATAAATATTATAAACTTTTACTGGGAACGTGTTAGAAAACTTATTTAATAATAACTTTTATACGTATGTAACGTATCAATCGTCAAATTGTTTTTTTTTTAAATTATCTATACATACGGTACGATGTGGCACCGATTTTGAATAGATTGTTATTGTATGTAATTATATTTATCAAAAACCTCACTAAGTGAAATGTCGACTCGCAGAACGCATCGTAAGCTGTACAAAACAGAGGTCGTACACATTTTATCAAACGTGCCTCTATCTAGACGAATAAACAGTTAATATTTGTAAATTGTATGATTACCAATACAATAATTTCAAAATTCCTAAATACTTTACTCAAGCTAGTTATCACAAGAAAATCTATTTCTTCCAAGAAAAACTAACGAGAATAGAAGAACGATATACGCTCTTTTATATAATGTATATAATTAATTGCCTATTGCGCTCTAAAGTATGACATATAAAAGCTCGTTCCTCTAACGTAAATATATTATTTGTACAATTCTAGGTGCATTTAGAACCCTTTATAAAGTATTTCCCCTTAAATTTCTTATTAAATCGAGTACTTGATCCGAAAAGTTAATAAGACTTCAAATTCTTACTATAATCATGTCTTCACTCAATATTAGCAACATTCCTATTGATAGAAGGCACTGTCGACCCAATCATTTAATATTTAAATTCCATATTATATAATAGATATATTAAATTGTATGTTAATTTATTATGATATACTAATGGTTTTATATATGTATTTTCAATATTTCCTCCTTTGACTTTTAAGTCTTACGGATAATTTTATAAATATTTACGGGCACAGAACATATACCTACTTTAAATCTGTTTAATCTGTTGATGAAATGATAGCATTACCTATGGATACGAAACAATGTATAGCTTTTAAAAATTATGAAGCACAAACATTAATTATCCGATCCACAGCAATCCGTAGCAACATGTACTAAACATACATACATTTATTCTATCTGAAAACATCAATAATATATGGTAAAAACTAAGAGAAACATTGAGTATATCAATTAAATTTAGTTTCTATTAATATATAAACAGTTTACAACTTAAAGCAAATGCGCCAATTAATATAGCTAAACGACTTCGGTTAGTCATAGCGGAGTTAGGACTATTTTTCTTAGCACGAGGAGATTCTATGTGTACCGTCTTGTTCATCATCCAGTAGTAGACATCAGTGAGGCCTTGATCTTTTAATTCTGGGCCTATAGTTTTTCTAATTCGGTCGTTGTAAGCATTTAACCAATTAATCTGAAAAAAAATCGATCTTAATCAAACCATCCTCAAAATCATTATACACAAAATTAAGATTAGAATATGGAAAATTAAACGTGATCCAAAAAATTATCTCTACTTGAGCCGTTTTTCGATATTCTATAAACCTGGTCTCCAATTTTCTAGAAGTAATAAGTATGTTCGAGATTAGTAAAGTCGTATAATTTAATGTCCTAGATTAACAAATGCTTTAAAAAATGGATTGAAACATCGCTAACCGTGTAATCTTTATTAACTTTAAGGTTTTTTCTACAACATACTCTCAAAAAATAAACCAATTTTTTCTCACCTCGTACTCGGTTAGTAAATTTCTATCGATCAACTTTAATTCGTATGGTATGAGCGTCGCTTCTCGAAAACCTAAGTAACCGCCGGGTCGCAGTACTACCTCCAAAACATTTCCTAACTTAGTACCAAATTTGCCCAGCTCGTACCAAGCTGGCTCTGAAATATATAATTTTGGTTGAATTAAAATCAGATGACAGCAATGGATTAAAGTACACTTAATTTTCCTAAACTATATATCGACTTTTTTGTGTTCACACATATTCTAAGAAATAAAAAAGTTGTCGCGATGTATTAACGATGTAACTTACCGCAAGTGACAAAGTATCCTTCTCTAAATGTGTGTAAATTAACATCCTGTCTGTAGTCGATAACAACTGGATCTGAAATAACATTAGTTTGCGGTAATAAAACGCTGATAATTTTGATAAAAAAGAATGTTGTTGTATTAAGAAAGGTAACATCGGACCACTTTGAATTCTTACTTATATTATTTAAAGAAATACTTCAATATTTATTTCAATATATATTCAATTTATATCATCACTACGTTTTATAAAACAAAGTCCCTATATCCCTATGTACGCATAAAACTTTGAAACTACGCAACAGATTTTGATGCGGTTTTTTACACTGACTGACATGGGATATATATTTTATACCCGTGCGAAGCAGGGGCAGGCCGCTAGTCAAGTATAATTTCAAGAGATGCGATAATGGGCGTAGCGAGGTACGGACAGAGGGTCCTGCCCACTCGAAACGAGTTTTAAGTCACTGGTAAACTGGCAACTTGCAACAAAGTAACATATATAAGACTACATGACTTGCATAAGAGCTGCAATTAAACTCACCCCTACTACTAATATGAAGGACCGACCATGATTAAAACAATTAGTTCAAAATCTTTTGCCCGACGGTGTCTAGAATCCTGACTGCGCATTAAGATACGAGTATAAATTCGGTAAAATTGTTTGATCTATCTATGACACTTTTTGTGACGCTACGAGTTTTAGGAAGCAGTAAGGATCACCTTCTCTTCTGTTTAACGCGGCTCCCATTCCGTATCCCGTGGGCGTAGGGTAGTCCTGTTTGAAAGCCCACAACGGCGCTCGCGCCACAGGATCTGTATGTGCGGCAGGCAGCGTAGTCGGAATCTGCAGCATTGCAAGAGCAGCCATCGACCGCAGCACTGTCGTATATGCTTTTCGTTCTTCTTTTGAAGGGACTCCGTAATGAAGAGTACGTGTTACTGCCGTTGTTCCTTCTAAAATTGGATTACATTTGGATTTTATACATTAATCCTTGCATTCAATTATTTCAATATGTTGAGTTAAAAATGGTTGTGTAGATTATTTTAGAGTAACCGAACACATATCTATATTAAATACCTACTGTAACTTTTTTTAGCATCGATTACTTCGCATGGTCACTGTTATTTATTAATTTCATATAAAATACAATTTATTTATTATCATTATGTGTTCATTAAATTATTTGTGATTTAAGTAATTATACAAGTTTATCCTAAATTAAACTGTCGCTCCTGGCTACTGCTGAAAAACAGTGTTGTGCGATAGAATTCTGTCGCTCAATTTATACTGAGCTGAGCCATTTTCTCCTTCTTGCGGTATGCAGTATGTTTATATTATGATATTGTTTTGTGTTCTTGTTATATTTTTGTTCTATTGTTTTATGTGTTTAAGTTTAGTTTTAGTTAATAATTGTGTATCGCGGAAGGTGAAATAAACGTTCTTTCTTTCTTTCTTTCTAATCGATTTATTTCTTTTTTTTACCTTCAGAGAATATAACAATATTCAGTTTTTAAAAGAGGAATTGCTGACTGTCCTCAGTTAGACAAAAAAAAAATTGTTTTAATTTTTAAATGGAATATTAATAAATATCTAAATAACAGATCCAATGAATTAACTGTTAAAAAAACTATCATTTTTAAGAGCATGATGATATTATTGATGTATTATCACACTCATATACCGTAATACTGTCCCCCAGACTGTATAATCAGCGTGGAGTTGGTGAAAATCCTTCTATTGGACACGCCGGTGGCCTTATACTCTGGCTCCGCTCCGTTGGGCCCGTAGGCTACCCGCGTTTGCATCGAGAGTCCCACATAACTGGCCTGAGTTCCACGCGTCACGTCCACCTTCGTCGCAACATTTATTTCGTTTAAGCCAGATTTGCCCTGGAATAATACATAAAAGTTTAGAAAATTGATTTTACTACTATTAGTTTATACGAAGTAAATAAAAAGAGAAGCACATTTTCAGTATATTTTTTGACATCCGCTGAATTGACTTTCTTTATGCGGAAACAAAAAACATTAAGATGCAATGCGAAACAGACTACCGTCACAAGCTCATTTGTAAATTACATTACGTTACCCTAACCCTACGTTGTACCCAGACATTTAAAACTAAGTATCTGAAAATGAATTACTGGATTCAGCAAGACATTATCTTAATAGTAAACTCACCATACTCTCTATATAACTTAAGACAGTACTCATGGCTACAGCGTCACGTAAATGCGCTTTCTGCATGCCCATTATCTCAGCTTGATTCTTCTGCGCCTTTAAATATAGTATGGGAGACGGCTGAAACAGCCTTTTAGCTTGTGGTATAGTTTGCGCAATTGCAGCTGACGCACCCTTTTGGAATGTCCCTTCCGTAGGTATAAGAATCTTTGATTCTGAAGCTTTCCGCAAGTCTGAATAAATGGTCGTGTAGTCATAAACCCTTGAAAGTAAAAATGATATACAAACGAAAAGTCCAAATGTGAAAAAAACTATATTATGATATAATAATTGGTATAAATAACTGAAATGCGATTTTAGATAGATCTAGAGTTTTGTTTTAAAACTCGTGGTGTTCGTTTAAATATTCTTGGCTAAAGCTAATATTTAAGTTTCATTGTCTATTATGAGAGTGAAGTTAAAAAGAATGTTGAGGTAAATACAAAATTTTAGAGCTTGGCTTCTTAAATTAACTTTTATTTGTAATAATTTTGCAGTCATTGATTAATATTTCCAGGAATGCTGCAGACTGCAATAAATTTGAATGAAGGTTTTTAATATTTTTAATTCCACTTACCTCGTGCAGTTGTTAGAATTAGGAAAGCAGTTGTAAGAGAACGCCGCAAGAGCTTCGCGTACTGGCATTGATAGTTTTCCGGGTGGCACATAGATGCGCACATCTCGAATTGTGATGATTACAAATGCCTTCAATAGCGGGGCAAAGGGAAGATCTCTTCCACGGATATTTAGAAGCCACGCTACTTCATCTAAAGCGGTCACCACCATTGCTTCAGCGCCACTCAAAGTAAGCTCATGACGAACCAAGCCTACTTTATCACGCCACGTCATGCCTATTGAATATAAAATAAATTGTTTAAATGCAGGGAAGAAAAGGTAAGAAGAAGAAAGTATACATTCATTCCACTACAAAAAAGAATGTGATTTTATTAAATTATCGTTTATTTTATGGCTGAATGTATGCGAGCATTTAAGTGTAACATCTCAGAGCACAGACTTTACCAACCTGAATACGATGAATTGTGTAATTTAGCAACGACTCTATTGAACTCCGGTCGTCGCTTTGTGGGATCCATTTCCTCATTCCACAGTTGGTCGAGAAGGGTGGAAACGGGGAGAAGTTGCATGTTTTCTCGTTGAAGACTTGTTAATAATGTCTGCCATTCGTTAATGGAACTCAGTCGTGCATCAGCACCTATACGGGCTTTTTGCGGCGAACTTTTCTGATTAAAACAAAATACGTTGTATTAAGATTGCGATTTTTTAGACTTTATAGTGGCTATAACAAAAAAAAATAATTTTTAATTTTCGTTGGCAAATATACTTTTTTATATTATGGAACTGGAGGGGTAATTGATATGTCATTGAGAATGCTTTGCCGGCTTAATTATCCAGTGGAAACTTTAATTGAATCTGGGATTCAAAAAATCTAAACCTATACAACTCCTATAAGAACTTGCAACGTTTAAAAACAGTAGATTTTTAATAATTCTTGTGGTTTACTTAAACAGTTCTAATGAATATATTCTATTTGGTTTGCAATTTGTTACGTCATTTCTTTCAAACTAGAGTAGATATTAATTATATGTATAAATTTATTTACAATGTCAACATTAAAAACAGTCAGTGTATACTAGTCGCTGTTAATGTTATGTAAATTATAATAAATGAAAATTACGTTTCAATAAAACGTGAATATATTTTACGATGTTATATTTATTTACATTTTTTTCCTCATTAATGGGTTTAAAGTGTCAGGTGCACGGGTTATTCGTTTCAAAAGTACGTTATTAATTTACGTACAATGATCCATTCCGCCATACTGGTCTGGCTGAGGTTGTCGGCGTCAAGCACTTGCCACGCGCAAGAGAGTACGGCACGAGCACGTCGCATATCCCCCGATGGTACCCAAATAGCGGCGTCGCCGTCCGCAAGCACGACAGCTGTCCCTACACCATCCCAACCGCTAAAGTACTCCAATCTACGTTCGTCCGGTGATGGCTCTTCACTCTGAGAAATATTAATAAATTTAGTAGTATTAGGACCAGTTTCGTTCGGTTAGTTGGCAATTGCCTATTCTATGGTACATGGGTGATTTTATTAAAATATACTTAAAAAAAGCAATTAAATAAATAAAAAAATAGAAAAGGTTCGGTGGCATGTGGGATTTGAACCTAAGTAGTTTCTGTTATTTAACCGACCCGTTTACCATTGTGCTATTGCAACTTGATAAATGACAGCAAAAATTAAGCTTTACAATCTATTTTTTATTTTCAAATTTTATTTATTTCTAACTACTAAAGATTTTTGATTAGCTTAGGAAATGCCTGACTTTTACGACTAATTTTTTTTTCATTTTAATTTACCGGTATAATTATTTAGCATAAATGATCCACAAAAAGGATGTTGTATGCTATAAAGAATATTTTTGTAGAAAAGTAATCAATTACCAGATGTTCATCACTGTAAAATATAATAAAGGCGTCCAAAGTATTTTTCTGTATATAGACGACGTTCCTCATGGCGCTACGTAGTCTGCCAAGAGGTGAAGTGGTGCTAGACGCTTCAGGACATCTTTGAGGTGGTATTGTTGGTAGCTCCTGGGTATAGGCCATTGTGACAAGCATTGGTGATGTAGACGGCGGTATTCTAGGTGTAGTTGTTGCACGGCTTCCGGAACATACTACAATAGACGGTAAATTATAAAAAAATAGTATATTATATATTAATACTAGCGGCCTGCCCCTGCTTCGCACGGGCTATATAAAATATATAGTTTGTCACTCAGTAAAAAAATGATTAAAATCGATCCAGTAGTTTTGATTTATTCATTACTACTGCCCGTGGCCCGCACGCGTTATATTTGGAGAAAAACAATTCCCCTCTCCCTATACCAAGAAGATTTCCTGCTATATCTAATATCTAAATTCATATACTACATATTTATTTTTACATTTTTCTCTATGTATTTTATTTTTAAAATTAATTACAGAATGTCTTTATATACAACATTCATAGCTTTCTTATCATTATTAGACAATACAAATATGTTTTCTTTAGGGGTTACTCTTGAAAGAGCGACAGTTGCGCGTCCGATCGCTGCTAAATTCGAAGTGCTCTAGGGCGAAGCGCGGCCCTCTCGCGGGATTTTAAATCTGTGATATCTCCGAAAATATTTATTTAAATTACATGCTGTAAAAGGCCATATTGATCTATATTAAATCAACAATGTATTTAATTGGATAAGGATTAATGCTGTATTGTATAAAAATTGCTTCAAAAATAAGGCATTATTTTTCGTAAAAAGTAAATGACAAAAAAATACTATTGTGGGTTATCCATAAGAGATAGATATATACCATCGCGGACTTTTCTGTAGACCTTTTCAAGGTGTACAAACACTTAGTACATAATTTTGATAAATCTCGTAGGGTTTAGCCTACGCAATGTAAGCGGAAAAAAATGTAATTATTTACGGTATTTATTAGAAACCTCAAAAATTACAGTATTTCTTTACTCCATATTGAATGGTATTATACATATAAACCTTTCTCTTGAATCACTCTATCTATTAAAAAAAACCGCATCAAAATCTGTTGCGTAGTTTTAAAGAATTAAGCATACATAGGGATATATGGACAAACAAAGAATGTGACTTTGTTTTATACTATGCAGTGATATGCTTACTATAGTTTTTTACACACTTGTACTTTTTAATGTCTTCAACAGCTATTAACAATTTATAATAATATGGTGTTGACGGCGATTATACGATATTTCAGGTCTGCTTTGAAGTTCTTAAATTTTTTGGCATTTCCTCTCAAATTTAATCTGATAGAAGATAACAACCATTTTTAGATAATCTGATTGCTACTATTTGATGTAAAAAAAAGTTTTCGCAATTCTGCTTTAAAGATGACAGTGTTGATTAATTTATATTATTATGGTCCTATTTAAAAAAAAATCATCATACATCTGTTTGTAAATAGTAGTAGTAAGATTAAAATAAATAAAATACAATAAAATTAAAAAAAACCTTATGTGAGCATCTTAATTAAATGGCTACATGTTTTTAATGGAATAAATAAAATGTTTTGTTTTCTATATAAAAATGTGTTTCTTTATAAAGGAAAAAAGGAGTGAGCGGCTAGCGACAACGACGATGTGGGCGCGGGAACATACCAGGATTACAGTCGGGAACAGGAGGTCCTAACTATAGAAAGCTCGTCGAAAGCTCACGGGTGAGACAAGGAAACTGAGTATGCGTCCGCTCTCGTTCTGGCACCCTCCCTTTAAAAAGGTTTGTTCAACCTTGGGTCTAAATGACTTAGGGGCGTTACCGTTGTAGCGTTGTATGCGTAAGTGATATTCATAAAATATCTAAGTGATAATTTAAAGATACTTACAAAGAAGTTTTGTTAATTTTACTGAAATACTTATTTGTAATGACAATATTTATTTAGTTTTTATAACGAGATAATATAGCTATGAAAACTGAAAAATGAAAGTATTTTGTTCTCATACACAGACACGCCCCAACAATGTAGAATGTGGGGGGACGTGGGAGGTTCCATGAGGGATGTCTAACCTGTTGGAATGACGTCAACAACTAGCAGGAGAATATAAATTGTAAGAAGTTTGTCTAATCTAACTTGTAAAGGACATTTGATGACATAGGGTCAACTTTGTTCGGAAAGAAAAATCTATTTATAGCGGAGTTTGTATTAATGTTAACTTAACCCGTATGTAATTCCTTCATAGATGTATAGAATCATGCATATTTGCGTAGTTCTAAATATTTTCAATACACCAGCTCGCCCTACGTGCTAAAAATGCCATAGGAAGTCTTTATGAGCGATTTTAACCTTTATTTACTAGGTCACGTTTATATTATTTATATTATCATAAAAAAAATTTCGCTATGTTAAGTTTTAAAATGGTGCAATTTGTATATTTAACTAGTATGGTATGAGATCTATAGACAATTTTAAAATAGTAATGGAATTAGCGCCAGTCATTTCATATATTGTTTATACTTCAATTTTAATAACAAATTAATATTCTTTCTTTAAATAATTTTAAAACAAATAAACTTATATAGAAAGACCAAAGGAACTTATTTGAAATCAAGAAAGCAAAATTTTTCTTATCGTGTTATCAAACTAGTATTTTGTTCGTTGTTTGTTGTATCCCTTGGGATAACCGAATAAACTTACTCCCAAAGGGACAAAATATCCTGCAATGTACCAGGGCAGCAAATCATGATAAGAGGTTGTTCGTGACGCATCGTCCTGCGCAAGGATAGTCAGACGACGCGCTCAAGGATAACAAGCAACGACCGAGTCGGTGCATGTTGTAACGGCCATTCACCGCATGCACTCACTCGCAGTGCAATCTTATCTGACAAGCTTTGCCCGTTCTTTTACAGAAGAAATATTTACTAAAAAATACTATTTAAAAATATTGCTTTCTTGCAATAACTAAGTTTGCCATGAAAATGTATATGTTCAATTGAAACTTGCTAATCATCATGCGCTGGAGGAAAGCATCGCGATGATAATATTAATTTGAGCCATGGATAATTTTCGGGAATATGCCTTAGCGAATTGGAGCAGATTTAATAGTATGTCGAAAGCTAGAGGTGGCTTGAGAAGCAGCATTGTGATATAAACTATCGAATCTTAAATCAAAGATATGTATATCTATGATTTTAAGAAGATATTTGTCATTGTTTGGTGGAAGATTATAGTCGTAATTACCATATAATCAAAGCAATTCAGCTAAACAAATGAATCTAATAGGAAGGAGTATTATGACGTATAAAATCGGTGTCTAGAAACTTAAAAAAAGGATATCCCTGTCTCATTAGTTCGTTAGATCTAAGACTTCGTCCTGATTATTTTAATCATCGGGTCTGATTGTGGTTAATCGCAAATCTTAATATAAAATTAAAACGTATGACTTTTTTTTAAGTCTTGCGTAAAATGCGTGTGCGTGAAAACAATGCTTTGCTCCCTTTTAGTACTAGGAAAATATAGGGCAGTAAGAGATCGTTATACCGACGGTAAAAACGTCCGTGAAGGGTATTTTAATGTGTTGGGATAGTCGAGCCAAATACAATAGTCGACCATAACGAATGCAGCTTTACTGTATAAAATATGAATGAAGGAAGCGATGCTTTTTATGTACGCGTATAATTTGAGTATCATCAGTGTATTGAAGAAAGAACGTATTTTTTTTCTACAAATATGTTTAAACTTTGATGTAATGTAGGTGTAGATCAATCGTTATTTATTATTAATTTTATGTAAACTTTTAGCATAATAATTTATTAAAAATACTAATAAAAAAATACCTAAAATAACAAAAAGTATAAATCTATTCTTATTATAAAACAAAGTCCCCAAAAGGTGTCAGTGCGTATGTAATTAATTTCTTCCATTTTTATATGATTTACATTTCATCAAAACTATCGAATCTGCTTTAATGAAGTAAGGTAACTAAAACACTGGCAGCGTTACCTTAGCGTAACGTTAGCGTCGTATTGCCGGCAACTTTAACTTTGGCAAAGGCCAAATTACCAAATTTCAAGACCCCGATACACTCTATGAGCCTTCTGAATTGATCATTGCAGAAGGCATGCGTGTCTGGGCCCCATGCAAATAGAGTATGTATACGCCAAAGGGCACCAAAATGTAGCTCTTATCTATGTTTTCATATTGGGCCACTTAACGTCAAGGATAATAATAAATTAATGTAAGAACAGATAGCAATTTCCAACAGATTGATTGCACTAGTTAAAAAAGACATATTTGTCCTAAAAACAACATTTTATATTATAACACACATTATTCTTTAACGCCCATAAAATTAAAAATGACGGGCTCTATTCTATTTTTTGCTAAAAGAAAGATTGAAGAAAATATGAACAGCGATTGCGTCATATGACGTCATTTTATACTAGGTCCTCAGAACTAGCCAGGAGTGATTAGACGATATGCGGAGGAAAACCGATACAACCTGGGCTTCAATATTTTTAGAACTATAAATAGTTAATAAATATATGACTATTGGTATCCGCGACTTCATTTACGCCAACTTAAGCCTTTAAATATATTTAAGTATATTATATTTAAGTATATTTTATTTCGGTAACAGTTTATATTACCGAAATAAAATATAATCATCATCTCCCTGCCCTTATCCCACTTTAAGTGGGGTCGGCACAACATGTTATAAACATGTTGTCACATGATTTGGCTGCGTATTTTACGATCGGCCGTCTGCCTGACATCAAATTACTATAGTCGTATTTTACGACACCTCTCACCTCAGATATAATGTAAAATTTAATTAAACACAATATTTTGTTCTGATAAATAATGTAGTAACCGCTTCAAAAGCGGTAAAGATGTTCTTTAATCTGTTCCTAAAACAGGCAATTAATTACGACACGTTATTTTCTGGGTTATATTGTGTTACTTACTCTATAAAAATAAAATACAAATGCTATCAATAGCTGTAATTAAATTATTATGATACCGGAGTGATCTCGATTTGGGAAGGTCAGCAATGAATGACTTAAAAATAAAAACTCGTTCGTACGTTACGTTTGTTTTAAGAGCGACTACTAGGCGCACCTAACCATGTAGAAGGTAAACGAAAACGTGCTGCGCTGTATTAGGTTTCTATTACATACGAGAAGGTGTTTCTAAATTATTGTACTATCCAAATATCTTCTACAATCCTGGTAGGATCACAGAGTCATGCCTACTGATTTGTAAACAACAAATAAATAAAAAAAAAACAACTCTGTTTTTTTGAGAAAGAAAGAAAGTTTTTAATAATAGAGAAAGAAGAAAAATGAGCGAGCATGCTTTTTTCCCTTTAAACACATGTAACTTTTAGGAAAAATCTATAGAGCCTTAAAAAAGTATATAAGAATTTAAAAATCCTTGTTTAGGCAACGCAATTATAACATTCTTAAAAGTATCTTATAACCTTCCGTGACCTTCCAGGACCATAGAAGTCCGCAATAGCGTTTAATATGCGGTTTATATAATAATAGTCGCTAAAAACATTATAAAAAAAGAAGATTAATTCTCTAGGTAAAACGATGACCTGCATGCTTAAAGAAAGGATAGATAGAAAGGATAGAGGTTAATAATATCGTGTAGCCCACTCCCATTTTGACATCCGCCTTTTCGTGCAGTAAACAGTTGTGTACAATATACAATATAATTTATACTCTTCTATGTTATGGTATAGCATAAATGAAATAGTTGTGTTTAGTAATTACGGTTTTTCAAAGCTACAACATAGAGTGGCATATACATACAACTGTTGGGACTTCGAATGGTTAATGTTTTCAAAGTTGTTGCCAATGTAGCATGACCTACCGCAATCCACACAAACGTGTCGGATTACGGATAGCACATGTGAAATATAAACACTACATATCCATTGGTAAGAAAGAGGCAGTGAATATTCCATGCTACTTAAACCAAGCTTTTGTTTCGTTGTCCCGACTCCCTGAGCCTCGAAGCTTGTATTAGTGTGAATGCTAGATTCTTTGTCCCCGTTGATTCGTTTTCCCTCTACACTTGTCAGTCGCAACTTGCAGCAATGTCACTGTGGTGTTTTGCTCATGTGTTGTTTCTTATAGTGTTTTTGGGTTCATTTTATTTTTTTATAATATATTTTTTTTAATTTCTTATTTCTTAGTTTTAAAATTTGTTATCTCATTTGTCATATATGATTAGAATAATAAAAAGATTATGTAACACCGTGTGGTATCCGGCTGTATAGAATAGTACCACCCTCATTTCTTACCGAGGTGTCGTAAAAGGCGACTAAGGTAAGTCGACACGCCGTGTGGTGTCCTGCTGAGTAGAATAGACCAACCTCATTTCTTACCGAGATGTCGTAAAAGGCGACTAAGGTAAGTTGACCCACCGTGTAGTATCCAGTTTAGTAGAATAGACCACCTTCTTTCTTACCGAGGTGTCGTAAAATACGACTGAGGTAAGTTGACGTCAGGCAGGCGGTCGTAAAAACGCAGTCAAATCATGTGACAGCATGTTTATAACATGTTGTGCCGACCCCACTTAGAGTGGGATAAGGGCAGGAAGATAATGAATAAAAAGATTATGTAATTCAAAGTAAAAAGAAAAAGAAAGAAAAGATATTTGAGTAATAAATTTTACTGCTGTCCAATTTTGTTAACGACCTCAAAACATGAAATTTCATTTCTATATGATTTTTTCAGATACACAACAAAAGGAACCTAGGTGATTTATCTTAAAAATAAAATAACTTCTCCTAAAAATAAAAAAATAATAAATGGACAGCGGATTTCACTTGACGTGGCTTGGGTTGTCAAGTCAGCAAACGGTGTTGTCGTTTAATTCGTTTGAGCATCATATGATACTCGTTCGGCTACATGTACTAGGGTAGCATAAGCCCACTAGAGACCAATGTCACACATGTTACGCTTGTGTGTAATCTCTCCGCGTCATATAGCTGGGGTGTTGAACTGAGATACGCGGTCGTGTGCATTATCATTGAAATAAATTACTACACGCCCTGGCGAAGAAACAGTGCTTTCGATGAAAATAAATCATATAACCTGAAATAGTGTGAAATGTAGGTAAAATTAAGAAAAATATTATAAAACTTTGTATAGTGTTTGTATTGTTATAACCGTTATTGCTCATTGATGAAAAGAACCCACTAAGGCTGAGCACTCGGCTAAAGTGCGGTTGATACATATTACATATCCCTTTTTCGTAATATGGTTTTGTTACGACGTGTTTCTAAAAAGGTCATAAATTATTTATTATACTATCTTCACTTTTGTAAATGGAATTCCGCAAAGTCACGCCTATTTCTACAAATGATATTTTTCTACTTCGTCGTAAGACTGAATTTAAAATATGTATAGCCAACTAAACAAATCAATTCTTTGACTTAAATATGCGACTCTTGGACTTTTCCACAATAATGTAACACCAAGAGAACTGCGGCTTCTTTATAGAAGGTTATTAATTCTTGAAGTAAAATCATGGTTTCTTCGCCATATATTATGATAATCCTCAAAAGATTTGTCAAGGGATAACAATTATTAGGATAGGTAGGCTTGTACCTATAATGAAATTAATACTGGATATATAAACTGGATAATAAGATAATTTTAATTATCTTTCTTATTTAATCCTTAAATTCACCAAATGAATTGACCATCGTGTCTAAATATACATAGAGAGTAGAGAAGATCAGAAATATTTAATCAGATGAGACTACGCAAGCTGAAATAAAAAATCAAACTAATAAAAGTGTTTTAACTTTTTGTTTCATTGAACCATATGGTATTTAGGTAGAGCTCTATTATTTTTAGTTAGAAAAAATGAAATTTCATAAATCCAACAAACCTAATTCTACTTGCTCAATAATATCGTAATTATAAACAGTCAAAATTCAAAAATTTTAACAGGAAATTATTTTAAATAAAAAGTAGAGCTAATATTACTTGACAATTCAAATCAGACAAATTTATTAGTAAGCAACATTAAAGAGGTTTTTGAATTTAAACTATCGTGAGTGGAATTCATAATTAATGTATAGAAACCGGCTATACTCACGTGTGATAACGCCCTGTAAAGAGCTCATGAATAAAAGCCCCGTATGGGCTTGAAACTAGTCGGGCTCATCCGATAAAATAACACGTGAGTATAGCCGGTTTCTATACATTAATTATTAAAGAGGTTTATAATTACAAAATTATAGCCCACCACATATCTGCCGTCTTTTATATTCAAACAATTAAGAAAAGATCTTTTATAAGAGATAGTTTGAGATCTCTTCTTAAGTACAAAAATACTTGTGATATTAGATCTCGCGTCATAATAACAGCAATAGATTCTATTTGCGAAAACATTTTTATTTATTAGGTTGTTATTTATATGTGTTAATTTTTATGGTATAAATTTATTAAATACTTTTTTATTGTATTACGCCGTATGGTATCCATCGGAATAGAATAGTACCACCCTAATTTCTTACCGAGGTGTCGTAAAAGGCGACTAAGGAAAGTTGACCCACCGTGTGATATGCGGTTATGTAGAATAGACCACCCTCTTTCTTACCGAGGTGTCGTAAAATACGACTAAGGTAAGTTAATGTCAGGTAGGCGGTCGGTCGTAAAATACGTAGCCAAATCATGTCACAACATGTTTATAACATGTTGTGCCGACCCCACTTAGAGTGGCATAAGGGCAGGAAGAAGAAGACTGTTTTATTGTATTATTACAGAATTCATGTGAAGTGATCATCATTTATTCTTTATATGTATGTTCATATACAAAAAAATAGTGTAGAGTAAGAATTATGTACCACGAAAATCATAATTTTCTTAGGTTCCTTGAATTCATTTGTTTTCAAATGAATTCAATTTTAAGAGCGGGGAGTTACTACGACCTTCGCATTTCGCAATTCAAACTTCTGCACTACCCTGTCCCTTGCAGTCACCCTAAAGCTTGTTAAGCACAAGTATGATTTAGAAAGTTACTTTGTTTTTAAATAAAGTTCTTATTGAATTGATGTGACAGAAGTGCTTAATTTCTTCACCTGTAAAATAAAATTCTAAACTAAAGGAGTGTGTAGTAACCAAAAGTGCGTTAGACTTACTAAAACTAAAAGAAACTATTGGCTTGTTTTAAAGTGCATTTTATTACAATTGTATATTTTATCATATATATACATTTAAAAGTATCATGATTTTCAATAGAACCGCAGTTTGCAGCCAAGTGAATAAGTTCGTGGCGGCATTCCTCGTTGTTTCTTTATTTTCATGTATTCCTAGTATCTGAGATTCAAGTGAGGCCATCTTGTTGACTTGTTTTTACTACATACACGACGAGTTCAATTTCTTTTTTCCTTCTTTGATTTAAATATAACCACCAACCACATGATTAATTTAGTAATTATATTTATTGCCAAAAAAGGTTCATTTAATTATTATATCATAAAAAAAATCTAATTGAAATGAAATGAAATTGATTTATTGAGAAACATTTACATATTGCACTTCAATTTCTTATTTCCTTCTTTGATTTAAATAACCACATGATTAATTTAGTAATTCGTTTTTTTGACAAAGATCGTATCATTGAATTATTATATCATAAAAATATAGTTGAAATGAAATGAAATTGATTTATTGAGGAACATTTATGTGTACTTGCAAAATGATAGCGATGATACTGCAAAAGTTAAAACTGTGTTGCAGATATCAACGCCCGCCTATATCTGTTGCTTGTTTAATTTCAAATACAATACAATGTAGTATAAAGTAATTGTTAATGAGCCTTAGGAAACTTTTGAAGGAGATAATTCGTATTTTTTTATTAACACTCAACATTCTTTCAGAATACACTTACGGTGCATGTTCCTACACTTTTGTTTTATATGTAAGTAATATAAGTAATATAATTTTATTTTTAATGATTTATTTATGTAGCTTTTATCCGCGGCTTCACTCCCGTTGAATTTGGTCTCCAACATTAAGTTCGATCATTAAAATGATCATTTTAAATAGATATTTCTTTACTTAATACTAAAAAAATTACATCAAACCGCGCCACCGCCCCGCGCGCCTCTCCTATGAGCCGCTTTATGGCGCTCCATGCAAGTCATTTAAATCGTGATAACTTTTAAACTATTCGGGCAAATTACTTAGTGTGAAATACAAAGTTTATCTACATAAAATACTTAAAGCGACAAATGTAATATTTTAACAAGAGTTTGATAAATATTCTAAAATGTGCATTGTAAAATGGTATCTAATTAAATTGAATTTATGGTTTACAATTTTGTTCAAAGTGGCTTCCACATAAAAGGTTGATATATGCTGTCGCGGACTATTATTTAGTCAAGACAAAGAATCCTACGGTATATCATCTTTGTGTAACTCCAATAGTTTATGCAACGTACCCTAAGAAAGCTCTCAGAGTCCATACTCACAAACTTTCGCATGTAATATATTAAGTAGGATTTATTGCTGTCGAAAATAGAAGACAATAAATATTTCAACTGAATTGAATATAGTAAAGGTATCACATTGGCCTAGAGAAAGATAAGTAAGTTACTTAAGATACAACAAATTGACAATCATGTTTTGTTATATGTTAATTATATATTTAAAATATTGTTTCATCACATTCTATCTAAAGCTGTGATGGCCTAGCGGTGCGACCGTGTGAATCTCTAGAGACGATCATGAGTTCAAACCCGGGCAGACACCAATGAGTTTTTCTATTAAAACTTATGTGTCTAATTGATAATTGCAATTTATCACACGCTTTTCAGTGAAGGAAAACATCGTGAGGAAACCTGCATATCTCTAGAGAATCCTAGGGATATGTGTAACCTACCAATCCGCATTGGAGCAGCGTGGTAGGTCTTAGCTCCAACCCTTCTCTCCAAAAATGGAGAGAGGAGGCCTTTGCCCAGCAGTGGGATAGTAACAGGCCGTTACTTACTTACTTTTACATTCTATCTTGTTTTATATGGTATTCCGCAAAGTAATTTTACTATAACTTTTATACTATGGAAATACGCCATAACGCCTTCTATATACAAATTTAAAAAAAACTACGTACTCAATTACGATAAATTATATTTTTTGTTTTGTATTCTACACAATTTGCGGTTACTAATCGTCCTATCTGAATAATAAAGATACATCTCCCATAAATAACCATAGGAAATGTGACTTTATTCTTTGAATAGGGCGAGTCCTTATTTCAACCTTCCTCTGCATATAAAATATTTCTCTCTAAGATGATTTCAAAAAGCCCTTACGCGTCTCTTTTATAAATATGCTCGCCTGGTATACAAAGTCATTGGGAGTGACATGCCCATTACTTCTTGCTTGAAGAAAGCCCTGTTTCGTCATTGGCACCTTTACGAAGAGGTCCCTTTACATAATACATATTTCATTAATTACTTTAAATGAAGGTTTAGTAATTGTACATCGCGTGTGATTATATCATATATTCAATACAACAAGTTGCTCGGGCTATTTGTTTATAAGCTCACTTTGTGGACATACATGTTTTGCTTGCTTACAGAACAAGTTTTCGTCATAATTAATTAAAAGGGCCCACTCGATTAAATCATTCTTAGGGCCCTTTAAAATTATTTATAATAAAACACGGTTGACTAGGAACGCAAAGAGTCTAAGGAGATCGAAAGGGCCGAGTAGGGTTTGTCGGATTCAAGGTTTGAGTATGCATGGGCGTGGTTTCTTCAGCCAATCGCGGCGAGAGACGGGCTTACGCAAGATATTACGCATTGAAGCGTAGGCCCTTCGGCTTCGAGCGTTTATCTTCGGTCGTGAATATCAGAATCGAAAAGAAACTATTTGAGTTCTCGAATATGCCCACCTTGAATATGCTACATCAGTTAATATTAAAATTAATTTTTATAATAATTTTACTCAGTAATCAAGCTCTTTATAACTATACACTTTAACGAATAATCCGCTAGAATTTCTATGATATTGTACTATATACCGCCTTATAAGATATAGAAATCTCTAGAAATCTCTTAAATTTATGGGCAGGCAAAAACCCATGCTCGTTACGGGTATTTTTAACTTTTACTCCGACGCACTCCAAGTCGCACGGAGTTTTCCAAGTTGAAAATAGAATATAAATAAAATACTTATTTTTACTTACTTCATGCCATAAATACTCTAATACTTATAGATAGATACTTTATTGAGAAATTTTAGTAACAAAGGGTTTTAAAATTTTGAGATAATTTAACATTCTTTGACAAAATAAATTACATCTAAAATTTTATTGACCCACTGAAAAGTCGTATAAAGCAACAGAAAAGAATCTGGCGACAATTTAGTCAATTTAAGTTATTTAAAACTTTAAAAGTTTGATATAGGTAAGCATAAGAATTTACCCTTGAATAATTGGTTCATGCATTTAAAATACAAAAGTAATAATAAAATTATGTTGCTATAATCCGTGATAACGCGTGTATTATGGATCTCTTCAAAGTAATGCCTTATTCTAGAAATCATATAAATACAATATACAATTAAATAGACCTACAGTACCTAACAAAAAATTGACCACTAAAATCTAGAAGGTCATTTAAAGTATTTGAAAGATCTGATACGAAATAAAATAGTCAACTTAGGTTTGTCGTATTTTACGACTCCTCGGTAAGAAATGAGGGCTGTCTATTCTACTCAGGCGGATACCACAAGGATACCTGAACATGCTAATTGAGAAAGATTTTGTTGGCATTGGTTCCGGTCTGGTTTTGGTGATATTAGTATCGAAAAAATTCGTCAGCGAGTAGATACCTGATATAAATTTAGAAAAAGTAATTCTTCCTGTATACAAGAAAACCGAGAACAACAGAAATCGTCTTTAGATGATCCAGGAGACGATAACGTTTTTTTATCAAATATATTTTTTATCAATATATTTATAAAAGTTACAGTCGCCACATTATGAGCACACAATAAAGCTATGATAGGTTTTAGGGACCCGAACCGATTACTCCGAATTGAATACATTAATAACAATAAAGCGCAAATTTTAAGAAAGGAACGCAAGCAAAACCTACGTGTCTCATATATTTGTTTATAATAACAAATGTAACTCCTAGCTAATACACGAGCAAGGGCTTTTAACCTCAAAGAAGCAGTACCGAAAAATAAACTCAATAACCAAATATAAAAACGATAGGATTTTCCTTTTTATATCTGCCTGGTCCACTCGTCGACAGTGTTTCTGCATATTTGCCATTACAAATAAAACATACAATCACCAAATTTTATAGTATGAAAGAAAAATAAAAAGACCAAACTCGCAAAATTAGAAACAGTTGACTGAAGTGGACGGACAGATGTAGATACGTACATAATATATTATTAATTATCTATACTACTAATATATAAAGCTGAAGAGTTTGTTTGTTTGATTGTTTAAATGCGCTAATCTCAGAAAATACTGGACCGATTTAAAAAATTCTTTTGGTGTAAGATAGTCCATTTATTTAGGAAAGCTATAGGCTATATAACATCACGCTAAGATGAATAGGAGAGGAGCAGCAATAAAAAAATATTACTAAAACGGCATATTTTTCAAGCTTTCCTTACGTGCGCAAAGTAAACGGTGATAGTTATTCAAAAATCATGTATAACAAAATTGTTCCCCTCTATAAGTTCTAAATAAAAGTCCAGGACAGCATATGTCTAGCTTTTAAGGTTACCCTACTCTAACCTTTTTTATGGTTATCAAAAGACTGTATGTATTACGGTTTTAATCATTCCACGCGAGCGGAGCTGCGGCGATTGCTAGTAAAATATATATGGGAAGAGTAGTACGAGAAGTGTAGTACGATAGTTTATAAATTATCATCACTTAATAATGTGTTGATTAATGTGTCATATTTCTGCATGATAGATAAAATACTAATCGATTCTAAAATCTAAATTCTTTATTTATTTTTTAAATAACAAGTAAAAACAGTATATTATTAATATTGGAAATAATTTTATTGGTAATAGTTTTACCTTTATCACTATTTATAATTTATAGTCGATTTTCTTTGTTAAACATTACATACGCAAATAAAGTCATGAATTAAACCATAGAAAACTATCGAATCCACTGCATGATAATTTAATATATCGGTACTCATAAATATTTATCAACCCATCATCCAATTTTAATTTCGACCTCTCTTATTCAGATAAAGTTTGTCTTTATTAATTTTACTCAGAGTGAAGTAATTTTATCGATAACTTTCGTCGGGCCTTAGGAATTTATTGGGAACGTATCGACGATCGCCGATAATGTCGAACCGTTCGGAAAATACTAAGACTACATGAACACCCAGAAGGTTGTATGAACAGAAATCAATACTTCAGAATAGGAGTTCAAAGCTATACAGCATGGTATATTGGTTCCGGAACAGGTGAACGGAACGAGATACTTCAACGATGCGTTTGGGGCGTTACCCAGTCTCTAAACGACAGTCGCGATTGCGCAGATGTTATGTTGTTGAACCCCAAAAAGGAGCATTCTTATAGAAAAAAATTGAGTGAATTAGAATACAATAAAACACGAATATTACTTTGAAAAACTGTAAAACAAAACACAAAGGACTATAGATTTGTTTGGAACGGTTATCTCAAAATACATAAATATTTTTTTTAAATAGCAGGTAAAGAAAGCCTTTACCTATCCATAACAACATGGAAGTGTGAAATAAGACAAAAAAAGTAAGAAGAATTTTCAAAATTTAATTTTTTTTCGCTCTATTGGCGTAAACGGTTTATAAGCCATCCTCATCTTACCTACATGTTTAGAAGTGTAAGTAAGTGGGTTGTAATTAAAGTAATAAAAAGTTATTTGTAATAAAATAATGGTATACATATAGTTATTATTGTGATTACGGGTTGTGTACGGGAAGTAAACGTAAATAGTATTAAGAATTATATTTTTAAAAGAGCAACCGCCGAGTTTCTTGCTGGCTCTTCTCGGTAGGAACAGCTTTCCGCACCAGCAGTAGAGTTGACGATTCAAAAGCACTTGTTTACTTTGTATTAAGTTTATTTGAATGAAGAATATTTTGAATTTGAATTTAATAAAAGAGGAATAAAAGAAGGAGATAAAGGTTACTTCAGGATAAAATAAGACGACTATAATAAGTGGAAATCTCCTAGATATTGTTGATTTTCAGTTTATTGGTTTTGATAGAGTCCCGACAAACTAGTTTGTTTTTACACGAAATCCTATTTTAATTGTAAATCTAGTTATTGTTTTACCCTAACCAATAATTTAAGTATATCATTATATGACAAAGTAAAGCTGCTATCGTTATTAATGACAAATAGTCCAGTACGTTATGTGTAATGGAAACAAAACTTCACTGTAGTTTTTACATTTTCCTTAACTGTAGAAATCATCTTTACTTGAATGTTAAGAAGTGCTTGTGTTTATTAAACCATTTTTCAGTAAAATATTGTTTAGGTATAGAACAAGTTCGTTAATATAGCTTCATTCATTAAGCTAAATTGGTTTTAAAAATTTCTGATAAATTAAGAGTTATAAATAATCTTCTGTATACAATTTTCTGAATAAATGAACTAAAAAGTAAATCTTGTGTTTTTAATTTATAAAATAACTATTCTGGTATTTAGGTAAGAGTTGTATATATTTAGACAGATTTTATTTCTGTGAATTAAACTTTTATACAGTATGCATGCAGTTATAAATAACTCTGTTATATTATAACAACATTCATGCAATAAATTATTTCATAATAACAATAAAGACAAATGTATAATAACATGCACTTGACAAAGAGTGGTCAGCAAGCAGTATCATTAATAATCTATCTGTGCCAGGGTTGCTCGCGTCTGTCTGTCTGTCTGGTTGCCAAGTGGCCGGCGCGGCGGGCCAATGCACGCGACCACGATACCAGGCGTGCAGTGCAGCGAGGCGATGGCTTGCATCGTGACGATTGCATTGTATGCAGCGCGGTCGTTGCACTTTATATATACGTTGTACAATTTTGTAATACGAAGGCAAACGTTAAGCAAAATAGTCGTGTAAGAGCGAATGCTTGAATAAAGCGATCATTTTGTATCATTTTACCATAATTATATTATCCCATCACATTGTTGTAAAATAGGGATTTGTAATGAAGTGTGAAGTGAATTACAATGTGACCTTACGTTGTGGAATAGCAGGGCACAAGATGACCCAAATTTAGTTCTGAAAGTATTGTTATCAGTGATATATTTCGCTTATACCTATAGAATGATTTTTTTATAGTCACCATGCAATGTTTGTGAGAAATTGTTTTAGCAGATTCCGTTTTTCGATAGCCAAATCAACCATGAAGTATTTTACCCAAATTTATCAATTTATTTGTAATAAATTGTATAATTGTGTTAGTTCAAAAATTTCGAATGAGGCTATTACAATTAGCTATAGCACTACATATCAGAAGTATAGTCTCCACCAAAAAGTTTTTTATAGCTATAATAGGCGAGCGCTTGACAGCAATCATGCCTGGTAAACGATGATTCAATTTAAGATGGAGCACGATTGTCTAGAGGAGATTAAAGACATTTTAAAAAACATTACAATTATCAAATACCACGCAATACACGACAGCTTAATTGTGTATTTCTTCAATATTTTTAATTAAAAAAAAGATTGGCGTTTCTTTTATATATTGCTTTAATAACTGATGTTACAGAATTGATGTTACTAAGAAACTTCCTTGACAATATAGTTCAAGGATGTAACATATTTTTTTACACTAATATCTATTTAGTTCATTTCTCATCAATAACTTCCAATGTAAGCTAAATAATAAATCATTTTCTTCTTGTAGAGACTATTTTATTCATTACAGTAACTTGTATTATTTTTAAGTTAAAATAATTATTAATTGTAAATCTATACTAATATTATAAAGAGGAAAAATTTGTATGTATGTTTGTAATCTTTTCACACAAAAACTACTGGACCGATTAAAAGAAAAAAAATATTCGGTATTCGGAAAATTCCTTCACCATTGGAAAGCTGCATCTTTCAACATTGATTTTAAAATAGGCTATATTACATTTCAAAAAAAATAGAGATCCGTAATAAAAATGTAATAAGGTGTAAACAATTAGTCATAAAAATAGTCATAAAAATTAGTGTAATTAAATGAGAAATAAAACTTTTATGTTAGCAAAAATAAATCTTTATAGTCCGACTTAGTAGACTTTGCGCTGCCATGAGATCGGTATGTACGCGGGTGAAACCGCGGGATACTACTAGTATCAAATAAATGTTAGTGAAAATTTGTTTATAAAGGATTAAAATCAATTATTTCTAGTAAAGATCATCTGTACGAACAGTGGAATCTTTTACTGTCTTGCCATAACATAAAACATAGGAAACCCTTTTCAGTATTTCGGTCTAATGAAACTTTGTCTAATATTTATTTTTGTAAAATCATGATTATTACGTCAGTCAGTACTAAAGGGTGGCGCGGCCGGCCGAGGGCGGTTTGCGGCTAATAAAGACAAAAGCGGTCATTTATCACGGACGCACGCGATTTCGCACGGATGACGTGACCCTTTTCCTTTGTAATCTCTTCACTGTCCGCTTTATAGACGTATCGTTTAATTGCGTTCCTTACTTTTTATATTTGAAGGCTTGTCAGGTATTTTCCCTGATGGAAATGCAGTCAGATTTCTATTATCTTACACGCTTATTCATTGTAAATGGCGAATCCAAATAGATACTCGTTGTTAATATTGTCCGCATTAGTTATAAATAGTGTTGGAGTAATCGCCGCTTCGATTGTGTTTACAAGATTTAATTTATTATTAAACTTCTCACATACCTACTTCCATCCATATTCCCGATATTTGACCAAGGTTTATCTATTCCACTGTTATGTAATATACTTGTACAAGCAGAGATAACTCAACGTAACTTTTTCAACCCGTGCCATAAGTTCATAAACCATCCCTGTTTAAAAGCATAAAGTATAAGTAAGTAAACCGTGCGCCTCTTTCGAGGAGGTCTAGGGTTCAAACCCCGGGAAGGCACCAATGAGTTTCCTAGTAAAACTTATGTGTCTAATTGATAATTGTAATTTATCACACGCTTTTCGGTGATGGAAAACATCGTGAGGAAACCTGCATATCTCTAGAGAATTCTGGGGATATGTGTAACCTACCAATCCGCATCGGAGCAGCGTGGTAGGTCTTAGCTCCAATCCTCTCCAAAAAAAAAAACGGAGAGAAGAGGCCTATGCCCAGCAGTGGGATAGTAACAGGCATAAAGTATGACACTGAATATTTATGATAGGCTATGTGTGATAAGGTGATGTAATATCGGAAATATCCTAGGCAAAAGAATTTTAACTATCTTTATGTTTTTACAAAATCACAAGTGACGCGATATCCGCATAGAACAGGCCTTTTTGAAACTTTCTTCACGATGCTCGTATTTTTCAGGTACCAGTGGATAAGATTGTGGAAAACCAAAACCTGTTGTCGATGTGAAAGTAATAAAATGTAGATGTATCTGATTGTAATATTAATAAAGAAAGTTGGAAGGAATTTGTAGAAGTAGGCGTTACTTTGTTGAATTCCATATTACAAAAGCATTTGTAGCAAATAATTCTATTATTAAATTAAAGCAGTAACTAAACAATACTTGCAAAAACTAGCATAATCTATAATTAAATTATTATTACTGAATATATCTGTTTAGACGAGAATTGTTGAATGTTGTTGTTGAATTCCAAAAACTTTTAAATTAGATCGATATAAATATTTAGAGTTAAAATAATGTTACTATTCATTATTAAACCATATTAATTAATATAAAACATCTGTTTGAAATAAGTGACATTAGAATACAGCAAACATTTAAATGTTACGAGTAATGGGTATAAACGGGTTAGTGGGCCATGGGAGTAAACCGGGACAAAAGGGTGCGGCGAGGCCTTTATAAAGGTGAGTTCTTGCCTGCTATGTTTCCCTGGTAGATATTTATTTTTATGGGCTACGGATAAATGTCAGGGGAGTGCCGGGCGGCGCCTTATGGGGCTTTCGTTATGACTTACTAAGCTTTACAGTTCCATCACAACCATAAAGAGTATAATATATATAGTCATAACTATATATTTTATAATGTATGGCTGTACTAAGTAAAATGGAAGTTGATGAGATGCGATATAAACGGTACAAGTATCGTATATCTTCCAATTTTTTTAACAAATAGATATTTCCACGCCTGGAATATAGCTTTGAAATTTTTTTCAGGTTGCACTATCCCGTGGAACAGCTTATCGAGACTTTTTATGGGTCGCCTGTTCATTACGTAGAGGTTCTTCCAATGCTGCATTTACATTGCGAGATCGTAGTTTCAACACTTTAAGACGCCGACGGCCTAACGCCGTGGGTATTTCTATACTGCGTAAGAAGCTCGAGTTTAGATCATGTAGAGAAAATCTAAGCTCGCGCCGTCGTTGCTGAAGCCAACAGTTTCGGATAATGTCTGTCTGAAAGTGATCGTTTTTCTCAAAATGTATTGAACGAATTTTCGCACGTTTTTTTACTAAAAGGTAGTGCTATTCTTAAGGAAGCTTAATTATCGCGGTGTCGGGATTTACGCGGAAAACTTTGTGACACTGATAAACACGCGGGCGAAGCCGCAGGCGCGGGTAGTTTTATAATAAAGTATCTGGTTGACCGAGCCTTGTTCGGTAATTTTTTACACAATAAAAAAAAACTTAAAAAATAAGTTTAACAATTGGGTAGGTGGGGTTCGATCCTAGGTACATATTTTCATTTCTCTAAACCGCCTGTTCCACGAATAAGCTACGCTGAGTTGACAATTTATGGCAAAAATTTTGTGTTTTAAGTGTATATAAAGTGTTTTATGTTCAATGTAAATTTTTTGCTGCCCAAAAACAAGGATAAAACTAATTTTTTTTAATAAAACCTAGCTAGATTGATTTTTCTCCCCCAAAATCCCCTACATGCTGAATATCAGGAAAATCATAAAAGCCGTTTCCGAGATTCCGAAAACATAACATACAAGATTAACTCATTTAAATATTAAAGAATCAATGGCTGTGGTGTCTGACTCAGATTATAATATATGTTATACCACCCGCGCGAAGCCGGGCGGGCCGGCTAGTATTGTATATAAATAACAATAATTAATGAAAATTAACATAAAATTGATATACAAGGGGATATACACGGTGCCCCTACAGTACACACACAGTTGAATGAAGTTGAAAGATTTATAATTCAACACACAGTTGAATTATAAATTCTTTTATTTTGCTAATATACTCTTCTCGAAATTCTAATTTTTATTTTATTGCAAATTATTCGACTAATGTAAACAACTTCTTGTTCGATTCTATTAAATAAATACTTCATTTTCTTTACTTCCTTAAAATACTATAAAAATAATAACATAATAATTGAGCACTGTCTAACCATTAAACACTGTGCTTGATATGCAATACATGTGTGAATAATAACGCACACATACATTAAAGTAAACAGAAAGCCGGAGTAAATTCTTAATGAGTCTCCTAGTTATCCCTGATACCCTAGTGAGAAGGGAATATAAGCGTCCCTTATTTCTCACGCTCGCACCTTTTGTGCTCCCGGATTCCGCGACTAGGCATTCGTTGTCTCTTTTTAATTCCTGAGAAATTGTACTGGTACTTTGAGATCGTACTAGGTTATTTGGGAATGCCATAAGCGTAGTAATCCTTTTTTCATACTTTATGGAATAGATTTAACAAATAAATAATTAGTAATAATAGGTAAGTATAATGTATAATTTGTTGACGTGCTTAATAGAGTTTTTGTGTAGAAAGTGTAGAAAGTACACTCACTGGTGTGCGAACGGTTCGAATGTGTAACGATAAAGTTTTAGCTTATTCGCACTATTAGGGAACTCTAAATTTGTATACACCAAAATACGTAATATAAAAAATTTGGAATTTAATTTGGGGAAAAAATGTGGTAATTATTTTTATCAATGTATCTATTCTTTTATTATTTGAGTATGACATTTTTATAGATACTCTAAAGAATTACTTGAGATAATCTAATGAAATTTAATGTGAAGCGCGCGAAATAAAAGTTATGTTTCCGTGCTTATTCCACATATATAATAGTCGTAATAATAGCGTAGAAAAATATCGTTTTTAGAAATCATAAAAATGTCAATGTACAATTAAATTATATAATTTTTTAATTAGCTCTTTTATTTATAACTGTGTGGAACTATTCACGATACTCGATATCTTAACCTAATCCCTTGATTCAACAATAAAGTAGGAGGTTATTGGTCTAAGTTCTTCGTTATTAAATCGTGGATAGAACAATTGTTGCAAGAACAATTTGTCCTATCCGAAGAACAAATTAATTACATCTCCCATGTTTAAGAATAGGAAATGTGACTCTATTCTTCGGATAGTGCGGATTGTACATTGTTTGTTTCAAATAGAGTTTATTACAGAATAAAATAGTACAGTTCAAGATCGGCGACGGAATTTTTGTTGGTGGAGCTAAATTTATTTATAAATATAGATTTGTTTAATGTATTTGAGTGAGCGTGAAGTCTAGGATATTAAAGATCTACTATTTATGAAGGTAATATCACGTTGAAAGTTTTAATAATTGAAAAGGTATTATTCATACTGGTATTCTAAAAGCAAAAGTTTGTCCATGTTACGCTTTCACGATTTATCCGCTGGTGCGATGTATATACTTGAGAATAAAATATCCTGTTTTTCCTTCAGGATCAGAAAACCCAATATAGTGCATAACTGAGGGTATTTTAAGACTAAAGTCAAACGAAATCTCGAGTACTATTGGTTATAAAAAATGTATCTATACATTTTTGCATTAAATATATTATTTTATAAAAAGTCGTATCAAATCTTGATTATATATTTGGCAATATATAAATTTCAAATAATTTATATAATTAGGCGTTACTTTGCGTAGGCATAATACAAAAAGTAATGGAAATATTATTTTGCTATAATCCGCGATAAAATTCTTCGCGGATTATAGCAAAATAACATCTTCATTCCATCTTATATAAATTTCATTTAACGTGGATAAATAAATGGATCTCTATGGTTTAAAGGGTCATTGAAGTACCAAAATGCTAAAACAATTGGTTATACTTGGCTGTTGGGATTATAGCCACTACAAAAAAACGAAAGTTAAACCTTTATTAGAACTTAAACTGTTAAGCCTATGTTTTTTATATTTTAATTTTAAAAACACAATGAACTTTTTTGAATAAACAATTTATCATATCTTTTCTCATCCGAATAATGCGAATACTTCTCTAGAGCGATGAAAAAGGCCTTGAGCTATAATTAATAGATATTTGTCATAGCTATTTTTAACTATTTTATGGATATAATACTGAAAACTAATTTCTTAAATACATTTTAACTAAATTTGGTCTGATATTCAGAAATATTTTTTAAATAAAATCAGATTTATAATGACATCAAATCTGTATCACAGTTTAAATAAATTTCATACTAAAATTTAAAATATTGAATCGCTTACCTTTGTACATTATCAGGGTGCTTGCGAAATATACGAAGATCAGGAAATTCATTTTGCTAACCAATATATTAAAAAAACAAATCACGACGTAGCATACATTTATACAAATATACAAATCTTTTTGTTTTGTATAATTTTAATTTTGATAATAAGAAATAGAGAATTTTCAGAGAGAGTTTTCTAAAGCTTATAGTAATTCAGCGGTCAAAAATGCATTGAAGATAGTATTTCTCTAGCACAGAGCGCGTTCGCTACTTCGAAACCCGCGACACTATTTCAGCGATCCTGATGGTAGAACGTTTTCAGCGCAACTCAACCCCACCACCCTTTGATGGTGTTAAAATGGGGACAGGGAGCGTCCCAAGCCCATAAAGAAAATTTTCTTGGTGTTAGCTGAAACAATATTTGATTTCCGGCAGTTAATTAAGGTGTTGTATCTGGTTACGTTCGTGTTATCGTATTTTGTGGTGGTTGATTCACTTTTATTCAATCTCATAACCGTTGGGCAAAATCTAATGCTTTTTACGTATGTTTCCCGTATATCGCACGCTTAATCAAAAAAAGAATTATCTCCAAATTTCAATTTTTTGGGAATGGGCGTTTAAAGTTTTACACTTTTCCGACGTAGTCTTTAAAAATGAATAATAAATAAAATATCTATATAAGAAGATGATGTATAGTTCCAAATTATAGTTTAGTGTACTAGCCTTTGTTAGATAGAATAAAAAGTATAATTTATGGATTATAAATTATTAAATTATGACATTAAAAATATAAGTTCGTACTTACTTCAGTTTATGATTAATAATTCGATTTTATTTCAAATAATTTTCCGTCAGAAAACTTAAAGAAGCAGTTTATTAGAGAAAAGTTATTCAGATGTGGAATCTCAATCCAGTTTAATTCGTTTTATTTTAAATTATATAACTTTATTACAACAATATTTGTACGTATCTCGGATTTTTACAAACCTTGAGAATAAGAATTGGTTATTTCTTGGGTAAGGAAAAAAAATTTACAATAATATACACGTTTATTCGTACTGTCATTTTCAAATTCAAAATATTCTTTATTCAAATAAACTGTTTACTTGCTACCACTGATTCGGAAGTTTGTTTCTACCGAGAAGAAACCATCAAGAAACTCGGCGGAAAATCTTTTCAACAAAAAATAATTACAAATTGATTGGTTATAAGTTATTCGTTGCAGCTTGGTGCTGACTGCATTTGACAGGTTGTCATAATTAATTAATGTCAAATCGTCGTCAATTTGCCCGAAATCGCTTTTTTTGGTAAAAGTGGGTGAACTATTGATAGGTTGATTGGCGCAGCTAGATTTTATCTTGTCTCTAAAGAGATGACTAACCGAAACCTGAGGCTGAGATTCATTTTCAAGACTTTGGTCGTTATCAGGTTCCTTAATCGCAAAATTCTTCTTCGTTCCTTAGAAAATTACTGACAATGTTGAGCAGTTTTCTTGGAATTAATAAATTGAATAATGAATAAATAAATATATGGAACACTTACACACGCGGTCGTCCGTCCCCAAAGTAAGTAACTTACTACTTGTGTTATGGGTGAGAGACAAGTAGCGAACATATTATACTTATGTTTTTTTCAAATACATACTTAAATACAAATATACACGCAGACTCGAAGACCAACAAACTCATTTATAGAAATTGTTAGCCCTCGGCGGGAATCGAACCCGCGTCCCGCGAAACTGAAGGCAGGGTCACTACCCACTTTCTCTAAAGGCGGTAGTCTCTGCCATATTGAGAAGTGAAAGAGATTGGAAAGCCGTAGTCTCCTTTTGTGAAACCATCATGGTCAGGAAGGAGACTGCCGAGCGTAACCGCGAAAGGGCTGATCCTTCTCGCAGGCAGAGACGAAGGGGCCGTAGAAACCGCCCTAATTGATAGTCCCGGCCAATGGGACCTCTGGGGTCACGATCGGTCAGAGTGGGGGCTGTGGTCGTTCCTTTCGACCCCGAGAGGAAACTATACTTTGTGCAGTATATACTTTGTGTACTATATTTTGTGGAGCACGATGTGCACGGCACTAGAGAGACCTCGGTGCAGTTCGTCAGAGATCCCGGGGCCTCTCTGCTAGTGCGGAGGCTGTCCATCGAGGGGGTTTTAGTGGATAGAAATTCCACATAACCAGATCTCACCCCTAAGAGTTCCGGTATCTTTTTGAAGATTTCCAAGGGTCACTACCCACTGCACCAACGGGCGAGTCAACATAGAAGATGTTGACCTATCAGAATCAAGAGACGTACTAGACGTGTATGGGCGTGAAGACGATAGACTAGAAGAAGTATCGTTGACGTGCCGTAAAGTTCCATATTAGCTATTTTATTTTGTACGATATCATTATTCTCATGGATGAAGGAATCGTCACTGTCATCATAAGGCATGAGGCTTGTTTTACATAAACTTATGTTTTACAGAATTGGAATTAAATAAAAAATAGGAAATTAATCGTGAAGGAAATCAATTTAAGTTGAAAACGTTATTACAGTCTTCAACTTAATCTTACTTACTTAATATACTTATTTGGTATATTTTCATCTGCGATTTTATTGTTAAACACAGCTGCTGTTAGGGTAATGGAGTCACATTCTTTAGCCTCTCCATTTCGATTTTGACTAATGGAAGTCAGTACAATTAAATTAAAAATTCGACATGCTCACCACGACCTCATCATGGAAAACAAATGTATTTAATCTGGTTAGAAAACTTTTTTAATAAGACTAAAGTAGTTACGGGGATGTTTTATTTCATTGTAAAAGGAAATAACTTAAAATATCACACTTCTTTTTGTTTTTTTTTATTCTTAAACCGTAATAAAAATAATTGATATACATCTATCTAATAACCTTTTAATAATAAACTGAAGGTACTCCGATTCTTTCAAACAACTTATAATATTTTTTTAAATAAAGAAGCATAAATAGAATTATTCCGAAATTCCGTGGCATAATTTTAGTAATATAGTGAAATAAGTCTGAATGATATCTTTTTATCAATAATAAAAACAAGAAATTAGGCTCACTCTTTAGTAATATAAAGAGTTATTAGGTTTTATATCGCCCTAGAATCTCCTTACTTTCACTACTGCTGGAACATGTCTGAATCTTTCCCTTTAGTGTTATCAAACAGTTCACACGAATTTGTCAAAAAGAGCGAAACTATTATTTATTTCATTCATATAAATCGGAATCGTATGGTTGTCGAAGCAGATCTATTCTTGGGGTTACGTTATAAAGTTTTAAATTGAAAACTCCAAACTGGCAATTTTTGAGTTGTTTCTTTTTTTGATTAAAGGTGCGATATGTTGCCGCTGTAAATATTGTGAAGATATACACGAGTTTTATATAAAACTCATAGCAATTCATCCATATTTAAACACATTCTCCCGACGCGTTTGTCTCTTTGTTCGCGATAAACTCTAAAGCTACCTACTAAATAGATTTTCAAGGGTTTCTCACTAATAGACAATGTGACGAAAGTTAGAGTGCACAATTTGTTAAGGTTTTATCTACATTAGTTTAAATATGACTATTAATGTTAAACGTTTCGGAAAATACAAACCACTTAGGAGTTTTAATCAAAAGCCCTGCCTAATGTGTCTGACATGCAATAAAATAATGTATGGTGGAGATATTTCTCTGTTAAAGAGCTACGAAAAAGTCCGCGGTGACATATCGCACGCTTAGTATTAAAGTGACCTAATTCAAACAAGTCGCTTTGTGGCAAATTCCGGTGAAGCGTAGCGTGGCGCTTACAAAACTCGTGAGCGTTAAAGAGTCCCATTACTTGGAAGAACAAGAAAACACTAGTTTTTTTTTAATAATTCGTAGCGTGATTTTTATTTTTTATTTTATTAACTAATTTTGGTTTAGGTCGCTTTAATACTAAACGTGCTATATATATCTTTTACAGATAACTTACTATACCAAATCTGACTTTTTCTTAGTCATTTAGCAAGAATAAAATGTATAATTAAATCTTTATTTCAGCGAGTATAAGTTATAAAATTTACTTTCGCTCTTGCCGTCGAAACCAGATTCCTTGGCTATTACTAGACTTTTAAAAAAATCTTGAAATCGTCTAGCTAATCCACCCTTATAACTTAATACGATAGATGTACCGAAGAAATTCGACGAACTTTACAGTCCTAATAAACTATGTCATAAAACCGGACGGGACTATTTGACAAACAAAGCCATCTGCCTAATTGGACGGTTTGGGAATCGGCAAAGGTTAGGGCGCGCAATCATGTCGCGACATTTACCACCCACTGCCTTTCGAATGGTTATTTTTATAAGCCAGATTTACGTTTTGATAAAAGCCGTGAGTAGAATAAACAACCCTTATTTCTTACCGAGGTGCCTCATTCCTTACCGAGGTGTCGTAAAAGGCGACTAATATAAGTTTAGCCGCCATGTGGTATCCGGCTGAGTAGAATAGACCACTCATTTCTTACCGAGGTGTCGTACAAGGCGACTAAGGTAAGTTGACCCGTCATGTGGTATACGGCTGAGTAGAATAGATCACCCTCATTTCTTACCGAGGTGTCGTAAAGGGCATAAAATACCTAGCCAAATCATGTGACCACATGTTGTGCACTTCGAGTAGGATAAGGGCAGGAGAATAATGACTTTCGTTGTAATACTCTAGTCAATAGTTTATTTTTCAAGCGCTTCCACTGATTGACTAGATCCTAATTTTTCTTTCCCATTAGTCTAGGGACCAATGGTATGGGTTGACCTAAATGACAAAGCCTCCTTGACCTGTTTTGTCAACTTATATATGCCGTAAAGAGTAAACCAACGTTATGGTGGTGATAGAGTATCTACTAGAAATGTTATATTCGTTTGGTGCCTATTTATTGAAACTGCATTAAGATTAGACTTTATTTATTAACTTGTACAGATTTAGAACCACTCAAGACGACGTACGAGGACAGAAGGGAGGACCAAAGACATTACAATAGACAAGACACGAATTGACATAGGTATAACATTGTATAACAGAAATACTAAAAAGTATTGTACCTATACTTTTTACACAATATTTCAAATTTGTGTTTATAATCTTTTTCACATTTATTCTACAGTTCTACGTACTTTTGGTCAGTGGGGAACGACCATTTTTTTTCTTGTGTTATTTGTATATTATATTAATATTTACGAACAAGTTGAATATTTTTGACCTTTAGGTTTCATTCGATAGGTACATTGAACACAATACATTGTAAATGTCACCCATTTAATTAATTCATCGACAGGTCCGCATTAGAGTTAATGACACGATAAAAGCAGTCTTTTTTAATCTGGAGTTACATGTCCATATGCATATACCTATCACCTACAAAACTAAATATTTATAGATTACTAGCGGCTCGCTCCGGCTTCGCACGGGTATAAAATATATAGCCCATGTCACTCAGTGAACTCTGTCACTCAATTCCTTCCTCACGGCATTTTAAATCTGTAATATCTTCGAAAATGGTTATTTAAATTATATGCTGTAAACGGCCATATTGATCTATATTAAATCAACAGTGTACTTAAGGTACTTAATTGGATAAGAATTAATGCTGTATTGTTTAAAATTGCTTTGATAATAAGGCATTATTTTTCGTAAAAAGAAAATGACAAAAAAATGCTATTGTGGGTTATATACATATATTATCGCGGTGTTTTCTGTAGACCTTTTCAAGGGGCACACAGAAAGCGATTTTGTTTTATACTACGTAGTGATAAGTATAAAGGAGAAATATCGTTGTTTTATAATAATATTCATATTTCGTTACGATCCTTCGATCAGTCCGTGTTAAGTAAACGTGAACAGCAAGCACGCTATTAAGACGTGCGTGGCCAAACTTTGGGCATTTAAAAATAGCGCGTCAGAGCCACTAATTAAACAGAACAATCATCTATTGAAATGTACAAGTCAAGTGCACTTTACCTAAATTAATGTTACTTCACACTTCGCTATGTTAAATTAGGGTATCTTTGTTAATTTGTAAGATCTATATACCAGTTGTGATGTATTAGTGGTTAGAGCGCTACTTATCATCATGAGGAGGTATCACGGTTTGATAATTTCATACATATTTCTTCTCGTATTTTAAGTCAAGAAAGCCTGAATAAAACAAAGAAATGTTATAAATATGTTTTATTAACTGTAATTTACATTGATAAATTCTACAGCCAATTTCATAAATACTTGGAACACAATTGTTTTTATACACGAACTGTTTTCTAATCTTGAATATTTTGCGAATTGTATTTTGAGCAATATGTATTACATACTATACTATAATATCGACGGGTGCAAAGTAAAAAAAGTTAACTACAATTTTGAGATTTTTTTATTATTGCAGTAATTAACTAAAAATATCATGTTCTACAACATGGTAAAAACAAAAAACCAAATTTCGCACTATTTCTAGTACTTTTGTCATATATAAGAAGACATCTACTCCTATTTTGTAAAATTGCACGACGTGACTACGGTTAACTACCGCTGGCCGTTTTCACGCGGGACGCGCGGGGAGCGCGCGGTCATTCGTACTGAGGCATCAGTCAGATGACATGTTCTTCGCTGACCGGAAAAAGATTATTGTTTGTCGTAGAAAATAAACACGTACTAAAAAACGTGTTTATTTTCAACGTTTATATTCGTTTTTCGTGTTTATATTCGTGTGTCAAATTATTACAATCACAAACTAATTTTAATACATAGAAAATGTTGCAATTACTGTCTATACTGAAATATATTAAGAATACTTTATTAAATCTAGATTTTTAAATTGCCATGTAGAAACGACCAAGTGGCAGTTGACACAGTTGTCATATTTTCAAATACAGTGTAGATAAAGACAACTGCAATATCTCGTAAAGTTATCATAATTAAAAGAAATGAAATAAACACGTAGATGCCTTATTAAATAATTAATCGGCAATGAAAATTTCAACAATTATTTTGGTTCAAAATAAACAAAATGGGAGCATTTTTTCTTATTAAACGCTCTCCTGAAAACTAGCTGTTTTGTATATAACTCTTTATACTTTGCACCCGTCGATATATACCAGTCAAATAAAATGATAACAGCGCGTCAGTTAATCGAAGCGATATTTCTATATAAGTTTTATTGTCCGTGGTTTTTGTTTGTTAAGAATTAGTAGATTTAAATGAAATTAAAAAAATATCCGTTATTTTAAATTTTTTATTTGTAATAACTAAAACATTTTATATACGAAAGTAGGGTTAATGCAAAATTGATTGATTTTTTTAGCAATTTAGCATTGACTACTGGAAAATTAGTTTAAATAGATAAGTATTTATATCTGGGCGAAGCAAAGTAACCAAACTGTTAATGGTTTGAATACAGGATTGATGACTTGATATTTTGGACAGTTTTTTACATAACCTGGTAATAAATAAATAAGCATAATGTTGCTTAGCGACATTACATGTAAAGTAATAAGAATATTATTATGAACCGGATTGGAAGGAAATAAAAATAAATGCATTCTAAACAAATTTTTTAATTTATTATTTATGTGTGTAAAACCTTAAATAAGATGGTTAAGTATTTAACAATAATACGTTAACGCGAGATTATTACATATTTAATACGTAATACATTTTTTGTGGCCTTGGTAGTATTATGCTTTATTCACATTTCGGCAATCAACTTTGGTATGTGAGTTTTTATTAACCAATGTAAGGAGACAATGGTATATAAGCGACGAGTATCAAATGACTACGACAGCTACATTTCGGTTAATTAATGTGCGACCTTTATTTGAAAATTCTGTTTCTTTAATATTTGACCGTTCAATCTAAAAATTTGCAGAATTACCAAAATCAGTCATTACAACCTGGTTGAACGTTAAATGAGTTACTTAAAAAATAGACTCCGGGTATATAAACTAGTAAATAAGAAAAGAAATTAGTTAATAATAATGCATTAAAATCTATCAATAGAAACACTACATAAAGATTATTAATAATCTAATCAGTTGGTTGTTTTTTTTATAAAAGTAAGAAAAATAAAGTAGCGAGTAAGGGAGCTTGAAATGATTTGTAGTTGTGCAATTAATTTAATTAGATTTAATTTCAATGAATTTATAATTTTATGTACGATTTTAAATATCAAGTATTGACCGAAAATGATTTTAGTTTAGGAACGCTAATGAAAAAATATAGCCAATGTTTCATAGACCTATGAAATAATAATTTGGTTATTTATTTTTCGTCTTTGGTCTATCATCTTGTCTCTTTCATTTAATATAATTAATTATTGGAATCATAATCATTAAATGAAAAAAGTTACATTTATTAGCCAATAATTTCTCCGTTATGTTAAAAGATAGTCCCTTAATTTGAAACCGTTTAATATCTTGTACATTAATAGTCTGAGTACTTATATTTAATAGAACAAGAAAAAATGGAAAAATACGGTAATATTGATGCCTCAAATGCAAATAGAGCATAAAGTAAACGAAAAACATTTTTTAAAAGAAACCTGCGTCAACATTGCAATATTAAAAAGAACACTATACAACTAGATATAAAATTATTTCATTATCACCGCACAATATTTTATACAACAGAAAATCAAAATGGCAGTTACTTAGACAAACAATATGGAATACATAAAAATACATCAATCAACAACCGCCCATACATCAACCTCAGATAAAAAATAAAGACTACACACAGAATTTCTAAAACTATTATTCTATGACTATTATATACATAATGTACACAAATTGAACTAATTTCGTCTAATTTGAGAGGGTTTGGCTTTTTATTTAAGAATTTTACTACAAGTCAATGTGTGGCTGAAGATAGTTTTTATTATGTTCAGAAAATTAATATGCTATATTAACAGGTGCAATATAAACATTAACTATTGCTATAAAATATTTGTCGGGTCATTACATAATATTGATTGTAACATGCCATAGGTAAGTCATTGGCAAAATAACTGTAATATATAACAGTTTATTCATTAATAATTATTTATTAATTTATCGAGTATTATTGAATGTTTATAATTGTTAAAAGAAAATAACAGTTATTTATATTTATTACCAGAAGTAGCCCGACTATTTCAGGCATACCTGGAAATCCCATTAACTTATTATAATAAAAGTAAACTATAAATTTTGATAATTATTTATTAATTATTAATTACGACACAAAGTATGTTAAATATGTAAGATGTTATTAAAATATAAATAAAAAAAACCATTTTATTTAAGATTGCTTTTTTAAATTACTTATATTCAATAATTCTAGATGGAATCGTAAAAAGAATCGATAACCTTAAACGGCGCAGCTTCACATTTTAATGGTTAACCACTCTAGAAATCGGACTATGAATATCTTATTTTGAGTAGACCACAATATAAATATGGATGTTACTTATTATTAAATTAATAATAATTACAAGAGAAAACTAAAGCAACTATTTTATTATTTGCCATCTGCGATGATAATTAAATCCGATTTGACGCCAGCAGTCCATTTCATTGACAAAATCATTTGATATTTACCGCGAACGCCAAATCAGTTCATAAAACATTAAATTAAAGACACAATATCTAAATAGGCCAATTACTTATTACCTACAAGTAGATTCCATTAAATTTACCCATTCCCTTGTCATAGACAATTAGACTTAGATAAAGTAATAGAGTTATTATACTTAGAGCAGAGAAGCCAGCCTAAAATGTGATATATTACATTAAACACAAAGCAAATCAGGGTGTTCTATTTGTCTCTCTTTTTATACGTGATTAGACAAAGACGAATTATACGAGTGTTATCTTTCTTCTCGTTATTTATTATGTCATTGTCACATACAGGTCTGCCTATGGCTCCTCTTCTCATAATAACTCTATGGTTAAAACTCTATGGTATAAAGTTCCATTTTGTGTTAAAATTGACTAAATTCTATATTTCAAATACTAATTATAAATATAAAAATGCCATAATATATTTAATTAATAATTTTATTATAGTATGAGATCTAATAAATAAGATTATAACACATCCAATTAAAAATATTAATATTATAATAACAAATTAATGATTGTAATTGATTGTAATATTTTGTATACATAAAATGTGTATCTGTTATTTATATTTAAAGGAATTTACAAAACGTTTATTTATTGTATTTCCAACAGACTATTTAAAAATTTGTTTCATTATTTGCGAGTATGTAATACAGTACTAATATATTGTATAAATTATTATTAATATATGTGTATATTTAATTCTTAAGCAATTAAAATGTATTATTTCTTTAAGGACTATTTACAAGTCGTAAAATAGAGTAATATATTGTTCATGATTGTACAGTTTTATTTTTGCGTCATTTTGATTTGAAAATTATTTTCTTAATAAATTAATGTATTACTTATTTTGGTTTAAATATATCATTTCAAATTCTTTACAGCTGTACTACAAATAAAATATTTTGCATTATTTTGATATAATTTGGTTTAAGTAATTAAAATATTAGTCCTTAAAGTAATATTACATCAATTATTATACACGAAGCATTATTTAAAATGTACAGCTACATTTGGCCTACAATAACAAATGTATCTAAATTTACTATTGACTATATTTTATTAATTTTATCGAGATATGCTTTTCACTGCAAGCTCTTTTTTCTAGATTACCGAATATAATTGTATTAATTTAATCAATCTATAAAGTTAGTATCAAGGAAATAAAAGTAACAAAATTAAAAGTTAAGAATAAGAAATAAATAAATAAGTAGTATAGGTACATAAAGGCTTTCTTTTTCTCACAGGATACATGTTTTTAATTGTAATTGCTGATCAATATTATTGAATTATTTAAAAAACGAAAGTTATATATGAAATGATAATTATTTTCAGCTCATTACTGTGAAAGTTAATATAAGTTTACCTCGAAATTCGTTGTTCCGAATAACAATACCTACGTAATTGTAATGACAAAAAAAAATGTCATATACGTTATTTGTGTACGAAATGATTTATTCAATAACACGTAATTTTGACTGTCATATCTAACAAAATATATAATGAAATATACATACATACATAACGATAAAATAATATACGAAAAATGAGCATCTAACACCTTTTTTATTGAGTTAATAATTGCAATATTTATAGAATTAATAATTCAATCAGTAATTAAATTTTATGCTGATAGTACAATCTCATATAGAGTAAGACGAAATTTAAGCCACTAAGAATAAAGAGAAAAAGAAATTTTGCATAAGTAAGTTAACCTACAGCTTTCATACGTAATTTAGTGATACTTTTAGCTGTAGCAGCGGAACTCATATTTGCATAATCCGGTTTTCAATTAAATTATAAACAAAAAGAATTAACAAAGCCATATAATTTTGAAACAAACGTTGCAATTTATGTAATTAAAATCAAATTAAAAATTATTATTGGAAAGAGTTCCCGGAATATTAATAAAAAATGGAGAGCCATTTCCATTTACTGAAAATTAAAAAATTAAAACCAATTATCTAAAAACCAAACCTATAATTCTAAATTTGGTTGTCTTCTTGAGCAACAGCGGTTCTCTCAGCAGCGCGGTAGAGTGGGTTTTTGTCCTTGATTGGTAAGGGGTGAGCTTCAGTGTTGAACACCCATTCTTCTAACGGCAGGAGAGAATCGTCAGAGAAGAGCAGGTATAAGTACTGAAAAAGATTTAATTTCAGGTTAAAAAAAAGACCGAATCGATATTAGCAGTATATGTGTTCACTTCGACTGTACGCATAACACGTCCACTCTCACCAAGGGGCGCTCGTGTTACTGACGTGGTGCGGTTGGAGACAGTTTCCTAACAATGTTTCCTACGTGTGAGTCATTTTAGGTATATTCATGTATGTATTATACGTATGTGTCTTGTATACACATATACATATATATATATATATATATATTATCTCAACCCATATATACTACAGATAAAGAACAACGATATCCAGTTTGCGATTAATTTAACAAATTTAAAAAATTAAATTTTTTAAAAATAATTTAAAAAAACAAAAAGGTTACCTTGAGTGTCTCAGCCAGGAAGTAGCTCTGCTGCACGTCGTCCCCCTGTGGCGGGGAGTGGTACACGTTCACTAGCCCCGTGTACCCCCCCTCCACGCGACAGTTCTTCTCTAATGCCTGCGTGCAATGAAACGTAGTATATGTAAATATTAATTACATTATGTTGCTAATCAACACACACACACAGTCATACTCGTATATATATATATACTACAGGACAGAATTTTTATTGTGTGATTAAATGCTGTGATTATAATGGCTTTCAGTGTCACAGGACGGGACAATTATATCTATTAAAGATACAGCATAATAACCTGGACAGCCTCCCAGCCCCAGTCGCGGTACTTCTGATCTTTAGTCAGGCGCCACATAATGAAGTAACTCTCGAAGGTCTCGGGTCGCAATAGATAGTTTTTCTCGTTGCTCTTCATACCTCGCGCCTCCGCTGCACCCGAAAATCTGTAATTATCAATGAATAGTTTTAAAAATTAAAAAAAAAAAGTTTAGAAAAATATAATCAAACTCGGGCAGACACCAACGAGTTTTTCTGCTAAAACGTGTCTAATTATGTATGTATGTATGTGTGTCTAATTGATAATTGCAATTTATCACATGCTTTTCGGTAAAGGTTCGGTTCGGTAAATACATCGTGAGAAAACCTGCATATGTCTAAATAATTCTGTAGATAGGTGTAACCTACCAATCCGCATTGGAGAAGCGTGGTAGGTCTTAGCTCCAATCTGATCTTAGCCCAAGAGCAGCAGTATTTTCAGCAGTGGGATAGTAACAGGCTGCTACTTACTTACTTTATTTAGTTTTAAAAATTACGAAATAATAATCAATAAACAATACTAAGGCAATACGACAACAAATTAGTGGACATATCTTTTAGACAAAACCAATGTAAAACCTATATAAATCACGTTTGATGAATAATCATAATCTTATTTTCTGAAATGCGGTAGATACAATGAGATGGTGACCATATTTTTAGTTTCCCAACATTCAATAGTCCAATATATTAATATTGTGCAATTTATTTTAAATTTTAAAATCATACATTAAACGGGAACATATTTACAAACTTATAATAACGACACTAGATTTTAGGCTTACGAGCTGATAACATAATTTTACATTAAAAAAGGCGCAATTCATTACGCACTTGTTGAAGGAAAACAACTTGATGTAACAAGAATATCCTTATAGAATCCCTAGGAGGCTTACACAGCCTTACACAGCTGTATTAAAGACGAATTTATTAATATACTATGTAATATTTATAATACTCCAACTACTTGTCATAATAAACAATAGGTTATTGTTATAAGTAGAGGTTCACGCAAACTGTACCTAAAAGCTTCTGGACTAAGTTTAGTGTCGGAGCGGTCGTATGCTTCATGGCAGGTGTGGGTAAGCTTTTTCGCGACGTCCATATATTTATCAGCTAGCGAGTTCTGGAGTGTTGTGGACGCTAGCGCAAACATTCCACCTGGAATAATATATTACATAGTTAGAAATACAAATCCCGCCGTGTGGCATGGAGTTATAAAGGTCGATTGTTGGAGGCGTTAAAGTTATTTAAAGCCAAGCCAAACTGTCGTATCGGGCTGGATATCGTAAAATATTTTTATTGGCATTTAAAGAGAGCATTTTTTTCCAGTGTTAATTGATACGCATTTAAAGAGTTGAGCTGAGAAATTATATCTGCTATGTAAAAATACCATTGGAATAATGATATCTCCCGTATTTCTAACCGAGGTGTCGTAAAAGGAGACTAAGGTAAGTCGACATCAGGCAGGCGGCCGTACGCAAAATACGAAGCCAAATCATGTGACAACATGTTTATAACATGTTGTACCGACCCCACTTAGAGTAGGATAAGGGCAAGAGGATGATGACAATTGCTAATAATCTAAAATGGCTTAAATTGCGTTATGTGGATCTTACCTGCGAAGCATGACAGATGATCCATCTTCTCCTCATACACACGCCCGTACTTGATCTCGGCGAGATACGAGAGTCCTGAAGGTGACGTGCGCAGCATCTTTTCGAGAGCCGGTTGCATGGCCTCGTCGAACATGACTCGAGCTTGCTCATCCTCCAAATTACTAACTAACCACGCCTTTAAAAGATATTCATAGAAAGAATCACCCAACGCTCCCAATGAGGTGTGCCCTGAAAACAATGTTCAATTCAAATTCGAAATATTCTTTATTTAAGTGGACTTGGAAAATAAGTAAAGCGTCAACACTACTGCTATTGAAATTAGTATATTAAAGGAATTCTGAAAGTTGCGTCCATTATAGAAAAGATGAGAAGTGGGAGAGTAAATTCGTATGGACATGTAATGAGGAGTGACGAAAATCATTTAACCAAGAGTTTTTAATATGAATGTGGATGAATATACGACTAGAGTGAGGCGATTCTGAAAATAAGATGGATGGATTTAATTATATGCATATAAAATGAGTAGCAAAGTTTACAAATGATAGAAAAGATAAAGATGATGTGATGGAAGATAAAAACAGAATGTGCCGCCCCAACTTAGAATGAGATAAGGGTAGGAGAATGAATGATGATCAATGCTGAAAGATCTTTAAATAGTAAACAATATCGATATATAATTAGTTAATATCTGGATAACCGAGTCTTGCTCGGTAATTTTTTACAAAAAAAAACTTAAAAAAAAGGAAAAATAATTATTTTGTTGGGGATCGATCCTAGGCATTTACATTTCTCGTGACTCACCGAATAAGCAACGCTGACTTGACAATCAATGGCGAAAATTCAATTCATTATAAATATTAGTGTTTTTTAGTGCCCAAAAACTGGGGCAAAACAATTTTTTTTTTACATAAAACCTAGCTAGATCAATTTTTCCCCCTACATGCTGAATTTCAGGAAAATCGTTGGAGTCGTTTCCGAGATTCCAAAAATATATATACATATATACATACAACATTAACTCATCTAAATATTAAAGATTTAGGTAAAAATATTTCAAATAACATACTTTGCCCCCATAGTCCGGTACGTGGGTTTATGTAATTCGGATAGAGCCCGTCCGGCTTTTGTATGTTATGTAGCACATCTCGAATGCGATCCACCTTCTGTCTGTAAACTGCACAATTAATAAGAATAAGAATAAAATATATAATAATAGTATAGTAAAATATATAAATATAGTAGTATTGAAGCCTGGAAAACCAATATTAACCACTCCACCGATTATTAATGATTAATATTATTTAATTATCAAATGTAATCAACTTCATTTATTTTATTTCTTATATATAACAAAGTAGCTTTAATACTAAGGTGAGAAACTGTTGCAGATAAGCCAAGAATTTTATGGTTCAAAAGAAAACCCCTTATTGGACGAGAAACTCTTTAACCACTTATTAAGTCGCATTGTTTGTAGATTTCCTCTATAGAGAAAATCTACAAACAATGCGACTTGACAATCCGTTGGTCGCTTTGACTTGCAGAGACGCCGAATGCAAATGCATGGTGTAATTATACTAGCATAGGTAAGCCAGCCTAAAATATGCCTTATTACAATATAGAGAAATAAAGAAAGCAAATGAGGGTGATCTACCTGTCTCTCTTTGTCTTTTTAATGTGTGATTAAATAAAGACGAGTACATAAATACGAGTTTCGTCTATCCTTTTATTTGTTGCGACACTCTCACTAACAGGCCTTACTATGTCTTCCACTATCAGTGCACGAATCACGTCCCTTCAAGCTTCCAATATTCAGAGATTCATAGAATATATAGGTCTTTTACAGGACAGGAAAAGGGAATAAAGGTGGGATAGTTCTTTTTAGTTTTAAAATTGTACAGGGAATAGTAAAATTAATAAGAATGATGTAAGGTCGTTACAAATTCACAACATTATTATCAATACCAGGTTGACCGAGCCTAGCTCGGTAAGTTTTTAGAAAATAAAAAAGGTACTTCAAAAAAATAAATAAAAAATAATAGTGTAGGTGGGGTTCAATCTTAGGTATTTTCATTTCTCGAGATCACCCATTTCCCGAATATGCTACGCTGACTTGACATTTCAAAATTGTGTTGTATAATATCTATATATCTATATATATATATATATATATCTATATATATAAAAGAAAGTTGGTCTAAGTTACACTATTTATAACTCAAGAACGGATGAACCAATTTGGCTGAAAATTGGTGGAGAGGTTGCTTAGAACCAGGAGACGGACATAGGATACATTTTATCCCGTTCGACCACATTTATTTTATCCCGTCAAGTCACTATAAAACGTAGTATAACAAAAACGACTATGACATGGAATGACAAAACATAAATGACAGCTATACGTAATTTTGTCTTTGGTTAAGTATGGTAAAAAATTTGACAATTATCAAAATAATAGCTAAACTTCACTACGTAGTATAGTAATAAGAAAGCTGTGAATGTTGTATATAAAGACATTCTGTAATTAATTGTAAAAATAAAATACATAGGGAAAATATAAAAGTAAAAGAATAAAATGTAGTATATGAATTGAAATATTGCGAAGATAGCAGGGAATCTTAATGGTATAGGGAAAGAGGAATTGTTTTAATCCAAATTAAAGGCGTGCGGGCCACGGGCAGTAATGAATAAACCAAAACTACTGGATAGATTTTAATAATTTTTTTTCACTGAGTGACATAGGCTATATATTTTACACCCGTGCGAAGCCGGAGCGGGCCACTAGTATTCAATAAATTAAAAGAAACTTTTCTTTTTTTTATGCCCAAAAACAGGGATTAAACGATTTTTTTACAATAAAACCTAGATAGATCGATTTTTCTTCCTCAAAACCCCTACATGCTGAATTTCATGAAAATCGTTGGAGCCGTTTCCGAGATTCAGAAAATATAAATATATACATACAAGATTAACTCATTTAAATATTAAAGATACAGTAAGCTGTAAGTGTATATTAATTCGTGAACATTTGTATACTCACTTTCTTTTCCCGTCACATCGCTCAGGTAGGTGAACTCCATGTGCAGTGTGCCCACTTCTGAGAGTATACTATTCGCGCCTGCCCAATGATATTGACGATTTACCTGTAGATTGGAAACATATTCAACTGATAATTTTTAAACCTTATTGTTTTAGTAGTCTATTAAATAATATTATTGCAATAGCATCGTATTAAATTTCAATTGAAGGATGAATTCTGTAAGCAATTTTTATTTTTGGTTAATACATCAAACTTGTTGTTTTTAATACTGTATAATTAAGATCCTGATCAAATATATATTTCTATGATAAACTTTGTAATTTTGTGCTAAGGTACATCTCACAATACTCAGCAAATGTCTTGAAAATAGTTTACTATAAGTAGCCTGAACAAATTGAACAAAAAATATATACGAAAAATATATAGTATTTTGAAGCAAGAATTCGTGTTATTTCGTTCAAATGAATAAATATAAAAAGGTTATAGACATTTAATATAAGTAAAAACAACTTTTTAATATTATAAGTTAATTAGACTAGTTAAACTCCGAACTTAATTTATACACTATTAACTTCATTATACTTTCAATGACATATTATTATTACTTCGTAAGTATAAAACTTTTATATCTTGTTAGGTGAGAAAAACAATTTGCTGTATTCTGTTTGTAGCATCAGATATAACCCCCAGACAATTCCTTCAAAACGAGCATTTAATTTCGTTTCAAATCCAGAGTTATCCTCCAAAATATATTTCTGAGTGCTCAAATAATACACTATTACAGTATTTTCTTTCATCGCAAAAATTGTAAACACATCTGTTTTTTTTTATTTTCTAAACTGTACTCGATTCTTACGTCCATTATAATGTTCTATTTGCACATACTCTGAATTTTGACGACAAAATTTCCTATGTTTGCATTATAAATTATCGTCTAAGTTCTAGACCACTTTTTATTTCCAAAACGATGTCAAAACAGACGTAGTCATTATAATTTACCCTCAGATAAAATCCCAATATCATAAATTCTTTCACGATTTTTACACATCATTGTAAATAACTATTTTTTCCTTTAAATTGTACCTGTTTAATTTATTGAAACAAGCGAGATTTGAAAGCACAAAATTGCGCTAATCAATTTGCACATTTTCATAATTTTATCAACTTAACGAGTAAAGGTTTAAGTTTGTATCGTTCTTGTTTACTAATTGACTCTCTAATTGTTACAACTCATAATAGGTCCCAGATAATTGAAGAGATCATTACCCAACGTTTAATGATCTCTTCAATTTCAACGATTTCAAGAATCCATTGAATTTTAAGCATTTCACATTTGCAATAATGACACTCAAGTCCCTGTAACTCGAATTTAGATTCCATACTCTTTTTTTTAGACTTTAATTGAGTTTTGACTTAACTGTAAAATATGAATCTATAAATAATTTTTCAATGCTCAGCTTGGTTGCTGAGCCTAGTAATATCAAACTCTGTGAGACAATTCGATTAATTTGTTTAGAGAACAAAAATTATATAATAATCAAACAGAAAAAGAATCCATTACGTGATCTTAGTTTAGTATTCGTTTCAAAGCAAAAATACATTTATATGAAAAAATACATTGTTGATAATGATATAAAAAAAAACCTTAAATAATAGCTAAAATAACCACAAGGTAATTCTTTAATAGTATTCCAATTGTCGTATTTAAAACTTTTATTGGTCTATGATTATTTTATTTGATGATGATTAATTATATCGTTAAAATTACTGAAAAAACAATTGTTAATAATTCGTAAGTACAAGCTTTGGTCCTGCACAAAATGTTTTTATGCATAGAAGAGACTTAAACAAACGTCCAGAAATTTCTTATACAGAATCACAGATTGCATTATGCATATTTGCATCTAAATGACTTAGATTTGCACGCGCAGATATGCAATAGGACTTCCGTACTGAAATGCATTGTTAAGATTCCCAAGCAGACCAGTCTAGGAATAATTGTAATTTAAATTACCAATACAATTGTCCACTGTCATAAAAAAAAAATATAATGAACATCTCTTTTATAGATTGATTGATATGTACAGTTAATTATACCACAAAGTTTATTACCAACAACTGCAAATTATACCGCTTCCTTTAGCGGTATAATTTGTCACTACAGTTGAATGCCACTTTTTCTAATGCCAAATTATTTTAGTAGTTACTTAAAGTTATCTCTAAAATAATTACATAAGGTATCGAGGATTGTAATAAACATTTGGTGGAAATAAGTTCTTTGTTACTAGCTTGTCTTAAATTTACTTCGAGAGCATTGGTTGTTTATCAAAAATATTTAAATCGCTGATATCAATATATTTCCATTCGATGAATTAATTTCGTATTCAATGTTTTATCAATGCGAAAAAAGGTCTGCACTACGGGCTAATGACTAAGTCGCAGAGTGAATGATAACGAGCTTTAGGGTTGTCAAATTCTATAAAATGCAGCGCATATTTTTAAACCTGATAAGGTCTCATCTTGAAAGATATGGCCCCAATCTGTAAATATTACATTATAAAATACAGATATAAAGAACTGTTACTTGAATTATGATTCGATCAATTTATATTAAACTTCCATTTCATATATGATAATATGATCATAATAACATAAGTATTTTTTTAAATTTTGAAATATTGATAGCCACAATATTGAAACACTTACATCATTGGAAATCATCTGGTTTACTGTTTTATCGATAAAAACACTGTTAAATGGCTTATTCATACAGACATAACGAAGGCGTGACAAAAACGAACAAAGGCGTAAAGGATCCACAGTAAAATAGATATGTTGTTATTGAAAGTTAAAACAAATAATCTTACCATGAAGATGGCAATAAAATAATCTAATGAATGATATAAAGTTTTTTCCTATCAAATTAAATTTACTGAAACGGATTCTTCCTTTTTATGCTTGGCTTTGGTATCGTATTTCATCTCATTTTATATACATCCGAATTTAGATAACAACATACGCACAAATGTGATGATACGTCGTTTTGTTACGTGTTTGATAAAATCTTTAAAAAATCAGTATATAAAAGTGTAACAATACAAGACTGTTAAATATAGTTAGAAAGTGTCAGGTATGTAACATTGATGACATACACTGGCCATTAACACAATATAGAAAAATAGAAAATAAGAGGGAAACGTTTATACATACAATTCCTAAATAAGACGTTATCAAGTTATCACTCACGCAATGTCATTTATTCTTTCTCAATTTAACTGAAACTTAATCAAATTTTTATGTAGCTTAATTAAAGATTTTTTGTAATCACGTAAAGAATTCGTTGAATCCTTGGAATTAAACACAGTAACGTATACAGCATTTTTGTATCATTCAGCGTCGACATAATTTATATTTGTTTTTTTAAACTTATTACAAGATAAATTATATATAGGTGATGTATTCATAAGATCGAAATTTTACGCCCTCGAAGTAAACATGTCGTAAAAAATCATGTATCTTAAAAAATATTGAATTTTCAAAGTTTTACAATAACACGTAACAAATTTATTACATAGAAGTATCGAATGATCGTTGGCCCATTTAAAATTAGAACGATATTATAGAGAAACTTTGAGTCGGTTTGCCATAATACATCAAAAGGAAATAAAATTCGACATCCCTAACAAGCGGTCTTTCGGTCTCTTTGAAGTGATAACGAACCGGTTAAAGTTTGCAATGGGCTGTTGGATTTCGATTCAACAGTGATTTAATTTGAAACATTTAATGTTCGGATGTGAATAAGGATACGGGGTTATTTTTTTAAAGGAATAAATCACATCCAAAAATAATTTATAGAATTAGGCGTCACTTTGCTTAGAGATCCTTAGTACAACAGTAATGATCTGCGATAATAGTAAAATAATAATGCCATTATTTTTGTTAATTCATTCACACATTCAATTATTTCATAATGAACGTGTTAACAAATGTCTAATGAATAATGTATGAGAAAAAAAAATATACAACATAAAAGAAATTGTTTTAATCGAATAGAATCATATACTAACAAAAGTGTTCATCTAATTAGTCAAGTTAATATTAAGCACATTTGATGGTAATCTTAGAAATTCTTGATATATAATTTTTATCTCTAGAATGCACGATTTCATACCAGCCATGTGGTATCCATCTAAGTAGATAGACCACCCCCATTTCTTACCGAGGTGTCGCAAAAAGTCACTGAAGTAAGTTGACGTCAGGCAGGCTGCTGGTCGTAGCTAGCCAAAGCATATGACAACATGTTTGAAACATGTTGTGTCGACCCCACTTAGAGTGGGTTAAGGGCAGGAAATGATGAATGCACAATTTCATACAGTCTTTATCTCCAGACCACTATGTAATGTGGTATTTATTCCAATGGTATTTTTACAAAACAGATATAACTTCTCAGCTTAACTCTTTAAATGCCAATAAAATACTTTAGGGCAACCATGCCGATACTACGGTTTGTCTTGGTATTAAACAACTTTAACGCGTCCAATAATCGACCTTTATAACTCCACGACAAACATAGATATATTGCAGATGAGTCATAGTCCACAAAGCTTGTAGGCGAAAACGGGGCGTTAGCTCATATTTGTCATCCGTTATCGACATCTTAACAATCGTGTGGATTTAGAACAGTTTGATCAATCTTTAAAACCCAATCTTAATCCACTTGTAGCCTTTAGATATAAGGGTCCTTAACTACTTACGCTGAAATTCCGGTATTTTGGTCTTATAGCCGTTATTTATTACGAAAACCTCTTAACAATGAGTAATATTATTCTATTACCTCTGTAGATGCTAATTCTTAACAGTAAAAACTATACCACTAAATATAAAATATAGGAGTTTTAAATAATGAAAATATAAGTAAAAATGTTTCATTTTAACATTATACAAAAATAAGAGGTTAACTTACCGTTGGTACTTCTTTTTAGTTTTAAATAATTTATACCAAAAGATTGTACGAGTTAGTTAGTTTGATAAGTTAAATCGAACAATAAATTATAGGGCTTCTGACCGAGCGATACAATTTACCTGATATAAATTTTTTCCTAAAACCTCTACACATCAGAACAAAACCAAATTTTGACGACATAAGATATATATAAGCTGTGGTAGCCCAGCGGTAACACCGTGCGACTCTTTCGAGGAGGTCACAGGTTCAAACCCGGGCAGACACCAATGAGTTTTTCTGTTAAAACTTATGTGTCTAATTGATAATTGCAATTTATCACACGATTTTCGGTGAAGGAAAACATCGTGAGGAAACCTGCATATTTCTAGAGAATTCTGGAGATATGTGTAACCTACCAATCCGCACTGGAGCAGCGTGGTAGGTCTTAGCTCCAAACCTTCTCTGCAAAAACGGAGAGAAGAGGCCTATTCTCAGCAGTGGGATAGTAACAGGCTGCTACTTACTTACTTTTACTTAAGATATATATGTATAGTATGTATTCGTAAAAATATTTTACAGATCCTCTCGCTTAATTATTCCTTGATAGCAAAGCGATTATTACATTTTATTAAATTATCTTTGATAAGCTTGCTTAATCGTCTTGTATACGGTACCATCAGTAAGATAATATATAAATGGCCCTTGTAAAGTCTATTATAAAAAAGTACAACTTTTTACCACAATATCGTTCCTTATTTTATAATCACAGTGACGAAGTTAATTGTTTTGTTCGTTCGGTATAAAGATAAACACGCATTCTCTTTAACTCGTTAGTTGTTCATGCCTGCAGATAAATATACAGTCACTAATTGACTAACCTTGTTAGATGGATTTATAAGCGCATAAGGAATGCCCGTAGGTGTGTCAAAGGCGGGCAGCAGAGCGTCCGCTACTTCGGCAGCCTTGTCCCGGAAGACCGTGTCACCTGTCAATGCGTAGCACGATAGCAAGCCTCCCACGAAGCGGATGGTCGTTTCAAATACTGACAGTTCGGAGTCCTGAAAGCAGTGCGTAGCATAAATATGTAAATATATATTAAAAAAATCGTTTTTGGGCAATAAAAATACTAAAATTTATATTGTTTTGAATTTTTGCCATTAACTGTCAAGTAAGCGTAGCTTATTCGGGGAACGGGTGGTGTCGAGAAATGAAAATACCTAGGATTGAGCCTCACCTACCCTATATTTTTTTTTTGAAGTTTCTTTTATTTATTTTGTAAAAAAATTACCAAGCAGGGCTCGGTCACCCAGATATTTAACAATAAAATGATAAAGCTCTCAATGATTAAAATAATAAAAAAATATTTCAAAATAGTACATTCAGTGACAGTGTCTGAAGACTAAAGTCTACGAACAGTGCGTGTTGCCAGTGATGACCTATGGCTCTGACTCTTGGTCGCTGACTATGGGCCTCATAAGAAAGCTCAGAGTCGCTCAGCGGGCGATGGAGCGAGCTATGCTCGGAGTTTCTCTACGTGATCAAATCAGAAATGAGGAGATCCGTAGAAGAACCAGAGTCACCGACATAGCTCAGCGGGTCGCGAAGCTGAAGTGGCGATGGGCGGGGCACATAGTGCGGAGAACCGATGGACGTTGGGGTCTCAAAGTGTTGGAATGGCGACCCCGCACTGGAAAGCGCAGTGTCGGAAGACCCCCTGCTAGATGGACAGACGACCTCAAAAGGGTCGCGGGGAGCCGCTGGATACAAGCGGCACAAAATCGTGTGTTCTGGAGATCCCATGAAGAGACCTATGTCCAGCAGTGGACGTCCATCGGTTGAAGAAGAAGAAGAAGAGAAGTACATTCAGTTAAAGTTCAGTTTTTTTCAAATCTGAATTGAAATGGTGAATATATTTATTTATTTATTTAATTTAAACGCCATCAACAATATATACATATATTGTATGAATTGTATAACGATCTATTTTAAGCCATGAATTGATTGTTTTTAAGTATTATAGTGACAAACTTTTAGGGGTCCGCTGTAAATTTCTGGCGGTGAAATGAGCGTGATAGTTTTAGTTTAGCGTCTCTTAGTACTAGGCATAGGTCTATAAAAGTTTGACTAAAGTTTGTGTACGATTGTATAGATAGAAAAAAAAAACACTACAACATAATTGCGTTGAGAAATAAAAACCAGTTTTGACGTTAATACTCAATGCAAGGCGCCATTAATTTTCTCGTTTTTCCTGTTTCTTAAAATTCTGCTATTAAAATAAATTTCAATTGTCAGAACGTGTTAATTCCTTAATTCTGTAATTGATAGTAATATAGGTGTTTATAAATGTTTTCTGTTGCCTATATCGGGAAGAGCTAGTTAGAAACTCGGATATGGATACAGTGCAAATTCTATTGTAACATTAAAAGTTCCTTAAAGTTAGTGTTTAGTTTAATAAAGGGCCATGTTAAAATGTATAGATGATTCCACAAGCCTATAACTTTTTTATTTTGTCCAAAAGCAGACTCAGTATCACGCAAAAATACAAATAAGTAACTTACGCTTGTTTTCATAATTAAGTGTCGTCATACAGGCTGACATACTATGTTATCTTTCTACTTTGTTGTATAACTTCCAAATATTGCTTATTAATAAGTAATATTAAAATAATAAAGGGAATCTTTTCAGCAGCGGAAAACAGTTACTATAAGTACTATGAAATGAACCAAGTAACAATGGAATAAAATTACCAATTTGAATAATACGTTCGAAACCAATCTTTGACACATATTTCATTCATCTTTAACCTTTAAGTAACGGCCTGTTACTATCCCACTGCTGGGCATAGGCCTCTTCTCTCCGTTTTTTTTTTGGAGAGAAGGATTGGAGCTAAGACCTACCACGCTGCTCCAATGCGGATTGGTAGGTTACACATATCCCCAGAATTCTCTAGAGATATGTAGGTTTCCTCACGATGTTTTCCTTCACCAAAAAGCGTGTGATAAATTGCAATTATCAATTAGACACATAAGTTTTACTAGAAAACTCATTGGCGCCTGCCCGTGGTTTGAACCCTAGACCTTCTCGAAAGAGGCGCACGGTGATACCGCTGGGCTACCACAGCTTTGTATACCTTTACATAACCTTTATTATACGAGTACACATCACAATGAGGCCAAACTTTTTTTTATTTAATAAATAAAGTGGTAACGGAACAATTATAACTTTAATGCTAAAAAGAACAGTCGTGAACGTAATTCGTTTGCTGCTCATATGTAGAAAGCTCAAAATGGTATGAAATGTTTCACGGTTTAATCTACCCGTCTGTTAATATTGCATTTATTAGTACGGCCGCAACACTGCCTGACTGTGGGTTGTATATTAAAAACACGTGAGACGTGCTCTGATTTGACTGCATATCTAATTAAGGGCGTTGTTTGTGGCAGCCCACAAGTAAATTTAGGTAATATCGTTACTGTTAGACAGTACTATTTAAACCATATTCATTTTTGAAGATCTAAATATTTTCTATAATAATTTACGCGTGACCATAGCAAGGTGATATTCGAACCATTAAATACCCAAAATAGTTATTATGTGTGTGTGTTTTCACACAATAAACGTACTTCTGTCTATGCACAATTTTAACGACGAGTGAATCGTTGTGCAACTTTAACTGTAGAATTAGAATCTCGAGACTTGAAGCATATATGTTTTTTATGTTTTTTTGTGATCTTATACACATCATCATTCCATGGCCAGCGAAACTACTAGTAATATATTGAACTAAATTAAAGCTTATGGTATTTATTATATGTTTATGGTTTTTAAAAACATATACTTTGACTGAAATTACAATTAATTTATTTATTAATATATTATCTCCCTCACCCACTGACCTTTGGTGACTGAAGTGTATAAAATTCAATAATTATGTTTGAAACTTTTGTTCACTACTGTACCAGAAATCTAACTGGCTTATACTTTTGTCGAATGTGCGTGATGTAACCGGGTTACAATTCCGCTAAGTAATTCAACTCACACAAAATTTATCAAAAATAAACATCATGGTTACGATAACTTAAATCAACAAATCGGTGACCGCCATACTTTACTATCTTATTTTCAGATGTAATTTAATCATATTAGGTTAAAGGTTAGGTCATTTCACAAATAATTATCTATTGCTGCTCAATTATGATCGTCTATGACTTTATTTTTAAAACTCCTAAAACTTAATGCTTATAAGATTTCTTCCATACGATTGTACAGTTAAAAAGAAAATAATTATTCCATGGTCATATTTAGTTAGAGTATTTAAATTAATTACTAAAATCTACTTTACATTCAATGTCTTTATATCCTATATTTAATTTGACTTGTGACGATAAGTGCCGAGATGTGATTAAATTATTAATGCAAATACTTTTTATAAGATGGTTTTGGATTTTGGATGGTGGATTTTTAAAAAAGGTTTCTAAATAACAGGATTGTATTGTCATTTTAATTTATCTATATTCATAAATTTTACATACTTTAGATTTGTATGAAATCAATATTGCGGTCGTTGCGTGAGCACGTTTCGTACACGCAAACTTTATCAAAACCTATAATAATATAAAACGATTTGTGCGTTAACTTCTTAAAATCACGGATACACTAGTAGGCTCAGGGTCCACGCAATTTTATAATATATCAACATTAAATAACATAATTTGGCTGTTTTACTTGTTCCTGATGATATTACAACTTACAAGCAGCTCAAGTTATACAACAGTACATAAAATAGAATAGAAATATACTTTATTGTACACCATAATCCTAATATACAGAAAAATAGCTTGAACAAAACATTTATTTTATACATGAGATTAAGACATACAATCGCTTATCGCTAAAGAGCGATTTCTTCCAGGCAATCCAAGATTAAAGGACAAGGTAGATAGGTACATATCTAAAGCTTATTTTTACGTACGTTCTAGGTGCTGTTATAAATATGACCGCAGATATGTTAACCATTATACAAATATATGTTGCAGAAGATAGTCCAAATACGATAAAGTGAAATATATAACCATGATATAAAAAAAACTAAGGTTGTGGTGAGGGTTTTATGCTGTTTAATCCGCTTGACTCTGGTCTATGCCTCATCTTGGTAAAAGCAGGCGCTTATTTAATTTATATTAAATATTTGTGTTTTCTCTTATAATACACTAAAGTAACATAAACCTTTGAATTGCCCTTTAATTTGGCTAGTATTCATTTAATTACGATAGGTACCACTCTTTTTGATTCCATTTTTCTCTACCTCAATCTCATAGCTGGCCAACTTCCTCAACGCACTATAGTCTAACAAAACTAAGCAGATGTACATGTTATTTTCTTTAAAACGTTTTATACATTGTATATTTCCAAATTCATCTTTATAATATTTTAAAAGTAATTAATTCGTCTAAGTTATTGGATTTTATTGACATAAGAGGGTTTTCTTTTTAAATGATAATACTTTTCAAGAACGCTTCCAATCTAAGTAACACTAAAATTAAAATAAATTTGCTTAATTTTTAGTACAAGTAGAAGTTCTATCTTCCTTATACATATTAATGTAGGCTTAAATATCGTCAGATTACGACTTCGTCGCTCACAATGATGTCTACTTTCACATCATTAGTCATGTACAAATCCTTTTATATAACTGAAAATAATCATTACATTTAGCTGTAAGTATATAATGTATAAATATCTGGGTAAACGAGCCTTGCTCGGTAATTTTTTACAAAAAAAAAATCTTAAAAAAAATAAAATAAAAGGGGCTCGATCCTAGGTCATTTCTTGCGACCACCCGTTCCCCGAATAAGCTACGCTGACTTGACAGTAAATGGCAAAAATTCAATTCAATATAAATTTTTGTATTTTTTTATGCCCAAAAACAGGGATAAGATGATTTTTTTTAAAATAAAACACAGCTAGATCGATTTTTCTCCCCCAAAACCCCCTACATGCTGAATTTCAGGAATATCGTTGGAGCCGTTTTCGAAATTCCGAAAATATATATACATACAAGATTATCTCACTAAATATTAAAAATACTTTTTTAAATTTCAAATGAAGCTAAAAACTTACAATTTCATTGATATGGAAGTGTTCAGCTATCCAATCTCTTCCTTCCCGAAATTCGTCGATCATCCCCATGATGTACAGAGTGTCCATGCCGTCAACGATGGTGGCGCCCAGGTCTCCACCACCAAAGACGCTAGTCAAGTGCGCTCGTTTTGACATTGGTTTCAGCTCATTCTTGCCCCACGCGTACAGCTTGTAATTATTCCACGCATGATGCATCATCTGAAACAAGACAGAAAATTTTAAACGGGATGTATATTAAACTATGACGCCGTGTGGTATCCGGCTGAATAGAATAGTACCACTCTCATTTCTTACCGAGGTGTCGTAAAAGGAGACTAAGGTAAGTCGACCCACCGTGTGGTATCCGGCTAAGTAGAATAGACCAACCTCATTTCTTAACGAGGTGTCGTAAAAGGAGACTAAGGTAAGTTGACCCACCGTGTGGTATCCGGTTTAGTAGAATAGACCACCCTCTTTCTTACTGAGGTGTCGTAAAATACGATTAAGGTAAGTTGACGTCAGGAAGGCGGCCGGTCGTAAAATACGTAGCCAAATCATATGTCAACATGTTTGTAACATTTTGTGCCAACCCCATTTAGAGTGGGATAAGGGCGGGAGGATGATGTATATTCAACTATGCTTATAATTATTTTGCTATAATTACGATGAAAGTAAATATAAGTAATACTAATTCACGATAAATTGCAAAGGCTTTTGTGTGATACAGATATAACATCATCGGATGATGCTGCCGTTTCGGGGAGAAATGGACATTGACTATGTCTTACGGGCTCTATGCAATTCTGTGTTGAACAAATAAATAATTTCTAATTTCTAGTACTGGTTTTGTGCGGTGATGACATTGGTTTATATTACATCATATTAAGTAATCCTGCATATCTAATGTAAAAGTCTGGATGGTATATATTACATAAAGCATTACAAAGATTACGTAGGTTTTCTTTGAATACGGATTATAGTGAAATAATATAACCTTAATAGACCGTTGGACAGTGGAGTTCCACAAGGTTAATACCTACCTCCTAATGTACTCCTATCAGTTAAGTACGATTTCCTCAATATACTGTTGAATAGTATGTTTTATACAAACGTATTTGTCAAACAGGTTTCTAAGAGGAAAAATCAAATTATTACAAGATAGGGTAATTGAAATTACATCGTGTAAATAAAAGCTTAATTTTAGTATATTCAGAAGGTTCGATAGTTTACTCAAAAAATAAGGAATATCAACGAAATACTAATACTATGGACCGTAATGACGTTGATACATAAATATCATCAATAGAAAATAAAAAAACCAAACACAGCAAGTAATTAACTAAAGCTTTTTAAAAGACGTTGAACAAAAATTGCACATTTATTTACGTCGTTAAATACTCGACGTAGAAGTTTTAGTGGAAACTATTTCACGACGAGGTCCACATTTTCTCAAAGGCGGGTCGGAAAAGAAGACGGTCTTTTTACAAAGCTTGCAAACTGCAAAGCCGTAGCCCGAAGCGCAAGTTTTAATCCCGACGGCGTGCGCCGACCGAACACTAATGAAAGGATATCGGACTTTCGTCGGGACCATTAATTATTATTAGGTTCCGACAACTTTGCGGAGTGTCGCCAATCACTTTGAAAAACTCAAGACTTTACTAGTTAAATAGAATGAGGACAAGGGAAATGAGCATTTACGGGGACCCATTTCTAGAAATCCGAAAGCTTAACATTTATTTATTCTTCGAACTTTCTCGATATTACACAAGCCATTTATTAAGAACTGGTTGGTTTGATTGACTATAATATTAATTCAAAAAAATACGATATTCATACATTGTTAATATTGCCGTGTGGTATCCGGCTGAGTAGTATAGACCATCCTCATGTCTTACCGAGATGTCCTAAAAGAGCTATATATTTTTTCTAATTCAAAATAAATATCTAGGCTTATATTCTTCATCTGGGGATCCAAGTTCCAATTATTCGTAATATCTTCGCTAGATATAAAGAGCAGTCAAAGTCAGGACTGGCACCGTTAGAACAATCAAATTTACTGAATTGTCTTAAAATATCCTTTTCGGTTAACTGTATCTGTGATAAGACGTTTCAGAAAAAAAGACGACTCAATTTTTGTGTATGTTATTTATATTGTTATGCGTTATAAAACAAGATACAAAATGTTTTTCATATTTCGACTTTTAATACAAAGCTTATCAATTATTTCTCAATCAACCGTGAATAAATAAAATTGACTTATTAATTCACTAATCTTAAAAATTTAATTTTGTATGTTATATGTATGTAACTTCATTTAATGTTAAATTTTCGATCATATTTTTGACACTTTACAATTAACTTGAAATAAATTTATACATATTATGTACACGTTTTAAGGATATGCATTTCAGATAGTGTTTAAGCCTGTATGAATATTTGAAATTGCAATAATATCAATATTACTTATGTACTTATATAAAATAAATATAGATCTCGTTATCACTAAATATTGCTCAATCGCTTCGTAGTAACACTGAGCTGTTTGTAAAAACGGCCCTACAGCTTCTCCGTTCGTCGGTTAGTCGCAGAACTCTAGTCAATGGAATTACTGCTATTCTCGTAGCCTTATCAGACCAGCAGATTAGTTGTACCATAAGTTCTCCTAATATTTAGCTTCTCAAGGTTATCAGGTACACTGCGAGTGATGAAGCTTAAATGTACCAGTATATCTGGTAAATGTCTATTACTAATTATTTTGTTATTTATTTGAGTAAAAAATTACCAAAAATCTACTTTAAATTGAATGTAAAAGAGGTGAATCTAAATTGCCTATACAAATCAGCTTTTCGTTCGTTTACAGTACTCTTCCGACAATTATGTGTATAAAACATAACTTGTTTACGTAGCAACATGTTTGAGACAAAAATGATTCATTCGGGGAAACACAAATGCGGATTGTTAATAAAGATAACTTTAGTTTTTCTGAGCAATCGGGTTTCCTCTTAAACGTATTAGTGTAGATCCAGTAACATAAGTGTAACAGTACTAAAGCATAGATAAAATATATATTTTTGCTTCATATATACTTCAAATCATTTTAGATATGGTATCGTATTTGATATGAAAGGCTTGAGTTTCAGATGTATACAACAGCGTTTTTGATCAGGAATTTTTCATTCAAATAGAAGTTCTGATCGTAATAATATTTGACTTACAAAATATAACATTAGCATCCTCTAAAAACCTCAATTATGTAAATTGTGAAATATACGTAAATAATTATCGTAATTATTGCGATTTTAATATTTCTAATATTACATAATTAATTGTAACTTTAGACGTCATGTTCTTGTCACATAAATAGAGCCAGCAGTACAATTAAAAAAGTTGACAATTCAAAAGCACTTGTTTACTAGTTTAATTGAATAAATATTTTTTTGAATTTGAATAAGTATTACACGTACCTCAACCACTTTAAGACGTTTCTCCTCGGTTGTATTATGGTTTAAGGAAAACTGCGTGCTTGTCTCTGTAGAAGCCCATCTCGCTGCCCGAGCCACCCTTTCCACCCTATTTCCATAATTATCTAGCTCAGACACTCGGACCAGCAACAGCGTGGTCACCACAAAAATTAGGCCCGCGGTTGCGAAACGAACTAATTTACGCATTTTTATCAACACTGACGAACACTGGAGCGATAATACTAACTAACACGTTCAGCCAGCCACTAAAGTGTATAATAATTAATTGCTATTACCCAATTATCGCTAGTTACAATTTCTAATTTAATTCTACCACGTCATATTGTAAAGCAGTATTTTTTTGCTAATTACATTACTAATAAAAAATCACTAATGTTAGTAGTATAAAAATGAATTAGCACTAAACGACTAAACTCCCGCTCGGTTCTATTTTATCTGAATGAGGAATGGTAAGTAATGTTCGCATGTTATCGCTGACAACAATCGCTGCGCGATCTTAACACACGGCTACATATATGAATCAACTTACGAATTTTAAAATTCCCTTACAATTTAGCCGTATAATATCTTACACATAATAGATATGCTCAGTAAGCTCACAGATAACTTATTAAAAATATATTTTATCCTTCAATACAGAGCAACTCGTCTGTGATAGTGTATGATAAACTACTTTAACGGAGAACTAAATAATTCAAAAGAATTCCCGTGTGAAATAATTGTAATGTAATTTTTAAATGTTAGAGATTTTTGGTACAGAGATAGTTGAACTCGTATAAAAGCAAATGTCACCAATATTGCGAACTTGAAAATTAATGGGTGTATGCGATACTTTTGATTTGACCGTAGTTTTACGTACACGTAGATAACTAAAAAAATAATTTTCGTACTAAAGAGAATAAAAATCAAAAATAACTATTTTCGCTTATAACTAGGTTCAACCTCAAGAAACATCTTAATTATAACGAAGCGGATGAGAAATGTAATAAAAATGTGATATTCAGTATGTCGAATGAACGCCATCGAAGAGAAAGTGTAAGTATTTATCTTTAGAGTTGTTTATAAAATAGTTGAGAGCTCCGCATTGTCTTTTTGTTTCATATTTGTGAATACAGAATGGAATGGTATTCACTATGAATGAATACAATATGATGAAACTACGCAGAGATATACGTATTAATACTTAACGTAATATTTGAGATGATAAAATAACGCCTATGGAACCAAACAGGCCAATCTTAAGCACAACACGCGTCCGGGTGCGTACAAAGCTCTTGTGGCGCAAATTAAATTACTAAAAGATTTTGAATTTTTTTTTACACATTTATATTAAAAAACACCGAACGTCGAACACTGAGAGACAAATTTTTTTTGTTTAAGTTAGAAATGAATTAGACTCCCCGTGTCTTTTAAGTTGCTAAAGGTTCAGGTGCCCAAACTTACGTACCCGCAATTTCCAAAAAGATTTGTATGATCTGCCAATGGTTAGATCAAACTATGTAGAAAACACATTTATTTTTAGAGCATGTAAAAAATATAATACAGAGTTCTGTCATATTGATTTGTTTTCGGAATCATTTACAAAATTTAAGAAATTAATTTTAGAAAGTAATTTGTAATTTGTTTTTTGTTCTACTCTTATTGCTATTGATTATTAGTGAAAACTTTACTGGTGTATGCATTGTAAGTTATATCAATGTTATTAGCATAAGTATACTGTTTGTTTTCCAAATCATAAAAATAAAAATAAAATAAAAAACCCAGTTTTTAAAAATTTACAAATTGTACAACCTATTTTGTGTGTATATGTGTAGTGTATAACAAAGAATAATATCTTAATGTAAAGATGTTTATAATCAAATAGCCTCGGCTAACGATTTTCTCATTCGAATTGGCCTCAAAACAACAACGTAATTAGATTTTTATAAAAATAAATATTCTGATAAAAGCGACGTATTGCTAAGCATATACTGAAGTATAAAATTATATGTTCCGACTTATCCGATAACCTTTGTCTTATTGTAACCTCGGATATTACCACTTCTCGATTAATCTTTCGTCATGTGCTCTATATATTACAAGAGCAAAAAGATTGTTAATTATGCGTAGTCATATTGTAAAATTGTGTACAAAAATATTTTGTACATCATCTGTCTCTATAAATTTAACCATTAAACCAATTTAATTTTAACTATTGACTCCCCGTGGCGTCTAAGCCAATGATAGCGAAAATAAATTCAAGCCCATTGCATTACGTTAACGCGATCGAGTAGGTTACTATAACCCGCATTCAGCACACTGTCGTCTCGACTCTCGATCGTGAGACCTTGGCTTGAATTTATAATAATAATAATATTTATTATTAATAATATTTAAACAAACTTGCTCTAAACACACAGATGCGACTATTTCAGTGCTGATCATCTCCCAGTGCGAAGCCGGGTCGATTTGTTATTGATTTCTAATGGTAAACAAAAAAAAATACGTTCCTCAAATTATTGACTTTCGTTTTTAAACCACATTATATTAATAGTACAAAATATAAAAGAATTATTAACAGTAAACATTGACCGTAAACTGAAATTTTCGGCGACATGAAAAATATATATGTTGCTTAGTAACTTTTAGGTAGGTTAACCAGAATATGCGGGTTCTAAATTACCGTCACGTGATAAAATTCAAGCATATATTTAATATGATTAAATGATATTTAATAATTATAATTATCTCTTAGCCAAAATATTTTATTCAACGACGATAACCAAAATCCTGGGTCACCCAAAATCCTTTGAGAATTTATACGCCACAATATGTTACTTGTCCACATTGCTCGTGGAGAAGTAATCTGCTAAGTAATTAAGTGTGAAAGGCGATGTCGTATGCGCCGCCACTAGCGTAAATCTAAGACCAAATTTATTGTTATAGCCCGACCAGCTACCCTCGAATAGTCCTACGACATTAATAGATGTCTTATTAAATAACTGTAACAATTCACTTAAATGTTCCACATTTGAAATTACATGTGTAAATATTTCTTTTTACATCGACGTCTTAATTTATAGAGATGCAATTTTTTGCATGGTTTTCATCGTATCTTTTCTCTTAACCAGACTACACTGTATAGAGAAAACGAATTACCCGAATCATCACAGTCAGGAGTTTTTCCTGTATTATGATGGAATCAACACTGCTATTCTTAGTTCACTTTTACTTTATATATGATGTCCTAATTAGAAAAGGTCAATCCCCTGTAATTCCGCTATTGAATTTAGAAGTATAGCACTTAGCTGTTCTATTCATTCATAACCAATCTCTGTCCATCTCTGTCAAATAAAGCCGTAAAAAAAGGAAGAAATATGGACTAAAACCCCTGTGTTATATGTTTTACTGTGTAACTCTAGAAAATCGAACTAATAATAATCTATGCTATAAACCTATACTTCTAGCCTCACGAATGACGATTTTTATTTGATGTCATATCAAAACTTGTCGTATTATCATATGACCAAACGAGTGTTAAATATGAATGTGGATGGATATGTAACAAGAGGGAAGCAGAAAAAGGATTGTCTGAAGTATGACAAATATCTAAGGAGTAGTGCCAGAGTTAGCGAACGATAGAAAAGAATGAAACAGAAAAACATATCGTGCCGATCCCACTTAGTGGTTAAGCAAGATTAAGGTGGATGCACCGAAGACATAAAGAAGAGCTGGTTTGCAAATTTAATATGATAAAAAATTACGTACTGATAGAAATTTGGGAATCATTTTAATACTATATGTAATTAGTTAAAGAAATATTTCAAGCGTTTGCAGGAATTATCGTTATCCTTTAGGCATGATTTATTGTCATGAATAGTGCGGACCTGAGCTTCTGGACGTTGCGACGCAATCGATCACTCGCAACAACTTGATACCTCACGCTTTGTGGATTGTGGGCGTGTTGGACGATCATTGTGTTATCGCGGCCGTAGTCGCTAGACACCAGGCGGTGACATGGGGACATGTCTGGGAAAATTTATTGCTTGTGCAGACAATACTTAAACGTAGCGTTGAATTTCCTCAAAATAACTAAAGACATTCTATTGTTATCGTATTACTCATATAGGCAACAAACTTGATTTTTCTGAATGTAAATTTACAGCAGAAATTTTCATTTTTTGATTCAATTGTGACTTTAGCGACAAAGTATTTTTATATTATTTTGTATTCCTTATGAGTATTTCCAAATTATCATTTGATTATGAGCAAAAAAAAATGTAAAACCAAGAAAGTACATGTTATCCTGATTGAAGTAACTGCGTTGGAAGGAGCATGGCACCGATTACATACAAGATCGCAGTAGAAAAACCTTCAACAACGATTTGATACATTTGGCTGACGCTTCAGGGTTTGCGTTATTACAATTCTATGTTTAACGAATAACGAATTTTTACGAATAATGAAACTTCATGTACTGAAGTATCAAAGTACCAAAATAACTCCTAAGACACTAATACGATTTCCACTTAAATTTATCTATCGCTATCTTTTACTGTACTACTATATATCGCTTTGCATCGGAATAAATAATCTAGTAGCTGTGTATGTGCAGACTGTGTATTAGAATCTTACTGAATAAATAATCAAGATATAAAACTAATGAGAATATCGTTTTGCTATAATCCGCGATAAAAGAAAATATAGGTAATGCTAAATGTAATGTGTACTATTCGTTCTCATACCTGATACATGCGGAATTTGTAAGAACTCATGCACTACCCGACACCGATATCTCAACAATACACAAGCACAGCATACATTCACCACAACAATCTCAACAATTGTTTCGCCCCGTAACCGAAGCATCGTCAGGAGACTCCACGACAAAATCGCAAAGTCAATCAATCAAATTAATCAAGATATATCTTTAGCAATTTTAAAATCTTCAAAAATATCGATATATGTATACATTTTCTAAATCTGTATTTTAAATATCCAACTCCGATACGATATTATAATGATAAGAAAGGTAAAATAAAGTTCCACTTATTTTATAAAGTGCCGTTATATTAAAAAAGAGAATATGATTAATGTATAGAATTAGGCGTAGCATTAGGTCCATAATACAAAAATAAATGATAATATTATTTTGCTTTAATCTGAGATAAGTAACTAATCTACTAGTAGTAATTGCGGATTTTTAGAAAATATTATTATCATTACTTTTAAGAGTTTATTTACAATAAGCGCAACGATTGCATCATCCTTTTACGTATAAAGATAAGAAAAGATCATTCGATCGTAAGATCCTTTTGGAGAATTTATTGTCAGGAGCAGACTGTGGAGTTGAGAGAGCAATGTGTCAACAACAGTGTCGGGACACAATCGATCACTGTCTGCACCGATTTGACACCTCTGGCCGGCGTTTGTGGGCGTGTTGAGTAATAATTGTGCTATTTGAAACCTATGTCGATGAACAAGAAGCGTATGACAAAGGCAATCTTTTGTTGGAATTTATGGGTTGTACGGTCCTCGCTCGATAACCGCAGCCTTGTTAAACTTCGTCAGTATGTTACGAGATAGTTAAAATATTGTAAATTATTGATGGGTAGTAACTGAAAACTTGTTACGAACTATGTTGTGATATAACATAATCTACAGCGCTATTACTGCTTTGTAGTCACTCAACATCTGACATTATAAGAGGAGATCATATATAATTACCGGCTGAAGCAATAAACCTTGACACATTATTGTATGTTGAGATTTTATCTGGAGTATTGAAAGTTGGTCGTAGTTATCTATCTTAATTTTTAGATATATATACCCTCCCCCATTGGAAAATTTATTTTCCATTGTATAATATACAGTGATAGGATGAATCGTTTGCTCGGTTTATCTGAGTCTAGGTGAGATAGAATAGCGTGTAGAGAATATAATTAGATATGCAGATTTCCTCACAAAGTTTTCCTTCACGGTAAAACACATTAACAATTGTAATATAAATATAGTAAAAATATTTATAATAAAGCGGTCGTCATGAAATTTTTATTAAGTCCAGAACAACTATTGCCTATAGCAGAAGTTAATTAATAGATGTAATTTTTTTACAAATTAGAACCTAACGGTATATCTGGTTGGATATTTATATACACTGACTTGGACAACATAATAGATAAACTATTATCGTTTAGCGTTTCTTAAATGTTCCATATCTCGTCCTTTACGATGTTGACGAGGCAAAGCGAACTAGCAATCCGTAAAATTAAAATTTATCCAGAAAAGAAAGCCGGGAGCGGACGGAGCGCGAAGAGTGACATCGATTATGGGACGAGGACCCGGGCCATCTCGTTAACTTAATTCAGTAGGGCTGCTTGTGTTGTCAATATCGCGATGTTTAAAATGTCAGAGGGGCGAAATGTTTCTTGTAGTAGCGTTTATGCCGCGACTTTGCGTCGAAATAAACTTAAATAATAAAAATAAACTTATTAACTATTTCTTGCTAAATTAATCGCCGTATTTTATATCTTATTAATTACTTTTAATAGTATCTTTGGTACTTCACAAATTTTTTAAGGTTGCATGATATTAATTGGTGAATGTTATGTACACTTTTTAAAGATATGCATATCAGTACGTTTTTAAAATATATATGTGATTATATACATTATATACACATATAAATATTATATGTGTATATAATGGTTAATGTCTTAATATGTATATTGTTAGTGTACTTATTAAACAAATAAATAATAAATAAATGAATTAATTTTACTATTTATAAAGTGACCGCAACAAAAGGTTACTGTTTTTTTGTGATAAGGTACATATTACTAGCTGATCTGGCACAAACGTAGTTTTGGCATATAAGTTATTGTTAGGCAATTTCTAGTGTATATTATAAAAAAAATGTTCAAAAAATTTAAAAACTGTTAGGACAACCTTTACCACTTAGGGGTAAAAATCGATACCTGATTCTCAAATCTACTGAATTTTAATATAAAATTTCATAAAAATCGGTGAAGTCGTTTCAGAGGAGTATGGTAACTAGCATTGTGACACGAGAATTTAAATAAGCATAAGATATATTTTGTATATCGATATTTGTAAGTTCATATTACGAATATATGAAATATCAATGTGTAACGTTAGTTTATTGCATTTGTTTTGGATTTTTTTCATTGATCGAATTCGACTACTATATAACAGTTCATGTTTTATTATTGTATTGTACATTCCTATTTTTTTTTTAATTTGCGTATTTACGACGATGAAACGTTCTGTCAAGACATTCGTTTTAATATGTATTCATGCAAAATTTCACTTCCATTTTCTGTTTATAGGCTCTGTGATTTTCTCAGAACTTTCAGCCTCGAAGTACCTTTTTAAACTTAAATTTATGTACATAATTAGGCAGTCTGATAAGTACCAAGTTGAAAGGCATTGATTTACAAATTGAAAGAAAATTTTCACGCACTACCACACACACCCAAACACGCACGCACGCACGCACGCACGCTGGTTTTTTTATAGAGCTACAAAAAAGGCCGCGAAATCTATCATTTAGAATAGGTAACTACTCGTATTCATTAAATTCTCGTATTAGTACTCGTATTAATTAAAGCATGCAAATCACATATTTTACATGCAAATCACTTTTTTTAAGACACAAACTCTCACTACACACATCCACATGCACACACACACGGCTGTAATTTTAGTTTCAGTTTTCCTCTTCGTTTTTACTTTTAATCAATAACCTTAAAATGTTGTTCTTTTTAGTTTAATTCTAAGTAAAAAAAAAATATTAAAAAAAAGGAATTTCCTTTTTTTTACTTATTCATTTCATCGGAATTTATATTTTTTACTCCTGTACATATATAAGTTGAACCAAGTTAAGGTGGGCACTGGTTCCCAAAATACAGTTTAAACTAGCTTGGGAGCCAGGGACACAATAATTGATGTGTATTATTGTAAAATAAATAAATAAAAGCAAACAATTTTTTTAATCTACATTCACCGAATTTTTTTTCTTAAGATCGTCAAAATCCAGTCTGTCGTAGATATGTCATGTCTCCTGTAAATTTTTATAATAAACATACGTACTAGTTGTGTATAAAAAGTTTACCAACAATATTCAACCATTATGTCTGACCGAATAAAGCGCAAGTTCGCGGCACTAAATCGCCATAAAAGCGCTGGTCGGAGAGCGGAACGAGTTTTTGGGTAATGAAAAATCTGCATAATGGGACATTCCCCTCTGATTCGATTTGTTCGGAAAACGTTGTCCCCGGCTCGCTGCCTAGTCTCCTAATGGACTGGTGCTATTCACTTAAGAAAAAGACACTTTTTGTTGAACCTTTTACAAAGTGTACTTGAGAGTCTTCAAAGGCTACTTCTTTGTAAGGGCTTCTTTTTAAAGGTTTTATATGTTGACATTAAGATCTAAACTAATGTAAAAATAATGTTTGAAGTTTATTACAATTATTTATAGAAATAGGCGTTACTTTACAGAGGTCCATTATATAAAGTAATGATAATATTAACTTCCATAATCCGTGATTGAATTTTTTTGGTAATGCTAAAAGTAGGATGCACCGCCCGTGTTCAAATCTTATGAAAGCAGGATTCATAAGCCACATACACTGCACATATTCACTACCACAATCTCATCAATCATTTCCCCCTGTATCCGAAGTATTATCGAGAGATAGAATCAACGACAAAATATTTTATTACAATTTTTAAAATTCAAATTATTTGTAGAAGTAGGCTTTACTTTGCGGAATTCCATAGTACAAAAGTTATAATAGAATATATATCTACGTTTGTTAAGAATCTCCTGATGATGCTTCGATTAAGAGGCAAAATGATCGTTGAGACTGTCGTGGTGAATGTGTGTAGACTGCTATTGGTGGGTGTGTCTAAGCATACGCGCGGTAACTAATCTTGCATGTATAATGTATGATTACTAAGCATACATAGATTTTCTTAACAATCGCAGATTATCTATATCTATATCTTCTATACTTATAATAAATCTGTAGAGAGGTCAATTCTGTAACTGGAATATATTTCCAAAATAACTATCAGGGGGTGATTAGGGATCGATACTGATGCCAAAAATGCAATCAGTAAAAATTTTGTCTGTCTGTCTGTCTGTCTGTCTGTCTGTCTGTCTGTCTGTCTGTATAACCGTTATAGAAACAAAAACTACTCGACGGATTTTAACGAAACTCGGTACAATTTTTTTTCATACTCCTGAGCTGGTTATAGTATACTTTTCATCACGCTACAATCAATAGGAGCAGAGCAGTGAAGGGAAATGTCGGGAAAACGGGAGAAGTTACTCCATTTTTTAAGCTTCCGTCGCGTGTGCAACCTTGATGGTTAAAGCTACACAGAAATCATGTATGACGGAAATGTTCTCCTTAAAATTATATAAAAAATATCCCACGACAGCATATGTCTATCTTTTATGGTTGACTCACAATAACACGTGTAACTCCCGAAAGCTTAGTAGTTCGAAGCTTTCTGGTTATATTTGTCTACTTCTACGTTTATATCACTCTCAGTCATCCCTAAATAAAAAAGTGAATAGTATTAACCATTGTATAAAAAAAGAATCATTGAAATCGGTATAGAAACACCAAAGTTATACATGAAATACGCTAATAATAAGCCATCACGCGTGAATACTGAATCATGCTTTAGGGATTATCACTACATAGTATAAAACAAAGTCACATTCTTTGTTTGTCCCTATATCCCTATGACTGCTTAAATCTTTAAAACTACGCAACAGATTTTGATGCGGTTTTTTTTAATAGATAGAATGATTCCAGAGGAAGGTTTGTACGTATAATAACATTCAATACGGAGTAGAGAAATACTGTAATTTTTGAGGTTTCTGTAAATAATTACATATTTTTCCGCTTACATTGCAAACGCAGGGTAACCCCTACGAGATTTATCAAAATAATGTACTAAGTATTTGTACACATTGAAAAGGTCTACAGAAAAGTCTGCGATGGTATATGTCTATCTCTTATGGATAACCCACTAAAGCATTTTTTGTCGTCTACTTTTTACGAAAAATAATGCCTTATTTTTGAAGCAATTTTTATACTATATAGCATTAATCCTTATCCAATTAAGTACCTTAAATACATTGTTGATTTAATATAGATCAATATGGCCGTTTACAGCATGTAATTTAAATGAACATTCTCGAAGATATCACAGATTTAAAATCCCGCGAGGAGGCCGCGCTTCGCCCTATAGCACTTCTAATTTAGCAGCGATCGGACCCGCAACTAAATGTCGCTCTTTTAAGAGCGCTATAAATGTTGTATATAAAGACATTCTATAATTAATTTTAAACATAAAATATATAGGGAAAAATGTAAAATTTAAATATGTAGTATATGAATTTAGATATTAGATATAGCAGGAAATCTTCTTGGTATAGGGAGAGGGGAATTGTTTTTCTTCAAATTTAACGCGTGCAGGCCACGGGCAGTAATGAATAAAATTAAAACTACTGGATCGATTTTAATCATTTTTTTCACTGAGTGACATATGCTATATATGTTATACCCGTGCGAAGCAGGGTAGGCCGCTAGTAGTAAAATAATTCTATCACAACTTTGATTTAAAATTCAGTTTAAATATAAAAAACATCACTACCTATAGATATAAAACCCGACAGCGAAATCACGTGACCGTTAACAAAGGTTTGCGGTTTCAGCCCACGAATAAGCACCAGGCTTCCTATAAATTCACCTCTCGGCCATCATGACTTATAAATATACCATCATGACTATTAAACTTAGATTAATATCGATTCATGTATATCGCCATCGCGACAAATATGGACCCCACGTAAACGATATCCAATATCGGCGTACCCTTGAGCACATTCGTGTTTCATGCCTATTACATTGGAAGCGATCAAAGAACTTCGTAAGACCAGCCTGGCCCGAACGAAACGTGATACGGAAAAAAATAATTGTAACGAAGATAGAAGTCAATAACTGAGAGGACTACAAACAATTCCGGAGTTTATTTAATAAAGAGCAATAGAACTATGTGAAATATACGCGTAAAGCGATACATAAAGCACACTGTATAGATTTACGTGCTGAGTGCGATTTTTTTTAACCTACTCGATCGCGTTAGTGTAACGCTGCGCTGCAATACGACATCTAGTGACTGCTGTTCAAGCGCCATACAAATTGCGTTACGCTAACTCGATCGAGTGGATTAAAAAAACTTGCTCTAAGCACAACGGTCGTCCCATAATTATCCGTATCCATAATAATTTTTTTTGTGAAGATCTATTAGTTTCACAGAGCAATATCGATGAAATTTGTTACAATTGAAGCCTATATACCGCTCTTACAATACATGATAAAAAACGGTTTTTCTTTTGGAAACAGGAAAAAACTGTGATTAACTTGAGCAGACGGCAGAAGCCAAAATTTTATAGCGAGTCGACTCTAGCCGACTTTACCCGAAAAATCGTTACATAGCCGAGCGTAACGGCTTATTTCGTCTAGTTTACTCCCTACAATAAACGCGCCCATAGAAGTTTTCACTTTAAAACATGTAGTGGTTCAGGGTATTTTACCATATAAAATGACGCGAACGAAATCACAGGTAAACTAAACGGTAAACTTCTTATTTATCAAGAATCTGGACATTTAACGGAAATAAATTGAATATTGTATTTATTTAGGCATGGTTAGTAAGAGCGCAAAATATTTGTTTTTCCGTTCTGACTCCTAGTTTGAATATAAATTCTGGGAGTCAGATGTTATTAATTTCCTATTAAACTAGATTTACGTCACATGTTAGGTAGAAAAGGTAGATTGAGAAATAAAAAATCGAAGTTAAAAACGAAATCCTTATTTATATAACAAATTGCATGAGTCTACAGGTATCGCTATGAATATACATTTTTATATACAAATATATAACAATAAATAAAATGTTAGTAATTTTCAATTAATAAATAAACTTTGTAACAATGAAATTCTTATTAAACATATTGGAATTATAAATAGTTTTCTCGCAGTTTTTATATTAATAGCCTTATAAATACCGGCGGTTAAGGTTATTCAAAGATACATGTAATAAACAGTGAGTAAACAATGCATTGAAATTGAAGAACAATACACAAAAACCACTTATTAATTGTTTAAATTTTCTCGGCGTAATCTTTGAACAATAGGTATTATAAAAACCAACTGACAAAATAGAATTTCCGCGGTTCCGCTCGTGTATTATAACGCGGACAATGCAAATCCAATTTGTGTAGATTTGCCGGTCCCAGGGGCGTATTCGAATAAATATTTTGATGGAATACAAGCAACGTCGGTCATTTATCATAATCAGGTTGACGTCGCGGCCGGGCCTGCCGCACCTTATGTACAAACAATCCTAAATATTTAGAATAGAATATATTTAAAATCCCAAATCGACAGTGCAAAAGTTTAGAATATTCAGGACAGAGGAGAGCGAAGTTCCGATCTCAAGGACAGAAATGGAAGAGGAAAGAACACAAGACTGACATTTGAGAATAATAAGGAAAGATAGAGTGTGATTATTTTATATTCACGATGGTCCTACATTTCTTCGTCACAAACCATAGCGGGAAAAATATAGATAACAGGTAGTAATTTATTTCTAAGATTCTCTTAAGTCGTTATATACGGCGCGAGATAATTTTAACTCAATATGGACGCGTATCGTGACTCGATTATCTTTTCATGATCTTTATTCGTGAACTATTCCAAATGAATTATTTACTTATTTGTACCTGGCTGGTAAGATATTAAAAACTGAAGTTTGAAATTTCAAGTTTTTAAACATGGAATGTTTTAACATATTTTTGTCGAATTTGGTTTTTTCACAACTACATTAAGTAATAAATTTTAAATTATCTTTCGCACGAATAACAATAAAATATTAATTAACTTTCTTATTTGCTTGGGTTTAAAATTTGTGGCTACCCAAAACGGCATTGTTTTAATTTTTGTTTATTAAAAAAATGCGTAAATTCACACATTCAAGACTAAAACAAAATATTTCTAAGAAATACTTGAGAAATTATTTCTTACTATATTATTCATTCTATTTCATTTCATTTATTATTTCATTGTTTAGATATAATAAGGATTAATTATTATTTTTTAATTAATAATAGTTTGTTTCAATGTGAATGTTTAGATCTTTTCATTGTTAGATGCACTTCACAAGCGAAGCGTCATAATTAATTTGCGATGCTTGGTTCGATTACTCAAAATGTTTTTTTTTAATAATTTGCTAGTTAGTTTTCTGGTAAAGGATTTTGACCACAGACATTTATCGCTTTATTGGTACAACTAGCCATTAAGAAAGAATGTATAAAAATTTATGTCAAAATAATTTGAGTTTCCCATTTGCATTAACTACATCCAAGAAAATCCAATTATTTAAAATAAAAAAGCATTAAAAAAAGAAGTACTAGTTGACAACAACAACATTGTGTTCAATATGGCAATTTATATATCCCTTTATCGCTTCATTAAACGTTTCACTCCCATAGTGGCGCTATTCAAGCTGTTTCTAATACGTGAAGCGCCTATAGAACACTCATTTGAATTTATAAACGGTTGCACGTAAGGATGTATACACAATGTATGTGTAAAATGTTAAGACACCAAATTAATAAAAAAAGTGTTCAGTCAAATTATCCCATAGAAAAAGATCTCTGCCAGTTAACATACAAAATGAGACAATTTATAATAAAGCAGTTCCTATATTATTAACAGTATATAATAAACCAGTATACTATACAGAACGTATATATAAATATAAGTTTAATTATACTTAACCTGGTTGACCGAGCCGTGCTCGGTTATTTTTTCCAAATAAAAAAAAACTTAAAAAAAGAAAAAAATAATTATATAGTTGAGGATCGATCCTAGGTATTTACATTTGTCGAGACTGCCCGTTTCCCGAATAAGCTATGTTGACGACTTAACAGTTTGTGACAAAAGTTCAATTCAATATAAATTTTAGTATTTTTTAATGCCCAAAAACAGGGATGGAACTATTTTTTTGTTACATAAAACCTAGGTAGATCGATTTTTCTCCCCCAAATCCCCCTACATGCTTAATTTCAGGAAAATCGTTGGAGCCGTTTTCGAGATTCCGAAAATATTCATATATATAAACATGCAAAATTAACTCATTTAAATATTAAAGATTAATAAAATACGTATCAATAAATAGTTTGAAAAGAGCATTTTTTTTCGAAATGGATTATACAAAAATTGTCCCTACCGATCTGTCGCTTGTCGACTTGTTCAAAGTGCAACGGCTCGTCCGAGTTGAACTAAATACTAGTGAAAAGTGCTTGCTAAGACAAGGTTCTTTCTTTTGTATGTTCCATTTTTTTAGCGTTTCCATGTGCATGCATCCTAAGCGCAACCAAGCGCCCGCCTATCAGAGTTACAACAGCGCCCTCTATTTGTTAACGCAGGACGGAAGTTGGTGTAGGCGTGCATTGCAAACTACCTAGTTTCCGTAAACCCAACGGCACTCAATGAATGTATATGGGGCGCGCGAGAGTATTGGAAACGATATATGAATTGATTATCTGCAAACGCTTGTGAAACTGCTTTTATACGAAATTGCGATCAAAACGTACTTGTGTTTTATCGACTCGATTATGATTATTTCATCTGGGTGAGAAGTTCTAGCAGTTAAAATGCTTTCTCGAGGCACGGAAAAAAAGGTAAATGGTATAATAATTGAGACAGAATATTGAGAGGTCACCCATCGACCTAATAACTTTGATCGCTGATGATATAACGCAAAAAATCTAATAATAGCTGAATTAAAACAAGTCATACTCTCATCTTTTTATTGTTAGGCTAATATACACGTTAAATGCTGGTATGTATGTAATATAATTCTAGTATATTAATATAGGTAATATTTTGTACACATTTTCATAACCTTATTTTCCATTTAGTTCCACAAAAAGGTCCACATACGACCGTTTTCAATAACAAATGTAAATGTAACAACAAACATTTGAACTTACGAGCACATCGGAACACCTGCGCGCGAATTTCACGAACGGCTCTGCAGGATTTACAATAGAACTATACAATAGAGGCTATTTTACCAGCAATATACAGATGCTGGTAAAATAGCCTCAAAATCAATTATATATTTACAGTGTAGGGATTTAAAGTGTATGTTGTGAGGCAATGTAAGACAGTGATACTCGCACCGCGGCGTCTAATAAATAAATAAAACGCCATGTTGTAGTTTTCATTCGGTATCACTCCATAAGTTCACGTCTATACTGGGCTCAAGACCAGTCAGGCACTAAGAAACGTGACAACAGATTTCAATAACTTTATCAGTTCAAGCTGTGATGTGTGTGGGATTTGAACTCATCTGCTAGAGTTCAAATCCCAGTTAGGACCATTATTTTTTCTTCTTTTTCAAACCATAATCGTTCACTACTATACATCAGTCGCTCTTCAAACAATCGATTGTCGTGTGATGCAGAAATCGTTTGAAGAGATACCTATCTCCGCAACATTTTTCAGTCCATGTCGTCCATCGGTCGACCCACGCTACGTTTTCCGGTACAGGGTCTCCATTCTGGTGCCCCATCTATTGCCACTTTGCTTCGGAATACAAAGAGCTATGAGTATATCGGCAATTTTGTTTTTTTTTTTCTGTTCTCAATGCTAATTTAATCACATAGAGAGTGCACTCACTCTATCGCCTGAGCGACTCTTGATCTTTTTTATGAGGCCCATGGTCTACTTAGTGATTTAATCAAGTAATATATTTATTTTGTAACTTACGTTCACATAAATTCCGATAGCCGAGAATTATATTTTTAAAACAGCAACCGCGCATTTCTTGCTGGCTCTTCTGGGTAGAAACAGCTTTCCGAACCAGCAGTAGAGTTGACGATTCAAAATCAAGTTTACAAGTTTACTTGAATAAAGAATCATTTGAATTTGATAACAAGCAAATGATAAATGGGGTTTGTAGCGCTCCCAATCGTCATTAAAAATTATTACAAAAACTGGGACTGAAACTAAATGGCAGTTTTAGTTTTTCATTTTCTCATTCTATACAAAATATACCAGAAGTATTGGATGTAGAGATAAGTATACATAGTAGGTTTCATAAGTCTAGACTAGCCGGCGCTTTTATCTCTAGTGTAAACTTTCATTCGACGTAAAGCCGTCAGATTTAAAGCTTAAGGCTTCTAGTAAGACCTACGTCTAATGTTTCTAAAAAGCCTTTGCAATCAAAATGATCGTAAGAAGAACATTTTATAAAAATAAAACCTATTAACTTTCAAAAGGGTTGCTGTTTTTATTTACCTTTTTTTAGTTATTAGGTATATGTATTGTAGTATCAGTACGAGTATTATCTTGGTATTAATAGTATTTTAGGTTTATACAAAGATAAGATCCGTGTCAACTGGTATACTTTAAACCTAGGTTGGTTTTCAGGATGTTTTTACAGAAAATATAAAAGAATTATTTCGCTATAATCTGCGTTTATTAAGAGAATCTAGTAATGCTAAGTGTATGCAGCAGGCAACATTCAAACACCTCATAATTGCAAGACAAGTACCATCACACCTATCACTGCTTACTCTTTACTTGTTACTCGTTACTCTTATATGGCGAGTCCGCTGAACTAATATCGATGAAATTTGGCACGATTATTCCTTATACACCGAAATAAAATGTAGGCTATAGAAATCCTGTTATTTCTACACGAATAGGATGACATTGAAAAGCGCCATCTATTATCTTCCTATCATACGACAACAATCCACACGAATGAAGTCGTCGGTACAATCTAGTACGTACATATTTAATTCAACAAATAAAGTAAGTGGACTATAAATTGACCATGTACTAGAAGTTGACCGTTTTGTATGAAATTTTAAATATTAAGAGTTTTATTTGTTATAGTTAATAAAAAATAAAATTATAATTACCTGTTGCCATCTATTAACAGCTGCCCAAAAGCTTAGAACTGTAGCCCATTGTTTAATATTTAATATTATTGATTAATATTTTTATTACCTTACCTGCCCTTACCTTATATTCGATTTTATTCTGATAACGTTATTAACGTGCCGTACAATGGGTTACATCACTACTTATAAACACAGAAGTTATATCTTTTGTATACTGGAGCATTTTATAATGTGGTTACAATGACAGTTACCAGAGCTCGCGCGAACCCTAACACGGAAAAGGCGGTTTACGGATTCAAACGCGCGACGTGATACGTGCTGCACCTTTCTAAATCTCTATTCTGATAATATAGCTGCAGCTTCCGAGATTTTAAGATTAAAAATTAATTAAAAAGAAAGAATTTTAACCTGTATAAAGGCATAGTGAAAGTAATATATTAAGAATTATATAATTGAACTAGCAATCGCCAGCGGCTCCGCCCGCGTGGAAAGATTAAAATCGTAATATAGTCCTTTGATAACCATAAAAATGGATAAAGTGGGTTAACCTTAAAAGCTCGACATATGCTTTCGCAAACTTTTATTTATAACTTTTGGAGGGGCACAATTTTGTAATATATGATTTTTGAATAACTATCACCGTTTACTCAGCGCACGCAAGAAAAGCTTTAAATATTGCCGTTTGCGTAATTTTTTTTTATAGCTGCTCCTCTTCTATTCATCTTAGTGTGATGTTATAGGCTATAGCCTTCGACAATAAAAGGACTATCTTACAATGATAGCATTTTTCAAATCGGTTCAGTAGTTCCTGAGATTAGCGCGTTCAAACAAACAAATAAAATCCTCAGCTTTATATATTAGTATAAATATAAAAAAAATAACGGAACGCCTTCGTCAAGCAATCTTCTGAGCAGTGGTAGATAAAATAGCAGTAAAATTTAACTGCGATAGTGACGACACTGTTATTTACTGATAACTTAGTTAGTTCATTAATCCAAATAATCTATATCCATACTAAAATTATAAATGCGAATCTGTCTGTCCATTACGCTTTCATTGTTAATCCGTTCGACCAATAGTAACATAAGTAAACCTTATACTCCGGGTGACTTATAGGTAAAAAAACCGGCTTCTTTCGGGTAAAGAAAACATACTTATTTATGGTACTTAAAAGCTTAAGTTAGTGAGAACGAAGTTGCAAGTACCACTAGTTTTTATTCTGGTACGTATTACTTTGTTTTACAATAAGGGTAAATCCTGCAGGTATACGAAAGCAGAGATTTAAAATGTATGTCTTCTTCTTCTTTTTGTCACGTCCACTGCTGGACATAGGTCTCTTTATGGGATCTCCATACCACACGATCTTGACCGCCCAACGGGGACAGGCGGTGGTTATGTCGGACTCGCACCGACTAAAACGACCTGTGTGCTCCACCACGCTGCTGATGGCAAGACAGGGTATCGTTGTACACATTGCCCCCATCCCCGCCTACAGCTGCTCTGATTCCAGAGACCACCTCCGGGTAGGGACCTCTCAAAAGAGAAGTCCCCCTCCCTTAACCGATGCATCGGGAGCACCAGATGCACCCACAGCCTTGGGGACCTATAAGCCAAGCGTCCGATATACCCTGTTCGGAACACCCGAAGGCCCCCGGTTGGGGCGGCAGACGATGGGCTACGTACTCCGAGCATAGTTCGCACGTACGTACTCCGAGCATAGTTCGCTCCATCGGCCGCTGAGCGACTGTGAGCCTTCTTATAAGGCCCATAGTCCGCGATCACGTTTCAGATCCGAATGTAAAATTCCTAAATTTTCAAAACCTTTTGCAAAGTTCTGAATCCGCAACACAGACGCTTGTCGGGGACCGTACGACCCCGAACACGAAAAAGGCGGACGGAGGTTCAAAAGGCGGGCAATGACGTGCGCAGTAATCATATTCGCTTTTGTTATAATGCGGGCGGCCTCGTTACGACTGTAAACATTTCGTCTCATCAGAGGTTTGACATCTCAACGATTTTATTATACGTATATAGAATAGAATAGATATAGATAGAAGATAGATATAAAGAAAATAGTTCAATCGATAGAAAATATAATAACTATCATTTTTATCTCGCAATATTGAATATATTTCACCAAGTCTTTAGATATTCAAGAGAAGGCGGCGAAGCGAATGTGTTCTATATATGTATTCTGATATAGTTGTATTCTTTCCGTAATATCGGGTCCGTGAAGCCTGGTTACGATGCACCGCGTCGCTCTGTCGCTGGTTATTGACGAACCCCAAAGAAATAGCCGTTTGCGAATACGAAATAGCTAGAACTTTCTAAACGATTTTCAATTCCATTTTAAGTCGGAGAATTTCCTCGCTTGTTCGTATGTATACAAATCTTCGAGTTTTAAAGAATTCGTAACTTGCACAGTTCAGTCATGTTGGCAATAGTTTCGTTTTTATTTTAAACTAAAACTATTCGATGTTAGCTCAGCATAAAACTCAGTTTTGAATTTAATCATAAAATTTAAAGCAATTTTTGAAGGATTATGTTGTCATTACTTTTCTAACGAAAACTAACACAATATTGGTTTTGTTCATTTAGTCTTCTATACTTAATCATATTGGGTAACTAAATGTTGAGCTGTTTGTTACAAAGTTATGATTTACTCTACTTTGTTCGAATGCCCTTAAAAATTTAAATTTAGAGTTCCAAAAATTCCTACATAATAATAACTCTTGGTCTGTTGGTTAATCCTCTTATGTGTTAAAATAGTTTACATTAAGCGCTGACGCGTTGTCATAATATAGAATATTAAATATATTGCCATATAATTGCCAGGCTCTCATGGTTTTTTTTTTAAAGAAATAAACTAAACATCATGATTGATATCATAAATCCCTTAATTATTATATGTACTAGAATATTTTCTTGTTCTTATTTTTTCCTTGAATATAAATCGTAAAACATAAGTTGTAATGAAAATTTATTATTGTTATTATTGTTGTAATGGAAAACATATTTTTTGTAGTTAATAAAGAACCTATTGTTTTCTGAAGACGTAACAATAATGAAGACATCTCAAATTTAATAAACGTTACGTTGAGTCAAATCGTGTCCGGTAGTAAAATAGATTTGAGACGATAGCTTTTAGAGTGAGCATTATTGCATTCTAAAGACAAAAGAGTGGAAAATATAAAAGATTAAGGTCGATGGCTTTCAGTGGTATGAAAGGCACGTCCGTACAAAGTTGCCAAAGCAATGCGCTTTCGAGACTTGGAAGATCACATCACATGCGCTTTTTACGTAGACCCTCCTTAAACTTTTAAACATATTCGGTAAAGTTAATATAAATTACTAAATTGTGATGGTAAATTCCAGTAAAGAAATTAGCAAACATGTTTGGTTAGCATACGTCATCAGTATAAATCTTAAAAAGGTAACTTGGTTTTTGCATAGTTAAGTTAGAGTTGACAATAATGTTTAAATAGTAATGAAATTTGGAATAATTCAAGCTTATATATCCGGCTAACATATACAAAAAAAAACTAATCACGCAAGAAGAGATTATTTTTTTTATATTTAAGACACTCTTGATATCCTTTATCTTTAAGACACTCTTGTAATTTATATATTTTGACATGTGTGAAAATTGCTTTGTCTTTATCAATAGTAAAGTCTTGGCTACGTTGGAGGAACAAAGTAAACCAAACATGTAACTTAGCACAAAAATTAAATGCCTCACTACTCACTAGGCGCTATAATATCCTCTCATATCTATCTATTATATCTAAATCCGATTAAAGATATTTCAGACCATTACTTATACGTAAAAACTCCTAAATAAACTTGTAGTAAATGAAAACCTATCGCAATATCACTTTCACATGGAGTAGTTGTAGTCAAACGCGTTAGTTTTGAATCTAGGTAGAGGCGAATAAAAAATACCCAATTGACAGGATTTTTTTTTCTTTAAGGGTTATATATACCCTTAACAAAAAAGCATATATAAAATAAAATTATACAAATGCGTTATTGAAATTTTTCGTTGTTATGTTCAATGTCGATTCGTTTTGTTCAGAGCTAAGGAAATTACTCCGATAACAAACAGGTATGATATTCGCTGTTATCGTCTAACGTTTGTGTGTGTTTAATGAGTTAATTTGGGTATAGTTTTACGAAACGTGTTCTATACATAAATACCTTTTTTTATTTATTGAACTAAATACGAATATACATTACATACGTATTAGGATATTGATCAAGTTTCAAAGATAAATTATAGCCTACTTACCCAGAACTAAGCAAAAATTTCTTAGCGTTTTAGAGAGTGAAAGATTAGAAGTTTAAACCCACAACACTTCGCAAACTTGGTTTGAAAGGTTACACGGCGTGTAAGGGAAATTTTGGAACACATTATGGTTTACAACTTTATATAAACTTACCTACGATTTCCATTTTAACAGTAAATTGTCTACAAAAACCTTGTAAATATCAAAGAGATAAGATAATTATGTTACACAGTTTCCTTACACATGTAATTTTTCTATTCATTTCTCTCCTTATTCAATCTACTAACACATTAAATTTACTTCTTTATTTTTCATATATTAAAACTGTAAAAAGAAAACCACAAACGTTTCTTCCTATGATTACAGCTGTTCGCTTGAAATAATATAATGTAAACAAAAATTAAAGACATTAGGTACGGTTTTGAATATAGATTTCTTTATTGCAAATGCTAATACAATAACGAGCATGGAGGTACAATAAGTCATGATTGAGTTTTGGAGCAAACCGATTTTTTACGTTTGCCCTTCGAAAGATTTATCATAAAAATATCAGTTTTAATATATTCTTCTCACGATTTCACGTGCGTAGACTACTTTAGTACCGAGATAAAAAGCCTTCTTCAAGCGTTTGAGCTATATGCCAAAATAACGTGACAGAAGGATAACTCCCGAATTTATATTAGTGTGGATATATACAAAGTTTTAACTTGCTTGTGATGAAACAGGGCCGGCTTTTTGGTCCCAATTAGCAAAGTTAGCTTTTGGCACGTATATTATCCAGACAGCGCCGATGAACAAGCTCTCCCAATTCCGGCATTGTACTCAAATTGGAGAGCAGTGACCTCTTTACATGCAATTACTTGAGTATTTATTCATTTTGCTAATAATAATATAACAGCGTTCTAATTGTGGTGGAAAACTATTTGTCAAAGCAACATTAAGTACTTATGTCGAAAATTTGTAATGCCTGTCTAGAGAGCATGATAAGTGGTGAAAAATATTTTTTACTTTATTAATATTTAATAAATAAAATATTTATTTATATTCTTTGTTAAAACGGAGATGGTACGACGGTTTTTCCGTTAAGGATCCTGCTGGTTTGAATTTGACGCAGGCGTCTATGAATTTTCTAAATTTCTATTTCTATTTATATTGGTGAAAACCAAACAAAAATTTGTTTCGTTTATCGTTAACAGATATAACGACAGATTGACAGACGCTATAAGTGACTTGTTTTATAATAAGAGTCATTATTTTCTTGTTGGAGTTCGGAGTACAATTAAATCCATGCATTTTTGTCATTCATTATAAACTCTCTAAGCATCCCCTTAATAGTTATTTTAAATTTCTGTAAATTAGGCAGAGCTAAAATCTATATTGGTTTTTATTTTTGAATCCTAATCCTTTTTAAAGGCTCAATGGAGAAGCTGCATGCTTCTATCGATTTTAACTTTGTCTATTATTTATATCGCCATTTATTTTATAATACTGTATATTTTTCATTCATATCTTTCAAACAGCTGAGTTACCCTGCGAAAGTTATTATGTATGTTTTTGTAGAGAAAATATATGTTTTTTTTTACTAAAATTTAACCAAAACTGTGGGTTAAGACTTTGTAGAATCAATCCATGAAGATCTGCCATGCTAAGTTTGACATATCTTTAGCCAAACGTTACAGATATGACATTTCTGAGATCGCTCAGATATCTCTATCTCATAAACTGCTATTATTCAATATCTTCCGAGTAATAACTTGTTAGTTGTGCTCCACAGTTCGATAAACGATTATCGATGTAATAAATATCTAAGAAGTCATGTCAGAGTAATAATCTATACACAGAATCGCATCTGACTCTAGAGTCACGAGGAGTATTGTAGACGGGCAATAAGATTTTTCACACGACTCTTTCGCGTGCAGTCTCCGAGACTAATATAAAATATATATTTCAACTATTCCATCTTGATAGCGAAATACAAGATTTATGAGTTGTGTTCGTTTGACAAATTGCTAATAATGGGTTCAGTCTTATTTGCTTGGAAACTCACTTATATGATACTAAAAAAGCGTGAATACGTCGTGAGAGAAATGATATCATTAGAAAAGGGTAATAAAAAAACCATTACTTATACATAACAGATACGAAACTTTACGCCGTGTGGTATCCGGCTGAATAGAATAGTACCACCCTCATTTCTTACCGAGGTATCGTAAAAGGCTACTAAGGTAACTCGACCCGCCGTGTGATATCCGGCTGAGTAGAATAGACCAAGCTCATTTCTTACCGAGGTGTCGTAAAAGGCGACTAAGTTGACCCACCGTGTGGTATCCGGTTTATTAGAATAGACCACCCTCTTTCTTACCGAGGTGTCGTAAAATACGACATAGGTAGTTGATGTCAGGCAGACGGCCGGTCGTAAAAACGCAGCCAAATCTTGTGACAGCATGTTTATAACATGTTGTGCCGATCCCACTTAGAGTGGGATAAGGGCAGGAAGATGATGAACAGATACAAAACTTTTTTTCGCAAGTATTAATAAGTATAGTTTGTTCGAATAATAAGTTGTAGTAGAGTTCTATTAGAATCCCAACTGGACAACAGTCTCTTCTCTAATACGGATTAGTAGTTAACTCATATCCCAGAAGTTTGCTAGAGATACAGCCTTGTTCACGACATTTTCCTTGAAGCCCATAAAGAATTTTAATATCAATTACACACAAGTTCATATGGAAAACTTAAAAGTGCCTGGGACCCATGGTAATTTTAAGCGCCTTTACTGATAGTCCTTCACGGCTGTATTGTGTTTAATGACAACAGTTAATAATAATTACCACCTATGAAAGTGGTAATTATTATGAACCGTGACATTGCTTTATTTATAACCAGTTTTTTTTAATGTAATTTCTTAGGCAGATGAAACGATATTTGTAGAAGCATTCTATTCCAAACTTATGCTTTTGTAATGATGAAAAAAAACATAACGTTGTTAAATATATTATGAACGTATAAAATTATGTATTCGTACATTATTATTTTCTAACAATTTTGTTGGTTTTATGTATCAAAAACACATTAATGAAGGGTGTTGAGTACGTTAATGGCAGGAAGGCTATTAGGTATAGAAACACGATACGGGAGGTTCTGCCAGCCGCAATCAATATCAGTCTTTCCCTCTTTTATGTGTTTAAGTGTACCAAATTGCTTCAACAGCTCTGAAAGTTGACCTTTTTGGAGCCATTGAACCTTGAGACTGACCTGTCCTTCAATACTCCTATATACTCGTATATAAGGCCGGATAAAATTAAAGTAACATTTGTGTTGTTCTATAATAACGGCAATAAGGTTCGCAATTGATTTAAATAAAATCAATAAATCTTAATTTACGTCAATTGCGAGTAAATATTGAGATAGGCCAACTTTTATGCGTTTTCCTAAAATTTCATCAATTTTACACTTTAATTAATATATAGAAACCGGCTATACTCTCGTTCTATTTTATCGGATGAGCCCGACTAGTTCCCGTCTCGTAAAGAGCTCATGAATAAGAGTCCCGTATGGGCTTGAAACTAGTCGGGCTTATCCGATAAAATAAGACGTGAGTATAGCCGGTATCTCAACATTAATAATCTAATAATGAATAAATAATTATCTAATAATGAATAACACTCACGATAGTTTAAATTAAACAATTTTGACTTCGTGATTATTGAAAACCGTAAACTTCATTCGGTCTTCAAAATAGTGAGTCACGTGCCATAAGTTGAGATGTAGAGGAATAAGTACAGTTACGTGTAAAGAGTCAATATTGTTTTATTGTCATCAAAACTTAAAGTTTAGGTCTAAATAAAATTTCTGTCATTTTTCTAAAGAGGAAATATGGATGATTTGTAATCGACAGCAGCTGCAGTGAAGCTGTCACCAGTATCCTAGACTTGAAATTGGAATGAATTGTTTGCACAGTCTTCTCACACTATTTTATGCGCGGTTTGCGCTTATTCGTTGAAATTGAATCTCAAAAGTGATGTTCTTTTCGATTTCTATCACCGTTATTCAAACATTGAACAAATGTAATATCTGCGTCTTACTAAGTTCATATAATTTGATTTAATTTAATGTCAATCAGGAAATGCTTTTTAAGACATTTTTTTACATGTATATTAAATACATTGAATAAATATTTCTACGGGCGAACAAAAAAAAAGGAATAAGATTCCATTAACAGAGTATAAAACTTTAATCTCTCTGTTATGCTTAATTGTGTTATCCATCGGTGCAATATTGATTAAATTTAGAACAATACAAATTTATATACGGGACTACGTTTTTTCTTTCAGAACAGCATAAAGATCTTTTTAATAATTGAAAGTATTTTTAAACTAAGTTGACCCAAACGAAGTCGCGCATACAGCTTGTATATAACATAATGAGGGATACATGCGACATCAGTCTAAAGAAATGTTTTAAAATAGACAAAATTTCAAAAATGTAATTTGTTGAAAATTTGTAACAATAATAATAGAAAGCTCAAGAATCTTTTTCTACACATTTGTGATCGTCGAGTGGTCATAAAATGATCAAATACGAAATAAATGCTGTACCCTCTAAAGATAATTTATCCATCTCGTATATTTTCATTCAAACTTTTGAGTTTAATATTGTACTAGTTTGTATTGTACATTGTTAAAAATTGCAGCGAAGAGAAAAAAACGTACGGGAACTTAACCTAATTTCACTGACTCAAACCACATATGCTCTATATATAGAATACGAATACGAATAGAACGTTCAAATGAAATGTTTAAACTGTTGGTTTCAATTTCAACTAGGGCGTACTAGCATCAGCTGCAGTGACCACATCCAAATGGACGTTAACCGAGCTTGCATTCCTTTTTTTATTAACCGAAGCTGTTTTACTTTACAAATTTTTTAGCACAAAAACTTTATTTAACAAATTTATTAGCTTCATCATGGATTACAGGGATCAAGCTACAAATACTGTATTTATAGATGCGCAAACGTCTTAAGATCTCCTAATCCAATGCATTAAACCTACAACGTCCACCAGTTCAGCTTCGCAATGATCCTTTCTTTCTTTTTCAGCTACTTTTGCTCTTCTTCCCTCCCTCCTCTCTTCATCATTTTCCTACCCTTATCCCACTCTAAGTGGGGTCGGCACAACATGTTATAAACATGCTGTCGCATGATTTGGCTGCGTTTTTACGACCGGCCGCCTGCCTGACGTCAACTTATCTTAGCCGTATTTTACGACACCTCGATAAGAAAGAGGGTGCTTTATTCTACTTAATCAGATACCACACGGTGAGTCAACTTGCCTTAGTCGCCTTTTACGACACCTCGGTAAGACATGAGGGTGGTCTATTTTACCCAGCCGGATACCACACGGTGGTTGGACTTACCTTAGTCGCCTTCTACGACACCTCGGTAAGAAAATAGGATGGTACTATTATTTTCAGCTGGATACCACACGGCGTCCCTCTCTCCTCTCTTGCTGTTCATATTTGATTCTAACAAAAGACTTACATAAAATAATAAAGACGTACATGTGTTGTGTTTTTAAATTATTTTCGTACAACTCAATCAAATACTTCACAATATCCTGAACAATATGTGACTAAAGTAGATATTTATTTAACATCCAATTTATAATATTAATGTGGACAAAACTGGCAAACCGCACATAAACTAGCTCGAATCGGCTGTGGTACAAACAATTCATTTAAATCTCAAGTCGAGCATGCCATTCGTTGCGTCAGTTGCAGAGACCGCAGATAACCAAATATATGTTACCCTAGAAGCCATATTGTTCACGCTTTCCTAGTCATTATCATCTTCCTGCCCTTATCTCACTCTAAGTGGGGTCGGCACAACATGTTATAAACATGCTGTCACATGATTTGGCTGCGTTTTTATGAACGGCCGCCTGCCTGACGTCAACTTACCTCAGTCGTATTTTACGACACCTCGGTAAGAAAGAAGGTGGTCTATTCTACTTAACCGGATACCACACGGTGGGTCAACTTACCTTAGTCGCCTTTTACGACACCTCGGTAAGAAATGAGGGTGGTCTATTCTACTTAGCCGGACACAACACGGCGGGTCGACATACCTTAGTCGCCTTTTACGACAGCTCGGTAAGAAATGAGGGTGCTACTATTCTATTCCGCCGAATACCAAACGGCGTTCACGCTTTCCTCGTGCTATTTTTATTTATTCTTTTAGTAGTTAATAATAACTAGTTAATAATAACTAGATTTTGGAAAAAAAACAAACATCGAGTTTCTTGTTAGCCCTACTCGGTAGAAGCAATTTTCGAAACTAGAGAGTTGAATATTTTAAGTCGTCAACTATAGAGTTAAACAAAAGCATTACTTGTCAAGTTTGCGTTAAGTTAAAGAGTGTTGGTTTCAATTTGGAATTTTGTATTCGCCAAGATACACACTGAACCAAGAAGAGTCGTTCTAAATGTGCTTGGGATATGTGTGGAGTATATGTGGATTTTATTTAGATCAATGGTACAATATATCTAGAAAGTTGCACCGTCGATGATTGAGCTTGCGTTTTTTATGTTTATTCTTTCTTAAGTATAAACTTACGGTAATCTTTGAATTCTTTCTTAGGAGTATTAGTATTACAATATCTGGGTGACCGATCGGTAATTTTTTACAAAAAAAAACTTTAAAAAAAGAAAAAAACAATTATTTAGTTGGGATTGATCCTTGGCACTCACATTTCTCGAGGCTGCCCGCTAACCAAATATGCTACGTCGACTTGACAGTTAATGGCGAAAATTCAATTCAATATAAATGTTAGTGTTTTTTAATTCCCAAAAATAGGGATAAAACAATATTTTATTTACATAAAACCTAGCTAGATCAATTTTTCTCCCCCAAAACCTCCTACATGCTGAATTTCAGGAAAATCGTTGGAGCCGTTTCCGAGATTCGGAAAATATATATATATATATATATACAAGATTAACTCATTTAAATATTAAGATAATAAATAAATATCAAAATATTATTATATTTTGTCCTACTTTTTAGCAAAAGTACTCCAATCTTAACAAATACATGAGTAAAATTCAAATTAATGTTTTAAGAAGTTATCATTGGTATCGGTGAATTATTAAAACTTTGCGAATATAATTTGAAACATAAATTAAGTTATCAAGCCAATTTCTCCAGGGTTTGATATACAGAAAACGAAATACTTTTTGGAATCTTCAAAGGTAAACTAGTTTTAAGGTAAAAAGTTTATGGATTATTTATATTACTTTTGCAATGCAAGTTTATATATTGGAATGCTAGTCTAGGTTGTAAGTTAATATAGAATATACCATTTTGGAGTAACACACAATTATTGAATACTAACTACGTTGAAATATTTATCGCTTCTGAATATCTATTCTTTGTGTGGTTAATTTTGGAAAATACATTTTGTTTATTTAGTATTTGTTTGTATGGTTTAGAATTTTCATATGATTTGTTTTAATAAACCTCTTTGCCTTAGTAATAAATTCTGTTTTCATCAAAAACTTTCTAAAAAGAAAACAATCAAGGAAATTAACCATCATTCTTACAAAGAGATAAAGCAAAAAACAGCGTACCTACAGAAAGGAGCCCGGACGCGGAGTCAAGTTGCTCGTTTTATATGCAAATTTGCCACGTCCTTATGAATATGAAAATTTTCTATTAGAACGTGTCGCTGTCAGCATCCATTGATGTACTACGAAGGACCCTTTTACATAGTTTTTTCGCATTTCAGCGTTTTCAGACGTGCAAATTAAATCAACATCTGTCCTCATTTTGTAAGAGGTTGAGATGGCCTAGTTGTAACCGCATATTTAAATTACTTAAACGTTACTTAGGTCGTCGTAATTTTAAAAAATACGATAACTTAAATAACGAGATGGTATTAACTAAGCAGACACACACGCACACGCGCGCGCAAAGCACGCATACACTTACGCATGCACGCGCGAGCTCACATACTCTGTATTTTAAAAGATATTTATAATTTAATTATTGTCCTTATCCTTAAGGAAAGATCCTTGACGCTATAAATGTCCTTGTTATGGAAGAGCGATATCTTCTGTTACAAGTATTTTTAATGCTCACTAGAAAGTCTCAATCGGTATTTCTTATAATGGTTTATGAATAAATATTTTTGTATTTGTATTTGAGACCTAAGTAAGCGTCAGAATTGTAGTGGTACTTAAACCCTTAATTAATTTAGTGAAAATTTTATTATTAACTTGTATTAGGAAAAAACATCTGATGATAAATCTGAAACAAGTGATGTTTACGATGCTATCATAGCTATAATTTTTATATTTATATGTTATTTTAACCACGAATGCCCCCGTGGTCAAAATTACATTCAAATTTAAAGACGATTTAGTAGACAGTAGTCTTTGAAAGTAAATGAGAAAGTGATTTCTATAGGGAAATCACTATTGAACCATTTAAATTGGAGAGAATATATAATGATATAACTACGCAGTAGGATTGTAAATTGCTGATTGAGATTTGTTATTGACCTTTAAAGATATTTTTAAATTGCAACTAGAAACAGTTATGGTGTTTATGACTTCCGTATTTGCTTTTAAATAATTTTAAGTTTCATGAAATACTTCAAATAGTAATAATATGTTTTCGTTATTCCGCAGAACATTATATCAATAATTTATGTTTATCATACACTATGTCCTTATCCATTCAATATTAGTAAATATAACAGACTATGATCATATTGCAATAGCACAGCACAAATTCACTAAGACACACTCAACGCACGTTCCGCCTCGCAACATAAGCATCATCAAAAGATAGCCTCTATGATATCAGCGAAAAGGTTAGAAATATTCGAGAAAGAAGTAAACATTCACTGTACGTACCGTGCAACCTTTCGTCAATTCAACACCTAAGCAAAAGTCTAGAGATTTTTGTTAGAATCTTTGCTAATAAGTACTGCAAGTATTACATTAGATTATTACGAGCGAGAGTCGGAAGTTAGGAACACTTGTACTTTAAGTATGTCGTAAGTTATAGCAGTGTTGCAAATACACCGCGGTTAATTGCGTAAAAGCGTTTAAAGTATGCAGGTAACTACATTTTCTCCTTTTTAAGTTAACATACACTAGCCAAACAAGTATGTACTCAATATCTGGAGCCTGGCTAAACGAATATAATCTGTTATAATAATTAAATGCTCGAAACAGCATAAGGTTTGCAAAATTCAATATGAAATGGTATCAGACGGTCCTAAATTTGTTTTTGTGTTAAAGGACTTATCAATGAGGCATTACAATACAAACACTTACAAATTGAGGCAAACACCTACACATTATTTTAACAAATAATTTATGCCGGAATAAACGGGATTTTATACTATATTTTATCTCGTTATATAAGGTTCTATCACCTATCATGAACATCGTTAGCGACTTAAAAAATAACTGTCTTAATTGATTCATTATTACTCAAAGCTCTGATTATCACAGTTTACATATATGTTCGTTAAGATATGTCATTTAATCTATTTAGATTTATTAAATATGACACTAAAATTAATATAAATAAATGTTACTTTTTTTGCACCCTTACGAGTGCTTCTCTAAGAATTGTGAGGACTTTAAAATAATTGCTAAAAATATTGTAAGATCCAAACCCTCAGCCAAGGAGGTCAGGTCAACACATGTCGAGAGTGCAATAATATGACGTTATCAACATTTAATCACATTAATAAAAAGTAAAAATGACCAAAACATAGACGCAAACTATCTTTTTCTCCAGCGACAATGCAAAACTAGAAACTGTGTCGTCCGTGCTCGTTCGTGACGTACATTATAAGTAACAGTAAAACACACAGGGGAGTCTTACAAACTATACTTCACCGTGCAAAGAAATTTGATATATCGCAATTTTCGCCACCCTTACTTATTTTTAGTACATAACCAGGTTTTACTTTACATATTATACCCATTTAATAATAACATAAAATAAGATTTAATAGGAAAATATGATAATTTTCAAATCTCGATCTCTAATTAGATCGAATTAAGCCTAATAGACATTCAAAAGATTTCATGAAAATTACTTGATTGTTCAGAAAAAAAATCGTTTACAATCAATCGAATTGAAAAACCTTGTGGGCAAACAGTATTCGGCCGCAAAATAATTTAAGTGTAAAAATTGAGTAAAAACGTTACATTTCGCTAACAAATCCATCGATCGGGTTCAAAAATACCTTATCCATCAAGTTGAACAAAGCAATACACATTTACAAAATTATGTTTTTGCAGATTAGCGCAAACATGAAAACGACACAAGATTTTTATATATGACGATGTGTGACACGCTTTCTGTTTTTATATGTAGTGTTGTTGTCTAACTACTACAACTTATTCAGGGATGAACCTCTATTCAATAAAATGCCAATGAATCCCATGCTATTTCGCACTGACTTACCCAAAAAGTATATTCCAAAAATAGAAAAAGTATCATTGTTAAACTATTTTAATTTTTAATATGGAAAATTCCCAGAATATATATGTGAACTTTCCTAAAGGGAAATGAAGCTGCGAGAGAACTAATTATTTCTTCAAAAATGTCAAGTCTGCGGCATTTAGGATTATCAAAAATATCGCAAACCTAACGCATAAGCACACCAGACTCACGTTAGTTATAACGTCATTATGTTTTCCATATGTTTGATATAAACATTATATACACAACTACTGTAAACAGTAATTAGCGAAACAAAAGGTTTTTACGGTAAGTAAATCCATTTCAATACAACAATTACACTAATACGCGTTAAAGAAAAATAAACAAAACATGTAGAAGTTTATACAAATGCGTTAAATGAATGGTATTGTTTTCAACAAACACGCCGGATCAATATTTGTATAAATAGTATTTGTTCAAGTTTCAGTTTATTACTATAACAATCGCGATAACTCATTCTTTAAAAAAATTATTGGTTTAATATACATACAGGATTACTTCTATTAATATTACTTCTCACTTAAGAGGTAAGGCATGCAGTCTCCTGGAAAACTAAAAAGTGTTGTCTGTAACTTAATTTCGGAGATAGTGCGCAGGGACCATTTGATCGTAATTTTTGTAACAGATTTTTATAAATAACTACCTTGATACCTTAAGGTTCTGCAATACCTGACCATCACTTACTACTTCTTCCGATCATCATATTATTTCAGCCAAGTTAGGAAACCCTACTTATGTTTATTTTTATCAAAAACAACCTACTTTATAAAAAAAATTGGATGTACTTTATCAATAAGTGTAGTATCAATATAAAGTATTGATGCAAGTACATGCATTCGTAATTAGAATCCTTAACGAGCACTAATTTATAATGACTAGATTTAGCAAGATCTTTGAAAATATAAGCGAGATTACAGCTCCAACCGACGCAAGCCACACTGCGGATATCGTCACTCCGCTTAGCTGGAGGGTGTCCTACACTGCGTTTTCCCAGCGGTTATCGGTTCTGCGACAAATGTGACCAGCCCACTGCCAATTGACCTAACTAATCCTTTGGACTATGTCGATTACTTTAGTTCTCTGTCGGATCACTTTGTTTCGGATTTGATCCTTTAGGGAAACTCCGACCTTAGCTCTCTCCATCCATATTTATTGTCCTCATATACATATATAAAAATACAAAACCTCAATCGCATCCAAAGTAATTGGGAAATATTTAGTAAGAAAAATCTCAAATACTAAAATACATTTTAACGTAAGTTACTATCACTAGAACAACATTTAACTACTGCATACTCGTACATCTGCAATTAAATACTAAGAACAAGCCAGCTCATAGAATATTACCGGTGTAGAATATTATAATCAGCGTCTAATACTTTAAGTTATTATTTGTACGTGATTTTTTTAATGCACGAAAATTAAAAGGATCTTTAGTAACAGTAAAAAACGCGTAGTTTCGCAGATATCAGAGCAACAGTGCAATGCAAGCAACAATTCGTGGGGCACGCTGCCAAACCAGCTAAGGCGGAGCACTTAAGATACTTTGAGTTACATAAATGCTCCACAATATTGCAGCTGCTGAGCGAGATGCAGTTTTTTTTAATGAATTACGAGATTTGTTGTTGGTCTACGTTCAGAACATTGAACGTGTATGAATTATAAAATAAATATTAATACGCAACTGTTTTTTTTATCTGATATAATGATAATCTTACCTTAAATGAGATATTTTAGGAAGACTTCCGTTGAACAAAAGCTTCTAAATATAACTACTAGGTAATTTTCATATATTGCTCTATCATCAGGTTTTACATTAATTTATGTAAATAAGTACAATATATATTATACAATATTCAATCTAAATATTGACTATTATGTCTACATCAGTCAGTCAAGGCAACGTTGAACTATTTTTAATATCAAGTCAATAATTTATAATACAGATTTCCGGAATGTTTAGCGCAATACTATTAAAATAAAGACTGTATAGTTGTTTTATATCGTAAAATGAGATGAAACGATTTAAAAAACATATCTGTTTAAAAGTTTTATGTGCTTTCCCGCAAAATCATTTTAATCTCCTGCCCTTATCCCACTTTAAGTGCGGACGGCACAAAATGTTTTAAACATGTTGTTACATGTTTTGGCTAGTTATTTTACGACCGACCGCCTATCTGACATTAACTTACCTTAATCGCCTTTTGCGACACCTCGGTAAGAAATGAGAATGGCCTAGTCTACTCAGCGGGCTCACACGGCGGGTCAGTAATTTTTTACGACACCTCTATAAGAAAAGAGTGTGGTCTATTCTGCTCAGCCGGATCCCGTAAAATTTAAATATTGTTTTTATAAATATTGAATAAAATATAACAACCTCTCTGACGGCAGAGAACCTAATATTTTCGTGCTCATATGTGAGATCAAAGGCACCTTGAACGAAAATTTAAACGTACTTTTAACTTTCTAAAAAGCACATGAACAAACTTTAGCAATAAAATGAGAGAAGGAGGCTTCCTTGTAGGCGGTCGTAGCTTTTACCAAGTTAAAGTTGTGGCAAGTGGCGCCGCGTCGGGTAGAGAAATTTAATAGTGGTCATCAAACTCAGTTGACTTCGTGCAAAACGTGTAAACATGAAAGACCTTTGTGTTTTTTAATTGTATATCTTTTTTAAAGTTGCTTTACCGTGTGGTATCCGACTGATTAGAATAGACCACCCTCATTTTTTAACGAGGTGTCGTAAAAGGTGACTAAGGAAAGTCGACCCGCCGTGTGTTATCCGGCTGAATTGAGGCCACCCTCATTTCCTACTGAGGTGCCGTAAAGGCAACTAAGATAAATTGATCCACTGTGTGATATCGGTCGAGTAGAATAGACCACCCTCATTCTTACCGTGTCGTCGTAAGGTAAGTTGACGTCAGGCAGGTGGTCGGTAATATAATAGGTAGTCAAATCATGTGACTTATAACATTTTGTACCGATCCCATTTAAAGTGGGATAAGGGCAGGATAATGGTCTTTTTAAAGTTGCCGTATAGATTTGATTGTTGTTAGATGCTCTTCAATTACAATGGATACGATAAAAATCATAGCTGTAACGGGTATTGCAAGTGCGATAAATTTTATAATTGTTTCTACGAGTGGCAATTACGCTGACAATTTATATACCTACTTACAATTTTATATAATAAGGGGTGGCTTCAAGGTTGCAGGCGAAACATACGTCTTTCTGTTTGTTGTCTATTCTCTATATTAATTATCTATTTGTGATGATGTGTAGTGTAGTGTAGTGTGTGTGTATGTGCGTGCGTGCCTGCGTGTGCTATGTTCACATCACACACACACACTAAATTTTCGCTTTCCCTAAGTCAAAAATATTTATAGATACTTTTTTTAATTTTTTTTTATTCTTATAACACTGACCTGTAAATCAGTAAACAATCAAGTAATATGTCAATGACTGTTAAATAGTACAAAAGCCACTTCTGTTAGATTTCTTTTATTTTATGTATCTATACTAATATATAAAGCTGAAGAGTTTTTTTTTGTTTCATTGTTTGTTTCATTGTTTGATTGTTTTAACGCGCTAATCTCAGGAACTACTAGACCGATTTGAAATTGCTTTCAGTTTTTATAAGATTTAAGATATTATATAACATCACGCTAAAATGAATAGGAGGGGAGCAGCCATAAAAAATAGTAGGAAAACGGCAAAATTTAAAGCTTTCCAAGTGTGCGCTAAGTAAATGGTAATAGTTATTCAAAAATCATGTATTACAAAATTGTTTCCCTCTAAAAGTTCTAAATAAAAGTCCGCGACTTGCTGTCGCGGACTTTGTCTATGTCTATGTCTTTTACGATTAACCAATTTTAACCATTTTTATGGTTATCAAAATACTATATTGCAGATTTAATCTTTTCACGCTGGCGACGCCGCTGGCGATTGATAGTATTCAATAACTCGCGATATGTTCTAAGTAGGCATTTGCCTAGCGGCGGTAGTCTAGCCACAAGCTCATTATTTTTTCATTTTAAAAATTACTTATTTTGCTTAAAAATTAAATTAACTGTTACAAGCAATACCAGTGTAAAATAAATATTTTGTCTTGGTCCAAGATTCATTTTAGATAAATGTAACTAGTCTCTTAAGAATTAGTTGTCATTACAAAGAAACATTTTATTTATTCCTCAACCAACATAGGCGCTCAGTCGTCAGAGTAATGACAGACATTATGGCAACGCATTTTCTCTAATTATCACAAATAGCCTGACTACGAAAGACAAAGCGAAAAGTTTGTAAGAAATACAGTAAAAGAGCTTAACGAAGATGAAAAGAGATTGCCAGTGGATAAAGGTTAGTTACAATTTTGTTAAGATAAAGTTTTAGCAAAATGCGAGCATTACTCTACTGAATTAACTCCTAGAAAAATAAGATACTTCCTCAGATCATATAATATCATACATCGGTACAAACATTGTTTGTATGTTCGGATGGCATTTATTCATTATTACATGTTAGATAGGAAAGGAGTCCATCCCTCGAAAATTAGACATAAAGCAACAAAGCTGTTTTCCAACGGCAACGGAGACCTCCTCCGTGGAATAGCTTGGTTAAGAGGAAGATTTAGAGAACCAGACTACACGGAAAATCACCGAAGTAATCGACAGAGACGAAGGCTGCCATGGACTGGTCTCTTCGGGAAAATACTAGCAAGGTTGCTGGTCGAGAAGATTCGCCTCGACTTTGCCTTCAATCTACAACTAACGAACACTCTGCCGAGATGATTTCATCTTCTTTTTTTTAACTTAGACCTATTACATGAAAAGGTAGAAAACCTTTTCATGTAATAGGTTGGTACTAATAAAAAAACATTGGAACAATCTTCTTCATGTCACGAAGAAAATTACATCACCTCTCTCATAAGGGAAAGTTGTAAAATCTACGTATAAAAGTTTAATGTCACGCATCATGCAATCTGAGGAACTATAAAGTATTTTTACGTGTGGTAAATGAATGGTGTTTACCTTATAACGTGTAGGCATCAAATTTACGTAATATTCTTTTGGCTTTCTTTAAAAAAAATAAGGTTATAAAAATAAACGATACTATATTACGTTTTGTAAAATTATATGAATATGTTATCTAACGTTATATAACACTTAATGATATATAATTTTTTTTAGTAAATTAAGAAAACAGTATGCCATATCTTATTATTTTCGCGGTGATGATATCTGTTAAATTATGAAAATATTTACTTAGAATTGCAACCGGCTCGTGCGGCTTTATCATGGCTCTCACGTCGCAATTCGTCACTATAATAGTCCTAGCGTTTCTCGATCCGAACGCAAAACCTCTCTGCTGTTGTCACAGCGGAAACCGTAAATTTGTGCCTAACAATTCCAACTCCCCCTTAAATCTTTCTTATCTGTTCTGGCTCGATGCAGCGTATTGGAAACCTCATGTCGAAGGCCAAGAAGTTTGTCAAACGATTTGAAAAATTTCTCGGAACACACGAGACTTACTTAAGAGTTAACATGTAATTCTTCCATTGTGGAAAGTATGAAGCCATTAACAACCGACGAAAAAACCAATTACGTTGTCTCAGTTAAAAAAAATATGTACGTGTGTATGTACATCCGTCGTGCGTGTGAGTGTTTGTTATGTTGTATTATTTACATGTATATAATCAAGACTCGAAGCATTTCGGATTTCCCGAAGTATTTCGGAAGCGCTAAGCTATGTATGTGACATTGAGATCCATATGGCAGTTTAGTTTACGTCAGAGCTAGAGACAGCTTTAAATTTTTTTCAGAACCCTACCCTAAAATATATTTTTTCAATTCAATTCTCGGTGAAGATAACATCCGAGAGACCAGTATATTTAGAATGAATATGTATATACCTGATACTTAGTAATACATTAATCGAAATTAAACCTATTGCTTTAATAAGCTCACTCTGTAGTAATCTAGTCAACCTGACCGGCTCAAGCTCAATATATTGATCTAAAATCAAGCTGGATAAACAAACCGACTGTAATTTCAGTTATTTTTTTTCTAACTTATTTTTCGGTAGACTCACTGCCTAAGATATCAAAAAGGAGGTTTCCTTTATCGTTCCTGCAATCTATTTCACATAATGGCAGGGAAGAAATTAATTCATTGCACGAGAAGCAATAGATCCGCTATCTGCGGCGATGTGTCCCAGCCCGAGGGTGTATAATATATGAACTATCGTAATGAGATCAGGTTTCTGGGAAGGTTGCGATATATCGGCCACTGAGGCTTTTGAATGGCGGTCGCTGACTTGCAAAACTAATCTTATCGTTATATGAGGTTTGTCAAACTTTGAATATACACACTATATCTTCAAATAATGGAGAAGCCACGATTAACAGCAACTAATGCGATCTAAATGATAGCGTGATAAGTAATTAGTCATCATCTTCCTGCCCTTATCCCACTCTAAGTGGGGTCGGCACAACATGTTATCACATGATTTGGCTGCGTTTTTACGACCGGCCGCCTGCCTGACGTCAACTTACCTCAGTCGTATTGTACGACACCTCGGTAAGAAAGAGGGTGGTCTATTCTACTAAACCGGATACCACACGGTGGGTCAACTTACCTTAGTCGCCTTTAACGACACCTCGGTAAGAAATGAGGGTGGTCTATTCTACTCAGCCGGATACCACACGGCGGGTCGCTTACCTTAGTCGCCTCTTACGACACCTCGGTAAGAAATGAGGGTGGTACTATTCTATTCAACCGGATACCACACGGCATATTAACAGCAACTAATGCGATCTAAATGTTAGCGTGATAACTAATTAGTTTCAATTTATTAATACTGACTGGCCCGTTGGCGTAGTGGGTAGTGACCCTGCCTTCAGCTCCGCGGGTCGCGGGTTCGATTCCCGCCGAGGGCCAACATATTCTATAAATGAATTTGTTGGTCTTTGAGCCTGGGTGTATATTTGTATTTAAGTATGTATTTAAAATTATATAAGTATATATTCACCAGTTGTCTGTCTACCATAACACAAGTATTAAGTTGCTTACTTTGGGGACAGACGACCGTGTGTGTAAGTGTCCCATATATTTATTTATTTATTTATTTATTTATTAATACTTAGTTCAGTACACGGTGGATTATACAGAGACACATTAAAAGCATCAAGTAATTTGTAGAAATTAGAAATATTACACGAAGGCAGTTATTTAACAACTAAAGATAGTGTTTTATTTTTTTCATTTTTGTAGTTACAGAAAAAGTTAATTATGAACTGTGTTTTGAATACTTCACTAGATTCGGGAGTGGAAGCTGCCTTTTATTAAAGACACTAAATATATCTGTTAAGCGTAAAACATATTATTCAGTTTATTCATTATTGGCGGGTATTTTACAGTCTATGAGCGGCAAACTTTGCTTTCAATTACGCAACTTTAATAACTTTGAGATCGCATTTACTCTTTGGGATCTATACTGTGATTGTCTGTTGGAATTAACTATACTTTATATAATATGCCTTATTACAATTACTATGTTTAAAGCTACTCAGCAGCTATTATAGTATTAATAAACCTAGATAGATTACCAGATATAATTAGTTAAAATCGAGAAAAATGCGCACACGTATCAGTAATGGAATTATGCGGGTATACGGGTCGTGGTACAACTTTTTAAGGGTTGTGAAATCTTATAAGTACTTACTATATAGTAAATTGAGTCTTTATTATCACTACATATTATAAAACAAAGTCGCATTCTTTGTTTGTCCATATATCCCTATGTATGCATAAAACTTTAAAAATACGCAACAGATTTTGATGCGGTTTTTTTTAATAGATAGAGTGATTCCAGAGGAAGGTTTGTATGTATAATAACATTCAATACCGAGTAGAGAAATACTGTAATTTTTGAGGTTTCTAATGTGATGTCGAAAACATTTTTTTCCGCTTACATTGCAAACGCAGGCTAAACCCTACGAGATTTATCAAATTGATGTACTAAGTATTTGTACACCTTGAAAAGGTCTACAGAAAAGTCCGCGATGGTATATGTCTATCTCTTATGAATAACCCACAATAGCATTTTTTGGCATTTACTTTTTACGAAAAATAATGCCTTATTTTTGAAGCAGTTTTTATACAATACAGTATTAATCCTTATCCAATTAAGTACCTTAAATAAATTGTTGATTTAATATCATCAATATGGCCGTTTACAGCATGTAATCTAAGTGAACATTTTCGGAGATATTACAGATTTAAAATGCCGTGAGGACGCCGCGCTTCGCCCTATAGCACTTCGAATCTAGCAGCTATATGTCGCTCTTTCAAGAGTTTGCTTAAAGACATTCTGTAATTAATTGTATAAATAAAATACATAGGGAAAATGTAAAAGTAAATAAGTAAAAATGTACTATATGAATTTAGATATTCCAAAGATTGCAGGAATTCTTCTTGGTATAGGGAAAGGAAATTGTTTTTCTCCAAATTTAACGCTTGCGGGCCACGGGCAGTAATGAATAAATCAAAACCACTGGATCGGTTTTAATCATTTTTTTTACACTGACTGACATGGGATATATATTTTATACCCGTGCGAAGCAGAGGCAGGCCGCTAGTATATGTATATATATATATATATATATATATATATATATGATTTTTTTTAAATCTTAATACACAAATTCATATCACAAAATGAAAATTTGTATTATGTAAGTAGAGAATATGTATTTTAATGTCCGTAAAGTTATAGTGAAATTTAAAGTTATATTAAATACTGATACAGTATTTAATATACATGTACTGGATTTATCTACCTTTTTAATGTATTCTCTTATTTATAAAATCCATTTAAACAATAAGAGTAGAATCTATTCAGATGCGCAGTGGAAGGTGTGTGGCGTGATCGATCAATTAACTAAGCTACGAAAGCTAATAAAATTACTAAGAAATAATATTATGCATACTGACATGTAATACTGTACCGCTCTGCTAAAATTGAGCCTTTAATTATGAAAATATTTTTTTTTTCAAGTAATGCATACTTGTTAGTTTCGTCAGTAATATAAAAAAAAATTGATAACACTAAGCGCATATAATTAAACATCAAACATTGCTAAGTTTTGATTACTACCTGGTTGACCGAGCTTTGCTCGGTAATTTTTTACAAAATAAAAAAAGAAAACTAAAAAAAAAGACAAAAAAAAATTATGTAGTTGGGATCGATCCTAGGTTTTTACATTTCTCTAGACTTCCCGTTCCCCGAATAAGCTACGCTGACTTGACAGTTTGTGGCAAAAATTCAATGCAATATAAATTTTAGTATTTTTTAATGCCCAAAACAGGGATAAAACGACTTTATTTTTACATACAATCTTTTTACAAAACCTAGCTAGATCGATTTTTCTCCCTAAAAACCTCTTGCATGCTGAATTTCAGAAAAATCGTTGTAGCCGTTTCCGAGATTCCGAAAATATATACACATACAAGATTAACTCATTTAAATATTAAAGATACACCTAGTACATTGTGATAATCATGGAACTAAATTTAAATGGTGATCAAATAAGATCAAAATTTTTATTACTCAATTTTTGTTCAAAATAAATTTTGCTTCATAAGTTCTTATTTAAAAATAACTAAGCAGCCTTATGGATGTAAAAATAAATACAAAATATGACTTCAGTTATCAATTTGTCGGATCGGCGATATTAATGCGACAAAACGCGGCGGGTCGCCTCACACGATCACTTCTGTTCTTCATATTAGCCGGTCGAATCTTATAGCTTTTTATTTTCTATTCCTTATGTCCGAATCTGAGATCCTCTCTCTCCTTTTATCATAATCTCGAGAGAAGTAATCATTTACGGTAGCCGCTGAGAGGATTTTTCCATTACAAAAATGGTGTAAATAATTGACTTATATTTCGAGTGCTTAAAGTCCTCGAAGCTTTCTCATATTTTTGGATGTCTTCTAACAAAGAAAAACATTTATTTTATATTTTTTGAGGTGGCTATAAAAGTATACGCGGCATTGTATAAATTGTGCAGTGCCAAAATATTTCTACAGGAAACAATAAAGTGAGATTGCTTCTGAGACGACGGCAAGCACGTTCTGTATTACCTGGTTGCCCACATATCCTGAATTAACTTATGGCTATTACATGGTACTGGAGTCGCTTACCTGGAACAAGGAAAACATAAATAAATATTTTTATTTTATGATTCATATTATCTTTATAGTGCTCGGGTATCTTAGGTTTATACGATAAATATACCTATGTGTAAATCTCGTGTGTGGTAACATTCGATATCTGTTTTACTGATGGAACATATCAGCAGAAAGAAATTGTATCGAGTACATAACTTTATAAATTGTAATTTGTTTTAAATTTTATATATAAATAAATTTCATTATTGTTGGCGATCTAATTCCCTCTTCTTTCTGCTATCTTTGTTATAAATATTTTATTGTTTTAATACAAGAAACAAGTGCTCTTTTGACTTAGCAGGTAGGTAGCAGAGATCCATAACTGAAAACAATTTTTAGAATCATCGAGTCTGGGTGTGTTTACGGTTTTTTTATTATTTCTGTATATATTTGCCAATTCTCTATCTCCCACAACACCAGGATTAAGTTACTTACTTTAGGGACAAGCAACCGTGTGTGTAATTATCCCACATATATTTATTAATTAGATTTTATAGAAGCCATTGAAAATACTAGTTCTATTATACAATAGTATACAAGAAACAAAGAAGGTTTTGCATTAGTATATTTTCAAATAATAAACAGAGAAAATAATGCTGCCCTAGTAAAACCTTAGAGCTCCAAGACATTTAGAGAGCCATAAAGACGGTGGAAAGCTACAAACTACGCCGCACAGCGCCCGTTCGTGACGTGCACTATTATAACTTACTCTTCAAATGTTCTTGGAGGCATTTCAAAACTTCACTACTGTATCAAGTAGCAGAAATTGTTACACTTTTTAAATCCTACTGTGCTATTGTAACAACAAATAAGATCGTCGGAATGTTTACTTTTTCTGGAAATATGAAGTAGGAAAATGGATGATGCGCCATACTCTACATTCGGCATCGCATTTAGCTTAAAACGTGCATGTAGTCGGATAATTGTCATTCTTCTAATTGTCATTCGTCAATTATTCTTTTCGCAAAATCTTGTCAATCTATTATACAGATGCTTTAACACACTGCTAGATAAAGGCCCCTGTTAATTTGGAGAGGACTGGAGCTAAGTCGCTACTTTAATGCAAATTTGCAGATATCACATATTCTCTACGAATATGCAGGTTTGTTCGTTTTCGTTTCATCATAACAAATTTATTTTCATTGATACAGTATTAATCTTCAACTTAAATAGTCATAGTTGGTATGCAAATCACAATAAAGTATAGCAAAAATTATATGTCAATAAATAAAATTCAAAAAACACAAAGAACATAAAGTAGAAAACCCGTGCTCTTTAAAATTTCATGAGCAAGACTAAACTATCGCTTGAGTGGGGTGTAAAGAAGTGGCGGAGACGCTGCAGTATGCATTATGCAGGTCGCTATCTTGCACTAACTCTAAGGAGTTGTTGAAAGGCGCCGAAGGTCTGTTATCAAAGAATTCTCAATAAAAAATAAGAATCAATGATGCAAAAGTTTCATTCCATCACTGTGGCAAATACATTTTAGAACTGTTTATTTGTGAATCAAAAAATAAGACAAAAATTGTTACTAATTTACATCTTACCCATTTATAATTGACATTGTAGGACCTCATTCCTTTTACTACAAGTAATATTTTCAAGTGAGTCTTTAGGATTGATTACAAAGTTGTCATTACCAGTGGGCTTAGTGCGAGTTTTTTATTCATATTCTTTGCGTTAAGGTGGATGTGCGGCGTAACGAGGCTCGATAAAATCCGCAATGAGTACGTGCGAGGTAGCCTCGGTGTGCGCGATATCGCCGACAAGATGCAGGAGAGTAGGCTGCGATGGTATGGACACGTCAAGAGAAAGCCACCTGAGTACGTCGGAAATTTGGCACTACAGCTTTCCATCCCGGGTCCAAGGCCAGTTGGAATACCCAAGACAAGGTGGAAAGAAGTAGTGCTAAAAGATAAGAGTGTATGCAAAATTACCGACGACGATGTCCATGAACGAGCGAAGTGGAGAAGATTAATAAGGAAGGCTGACCCCACCACCATGTGGGATACATAGCTAGAGAGAGAGAGAGAGATTCTTTGCGTTAACATTGCAACAGCGACATCTAGTGACCACGGTTCCAGAGCCATGCGAATTGGCGAAACGCTAACGCGATCGAGTAGGCTTTTTCCTTTCTAATATAGAACCCAAACCTACCCAATAACATGGACACACATACACACTTATCGTCTACACCGACCGAGACTGTCTCAACTCGTCCATATTATTCTATTGATCTGTTTCGACAGAAGTCTCGAATAATACGATCTCAAAGGTTGGTCGTTTATCTCTTACTATTTTTTTTACGTAAGTATTATAAGAGAAAGCCTTGCTTTTTTATAACAAAAAAGCTATTTAAATATAAACACAAAAGAGTATAATACAATTACAAGTTTATACCCTACCATGAAGCTAAGCCATTATTTTTGAATTAAAAAGTTTGTCACTCAAGGAAAACTTTTAAAAGCTAACATAAAAGTTTTATCCTTTTATCAGTATAGATTCAGTATATACCTATATAAAAGAAATTTTAAAAAGGACTATAATCTGGGTAACGCGTTAGTGCGCATAAATGCGAAGCGACTGCTCCTTCTACACGCTAAGCTTTTCAAGAGCTTTATGACGTCTGGGTATGGACTTAAGCATTCGGATTTTGAATAAAAAGTTGAAAAATTGATGTTCAGTGATGATCCTGTCTTTCATATGAAACACTCACGTATATTCTGAGGACGAATATAAATACATCGGCCTAATTGGTTGTACTTGGGGCGGCCAGGAATTCAAAGTAGATTCCAAGTGCCGATGCGTTTTTGTTTTTTTGACAGATGTTTTCATATCAAAACCACAAATACTATTCCTTTTATGCCGTGAGGTATCCGGTTGGGTTGAATCGGCCACCATCATTTCTTACCAAGTTGTCGTAAAAGGCGACTAAGGTAAGTTGACCCACCGTGTGATATCTGGTTGAGTAGAATAGACCACCGTCTATCTTACCGATGTGTCGTAAAATACGACTAAGGTAAGTTGACGTTAGGAAGGCGTCGTAAGTACTTAGCCAAACCATATGACAACATGTTTATAACATGTTGTGCCGACCCCACTTAAGAGCGGGATAAGGGCAGAAGGATGATGAAATACTATTACTTTTACTCATCTTATAAATAGGACCACTTACTATTTCAAAGTTTATAAAATTACTCCGGTTGTTTATGGGCATCCCACGATTGGGCAAAGGGCTCACAAGGTGCGAACATTTAGAGCTTAGCTAACCACGTTGCTTTAATGCGGTTAGTAGGTTACACGTATCCCAAGAATACTTCTATAGTAGGTAGGTTACCTTAAGATGTTTTCCTTTACGGCAAAGCATGTGATAAATAATAAAAATAAATTAGGTGCATTATTTTTCAGTACAAAATCTTTGAAGATGCCTGCCTGGAATTTGGACCCGTGACTCTGGTTTAAAAGGTGGATAAAAGTTATGTCACGTGTCGCCGCAATCATTTTTTTTGTTATGACTAACTAACAAGTCGTAGTAAGGGCAATCGCGGCTTAGTCATAATTTACTTTAGTAATTATATATTTTTCTAATTACTGTAGTAATACTTTTTTAAATGTACTCGTATATATCAGAATCATTATACTCTAGTCCTTATCCCACTCTAAGTGGGTTCGACATAAAATATTCAACATGTTGTTAGATGATTTGGCTAGTTATTTAACGACCGTCCTACTGCCTGTCGTCCACTTGCTCTGAAATGAGGATGGTCTATTCTACTCAGCCGTATACCAACACGGCGGATACGATAAATCAGAATAAATAAAAAAAAATAATAATAGTATAAACTATAATAAACCAGATACTAATAAAAAGATCGTCAATAAACTACCCGGAGGTTTCACAGATGGTGAGCCGAGATTGAGAGTACAATGCGAGCAACAATCTGCAGGGCACGCTGCCAAACCAGTAGCCAGCGTACTTAAGATGCTTTAACCTTAATAAATGCTCCACAATACTGCAACGACTGCCCGCAATATATATTTTTTACCTTCTTTGCTATTCTAAATTTAGAAACCATTATAAAATCCAGCTTCAGCTATTTATTTACATATTCTTAAGCGATTTCATTTCAAATCCAATATATTAGGAAATTGAATGTTTTAATTATTTTTGCCTATTAACTGAGTTAACATCTACTGTTTGAGAAATGCGTAAAGACAATTTGGTTTTGAAACTACGTCCCGTTTAATATTTATTTTTTAAATAAATATTAAACGGGACGTAGTTTCAATATTTTTTGCGCCTTTAAAAAAACTCCAACAATCATTTTCAATCGAAACCGAAGCATTATCAGGAAATCGACGACGCAATCGCAACGCTAATACATAATTTATTATCAAATATTTGTGATCCATCTGTGCCAAATTGTTAAAGTACAAGTTCATGTAGATACTCATCAACGACCCGATGGTTCGAGGGTTTAAACCCGAACAAGCGCATTAGAGTTGTGCTTGTTTGATGTTTCAAATTTATCATGCACTCTACAGTGTAGAAAACATCGTGGCGAAACTTCAGAATGTCTCGGATATGAATGAAGCATGCTCCGTCAAATATATAGAAGGCAGTGTCCAAGTGTGTAGTAACAAATCGCTATTTATAACTACTTTTATATCACGATAGCACCGCGCTCAATTTTACAACGCGGTTGTCGCGCCTCAATCGAAAAATCATATTTATATAGGAAATAGAGTCAGCAACTAAATCGCATTACTTTGTTATTAACGAATTTCAAAAAGCGACGCCGACTCCTATAAATAATTTAAGTCTTGTAGTTGAGTTGATGTGAATAATTTTTAAGCTACACGAAAGGTGAGATGAAAAGTAATTAACGAAGTTCGCCCTCGGAATGGTTTCGCAAGCTGGAATAGGATTTGTTTGCCAAGAATTCAATCGTAGGAGACGACGGCACGAGCGAAGGCTGCTCTTTATTAGAACTGCCAACTTATAATTTGCTACCTTAATTGCAAGTTCCGGTCTTTATTTTTTTATTCGTTCCCTTTACGTAAACATTCAAAAAAAGTAATGATTATATTATTGTTCAAATTCAAAAGACAATCCTAGCGAACCTGAAAAACAAATTCAGATTTCGAGACATGTCATGTCATGTCATGTCATTTACTTTTGTGAATCAACTGTTACATACAGTTGATTCACAAAAGTAAATCTGACATATCTCATTCAATAAAACCAATATCTCATTTAATAAGAAAAAGAGTTTTGTTTTAGATTAAATATAGGAGCGACCTAAAAGTGCATCGCGCGTGTTTTGTACATTAGTAGAAAAGGAACAATTTTTGTTTGAAAATTATACTTGAACTTTTTTTCTTTTCTAGAAAATCTCACATTAAATCTCATTTCATACAAGACACAAACTTTTGACGCAAATACTAAAATTTCAAAACAGTATTGTTTACGTATAATATTGAAGAAGTATAGACACTTAGTTATAACAACATTTAAATTGCACTAACGTAATTTACTTAAATGTAGACACTTAAATGCTCAGTTCGCATACATGATCAACGACAAGTTTTGACACAATACATTTCGCTTAGGTAGTGATGTGAAAAGTTTACATAAAATTCCGTTTAATATTCAATTCCTCGATAAGTTTTTACGATAACCTTACCCGGCAAGGTTTCATGTACACACGCTAAATGAACACTAATTGAAATGTCGAGTATGCTGGTCGAGACCAAAATGAGATCTAATTTTTAAATAATGAGGTGCAGTACAAGAACGTTGAAACAATGAGAGTTGTAAAAACCGCTATGTCAACTCACGTACGCCGTTTCGTTTGTTTGGGAGCACGCACAAGACCCATAGCATTTCCAACACGCAACAATACATGATTAATGCTCCGCTGTAACACAAGTATGATTAATTTAGAGACGCGACAGAAACCTGCGTGGTAACACATCACAAAATCCAACGCAAAATCCAATTATAACGGATATTAACAAATTTCTCATTAAAAATACGGCTTAACATGAAACACGGAAAAATATACAAATCCAAACACCCAATAAAGATAATCTGACAAACGAAGCACGAAACGCCACAGCAGGGGGTAATGTTTAATGTAAGCCCGGGAGGGGATGTGCGACGTATTTCATTAAGAAGTTCTTATCAAGACGCTGTTCAGTCCGAGAGATGCGATTTTATCTTATCGACCAATTTATTTTCAGTAAAAACAGACATTTTTAACATTTGTCAATATATAATAAAAGGCATCGTTTAATATTTATTACAGTCTACATGGTTGACAAACAGTACGTACATCTTTCCATTCCTTCTTACAAGAAAAACGCTTTTGGAACTTAATAGCGCTCATCGGTTACCAGATAAGAGACATGTACAAAAAGCCAAGTAACATTCTTTGTTCCCGTCATCCATAATCACAAGCCGGTATCCATCGACCATAAGCGTCGACAACACTATCATATTTGATATTATACGATATTATCGTTGAATCATACTTTTATACTATTACTAGCTGTGCTAGCAGCTTCGCCCTCGTGGAAATCAGTGTATTTCCCCGAATTGAAATTTTGAATATAAATGTAGTTATTGTGACTATGTGATTGTGTTAACCTTAAGAAATAGGACATGCATGCTGTCGAGGCTTCTATGTACATTTTCTATTATTTTACATTTTTAATTCTCTAGTACATTGCTTTAGGGTATCTCTTTTGGACTACGCGGCGCACGCGATTAAAGCTCCCAAACAGGCGAGTTTTTTTTTTACAACTGCGCGATCTTTTTAACACAATTGATATAAAACCATAATGCACTATTAATCTAAACCATCCGGAAGAATTGCACTATCTTTTAGTAAAAACCGTACAAAATCAGTTCAGTAGATTTAAAGAAAATTGATCATATACAGACAGACAGCTTTTGGGGACTTTGTTTTATAATAAGTATGGATATAGATAGAATATCTGACCTGAACTATGAAACTTATCATGTCAATATGGCATAGATAAAACATTAAATCCATGTAATGATTTTAAATGACGTGTATACACAACGCACATATAAAAAATGTAATCTTTAGAAAAGCTACTCACAGTAACAATTATTATGTGAAATATTAAGTTACATTTATTACTAAATATTGTATGAAAACTTTTATTAAAATAGGGATTCTGCCATAACTTCAGTTTGAAGCTTTCCATCCTTCAGAGTATGAGAAAGTGACTTTCATACCCATTATCTTAAAAAAATAGTTATATTATTTCTACTTTCTCTAAACCTTATGAGCATATTAAAGCGAGACAAAGGAGAATTTTAGACAGAGTTTAGGCGCCCCTTCAGACAGTACAATTGATTACTTATTCCCAGGATGCAGACTTTTAATTTACGAGCACGACTTAGCGCGGAGCGTACCAGCCGCCACAATATCGCACACAATATATACACAGATCCACTATTTTACACATATAAATGGCAAATTGCAAATTGAAGCGGTGGTAGCGGAATGGTTAGTGGTAACGGGTTTGCGATCGAGAGGTCGTGGGTTCGAATCCCGGCGATTATACTACCGACGCGGACACACTCCTAATATAAGCATTTAACTTAGCTGGAGGGGTTAACAAGTTTAATAGTAATTTGTAACTTAAATTGCTAGTAATAAAACACTCAAAAGAGATATACCGAGAAAGAGATATAGAGTTGATTTGGCTAAATATTTTACTACCGGTCGTCTTTTACAACACCTCAACACCACCGATAAGAAATGAAGATAGTATATGCAACTTCGCTGGATACCACACAGCCTATTAAAGATATGCGATATCACATCATATATATAATGTTTTTAATATATTTCAGGACTAGATGACTAAATACTTATGCTAACGGTTATTTATGTGGCTAACACCCACGTCCCTTCTTAGACCCTCTTCGCTACATGTCACTACATAAAGAGGAGTAATCGTTTGCGGGCCGCCGCTAAGTGAATTTTTCCATTTACAAAACGATCGTAGGAATTTAGGAACTATGTACCATTCGTTTTTCAGACGAGCCTAATGTATCATATCTGGACTCGCTTAAAAATAAATTATCAGAAAACATACATTCGTTGTTTATAAAATATATAGATATATTAATAATACCTGCGTGACCGACTCGGTAATATTTTAAAAGATATAAAAATATAAATAAAAATGCTATTTAAAAAAAACGCCGAATGGGAACATATGGGCCTTTTACGGCTAATTCGCTACATTTATATAGGTGAAACAAGGCATAATTAAAGCTTATGCACTTGGGGCAAAGGATTTTACAGGACTAATATTGAATATAAAAAATCTCGTTACGCATAATTATTATAAATTATTAGTTTCGGGTACATACCACGGTAATTTGTTTTGATCTTCAAACCACGAATATTCAAGTATAAAATCATTAATCTCGTTACGCAGTTGGGATACAGGGGAAAAGCACACATACATTATAGAGAGTACATAAACAGTTAAATTATCGCGGGCGATGTGGCGGGTAGAACTAGTTATTAAAAAGTAAACCTTAACTTAGCTATTCCTTTTATGAATAAAGGGTATAAAATATATTACAGGGATACACACACCCCATATTTCTGTTTACATCAACATGATGAATTTTAAATATCACTTAAGCACATAAGTCTTTATAGAAAACCTAAAGGTGCTGCCCCGGTTAATATAAACGAGAATACCCGGTTCTTATTGCTTAATTAGCGATTCCGTAAGTAACATTCAAGTGACTCTAAAACGAAACAATACCGCCCTAATTAGGGATGGGTTCTTCAAGAGACAGACGATATGTCACGTTTTTATCTACCTTAATGCTTGCTTACCTGGAACATGTATATATAGTGTACTAAAACAGGCATTTACAACATATCTTTATATAGCTATCTTTAATATTTAAATGAGTTAATCTATATTCTTTTTCTGAATCTCGAAACAGCTCTAACGATTTTCATGAAATTCAGCATGTAGGGGATTATAAGGGGAAAAATCGATCTACCTAGGTTTCATTAAAAAAAATGTCGTTTTATCCCTGTTTTCGGGCACAAAAAAATTGCTAAAATAGAAATGAGAAAGCAAAGGTTAATTGCGCTGTCACGATACCTTACCTGGGTAACGGGCGGGCTCAAATTCAGAATACTAGGATCGGTTCCGTATAACGTTATCGTTTTTATTTAATTTTTTTATATATTTAAAAACCTATATATTAATAAGCAAAGTTAGAACTTTTACATATTACGGAGAAGAGCCGGATTTGCCATAATTGAAGTTCAAAATTAAATGTAGAAAATAGTTTGTTGTTAAATGAGACGAAACTATTGCCAAGCATATCAGATAATTGCTTTGATTAATAGTGATCCATGTTATTAGTGGTGGGAATATTCCTCTTTTACATGGCTATAAAAAGTCCACTTAAATTCATGAAGATGAAAAATAATCACGTACAATGCGGTATTTGAACAGATATATCGACAGATTCAATATTAATCTTTTTCAACTTTAATACGTCAGTTACCTAAGGTATCTCATACATAATATTATGATCCCTTAAACTACATAGTTGAAATTAATATCTTATAAGTTATCGCTGAATTCAAACGCACGCCAAAATCGAAAACAGAAAGCGACGCTTGACTAAGTTTACAATGGCTAATATAAATGCGAAAATGTGTTTGTTTGTTTTCCACCTTTTTTTCTATAATGATTGCGTTTAAGGATTCGCCTATTACACAATTTAAAAAAAACTACTTTTAGTATGGTTTTATGCCTGCAATTATTTCACTGATAAAATATTTTCAATTTCCACAACACGATGAAAATCAGTGCAAAAAGACGATACGGGTAATTTACCGCCAACAATGCAAGCGACAAAGTCGTATCACATAAAAATAGTTATGAAATTCTGCTCCATAACGAAACAATTAAATTCATAATAGCTCCGCGATCCGTGACGATCACTAATACCAGTGCACTTATGCAATAGGATATCATGGTAACTACACCGGTGATTAGCAAACGAACTAAGCTGGTTAGTAATCAGTACCTGGTTGATTCGGTAATTTTGTACAAAATAAAAAAAGAACTTAAAAAAAAAGGTAGTAGGGATCGATTCTAGCGGTATTTACATTTCTCGAGACTGCCGGTTCCCCGAATAAGCTACGCTGACTTGACAGTTTATGGCAAAAATTCAAAATAAAACTATTTTTTTTACATAAAACCTAGCTAGATCGATTTTTCACACCCAAAACCCCTTACATGGTGAATTTCAGGAAAATCGTTGGAGCCGTTTCGAAGATTCCGAATATATATATATATATATATATATATATATATATATATATATATATATATATATATATATATTACAAATATATACATACAAGATTAGTTAATGTATAGAACCGGCTATACTCACGTCTTATTTTATCGGATTAGCCCGACTAGTTTAGTGCGATAAATTGCAATTATTAATTAGACACAAGTTTTTAAGAGAAAAACTCATTGGTGCCTGCCTGGGGTTTGAATTCGTGAGTGATCGAAAGAGTCGCACGTTCTCACCACTGGGCTATCACAGCAAAAAGTAATAATAATATTAATTTGCTATAATGCGCGATAAAGCAGTTAGAAAATAATGTGATGCTCAATATAGAGTGTACTTTCTGTTATCATACTTGATACATGCGCTACAAACTGGCCGTGTGGTATTCGGCTGAATAGAATAGACCACCCTCATCTTTTACGACGGTATCGTAAAATGCGACTAAGGTAAGTTGAACCGCCGTGTGGTATCCGGCTGAGTAGACTAGACCACCCGAATTGCTTACCGATTTTCCGTAAAAGGCGCCTAAGGTAAGTTGACCCGTGTGGTATCCGGTAGAGTAGAATATATCACCCTAATTTCTTAACGAGGTGTCCGAGGTGCCAACTCCACTTAGAGTGGGATAAGGGCAGGAGAATGATTATGATTGACCAACAAATTGTATTTAGAAAATTTTGGCCATCAGCGGGAATCGAACCCAAGACCCGCGGATCTGAAGGCTGGGTCAATGCTACATAAGCCAACGGGCCATTCGAAAGAAATAAAAGAACGTTAGCATTTACAGTTATACGAAAGTCAAAGTAAACACTGTCACGTATTTGACATTTCGAAAGTGCTTCAATGTAGGTTATAGCAAATAAAATATTTTATAATGTAAACAAAACTGACCTAAGTCAAGCTATATTGTAAAAACGAGAATTACGCATCGTACGGTGTTTATGAAATATGCTATCATTAGAAATAGAAACTTTTGCAATCAGTTAATTGTTTAAGTAATCAAAGTTAGATTGTAATTTCATTTGTACTTGCTTATTTCTGCCCGTAATTTCAATACCAAGATTATCAGCAATTCAACTAAGTAAATTTCAAACATTACAGATTGTTCCGTATGGACGTGAAATAAGACAAACTAAAACTGGTTTTTACATTTATAACAATAAATAAATATTATTGTTTCGAAAATCTTACCAATCAATATTTAATTTATAAAATTAGGCATTACTTTGCGGAGGTCCATAATAATACAAAACTAATGAAAATATTATTTTGCTATAATCCGCCATATAGATATATTTATCGCGGATTATAGCAAAATAATATTTTCATGTGTTTTGTATCAAGCCATATCGACTGATTTATTAACTGTTGTAATTCAAAACATTAAAAGGCATAAAACAATAATTTCAATAATATATCTTTACAGTTTAATTAGAAATATATAGTTACTAAAAATATTTACCAATAAACCATCTTGTTTTGTTATATAGTAACTTTAATACTGGTAAAGAAACGTATCAAAGTATCTAAGTAAACATCGCATTTTGCCATCAAGGTCGATTCAGCTTAGCACGAACATTGTATGGCATCAAAGCTATTAAGCACCAGCCATTGTGTACTAAGCGTTTAGCCAAGCTTCGAACTTGATATCTTGGTAAGAGCTTCCTAAGGGTCTCGTTAACAGCGATAACACCGTGCACGGGTCTCAAATGTCGTTGAATGTTATACACTTGTATCCATATGATGTAACGAACATCCTTTATTAAAGCTCAAAGTAGCCTGTCGAAATATTTTAATACATAAAATATAGTACACTTGATAGAATTCTTATTTATCTTTAGTAGGTGCTAATATTAGTCATCATTTTCCTACCCACTTAAGCTGAAGTGGGGTCGCAAGCCTGATTTTGAATTCGGTCAATTTAATATTAAGCTTGCAAAAACTTGTATGTTTTACAAGGACATAATAAACCTTAAGAATTTCCGTTCACATTTTATAAATACATGTAATCCACGGATGACACGCAGAAATATGATTTGGCTTCCATCCAAATATTAGATGCGATTATATTTATTTTATTGCACGACTTAAGAAATTGCTACACTTGCTCTTTCTACTTTTACATAAATATTATCCCACTGTAATTTTTCTAGTGTATTATCAAATTGCGTATCGAATTTTAAGTGTGTGTCGAATTTTAGTAGTTTACTACTGATTGAGTGAAAAAATAGCTCCGACATTTTTATAGGTATAGTCAAAAAATATTGTAAGTGCGCAACGTTTCTTACCATCGCAGAATAGTTCTCGATATGTACCATAGATATCGAGAAATATATCTTACAGGTAATTAGTGAATATTGTTGTTGATAAGCTATACTCGTTTACATTTACATAGAATTATATAATATATAATACACAAGGAAAAATTAATTAAATGCTTTATCCAGCTCGTGCGTGCAGCAATGTAATTCCATTGTTTTTGTACTATCCGCTTTTAAAAGATAACTTGCTTATACATTCAATTGTTTTAACTTTTATAGTAAAATTTGTATTATAATTTCAAAATACAACTTACATTTGTTAGCTTCTAAAAACAATGTCACCAAATACGAATTAAGAAGCCCTATGTTATCTAATACTAAATGGCTTCAGTATTAATGATAAGGAAGCGTGTTATCGACGCAATATAAAATTTCGGGTTTTCCAAAATACGCTGTAGCCTGTACATTACAAAAGTATAAACATAAAAATTCTACTTCACGCATTGCAACAGAGGGAAGAGAATTAATTAATATGCATTCCATATCCCTTTTAGCTTTTTATCACAGATAACATTATATAATATATAGTCCTAGCAAAATTGAAAATTATACCTTGCATGAGGCATAGCTTGAACTGTGCCGGTGAAATCAACGTTGTTAGAAGACAATGCGAGATGACACAACAGCCGCGGTTCGAACATTTAGACAATAAAGGAGTTCCGGGACACGGTGCCTTTTACTAATTACGATATGTAATTGCCAATGATAGGGTTGTCATCGCTCAGTTCAGATCAAAAATTGAAAAAAGTTTTGCTTGCTTATTGAAAATGCTTAAAAAATGTCAACAAGAAGATGGAAGAAATGACCTCAAGTACTTCTTTTTATAAGAAATAGCAGATTTATTCAGATTCTAGAATATCTATAATTTAGTAGGTAATAAACGGCAAGAGAAAGCAGAATGCTACGGTTATCGTCATAGAAAAGACATGCAGTTGAATAACATTGCTAAGCTGCTTTTCATATTGGTACAATAGAAGTTGTACGGCAAAAATCAGTCAAAATCGTTATCAAGTAAATAGTGACCCTTGGTTAAATATAGAAAATTAAGTTACACTTACGATGGGAATTACTTCTTAGTCTTGACGGAGGAGACGTTTAGTTAAACAGAACAGACCAGACAGGCGTTAATTTGCGTAGATCCATAATACAAAAGTAATAATAAAATTATTTATCTATTACCCCGAAATGGAGGATAATAGCAATATAATTAGATTATTAATTTGTTTGTAATCTATTTATTGCATTAATTAGTATAAAAATTATAAAAAACAATGTGCAATGGCTTATTCCAAAATCGGAATCTCTGAGCCAACCAGTCTAAAATTAAAAGAAGTAAATATTAAGTATAATTAAAATAAAAATAGTATATTGTATTAGTTTTGTAGACTCGCATAATTTTTTCCAATCGTGCGACGAAAAAAGTACTAGGACAACCCTGATTACGCAAGCGGCATCCTTTAATATACGTAGATGTAGCAAACATAATTGATGCTGCATTTAGGGCAGGCGGAAGGTGTAATTGAAAATATCTGCTCTGTAATATCACATTAAAGGCGTTTTGAATGTATCGTTATCGCTATTTCGAACTCAATAATTACTAAATTTAAAATACATTATTAGGGGATAAGTTAACCTACTTTTTTGTTTATTGTTTTCTCGGTTGTGTCATATGATTTTCTATGGTTTTTCCAAAGAACCGTCTTGTTTAACTATTTGACATAAGATGGAAACGCGCTACCTTCAATAAGTTTTTGCAGCTATGTAAGTATGATGAGGTTCCACTCATCATAGCCACCAGGTGGCGGCTAACAACCACTAAACTAGAAATAAATTAAAGGCGACTTTCATATAACTGCTAACTGTTAACTGCAGATGATGTACCATATATTCTAAAATGAGGTTTTTTGGCGAAATAATAACCTATCACAAAGCCAAAGAGACCGTACTCTGATACTATGGATGTATACTGATAATATGGAGAAAAATATGCTGCTTGTTGTTGTTTGTTTGCTGTTAAGCTTTGAATGGCACTTATACAACAAATTCCAATTGATATTTTCATCTCTCTAGAATATTATTTTTAGCTCAAGAACTAAACTCTGTCCAGACAATCTGAATATGTAAATCCTAATTCCATGTACAAAACATGTTCTCCCTCGTACGTCTAGAACAAGATGGAGCCTGCATAAATGCGATTTGCCTGCATATTTGCAAGGAAACACGAGTAACGAGCAATTCAAAAAACGACAACTTGAATATTTTCAATTGGGACCGGTTTTCAAAATGATCAACATTGTCCTAAAATTTATTGCGGTTCCATGCACAGTTATTGCTGTTAAATGAACGGTTTATATTTTGTTAGTGTAGATTGCGCGGTCTGTATCGTTTCTTCATCCTTCATACCATAAAACCGTTACCAGTGAGATAAATTTCACTTATCATTATACTAACTAGTTTCGACTCACGTTTTGAAAAAGCAAGATTACCTGTAGGTTACTTTGTTATAGGCAAAAAAAAGCAATGAAAATATTATTTTGCCACAATCCACGATAAAAAGAACGATATTTTATCGCAGATCATAGCAAAATATTATTTTTATTACTTTTTGTATTATGAACCTCCGCAAAGTAACACCTAATTTTATATTACTTATTGTAGGCGCTTAAACAGTTTGACTCACTTCTCCAAAGCGAGCCGACAAATATACTTTTTCATATCACTTTTTTTATGGTTTTTTCATAAGCTTTGAAACATTTTCTAAAAGGGCTAAGTGGCCAGGGTATAAAACTTAGACATTGTAATCTATACATTAATTCATTCGATTTGCAGTTGCTTTTTTTACTTATATGGATAATAGATGAGTAATAAATTTCAACAGTTTTCTTTTTGGCTGTACAACTATTTACTATTAGACTTAATAAAAACAAAAAACATCCACATTGCTATAAATACGACCTACGAAATTCAAACTATTATTGTGTATTTTTCTTCCTTAGTTTGTGATACTATTATGCTAAAGGATAAAATATATTTCCTAGAACGTTAAAGAAGAATTCTGGAAGAGATTACTAACTATTTTTTTAAAGTATTACTTACTGCTTTTTAACTGACTTTTAAAAGTATTACTTACTGCTATCGTACTACCAATTTCTAATAAATTAATTATTTTAGTTTTTATACTTCGCATGGACTTATTATGGCTTATTAAATACGTGAATTAATAGTTAGAGTTCTCCAAAAGTTAAGCGCAAACAGACCTCTATAATACTGTTAGAACCTTATTGACTTACGAACTAGCGTCGCTGAGCAAATAAAATATTTGCTGGCATGTGATATGGCACCTCCAACTTAATATTGAGTGAATGGTATGTCGCTGATATCGCGTTTCAAATGTATGCGACGAATTTTGACTTTAAAGATTGTACGGCTGATATTACCTTGAGAATCAGTGCATCTTCAGCTTTTTATTTAATTATTTTATTGGGTCCGCCAACAGAGTGTACATTTTTTATTAATTTAATTATTAATATACATTTTAAAGTCTAAAGGAGCCGTTTCTTATCATCTAAGTAATCTCCAACAGGCTTTCTGTATCAGTCTCTTTGTAACAGCGTTTTTAAACTACTGTAATGGTGGTGGCATTCGCAAATAATATTGGCATTCGTATATTATTTTAATAGTACCAAAATATGCTCATGCTTTTTCTTGCCTTTTCTTATATGTATATGCCAGCGATTAATAGGCATCTTGTCCAGGTAAAAAAATCCATAAAAAAGCGTTTTCCAATACATCTTTTTCAATTATTATTTTCCTAATCTTAGTTGGATTATAACAGATATAATGTAACAAATACAAATGAGTACATCCATTTGTAGCAACTTATATTTACTTATATATGAATACAAATTACAACGAAACCTGTTTGTGATTATATCCAGTCGTTATATAATTAATAGCGATAATAAAATATTATATGCACAATGAGTATAATCTATGCTAATAAGGCGGAAGAGTTTTTTGTTTGTGTGTTAGATTTTTTCAATAAGCTAATCTCAGGAACTACTATTCCGATTTGAAAAATTCTTTGAGTGTAAGTAAGATAGTCCATTTATCGAGGAAGGCTATAGGCTATATAACATCACGCTGAAACGAATAGGAGTGGAGCAGCACTAAAAATTATTACGAAAACGGAAAAATTTAAAATTTTCCTTATATGCACTAAGTAAACAGTGAAATTTATTCAAAAATAATATAAGGTTAACCCACTTTTATCATTTTTATGGTTATCAAAATACTATATTACGGTTTTAATATTTCCACGCGGGCGGAGCCGCTGTCGATTTCTAGTAATCAATAATCGTATATATATCCTTAATTTATATGTAAATATACAAGTGACTTAAGACGCCTAAATTTTTTTTTCGTGTTTAAAAGTTTCAAAAACTTACGGTGTAGACATTCCTGACCTTCAAAACAGTATAATGAATGCTTTTAATGTAGACGTATTCAGATATAGCCTGGTGAACAAGTTACGAATTGAGCATTACGTATTTAAATATTTCTCATTCACCGATATGTTAACCAAATCACCACACCTAAATGTTTAAACATAAATATTATTATATATAATATAGTTTTGTTTCGAGGGACTAGGGATAGACTAAGCCATAGCAACGCATGACCGCTAGTAAAACATAAAAGGAAAAAAGGCGTTGTTGAGCCAAACTTGTAGTGTGCTTCACTAATAATTTAAGTATGATGTGACATCGTTGTTTGGGACACCTTAATTACCTTATGTAAATATGTATTTTGAAATTCAGAATACAGTGAATAATTTATGTGTAGATAAGCTCACGTCTAATTCTATCGGGTTAGCCCCGACTAGTTTCAAGCCCATAAGGGGCACTTATTCATGAGTTCTTTGCATGACGTTTTCGCGGCGGCAACTTTTCCGACAATAATAATCGGACAAACCCGATAGAATCAGACGTGAGTATAGCTGGTTTCTAAACATTGCCTAACTATAAATTTACGTTAGTTTAAATTTAAAGCTGTGGTAGCCCAGCGGTAATACCGTGCGACTCTTTCGAGGAGATCACGGGTTCAAACCAGGGCAGACACCAATGAGTTTTTCTGTTAAAACTTATGTGTCTAATTGATAATTGCAATTTATCACACGCTTTTCGGTGAAGGAAAACATCGTGAGGAAACCTGCATATCTCTAGAGAATTCTGGAGATATGTGTAATTTACCAATTCGCACTGGAGCAGCGTGGTAGGTCTTAGCTTCAAACCTTCTCTCCAAAAACGGAGAGAAGAGGCCTATTCTCAGCAGTGGGATAGTAACAGGCCGCTACTTACCTTTTTTTAATTTAAAAATTACAGTGTAATAAGGTAATTATTAATCTATTAGTGTAATGTAACGAAAATGTCGCATTCAGCAGTCTATGACCTTTGCCACTGATCACTCAAATATTTACAAAAGAAATTCGGGTCGAAATAATAACGGACGGATTGGATGTTTATTTAACTCGACGAAGACAAATAGCGTGAAATACATATTTATACAACAGCGCAATTTGTATCGAGAGTTCAAGTGAAATGCTTATTTAAATAAAATACGGCTACACTTATTATTTAAATAGCTACTTACTGGTTCTCGTGTCTTCCTTTACGTAGAGTTCATAATTTGCATTTCTTAAAATAGAAAATTAATTGTTTGATGTACTTGACACGGAAGTAAATAATTTTATAATAAAACTTATATAGCGCTATAATCCGAACTGGCCCCCTGTTATTTTTAAATAAGAGGGATAGTTAATTATTATTAATTACATAAAATCTTAAATAATAATAAAATAATAAAATTTGACACGGCATAGCATAAACTCAAAATAAGTTGAATAAGAATACGGGAGAGCGCACCATTAAATTCTCATCGACAGCGTTTTTGATTTATTCCTGTCATATTATACAAAACTTCCACTTATAATGCGTATATAAAAATAGTAACAAAATTAAAACAAATTAATTGTACGCTACTCTAATGGTTATTCCATTGTTTATTTCATGATTAATGTTGTGAATCTAAAAATTTAAATCCGTTTGAGTGCCCGAAGGCTGTGAGTTCAGCAAACTGACGAATTAATTTAATCGCACAGAGGTGTGCCGGCGACGTTGTCTGAAACTAGACCGTATATTTATTAACCCGTGTTAAGTGGGATAAGGTTCAAACTTTGACAAACTATAACCATGTTCGGAGCATCAAAGTATAAAATTAGGGGGCGTAACTTAAAGGATAAATCGATCGAAAGGATGAATGACACCTTACAAGTGTAATTTAGCAATCGCTCACTTCCTTTACAGTTCATATATAGACAGCACGCTAATGACCTATTAGATTATGATCGTAATCCAACGCGCTTTGGGCGGTCTGGCGATATACCGTTTCAATATTATGAGAACGATCATGAGCGCTGGCTGGCGCTGGCAGTCCTGTAGAAAAGTTACGTAGTTTTTACCCGACTCAAAAGCATTTTGCAAATTGTTTTTAAATGAATGGGGTTGGCACAACATGTTATAAACGTGTCACATGACTTGGCTACGTATTTTACGACGATTTACATTTTACGCCTGACGTCAATTAACTTTACTCGTATTTTACGACTCCTCGGTAAGGAATGAGGATTTTCTATTCTACGTAGCCGGATATCACACGGCTTGTATGTATATATTAATGTAATAAAATATTATTCTAGATTTTATATTGGTTAATATTATATGTAGATGATCACCTGTGAAAAGTACTCTGGTGGCGCCCAGTACGAAGAATATGAGGTGGTCAAGCAAAATAGTTAGTAGGTAAAATTGGCAGTAATTTTAACCATTCGGCCGTCATTGCTTGCTAGCCCAAAAATAAATCAGGAAGAAAGAAATTAATTGCCACCCAAATTGAAAGTTATGAATTGATTTTTAGTTAAATGTGTAGCTGGCAGTCTTATAAGTTATCAAAAAATCTTTATTTGCATTTTATAGTTTCTTCTTAGATATTACATCAAAATGAGCAGTAAAATCAAATCAAGAATTTTCAATGGTAAATATTGTCACAATGCATCATGATGTAGATAAATTTTCAAAACCCATAAGCCAGATATTCATCGACACATCAGTTTCCTAACCAGAATCGCTGAGAAGTTTACAACAAAGTAAAAGAAATAGAATAATACAGAAAAAAAACTAAGTATAGTATATAAATAGTGTAGACTATGAAAAGTTATATGCTATATTTGTTACATTTTATTCAAGGAACAGTCAAATAATTTTTAAAAGCGTACACATCTATATGTTTAATTTTTATTGGACCATGAATTTTTTTCAACTAAAAACAATTCCAGGTATACAAGATATTCTAAAAATTTTCCCTTCTAGTATTATTAAATTACTAATAATAAAAATAGAAATAATACCAATGTTTAACTATCAAAAATAATATTCCATACTGTAATAAATATTAAGACATATCAGTAAATTAATCTTTGGTGTGAATAGACCTTTAATTAATTATTACTTAATTTTCCTCAATGTTATTCATAGTGCTCAATTTTAAATGATGTATATGTCTTTTTCATATTTTGACAGTGAAAAATAGTACAGCTATTAATTATATCCTTAGTAATTATTTAATCTGAAAAGAGAAAGTTTTTAAGTATTTAAAAGAATATAAATACTTGATTGTCAAATACACATGAATTCTAGTTTGAAATAACTATAAAAGGAGTTAATTTTACCCAAAGTAAGTAGTCAATCATCAATATTCAATTAATTATTTATTTGTGTATTAATATTAAGTTCCCTTATGAAAGTCCTATAGTATTATCAAAATGATGAATTTTATGTGAACTCTAACAATATATACAAATTAAGACTATAACACAATATTGACCCATCTAAAGAATATGTTTACATATTCTATGCTATCTTTAATATGTAAATGAGTTAATCTTGATGTATATATATTTTTTGAATCTCGGAGACGGCTCCAACGATTTTCCTGAAATTCAGCATGCAGGGGAGAAAAATTGATTTAGCTAGGTTTTATTAAAAAAAAATGTTTTATCCCTGCTTCTGGGCATAAAAAATTATTAACATTGAAATTTAATATAAAACACTATTTTTGCTGTAAATTGTCAAGTCAGCATAGCTTATTTGGGGAATGGACGGTCTTGAGAAATGAGAATACCTAGGATAAAGCCCCACCTACTCAATATTTTTTCTGAAGTTTCTTCTTTTTATTTTGTAATAAATTACCGAGCAAGGCTTGTTCAAACAGGTACTGAACATAGAATATGTAACTTTATTCTCCTAATAGCGCAAGATCTTTAAAAATGCAAGTCGATGATAAGTACATAAACAATATTTTTTACATATCATACTTTTAGAATATTCTGTATATTGATTTGAGATTTTCTGGATATTGCTATTAATTGACAAGTTTGTAAAGGTAACCTGCATGTAAGGAAACCAATAAGATAAAAGCAAGGTGTTATAATATCACAATAAATCAGTAATGGTCAAAGTGATAGTGGGTGAGGGCCCTGCTTAGCCTCTACTCCTAGAAGGTGTTATAATGTACCTATGTAATAAGAGTATCTATTTGACATTAAAAGTAGCTAGTATTTATTTTTACAATTAATTATCTAATTTCCTTACCTGTTTCATTGCGTCTATCTATTTGACATTATAAGTAGCTTCTTTAAATGCATTGTATTTATTTTTACAATAAATTATTTAATATCCTTACCTTTTTTATTGTATCCCTTTTATTTCTGACATCAGTATCTGTACCAGGATCTAAAGATGGTATGACATATTTCTGGACCGAACTACCGGACTTCAGGTCTGAGGGAGATGCATTCTTGTTGACAGCATTATTACTTAACACAGGTTCCTCAATAGCATCTACGGGAGGTTTACTGGGTCCTCGAGATGATGAAGCTGAAGGCGCTACATCAAATTGCGGCCTTTCAAGCACTTTCATACCCATGTCCTCGTCTATCTTTGCACGCAAGCGGTTCCTATCCTCCACCACGTGAGGGTCATCACCCTCTTCGCCATGACGAGCGATTCCTACTACAGGGAAGTCTCCAACTTCATTTTGAGCGAGAGGCGGTGGCATAAGCAGTTCTGGACCAGCTTTTTGGATGCGTTTGTATACATTATAAACACTATCGTTCACACTCGTGGAACTTTTAAATTCTGGTAAATAGAACAGCGCACCTAGCCATACGATTCCAAATGTCAAAAGAACAGAAATAATCAAATATTTTTCACGGAGGCGAAAAGAGCGCCTGGAAATGGACGGCACGGGTACCCCATTAACAAAACGTTGGTAACTTGGTAATATTCCCGTCATGTTTACGTAAACACGGTATATACTAATATCTTAAATAATATCTAACGTCAGATTCCTGTAGACGACCCGTCATTGGTGGTCGCCATTAAAGAACTGAATTGAAATGCCAAAATGCAGGGTTGCTCTAGTATCTTTTCAAATTAGTCCAATGTATTCGAAAACACTAAATATGCCTAATTTATTGTTTTTTGTACATTTATGAATAAAAACTTTTCTGAGTCAATGAAGTAACGAATTTATATAAAGATGTGAGTAATAAATTTTCGGACATTGTACGACAAATATAGTTTTACTTTTTACTTTTTAAAATACATTAATTTTAAGTTAAAATATAATAATTCGTTCAAAAACAAAATATTTTCACCATATCACCTTTATAATAAACTATTTTTTTTATAAACATAATTAACATTATTCATATAACAATGACAACGGTAAAGCATAGACATAAAAGTATATGAAAATACAAGATACAATAATATATTAAATTGATTTTTAAAACAAACCGGAAAACCAATGTCAAAATTAAACATGTAGCTCTAAAAGTAATTTTTAAAAGTATCATAAAATATTTTACCCTGAAAGTTCGTAAAAAACTTTAATCTGGCAATGCTCTTAAGTTGCCAACTTGACACGATTGACGAGTTGACGGCTAGGGATTGCCATAATACGTTATACCATAAAAATTATATTGCTATCAACTTTTTCGTTTTGGTAACATTTCAAATCATATATATTTCAACTAGTCTTTTAATGACCCTAGAAGAGCCTAGATGGCAGTTATCACTAACAGTGCGGGTAATATAATTCAGTTGTTAATTCTCTTCCGTATAGTTTCGAGGAAACAAGACAAGACAGAGTAAAGTCTAATGCACTCTATGCAAGAGAAAACTTGAAAGAAAATCTTGAATTATTTAGAGCTTACACATACGAATATGTACGAATATATGAAAAGTGTAATATATATTTTCATCACTCCACCTTTTTTTAAACTTTACCTTATTCCAATAAACTTACAGAATTTCATACTGCAACATGATTTTAAACAATGAATAAGACGTGTACAATAAAACATGTGTGGTAAGCCTACGTAATTATGAATAGCAATCGCACTGCGCACGTCTGTTTTTTTCTGCAATAACTTTTCACATTACATGTGATTTCACTCCGATTATTATAGGGTAACATTAGTTATTTATTCTATTGGTTGAGCTATTGCGGAAACCTGCTTCTGTAATGGATCTTCTCATTTTCTGTATTTATGATATCGTACATGTTCAGTTGAGCTGTGGTAGCCCAGCGGTAACACCGTGCGCCTCTTTCGAGGAGGTCTAGGGTTCAAACCCGGGCAGACACCAATGAGTTTTCTAGTAAAACTTATGTGTCTAATTGATAATTGCAATTTATCACACGCTTTTCGGTGATCCTTCACCGAAAAGCGTGTGATAAATTGTAAAACATCGTGAGGAAACCTGCATATCTCTAGAGAATTCTAGAGATGTGTGTAACCTACCAATCCGCATCGGAGCAGCGTGGTAGGTCTTAGCTCCAATCCTTCTCTCCAAAAACGGAGAGAAGAGGCTTATGCCCAGCAGTGGGATAGTAACAGGCCGCTACTTACTTACTACTTACTTACATGTTCAGTTACAAATGCAAAAAATTTTTGAAACAAACATTTTGTAGTATGATAAATTAGTATTTTATTCTAGTAAGGTGAAAATGGATTTTTTTCTTAATAGTAGTAGCAGTAAATCGGAATAATACTTTTATGCACATAAGTACTTAAAAACTGTGCTGGAAGGAATATTTTTTTTGAAAATGAAACAACTATATTTGTGTATTATTTATTTACATTTTAAAACAGCAAGTGTTTAAAATGTCACGTATAAAAGTATCTAACGTAAGTAATAGAGGATAGTTATACAGGAAGTAAAAAACTAAATTTAGTAATGAATAATTAATTTTTTAAATTTATATTCTCAAATGAGATCAGTCGCATCTTAATTTGCTATCATTTATCATTAACATTATATTAAATAACTATTCTAATAATTTTAAAAATGACTCTTACAATTAATTGCGCTTCAGAATTCGGTAGGTAAGTTATGTCATAAATGCTATGAACGGGGTTTAAACCTTGACATATAGTAGTCACAATCAGGGCAATAAGTTGCCGGAGGATTAACATTTTTCTTACGACATAAATTGCATGGTGTTTTTTGGCCAGATATCATAGAAGTCTGATTTTCGCCCCCATAATTTGTAGTCATCTGCGGTGGTACAGGAGACTCCGTTCCTCCTTTTGTCCCCGGTTCAAAGGAAACCGATTTCTTCTGCATTTGTTTCGGTGGTGGCAAATGCTGATATGGGTTAAAGCCATTTTGAGAATACTGATAATGTTCTGAATTTGAAATATCTGCACTGACAGGTTGGTGGTACATAGGAGAACGCTGTTGAGAATTAGCATAATGTCTGGTATCAGCTACGCGACCTTGGTTGTTCGCGTTATTGTCATGATAATAATTATTTGGAATTTTCTGGTAATTATTATTGTTGTTGTAGCTGTCGACCGACAGATCTCCATGCGGTGGTGGAACGCGTTGGTAAGGGGAATGATTGTTGTTATAAGGATTTGTACTATTCACTTGGGGATATCGACTAGAATAATCAGAGTTAGCGTAACTTGTCGGTGGGTTGTGATAGCTCTGATAAGCTGGTGAATTAGTAGGCACACTTTGGTACGATATATTATTATTATTATTATTCTGTAAATTTTGATTGAACTGACGATTAGTTGCGTAATTGTTTCCAGGAAGAGTAGGCGTAGAATGAGGAGGTCTATGATAATAGCCACTGTTTTGCGTTTGATGCACTGGATGTATCTGAGCATGAGGGTATGTATTCGGTACAGGTCGTTGAATATTTGAAGCATGTTTAGATATATATGGTGCATTATGTGACGTAGGTGTCAGTCTATTTGCAGGATTTTGGCTAAAATTCGGTGGGCTCGCGCTGCTTTGGTTTACATATGCAGATGGTGGTTGATTGTAGGGTACTGGATTACTAGTACTCTGTTGGGAATTAGCTGGGAGTGCTTGGTAAATCTGATTATTTGGCAAGTTGGCATTCTGATTTGTTAGTACCGGTGAGTTTGTCCCGTGAACAGAAGTACTTTTTTGTGGATTATATTGTTGTTGTGGCCTTGTCTGCGCAATTTGATATGTGGGGTAAGCATTTTGTACTCTATAGTAGTCAGCGTGACCAGCATCATTACCTGCATATGATGTTTGTGATAACGTTGATATCGTTGATCTCGATGACTGACTATCGAAAGAATCCGTTCTTTGAAGTGATGGTTTTTCTGTTTGTAGAGGGACAGTTGTAAGTTCCGGTTTATTCATAGCGGATTTTAATACCCTCTCTAAAATGGGATTGGGTATGTAACTGTCATCTTCTTGATCTTCCGCGGTCGCAACTAATATAACTTGGTCGCAAAAAGATACAGATTTTTTCTTAGATTTCGTTCGGTCTCCATAAATTGCAACATTTACATTCTTCTGATCTTCATCGTCCATTTGTTTAGGATCTATGGAAGAAGAAGAAGCCCGCCTACAATACATTCTATTATTAGATTGGTTAGAACAGTTTATAACGTCACGGCTACCACCGATACCTATATAGCCAACATGAGATCTTTCGCCTTCACCGGATAAATTTTGTGCATTTGGTTCGAATCTGGAAGCAATGTTTCTAACATTATTACTATTTTCAGGGTTCTGTAAGCTGTTTTCATTATTATTTGATAGCTGGCACTCGAGAGAACCAGATCGCTTTAAGCGTAACGCCGCTTGTTTAGCCTGCAATTCCCTAAGCCAATTATCACCGGGTGTACCAATGTTGTCTAAATGACTACCCTTTGTGACGGAATTGTCATTTTTAAGAATTTGACTTCGTTTTTCTTGTAGTTGAGCCAGAAGTGAATCTTTTTGTATTTCAACTTCATTATCATCCTGTCGGCTATAATTATTTACATCAAAATTTGTACTATGGTGTTGTAATTTCGTAAGTTCTTCATGTAATGGCGTTAAGTCTATTGGTGGTGGAGGTGGAGGGAATTCTTCACTTGGTTGTCTTGAATGATTAACGGAATTCATAGGGCTTGGATATGGCGGTAATTCAAACATTGGTGGTGATCTCCTGATAGGCAATGCGCAATCGACAACATCCACACCAATATCAAATATATTAGTTAAATTTTGAATGTTATGTTGAGATGGCAAAATATTTGGTATGTGATCTTTTTTAACCGGACTTTGTTCTTGATGGATCATTGCTTTAGTAACAACTGTGTGAAAAATTTGTGACGTATCTGGAGAATCGTCAAGTCTATTATTATAATGATTCATTGAATTTTCGTCATAAGATGGAAGAAACGGCAATGATTGAGGTTCCTCACCAAACTGTTCAGAGAAGCCACCATCTTCTTCGTTATCATGAGCATAAGCATATTCGCTTTGAATCGGTGGCGGTAAGGGTTGTGGTGGCCTTGATTGTATACCGTGCTCCATTACTTCTGATTCGAACTTAGACCCGCTAAGCTGAGAAGTCGTTCGCAGCGGCGGAGGTGGGGGTACTTTTGCTGCAGTCAACATTTTGCCAGCGCTTCCATGAAAACTTTTTCTCATTAGCTTGCTCCTTTCCAAGTTAGGATTTGTACCACCCGCTGAAGAATATTCTAAATGCCCTTCAGATAAGTATCCGCTCAAATTACTTTTATCTTCACTTTTTCTTCTTCCAACATCTGCGTCATCTACAGAAGATATACGCGTTTCTTTATTTTTGACATCATTATTAGCATCAGCTCCTTCAGTCAAATCTGGCATTGATCGATTTTTTCTTCTAATTAAACCACCCATTAGCAATTTTCTGCGAATTTTATGTTGCTTTTTGTTTGCTTTCTTATCTTCAATGGGCTCTTCTTTTTTTTCTGGAGCCACTGTTATTTCTTTACGAACACGACTTCGATCTTCACTCCTTGAACGTTTTTCTCTAACTTTTTCTTCTTCTCGTGATTTGTGACGTGGTGGGCGATCCCTAGGAGGATTTTCTATATCATCTTCGATATTTTTCGTTACTTTCTTGGAAGATCCTTTCTTTTTAGGTAAGGTAGCGTAAATTTCGATTGTTGTCGGAGAACTCTCAAGACCACATTTAGTGTTTCTGACTGCGGCCGACTGTGGAATTTCCGTAACCCTATTCATTCCAGCCATACGGCGTTGTAGACTACGAGCACGCATTACGCAAGTATTATGCTTCATTCGAGCAAATGTCATTGTATGTGGATTGTTATAAGGTGCATCCATAGCAGCCCGGGCCTTAGCCGCTGCGGCATCACAAAGCACGAGAGCAGTTTCATAGTCAGCAGCGTCCTCAGCGTGGCGTGATTTTTCTAACAATCTATCAGCTTCTAAGCAAAGTGCTTCACAATCACCTCGAGTAGTAAGCTCCGGAATCTGAGCTAACTGTAAATTATGCCTTAAACCTTGCTGTAGAGGAAGGCTGTCAGTAGATGATAAGGAGTAAGAGTCATAACCAGCGTCGCATGAACCGCCACTAGATAATTCTCCTTTTCTAGTTGGGCTACTTGGAATGCTACCAGGTCCTCTTCCACGTGAATACATATAGGGACTCTCAACTGTTGAAGAAGAAGCTGATGATGCACTATTTCTATCTCCACTCCAGTTTCCTGAGTCCCTGCGGGCTCTTGGTCTCTCCTGTGTATCTGAAGCGGAGCTAGTACTTAAACTTCGTGCTAACTGTGCTCTTCTAGAAGCTTGAGCTTCTATCATATTTTCGACAGCTTTTCTACTCACATAGTCGCTATCATTGTCCGGACCAGGTGTTACAGCTCTTCTAGCGTATCCTGCTACAGGTCGTTCTGGAGCGGGCGTCACCGCTCTCCGTGGTTCCGGTGCAGGAAATGGCACTACATCTTTAGGAGCATGTCGTGTATCGCAAGGAGTTCCATCCACGGCAGCGTATAAAAGTAAAAGTGGTTGAAACCTGCCTCGTTTGCACTTTTCAACCACTTGTGACCACTCGGGTCCGATTTCTTTTACATCGGCATCATCAAAATATATCCATAGTCTTAATTTACTATGAAAGAAGAAAGTTGAGTAATGTTTGCCGTAGTATGTGACAAGACCCACGAGTTGATGGGTTGCACGAGCTGCCCAGGCTCTATCAACGCACGCATGGAATGCGTCTGTGGGACGCAACTCAGTACCCAGAGCTGCGTAAACTGCTGCCACGTGTTCCGCCGATGGCCTGTCCGAGTCCCAAACCATTCCGATAGATACAACTTCAGGGCGATTCATTAGCGTTCTACAAATTTGAATCTTTGCACCGCATGCATTCTGAAAAAAATGAGAAAACGTTAATTATTAAAAGAATACCTATTCGTAATTATGCAAAAATTACTGCATACAAAATCAATACCAATATTATAAAAGCCGAAGGCTGTAGTTTTGTCTATCTGTTGCGCTTTCATGTCTAATTTACTGGACACTATTGATAAAATTGGGTAACAACTGATGTTAAAAATCTAATGAAACGTAGCGTGTAATCATTTTCCCAGAAAAAGTATGGTGATAATATTCCTTTTTATTATATAAAAGTCCAATCTTCGGATAATGCGCAAATAAAGCGAAACTAATAGGTACCCTCATTTGCTTTCGATGGACATATTTAAGCCTGGCTCCCCAGTTCTAGTATAATAATTTTTTTGAGCGAGTGAGTCGTTAATTTCAAATTATATACAAATTACACTTACTGGACAATCTCGTATATCGCCCATGCCGCCAGCTTTCTTCAGCAACTGACCAAAACTATCGCCATGTTCTCCAAGAGCTGCTTGAGCAGTTAAAGCTGTTGCAGATACGTAGTGAACCATCTGAAATCAAAAGTTATGTCATATATTATATCAGTATAAGAATTATTATCAATTAAATGAAATTCCAATATCAGAACGCCTAATATACGGTGACCGCATGATTGCTTCATTTTTTATCATTAGATGGAAAGAATTCAAAGGTGTGTGGTCATATTTGGAACAATAAAAGAATTCTGTAAAAATGCGAAAAAAATAAAACTAGTACTCCTCAATGATAAATGTTTGTTTTTAGATACATAGCGCTGGTCTCTCGACCTTCACTTTCCTTCTGGAGATAAGGATCATAAAAAGTCCAAATTAACGGAATATGAGTATTACTATTATCATATTGCACAAACCTGGGTAAATGGAAGTGGTTCTGAAGTAGCTTGACAGGCACCACAGACAGATTGCTCGACGAGCATCATAGCGAACTTCCTATGTGGCACACAGTGCGGGGCCCTACAAGCGTCATCGTCCCTTTTTTCCCCACTGCCAGCAGCAACATGTGCATGGACACGTAAAAGAAGATGCTCGAAGCATTCGCTTGCGTCTGCCATGCAGCCAAGTTGGAACCGAGCGCCAGCGCCGCCCAAGGCTCGACGCAGACTGTCGGCTGCGGGCGCTCTCTCTGCTGACCATTGTAGTTGAGCAAACAGTTCCTGTAATGAACAAAGAAATTGATTGAGTTATTGTGTTTAACTCCAGTGTCTAGGAGATCATTAAGTTATTGTGTTCAACTCTCTTGCATCTCTGTTTCTAGAAAGCAAAATGATGGATAATGAACCGCCCTCATTCATAGAAACTCTTTCCTCTTTTTAGAAATTTCTACTACTACTATATTGTAGTATAGTACGCAAAATGACTTATAAAACCTGTTTTGAATATTGCTGCATAAACAGAATCACAGCTATTATACGTAATTAAGTTTAGAGTACCTACTATAAAACATAGGGACATATACCGTTTACGACGGCACAGTGTTTGAGGAGTTCCTATGATTTTGAGCTCGCGATATAATCCTCCTAAGAAATTTATTTATATATTTATTCAATGGGCCCGTCAACAAAGTATACATTAATTGTCAACTTAATTATTATTTACAAATTTTAACTACATTTTAACAGTCTAATGCTACCCCGTTTACCGGTGGACACAACATGCTTTAAAAATACAGTGCATTTGGATCTTTAAAAGAACGTCAAATTGTCAAAAAATATATACGAATTTGTCGTAGTTATAACAAAAATAAATATAATATAAATATAGAACAAAAAAAGAGAAGAAATATGAATAGATAAATACTCTGTAAACATTCCAGCCCAATGAATTACGTGTCGCAAAATTCGCGACAAATAACCTTCGCGAGCGCATATATTTAAATATATAAATTTAGTTATATGAGTGATTCAACTTAAAAACAAACTGTGAGCAAAAAGGAGCATCAGACCACATGATCTTAAACCATTATACTATTTCCAGACGATTATCCTCGCTATTTGGATAAGATAAAGTTGTGGTCGTTGTCAGTCTGTCTGTTGTAGAGCAGTCTAACGGATTCGATCCAAACCAGTATGCCACGAATATGATAGGTCAAAAACACGCACATGACCCGACGCGTAAATACACAGACACGTTTTGTTTTGTACCTTTCGTAATCGTTCTATTTTACTGTTTTACACCGCCTATTATGTTTCAACAGTGATATCATCCGCAATTTATATATGACTTCCAAATTACCCGCTTACGTTTTTAAGAACTACATATATTGTTCCATATGTAGCTAATTTCAAATAAGACATTTTTGATGAAATCGGATATTAGGAACGATTTAATTAACGCAAATAGCGAAGGATCGTCTTCACATTTCAAAATTATATAAGGGCGAATATTTATATAGATTAATCTATTAAAATAAACTGTCAATTACTTAAATGTTATAAAAAATATTGATAGTATATTATTTATCACATTTTAATTTTAAATTATTATAGATATAATATCTCGCTTGTCGACTGCAATAGTGGCACAACTCAAAAATCACGTGTTTTGGAATAGGTTAAAATACACATTCTTTCAGAAGCAATACCGGCAGACCTCATAGTTCATTATTAGGCCGTTTGTTTAAGGAAACTAAAGCATTTTTATGCATTTATCTTAACAATGAAAACTTTAAATATATTTGTCTCAAAACGTTGTTTTGTGTTGTGCCGCTATTACAGCACATGTGCGATATACATACATTTTCTGTATTAAGACCTTATTTTATAAATAATAGAATATAGTAAGTAAGCTTTATAAAATACAGAATAAAATACTACAAGTATAATATCATTCATCATCCTCCTGCCCTTATCCCACTCAAAGTGGGGGCCGACCCCACTTGTTATAAACATGCTTTTTACGAACGGCCGCCTGCCTGACGTCAACTTTCCTTAGTCGTAATTTACGACACCTCGGTAAGAAAGAGAGTGGTCTATTCTACTTAACCGGATACCACGCGGTGGGTCAACTTACCTTAGTCGCCTTTTAAAACATCTCGATAAGAAATGAGGGTGGTCTATTCTACTCAGCCGTATACCACACGGCTAACTACAAGTATAATAATACAAGTAAAATTTTGAAATTATTTGTATCTTGTAATTTAAAAAAGGGTAATTATCATTTCAAACAATACAAGCTGTCCGTCCTATTGTATTGTATTTATATTGTTATAATTAATACGTAATACAAGGTGTGAAATTATAAAAAGTTTAGTTATCCGGTACACGAACGGACGCAATGCATCGTGTCTTCCGTTCTACACGTTAATGCACGGTTCGCTTCAAACAAAGCAGATACAGATACAAAAACTTGATTTTAATATTTTGTATCTTAAAAATAAAAATTATTATGCACTAGAATCGTTTTTCAGTGTTGAGTTAAAGCTTTCTCTATCAAGAAATATTAGACTTATAATGCTGGTTTAATAGAAATATGAATTAAAACACAATCTAGGAACTGTAATGATATGTAAAGGTTTCCTTATGTATGTAAATGTCTTCTATCCGTTACACGCATGAATTTATTCATTAAAATATATTTTACAAAACCTTAATAATCAAATTATCTTTGTTAAGTTTCTTTAACATTTTATATTAAGCTTATAATTTATGAGATCTAAGTAGCCGAGACTTATGTACTACATAAATTATTTTCGTTCTTTTCCCGAAATAGAACATTGTATTTTTTACTATTGTATTTGATACTATTGTATTATTCTCGTAAATTATCTTCAATTATATCAAACTAGTAATAACCCGCGGTTTCACCCGCGTAATTTTTTTTTACACCTTATTAGGTACATTTTTATAACGGATCCCTATTTTTAAAAAAATGTAATATAGCCTATGTTGCTCATTAAAGGTGCAGCTTTTCAATGGCGAAAGAATTTTTGAAATCGGTCTAGTAGTTTTTGTGTGAAAACATTACAAACATACATACAAATTTTTCCTCTTTATAATATTAGTATAGATTTTATCTATATTGCTCCAATGGATTAGCCGCGAAAGCTTAACACACAGAATGACAGATAGACAGACTATCGCATTTACTATATTAGTATGAATATATCAAGCAAGTTCTATTTTCCATTAATATAAATAGCACATGAGATTGGAAAACCTCGTATGAAATTATTGTATCGAACAAAACATAAGTAAAGGTGAGAACTCGGCTACTTCTGACATTGTTACGTGTGAATTGAACTTAGAATATCCGTACACCTCTTTCTGATTACTTACTTGAGAATTCTTGTACATAATTTGAGATGAATATTGGTTGTTATATTCATTATCGCAAGAATGCATTATTCTACTTATGGCACTCATTATGTATGTCTAATCCTGTGCTTGACAACCTGTGGTTTGTAAAAGTCACGTGGCTCGTTCAGTGTAAAGTTCCGATAGTCATGTTTAAGCCATACGCGTCATAAAAATATTTAAATTAAAGTTGACGTAAACTTATTTATTAAAACATTTTTTTAAAGGCAAGCAGAGCCAACGGTCCTGTTAATGTAGTAATACTATAATTTTGTTTTGGTATATTTTTGTGACAATAAATACTATTTGTTCATTATTGTAAAGTAAAAATATAATATAATTACTATATCAAAACAAAATTTTTAGTAGCTCTTTATAAAATTTTGTAAATAATCACTTTTAGTCTTTTAGGTTTTTTAGTCTTAGAAGTCGCCAACCTGTAGTAATAAGGGGATCAGTGTATTTTTTTAAATAAATCGTATCGTACAATACATGAATGTTGTTCGATTTTTGGTAGACTAGTATTTTTCTCCAAATACATTTATCGCTGTTGTGCTGCAATAGTGGCAACTCGAAGAATCATGTTTTGAAAAATGAAAGTTTTCATTGCTAAGGAAAATGCATAAAAAACCTAACGGTACTAATATTGAATTATAAGTTCTGCCGGCTGCTGAAAAGAATATGTATTTTTATATATACACCTATAAGTACTCCAAAACACGTGTTTTTTTCAGTTGTGCCACTATTGCAGCCCATGAGCAATATTTTCACAACTTTTCTTGCATCTGATAAATGCTTTTCCTTATAATTAACTAAATCCTATTAACTTTAATAGTTTCTACAGCGTAACGAAACGAAAATAAATAAATACTAAATGAATTAATCTCTGTAAAGTTTAGTAATTTTAAAACTTAACTTTAACTTTAAAACACAAAGCAGAAATTACCACGCGCATGTTAACATAACTCAAAATGATAGCTCTCTTTGTCATAAGTTGCTTCAGGAAACAATAGTCAATTTAAAACACCAGTCTTTGCTATCGCTTGCGTCCGCGTGAATACGGCCCTTGTTTTACATTTTAAATAAATGGCCGTTGAAGGCGACACAATTGCCTCTTAGGGGGTCAAAAACGGGCAATGCATTACAAATATATTCTTCTTTACTTGTAACCGTATTTATATTGTGTATGTACTTGTAAATAATTTCCTACACACATGCTTAGTAGCTATTAAATAGGCTACGAAATCATTACTAATAATTTTTGGTGAATTAAATCACGTTTAAAATACGAAAAAATTACATACTAAAAGGACAGTTTTACTCGTATAAACTTAAGATAATTTATAGAAGCAGACGTTACTTAGCGGAATTCTATGATACTTCTAAAAGTTAGAAAGATTTTTCAGTGTATAGTTTCATCGATTTTGATCTATATTTATTGATGTAGTATTATTAGAAACTAAAAATAAATTTTAATCAATTGTTTCATTTTTTTTAAACTTACATATTGAAATTCATATTCGGTTCTCAAATTTAAGAACCGTCAAACATTTCTTTCAATAATTACATATGTATTTCTATAATTATAAATATGAATGTCATAAAATATTTTGTCATACATTTATACAATATTTACAAAAGTAAGTGTAATTTAAAATGCAAATTTTATTATTTCCTTTCCAATCGCAAAGCTTCAGTTGCAATCAGTTTGCTTTCATTACACTATTACAGTTTCTAGATCAACACTACCATGCTTTGTTCGAATACTATTTTATAACCTTTCTCTTTAGTTCCTAGTCAAATAAAATGAACTGATTGTACAAGTTTGGTTCATTTTACTTACTGACTCTATTACGAAACCATTAGAAGTTTTATTAGGTAAATAATTTATTATAAACTTGTATTTAAATTAACGACGAACATAATTACAAATAGCCTCAATTGTATTGAGGTAATTAATACACCGGTTAACTTTAAATTACATAAAACATATAATGATTATTTATGAGACACGATAATTAAATCGTTAACTATATTATATACTTGAATGTATATTTAAATAAATTTAAAATTCAGTAAGTACACTTACTCTGAAAAGCGACAAAGTGACCGGACTAAGAAGTGATTCGGGTGGATCTCGTCTTGCAGCGGAGGGCGGTCGCGACCGCGGAAGCGTATTGTGCCGCACGCCGGCGAGGGAGCCTCCTATTAAATCCTTAGGAGGTAGCAACTCCCTGTCTTTCAAACCTTCGATCTTCTGCTTCTGTATCGCCGTCCCACCTTTCCCTCCATCGTTCGTTTCCTTTCGCTTATATCGAAACTTGATCATTTCACCGACTAGTCCGCATCGCTCGCACTAAACACGAACGCAATCGTCAGCCTGGCGAATTAATTGAATTCGATCCCTCATTTAGATTCAATCTCCATACGAGTCGTGATCGAAGACAATGGCCGCGTGCTAAATATACATATCTTCTATCAATCCAAGTCCGCAAACAACTTCGTATAAGGTAATAAATAAACTACACACGTACGAGTTACTTTAACTTTTGAATACCATCCCGCTAACGTTACGTTCAAATATGTTCACAAAAGTTTTATTATTCGCACCTATATAGCCATGTGTAACGTAGTTTAGGCGGGAAGACATCGGCCCCGATCAGGTAGCGGCAGGTGCTTGAAACGGGAACCAATTAACAACTGCCGAATTGCGTCACTGACCAAGATAGGAAAACAGACACCGATAAAATCAACGCTAATGAAGTTACTTCAACTGTGAACTAAGTTACTAACGCGCGTTTGGCCCGATACGATCGTCTACGAGAAGGCTTTCAATTATACTGAGTTGACTTGAAACTGGAGGCAGCGGCGCGGGGGCGGAAAAGCAGAGCGCCTTTACCTTCCAGGTAGGTTCGCTTTTTTTTGTAATCTATTGTTGATGTCCCTCACGTGGGTTTAATTCTATCTCTTTCTAACGCTTGTAAATAAACGACATCTCTATGTCGCTCATAGTGGCTTTGTTTATATTAATGTGACGATAACTTTAGTTCCTAATCATATATATCGAACAATAAGCTCAACCATTAACTTTAATATTGTATTTATATTTAAAGAGAATATAACATTATTGCTATAAACAAAATTGGGCTTTATAAACATATACGAAATCAAAATATCATTTAAACGTAAAAGTCTAGATTTTTCAAATTATAACATTAATTTTAAATTTCACAGTCAAAGTTTGTGATTCAATCGAATAGTATTTACACATGCTAAGGGTAAAAAAATCATGAGTAACACTTAGTTAACGCATACATCTTTTTAAGCTATACCTTCAGTATAACTTTTACGAGTTAATGACTCACATCAGAAAAAATTAAAAGGATGTATAAACAAATTGACAAATGACGTAGCGTTATGGTCGATACGGGTCGAACACGGTTATAGAAACTAAACTTTATAACAATATGTAATATTAAGGCATGTGAAGTAGCAATTTGTTACGTATAAATCACCCTCACTTTCTCAACGTGACTCATGGTTCAAGTATTCCAAATTTAAAATATGTGATCAGCTTCGTTACCTATGATTATTAATTTTTTAAACGTTCTCAAGACTATTTTATATATATTGTATAGAACGGTAATATATTCCACTATCGCAGTATGATTTATTAGCAACAATATGATTTAAAAAGTAGCAGCTTAGAACTTATTCTTTATTAATTAAAGATCCTTAAGATAAAAGATGCACAGAGGATAGAATAAAGTTAGTTATGCAGATTTCAGACGAGGCAATCGATTAAAGAGGAAAACAATACAAGTAATTTAGTGACTCCTGATGCCTATATGCAAAGATGTTCTTTTTCCTTTTTTTCCAAGACATTTCCTTCAAGGAGAAGAACATGATGGGATTAGATGCTAGATGGATATTTATCAATAACAAATATATATTTTGAATCCGGCTTCTATTAGGTTTATTAAGTGAGAATTTCGAGGCAAGAAAATCTCTTAAAACGTCTTTGCTGCTAATAAGTAAAAAGGAAAAATTGAATCTTCAAGCTACAAATATGTAAATTTTGAAAATAAATATTATGTAATTCTTAACATTATGGGAAAGCTTAAAGATGTATGTTTCACAAACTATGTATGTATTAGTCACCGAACAACAACGTCAGTTTAAAAATTACTTGAAACTTCACTCGAAAAAGTTAATCGGTCTCAAAGTACGAGTGTTTAACACAATACAGCGCTAACTGATTATTATTGCAGATATTTATGATTGAACATCTGCAGCGCAACGGCTTCGAAGAAATATGATGAATAACGAAAAACAATAGAGTTATATTGTTATAATCCGTAGCAAACTTTAGTCTATTGTGCACTCTTTATTTTATTTCTAGGAAAGCTTTGATACAAAACGTGAGTAGAACGTAAATTTGCTTGACGTTTCTACTCATCTTACTAGTGTAAAATAGGAGAGATAATCCTATCCTTCCTACTAATATTATAAATGCGAAAGTTTGTAAGTATGGATGTATGTTTGTTACTCATTCACGGCGAATCCGCTGAATCAATATCGATAAAATTTGGCACAAATATTCCTTATACATCAGGATAACATATGAGCTATAGAAATCCTCTTAATTGAGGAATATTATGACATTGAAAAGTGCCATCTATCAACCTATCTCGCGACAACAGCCCACGTAAACTAAGTTGCGGCTAAAAGCTAGTAACTTAGAATACGTCACTGAATCTAGTGTTTCAATTTCAAATCACAAAACTATAAAGATCAAGTACTTGAAAACAAGAGGTTTTGAATCGTCCACTCTACTAGTGCTTCGGAAAACTGCTCTAACTGGGAAGAGCCAGCAAGAAACTCGGCAGTTAATGTTTTCAAGATATAGTTCTTAAATAAAAATAAATAAATAAAACTAGTTACATTTTTTATTACTATGTTGTACGGGGTCGATGAGTAGCTCTATCTACGCATTCTTATCGTTTATGTGCTTGTTAATAGTATAATAGGCTTTCTGTATCAGCCTTATTTTACTAGTTATAAGTACATATACACAAATTAAAATAATAAAGTAGATGTTTTTCCAAAAGCCGCTTAATATATATGTTCTAAAAGTACATCTTCCTCTTACATGAAGTTGTGCACCGTCCAAAGATAAGCAAAACGGAAACGATTAACTCAAGTTGAATGATTTTAAAATGAGCCTGGTTATCGTAATGGGAAATCGTTTTAAAAAAAAGTGAATCACTTATTTCGGCACGCATATGTGCTTCAGGGCATCTATAAGCCATTATTTTGAATAGTAGAGCACATTTTTTTATATAAAACGTTTAGAAATATAAGTTCAGTTTTGATATTACTTTTTGGAAAAATTTATTACTAAATCTTATAGAGTTTCACTTGATGATATTTATACAAAAGGTATATGCATTTTAATTTGACACGAAGACTTTTATTTTGTATGTGTCTTTTCAAATTCAAATTCCAAAATAAATTATAATTAGAAAACATAAATATTTGTCAAAGAGGCATTGTAGTTAAAATATTTAACAATCCTTTGAAAAGCTGGATATTTCACATCAGTAACCTCTGAAATTTTGACATATAATGAGCTATAAATGATAACAAAAGAAATAAATAATGATAAAAGAAATAAAGTATTATTGAGATATACAAGAGAGCAATTGCTAATTATAGAGTCATATAGGTTATAAAGTTTTTCCTTTTGTTGTTTATACCAACTGAACATTCCAAGTTGGCACTTTAGAAAGTCGTTTGCATATGTTGAATAGAATAATGGCTAATACATTTGTTGTTTTCATAACGAGTTAACAATTATAGGCATCACACAGTAGGTGTGAACGATATTAGAAATGATGTAAGTGCGACGATATGATTTCAATGCAAACCAACCGTGGGACGTTTCTCACAGGGAGCCCGCGATCCAGTTACGGTACGTGTTCTGGGTGCTGACTGTGAGAACATTAATCAGCTATAGAACAAACAACATCAACTCAAATTACAACTACAAAAGTAATATATTATTATATTATAGTAATATATTGATTATATAAATTTAAAGGTAACATGCAGGTGGACAAGACTTTTAATACAAATAACTGTTTCTATTTAAACTCTTGTTAACTTGCATGTTAACTTAATAAGTTAAGTTTAAAGTTCAATAGCCATTGAAAAAATGTATATTATTATTATTAGACATAGTTATAGAAAAATCATGCGACACCTTCATATAAACCCCGCGTGGTTTTCGAAAAGTGTGTTGATATATGTTTTTATTATGTCTCATTATATTGGATAATATAATGATACATAATATAAACATAATGAGACATATTTTATTGGATAATAAATTAAAAAAAAATTACATTGCTAAAATCCGCGATCAAAGGAAATATATGTAATGATAAATGTAGAGAAATGTAAATCTGTTTTTAAATCTGATATCTATCATTCTGATATAAGCTGATTCTATCTGATATAAGCTTTTAATGAGAAATAATTTTAAGAATCCTAACGCACTTAAATACATTAAATAATAATAATAATAATAAATATATGGGACACTTACACACACGGTCATCCGTCCCCAAAGTAACTTAATACTTGTGTTATGGTAGACAGACAACTGGTGAATATATACTTATATATTTTTTAAATACATACTTAAATACAAATATATACCCAGGCTCAAAGACCGACAAATTCATTTTAAAGAAAATGTTGGTCCTCGGCGGGAATCGAACCCGCGACCCGCGGAGCCGAAGGCAGGGTCACTACCCACTGCTCCAACGAGCCAGTCATAATTAAATGCAAAAAAATTAATTTGTTTGTTACGTCGGCCGCGTTTTGCGTTACTTTAAAGGCTTAAGTACACGTATTTAAGAAGTCTAAAACATACAAAATTATAAATTAAAATAACTATATTGAGTGTAATAATTTTAAGAATTATGTCTTAATTAACAGAGTAAAAAATATTTTTTAATGTATTTTTTTAATACAATGCACCTACAATAATTTCTACAAAAATTAACAAACGAAGCCTTGCCAAAGTTACAATTTATAGTTATTAACTCTACTTAACGAATGAGGAAAAGTTTAACATAAAGAAGGTCAGGAGGCTTTCTGTTCGAAGCGCTTAAGTTTCGTCATCGATTCTGCGAAGTCGACGCTATTCAATAAGCGGATCTGTGTGGAATTCTATCACATATTTCCAAATACCATTGCTAAATATGATTTTTTTCATTTTCTCAATATCCGCGCTACTTATCTTTGAAACAATTTAATATAAGCTTAAGATCTTCTTTAGCATTTTTATCTTATTGTTATAGAGTTCAAATATATAATTAAATAACAATAGTTACATTTGTAAGTCTTGTAAAGATAAATCATCTCTTGCAAATAATAAAGTACGCGTCGAAAAATATGAACAATTGTTCTATTGCAATAACGTGTGGAAACTTCAAAATTACACCAAAAACAGTAAATTTTAATTAAGCTGCATTGAACATTTTAAAATCTACATCAAGTGAAGTGAACCAAAAATTGTTTGACAAAATGTTATAATGACTGCAATTAATTGTGCAAACCTTTCTTAATCATTATTTAAAATTGACGTATCTAAAGACCGTATCTATTTGTTAATTACAGAAAATAGCTTTTAGTGAATGATTAAGAATATCTTAAAAAAAACAATTTAAGTATTAACCTCAAAAAATATACAGTTTACTTTTAAATAATGAAACACAATTCGATTTAAAGTAACCTGGCAGAGGATATAGACAAATTATTTAAAGTTTTAGACTACGTATCATAATATAAGAAAACACTTATAGTTGAGAAATTGATGTATAAGCCAATTTTAGTGAAACCAATGTTCAAGGAATGATGATAAATCTGCAGAAAAAAAATTGTTACGACTAAAAGAGGGAGTCGTGATACTTTCTTGATACATAAACAGTTATTTTTATTATATAGTTTACGAAGAAGCAAAATAATATGAAAATATTAGCGAGAAACATAATCCACCATCTAAAGTAAAATAATTCATTCGTCGCGATTGGCTTTACGGTGAATTATATACACGGCAATCGATTTGTTCTATACAACATCTGATTTAATCGTGGCCCGAGAAGTAACCTATTGTGTAAGTGCCAACGCTACGTATATTGTATTATATGTATATGTGTTAAATGGAAATTTTAATAGATTATAAGGAACTGATGTCCAAATATAATGATTAGCATTATACATAAAGAGTCAAATAATTTATTAATTGTACCATTGGAAATTATATTATTATATAATATATGTTTTTAGATAGTGATTTCAACCGCGTGGAGATCAGTGTGTTACAAAATATCTCCCGAATAGAAATTTTAAACATAAAAGTAGTTATTTTGAATTAACCACAAGTGTTAGAGAAATGCTGTAGCAGACTTTTTTGTAGTATTTTTGTAGATCTACAATTCTCTAGTACATTACTTAAGTGTATCTCTGCTGGTTTACGCTGTGCACGCGATAAAACTCTCAGCAAGAGAGTTTTTTCAAAACCGCGCGAACTCTTCAACATAATTTACATAAAACAGTTATATACTCACTTAAACCTTCCGGAAGAATAATACTATCTTTTAGCGAAAATTGAACAAAATCCGTTTGGAAAAAAAACAAAAGGAGATTTTGAGAAAATCGATCACATAAAGACACAGCTTTTAGGGACTTTGTTTTATAATAAGTATAAAATGGCCTTCAAAGAGAATGCTTTATAGAGCCGCTTTATAGGCATAGAGATCGAAATTAGAAGACAAATATATCGCATTATGATTATTATCTCAATATATAATAAGAAGCACAGAATTAATTCTAATCAGAAATATGTCACTAAAGTGTAATAATAATTTTTTAAAAGAGTGACACGAACTGTGATCAGGAGTCTTATCAGAAATATGTCACTAAATTGTAATAATAAAAAGAGATTTTTCAAAAGATACGAAGTTTTGTACCGGTTCAGTTAGAAGCTATATTTATATTCGGAACCGGTAGCAAAATACCGGTGTAAAAATGAAAAGTCACAAGAGCTTTGATATTTTAATAAAATTAATTTTAAATTTAATTGAGTTAAAAAGGAATTATCCCAGGCAATAGAAATAAAAGAGAAAAAAATTATGAATTTCATTGATATTCATATTGATTGTTTGCCACGTGATGTACACAAGTGTACATATACGTTCCGAGCAGGCAATGTTTTCAAATCAATCAATCAACGTAATTAGTATCGTATTACAACAACTGTTACCAATTTCAGAGAATACAATATCGATTTTGTCGGCTATTGACAGACAAAACATAAATGACGAAACATTCCGTCGATTTTAATCGTTTCAATCAATGAATATTTGTAATGTTATCTTTAAGCGCGTAAATTGTGAAGAGAAATCCATTACTATTAATAGGTTTATCAGCGGCCGAATTTTACTTTGTATAATAAGTAAACTAAGGAAAGTCTATGCATACTTAAAGTACGTATAAAGTAATTATATTGTACCAGAATGCTAGTTCATTTAACGGTAGAATAGTATAAGGCGAATAAAATAGATGATGCAGAGAATGGGAGTTTAAAACTTACTAGCTAATTTAGAAAGAGTTATATATACCGGGCATATCTTGTCTTAAAAAAAGAAAAATCCATTGCAAACCGTATCATCATCCATAATAAATATAACTTAGTAATACTTTTCTTTTGTATTTTTATTATAAAATATGGCCGTAGTTGCCGACTATAACGAAATAAGCTTTTGATGCTAAAAGATAAAAGCTAGAGAAAATTGTGCGGGGATATAAGGTTTAATCTATGTGTCTGATATAGGTATTGGTTTTTCTCACAACAATTACGGTATGCGCATATTGATATTTCCTTAAGAATTCGACCCTGAACAAGCGGTATCTATGCAATATGTTGTCACAGACATATCTGAATAAATTGATAGAAGCTGTATATTCGGCGTACGCAAGGCTAACGAGTGATCACCTCGTGAACATTCACAAGAACTCACTTCCAATACGTTACAACACTCACTTCATAACACAAACGATACAGACCTTTGACACTAAAACACTTACACTGACACAGATTGCAAAACTCTAACACTATATGTTTACACAAAGTAACTTGAATATTTACAGTTATACGTATATAAAGTATTGTCAAAAATACGCGTCTGTTCAGCGCGCTCGGATGGCAGCGTGTACGCTAGTACTGTGACAGGCTGCGTAGGCGCTCGGGTAAGAGTGAGATAGAAGTAATAGGCTCTGGCGCCGTTAGTAAAAGGTAACGCGTGCAAGCGGGATGCAAGAACGACTTGAGAGGGAGTCCAGTTACGTATCTCGTCTCGATATAGCGAAGATGAAGTCTTTGTGCCTAGAAGCTTTTGAATATTATGCTTTTCAATTAACATTCGTACCGACAACTTATCGTTTTGTTATATGCGAAATTGATAACCTTACAGCTTTATTATATTGACGTGTGAGCATCCTGTTGCAATGACATGTTTACAATTTTGGTTCATTTGTTCGTTCCTTATGGAAAATGAAATTAAGATGGTGCAGCAAAACATTACGTATGTTTTATCTAAAGCTAACTTGATAAGGAAAAATTAATAGAGTGGAGCGTACATATTAATACATAAAAATCAAAGTTTGTCTGTATGTCCGAGTATGTTGGACCGATTTTAATGAAATTTTCAGACAATTACACCGACACTTCGAATGATCCTGTAAGGATTAATGGGAAGGTTTTTTTAACTATTGAGTTCTGTTTCAAGGGAAATTCGAAACCAGACTAAGCCACAGCAACGCGTGGTCGAACAACTAGTTAATGTATAAATATAATGGAAACTGCAATCGTACAAAATTTTCCATTTTACCTATAATAACATACATTAAAAAACTACTGCACGTTGTAAAGCTTCTTAGGACATACGAACGATGACATCACTATCACTCGCAGAATGAACTGTAGGTATTTAAAAACATTAAAAGCAACGCTAAAACTTTACAACAGATTATCGTAATTATATTCATATTACGAGTACGTTATTAGATCATCGACCGAGTGAGCAAGAAATATGGTCATACTTTTTTTGGATAATCTAATGACATATGATTCGTATTTAAATATTTAATTAGCGAATCTTATCAAAAAGCACTTAAATAGTACGAGCTTTAAAACAACATTCCTCAAGTATTTAAATATCAATAATTGAATCTCACTTTTCGGTATTTGGAGTATGACATTGAGAAATACTTTTTATGCTGTGTATACCTTACTCACAATAAAAAAAAAATTATAATTACTATGGATTTCTGCAAGAGTAACGCGTACTTTATTAAGGAAATATCAAATAACATTCAATTTTTTTTTTATTCAAATAAACTTATAAACAAGTGCTTTTAAATCGTCAATTCTACTGTTGGTTCGGAAAGCTGTTCCTACCGAGAAGAGCCAGCACGAAACTCGGCGGTTGCTCTTTTCAACATAATACTTATAACTAGTTACATTAAGTCATTACTATCTTGTACAGTGTCGGACAGTAGCTATATCCACGCACTTTTTTTATCAGCCTCTCTTTAATAGTGTTTTTAAACTGCTTTAATGATAAAGCTAAAATTATTGCGGAATTTTATTAAAGAGTCTTATACCCAATTAATACCTATAATTCCAAATCAATGATAATATTTTATATGAATAATAGCATAAGCAAAGTGATAATTTAATGTCAGATATCAAATGCTAGTATTGAAAAGTAACCTAGGAACAGAGACCAGATTACAGCATAGACGGGTCAGTTGGCAACCGGTTTTGTGCAATCCAATGCGTTTCCACGAACACACGACACCCGTGTACATAGCGTTGATAACAATTATACGGAACCAAGCACATCTTATCATTACGAACTTGATACATTTCTTCCGTTAGAAATGACAGATTCAGATGTAAAAATTATAAAAATCATACAATAAAATCAGGTTTCTCTCCTATATTGGCAGAAAGTTCGGCTTACCTTAAAATGAAAATAAAAAAGAGAGATTACTCTCTTTTTTATTTAATAATTTCCTTAAAAAATTAAAATATTTTTGAGAGTGAAAGCCAGATATTAGATATTATATATTAGAAATATTACCAATGCTTCTATTTTCGCACGTCAATATTTACACGTGTAAAATAGGTAAATTTCACAAAAAATCTGTGAATTTATTTTATAATGATTCGAAAGTCATACTATATAGTACCAGTGTTTCTTTGCTTAATCCACGATTACGATTATAGTATATTAAATTAAAAATCATTATCTTCAAGCTCGGTAAAACTTATCTTCTTTCGTTTCTCTCATTATTTGTATTTTATTATTCCAAATAACTGAAATATTTTGTTAGTATTATATTAAAAATTTAAAAAACCTTGTTTTTCTCTTGCCTGATTCATAAAGATACGATTAAGAATCCGAAAGTCGACATCATCTGTACTCGCTCCACTTTCACGCTTCAATATCTGATAGCAATAATTTTTGTATAACACGTGGCTTAAGATCTTGCAATATAAATTACTTACTTAAATTACTATTTATTATATAAAGTTACGTCAAATATGAAAGCTATACACTGTCCATTATATTAACCATCTTTTGACAGATTGACGATAGTGATGTCCTAAAGATTCTCGTATGCGATACCATTCCGATTATAGTACCTACTATCATTAATCGAATTACGTACCTAAGTAATTCGATTAATGATAACCTACGTAAACTAGATTACTACTTGAGAAAAGAAATTCCAACTTTGAGAAAACTTATTGTTTCTTTGAAAAGAAGTGGTCTATTTCATGGTGAAAAATCTTCTTTGGTCAAAGTTTTGAACACAATTGGCTTTTCATATAAAAAGTTAAATAAAAGAAAATTATTAATGGAACGCACAGATATAGCTATAGCACGTTGTGATTTTTTAAGAGAGGCAAAGAAAATACAAGATTGGGCAAATATTGTTTTCACGGATGAAACATGGCTCAACGCTAACCACACACTATCTCGTTTCTGGACTGATGATACTGCTGATTCCACTTCCTCAGTACCAATGGGAAAAGGTGAGCGCCTAATCATTTGCCATGCAGGTACAGCAAAAGGATTTGTACAAGACGCACTGTTGGCATTTAAATCGAAGAAATCAAATGACTACCACGAAGAGATGAATGCAAATGTGTATGAAGAGTGGTTCAAAAAAATGCTCATTTCATTGGAAGAACCATCAATAATTTTTATTGATAATGCGCCCTACCACTCCCGTCAAATTGACAAAATGCCAACACAGGCTAATAAAAAGCATGAAATAATTAATTGGCTTCGGGACAATGGAGAAAATGTGGACGACTCAATGTTAAAAGTTGAATTAATAAAAATATTAAAAACCAAAAAGAGAGCAAAACGCTATGTAATCAATGAAATGGCAGCAGAATATGGCCATACTGTTCTTCGGATTCCTCCATACCACTGCCAGTACAACGCAATAGAACTTATATGGGCACAAGTAAAAGGGCATGCTGCGAGATGCAATACAAGCCCCCCATTCACAGCGAATAAAATGTTGCAATTGCTAAAAAATGCTTGCACCCACGTAACGGCCGAGAACTGGGCAAGTGTGGTGGAAAGAACTAAAAGAGTAATATTCTCTGATTGGGAACGTGATATTGCGTTTGATAATATATTATCTACACAAGAGCTAATAATAACTGCTACTGAAGACTCCTCATCGGAGGAGTCTAGTGTTGATTATCATTCCGACGACTCGTGCTAATAAAATAAATTAAAATATCCTGATTGTTTTATTTGTATTCATGTATTAACTAAGAAGAAAGTAAAACTTTATATAATGTTATTAAATGTCTTTTAATACTCGTAACATCGATTTCTACCGATTATTTTTAATCTGTGGCATAATCGTAGAAACCATTATGTGTGACATCACTAAGTGGGCGGTACCCATCCATAAAGTACAAATATTATTTGTATGATATTTGTACGTAAGCAATACAAAACTTAATGAGCGTGAGCTGTCAAAAGACTGATAATATGATGGACGCAGTATAATTATTGTTTAATAACGCCAAAAATGCCCTGTTAGTGCAATATATATTTTTATTTTTATATGGCACTAGCTGTGCGGCTTTGAACGCATAAATCACGAGTAACAGGAGTTCTCATGTAATGCACTATTAACGTAAACCTTCCTCAATAATTTAATTAATTTATAGAATTAGGCGTTACTTCGCGGAGGTCCATAATACAAAAGTAATGAGAATAATATTTTGCTATAATCCGCGATAAAATCTGAAATGATATGATCTAAAATGATATTTTTATCGCGGATTATAGCAAAATAATATTCTCATTACTTTTGAATAATTTAATTGTTTAATGTAAACCCGTGCCAAAAATTCGTTCAGTATATTAGTAGTAAATCAATCATATACAGACAGATAGCTTTTCGGGACTTGTTTTATACTAAGTATAGATTAATTCAAATTAATTAAAACTATGCATGAAAACAGAAAAAAATATAATAATAATAGTTGTATATTATAAGTATCAAAATAGTGTTAAACCATCATTTAGATTTTGGATGTACTTTAATAAAAATATAATCTAAGTGAAGTCTATAAGTCGACTTGAAGTTGTCATTTTCGCATATTTATTTTGAATATGACTATTCAACATATGACAAAAGATATGGCAAGACGATTGCCTTTGAATGAAATGAATTACTTAGTGAAGCTTTTGCACTGAACAGTATGCTAAAGAGACGTTCAGACGCAAAAATTAATATGATGAATGATTATCACACAAAAGCCATTTGACCATTTTGCATAAAGCAGCAGCAGAATGCGAATTATAATAGGAATTCGCTATTGAATGTTTTTTTTTGCCTGGGTAGAATAACTCTCAATTAACATAACATAGCCTGGTAACATTTTACAGTAGCTCTATCTAATTTACGACATTCAGTTTCGCCTTCAAATACTGTAAGAGAATAAATAAACAATCTCAAGCAGATATATTTATTACAACGAAGCGAACAGGTTGTCATCTCGCATCTAATTGTAATGTATGTCAATGTCCTACTTGTGCCTCTTTCGACCAGTTCCAAAATACCGTCCTAGTTTCATCTTATTAAAACTTCGGTTTTACGACAAATATGTATAGGAAAAGTGAGCCGTGATGACCTTAAGATGAAAGAATCCTTATTAGGGCTTCGCGAGTGAAGATTTCAGATAGGCATCATTGAGTTTTGGAATTCGTTCTAACATTATTAATAGGAAAGTCTGAACGTCTGTCAGTTTCATTGTCCGTCTGTCTGTTACGCTTTAACAGCTAATGCATTCAAGGAATAAAGATAAAAATTGGTACACATGAAACTTATATTTCAAAGCTAACATACATATATGATAAAAAACAGGTTTCCCTTCAAGAATAGAAAAAAAAGTTGTACTACATAATTGAGGGTATTTTTACGTTAAAATCGACTCGACTCGCGAGTACCAGTAATTTACAATATTAGTTAATTGATATTTACGATAAAAGAAGACGTCCTTATATTAGTCTTCGGAATTTCTGAGATATGTATACAGGTCAACACAATACACATCCCAGAAATACCGATTGTACGGAACGGTGTACAAGTACCATGAGTGAGTTTAGTCTCGAATCGTTTTTCTCCAAGGAAAAAGGAGACCTTGGCCCTGCTATGGTAACAAGTTCTTTCTTCAATTGTAATTAAGTAATGTAAGTGATAGTTTTGTATCAGTTCAAATAGAAAAATTATATAAACTAAATAGGACGATTAAAAATACTTCAATACTGGCGGTATTGAAGTATTTTTAATCGTCTAATAGTGTTTTACATACCATTGTTCGAGTCGTGCCGAAAAAAACTAAACGTGGATTATATGCTCTATAATAGATGTATTACGAAATAAACCAACAGCAATTACAACAGAATACCGCGCTAAGATAATGGTTTGTAACAATTCACATTCCATACCACTTTTATGCCTGACCGATCACTAGAGGTTGAAGGCTGAAAGTCAGGATTGGTAATGTTTCTCATGAGCAAGGCGCCAAGTGCTTTAATATAAAAATGTTGTAGAATTTAAAACTCGCTAACGCAATTATTGTATGGCGCGATATCGGTTAATAAAACGATTACTGAATTGAATTTGAAATGAAACTGGTAACAAATGTACGGTTGAAAAAGGAAATTATTTAACCCAATATCTAAATATTAAAAAATACGCCGTGTGGTGTCCGGCTCATAGAATAGTACCACCCTCATTTCTTACCGAGGTGTGGTAAAGGCGACTAAGGTAAGTTGACCCACCGTGTGGTATCCGGTTTAGTAGAATAGACCACCCTCTTTCTTACCGAGGTGTTGTAAAATTCGACTGAGGTAAGTTGACGTCAGGCAGGCGGCCGATCGTAAAAAACGCAGCCAAATCATGTGACAGCATGTTTATAGTGCCGATCCCACTTAGAGTGGGATAAGGGCAGGAAGATGATGATCTTAATATTTAAAAATCCCGTGTCACGAGGTGTGTTTACGCTAATCTTCAACCTACTGAACCGATATATCAATGGAATTTTCTAGATAGCTATATTTCGGTTCAACTTGAAGGAAAGGATAGTTTCTATATCGATAAATGGTCTTGGGCTAATTCACTTCAAAATTCTTTAAGTTCTCAATAGATCTTGCGTGTTCGCGCGTTGGAGAAGCATCAACGTTGTATATTTACGCCGCAAAATTCTAGAAATATTGTTTATCAGAAAGCTTAAAGTTTTTAATAAAAAATGCGTTTGATGCGTATATTTTTGGGTGAGCTGTTAGGTATTTTTAATTATTAAACTTTCAATACGTTCTCTTAATAAAAGAGCGTTTTTTTATTACTACGAAGAACACTCACTTATTAAGAGAACGTTTTTCTTAAAAATAAAAATTTATTAGCTACAAAATAGAGATTTTTATTCGAAGAAGAGTATTGAATTAGGTGTGTGTCATACTTCTGTTAAACATCCGTCTGATATTATAAACGCGAAAGTGTGTGAGTTGATGGATGTATGTTAACAAACATACAACAAACTCTTTCAAGTTAGGCAAAATTATTCCTTATACTCCGGGGTAACATATAGGCTATCGGAATCCTGTTAATTTTACAGGAGTAGGATGACATGGAACAGCGCCATCTATTAGGTATCAACATATCACGCGACAATAGTCCTCGCAAACGATGTTGCGGGTTAAAGCTAGTATATTTATATGTTATTTTACTGAGACATAAATCAATAAGGAAAAATGTCCCAGTTTTTACCCGTTTCAAATAGCCGGAAAGCGCTTAAATTGTTCTATCACTACCCTTTGGTTTAATATATATACTCGACGTCTACGTAAGTAGCATTTCAACGAAAACACAATCTGTTATTATATTACTTTTTAAGATACATAAATAATTTATTAATAAATGATGTGACACATTGACCTGACGTTGTAATGTACATAATGATTAATGGAGTGGAAAAAATAACAACCAAAACAAGGTAAAAAGAGAAGGGTATTGGTTATATTTTGTCCGCAACTTCGAATACTTTTGGGAGAAATGAAGCTGTATCTAAAGGTATTTAGTTACTTATGTGAGTATGTAAGTGAAAACCATTCAATGCAGTCAACCTTTATCTAGCTGACTATAAAAAATTGTCGTAAGGAACGTAAATAATTTATTAAAATTTGATACATGCTATCGACAAATTGAAAAAAACTGCACATTATTATGTTATATTAATTTTCAATATAAGCTATTTATCTACGTTAAAACGTTATGGGAACTATGTTCTTAAAAGACGTTTTAGTCCAGAAGAGAACAGATGTGCGATAACTAGAAAATAATGTGCGATAAATGGGCTTAGAAAATAATGTGCGATAAATATACTTTAAAATAAATGCTTTGAAAATCAAACATTACATTTACTTTTAATTAAATACCTGCATTAATTCCAGTGTCAGATTGGTATCAATCATAATATTGGTTTTATATACGTAAAATTACTTTTATAACTTTAAACAGTACTTACATAATAGTACACCAAATACCATACTACACCAAACCAAGGATTACAGATTGACTGTTATAAGCGATATAACAGTGCTTTCTATATTATAATCTTCTCTCGTAAACCAAAAATAAAGTCGCCCAAAAGTGTTAAACGACTACGATAATCGAATCACTATCGCGAAAACAAACACGTCAGGCATTATAGCTGAATATACAATAAAAACTAAGCCGCGTTTAAATTATTTGTATATTTTGATTGTAGAATACTATTTTTTTACTACAAGTCATGATTCATACATATTTACATTTCCAAAAAAAAAATTATATTTATAAAACAAACTGCTCATTAAATTAAAAATAAATTGCTCATATAAAAAATTCCACGTACCAGTGTCTTTAATATTCGTGTAGGCAAAATAGCCGTAAATATAACCACAGCGCCTTCAGTCGTGTGTCAAACGGCAATGACATGTGCGATTATGACTGACGTGCGCACAAACGAATAAAGGCACGGCCACATTTTATACTATCACGTTTGTTGAGTTAATTATATGGACATGGTTTACTACAGAAAGTACTACCAAGCTGATATAGAATAGTTAATATTGGCATTAATAAATTAATATATATAATGTTAAGCAACTACAAGTGTAGAAGACATCGTGATATACGAATAGTAAATAGTTACTGTTTGAACTGTTAGTAATAGCCGGAAGGCTTAAAAAGCGACGAAAAATGTTTTAATTCTACTAATATTATAAATTCGAAAGACATAAATGTTTAAAGACATTCTGTAATTAATTGTAAAAATAAAATACATAGGGAAAATGTAAAAGTAAAGAAGTAAAAATGTACTAAACGAAGATTTCCTGCTACAAAGATAGCAGGAAATCTTCTTGGTATAGGGAAAGGAAATTGTTTTTCTCCAAATTTAACGCTTGCGGGCCACGGGCAGTAATGAATAAATGAAAACTACTGGATCGATTTTAATCTTTTTTTTTTTACACTGACTGACATGGGATATATATTTTATACCCGTGCGAAGCAGGGGCAGGCAGCTAGTATGTTATAAAATACATTAAATAAAACTATGTATAATATATTTGTTTTATTTGTCCTATCAATGTGAAACACGAAATAGTTGCCTTTTATGCTTCGATATAAAATAATTATGCGTAAGTGAATATGATTTTCATAAAACTTTGTTTCAACATAAATATTCTAAATACAATACAAAATGGTTAGAATATAAAATGGTTAAATTATCTTAAAGGAGACGTTTCACCTAATTCTATATTTTTTTTATTTTTTTTATATACTATATTTTTTGTTAAACTATGAAGTCACATTGGAAGAAACTAGTGCATTCACTTCATATTTCATGAGCACTTTACATACTCCGACACACTGTGTTCGTTATAGTGTAATTAGAACAAGATTATATACGAATAAACATACGATTGAGACGTAGCCACAAAATAGTATCATTATAATTTCTGATAGTTTAATTAGTTTATAATTATTAGCATCGACATGACATGTACGATCGTTAATTATAAAGATTATAAGTGGAAGCTCACTCCTTTGTATAATAACCTCATAAAACTATAAAAAAAATCCACCCACTACCCACCCACACAATGATCCGAGTAAAATGGAAGCGATTAAAATCTTATACGTATTAAGTGAAAATTATTATGTGAGGTAACCGATATGATAATGTTAAACTACAGGATATATGCGTGTGGAGGCGAAGAAATGGCGCCGGCTAGTCGTAACCGTAACCGATTTACTCGTAACCGATCGGAAGGTCACAACTAGATGACCAATTGAATTTCATTTAAGTTTCAGTTATTTTTATATAGTAAGCTCATATAAATTGAAATTCACGATTCATCTAGCGCTTGTGCATGATTTCTCGCGGAGACCAGCATGGCTCTACAAGATTATTTAGGTGTGTGTACCATGCCAATTTGCATTGGACTGTATATGTTCTTCTTGATTCTGATTTGATTGTTAGAATATTCGTATATGACTTGACTATATGCTTTTTAAATACCAAGCACCTGGGTGACCTAGCCTTTGTAATTTTACTAATTAAAAAAATTAAAAAGACAGAAAGGGTCGGTAACATTTTGACTTGAACCCAGGTATTTTGACACATATAATCCGCCCGTTAACCATTATGCTATTACAACTTGACAAATTAAAGCAAATTTAAAATATCTATTTCTTTTTTAGTAGTTTTTCAATGCACGAAAACAGGAATAAAACATTTTTTTTAATAAAACCTCGCTCTACCGATTTCTCCCCATGTATTATGGGACATGCTGAATTTCATGAAAAGGGTTGGGAGCCATTTCAAAATTCAGAAAAAACATATATGCGAGATGAACTCATTTAAATATTAAAGATAATGTAATGTATAATGTATGTAGTAATAATGTTTTTCCAACTTTTTTTTATGGTACATAAATAAATGAATAAATAACATAGATAACGTATAGATTACTTACTTTTGTGACGGGCACCCGTGTGTGTGATTATCCCATATATTAAAAAAGAATGACGTTTATAGTTACACGTAGAAGCGATTTCTATCTAGCAATAGAAGTATATCGTATATTTCTTCCATTGATCAATAAAATAAATTAATGTATTCAAGGAACAGCGTAATTAAACTGTATAAATGAGATCACTAGAACTTGAAACATAGAGTTTTATTGACTAAAATCTTTAAAGTCTTTATTCCTTAATAAAATTTACATTCTGCTATTAGATTGTATCGTTGCTACCAATTAATTTGTCGGTGATTCGGTGGGTGGAAAACCTTGTAGCTAACAATGACGTGGGACTAAAGTAGCTATTCCGAAACATTTTATTTTCTTTGTTTTCACTTATACTAAACTAGCTTTTACCCGCAACATCGTTCGCGTGGACTGTTGTAGATTGATAGGTTGACCATAGATAGCGCTTTTCAAAATCAACCTATTCCTGTAGAATTAACAGGAATTCTATAGCCTATATGTTACACCAGTGTATAAGGAATAATCATGCCAAATTTCACCGATATTGGTTTAGCGGATTCGCCGTGAAAGATAAACAAACATATATCCATACTCACAAACTTTCGCATTTATAATATTAGTAGGATAATATGGTTCCAAAAAAAATATATTAAGGAATAGGGTAAGATGAAAACTAGTCGTTTTATACTAGAGTTAAATTTCACGACACGTCAATTAGTACCAAACTCTTAAAGTTAGTAATATACCTAACTTCTATTTGACATTGTGCGTTTCATACAAAGAAATAATAAACAGTAAACGCAGAAACGCTGCAAGCATTCTTAGGATTCTTTGATGTTCACGTCATGTGTATAGTAACAATTTATTATCCTTCTCATGAATTTTCAAAAAATATTTCAAATAATATTATATTATATATTTTTATATGATCAGGTAAACTAGCAGTGAAATTGTCATCAACAATATTTTCTGTTCGCTGTACGCCTTAGTTGATTATATTAAAAAAAAATGATAATCACCTTTTACAAGTCCTCAAAATATATGATTTAACTATTTTGAAGTTATTTAGATCTTCAAATAAATGTGCAATAGTTTCAAATAGAAAACGAATAACTAAAATTTGTAGGGCGTACAATTTGTTGAATTTAGTATGAAATGAACTACGCTACGCAAAATATAATAATATATTAAGCAAACAGAGTTCCGATCAAATTTGGTAATAAGTATATTAAAAGAACAGCTAAGTTGGTAAAGATTGAATGATAGGATATCTTGGTGCAATAGATTTAAACAGGTAGTAAGCATTTGTTCCGAACAAATTGCGCACTATTGTTCTAAAGCACAATGGACGTGCAGGATGCTTTTCATAATATAATGAGGTTAATAACCGTTTTTCAAACCGTATAAAACGATTCACTACACAGAATTAAGAAATGCTGACCAGAGCACACACAATTTTACACAATAATATTCTTAACTACGCGTTGCTGTGGCTCAGTCTGGTTTCGAATTCCCCTTGAAACAGAACTCAATAGTTTAAAAAAAGCTTCGTTCGCCACCAAACTTTACAGGATCATTTTAAGGAATGTCTGAAAATTTCATAAAAATCAGTCTAGACGTTTCGGAGTCTATAAAGGACATACAGATAAACATTAATTTTTATATGTTAAGATTTACACATTACACAAACGATTTACTTTTCCGTGCTAAGATGTTTTGTATGAATCGTAACGAGGTTTCCCTCTTCCAAGTTTACGAGTATCTATGCGAGATAAAAGTCAATCACAAAAACTGTAACCAAAAATTAAATAGAACAATATTGTTTGTAGTTGAAATAATGCCCATTAATTATTATTTTAAATGCTATACGTTCTGTGCAGACGCAGGAATTGAAGTAAACTAGAAGGAAAACCGGTCTCGCAGCTGCGCGTGCGCATACTCCTGTAGTGGACACCCGTGTTGGCGTATCTACTATTTGTACTTCGGTCAAGGGTATTCAAAATAGTTCGTGCTCGGTAAACATCCATAACAATATTATTAATGCAAAAGTCTGTCTGCCTTTATGTCTGTTACGCTTTTTATTGCTAATCCGCTGGAAAATATTAATGAAATTTGGTACAATTAAAGTTTATACATCAAGCTAACATATAACATAAAAATCCCGCATTTCTTTCGGCAATACGAAAAAGAAAACATATTGCGTTATTGAGGGTATATATAAGAGGGTGGTCTATTCTACTAAACCGGATACTACACGGTGGGTCAACTTTAGGTCAACCTTAGTCGCCTTTTACGACACCTCGGTAAGAAATGAGGGTGTTCTACAAAAAAAATAGCTGAGTAGAAACTCAGCTATTTTTTTTGTAGTAAAAATCGATACATACAATAAAATCGATTACATATAGAAAGATAGCTTTTGGGGACTTTGTTTTATAATAAGTATAGATATTATTATTAAAAACACTGATTGTAAGCATTTATATACGAGTGAGCCTGTAATAAAACAGTTATTAAATAAATAACTGCATTCATACCTAAATGCATCATGTTATTTGCATTGAAAAAAAGACACATATGTATACAAAGCATCTGTCAACTGTAATGGTTAAGTTTATCGTATAAAATGTTTAGTTTCATTGACTTCTTTATTGCAAATGTCACATTGTTGTTTATTTCTAATTACAGTCTGTGGACATGTTCACAAGAATTTCAATAATCTAATTAAGGGCACTATGTATTACTGACGGAAAACGTAATAATCTCAAGAGTGGAGTTGTATTTATACCATAAAGTAAGTATTTTTCTTAACATTATAAAAAAATAAGAAACTATTATTAAATGGGTACTTGTAATTTAGAAAACGTTAGGTAGATTTTCCATTCATTAGTTTACATAAAATAGCCATTTTGATAAAAAAATTATGAAGTTGACGAAATCTTTATCCTATAGAAATAACTGTGAGCCAGCGAACATTGTCTTATGTTTTTAAAATAAAATTAATTAAAAAATACATTAGTACCTGAGTGTCCGAGCCTTACTCGTTATTTTTTTTTAAACACATATACTTGAAAAAAAAAATAGTCAGGCAGTTAGGGCTTATCCTAGGTATTTTCACGTTTCTATACTGCCTGTTTCCCAAATGAACTACCATGATTTTACATTTGACAGCAAAAATTCTCCATTGTATTGAACGTAAATTTTAGGAATTTTGAGTGCCATAAAACAGGGATGGAATGATACTATTTTTAAATAAAACCTAGCTAGATTAAATTTTCTCCCTCAATACCCCCTACATGCCGAATTTCAGGAAAATCGTTAAAGCTTTTTCTGAGATTCCGAAAATATATGTACATATAAGATTAACTCATTTAAATATTAAAGATATGTTAGCATAACCTTTTTTAGGTAAATATTTCCCCTGACGAAATATTATGATTAGTGGCATTTTATAGTATGGTGTAATAACACCGTGATTGGCTGGCCCAGTTTGAATGCGCCTTCGAGCACGTACTGCCACGACACACTTCTGAGAACGTGCCTAATTGTTAAATAATTCTTGCTACAGACTAGCGTTATTTAAATGAAATATTATACAATTAGTATCGGATATTGTTTGGTAGATTTGATGCCGTGATGTATCCGGCTGAGTAGAATGTACCACCTTCATTTCTTACCTAGGTGTCGTAAAAGGTAACTAAGGTAAGTTGACCCGCCGTGTGGTATCCGGCTGAGTAGAAAAGACCACCCTCTTTCTTAACGAGGTGACGCAAAATACGACTAAGGTAAGTTAACGTCAGGCAAACGGCCGGTCGAAAACAACTCCAATGATTTTCATGAAATTCAGCATGGAGGAGGTTTTGGGGGGGAAAAATCGATCTAGCTATATTTCATTAAAAAAAATATCGTTTTATCTCTGAAAATTTATTTTCGGGCACTGAAAAAATGCTAAAATTTTGAATAAAATGTACATGATATTTTTAGCTGTCATTTGTAAAGCTGTGATAGCATAATGGTTACGGGCGGACTAGAAAAGTAGTAAAAAATCTGGGATCGATTTCCACATGTCACCCGGCGCTTTTTTTATTGTTTTTATTGCATTTTTTATGTATTTAAAAAAAATTCCAAGCAATTTTTGCTTTTCTTGCAGCATAACAGATCAATCTAAAACACTAAACTAAACAAAGCTAAACAGTCCTGTATTTTAGCAATACATTTTTAGTGCTAATAACTCTTCCATATGAGCATCGTTCTAAGCTAATGAATGAATCCAGACATAAAAATTCATGGCTAGTGTAAATTTTATATGGTTCTACTAACAGTTTCGCCAAAAAAAAATACTTTTTCATTACCACGAAAAATGCCGAGGATGACAATTTTTATTAAAATTAACAACTATAATTCATTAATTATACGTAAATTAACGCAACGTTTGATGAGGTAATAATCTGTTACCTACGTTCGTTAACCAGTGAACTCGAGGCCAAAAGTTCTATGAACTCGTCTTAAGTTATAAGAACATTGGCAACTTCTATTTACAGTTTATTGTATAGAGCCTGCGCTTGCATCAGTCAGCAAATTTTTTATCACCTGAATTGTCACTTTATTCAAAATTAAATAAGACTTAAAATTGTTTGGCTGCGTAAAAGAACCAATGATAGAAGCCTTCTGTTGGTTCTGAATACAATAAGTGTATCTAATTTACTGAATATTGAAAGTAAATAAATAACGCAACACCCTACCTTTTATAGAGAGGTTTGGAGAATTTACTAATAATGTGTATATACAATAAGAATAATATACGTTGAATTGAATAATCCTTCACTTCGACAGCCCCGGCTTAAATCTTACATAAGATAAGACATTTAAAAAAAACCGTTTCAGAGGAATATTTAAGGATCAAAGTTGAAAGTCATAAAATTTGACCTAACGTTTAATGTCGCCTTTTACGACACCTCGATAAGAAATGAGGGTGGTCTATTCTAATCAGTCGGATACCACACAGCGGGTCGACTTACCTTGCTCACCTTTTACGACACCTCGGTAAGAAATGAGGGTATTCTATTCAGCCGAATACCAAACGGCGTTACAATCTTATCAAGATAAGACCTAAAAGATATTATATTCTAGGATAAATTTAAATTGTTGAGCATTAAATACATAAAGCATGTATAAAGTCTAAAGACAAAGGGTCATAAACTCAAGGTAAAGACTCAGCTACACGATAGAGCTGGAGGTAAAATCACGATGTCGTACACGAACCAGTTCTTACAGAGGTGGAATGTGCTGTGTTATGGTGCAGAGCTATTTTAAGTTTCAATGCCTCCAAGTAATAATATTAAAAAACTTCTGGTAAATTATAATCTATGTTTTGTCACATCTATGACGCTAACTGATGGTACGGTGTGCGGAGGTAACGACTATTTTCCCATTTTTTTCATTCATGTTGTATTTTTGATTGTATGTAAACTGGTACGAAAGAGAGTTTAATGCATTGTTAAGTAATATTCGGCTTAAACATAAAAATTGCAATCCTTTGGTATGTCAAAGAGTGACATACCAAAGGATCCGAAGGTATTTTATCATTTCTACAATTAAATATAAATAAATAAATAATAAATATATGGGACACACACACGGTCGTCCGTCCCCAAAGTAAGTAGCATAATACTTGTGTTATGGGTGATAGACAACTGGTAAATATATACTTATATAATTTTAAATACATACTTAAATATATACATACACCCAGGCTCGAAGAACCAAGAAATTTTTGTTAGAAAATGGTGCTCCTGGGTGGGAATCGAACCCACGGCCCGCGGAGCTGAAGGCAGGGTCACTACCAACGAGCCAGTCAATTGGATGAAATACCTTTATATGCAAATATCGAAAAACAAACCAAGAATTTTTATATGGTACTATTATTTTTCGTGCTGTGGTAGAAAAGGAACATTTTACAGGATTTAATTTAGAGGTGACATTTACATACACATTGAATAAAACATGCCATACACCGTAAAAAAAACACGGCGTCATTTTGGTTTCACGATCAAGACGTGTCGAAAGTCTGGTACCGAGATTTGAGGTCAAATAAAACACTGAACTGTGCATTGTTCAGTTAAAGGTCACGTCTGATTGGGTACTCGGGCCGGTCGAGATTTAATGGACCGTTTTTTAATATCTTTCTAATCTTAAGTTTTAGGATAAATCTTATTCGTGAAATTGGGCTTTTTACATAATCCATACTAATACTTAATTGTAAAAATCCGTCTGTCTGTCTGTAAGCTATCACGGCTAATCAGCTGCACCAATATTCATGGAATTTGGTATCATTAAAGTTTATACACTAGGGTAACATCTACGAGTATCCTTATTTATTATAAAGTCCCCAAAAGCTGTCTGTATGTGATCAATTCTCTCAAGATCTACTGAACGGATTTTTTTACGGTTTTTACTAAAAGGTAGTGCAATACTTCCAGAAGGTTTGGGGTAATAGTACATTACGGTTTTATGTAAATTGTGTTGAAGAGGTCGTGCAATTCTAAAAAAAAGCTCTCCATCTGGGAGCTTTAGGCGCGTGCGTCGCGTAAACCAATAGAAATACACTTAAACTGATGTACTAGAGAATTGTAAGTGTACAAAAATACTACGGAAAAGTCTGCGACAGCTTATGGCTGTCTCTTATAGTTAACTCACAATAACTACTTTCATGTTCAAAATTTCGATTGAGTAGACTGATTTTTATTCAGGCTTAGCTAGTATAGGATAAAATGAAAGTTTTCTTACGGTAACACGAAAAAATTTTGCATTATCAAGTCTTGAGTTGGGACGCACAAGATAGTAATTGCCCCACTTCTCTATATACATATGTCTTTAAAAAGATGCAAAAATAATCAGCTTGCAATAATAGGCAATATTTATAGTCCACGTGCTATGCAAAAGTAAGCAGGTTTACAGTAAACTATAGTTAATAGCTATCTTAGATCTAAAAACTAAAAACTTACCTTCAAAGCGCAAAAAATACACGACGGACCAAGGCACGCGTGGCCCGTAAGCTCGCGGAAACTGCGCCGGAATATATCCAGATGCCAAAGCACCTGCAACAAACGTATCTATCGTTACACCTTTGTAATAAGAATAGTCTTTACTTCACCTATATTTATAAGCTTGAAGTTTTTATACAGTACAGATAAGGCGTTAACGCTACAAGATAAATAATGATGACGATGTCCGAGTAGAAACATACTTATATAGAAAGAACTGCCCCTTTTTTATTTAGCTATTCTTTATTTCGACACCTTAGAGTGGACATTTTACCGCTTAGTAAAAAGGCTTGATAAAAATAGAATCAGACCTGGACTAAAATCTATTATCAACCTTTTGGGTTCCCTGAGAGGTTGTGCTATGTTGCAGTTCTTGTAACAGAGAAATCTCACTACGTGTTAAATTAACTACGGCTCCAGTATATTTTCTACGTTTTGTTAATACTAAACAACTTTACTCCCCATATTAAACAACCCTTTAAAGTAATTAAATCCAAAAAACTTTTCATTTCTACAGCGCATAATCCAACACAATATAACTATCATTACAGCAATATTATTTTGATCTAACTAAAGCAATATTATTTTAAGGTTTTATGACATCTGGAAACTATTTATATCGAATGAAAAATATTATATTATAAAAAAGACTATAGAAATTTTTTGATGCTTTGAATTTTATATAACAACGATATTGAATCGACATAAAAATATATTTAAGCATACCAATACCATATTATTTATTATACTCGAAATTTTGCAAAGTTTAAATAGTAAATTTATATGCACATAAAAAAGCTGGTTTTCTTTTAGAACTGTGTTTATTGGCATATTTTGTATATTATATAATAATATTAATCTGTATCAGTGACATTTTTACTTTTTATCAATTTGATATTAAAATTTAGAATTTAAATCTTCATTTCATATATTTCATCATCTTCCTGTCCCTATCCCACTCTAAGTGGGGTCGGTACAACATGTTATAAACATGCTGTCACATGATTTGGCTGCGTTTTTACGACCGGCCGCCTGCCTGACGTCAACTTACCTTAGTCGTATTTTACGACACCACGGTAAGAAAGAGGGTGGTCTATTCTACTAAACCGGATACCATAAGGCGGGTCGACTTACCTTAGTCGCCTTTTACGACACCTCGGTAAGAAATGAGGATGGTACTATTCTATTCAGCCGCATACCACACGGCGTCTTCATTTAATATATTTATGATTGGTTATTTGGTACATATAATACAATGAAACCAAGATTCAATAGGACTATTCTACCTGCACAATTTAGCAACCCCGTGCTAAAAATGTATTCAAGGAATATTGTGCTAGAAGTGTAGTTTGTTTAAGATATCGCCACAAGCTTCGTGGCACGTTTCACGTCAGGTGCATATAACATATGACGCCGCAAAAAACTTCGTACCGACGAAAATGGATCTAAAACGGCCATGCTATACATATTTGAAACTCTTATTTAATTGAATACACTTTTCATAGTTCTAATTTTGTTGTTATAGTGAAATACCACATACCTAGAATACCTTAATGAGAGGTCTCATTTATATTTTTATAACCACTTTTGGACTCAATTTCTACCACAATTTTGAATATTTTTTTATAACTCTAGTAGTTGTAGGTATAAAATCGTTTCAAAGAATTATAAAGTAAAAAAATTAAACTTTTTTAGTTTTTTGTGTTTTCTGTAACTAGAGGAACTGTTAAAAGATATGGTTGGATTGTGTAAAGTATGACATGCATACAAAAGTAGTAGCGCACGAGTTTACGGATGATAGGGGAGAACATGTCGTGCCGACCCTACTTAGAGTGGGATAAGAGAAGAAAGATGATTACAGCACAGATTTCTAGAAACTACCTTTTATTAGATACTTGCATATAGATTAAACTTCATATATCTCTTTTCAATAAGAAAAGGTTTACCTATAAAGGTTTCGTTACAGAACAAATTTAATAAAAATGAAAACTTAATATAAATCTAGGTGTTTAGGTATTTAAATGCAGAATTTATAATGTAGTCTAGGAAACCTGTTGAATGGAGATACTAGATGTTTTATTTTATAACAAACACCTACAGATTTCCTGTTAAAAGCACCTACACACATCGTGACAAGGTATTCATATTTAACATTAATAAATTAAAGAACAAACATAATTTATATTAAATTTGAATGCTTTTTTTTGGATTGGGGATGTGGGTAGTTGGTTTTTACCTTCAAATATAAATTAACGGTTTTTTGTTAACATGAAAGCATTCCATATACATAAAATGTATAAGTAAATACATATTATAACAGGACTTATACTTTTTATTGTTGGAAGTTTGTGCTTCAATGATATCTTAATTAGTGGTAAGTGATTATACTACAGCCTAAAATAGAGATCCACTAACCTGACAGTGATATGGCAGTAACTATATTCACTAACAATTTTTTTTATTCAGTCGGCCCACACATTTTTTATTAATAATTCGATGAACATAAATACAATGAGACGAGATATGAGCAAGCATAGAAGTGAACATCTTCATAGGTTTAATACCTCACATCTACATGTAGTACCTAGGTAACCGAATCTTGCCCGGTAATTTTTTTTTAAATATTTAACAATGCAATTTAAAAAGAACAGGTGATATTTGGGACTAAGTCCCGGTATTTTAACTTTTTTAGTCCACCCGTTCTCCAATAAACTACCACAAATTTACAAACGACAGCAAATTTAAGCTTCTCTTTCTATTTCCATTTTACACTTGAGTCGTGTAAGTTAAGCTACCAATTGGTACAATAAACTACAAATTGGAGCAGCATGATGGGTCTTAGCTCCAAGCCTTTTTCCAAAAACTTAGGGAGGAATCCTATGCCCAGCAGGAGACCAGTCCGTAACTTTACCCTTGTTACTTTGCAGTCATTTTTTCATGATTCACAATGGAATATCACTTATTTTATTTGAAATTAAGGTGTGTTTCACAAGGGATCTAATTCAAGGTAACAGTTTTACGTAAATAGATAACCTTGACCATATATATAATAACCCATATCCGATTATAGAGAACTGCACCTGTTGGCGGAGTTTTTTTTGCAGTGTTTTGGCGGGCTCCAGTAGGCAGGTGTGAGGCAGGTTTCGGCAGATGCATTACGCGATACATATCTTGGTTTTATTTGGATTCGCAGCTTCTTTGGATAAAACTCATGGAGCAACATGGATAACTTAAACTTAAACTTGCTATATGTGTTTTCACACTTAAACTTCATCATTTATTTATCATTTATGTGTTGAATTCATCATTAATTTCAAATTCATCATTTAATATGAAACTTAAACTTACTATATGTGTTTCCACCCTACGCCGTGTGGTATCCGGCTGAATAGAATAGGACCACCTTCATTTCTTACCGAGGTGTCGTAATAGGCGACTAAGGTAAATCGACCCGCCGTGTGGTATCCGGCTGAGTAGAATAGACCAACCTCATTTCTTACCGAGGTGTCGTAAAATACGACAGAGGTAAGTTGACGTCAGGCAGGCGACTGGTTGTATAAACGCAGTCAAATCATGTGACAGCATGTTTCTAACATGTCGTGCGGACCCCACGGAGTGGGATAAGGGCAAGAACATGATGTCGTGTTTTCACACTGTACGATCGAAAGTAAAACGCTATTTTTTCAGTGTAAAAGTTTTAGATTTAAAGCTTTAAAGTTAATCTTTAATTATGCCAAATTTCGTCGATATTAATTCAGCATATTAAAAGATTAAAAGCCAGACAGTCTTTCGCATTTATAATATGAAGTAATGTGGATTAAGTAAAAAAACAAATTTACGCTACAATTTTACAACGTGGCGGAAGGACGACAGCTGGGCGACCGGTAGCAGTTAAAGCCTAACAAGCCGCCGGCCGCAGATGAATGCTGATTCTTGTAAGTCACGTAACGTGGTACTGTTACTAACAATGCACACTGTTATAGATAACTACGTATTATCTTTCAATTCAAATATTTATTTAAGTAAACTTGTAAACAAGTGCTTTTGAATCGTCAACTATACTGCTGGTTCGGAAAGCTGTTCCTACCGAAAAGAGCCAGCAAGAAATCACTTTAACCACTTTCATTAAGTCATTGCAATTTTGTGTAAGGTCCAGGTCCAGGTGTAAATCCACACATTTTTAATATCTAAGTAATCCTCAACAGTAAGTACGCTTCAGTATCTCTTTTTACCGGTATTTTTAAACTTCTACAATAAAAAAGGTAAAATTAATAAAACAAAGATTTAGAACATATCCTATTTTGTGAAGCTATGCTAACACAACGTTTCATTTATCTAGTTTTTAATAATTACTCAAAAACAACTGGATATTTTATGTTTATGAAGAAAACATAATAAGATATTGAGAGGAAAGAAATGTATAAATTTTGAACGTGTTTTTAACCAGTAATTTCGATATAAAAACTTTAGTTGTAGTACTTTAAATTACTAGTAATCAAATTTTCTAACGTAAGAAGCGTCCAACAAATCCTTCATAGTAATAAAACTACGTAAAATAAAACACGTTGAAAGATAAATAATTGAAACGAATAATAATTGAATGATTTTGAGAATTTGTCACGAAAATCAACTTTATGTGAACTCTATAACTGGAAAGGACACGTTATTTGAGTAATTTTTAAGTTTCTTTAACTTTTATGATGAAGTGATTGGTACAATGGTATGTATATGGTAATTGTAACTTTGCAGTAAATCCATGGTATAATGGATTTACTGCAAAGTAACACCTTGTTCTATTAATAATTTGATAACGGTTTTCTGAACAACATTGTATGGGAAACCCAATTCCCTATTCGAAGCTGGTGTAAAGTGAGTATGCACTATAATGCTTTTGAGTTTGTTGTTGCCCTATTTTCTTAGATGCGTGACAAACAGATAAAGTTTGTTTAATGCTAATGGACGTGGAGACGAACGGTGATTTCGAAACAATTTCAACACGAAAGCTCAGTCTACATCGTCGATAAGATAAGCCTAATATTTACAAACTACATTGTGACGAAACGGTAAAATGTAAACAAAATAATATAGTGTTACATCCATATATTAAAAGTCTTTAAAAGTTATTTATTTACTTGTTTATATATCTAAAGTCCTTTCTAGTAGACAGACAAATCGAGGTGTTGTCTGTAAGTGATCTCTATTAGTGATAAGACCAACCTTGCACTCTTATATGTTCTTATTTATCTTGTTTATGTTTATTGTTTACTTGGTGTGCAAAGTGTTATTCATTCATTCATCGAACCTTAAAGTGGAAGATTTAGCTATAAAAATATCGTGAAATAGTTTATACTCGTAGTGCTAGGAGTGCTTTCTCTTCATCTTTTGGTAATTTAATTTCCAATTGACAATCACTACATAGTATAAAACAAAGTCACATTCTTTGTTTGTCCATATATCCCTATGTATGCTTAAATCTTTAAAACTACGCTACAGATTTTGATACGGTTTTTTTTAATAGATAGAGAGATAGATAAGAGGAAGGTTTGTATGTATAATAACATTCAATACCGCGTAGAGAAATTCCGCGCTTCGCCCTATAGCACTTCGCATTTAACAGCTATATGTCGTTCTTTCAAGAGTTTGTTTAATGACATGAAAGCTGTGAATGTTGTATATAAAGACATTCTGTAATTAACACATAGCGAAAAATGCAAAAATAAATATGTAAATATGTACTATATGAATTTAGATATTTCAAAGATAGCAGGAAATCTTCTTGGAATAGGGAGAGGGAAATTGTTTTGCTCCAAATTTAACGATTGCGGGCCACGGGCAGTAATGAATAATCAAAACTACTGGAACGATTTTAATAATTTTTTTTCACTGAGTGACATGGGCTATATATTTTATACCCGTGCGAAGCAGGGGCAGGCCGCTAGTAACTAATAAAGTTAAAAGATTTATATGAAGCGTGTCTTTAGGTATATATTTATTTATGTATTCTTTAACAGCTAACTAGGCATATACGATACCATCAAGCTTACGAGCCTTAACGAGTTACCGGCGCCGAACATAACGGGATATGAGCTACCAGTTTGTATCTGACGAGTTTTAATGTGATGACTTTTTGAGAAGTTTTTCCAAATTTTACTTAAAAAATTAAAACGCAACTTTGTAAAAACGTGTAAAAATATGATTTCACCTTTTTAATAAATTACTTTCATTAATAATTAATTATGAAGTACTTTCAAATAATAAAATAGTTCTATTTTTTTAAAGTGTTTTATATAGATATTGTTGATGTTTGAAATACAGTTTAGCGTCTTATTCTTTAACTGTATTCTTCCCTCTAAAATAGAGGAGGAGGTCTTTGGTTATATTATATATAATATATAGTATTTGTATATTTTGAAAAGAGTAAAGTATGAACAAATTTCTAAGCCAACAGTACACACAGTTGATAAAGCACTTGTTTACAAGTTTATTTAAATAAAGAATATTTTGAATTTGAATTCGAATTCGGAGCATCGTGATAGTAACAAGCCGCTGCTTACTTACTATAACATTTTCTTAGGGTACAGATAAGTTCGTGCACGTGGTGTTTTGTTTCTCACGTTAAGGAATAAAAAATTAAAAGCTAAGCCAATTAATAAAAGCCTTATTAGTTTACTTTACAATTTAGATTGTTCAACAATGCGTGAAAGTATTGGGTTAGTAAAAGTTACGTAAGTCTACGTAATGACTGCACAGTGGTAAGAAAAAGTTTTAAATTGCACGTATTAATTACGCTAAGAGCATAACAGATTTCTCTAGCATCTGATTTTATTAAAATTTGATTATTATTTTCAGTATTAGGCGTTACTTCGAGGAGTTCCATAATAATAGTTCCAAAAGTAATCATAATACTTTAATAATAAAAAAAAATATTTAGCAAAAAAATTACAATAAATACAAAATACTAAATTCAAAAATAAATAATTAAATACAAAATACACATTTAAGCGACATCTTATTATTTAGACACTCGTACTAAGATAACTTGTGAATACAAAAATAACACTAATATTTTGTTGGAATAATCCGCGATTTGTTCTCAACTAAATCTGATTCTTTACCTAATTGCGGATTATAACAAAATAATAATATTATTTATTTCAATTAGATTATACATCATCTCAACTGTATCAATATTGTTATTTGTCATAGAAAAATTTCATAATTTTTTTTATGAACAAAACTTACTATAATTAAAAATTCCAACACGTTTAGTCTCTATGGGCCTATGATGTTATATTCTACTGACTGGTCATTGTGGCATATGGAACAATAATATGGTTTCATATAACTAGAGCTTTCAATCAATAGAGGACAAAGTATGCTTATTTCAAGTTTTTATATAAATTAATTTTCAACCTAATTGTGCTCTACAGACAAAAAAATTAAGTAAAATCTATAGGAGAACCTCATAGGAGGGTCATCATTTACTCAAACGTAGTTTGTTAATTTATTAAAATATTACCTATGCTGTATATCGCATAACAGAAAATTGTAAATAACATCATGTCGTACAATATGGACAAGCAAGTAAATAGTTTACTCGTATAATTAAAACAAGCTTTTTTATTTATGAAAGAAGTTCGTAAAGCAAGAAACTTAGTTTTCAAATTTCCACACGTTTTTGCTCGGAGGGAGTGCAGTGGTGCATCTAACATATAGAATTTATAATCGACTCATACTCTGACCACGATTTGATGGTTCTTGGTCAGCGTGGGAAGTGGTGATCGCACGATTCAATCAAGTTATAATTTGTACTCTTTCTAGTGTGATTTAAATTTGATGTTAGTTAATTTTTAATTTCTGCTTAAGACAATGAATGACCCAAATCTTTAATATTTAAATGAGTTAATCTTGTATATATATATATATATATATATATATATATATATATATATATATATATATATATATATATATATATTCAGAATCTCGGAAACGGCTCCAACGATTTTCCTGAAATTCAGCATGTAGGGGGTTTTGGGGGAGAAAAATCGATCTAGATAAGTTTTATTTTTATAAAAGTCATGGTGTTTCCTTTTCCTTTGGGAACGGGCGGTCTAGAGAGGTAAAAATACCTAGGATCTAGCCCCACCTGCCCTATTATTATTTTTTACATCATTTTAAAAATTACCGAGCAAGGCTCGGTCACCCAGGTACTACACTTAATGCAACTTAAAATTGAATTCAAATAAAGTAATGTAATTATATAACACATTCAATGTAACAAGGTAAGACTAAGGGTAACAAATAAAACATTACTTTTGTATTTTGAATTATCATTTAAATTTCATAGACGTTGACAAAGATTATATAATTATTCATTTATTTATTGTTTAATATTAGTTCTACTGTTTAGAGTTGCGAAGTCATGGAACTTATATTACATATTTTATGAACTTTCAAATCGTCATTTAATTTAAAGAATATCCGGCGTGGAAATCTCTTGAAATCAGTTATGTTTAACAGTGGACACCAATGCGTAAAAACAAACAATCCGTCCGAAAGAAACAAGAAATCCATCGAATAAAAACAAAAGTAAAAAATAATACACGCGTTATAATGACGTAATTAATTTCGTCATTCAAAAGCTTGACATAGAGCGTCCACAAACGGAAACAGATTTAAATGAAAATATAGATAGTGAACTCCCCACACGGAAGCGACTCGCTAAATTTACAGTTTACTAATAAGTTATGTCCGTGCGTAAATTTCGTTTATATGGTCTATCCCAAATGAGTAAATTAAACGATTGCGTTTGTTAAACATTGGTGAAATATAAACCCAGAACTAATATATAACAATATTGTGATGACTGCCGTAAAATTAATTCATCTGATGTTAAAACATTAGTACCAGAATCATTTCGTTTAATTACCCAGAATTAAATCGTATGAGACCGCTGTCCTGTGACCAAATTACCCTATTACTATAGTATAAACGTAATCAATTTAAATATTTTAATACAAAATCCATTTCCCTTTTAAATATGAAAGAAAATGTTCCTGATACTCTTTTCACTAAAGTTTACATCATTATCAAGATCAAAGTAAAACTTGCTAATGATGTGTTCACAGTGTTGAAAGCATAATATCAGGCGTGAATTTGTCTACTGTTATTGATAGATGACCTATTTAGGAGTTACAATATAATTCTTGCATAGTTAATGTAGATACATCATAAGATTTTTTAAATTCAAATTCATTTCATTTTTTTTATTAATGAATTTAATATTGCGGAATTAATCTCATTATGATGCCGGTTCTAAGATATAGCCGGGTTCAATTGCTAGAGATAGAATGATTGTATTACGAACATTTCACTTTTTCGAGCATTAAGAGTTAAGACATTTCGATAATTACACTTATCATGTCACTAAATTCTATTTAATTAATTACTAATTGCAACCGTAATTTCGTCCCCATCAAATTAATTTTATGATACCTTAAGTTATGATCTAAGTGTTTTTATTGTCTCTAGAATAACAAGAAAGTTTTACTCCATATTATTATATTATTTTTAATCAATCGAGCGTATTAGCCATGAAAGCTTTATAGACAACACAGACAGAAATGCACGCACAATTACAATATTAGTATGGACATGTTTTCTAAACTATCAATTCACGACCGACAAAACAATGCCCTACAGTTGAAAACTTCATTTATGTATTTCGCAGTATCATGAAGCTATCAATTTACCGCCAATTAGGTATAAAAATCGCATCGATAGACAGACTCAAATTACTTACATGAATTAACGTGAACCAGTTCGTATTGTTTTGTAATAAGAGCGATAATCTATTGCTTATCTGACCTTTAATACAGTCACGTAATTTACACCGTGACGGCGGTCACGGCTTGTACTCGTTTACAAGAAATCAAAACAGTAGTACAAATATGATGCACACGTTTATTGGAATTTTTTCTCCCCAGAGACCCCGTTTTTGTGCCAGTTTTGGCACAATTACTTTAAAAACTAAAAAAAGGAACCCGTTAGATGGTATATCCGATGGTAAAGAGGTTTTATAAATGGCCGATGAAATAGAACACTATTTTGGCAGATGCTGGTCACATTTGTAGTAGTCCATTACAAAATTTTTCCTTCTCTTTGTGTTAAACCACATAGATTCTACGGGTAGTTATATTATCCATTAATAAAAATGTTACATCTTACACCTAATGAATGCTTAGTAGTTAAGAGATTTCCTAAAATTTTTTAAAACCAACCATTTCTTTTTACGTCGATAAAACTTAAAGGCATGAAATTTATATAAAAATAAAATCATTGCTTTGCTTTGAAATGAAAAGTCATTAAATTCTTAAAAAAATATCATTTGAGCTAGCTTACGATTGAAATAAGGAATTTATATTCATATCTATATATATAAAAGAAAGTTGGTCTTAGTTACACTATTTATAACTCAAGAACGGATTAACCAATTCGGCTGAAAATTGGTGTAGAGGTTGCTTAGAACCACGAGACGGACATAGGATACTTTTTATCCCGTTCGACCGCATTTATTTTAACCCGTCAAGTCACTATAAAACGTGGTATAACAAAAACGACTATGACATTGAATAACAAAACGCAAATGTCAGTGGAATACAAAATATAGATGACAGCTAAACGTAATTTTGTCTTTGGTGAAGTATGGTAAAAAATTTGACAATTATCAAAATAATAGCTAAACGTCACTACATAGTATAAAACAAAGTCTGTTTCTCCGTCTGTCCCTATATCCCTTTGTATGCTTAAATCTTTGAAATTACGCAACAGATTTTGATGGGTTTTTTAATAGATAGAGTGATTGAAGAGAAAGGTTTATATGTATAATATACCATATTATAAACTTTCATTATAAGCATTTAATATGGAGTAAAGAAATACTGTAATTTTTGAGGTTTCCAATGTGATATCGTAAATAATTACATTTTTTCCGCTTACATTGCAACCGCAGGCTGAACCCTACAATATTTATCAAAATAATGTTCTAAGTATTTGTGCACCTTGAAAAGGTCTACAGAAAACTCCGCGATGGTATATGTCTATCTCTTATGTATAACACGCAATAAAGATTTCCTGCTGTCTTTGGAATGTCTAAATTCATATACTACATATTTACATTTTACATTTTTCCCTATATATTTTATGTTTAAAATTAATTACAAAATGTCTTTATATACAACATTCATAGCTTTGTTATCATTAGACAATACAAACATGTTTTCTTTAGAGGTTACTCTTAAAAGAGCGACATTTAGTTGCGCGTCCGATCGCTGCTAAATTCGTAGTGCTATAGGGCGAAGCGCGGCCTCCTCGCGGGATTTTAAATCTGTGATATCTTCGAAAATGTTCATTTAAATTACATGCTGTAAACGGCCATATTGATCTATATTAAATCAACAATGTATTTAACGTACTTAATTGGATAAGAATTAATGCTATATTGTATAAAAATTGCTTCGAAAATAAGGCATTATTTTTCGTATAAAAGTAAATGACAAAAAATGCTATTGTGGGTTATCCATAAGAGATAGACATATACCATAGCGGACTTTTCTATAGACTTTTTCAATGAGTACAAATACTTAGTACATCATTTTGATAAATCTCGTAGGGTTTAGCCTGCGTTTGCAATGTAAGCGAAAAAAAAAGTAATTATTTACGACATCACATAAGAAACCTCAAAAATTACAGTATTTCTCTACTCCATATTGAATATTATTATACATTCCTCTTGAATCACTCTATCTATTAAAAAAACCGCATCAAAATCTGTTGCGTAGTTTTAAAGATTTAAGCAGTCATAGGAATATAGGGACAAACAAAGAATGTGACATTGTTTTATACTATGTAGTGATAATCCCTATAGCATGATTCAATATTCACGCGCGATGGCTTATTATTAGCGTATTTCATATATAACTTTGGTGTTTCTATACCGATTTTAATGATTCTTTTTTTATACAATGGTTAATACTATTCACTTTTTTATTTAGGGATGACTGAGAGTGATATAAACGTAGGAGTAGACAAATATAACCAGAAAGCTTCGAACTGCTAAGCTATCGGGAGTTACACGTGTTATTGTGAGTCAACCATAAAAGATAGACATATGCTGTCGTGGGATATTTTTTATATAATTTTAAGGAGAACATTTCCGTCATACATGATTTCTGTGTAGCTTTAACCATCAAGGTTGCACACGCGACGAAAGCTTAAAAAATGGAGTAAATTCTCCTGTTTTCCCGACATTTCCCTTCACTGCTCTGCTCCTATTGATTGTAGCGTGATGAAAAGTATACTATAACCAGCCCAGGAGTATGAAAAAAAATTGTACCGAGTTTCGTTAAAATCCGTCGAGTAGTTTTTGTTTCTATAACGGTTATACAGACAGACAGACAGACAGACAGACAGACAGACAGACAGACAGACAGACAGACAGACAGACAGACAGACAGACAGACAGACAAAATTTTTACTGATTGCATTTTTGGCATCAGTATCGATCCCTAATCACCCCCTGATAGTAATTTTGGAAATATATTCCAGTTACAGAATTGACCTCTCTACAGATTTATTATAAGTATAGATTTTATAGATTTAGGCGTACTTTGCGGAATTCCAAAGAACTAAAGTTATTATACCCGTGTGTGTGTACTTTGCGAGCAAACGCGAATTGTACCAAAACAGTTCCACCATTATTTTGTACATTACATTACATTTTTATTCTATTCGTATATCATTATACTCCCCGTTTGAAAAATACATTGATTTATCCTTGATTCGCAATGAAAACACTCATCATATTACGATGCTTATTGACTTTAGGCAGAAATCGTTTGTTTTCACTTTTGCAAGTAGCTCAGCCGAAATGTTGGGTGAAAGAGTAACGCGTGCGTCCAAAGGCGAGTGTCCGCATTGAGAACCGGTTGGCTGGCTATATTTCGTAGAATAATCAGCCCAAAGTTTTTTCTAAAGAAATCAGTAAACTTACTCTTACTTACTACTTACTTAGAAATCAGTAAACTTACTCTTACTTACTACTTACTTAGAAATCAGTAAACAACGGTATCCTTTACTAATATCCTAATCTTGGTTAGAACTAAAAATGATCTTTTAAGACAAAAAGTATGTTCAGAGGGTTCGCTTATCTTAACAGAAATATTCTTTAAAAAATACTATTTTTGATAAGGTTTAAGGTCGTATCCGTATTGTTAAATATGTTGATTTAATGATAAACGAGACATTATGAATTCTTAGGGAACTTTAAACGCAACAAGTATGTTTACAGGGTTCGCTTATCTTAATTGAAATATTCTTAAAAAATACTATTTTTGATAAGGTTTACGGTCTTGTCCGAATTAATAAATGTATGTGATAAACGATTGTAATGAAGATTTTATAAATGAATAAAAATATATTAAGTTAATCGACAGATAGAAGAAAACATATTTTTTGTACCTATATGTTATAATATGTACCAACAATCTTAATACTAGAATAAAATAAAGGAGAGGACCATTGTTCATTTACGCATCAATAGTACTCACCTTTCGAAACGAACCAAAGACCCTAAAGATCAAAAGCGATGCGTTTCACATACAGCCAAAACTGCCCCATTATAATGGTGCATCCCTTTGGCCTTTAAAATGGGGGGACCGGCCAAGCGTGCGATGTCTACCTGCCTATACATACCTGTATACGAAATCCCGGTCCATAATTACGTATAAACAACTATAAACAAATTACTATAGGCAACTTTCGTCTCGCTTTTTCCTCTACGTAAAGGCCTCGTGCAAACGGTTTTCTCTTTCACACAAACTCGTTGATGTCTTTTGCTGCTCTTTTTAGGAGAACAGGACATCGGAAACCAGAACAATCATCCTATTATGGGTTAGAATTTACTGTCGTTTTTGTTCGTTTTATGCATTTCTTTCTATAATGATTAGAACATGTGTACAAACACTTTTTTTATGATACAACTAAATTTAAATTAATTAATAATAACAATAAAGTAACATTGACTTGAATATGAAGAGAATGTAAAATGTAATTTTTTTATAGTTAACTTGAATGCCATCTATATACTCTGATCTATTTACAGAAATTGACCCAAATTTTTTTGTTCAAAATAAAATCCGGAGTATATAGAAGAGCGGGAGAAATCAAAATCAAGAAGGCTTTGTAAAAGACCGGCTTGTATTAATTCACGGAATTCGTGATATGACGCGTATTATACATTGTCTTTCACTTTTCATGCTAAGAATTAAAGTAAACTAAATGCTTATTTCCAGCGACAATACACTTTGCTCTATTATGTATATTAATATAGAGACTAAATTATTTGCACTCATTTAAATATATCCACATATCATTGGAAATTATTAGTAAACTACTTTTTAATTAAATTGATAATTATTATCAGGAAATAGCAAAGAGTTCGTATAGATAATCGAAAATTATTAACTCACCTTTGCGCTGTGGTAAAGAGCACTGCTTCGTGTTATCTTAGCTTTCGTCATCGTGCACAGAAATCCGTTCAAAAGCACAGTTCGTATCACAGCACTATAGTCATTTTGTTGATAAGTGTTTCGACGATGGGAAAACTCGAAGTTCGCACGCGGGAGTTGTGTTTACAACGGGAGACAGTACGTAGGAGTGTAGTCTGTAGTTTGTAGTGAGGCGCTCAGCCGGTGGCGAACGCAGCGCCGGTACATACGGTGGCGTAGTATGTAACTAGAACACTAGCCTGTGACGGCTACGGCGTTGAACCGCTCTACGCTTGGAGGCTTTTGGTGGCCATTTTGTTTGTGACGTAAATAGCCCGCGGGATCGCCAAATGATCACGTAAAACAACTTTGGCGGGACAGAATTTTGTAGTACCTTAGCTTATATTATAAACTTTTTTTTTGAGTATAAATGTCGCCTGCTTAGATTTACAGTTATATTTTACGTCTACATGTATTCTTAAAAAGTTCTATTTATAAAAAGTTTTATGTTAAAAGTTTTATGCCTTTTCGATGTAGGTAATCGGTTATTATTGAATAATAATTTAATAGTATTTTTTTAGCAAAAGCTTAAAAATATTTTATTCACTGCAATAAATTATTGAATTTTAACGTGCTGAACCATAAATCTTAAATTGAATTTCATTTCCATTTAATTCTCAACGATAAAATCGATCAATCCCACAATTATGTACCGGGTTAAAAATATAATTCCCTTAACGTGCCCACTTCAAAGGCTTTTTAAGCGTTGATGGCAGGTGTTCAAAGAAAAAAGCTTCTTTATACTTGTGAGGGGATCTGGCGGGATAATGCTTGATAAAAAACTTATGGATGTTTTATTTAGTCATTTTAGGTGCACCTTTACCAGCTTTAATCTAATTTAACAATCCAAGATCAAGCATATATAAATTATTATATATAAACTAAAGCGGAGATGGGATCTCTATTTTTCTATAATCACAAAGTTAAAAAATGTATTAATTTATCTTTATTATAAGAAATCATCATAGACCACCCTCATTTCTTACTGAGGTGTCGTAAAATACGACTAAGTTAAGTTGACGTCAGGCAGGCGGCCGGTCGTAAAAATGCAGCCAAATCATTTTACAGCATATTCATAACATGTTGTACCGACCCCAATTAGAGTGGGATAAGGGCAAGAGGATATACACATAATATTATAAGAAATCATCTATTTTTTTTCCAAATTGACTTTATTCTGTTAGTCTTAACGGCTTCTACAGCGTCACCGGGGCGGGATGGGCGAGAGCAGAAGCATCACCGAATTTGCGATTGCATTTTAGTGCTGTGATAGCCCAATGGCTAAGGGGCGGACCAAAAGTGAAATTATTAGTAATAAAATCAATTTGTAGACATTATGCATTCTTAGGTAAATCACTCCATGATACCCAGAACTAAGTTATTTACATTAATGAACGTGTAAACCGTATTACCTAATACTGTTGAGTCAATTTCTAATAGCTTTTATTTTAGCTTTTATAGCTGATTAGCTATAACATGATTAAAGCCAATGTACTGTTTAACAACAATAGTTTTTTTATCTGAAATTACAAATTATAGCTTTTGAATTGAAGGGCGATTCTGTTTTTAAATTTAGTACATTTTCGTTTAGGAGTTAAAGTTTATTAACTACCTGCTCTATATTGCCTGGGAATAAGATAAACGAACAGATTGTTTAACTCACTCACATGAATTACTTAATTATGAAAGATAAGGCAAAATTTAACACATATTTCATTTAATAAACCAAATATAAAAAAAAACAATTTATAAAAATTACTAGTAAACCGCAGTCAAGCGTAACCGCATCGTGAACCACATTTATCATCTCAATATCTAGATCCCTTTTTAAATAATTAATGATAACATTTACTACAAAAACATTTAAGAATTTATTTATTTCTTTTTATACATATAAGTAGAAAAGAGATAGAAAAAGTAAAAAAGCACATGTGTATAGGCGGACTTATCCCTAAAAGCAATTTCTTCCAATCAACCTTTGAGTAACAGAAGGAAAAGGACAAGAATTGAAGAAGAAAGAGAATACGGGTAATATATATAAAAAGAAAATTTTTATATAAATTTAACTATTTAATCTATTCTAGGTAAAATAAATAGATGAAAAGATGCTACTAATATATAATTACTTAAGATAAATATTTTCTATTTAAATGTACTTGTCTGCTTAAACCTTGAAAATAAGTAACTTAAAGTAATAATAAGAGAACAAAGGATTTAAATCTCTTTTAGGTAAACGCACGTGCGTAATCTTATTGTCCGTCTGTCAGTATCAACGTTTAACAATGAGCATTTATTACGAAATGAAAGTACTTAAATATAGTACAGCAAAGCCCTGATATTCTCCGATCTCTAAGCAGATACAAGCATTTACTAAGCCAAGAAATAATAGACACCACGTTGCCTGAATAAAGAACGACAATATACATATGGCACGCTGAGTATTAAAGTGACCTAATACAAAAAGTTATTTTGTAGCAAATTGCAATAAAACATAAATAAATAAATAAATATATGGGACACTTACACACACGGTCGTCCGTCCCCAAAGTAAGTAACTTAATACTTGTGTTATGGGAGACAGACAACTGGTAAATATATACTTATATAATTTTTTAATACATACTTAAATACAAATATACATAGTGTAGCGCTTACAAAATTCGTGAATGTTAAAGAGACCCATAGCTTGGAAGAGTAACAAAATACTAGTTTTTTTAATAGTTCTTAAGTAATGACATTGAAATAAAGATTAGAATGTATTTAACTCTGTGAAGCCTAATTTTGAATAAACTCACTTTAGAACTAAGCGTTCAATATCCATTTTTTTCACTGACGAAATCGCCGTACAGTTGGAAAATAATAAAGGATCAAACTTGCGAACTATTGAAAATGGTCACATACCCTAACTAGTCTCTAACTCTCTAGCTAGTCACGATAAAAATAATAAATACACAATCCTTTTCAATTCATTATTTATTTTTAGTGTATGAATTGTGTATACTATAACTTTGCGGTGTAAATTAAAGTATATAAATAAATAAATAAATTATACTTAAAAAAGACTATTGAAAAAAAACAAGTCCTCTTATACATTTTTCACCAAATGAATCCTAAGGAGCTAAATCAAACCTATTATTACATGAAACATAAATTTCAAAAAAGGTTGCACATAATTTTAAAAGGCTAACTTTGTAATAACTAACATTAGAAGCAAAAAAAGAAATACCGATTCCGTGTCTGACTCAAATATCAAATTACAATGAATCTAAAAATTTAATAACGTTTTGCATATAATCATCATCCTCCTACCCTTATCCCTCTCTAAGTGGGGTCGGCACAACATGTTATAAACATGTTGTCACATGATTTGGATATGTATTTTACGACCGGCCGCCTGCCTGTCGTCAACTTACCTTAGTCGACTTTTACGACACCTCGGTAAGAAGGATAGTCTATTCTATTCAAACGGAAAGATGAGTCAACTTACTTAAGTCCCCTTTTACGACACCTCGATATGAAATGAGGTTGGTACTATCCTATTCAGCCGGATACCACACGGCGTTCGCATATAATATAAGTCCCTAATAACGAAATAAAGAAGCAAAATTCAAATGAAAATTAAAATTAAAAATAAACTTGTAAACAAGTGCTTTTGAATCGTCAATTCTACTGCTGGTTCGGAAAGCTGTTCCTACCGAGAAGAGCCAGCGAGAAACTCGGCGGTTGCTCTTTAGCTCTTTAGCTATATCAAAATTAATACATCAATTAATAACTATTTCAAACGATGTCTCTAAAGTGATGCTTTTATTTACAACATGGCTTATCATACTTACATGAGGTCTAGTTTCGATTTCCCAATCGTGCAATTGCTATTGCTTTGTTGTTCTTTTCCAGGTATAGTTACTAGTTAGGAAAGTTGTATATGTAATAATGCCTTACTAGCTTATATCTATTTATTATTTCTATACAATAGCGAATAAAGACCAATCAAAGAGTATTTAACATACATGATCGTAATTAAATATAGTTGTGTGGTATCCGGCTGAGTAGAATAGACCACCCTTGTATCTTACCGAGGTGTCGTCAGAAACGAATAAGGTAAGTCGACCCGCCGTATGGTATCCGACTGAGTAGAATAGACCATCCTCATCCTTACCGAGGTGTCGTAAAAGGCGACTAAGGTAAGTTGACCCACCGTATGGTATCCGGTTGAGTAGAATAGACCACCGTCTTTCTTACTGAGGTGTCATAAAATACGACTAAGGTTACTTGATGTCAGGGAGGCGGTCGGTCGTAAAATACGAAGCCAAATCATGTGACAACATGTTTATAACATGTTGTGCCGACCCCACTTAGAGCGGGATAAGGGCAGGAGAATTGAGAAATGATGATCGTAAGTAAATACTGGCGAACTTTTATGATATCGCTTTAAAAAGCTATATTTTATAAACAACCGTATCATATCGCATATAACCGAAATATCGCGCGTTAATATATGCATTCATTTTTTTATGAAATCATTACTATTATGTGACATTTGTGTCACAGGTTTTTTTTAGTCATCGCAGCATCCACGTTGTAGGTACTGGGTAAATGTCATCCTCAAGGTTTTTTTAAGATACTTTATAAAGCTTCCATATGTTGCAGCAAGAAGCCTTTCATTTATCGGTAATCGTAAATTCCTTGAAATAAGGAATGCAGAACGGCTAATTTCTGTAAACAATTAAAAGCCCGCTTAGACTTGGGCTACGAGTATTTAATTTATAGAATAAGGCGTTACTTTACGGAGGTCCATAATACGAAACTAATGAGAATATTATTTTGCTATAATCCGCGATAAATTTTATTAATTAATTAAATTAAATTTTATAAATTTATTTTATCGCGGATTATAGCAAAACAATATTCTCATTAGTTTTTTCTATGAGTATTTACCACTTATGTATAAACGCCTGTATATTAACAACTTTTTGATAATTTTTGCAGTAGAATATAAAGAAATATCATTTTTCAGAATTCCACATTGATATGTACAGTGATAGTATCTATATCTATATTAATATATAAAGCTGAAGAATTTGTTTGTTTGTTAGAACGCGCTAATCTCAGGAGTCAGGAACTACTGGACCGATTTGAAAAATTCTTTGAGTGTATGATAGTCCATTTATCGAGAAAGGCTATAATATAACATCACTCTAAATTGAATAAGGCAGAAGCAGCAAAAAAATTTTATGAAAACGGCAAAATTTAAAGCTTTTTATGTGTATGCTAAGTAAACGATGAAAGTTTTTCAAAAATCATAGATCGCAAAAAAGTTCCCCTCTTAAAGTTCTAAATGAAAGTCCACGACGATATATGTCTAGCTTTTAAGGTTAACCCACTTTAACCATTTTTATGATTATCAAAATACTATATTACGGTTTTAATCTTTCCACGCGGGCGGAGCCGCTGGCGATTGCTAGTCATATCCTAATATGACTGGTAAGTTATGTTATACTCAGAAGCCCTCGCTTAAACTGGGCAAAAAACATATAGTATTTAGAAAATTCAATTCGTGGATGGGTTATATAACCATTTTTGTAAACTTACAAGACCTACTTTCTTCTGGCCTAATTCTTCGACTTTGAGTGAATTCGTAGTCGCTTTTTTAAAGAATCAGAATCTACCAACCAAGAGTGAATCATATCAATTACAAATAATATTAGAGAGACAGTAGCGAATATGTTATAATTCGTGAGGTAACCGATTTATTTAAATACATAAAAAGACAGCAATTCATAGAAAATATTAACCAAATTATAATAACTTTTTTAATGTCGTCTTTATTATAGTAATTATAATATTTTAATCAGCAATAATTAGCACGTATTTAATCACTTTCCTTTTGGGTTTAACGATCATTTGTAAAAAAAAACTTTTTGTACATGAAAAGCGTAATAAACGACTACTTAAATGCATTCAGAAATATTTTTATGAATTGATGATTTTATTGACTTTATGTTTATTAAATAATAAGATTAATTATTCCTTTTGCATATTAATAAGCTTTTTCTTAAAATATTATATCATTCAGGAATGCCTTCGCCTGCGTAGACTACCTACTAGTACCGATATAATATAAACAAAAGTCTTCGTGGAAAGTGAATAGGAGAGGAGCTCTTTATTCACTTCGAGATTCCTTTGTTTCGTTCTGAGTTTTGAATTGTTTTAAGTTGTGAGTGTAACCAAATTTTATATGGTAACATTTTTTAATTATTGTATTGATTTGGTTAGATAAAAATATATTTAATAAAATGCAGTGCCAGTTATGTGTGGTGGAGGTTATTGTAAGGCTTGCGTGTTAACGTATTCTGCATGTATCAGTTATGAAAACGGATTTTTTGCATTTAGCATTAGTACCTACATTGTTTTTTCATAGCGGATTATAACAAAATAATATTACCTATCATTACTTTTTTCAACAAATAATCTTCGCTAGGACCTCCGAAATAAAAATTATCAAAGCCCTGGTCGGAGTCGGAGGTATGGTATCAGTGTTACAGACTTTCGGATTCAGAATCAAAGCTCTGTAACGTCCCTACTTGGAACGGCCGTTTAAATTTAAAAATCAGCAACCAAAACAATAAACTGGATGGTTGCGTCCTTTTCCCACTCGTACAGCTATCTTGCTTACTCTTGTAGTTACTTCAAAGCCTTTTACAAACCCAATGAAAAACGGACGCTCAGACAACGAGATTAAACTCAAAATAGAATGCATATTAACAATATTGGACGCTTGTAGTAAGTCGTAGTAAAATGAAACGAGTTTTATGCTAATAAGTGGACTAACCTCTTTCCAAAAATCGTTTACCGTTAACAAATTATCCAAATATAGATAAAAACTATCATATACACCATGTTCAGGAAGGTTCCTCCTCGAACAAATTGTGATTTAAAATTAAATATATTTTTAGCAAAAATCTTATTTAGATATCTTATAGAGAAAAAAATAAATAAGTGCGATGATTTGCATTTTCAAAAGGACGGGCGTATACACGCAATCCAATCTATCCCATTCATTTAAATATTAAAATTCAATAAGTACGAATCTTCTCGTCCTTCTTTAAACATATAAATTTAAGTCAATAATCAAAAACATTAAATTAAGTATTTTATTCGGCATTGTAATGTGAAATCATAATGCGTAAAAGCGAATAAACCTTATCAGAGGGTTGCTTGAAACCCAGAAATGTAGCAAAATTAAAGGAAGACTTAAAAAACTATTTAGAAGTAACACTCGAAGCTAAACGCCTGTGAAATAAATACAGCAATAAACTCAAGAGATGTTTATAGCTACTGAGAAATGGTAAGGCATTTCTCATAATAATGACAAAGTATTATTTCATAAAGAATGTAAGTTTGATAATATCAAATAAAAATACTAAAAATATGATTTAAATTATCTTTTAAAAGTAATTATTTTTTTCAATGTACGGCTGCTGCCATCTCTGGGCAAATAATTGCAGTTGTAATTTAAGTTTTCATATTCATTAATTAAAGTTCACCAGTATTTCAACAACACAAAGATTATAAAGTCACATGATTGAATTTGAGTTACTGTACATATTTAAATAATGTGAATATAAATTTGATAAAATATAGTATACTTACAGCGCAATTATTTATTTAAAGCAAATTCAAGTTCGTTGTATTAATATAGTAATAACAATCGAGTTATCGCTGCAGATTCGTAGTACCTACTCATGGGAATCGATTGTTGTATACGCGGTATTGTGCAATGTGTCATATCAAACTTCGAAAGTTTACTAATCTGGGAAGCGATTACATGGCGATTATATACCACGAACAATAGAAGTTTTGAACTGTGTGTGAAAATATATTGAAATATTTATCGAGAAGGTGTCACGTATAGTTATGCCATCAGAGGAAGCAATAATTTGAGATCGCTTTTACATAACGCATTAATTGACTTTTCCGTCATGACATACAAATAATAGAAAGCAAAGAGAAATTGTATGTACCAACAATTTACGTATTGATTAATATGAATCAATAATTTTTGTATATAAAAAAACCGGTCGAAAATTTAGTTTATGATACTGTTAATAATTCAGTACTAGAAAAAAAATATCTTCTCTCGTTTTAGAAATCTAGTATTCACTCACGACGCTGTCAGAATAATTTATAGGATTTTTATGCTGTTGTGTATTTAATTAATGTCCACAATTAAAAACTTCTTCGAGTCCCACCTCGCAAAAGTCCTTATACTGCTTAAAACCAGTGGCTTTCTGTAACTTTTTTCAGTTCGCTTATCTAGTTTTTGAGTGTCTGCTCACACATCGCTCTAATAGATGGTCCTCCTTACCTTACAACATCAACATCCATCGATTATGTAATCTATATAACTATTGCACACAGCCATAACATTATCTATATTAATATATAAAGCTGAGGAGTTTGTTTGTTTGATTGATTGATTGTATTAACGCGCTAATCTCAGGAATTACTGGACCGATTTGAAAAATTATTTCAGTGTAAGATAGTCTATTTATTTAGGAAGGCTTATATAACATTACGCTAAGATGAATAGAAGAGGAGCACCAATCAAAATAATTGCGAAAACTTCAGAATTTAAAGCTTTTCTTGCGTGCGCTGAGTAAATGGTAATAGTTATTCAAAAATCATGTACCTATTACAAAATTGTTCCCCTCTAAATATTCTAAATAAAAGTCTGCGACAGCATGTCTAGCTTTTAAGGTTGACCCACTTTAACAATTTTTATGGTTATAAGATACTATATTACGGTTTAAATCTTTCCACGCGGGCGGAGCTAATATTTGAATTAACACTAAAATTTCGGAGTTCGTATAATTATCGCCTTCTTAAAAACAACACATTCTATATACTATTACATAACGTCTTTCAATAATGCAGATGCATCTCTATATAAATAAGAATACGCGTATTCCTTAAAAGCGTACACTTTCACTAGATTTCAATAGTTGTTGAGAAAAAAATATTTGTTTTAGCGAAGATTGCAAAAACATACGTGGCTACACGCAATAAGTTATGAAATCTTAATTACATCTAAACATTCCACGTAAATTAATACAGATTTGGCGATAGAATTGTACATGCTACTCTATTCTTAGAAAATTGAAGTAGAAATTAAATTACGACAGATATGTACATATATCCGCCTTGTGATATCCGGAGTAGAATAGACCACTCTCATTTCTTACCAAGGTGTCGTGAAAAGCGACTAAGGTAAGTTGACGCACCGTTGAATAAAATAGACCACCCTCTTTCTTACCGAGTTGTAGTAAAATACAACTAAGGTACGTTGACGTCAGGCAGGCGGCCGGTCGTAAAATACTTAGCCAAATCACAGACAACATGTTTGTAACATGTTGTGCCGACCCCACTTAAGAGTAGGGTAAGGGCAGGAGGATGATGATGTACATATATATTCATACCAAAGAATTATACTATCCAAGTGTAAACAATCTAACCAGTTTCTCATATGACCGGTTTATGTCCAGATTAATTACGTCATTACGTCCCCAGTGTGATAGCCCTAGTTCGAAAACAGGTAATTTCCCAAATAACACATCATAAACAAGTCATTTGTATTCAATATGTAATATCCACTGTATATAAAGCGCTTGTCGCCAACTTATTAAACCTATTTTAGATTTGATTTTGAATGTTTAAAATATTACATTTATTGAAAAATTCCACCTTATTATTTTTATTTTATTTTTATTTATTTATTCCATAGTACTACCAACAGAATTACATGTGTAACTAAAGTAACATGATTATATTTCCTAGGGTCGCTAAAACATATAAATCTAATTAAAGGTAGTCACAACGTTCTTAAAAGGTATTAAAAGGTTCTTAAAAGGAATGGACGAATAAATTACGTCCATTCTCAATGCAAAGCTTTGTATAAGTGTTTCTTGAATAAATTTAATTTATCACTAATATCTATTGAGGTATTCTTACTGACAAATTCGTGAAATTGCCTGCACATTCTGGGTAACAAGGAGGATTTTTAATATAATATTACATATACATTTCACATACAGAATTAGCTGTTTAAATGAATATGACTATTCTTAAACAGTCTAAAGCGTATTTGATCTTCTTCTTCCTGTCTTTATCCCACTCTAAGTGGGGTCGGCACAACATGTTATAAACATGTTATCACATGATTTGGCTAAGTATTTTACGACTGGCCGTACCGTAGTCGTACTTTACAACACCTCGGTAAGAAATGGGGGTGGTCTATTCTACTCAGCCGGATACCAGACGACGGGTCAATTTACCTTAGTCACCTTTTTCGACACCTCGGTAAGAAATGAGGGTGGTCTATTTTACTCAGCCGGATAATACACGACTAGCTTGTATACTTCATACTTCATCAACACATGGAAATTTAAAGTATCTGGTTTGGACAAATTGGATCATCACTTAGTCCGGTCAATTCGCGTCGTTCACATAAAAATTGAGTAATCCCCTGGGAATTATATTTAATCAAGTGTTGCGGTATTATTTTATACCGTATCTCATCTTATATAATATCGTGTCTTGCTCTACGGAGCGCGACCAACTTATATTTCCCACGAGGCGCCTTCGCACCCCGCAAGGCACTAGCGATCGCCGTGAGAGACGTCCCTATGACTTCCAGGTTATCAAATTATTAAGCACGTATAAATTTTTGAATATAATGCGTCGCTCTTTATATTTAAAAATTAATGACTGTACCTTACAGTAACCGATCAGGCTGGATCGATTTTAATAAAATTTTTAGATAATCCTTACATTGCAACAGCGGATGTTTTTATAAACCATTTTACGTTTTGTATGGAGCATTTTTTATCATAAATGCAATTCATTCGTTGACAGGCTGGATATATTAGTCTCTTTATATTTCATTAGTAAAGTGTGACGTACATAGAGTTTTATTAAGCACTTTCAATTTTATAGTAGGTAATATAATCGTAACTATGATTACTGCGCAAAAAGCTTAAAATGTAAGTTATAATGGAGATAATATTGAAAACGATAGAAGTTTCTTTCTATCTCTTCGAAATTTTAACTATTTCTTATCAGTTTAATATTATTATTTAATTATGTAAGATGTCCGTTTAAATTAATTGACCCATATTAATATTTTCTAAAAAATGATATCACAGTTTTATGCAAACGGAGGCGTGTGTTACGCAAAAATCGTAGACAATTTTGTAAGACCCCTGCCGACAAAAATGACATCATGGTACGAACTTCTCAGCGGACGGTAGGAAAACGTATTACTGGCCAAGAATGTATTACACCAAAGAATGGTGTAACAATGAACTTATTTAATACATTTATGCATGTAAATAACTGAATTCTGTACTGAGTAGTCGGTCTTAATAAGAAAATTGAGCGTCGCCTACGATTCTTATAAAATACAATACACTTTATAGACCTCTTAAAAGCCATTGACATGATCTCCGCTTCCAATCATTAACTTTAGGCAACTCATTGTTCACTGCAAAAAGTTGTATTTAGCAATAGTTATTTTAAGGATAATGTATCTTACTTGCATGTCCGTTAGCACTGTCAGTGCTATACTTTCTGTCTTCTCTAAATGATATCTTTAATATTTAAATGAGTTAATCTTGTATGTTTATATATATTTTCGGAATCTCGGAAACGGCTCCAACGATTTTCCTGAAATTCAACATATTTGGTGGAGAAAAATCGATCTAGATAAGTTTTATTTAAAAAAATGTTTTTTCTCTGTTTTTCGGCTCTAAAACTTTTTTGAAATTCACGTTGAATACAATCACAATTTTTCGCTGTCCAATTAAAGTCATGGTAGTTCATTTTTAGTTTAGTTAGTTAGCGTTCCCTAACGCGGTCAAGAGAGGTGAAAATACCTAGGAACGAGCCCCACCTGCAAAATTATTTTTTCATTTCTCTTTTTAATTTTTATTTTATATATATGTATTTTTTTTACATTATTTTAAAAATTACCAAGCAAGGCTCGGTCACCCAGGTACTAGACATAAACCATCACTTAATTTATATAGAGAGCTTTCTGTATAAGCTACTGTAATGCTAGCAGTAAGCACTGAACATTTGCATAATGGGCAGTTCGAGGCGACACAATAAAATTACACAGTCCTTTCCAACCACATCCTTTACGAGTTCACTAGACAAATGTCTTTCTTCCACGTACGAACATAATGACTTCTTGTCGTTATAAATTATTATTGACGTTTAACGGGGAATGATAAGTAATAGAGTCTACGAACGGTATTAAGATTGCTTTTAATACTACTGTGGTAGGTAGTACTGTGGTACTCTAACACAAGTGTTTTGAGATACATGCCATCGAGCGAGCGATATTTTGCTTTGAGATGAGAACAAGATTTAAGATACGAGGAATCACAACAAACGTTTTCCTGTGCATCGTTTAACAGTTTCTACCACCTCAGACAATAGTCGGTGTGTTTCCCTCGTTTTCGAAGCACGCAGCAAAGATGGTTGCGCGTTTATTCCTTTTTGTACATATATTATCAAACTATTATCAAAATATTATCAAACAAAGAAACAAGTCTCCTTGAACAGTTTTTTAAACGGTCTGTACATGAAAATGAACAAAGCGGGAAAAAAAAGTGAAGACCAGTGACGAAAATTAAGTATTGCGATTCTCGACAAAAATTTTGAAATTAATTTTGAAAATTTTAAATTAACTTTTGCGCTTCCTTAAGCTTTTTCGTTTATGTTTTATCTTGTACAAAAATACTAAACAAAAACAATGTTGACAATGTTTATGACTATAGTAATACTAAACTGTGAAAATCAACGTTGGATACTAAATTTTTAATGTGGTTTCATGTTAGTAATTAAAGTATGCGACAGATTCTGAAAAGTAAATAACGTGTAACTAAAAATGTGTTATAAGTAAAGGATTCTGTTATAATTGCGACAATTAGACATTATATTAATTAGGCGTGTACCATGATGATCAAACTTTTGATCACCTGCAGCAATTAGAACGTTTCCCCAAAGCGGGTCTGTCTTGCTTCGCTGACTTTCCCACACGGCTATAGGATGGTCCGTCTTAGATTTAAAGATAAAAGTTTTCTGTTACACCAAAATATCATTGGTAACTTTGTTTCATTTGTTAACATAGCAAATTATAAATCCATTCTGATATTATACACGCAAAATACCGTCTGTTTCTCTGAAACACTTCACGACTTATTCGCTGTAGCATTATTGACGGAATTTGGTACGATTGAACCATATTGACTTGATATAACGAGTTAATAAAACCGAAAAACGATGTGTATTTTCATAGCTTCGTTTTAAAATGGATAATGTCATTGCCGATATACTTAAACACATAAAAGTTAAGTAATTGTTCTTTACAGAATTTCATTTGGTGCCTGTATCGTTGTTAAATATAAGACTGTAATTGTTATTTTTAGAATGAATGTTTAAAATGGTAGGGCCATTAATTCACCTGAATTGCAACAAATATTATATTAAGATAGGTCGCCTTGCACAATGTTTGCCTTGAGAAATACCGCACCTTATACCTACCCATAACGGGCCTCAACATCATAAATACCAAAAAATAAAAAAAATGCTAAAATATCTACACTTTTTAAACAATCTGTATTTGTATATGGTTAAGCTTTGTAAAGGCGTATTTGGAAACCATATTGCTTACTGAGACGGTGTACAGACGGACACGAATTGGTGAATCATCATGTCGCAAGTCGCGAGGCTACAGGTCAGACAATTTTGTATAATTTTGTGTATATAGTGATCATTTTCAAGGTAATAGACATATCTTAATAACTAGACTAACTTCAAGAATAATGTAACAAAATATCGTTATCCTTGAAACGTCGTCAAATTTTCTATAAAATAAATAAATATACGGGACACTTACACACACAATCGTTGGTCCACAAAATAAGTAACTTAATACTTGTGTCATTGGCGACAGTCAACTGGTAAATATATATATATATATATATATACATATATATATATATATATATATATATATATATATATATATATATATATATATATATATATATATATATATATATATATGTAAATACATACTTAAATTTAAATATACACCCAGGCTCGAAGAACCAACAAATTGTTTATAGAAAATGTTGGCCCTCTGCGGAATCGAACTCGCGACCCCCAGAACTGAAGGCAGGTTCACTGCCAACTGCGCCAACGGGTGCGTCTATGAAAAAGGCAAGTCAATTAGCCAACAAGTATTGCAAGAAAAGGTGCCTATATATTTTACGTGGAAAGTGTTTATACCATACAGATCTGTATATGGAGAGTGATACCACTACCACCAGGTTATAGAGAGAATCTTACTTTCTCTAAATGAAAGAGACATATAAAGACAAAACACATAGATACATAACAAAAACTGCTGTTATAATTAACATTGCTCGTAATCAATTCCTTATATTATTCCTTTATTCAGTATAGTATATTTATAGAGCGTAATCATGATTTTTATATTAAAACTTATACGTCTAATTGATAATTGTAATTTATCACACGTTTTCACAAGTTTTCACAACATAGCGAGGAAACCTGCATATCTTTAGAGAATTCTGGGGATATGTGTAACCTACCAATCCGCATTAAAGCAGCTAACCCTTCTCTCCAAATACGGAGAGAAGAGGCCTGTGCTATTTTTTATTAAACGTATATATTCATAAACTGCACAAGCACGGGTAACAACATTAACATATTCAAGGTAAACTTCGAGACTTTAACAGAGAGCTTTATTTGAAATTGAAATTGTTTAGTAATTTAAATTCCTTCGGCCACTGAAATTGCTAATTGATCCAACTGCGAGTAACAATTTGACTCGAAACTTTAACGACTCTAAATGGCCAATCAAAATTTTATTACGACATTTAGTGACTAATAAAATTACATGACTTACTTAAGTGTTCAGTTTAAATAAGTATGATCATTATAATCGTTTTATTGTACTTTTTTAAATAATACAATTTGAAATATTTAATTTTATTTTAAATATTACGTTGTTCACTTTTTTTATTTACTTCAACTATTTAGTGATACCCGATCTGTTAGCTTCAATTTAAGCGTTAATCATTGAAAATATATATAATGCTAAATGTAGAGTAGATAATCCGTTTTCATACCTGATACATGCAGGATTCGTAAAAACACAAAGCTTTGCGATTTTGGTCATGGAATCTATCTCCTGATGATGCTTCGGTTGCGGGGCGCAATGATTGTTGAGTTTGTGATAGTGAAAGTATGTAGTGCTTGTGTATTGTAGTGGCGGTGGTGGAGGTTTGTGCATGTGTTTTTACGAATCCTACATGTATCAGGTATGATAACCGATTGTCCACTCTACATTAAGGATTATATTTATTTTCTATTTTACTTCATCGCGGCTTATAGCAAAAAAAAAATTATAATTACTTTTGTATTTATGGATCTCCGCAAAGTAACGCCTAATTCTATAAATTACGTAAATTACGACAATAGGTTATGTACTATCAAATTTTATTAATAATAATAAATAAATATATGGAAAATTCGCAATTACAATATTAGTATGTATTCGGGCCAGCAATTCATATAAGCGCCAAACTTAGTTTAAGTATTTCGATAACGTAAAATTAGGCTATTGCTCAGAAACAGGATGTAACGAGCCGAGGACAAACGGTAAGTAAAGGAAGAAGCAGATGCGTGTCAGTTCCATAGATCGCATTGTAATTAGGGTTCAAGATTCTATCAAGCGAAGTAGACAAAAAATATTCATTGAACCGTAGTGTCGTGCGCAAGTCCATTGATAGACTGGTGTGTCTAATGAGTCCCTGAAGCGAGTAATATGTTCTTAATAGGGTTCGACCCTATTAAGTCAATGGTACCTACCCTACTGAGGTCAATGTTATCAACCATTTGAAATTTATTATCTACTTTTTACGGGTATATATGAGTTTATATATTTTATAGAAAAGAAATGGAGAAGAGTGAAAGTTATAGCATAAAGACGTAAAGATAGCTGTGGCGAGGTGTGGTGACGGTTGGACAGGTGCGGCGCGGTGAGGAGAGGTGCAGAGAGGAGAGTGCGAGCACTATTTGACGTAGTCGTAATTTGTGGGCGGAATTGACAAGTTGTTAAAAAAGAATAAATTGATTGACTTTTGACAAAATCTTATGTTGAACTTTTATATAAGTTTTTCGATACAGTGACATCCCCCTCTGATCTATGTTCAATATTAGAAATCTAACAACAAAAAGAATTGAATGGTAACTTATATGACGATATAAGTATATACGATACTAGGATATAATGTACGATATAAGGTATATGATCATATTCCTTATATCGTCATATTCCATCAAATATGACGATAATAATATGGAAATGTCGAAAAAGGTCATGCATGCTGTCTGGAGACTTTCATCGAACGCATTAAATAATCCTTTTGGTATATATAACAATATAATATGTCTTCACTGTCTACAAAGAATATGAAGAAGAGGTAGTATACCCAAACTTGCAAAAAAATGGTCCCGTGCAATGCCATCATATTTAGACGGATTTAGTATTAAACCTTATCAAATTATAAATAAATAAGCTTCATGCGTAAGACTGTGATCATCATACTTAAATTAATCTCTTAAGTTTTATCTTAAGATAGAAACTAACGTGCGTGAAAACAAAAGCGCGGGTGTCACTTTCAATGTTTTATATTCCACTACCCGTGTTAAGTAAGGGGAGTTGCTTGTATAACTTTTTGTCTCTAGCTTAAATAAAATGAATACTGTCAACATAAGAAATCAGACAAGTATCTCAGGTGTAAAGAAAAGTAATCTTTTGTAGCACGCAATAACATTTGACTGGAACCCTTTGTAAATATGTTATTATTATTACAGATCCATATCTTAATTCCCACGGTTTCTCGCGAGAATACAACAATACTCAATAGGTTCTACTACTTATACACGGCACACTAAAATTTCTCATAATTCATTCATAAAATAGCTAAGGAACAAATAGCTCAACCATAATTATTTACACATTAGATCAGCTTTACTCTATCTTCTAAGTATGACAACGTAGGAAGTTCAACATTATCTACAACTAAGGTTTGATAAGAGATTTCCGTAGTCATAGGTGGTCCATAATACGTTTTATTATAAGATAAACGCTTTAAATGTATGTTATTTTACTGTAGTTTTAACGGCTCACACAGTTAGTAAGTTTATGAGACCGCTGATATCTTGTCTCTACGTTTATATTAATCAGATACATCATTAAAAGGCACAGTCTCTTAACAGAATTTTTAATATAAATTTCCTTGAAATTTTCGAAATTTTGCATCGTCCACTTTGGTTTAAAAAAAAAGAGCAAACTGAATTTATTTACTTTTAGTTATCTATTTATAACAAGATTAGTTTAGTTTAATTGCTTTTGATGCTGCTGGTACTTGGTGGTTGTATGAGCCGGAGTATTTGATCACCAGACTGAAGCTAGCCAGCAGGAAGAAACCGGGTCCCGGGCAGCAAGTCGACTAGATCACAAGAACTGAGTGAATTTTGTAAAATATATGGATTTTATAGGCCTATATTGCTTATGACATCGATTGAGAAAAAATAAGTCAGCAATATATGCCCATGATTAGGGTTGTGACAGAACGTATGTGGAAGCCACCAATATGAACGCCTGCTCTTCACTATCGGCGATGTTCGTTGATCATGTGATCGTCTGTAATCAGCATCGGTCATCTTGCAAGTATCCACAGGATCGTCCGTATTATCATACGTGTACAATACATACGATTCTCGTTGATGCGTGTCCGAAATCCGACAATGCCCGGGTTGTAGGCGATCGTAGACAATTGACGAGTAAAGCCGAGTATGCCTTCTACACGATCGTGGTCAACCTTAATCGTTTGTAATCGCTGATTAAGAAGAGAAGCCATACAGGTTCGGGTGCAGTTATAATCATACTATTGATGCTACTCAAAGAAATAATCTATATAATATGTATATCGTAGTTGTTAATTATCATATGCACGCATTATGCAGGTGAATTAAAGAAGGGCGTGTCGATTCCCACGTCGTTCCTTCCGGAGGCGGCGACCCGTGACGATATCGTCTTGGTGAAGCGTAGAGGCAACCGCTTAAGGCCTCCGTATTTATTAAATATTTCTATTAATAATAAAATATTATTTTACATCCCTTAGAGAAAATATAAAATAATCTATCGTTATATCCAAACTTTTGAACGTCAATATATCAACAACATTTCCAGTTTTTAAAATTAAAAGTGCGTCTTAAATTATTTATACTAACATAAAGTCTAGATCATTCTTGATAAATAGATACTGAGCTGGAACTGGTATCTGGCGCCAGTATCAGTTACAAAGGAGTTTGTAAAATTCGCTGTCGTATCGTGATAGCAGAGTGGTATGTTTTGCATTTTTATGTTTGGAAAGATCGAAATATTATTAAAATTCGCTCGTATGGTAATACTTACTCCATACTTCCAAATTCCATACTTAAAACTTTTAATTATAAAAGACGACGGTCCAAACCATTGCTTTAGAGGCTAGGCTTCGCATTATTCCGTTTACGGACTTTATAAACAAAATCTAGATATTAAATATAATTTATATTGATATCTGAACTGATGAGTTCTTTGATCTTGTCATCGTGAACAGTATAGAAAAACTTGTAATCACAGAAAAAAGACAACGGTCTCTCAATTCATATTGCTCATGAATTCATCGCGCTTAACACGACGAAAAATAAAAAGTAGGCGAAACTCCCTAAAGAGCGCGCTACAATTTAAGAGGTAACCCAAAAAGAAGAGAATATGTACTCGTAAGGAGTGAATTAGCGGCCACTAGATGAAATTAGCCCATTCTATATTTGGCTAAAAGAAATAAAAAAATATGAAATTATCTATATTTGACAGCTTTGTGTAAAACAGTTGTAATAAATATTCTTATAACTGGGGATGTAGATGAAGATTAGTGGTCTTTATCATCATTATTATTTCGAATTATTGATTCACTAAAGTAATGCATGAGTAGCCCGTGTAAATCCATTGCTGTAATATAAATATTTATGGTTTGCAGTAAAACATCTACTTATCTGTGACGGAAATAGCAGCGTTGGACGCACGACGGAATGTCGCAGGTGCCAGGACAAAAACCTGGTCATTAATTTAAACAGCATATTTACAATGAATGCAAAAAAACAATAACGTCGAACGTTTACTGTTTTATGGATTGTACCATATCCAGAAAGTTAATAGCGAATTCACTCAAATCAGGTTAGTATTGTGCTATATAAAGACCGCTGTCTATGATAGCGGTCTTATTTAATTTGTAAAAGTTATTTACAGTAGTTATTCTAAGGCTTAATGTGCAAACTCTTTGATTTTATAGTAACTTTATAAGGACTTTTATTGTAACTTAATACAAAAAAGTACTAGTATATTTGGAATTGATCTGGGATATTTTCACTTATTTAGACCGCCCGTTCCCAACTGATTAAACTCGTAACTTTGTAAGTGACAGTATAGTCTAATGATAGTAATTAACCTTTACAACTACTAATAATATTGTAGCGAATTTTTGTTCCTAACAACAGGGATAAAACCACATTTTTTTTAAATGTAGCCTAGCTAAATCGATTTATCCCCTATTAACCTAGTAACCCCTAACATACATTTCATGAAAATCGTAGGAGCAATTACCGGAATTTATATACAAGATTGGCTCATTTCAAAATTAAAAATAAAGCCAGTTTGTATATTACAACTAATACTATATACATTATTATAGCATAATTGATTTAACAAGTTACCATTGAATATAAAATTTATATATGAACATTTTCAATTGCACTGAAAGAAAATTCCAAATTAAATATTTATAGAATATGCACACCGAAATTATGTTCATTCTACAAATGTTATTCTTATTCAAAAGTAAAACAAAAGTAATAATAAAATTATTTTGCTATAATCCGCGATGAAGTAAAATAGAAAATATATATAATGCTAAATGTAGAGTGGACAATCGGTTATCATACCTGATACATGCAGGATTCGTACTATAAATTATTGTTATTCTAATTGTTTTTACTTGAATACGTACATGTACATGAACACATACGAGACGATGTGACGCACGAAATGAATTCCTTAACCTAACAGTGAAATAATATTAAGCGACTTTCCTTTTTTTTACTTACGGTAACTTGGAGTTTTCATCTCTAAAACAACGAAGTTCACCCATAAATAATGAAGCAATCTGAATTAATTAAACAAATTATAATAAACTTATGTGTCCTGCATATAAATAATTAATTAACAATGCCTGTGTGAGAAAATCAACAACCTAAGAATCTTTTAGAGTTCTCAACTATTGTCACGACTTCGAATACTATTTCAAACCCATTGCTATTTTAAATACATTATTTGTATGCAAACAGTTGCTGCAGTTTCTACTATAGGCACGCAGTACTCACGATTAAGTTTATTTTGACCCCTATCGAGTAGGTTTTTTTAAACTATATTACAATTAAGTTTAATAGCTTCATTTTTATTCTATATCAAATAAATTTTCTATATTAATTCAAATTGCGTGTTCGAATCAGACATGCTCTGATCAAGTTATAGTCTCTTATGTCTTTGAAATTACTTCAATAAGATATCGCCAATACTACTAATTTTCTTTAGACAATAATAGGAATCAGTATTAATGGAGTTGGTATAAAGTGGCATGAAGTAGGCTGGTTTAACATAAAGATGATAAGGATATATTAAGAAGCGCTGCCGCAGTATGGGTTGTGCCTTTGATGTAACAAAAAGAAAAAATAAATATTAAAAATCAAATATTTATGTAATCAATTTGCTTTTTAAATAGGTGTTTGTTGTTCTTCACTATATTGTCTCGTAAGAGACACTACTTACTCTAATTAGATAATAGTTAATATTTATGCAGAAATTAATTTTGATTTCTTGAGACGAAGTGCCATAGAACAAATATAGTGCAAGGTGATGCAGTAATAACGTTTCATATTATGATTCGTGCATTGCGTAATTAAGCTTTTCATTTAGTAGATTTCTATGACAAAATATCAGTTTAATATGTGATGTTGTCAAGAATCCGTGCCACGGAGTTTAATAGCCGTTGTGTTTACTGTTACTGGACACAGGTTACGTGCTCTAAATTAGAATGGGAATAATCCCATAAAATGTAAAATTGAACAACGAAAGCTGAATGTAATTTGTACGCTATATGAAAGCACATTACACCGAGAGTTATTATGAACTAGTTTGGAATGTGTATATGACAGATTAGAAACGTTTATAAAACGTTTACCTTCAATTGAATTAGCAAGCAGATAATATTTCACGGCTTCTATTACAATTAGATCTTTAAAAATAAACAACACGTAATAATAAACACTAATTTTATTTTTTCTCCTCAGCTTTGTTGGTAAAAATTAAGTAAATTAGTTTAGTTATACGTACCTAGATAAGTATATCTATTATAATTTACTCTAAAAACCCATAAATGTATGGCACGACGACTTAGTTTGCGACGAATTAAATTTTAAATATCCTCAATTATGTGCTATGTTATTTTTCCTTTTGCATTAATTTTTAATCCCATATGTTAACCGGGTATATAAGTATCATTTGGACCAAATCTTATCTATTGTGCTGCAGCGAATTAGCCGTAAAGCGTAACAGACAGATAGACAATATTTATAGTGTTAGTATGGACTTGCTTCTACTTGTAACTTCGTCTAAGTGAACTTTGGAACCGTAATGTTAAAATTAGCCTGTGTCCATCCCAAGCCCTTCGACTATTCATACCAAATAATTTAAACTCGTTAATCGATTCAGACTTGAACGAAGGACATACAAAAATCTATTTTGGAATTTTACCATTTATATAGATTAAGACGTATATACACTCATCAATTTTGCACATAAGAATCTTAAATAATTGGCGAATAAGATAAAAAAAATTACTATCGACGGCGCCAAATGTAGACGCTGCGAGTGAACCCGAGGCGCATACTTAATAGTTTGTAAAATAACTTATGTAAGCACACGTGCACCTGTTCAAAGAGGATTGTTTAGAAACTCCGAGCACGATCGCTACGTAGAAATATGTTTCAGGAGCCAAAGACACTTTCTTTCTTGCTTACTCTTCTGTTATATGAATAGGACATATTATATAAGCGTTTTAACATGCATATGTACGTTTGAAAGTCGTTTGTGTAAATTTACAAAATAACCAGGTCATGTAGCCATAACAAACTTTTATAGGAACAGTAACGATTCAAATTACAGAGTTAGCCAAATTACATTCGAAATAGTTTACAAACTTTCTTTTTAAAAGGCCATGAGCCTTGATTATAATAGGTAAAGACGCGTTGCATCAGTGATCTTTTCGAACGTTTTCTTTGATGTCGCAACATTGACGTGGTTGTTCAAGTATTGAGACTGCCTTCCTTAGCAACATCTATATTAATAGATAAAGTTGAAGACATTGTTTCTTTGATTGTTTGAACGCGCTAATCTCAGGAACTACTGGACCGACTTTTAAAATTCTTTCAGTGTAAGATAGTCCATTTATCGAGGAAGTCTATAGACTATAACATCACGCTAAAATGAATAGGAGAGGAGTAGCAATAACAAATATTGCGAAAATGGCAAAATTTAAAGTCTTTATGAGGAAAAATATGTTTGGGAATACAATGCTTTTTTAAAATTTATTTTAACATCTATGTTCCTATAACTTATTCTCTCACTTGAACAAGGAAGTGATAAGTTAATAATTAAGTAAACACTGTATTACTATGATATAAGGTGTGTAGATAACGATAACGTATTAATTACTCTTCTATATAGGACAAAAACTTGAAAAGCTTAAGGAAATGAGAAGATAAGACTTATCAAGATTATCAGCAAATGAACCTGATTACATCTGCATACTAAAACTGAGGAAAGGTCAATGACCTTTACGATTCAATTAAAAAGGTAGGTGATCACGAGACAATAAGTTAATTTTTAAATCTGTTGGTAAGATTGATAGGGCAATCGCGTGCTCCAATTAGTTATGTAAATTTTATGGGAACGCGAGCGTTGAAGGTGGAGATTAGAGTCGAAATCTGAGTACAATTGAAATATGGTAAATCATATTTCAATTGTAAGGTAATCTTATATATAAAAATGAATGTTTGTCTGTATGCCCCTTATAGACTACGAAGCTGCGGGTCCGTATTTAATGAAATTTTCAGTCAATCTTTAGATTGATTCATTCATACTGAATTTTGATTGATTCATGATTCATTCATACTGAGTCGTGGTCGTTTGATGGCAATCGGAGCATTTTTTTAAACTGTTGAGTTCTGTTTTAAAGGGAATTCGAAACCAGACTGAGCAACCCGTGGCCAGATAGCGAGTTTTAAATATTTTTTCAATTCACTATTGCAATAGTCTTACGCAATTACTCGCAAGTAACTTAGCGAAAACCGTCACAGGTATGGCCATGTAAGAAGACGAAAGTGTTATAAGTAGATAGTACTGAATCTACCGGAAGAGAGGTAAAGAATCCCTGCATCTGACTTCTTAGTCTAATATTAACAAAGACTTCAAAAGAATCCAATCGCCAGAGCTGATAAGCCAAGACCGTGGACCTTAGTGCAAAAGTGACCAGACCCGACCCCAAATAATGGGAACAGAGATGGGGACAAAGAATAATATATAATAATAATAAATACGGGAGATTTACACACACACGGCTGTCTATCCCCAAAGTAAGTAACGTAATACTTGTGTAAGTCTGACAGACAAAGGGTATTCATAGTAAATACACACTTAAATACAAATATACAACCCAGTCTCGAAGAACCGAAGCTGAAGGCAGGGCCACTGCTAACTGCGCCGACGAGCCAGTCAAAGGAATAAGGATTCACTATTAGAATCAAACTATATAAAATTCCTATCGCAAAAACCATTGTGAATTGGCGTGTAATCAATCAACGTAGGGTACATACAATCTTTGCAGTGTCCACATCGTCGCAACCCAGACAAATTCCTTTTGCAGGATCACTATGCTTTTTTTCGCATTCCTCGCTCGTGCCAACAATTCACGCTTTTTCTTTGTATATTTACACACTCCAGCGTTAAATGTACTCAACGCGCAAAAACTTTTTTGCTTCACCCTAATACACTATATCAAATCTGGCATTTTAACATCAATGACTAATCACTTATTTTTCTTGATATCGACTCGTTACTAAAGTTTATGTATAATATAATAAAACAACTAACTTTATTCGTGGCTTCGTTCGCATCTTGTCGTAAAGCTACCCTGAACTATTTTGTACGTGTTTTTGCTGATCTTGAAGGAAAAACGAGATTTTTAACTTATATATTAGACCTTTTTTTTAAGTTTACTAGCAATTTGGGTTATAAATTACTAGTAAACAAAAGCTGTGATGGGCAAACGGTATCACTATGCGATTTTTTCATTGGGGTCAGGAGTTCAAACTCCGGCAATGAGTTTTTCTATTAAAACTTATGCGTCTAATTGATAAATGCAATTATTTATCATACGCTTTCAGTGAAGGAAACATCATAACCTATCTCTAGAGAAATCTGGGGATATGTGTAACCTACCAATCTGCATTGGATCATCCTGGTAGAACTTGGTTCCAATCCTTCTCTACAGAAACGGAGAGGGGAGACCTATGCCCAGCAGTGGGATTATAACAGGCTGTTATTTTACAAATTTAAAACAAAAGCACGAGGAAAAGCTAGTACATTGTTCCGAAAGGTAATATTCAGTACATGCGTGACTGAGAGTGCAGCGTCGTTGACCGGCTGATAAACCGATCCAATTTACATACCAGTAATTACGGGTAACAGAGTTAAGACAAAAAACCATTCATGGCTCTCTCACTTGGGACGGGGGCTGTTTCGTCCGGAGGCAATTAAAATTACTCTAAGAAATCTACTAACTGTAATTTTGAGATTTTTTACACAGTTCTCAAAGGTTCAATGAAAGTTTATTTATGCGTAACATATTAAATTTAAACAAACCATCATCGGTTCTGATATTATAAATGCGAAAGTCTGTCGGTCTGTCTATTACGCTTTTGCGGCTAAAGTGCTCCACTAATAGTAATGAAATTTAATAATTTACTTTAACATGTAATATAATTTACTTTGCGATATTGTCTTGGAATCTAGCTCCTGAAAATGCTTCGGTTACGGCGCGAAACTATTGTTGAGATTGTGGTGGTGAATGTGTGCAGTGCTTATTTATTGTTATGTCATTGATGGTGGGTAGTGCGTGAGTTTTTACGAATTCTGCATGTATCAGGTATGAAAAGGGATAAGTACACTCTACATTTAGCATTATGTACGAGTTTTTTCTTTTAACGCGAACTGCCTTTATTACTTTAGTATTAATGACCTCCGCAAAGTAACAACTAATTGGATATGGTTTTTTTCCGTTTAGGTCTTATATAAAAGTTCATGTTGGTCTTTCAGGTGCGTCCGCGCGGCCGTGCGGACGTGTTTGAGTGTAGGGAGCTAACAATATTTAAAAATGAGTTCTAAATTTTGTAATGGGTGCAATGCTATATTGTATGATAGATCATATATGGAGTGTTCGCAAATATCGTGTAAAAAAGTTTATCATCTGAAGTGTCTAGCTTTGTCACTAAGCCAGTTCGATGAATTGACAAAAGAATACAAGGATAAGTGGAGTTGTCCGGAGTGCATGAGTGGTCGTCCAAGAGGAAACAATTCCGATACACCGGTCCGAGGAAGCATTGGGGCGATGGAAAAGACATTCACGCCGAGCAGTTTTGTGAACAGGGAACGTGGACGTCGAGTTACGCTTGATGATACTGACGTAGTGTTAGAGGACAAGCTCATTGAAGAAATTAGAGAGTTTCGATGGGAAATGAAAGCTCGGCTGGAAAAGCATAGTAAAGAATATTCACTTCTTTCAGATATGTTTTCTAAAACAGAATCGGAATTAAAAGAAATGAAGCAAACTATGGAGGTAGTTTTATTGAAAGCTAACAAAGTCGATTTATTAGAATGTAAAATTAAGGCATTATTGGAAAGGAATGAGCACCTCGAAAAAACTCTCTGTGATAAACATCAGGTGATAAAAGATTCGCATAAAGTACGGGAAGATCATCCGCAAAATGTCCCATCGTCCCAGCCATCATTTGCTAGCGTAGTGAAGGTAAATAGTAAACAAGTTGTGGCCACGAAACCGGCGACCATACATGCTGCCGAGAACATTCCTCAGAGAGTGGAGAATAAGACTCAATACCCAAAGCAAATGTCACTGGAAATTAAAAATGGGGATAAAGAAATAAAAGATGGAACATGGAGGGCTGTTACTAAGAGGAGAAATAGGTTTACTAATAATGAGGTAAAAAGGGGAGGTAGCACACAGATAACTGATTTGAAAGGGACAGAAAAAAATAAATTTTTACATGTTTGGAGGTTACAAAAGGATACTACTGTGGAAAGCTTGGAAAAATTTGTTCGTGATGTAATAAAGGAAATTCCAACAAAAATTGAAAAAATTAAGCATAAAACAGAACGAGATTATGCCTCGTTTGTAATAGGAGTACCGGAGAGTAAATATGCTCAATTGTGTCGACCAGAAGTTTGGCCACTTAATGTCGAATTCTGTGAATGGGTATGGTTTCGTAGGGCAGCCAATTACTCAACACAAGAGGGTGTCAAGGCCAAATAAAAATATCGAAATATATTATCAGAACGTAAGGGGAATACGGACAAAATTACATGAATTATATGCAGGAATCGCTTCTGCAAACGCAGATTTCTTTGCGGTGACAGAAACAGGTTGCAACGAATCCATACACGATTCGGAGATAATTCCATCGAATTATACAATTCTAAGATGTGATCGGGCAGACGGGCGTAAGCAAGGCGGCGCGTTTCTAGTGGCCACACCGCGATATGAATTGCGTCGAGTGCACTGTGACGTCAATATAGATGCACATACTTTCGAACTAGTTTCTGCGACAGTGTATTCCCGCGGACGATTTTTGTTTTTAATATGCGTGGTTTACATACCACCTAATAGCAGTGAGAATGAATATATGGTTTTATTTAGAATCATAGAAAAGATTTGTATTAAATATTCGGAATATATTAGGAGATTTCAATATGTATTCTTGTCCAACTTATGTAAGTGATTACTTCGAGTATTTTATGACGTATTGTGAATTCACTCAGAGTAACAACATAGGTAACTGTAATAACAGATGCTTGGACTTAGTTTTTAGTAAGTTCTCGGAGGGGGCCGGGGTGAGCGTGCGTGAGTCGACGGGGCCGCTTGTGGCCGTGGACGCGCATCACCCACCGCTCGAGGTGTTAGTCACACTGTGTCCGCGTCGGCTCGACTCGGAGTGTGATGGAAAATCAGATATAACCGAGCAAACGCCTACGGACTGGAATTTTTATAAAGCTGATTTCCCGTCATTATATTCCAGAATTGCGACCGTTGACTGGTCTCCGATCTATGAGTTAGATTCAGATAATAGTTTAAATTATTTTTATAATACAATTAATTCATTAATTAATGACTGCGTTCCAATTAAAAAGCGAAAGCCTGTTACCCCGCGATACATTTATCCTGAGTGGTACACAGGTGAACTCATTCGCAACATAAAACTTAAAGCTCGCCTGCACCGGACCTATAAAAGGAGCCAATCTCCCGATGATTACGAAGCATTCTCTCGGTGTAGGGCTATAGTAAAAAAAATGATTGTTCTCGCGCGTGAACAGTATGAGCAGCGTATTCAAAGCGAAATGTTAGGGGATCCATTGTCTTTCTGGAAATATATCAAATCAATTAGAGGATTTAGAGGTCCGCAAAAAATTTTAAAAAACGGTGTCTTTTTAAAGACAGAGCAATGCGCTTCAGAGTTTGCAGACTACTTTCATTCAGTTTATAGTACAGAGCGAGCAAAACTGAATATTCACGAAGCGATAGTAGCTGCGGGCGGAAACGGAGGCGCGGCGCGTGTTCATGTTGACCGATTGACTTTGGAGGAAGTAAAAAAATCGCTAAAACATCTTAAGCCGAAAAAATCCGCAGGCCCGGATGGTATACCTCCTTTTCTTTTTAAAGATTGTTGGTCTGTACTAGCTGAACCGTTGTTGCATATTTATAATCTATCCCTTACTACCACAGTTTTTCCGAAAACCTGGAAAACAACTCGAGTGGTTCCAGTACAGAAGGGAAAATCGGGAACACAGGTAGACCAGTATCGACCGGTAGCCGTCCATTCGACTCCTGCAAAAGCTTTAGAATCAGCTATCTATATGAACATATATAGTCAGGTGAGCGCGCATCTTTCGGAACAACAACATGGTTTCCGTCCAGCTAGAAGTACGTCTAGTAATCTCCTTACCTACATGTCCAGTATCGTACCAGCAGTTGACAGTGGAACTCAGATTGATGCAGCATACTTTGACTTTAAAAAAGCCTTCGATTTAGTAGATAATGACGTCTTGCTGGTAAAGTTAGCATCATTTGGGTTTACTCCACATTTGCTAAGTTTTTTTGCTAGTTACTTGAGGGACAGGCAGCAATATGTGGAATACAGAGGGTACAAGTCAGAACCGTACTTCTCAAGGTCTGGGGTTAGTCAGGGTAGCAATTTGGGTCCTTTGCAGTTTACGTTAATGATAGATGATCTGCCAAACGTGATAAGGAATTCAAAATGTCTATTGTTTGCTGATGACCTTAAACTTTACCTTGAAGTACGTGACGAGGTTGACTGTTTGAGACTGCAGAGCGACATAGACAGAGTTGTAAAATGGGGCAAAGACAACCACTTGCAGTTTAATACATCAAAGTGTTCAATAATTTCTTTCTCTCGCTCAAAGACCCCTGTTCTTTATAAATACAACATAGGCGGGATTCCAATGTTGAGAGTCACAGAAGTTCGGGATTTGGGTGTTACTTTGAACAGTGAGCTAACGTTTCGTAGTCACATAACTGAAACCTGTAAAAAAGCTTATAGGAATCTGGGCTTTTTGCTTCGTACTGTTCGCGGCTTTACTAATATAAGAGCTATTGTCACATTGTACAATGCGCTTGTACGGAGCCAACTAGAAAGCAATGCAGTCATTTGGGCTCCACATGAAACTAAGTATAGTCTCATGTTGGAACGGGTGCAGAATAAGTTCATCAGATACTTGTATTTGAGGTTGTATGGGGTTTATCCATATTATCCATTGATGTATCCTACCTTATTTGTCTTAGGGATGGTTGGATACAACGAGCTGAAGGTTAGGAGGGAACTTACCCTTATTACATATATATTTAAGGTGATAAGAGGTAAGGTAAGCAGCGCGGCTATACTGGCCCAGGTTGGTTTTTGTGCCCCGGACAGGTATGTAGAAAGGAGACGCCGACCGCCACTGCTAGCGGTACCTTGTGGGCGGACCAACCTGCTGGAGAAGGCGCCCTTTACGCGCGCCCTTCACACCCTTAATATTGTTGCCAAGGAGGTTGATATCTTTTTTTGCTCTCTGGGTGAATTCACAAAGATAGCAAGTTGGACTATTTGTTACAGGAAAATTTGATGTAACCGTTATAGATTTTAAAATAATATAAGTTATAAAATAATATAGTTAGTAAAATAATATAGTTAGTACTCCATTATCGCATTGGCTAGCTGTTAAGGTAATGGATGTTGGTGAATAAATAAATAAATAAAAAAAAATAAATGTTGCTTTCGAAGAAGGGTCAAACAATTTTATATTCAGTGAAATAAAAATCTTGATGAGGTCAAATGTCACCACGAAACAAATCTAATACAAACAGGTTCTCATTTATTGGTTAGTCAAGTCATCGCCCGACCCTCGACGCCCCAAGCCAGTATTATCAAGAATACTTTCTAAAATGAACTCTATTACATTGCTATAAGTCTTTTAATTGCAGGAGCATAAACTATAAGATGGTCAAGAGTAAACTAACACTCACCGTTATATGAATATGTCACCAAACACATTATTTACTTTAACCTGACTATACAGTAAGTTAAAAGAACATAATCTGTTTATTCTTTACTTAATAAAAGCATGTTGTCTAAGTAATTTATAGAGTTGGGCGTTACTTTGCAGAAATCCATTACACATAAGTAATAATAAAACTTATTTACTATAATCCGCGATAAAGTAACAAGAAATATATATAATGCTAAATGTAGAGTGGACTATCCGTTTTCACACCTGATACATGTAGGGTTCTCAAAAACACATGTACTACAAAAACTCCACTACCGCCACCATAATACACAAGCACCACACACATTCACTATTACAAACTCAATATTCGTTTGACAACAAATCGTGCTATCTACTGATGACGCTTCGGTTGCTGGGTAAAACAATTGTCATCTTATTTATTACTTTATCTTACTTATGTTACTTATCGCGGATTATAGCAAAATAATTTTATGATTACTTTTAAAGCATGTTGTCTATTTAGAAATAAAGGAATAGGGATGCTGAGAACATCCTACCTTTTACCCAAATTATTACATTGGTCCTCCGAATTGGCCATGAAAACGTAACAAATACACAGATAGTCTTTTGCATTTATAATATTAGTATGGAGGCATGAAATGACATATTTCGTCCTACTCTAAAACAAATATTTTTATGCATTGTATAGAATTGTACCAATAGCGCAAAAAAATTGTTTATCGCTAGTCCATGCCCATCATCAGTATTATAAACCCATTATTCGTAGGTTAACGTTAACATAAATGTTTACGAAGATGCTACCTACACATGCGCGTAAGGATCATAAATATTTCCCAGAATTCTGTTATTATCGAGTAAATGATGCACTTCGATACTTCAATTTAACGCTCTCGTTAATAAATCTTCCCGTAGTCCATATTAAGACTTACTTATATTCCTTAGGTGCTCGTTACGTTCTGTTTTAACTAAACCCTAATATCTAGTAAGCATAATTTGGTTTCGATTAAACTACACTTCTGATAGCAATGAATCTGTAACCCGGAGGAATCCTTGCCCAGGCAGGGCCTTTAAAAAACTATCCAGCCACATTTTTGGGGAAAATTGCATTGAGACTCTATTAAATCTATTCACCATCTCCTTCCGCCAACTGCCGCTGCGAAGCCATTCCTAAGCGTTATTTTCTTCTTACCGAGGTACTAAATATTGCATTGATAGAGATTTCGTCTTACAACAGCAACGCCATTACTCGCCCCCCCAATCAACTTATTCTTTAGCGTGATATCTCTTTAAGAGATAAGACAATAGAAGAAAAGGTGCCTTGCACCTTTACGAGTACATCGGATTGTATTTTAGATGACAAATATTATTATTATAAAACAAATAAAGACTATTAATAGTTAGCCTACTGGACCGTGGCGCAGTGGGTAGTGATTCTGCCTACAGCTCCGGGGTCGCGGTATCGATTCCAGCCGGCCCCCCCCGCTTTTTCTATAAACAATTTGTCGATTCTTTGAGCCTGGGTGTATATTTGTATTTAAAAATTATATAAGTATATATTCACCAATTATTTGTCACCCATAACACAAGTATTAAGTTACTTTGGGGACAGACGACCGTGTGTGTAAGTGTCCCATATATTTATATTTAGTTTCCTACTAAATTAAATCATACTGACTCACCTGGACCGCACTGTTTAGAAAGCAATTATTTTGCCCAGGAGCGTTCCAAAGCCCTTTAGTGGTGTGAAAAATGCCAGAGTCCCTGGAGTTTTCTCTGGAGTGCTGAGGCCGCAGTTCATTGCCATGCAGGTAAACGTCGTGCGCGGGAGTCGCCATCATGGCCGCCATTACACGTCACAAGCGCGCCGCTTTGATAAAATATGCACGACGCAGTTTGTGAAGCGACATCTTAGAAGGGTATCTGAAATAATAAAACATTTATAATTTCTTCATACGTAATAAACTATTACTCAACTGCGAGTAAAGTTATTTTATATTTATACACCCCGGTTAATTGCCTCTTGAAGTGACAAGAGGGCTGGCTCCTTTACACGCAAAGAATCAGCATAGCGATTCAGCGCAGAAACGCTGCCAGAATTCTTGGGACTATTCTATGCGGGCATGATTTGTATAGTCCCAGCGTGTGAGTAATTTAAGATAGATATAACTTGTATATTTTTGATGTAAATAAAAAAAAAATTATATTCATTAATTTTTTTTATTGAGTTATATTCTTTAAACGTATACATTATCATTTAATTTGCGGTGTAGTAACAGTGGTACAAACAGCTTATCATAATACTAATTTTTTTTTTATGTGTGCAAAACAAACAACACGCAAATTACAATGCGAATTTTAAGTTACACATATCCCCATAATTCTCTAAAGATATGCAGGTTCACGATGTTGTCCCTTCACCGGAAAGCATGTAATAAATTGCAATTATCAATTAGACACATAAGTTTGAATAGGAAAACTCATAAGTGTCTGCCCGGATTTGAACTCGTGACCCCCTCAAAAAAAGTCGCACGGTGTCATTGCTGGGCTATTACAGCTTTAAAATTAGATAACATCTCCATTAAATTTGCGAACCCTTCCAAATATGAAAAAAATCTGTTATACGTTAAATTGATATCAAAGACATATCAGTATATAATTACAAACTAAGCTTTATAAAAGAACCGCACAATGGCCTTGACTTGACTGGCCCGTTGGAACAGTGGGTAGTAACTCTGCCTTCAGCTCCGCAGGTCGTGGGTTCGATTCCCGCCGAGGGCCTACATTTTCTATAAATGAATTTGTTGGTCTTTGAGCCTGGGTGTATATTTGTATTTAAGTATGTATTTAAAAAATATATAAGTATATAATCACCAGTTGTCTGTCACCCATAACACAAGTATTAAGTTACTTACTTTGGGGACAGACGACCGTGTGTGTAAAAGTCCCATATAAAAAAAAAAAAAAATTAAACTGGCACTTCTTTTCCTTTCACTAAATCAGTTGAGATAAAAAAAAATCAGTCGATCGTTTTTTGCTTGAACTGACTTTCTTATTATAGTCTGCGTATATTGAAATTGATATCTAATGATTTTGATGCCTAAAGGCAGTTATTAGAGATGAGATTAATCTAATGTATCACCTACAAAAGAACATCATCAAGATCTATTTAACTCATACTATACTTTATACTCATACATTGTGCATCATCATCATCATCATCATTCTCTTACCCTTATCCCACTCTAAGTGGAGTCGGCACAATATGTCTTATTCTTCCATTCTCCTCTATCATTCGTCAAGTCCGGTCCCACTCTCTTAACATGCATATCATTTTTCACACAATCCATCCATCTTTTTTTCGGCCTCCCCCTAGTCATACACATTTATATTTAAAAAACTTTTTTGTCACATGATTTTCATCCCTCCTCATTACATGACCATACCAACTTAGTCACGCACTTCTCATCTTTTATCTCTTTTTCATTGTGCATATAATATTATATTATCGCTATTAATTTTTCACCACAAAGGCCGATTGAAAATATGCCAAGCATCACAATTAGGGTGATTAGAGGGGAATGCACACGGAAGGTAAAGATGTCTACTCATTACCTACTCACAAGTCAACATGGTCGCTACATAATAACTACCACTGGGTCTGTCCGCATTCCAGACGTGGCTACTGTTCAACCACTATATGTAACATGAACTTAACGACTTTGTCACTTACATTAAGGTTCCTTACTATTTTCAAGTAATTATCTGTTAAACTGATTCCTTCAATTTGCCCTCATAAAGAAAAAATAAACCTATGTGTACTTATAAAACAAAGTCCCCAAAAGCTGTCCGTCTGTATATAATCGATTTTCTCAAATACTACTAATCCAATTTTTGTACGATTTTTGCTCAAAGGTAGTGCATTTCTTCCGGGAGGTTTAGGTAACACTACATTACCGTTTTAGGTAATTGTATTGAAAATGTCCCGCGATTGTATAAAAAGTCGCCTGCTCGGAGCTTTACCCGCGTGCGCCGCATAAACCAGCTGAGATATACTAAAATGTTATACAAAATTGTAGATCTACAAAAATACTACAAAAAGTCTGCGACAGCATATCTCTATCTCTTATGGTTAACTCACAATAATTACTTTTGTGACACACTGATTCACAAGCGGCCGGAGCCTCAAGCATAGTAAGATTTAAATAAAGTAGAAAGTGTTTAATTGGTTAATATGTCAACACTACGTAAAAACGATTTTTCTTTTTCCTTTTACTGCTTTTACCTGAATTAAAAAGTCACCACACTACTTGTAATCTTTATAATTCTAAAGCGAAGCTTTCTTTTCTAACAAAACTGCTTTGCGAAATAATTACGTTGAGCAAAAAAAAGCAACGACGTGAATTAAACTCTAGCCTTTCACTCAGTGCTTTGGTAAGTTTATATTTTCCAAACACATAATTTCAGGTTTAAGAGTATTTAAACATACCTATTTATTATATATTTCATATCATAGTTTTAATAAAAAAAAGAAATAAACATTCTTATAAATAAAGAAGCAAACGTAGATTAACAATTTCGACATTGTCTCATGTGCTATAAATAAATCGGTGCGGTAATTATTATTTGTTACACTAGTTTCCTGTTAAAACCTTTTGCTAGGAGAAAAGTAATTGAAAATTATAGAAATTTATAAATCACCTCATTCGAGAAATCATTACTCATAAATCATTATTCAAAAAATTATTACTCATAATCCACTCTAAATACAAATACAACAAAATAAAAGTACACCAACGATGTTGAAATTAAAATTCTATACTTTAAATTGTGTTATTGTATTTGGATTTCTTTACAAAGTGTTTCTAAACACAAAGCAAACACATCGGTCTATTCTCGGTCAGAAGCGTACGTGGCGTCTCTTCCGATCTATCGAAATCGATAATTTAACAAAAAATCGAGGTTAATTCCTCGATATCACTTGCGCAAACCATTCCGTTTCTGGTATTCTATTTACAAATGCCATGGTGCGGATGCTGTTGTTTATATACATGTCGTCAATTTCTTCGTACGCAATGATATAAACAAAGTTTCAAACGTTCCCATTTTCTATAAACCTATATAAATAATAGCCACCTGACTAACTATAGTATATTTAAATACGAAAGAAGAAATTTTGTAATCTCTTATATTTAGATTTAAGTAATCTTAGGTAATAGCTAAATGTTACCAGTAATAACAAATATTTTGAAAAGAGCAACCGCCGAGTTTCTTGCTGGCTCCTCTCGGTAGGACGGCTTTTCAAACCAGCACCAGAGTCGCAATTCAAAATAACTTCTTTACAAGTTTACTTAAATCAAGATATCTAACTTGTACATTTTTGTAGTAAATAAAAAAAAACTAAAAAAAATATTTTGGAATTGTATTTGATTGGTAGATTTCTTTGTAAACGACAAATCGGAACAGACACTGCGACCTAGTCGAATATGAATAAACTGCGCCTAAATTATGGCATACTCAACGATGTCATACCAGAAGAATTAACTTAACTAGAGTTTGATCTAATTATTATTATATGAAAATGATTTATATGCCGCGAAAGTAGAGCTATAGTTGACTTTCCGACTCTAACAATCTTGACATTACTTTGGGCTCGCTAATCCTGGCGTTCTATTTAAATCAGAAATTGTACTGAAAATACTTACTTATCTAGTCTAACTTAATTAATCTATCGCTACGCTATTATTCATCACTGATTTCATTTAACTTCGCTTTTTGGTAATAACCATTGCAACTCTTTGTTGCAAACTATATAAATTTAAATCATGAATATCAAATCTTGTCTAACGGAAAGACTAAATAAAAACTAAGTACTATTTAGTTTTTACAGGTGACGATTACGAGAGCAAATAGCAATCGTTCTAAATATAAAGAAATTCCTTTTTATTCTTAGCAAAAACTACATTATCTTTATCGGTCAACTAGTTGCTAGCTTATAGATTCTCAGTAATGTTAAAATTTGTAAAAACCGCAATGGAGTAAAGAAAATAATGTAGTTGTTTCGATTAGATTTTATATGAATCACATTGGTTATTTAATTTTAATATGAAAGCAATTTCGGCAAATGTATATAAATTTATATTCTTCTATTACTAATGGTACTAAATTTACATGAATATAAAGTGAAATTGTTCACGATAAATAACTTAAGCGAGTTCAACTTTCAACTTTTTTTTATAACATATTGACGATTTTATACATCTAAAAGATATTGCGCTCTTATTTGACTTATTATACTATAAAAGTTAGGTAAAACGAATTAGGAAGAGTAGTTCAAATAACGAAGAAAATGACAATTCAATAATCAAACGTATTTTTTTAAATATTTTCATAGAAACTTACAAAATGGATTGTTCGAGTCAAGCAAAATTATTTCTTTTAGTTTTGAATAACCTAAAATGGTCTTCGGCGTCATGTGAATCCATCTTCACAAGTGTATAAAAAATGATACTGCAAAAAATATGAGACAAATTCAAGAGGTTCCATATTTCTTAGGAACTTAAAGTGTTACTCTAATTCGAAATAAAAGGACCGTCTCTCGAGTGTTCCATTATGTATAAATAATTTAAAGCGATAACTTTAAAAGCTTTCTTGTAACGGTTCAAGTGGATCGAAGGAACTAAAGTTCAAGGCAATATTGTACCTGATAGTGTCGAAGTCATAAAATGTTTTTTGTTTTTCACTGTTACTTAACGACATACTAAAGATATTGTGCTCTATAATTTACAAAAGTAAAAAAAGGTTTTTAGGTTAGAAGCTGACAAACATCCATATCAATTACAGAGGTATTAGTATTTATGTACTTTATGTAAACATAAAAAACCATTAAGTTATTATACCAGAGTAGGGGAGACATAGGCAGGCATGTACACGAGTGTCACAAAAAATAATTAAAGGCAAGATATAACTCGTATACTTGTCAATTCACACATAAAAAAATACCTGGGTGACCGAGACTTGCTCGGTAATTTTTAAAATAATGTAAAAAAAAAAATTTTTTTAATTGAAAAAATAATAGGGCAGATGAGGCTCGACCCTAGGTATTTTCACCTCTCTAGACCGCTCGATCCCCAAATCAACTACCATGACTACGTTTGACAGCGAAAAATTGTGATTGTATTCAACGTAAATTAAAAAAAAATTTAGAGCCCGAAAACAGGGATACAACATTTTTATAAAACTTATCTAGATCGATTTTTCTCCCCCAAAACCCCCTACATGCTGAATTTCAGTATATATATATATATATATATATATATATATATATATATATATATATATATATATATATATATATATATATATATATATATATATATATATATATATATATATATATACATACATACATACATACATACATACAAACAACATTAACTCATTAAGATCAACACTCGTATATTTTACGTATGTATGTATGTTGTTTTAATTATTATATGAGCGTATTTTTGACACTTTATGCCATTAAAGCGTCTTATAGTTTTTATGCACAAATAAAAGATTTGAGGGTTAGGTAAAATTTTGCTATGCGGGCGTTATTCTCTTGGTAGAAATATTTAGAGTCACGTCGCCAGTTTTTTACGTACGTGTCCAGACAGCTTTGTCGTGCCGCGTTTAGCGAATATGTGTGTTTATTGTGAAACCAGTAGCAAATTCCTCCATCCATTGCTAATTTAAATGTTATTTAATACACGTTGTTTTACTGTTTACAAACTTAAACTATATTAGTTAGTAATTAACTTTGGTATTAACAAACCGCAAGTAAAATTCACCTTAAGCACATCAAAGTCAATCATGTTTTTAATATTCAGCTGATTAATATTATCTATTTAGAGATTTTATATTATAATCCACCTGTAATAAACAATATAATATTTTAAATTGCGAAAGTCTATCCGTTTTTTCGTCTGTCTGTCTTTCACATCAATCTGTTTGTCAATATTAAAATATTATAAGTGCAAAAAATACAGACATATAATTGCATCATTTTCGTATTAATAGTTTTAAAAAAATATTGACGACGATTATTTCATTACAATACTAAGTTGTCAATCATGTTTTCGTTTCACTTGAACTTGCATGTAACTTCAAGTTACACACTTAAGCATAACATTTGCTTGGAACATATAAATATCTACTTAGAGGTAGTTGTTCAGATACACAAAACCAAACATCGAGGATTTGTTGTAACGCACGTGTGCTTAACACAAGCAAAGCTACGCACACAAAAGCGCTAAAAGCTTTAGAATACGTGACACAAAAGGAGCAAAACCGGAGGCTGCGCGTGCGCCGACCCGCAAGTCGGCACGAGTCAAATCAACGCACCTTAAATTATGTTAGTTATTATTATTCCACTCTACCAGATCTTGTTTTATCCATACTAACCTTATGTATTGTCGAAACTTGTTAATAGCTTTTCACCTTCAATGAATGTTACAATAATATCTATAACATAGTAAATACAAATTGTTTACAATTGACAACAATCCACATGAATCTAAATTAATTAATAATGAATAAAGAATATTTTGAATTTGATTTAATGAGCTTAATTATTATATGTATAAGGTGATTTAAGTTGAACTTTAATTTAATTTTGTATAATTTCAGGTATAATTTAATTGCATGTACTTATAACACATCATATAATAATTTATGTAATTTCAAAAATTGTATTTATAATAATACTAAAATACTTTTTTGTCACATATGTATTTTTTAGTATTCATTTACAAACTAAATATGAATGACTAAAACACTTTGTGCTTTTGTTAAATTTTTAAAATTCTATTTACTTAAAGATAAGCTATATAAAAAAGAAATTAAAATACTCGAAAGACAAGACATATGTATATTTTATCAAACACAAGATAATGCGTCATATCGTAGTTTGCACAATTTTAAATAATACGGAAAAAAATGATTGGGCTTATTTCACTCCGTGGCTCTCTTAATTATAAACAAATCAATATATAATAATTCATAATCTTACTTTCACCAAATTCTTATGAAGATTAACACATTTTAAGGACTTGTATAATAATCAGACACGTATGGTATAAGACCACCAAAGTCCCGAAACTTTATATTTATTATCTGTACAGAATTAAGAACTTTCTTTCATTTAGACCATGACGAAGTAAGCGTGTCTGATCGAAACGGACGTAGAGTAGACTATTGTGTAGTTTAAACGACGAATAATTTAAAGTACCTAGAATCTAAATTGAACACAAAAATTAAACGTACAACCAAACTTAACAAATATATTAAGTTATTAGTTTTTAGAATATCATTATTTTTTGGATATCCGCTTTAATCAAGAATTTAGTTCTTGATACCGAATAAAATATATTCTTGCCTTTATGGCACGATTAATGTTAATGATTAAATTGAGAAATCCCTATATTTTTTTTTACTATCAATCATTTTTTGAAAACGTTCTTCAGATTGTTTTAAAAGCAATTTCTAAAAATGCTAAGTACTGTTTGAGATGTCAAAAAAATAATACAAAAAACAGCATTATTTTAAGTGTATTATACCAACATTGATGGTGATGTAAGATCGCCTGTCGATTTCTTTACTCTTCTAATATCGATATTATGTTATGTCTGTCTGTAATCATGTGCTTAGTGAGTACATTTCATTAAGAAGTTTCTTGGATTCCTTCAAGAATATGGATAAAGTGGCAACGATGGTAGTGTATGGTAATTTATCTTTGCCATTACAGAAGTTTAAAAACACTGTTAAAAAGAGGCTGATACAGAAAATTTACTATACTGCTGAGGATTACTTGGAAGATAAGAATGTGTGGATATAGCTACTCTTCGACCCTGTACAAGACAGTAATGACTAAATGTAAGTAGTAATAAGAATTATACTTTTAAAAGACCGGCCGCGGAATTTCTTACTGGCTCTTCTTGGTAGGAACAGCTTTGCGAACCAGCAGTAGAGTTGACGATGCAAAAGTATTGTTTACAAGTATACTTGAACAAGAAATATTTTGACTTTGATATATATTCCTCTCTTATCTCGCTCTATGTGTGCTGCAAAATTCATTACCATATACATAAACAAATTATGATTTATATTATTATATTATTTTAAGTAAATATTAATAGATATAATAATTCGAGAATGTATTATATTTATTTTCCACTAAATATTGCAGTTAATAAGTCCATTAACTAACCGCAGTAGTTTAATGGATGGCATCAATCAATGTCAACTTCGATACAAAGACTGAGTTCAGTGTCCAAGGCATGGCTAAATGTTGCCCAACAAATTTTTGAAGAATATAGAAATCACTTAAATATGTAATTAACAGAAAAAATATATATATAGTATATGCAATTATTGCAGCTTAAGCACAAATGTCGTTAGATGTGTAGGGATCGTATTTAATATTTCAAATTTAGGTTAATGCAATCAGTTCAAATAAATAATAAAAAATTGATTTAATCCGCGATAAAGTAAATAAAAAATATAAAGCTTAATGTAGAGTGTAGAGTAACTATCCGTTTTTATACCTGATATATGCTGGGTTCCCAAAAACAAATGCACAACAAACTTCCAGCACCGCAACCATAATACACAAGCTCTACACACATTCAATATCAAAAATTAAACCATCGTTTCGCCCCGCAACCGAAGCATCATCAGGATAAAAGGAGGATAGACTCCACGACAAAATCGCAAAATAATCATAGTTGATAGCAGGATGACTTCTCACAGTCATACCAGCTCCAATACTTGGCACTCGACATTCGCCCCCACAAGAGATACGAAATTCACCGAAGCAAGAAGAGTTTCTGTACTCTACTCTCCACATTTATCAATCTTTACAATACTTTTACACTACAATAAATGACGCTAATTTAAGTCTCCAGAAAAATTACTTTATGTAGTCTGCGAAGTAGATCTACATTCATGCACTACTAAATCTTATTTGAGCCCACTCTTTTGTTTGTTGAAATTCTCCAAAACTTATAGAGGTTCTACACTCAATCATCCTTACGCATCTAAAGTGATCCTTTTACACCCGACCATCTTACCCAATGACGCTGTTTAAGCCTTTACAGCTAACAGCGCATTGATAATTTTGATGGAATATATAACGTATTTTTTTAATAGTATAGATAGTAGCAGTTTTATCCTCTTACAACAATGTGGATAAAAAATAAACAATAATAGTCATACGTCGCTGAACGCACAATGAACTGGAAAAAAACAGTGTGAGCCAAGAGTCTCTTTGTCCCTTGTCGTATCGCGATGAAAGCAATCACGATTGAAGGCGCACGATTCGCTCTTAGCATAACATAACATATAGATAGGTTCACTTATGTACTGTACTGCGTACTTTTGTAATACCTTTGTTATGAAATATCATAATGTAAAACACTTTACTAACACTAACTAGAAATACTATTTTCATTTTATGTCAACATCATGTATTGAGTGTATATAAATATCTACTATATAAAAATAAGTCGGGTTTTCCTTCCTGACGATATAACTCCAGAACGCACGAACCGATTTCCACGGTTTTGCATTCGTTGGAAAGGTCTCGGGCTCCGTGAGGTTTATAGCAACGAAAATCTAGGAAAAATTTCAATAGAAAAGCGGGAAAATAGGGAAAATCATTTTTTAAATACAGCGCCATATCAAAACTACTGGATCAATTTTAATCATTTTTTTTACACTGACTGACATGGGATACATATTTTATACCCGTGCGAAGCAGGGGCAGGCCGCTAGTAGCTTATAAAAGTCTGAATACAAATGAAAATACAGTCATTACTGAGTTTGGGATTCCTCTATTTTTCAACAAAAAGAAGACCAACGACGTGGTTGGAGTGAATTGGCAGGTTTCCCATATCCATGGAAGTGGCTAGAGACATGCAGATTTCATAACCATAACAGCCTTTAACCTTAAGCACATCGTGAATTGTGAACATTTAAGTAGTAATTTTTATTAGTATTGATAATAAACTTAAAGATAGGGTTTGAACCCATAAACCTAGGGCATAGTGCCAAATAACTTCTTCTCGGTTTCTATGTCAAACAAACAAATGACAACGATTTTAAATTCCAAATATTAACTGTTTTAGAAGTTAGCCTGATTGGCTTACATAATATTAAGAATGTAAATTCTACAGTTAAGTAATTATGAATTCGAATTTTAATTACAATTTAGCCTAGCCCTGCTGTATATCTAAATGTATTTGAATGTATTTATTTTATTATTATAGTATCCTTTAATAGTTTATTTCCGGCAATTAACTCCTAACCAACTACAAAAAAAAAAAAAGCTGTGATGGCCTAGCGGTGCGACCGTGTGAATCTCTAGAGACGATCATGGGTTCAAACCCGGGCAGATACCAATGAGTTTTCTATTAAAACTTATGTGTCTAATTGATAATTGCAATTTATCACACGCTTTTCGGTGAAGGAAAACATCGTGAGGAAACCTGCATATCTCTAGAGAATTCTGGAGATATGTGTAACCTACCAATCCGCATTGGAGCAGCGTGGTAGGTCTTAGCTCCAATCCTTCTCTCCAATAACGGAGAGAAGAGGCCTATGCCCAGCAGTGGGATAGTAACAGGCCGCTACTTACAACTACAAAAACTAAAGTGGTCTAAATATAAAACCTGTGCCGGGTTTAACTAAATGATACCAGCAATCGAAATGATCCTTCATTGAGTTACGAGAAAGAGATATGTGGTCTTCACCTTCCAATTGACACGGGATAAATGTCAGCTGGAAGTTTCAGGTGAGGTCTTCTTTAATTTAAAAATCGAATATCACGTCTGTAAATTTTGTACATAATTAGAAATTTCACAAGATGCATCATGTTCCTCCGATACATCTTGCCTATTGTTGATAAGTTTTGTAAACTTTCGTGGGTAATTGCAAGAATTTGGGCCATTAAATTTATGTACTATTAGTGTTAGTCACTCTTAAGAGCCAAACATTACTTACCCCTCCCTCCTGTACTGCATAATGCCTTACATAAAAGGTCATTTGCACTTTCGTTATTTGGTATAATTGTTTGGCCGACCTCTATTTAAATAAGATACCATTTAGAAATGGGTATAAGATATTCAATTATTGGCGCCAAATGGTTCCAATCTTTAAGACCGAATGTTATTTTTCATAATTTACATATCCACATAAAATATTATAATCTTTAACTATTTTTAATTCTTAAATTGGTTATCGAAGTGATATATAGCTCCTTGTATTCTTACTGGACTGCATCATAACTAACCAACAGGTGTATTCGTAAACAAACGTGCTATCGATAAAAAATTGATATGGTAGTTTACTAGCGATATTTACATTTCGACACATAATAAAAAAAAAGTTTCACCTCACCTGGCTAGGGCGATGGCACGCGCCACATTCACCTGTTCTAGAGTAATTTTAATAAATACGAGTTGTAGTACCACGGACTAAATAATAGAGCATCATACTGTTAAGCTCGTGTAGTATTTTATTTATTTATTTATGTACCTACCATAAAAAAAAAACTTGGAAAAAACATTATTGGTAAAAAAGTGTACAAAGGTCAACTTATCCCTATGACAGAGATCTCTGCGAGCTAACCTACGAAGTGAGACAATTTATATTTATGAAAAAGTACGCAAATATCACACATTATGAATTAGGATTACCTACTAATAATTTAATAATAACTAATAATTGAGGGTGAAATGAGGGTGGTAGTATTCTTTTCAGCCGGATACCACACGGCTTACAAGAGAATTAATAAATTATTTACAAAAGTTGTAAGAGAACAAAGTTTCATATTTCCTCTAAGTAAGACACTAGGTATCGCGAGCCTCTAGTAAGCCGGTCCGTATCATGATCTTTGCGTCGCCATAAAAAACTGGTGAATAATCACCTTTCCATAGAGAATTATCAATCTTATCTACCCTTCACACCATGGCATCACTTGGAATTCAAATAAATTGACCATCAAATAAGATGACCACTAACCTAACCTTCGGAATTTCAAAAACATTTGTCATATGTCTCCACCATGGTACCCATTAAAACCTTCAAATAGGTTTGATTCATATATTAATTGATGTAAAATTACTTAAACGATTACAATATATAAGGTTACGATATCTGTTATTGCTAGAATTTATTATTATCTCGACGTATTACTGTGATTATCGTATTATTTGAAATAATTTTGTCATGTGTGAAACGACTAAAAAGATTTTAATGACACATTTTGAAATTTAACGGTCTTAAACAAATATAAGTAAGTATAAGCATATAAACTGGACCGTCTTTTGCTTATAGAGTTATTACACTAGAGTAGGAGAGTCATTTATAATTTAACTTGTATTTCTGCATTTTTAAAAGAAATAAACGCCATAAGAGCATACCGGAAAAGTAATATTCAATTTAGGTAACATTAAAAATTGATCCTCATTAACGAATAACAACAGTTAATGGAGCAGTTTAAAAATACCAATAAATATATATACCTATAAATACCAATAAATATATATAAATATATATAACTATTCAAAAATTCTTTGTTTAAAAAAAAATAAGCATTTAACATTTATTAATTAATTTACTCACCCAAATATATTCCTTGAAACAGCAGGATTATTTTACAAAAACTATTAACGATTCACAAAAAAGTTCTGTTATGTCCATAAAGTTCAAGTCAAAACTTTTCTTCACACCTATTGTTCAAAAAGGTTACACATTTGATCACCACTATAGATCTATAATTTATAGTTTTTGAACGATTTTAATGTATGATGATACGAGTTAAAATATAAAATTTATCTTAACGAAAGTTAACAATTATAGATACAAATTATTAATTTAACAAAATAATACACTGAAACTGTAAAAAATTATACACAGAGTCTCATTAGAAAATGTTTTTCCCGCCTATTGCATTACGGAACGCTCGTATGCTAAACATTATGTACGTCCAACCACTAGCGAAGCCGGTTTAACGCTGTTGATGTTTTATTTTGAACAGCGCGCTCACCGCACCACGGCAACAGACGAGGCTTTGTATATTTGAAAACGATAAAAACCAAAAAGGTAACACAGCCATCGTCTTATCTTCCAAGAATTTCAAATATAACCAAAGCAATATAGATATACTTACTGATTTCTTTTATTATTATAAAAAGGACATAATTATAATTACTGATGATAAACTACGAAATAAAAAATATACTTACTGGACAACTTAAATTGATACGAATCGAGTTAATGTTTGAATGCAAATCATTTAAAAATAAACACGACGTTTTGTTTATTTAAAATAAAAATATATATAAATAAAACGTACAGTTAGGCCACTGTAATTTATAGATTAAAACAAAATTATTTAAAATATTACTAATCATTATAAGTTATGATACTATATATATTTTATGTTATATTTTTATATTTTGTTTTCGTTTGTTAAAAGGATCTATGTAATGCTAAGTATAGGCAGGCAAGGTTCACATACGTTATAAATGCAGGACTAGTCACCACACATATCACAAAACGCCGCACTACACATACTCACTACGACAATCTCTACGATCGTTTCGCCCCGCAACCGAACCATCATCAGTAGGATAGGCTCCACGACAAAATCGTAATGCAAACGATTGTGTCATTGGCTTCTCTTAACAAACGCGAATTATAACAAAATAATTATATCATAACTTCTGTACTATGGAATTTCGCAAAGTACCGCCTGCTTCCTTTTATATAATAAGTTATGTAATTTAATTATGAAAGTAATTGGTAGTATTATTTATAATCAATATAATTTGTTTAAGAAAAGCGTTTTGAAATTATATCATGAGTTTGATTATAGTGCTTCATTAATTTACAGGGATGGATAAAAACATTCTTAGCGCTAAATCAGTTTCAATACACATACCGTATTTGCTGCATGATTAATGCATGATTTCATATTAGCTTTTTTTACCCTTATGTTTTAAATGATATCATATGTTATTAGTGCGATATGTTGTGAAGAAAAACATGATGACATTTGCCGATTCATATTTTTGTTTAAGCTTAATATTTTCTCTACAAAAGGGGAATACTTAACGGTAACCCAGCTTTAATAAACTGTTTTGTTATAATTAAAATTATACCTGTGGGTTTATTTTGTTTCCATATTTTACATCCCGTCGTCGTCCCACAAACAGGGAAATGCCTGCTTTCTCGTTTTATTGACGAATTGCGAACGCTCTGGTAAGTTTTGAAAATATTTTTGACGATGTTTATACTTTCAAAAATACAACCAAAAAGGTATAGCGGTTGAAAAATGTAAAAAGTACCGTAACACGGCGATCTGTATATACACAATAAGCCATTATGATGGTGATATGAGACTAGTTCGTTTCATATTTTTCTTCTTGGTCGCTACACTCTTGGCAGAGCAGTCGTGGTCGTCAGTTCGGGGTTGGTGGCAGGCTTGACAATTCGACGCCATTCTTTTCGGACGGCTGCCTTCCTGGTACATTTGTGAAGAGGGCAGTCAAAGGCAGCCTTCACTTGGTCCGCTCATCGCATCCTTTCATATGCTGACATTGAATCTTCTTGTCAGCATAAGAACACTATGCCGTTTTAATCGGAAGTGTATCTATAATACTTCCGGTGCTTTCCAACTTTGATGAAAGTCTATTGACATATGACTTGCGATCCTTTTTTGGTATCCCTTACTGTATCTATCAATTTCCTGTTTTACTGTGTTAAGATTTTAATCATGATAAATATATTTGTTGCTAATATAGTACGGTAAGTCTAGCATCGCTCTCAATGTCTTGCTCTGAAATCTTTCAAGTATCTCAATGTTGCTGTGGCTAGCCGTACCCCATATAACAATCATAAAATGAAAACTATACTTTGGGGCGTCTCGCCGAAGTCATCGATGAACACTACAAGATTTGACCATCATCGACGCGGCACTCCCTAATGCGTGGCGCCGGGGTCCATTGCACCCCCTACATCATGTTCAAGACCGGTCTGGCTTTGACTAAAACGACCTGTGTGCTCCACCACGCTGCTGATCGCAAGGACAGGGTATCGTTGTACACATTGCCCCCATCCTGCCGACAGCCGCTCTGATCCCAGAGTCATCTCCTCCGGGTAGGTTCCCGTAACCGCTCCGCCATCTCCCTCTACAGATCAGAAGGAGAAGGTCTGGCTTTGATAGGGTAACCGGAGTCTAGTACCTCTTACTCTAGTAAAAACACATACGATACAGAATAGCATTTAAATTTATCTTTATTTCTCTCCAGACTGACACAGATTTTTAGCCTATTTTTATAATATGAAGTTAAAAAATATCCTACTTGAATGATTACAAAATTTTAACCTACAGCGTCACATCGTCGACCTATCGTCACAAGCTATTTTATTATTGAACTAAGCCGTATTAAGACGATAACTGTGATGCCGGACCACGGTTTAGGTTTAGACGTACAGTGAAGGGTTGGATATAGTAGGTACGGGATTATCGCTATTACAGAACAAGTCCAGTTACGCCGACAACGCCGAGTCTTGGATAACTCTATTCTTTATATATTCCTTAATTTCTTCTTTATTTGTAAAAATTTAAAGCACAGAAATGCAATTCTCCAAAATAATAAGACAACAAATTAGGAGCATGTAATGAATTTTATATATAGCTTTGTTTTTGCTATCTTTTGATATTTTGTCGTGGAGTCTATTTCCTGATGGTACCTGGGTTGCGGCGCGAGGCGATTGTTGAGTTTGTGTATTGTAGTGGCGGTGGTGGAGATTTATTAATGTGTTTTTACAAATTCTGCATGTATCAGGTATGAAAATGGATAGTCCACTCTACATTTAGCATTATATGTATTTTCTATTTACTTATTCTCAGATATTATTATTACTTTTCTTTTATTCCTTTCTTTTAAATAAAAAGATTACAATAAGATATTCAAAGTAAACCAAACGAATCTTTTTTATAAAATGCATTTACTTAAAAATTCTTAAATAATTACACAGATTTCTGTTTTTCATTTTCAACTTTCTCTACATCTTCTAAGCAGAGATTTTCAGAAAATTCATCAGTCTTTGAGCTATCTTTGGTTAGTTGAGGTTTCTTTAGAAACAATTCATGCAGTGCCTTATAAAGCTTTTTGGCCTTTGTCGCTCCAAATCCAGGACATTCAGCTAATTGTGATTCTGAAGCTTTTATGATATTCTCCAATGTACAAAACTTTGTTAACAATGTCATTGCATCTGTCTTGTTAACTGGTTTTATTGATGACAGAGCATTTATTATCTGGAAACAATATTTAAAATAACACAAGAAAATAATAGTAAATCATTTAGTTCAAAGTTGACCCACTGTGTGGTATCCGGTTTAGTAAAATAGACTTACCCTCTTTCTTACCAAGGTTTCGTAAAATACGACTAAGGTTAGTTGACGTCAGGCAGGCGGCCGGTGGTAAAAACGCAGCTTAATCATGTGACAGCATGTTTATAACATGTTGTGCCAACCCCACTTAGAGTGGGATAAGGGCAGGAGGATGATGAGGATTATGATTAGTTCAAAGTTTGGTAGAATTTACCTTTTGTTGAGGATCATTTTCGGTTTTTTCCATTATTCTATCGGGTGGTTTGTTCTCAAATATTTTGTAATTTTCTACAATCTTAGCTGCTTCCTCTGGACTCCATGCCAACATCAGAGTTAAATCAGTTAGTAAGCATATTCTTGTTAGATTTTTTAAGACCGTATGTGGATCTTTCAGATCAACCTAAAAGTAATGAAAGCTTAATTACATACTACCCAGTATCTTGACAGTAAACATTTTTTTTTAAATTATGCATTACTTAATAATTACCTTCTTCTATCAAATAAATTGTTTAAAATTGGCTTGAACATTTTTGAAATTGCCATGAATTAACACTCAAGCAAGACTCAAGAAAGAAGAATCTAAGACTTCTAAGAGAGTATTATTATTTCTTTTTTTGGAGTGATCTATATCCTATCAATTAAAGGACTGTTGTTTGAGTTTTTCTATTAAAACTTATGTGTCCAATTGATAATTGCAATTTATCACACGCTTTTCGGTGAAGGAAAACATTGTGAGGAAACCTGCATATCTCTAGAAAATTCTTCTTCAATTTCCAAAAAAAAAAAACAGAGAGAAGAGGCCTATTCCCAGCATTGGGATAGTAACAGGCAGCTACTTACTTTTCTTACTTATTTAAAATTATGAATTGTTAAATTAATTTATTTACCTGCACTAATAGTACTCGTAGCTCATACTTTTTCCCTAATTCTTTTATCCTGTTATTTATATAGTCTGGATTCAAATTATGATAACGCACTGATAAGAATAATACACATATTGTTTTGCCTATTTCATAATCAGGAATAATATCGTCATATTCCCATGGAACACTTTTAATATATTTCAGTAATGGATTTCCACGCTAAAACAAAACTTTTTTTAAAAATTGTATGTAAACAGTAAACACTGCATGATAAAAAAAGTTTCATACCTGTTTCTGACTAACTAAAACGCAATGTGTTTTAGAAGCACTGGGTTTTGTAGCTAGCGATTTAGATGTTCCTATAATTTTTACAAAATTTACAGAGTGTATTAACAGAGAAAAATTCAAATTACTATAAATTTTTAATTTCAATAAACATCTTTAACCTATTTGTTCAGGGTATAATTCTTCATTTTTGGGTTTTTTTGGTGAAGTTGGCTCACATATTTCAGCTAAAAGGTCATCCAAACCGTCTTCTAGTTCCATTATTTCACTTAAGTTAAATTTGAATTTTTGAAACTATTTTTTTCCCTTCTAATGTGAGAAAACAATTTATCAAAGTAACAAAAACATAAATATTTTGAAAACACTAAAGGAATACACTAAAAGTTGTGATGTTATCATCATTGAGATAAAGATATGAGGTAATTAATATATGTGAATTCTAAAACATGTAAAACAGAGAAAAGTAAGGTAGGTATAATAATTACATATCAGATCTTGAATAAAATCTCAAATTTATTCAAATAATTCTAGATATTGGCTTATATTTTTGGTCTGTGGTTGGTATGGAACAGACTCACAGAGTAGTCAAAGATCTGATTTAGAAAAAAAGCAAATATAGACAGAGTATATTTAAGACAAAACGTTAAAGCAATGCGTTTATACAGTTATTATTCTAGAGTAGGGATTCCAGCTGAATGTGTGCCACATTACAATAAAAAGAAAGCAAATGAGACTGTAATAAATAAATATACGAGTCCCATCTTCCTTCTCATAAGCTATTGTAACACTCTCACTTAACAGGCCTGCCTTTGACCGCCTTCTCTAAGTATAACTCCATGTATAATGACCATGTAATGTAGGTTTTAGGTAGGACTTTGTCACTTGCCAATAATAAGTCTTTTAGTCATTACGATAACTCTATGTGTATATAATACAAATATGACGGTACCATTATGTTAATATACTTATTATTATTTAGTAATTAGTCTATGCCAGGAAAAACAGTCAAAATTTATTTTACTTGTTAGTAGTCTGGGGTATTGGAAAAAAGGCGGGAACCTTCGTATGAAAAAGGCGCGTTGCAAAACTATAATTTTTATATTGTACTTTTAACTACTTCAATTATTTCTAATCAGTGTATTTCCAAAATTATAAGTTGCTATAAAGTTGGAAAAACTGTTTTGACTCTTCCCCAAAATGGGGAAGGGTGCTAAAAGACGCAAGCAGGATTTGCCAGCGTCAGAAGCTGAGCCGCCCGATTCATCGGATTCGGAATCTTCAGAACAAAATAGAAGAGATGCAGCCGACAAATATAAAATCTTCAAGATGCCTGGATATTCTAGAAAATATCCTGAAAATTCAGATAAGAAAGAATTTATAGTATTCCTTGCACACACTGACGATAAAACACCATTCTCGGACAAAGATAGACTAGCTCTTTCCAAAGCTTTGCGGGATCATTGCGTATCGGGTATCATGCATTTGAGGCCCATCAACCGCTTCAAAGTTGGTATTACATTCGATGTTTCTAATAATGCCAATGTATTTCTTACAAATATTAATCTTCAAAATGAGCTTTCTTTAAAAGCATCAATTCCAGCGGCTGACACCGAGGTAACTGGAGTACTTACTTCAGTTCCCGTAGAGCTGTCAAATAAAACTATATTCTCTTTAATTGGTAGTTCTAGAAATGTTATACAAGTAAGGCGATTCATGCGCAGAGTAAGAGGTGAAGGTGGTGAGATCTCTTTTCAACCAACTCAAACTGTAGCAGTAACTTTTGCTTCCACACAGCTCCCAGAGCATGTATATTTGGATTCATGGCGACATGAAGTTAATGTTTATATACCACCAGTCAAACAATGTTTAAAATGTTTACGTTATAGTCACATTGCAAAATTTTGTCGCAATGCTGATGTTTGCTCAATCTGTACAGAAAATCATAATTTTAAAATTTGTAACAAGGACAAAAATGCTCCAAAATGTGCAAATTGTCAAGGAAATCACATTGCCATTTCATCTACATGCCCAATTAAAAAACAAAAAATTGAAGAAAACAAAATTAAGTCCCACTCTGTTAAATATTCAGATCTTTTTAACAATGCAGCCTTTCCTTATATTAATTCTAAGGGTATAGAGGTTCAATTAAGTAAACTATGTAAATCTGATATTTTTATGAATTTATTGGTAGAGGCATTAACAAAAATAGTAAGTAATAAAAACAATATTCCCATAAATTCAGGATCCATTCGAGAAATTATTCAGCAAACCATAAATAAGAAACAAACTTCTAGTAATCATTAATTTATGGATAATTTAAATATTTTTCAATGGAACGCACAGAGTATTTTAAGTAATAAGCTGAGTTTAACTCGTTTTTTATATGCTTCCCAAAAATATGCTTTTTAATAGCTTATGCCAAAATGCTTCAAAAATATCACAAAAGCCTTTCTTCTTATTACTAGAATTTCCTAGCATAATTCTTCTTTTTAAAAACCTTAATATTTTTCGATCAAATGCAGTTTTACCTTGTTATCAAGGTAGTTTTATTATTTAATTCCCTTCTATGAATATTGTCATAGATCACACCTTATCTACAAAAGAACATGTTTATGTTAAACTTTCACACTGGCATGATCACAAGTTTATTTATACTGATGGTTCTAAGAACTCAGACTCTTCTTCCTTTGCTATATATGACTCATCTCAAAATAATGGGTTTGGTTACAGACTAGAAAAACATGCAAGTATTTTTACAGCTGAAGCAGCTGCTATTCTGTTTGCTCTTAAGTACATAAAAAAATCATATCCTTCATCTAATAAATGGGTTATAGTTAGTGATAGCATGAGTGTACTTAAAAATTTACAAAACAACAAGTTGCATGCTAACACTAATTATCTTATTTACAGTATAAAAGAAATATGGATTGAGCTTACACAGTTAGACATTCAAATTACTTTTATTTGGATACCATCTCATGTTGGAGTTGTTGGAAATGAAAGAGTAGATTATTTAGCTAAAGCAATTGTTAATTCTATAAATGTTACAACAGATTCCGAAATTAGTGATAATAGTATTACTTTGCCGTTTACAGACATTGTCTATAATTTAAAACAGTGTATGTGTAAGAAATGGGCTAAACATTGGTATAATTTTTCTGAAGTTTTAAATAAGGGCCGCTGGTATGCTTCTCTAGACATCAAAGTCAATAGTTCTTCTTGGTTTTACAAAACTCGAAATTATTCTAATAGAAAATTCTATGCAATCATGAGTAGATTGCGTTTTGGTCATTGTCGTCTTAACTTCCATCTTCACCGCATAAAATTATCGAACTCATCGCTGTGTGATTATTGCGGAACTCAAGAAGTACAAACTATACAACACATCTTCTTCGAATGCCCATCTTTCGGCATTCAGCGCCTTGTGCTGATCGATGAGCTTATTCGATCTTATGGTACTAGTGACTTGGTCCCGCGTCATATAACGGACTTATTAATGAATCCATCGGTTTATTGTTACCTTTATAGGTTTATTTCATGCACTGTAAAAGACTTGTAAATATATAGTGCAGGGCGGTTTTACTACAGGCGCCAACACATGTTATCTCGCATCCCTCTTGCACATGTACGTATTTATGAATGAATCGTATGAAAATAGTCTCAGCTGCATCTCGCTCCACTCCTACATACATATTTTTACGCACTCATTCTCATTTTGACTGTCTATCATATAACAAGACAACAAGTTGATTTTATTAATGAATGGGCGGTGTATTAAATTTTTAAATTTCCCGTTGTAAAGTTCTAGTACTTTAATTTTTACTAAAATGTATAATTTTGTTTTAATTTAGTTAGCAAAATTCTTGAAACAAATATCACTAGAAGCAAATTAAATGTATCAAGTCTTATTTCACCAGTAGCTGTTGAGATATTTCTTAAAATGAGAAATATAACAACGAAGAAACGTGCAGTTATAAAACAATAAGAAGAGGATTTACTTAATCATTATATAAATGTAAGTGTTGAGTTTTAATGAATTTTGTGCATCTCAATAATAGTAAGAGCTTTCTTAAAATTTACATTCTCACATCTAAATATAATAACCTAACCTTGCATGGATAGCCTAAAACCTTTAACATGCAGTATAATTTTTATTTCATATTTGACTTAGTTATCGTTATATAAAAATTATGATATATAGGTCTTGCGATTTTATATAGCTTCTAGTGTCTTGTAGTGCAATAAATGATTAATAATGGAACATTAAAGTGAAAGTTTTTTTAGAAGTTGTTCTAATTGATCATAAGTGTGTATCTATCTTAGTTATGAATAATTTGGACATAACTTAAATGGTCTACTTAATATTTTTTTTTAGAAGTATTTTTTAATTGAAGTTGTATACTTCATTGTATTATATTAGAACTTTAAAAATGATTGTCAAGTTTTTTATAATGAGACTCCGATGAAAAGGGAGTAAATAGCAAAAGAGAGCAAGTTTATTCTGTATAAAGCAATATAGGGTATATTGCTTTATATAACACTATTGTTGATTTTTAATTAAAAAGCAAAAGCAAAATTTAAATTTACGATTGATTGATTAATTGCAGATTCAAGAATCCTCAGATCCAAGATTAAGAGTAATTTTTTATTTTAATATGATTGTCACATGATGTTATTTATAGTTATGATTTGAAATATCTTTACATTTACAGTGCTAATAAAATATATAATAGTATGTGTAATGAATGAAAGAATAACAGCAATATTAAAAGACTGTTCTATAAAACTGAAAGTAAATATTTATGTAATTTATAAATCACTTAAAATGTGCAACTGTTTATGTCTAACAGAAATTAAATAACAAACAATATTTCTCCTTCATACTAAATAATAAAAAGCAATAATAAAAAGCAATTTTTCTAAAAGTGAACCCATTTACTCTTTCTTAACAAATCAATGCATAATGACACAGACAACATTTTTTTTATATTATAGAACAACTATTCATATAGATTCAAATACAACCTTGTTCATAAGAGGTTCTATTTGAATAGTAACAATTTTTTATTTTTTAAAATTATTTTCAGAGATGGAATAGCACTAGACTAAGTGCAACTAAAGGAAGGTAACTAATACTCAAGTGAAGCCTGAATTTATGAAGCTAAGTTAGATTCCCGTAATTTCAGCCACAGATGTAAGCGTGCACTCAAACATCAGTAGCCAAAAGCGACTGGGAAAAGAATTAAGGTTTTACATGTATTGCAGGTGCCAAATACCGGCTCTTTGCCAACCGCAACACATAACCATTACAAAAAAAAAAATGTAAAAATTAATGGATTGAATGAAATTAATGGATTAATTTTACAGGAGGGCAGTCCGACAGCTGGCCTCGTGACTCCACGAGCTACGCTGGTCTGGCCTCGCTGCTGCCAATGGAGACGTGCCGCCGCCCCTCACCCCAGGCCGGCCCGTCCGGCTATGCCGCAGCTGCTGTCGCTCCGCCGTCGCCTCGAGCGCTCGAACAGCGCCAGGCCGAACAGTAGCGTCAACCACCAGGACCTCTGTAATTTGAGAAAATGCATTTGAGGTAACTAATACTCAAGTGAAGTCTGAATTTATGAAGCTAAGTTAGATTCCCGTAATTTCAGCCACAGATGTAAGCGTGCACTCAAACATCAGTAGCCAAAAGCGACTGGGAAAAGAATTAAGGTTTTACATGTATTGCAGGTGCCAAATACCGGCTCTTTGCCAACCGCAACACATTACCATTACAAAAAAAAATGTAAAAATTAATGGATTGAATGAAATTAATGGATTTATTTTACAGGAGGGCAGTCCGACAGCTGGCCTCGTGACTCCACGAGCTACGCTGGTCTGGCCTCGCTGCTGCCAATGGAGACGTGCCGCCGCCCCTCACCCCAGGCCGGCCCGTCCGGCTATGCCGCAGCTGCTGTCGCTCCGCCGTCGCCTCGAGCGCTCGAACAGCGCCAGGCCGAACAGTAGCGTCAACCACCAGGACCTCTGTAATTTGAGAAAATGCATTTGAGGTAACTAATACTCAAGTGAAGTCTGAATTTATGAAGCTAAGTTAGATTCCCGTAATTTCAGCCACAGATGTAAGCGTGCACTCAAACATCAGTAGCCAAAAGCGACTGGGAAAAGAATTAAGGTTTTACATGTATTGCAGGTGCCAAATACCGGCTCTTTGCCAACCGCAACACATTACCATTACAAAAAAAAAATGTAAAAATTAATGGATTGAATGAAATTAATGGATTAATTTTACAGGAGGGCAGTCCGACAGCTGGCCTCGTGACTCCACGAGCTACGCTGGTCTGGCCTCGCTGCCGCCAATGGAGACGTGCCGCCGCCCCTCACCCCAGGCCGGCCCGTCCGGCTATGCCGCAGCTGCTGTTGCTCCGCCGTCGCCTCGAGCGCTCGAACAGCGCTAGGCCGAACAGTAGCGTCAACCACCAGGACCTCTGTAATTTGAGAAAATGCATTTGAGGTAACTAATACTCAAGTGAAGTCTGAATTTATGAAGCTAAGTTAGATTCCCGTAATTTCAGCCACAGATGTAAGCGTGCACTCAAACATCAGTAGCCAAAAGCGACTGGGAAAAGAATTAAGGTTTTACATGTATTGCAGGTGCCAAATACCGGCTCTTTGCCAACCGCAACACATTACCATTACAAAAAAAAATGTAAAAATTAATGGATTGAATGAAATTAATGGATTAATTTTACAGGAGGGCAGTCCGACAGCTGGCCTCGTGACTCCACGAGCTACGCTGATCTGGCCTCGCTGCTGCCAATGGAGACGTGCCGCCGCCCCTCACCCCAGGCCGGCCCGTCCGGCTATGCCGCAGCTGCTGTCGCTCCGCCGTCGCCTCGAGCGCTCGAACAGCGCCAGGCCGAACAGTAGCGTCAACCACCAGGACCTCTGTAATTTGAGAAAATGCATTTGAGGTAACTAATACTCAAGTGAAGTCTGAATTTATGAAGCTAAGTTAGATTCCCGTAATTTCAGCCACAGATGTAAGCGTGCACTCAAACATCAGTAGCCAAAAGCGACTGGGAAAAGAATTAAGGTTTTACATGTATTGCAGGTGCCAAATACCGGCTCTTTGCCAACCGCAATACATTACCATTACAAAAAAAAATGTAAAAATTAATGGATTGAATGAAATTAATGGATTAATTTTACAGGAGGGCAGTCCGACAGCTGGCCTCGTGACTCCACGAGCTACGCTGGTCTGGCCTCGCTGCTGCCAATGGAGACGTGCCGCCGCCCCTCACCCCAGGCCGGCCCGTCCGGCTATGCCGCAGCTGCTGTCGCTCCGCCGTCGCCTCGAGCGCTCGAACAGCGCCAGGCCGAACAGTAGCGTCAACCACCAGGACCTCTGTAATTTGAGAAAATGCATTTGAGGTAACTAATACTCAAGTGAAGTCTGAATTTATGAAGCTAAGTTAGATTCCCGTAATTTCAGCCACAGATGTAAGCGTGCACTCAAACATCAGTAGCCAAAAGCGACTGGGAAAAGAATTAAGGTTTTACATGTATTGCAGGTGCCAAATACCGGCTCTTTGCCAACCGCAACACATTACCATTACAAAAAAAAATGTAAAAATTAATGGATTGAATGAAATTAATGGATTAATTTTACAGGAGGGCAGTCCGACAGCTGGCCTCGTGACTCCACGAGCTACGCTGGTCTGGCCTCGCTGCTGCCAATGGAGACGTGCCGCCGCCCCTCACCCCAGGCCGGCCCGTCCGGCTATGCCGCAGCTGCTGTCGCTCCGCCGTCGCCTCGAGCGCTCGAACAGCGCCAGGCCGAACAGTAGCGTCAACCACCAGGACCTCTGTAATTTGAGAAAATGCATTTGAGGTAACTAATACTCAAGTGAAGTCTGAATTTATGAAGCTAAGTTAGATTCCCGTAATTTCAGCCACAGATGTAAGCGTGCACTCAAACATCAGTAGCCAAAAGCGACTGGGAAAAGAATTAAGGTTTTACATGTATTGCAGGTGCCAAATACCGGCTCTTTGCCAACCGCAACACATTACCATTACAAAAAAAAATGTAAAAATTAATGGATTGAATGAAATTAATGGATTAATTTTACAGGAGGGCAGTCCGACAGCTGGCCTCGTGACTCCACGAGCTACGCTGGTCTGGCCTCGCTGCTGCCAATGGAGACGTGCCGCCGCCCCTCACCCCAGGCCGGCCCGTCCGGCTATGCCGCAGCTGCTGTCGCTCCGCCGTCGCCTCGAGCGCTCGAACAGCGCCAGGCCGAACAGTAGCGTCAACCACCAGGACCTCTGTAATTTGAGAAAATGCATTTGAGGTAACTAATACTCAAGTGAAGTCTGAATTTATGAAGCTAAGTTAGATTCCCGTAATTTCAGCCACAGATGTAAGCGTGCACTCAAACATCAGTAGCCAAAAGCGACTGGGAAAAGAATTAAGGTTTTACATGTATTGCAGGTGCCAAATACCGGCTCTTTGCCAACCGCAACACATTACCATTACAAAAAAAAAATGTAAAAATTAATGGATTGAATGAAATTAATGGATTAATTTTACAGGAGGGCAGTCCGACAGCTGGCCTCGTGACTCCACGAGCTACGCTGGTCTGGCCTCGCTGCTGCCAATGGAGACGTGCCGCCGCCCCTCACCCCAGGCCGGCCCGTCCGGCTATGCCGCAGCTGCTGTCGCTCCGCCGTCGCCTCGAGCGCTCGAACAGCGCCAGGCCGAACAGTAGCGTCAACCACCAGGACCTCTGTAATTTGAGAAAATGCATTTGAGGTAACTAATACTCAAGTGAAGTCTGAATTTATGAAGCTAAGTTAGATTCCCGTAATTTCAGCCACAGATGTAAGCGTGCACTCAAACATCAGTAGCCAAAAGCGACTGGGAAAAGAATTAAGGTTTTACATGTATTGCAGGTGCCAAATACCGGCTCTTTGCCAACCGCAACACATTACCATTACAAAAAAAAAATGTAAAAATTAATGGATTGAATGAAATTAATGGATTAATTTTACAGGAGGGCAGTCCGACAGCTGGCCTCGTGACTCCACGAGCTACGCTGGTCTGGCCTCGCTGCCGCCAATGGAGACGTGCCGCCGCCCCTCACCCCAGGCCGGCCCGTCCGGCTATGCCGCAACTGCTGTCGCTCCGCCGTCGCCTCGAGCGCTCGAACAGCGCTAGGCCGAACAGTAGCGTCAACCACCAGGACCTCTGTAATTTGAGAAAATGCATTTGAGGTAACTAATACTCAAGTGAAGTCTGAATTTATGAAGCTAAGTTAGATTCCCGTAATTTCAGCCACAGATGTAAGCGTGCACTCAAACATCAGTAGCCAAAAGCGACTGGGAAAAGAATTAAGGTTTTACATGTATTGCAGGTGCCAAATACCGGCTCTTTGCCAACCGCAACACATAACCATTACAAAAAAAAAATGGAAAAATTAATGGATTGAATGAAATTAATGGATTAATTTTACAGGAGGGCAGTCCGACAGCTGGCCTCGTGACTCCACGAGCTACGCTGGTCTGGCCTCGCTGCTGCCAATGGAGACGTGCCGCCGCCCCTCACCCCAGGCCGGCCCGTCCGGCTATGCCGCAGCTGCTGTCGCTCCGCCGTCGCCTCGAGCGCTCGAACAGCGCCAGGCCGAACAGTAGCGTCAACCACCAGGACCTCTGTAATTTGAGAAAATGCATTTGAGGTAACTAATACTCAAGTGAAGTCTGAATTTATGAAGCTAAGTTAGATTCCCGTAATTTCAGCCACAGATGTAAGCGTGCACTCAAACATCAGTAGCCAAAAGCGACTGGGAAAAGAATTAAGGTTTTACATGTATTGCAGGTGCCAAATACCGGCTCTTTGCCAACCGCAACACATTACCATTACAAAAAAAAATGTAAAAATTAATGGATTGAATGAAATTAATGGATTAATTTTACAGGAGGGCAGTCCGACAGCTGGCCTCGTGACTCCACGAGCTACGCTGGTCTGGCCTCGCTGCTGCCAATGGAGACGTGCCGCCGCCCCTCACCCCAGGCCGGCCCGTCCGGCTATGCCGCAGCTGCTGTCGCTCCGCCGTCGCCTCGAGCGCTCGAACAGCGCCAGGCCGAACAGTAGCGTCAACCACCAGGACCTCTGTAATTTGAGAAAATGCATTTGAGGTAACTAATACTCAAGTGAAGTCTGAATTTATGAAGCTAAGTTAGATTCCCGTAATTTCAGCCACAGATGTAAGCGTGCACTCAAACATCAGTAGCCAAAAGCGACTGGGAAAAGAATTAAGGTTTTACATGTATTGCAGGTGCCAAATACCGGCTCTTTGCCAACCGCAACACATAACCATTACAAAAAAAAATGTAAATTTAATAATATAAATTAATGTGGAATTAATGGGATAAATTAATGTTTAAATGTAAATTAATGTGGACAATCGGTTATCATACCTGATACATGCAGGATTCGTAAAAAACACATGCACAAACCTCTACCATACACAAGCACTATATACATACATTCACTATCACAAACTCAAGAACTCAAATGTTTGAATTTCAACAAACATTCTCGGATAAAATGTGAGTAGTTATCTAAAACTTAATAAATAAATAAATAAATATATGGGACACTTACACACACGGTCGTCCGTCCCCAAAGTAAGTAACTCAATACTTGTGTTATGGGTGACAGACAACTGGTGAATATATACTTATATATTTTTAAATACATACTTAAATAGAAATATACACCCAGGCTCAAAGGCCAACAAATTAATTAATAGAAAATGTTGGCCCTCGGCGGGGATCGAACCCGCGACCCGCGGAGCTGAAGGCAGGGTCACTACCCACTGCTCCAACGGGCCAGTCAAACAGTCAAAGTTAATAACAAATAAACTATACTTTTGCACTATTTAATACGAAGAAAATTGAAAAGTATTGACTCACCAGACAATTCCCGTTTCGAGATGCACTTCTCTTGAATGACGAACAAGGACTGAATGTCACTGAAACGTTTTATCGGTATATATAGTAAGACTCCACCGGAAACAATAACGGCACAGTGTTGCCCCTATTTAATCAAAAAGGGCGTGATTAGGGTTGCCACCTTTTTTTTGAAGAAAAATACTATTTTTCTTTTTAAATCAAAAAAATATAGTACTTTTAGGAAATTCAGGAAAAAAAATAGGACATCTATTTTCAATCATTATTTATTTTTCCATGATTATTTTTTATTACTTTTCGCTGGATAATGACACGGAGTTAGAGCGACTAACTAACTAAGCCCCGTAAATACATGAATGAGTTTCGTTCCTACATTCCCTATGCAGGGCTGCGGGTGCGTTCCATTCACAGTTAATTAAAAAAAGCACGACAATTGCAATTAGCGATAAAAATATAGTATTTTTCGTGCTATATTCTTTTTCTATAATATATAGTACAATTTAAGCTAGTGTTTTTCAATTTATATATACATTTATTAAAGCAGGGACCTCGAAGCATATAGCATTATAGTATATCCTTAGTGTTTTTATTGAACTGTAATAATATTGGGAAGTTTTATTTTTTAATTTTAAAATATAAGTAAAAATAAAACTAAAATAATAAAAATAAAACTTTTCCTTCTATAGTAATATTTATTGTGTATGCTTTATTGAAGTGTTGAATATCATATGTCAGTTATATTCTATGTTTTAGGTGGTTATTTCTGAATAGTTTTTATTCTTTCTGCGACAGACAATATGGATTACAGACATACTTTAATTATTTAACAGAAAGTTATTTGTTCAAGATACTTTAACATACTATCCCATTTAGTTATGCACATTTCAACTAGATTTTTTGTCTGAGTAACTGTGTCTGGTCAAGGCACTGCTACTGTTGTTGCAATGAATTCATTAATATCTGATACAATGGCTGATATTCTTCAAGTGAGTTAAAATGTTTCAAATATAAATCATTTTTGTTTGTAAACACAAAAATTGGCATGTGTATGTTTAAAGTAACGGCCTGTTATCCACCCCAGCAGTGGGAACCATAAGCTTCCTCTATCCGTTTTTTGGAGAGAAGTATTGTAGCAAAGACCTACCATCGCGTTGCTCCAATGCGGATTGGTAGGTTACGCATATCCCTAGAATTCGCTAGAAGTATGCGGATTTCCTTACCATATTTTCCTTCACCGAAAAGCGTGTCATAAATTGCAATTGCCAATTAGACATGTGCCTGCGCGGGGTATAAACCCATGATCGTCTTTACAGAGTCGAACGGCCTCACCGCTGAGCTATCCATAGCTTGTTCCATATTTATTAAAATGTATTTGCAATAATTTTCAGATGAACCTGGTCATAGCCAAAGAGAGTACTCATTGGGATGACGTCTGAGGGCTATATGCTGTTGATGCTTTATGGGATGAAGCACATGATTAGGTCAATTGATTTGACTAGATGAAGGCAAGTAAATATTTGATGTAAAGTATGTCAGTCTGTCCATTTCACTTTCTATTAAAACTGAAGCTTATATGTCTAATGGGCTAAGGGCCTAATCCGTTTGAGATATAACAAAAAATGTTTGGTACAATTTTTCCTCTATTATAGTGATGCAAAAAAGTGTGTGATATAAGAATAGCTTAAAAGACATATTAGTGATGATCATTGGAACTTTGTCACATACAATACAGTATTTGGAAAGCATAATATTTTTAGCCTGGTACTGCTAACAGTACAAAATCAAAGATATTTAACATAACACAAAGATCGTCACAGATACCCCTTATATTTTATTATTAAAAAAACAAAATTTATAATTATAGTCTCTATTCTATACTTAAAATATAACTGTAGACAAAGTTATAGACACGAAATAAATATTTTCCAGACACTATTTAAGACCAGTAGAAGCTAAAAATATATTTTTAAAATTTAAAATCTCTGTTATTTGTCAATGCATCATTCTCCTACCCTTATCCCACTCTAAATGCGGTAGGCACCACATGTTTTAAACATGTTATCACATGATTTGTTATCTTACGACCGGTCGCCTGCCCGACGTCAACTTACCTTAATCGGTTTTTGCGACACCTCGGTAAGAAATGAGGGTGGTCTATTCTACTCAGGGGATATCAATGCCAAGATTGTCTGTAAGACTACCTTTGCAAACTAATGTTCTGTCTATACATTATTAAAGAATAACTTATTTATTACAGGTTAAATATGCTGCGAACTCTTCCGCCGGGAAGTGTCCACGAGCCCGATGATGCAGATGAACATATATGAAGAGCTTCAGTCGAATCATAATTATTTAGCCTCATTTATTGACATTAGTAATAACATTTTACAGCGCGAATGCTTTTATTCACTAACAATTTATTTTGCCGCCTGAACCATTCGGAATTTTGGAATAAGGCTGTAAAAGTCCGCTTCAATGCTAGAGACTCAAGAGAAGGTTGTGTCTTCAAAATAGTATTCATATTAGTATAATTGACAAACATTATGAAGTTTGAAACTTCTTAACTAGGACCCAATGGATTTTTTCTCAAATCCGTGGATAAGGGGGCTCTAGCACACTAGAACGGATCATAATTTGGTTTCATTGTTTAAAACATGATTGGTTAATATTATTGTTTGATAGTTATAGTACCTTGTATTCCATCAGAAATATTTTCCAGACCCAAGCCATATCATATTACCGGTTCAGTATATTGATATATCGGTCATGTGCAGCAATAGCGGTACAACTCAAAAACTTATATTTTGAGATGAATGGGTTTAAAATTTTCATTACTCAGGAAAATGAATAACAATTGCTTAGTTGCTAGTTTAATTGTTAGTTTGCTTAAACGACGGGCTTATAATGAAATATGAGTTCTGCCTGTATTGCTGCTAAAAATTGTGTATTTTAACATTAACACCATTTATTCCTATTCAAAACAAGTGTTTTTACTTGTGTAGCAAAACTAAAAACCTGAGCAATCCTGGGAGTAATATATTTTCAAAACAGGATTATTTAAATTGTGAAATTTTTATAATTACGCTATTGTCTAATAAAACTGAAAGATTTGATCTAGTTAAAATTATATTATCCATCACAAAAACTTATATCTTTGGAATGGCATTATATGGCATGTAAAGTGTTAATTAGTCAAAAATGTATATAACTTAAAAAACTTTAATTCCTGGTTAACTTGCATTAATCATAAATATGATTTGTTAAAAGTTTTTTGCATAATCGTAATCATAATGCGAGTTAGACAACGGTGTATCAATTAAGGAGAATTCACAGTACTGCAGATACTTGGAAAACGATAATGGAAATGGAAAATTTTATCGCAAGTAAAGTTATAGAACTATGATACATGAGGCAAAAGTAACTAACTAATATTACTATTATTAACATTTAAAAATTGATTAAAAAATTTTATTATTTTACTATATATACTCCATAAGTATAGAAACATAACAAGATGTAAACAAACAAAACCATGTGATTCAGGAGTGACAAATATGTCATAACAATAATATTATTAACAAATGAAAAAATTGGGATTCAACTGCAGTTGTCAAAAGAATATCTCTAATATTTATAAATGTCATTTTCATAAATTGATTGGTATTTTCTAAAATTAAATATTTATACCTTTAGTATAGCAAAACAGCAATATATAATTTAATAAAATTCAGCAGATACAAATTAGCCAAGTAAACTACCTAAAATGGTAATTGGATTAACCAACGCAACATAATATCAATATTCTACGAGCTTCACTCTGTGATACTTAAATGTGTAGTAATTTAGTGTATTTAATATTATCCATCGTTTTCTTTAAAAAATTTATAATTCTTATTTATTGTTTCAAAGTTTGTAAAAATTATTGATAGCAATCACGCCATAATAAAGTGGTGCGAATACTATCAATAATTTTAAATTCTTTAAAAGAATTAAAAATTATATTAAATGTTAGTATAATGTGTTGTAATAAAAAAGGTACTTTATAGTAGGCAGATAATGCCTACTATAAACTACCTGTTTTGACATGTTTACATTTAGTTAAATACTTAACCCATGGAGTATAGTTCCTCATGATGTTTTCTTTCATCGAAAAGCTTGGTATCAATTGGCACATTAATTATGGCAAAATTTCACAATTTAATTCTTACTTTATATGTATAATTCCGAAGTGTTAACTGGTTTGATGGAAAATATTATACTTAGAGATAAAAACCACTAATATTCTATAAAACTACTACCAATATATCTAAAAAAGACTAATATTTATAATTTACCATCAAGTATACTCCTTTTAAGTATAATGTTTTTTCCTAAATACTAAAACGGTAAAAACGAAAGCATCTATTGTTTCAAATACTAATCTTGTAAATTTGTTTTCGAGTGAATACTTATAATTAATTATATTTAATAATAATATATAATAATTTAAATTACAATTCCTATATTTTCAAGATACATGATCGCCGATTCTGTTTCCTATTTAAAAATAGTAATCATTTTTGAAATTGCACTTTTAGCGTGTTTAGGAAAAAACTTTTTTTTTTTAAGAAGCATGCACATAGAAATGTAAAACGGCTGTTGAATATAATTTTTTTTATTACAGTAAAAGTCTATTAAAGAATTTCCTTAAATATTTTGTTTTATTAAAATCTAAAAATCATTATTAATATGTTACAGGAAAACCGGTTATCCAAATAATCGGTAAGAGTAAAATGCGAATCGATAAAACTTTGACATCACTAGTTACGGTTTTAGCGCACCAAGAACATCACTAATTTTACTACGATTTTACGTCATACGTTATATATATTACTACTCCATATGTGAGAAAGAGTCAGAGCTGAGACTAAATCCGTTTTTATGAATGAAACGGGTGAGAGGCAGATAGTTTTTTATGAATGAGAATGTAAGTAGCTATAGTGCTACTCTGCACCCCCCATACCACCAAAAATAGGCTCGCGGCAATGTATGAATCTCAACCATCTATTTTATAGTTAATAATCTATGATATAGTGTATAATCATATTATATTCTATGATCTATCATCTATGGTTGTAAAACATCTTCAGAAACTGAAGATATACCCGTTCTGAGCTTTGACTTTAATTACTGACCATGACAATTTACAAGGACAGAGGACATTCAAGGATAATGAGAACATGCAAGGATAATGAGAACATGATAATTTACTACGTGAATTAAACTAATGAAGAATATTATAACCAATTTGAAGACAAATACAATATAAAAATAAGGAAAAATAATTATTTACGCAAGACAAAATTATTGGATATGACTTCAAAGATTTAATAAGTAAATATGAAAAAGTTAAAAATGAAAGAAGAATATACTAAAGACGAAAACTCATTTTATTATTATGGACAATTGACAAGGCGGTATGGTCAACGACCTTAGCCTGCTCGTTTAGAAACGGGCGAATGGAAAAAAAAAATGTTAGTAGTCTGTGCATAGATAATACACTATATAGGATTGAGTCTGTGCGTACAATAATAGATGATAACGTTTTTATTGATAAAAGCTATATATTTACAGTTTACATATGTACTATCAACTATTACCAATTTTATTTTGATTTTGGTTTTTGCATAAGATTTTAAGATTATGTGTCTTATTATGCTGCTACTTTGATACTTGTTTTTTAAATTTATTAATTATTTAAGATAAAAATTAGAAGATTTTGTTAGAATGAAAAAATAATGGCTAGTAATGCTAATAAATCGAATAGTTTATTCGACGATGATTTTTTTGAAGATTCCTCACTTTTGGCTAATCTCGAAAACTCCCCTTTTAATGGAGCTTCTCGTCGATATCAAGACAAAAGTCTTAATAATAGTCTCCTCAATATAAGGTATAAATCCTCAATAGAGAATGAAAATTTAAATTGAAGTTGACTGAACTATAAAAATAACTCTTCCTTGCGAAAGAAAAATTTAAACAGGTGGTCTAACATCACTGCCAGACTGAAGTAGATCTATCTAGTAGCAGTATCTTCAGTCAATTAAATCAGTGTTTTACCAGGGTCTGCTTATTGTTGGGACATTAGCATAGAAGCATATTTATTAGTAAGATTATAATTTAAACCTCAAAATGTTAGGTATTACATACTTGGGTCACCAAACTTTAAATGAAAAAATCATTTTTGTGGTTAATTATAAATTATTCCTTATTGTTTGATAGCACTTATATAAGTCATTGCTTTATCTTTAATGATATAACAGTTTATAGTCAAAACAAAGAAATATAATATACTTTCAAAAAATATATGAGCAAGTTAACTTTCTTATCTAGTAAAAGCACAAACAGCATTCATAAAAACTAAATAACAAAACGAATTGCTAGGCAACAAGTTCTAACTTTTGGATTTCTTTTTACAGTGCTCTATGTTGTGATGAAGAGATCAGTGGATATGACAAGCTAACAGGAAAAATATGGGTTTACCCTACAAACTATCCTGTAAGAGATTACCAATTTAACATAATAAAAGCTGCCATATTAAAAAATACCTTGGTAAGTACTACTAGCATCTTTACAAAGAATTCTTATTTTTAATTTAGGCTTACAATTTAAAATTGGTCAGAATTATGGAAATGAAATGACTTGACTTTATTCAATAGTTGTCTAATTACCATAATTCATGTACTCGCTGGTAAGATGGGAGATACTAGGTAAGGATGAAATTGAATTGAGGACCTTACAAATATCCCACTTCAGGGATATTATCAGGTTCGTAAAAGCTAAGGGTAGATTAGAGCAGGTGACACTGTTGGGACAGCAGTAAAACCCTTGTCCCAACATGGGGAAATGGGTGGAATAGTCCGGAATAGGAGCTGGTAAAAGCCCTGCACCGACAGGCGTCCCTGAAATTAGATAGATACCATAATTCATTATTATTGTAGTGTATGCGGGTTGAGACATGTATAATGTACTTTGTACATTTATATACAAGACACATATATGTAATACATATATGAACATAGTCACACTAACTCACACTAGTACAAAGGTACATACACAGTCTCATGATGCACCACATGTTGACATGTTGTTACCTGTTAGTGCGTGTTTGAGCTTGTTCTATATTCATACAACATTAGTTCATAAACACTACAATTATCATTATAATTCAACACCAATTGATAAGATTGAGTTTGAGGTACTATTTTTGACTTAAAGAACATGCGAGTCCCAAAAAATGTTATGGAAGATTTTGTCAAGACAATACTGGAATTAAAATAAACTTATTCATTCTTGTAACATTGTAAACACCATATCCAAATTGATATAAATTTCAGAAAATTTCTTAATTAATGGTAAAATCATACAAAACTTCAGCTCAAACTACTTAGAACCTCAATAATCAGTTTGATGGTGAAATGATATAAAATGTATTAAATCTAATGTTTCAAATAGAAATATATGTACAATACATTATACAATACATTAACCTACCTACATTAAATCTTTACCTCAAGCAATATTCTTGTATCATCATTCTCCTGCCCTTATCCCACTCTAAGTGGGCTTGATGACAACATGTTTGTAACATGTTCTGCCTGATTTAGCTGGTGGTTGTGATGATTTGGCTACGTATTTTACGACCGGCCGCCCGCCCGACGTCAACCTACCTTAATCGTATTTTACGACTCCTCCGTAGAAAGAGGGTGGCCTATTTTACTCAACCGGATACCACACGGTGGGTCAACTTACCTTAGTCGCCTTTTAAGACACCTCGGTAAGAAATGAGGTTGGTCTATTCTACTCAGCAGGATACCACACGGCGGAAGCAATATCCTTGTATATTTGATACAATTTTCTTGACTTAATTAATGAATCTGATAATTTTATATCCTTTTAATTTGTTTCAGGTAAGCCTCCCAACTGGTTTGGGTAAAACGTTTATAGCAGCAGTGATCATGTATAACTTTTATCGGTGGTATCCTTTGGGCAAAATTATATTCACAGCACCAACTCGACCGCTAGTGGCACAGCAGATTGAAGCTTGTTATAACATAGTTGCCCTTCCACCTGCAGACACTGTTGAAATGACAGGTACATATTTCATGGTGATGTATAATCCATTTAGATAAAAATTTCCTTATAAAATAATATTAATAATATATCTTTATATATCCTCCTGCCCTTATCCCACTCTTAAGTGTGGTCAGCACAACATGTTATAAACATGCTTTAAAATGATGTGGCTGCATTTTTACGACCAGCCGCCTGCCTGACGTCAACTTATCTTAGTCGTATTTTCCGACACCTCGGTAAGAATGAGGGTGGTCTATTCTACTCAGCCGGATACCACACGGCGGGTCGTCTTACCTTAGTCGCCTTTTAAAATAATTTATACTGTACAATAATTGAAGATGATTTTCTAATCATTCATTCATCCTCTTGCCTTTATCCCACTCTAAGTGGAGTCGGAACAAGATGTTATAAACATATCGGCAGGCGGCCGGTCGTAAAATACTTACCCAAATCATATGACAACTTGTTATAAACATTTTACGACGTCTCCTAACCGTAGCGTCTTTTACAACACCTCGGTAAGAAAGGGAGTGGTCTATTCTACTAAGCTGGATACCAGACAGCTTAAGATGATTCACTAATCGTATAATGTATTGCAAAATTTGGTTTTAATATAAATAGTAAAAAAAAAATTATATTTATTAAATTAATATAAATATGCACCAAGCAAGTAAAAAAAACATTGTTTCTAAAATTTCATATAATTTTTTGGAAAACCATTATTTATACATGTATGTTTTAATATATATTTAAATATATGATTTTAGGGCACATGCCAGTAAACACAAGAAAATCGCATTGGCAAACGAAAAGAGTATTTTTTGCTACCCCTCAGGTTATATACAATGACATTAAGTCTGGCATATGTCCAGGACAGAAAATAAGGTGTCTCGTTATAGACGAAGCACATAGAGCCAGAGGGAATTATGCATATTGTCAGATCATTTCTACCCTGAATGAACTGGGACACACAATATACAGGGTGCTTGCTTTATCAGCAACACCTGGCAGTAAAGTTGAAGATGTCATAAATGTGAGTAAAATTAAAACTTAATGATACCATTAAACAATTGATGTTAGAGATAACAGAGATGTTAGAGTAAACAATTGATGTTATTCAAAAACATGTGTTTAATTATAAAATTTAATTCATAGTTATTACATATTTAATTAAAAAAGATGAAGGTGGGATTTTCAAACTCCATGTAATGTATACTTATTATCTTTAATATTTAAATGAGTTAACTTGTATGTATTTATATATTTTCGTAATCTCGGAAACGGCTCCAACGATTTTCCTGAAATTCAGGGGTTTTGGGGGAGAAAAATCTATGTAGCTAGGATAAAACCTAGCTAGACAGATTTTATTATTATTCTATCTAAAAAAAATCGTTTTATCCCCTGTTTTTGGGCATTACAAAATACTAAAATTTATATAAAACTCTATTTTTGCCATAAACTGTCAAGTCAGCGTAGCTTATTCTGGGAACGGGCAGTCTCAAGAAATGTAAATCTACCTAACCTAGAATCGATCCCCAAATTCCTAATTATTTTTTTCTTTTTTTTTGAAATTTCTTTTTTTCGGTCAACCAGTTATTAAAATATTATATAAAATATAATATGAATACATATGTATATTATAAAAATAAAAGTGCCCAAAAGCTGTTTGTCTGTATGTGATTGATTTTCTCAAAATTCACTGAACTGGTTTTGTACGCTTTTAACTCGAAAGCTATGTTAATACATACGGGTACATAACGGGTTTATGTAAATTGTGTTATAGAGGTCGCGCAGTGGAAAAAAAAACTGTACCACAATGTTCCCACGCGGACGAAGCCGTAGTCACATCATATCATCATAAAAATGATATGTTAATTACAAACAAATAAAATTCGAACCCATTTCTTTATAGTTGTTTTCCGTGTTGCAAAAACTGTATTTGTAATTTGTAGTATAACATCATGTGTTCTAGGTAGTAAAAAGTCTACACATCGCACACTTAGAGTTGCGTACAGAGAACTGTATAGATGTCGTGTCTTATAGCCACGCTAGAAAAATTAGTACCGTTGTAATTCCCCTTGGTCCAGAACTGACGCAGTTGAGGAAGCAATATGTAGAGGTAAGTCTGTTCTGGAAGTACATATGTTGAGATAGTGGCTATATAACTAACTATATTATATGATTTTAGATCATGGATGGATATGCAAGAAGACTAAAACAATTTAACATTCTACCACAAAATTTAGGAAATATGTCCAAAGGCCGGATTGTTATGCTTTATAAGGAATATCAAAGTAAAGATCGCGGGGCGCGGTATGTATATAGTCTAGAAATTGTTTACTACCGTCAAAAATAATATTAGGCAGTACATTTTGTGATGAAAGCTTATTTGAATGTTCATTTTCTCTTTTCTCTGATATCACTTCTCTGATTAGTTTATAAATAGTATCATTTTGGCATAATTCAATCTTTTTAAATACCGTTTCAAAAATAATTCCAAAAAAATAAATAAAATTGGCTTTGTCAGTAATGGTGGACTGACCTGGCGCGCTTGTTCGAACTGGAAAAAACAATGAAATTGTTATTTTCTCTACCACCAGTACTATTATTTTTTTGGTCAAGGATTTTTCCTTTCGTGTATCGTAATAGGGTATGGTCGTTGATCATTATAATCGTGTTTTTGAAAACGTAAAATAATTCCTGTGGTTAAATACTTCGCTGAATTCACTGTTTTTTTATATATAGAGTGCTGAGGTGTGTAGGTAATTAAAATTAATGTTGTATGTACCATCCTGTATATTTAAATCTGAGAATGGGATTTACAATTTCGTATGACATTCACAGGCACCCACAACATAATTATATCATGAAAGATTTTACATTAATAATATCTCTGTACCACGGATTGGAACTGCTTGTTAAACATGGAGCGAGGGTATTCCTTAATTTTTTCGACGAGCACCCGGAAAAGTCTTGGATTCAGTCTGATGACAAACTGACGGCATTGTTGGAGAGATTGCGTGATGATCTTGGAATCGATCCGCTGTCCTTGGATAGGAGTGTCTTACCTGATGGGACTATACCTGAAGTAAGGCCATTAAGGTTTTATGTAAAAAAAGTTAAATTTAATATTATAAATCTCTCTGTAACTTTGTTACATAAAATTTTGTAAAATTCACTTACAAATAATAAACACTAAAAAAATAATTAAATATTGATATGGAACCTGTAGATTTGTGTGTCAACTGTCACACTGTATCATTTCGCTCATAGAGTTATTATACTAGAGTAGAGGAGCAACACGCAGGCCTGTAAGTGAGTGTGTCAGAATAAATAATGTGAAGGAAAACGAAACTCATAAAGCTATCTTTGTCTTATCGCATAACAAAGAAAGACAGATAGTCTAATTCGATTTTTCTATATTATAATAGGGCACATTTTAGGCTTCCCTAATTTTAATATATTAACTCTATGATTTCGCTCCTCTGTCTATTACCCGACACTTTCTAGAATGCAATATTTTTAATAATTTCCTCGAAAATAGATAACCTTTGCGTGGACTTACGTCTTTAAATAACTATTCCTTAAGAATCTTAACACATACACGTCGAAATTTTTTATATTTTAGTACTGGAACATGATAGATGTGAAGTTTATTCTTTTAATATGTACTTTTAAAATGATTTGTAGATGCCAAAAGAGTTAAGTTTCGGTCATCCGAAGTTCGATAAATTAAAGGAAATTATGTTGCAACATTTCAAAAACGCGAAGGAAAAAGATCAAGATACCAGAGCTATAGGTAAGAATATTTAAAAATAATACTCAATAAGACTGGAGTACTTGCAAAGTGCATTAACCAAAAGGCATTCTTTTGAGAGAGTTTCGCTAAATTAACCTCGAAAGCTATATATCCATTAAATTGTATCGTAAAATCCGTTTGACTAGATCGTTTTTGTAAAATATTGTGGTAAAAAGATTTATTCATAATTATTTAGTTCTTCAAATCGATTTGTCAGAATACAAATGGAGCATATCAAGTATAGTCCATTAATAGATAAGTCCAGACTAGGGTGGTATGAATATGTCATAAAATTAGCTGTTTATCACGTGACCAAAAGGTGTTTTAAAAAGGAATGTTGGTGTATATGTGATTAGAAGGAGGGAAATATGGATGGACTGTGTGAAGTATGCATATAAAAGGAGTAGTGCCAGAGTTGACGAATGATAGAAAAGGATGGAAGATTAAACATATTGTGCCAATCCTACTAGTGGGATAAGAGAAGGAGTATTATAATAATTAATATTCATAAATAAATTCTTTTTTCTAGTGTTTTGCGAATATCGAGAAAGTGTGAATCTAGTCCATTGCTTGCTGCTACAGTGTCGACCTCTAATAGTTCCGCAAATGTTTGTTGGACAAGGCGCATCTGGTAGGTATATCAGGTGTTGATATATAAATTTAGTACCATAGGATTGTACAGAACATGTTGTATTAAATCATCATCTTCCAGCCTTTATCCCACTCTAAGTGGGGTCGGCACAACATGTTATAAACATGCTGTCACATAATTTGGCTGTGTTTTTACGACCGGCCGCCTGCCTGACGTCAACTTACCTCAGTCGTATTTTACGACACCTCGGTAAGAAAGTGGGTGGTCTATTCTACTAAACCGGGTACCACACGGTGGGCCAACTTACCTTAGTCGCCTTTTACGACACCTCGTAAGAAATGAGGTTGGTCTACTCTACGGAGCCGGCTACCACACGGCGGGTTGACTTACCTTAATCGCCTTTTACGACTCTTCGCTAAGAAATGAGGGTGGTACTATTCTATTCAGCCGGATACCACACGGCGTATTAACATATTGTATTAAATATATTTAATTAATATATAATGTAACCACGAAAAAAGATTATATTAAGATACAATATTATAAAATTGTTATATATTATGTTTCTGTGTGTCTATCTCGAAACGATTCAATGTATTATCAATAAAGCTGAAATATAAACCTGTGATAGCCCAGTGGTGATAGTGTGCGACTCCTTAAAGGAGGTCCCGGGTTCATAAAACCGGCAGGTTTGAGTTTCAATCATTATCAATGAGTTTTTCTGTTAAAACTTATGAATATTTGCATTTTATCACAAGTTGAAGGAACATCGTGAAAAAAACAGCCTATTTTGAGAATTCTGAGTATATGGTAATCTGTCAAACTAACTTGGAGCTGCATAATGGGTCTTAGCTTTTGCTCTTTTCTTCAAAAACGGAGACAAGAGGCTTATTATGATAAGTGGCTGTCACTTTACTTTTACCATCAATAAACAATGGATATAACAAGAAGGTAGTTACCTCTTTACATGTGTGTATATAAGGGGCTGTTCAAGTATTACGTAAGCAGATTTATTATAATTATTCAATAATATATTATAATTTAAGAGTGAGGGTTGCCATTCGTGTAATAAGTAAATAACTAACGATGACGTAATCTTCATCTAGACTCCCCAATCCCCCATATCATCCAAAATAAGCAAAGCAAAGACCCCCCGTCCCCCCATAGTGCTCACGTAATACTTGAACGGTCCCTAATATGTTAAATGTATATAACTCATATCTATAAAATGTTACTATTACAATGATAGTGTCTATTATAGGACAGAAATTTGTCAATAAGTTTGAAGAATAACTAAACTAAACTTGAACGTATATTTTTTTGTCAAATTATGTTACTTTAGAGTTGCCTTTTTTGTGCAGGGAAAAACGGTAAAACTGTAGTATCCCAAAAGCAGCAATTGCGAGTCATGCGCAGCTTCAGGTCTGGTGACTGTAACACCCTGGTCTGCACGTGCGTGGCCGAGGAAGGGCTGGACGTTGGCTCCGTAGACCTAATCATTTGCTTCGACATATCTACGCGATCGCCTGTAAGGCTGGTGCAAAGGTAACAGGTTGTTGAATAGCCATAGAGTTATTATACAATAGGTGACTAGTAATATCCCGCGGTTTCACTCGCGAACATACCGATCTCATGGCAGTCTACTAAGTAGTACTATATATATCATCAATATATTAAAGTTTCCGCAGCGCATGCGATGACAGATTTTTATGACTATTTTTTACACCTTATTATATTTTTAGTATGGATCCCTATTTTTTTTAATGGATCATAATATAGCCTATGTTGCTCAGTAAAGATTTCCAATGGTGAAAGAAATTTTGAAATCAGTCCAGTAGTATTTGTGTGAAAACATTACAAACATACATACAAATTTTTCCTTTTTATAATATTAGTATAGATTATTATACATAAACTAGGGGAGCTATAGGCCTCTGAATTTCCTACAAATAATAAGAGAAACACGCTTGTCTTAGTGTAATAACACATAAAAAAGAGACAACCACATTTGCTTTCTCTTTTCTTCCATGGACACATTTTAGTCTGGTTAGTATTATAATAACTGTTTGAATCGAGTCAAAAGACTACGTAAATTAGTGGCCCGGATGACTTCGTAACTAGTCGGGCTAGCCCGATAGAATAAGACGTGAGTATAGCCGGTTTCTATACATTAACTATGAATACTACTCAAGATATTGAATAAATAATAAATTAAGTAAATCACTCTCACATTTCTCATCTGTAAATTATTCCACGCTAGCGTAACCCGCGACTTTATCCGTGGTACCCGTGACTTTATGTAGGGGGTTACGGGGTTCTATACTGCGTCCATCATATTATCAGTCTTTTGACAGCTCACGCTCATTAAGTTTTGTATTGCTTACGTACAAATATCATACAAATAATATTTGTACTTTATGGATGGGTACCGCCCACTTAGTGATGTCACACATAATGGTTTCTACGATTATGCCACAGATTAAAAATAATCGGTAGAAATCGATGTTACGAGTATTAAAAGACATTTAATAACATTATATAAAGTTTTACTTTCTTCTTAGTTAATACATGAATACAAATAAAACAATCAGGATATTTTAATTTATTTTATTAGCACGAGTCGTCGGAATGATAATCAACACTAGACTCCTCCGATGAGGAGTCTTCAGTAGCAGTTATTATTAGCTCTTGTGTAGATAATATATTATCAAACGCAATATCACGTTCCCAATCAGAGAATATTACTCTTTTAGTTCTTTCCACCACACTTGCCCAGTTCTCGGCCGTTACGTGGGTGCAAGCATTTTTTAGCAATTGCAACATTTTATTCGCTGTGAATGGGGGGCTTGTATTGCATCTCGCAGCATGCCCTTTTACTTGTGCCCATATAAGTTCTATTGCGTTGTACTGGCAGTGGTATGGAGGAATCCGAAGAACAGTATGGCCATATTCTGCTGCCATTTCATTGATTACATAGCGTTTTGCTCTCTTTTTGGTTTTTAATATTTTTATTAATTCAACTTTTAACATTGAGTCGTCCACATTTTCTCCATTGTCCCGAAGCCAATTAATTATTTCATGCTTTTTATTAGCCTGTGTTGGCATTTTGTCAATTTGACGGGAGTGGTAGGGCGCATTATCAATAAAAATTATTGATGGTTCTTCCAATGAAATGAGCATTTTTTTGAACCACTCTTCATACACATTTGCATTCATCTCTTCGTGGTAGTCATTTGATTTCTTCGATTTAAATGCCAACAGTGCGTCTTGTACAAATCCTTTTGCTGTACCTGCATGGCAAATGATTAGGCGCTCACCTTTTCCCATTGGTACTGAGGAAGTGGAATCAGCAGTATCATCAGTCCAGAAACGAGATAGTGTGTGGTTAGCGTTGAGCCATGTTTCATCCGTGAAAACAATATTTGCCCAATCTTGTATTTTCTTTGCCTCTCTTAAAAAATCACAACGTGCTATAGCTATATCTGTGCGTTCCATTAATAATTTTCTTTTATTTAACTTTTTATATGAAAAGCCAATTGTGTTCAAAACTTTGACCAAAGAAGATTTTTCACCATGAAATAGACCACTACTTTTCAAAGAAACAATAAGTTTTCTCAAAGTTGGAATTTCTTTTCTCAAGTAGTAATCTAGTTTACGTAGGTTATCATTAATCGAATTACTTAGGTACGTAATTCGATTAATGATAGTAGGTACTATAATCGGAATGGTATCGCATACGAGAATCTTTAGGACATCACTATCGTCAATCTGTCAAAAGATGGTTAATATAATGGACAGTGTTTAGCTCTTCTCTAGTTTTTGAAAAATATATGTTTGTACCTGTTTTCAGACATTGAAAATCTGTAACGAAATTATTACAAATAAAATGGTTAATTTCGCTTTCATTTGTAAAGTCATTGTAGCTCAATGTGGAATGGGCAGTCTAGAGAAGTAAAAATACCCCGGTTCAAGCCCCACTTGCCCAAACATTTTTTCTTTTTTTATTAGTTTCATCTTTTTTATATCTTCTAAAAAATGGCGAGCAACGCTCGGTCACCTGGGTACTAAAATTTAATTGACGATTCAAAAGTGCTTGTAAAAAGCTTCAATGAAGATTATTTTCATTTGATTTGATTTGCAGATGTGGCCGCACTGGACGTGAGCGTGGTGGACAAGTTTATATTCTGGTCACAGAAGGTCGCGAACATCAGGTATGAAATCTTCTACAGTTAGGATAGTAAGAGGGAAATATAAGTGTAGATACAAAGAGAGAGTTAAGTTTCGTATATTACTGTAGGGGCAAGAGAGAGAGATGTGCGTGCACAAATCTCTTTCTCTCATAGCCAGTGCATAAACTATATATACATAAGTATAGATAAAGCTAAAGAAGTTTTTCTTTAGTCATGTGGTGTAAAGCAAGGGTGGGCAACCTTTTTAATCAACGGGCCAATTTAAATTTTAAATTTTTTTGGCGGGTCACACATGAAGTAACACTTATTAATAATTAAAAAAACTTTAATTTTAATAAATATTAGAATAAAATAAAAATTAAGTTAAGTTTTCAGTTTAGTATGTACTACCACTTTTTTGTAATTAATTTTATTACATTATGTTAATGGGTTAAAGTCTATAAAGTAAAGTTTTTTTAAACAATGTTAAGTTTTTATCTTATCCTTATTCCATAATAATTATTATATAATTCAACAATATAAATTAAAAAAAAATTATTATTCAATTGTAAAACTTGTTTTTTAGACCCTTATAGACTGTATGCGACAAAGGGATGGCTTAAACAAAAAAATATTACAATCAAAAGAAGTCGAGAATAATTTATACAAGTTAAACCCTCGCATGATACCTCGTGATTTCGTACCAGAGTGTCAGAAAATGTATATAACCGTGCCCAAAACTGGGGACGGTCAAGGTGGTAAGGACGTTGAAAAAATTAAAAAGGTAAATCGATATTATCGATCTTAAATTTAAATCAATATATCTTAAATAATATGTTTCGGTTTTGTTTTGTTATGCTATTCAAATTTATTAGTAATAATGTTTCAACAAAAATGGTAAAATATTATTAGTATGTATATAACGTGTTCAATTAATTTAATAAAAATAAAATAATTTTAATTTACAATAAGTATAGTAAAAGATAGGTAGATTAGTTTTATCGGGCGCTCACAGCATGATATACAAGAGGTGACCGCCCACACCTCCCTCAGTCCCCGTTCTCTACCCCGCAGGCGAGGACTGAATTAAACGGTTAGCCATATACACTTAAGTGTTTCTCATAAATCGCCGTCCATTGGTGAAAACTGCATGCCAATTTGTTTAGTAGTTTTTGAATTTATCGCGATCAGATAGACGCTGCGGGTGACTTTTGTTCCATAATATATAATGTATTTTTACGATACGATTTTTTAATATATTTTATTTTATTTTTATATATTGATCCATCCGATTAATTAAGACGCTGTATGAATTAATATATAATATGTTCAGGCCAGTTATTGGCGAAGGCAGGATGTAGAGAAAGTTTTAGGTGTCAATTATGCGACTAGCTGATTAACATTTCATTCCAATTAATTATCTAAATTAATAGAGAATAATCTTTTTAAAGTAAATGTTCGCGCTTACTGCGTGCCTTCGATAACTGCAGTTGGTGAACATAGTTAGGATAGGCAGACAACCGGCAATTTCTCCACCCCGAATAATCAAGGATACTGACCTTTGACTTAGAGGCTTCTTCTTAAGTTATGGCGTCCACGCCACTCCGGCCGGAGTATAACCACAAAAAACTTAATCCACCTATATCCATCGAATCACAAATATAATTGTTCCGTAATAAAGTTTATACACACAAACACCGAATTATCCGTTATATTTCGTATATATTAATACGATAATCCACCAAACGTGTAACGCGGCCGACCGATCTTCTTTTTCTGTGTGACATTAATTAGTCACCTACCCACACCTCAGGTGCAGCAAGCCCCGATTACCCTCGGTGGAAAAAATTGCTCGAACAGTAAAGAATATTAAGATGCTACTACAATGGGTCCCCTCACATATTGGTCTACCAGGTAATGAGGAGGCTGACGCTTTAGTAAAACGAGGATGTAAACAAGGAAAATTATTTAATTTCATGATTTATTATTCGGAACTTTTGCCAAATTATAAAAATTATGCCATCAGAATTGGAAAGAATACTTTAACTTAATTTCTTTGGAGAAAGGGATTTGGTATAGGACAATGCAGTGTGAGTCTCCTCATATACCGTGGTGGTGTAAGAGTCAAATTAGTAGGAAATTGTTAGTATTTGCTCACCGTGTCAGGTCGGGACATATTCCGAGCAACAAATTCAAGTTTTTGATGGGAAAAACTACTTCCCCCATGTGCGATGTATTTCATCTACATATTCCGAGCAACAAATTCAAGTTTTTGATGGGAAAAACTACTTTGTATGTCATCTAAAATCGATGACATAGATCATTGGCTGATGGAATGTTCCCGATTTGACTCGGCTAGGAATTCTATGTTAAATTCAGTGAGTTTGAACAAATTGCAAGTTGTTGCCTTCCATAGTATATAGTCAAAATCTGATTCGGAGGAAGCATGCAATTTGTTCAAGCTCTTTTTGATAGGCTCCTTATTATAGTTTGGTTAGTCTAGTTTTAGGGTATAATAGGGCTGTAAAAGTCCTTTAATCACAGAATAAAAAAAAAGAAAAAAAAGATGCTACTAATATTGTAGCACGTTTATTGTTTTAGGGACAAAAAGATTTAAGAAATATGTTGTTAGATCAGCCATCGACAAGTAAAGCCAGTATGGCCAATAACTTTCTTCGAAACGACGAATGGCTTACAAAAGCAGAGTTTGACGCTATATATCCAAACGGCTATCGACAATGCCAATTCTTCGCAGAAACTTTGGAATACTGGTCCATGAGTAAAGGTAAGTATCGACGATCATTTATTTTTTGAATTTTAATATTTAAATAATATGAATTAAATTAGATATTAATATTTAATGGAAATGTTGCTGTTAGGAACCCTAAGAGTTGTGTATCTGTCTGTGTAATAAATCATATCTTAAGATGGAACTGATATAGAAATAGGAAGAATTATTTACATTGCTACTCGTATCACATCATCCTCTTGCCCTAATCCCACTCTAAGTGGGGTCGGCACAACATGTTACAAACATGTTGTCACATGATTTGGCTTCGTATTTTACGACCGGCCGCCTGCCTGAGGTCAACTTACCTTAGTCGTATTTTACGACACCTCGGTAAGAAATGAGGGTGGTACTATTCTATTCAGCCGGATACCACACGGCGTAATACATCATAACATAAAAAAGTATCATAAACCGGCTGAGTAGAATAGACCACCCTCATTTCTAACCGAGCTGTCGTAAAAGGCGACTAAGGTAAGTTGACCCACCGTGTGGTATTCGGTTTAGTAGAATAGACCACCCTCCTTCTTACCGAGGTGTCGTAAAATACGATTACGGTAAGTTGACGTCAGGCAGGCCGGTTGTAAAAACGCAGTCAAATAATGTTACAGCATGTTTATAACATGTTGTGCCGACCCCACTTAGAGTGGGATAAGGGCAGGAGGATATATACTAAGAACTATCTTAATTTTTCAGAAATATCTGAATCTAAGAGAAGTGAGGCGCTCTTAAAGCCTTCAACTTGGTTAGATTTACAGAGGACTTTACAGAAGACAGTTACGGTGGGACATTCAGCTGATACGAATATACTAACAGAGCTCCTTCGATTCAATGTTGACCGTGGCTCCAATTTACCGTTGTCTAATCCGAGTAAGTTATTTGAATTATTAATAAATTAATTAAAAGATATAAAAAAAACGGTGACATGTGGTTATCGATCCCAGGTTTTTAAGATTATTGCTTCGCGCGTTACCATTAGGCTATCATAGCTTTGCATTTGAGAGCTCAAATATCATTTGCTTTCTATCTATTTTAGTGGTTTTTTTAATGTCCAAAAACAGGGATAAAAAGAGATTTAATAATATCTAACTAGATTGATTTTCCCCCCAAAACTCCCCTACATGCCGAATTTCAGGAAAATCGGAGCCGTTTTCGAGATTCAGTGAATATATATACAAGATTTACTCATTTAAATATTAAAGGTAGTTGTGGGTTTGCCGCCTAATTTCCTGCTGGTTCTTCTCGGTAAGAGCACCTTTCGGAACCACTCGTAGCTTTATTATAATTTAACGACTCAAAATGGCTTGTAAAAGCTATTTTGAATGTCATGTTAATTTAATTCAAGAGATATAAAATAATTGCGAGCCCGCTACTCTACGCCATTATTTTTTGGACACTTTGTTATATATTTTTTGACTTAAATATTATAATAATTTTTACTCTTTGTTTACATAATCATATCTATTCTATTTGCTATGTGTATTCTGTATAGAAGAATATAGTGCAATACATCATAACATTAAAAAATAGCATAACAACATAGAATAACTATTCTCAAGAAATGTACTGGTGTGAAAAAAATTGTTTGTAGAAAATTTTAACGTTATTCTACCACGTTATTCTAAGCTTTTCTTTAAACGAATACGAGTTATAGCTTTAACCTTTTTTGTTTCAGTTCGCAGTAGCCAAGATATCTTTAAAAGTGGGACTATTTCGTCACCTAGTAAAACAAAACCAAATAAGAGGAAACAGAAGGTTCCCATATCTAATTCACCAAATAAAAATGGTGATATAAGAGCCCTATTTAGTACTGCTAGTACTAGGTCGACCAAAATTTATACTAAGTTAATTAACGACTTGGATATAGGTGATAATATGCCTACAAGACTGATTAATCTATTAGTGGATTTATCTCTGGACAAAACTAATTTCAGAAAACAATGTTATATTTGTCAGAATGTCTGCAATTGTACTATTTTCCAACACTTTGCTAAAAAGAGACCTTTTTTTAACTCACCTATAAGGAAACCTGACTTGCCAGATATAAAACTAATTGACAACTTTAATACTGAATTATTAAAACATTGTGTTCAGAATAAGTCTGATAGTTGTGTTCCCCATGAAGATAATAATGAACTAGAATTCAACGATGAAAATATTTCGAAAAACTTTGACTTGCAATTTGACTTGGATTCTTTTGAAGACGATTTACAGAAAAACGATGAAATAATTTCCATAGAATCTGATGATAATATAAATAAATATTTTGATGTTGGTGAAGATATTTTTGCTGATAGCCCGCCTTTAATAGAAGAAAATAACAAAAGTGTTAGTGATGCAAATAAAACCTTGGAATATTTTGGATTAGATAGCATTGATGATATGTTTGAAGACTCTAAAGAATCGGATAATAAAGAAACATTAAAAACCATTACGAATTCCATAAAGCATAACAGAGTTAATCAATCTCCATGTGAATCTCTTATAAATTTGTGTCCGACCAGTCCTTCCATTTTATCTGGAAGAGTTAAATACATTGACGCACAATCGACGTCACCTATTCTTTGTAGTCAAAGTAAAAATAAACCCACTAAGAGCAACATCATGAAAAGTCCTAAACATGCGACTACAGTTAAAAAAAAACTTAATTTGAAAGTCCGAAAAGTGTCAGAAACTTTAACACCGAAAATAGAACAAGATGTAGATAAGACACATAACAAAAGTTTGTTGACAATAACACAACTTGTTAATATGATCAATAATCCTGACGACAAAAGTCCAATATTAAATAGAACTGAAACAAAAACTCCACCTAGTGGATTAAAAGAAACAACAATATTAGACGAATTTGAAAGAAGTTCTTCTCCTATACTTTTAACTCAGAGAGACAGATGCAGAAGTACTAATTCTAGTGATCTAAAAGAACAGAAAATTTCAAATTCTAGAATAAATACAACTCCCAATGTTATTATAAGTGATAGTGATAGCGACTTTGAGGACACGAAAGTACATGATAATAAATCGCGAAATACGGAAAGTACGAATCGTACTCCTAGTAAAAGGAAAATAGACGATGTGGATGAAATGATAGCTTCACCATACTTTAGTAAGAAGCAGAAGTTAGATGATGATCGCACTAAACCATTGTCTTTACAAGAGAAAGTGCTGGCTGCTTTAAAATTTAATAATAACGAATCGTTTAAAAACAATACTAACGCGCATTTTGTTATGATTTCGCCGACTTTCCAATCTCAAAAAGAAAACGAAGATCCCTCGCCAATAAAAAATAACGGTAGGGATAATTTCAAAAATGAACTTGCAATGTTGCAAGTGTTTCGTCGTGATAGTAAAATAAAACAGAAAAAATCGATTATGAGCGATAATACAAATATAGAAGGTTTTCACTTGTCAATGTCAAGAAAATTGAGATTTGATGACAGTGATGATGATTTTATTGATGAAAAACCTAAGAAAAAAACCAAACATGACAAAGATGTAAAGAATAAACGCATTGTTAAACACACAGTGAAAAAAGTAATGTATTGGATATTTGGTGTAAAATTTGTTGAAATAAAAATATGTATATAATTGTTTTATTAATGAATTTTCAGAAAAGAAAACCAAACGAATTTCTTGATTTAGAGGCTGAATTATCTGATAACGGTAGCAGTGTGAGCGGCGACGAGTTATCCGATGAAAGTATTGGAAGCATTATTGACTTTATTTGCGACAAGAATATCTCACATGATGAGGAAGATATGCACGCTCTTTATTTAAGATCGGTCAAGTAAGTTACTTATAATGTTGTATGCGGATCGTAAGCACGAATCTTATCAAAGTCTAAAACAAAAAACATCGTAGAAGAATGGAAAAACTGAAATAGTTTTAACGATTATTTTTGAGTCACTATATATATTGGTAATTTATTTATCATCATAATAATTCTCCTGTTTTACATGTTTTAAACATGTCGTCACATGATTTATAGGTATTTTACCGGGCGCTAGCGTGATGTCAACTTATCTTAGTCGCCTTTTTGAAACCTCGGTAAGAAAAGAGAGTGATCTATTCTACTCAGCCTAATACCACACGGCGGGTCAACTTACCTTAGCCGCCTTTTACGACACGTGGATAAGAAATGATGATGGTATATTTTACTTAGCGGGATACCACCCTGCGGATCAACTTAACTCAGTCCCCTCTTACGATACGTATAAAAAGAAATAAGGGTGGTCTTTTCTACTCAGCCGGATAACACACAATTAATTTATCATAAGTTCGAAAAATTCCTTCATTGGTTTTAAGCCTAAGTATACAATGTGTAATAATTAACCTAACACTCATATTAGAATCGAAAAAGCGATACGTTAATTACATTCGAGCTTTATTGAAAATTGTACTTACTATTTAAACTTTATATTTTTTTAATTATCTCATTATAGGAGTCCAGTGAAAGGGAATTTTAAAATCCCTCAACTGCCTAATAGGTATGATAAGATTGAGGTTCTATCACAATACGTAGAAGATGACACATATGAAATGGTAAGTTTTTAAATTAATATAACAAATTATTAATAGAAATTTATAGACTTTTGCATTTATATAAAACTGTAAAAACCCATGAACTAACTTGACAACACTCTTTTTCTTCTGAATTTTTTTTTGTTAAATATTTATCTCAAATTAAATATATTTTTTACCTATGTTGTCTATGTTTCCTAGAAAATCAAAAGCTAGATCCTTAATTATGGTACTTAAATCAATTAATAACACTGGTCAACACTGTTTTTGTCACATGAACTTAGTGGTCATTTTTGTTTAGGTTGGCAACCCTTCTTTAAAAAAAATCTATAGTTTCGTTCCAGTCACGTCCAGTTTTTTAGTGACAGCTATAAATGCATTTCTAACGAGTCTAAAAGAGTCACTACATAAAGAAAGTGTGGCCCACAAGTGAATTACTTACAGGCCATAAAAATGTTAAAAATGATCCTTTAGTAAACCCTGATGACATATTTTTACCACCGATGCATTTAAAACTTGGCTTACTGAAAATTTTTGTAAAGGCTATGATGCCTAAAGACGGCAATGGATTTTAATATCTAAAACAAAAAATTCCCAAACTCAGGCGAGGCAAAATTAACTTCTTGTAACTTTTATATTTTGTAAATTATATAATAATATGCAATTTAATTATACGGAAACTTATAAAGGATAAAGATTTTAAAGAGAAATTGAATTATCTAGAAAAAGTTGCCTGGAAAAGTTTTGCGAACGTTGTCCAAATTTTTTAGGAAACTATAGAGTGAAAAATTACTTAAAGATTTAATAAATGAAATTCTAATGTCATATAAAGCTTTGGGATGTGACATGTCCTTAAAAATACACATGCTGCACTCTCATTTGTATTTCTTTTCTGCAAACTTGGGAACTGTGAGTGATGAACAAGGCGAGAAGTTTCATCATGACATTTTCTTAATGGAGAAGCCCTACCAAGGGAAACGGAGTACAGGAATGCTATCAAATTTTTGTTGGAATCTTAAAAGAGACCTACCAGAAGCTAAATATTCCCTAAAATTTAATTTATCTATTGTACATTAAACAATAACTTCTTTAAGAGTAGCTAATTTTCTATTTACATATACAAAAATAATAAATTTGTCTATCACTATCACTAGGATACCTGACGTGTCATTTTTTCCCCCTTGATATATTATTGCTTGAAGGCCCTAATGTATTTAAAATTTGACATCAGTTTTCGTGTGACAAAAAAAAAAAAATTTTGTCGACCAGTGTAATCAGTTAACGCATTCGATTAAAACTAAGACAGTGTCCATCTATCTGTATTGAACTTTGAATAGTGAATTATTATTTTTTTGAATACTACATATATTTACTTTTTGTTTAGGACACAATAATAATATTATCATTACTTTTGTATTATGGAACTTCCCAAAGTAACGCGTAATTTTATAAATTTTTTAGGACAGCTTTTGTGTTGACTCTCACATTGGCTTAACGCAAGTCAACGAAGTGTCGGAATTGGAGATCGCAGAGAAAATATTAGAAGAAAAGAAAAGGAGTAGGAAAACTAAACTTAGACCAAAGTCGCCAAAGGAAAATGGTGATAGCCCGATAATTAGAAGGAAAGCTAAAAATTCTAAACGGCAAATACAGAGTGACTCCGAAGATAGCAGCTAACAGATAATATTTATTTTGTATTGGATATGTGAAACCAGCATTGGTTAATTAATAATCTGTGATATTAGAAATATCAACGGGTATCCAAGTTTAATAAGTTCGTGGCGAAATTTATATAATATATTACTAATTTTATAAATTAGTGAGTTATATTAAAATAAGTTACCCCTAACCTTTCCTCCTAGAGTTGAGCGCGTTAGCTAATAGGCCAATCGTTTGCGCTAACTTTTGGTACGGCTAACTTTATAATTAAGAGACTATCAGACGATAGTCTCTTAATTATAAGTTGAAGAATAATTAGCAAAGCCTTATTATTTCACAAAATAAAGATAAGACTGATGTGCTTATAAAAGATGTAAAAAACATGTATATACATATATAAATTATTATAAATGATACCTAGAAAAACAAACAGTGTGATAACTTAGTTCAAGTGACCCTCTTTGCCATCCCAACTGGGATTCGTAGTTTCTTTTATATTGCAAATATGCTATATGTAATTAATAATAATTTGAATTTTTGTATATTTTGTGTGTTTTGGATGAGATGAAACGATATTAGTTTTGTTTTTAAATTATCATCAAGCCATGTTATACAGATAAGAATATTGTTACTTATCATATGACATACATATAGGACCTTTCTATATCAATAGTAATATATAAATTTGGAAAAGTCTACCACTATGGTCGTTTTAATATGTGCCTTCTCTGTCGTTGACTTAAAAAATAGTTTTCACACTTGTTTTTTGTTGTAAACTTTTTCAAATATTTTGGTTTTTAATTTTTTTACTTTAAAGATACCTACTCTAACTTCAAATCATGCTGTATGGGTTTATTTTATTAAATATAGAGTAATTTAATATTGTATTTGTTATTCTCTTACAACTCGTTTTTTTTAAATAATTTTATGTGAAGTTAAAATCTCAATGTTAGTAACATTTTAAATAGGAGATAATTTTGTTTATCTTATATATATATATATCCTCCTGCTCTTATCCCCACTCTAAGTGGGGTCGGCACAACATGTTATCAACATGCTGTAAGATGATTTGGCTGCGTTTTACGACTGGCCGCCTGCCTGACGTCAACTTGCCTTAGTCGCATATAACAACACCTCGGTAAGAAGGAGGGTGGTCTATTCTACTAAACCGGATACCACACGGTGGGTCAACTTACCTTAGTCGCCTTTTACGACACCTCGGTAATAAATGAGGGTGGTCTATTCTACTCAGTCGGATACCACACGTCGGGTCGACTTACCTTAGTCTCCTTTTAGGACACCTCGGTAAGAAAGGAGGGTGGTACTATTCACCTTAGCCGGATACCACATGGCTAAATTTTGTTTATCGTATATGTTCAAAAACTATACTTTGCATAGTATCTTTTAAACAATTATTTGCATTATACAATTATTTGCATTATACAATTATTTGCATTATACAATTATTTGCATTATCCAATGCTCTATTCGATTTTTGAAATGACCTTAAGTATATCAATTTAAAAGTTTTCATATGCCGTTTTATCTTGCAAAACAAAGATAGAAAGCAAGCATATTAGGACAAGGGATGAAACCAGTAATATGTAAATAAAACAAATTCATAGTCATTTGTAAAAATCTTAAATTATTTGGAACAAGGCATATTATTATTCAGAATTAAACATATATTGCTTATATAGGCACGCTAACTTAACAATATAGACTTATAAAACTACGCAATCTTTCGTATATACTCTTTTAATAAAATTAGATCAATTATTTAAAAAAAAAATTATATAAGATGAGCAAAATTAATTACTGAACAAAAAAATACTTACATACATTTTATTAAATAGATCGACCAAACTTTAAAAAAACGCAACATAACTTTCAAGTAAGGTTACAACACTGTGAACTTATTTTAAATCAAAAATACCTTTTATGTAATGCACTTTATTGTAACGAAATAAAACTAACATGAAGCGGATTTAACCATCTGCAGAAAGAAGTAATGGTCTCATTGTAAAATAATCAATAAAATATCAAGAAAACTTTTACGGGATAATGGATAAGAATAATATAAATAAAATACGTACATCATTCTCTTGCCTTTATCCCACTCTAAGTGGGGTCGGCACAACATCTTGTTGTAACTTGATTTGGCTAGGTATTTTACGACCCGTCTGCCTGTCGTCGATTTACCTTAGTTGCCTTTACCTTGGGATACCTAGGTAAGAAAGCGGGTGGTTTATTCTACTCGACCGGATACCACACGGTGGGTCAATTTACCTTAGTCGCCTTTTACGACACCTCGGTAAGAAATGAGGGTGGTATATTCCACTCAGCCGGATACCATACGGCGAGTCGACTTACCTTAGTCGCCTTTTACGACACCTCGGTAAGAAATGAGGGTGCTGCTATTCTATTTAGCCGGATACCACACGGCGTATAAGGTACACACTTGTACCTTAGAAAATTAAAAAATTATTATTATTCTGTGCCGACCCCACTTAGAGTGGGATAAGGGCAGGAGGATGATGATGATGATGATACCTTATATTTTACATAGGGGGGAAGAATTTTAGGCTACGGTGGCGAAAAAAGGTTGGTCGACACAGGTCTAAACGGTATCTTAAATTATCTTAATTCATAGATAATATTATTAATATTATCTATGAATTAAGGAATTTTAAAGTGTTTATACTTTTTTATACTTTAAAATTCCCTCTATTTGTTTTAAATATTTAGTTTTATTTGTTTGTCTCAATTTATTCTATATTTTACTGTCAGAGTATATTCGATCCCGCGCGAGGTTTGTTTCAATTCAATTACATCTAATGCTAGCGATGTTTGTCTGCGGACTTTTCCACTTCCTTGTTCTGTCTTCCTTTGTGTATGTCTTCTAACTCTGTTTGTAGCTCAGCATATCGCTTTTGCAGCTGCTTTTCACGTTCCGTTTGTCTGTTCACGTCTTCTGTTAAAGACTAAAATATATAAAAGAAACTTATTTTTTATATCATTTCTAATAAACATATTTATATTTTGATATATTCTCTATGGTGTAAAAACGCATTATCATAGATGAGAAACCCTGTGGCTAAATCGTTTCAATCATCGTTAATATATTTAAATAAAATTTAATAGTCATAAAATTTACACTTGATTTACGTAATTTATAGAATTAGGCGTTACTTTGCTGAGGTCCATAATACAAAACTAATGAAAATATTATTTTGCTATAATCCGCGATAGAAGAAAACATATGTCATGCTAAATGTAGAGTGTACTATTCGTTCTCATACCTGATATATGCAGAATTTGCAAAAACTCATGCACTACCAAACACCGGTAACATAACAATACACAAGCACTGCACACATTCACCACCACAATCTGATTTATGATATGAACAAGCGGATAGGAGTCATGTTAACATTCCGCGAATGAAATTTATACGTCTAAATAAATAAATAAATGTCAACCCGATGTTTAATGATATCTTTTTTCTCCTACCTACTCTTATTACAAGATGTGTATTGGACTAATATTAAAAGAGTTGGGAAAAGATTTTACGAGGGGACTCTTTTCTTCATAAAAAAGAAAAGAAGAGTATAAAAAAGAAAGAGAACACTGTTTATCTTAATTACTACGAACATAAGTAAATAACGCTGATATATGCCGATTACATTATTTCAGAGTAAAATAGACATTTTTGTATACTCGTATATATACAACACAACAAACCTCTATCCTCCGTGGAATGGCTGCTTTCTCCTGCTCAGCCAAAAACTTGAATGTGGATAGCTCTAAGTTCGCTTGCTCGATCTGATCTTGCAGTTCTTGAAACTGTTTTATTAATGACGCAGTTCTACTTTGGTAACCGCCTGGAATAGATCAAAAATACTAAATAATGGTGAGTTCGGATTCAGCATTAAAAAAATTAACCCTATTCAAAATGTGATTAAGACTATTGTTAAAACGATTCTAACAGTTTTTAAATCTATACTAATATAGAAAGGAGAAGAGTTTGTTTGTTTGGTTGTTTGAACGCGCTAATCTCAAAAACTACTGGACCTATTTGAAAAAATCTTTGAGTGTAAGATATTCAATTTATCGAAAAGGCTATAGACTATAACATCACGTTAATAAATAAGAGAGATGCAGCAATAAAAAATATTGCGGCAAAATTTAAAGCTCTCCTTGAGTGAGCTATAATCGGTGAAAGTTATTCAAAAATCTTCTAAAATTAATTCAAAATTTCGATTCGGGAAAAACTTGTGACAATCATTTCCATGCGGGCGAAGCTGCCGGCACAGTTAGTCATACAATAAGTTTAGTATTTTATGTTCTCACTAGTAATATCCCACGGTTTCACCCGCGTAATTTTTAGTTTTTTACACCTTTACATTTTTATAATGGATCCCTATTTTTTTAATCTAATATAGCCTATGCTGCTCAGTAAAGATGCAGCTTTCCAATGGTGAAAGAATTTTTGAAATTGGTCCAGTACTTTTTGTGTTAAAACATTACAAATATACATACAAATTTTTCAGCTTTGTAATATTAGTATAGAAATATCTTGCTAAGTAAAAAAATGAGTGACCAATGATGCCAACCTGTTAATACTCTCAATTTCTTTTCCATTTTAGAACACTTCTTGGCTTCCTTCGCCATGTGGTTCCGGTTTTGTTCCAATCGTTTCTCAGCAGACTCCAATCTGTCCTTTTTGCTTGCAAGGTTAGCGCGCGTGTATCTATTTTGACCCGGTAGAAACAGGACCTACAAATAGTATATAGAAATATCATCATCTTCCTTCCCTTAACTGTACTCTAAGTGGGGTTGGCACAACATGTTATAAACATCCTGTCACATGATTTCGCTGCGTTTTATTTATTTATTTATTTATTACGCCAACAACTTACATACAAGTTTGCCCAACAATCAATAAAAACTAAAGTTCGTATCTAAGTTTATTACAGGCATAAATATGATAGATATATATATATATATATATATATATATATATATATATATATATATATATATATATATATATATATATATATATATATATATATATATATATATATATATATATATATATATATATACATATATAGTAAAATCAACTGGTTTTTTTTCACGACTGGCCGCCTGCCTGACGTCAACTTACCTCAGTCGTATTTTACGACACCTCGGCAAGAAATGAGGGTGGTACTATTCTATTCTGCCGGATACCAAACGGCGTAGTATATATGACACTATGCAAATAAAGAGGACTGGCCCGTTGGTGCAGTGGGTAGTGACCCTTTCAGCTCCGTGAGTCGCTGGTTCGATTCTCGCCGATGGCCAACATTTTCTATAAATGAATATGAATTTCATTTTCTATAAATTGGTTGGTCTTCGAGTCTGAGTGTATATTTGTTTAAATACGTATTTAAAAATATATTAGTATATATTCACCGGTTGTCTGTCACCCATAACACAAGTATTAAGTTACTTATTTTGGGGACGGACGGCCGTGTCTGTAAGTGTCCCACATTATTATATTTATTTATTTATATTAAAAAAAGGTGAAATTATTTTATTTTAACTAATGGCAACTTTGTCATAGACTGCAGCAGAAAATTATTAAATTTTTAAAATTATATTATACGTAGCCAAATCATGTGACAACATGTTTATAACATGTTGTGCCGACCCCACTTAAGAGTGGGATAAGGGCACGAGGACTTATTATTAACAAACAGGTTCTCTTTAAATTTTTGATATGCAACAGCCTTATACACAAAAACCTTAACATTAAGCCATCCACTGCAAGAATATTTCAGTTACTGTGTTATAAATGAATAGCAAAAGATATTTAATTTGACTAGTAAAATCATCCTCAGCAGTTATTTTGAAAATTATGGTCAGTTCCGAGAAATGTATTAGCTTTATCTTCTTTTTTGGAATACTGTCCCATCTGGCTCTCTATGGTCGCAATAGATGGACTAAATTAGAGGTCCCCAGACCCTTTTCCTCCATAGAACTCAAATTTAGCTAGTTCGGCGGATCCCTGTGGCTATATTTCTCCCATATTACAAAACTCAACAAAAAAATTGAGCTTTTATAAAATATTTTCTGCCTACATTGATAGTTGAAGTCAAGCCAACATTAGAAATCCAATATCAGACAATTAGCCAACAATATTAGCCAATATTAGATAAATATCAGAAAATATTAGCCAATATTAGATAAGTATCTGTACACTGCTGCTTACAACCTTTGTACCCTTACAACCCCTACTTACAACAACTTGTTAACCCCCATTTTTTTTAATCAACATGACCCTTGTCGAGTTTACCATTAAAATCTGGGGTCTAACTGGACCACTTTGGGAACTAAGGGGCTAAATAATTAGCAATAGTACATGTTATAGGTACCGGATACTGACCTGGGCAAGACACTCCTCCCACACTTGCGTGTAGGCGTCTAGACCTAGATCCCCGTGGCCCATACCAGCTCGCACCACTTCCATCTCCTTCTGTAACTCTTGTTTCGCAGAATCCAACTCCTCAGCCGTGAACTGCTCATACGGATGCTGTTCGAGGTAAGCTAGATGTGATGCCTGAAGTTGTACCGCCCGTTTTTTTTCTATCCCTACACATGGATTTGTACATCAATTAATATATTAATACTAGCTTTCGCCAGCGACTCAGCTCGCTTTATCATCATTCTCTTACCCTTATCCCACTCTAAGTAGGATCGGCACAATATGTCTTCTTCTTCCATTCTCCTATGTCATTCGTCAACTCTGGTGTCACTCCTTTAACATGCATATCATTTCATATGCATCATATCATATGCATGTTAAATTGCATTGGATGGATATCCATCTTTTTTTCGGCCTCCCCCTAGCCATAGATCCATCCACATTCATATTTAAAACACTTTTGGTCACATGATTTTCATCCCTCCTCATTGCGACTCAGTTCGCGTGAAAAGATTAAAATCGTAATATAGTATTAAGATAACCATAAAAGTGGTTAAATTGGGTTAACTCTAAAAGCTGACAAATGCTGTCGCGGACTTTTATTTAGAACTTTTAGAGGGGAACAATTTTATTGTACATGATTTTTGAACAACTTTCACCGTTTACTTAGCGCACGCAGGGAAAGTTTTAAATTTTGCCGTTCTCGTAATAATTTTTATTGCTGCTCTTCTAATACATAAGATTATGCATCCAATACGCATCCATTGCGTTATTTATCAAGTTTGTAAATAAATATCTAAATAACTTAAAATCTCGGTGACGATCGCCCGCAACTACCTTAATCCCATTTCTTGTTCTCGTACTGCAGCACCCTTGTAACTCGCAGGCGAGGACTCAGTTAAGCGGTGTGCCTATAGGTCTCTTTTAAAAAGACTACGTACCTGGTGGTGGATCATGCAACGCGTCGTAATGCAGCATTGTCAGCATCTCTGCTTTCAGCAACTCTTCCGCTCGCTGCAGCGGCGTTAGCGGCCCGCTCGTGCGTACCACGCTCGCATTCACCTCGGCCGGCCGCGCCGCACCACGCTGCACTGCCGCCGAACGTAGCGCGCGAGCCGCAGCCCCTGAGTATTGATATGAAAAGATATTAGATTTTTATATTATAAGTAAGTAAAGTAAGTAACGGCCTGTTACTATCCCACTGCTGGGCATAGGCCTCTTCTCTCCGTTTTTTTTTTTTTTGGAGAGAAGGATTGGAGCTAAGACCTACCACGCTGCTCCAATGCGGGTTGGTAGGTTACACATATCCCCATAATTCTCTAGAGATATGTAGGTTTCCTCACGATGTTTTCCTTCACCGAAAAGCGTGTGATAAATTGCAATTATCAATTAGACACATAAGTTTTACTAGAAAACTCATTGGTGCCTGCCCGGGGTTTGAACCCTAGACCTCCTTGAAAGAGGCGCATGGTTTTACCGCTGGACTACCACAGCTCTTTTATATTATAGATTATAATAATTACATATTTAAAAATCGATTTAATTTTAAGAGAAAATCGATAATTTTATCCACTCCAAGTGACATCTCTACACCTGAGAGTTCAAATAAATAAATAAGTTTTTTAAATATATGGGACACTTACACACACGGTCGTCAGTCCCCAAAGTAAGTAACTTAATACTTGTGTTATGGGTGACACACAACTGGTGAATATATACTTAAATATTTTTAAATAAATACTCAAATACAAATATACACCCAGGCTTGAAGGCCAACAAATTCATTTATTGAGAATGTTGGCCCTCGACGGGAATCGAACCCGCGATCCGCGGAGCTGAAGGCAGGGTCACTACCCACTGCGCCAACGGGCCCGTCGAAGACCAAATAATATTATTCTGTGCTTTTTCCATGACTGTGAACAAAATTTTGGCTTCACGTTTTTTATTTATTAATATTTTTACTTTTTAACCCTTTATGTTATGGACTTTATGTTACAATTTTTTTGTTAAATTATCAAAAAATAAAGTGTTTAGGAGGACAACCGTAACAATAGTCATGAAAACTAATTCTGGGTGTGTTGGTAACATCATAAAGTTTCTGTGCCACCTTATAATTATTTTCTACAGAATATATTATTTTTATACTCTTGAAGATTACTTAGAAGATAAAAATGTGTGGATATATATAAAAGAGCAACCGCCGAGTTTCTTGCTGGCTCTTCTCGGTAGGAACAGCTTTCCAAACCAGCAGTAGAGTTGACGATTCAAAAGAACTTGTTTACAAGTTTATTTGAATAAAGAATAATTTGAATTTGATTTAAAATTTTGATAAATTGAAATTTGACATGAAACTTACACTGCCTCATAGAGTTTTAATATGCGTACTACAACATTACAATCTAAGTAACAGGCATTACTTGAGCTATATCAAGGTTTCCAAGTAATAATTTGTCACTCACGCTTTTCCTCCTGTTCCCTGTACAGTCGAGCATCAGCATCAGCCTGGTCCTCCACGAGATTGGTAGAGGATGTCTCCCCAACTTCTTCATCATGTTCAGGCACCACAATCTCGTAATCGTTGCGGGGTGCCGGTAATGACTGCAAGGCGTTCCGGACGGACGCTTTCAACTGTAATAAGCATATGGTTAAAAAGTAAAAGTAAAGAAGGCGGCCTATTACTCCCCCACTGCTGGGAATAGTCTTCTTCTCTGTTTTGGGAGAGAAGGATTGGAGCTAAGAACTCCCACGCTGTTCCAATACGGATTGGTAGGTTCCACATATCTCCAGAATTCGCTAGAGATATGCAGGTTTCCTCACGATTCCTCTGGCGTATCACAAACCTTATTAAAATCTTAAAGCATATGGTTATTATGAACTTTTTCTACAAAATTATGTTATAAGAGCATTTATAACTAAAGTAATGACCTGATACTATACTGGGCATAGGCCTCCTCTCTCCTTTTTGAGGGAAAGGTTGAAATTAAGACCATACAGCTCAAATATGGATTGGTAAGTTTCCCATATCTTAGGAATTCTCAGAGCCATAGATATGCAGATTTGCTTACTATGGTTTCCTTCGCCGAAAATCGTGTGATAAATTAAAATATCATAAGTTTGAATCGAAAAATTTATTGGTGCCTGCCCGGGGTTTAAATCAGCGATCCCCTAAAAACAGTCATATGTTTTTACTGTTTGACTATCAAAGCATCATTTACGCAAGAAACAACCGAATTATTGATAGAACTTAGTGGCTGATATTTTAGACACACCCGGTCTTAATAACATGAATTAACAGACTCAGAACAGTAACATATTAATCATATAAGAACTTGTTACCTGTTTCTGTATCTGGTTGAACTGCTGTGGTGTGTCTCCCGTGCTCATTCGGTCTTCAGGGTTAATGCTCAATTTGTCACGCAAACCTGGAGTCTGGAAATTAAAAAGTAGATTTATTATCTGTTGTCACTCCACAGACTATAATTATCATATAATAAGAGTACCATCAGCGCCGTTTGAGCCGGGCCGTGTCCAGGAGTCGCGAAACTAGCCGGAGTTGAAGCTTCACTACGAGATGATCTGCGAATTAACATTTACTTTCATCAATTTTTATTTCAGTTATAAATGTAAACATACCTGATATTGTTCGATGCGTAAACACCTAACATTACAACAAACAATTTTTTTTTGCCTACTTCCATAGCATTATGTCTTATGGAATATTGCTATGGGGTATATGCGCGGATAGTGAAAAAATTTTTGTTTTACAAAAAAGAGCTATACGTGGCATTTATAATTTAAGACCGCGTGATTCCCTGCGAGAGAAGTTTAAGGAAACAGGTATTCTTACATTTGCTTCACAGTATATTTTAAGCAATTTAATTTATGTACATAAAAATATAAAGAATTATAAAACGATAGGTGATGTATACAATAGACAAAGCAGGAACCGACATAAGCTTGCGGCTCCTGCTTTGCGCCTTGCAAAAGTACGTAACTCGTTTGTGGGTTTTGGTATAAGATTCTATAATAAAATTCCGCAATCAATTTCAGCACTGCCATTACAGCAGTTTAAAAACACTGTTAAAAAGAGGCTGATACAGAAAGCCTACTATACTCTTGAGGATTATTTGGAAGATAAGAATGTGTGGATATAGCTCTCTTTGAACCTGTAAAAGACAGTAACGACTTAATGTAAATAATATTAAGAATTATATTTTTTTAAAAGAGCAACCGCCGAGTTTCTTGCTGGCTCTTCTCGGTAGGAACAGCTTTCCGAACCAGCAGTAGAGTTGACGATTCAAAAGCACTTGTTTACAAGTTTATTTGAATAAAGAATATTTTGAATTTGAATTTGAAACAGTAGTTCATATAGACACTGCCGCTGTTAATTTGGGTTTTAGTCTACAAGCTACAAACTATTTTTTTATATTTAAAGTCATCATAGTATTAAAATAAATTAGTTAATACGATTATTACTTGTTTTTGTAACATATTTGAGCTGTCGGTATGTGACGCCTAAATTGAACAATGAAACGTTTCGTGTACCATATCAAACCATAACTTTCTCCAACTTCTCGAATTGTCTATTTGCTTTAGGGAATAGTAATATTTGATTTGAGTGAAATTGTGATTTACTATACAAAGGCTTTCAAATGATAATCTGGTTAGACTACTATAAATTTATTTATTTATATTACCTAAAAGGTGTGGCAAGAACGGTGTTCGGTGTAGCGACCGCCTGCGACTGCGGCAACGCTCCGGAGAAGTCTGACTCATGCAGTGGAGTATTGAGACCGCCCTTGAGTGGAGTGTCGACGTGCGTCAGAGCCATTACGTTCTGAGCTTCCATCAGGATCCTGGAAAATTAATTATGAAGAAGAATAATATTAGACCATAATTTTCACCTGTATAGACTACTGGTACTTGCAATTTCGTTTGCTTTATATTAAGGTGTAAATGTCCTTCTAGGCCTTTACCGTCCTAGAAGGCAGTACGAAAAATTTCTGATTCTAACTCGATAATTTATTTATGACAAATTTCATCAATATTGGTTTGCTTGTTTCAAGCTTTTAAGTAGTGTTAGTGTTAGTAGTAGTAGTAGTAGTGTTAGTGTTAGTAGTAGTAGTAGTGTTAGTGTTAATAGTAGTGTCGCTAGTGTTAGTATGATCACTCTGGCGAAAGTTCATATGGACGTACTCCTGAGTTTACCTGTCTTGCTGCTCGGCCGGCGTGCGCAGCGCCGTGGCGGGTGCGGGCGTGAGCGCGTAGTGCGCGAGCAGCGCATCCGTGGCCGCGCCCGCTTCGCCCGCACTCTCACGCGCCGCTTCTGAAGCACGTCCTAACTTCACAACTTGTTGGAGCTCCTAGAATATGATTAAAAAAAAACCTTGAATTATTAGAAACTTAAAATTAGAACTGTCAAAGAAAAAATTAAATACTCAATGCTATTATACAAAAATAGATTGGACTGTCATCCAAATACACTAGCAGCAAATCTGATGAGTACCAATTCATCATTCAAGAGACTAAAAAGAAAATCCCCTTTGGATCTCTTGAGCTAACAGTATTGTTACACAGCTACTAAAAGAGCACAAGTCACTGGACTGATCGATCTCCAAGACATTAGAATCTCACAACATTTTGCTGTATGTTGATTATAGAGAACAGATTGCACTGAATACAAAAGAACAAAATAAAAATAAAATAAATTAGAAACTTCTGAATTATAGACTTCATCTGTAAACCCTGTACGTAACTACTAACCTGATCGGAAACCTGAGGTTCAGGTAGCACAAGCTTGCTGCGTTTCCTTGCCGGCTCGTCGCCTTGCAACATGGCCTGGGGCACATCATTCTCCTTGCGTTGCTTCAACTTCTGTTTGTCCTTACGACGCTCTCTCTGTAAATAAGAAATTATATTATAGTAAAGCAGTGAAGTTGACGATTCAAAAGCACTTATTTACAAGTTTATCTGAATAAAGAATATTTCGAATTTGAATAATTTTATATTTATTCTGGTATGCCGGGAGATGCTGGATCTTAACAGAATCGTGTATGAGATAGATATCTATGGAAAAGATCTACGTAAAATTCAACAAATTGTATAAGAATAAGTATATACTTCCACTTATTTTATTTATTTATTGGAAGCCGCTTGAATATCCGTTTTTAAGTTTCTAGCGAACATAAAGACAGGCAGAGCAGACAACAGACTTTGTTTTGCAATAATGTTTTTAAAAAACATAAATTTAATGGAAAAAAACATGTAATACACTTTTTTTTTATTTTAACTAATGCAGAGATTTATATTTAGGGATTAGGTTTAGTGAATTAATTTATAAACTTAAAATAAATGTTTTTTTATTACGCAATCAACGTAACTCGACCACCTTAGCTACTTTATTTTACTAATAAATTACAAATAAACAGGTAAATGAAATAAAAACCTACTGAATGAAATTTATCAGAAAATGTTGTCCATACCTCCTCTTTTTCAGAATGTAATTCACCATCAAGATGCTGCTGACGTAATCTCGAGAAGTCTGGAGCCATAGGGTCCACAACTTCAGTGGAAGTGTCATAAAACCCTGATGCTGGTTTCTTCTCAAATGGTATTTCTGAGTTGTAGTTAACACCGCGCTTCTTTTTACGCCTGAACAATAAATAAGAATAAATGATTTTTTGTCTAAACAATACTCAATACATAGTAGATAGTAGTAGAGTCTTAGTAGTAGAATAGATAGTAAAAGGGTACTTTTAGCTGGTTGCAGAAATTTTTTTCTTTTACTGTAAAATTTTAAATATTAATTAATTAAGCACATAAGATTTTTATTTAAGCATATATTTGCATTATAGTAATAATAATTTTTGTATATAAAAATATAAAGAATTATAAAACAATAGGCGATGTACATAATAGACAAAGTAGGAACAGACATAAGCTTGCGGCCCCTGCTTTGCGCCTTGAAAAAGTACGTAAGTCGTTTGTGGGTTTGGGTATAAGATTCTATAATAAAATTCCACAATCAATTTTAACTTTGCCATTACAGCAGTTTAAAAACACTATTAAGGAGAGGCTGATACAGAAAGCCTACTATACTGTTGAGGATTATTTAGACGATAAAAATGCGTGGATATAAATATTGTTCGACCCTGTACAAGATAGAAACATTAAATGTAACTAGCATTAAGAATTTGTATTTTTTTAAAAAGAGCAACCGCCGAGTTTCTTGCTGGCTCTTCTCGGTAGGAACAGCTTTCCTAACCAGCAGTAGAGTTGACGATTCAAAAGCACTTGTTTACAAGTTTATTTGAATAAAGAATATTTTGAATTTAAATTTGAGTAGTCATGATATTATGATATGAATAAGACGAAATTCGATGTATATCATAGACATACGAGAGGTCACAAAAAGCTTGTGATACCTGTGTCGCAACTCAGCAGAGTTGGCAACACATTCGGTCTCGGTATTCGCTTTTACAATACATTTGCGCAATCAATACTAAATAAGTCTACAGAAAGGTTTAAGTTAAGTATAAGACATATGCTTATACGTAAAGCATATTACAAAATTGAAGAATATTTAGATGATTAAAAAAGCCTGGATTCGAAAATCCATTTAGACTGCGAGACTGCGGTTTAATAATGTAAAATTGAAAATGTTTAAAAGATTGACCGCCTAGCCTAGTTTCTTTCTGGTTCTTCTCGGTTAGCAATATTCCCAACCCGTTGTAGCTTCATTAATCATATTGATCGATTCAAAAGTGATTGAAAAAGCTTATTTGAATAAAGATATTTTGATTTGATTTTATTTGACATGTTTATGGTTTTATCTTACCTTATTGGTACAGAAATGCCAGCAGCACTTAGTTCTCGCCGTTTCTGCAGAGCAGCAAGACGACGTGCTTCCTCCAACTGCTTTTCCCGAGCCTTCCTTTTTGCTTTCTTACCTTGGGTATTAGCTAAGCGAGCACGGGCCTCTGAGAGCATTTCCAATTCTACAAACAGACATTTTGAATTGAAAATATCAACACATAATAATTTGAAAATTATTTTTTTTAACAATTTAGTTTACTTCAAAAAGTTTAATTTAAATAAATATCATAAGCTCAAATAATCCAAAGAACTAGGAATACATTTTTAGTTTTAAAATTTCATAAATGTAATTTATGAATTACTGAAAAAAAAACGTTGAATGAAAATAAGTAGAATAGAAGTAAAATTTTTACTTTATTCACTGTTATAACTATAATATTAGTATTAATATTTGTTCAAAAGTGAAAAATACAAAGTTGTTTACTTTTGCAGTCATATAAGAAAGTCGGTAACAAATGAGGGTGGTACTATTCTATTCAGCTGGATACCACATGGCGTTGTAAAACAATATTCAGTTTAATAAAAATATTATTAAAGGCAGAATAAGTAAAATAAAAATAAGTAGCAAAAGTAACAATAAAATTATTTTGCTATATTCCACGATGAAGTAAAATAGAAAGCTGCTTTGCAATTTTGGTCATGGAGTATCTCCTGATGATGCTTCGGTTGCGGGGCGAAACAATTGTTGAGTTTGTGATAGTGAACGTATGTAGTGCTTGTGTATTGTGGTGGTGGAGTTTTGTGCATGTGTTTTTACGAATCCAGAATACGAATTAATTCTATAAATAAAATTAAGTAACTAATGTCCATTTTTATTAGAAAATAAATTACCATCTTCGTCCATATCTTTAGGATCAGGTCTAGCAGGTTTGGTCTCAGGGTTTGGATCGATTTCTCCTGGCTTTAACTTACGGGGATCATCGCCCATATCCTCCCCTTCTTCTTTCTTTTGTGCTTGATCTCTATTATTAAACATAACAATTTTTATTTAGAAAACATCAAAATGTTTAACAATACTATTTGCAAGTTATTTCATATAAATCTCTCTAATACAGTGTCAGGTGTTGGCACAATTTTTCTTGGTTTTAACTTATAGGGGTTACATGCTATATCATGACTTCTATGTCTCCTATATTCCATATCTGTTATTAGATTAATAAGAAAGCAGTAAACTTAAGCAGCTAATACTATATATAAATTGTTTCACATAATTTTATTGAAACTACCTCTAAACATATTACTAAAATACAGCAATTACATTAATCTTCATAGTATACCCAATTGTTTTACAATATTGCATGTATATATACATATAAGTTTTCATACACTATGCACAATACTTTTACATTACTGTTAATTAAACTTTAAATTAACATTACTATATAGGCCAGCAAATACCCGATTTGGTAAACAATTCATACTTATATATTTTAAGGGTTCAATTACATAAATATTAATTATCACTGTGGCCGGTTATTCTGTTACAGTGTGTTAAAATGTATTTAATTGGTTTGAGGTGCTATTCACCTTCAAATACACAAGTTTACTAGTAAGCTGCGGTCACACTAACTATGTCACCAACAAACCAGCAAACCTGGTTTTAGGTTTGTATTTTTTTTTATAATTGAGTTTAAATAAAAAAAAAATCTTAATTCGAAATAGAATGAAGCTTTTCTTTTATATACTACTTACAATAGGTATTCATATCGTTCTAAACATTGTGCTGCAGTGCGACCTATGATTGGCGCGATAGTTCGCCACTGGGTCGGCATCAACTTGGCCAGATGAAGTAATTTTTCGTCTTCCTCTCGCGACCACTCTGTCTTCTTGATGCTTGGGTCCAGCCATTCGTACCATCGCGCTTTGCATTGTTTGGCAGACTTACGATGCAGCAATGAAGCAATACGGGACCATTGATTTTTCCCATATTTCATTACCGCCGCTTTGAGAATTTCATCCTAAAATAGTGTGTTAATAATAATCTATTAGCATATGAATAGGGATTTAAATGTAAATGAAAATTCAACAATCTAAACAAACCTCTGTGTTGCGCCAAACGCCACCTTTTATCATTATCCGCGGCATGATGAAAGCTTTTTAAAAATAAATTTAATAAGTTCTATAACATAAAATATGTGTCTATTAATCACTATATTCCTTGAATAGTAATAATTAATGTAACTAAATAGAATTCAGTAACTTCAAATCGGATATTGGTGCAAAGAAATGTACTTTTTACTAGTGACAGTTACAGACGAATAGTATCTAATATATTATCACAGACGAATACTTCGAATAATAATACAAATGCAAGTGCATAGTCAAATTATTATTATATAGTTAAGTATATAATACTACTACTAGTAATACTAGTAATACTACTCTTTACGTACATTATACATATAATGTACGTAAAGAGTAGCTTAGAGGACACTAATTAATATATATTACATAGGCTAGATCACTTTACTAATGCAATATAACTAATATAATATACCTAATATGAACTATCGCAATTAATATTATTTATTAGTTCCGTGGCAAAATGCGTGGTAGACTCTGAAATAATTTGAAATTTTTAATTTGTTCCTGATATTTAAAAAAAAATTGTGACTATTAGTACTAGTTATAAATAGTTACACTATAAATGTTTTTATCAACAATGAATATGTGTATTAAAAATGTATTTATGACTAATTATTGTAGCTAGTTCATTTATGCTAATCATAAAATAAAAAATTAATTACACCTTTTAATAAAATCAAATTTTTCTTTATGATCACAATTCACATATTTATCATTTGCAAGTTGCAACACTAATAGAGCTGTCATAGCTAAATAAACGAAGGGATCGCTGTACGCGTTTCTTGATAAGAAAGACACTCCCATTTCTTATTTAATATAATATTGAACTTGTGAATAACTTTTCTACATAAACAGACATGAGTTATGGAAACTACAGTCAAAATATGAAAAGTTGAACCCAGTTAAATTTCTTGAAGTAATAGTTGTATGAAATAGCCATAGGAGGTAAATATCATAAACATCTTATTAGCTTTTTCCATTCTAACTTACTGCTTGGCACATCTGGTACCTTTATATTAAATATAACCGTAATAGAAATCGTTGTGACACCTTCGCTATTGATTGTATTGTAATGAGGAAATGGTCGATTTTGTAATGTGTTGTGGCTGTTGGTCAACAAAATTATCCAATAAAGTTTACTATAGCTATAGTTAATTTCCGTTAATCGTTCAGCTTAGTAACAAATGGTTTTTGCGTTGTTACAGAATGTCTACTATGCCTAGATCAGTTCATATCAGTCAGCAAAAGCTGGCTGAAAAACTTATCATCCTCAATGACAGGGGCATTGGTATGTTGACTAGAATCTATAACATCAAAAAAGCTTGTGGTGATGCCAAGTCAAAACCAGCTTTTTTGTCAGATAAGACATTAGAGTCTTCTATTAAACATATTGTCAGAAGGTTCCCTAATATTGATGTAAAAGGACTACAAGCAATAACAAATATTAGAAATGAGATCATAAAATCCCTCTCATTATATTATTACACATTTGTTGATCTTTTGGATTTTAAAGATAATGTGTGTGAACTACTTAATATAATGGACTCTTGTCAAGTCACTTTGGATTTGACTTTGAATTTCGAGTTGACAAAAAATTACCTTGATTTAGTCACTACATATGTGTCACTGATGATCTTGTTATCACGAGTTGAAGACAGAAAAGCTGTGCTTGGATTATTCAATGCTGCTCATGAAATGGTGCATAATCAAATTGATGCAAGTTTCCCTCGTTTGGGCCAGTTGATAGTGGATTATGATACTCCCTTCAAAAAGTTATCAGAAGAATTTCTCCCCCATCAAAAATTGTTATTTAGTGCTTTAAAGTCACTGTGGCATGTCTATCCAGCTAGGAACCTTACAGCTGAACACTGGAGATCAGAACAGAAATTAAGTCTTGTTAGCAACCCTGCTCTTCTCTTAAAACCGTCAGAAACTAATACAATGTCATGTGAATATCTTTCATTAGAATCACTTGAAAGATGGGTTATATTTGGGTTTGTTCTATGTCACCAAATGTTACAGCAAGATCACGCCAATAAGATGTGGGTGAGTGCATTAGAATCAGGTTGGGTAGTTGCATTATTTCGTGATGAAGTCATCTACATTCACACATATATCCAGAGTTTCTTTGATGGTATTAAGGGATATGGAAAGCGAATTTCTGAAGTAAAGGACTGCTACCATCATTCTGTTCAAAAAGCAGGTTATAAACATAGAGAAAGAAGAAAATTTTTGAGAACAGCACTCAAGGAATTGGGGTTAATTTTGACAGATCAACCTGGACTACTGGGGCCCAAAGCGCTTCTAATATTTATAGGGCTCTGCTATGCAAGAGATGAAGTATTTTGGCTACTGCGTCATAATGACAACCCACCACAAAAAGTTAAAGGAAAATCCACTGAAGATTTGGTTGACCGTCAGCTACCTGAACTCTTGTTTCACATGGAGGAGCTCAGAGCTCTGGTTCGGAAGTATAGTCAGGTTATGCAAAGATATTATGTGCAATATTTATCAGGATTTGATGCAGTAGCACTCAATCTGATGATACAGAATTTACAAGTGTGTCCTGAGGATGAGAGTGTCATACTCTCTTCTCTCTGTAATACAGCTGCTAATTTGAGTGTGAAGCAAGTTGAAAGTAATGAACTCTTTGATTTTAGAGCATTTCGCTTGGATTGGTTTAGATTACAAACATACACATCAGTTAATAAAACTCAGCTTAACTTAGTTGATCAAAGAGAATTGGCCCAGTTTATTGATAAAATGGTATTTCATACTAAAATGGTTGATAACCTTGATGAAATTATGGTTGAGACATCAGATTTGTCGCTGTTTTGTTTCTATAACAAAATATTTGAGAGCCAGTTCCATATGTGCTTAGAATTTCCAGCCCAGAATCGTTATATTATTGCTTTTCCATTAATTTGCAGTCACTTCCAAAACTGTACCCATGAACTTTGTCCAGAAGAAAGGCACCACATCAGGGAAAGAAGCCTTTCTGTTGTTAATATTTTCTTGGAGGAAATGGCAAAAGAAGCAAAGAATATTATCACAACTATATGTGATGAACAATGTACAATGAGTGACAAACTACTTCCAAAGCATTGTGCACAGACCATTGCTCATTTGGCAAATAGGAAGAAAAAGGACAAGAATAAGAAGAACCCAATTGAAATAGTGAAACCTGGAGATGAAAGTTACAGAATAACAAGGGAAGAATTGACTACAATGGACAAACTTCATATGGCCTTGACAGAATTATGTTATGCCATAAATTATTGTTCTACTGTAAATGTTTGGGAATACACATTTGCACCTCGAGAATATTTGCACCAACATTTGGAAACCAGATTTTCTAAAGCATTAGTTGGGATGGTAATGTTCAATCAAGATACAAGTGAAATTGCAAAGCCATCAGAGTTATTGGTTAGTGTTAGAGCATATATGAATGTTTTACAAACTGTAGAGAACTATGTTCACATTGACATCACCCGAGTTTTTAACAATTGTCTTTTGCAACAAACTCAAAACACAGACAGTCATGGTGAAAAAACAATAGCATCATTGTATACACAGTGGTATTCTGAAATCCTACTGAGAAGAGTCAGTGCTGGCAATATTTGTTTTTCAATGAATCAAAAGGCTTTTGTTAGTCTTTCAGCAGAAGGTGCTATACCTTTTAATGCAGAGGAGTATTCTGATATTAATGAACTGAGAGCGCTTGCAGAATTAATAGGCCCCTATGGTATGAAATTATTAAGTGAGACATTGATGTGGCACATTGCTAGTCAAGTTCAAGAGCTTAAGAAATTAGTAGTTCAGAACAAGGAAGTGTTACAGATGCTTCGCACAAACTTTGACAAACCAGAAATAATGCGAGAACAATTTAAAAGATTACAGCATGTTGACAATGTATTACAGAGAATGACTATTATTGGTGTTATTCTTAGTTTTCGTCAAATAGCGCAAGAGTCACTTCTCGATGTCTTGGAACGACGTATACCATTTTTAATCAGTTCCATTAAGGACTTTCAGCAACAGCTTCCTAGTGGTGATCCTACACGTGTCATATCTGAGATGTGTTCTGCAGCTGGTCTATCTTGTAAGGTAGATCCTACACTTGCTTCAACTCTACGTCAACATAAAGCTGAACTCGAGGAAGAGGAGCATCTCATTGTCTGCTTACTTATGGTGTTTGTGGCAGTTTCTCTCCCAAGGCTTTCCCGTAGCGAGGGTTCATTTTACAGACCTTCTTTAGAGGGTCATGCCAACAACATACATTGTATGGCACCTGCAATCAATCATATATTTGGTGCCTTGTTCACAATTTGTGGCCAAAATGACATTGAAGACAGGATGAAAGAATTTTTAGCATTAGCTTCTTCATCCCTTTTGCGACTTGGTCAAGAGACAGAGAAGGAAGCTATTAAAAATCGTGAGTCAGTATATTTACTACTTGATTTAATAGTCCAGGAGTCCCCTTTCCTAACAATGGATTTGTTAGAATCATGTTTCCCTTATGTTTTAATAAGAAATGCTTATCATGAAGTATATAAGCAAGAACAAATGCTATTGCATTCTTAATTCCATTTATTTAAAAGACATTGAATAATTATAGGAATTATCTGATACTGTCTCGATGACAAATTCCATTGTATTATGTGTTAATATCAATAATTTTATTTAGCAAGATTGTCAGATTAAGTTACAACTGAGATAATAATAAAAGTCTCAGCATAAGCGGCTTTAATAAGACTGGAAAAATATTCCTTTTCTTAAGTTTTTTTTTAATTGACCATTACTTTGGCTATTATGCCTTTAATAATTAAGATAGAAGCTAAAAGTGTATGTAGTTCTTAGCACTTAGCAATTTTTATACCTGTGCTAAAATCAGAATAGTTTATAAGATTAAGTATAAATAATTTAATATTAATTCTATGATATATAGGCTGTTTCATAATAAATTTATAGAAATGTAAACAAAAAAGACCTGGATTAAACCATAATGATATGGATTTATAATTTAAAATGAGAAAATGTCATGAATTTCGTTAATTTGTTTGTTTTAATAAATTTTAAATCACAATTGTTAATTTAATAATGAACCCATTAAACTAAAGAACACGATCATTTTAATAATAATCTAATGACATTTTATATTATAAAATTTGGACTGTTAACATTATATTTGAATTAGGTCAGTTTTGTTCACACATTAAAATACTTAATATGATACGGCCTACGCAACCTCACGTTTTGCTTTTATGGAATAGCCGCCAGTACTGGAATACATATTTACTATAACTATGTACTCTTTAATGCGATTTATTAAAAACAATCTATTGTGTAATCATATCATGATATAATACAGATGACCTGGTCATGAATGAACACAATAACCTTACCTGAATTAATTCCAAATTTCATACTATAGATAAATTTCAATGGTCAAGTAAAGTAAAAAAATATTTACTACGCGAGAGTTTATGGCAATAAATAAATAATATACACAATTTTTATATTGCAGTTAATAAAAAATAAATAGCACTGAAACATATTAAAAATAACTAAAATTTAACCTCTTTCTAGGTCAATATTTACATAACGTAGTAAATCAACAATAGCGTGAAAATACCCAGATTAATCTTAAACGAGACAAATGTTACATTAGTAGGTGACTGTAGTATTTATAATTTATAATTGCTGTATGTACTTGCTAACATAATGTTTTCTTTGTTACTTCTTTTTGGTATAATAGTTTTGATATAACTATAATATATAACCATAAGGCCTTATGTACACGACTTCTTCTTTGTATATCACTAATGTAACTACAGATGTACCTATCAATCCGCATTGGAGCTACGATGCAATCCTTTTTTCTAAGAACAGAGATGATGCCTTTATCCAGAAGTGGGATTGTAGTAGGCTTTGATTGAACTTTAAAAATTGAAGTAACTATTTATAATTCTTTTTATGTTTTAAATCTCTTGAACTGTACATGTGAGTGATCAACCAGTTATTAAGCGTTATTTTTATGACAATTTAGGTAGTGCAATAAGCAATTAGGCCAATTTAAGAGCATGTAAGTTGTTCCGAATCTAAAGTATCGTAACGCCAACTGCTACTATGGTAATGCGCAATTGTAGCGTTAAAACAATAATAATTCATAGACGCGCACAAACTTATGAAGCAAGGCTACTTTTGCAATGCTCCTTGTAAAGTTAAAGAGTCGTGTACGTATAATAAGTTTAGTACGTAAGATTATTTAGTTTATACTTTCCGTGATTGCATAAACGCGGAATATTTTATTGAACTTTTGTTCCACCGATTTTTATGTTGTACAATATTTTATTATATACTTTAATTTCATATGATGTTATAATCTGTATTATTTAAGTTTAAATGATTTATTTAAAATATGAATTTTTAATTACCAATTAAGTTGTATATCCTCAAAATTAATTTGGCTAATCCAATGTCACGTGAAATTGAAAAAAGTTTATGGCCTAATAAAAAGTAGCATTTTTAAATGCAGTCAGTGCAATGAATAGACGACGCTGTTATAGTCATGAAGTACCTATTGTTTAGTTGCAATTTCAAGTAAATTATCTGTTTATGTAATGTTCTAGAATATTTTCTGGTGAATGAAACGCAACTTGTAGAAACATATTTAATTGATGTAGCACAGAGTTAGGTCACTTTTAGTTTAAAGGATTAGTTTTATATAAACGGGACACACGCTGCATTTAAAAGTTTACTACAAAGTAATAAATGCAACGGGATTGCAAAAAAATTGTACTTTCGTAGCCGTAAAAATAGACTTACGTAAGTTTGGAAATAATTTTATTGATACATGGTCTGTATTTGGCACCCCCACCTGCAGCAAAAGTTACATAAATCTCAATAGGCCATTGAATATTTTGGAAAAAAATCTTTTATTTATACTTTTTTGTCTTTTTTCTTTTTCTGTTCTTGTGGCCATAGCCATTACGTAGTCCGTTAAACATAATTTTATGTTTTGTAATTTCATTAACCTAATTGTACTGATGTCGAAAACAGCATTCACAATAATGTATATGTACCAACACATTTGTAACTTGTATATGAGAATTATATGCACTCCAAAATATTTTTTGGTTTTACTTTTGCCCGTGAGATATGAATTTATATCTCGAAATATAATTCGAACTAAGTTGGACAGGATTGTATCTAATGGTAAACATTGTTTAGGATGTCCCTGCCCATAGGCAGACCTGTAAGTGATAGTAACACAATAAATAATCAGAGGAAAAATGAAACGCGTATACTTCATCTTTCTCTAATCACACAAAAAAAGAGAGGCAGGTAGATAATCCTATATTTCTATATGGGTCACATCGCTATAAAATCGAGATACCTCTGTATAAGGCTTGACGTTTCAGTACAGTTGCATCTTATCTATGGTTACATCGACCGTGGTCACGACGGATTGAAAAAAGATCCACAAATTCTATGGGAAATTTTCGAATTTTGTGCTGTTAGTAATACAAATAGGGCAATTCAAAGTAATAAAAGAAGGAATAAAAGGGAACATATTCATGTAAAATTTATTGTATTTTTTGTTATTTTGAAATCACATGTCGTAACAATCATGTTGTTAATTAAAAATATTCACATTGTCATTTAAATATTCTATTGTAGGTAAACTAGCTTATATTTAGAAGACATAATGCCATTGATACTACTCGATGGTCATAACTAGCCATCAATTAGACGATTGGTCGAGTCACGCTACAACTGAAACATTACCCTCTCGGTTTACATACAAATATACAATATTTATATTACAAATTACAAGAACTTGTGTATTGCTGACATTCATAATAAAATGGCATTCACTATTACTTAAAAACATTGACTCTTAACATTAATGTATATAGAAATCATAAAAATACATCATGCTCTTTGGCTTGCACGACGAATGTTACATTATGAAATACATTTGAAAAAAATAATAGAGATCAACGGAATTATACAACAGATTAACTTTATATTATACGCAATATTGAATGTAATATGTGATATGCGAATCGTTACACCTCGGTAAATTATAACACAATCACCTAACAATAAAGTACATTTGAGCCAAATAACCGCATTCCGCGCGGATTAAATAAGAAATGCAAAATTTATTACAATAACTTTGAGAAAAATTTCAGTCTAGTAACATTGATCATTTGGCAATACTGTTCAAATTTCACATTACATATCTACATAAAAATAAACGATTATAATTAAGTTGTCATAAGGAAGACTAATCAATATAAGCATTTATTACATTTTAAATAAATTGTAACTAACTGTAAAGCGACGAATAACGCCGGCGACAAACATTCACAATAATAAACTATGAAATTTCAAATTATATTAAGTGCAAACGTTACGAAACTATTAGTCAACAATTTGAGTCCGCAGGTTCCTTAAAATTTTTCAATCACTCGTTCAAATCACATTATAAAAGACACAGGAAGTTGTAACATAACTTGGAATACAAATTGGTATAATGGCACCTCAACATTCCGCTTACGTTTTAATATTACATTAAAATAACATTATATAAAAATTACAATTACGGAGATTCGGTAAAATAACGTTTTAACCTTACATTATTCTAATATCGGTACTTTTATAGTAAGTATTTGCAGGATATTTTTACATTGTAGCCTTTCGTATAGTATAGTTGTCATTTATATACAAAAATATACATAAATGTCCGGTTGGAGCGGTTCCCTCGAGCGTCACTGATGGAACAACGCGCCCTATTCTATTAATCTCGTATAAAAATAATGGCTTAATTTATAGAACACCTTCCGGTTAGGTTGAGCTCGCGGAACTTCCATTGAGCAACTTGCACTAAGGGCCTGTTTCGTACTGGACGTTATCTATGATACACTTAATATGCCAGGTACAGATCTAGAACGATTTACGTTATTTTTTTTCTCTTTAGTTACAATTTTGCGGCTCAATGGTTTAAGAGGTTTATTCCGAACAACCAGAAACATTATCTTTATTTGTGTGGAAGAAAAGGGACTTTTTGGATCTAAAAATCTGATTGTAATCCTGACAAGATCAGAGTGTCAACTATATTGAGCATGTTAGTAATCTCTGTATTAATCTCATGTCCTTTTGATATGAAACAGGCCTTTAGTAATGTGTGGGGCGGGAACGAAACATCGTCTCCATTTTGCGGGTATAAATTTCATCTTGCAATTCAATTAAAGGACAGTAGGCTCGCATAGGATAATGAGCTATATACATGAGGCGCTTATAAAGGTCTCTTATGTTTTAACATTTGAATTCGCTGACGACGGTATAAAATCCGGTACTGGCATTAAGGATTAAGTATCACACAGACTGCAACGACACAAAATAATACTTGGCACTCCATTGTTTACTCTTAAAAACTTTTTATCCTTCTTTAGTTAAATCCAACAGATAAAGGCACAGAAACATTGAAAGTTTGATTATTAATGACCTCATAGGAGAATAAAAGTCTAAATCTGGTAGGGGTCTTCTAACCTACACACACATACACACTTCCGAAAAATAGCACACAAATTGGCTTATATAACAAAGATTGTGCTGTTTTTTGTGGCACAATCTATTTGTAGTATGGTTTAAGCAGTAAAGTTATAGACGATGGGAAAAATGTAAATGATGCACTTGATAATAATTCCCCATGTGTCCATTTAAAAATGGAAAATCTTCCACAAGACGTTTACGAAAATTAATATTAAATTCTAACTGTAATAAATTTAAGTTGCTTTGTAGCTTTATTGCGATAGGTTGGTAAAATTCGAAATACCATTTAAAAATTGTAAATATTATAAATGTTACATTATTTCATATATATATATTTTATGTATATCGTCATATACGATCATGGCAATCGAGAATACACTTTGCAGTATTTATCATAATACTGCTGATATGGAATTGTGTATTTCCGGGATTACTCACTCACATATATCGTCTAAACGACCCGATAATGCTATTATTAATGATGTTAATGCAATCATTTCAATTTTGACCTAAAAAACTAATATACAGCAAAAACTGTATTAAAACAGTTGAGTCGATTAATTGATACAAATCTTGCGGAAGATACCTCAAATTATATGTGAACATCTTTTGTATCTTATAACGTCAGATTTTTAAATTATATATATCCAGCATCCTCACTTATATCAACCGAGAAATTGGTCATAGAGGCATGAATAGAATAGATGTTGATGATTTTATCTCACACTGCCAAAAAACAACAATCTCGCTTTATCAAAGTCTTGTATGCCTCCCACTTCAATTCTTTTGTACCCATTTTTGAATGGCCTAGACAGACAGAATGGCGCAGTGTCTCTTCAGCTTCGTGGGTCACGGGTTCGATACCCCCTGTGGCCCAACATTTTCTTTACACATTTTGCTGTTGCATCGAGTCTGGGTATTTATTTATCACCCATAACACAAATATTAAGTTACTTTCCTTGGGGACAGACGACAGTTTTTGAAATTGCCCCATATATTAATATAAAAAAATCTTGCACGACAAAAGTTCTAATAATTTAAAGAAAAAGACCTAGTCTGAGGTTTATAATGACTCTTCTCGGTAGAAGCAATTTTCCAGACGGGCATGTGAGTTGACGATTCAAAAGCACTTGTTACACACTTACAAGTTTATTTCAATAAGGAATATTTTCCATTTGAAGTAAAATTAGGTTCTGATAGATTTATTAAGAATTCTTTTACAAAATACACCCGTCCAAACTGCGATAGTGTACTATAAACTATCGCAGTTTGGATTCAAGGTTATTATCAGTTTAGTCGTTACAGTTATGGTCTACTGATACAGGTATTTAGGACATTTCTGAAAGAATAATAGGAAACAGAGAATTGAATACCTGAAAATGGACCTTTGTAAGCGCTCTTTTACACTTCATCGATGAGGTATTTGTATCGGGCGATCGGCGATCGCTAGGGTTTACGTGTCCCGCTCGTCGGGCGGGTGGTGGGTGACGGCGAGCGTGTCGGGCGAGTGCAGCGTGATGGTGGTCTGCGAGGCGACAGTGACGGTGCGGTCGGCTGCGGTCGCGGCTGCGGTTGCGGCTGCGGTCGCGGGCGCGCGGCACACGTAGCCCAGCAGCAGCGGCACGCCGGGCGCCAGCGCGACCAGCTCCAGCTGCCCCGCACCGCAAGGCTCGTACTGTCAGACTTTTTGTGCTGGTCTCATTTCGTACGACTGCGGATACGCGTTCGCGTACGGCTCCGATCGCCGACCGCTAGGTCCGGCCGATGCTGATGCTGTAAAATTATATTTCTTAGTTGTTATAGAAAGTGCGTTATCTATACAATTTTACAAGCTTAACAAAAAATAAACAAAATTAACTTCGTCGTGATGTTCACAAAAGATATGGTATACAGATGATTATTTGTTTATTTATACGGTTCTCCATCAGCATTACATATTACATAATCCAAAAAATATCCTATATAGTCTCAAATTAATTATGGTACATGAAGTGTTTTGAATCATCATCATCTTCTTCTCCTTATCCCACTCCAAATGGGGTCGGCACAACATGTTATAAACATGCTGTCACATGATTTGCCCACGCTTTTACGACCGGCCACTTGCCTGACGTCAACTTATCTCAGTCGTATTTTACGACACCTCGGTAAGAAAGAGGATGGTCTATTCTAATATTAGTGTATTCAATAACAGGGATAAAATTGGTTAGTGCATTAGTACGGAGGCAATCAAATTGCACTCCTGTGGTGTAGTGGTCCATGTTGGGGAACACTGTTCTAACAGAAAGCAAAGATTAAGTAACTCACCAAGGTCTCTCGCGGCATACGCGAGCGGCGGTGCGTATCCCTTACGCGGACGCCGGTGTCCGGGGCGGGGCGCCCGCGGTTGCGCCGCGCCCGCCCGCCGCCCCTCACCCGCCGCGCCGCGCATCCGACGCAACGTGTTCATCGGCCGACGGAGAGTCTCCGACAAACGCCTACGAAACGGTATTCTTTTAAACATAACATCGCCCTGCCCTTATCCTAAACTAAATGGGGTGGGCACAACATATTAAACATAAATTTTGCCCGCTGTTGTTCGTGCCATGGTGGACAGGGAGAGATCGTGGGCAGCGATGGCCTCCTTCTGCGAGGACGTTATCTCGCGGAAGGAGGCGGCGGGGCGGATCCGGGAAGTCGAGTCCTTGGATCCGATCCGCCGTAGGCGAGCGGGGCGTAGACTACTCGCTGAAGCCCGTCGTATGCCGCCCTAACGGGGACCCTTGGGAGTTCCGAACGGGGTTATCGGACGCCCTTCTGACAAGGTCCTCGAGGCGGTCGATGCATCTGGTGCTCCCGATGCATCGATTAGCAGAGGGAGGGGCCACTGTTTAGAGAGGCCCCGACCCGGAAGTGGCGCTCTCCGGGGTACAGAACTGCTGCTGGCGGGGGTGGGGGCAATGTCTTCATAGGTACCCCGTCCCCGCCACCAGTTATTTTACTGATCGGCCGCTTGCCAGAGGTCAACACAACATACATGCTTTTGAATCGTTTAAGTACCCTGATAAATACAGTACGTGTCATTCTTTGTCTCCGGAAAAAACGAGTTTTTCAAAAAATCAGTTTCATTGGGCCTAAAAATCGAATCAAGCATCGAGTTTAGTTCAGTATACTTATTTGTAATTTAGCGAAGTATATTAAAGTCTTACCTTGCTGGAGGTCTCTTTGGGTTGGATGAAGGTGTGTGAACAGCACAGCATTTAACAAAAGCGCCCATGCACACTATGAGCGCCACCCCTCCTAGCAGCACGGCCCACCATTGCTCTGTGACCCACGCCTGCACTGTCTGCAGGGTTGCGCGGTTCAGCAGGAGATTCTTCAGCCTCACTAATGGACCTTCGGCGTCTACCGCGCGGCATTTGAGGAACACGTCGCAGTAACCCTGAAAAAAGAGTACCAGTTAGATAAAGTAGTAAAAATAAAGTGTATGTCTATTTATTACTACTATACTATACTCTAAAAGATTACTTGGAAGATAAGAATGTGTGGATATATTTCTTTTTAAACCTGTATAAGACAGTAACGAATTAATGTAAATAGTATTAAGAATTATTATTTTTAAAAGAGCAACCACCGAGTTTCTTCCTGGCTCTTCTCGGTAGAAACAGCTTTCCGAACCAGCAGTAGAGTTGACGATTCAAAAGCAATTGTTTACAAGTTTATTTGAATAAAAAATATTTTGAATTGAATTCAGTTAGAGAAAGGTGGCCACCGAAATTCGTCTCAGGTTCATTTACCAATTAGTGGTTACCCATTATGTGATCACACACCATGCTTAATTAATTGTGTTCATTAGATCAGAATCATCAGAATTAAAGTTAAAATTGATTACGGAATTTTATTATAGAATCTCATTACCAAACCCACCAACGTCTTGCGTACTTTTGTAAGGCGCAAAGCAGGAGCCAGAGCCGTAAAACGATGTTAATTATGTCGGTTCTTACTTTGTCTCTTCTATATTTTATTATACATTTTACTATATATACTTTACTTTATTTGGCAAGTTACTACTTTCCACTAGCAATTCCCAGTCCCGATAACAATGTTTATAATTAGCATGACCTGATGCGGTTGCCGGGATTGGCTTCACTCGAGGGAACTCCTCAACGGCTCTCAGTAGGAACATGAAATTTGGTAAATCTTTTTAAACTTGATTTATTAATATCAAATTACCTGGAAGTTATCACAAGGCGATCCCGGCCTCAAGCTGATCCCGCCGGTCGGGAGACCCACTTGGTGCGCGAACTCCGCCGTACTCCTACAGGACTCGGGCTCGGGACCGGTCTGACAGGCCAGCTGGCACAACGCCCTCCGGTTGACCACCGCTGTCACTCCATCACCCATTTTAGTCGGTGAAGACGACAGGAAACATTCCTTCATATTCCATGCGAGACAGATCGAGCCTCTGCATTCACCTTTTATACATAATTGTGTGCCTGGAAGTAATTTCAAGTTTAAATTTAATGTTGAAAATATTTTTGCATTTTTATATATTTACATTGGAAAAAAAAATTGTAAAAGCCCAAATATGATAGTTCTTTTAATTCTTTCATGTTTTTCAGCTTATATGGCAATTATTTGATATTGTCAAAATTTCTTTTACCAATAAAACCACATAGGCATCCTTAGGAAAACGTTGACCGACGCCAGACGAGCTGCCGTACTCTACTCTCCGCATTTAGCTATCTCAACGATGCTAAGAGCCGCTAGAGCTAACAGTATACAGATAGATAAAAAAAAATTAGGTGTGCTCAAGACCACACGACAGAAGCGAAAATTTTATCAAAGCGAGGTTAATTAATAATATGAAATACATTTTTTTTGACGCTCTATATTCATTTATTTATATTCTATGCGTTATTCTTTCTAATCTAACGGTCGCTGAACGAATTTAGCAGATGCTTGATGCGTTAACTACATCTCTCTCGCTCCCTTAGTCGACTCTAGCCGACTTTTCCCGAACGACCAATATAATACAACATCACAGACCAACAGAGACCCGTTAACTTTATATATATATATATATATATATATATATATATATATATATATATATATATATATATATAGTTAAAGGGTTATTATATATATATATATATATATATATATATATATATATATCTCCCTTAGTAAACTCGAGCGGCGTTTACTCGAAAGAGCGTTACATAGCCAATCGTGACTGTTCCGTCTCATTTAGTAGGTACTAAATGAGACTGAGCACATTCAACGCGCCCATTGAAGTTTTCAGCTTGAAAAACAGTTTAGAACAAACTTACAATAGAATATTTTGCTAAAGAAATATTTTGCTGTAATCCGCTTTTGTTAAGAGAATATATATAATGCAAAGTGTATGAAGCAGACAACATTGACATACCTTATACATGCAGGACCACACATATCACAAAACGCCGCCAATACCAACACTCTACACTACCACAATAGGCTCCACGACAAAATCGTGATGCAATAATAGTTTTGAACCAGGCGTTGTTCGAGTTAATCACTCACCATTGTTGCACTTGGTGTGGTCGTTCATAGGCCTGGGCGCGGGGCACTCGGCGGACCGGCCCGAGCAGAAGGAGGCGTGAGTGCACTCGGTCGCCTCCCTACACGTTTGATTCACTACCGCTGACACGAATTCACACGCTTGAGCGTTGCAACAGGGCCCTTGAGACGGACTGGATAGGAAAAGAACAATAGAATTAAATTAAAATAAGTAATCTATATATATATAAAAGAAAGTTGGTCTTAGTTACACTATTTATAACTCAAGAACGGATGAACCAATTCTAATGAAAATTGGTGGAGAGGTTGCTTAGAACTAGGAGACGGACATAGGATACTTTTTATCCCGTTCGACCGCATTTATTTTATCTCATAAATCCTCATGGTATAGAGTAAGGGGAATTGTTTTACTCCAAATTTAACGCGTGCGGGCCACGGGCAGTAATGAATAAAACAAAACTACTTGATAGATTTTAATAATTATTTTCACTGAGTGACATAGGATATATATTTTATACCCGTGCGAAGCCGGAGCGGACCACTAGTTATAAATAAAAAAAAGTAATGAGAATATTATTTTGCTATAATCCGCGATAAAAGAAAATATATGTAACGCTAAATGTAGAGAGTACTATTCGTTCTCATACCTGATACATGCAGAATTTGTAAGAACTCATGCACTACCAGACACCGATGACACAACAATACACAAGCACTTAACGATATACAAGCTTTGCGATTTTGTCGTGGAGTCTCTTGACTATGCTTCGGTTACGGGGTGAAACAATTGTTCAGATTGTGGTGGTGAATGTGTGCAGTGCTTGTGTATCGAATGCGGATATCGAACTCACGACCGGCGGAGTTGACGTAGTTGACCGGCAGGGTCACTACCACCTGCGCGACGGATGATTCGTCAGAATAAAGTTAAAATGAACAACACGACAAGCATCTTCGTAGGATAATTAATTTGAAAAGGGGTTACTTGTCTATTTACTTTTTTTTGCTATTTTGTGTAATGGAATTCCGCAGAGTAACGTTTAATACTATTCATCATTCTCCGGCCCGTATCCCACTCTAAGTGAGTTTGGTACAACATTTTATAAACATGTTGTCACATGATTTAGCTTTTTTACGACCGGTCACCCGCCTGACACCAATTTACCTCTGTCGTATTTTACGAAACCTCGGTAAGCAACAGGGTGGTCTATTTTACTAAACCGGATACCATACGGTGGGTCAACTTAACTTAGTCACCTTTTACGACACCTCGGTAAGCAAGAGGGTGGTCTATTCTACTATACCGGATACCACACGATGGGTCGACTTAACTTAGTCGCCTTTTACGACACCTCGGTAAGAAATGAGGGTGATACTATTCTATTCAGTCGGACACCACACGAAATATAAATAAATTAATATATGGGACACTTACACAAACACCTGTCTGTCTCCAAAGTAACTTAATACTTGTATACAAATATAATAAATAATTTTTACATTTAGCATATTATATTTTATATTTCATATATAGCATTATGTCCTATGGAATATTGTTATGGGGTAATTGCGCGGATAATAAAAAAAATTGTATTATAAAAGAGCCATACGTGGCATTTACAATTTAAGTCCGCGTGATTCCTTGCGAGAGAAATTTAAGGATATAGGTATTATTACATTTGCTTCACAGTATATTTTAAGCAATTTAATTTATGTACATAAAAAAATAAAGAATTATAAAAGGATGGGTAATGTATATATTAGACAAAGTAGGAACCGACGTAAACTTACAGCTCCTGCTTTGCGCCTTGCCTTGTTTTACAGTATAATGATCTTAAATAATTGGCCATATGAATGACTTAAAATAACGTTAATAGTAAATTTCATACACACAAAACCAGTTACCTGCATTGCGTATGACTTCTTCTTTGACAGCCTTTCGCGGAACCATTTCTTTCCGTATCGTAATTGCTCAGTTGTCGTGGATAGCAGCAGCGATCGTTACACTCCTTTTCGTTATAGCCTAGAATATTTAAAGTTTTGGTATAAAGTAAAGTAACAGCATTTTATTATCCCGCTGCTGGGCATAGACCTCCCCTCTGCGTTTTTTGAGAAGAGAAGGGAGCTTTGGAGCGTAGTCCCTAAATGCTGTTCCGATGCGGATTGGTAGGTTACACATATCCCCAGAATTATCTAGAGATATGCAGTTTTCTCCACGATGTTTACCTTCACCGAAAAGTGTATGATAAATCGTAAATATCAATTAGGCACTTAAGTTTTAAAAGAAACACTCATTGGTACCAGCCTTTAGATTGAACCCATGACCCTCCACGATACAGGCACACGGCGAATATCACAAATTCAACTACACCAAACGAAAATGATAACTTGCTTAATCTATAATTATTATAAAATGAAGTCCCCAAAAAACTGTCTGTCTGTATGTGATCGATTTTCTCAAAATCTACTGAACTGATTTCTGTACGGTTTTCATTAAAAGGTATTGCAATTCTATGGGAAGGTTAAGGTTAATAATACACTTCGATTTTTTGTAAATTGTGTTGAAGAGGTCGCGCAGTTATTTGAGTCGTATTTTTCCACACCTCGGTAAGAAAGAGGGTGGTCTATTCTACTAAGGGCTTGAACACAAAACTGTTATACGACGCGATGCGAATTCGCAATGCAGAAAGTTGCGACACGAATTGCTGCGATGCGAGTTCGTGCGGCAAAGCGTCTCCCAGGGTGACCATTCCTTCGACGACCGTCAACCGTACTAAATGTATTTATAATTGAAAACTGAACATAATATGGTCAACAAGTTTAAAGTTTATTTATTTACTCATCCATATAGGTTACATTAAGTTAACAAAATAATAAGTTTATAATTTATTTATACTCAAAACAGCGATTATATCTAGTTTGTTGATGGTTCTTAAGTTATTACATTAGAATTACTATGGAAGGAGACTAACGCTTGGACTAGGATTTCCTGTATTTCAGGTAGAAGTGTGACGTAACATCGCAGAAATACGCTATGCGAATCAGTTCGTGTGTTCTTGCGAAGCGTCGTGCGATGTCGCAGGTTTTTGCGATTCGACGTCGCACCGCAGTTTTGTGTGCAAGCCCTAAACCGGATACCACAGGGCTTTATAATGTTATCTAAAAACAAGTAAGAGAGCCTATAGCACTCACCACAATCACACTCTTCTCCATCTTCGACGATCTTGTTCCCGCAGAAGGCACCAGCGTTCTCTTTGAGACAGTCTCGCTTGCGGCCGTCGCGGACCGCGTCCAGCACCGCGCTGATGTTGCCCACGGAACAAGTCGAGAAACGGCTGTTATTGGGACGGTCGCCCGACGTCGCCGACGCGAACATTATGTAGTTGCCCTCTTGTCCGCCGGGACGACATTCCGACGGGTAATCGTGCTAAGGAAAATTTGTAATTAGATACTAATACCTGGTTGATCGAGCCTTACTCGGTAATTTTTACGAACTAAAATAAAGAAACTACAAAAAAAATAATAATAGAGTACGTGTGGGGCTTCATTTTTCGCGACCACGCGTTACCATAACCCGCTGGAACTAGCAGTGGACGCCCATGATGCCTAATACTTTATCTTAATTGTTGAGATTATCTTGTTTGAGAGTTTTGAGGTAAAACATTGCTTAGGTTAAAGAGACGTATTTACGGTAGGTACGGTCTAGACCGTACGTCTAGACGTACGTACGGTTAAGGAGTCTATTAATATCTCTAGAACGTTCTACGGTAAAAGAAATAAATAATAAAGGATTTATATAAACTTTTCATTTTTCTCTATATTACCCGTATTCTCTTTCTTTTTGAATTCTTGTCTTTTTTCTTCTATTACTCAAAGGTTGACTGGAAGAGATCCCTTTTAGGGACAAGTCCGCCTTTATAAACGTGCTTTTTTATTTATACTTTCTCTTTTATAAATATATGTATAAAAAGAAATAATTAAAATAAATGATGGATGGATGTATGGCTAGGGGGAGGCCGAAAAAAAGATGGATGGATTGTGTGAAAGATGATATGCATGTTAAAGGTGTGGCACCAGAGTTGAATGATAGAGGAGAATGGAAGAAGACATATTGTGCCGACCCAACTTAGAGTGAGATAAGGGTAAGAGAATCATGATGAAATAAATAAAATAAAAGAGGAGGAGAAACGGTTAAGGTTGAATTATCTAATTTAGTTAGGAGTCAGATGTTCTCCCACTTCAACGGCCAAATTATAACTTTCTTTTTAATAACATCTTGTAAATGTGGGTTACGCAATACTTTATTAATAAGAAATAAATAAATAAATAAATAAATCTAAATAAACACACTTACCGGCGAACCAAAGTTATGGCCGATCTCGTGCGCAAGGGTTAGCTGGCTTACTTTGGGCGGCACCCGACTATTGTAGTTGACGAAGGTTATGATGCCAGTGTTCAAAGAACGCTTTGTACTCTGATACATCCCGCCTGTCGTCTCTGTGTATGTCTTGTACTTTTCGCAAATACCACCAGAAGCCCCGCTCGCACTTGCCACCCATGCTAATCCTGGTAAGCCAGTATAAAAAGTAAAGTAGCGGCCTATTACTCTCCCACTGCTGGAAATAGACCTCTTCTCTCCGTTTTTGGAGAGAAAGATTGGAGCTTAGACCTACCACGCTGCTCCAATGCGGATTGGTAGGTTACACGTATCTCCAGAATTCTCTAGAGATATACAGGTTTCCTCGCGATGTTTACCTTCACCGAAAAGCGTGTGATAAATTGCAATTATCAATCAGACACATAAGTTTTTACAGAAAAACTCATTGGTGTCTGCCCGGTTTTGAACCCGGGACCTCCTCGATAGACTCGCACGGTGTTACCGCTGGGCTATCACAGCTCATAAGTGATTATACAGTGAATATTAAATAGTCCTTAACTAAACCAATGTCTTCATAATATCTAACTCTAGGACTAGAATCCAAAATCGATTTCTATTTTGTATACATATATTTAAGCTGCCATTGCATTTGCTGTGTTGACTTCAGTAAAGGGATGAAAAGTAGCCTATCATTTTTTTCAGAATTATAATATTACCCTTAGCAAAAATCACATCGATCTCTTTGTCCGTTAGGATGTAACAGAAAACAACACATAATATTAGTATAGATATATGATTCTTAAGTTTAGATTTGATGTTGTTGTATATGTATTGTTCTAAGTTGCTGTTCAGATTAACATGGAGCCGAAATTGTAATATGTAGGTTAGTAACTTGTAGTAACGAAGAACTAATAAATTGGTTTTTCTTAATCTTAGCTGAAGTCACGATCACTGCCACCTGCGCCAATGGACGCCAAAAGACAAAAAAATATATAATATATGGCCCGTTGGCGCAGTGGGTAGTGACCCTGCCTTCAGCTCCACGGGTCGCGGGTTCGATTCCCGCCGAGGGTCAACATTTTCTATAAATGAATTTGTTGGTCTTTGAGCCTGGGTGCATATTTGTATTTAAGTATGTATTTAAAAATTATATAAGTATATATTCACTAGTTGTCTGTCTACCATAACACAAGTATTAAGTTACTTGCTTTGGGGTCAGACGACCGTGTGTGTAAGTGTCCCATATATTTATTATTTTATTTATTTATATTAAACGTCGTACCAAGGGTCCCGCCGGTGAAGTCCCTGTACGTGAACACATAGGCAAGACAGAAGTCCTCGTGGTTGCCCAGCGAGTGCAGGTTCAGGAAATTGGATACATCGATGTTCTCCAAACAGAACTGGTTCGTTTCGCTCCCGAACACATGTGGAGTGCACAACGAGTAATCGTCGATCTAAAAAAAACATACTTATTTTAGAAGCCGTGTTCATATTTAAGTAGAAGTGCCTGGTTGACCAAGTTAGGTATTTTACATTTCTCGAAACCGTCCGAAACTGCCCGTTTCCCGGAAACGGAACGGGCTTAAACTTGTGCATATAAAGAACAACCAAAAGGAAGTACTTCATTGAAGTTGCGATCTAACCAAGAGTCTAATAAGCAATTTTAAGTGACCTAAACTTATAAATTAAATAATATCTGTAGGAATAGGTCCAGTAACTTAAGTCTTTAATTAAAAAATTATGGTTTTATCTGAAATCGAAACTGGTGGTAACCGCCCGTTACTCGCATAAGCTGTCATGATTTTACAATTGACAGCGTAATTATCCTTTCCTTTGTCATAAAATTATAGCATTTTATTTAAGTGCCTGAAGAAGAATAGAATCGCTAGAAGCTAGATCCAATTTTATCCCCAAAACCAACAACATGCTGAATTTTGGATCCGTTTTCAAAATTCAGAAATATATATATACAAAATTAAATCATTTAAATATTAAAGATTTAGTGTGATTCCGAGTACAATTTTATACGTTTTATTATTAGTAAATTTTAATAAAAAACTTATAAGAGAACATATACAGCATAGCGTAATATATTGGTGGCCAATCTTTAAACAAAAAAAATACTTTATAAAACCGCAGTGTTGTATGAAGATGAAAAGATTTTTAAATACTGAACTATCCAGGGAGCTATCCAGACCGCAACAGAAAAAAAAATTACTCAATTCTCAAATTCAAATTCTCAAAAGAATTACTGTGACATTTTCCACTAAATACCTTATCGTAAACAAATGAGGCGAAATATTCGTCCCAGACATACCTTTATCCTTTGAACCTCAAATTGTATGTTTCTATGCTCCTTGCGGCCGAATTTCGTGTATCTGTATATATAGTTAACGGCTGTCACGTGGTGTGATATTAGTGACAGTATTTCTTCACGTGTTTTGGCATCGACTTCGTTTTCTTTGTTCGGGTCTCGATGCTGAAATAATGTAAAAATATATGAACATTAAGCGATTTTAAAATTTTATAAAGCCCTAAAAAAACGGATAGCATTATGTAAAGAATCAATAAATTTGAAATACTTACATCAGGAAATCCTTCTCTAATGTGCCGCCATATAAGTGGATCGGTCTGTATATAAAGTGAACACATATTTTTGGGTTTTTCTTCTGGCGCCGCCCGTCGGCTACGCGAATTTTCACCTGTGTTTGCAGCACGCGAATATTTGTTGTAATGATGGAAGTCCCAATTTCTGCACATAATAATTAATAAAAGAAATGTAACATATCATAAAACAATCTCTTAACGTTATTCAACCGTGGTGATATGATTATAATCAGACCTTTCATAAAGGGTAATCGAAATTCATAAAGGGTTATCAAAATTATTAACGACGATATGAAATCCTAATGGCATATTAAAGAGTTCTGTCACTGATCATGAGAGTATTGCACAAAAAAAAGAGCCAGCTGCTTTCTTCCTATATAATTTAAGACATTCTTAATGATTTTTGTCTTGTAAATTTATTTTGTTATAAATCTTGCGGTATTATGGTAATCGGTAAGGTTTGATATACGTAGTTACCGTCGATGCAGTTTCAAACGATCAAACAGACTAACACGGAGTGTGTTAGTCTTTATTATCTTAGAAACCTCGCGACCACGCATAAATAAAAACTATTCGCAGGGTTAAAACAATTGGTTGAGCATATTTTTATTATTACTTTTTTTAATATGCACAACCACCAATAAAATTGCAAATATTTGTATTAATGTAAATAAAACTCTAAACGTATGTATAACGTGGGACCTGTCGTTACCGGGAGTTCACGGCTTCAAATCCCGAGCCGTCACCTCTAAGTTTTCTAAAAACCTTTTATTTTTATTATATAAGATTGATATAACAACGCAAAGCGTGGAGGTTCCTTAGATTCTAGAAAATTTCTAGAATGTATTTAGGCCTTCTTGAGGCACGAGACTATTTGCAAAATATTTTACATCATTAAATATCGTCTATCTACCTTACTAGCATTAATTCAAATTAATATCAAACGTGTGGCGACAACAATGACTCATTTCCCACGTTCGTTTTCCGAGTAATGTTTTTGCTACCAGTGATTTGTTCTCTATGATAGCAAAAGCTATTATGAGATTAAAATGACTGTATTCGGATTTATATTTTATTACATATGGATTTAAAAGATTAGCCGCCGAGTTTCTTGCTGATTCTTCTCGGTAGGAGCAAACTTCCGAATCAGTGGTAGCTTCTTTAAAACATTTGACGATTCAAAAGTACTGTAAACAGTCCACTTGAATAAAGAATATTTTGAATTTGAATTTGAATTTGATTATATGTGTGTATGTATATTAACATGTTGATTGAAAGACAATAGATGTAAAAAGCAGTAGAGTTGACGATTCAAAAGCACTTGTTTACAAGTTTATTTGAATAAAGAATATTTTGAATTTTGAATTTTTTTTTAAAAAATTTGGTAATGGAATTCATATAGAAATAGTCTATTAATATAAAATTCACAAAGTGTTATACATTTTATACTTTACTTTAGCTCTGGGCGTTTCCGTGAGCGAAGTTTTTAGCAACTACTGTGGCACTTTTGGTGGATAGCAGTAATCAAATTGTTACGGACCGATCTAAGGCGGGTTACAGTAGAGTTCTTTTATCGTCTCTACTATTTATATCTCCTTTTGCATGCTATCAAATATAAGTAGGCAAATCCATACTTTTACTATTTGATCTAAACTACCTTGGTGACCGAGTATTGCTCGGTAATTTTTAAGATAAAAAAGATGAAACTTGAAATAAAAGAAAAATATAAGCGGGCTTGGAGATTAAGATGGAGCTTGATGCTAGGTATTTTCACTTCTTTAGACCGCCCGTTCATTTAAGTATTAAAAATAAAGAATAAGAATTGATGATACTCGTTTGTATACCTTATTATATATCCTTCTGCTCTTATCCCACTCTAAGTGGGGTCGGCACAACATGTTATAAACATGCTGTCACATGATTTGGCTGCGTTTTTACGACCGGCCGCCTGTCTGACGTCAACTTACCTTAATCGTATTTTACGACACCTCGATAGACCACCCTGGTCTATTCTACTAAACCGGATACCACACGGTGAGTCAACTTACCTTAGTCGCTTTTTACGTTTGTATACCTTATTGCGCTATTGAATTGTAATTCTTTTTTATTAAGCATAGCTTTATTTGCATGTTAAATTGTTGTGTTAATTCAATATTTGGAAACTGTTTTAGGTTTATGTTTGGATTTTTGTTTATAATGTTAATGATTAATATAGTCCTGTTTGTTTCCATAATATAAAATAAATAAATACCTGGATGAATCATCCCGCAAACTGTTAGGGTGCTGTGAATTTGGCGCAGGCGAGTGGTAAGTGTGTGTGGGAGTGGCTGAGACAGGAGGTTCCTCATCCACGCCTGAATTTTGTATACGCTCCATCCATTGCACTACTTCATCTGTTATTCCACAACCTCCGACGTGACCTGAAATAAATATATCATTTACAATCAGAGATATTAACCTTTTGAGTTCCCATGTTTTTCACGTTTTTATTCCCCAATGTTAGCGCCGTGTGGTATCCGGCTGACTAGAATATACCATCCTCACTTCTTATCGAGTTGTCGTAAAAGACGACTAATGAAAAATACCTAGCCAAATCTTTTAACAACATGTTTATAACATGTTGTGCTGACCCCATTTAGAGTGGAATAAGGGCAGGAGAATGATGATGTTTACTAACGTAACAATACATTCAAGCAGAACTTTCGTCTTACATTTTATGGGTGTTATCTGATTAACATTTCTAAAATGTGTGATTTTCCATGTGCCAACTTTATGAAGGTTGAGATATTATCAGTTTTAGAGTAAGAGCAATACTTGTTTAAATTTAATTTATACGAGTTTAGATTAAAAAACAGATATGTCGGTCATGGTATCTTGTTATTATTAGGAAATAATAATATGTACGCTGTGTAATGTGAAACTTTATTTCGTGGCTGCAAAGGCAACCGTGATGAGCGGCGGGTTTTGAAAGAATTGCTTACATATCTCATAGACATTCATTATCCTAAATAAAATAAAAATTGTTTTAGTGACGCCAAAAAGTAACTACGACTTATGTTTTAAATGAGGGCAAAAATGCGTTTGAGCTCTTAAATCACGAAAAAGAGTTTTATTAACTGGTAACCACCGCTCTACCAACTAATATTGCGCGCTATTTTAGCATTTATAATGCATTTATTGATTTTATTAATTTAAGTAATAAACTTACATTACATTAAAGTAATGAAAAAATACAAGTACAAGTTACACAAATGTTATATTTTTAAAATTTTTTTGTATGCAAATCGCGAATTCTACACGCAAGTCGTGATTAACTCATTAATTTATTTACTTTGTTATAGTAATATTTAAATGTAATTTACATTAAGCCGTAGGCAGGTGCGTAATGTCGACATCACACGGTTGAGGAAAAAAATTTGAACCTGTTACAATTATTATATTATCATGAGTCCGTCCGTTAAACTGTGTTTGTTGGTTGAACGCCTTTACTTTCGGATATATATTCCGGGCACGTTGCTTTAAAAAACTTATGCATTTTATTGATATTTGTCATTTATCAAGCGATTTACGACATAGGAAAAATCATCGAGAAACAACCTATGGTAACTCAAAACCTATTCCTGGGTTACGCGTAAACTACTTATCCCCATTGGAGTAGCGTAGAGGGCCAATGCTTCAACCTTCTTTCTAAAGAGTGAGATTACTATTAGCCCTCGAACCGAATATATAAAATATGTTCTATTCGATCAGAGTGAAATACATTTTTGATGACGTTTATTCCTGACATCATAAAAAATACAGTTCATTTAACAGAACCAAAAGATAACCTATAAATAAAAAGTCAACCGCACAGTTTGCGGTTTTAAATTGAATCGGAAGTACAATATTCGCAAATTACGAACCGGATAACCGAATCAATACGCCCGTGTTACGTTGCTATCGACTAGGTTGTAATATTTCGCATAATGCACGGGAATGTTTTAAATAATTCATGACAAATCCAAGTTTGCGGTTCAAGTTAGCGAGGCACGAGACAGGAAAAAAAACAAAGCTTCGCCCGCCGCGCCGCCCGCTGTCGCGACGCTATCGGCCACGGATATGAAATGGAGAATTATTTGAAACTATGAAATTATTTTTTCTCTATCAGAAACATGGTAAAGTTTAACTGCGATGTTTCATATTTGTTATGAATGTGAAAAAAGAATAATAGGTATTATATAATTCGCGATAAGACAAAATGTACGTGTTACTAAATATATAGTGTATACCTACATATTATACATAACTATATATAAGGTACATACATGATTATTTTCTAAATAAAATAACTGTGTCTGTTGTTTCTTATAACACATAATACATAGGACACATAACACACACACACACGCACGTACGCACGCACGCACGCACGCACGCACGCACGCACGCACGCACACACACACACACACACACTATGACACATTATGATGGTCTGATATATAAGCAATTTTTAATTAAGTACAACATCGTTCTCCCGCCCTTATCCCACTCTTAATTGGGGTCGGCAGATTTTATAAACAAATTGTCACATGATTTGGCTACATATTTTACGACCGGCAGCCTGCCTGACGTCAACTTACCTTAATCGTATTTTACGACATCTCGGTAAGAAAGTGGGTGGTCTATTCTATATACTCAACAGGATACCACACGGTGGGTCAAATTACTTTAGTTGTCTTTTACGACAACTCGGTAAGAAATAAGGGTGGTCTATTATACTCAGGCGGATATCACATGGCGAGTCGATTTAACTTAGTCGCCTTTACGAAACCTCGGTAAGAAATGAGGATGTCTATTCTACCCAGCCGAAAATCACACAACATATACGAATATTAGTATTAAAAAAAAGTTTCAAGTCACATTCGAAACTTATCAAACAATTCCACCTTCAACGTAAATTGCGCAACTTCAAAGATAATTACCAATGAGATCATAGTTCTAATAGATGATATCACGATGGTATCAATCAGGATATTAATTTCCTTATTCTTGAGTTATTACCTATAAAAACTATAACATTTTGGGCGTCTGTTTGATACCACATAAGGGTGTTATAAATGCTTAACTCATTTTCTATATACATCTTTGATTTACGAACAAACCAATTGCAGAATTACAAAATATGAAAAAAACCTTTTTAATGTTAATTCTTATTTTTAATGTCTCTAAATAAAATATAGAAAAAAGTTGTGATGTTTTTATAAAAATAGGCACATGGAATTGAAGAAAAAAAGGTGTAATGCAAAGGTGGTGGTGGTACCATTTAACAATGGTTGCTTAATTTAACTTGAGTGCTTCTTAATTTGTTACTTAAATTGTATTTATATTTACTACTAGCAATCACCAGCGGCGGCGCCCGCGTGGATATATAAATAATATATATATATATATATATATATATATATATATATATATATATATATATATATATATATATATATATATATATATATATATATATATATATATATATATATAGTATTTTGATGCCCATTAAACTGGTGAAAGTGGGTTAACCTTAAAAGCTAGACATATGCTGTCGCGGACTTTTATTTAGAACTTTTAGAGGGGATTTTGTAATATATGATTTTTGAATAACCATTACCGTTTAGTCAGCGCACGCAAGGAAAGATTTAAATTTTGCCGTTTTCGTACTATTTTTATTTGCTGCTCCTCTCCTATTCTTCTTAGCGTGATGTTATATAGCCTATTGCCTTTCTCATTAATGGACTATCCTACATTGAAAGAATTTTTCAAATCGGTCTCGTAGTTTCTGAGATTTGCGCGTTCAAACAATCAAACAAACAAACTCTTCAGCTTTATATATTAGTATAGATAACTACATTTATTTTAAACGGTTAGTTGACTTTCTTGTTTTTAATTGAAACTAAATAACTCCTATTTTTAAAATTTTTAACTTAGAGTTTTATTCTTAAATCAACAGCTATATCCATTGATTTTCTCTTATTCGACTGTATTCTATTTTAAGTCATTTCACCCGATATCCATATTAAAACGGGTCTTGAAATGAATGATAACAGCCATTGAAGCTTAACCGTATTTAATATACAATATTGTATTGTCATCAAAATAAACTTATAAAACCGTTTATGAATATTTATTATAATAAATAACATATTACTTTTTATATAGTCTTAAATTGGTTTAAGAAAAGCAGGATAAAATCTTGTTATAAATACACTAAACAACAAAGGAATACCATTTATAAAAGCGTTTATTTAAAACTCTAGTTTCCTGTCGTGATTAACGAGTAACCTAATAAAGAATACGCTGCTTCAACGCAGCCGGAAGCTTCGTAATAGAATGAACTCTGCATATATCAACGTTGCATTATTATATCTAAGATTTACTTAAACTTGGTGACAGCACAGGATAAGTATCTGCTAGTACAGGATAAATAAATAAATAAATATATGGGACACTTACACACACGGTCGTCCGTCCCCAAAGGAAGTAACTTAATATTTGTGTTATGGTAGACAGACCACTGGTGAATATATACATATACATTTTTTTACTTTTAAAAACATACTTAAATACAAACCCAGGCTCAAAGACTAACAAATTCATTTAAAGAAAATGTTGGCCCTCGGCGGGAATCGAACCCGCGACCCGTGGAGCCGAAAGCAGGGTCACTATCTACTGCGCCAACGAGCCAGTCAATAGTAATAGCGATAGTATCAATTTTGATTCCTAAAAAAAACTGGAAACGATACTTTTAACACCATCCAAACCAATTTGACCGAATATAAAAATAAGTAAAAAGTATGTAATTCAAATGTAATATAATATTTTTACACTTCTGACACAGGTGTTTTTTCACTTAAAAGAAGGTCCCAGCCTTTCGTTATGTAACATTTCTGTATTTAATGAAAAATAAATAAATTATTATTATTTTTTACACTAGCTATATACAATTGGTAAGTAATTTTAATTATACGGTCCTTCATTTTTCATTTAAAGTATTTTTCTATACATTTTCCTACTTTATGTTTATCTTCAGCTTTATTTATTCATTTAAATTTGTAATTGTATTATTAAAATAAATTTCACCGACTTATAGACATTAATGATGATAATACCAAAAGTATACAACCTATTTACAAAAATAATATAAATGGCTGAAATTAAATAAAAAACAACAAAATCTATCAAAATAACGCTTGTTAGGTTATTTTTTGAATTTGCAATGTTATTATCATTTTCTTTTCTTATAATAATAATTATATTTTCACTAATTCTAATTTATTTCCAACAATAGATATCCTAAACTTAAAGATTCGTATTTTGTAGATTAAAACTAATGGTTCTCTATGACAGCATTAAGACGATTAATTATATTAAAAGCAAGCAAAGGTTAAAGTGAATGAAGGATAGGGGAGGGTAGATAAATAATCTCGTATGTGGTACGTACAGCTGTTTCGGAGTTAATGAGAGGTGGTAATAAAAAGCTACGTTGGGGAATACACGCTGGCATTTTATTTAAACCATATGAGCCTTTGTGCCTTTTTATCGTTAAATATGCGAGTGCTCTGTTGAAACTAAAATATATCATTAGTATAATAGGTAAGCGGAGTGTAATTAACATAGCATATGTGAATTGAAAAGTTAAGACTTAAGTTTTGTAATTTCTTATTTTAGGTCCATAATATAAGAGTAATGAAAAAATACTTTGCTGCAATCAGCGATAAAAAATAATATATGTGAAAAATAATAAATGTAAATGTAATATAATTTCCATACCTGATACATGCAGGATCCTTGCCGTGTGGTATCCGGCTGAATAGAATAGACCACCCTCTTTTCTTACCGAGGTGTCGTAAGAGGCGATTAAGGTATGTCGACCCAAAGTGTGGTATCCGGCTGAGTAGAATAGTACCGCCTTCATTTCTCACCGAGTTGTCGTAAAAGGCGACTAAGGTAAGTTGACCCACCGTGTGGTATCCAGTTGAGTAAAATATACCACCCCCTTTCTTACCGAGGTGTCGTAAAATTCGACTAAGGTAAATTGACGTCAGGTAGGCGGTCGGTCGAATAATACGTAGCCAAATCATGTGACAACATGTTGTGCCGTCCCCACTTACAATGAGATAAGGGATTATGATTTAATTCTAAATGTAGAGAGTACTATAATTTGTCATACCTGATACATGCAGGATTCGTAATGCACTAAAAACCACCAATAACAAAACAATACACAAGCATTCCACACATTCACTAGCACAGTCTCAGCAAGTTTACGCTATGACAAACTGGTTCGTCAGATATTCGTTTACGCAAAACCGATTACAATGGACTTTCTTTAGTTCCAATTTGAGAATATTTCCTATAGATGACACTTTTATCAAGATCTGACATTTTTACTTTACACGGAGTGTCGTTGTGTAGAAAAAGTATGTTCTAACTTAACAGCTATGCAACAAAACTCCTTATTAACTCACTGTTTATCTTAGTTTGTAATGCAAATCATTCTTGTAGGCAAGTAGAGTAGGTATATGGTTTCGAACAGTATATTTTTTTGTATTAACTTACAATGCGTTTTACATACAAACCAAAAATTACTTTCCATACAAACAAATATAATACAATAAATATAATGCGGACGCAGACGCAATAAGCTAATATAAATGCAGCTAAACTAAATGGGTAATCGATAGATTTCATCTATTGTATAAGTTTTTCGTAATAGCGCAACGCAAACAATATTTAAAGAGACCAAACAAATAAACAAAAGCAGAACCCGAGGGCTATGGAAGACTGCAAATGAGGGAAGTTGTTAGAGTTTCAACGCCGCGCCCGTTCGCAAATATCAAACATATGCGCCGACTTTCGACAAAGCAGGCAAATATTTCACAGAATAGTACTGAATTACATTTTTAAACCTCACTTATACCTTCCCTCTGTTCTCATAAAACCCCTATCATCGATACCTTTAGACATTAGATATAGTGAAGTAAATACATCATCATTCTCCGGCCCTTATCCCACTCTAAGTGGGGTCAGCACAACATGTTATGAACATGTTGTAACATGATTTGGTATTACTAGTATTTTACGGCCGGTCTGCCTGAGGTTAACTTACCTTAGTCGCTTTTTGCGTCATCTCGGTAAGAAGGGTAGTCTATCTTACTCAGCCGGATACCACGACGCATAGTGAAGTAAATATTTTTTTCATAATAATATCCATGTAGTTTATGTATAGAAACCGCCTATACTCATTCTATCGGGTCAGCCCGACTAGTTTCTAGCCCATCCAGGACCCTTATTCATGAGAACTACTACTGTATTGTTTTGTCGTATCGTTAACTAATTCAAAAGTTTATATTTCCTCTTTTGTATACATGAATGCTCTTCTTATAGGCTTAAAAAACGACTTAAATATCGATGTTTGTTTCAACGTACAAATAAGAAATTTACATAGTAGCAGATTTTCTTATATCAAAGCAAATATGTATTTATGCTTACCACTAGCAAGGTTTTTGATAACGTTCTTTATTATCAAAGATCACTTTATCACGGCATTAATTTAAGTAAATATTAATTGATAATAATACTACAAATTGTTTTATTTTAATGTAGAGCCTTTAGAAAAGGGAAAATCAATAATTTGTTTGGCAATATAATCTTTCATGATTCAAAATTATGATTAGACAGAATAAATATAATGTGGCTAAAACCTTTCTTCCTTTTTCGTATTTTCAGGATACTGTTTGTCCCAATGGCTTTTCATCGTTCCGGAATAGACAGACCTTTGCAGAAACTTCAAGGAAGCGAAATGAAAACATCAGAGTGCAGAAGCTTCACTAGTGTCAAATAACGTCGATCTAATGTCGACGAAAAAAAAGATTTTGAAAGAAGCTGAAGTGTGACCATCAGCGACAAATTCAGCAAAATGGATCCCTAATCACAGGAGATTATTTGTGTGTATTATGTATGTATGCAGTTTCACCTTTTACTCTATACAATTTGCTCAAACGCATTCTTAATTTTATCATATAGACTGAAGTTGATATATTGAAATGTATTTTACTTTATAAGTCTTTGTTCATTTTGGAAACGAAGATCTAATCCAAAACTCAGAAAATATTATCTTTCTATATTCGGCAATAAAAATTTATTAAAAAATTTTTTTATCGCCGATTACAGCAAAATAATATTTTCATTAGTTACATTATTATGGACCTCCGAAAAGTAACGTCTAAAATCTATGAAGATCTAATCAGCAAATTATAAGGACAATTTAAATTTCTATGTTCTTAAACTACCAACTTGAGGTTTTGGCATCCTACTTTTATTAAATAGAAATTAATCAACCGTGTCCCCTTCCACATTGAAGAATGTTAGAAATAAAATCTATCTCTAGTGACTATAACGAGAGAAGCACGTATTGAAATAGCATACGCAGCTATAACTCCATTATGAATTTTAAAAAAAAATGCACGAGAGCACTAATGATGCCCTCATAGTCCTTAAATATGATATTTCAATGGGGGATAGCTACGTTGTGAGATCTGCCCTCGCAGCCAGTAATTTCCTGTTATGTGGCCGCCGCGTATACGAGCTTCGTTAAAATGCAGTGCACCGGATGGGAAACGCCAATGTGCACTAACACAACATGGGCTTAAAAATACTATGCCTATTCAGCTGTTTTTAATTTTAAATCTCTCCATATTTTGTTGTTTCAGGACCGTTCTGCGGTTTCGCAGTTTCGTTACGGTTAAATGGTTATAGTATGATCACTTAAGTTATTAACTCATACAGATTTGTTTTTGCAATTTATAGAAATAGGCGTTACTTTGTGGGATTCCATAGTACAAGTAGTGATAGAATTTTTTTACTATACTCCCTGTTTCTACATACTATGATTTGTTTGTAAAATATTTACTAAAAGTAATTTTTAGAATGCATTCATAGTTATTTACAGCTAACCATCATATTGCGAAATTTGATAATACAGCGACGAATTATGACAATTATGCTATTTTTGACGATAAAAATTAAAATATCTATAGCTTTATTACGATAGCTGAAAGTACTTTTAAGATATCCTACTAATATTATGAATGCGAAAGTTTGTGAGTATGGATGTATAATTGTTAGTCTTTCACGGCGAATCCGCCGAACCAATATAGTTGAAATTTAGCACAATTTCTCCTTATACACCGGAATAACATATAGGCTATAGAAATCCTTTTAATTCTACAGGAATAGGCGACGTTGACAAGCGCCATCTATTATCGCGCGACAATAGTCCACGCAATCGAAGTTGCGGGTAAAAGGTAGTCACTAATATAGTCTCCTTTCTTTATTATACATAAATTATATAAATACTAAATACAGTTTTGTAATGATGATCTAAAGTTCAAGTGTCAAAATATACTAAATAATGGCAGATTTTAAATAAATTTTTATTAAATTAATTCTTCGTGGTAACGCTTGTGGCTATGCTTAATAAAACAATTTTGATTTTGAACGTCATCTCTTTACTACGAGTATAAAGTTACAAAAGTAATAGCTCATAACAGATAAATTATGTCCTTTAGCTTATGTATGTAGATGATAAATTTATATATTTATTCCCAGCCGGTACTAACACTCGGTATGTCCCCCACACGTGAAATGTTAAACTAACATCTTAACGACCTCATTTAACTTTCCTTTGCTACAGTTGAAATTCTTATAAACGCGCAAATTTTTCAAAGCTTTAACGTAGACTCAAGAACAACGTTTTGTATGTACTTACATATTATAAAGCAAAGTCTCCCGTTGCGTCTTTCTGTTCGCTATAATTTTTAATACTAAAAAGTATTTTCATATGGTATTCACCAAAATACGTAGTGATTTTTTAACGTATACGAACAGACTTAACGTGACTAATTAAAGAAAGACCTTAATGAAAGTGCTAAAAATATGTAGTATAAAAATACGTACATTAGCAGAGTGTATTTCGTATAAAGAATATACCTTGCGGCTACAAAATAACGTTATTTTTACAGCGCTTTTCAAATGAAGAGCTTCAAGGATTTTACTACGGCAAAAATCGTACATAAATTTTAAAAGCATAGGTAGCTCTGGAGATTATATTGCATTAAATTTTATATTTTCATAAATTATACCGCAAAATTTACGGATTTAACTTTTTTCAATATCTTTCTTGATTCTCGATTACATAAAAGAGATTTACTCTGTATACTCATGAGATGTATCAACGTAGGAGCCAAATATTATTAAAACACATATTTAAATAATCGGTTTAACTTCTGAAATCCATTAATTAAAATGCAATGGAATAGTCTTAATAATAAACGTATTTTCCTTTGCCAAATTTCAAAAATATCCATATTAACCTAAATTAAATATTACTTAAGATTAAATTAATTAATGCAATTCTTACGGTAAAATTTCGATTTGAATTATATTACACAGCCGGCCTATCAGACTGCTTGAACTGAAGTGCGGCATATTTACTTTAGAAAAACAAGATTACAACATTATTTTTATAAACAACAAGTCCCCTTCGCGTCACCTACGATTGCATATAATATTTAAAAATATGAGCACATGCAAAATTAATGATATAATTAATTTGCTATAATCCACGTTTTAACTTTTATAGTATAAAAGTTGAGTGGAATTCTGCAAAGTACCGACTACTTCTATAAAGGGAAAAAGGTGAAAATAATCGTATTATATACATACGAGTAATGTTAATCTATGTATTGTTTACGACTTAAAATTTTACTCCGTGCTGCTCATTCAATAAAGCCACGGTTCGTAGGTCTCATAGACAACGAAATAAAAGGGATCACCCCAATACAAATGCCCAATAAGTCGTAATGAAAACAAATGCAGCTATACACGACCCTTCCTGTCGCTTGAACAGCCAATAATAATATATACGTACTTGTAGATGTCCCTTTTCGATGAAATCAATTTTTTAGACAAGGCTTAACACAGGATTCTTTATTCTATTGCTCGCATGACGGTATCTTTTTCATATATGAGGCCATGAGAGCCATAGTGGCCCAACTGACAGTTTTTCAATACTGAGTTTTATTTAATTAATGAATTTAGAGCTTATAGTTAGTAAAATCACTTAAAAATAAACAATGTTATATAACAACAGAGTAAGACAGCAAAATATTAATGAAAGATATAAATTTGCAAAAGTTGCAATTATTTTAAATCAGGGCTAATTGTTTTTCCTTAATACTATAACTATTTGTTTAAGAAGTTAGGCCACTCTGGTTCTCACGACCTCATATGATAATACTATTATGCGGGTCTGATATTTTAAAAGTTGTTATCATAGAAGCGTTCTGCTTTTACGTTAGATTATAGAAAATCAAAATTTTACGATACTGATTTTATGGTTTTAATGAACACACAAGTTCTAAATCAAGTAACAAGTTTCAAGGTCTTTTAATAACGTGACGTCTTTTAATAATAATCCACTACACGTGGATGGTTTTTCTCCATTAAATAATTTTTCTAGCGTTCTTTTTAACTTGGTCACGGATATGACACAGAAATCAAAAGTCAGCTAATATCAAGTTTGCCCATTTTTTTTTTGCCATAAGTCTATAGACTAACAGTGAAACTAGTAGTGTACTAATGCTGCAAACTTTTTTGATGTAAAGGTGTATGTTACAAATACCATAACAATTTTTTTACTTAAAAAGAAATGCTCAAATATTTGACTTTATATCTATTTTAATACCATTTTTAAATCACAGAACACAAGAATTTCACCAATATTTAAAAATATCAAGGTGCAGTTTTCATTATCAAAATCAGAACTAGTTTTGCCGGTGTATGGATATTGTAATTTAAAAAAAATATTCTAATGATTTTATTTTTTTTAATTTTTTGTTTTTATTTGCTGAACACCAAGTCCACCAGCAAAAATAAATAAAATGTTCGGCTTAGAACAATATCTTAAAACGCATATGGAACATATTTTGTAGTAGGTACCAATCAGAAAACGGCGTCTGCAGAGTTGTCAAAAATACAAAACCCGACAGCTTGGAGCGACGTTGTTGACGCGAAATTACCATTTCAGCGCAGCCTACGAACCAATGAATATGTATTATGTAACACAGAATTGGGCCGGTTTGATGACAGTAACGTAAACTGAATCGAAATACATTTTGGCGTTCCAATCCGTGGAATTCAACGTTCACTGCAAGTCAATGATAATTTACAGGGTTTACATTCGTGATCATTTTAATAGATTGGACAATAGCATCATTTTACAATTAACATTAACATTTAACAATTGGATTACTTTAATAGATTAGATTGAACAGCTGGAGGCCAAAGAATCAAATGGCCTCAAATCCAATGTCTTTTTGATCATTAGTAAGTGCGTGATGTATAAAATAAACTTATCAAAAATTATCTCGAAGCAACAGTAGATAAATCATCTACCTAGATGTTATATCATATCAACCAATACATATAATAAAATCGTTGATACGTTAACATTGTACATTTGGTATTATAAAAAAATCCAGTTCGAGAAACGCTTTGATTACTGAAACAACTAGTTTAAAAAAATGTGTTTGTCTTTTTATATATTTGTGGTTGTTTGATTTCAGCATCATCTTTCAATAAAATAGAGGAATCTAAAGTAATAGTACAATATGACGTTATTCCAAGACAAACGAGAGAAGTTGCGTGTAGATGCTGCATTAAAATTATAAAACATACGATCGGTATCCCAACACTGATTGAGGCACAACTCAACAAATTAAACGATGGCCGGTCGAATGAATTTATGACATGACTGGTGGACCAATAAAGCGTTCAAATGCTTGGTAATAAATTATAGCGAATTTTCCGATTCAAGCGGTGTGGCAATCAGATGATAGAATCAAGCAAATGAATTTAAACTTTGTTAACGCCCTCGCTTTGCAATTTATTTGTGTACTGTGGTGAAACTTGCACTCTGTCTCTGGGTGGCATCTATGTACTGGATCTAGTTTCGAATTTCTACTGTTAATCTTGTTGAACATCGCATACGCTACCTGTTTTAATGAGGTTAATGCTGCGACTAATTTCTATGTTTGTTTCGACTTGCTTACTTTGGCAAATAGCGAGTGCTCTGAAACTTTACTGTAGCTACAATTTGATGAAATTGTTCATGAATTAGAAAATCTATGTCGCTTTAACGTAGTTATAATATTGTTATTTCTCTAGTAAGATAAACGAGTTGAGCACAATTTGAATTAATCTTTGGTATTGTTATGTAGTCTTTTATTAAAGCTTTTATCAACATTAAGGTGAAATAGGTAATTACTTTATATTTCGATGATATATTTACGTCTTAAATAAGAGACCTTAGGAGTAGTTTCCGGAAAAATCTAAAGAAATCAATTATTAATAATCAAGCTAGTTGCTTGATTTATTTTAAATATGGAACGTATACAGACTACTGAAAAGTTACGCCACAAAACTACGAATACCAAAGCAGATATGTGTAAGCTGGATAGGTCTAAAAATTTTTCATATTTCTTTGGAATGACAAAATGGCCGTCAGAGTTCTTGGAAACTACGAACGCTGTTTATAATATGGAATAGTTTTGTAACTTACCATGTCTTCTATGTGCGTATGGATCCACGACGTCACCGTCGCGGTATATAACTGAATGCACACGACTCCGCGTCCCATTCGGAGGGAAGTAGCGTCGCGCGTGCTCGACGTAGTAAGCGCCATCATTCAGTACAATTTTTCCTTCAAACACACCATCCGTCACCGAACCGAAAACAGTTGATTGTGGTTCGTCTGTTGAAAAGAAATAGAAACGATTTTTAGTTAGACATAATATGTAAACGCCAGTAAATGAAAAACCTTTTTTTAATTTTGTCTCTGTTATATAAGAGAAGATATCAGACATGAAGCTTAGCTCCAGTGATCTCACTGAATCCTGGGAAACTATCTACCTATATTACAATCTAAATCTATAGTTTTATTAACCGCTCTATGAATAATGAATATATCCATCGCGGTATACAGTAAAACAACATTATGATTATTTTTTGCATTACAAAATTTCCATAAAGTCACGCCTAATACTATAAATTATATAAGTATAACTATAATAATATAAGTGTGTTTAAAAAAAGAGGTCGAACCTACAGGCATTTGATAAGGATAACTTTTGGGGTATTATGGTTAATGGTAATTATATTTTACATAAACCATAATGACTCACTCATGAGCTTTTTTTAATCCATGCAGAAGAATGATTATTGAAATTGAATGGTCAATAGAGCCTTAGATATAGTTATTTAGGTCTTTAAATTTGTTAGAGATTGTTTCTGTCTCATCGCACATTAATAGCACCTTAATAAAACAAGAACAATTTTTATAAAAATTAGCATAATGTACGAATTAATAAATTAATCTTTTTGAATTATAAATAAGATATAAATAAATTTTCATCAAATTTTATTTAGGTGAAAAACTGTTAAAGTTTTGTTATTCCACTACAGGTAAAGTCGTACTACTAACTGATATGAATAACTGACGATTATTCTTCCAACAAGTGTGCCCCAGCTGAGGTTATTATTACTTAAAAAGCAAATCAATCAATAAACTATCAACTAAGAGAGCAATTACGTCGTTAAATTCTAAAGCAAGACGATTCATAGTAGTAGAAAATTGGTTCAATGATCGCTGATGTCGTGGAGTTGTTGAACATAATTGCATCAAATTAAATTTTCAATAGTCATTTAACAATATCGTTGCTGACGTCAAAATGACCTACTCTAAAACTACAGTTAGATATAATATTAATAGTTATATTAGTTAAGCATTGCACATTAAATTGCCACATAAGCGACAATAACCGCAATCCATCAACCGACGTTATACCTATTATTTGCATTCCCGTTAAACAACGAATAAAAGGCGTACGGGTCAAGTGGGGTCTGGCCCTACTTTATTAAACCGCTTGTTATAGTAGCTGGACTGCTCTATTTTTAACTAAAAGCGTTATTTTATATAGGAAAAAAAATAAAAATAAAGTAACAATCTTATACTATTTCCGGGCATAAGCCTCCTCTCTTGCTCCAATGCGGATTAATAGGGTAAATATACCAGAGACATGCAAGTTTCCTCATGATGGTAATCAAAGAGCGTGTGATAAATTGCAATATCAACTAGCCACAGTTTTAACAGAAAAACTCATTGGTCCCTGCCTAGGGTTTGAACCCACGATGCCCTGGAGAGAGGCACACGGTCTCACCATTCGGCTATCATAGCTATTTTATATAAAAATGAACAATTCGGCTAATATTTAGTCATAGCAACATTTCCATGTGAGAGCCGGCTGTCTATTTTAGACCACCCTCTTTTTACCGAGGTGTCGTAAGAGGCGACTAAGGTAAGTTGATGTCAGACAGGCGGCCGGTCGTAAAATACGTAGCCAAATCATGTGACAACATGTCTACAACATGTGCCGACCCCTTATAGAGTGGGAAAAGGGCAGGAGAATGATGATTTTGTCATAGCAACAAAAAGCATAAATGAATAAAACGTAGCCTGGAATAATTTCAGTGCATAAAATAACTACTATAAATAGTTTTCCCGAACTCCCAGCAAGCAACAATTTCATTAATTGTTACACCTTCCTCTCAAAACGACTTTGCACAGATAAACACATTCAGTAAGAAGGAGTAAACAGAGTAATTTTTTCACATAAATTATCATCCACAGCAGCGTTATCATATGCCATTAACTTATTAATGGAAGAATGAAGAATGTTCCAGATATACAGTCACGCATTATCCTGTATAAACATCCAGTTTATACAGGATAATACGTGAACACAGAAACTTTGGTAACAATTAATCATCTGGATTTGTCTAGAAAATAAGTTTTATATTTACATGAGGAATAGGTCTAAGGTTTAATACGTTTTAATGTTAAGCAATTTTACATTATTGGTGTTTTAGCAAAAAAGTCCACAAAGTATAATAATCTAACTAAGCCAAGTCAGAAAAATTCACATTAGACTCTATTAAATTGTTTTAAGTTACTCTAAAATATTGTTAATATTTTATAGGATTTCATGAAAATCGTGAACGCAGTTAAAATATTGACTACTCAGTAATATCAGAAGCAACAGATGCGTGAAGCGCTGCTATTAAATGTATTTCGTTGATGAAAAGGGTAAAATTTTCATAAAATTTAAATTTATATGTTCCTCGACCAACCAACTTAAATTATAATTTACCTACCATACATATACGAAAAACGCGTGTGGCGTTTTGTGGCATCTTTTTTTCGTATACAACACATGGTGGGCTTAGTGTTAAAGTGAGCTATTTCAAAGTTAGGCTTTATTGTGTTAGTTACATTGTAATCCTTATTTCAAAGCTATCTATGACATTACGTTTATATTATATAACAAACGACGATATTTCTCCTTTATTCTTTTTCAATAAATAAAAAGCAGTTTTCCCAGAGTCAACCCATTTACTCTTTTCGCAACAACTCAATGAATAACACATAAAAATATGACAGCCACAATGCTTTTTCGTATTAATCGCCAACTCTATGAAGGAGGTTGTATTACAAACATGTTGTAACAGTCGACCATCCTGACAACATTTGCGACCCCGCAAATCTCATAAGCTGACTTCTGGGAATGAATCTACCACCGATTCGGAATGCTGATTGTACTGAGAAGAATCGGCAAGAAACTCAGTACTTGCTCTTTTAATCTGTAAAAGAAAACCGCACATGCCATGACATGACAGGACTACGCTCACGCTTTATGCTCAACTCTAAGCTCACGCTTTATGCTCAACTCTTTAAGCTCAACTCCTCAACTCCTTAAGCTTTTCGCACCATAAGCATTTCGCACCTCAAGCTCACCCTCAATCACTGTCATGGCATAACACAGCTCAATTAGTGGCAACCAACTCAGCAGATACACACGTAAACAGACTCGCAAATGATAACGCTCAAAGAACAATCAACACTTCTAGGCAGAGCCTAGCTGACAGTCGTTGCAGATGTCCACAGTCTAGAAAACAATCGCTACAACTGGAAAGATCCAGAGAACAATCGTCATTCTAGCTGACAGCTCCATCGAACAAAAGTCACGGGCGCGTCTAAGGCCTCACATAGCACATCGTCACGTTGATCTCACAGAATTAATTAACCGAATACCAGTTACCATCAATAATCGCTCCAATAAAACTCCATTTTTTATTCCATAGCATCGCATATCGCAACTATCTCTCATATTATACGAAATTCGTACTCCCCGTGTTGTCTCAAGATATTGATCGTCATTTATCTTTTCGTCATTTGTCTTTTCTTTAAACTCTTTGAATTTCCAGATATTCCTTTTATCCACTTGTGGGTTAAGGTTACATCGCACTTCTGAATATAACAAACGACGATATTTCTCCTTTATTCTTTTTCAATAAATAAAAAGCAGTTTTCCCAGAGTCAACCCATTTACTCTTTTCGCAACAACTCAATGAATAACACATAAAAATATGACAGCCACAATGCTTTTTCGTATTAATCGCCAACTCTATGAAGGAGGTTGTATTACAAACATGTTGTAACAATTAATTAATAATAAATATATGGGACACTTACACACACGGTCGTCCGTCCCCAAAGTAAGTAACTTAATACTTGTGTTATGGTAGACTGACAACTGGTGAAGATATACTTTTTAAATACATACTTAAATACAAATATACACCCAGGCTCAAAGACCAAAAATTCATTTATAGAAAGTGTTGGCCTTTGGCGGGAATCGAACCCACGACCCGCGGAGCTGAAGGCAGGATCACTACCCACTGCGCCAACGGGCCAGTCATTACGTTACGAACTATTAAAAAAGTGTTTTCTTGCTTTTCCAACTTATAGGTCTATTTTGATTTGATAACACAATGGTTTGGTAGGGGGTACGCTACGCTTTATTGCAATTTGCCACAAAACAATTTATTTGTATTAGGTCACTTTAATACTGAGTGTGCGATATGTCGAAAACCCCACGCCCTTTTTCATATAATATTTTCCGGTTGTTATTTTAAAAGCGTCTTTTTGACGTAAAGGCGTGTTCTTCAGTGTTTTTTAATTTATATTTTTTACATTAATATTTATTTAATTAAATGCTTAAAATTCGGGATATCATCAGCTTAAGTTATTAATACTTATCTGCAATTACATAATATGAGTATGACAAGGGTTGCATTAATAATTGTAATCAAAATAGTTTGTACTGTAGTTAAACCCTTATCGAGTAATAGTGAGGCATAGTTTATAGTTGTTTCAGCTAAATATGTACACGATTTGGAGACTAGAGGGTTTGGCGATATTAAGGGAAGTGGAAATTATACCTTTCATATCATGAATACGAACTTGCTAACCAAGTGTACTCAAAGTTGTACAAAGTTGTACCATTACTTTTAACCAAGGGTTGTTCACGAAACTTATTAAAAAAAATAAACATTGAAAATATTCTGCTGAGGCCATCGATTATTAAAATTATAACAGTAAAATATTTAATATGGATACTTATCATAAAACAAAGTCCCCAAAAGTTGTCTATCTGTATCTGATCGATTTTATCGAAATTTACTTAACGGTTTTATACATTATAGTAAATAACGGTTTTATGTACATTGACTCAAATATAATACACTTGCTGTGCCTACGGTTTCAACCGCGTGAAATTTTAAATATAAAAGTAGTTATAATGTATTAACCATAAAAGACAGAGACGTGCCATCGCGGACCTCTTTGTAGTATTCTTATAGATCTACAATTCTCTAGTACATTTCTTTAGTGTATCTCTGCTGGTTTACGTGATTAATATCCCAGTGGGCGAGTTTTTTTTTAAACCGTGCGACCTCTTTAACACAAAATATATTTATATCATTTATATAATGTAGATTTTGAAAAAAATCTATCACATACAGACAGACAGCTTCTGGGACTTTGTTTTATAATGAGTATAGATATAACTATAGATATTTGTGACACACAGATATTCTTGCGGGCAAAGTTGTGCGTCTAGCTAGTATTTATATAAAACATACAAACCGTGATAGCCAAACAACTCTAAGAGCTTATGATGCTTAAGAAGAGTGCATGGGATCAAGCGCATAAATATTTACAATTACGCTTTTCCGCTTTACACTAAAGGAAAACATCATGACGAAATCGGTATTGGTCGCCATAGCAACAGTCAAGTTCAGAATAAATTTACACTATTTGTAGTATACGAATTATTCTTACAATGAAGACAAGTTTACATTCGTAACGGTTTTGAGTCCGGTTTTATCGTTCAATCAAAGGCAGGGAGCAATTATAAATTGCCTGCCTACTTTTCTTATTTACTTTACCGAATCAATTTCTAAACATATTATTCGCGGAATTAAATCAGGTTAATATGTCAAAGTTTTTGTGAACACCTGGTTATAGTACGTTTTCGTTAATAGGCTAAATTATCAATAAATATTATTAATGAAACTAGTTTTAAGCTATTTAAATATGATTTTTTGTTTGCGTAATTTAATCGAAAATTGCAACTTTTATGTTTATTTTTTGTGAATTTATCACATAGATAGTAGGTAATATAAATTTCCGTTGTTTTGGTGATAAATGTTGTAAACATAGGTAATACACCAAGTTTACGTTTCAAGACTGAAACGGAAACGTGTTAACTTAAGAAATAATGATAGTGAAAACTTGCTACCGCTTCCTAAATAATATGGAGCCAAATCAACTTTCATGATTCTTCTTCAATTCTTCAAGTCCTACATATACTGCAAAAAAATTAAATAAACTACTTCTTGAAAGTGTCAGAACTAAACTTAAGAACTTAAGTTAACTAAACTAAGTTAACTATTTTATAAATAGTAGTAAAATTTTAGAAGTGAAAAATTTCAAGTGAGTGTTTGGATTTTTTTTTTATATATTATGCTTTCGTACGCTGTATATTACGGTTTTTAATAAAATTACGATATTTATGAATTTAAACTATCGTGAGTATTATTCATAGTTCCAATGTGCTTAGTGCGAGTTTTTATTACCTACTCGATCGCGTTAGCGTTACACCATTTTGTATGGCGCTGGAAAGCGGTCAGTAGATATCGCACGATCCCGCCGCTATAACGCCATGTAAAGAGCTCATGAATGAGTGCTCTGGATGGTAAACTCGTCGGGTTAATCCGATAGAATAAGATTTGTGTATACCCGGTTTCTATACATAAACCAAGATTACGATAAATCTATTATAAAGCAAGATTTGCCGTAACTAGACTGCAATGCATAATATTTTCAGTTTAGTAGATTCAAAAACAAAAGCACAGTCACTAGGTTTGTAGGAACATTGCCTTCCAGTATAATATTACAAATATAACTCACGTTTGGCATTTGTATACGTTTTCGTGTTCAAACAGTATTAGGGTTCGAATTGATTATATCTGATGGCAATGGTGACTCATATCATTTTGGGGTGCAGGTGACAGAGAGACATGACAATTTATTCATAACGGTTGTTGCGTCCAATTGTTTGCTAGGCAAATATTCTATAGCCAGTATTCGTCCGATGATTTGAATGAATTTCAATTCACCAAATGAAATTTAATATAACTGAGTTATAGACTTAGCAGATGCTTATTTGCATCACGTTATAATCAAATACATGTAAATTGCATTTAAATTTCATTTGGAACTGTTTGTATGCGTCTGGTAGTGATGTACCTCTAAAGTAAACTGTAAGAAAGAACTAATATGATGTATAATATTTCTTATGATATAATAATTAGAGACCAAAACCAGTTCTAGCAAATTTAACTGTTTTGTGTGTAAGCTACTACCTACGGTAGTGAAGCAAATTTTTTAACATATTATATAGATTGTTATTACTATTACTATTATTATTAATTTATATATAATTCGAATTACACACTTCGTTAAAAATCCATGAAAACATTTGCAACAAAAAGCTTATTGCAAAGTTTAAGTTTATCAATAACAAATTCAAATTAAAACCGGATGGAATAAAACCAGTTCTACTTCTCAAAAGCCTAGAGCATTCGTTCCTAAATTGTAATATTATAAAAATTTATGTGTGAAAAAAATCTGAGCCAGACTGCGACATTATAAAATTACACGAGTCAAGTAGCGTAAATATGAGAGACATGTAATGTTTTACGCTAACCCCGAGGCTCCGAAAATGTCTTTAGGAAAAAATTTAAAGAACCGTTAGAAAAACATGCGTTCATTTTCCATAAGTCTCTTGCGTCTGCAGCTACGTAGGCGCGGCTGGTAGTTTTATTTTTATCACTCTCGTAAATTTGTGAGCGGCAAAAACTACGGTATAATTACTTGTACGGTCTTATTTTTAAAAAGTATAAAAAATGTTTCATAGTAACAAGGGTTCGTGTTATTTGGATTTCAATTTCTGTTTTGAGTGTAACATGTTGGTATAGACCAAGAAGTAAGATTTTACACATACGATATGTAATTAAAAGTGTATATTATTTGATCCGAAAAGAATGGCGTCGAATTGTCAAGCGTGCCACCAACCCTGAACTGACGACCACGACCGCTCTGCCAAGAGTGTAGCGACCAAGAAGAAGATTATTTGATTTATCTGATCGTTCTATGTTTTAGTTGTAACACGTGTTCGTAGGCAAAATAAAAGATGGGGGTCAACCAATTACTATAATAACTAATCTTGCTTGGGTCATGCATTCTTTTACGATTTTGTCGTGAAATCTATCTCTTGATGATGCTTCGGTAGCGGAGGGAAACGATTGCTGAGTTTGTGATAGTGAATGTGCGTAGTGCTTAGTGGCAATGGTGGACGTTCGTTGTGCATATGTTTTTGGGAACCTTACATATATTTTACTTTATCCCGGATTACAGCAAAAAAATATTATTATTACTTTGGTAAATTCATTGAGGATATTATATTTTAGAGTTATAATTTAATTTAAATAAAAATATCGGATTTTAAATAGTATACCTTTAAATGTACGAATACAATCGTCCATACCAACTTTTTCTGCATAGTAAAGTTTTGAAGTATATGAAAGCAATTGTATTATCAACTTAATCTAAATTACAGTTGCCAGTGGCGAATTAAACTTAAACACGTTCAGTAATAAAGCGTTGTACGAAGATATACTTGTTGAATCGTATTCCTTATTGTGTATGAAAGATATGGCTAGGTTTATAAATACATAGGAATTTCGTAATATATTTAGATAGATATTCTTAAAACATAACTTATCTCAAAATTCGGAAACTTTAAAAAGATTGTTGCTAGAGGGCTTCTTAAAAATATGCAACTAAGGACGACCTATATACCTAGAGCGCGGTTTGCAACTCGGTGGCTAAGTGCATCGGAACAGCGGTAAGTAGGGCGACGAACTGCGATCGATGCCGCACCGCCCTCGCAACTTTATCCATTTACACTTACCAAACTTTCACAATTATCGCACAATGACTGATACGCATTGCTTATTTACTAGACATTACAATGTGGAGGACTCTCTGAAAACAACTCGAAATAAAACTCTGTCTGCCTCGTTCTACAAAGGACTTTGTTTGAATAATTTTCAGAAATATTTCAACGAAGAATGTCCGTTGAATTTTCGACAAGGTAATTATTTAAATAGACAAATTCGCAACGTAGGCGAAACGTCAGAGATTCCGTCTGCCGGTATTCGGTGAACGGCCCGACATTAAAAGTCAAGTAGCTACCGAAAGCTTCTAATTAGCCGAGACTTTGACGCCATCATTGCAAAAAGAAATATATTACAGTACTTTCCTGGAATTATTAATGAAGAGAATGGATTCATCTTATACCAGTCATAGTACGCCACAAGGCTTGTTTCTAATATAAACAAACAAGTACAATAACCGTATGAAATAAGACTTTCGTTTTCGACATAGATTGCGCGAACAATAGCAATCGATCTTAAGCGTTGATAACGTCATGTGTTAAGTCATAGTTCACAATACACGTAACGTAGCATATCTCGAATTTTACCCTTGTCTTAAACATTGTCCCGTATTGTTATAGTCACCAGCATCCGTCATTGGAATAACGATAATATCAGTCAGATTAGAAACGTCAGTAACCTAACTGTCCTTTTCTCAAACGATGGCTGACAAAGACTATTTATTGTCATTATCTCAATAGGCTGGTAAAACTAGAAAATTCGTAGGTAAACTAGAATGTAGACCTTTTCTACCAACCAGATATAGGAAATCAGAACTCGCTTTAAAATATACGGCATCTTCACCGGTGCAGAAAAGTAATCTAATATACATAGTAGCTAGATAAGATCTTTTACGACATGACTTTACATACGAATAAAGACTAGCGTGAAGTCTCCGTAGTTTCAATATTCATTTTCTTATCGAGAGTCTTTCCCAACCACTTTTCACTGAAGTGACACTCCAAAAATACCCACACCATAAGAATACCCACACCATAAGAATACTCAACACCATAACATATTTTATATTAACATTTTTCTAATAGGAATTAAAATAAGGAATGAAAATTATTCTGTAAAAAAATATGTAATATGTAATTCCAATATGCAAATAAAAACATTTTTAAAATAATGAAAATTGTCCGAGCGTTAGAGTACTTACCAACCAACTCGCCCTGGTAAATGTGTGACGTGTCAACATCATGTAGTTGACCCTGTGATCCTTCCACCTGAAACAAAACCTAACATTAATAGGTGCGTCATATTACCCAATGAACTCTGATAGTCCAAGTAGTCCTAAATATCTCTACCAAACTTGTTTTATGAGGTCTTTTGTCTCTTTGATTCAAATTCAACGTTTGATTTCAGGTTACAGGAGAGCGCACAAGGCACTTATGAGCTTCCTAACTTGTGCTGAATTCAATTACAATTCTTTTTAAGCTTAACGGTAAGGAAAAACATCGTGAGAAAACATGCACATCCGTAGATAATTCTTGGAATATGTGTGATCTGCCTGTATTAAATAGGCCTGTATGCCTGGATTAAAAGCATTGCGACAGATCTAACCTCCAATCCATTTCTGGAAAGTGAAAAGAGGCAGTGGCTGGCGTGTTTAGTATTTTATTTTGACTGTATAGAAAAGACTGATAACAATTAAGCGATTAATTTTACTAAGCAACTAAACAAAAAGTGAGTATTGTATATCAATAAAAAGCACAACCAGAACAAGTCAAACTACACCTGCAATATTATAGCTGAATACTGTAGCAGAAATGTAAATGCTTAAATTGTCAAGGGGCTAATAAATAAATTAATAATTTCCCCAAATCCTTTATACTTACCCGATGAACATTTAAAACACTAGTTTATATAACTAGTTTTATATAACAGAATTTTAGTATACTTATCTAACGTGTAGTGGCATTGAAAAAGTTTATGAAAATTTTCCAACAGTTAACTGTGGGGAATTACAGGTTATACCGTGACTGCATTTAAATTTTAAATATTACTCCCGAAGTTTATCCCGAAAATCGGATAGCTTTACAGCTTACGTGCCTACCAAAAGTCCTATTCGCTATACAAATGAAACGCTATTTCAACTACTGTTGCCAGAACTAGCGCTTTATTTCGGACAAACGGATTTTATCAATATTTTTTTAATAAGCGTTTTTGTGTCACAAGAATTATAACTATTCATAGAATATGAATTAAAATTACAGATAAATAAAATAAAGTGACAACAATTATAGCAACAATTTTTTAATTAATAGTCTATGTTCAGTTTGACACTGTAAAACATAGTATAACTATGTAAAAAACTTTGCAAGAATAATATAAAATGAAATATTTTTTGGTCCCGTATTTTGTACGATACATCTGGCAACATTAATTCCACCAGTGCTTTAGGGCTTCACAGAGCGTGAATTTCGCATTATAAGTGGGCAATTTACGTATGCTATTTCCAGAGAATAGTTCAGTAACTGAATTTTTCAACGAAAAAGGCATTCGAACATACAAATGTGAGTATTTCATGTTTGCTTACAGAAAACTTTAATAGCATAGTGGAGATAGGTATTTATATAGGAATAGGATATGTATGAAGGCTATGCTATGAATTTTTTTTGAACACCTTTTATTTTGCTAATAAAAAACAAATCGCGTTAAAAAATAATTGGTGTCTGATAAATTGGCCATAAAATTTTAATCACGCTTTAGAACATTGTGTTGTTAGTTGGTTGGCAGGTGAAGTTAAAATACGAACCAGATTTAAAAATAGAAAATTATAGTTTTACTAGTGGTGCTCCCGACGATGGAAGGATTTGTAAGGCCAAAATTATTTGAGTTACAGCCTGTAGATAACAAAATACTCAAAAAAAATTGTTTAAACCCGATATACTGATCCAAGAAAATGTAAAAAATGTTTACTAGCCTTACTCTATCTTTTTTTAACGGGTATCTTTGTACTTAATATTTTCACTAATTCACCAAACTATTAACTCAGTACTCTATCAGTATTAACTAGTAACTCATTTATATATTTTCTGTCAGTTTGTGTGTGTACTGTTACATGTCAGGAACCAGGGTCTAAATGAAATTTCCATCTCACACAATTTTTTAAAAATATAATCGCATCGTTCTAATGCTGAATCGCTTATGTTAGAGATCGACTTAGTTTTCCTTTTATTTTTTCCTCCACTTTCACTTTTTTCTTGATATTCGTTCCAAGGTTAAGAAAGAGTTAACAAATCCGCGACACTTTAGTGTTAACATATGGATTATGAACTATATTCTTTTCTTCCTATTCCCGAAGGAAAAATAGGAATTTTGAAGGTTTTTTTTTAAGATTCACTTGTACTTAATTTCACTTATGTTGCTCCAGTGGATTAAGATAAAGAAATACATTCCAACGGATTTTGTATTATTGTATTAATAATCAGTATGAATTTGTCTGTATCTGATATATATGTCATAAAACAAATTTATATAATGTTACTAATCGCAATAGAGGTCGGCGATTTCAAACTGAGATTACAAAATATGTCACCGTAGTTCAACCACAAGTAATCTCATTGTTTATTAGTAGAGTATTCTTTTCCGATATTTTAATTCGACATGCAAATACCTTAAAGTCCTCGCTGAAGGCGGACAGGTCGCGTCGCAAGCGCAATCTGAACTGCTTTCCATGGGCATGGAAGCTAATGTGTAAATCGGGCGGGTTAGCCGACCGGCGAGTGCGTGTGTGATGGGCGTGGACTGTTTCTGCATCATATTCAAGAGGCTCATAGTGTTCCACGTATTCGCTGAGCCGTCGGGATGCTGCAACAAAAGAAGATAAGTTGAAGCATGTTATGTACGACATTCTCCTGCCGTTATCTCATTCTAAGTGGGGTCGGTACAACATGTTTTGGCTAGTTATTTAACGACCGGCCGCCTTTGTCACCTACTTTGGAACGAACGATTTTGAGTGTTAGTGTCCCACTTATTTATAAAAAAAACTAGTACGTACGCGGGTAATTACGAGTAAGTAAATGGGCGATAAAAACTTTTTAAAATTAAAGTAGCGACCTGATACCATATATGCCTATGAAAGAGAGGTTTTTTATTAATTGTACAAAGTGATTAAAGCTTGAATTGGTCACAATGCTTCAATATGGATTTGTAGATTAGAAGAAGACAGAAGAGATATTAAGTTGATTTAGCACATAAGCTTCTATAGAAAATTCATAGGCACTACTCCTAGGCACGGGAATTCTTACTTGCAACCTCTGTGTAAGGATAATACTATTTCACCATTTGTCTATCTTGGTTTTCCTTACTTAGCATTCGCATTACCTAAGTATGTACCTTTGAGAACATTGTCTATAAGTATTTTTTATTCTAATCCACATTTTACACGCTACCGGTTTGAACATCCATGAACCGCTACAATGAACAAGTATCACAAGGATATGATAAATTCTAGTTAAGGTTAACCATTTATATCTTAACTCATATTTCATATATGTTCAGATATATGCTAATAATAATAACTGGACAATAAATAATGTTTTACAGGTCTCGGACAGCTGAGGTACTAGAAGGTTACTTTGCGGATATCCATTATACAAAATATTTATAATATTATTTAGCTATTATCCTTATCAAAATAATGCTTTTACAAAGTAAATTTTGATTTATAACATGGTATTTCATTATGAAATTTGGACAACATACACTGCTTTGAGAGTAGAGTTTAGGAATGTATAAGAGTTTCAGCGCCGATGGATCGAGCTCTGCTACATCTATTTGGAATAATATATATTCCATACGTGATCAAATAAGAGAGGAATAGTTATCGTGTCACGAAGCGAAAGAAAGGCACACCAAAACAGCGTAATTAATGCTTGCAGGTCCTTCTAAACTTTCTTAAAGAATAGGGTAGGTGTAAGAATGTCTGTTCTTTTGCCGTGAATCAGTGTTCGAAGTTACGTCCGCTCGCCATTGTCCTTAAAGAGGGAGTTCCTTGAAAGTTTATAATTAATGTCGGAGAAAATTTTATCCGGCGCAAATCGAATCGTTCGCTGCGTCGTTTAATCAAATCCCGCAATTTATATAACGGGTAACATGTTCTTTTTTTATATATATTTTTGGCATTGTCGTCATTTATTTGTATTCAACATACTTATGTTAAATATGGTACAATCCGTAATTATTAAAATAATAAAATCGACTCGCGTGAAATTTCACGTTCATGTAATTCGATATATATAAAAAAAACCTTTGTATGTACGAGACGTAACCTAACGTAAATGTATACAGACGTAAAATAAAATCGTTCGTGGACCTAATATGCGGAGGTATATAATACGTACAACGTTACATAGATTAAAAATACATAGATTTTCTTTAGTTGGTAATAAAAAATCGAATAGAATATTACCTTTATTACCTCGGAATAAAAGTAAGAAATTCTGAAAAATAGTTTTGATTAATTATTGAAATTTTGGTTATTAATAGCATTGCATAAGGCATCGTTGGTTAATCAATACGAGGAGTTTAAGACTGACGTATCCTTTTGCAACTATTTTGCAGCACTAAGCTATTAAAACGGATATTTTCAAAATGGTTTTTATTTTAAGATTAGTCGTTAATTGGATAGTGAGGTTCGGTTGAGTCGAATTAAGATTTAGTGGCTCTTGAATTGCTCGACTCCAATCCGATAGAACTTTTGGGCCGATTTATTATCGTGCCGAATTGTTGGGATTGAGTTTTAGCGAATAAATCTTGAAATTAAAAAAGATGTTAGGTAAAACCTTTTAACAATAATGAAATTTAAAAAATATAAGTAAGTTTTTAGTTATACTAATTTATGTTGTAAAATACTGAACCTACTTAATGTTTTGAACGTGCATTTAATCAACTAACATTACCAGCATTCTAGTCTCTAACACTTCCGACTTTTCGGAAGAAATAATAAAACAAATCCAAATTCGTATTTATCAAAATAGTACGGACATACTACACAAAAAACCGATGTTCAACAATTGCAGTTTATTAGTTAAGCCGACGTCAATGACGATTTTTAAGTGAGACCTAAAACTGAAGCAAAAACACGTACAGATGTGCATTCGAAGCATGTTCTTATATAACTACTACGAAGTGCATTCTAAAAACTGCTCTGTGTTCATAACATTAAGCAAGATTTATTATTATAAACTATAATTCTAACCTGACAAAAAAAAAATGGTCACATGCATCGTCTCGCGACCAGGCGGCGCTCCACATATGTCGTGCACGTGTCAACACGTTGTTGGTAATAATTGATTATTTGAAATGTCATACACATGTAACAACGTTTAACGACAATAACTTGCTAATAATAATCAGCACAGCTGTACAACGGTAAAGGTGCAATGGGAATTTCTTTTTATATACTTCCAACATAAACCAGTTGAAATATATTAATAGGCTTATAATGATAGGCACTATTGTCTATTGTCTATTTTAGAATACTATTAATAGATTTAGAATAACTTAGTCAGTAAAATGTAGAAATGGAGATAGGTATAAGTATAATTTATAAACAGAGTTTACTACAACTTTTTGTCGTCTGAATTGAATTTTTATTACTGTCTACTTTGTACCTTACCTGGATTTAGGGGACGTTTAGTTTTAAGAAAACTTGGCAATCAGTACTAAAGAAACAAGGTAGATCTAATCTTCAATTTAAAAAAAAAATAAGATAGGAGCTGTGTGTCTTCCAGTTTAATAATAATCACTTGTTAACCTCAATTAACATTAATTATTAACTACGATAAGAAATAAAAAATCATATAAAGAATAAAGTTGTTGGATATTGTCTATTTTAGAATTTAAAAATCGTTAAACTTTTATGATTTCATCTTTAAACTCGACACGGGTATTTCTTTCTAATAGTATAAAATAAATACAAACTCTGAAATCATAATTATAGAGATAGTAAAGCGAAATGCACTCGGAGCACGTAACTTAAGCTCGACCAGACAACTGGCCCATATATTCTTGTCAACCTTTCCGCTTACAGCTAAAGGATAGAATTGCAGTTTACACAATGACTTACGCGAGCGAAAACTAGAAAGCTCTCGGTGCGCAAAAATAATGTAACTATCGCAATGTTTTATTACGTATAAAAATTATTCAAAAGGAAAAATTATTCAACATGCTACTCTACGTCTATTTAACGTCCTCTTTTACTACAAGGGCTTAGAGTGATGTTACCATTACTCACTGTTGAATAAAAGGCAAACTCTTTGTTTCTTTGTTGTGAAACACTTTAGCCCCCACGTATAGCAAGTAGTCCGTTAACTTGTATGATGTGATTAATTCTGGTGTTTGCGTTGCAAATAATAAATATTTTTTAATAAAAGAAACATTACATTATACACTAACAGCAGTGTACTACTATTTGGAATGTATCTACGAATATAACTGTATGTGTAATATAAAATTATAGATTAAAATCTTCTCTCGTAGATAATTACGTAATAGTACCATTATACAAATAACAGCAGACATCTAACATAATTATACACTAAAATGACTTACGTTGCGTCTAAAAGAACGAACTGTAACGACGTATGCAGTATATAATAAAAAATATTTATGACCTATCACTTATTATTACTCGACTGATATTAAAATTATACTACAAATAAGATTTTATTAAGTTAATTTGATATTTGCTGACCGTTGTATCACCGATTTCGTGTTTCGATTCTCGCTTCCTTTATCTAGATTTTTGTAAATAAAAAATTATTACAAGATTTTATTTATTTTTTATCATGTAAATAGTTCTTCATATTTACAGTTTTGTACTTGTTCATTATTTATTTACATTAGCATTCAAAAATTAGGATTTGTGTGAAATACTTTTGATAAGCCTTCTTTGTGAAATCTTATTGGCGGTCACCGTCAATAATTTCTTAACTTAAAATTATAGTTTTAGATAACATCAAAGACACTATCGAGACGTCAGTTTTGATATCATTTTATGAGTAGTTTGGCCATAAACATAAATATTTTTTTTAACAAGTTCAGGTCTACTGTTATTACTACTATAAATGTTAAAACAGCATAAAGCTACTTGTACATAAGCTTGCTTGTTACATTTTACCTACAGAGAAAAGACAGAGCCAGGCTTGGCAGATGCTGAATTTTCTTAATTTTTATCATCTCTTAAAGAGTCATCGATATAAATCGAGTAAAGAGGTGTCTGAATAAATCGATTTTCAGTTCTCAAAATGTAACTAACAGTAAACAGAACTATAAATTTCAAGTTGGTATTTGTGAATTTACACTTTTCAGAATGAGTTTAATGCTACGTAAATAGTTAATTGGTTTACAACTTTCGACAGCAGATATTTAGCAGTCGACATAGCAGATTTATTATCAGAGTAGTGTATACATAGATAAATTTTCTACAAGCCATTGCAGGCCAAAACGTATTTAGTAACACGCAATGATATTAATGAGAGGCATCATCAATCACTGATCAGCGATAGACGATTTCTTTTTTGTATCGTAGACAGGTACAGAAATAAAATATGGAATAAATAAACTCATTACCATAATGAAACTACTAGGACGAATGTTATTATTGTGTTAAAAACGAGTATAAAATATATGAAGAAGAAGGTTGACTTTTTTAAGTTAACAAAAAAAATTATTACTATTAATACTGAACTATGAAGTCAAACAGCATTTGTTCCGTTGAAAAACTTGGAACTTACCAAAATATTAAGTTCTGAGTTGGAAATGAAAATACAACAACTGACCAAATTATGCAAAAGAATCGAACAAACGATGGAGGAATGCAACGTTCAGACAATCGAAGCTGTTCCTCAAATCTTTTGACACAAAGAAAACTATACGACTAGTGTCGCATAGCAGGGAAAATATGGTTATTAATACAGGTATTACTACCGGGCAAGGCCTGTAAACAGACACCGGCAAACAATAAGAATAAAGGAAGATTCAGCATGCCCAAAGTGTGGAGAGGAAAATACGAGTCTTCATCTTGAGCTGAGTGCTTAATATACTCGCTGGTATAACGGGAAATATTAGGTAACGAATAGCATGAAACAAAAGTAATAATAAAATTATTTTGCTATAATCCGCGAAGAAGTAAAATAGAAAATATATATAATGCTAAATGTAAGTGGACAATCGGTTATCATACCTGATACATGCAGGATTCGTGAAAACACATGCACAAACCTCCACCACCGCCACCACAATACACAAGCACTATATACGTTCACTATCGCACTATCGCAAAGCCAAGCTTAGCTTTGCGATTTTGGTCGTGGAGTCTATCTCCTGACGATGCTTCGGTTGCGGGGCGAAACGATTGTTGAGTTTGTGATAGTGAACGTATATAGTGCTTGTGTATTGTGGTGGCGGTGGTGGAGGTTTGTGCATGTGTTTTCACGAATCCTGCATGTATCAGGTATGATAACCGATTGTCCACTTACATTTAGCATTATATATATTTTCTATTTTACTTCTTCGCGGATTATAGCAAAATAATTTTATTATTACTTTTGTATTATGGATCTCCGCAAAGTAACGCCTAATTCTATAAATTATTTGAATAGCATGAAATTAAAGTTGAAGACCTAACAAATATCGTTTTTTTTAAAGCTACTGATAGGTTGAAGCAGGTGACACTGTCGGGACAGCAGTGAAAGTCATGTCCCAACATGGGAAACTGAGTGGAATAGTCTACAGACTATTCCACTCAGCTGATAATCCATCCTGTACCGACAGGCGTCCTCGAGAATAGATAAGGGGATAGGAAATTATACTTAGTTGATAAAGAGATTCTATACTTAGATAATCGTTTCCAAATTTCTTAATATTTTTAAGTTGCCATAAATATGCATTCTGGTTAGCAGAATAGCAAATAGTTTCCTAGTCACAATCCTGATTTATATTCACTTATTTGTTCAGTTGTTCAGAGCTTTTGCTTTGGCCGTGTCACTAGGTTAGTGGAACACAAGCTTGACGCGAATACTAAACTAACCTAGTAAAGCTCCGCGTCTCATTTAACACTTATTGTATTTGCAAGTTAAACAAGAAGACGATGTCAACCGTGAAACGTGTAAAGTTTAGCATCACAATGCGTTATTTTATACTTATATTTGTATATCGATGCCATGTACAAGTTAATATAATATGAATTTATTATCATGTGTTATGACATATTATTAAGCCGAAACTAGTTACTACATTAACCATTTATAGGCCGAATTTTGGTGTTAAATTTAAAATTATACTTTGTTAATTGTAATTAAAATTGTAATTGTACTTGTTGTTTCATGATGACTGCCCTAACAATAGTCATGAATATTAATTCTGGTTGCTGATACATCTCATGAAAAATCATTATTTTATTAAATGCCCATAAATTGGAATGTGACCTGAAAGCTACACGGGCCCCTAGATGGTTAAAGGGAATAATAAAATAAAATCATTATTTTCAAATGAGAGAAAACATTTTTCTTTTTAGTAAACTTCATTCATTTAACGACTGTCTAATTTTGCGCAAAAAAATAATGAACGCAAAAATAGTAACCTATTCCTATCTTACGGCTATCTAAGGCTTCTCGCCATGGAGAGTGATCAGGTTGTTTCAATACAGTATGCACTTTATTATTTTAATAATATTTATTTGAAATATTACTCATATTTCGGAAATAATAAAACTTAAAAGTTACTCACTCAAAAGATCCTAAAGAGTTGTAAATATTAAATTATTAAGGCATGATAATTATTTCGTATTTTATAGCAATGTGTTTGAACCCGCGAATTAAATGAAACAAGAATTAATTACTGGAACCGATATACCATGGCGGCACACTATCACATTCCAAATACATAAATTACAGCCAATTGTAAGTAAAGGCCATGGACTCTGCTCAACGCCTTATTTTAAAATTATTGATGTAAGATAATATCAATATCCTTTATCAATAATATATTCAGCCTAGATGTTCACCTGAGCTTCTGACTTACCGACCGTCATTTCTATAATATGACTTCCCCAGCAAACTGCCATCATTCTACTCTACCTTCATCAGTGTTGCATACACAAAATATATATACCTTACATTATTAAAGAGAGATTAAATAAGATGAGCGAGAAATCTATAGTCTCAGGATAGTTACAGTTTATTTATTACGTAGTTATGTTATTAAGTATTTATAACAAATCCTCAGTTAATATGTAAAAATATTCCTTCTATTTGACATCAGACCCTATCCCATAATATAAAATGCACCATCTGCGGTTTCTGATCATACATCGTTATCCTTTTACGAATATGTTTGATTTAATAATTCAGTAATTAATCTTACGTGGTTGAGGGCAAATTAGAGTCCTGTTCGTAAGTATAAAGTATTGAGCTTTCAAATTCGGTTTAATTTCTCCTTTAAGTAATTATAAAGTGCGGAAACGATAACTTCAATATCCCAATAATTATTTCACTAGTACATTTAAAACAAAAAGATTAAAAAAAGTGAAAAATATTAGTATTGAGAAAAAAGCGTGGGCCGGGCGCTAAACCACAACTACCAAAGGACTAGCAGAAAAGTCTATCAAACGAAACGATAGCCAACTATGATGCTCAATAAATTGTAGAAGAAAGGATTGAGGATCTTAGCAATGTAGCATCCTTTGATATACGAAATGCTATGAATATACGAAAATTATGAGTGCTTTCATATAGATAACAAAGAGAGTTAAGATAAACTTTATGATACAGCATATCCGGTGAACAGAACAATCGGCCGATGACAATGTGATGTTCACCATGTGTATTGTGATATTATATTGTATGGTAAGGCGGGCACGTGACTTTGACTTTATTATGGTTTTGTTTCTGTCGTATTTCTCACAGATGGCCAGTAGGTTCGATATACTAACTGTGTTATAATGAAACATAGAAGTTAAAATGCAATGGAAGTGTTATGGAATACAGCAATGGTTATTTAGAAAGTATTATGTAGTCAATACGATGATATTTATTAACTTATTAACCAGTTCTCAGTAAACGTTTTGCCAGCGCAAACGACATAACAATTTTTTGGGCAATTTTTTGTTTTAATTCGTACTTATCACTTACAGTATAAAAATTGTTCAATTGTTTCTTTATTATTTGGGCTTATTTGGTTTCCATAACCTTTTTTAAATACAGGGTAGATATCCGATCGTATACAATGCAACATGTCCTGCTTTAAAGATAAAATGAGTCTATTGTTAATTTTGAAATCAGGGTCGAACACCCCTATCTATACAGCGTTAGGAACAAATTTTTCAAACGGAAGCAACCCATTGACAAGGAGTGAGGAAATTGCTTCTTTGGAGCTTGTTTTAATAAACGGATTTCCATCAACGCGGATAGGCCATAATGGCTGCATCGAACGCTTGTATTCTTAGGGCGGGTAACATAAGCTCGTGCTGTTAGCCAGTGATAACTATTCACGGACCGCTTATGAAGTTCTGGTCTAAAGCTGATATTGATAACTGCTGCAGCAGTCGTCTACATGTGCTCGCTGAGTAAAAATTTCAAATCAGTAGCAACACAGTATAATTGCTGGAATCCTGATCTCGACGAGAAGCCAAGAGTAGGATCCGTAGAAGTTATTACTGCTCCGTGTAGGTCTTGATACATAAAATACCAGTTTGCTTTGCAGTCGCAGCTTAACGCCACGACTGCTCTTAGCTTCCACAGTAAGCCAAGCTTACAAGCGCTCAGGTCTCTAATCACATACACATAAAGTTTGTGACGAAAATAAACAAATAATTTGATTAAAAGTCACAAATAAAATATCCAAATAAATTAATTTTTCGTCGTAAATTAGTATTATATCTGTATCTAATTTTTCACGAAATACGATGTTTCCTTAGCTAATTCTTGATTATACGTACTCGTAAACGTTTGTAAACTTTTATTTATTTTATTTTTATTTATTTAGTAAGACATGCCAACAGTATTATTAACATACATATTTGTTTTTTACATGTAATTCATACAGTCTTAATCTATTTAAAATACTATTACAAGCATATACAACATTAAAAAAAAAACAAAAATAAAAATAAACATTGGTTTGGTACAAAGTAAAAGTAAAAAGAGTAAAATTTTAAAATATTTGGGAACTAACACTGAAAAGAATAAAATAATAAAAAAATATAATAATAATAAACAAAGAACTACAGAAAATTTTAAAAGTGTTAAAACAAAATTGAATAAACTTTATTCTTATAACTATAATAGGAATCGGAACTATAATAAAATAATTGTTACATATTATTAATCAACTCAATTAAAATGAATTTATTAAACTCATAATTCCACTCATTTCGATCCAGTTGTAAGAATACATCATTCAATCAAATTAACAATCAAAATAAATAAAATAAATGGTTTAAAAAAGTCGTTGTTTTGTTGTTTTGAGTAGAGAGAAACAGTACAGTAATAATATCCCACTGTACCCGAAGTAGTTCCTGAGAGTGAAATAAATAAATATGTGGAACACTTATACACACAGTCGTCCGATCCCAAAGTAATACACTATAATAAAACATAAACACTTAATACTTGGGTTATATGGGCGACATACAAACGGTAAATATATATATAAATTTTTAAATTAAAATATTTTTTTAATGAATGCTTAAATACAAATTTACATCCAGGTTTATCATAACACTATAGTTTGTACATATCGAATGAATATATTCTTTTGAGATATATAAGTTACCGTAACACGTTTTCCTTTACCATAAAGATAATTTAGGTATCAATTAAGCTCTATAAATATACAACAATTGTCAAATTAGGCACCTGCTAATTGCAATAAGAACTTTAACAAGAGCGTGCCCGGATTAAGCACGCAAACTGTTTAAAGCCACCTGCTCCAACTTCTAAGGTCACCTTAAATGATCGTATTTAATGAGAAAATTTTGATAAAACGTTGCTATCGTGTTTTATTCGTTGCTATTCCCTTGGTTTCAGAAAATATTTGTTCAAGTTTTAAATGCAAGGAATCGTTTTGCGATTCCAATATCAGATCTAGTGGTTTTTTAGAATATCAGGTCTCATGGTGAAGATGCGAAAATATTACCATTCAATGTTTAGTTGTAACTATTATAATAAGTAACGCGCTATATACACTACGCGCTAACTTGCATTTTTCGTCAAATTCAAGCGAGACGAGATTAAATTTCAGCGGCAATCGTTTAAATGTAATGGCTAGCTGCCAGAACGTTTGTTGGGCAAGATGAAATGAAAATAATTTCAAAACTATCTTGCAGGTTATATACAGGATTGTTTATCCGATGCATGATATAAGTAAATTATGCTAGACTAGCAATCGCCAGCGGATCCGCCCGCGTGGAAAGATTAAAACAGTAATATAGTATTTTGATAACCATAAAAATGGTTAAACTGGGTTAACCTTTTAAAAAAGTTAGACGTTTCAATAATTTCACCATTTACTTAGCGCACGCACGGATAGCTTTAAATTTTCGTCATATTTTTTATTGCTGCTCCTCTCTTATTCTTCTTTTCGTGATGTATATATAGTCTATAGCCTTTTCCTAGCCTTCCTCGATAAATGGACTATCGTACGCTGAAATAATTTTTGAAATCGGTCCAGTAGGTTCTGAGATTAGCGCGTTCAAACAATCAATCAAACAACCAAACTCTTCAGCTTCATATATTAGTATAGATTAGGAGTCTAATAACAATAATTTAACGAGGTACATTGTAAAATAACTATATTAATCTATTCTTAAACAATACCATTATCTTCTAATTTATATCTTCGCCACCTGAACTAACTTTAAATTTATTTTACATTGGAAGCTTTAAATTTGCTTAACAATTGGATTAATGAAGTTTAAAGTAGACTTAAGTCCGTTCAGATATTTTATTCTTAACGTTCCTGGTATATTTGCTTATTCAAACTATTAAACAGATAGCTAGTTTAACATCAATAAACTGTTATTTATAGTTCTTAAAGCTGTTAAGGATGAACCTTTTATTTTCACATACCAATGTTTATTATAATGGTCATTCATCTTATGTGACAATTAAGACATAGCAAAGAATTTTTTTTTTTTAATTTAACTAATGCACAAGCTACCTGTCTATGGAAATTACTTATCTATTAAAACACCTATAAACGTCTATAAAACACTCTTGTATAAAAATATAAGACCGTGTAACTTTCTAAGTTACCTTTGGAGCGTACATAGATGAACACAACAAAAATAATTAACAACTACAATTACATCTATTTAAAAATATATCTCATATGTAACTTAACGCTAACGAAATTACAAGCATTGCTAATATATTAATCGTTTAAAGCTACTCAATACCAAAATTTGTTTCAAAAAACACTTCTTCAAATAAATCTCCCCATAAAAAATGGATCTACGCTAAACAAGGCCCGGATTAATCACCTCATTTACCGTGAAAACGTTTCTTTTTTAGGTCAGAACCTTTATGTGTACACTTGTAAGTGTAACATCGTTCCGACCCAAGCTTAAAAGGGAGCCTCTTCAGAGATTACGGATTACTCAATTGTTGCTTGAGTTTTAAAACTTCCCTCGGTGCAGGAGATTAACTTTCCTTATACTCTTCATAATATTTACATTACTTTAAAGTGCTTCCCAACGTCTTTTAAAGACAATTTAATTCAGTGATAGAAAAAAAGATAAAAGGGATTCGTAATATGGGTACATAGTTTATTTATTTCAACAAATGTTTTGTGACATTTGTGCAGTATAATTATTGAATTAGTGTTTCAGTAATAAGTTACCAAGGATTATTTCATTACCAATCTTCTTTTCTCTTTAAAACTAGCTTTAAAAAAAACAACGATAAATACTATAAAAAACAAAATATATGAAAGCGTTGACTCGTTTTGGGGGTATTATTTTATTTATTTATAACTATATTTTATCTTTATAACTATGATATGTTTTACTTACTTGTCGTAGTATACAACGCTGTTTCGCAGCAGAATGGCAATGTCATTGGCGGTAAATTAAGTTACAGCTTAAATTTTGTCATTTACCAAAGTTTATGGTGTACATATCAAATCAGCTTTTTTAATAAGAAAACTCATAGATGCCTGCCTAGTTAGGGGTTTATGCCCGAAAATGTTTTATCAAACATTCACCTCACACTCTATCACCGCTTATGAGACCTTTGATATGAAATGTTCGAAAGTCTAGAAAATCGTCATAATAATCAACCATAGCCAATTTGTGTTAGTTAAAAAAGAAACAAAGCATTTTCTTTAATAAGCTTCATATTGCTTAAATACTTGGAAAACAGCGAGGGTACTCGCTCTCAAGGGAATGCGCTCAATTACTTAGCAACCAGAACATCGTCAGATTTCTCTATAAACTTGCCTGTCAGAATTTTCTGTCGCATTTTACTTAACGGAATACATTTTGTAGATAATTTAAATACTATACATAGTTAGCCATATAAATATATCTATCGATGATATTCTTGTAATCAAATTAAAATTCAAAAAATCAAATATGTTATCATTGTTAGACCTCTATTTTTACCATTTATAGGTGGTTACCAGTGGAACCGGTAACTTCGTTCGGGTCAAGTTTAGTGTTAAAATACTCTCAATTATTTTCAATACTGTTTTCCCTATTCCCGAAGCAAATACGGGAATATTGAATAATTTATAAAATTAGGCGTTACTTTGCGGAGATCCATAATACAAAAGTTTTAATAAAATTATTTTGCTATAATCCGCGATGAATGAATGATGAACGGGAATATTGATATCCTTTATATTATTCTGGTATATAAGCTTTTTTTGTATTAAATTTCATCGAAATTGGTTTAGGTGTAGCCGTGAAATTTTCTTGAAAGTGGGAATGGGTTAGATTTTAAAGCTAAGCGAATAAAGATAACAACAACGGTTTTCTAGCTATGGTATATCCCGTGATTAACCTTTATTTTCTAATAATTTGTAATAAATACTGAAAGATATATTTTTTTTAATGTAATACTTCTTTAACTTTTGCATACTAATTAAATAAGAAATCATTGTATTACGTAAACTTCCTTCCGTCTTTATTAGGAAGGTAGATAGATCATCATCCTCCAGCCCTAACCCCACTCTAAGTGTTGTCACATGATTTGTCTACGTATTCTACTACCAGCCGCCTGCCTGACGTCAACTTACCTTAGTCTTTTACGACACCTCGACAAGAAAGGGGGTAGTCCATTCTACTTAAACGGATCTCACACGGTGGGTCAACTTACCTTAGTCGCCTTTTACGACACTTCGGTAAGAAATGTGGTTGGTCTATTCTACTCAGCCGGATACTACACCGCGGGTCGATTTACTTTAGTCACCCTTTACAACACCTCGGTAAGAAAAAAGGGTGGTTTATTCTGCTCAGCCGGATGCCACACGGCATTTATTAAGAAGGTAGATATCATAACATATTGAAGGGATGGTACGTGTAGTTCATAATGTAACAGCTTGTTTCTGTCTTAAAACTTGGCTAGTACACCCATCACTGTTCAAAGAGGATTGGAAAGTTATACATGTTTTAGAAAATAAATTTCTAAAACATGTATAATATTCCAGGCTCCGCAGGATTCATCGCCACGTTTTCTTTCGCCATAAATCACTTGCTGAATTGTAAATATTAATAAAGCACATATATAAGTTCCATAGAAAACTCTAAGATAAATTACCTGGGGTGTGTGATCGCGAGTCCTTGGTAAGGATCACATGCTGTAGTACATAATAGAGAAACTAAGTTAACTAGATTTGACTATTTATATTTTTCAAAAGCTAAGTAGACCATTGTTACACAATCAGCACGCCGACTGGGCTAAATTGACCAACAATCGACCAATATTGTATGACTGAGGGGAAGCAACTGCCGATCAGTATTTGTACCTAACGACCTAATTGACTATGTACGGGATGCATCTAAACTGACAGCTGCGTTAAATGATGATGAATAAAATGTAACCTTCCGGGTCTGTACCTTCATTTAATTTTTGTATGATCTATTCATTTAAGTTTTCACTTATCTTTTAATATCCATGCTTCGACGGCGCTTACAGAGCACTGTGGACTAAATAAACACATGCTAAACCTTAAGCTGTCAGACACTGGATCGCTCAGACTCTGTCTAGAGACGGAGAAAACACTGATTCATAATTGACACTCTCTCCTAGGGTTGCATTATTTACACTCAAAAGACGTGAAAAATCTCGCGGCCAAGAAGATCCTAGAATTTTTGAAGGATACCCGCATTGGGAGCGAACTGTAAGCAGTCGCCTAATTCTATAAATTATAAATGATTTGTGTCGACTTAAAACTGCATATGTTAAATTTTATTTGTCGTTTATTGCACCAGTACATTGTAAAAACATTTCACGTGTTATATACTGTAAGATAATACAAACCGGAATAATATAATTCTTCTAACTACGGATTACAAATCAAGCGACATAATAATTTCAGTAAATTATTGTGAAATTGTACGAAACTAATTTGAAACGATTTAGTTTACATTAAACCATTACAAAGTAGCCTTCAAATCGCTCTCTTCGCTCAGTAACTTTTTGCAAGTTTAGATAATTAAATTGACAACTTACTTACGCGCATGATGCAAAATTACGATTATAATTGGTCACTTAATTTTACTAGTAGAGTTTTTGCAAACCAAATATGACTGTGTTCACTTAACATAAGAGAGCGTGACGCTTAGCATGAGTTTATGAGGTTTTATATACATATAATATATCAATGCAACTCTTGAGGTATGTTAACTATCAATACGCGTAGGTAAACACTGGTATGTATAAGTTGCCTCTATCTAATGGAGAGAGAAGGCCTTTACCCAGGATTAAGACATAAGCAGTACTTCCTTAACTTTTATACAGTTGTAGTTTAACAAAGTTTGTTTTTTTTTAAATCTGACTTACGATTCAAAATCTTTCCTATAGAAAACTCATATAACTGATGATTTTATTCAATATTTAACAAACGTTTATTTAATAGATCTAACTAAAATAGATGAAAACGATATTTTTGTTCGAGTGTAAACGTTGAATATATAAAAATTTCACTGTTCTTTGGTCATTAGTTTAAAAATTATTATTAGAAATGAAGAAACTTTTGAAAGTTTATTACTCAAAACAGCTCAACATTTGAATGAAATGTGACAAGTAATCTCGGTACCTAATAAAATTTATTTTAGACAAAGTTGCGATCACTATCTACATTTATGTTACTTATAAATCTCTAGAAGTATACATAACATATAATTAAGAGAAACAATAATATTCACTCGATCGCGTTAATGAAACATCAATGTTACCGGAACTGGGGTTTTGCCCTTGAGCAGTTTCCCGCTTTGAATCCTAAATTATCTACTGCAAAGAATTTTAATACAACATCCATTGCTTTGTTATTTAGAACTACGTACAGTATATCCCCATCAAACATCATCATCTCCCTGCCCTTATCCCACTCTAAGTGGGGTCGGCACAACATGTTATAAACATGCAGTCACATGATTTGGCTGCGTTTTTACGACCGGCCGCCTCCCTGACGTCAACTTACCATAGTCGTATTTTACGACACCTCGGTAAGAAAGGGGTTGGTCTATTCTACTAAACCGGATACCACACGGTGTGTCAACTTACCTTAGTCGTCTTTTACGACACCTCGGTAAGAAATGAGGGTGGTACTATTCTATTCAGCTGGATACCACACGGTGTTATATCCCCATCAAACATGTATGTTTATTTTGAAACTTTTGATTAAAACTATCTACCAACTACCAATACACCCTAATTGACAAACAGTGTACGGGGGCGTATTTCTTAACCACTGTTCCAATTAAGCCTACGCAAAACAATCCACCTAATCCTCTACGCTCTAGTACTCGGTCGGAAGTTGAGACGAACTTATAATGTGAGGCAACAGAGTGACGTAACTAGGCAGATACGCTTCGTTTGAACACTTAATTTTATTATTAGTGTCATATGTGATGCACAAAAGAACCATTACGTGACGGTCTATTTAATCAGATACACAGAATACAATAGGTATTAAGGTGAATTATAAGCGAACTCAATAACGAATGTGACCTCAATAACCAATACCTATGTACTGATGAAAAAACAGAGTGGCTATTAAAAATATGTCAAATTAAAAAAAAAATGTTAATGTCTATACTGTTACTGGCGCTAACATGGATTTCTCTACTTTAGGGGCCCAATATAGCTAAAGCAAAAAACTTAAAATATTGTATTTTGCTAAAAAAAACAAAAACCTTATAACTTCTACTTTTTAGAACTTAGAACTTTAGATCTATTTATAGTTAATAACATCTGACAAATAAACACAGAGTTATTATACTAGACAAGGAGAGCCAACCTAAAAAGCATCCATCGAAAAAAAGAGCCAATGAGGCTGCCTATCTGTCTTTTTATGTATAACTACGCAAATATAAGTATGGGTTTCATATTTTACTTCCCTCTCTTACGCCTACCTATGCCTCAGCTACTATGTACTATACTATACTATACTATGTATTATAATTCTATGTAAATAACACTGCTTGCACATGCTATTACATAACACATTACATATTGAAGTAAGTTACATTCACTGTTATTTGACTCATACTGCTAAACAGTAGTCAATTTAAACATAACAAAGTTAACGTGGGAGACTTGTAAATGTACTCTATTACAAAGACGGTGTGGCCGACATGTCACTAATTGTCTTTGTTCGGCCGTCGGTGTTTATTAATGTGGTTTCTGAGCCGAATTACTGTACATTTTATCGACCACAGAATTACTCAAGATTGGCTTTGCTCTTAGTCTTTGTTTTCCTCCTTGCGAGTTTCACAAGAATTAGTCAATCTAAATTATTGTGACAAAATTGTAATAACTTTTCCAAGAGTAAAAAAATAAGTTTTTAATCAAATAATTTATAGAATTAGGCGTTACTTTGCGAAGGTTCATAATACAAAAGTAATGACAATATTATTTTGCTATAATCCGCGATAAAAGAAAATATATGCAATACTAAATGTAGAGTGTACTATTCATTCTCATACCTGATACATGCAGAATTTGTAAGAACTCATGCACTACCCGAACCGAAATCGCAAAACCTTTGCGATTTTGTCGTGGTCGGTTTGTGTTGGTAAATGTGTGCAGTGCTCGTGTATTGTTGTCATCGGTGTCGGGTAGTGCATGAGTTCCTACAAATTCTGCATATATCAGGTATGAGAACGAATAGTACACTCTACATTTAGCATTACATATATTTTTATTTATCGCGGATTATAGCAAATAATATTCTCATTACTTTTAAAGTTTTTAATCTTTATATTCATAAATGCATATTTTTATGGCATAGTAATAAGAAGTTTGTTTCGTATATATAGTAAAAATATGTTTAAAACAAAATTTCTCGCATTATTCATTCCAAAGGCTTCCCCTATGATTGTATACATGTTAAAAGCAGGATAGAGCTTGTGCAGTCATCTGCGACGTGTAGCGAATGGAGCTCCACTGACCCAATTATTTTTATTCACAAACTTTGCTATAGTTAGTGAAATGAAATTGAATAATTTAAAATAACATCCAATTATATACGTATAGGTAACTCGCTATTTACAGACACGGGCCAAATGGAAATACTACGTAAAAATTAAAATTTGAATTGATAAATCTCTTCATTGAGATATATTAAACCATACTATTTTGAACGAGACGATACTATTAAGTTGACCAATGTCTCAATATAAAGCTTTGGGTAAATAGTTACCTGATCTGGACTGAACACCATTTTGACACCGGAAGACGTAACACGGTATAAATAATAAAAGTAAAACAAAGATTTCATTTCCTAACTGCAGCATTCTCAGAACACTATGACGTAAACGTAAGCCGCAGATTGGTCACTACCAATAACAATAATATTATATCATGTAGCTTCAATTTCTCTTCCCCGTTATTTTTTTTTTTTTTGCTTTTTTACTGTACACCACATTTAAAACAGTTAAGAAAAAAGAAATATACCTACGAGATAAGAGATAGGTATAGGATCTGGGGGTCCTATCGCTACGTAGAGATCTCTTCCAGAAAACCAGGCTAACTAAAGGACCCAGTTTCGGACTATTTATTTCCAGTCGAAACAGAAGAATTTTAAAACAGGGAATTGGTAATTTAACAACAGTAATTGTACGTACGTTATTTTATTAAACAAAAAGGAAATTATAGTAGGTAGTAAATTAGTATATATAGGTACCAAAACAATAAAATTATGTCAATTGATCACAAGAGACATGTTAAAAGGTTAAAATTTTATAAATATGTATTTCCCTGCACTTAAATACAAGGTACATAGAAATGATGCTGTAACTTATTCTGGTATACCATACAATGAAACAAATTATCATTGCAATATTGATATAAAACATGTATCAAACGCGAACCTAGAGACGACCGTCGTCAACCATGACTACTTCAACAAAAATATCAACTAAAAATGAACCTACAATGTACGCCTTGAGTTACAATGTACACAATTTCATTTTTATTGCTTGATTTTGAAATTAATCTAACTAGCATAAACAGAAAAAAATTCCGGTATAAAATTTATAATAGTTCGCATATATTTGCATATATGAGAACTATTTTTAACAATCATAAGATATCCAGTAATCTTGTAAAAATTCATGGGCACCAATCATTTCTATGCCAGTGATATGTAGATAGCTCACACAGCAGCTATAACGTATTACGTATTGGTACAATCGCGACGATCGATAGCTTGTGATCTAGTTAGGCGGTAAACTAGGCTCAGTTATGACTATTGGATTGTATTGAATCAAGATGTCAAGAGCTATTTGCACGGCAGTCAATATAGTTGTTACAGCCACTAGGTACATAATATATAATAGTAATATATATATATATATAATAGCTTTGCTATAAATAAGCTTGAATGACGACTAACTTAGTCGTTAGAGATTCAGAGAAAATTCATTAATAATGTATTAAAAAAAATTGAATGAATATCTTTCTTTTATAATAAATACATAATAAAACATGTTCATTTATATCCCCACAAGCACAAACAGACACATTAATATAAACGCGTACACTAACATTGTTCGACTTTTAATAGGGGTCTGCTTATTATTCTAACCCCATATATGATACGCTACCAGTTTCCATGGGTGCAACGGTCGTATAATTACCACAACCTATTAAGGATAAACCAGTAGAATAGATATTGAATAAACGAGGTGTGAGTGATAATAATACATCTCTACCCTACGTGCTTACAAAATTATTTAATACAAAACAAGTCACGTTAAAAAAACCTTTTAACAAAATTTCATATCCCTACTGTTAACCGTTGAGAAGTTTGCTTATCTAGAATCAATCCTGGTATCAGCATAAGGTTATGCTTATCATAAACATGCATTATCATCGGGACTGGACCAGTATATAAAATTTCAGCTCAGTCGGACACCATGAAGTAAGTCGAATTTAACTTACAAGATTCCACCTGCACATACATACACGGCTAGTTGAATAAAAGCTTTAAAAAAATCATACATACATTCTGCAATTCTGTAGACTTTAATATATAATTATATACGTAAAATACTAAAATAAATAACGGCATTAAACTATTTGACTAAAAATAAAGAAAGTAAATATCTTTTAAAGAGCTTTTTAAGAACTTTGTGAAATACATAGCACGCACGATGTATAAAAGAGAATATATACCTGTATAATTTAAGAGAAATGGCAAAATATTAGTAAAAGTTATAATAAGACTTATAAAACTTCGCTATTGAAAGATCTAAAAGTGCGCGATAGTTTACTAGGAGCGCTTTCAATACTTAAAGTGCTTAAGTTTGTCAACAGTTCTTTTGAGCCGGTAAAACGCTTATAATCTAAGAATTTCGTCGTATATTTAAAGATTGGAACACGATTTTACCAAACAAAAATGATGAAAGTCTAAGTTTATTCTGGCCTTTGTTTATAACAGAGAAGTAGTTCTTGGATAGACGTTAACAAAAGTTGGCAAATATAGAATTAATAACATAATATTTGAATAGTTGTTGTTTATTGGTGTGTGGTTCATAAAATCTTAACACAACACAGTGAGTCTAGTCCTACTAAAATTATAAATGCGAAAGTTTGTGAGTAACAAACATATATCCATATATACATATGTTTGTTACTCTTTCACGGGGAATCCGCTAAACCAATATCGATTAAATATGGCATACTTAATCCCTTTACACCGGGGTAACTAATAGGCTATAGAAGTCCTGTTATTTCTACAGGAATATATACATCAACATACAACATAGTCAACGCAAACAAAATTGCGGGTAAACGCTTTTTTATACTATATAAATTCTTGTTTTTCAATAACCAATTTACGTTACAAACTTATGTCCAAGCGACATCGTATATTATTACGGACACTCATATGTATATAATTAATAATGATGATAATTTTATTCAATAATAATTATTCATTAACAAATTATGCATAATATTTATCATAATCCGAGAGTTATTGATAACCTATTCATGGAAACATGAATGAAAAGGTCTAATGAGTATCAATAAAGATATACATATTACTACTATGATTTATTATTAGCATTAAAATTATTAATCAAGAAAAGCACATTGTTACTTACAACACAAAAATTTCTAGGTACTCACATCTGAAAAATTAATGTCTTAAAACCTATATAATTATAAGTTCAAAGGAGGGTTGCTTTGACTTCCGGTGTTTCCCTTCGTTGTTATGATCAATCGCTGAACAGATTTTGACGTCGATTCAAACCTGGATAAATATAGAGACAACCAGCAATATTCATCGAAGACTTTGTCTTGCTACGGTCGTACCTAGACAGATTAAAACTTGCTACTTACTACTTGCTTGTCCTATATAAAATGGACAAGGTCGAATAAAAACTACCCTGCGGCCGATCACCTAGCCGTTAGTGTTACCAAGTGACCGCATTTACCGGACTCTCTGTAACATCGGCCCTAAGAATAGCCGAATACCGAGAGAAATGAAGGCATATTATACGAACTATGAAGGACTTTAATCAAGGACACGACCTTCAGAAATAAAGAATGCGACAGAAGATAAAATGTTGAGCTAAGCTGTTTATTGTTCCACTTTTTATTTAATGTAGGGTAAGCTAACCTATTCTCGACACCTATCCAATTAATTGACACCCTAGCAATTTTCTTCCAAAAATAAGAAAATAACAACCTTAAATAGTTCCATTTGTACCAATTTTATTAGATAATATCATAATTTCTTACTTTGGCAACATTAAGTTGCATTAAAAATAATATTGCGACTAAACAGCTGAATAAAAAAGTGCACATGATTAATTAAGTAATAATTTATCGTTTTCTTAAAAATTTGACAAGGTAAGTATCTTACAATTATTTTTAAAACATTCTGTATTCAGTCTGAAATACATCGCTTATAGTGTTATTGTGGTGTTTATAGTCCAAGTTAACTAATCGATAAGATTTATTTCAAAATTTTGATGTAATTGAGTTTGTTTTATGGTGTCAACATATGGTTCACTGATAGTACATGAATACCAATATATTGACATCCATGTCAATAATTGGGATTTTGTAAAACTAAGTTTACAGAATGGTTAAAGTTTTGAATTGCTATTTCTAAGACTTGTAAACACATGCAACTACTGATATAGCTTGTATAGAACCTTTGTTCCAAATTTTGACACTGGTGTCAAGTTGGAATTACCAGTTATGGACATTAGTGTCGATAATTGGGTATTGCCATGTCAATAAATGGTCAGCTTAAATGGGTCACTAAAATTAATTTCGTTAAGATTATTTTATGCTGCAGAATTGAATTAAAATATGAAACCTAGAAACCCATCTAGAAATATTCGATAGATAATATAAGTAAAACCTTAGATGCAATACACAATGTATGAGTCGAAAGCTAGCAGCAAAAACTTTTCAAGTGCCCCGTACAAAAATTAATTTAGAGACTACAAAACCCTCAGCATAATTTACGTCCAGGGCCTTCTGTAGTACTCACCGAGGATGAAGAAAGACATTTTGATGAAACTGGATTAATGTATGCTGCAAAAAAGGTTTTCCGAAACGGAAAGAAGATGTTATAAGCAGAGTTAGTGTTTATTTAACTAAGAAGAAGAGACTCGGCAGATTCACGAACGGCGAAAAATGGTTCAAGCTATTTTTGCAGCGTCACACTAGTCTTAGTTTCCGGACTCCTAAAGCAGTCACAGCAGCTAGTGCGTAAAAGCGACTGATGTGATAAATATAAGAGAGGACATAGGGCTAAAAACAGATCCACAGCATGATTACAACAAAATATAATCACTTGAAGATACTGAAAACCCTTCCATTCAACTTTCTACAAAAAAATTTTTTACTTGTACCCCTGTTAAATTACAAGACATTCTTGTAATACCAAAGATGCCACAAAAAAAGGAACCATAGATTCCAGGGCTTCTTTTGTTTTAACTCAGCTAAATGGAAGGCACAGGAATATCAAACAATATCAAACAATATCAAAATCAAAAAATTAAAATTAAAGAAGAATAAGCTGAAGGGATAAGACAAAGAAAAGAAGAGAGAGAAAAAATTTACGAGTAAAAAAATGTAAATAATATCCAGAAGAAAGCAAAGAAGCCAAAACATAAAAACAGACTTAACTGAAGTCAACGTAATCGTTTCTTTTAATACATAAAAACATAAATAAGGTACCTATTCTACGCGCTTTACTTAATTTTCATCAGTATTTTTGAATACTGATGAAAACTGAAGGGTGTCAATAAACTGGAATTTAAAATGTCGATAATAGGGAATCCTGTGTCAATATTTGGGTAAACCACTGCAATTCGAGAAATATCATAAATTCAATAACAAATAATATACTAATTAGAATTTGATTTTACTGCCAACATCTTATAATAGTTGTTTATATTTATCAATATTTATCGTTATTTGGAAACACTGTGGAACGCTTATATTTATTTCTTTTTATACGCTCGTTCTTAAAGTGTCAATAATTGGGCGTTTTACCCTATTTATAATTGATTTTTTCTTGTTAAAACTGTTCAGCATTTTAAAACCGGATGAACGATGTGGGCGTATTGTAAATAAATAAATCCTAGGCTATTTATTTTGGCAGGGCTCCACTCGTAGTCACTATTACACGGTATTGCAAAAAAATGCGGATAAAATCTCAGTGAATAAACACCAAAAGCAAACACAAAGTGAAATTCGCATACACTTTAATATCGCAGGCTCGCAAAATCTGCCCAAAGTTGAACTCGACTACAAAATGCAATAATACGTTGTTGCAATAAAGAGTACCTATATTAATTTAAGATACAGAATTATAATTTAAGATATAAAGAATACAAGTTTTACGTACACAAACATTTAGAAAATAATAGATGCAATAATTGTAAGTAGAGAAAAGCTATTCCAGATTGTTTACGAATGCACTAATTCCGAGTTACAAGCTTTAGTAATTCGTCATCAATCCATGTTTACATTTCATCAAGAAGAAAATCTAATAACCTGCGTTCAATATATATATTTGTCATTGATTTTAAGCATGAAGAATCAACAATATTTCTTCACGGAGAAAAACGTATAGAATAAGAAACCTTAAAGCACTGTCTACCAACCTTTTTTGTGTCATGCCTCATCTATATAAAATTCCTATGTGCCTTACATAAATTTTAATATTAAAAAATTAAATTGTTTACTTAAGAAACTTATGTAGAAGTATTTGCTTTTTTCTTTAAATTTTGCACCAAAATTGCATTTAAATGGCCCGGAGCAAAGGGCTTAAATCTCGTGTCGAGTCCATGTTTTACCGAATTGCCCCCCTTTATAAACAAATTGCCGGTCTTTGGGGCGTGGGCCCCACGTTGCGAAACATTGCCTTAAACCAATTAAAAAACGGAAATCTGGTAGTTATGATTGATTAAGTCTTGTCTATGTTAGGCATTCGATGAGAAATAAATCTTCAACAAATACCCAAATGCTCTGCATGTCAATACGTAAGGTGAAAGATACTAGGTTGGAAGAAAATCGAAGTCTATTACCTAATGGACTTCTCTTTGGAGATAAAATAGGGTTTGCTAAAGCTAATGAAAACTATGCCAGCTAACCCACTGTCAATGAATGTAAAATAATCCTTATTTTCAAAAAATTCTATAGACATTAATTTTTGTCATTTACAAAACTAATGAATATATTATTTAGTTATAATCCGGGATAAGTTATTTTTAAGTGATTTTCTCATTTACTAATAACTATCGTTCTAAAAAAAAACAATTTGCTACAAATAAGGGAAATTGAATTTTGGGAATTTTTTAATAAAGTTTTCTGTTACTTGAGTTTGGTGCCATATCAAAGATTTGTACAAAAACTTATTAGATGTACAAAACGTATACCACAAACACACGAATTACAACTCTGTTTATTTTTATGAGTCATATCTGCAGACAGTGTGCAGTCACGTACTACGTACGAGGATGAAGACGTCTGCTCAGTTTGGCTCGGCTAGCGGCCATTATTCAAATGCTATAACGTCTTGGCAGCGCAGTAAAGTAATTAAACCTTGGTATCTTTGAGGCGTGAGTCAATGTTATTATCATAAGGCGGTGACCGAGACGGCTGGCGTCGCATCTCCGGCCATTCAGTGTTTAATCGAAAGGAGGGACGTTCATTATAACGATTCTTCAAATGTAGCTTAGTGACAAGCTGCAATGTATTTAAAATCTAAGTTCCTCTACGTCCTACGCGATACTACGTTGCATAGACTTCTAGTTCCACATAAGGCTATCCTATATAGAATCGGATGATGAATTATAAAACTCGATTCATAAGAACAGACCACCAAAATTAGAGAAATAAAGAGTCTAAACGCTTCGAGTGTTCGATTTGTGTTCTCTTTGTGCGCTTAATTCGTACTATGCATCGAGTCATCTTCGTGTCTCCAGCTACTTAAATTGTTGGATTAACAGTTCAAAGAACTTTTGTCTGCAATCAAATTACAATATTTATAACTTAATAAATATTAAGTATGTATACTTATGTTCAAGTCTTAAATATGTATAGCAACTAACATTTTTGAATCTAAAGTCCTTGTTTCAGAGTTTTTTTTTGGAGATTTCATTTTCTTTTGAAACTTGAGCCCTTTTAAAGAATTCGTGTTAATTTTCCGTTCAGTTTTACTAGATTCCAAGCTGAGTGTAAGCATGTTATCATCTTCTAAATAACCACTCGAAGATTCGAGTCTTTTGTAACACTAACACGTTTTGTATTCTGCTGACCTAAAAAGGTTTACAAATATAAAAACAAACAACCGTAAAATGTTCCACTTATTGAAAAACGCTAAAGTTAAAAAATCCCGTTTATTTGTAGGTGCGAATCACGCGAACCAACTGATCAAACAGCGAAGTTTATGTGCTATTTTTGAAAATCATTATTTGTTAAATCAGGGAGTGCATAAATCACATTAGTTAAATGACTAGGATATACTTAAATATAATAAAAAAGTTTAGTATCATTCAAATAAAACTTTCACAGAAAATGGCACTCACACGTTACTAAAAATATTCAGTATATACTGCCGGAATTTATTTCCTCGCAAAAAGAACATAGAATCACTCGAGATTTTTGGCTTGAGATTTTCTATCCACTAATTAGGTTACTATGAACCAACAAAAAATCACATCGGTCGTTTCTCCGATCTAACGTGAAAGAAAAACAAAAACCAAACACTTTCACAATAATAATATAAAAAATAAATTTATAGGCTATTTTTTTACATTTAATATCAAGAATCTTGCAATCTCTCGTGTATAGTTAGGCAACAATATTTCAAAGTTATTATTATACTAAGGTGTTAATTAAATGAAATAAACTGTCTTTAAAATCAACTTGCCTCAGACGTCAAGTAATAAATGAGCTTGACATCATTTACAAGGTCGACTCTAAACTCATAGCTGTCGAAGAAAACCAGCAAAAACAAAAAAGTGCACCTCTTGTAAGATAGGTACAAAAAATTAAAATCTAAGCGTCGGTAAGTGCGTGTGTCTAGAGTTGAGTCATGCTCAACGAAGCGTGGCCTTCCAAGGTTGTAACGCGATTTAACTCTTTGTCCTCGAGGCAAGCCCTACATTTAGATTTTTTACCACAAGAACAATTTTACCTCGACCTGATCTACTCGGCTTATGCAGTACTGAGTGATTTTGTAATTATTAAATAATACACCTGTAGTTTTTTTATTTAAGGCAGAAGTAACTCTTAATTTCATCTACAAAAAAAACTAGGATAATTTGAAGATTATTTGTAAGAAAGTGCCTTATCGACTTACGTTAACAATAAAACGAACCAATCGTCGGAACGAATTAAATTAAAAAGTTACAATATTTAAGTAGATTTTTACAAATTCGACTCATCAACGTTACTTTACGACGTAATTAACTACTCAATATGTAAGTTTGTCAGTTTAGCCATGTGGTATCCGGCTGAGTAGAATAGATCACCCTCATTTCATACTGAGGTGTCGTAAAAGGCGAATAAGGTAAGTTGACCCACCGTGTGTTATCCGGTTTGGTAAAATAGACCAAATCATGTCACAGCATGTTAATAACATGTTGTGCCGACCCCACTTAGTGTGGGATAAGGGCAGGAGGATGATGGTGATGTAATTTCGCCAATTTTGTCTACAATAACCGTTTGTTTTAATACTTCAGTCTCCTAAACAACTTGATGGTTGTTGATTGCCTACTTTTTTGGACAGGCAAATACGACAGTTAATGAGCTCAGTTAAGAATTAGCATGTAAATGCTAAGCTATGTTACAGTTCATTTAAAGTTAGGTAAAATTGCATCAAATAAATGTGTCATTTTTCCGTTACCGACATACAACGGTAGACATTTTACAGCTTCCCAATCCGCTTCAATTTCACGTTTAACAGTATATATTTTAATTGATTTTTTGGACTTCAACTTTTTATTTAATTTTAAGTGGAGTTATAAATTCTTTGAAATCAATGTTACAATCGGCTCAAGTTTCAAATTCGATTACAAAATATCTTAGTTACTAAGCGCGATAGAGGTTTCGTTTCCGGAGTTCCAATATACAAATTTCTTGGTAGTACCCTCTATACAATGTAAATGTATGTAATGTATGTATGTAAATGGTAATGTTTTCCCCTTTTTTGAAATAAAATATAAAAACAAAGTAAACAAGTTGTAATCGTTTCGATATATGTATGTTATAACTTTTATCTTATTAATTTTATGCGCTAGTCGTGATCCATGGAAATTGCAGTAAGTGCCAAGACATTGTGACGATCTCGACCTTACATGCATATATTGGTAGAGTTATGTACTGGATTGGTAGTATGTTAAGGAAGGTATATAAATAAAAATATTTGTTTGTCATTTAATATGGTTTTTCGTAATGAGTATTTGATACTCATTACATATATGTAGATTTTTCATTAAAATATTTTTATCAAAATTTTCCCATACATTTTGAATTTTTCACGCTTCACGCCGAACGTCACGCCGGCAGTCTGGCATAGGTGGCGGGAGTCTGGCGGACGATGCCGGGAGCGGTCGTGGCCTAGTACCGCAAGCCGAAGGCTTACGTTTACATGTACTTGGGGCGATACATGGTAGCGCTATGATTCCTGAACCATTTTTCAAAGCTTCGGCTTGTCTTAACTGTGCAGTGAGAGATTTCAGTCTATTAGCTCACTAATAAAATGTAATTTTATTACATGTGACAAATTATATAATATTCTCAAACACTTTATAGTGTGAAATGGTTAAAGCTTCGGCTTGGCATAACGGTGTGGTGAGAGACTTCTGTCTTGAGGGACTTCGGTTCCCTAGCTCACTAAACAAATAAAATGTAATTTCATTACATGTGACAAATTATATATTATTCTCGAACGATATAGTGCCTGAGTATAACTTGGTGAGGGTGACTTCGCTGAGTGGTGCTGGGCGCTATACCGAACAGTCTGGTGAGTACTGGTGTCGGATCGATGGTTTCAGGCCTGCAATGATTTCGGTTGTTGTAGTGTAGCCTCGCCTCGATCTGCTCCAGGCTGTGAATATCAGGATGGGTTTCCGTCTTGGTACAGAGCAGCCAGAGCTACTTGGTGAGTTTTGGGTGATACGGATTGGATTTTAGGCCGGTATTGATCTTCGATCTTTACTGTGTAGCCTTGTTTGATCTTTGGACGCCTAGGACTCTAAAAGTAAACTGTTCACCTCACGGAGTCTTGCGGGGTAAACCTGCACTACCCGTGTTACAGTCCTTCTCAGGGCTTCCCCATAGCTATACACAAACGACATTATAGCATGTCGTAGGGCCGCTGGTCGGGTCTTTATTAACAAGATTGCGGACTAGCGTTAGAAAGTGTTGCCTGCCCAAAACTCTATCTTACGTAGCTTGCTACGCGTAACAACTATATAAATAACTAATTCTTATATGCCGATCGTGGAATCAGCCAAAAGGACGCATTGAAGGCGTGCGTTAGTGATGGACACATCACGTTATAAACTTACATATTTAGCACAATAGTGCTAGCACAACAAACTTATATTATTGAATTATCAACACATAATGCGAGCGCTTTGCGTTCTTAACTCTTCGGAGTAAACATTTGCCACTACGCGTGGAAAGAAGAAACACAAAACCTGCTATTATGTGATCTCTGCGGAGTCATATGCAAACCAACGATATCTGCCACTACGTGTGGTAGCAACAACTACAACTTTACTGTTATGTGATATCCGAGGAGTCACGTACAGTATTAGCTTTATGCTATTATATTTTCCACTATATGTGGTTACAACGACGAATGCGGCACGCACCGCTTGAAATGCTTGCTATTGGCAAGATGCGCTGTCATATTATAAGAATTGGATATTTATATCAACAAACCAGGCTTTATGCCTCATCGACACAATTATGGCTAACGCCAACTCACAGCTACGGCTGAAATGATATTTGGACTTAGGTCCTAGCACTACATCCGGGCACTTGTGCCTTATCTTGGACCTGGGTCCTTACCTGGGACTACGGTCCTTATTTAATTACCCTAAATCTCTTTAAGAGCATTGACGGGTGTTTATAAAACATAATATAAATAACCTGGCTCGAGGGCGCAGGCACACTATAAATTGCAAACCCTAACCCTACGGGGGGGGGGGGCTCGTATCCTGTGGACGGAGCTCACCGTTGGTAGCGGGTGCGGAGCTACTGACTATACCGCTCCCTTTATATTTTTCCAAATCGGAAGAATGTAATAGATGGGAGAGGTATACCACATCGCTAAACTTCTCTACGGAGTTGTTTAAGGGCTAGGTATTAAGATCGAGTGAGTGATCTTTCTGTTGGCTATAACATTTCCAATTTAAATATTAATATCTTAGAACTTCCCATTCGGGATGGTTTAAAGTACGATCTAACGATCGAGCGACCCTTCTGTTTGGCTTTGAAAAGTTTTATTCCGCTTATATTGACATAGTTTTACGTCCCGTGTTAATGGCAAACAAATATTATAGTAATTATAATATATATAAACTAAAACCCTTTCTGATGGCTAAGTCTATGAAGTAATAACATAAGAGACATTCAACCTTCTGAATGTCTCGCATTTTTTACTAAATTTTATAGTAACCCGTTCGTGTATTAGCTATAATTGGAACCTGTTCGTGCAATGAATATGTATCTATAGGACTTATAGGAATCTGTTCGTGTAATTAACATATGTATTGAATAAATAACCTGTTCATGTATCGTGCACTTATTTTAAAACAAATGAATTATATTAATTTGGGCTTGCTTTACGCCACCAATCTGATGAATCTGTGGTCTCTGACGCTCTAAAGGGATTTGAGTTATTACATACACAACGTTACATGGGTCCTAACCAACTAGACGAATCACGAGCCAATTATATTTTAAAGTGCTGGAGCTCTAGCGCTTGTTTTACGTATTTAGGAGGTAGAGCGCGAGCGCTCTAGCTTCATTTTACTTATATGTTTTATATTAATATATTATACATTTGGAGATGAATAGGGTTGGGTGTGAAGGAAACCGTTACAACATCACATGTTTTTAAAATACTTTGAACTGCCCATTGACGTAACGTAAGAGTTAAATATCTGGTCACTTTCAACACTATTATTATATTACATCAAAAACGTAACTTTTCTTATAGATACTGTATAATCATCCCCCTGCTCTTATTGCACTCTCAGTGGGTTGATTTGGCTAGGTTTCTACGACCGGCCGTCTGCCTGACGTCAACTTACCTTAGTCGCCCTTTACGACACCTCGGTAAGAAATTAGGGTGGTCCTCCTCCTTGATACTGCATATGCAAATAATTTCTTATACAGCCCTTTCAAAACGAAAGATTTCAAGATGCGTTACACTTAATAGTCTACCAAAAAGTGTTCTTAATACACTTTATAGTTGAAGAGTTCAAAATAAGTTTCATGGTAAAAAGTTTTGTTCTTCCTTGCGTCAATAGTTATAGGGTAGTGACTTTATCTGAGTTGTCGTTATGATTATAGAAAGCACATTTACCTCTTTATATTTCTCAAATATAAAACTATAAATTGTTCATGATTGCCGCCAGACACTACTAATGTTAAGTTTCTACCGTCAAAATATAAACTATGGCATATAACTATAACAATGGAAAGCTAATTAACTTTACAGTTTTATTCGGAAACGTTAAAACTGCGCTCGTGTTAAGTGCGACATAGCAATTCCGCCCTGCTATCGTATTCAGGGATTACCTGCATGTAGCTCAGTGGGGCGCGAGCTTCCGTAACTATAGACATTAAGGGGACTTTAGCCTCTTTAGAACTATCAAAGGTGGGGAGAACAGTCGATAACGCGACCAGTTTCCGTGTAACAGACGTTTTTTACAGATGAAACTATAATTTTCAACGACAAAATAGTATTCAAGAGACATTCACACTTAGCTGGGTAATAAAAAGATTATTATTTGCTATAATCCACGATTAGAGCAAATCAAAGTTATGCTAAAAGTGAAGTTCACTATCTTAGAGTATAAAATTGCGTATATGTTCACAAATCCAGTTAAAAGAAGCGTTTCCCTAATCATAAAATATAGACTTATAAAATAAATATTGTAAGGAACATGTATCGTTGTTGTAAGGAACCAATATATTACGTGTATTGAAGAAATCATTACACGTGTAATTGGAAATATTTACATACAAAAAAAAACAACAAAACCGGTATTTCATGAGTGTCTGTCAACCGGTTTCCTAATTAGAGAACTGATAAAAACACGGTATCAATCTTATCAAAATATAGGCGCTTCATTTTTTTTATTTATATTATACTAACTGTGACTGCGGCTTCGCCCGCATGGAAATCTGGGTATTTAATTGAAATTTTCAACATAAAAGTAGTTATTGTGAGTTAACCTTAAGAGATAGAGACATGGTGTCGCGGACTTATCTGAAGTATTTTTGTAGATCTACAATTCTCTAGTATATAACTTTAGTGTATCTCTGTTGGTTTATCCAGCGCAAACGTGACTTAATCTCCCAGCAGACCAGTTCTTTTAAAACTGCGCGACGTGCGCTATTAAGCTAAACCTTTCGGAAGAACTGCACTATGTTTTAGTAAATACCGTACAAAAATCCGTTCAGTAGATGGGGAGCAAATCGATCAACTACAGACAGACGGCTTTTAGGGACTTTGTTGTATCATAAGTATGGATATAGGTCTATCTCGTGTGGTCTATCTTATATGTCCCTATGTTGAAGAAAATATTTTTAGCAAAAAATTCTTATATAATATTTTCGTAACATTTTTGTTTTAAAATATGAGGCCTATGAACCTTTATACCCTTTAGGTATGAGATATGATGCTACACTGTAATAACGCGGCGCATAATTACATATAATGGCAGAATCGCTTTTTTATGTTACACATTATAATATAATGTAATAAGCGACGTTATAACGTAACAGTCATTTCAAAAATTTCAATCCTTAAAATTTTTATTTGCAAATGAAATATGCATATTTTTTTAAATAATCTGAAGAAGAGATTTCTTCATATGAAAAAAAAACTTACGATTATAAGTTTAACTAAATACTACTTTTTTATTTAATAATATATTTATGTCAATAACTTCTTTACAATGTTACTGACAATAAAGTGTATTTTGAGGCATATGTGAGGTTAGGTCCTAATCATATGGAAAATGACCAAATGATTAGGACCTAAACATTATTAGTCAACTGTTACAACTACTGCATAATCGCTGTAACATAATTATTATATACACATAGAAATGGGAATTGAACTGCTAAAGATTTGGAAATGGTGACTTCGCACCGGACAACCCTGTATTGGTACATTCCGTAATTTATAAATAACTTTCATAAACTTCAAAATGTGGAAATAAACTCCTTCTTCAAAATGTGGAAATAAAATAGGTTTTAGATAAAAGATTTTGCAAGTATATCCAAAGCATAAAGTTTCATTTCCTATGCTTATACATGGGAGATATAACTTTATAGGTTAAACTTGATAGGGCGAAATCCTGACGTCACGTTACAGTAGTTTTGGAAATAAACGGACATAGATAACATAAGATGATTTACCGCATGAATAACGGTTAACATGTTCTCTAAAAATATACTTAACACATTTTTGTATTTTACATATATTAGAAACCAAAATATAATTATGCATAGTATGTTGATAACATTGAAATCGCGTGGGACCGGAAAATGTTTATCGCAGCTTCAAAATCAAAGAAGAAACGAAAAATAAATTAAATATAAGCAATTAAAATTTATACATAAAAATATTATCATTTAAGTGAAACATAATGAGCGTATCTCAATAACTAATGCATTTTAATGAAAGTATGCCGTTCCCTCGGTAAGTTTAAAATTTTCCTTTACATATATGATTAAAACAGTGTTAAAACAAACTCTGTAACACTAAGGATCTATAAGTTGAAGGTTTAAACTCGATTAATTAACTGAAATGTCTTTCCTAAAATGTTCAGTTCTTAGAAGCTGCTGTGTGGTATTCGGTTGAGTAGAATAGACCACCGTCTTTCTTACCGAGGTGTCGTAAAATACGACTAAAGTAAGTTGACATCAGGGAGGCGGCCGGTCGTAAAATTCGTAGCCAAATCATGTGATAACATGATTATAACATGTTGTGCCGACCCCACTTAGAGTGGGATAAGGTTAGGAGGATGATGATATAAGTAAGTAAACTAACCTGCTTGTTATTATCCTACTGCTGGGCATAGGCGTCCGCTCTCTGTTTTTGGAGAAGAGGTGTCTAGCTAAGACCAACCACGCTGCTCCAATGCGGATTGCTAGATTGCACATATTCAGAAAAAGGGTGGTCTATTTTACTCAACCGGATACCACACGGTGGGTCAACTTACCTTAGCCGCTCTTACATCGATAAGAAATGAGGGTGGTACTATTCTATTCATTCTTTACCACACGGCGTAGTTTACTTACTTATATATTCCACACAATACAATAGGCAAAAATCTTAGTTTTTGTTATATGATATAATTATCATTATAATATTAATTCAGGATGAACACTTCTAGGTACCGCTCTATAGAAAAGCTCATTAGACCCTTTGGAAATCGAGAGAATCCGAGCCACAGTAATTAGAGCCTGCGGCTATAATTTCAATAGCGGCTACCACTATTTATGAAGTAACAATACAGGGGAAAGATTTATGTATAGTATCCATTTAGTCATTTTATCTCGTATGTTTTGTTATCTCTAAATACCATTAGCACTGATTTCCAAGGTATTTAAACAAATACCGATACACATGTAGAAACATTTTAAATCTTATAAGTTTTTATTGAACCTTAGGTTGCAAAAAAAATATATTAATAATAACAAAATTATATTTTCCAATTATTAATTAAATTTGTACTTCAAAATAATAGAATAGTGTATTTGTGTATGTGATTCAGCTTTCGCTACCGCAATGTTTTTGATTTAATGTTTTTTCTAGCAATAAATTAAATATGATATCTATCTAAAAGGCCAAATGTGATATCTATATACTATGTGTAGTTCCAGGGGTTTCAGAAGGAAGTTTTGAATATAGAAGTTCTCCTTTGTTAGGTGGATGTATGGTGTAAAAATACGTCAAAAATTCCAGTTATTTTCGTATACAAGTTACAACGTGGCGTGAACACACAGCTGAAACAACTCGTAACATTAATGCTGTGAAGAAGATCAAGAATAACAGAAAACATATATACATATGCTTACTGCGCGATTTTAGTTTTGCCGCTTAAGTAGTTTAAATTTCTAATAACCATAAATAATACTCAAGAAGTTGAATGATGACGACCTACAGATTAAAAAGCTAAGACTAGTAAAAGCTCATCCTTATCAGTCAGCTGGAGAATAAATAGGAAGGTTTGAGGGTGTCAAACTTACGATGTTGACGCATTTATTATGCAAAGTTGGTAAAATAGATTATAATGGTAAAAGATGTTATAGAAATTGAAGAATCAGAGAATAACAACATATGTCGAAGCTTGCATATATTGATAAACCAAAATAGTACATATATTTTATTAGAGCTAATGAGGTAATGTATAATATAATATAAACTGCTTACAATAATCGCTAGTGTAGTCATTCAAACAATGTTAAACGGCAGAGTAATCCCGCCAAAGTAACTATAGTACAAAGTTTGATCGTGGTTGCTTGATAATTCCATCATGACATCTACAATATAGAAGCAGACACAATGACGTAAAAAAGACCTCAACACATATCATCAACATAGGTAAGTGTTCGATAAACAAATATAAGAATAACAGAAGAAACCATTTTACTAAAGTTCTTATAAAGGAGTTACGAGTAGAAGCCGAGTGTATTTTTCGCACTCCAAATATATCTCTGAATAATGTCCAACCTACAAGGAAAAATGATAGGTCTAAAACAAAAAAAACTTGAAATTTACCTTAACAAATTTCTTAGATGATTCTTTTTTCCTTATGGTCCTTAAACAACCTAAAATTAAAGCTTATCTTAATTTATATTCATAAGTATTTATAATTAATATATTATCTGTATTAGTATTATTTACCTGATGTGTGAACTAGAACGTATTTGACAACATTAAACATAATTAATTATATTCAAAGACCTCCAATTAAATATTGTAATGTAAATGACATAACTTTATTATAAAAGTGAACATATAAATTTATTGATTTATTTATTTATGTACCATAATTTTTTTTGGAAAAAACATTATTGGTAAAAAAAAGTGTGCAAAGGTCAACTTATCCCTATGATATCCCTATCCCTATCTCTGCCAGCTAACCTACGAAGTGAGACAACTTATATTTAAGAAAAAGTTGGTACTAACTAAGTTTCCTAATTTAACAATAAAAATAAAAAATATATATATATATTTCTAAAAATAAATATACTATATATAATACAAAATATAATATATAAATGTCAACAATTACATTATGAAAATTCATGTATGTAATCATGTATGTATGTAGTGTAAAATTTATGTATGTTTCAGCAATGATGAATGATAAGAAACAGTGACAAACGCAATCGTTTATCGTGCAAAAGACACGGTTGGCGTATAGAGCAGCGCACGGGCTGTGACGGTGACGGGTGCGTTCGTTGAACCGGCGAGGTCACGACCACCGTGACGTGTGTTGCTTGCAAACGTTTCCCGTTTACGCCATCAGTCCTAACGCGGGTAGCGAGACATATGTAATGGTACTACTGGAGGTATCTACAATACACTCAATATCTTTAATATTTGAATGAGTTAATCTTGTATGTATATATATATTTTTTCAGAATCTCGGAAACGGCTCCAATGATTTTCCTGAAATTCAGCATGTAGGTGGTTTTGGGAGAGAAAAATCGTTTAAAGTTTTATTTAAAAAAAATGTTTTATCCCTGGTTTCGGGCTCTAAAATTTTTTTGAAATTTACGTTGAATACAATCAGAATTTATCGTTGTCAAATGTCATAGTGGTTCATTTTGGGGAATGGGCGGTCTAGAGAGGTGAAAATACCTAGGATCGATCTCCACCTGCCCTATTATTTTTAAAAATTTTCTTTTCAATTTTTTTTAAATTTTATTTTTTTACATTTTAAATATTAAATTATCGGTCACCCAGGTACTAATATATTAACCGCACTAGACTTGCTAACCGATAGACGTCAAACTTGTGCCAAGTCCAATGTTTGTATAATCAACGCCTACAAGTTTATTAGCACAGGCTATCTATAGTTGAACAGATTGGACTTGGGAATTTGTTTCGTGACTCACCGATCTTCTAATATACTGTTAGATTTCACCAATTCTGACCAAAATTTGAAGAAAAAATGAAGAAATTGGGCACACTTATAGCCATCATCATCCTGCTACCCTTATCCCACTCTAAGTGGGGTCGGCACAACATGTTATAAACATGCTGTCACATGATTTGGCTGCGTTTTTACGACCGGCCGTCTACCTGAAGTCAACTTACCTTAGTCGTATTTTACGACACCTCGGTAAGAAAGAGGGTGGTCTATTTTACAAAACCGAATACCACACGGTGGGTCAACTTACCTTAGTCGCCTTTTACGACACCTCGGTAAGAAATGAGGTTGGTCAATTCTACTCAGCCGGATACCACACGGCGGGTCGACTCACCTAGTCGCCTTTTACGACACCTCAGTAAGAAATGAGGGTGGTGCTACTCTATTCCGCCGGATACCACACGGCGTGGGACACTTATAGCAATATAGATTAGATATAGGACAAAAATCCCAGGAGAACAGGAAATAAACACATATTGCATTATGGAGCGTACTTAAATGATTTAGTTAGCGTGAAAGATATCGCGGACACCACTAGTCCATCATATTTGCGTTTATTTTATACGTATTTAGACGATAATGTGTCAGTGCAAACTCTTTAGTACAATGTTATTTTTGATGGACGGATTTGTGTTTCCGGGATGTAGCTGGTAGTCAGATTTAATACAATACAATAATTGAATTCGAAAAAAGGATAACACGCTTGTTTTTAACAGTTTTTTTTTGTTTAATATTTTCCCTATAGCCGGTGAAGGTCATGCAAAGAATGGATACATGGGTTCTTTCTATTTTAATTCAGCATAAATTAAGCAAGTCTTAGAATAAGAGGATATGTATTTATTTACCTCTGTGTGTTCAATAAAATTTTTATTATTATTATTAATTCCTCTTCAATGTTATTGTTAGAAAAGTGTTAATCTTGTGTTCAAAAACTGCATACAGTGCCTCGAGAAATGTATTATTAGAGGCATAATAGAAGATTCGATTTGTCTACTGGGTATACTTTTTTGTACAATTGTTTTGTGTTAATGTATGTAACTGTAATAAAATAATTCTATAGAAATATTCTAATAAAACCAATTATACCATTTTTAAACCATTTCGTTCATCATTATTTCATATTTATCCGAATCCGAAATAATGCTAATTCTAGCATTTCTTTTTCGCCTGCCCTTATCCCACTCTAATTGGGGTCGCACAACATGTTATAAACATGTTGTCACATGATTTGGCTACGTATTTTACAACCGGCCGCCTTCCTGACGTCAACTTACCTTGTCATATTTTACGACACCTCGGTAAGAAAGAGGGTGGTCTATTCTACTCAACCGGATACCAAACGGTGGGTCAACTTACCTTAGTCTCCTTTTACGACACCTCGGTAAGGAATGAGGGTGGTCTATTCTCTTTAGCCGGATACATCACGGCATAACTGTAGCATTTCCATTGCGAATTAATTAGAACTTGACTGCTTTGCGGTCACATGACATTTATTTTAATATAAACTGACAATAGTTTAAAATAATATTTTACACTACATATACCTGCATTCAGATTGAATTAGTCATCATATTTAATGTGACCAGAATAGTCATTAATAATTCAATAATCTTACATTAACATATTCTAGTCTTTCCGGTGCGACCATTTATTCTACGGTCGTTGTTTATATCAAAATTTTATAAAACAGCGATATTTATTCTTTATTCTTATTCAATAAATAAAAAGCAGTTTTCCCAGAGTCAACCCATTTACTCAATGAATGACACATAAAAAAATGACAGCCACAATGCTTTTTCATATTAATGACCAACTCTATGAAGGAGGTTGTATTAAAAACATGTTGTAACAGTTGTTGTTACACACACAAAACACGAGGAAAATAAAGTAAATTACCAAACTTTAGACACGGTTTAATACATTATTTCTTCATACGTCATAAATTCCACAAATTTTCTATTAACTCTAACGTATCATTTTACTAGTATCTTTCAATTCAATTATAAGATATCTGTAAATGTTAAAAAAAGGTTTCGTTTTATTACTCGAATCATTTTATGAATGAATATTAAATGGTGAAGCTTGCACTAAATTTTACTACTATCATTTAAATTTCATATTACGAAATTAATAAAAAAAAACAATTTGAATGTATAATTGCTGTCAATATAGGGTGTGATGTAACAATTTCCACACAATTAACCAAGCAACTGTTATGGTATTTCATATAATATAATATTCATAAATACTATGTGGGATTAAAAAAAATATTTCTTAAAACCTTATTTTCATATTGCTGATAATTTTACGAAACATTAAAACAAAGTTATTTTAAAACCTAAGGAAAAAGAATAATTTATACATTCGCTACTTAGCTTAGCTCAGAAAGCTTTCACTTATTTTAAACTAGCGGCCTACCCTGCTTCGCACGGGTATAAAATATATAGCCTATGTCACTCAGTGAAAAAAAATATTAAAATCGATCCAGTAGTTTTAATTTATTCATTACTGCCCGTGGCCCGCACGCATTAAATTTGAAGAAAAACAATTCCACTCTCCCTATACCAAGAAGATTTCCTGCTATATCTAACATCAAAGTAATTATTAATTATAAAGAAAAAAAAGTAATTATTTACGACATCACATTAGAAACATTACAGTATTTCTCTACTCCATATTGAATGTTATTATACATTCCTCTTGAATCACTCTATCTATTAAAAAAAACCGCATCAAAATCTGTTGCGTAGTTTTAAAGATTTAAGCAGTCATAGGGATATAGGGACAAACAAAGAATGTGACTTTGTTTTATACTATGTAGTGATAATCCCTATAGCATGATTCAGTATTCACGCGCGATGGCTTATTATTAGAGTATTTCATGTATAACTTTGGTGTTTCTATACCGATTTCAATTATTCTTTTTTTATACAATGGTTAATACTATTCACTTTTTTATTTAGGGATGATTGAGAGTGATATAAACGTAGGAGTAGACAAATATAACCAGAAAGCTTCGAACTGCTAAGCTATCGGGAGTTACACGTCTTATTGTGAGTCAACCATAAAAGATAGACATATGCTGTCGTGGGATATTTTTTATATAATTTTAAGGAAAACATTTCCGTCATACATGATTTCTGCGTAGCTTTAACCATCAAGGTTGCACACGCGACGGAAGCTTAAAAAATGGAGTAACTTCTCCCGTTTTCCCGACATTTCCCTTCACTGCTCTGCTCCTATTGATTGTAGCGTGATGAAAAGTATACTATAACCAGCCCAGGAGTATGAAAAAAAATTGTACCGAGTTTCGTTAAAATCCGTCGAGTAGTTTTTGTTTCTATAACGGTTATACAGACAGACAGACAGACAGACAGACAGACAGACAAAATTTTTACTGATTGCATTTTTGGCATCAGTATCGATCCCTAATCACCCCCTGATAGTTATTTTGGAAATATATTCCAGTTACAGAATTGACCTCTCTACAGATTTATTATAAGTATAGATTATGAACTATAGTCATGGTAACGGCTTATTACTACATAACTAGAAAAGGAAAATACATATTCTGTGCTTGGAGAGAAAGATTGGAGATTATATCTACCACGCTCCTTCAGCGCTTGGCAGGTAACTTTTTTATAAATTGATTGAAATATGAAAAATCAGATATTGGCAGAAGATGGCCAAAAATAAGACATGGAACAAAAATAATAATAAGGCACAATATACAATGCAAGGACACAGTCAACGAAATATTTTACGAAAACAAATGAAATATCATATCTGAATATGTTTGTAATCACTGAAGATTACATTTTGTTCAGATTTTTTCATTTTTCAGGTGTGATAATAGCAAAAGCTATATATTAATACTACACATCCATATTTATTTTATAAATGCCAATTTTTTCTTTGTCAATCTGTCTGTAACGCTTTCACGGCTAATTTACTAGATCAATATTGATGGAATTTGGTCCTAAGTCCATCCGAAGCTTATGAATCTTATATCAGGCTAACATACAGAATTATAACAATCACGTTTCTCGGTATATACTTACTTACTTCATGTGACACTACGAGCCACTAACGAGCTTATAATTAGGGTTATTTAAAAATTTAAAGTGTTCTCGAACCAAGTTCCGGTTACAACTAGTATACAGTAAAAAATAATTTTCACTATGAGATTCCTTAGAGCCTTATCTTACGTACAAAATGCTACGTCCAATTACCGATTGGATCAATTTATTAAAGGATCTTTTTCAAATTATCGGGATTCTTGTGTATCCTTTTTGTGATAGAAGCTTTCGTAACGTTCAAGTACCGTCAATAATGGACTTTTTCATTCATTTTTAATGGTCAATTTTTGTCCCTGTTTTCGGAAGAAACACGGGATTTTGTTTTATCATATATTACATCAGTGTAGAAACTATCATTATTCCAAATTTCATCAATATTGGTTCACTGTATTAGCCGTGAAAGCGTAACAAACAGACCTCCGCATTTATGCTATTAGTTTGATTCATCGTGCGGTTTCCACTGAATGAAAACCTCTTCATGAACCCTAGATATCCGTCGAGAACTTCTACAAAATGTAACCTGTCTAACCGCTTTGGGGCAGAGTGGTGAAATCCACTCCAAGAATGGAGATTTTACTCAACTATGGGATGGTAATAGGTCGCTACTTTATAGCATTGGTTGGATCGTCAGGACAGCAGGATAAGAAAGATCGGCAATTGAGACTATATCTATAAACATCTATAGCTCACAGCATTTATTCGAATGAATCAAAAATTTCAAAGTAACAGCGAAATTATTCAACAATCACAAATGACGGAGCATTTACCTTGTGAAATTAGTCACGGCCGAGTGGGCTTCCAAGAAAGATTTATACCGTCGAGCGAGTAGACTGCAGCCATCACTTTGTGGCTGTGTGCGACATAACGACCTCTCGCTTTTACCGATACCTGCTTAATTAAACAAAGCCGACGCGTCTCTTGGACTCGTCTTCTTTTCATACGATTAATTAATGAACCTTTGTGGAAACAATGGAGTCCACGTTAAAAATGGAACGATTACGAAGTATATTGTGCATTAACTATGAGAAGTACAGAAAATATATATTGTACTAGATGTGCCTGCAGCTTCGCTCGCGTGGATAGCAGTGTCTCGTAATACAACGTAATTTACACAATAACACAATTTACTTAAAACCATAATGTACTATTGACCTGAACCTTCCCGGAGAATAACACTACTTTTTAGTAGGAACCGCACAAAAATTCTGTTCATGGGGACTTTGTTTTCTAAAAAGTGTAGATTTTAGTCATCTAGTATTTTTTAATGTGTAACATTATCAGTGATCTTTAAAACAAATCAATAAATTAATATGTAATTGGTAAAAGCAATGGCACAATAGGATTTCAATATAAGTTTTACGATTTAATGTTACCCAGGAAAAGATTTTCGTATACTAATTTTTAATTTAGCCTAAGTAAATGTTAAGTTCTATAATAAATACTGCAAAAAATCATGTCGTGTTAAATTATTAAGTTCCTACGAATTTTAATATGGACTAAAATAATTTCGGAACAATTTATAGAATTAGACGTTACTTTGCGAAGGTCCATAATACAAAAGTAATGAGAATATTATTGTGCTATAATCCGCGATAAAAGAAAATATATGTAATGCTAAATGTAGAGTGTACTATTCGTTCTCATACCTGATACATGCAGAATTTGTAAGAACTCATGAACTACCCGGAATTTATTACTAATTTCGGAACCGTAAGCAAAAATTACAGTTGTCCTTTTAAAAGTATGAAATCGTTGTATGCAAAACAACTACTTATATCTGTATTCTGTTACTATACAGGCCCAATAATAAGCCCCTCGTTGATGGACGAGACACAATCTGAAGGATGCAAATAGTAACAAGTGGATATTTCCTCTTGACGGTTACCTCTTTACTATATTTATAAAACACATAACACATAAAATCTAAAACTAGCAGTTTATATATTTAAAAAAACTGGATGAGCTCTATATTAGTTTATATTTCAAAACTAGTTTCTTAACTGATAAGAAAGACATGAATCTGAATAAAAAGAAAAGCCTTGTCACCGAGGATACTCAATTTTATAGTCTCGTAGCTAGCTTCTTAGAATAAAAGCATTTTATATACAGAAAATGGTAATAGCAATGTCATAATATATAATATAATATAAACGTTGACAAAGCAACTTACTGGGTAAGTTGCTTAGTAAACGAGTAGTACCTACTCGTCGGAAAACATTATATTTTACGGCGCAAGTATGAATATGAAAGGCTATCATTAAGACGAATAATGTATTTGTTCCGCTCATCTTTTTTCGAATTTCGAAACATTCATAACTATAATGATCACGAAATGTAACAAAAAAACAGTAGAAAAATAAATATTTTACTGTATTAATAATAATAAGTCACGATAGTTAAAACTCTAAAAATGTTTAATACATCTTATACACTGTCCATTATATTAACCATCTTTTGACAGATTGACGATTTACATATTTAGTGATGTCCTAAAGATTCTCGTATGCGATACCATTCCGATTATAGTACCTACTATCATTAATCGAATTACGTACCTAAGTAATTCGATTAATGATAACCTACGTAAACTAATAACAGATATAGAAATCAACATTTTGATTTAATATTGCCTTAGTTTTTTGAAAATAAATGTTAATCCGTGTGTATTTATTATAATCATAAAAAATATATTATACATCAACTGGCAACATCAACAGACCTTCCGCTCGGCCGCCATTTTGACGTGATCTGTCACTCTCAACGAAACGCCCGTGATAGTCACACGCATTTACGTTCGCTGAGTGTTCTCTCGCATCTGTTACACCTTGAGTTAAGTAGCTTTATTCCTCGGAAAAACTTTTGTGAAACTTATATTAATTGATCGTGAAAATGCCGAAAGGACGTGTGTTGAAAGCACAATCGAGACAGTTAGTGTTAAAACTTCATGAGTATTTTGAGCAAGAAAATCAAAATGGCGGACCTCTTATACCTATCACGCAAGTCCGAAACCGTGTTGCAGCCGCGTTGGGGATCAGTCTATCAACTGTGACTAAAATCACTACTGATGCCTACGGCAGGAGCGGCTTGGAGCAAAACAAACCATCTACACCAAAAAGAAAGCGCCGGGCTCATAAGGTGACAGCTGTTGATGACTTTGACGCTGACGCTATTCGTCGTCATGTATATGATTACTACTTGAGAAAAGAAATTCCAACTTTGAGAAAACTTATTGTTTCTTTGAAAAGAAGTGGTCTATATCATGGTGAAAAATCTTCTTTGGTCAAAGTTTTAAACACAATTGGCTTTTCATATAAAAAGTTAAATAAAAGAAAATTATTAATGGAACGCACAGATATAGCTATAGCACGTTGTGATTTTTTAAGAGAGGCAAAGAAAATACAAGATTGGGCAAATATTGTTTTCACGGATGAAACATGGCTCAACGCTAACCACACACTATCTCGTTTCTGGACTGATGATACTGCTGATTCCACTTCCTCAGTACCAATGGGAAAAGGTGAGCGCCTAATCATTTGCCATGCAGGTACAGCAAAAGGATTTGTACAAGACGCACTGTTGGTATTTAAATCGAAGAAATCAAATGACTACCACGAAGAGATGAATGCAAATGTGTATGAAGAGTGGTTCAAAAAAATGCTCATTTCATTGGAAGAACCATCAATAATTTTTATTGATAATGCGCCCTACCACTCCCGTCAAATTGACAAAATGCCAACACAGGCTAATAAAAAGCATGAAATAATTAATTGGCTTCGGGACAATGGAGAAAATGTGGACGACTCAATGTTAAAAGTTGAATTAATAAAAATATTAAAAACCAAAAAGAGCAAAACGCTATGTAATCAATGAAATGGCAGCAGAATATGGCCATACTGTTCTTCGGATTCCTCCATACCACTGCCAGTACAACGCAATAGAACTTATATGGGCACAAGTAAAAGGGCATGCTGCGAGATGCAATACAAGCCCCCCATTCACAGCGAATAAAATGTTGCAATTGCTAAAAAATGCTTGCACCCACGTAACGGCCGAGAACTGGGCAAGTGTGGTGGAAAGAACTAAAAGAGTAATATTCTCTGATTGGGAACGTGATATTGCGTTTGATAATATATTATCTACACAAGAGCTAATAATAACTGCTACTGAAGACTCCTCATCGGAGGAGTCTAGTGTTGATTATCATTCCGACGACTCGTGCTAATAAAATAAATTAAAATATCCTGATTGTTTTATTTGTATTCATGTATTAACTAAGAAGAAAGTAAAACTTTATATAATGTTATTAAATGTCTTTTAATACTCGTAACATCGATTTCTACCGATTATTTTTAATCTGTGGCATAATCGTAGTAACCATTAGGTGTGACATCACTAAGTGGGCGGTACCCATCCATAAAGTACAAATATTATTTGTATGATATTTGTACGTAAGCAATACAAAACTTAATGAGCGTGAGCTGTCAAAAGACTGATAATATGATGGACGCAGTATAATCAGCTGTATCATGATGTTAATGTGGAAAACTGGCAATCATTTAAAGTATACGTGATATAAATCAAGAGTTTATACTTGTGTTTAAAATTATGGTATCAGACTAAGTAGAATAGTCAATAGATAACCATCGTTTCTTACCGAGGTGTCATAAAAGGTGTCTAAGGTTAGTTGCCCCGCCGTGTGGTATCAGTCTGAGTAGAATAGACCACACTCATTTCTTACCGAGGTGTCGTAAAAGGCGACTAAGGTAAGTTGTAAGGTAAGTAAAATCTACTAATCTACTGTTTAAAACATGTTGTCCCGACCCCACTTAGTAGGATAAGGGCATGAGAATCAGGACTTGTATTTAAAATGAATGGATACCATTTTATGATCTTCAAGCGTAAGCTATAAACTTTCTTAAGGCCACGGACTGAATAAGCTTGATCTGGCAGTGTACATCTGTGACTATAAGGAACAGTTACAAGTTGATAACGGGATATATGCACCAAACCTGAAGGATCTGTTTCATAATCATTTACTTATATGTTCATATGCTTACTCTTAATTTGGCCTTTAAGTTTTGAATTTCTGATTATCGTTCATATTAGTAAGTTAATCTATATGATGTTTATTCTATTCCTTCTTCTTCAACCGATGGACGTCCAATGCTGGGTATAGGTCTCTTCGTGGGATCTCCAGAACACACGATTTTGTGCCGCTTGTATCTAGCGGCTCCCTGCGACCTTTTAAGGTCGTCAGTCCATCTAGTAGTTTTACGAGACTGCGCTTTCCGGTGCGGATCCCTGCACTGCATTATATTCCTGTTCTACAGGTTAATCAGTACGTAAAGACTGCATTTCATCCCTATGAAGACACGCTAAGAAAATACGATACGCAAACCATAGTTAAATATAAAGACAATGCAAGTCGAAGGAAAGTGAAATGCAATTCGCCAATTAATCTTGTTATTTTTATTTCAAAGGGCCATCACAATTCTTTTTAATATATAATTTAGTTTATATGTGTTTGTTTGTCCTTCTACCAAGTTAAAGAGAACAATTGATAAATGAAAGTTGAAGAGAGAGAAAGGCGACTTTTATCTCGGTGCTGAAGTCAACACAGACACAGAAAGCTTTACGGGTTGCGGTGTATGACCGACCAATAGTAGAATCGAATAAGAGGACAAAAGTCGATTGATATTGTCGTAGTGAAAGTACTATTTGTATAGTGTTTTGTTAGTGGTGAAGTTTTGTGATACGAGCGGTAAATAATCCTGCATGCTAAGGTATGAGAACGGTTATTGCTGCCTACACGTAGAATGACATACGATTTTTTAACAAACGCGGATTATAGCAAAATAACTCTATCTATAACTTTTTAACTATTGAATTCCGCAAACTAACGACTATAAATTATTCAAGAGAAAAAAGGGAAAATCGCATTTTTATTGATACGTCCCTTTTGTTTGACGACCGCGATATCTATCTTTTGAGTGAACTTGATCTGATATTGGATTGTAAGGCTAAATTTTTTGCTTCGTTAGCGTAACAATGCAAGGTACTTCAAATAAAGGTTCGCAGTATATACTTGGTAGTAAAGTATTTGAGTTTTAATATTTCAAATTTTAAACACTTCAATGAAATTCAAGCAAATTTCAAAAACTTCTGTTGTAATGACGTGGAATATCTTTGTGGAGCACCTTTAGTGTAGTTAGCTAAGGTAAGTCGACCCACCGTATGGTATCCACCTGAGTAGAATAGACCACCTTCATTCCTTACCGAGGTGTCGTAAAAAGCGACTAAGGTAAGTTGATTCACCATGTGGTATACGGTTGAGTACAATAGACTACCCTCTTTCTTATCAAAGTGTCGTAGAATACGATTAAGGTAAGTTGACGTCAGGTAGGCCGGTCGTAAAATACGCAGCCAAATCATGTGACAACATGTTTATAACATGTTGTGCCGACCCCACTTAAAGTGGTATAAGCACAGGAGAATGATGATGAATGATTCCGTGTCAGTTCCGAATTACTTTATGGTTAATGGTGAATTACATATACCCCAAATACATTCCTTTTTTGACAATCAAATTACGTGTATTCATCTCAGACTACATTTTTATCACTGATAAAGTCATTAAAGGTAGTTCTTTCATAAATGTAAAAAGAATCGAAAACGAGAAATTTTTTATATAATCAACATACCTATTTTTTTAAGCTGTCAACTGAAAACTTATCGGTTAATCTCAGTATATTGGAAAACTAAAATTTCTACTGCCACATCTACCAATTTTTTTCAAGTCTGTCATAGCTTTATTGTAAGGCATGACATGCAGAATTTGTTGATGCAGCAATTATTACTTATTATAGCCAGTATGATGACTAAGTGTGCTCCAAACTATGAATCAGATAATCGAAACTGGTTTCGCGGCGTCAATAGTACTACATTTCATCGATCAATTACAGACATGTTCAGGTGAAAGTAGCACAACATGAATGATGTGTTATAAAAATAAAGTATTTGCAGACAATAATAAAATAGGAATAGCAAGAACATTTATTAACTTCCACAGAGATGATTAATGTTACCACCTGATCTTATAGTATTTGGAGTTCTATGAAATTTTAAAGGCTTCCAAACTGCTAAAGTTGATCACTTCTGCAATCAAATTACATCTTGATTAACTAGTTTTACGCCGTGTGGTTTCCGGCTGAATAGAATAGACTATCCTCATTCCTTACCGAGGTGTCGTAAAAGGCGACTAAGGTAAGTTGACTCACCGTGTGATATCCGGTTAAGCAGAATAGACCACCCTCTTTCTTACCGAGGTGTCGTAAAATACGACTAAGGTTAGTTAACGTCAGGCCAGGTCGTAAAATACGAAGCCAAATCATGTGACAACATGTTTATAACATGTTGTGCCGACCCCACGGATAAGGGCAGGAGAATAATTGAGCTAAACTATTTTAAATAAATTTAAAAATAAATAAGAACATAGAAGAGAAAAAAAAACACAGATAAAAATACAAAAAAACTAGTTGCACAACCAAAAATTATAGAACTTAGTTCTACCTAATGAAAAAGTTAAAACGGTTGACAAATCAAATGACTTCATTTATTATTTACTAATCCATGTTTAAAGTCCAAGAATGGATAACACAGAATGCATCAGTTTTTTTTTATTGTTTATTATAGTATAATTAATATAAAAAATAATGAAAATATTATTATGCTAAAATCTGCAATAATTTATCCTGGAGCAAGATAATATTAACATTACTTTTGTATTATGGACCTCGCAATTATCACTAATTCTATAAATTATTCAAAATAATAGTAATAATTTTTGCATCAGAATATTGAATTTTTAAAATTAAATTGTTGTGTAGTGCTTACCACCATATTTGCATCCAGACATAAGGGTTTTGTTAAAAGAACACTGGCAATCATTATATCACTCTATTGGGAGAATAAAGTCACATTTCTTATGCTTATTCTTAGGTCATGTAACTTTATTCTTTGGATAAGGCGATATACATATATATAAATATGGACTAAGTGTTTTGATTCTTTGTTTGCCATATACATTGAGCCATGCAATATACATCCACACAGCTTTTGCGGTACATGTAGGGACAAAATTTAGGGACTTTAACATTGAAATGAGTATGAGAATGATATACACATATCTGAATTTTGGAAACAGCTCCAACGATTTTTATAAAAGTCAGTATGTTGAGGATTTAGGGTAAGGAAATTCGACCTAGCTAGGTACTATTTCAAAAAAATTGTTTGATCCCTATTTTCAGGCACTGAAAAAACTGCTATAATTTTATGAAAAAGCAAAGGATAATTATGCTGTCAATTGCAAAGTCATGACAGCTCAATTGGATAACAGGCGGTCACAAATTCGGAATAATAGGATCGATCTCAGTTAATATCATTTTATTAATTGCATTTTTTTTATTTGTTTAAGAACATTACCGAGCACAGCAATGTCATCCAGGTGCTTAGTATTTAATAAAGAATTATCACTTTTATCAGAAGTAATAACAATCAAAAACTTAAGAAATAGAATAATTCTTTCTACAATAATAGAGAATCTATATATTCTCCAACACTATTAAACTGAAAATATGAATACTTTTTAAATATATTTTTTACAATTTACAGTTATTTAGTGACACAAGACTGTTACATCATTATTTAACATAATTTTTTTAATATAATTAATCAGCAGACCATTTGCACAAATGGGTAATAATATTTACAGTCCATATTAACAGTGGTACATAGATTGAAGAAAGTATTTATAACAGAATAATAAGTATTATATTCTCTACTTGAAATCCATTTAAAGATTTTAATTTTATTTAAACAATTATTGTTTAATTTTGTAATATTAATTTAATACCTCCATAGGTAGAGGTGTAGTAATATTGATATCATAGATATGAAATTGTATAAAAATTAAGTTTATATTTAAACAACAATTCATCTGATGGATGAGTAGCACTAATGGGAAGATAGAGGAATATTAGAAGAATATTAAGAAATTATTATTTTAATACTTGGATTCTATAATTCATTAAATTAATTTAATTAGTTACTACATTAATGCAAATGTAGCAAAAGAATTAATTCAATCTATTACACACATAGATTTGACTCTCTGTAACTTAAAGGCATTTAAAATAGAGTGTGTGATAGGAACATAGACATTAAAAAGAATACTTTTATAGAGAGTTAGATAAATAATAAATTTTTAAAACAAAAAGTTGCTATTGTAATGCAAACAATGAAGTTTTAATGTATAAAGTGTTGTTAGGAAACACAATAAATAATTCTCACACAAGCACACATTAAAACATTTATAATATGTAATACATAATAGTATTTTTTTTTAAATTTACATTCAACATTACTTGGAAAAGATACAAAGGTGAAAATACTGGTACTGTTATTGTCACATACACTAAATGGTGTATTGAAAAAACATGTGTTACTTTTAAAAAATGTAATTTGTCAAAATAAATGTCTAGACAAAGTTTATGAAATAAATACATCTTAAAGCCACTCTCCCTCATTGTTTAAAATTTTCAATTTAATATTGACGGTTATTTTTGTTTAATATAAATATGGTTAAATCCACTTTTAGTATAAAAAAGTAGTATTTTTATGCTAAAAGTGGATTCTTTCCACAAAATTCAAATTCGGAACAATCGTAATTTTATCTTTAATTCAATTATAAAACAGATGATAAAATTTCATTCAACATTAGATCAAAATGTACAATGTTTATAATTAAAATAACCAAAGTTGACGAAGTTGTTGAAGTTGATGTGACATGACCTAAATGATGATGTTTAGAATTCTGTTTAATATTATTGAATAGTATAATCAACAACAGATCACTTACCACTTTCTATGTAAGGAAAGGCCAGTAGCAGAAGAATGATATATCCAATTTCACTAAACATTGTCGCTTGCAAACACACACTTTAGATATCACTAAGCCATCGCACACACAGCTGATTTTCGAACCACACAAAACCTTTGTCTGTTTTCGATGGAAACGCATGCGCGTGCAAACAATATTTTTTATTTACATTACAACAATTCTTAAACTAAATATATTTAAAGCTAAACAAACACGCGAAACGCCTCAACTATTTCGGTTACTGTTGCAATCACAGTATAGCTTCGTTTGAAACAATAAATAATAACAAATTATTTTCGTTCTCCTAAACTCAATCAACTTAAACGTAACTTTTTGATGTTTCATAAATAATACAAATAAAAACAATTCCACTTTTGCATTATTGATCCATGTTTAACTAATATTCACATAATTAACACTAAATTTTATGTACAAATGATTGCAAAAGTCTGTACTTCCCGACTGCTTGACTGACATATTGGAATTTTTATCAAAGTCGCCATCAACAATAATAAAATGACAACATGTGATGGGTTGCCACTATTCTGACTAGTAAATAGTAATTGTCTTGACACTACTACTGATGTCTATGAGTCACAAACGATGGCGACTAATGAACGATTACTAAGCCTTTAAAATAGTTTGTATAATCATTGTATTTTATAGCTAGAGGTTTGTGAAAGTTAATTTAAAATTTTATAAATCAGTAGTTTTTCGGCAAACTTAAGGTGCGAGTATACTGCGATAATCATATTCATACGGTATCATATTCCACTGCAGGTAATTTATATATCAGAAATGTATGTAAATAATTGCCATAGGTTTTAATTTAAATACTTTTTATATTATATACAAAGATACAAATATTTTGGAATCGATCTGATGGCATTTGAGTGCGTCTGATTTTATACAACAGTATATCTTATTTGTTTCAAATAGCGAAGTTGTGACTGTCCAATTCTTTATTATTTTAATATTTCTGCAAGATAGGTCTATATTTAGAGTTCTATTAATACATTCTATTCATATCAGCGAGTACATCACTCACCTTTATTTTTGCGAGGATCCATTTTTTATCACAGAAACTGAAATACCTTAACCGATCACAACTGAGTTTTTCAACAGTTGGGCCTTAAAATGAACATGAGTAAGATGAGCCATATGCAGTTTACTTGTTCTTCTACAACCGGTTATCATAAGGTGATCATTCCTAATAAGGAAGAGTCTTCGAGCTCTGCGTGTTGCTAATGAAGATATGGATCCGAAACTTGCATTACTGAAATTGCCCTCATATGTCAAATTAGAGACGATTAGCGGGCCTTTCTTTGGTTTTAGGAGAGTAGAGAGAGCCGTAGCAGAACCAAAGACATTGAAATAGGCAAACGAATTGCGATGCTAAAGTACAGTTTTGGTAGAGTATCCAAAAAATATTTTTTGCATGGACCTATGTTGATTGAGTCAGAGAAGAAATAAAAATGCGATTGAGATGCAAAAATATTTTTATTAACCATAACAATTTTTATATCAATAAGCATTATAACACATCTAACAATGAGCAGTGATCTGTTATATAAAAGGCTTAATTTAAAATTATATATTAGGCTCTTATCTTAATATAAGTTTTAAGTAATATATTTATTGGAATTATAGTTGGTTCATTTACCGTTTCTGACCTCTTTTAAATAATATGTTATTAAAATATAAATATATTTATCATAGTTTCAGAATATTAAAACTCATAAGACTGAAATCAGCCTTATTTTTCCATATTTGAAGTTTGAGTTGAATGGGTTAATTATAAGTTAAAATTAATTTCACTATTTTTTATTAATATAATAAAGCTCGAGGAACTATAGAACAAGATCTTTAAGATTGATCAAAGTAACAAAAAAATCTTAAGTGTTATTTAGGAACTTCAATATATAATTTATCTGGAGAAAAAACCCCTTTTTCTGTAATGATTCCCGTTATAAGAGATGCTGGTGTCACGTCGAATGACGGATTCCAACACTTTATACCTGAAAAATAAAAGCACAGTAGACATGTTATTTATCGAAACTGACACTTTATAGAATTAGGCGTTACTTGCGGAGCGTTACTGCGGAGATCCATAATATAAAAGTAATAATAAAATTATTTTGTTATAATCCGCGATGAAGTAAAATAGAAAATATATATAATGCTAAATGTAGAGTGGCCAAACCGTTTTCATACCTAATACATGTAGGATTAGTAAAAACACATGCACAAACCACCACCAGCGCCACCACAATAAACAAGCACTACGACCGTTCACTATCACAAACTCAAAAATCGTTTCGCCCCACAAACGAAGCATCATCAGGAGATATACTCCATGACAAAATTACAAAAAGCTTTGCTATTTTGTCGATTAGTTTTGAAACTGACACATTTCTTAGGTATTCGGTTTTTTCTATGACAACTTTCTCAATTTTAGACTTATCTCTAGATAAGCTTAAAACGAATCTTAAAGATGTCTATTAGATTTAAATGTCTGTCTAAATAAACTAGTGATTCAATGCTCTTATCTGACTCAAGTACTTGTAAAAGTCTTTTTTTGTCTATGTTGTGAATTATAATTTTTCCGTCTACTTGACCTGTCGGTCTTTTGCGCATTGCACTGTGCACATTGCATTGATTCCGAAAAACATACATCGTCACCGGGCGGAACTGGCGAGAGTAGAAACATCGTCAAGGTTGCCAAATGCGGAGAAGAGCGCAGAATTTCTATTAACTTCAAGAAAGTCATCTTAAAAGCCTGTGAGGTAACCTTGAGAGCCCGACTTCCATAGATTTTTCAAACTATGTACCCTGTGTATCGCCACTTTAGCATCCTAATTCGTTCATAAACCAATGCAATAATTTTTCAAGCTTTGTGCAATTAATGAACTTTTTATACAAATGTTTCGAAGATGAATCAGTTATTTAAATCACAGAATGTAGAAGCATGAAATACAGCTCACCAACTATTCCCTATATCCGAACATTAAAATAGTACTGATATTCAATCTATACTGAAACAAAGGTTAGGATAAGTACGTTCCTTTCCTATACCTTATCTACCTAACCATAGTATATTGTTCTGTCTGTAAGGACGACGTTATTGTATACTAACCAGGTGCTGCGATCCTGTGCTCGCCAATGTGGGTCATCTCTCTATCAGGTCGCTCCTCTATTTTTATCCGGTCACCTGACTTAAGGGCCATGTCGATCGAGGTAAGAGGTGCGGCAACATAGAATGGTACATTGTGATGCTTCGCCACAATCGCTATTTGATATGTACCTATTTTGTTAGCCGTATCGCCATTGGCAGCTACCTTAAATTAAAGTATGTCACACATTGAGAAAAAGAAATACGATTTTATAGAGTGGATTTTTCTTAACTATTCTAGCTAAGAAAAACGTGTGACGTAACAATATAGTGAAAACGCAAAACATATACATATATTAAGACATTTATCATCATCATAAATTGTACGATGTACGATTCATCATAAAAAAGTTGCAATTAAAAAATTTGTAATATATTTTATCCTCATACAATACATATAAAAAAAATTAACACCAAGATTTTTTTAGGCATATAAATAGTCCCCAAGATTTTTTACAACTTAAGCAGACTTAATCTGTACACGCACTAATTTACACTACAGCTATTATGGATATTTGCGGTATATTCTTTTTAACAATGGAAAATATCTATTTATAGGTGATGGAGTGTTAAATAATACAAATAAATAATATATACAAGTATTAATGGAATGACCAGACTAATACCATACTCCCTCTTGTTTTGCCCGGATATGCTTATTATTGACGCTCTTACGTGATACGATATCGCAAACCGTTGGGGATTAACGTGTTAGGATAAAGTACATTTTAACTTAAAACTACAATTTATTATCTGACGTTTATGATAATAATTGAAAAACATGCAGATGGCTAAATTAATAAGAAATAGAGCATCCAAATATGTACCATCAATACGTTAGGTTAGGTTAGGTTACAGATTAAAGACAGATACAGATTAGATAACAGATTAAAGTAAAAGTAAATTTGAATACTTTGACATTATATTTATGGAAAATTGACAAACTGCTCACCCTATCAGCACCCACAACGACAGCGGAAATATTTCGCGTATTCATCAAAGCTGACACCATGCTATCAACTATAAGAGTGGCGGGTATCTTCTCGTGAACCAACTCGTATGCCGTGAGCCTTGCCCCTTGGTTGTAAGGCCTGGTTTCGGTACAATATACGTGCTCTGAAAATTGTGAAACAAGAATATATAGACCAGCCGCCTGCCTGACGTCAACTTACCTCTGTCGTATTTTACGACACCTCGGTAAGAAAGAGGGTGGTCTATTCTACTTAACCGGATACCATACGGTGGGTCAACTTACCTTAGTCGCCTTTCACGACATCTCAGTAAGAAATAAGGTTGGTCTATTCTACTCAGCCGGATACCACACGGCGGGTGGCCTTACCTTAGTAGCCTTTTACGACACCTCGGTAAGAAATGAGGGTGGTGCTATTCTATTCCGCCGGATACCACACGGCGTAATTATTTTTAAGCAGCATTTGAAGCAATCTTTCGTAAATAAGATAATAATAATTATTATAGCAAGAAGCTGTGGTAGCCCAGCTGTAACACCGTGGGACTCTTTCGAGGAGGTCACGGTTTTAAACCCGGGCAGACACCAATGAGTTTTTCCTGTTAAAAACTTATTTGTCTAACTGATAATAGCAAATTATCACACGTTTTTCGGTGAAGGAAAACATCGTGAGGAAACCTGCATATCTCAAGAGAATGGTGGAGATAGGTGTAACTTACCAATCCGCATTGGAGCAGCGTGGTAGGTCTTAGCTCCAAACCTTCATTTAAATAAACTTTAACAAGTTTATTTTACAATTTTGCTGCAAACTACTTTTCCACACTACTAACTCCAGCATAGAATTATATTTTTTCCGAATGAGGAATCTACTGTTCCTTATATTACCGTCATCTATTTCGTCTTTTTAGGTTATATTTATACAAAATTAGCTTTAGCAAATTTTTCTTCAAATTATTTTCAATAGGAAAAAAGAAAAATGTATTCAAGAAAACCTTTACAAGTTACTTGGTTCCAGAAGGAATAAATATCTTTAATATTTAAATGAGTTAATCTTGTATGTATATAAATTATATTTTCGGAATCTCGGAAACGGCTGCAACGATTTTCCCGAAATTCAGCATGTAGGAGATTTTGGGGGAGAAAAATCGATCTAGCTAGGTTTTATGTAAATAAATTCGTATTATCTCTGTTTTTGGGCATTAAAAAACACTAACATTTATATTGAATTGAATTTTCACCATGAACTGTCACGTCAGTGTAGCTTATTCGGGGAACGGGCAGCCTCGAGAAACGTAAATAGCCTAGGATCGATCCCAACTAAATTATTACTGTTTTTTTTTTTTTTTTAATTACCGAGCAAGGTTCGGTCACCCAGATATTGAATATAAGAAGTGGATATGAACAAACCTAATCTTTTAGCGCTATGTAGCGATCGTATAACTCCCAAAGCGGTGCCGTATCCAGCTGTCGCTAAGGACCCAGTGTTGCAGTGAGTAAGCACCCGTACATGGCTATCTCCTTCCACAGTACTCAATATGGCCTCACAACCGAATTTCCCAATCGCTTTGTTATCTTCAATGTCTTTTATTAGCATGTTTTCTATACTTTTTATAAACCTACAACATTAATAGTAATTGAACATCAAATAGCAACAACACTTTACTAGTAACCAATATAAAATATAGAATACTAGCTTTTACCCGCGTTGTCGCGTGATAGGTTAATAATTGATGGCACTTTCTAGTATCATCCTATTCCTGTAGAATTAACAGGATTTCTATAGACTATATGTTTTTCGGTGTATAAGGAATAATTATACATTTCATCGATATTGGTTCAGCGGATTCGCCATCAAAGAATAACAAACATACATCCATACTCACAAATTTCGCATTTATAATATTAGTCATCCTATCCTCCCGCCCGCAATACATATATTGGTTATTATCCTCCTGCCCTTATTCCATTCTAAGTGGGATCGGCACAACATGTTTCAACTTCGTATTTTATGACCGGCCGCCTGCCTGACGTCAACTTATCTTAGTCGTATTTCACGACCCCTCGGTAAGAAAGAGGGTGGTCTATTTTACTCAACCGGATACCACACGGTGGGTCAACTTACCTTAGTCGCCGTTTCCGACACCTTGGTACGAAATGAGGGTGGTCTATTATACTCAGCCGGATACCACACGGCGGATCGACTTACCTTAGTCGCCTTTTACGACACCTCGGTAAGAAATGAGGGTGGTACTATTGTATTTAGCCACATACCACCATCACATACCACACGGATACCACACGGCGTCGCATACATATAATATACATATCTATATGCGTATATAAATACACTCGAAAAGCATACCCTCCCGCTGGTTTAATCCAATAAAAATTATGTAACTTTTCCATGTACTTTCTCGTAAAGAGGGGAGTGCAATTGCACCCCCTAGCACCCCGTTAACGGCATCCATCAATTAGAGAATTCTTCCGAACACGAATACGAGATTAAAGACTCAAAATATAAACAAACTACACAGGTAATTTTAAAATAACAGCGCATACCTGTCTTTGAAATCATTAGCTGTGATATTTTCATCGGCGCTCAAACTATTTGCCAAATTAATAAGATCATCCGCTGCTAATTTTATATTTACAGCTGTTGGCCGCGCCGACACCAGATAGTTTAATTTGCCTTCAATCTAAGATTAATGAGAAGACTTATTTTAGTATCATTACAGAAAATCCTTCTACACATTATTCATGTATTAAAATCAAATTGAATCATCATCTTCCTGCCCTTATTCCACTCTAAGTGGGGTCGGCACAACATGTTATAAAGTGCCGTCACATGATTTGACTGCGTTTTTACGACCGGCCGCCTGCCTGACGTCAACTTACCTAAGTCGTATTTTACGACACCTCGGTAAGAAAGAGGGTGGTCTATTTTACTAAACCGGATACCACATGGTGGGTCAACTTACCTTAGTCGCATTTTACGATACTTCGGTTAGAAAGGAGGTTGGTCTATTCTACTCAGCCGGATACCACACGGCGAGTCGACTTACCTTAGTCGCCTTTTACGACACCTCGGTAAGAAATGAGGGTGGTATTCTATTCAGCCGGATACCACACGGCAGTCTTCTCAAATGAATCTTAAACTAAATTTGTTTTCTTATTACAGAAATCATTAGTAATAAGAATCATGTTCAATAGAATTGGAAATAGAACACTGAACACATTAAGGGGTAATGTTGCTTCATATAATCAGGTATGGCAGATAATAAGATAAACAGACAAGTAAAGATGATATCTGACACCTTTGGCTATATCTTGATGTTATGCCAAAATATTTAAATACAAAGCATTTTAATCAATGTTAAAACAACATTGTATGATGATATTATATTGTATATTCAAATGTAACATGTAATGCTACCTAAGACTTATGTACACTAAATGTTACTATTGATAAGACTTTTATTTTATATGCTACACAATTTATCTTTTAATACAACTCATATGATAGCTGTAAAACACTGTCAAGATTGACTTGAATATATTTTGATATAAATTGCATAATTTATAGAATTGGGCGTTACTTTGCAGAGGTCCATAATACAAACTAATGAGAATATTATTTTGCTATAATCCGCGATAAAGGCGAAATAAGGCAATTTTATCGCGGATTATAGCAAAATAATATTCTCATTAGTTTATATAAATTGCAATAAAAGTAACACTGTCCAGTAAAAGAGTATATAATATATGTGTATGTAAAAATTAAATTAAAGAACCTTTTAAATTAAAGAACCCAACTATCTTATAAGAAGAAGTATAAGAAGTAAATATATTACTTCCAAGTTCTTTTTTTAATTTCAATTCAAAATTATAAGACTAATATATACTAAAATATATATAATTTTTAAATTCATACTTAGATTTTATTAAAAGAAATTACTTGAATCAATGAACTTTGCTTTTCTGTAATTATGTTTTACTAGTTTATTGGTAGATGTTTTTCTTATTTTCAATTAATTATCACAAATATGTGTTAATCACTGACCTCTTGCCTCATAATTTTTTTATCTGAGCAGTCATCTTTTAACAACTCCACAGCCAGAGATAAACAACCAACTATTGCTATCGCAGGGGCACCCCTGACCTAAAACATTTTTATATTGGTATAAAAAGCAAGTAACTGTCTGTTACTATCCCACAGCTGGGCATAGGCCTCTGCTCTACGTTATGGGACTGAAGATTTACAGATAAGACCCACCACACTGCTCCAATGTGGCTTGGCAGGTTACACACATACACAGAATTCTCCAGAGATATGCAGGTTTCCTCACAACATTTTCCTTCACTAAAAAGTATGTGATAAATTGTAATTATCCCTTAGACATATAAGGCCCCAATAAGTTTCTCTGTAACTTATGTTACAGAATTGAATTGACTTATATTACAATGAGTTTCTCTGTAACAAACTCATTGGTGCCTGCCATAGGTTTGAACCTGTGACAAACCTGAAAGAGTTGCATGGTCTCACTGCTGATCTATAAGTTAATATGGTTATATACTTCAGGGTATAAACATTTCACATTCTTAAGTTGTTTATAAAACACACCTAATCTTAAAAGTCTGTTATGTAAAAACAGTTTGATATTTAAATAAATATATTACAGATGCATATAGGTATAATTTTCATTTTTCATCTATAAAATGCATCAGAAAAAATAATAATTGATGATAAATTTAATCAAAAATAATTTAATATGAATTTTAATTTTTAACACTGTAGCTTAGTTATACTTTTTATTATGAAGTTTTTATAGAAAAGATAAATCTGGACAAAACCATAAAAAGTGAGTCAGGATCATCTAGTATTATAAATGGTACGAAAAAATATTTCAGTACAGCTCATGATTAAGTAATAACAAAATTTATGAAAATTAAGTTAGTTTACAGCTTAAGTTTCTTTCAACAAACCTGCATTTTATTAATGACCCTCCATCCATCTTCAACTCCTTGTACTTTAACATATCTAGTTTGCAAGGGTAATAATAATTGGTCCAGAATTTCCAACCGTCCTCTCTCATATCTGATTGATTCTAAGCTCATTTTCTTTATAGATTAAAGAAAAGCTTATAGTCAATTCACACGTATAAATATTAATTAGTAAGTAAATATAAATATTTTATTAAACGTTACTATTTCTGCGTATAAAAATTAGTGATAATACGTAACTACTACGTATAACCCTTTCGTAAAATGTATACGTAAATATTTTAAAAATATTCTGTTATTTTATATATGTTGACAGCTGAGTTATGCTACAATTTAAATATCGATATATTTACACATAAAATTATCCATACTTTAGCACCTTTGTTAAGGAAAAAGAAATCAACGCTTAACAGATACACTGATAACAGATTTGAGAAAAATAACTGAAAATATTAAATAACCAATTTAGCTGTCAGTTCACATTTGACGTAAATGACAAACATTAGAATATCTACATCCAATACTGAATAGTGAATACACTTTGGATGAGACTATGTCATATTTGTTTACAATTTAATATAAGTTATGTACGCTGCTAATCATGAAGTCTATAGTTTTCATTTAATTATTACTCATAACCCAACTTGTTTGTTGAACATAATATTTAATGTTAATATCATTTCATGACACAAAAATGTTATAGGTACCTAAATATCATATTTTAACAGTTGAGAATAATTTATAGAATTATGCGTTACTTTGTGGAGATCCGTTATACAAAAGTAATAATAAAATTAATTTGTTATAATCCACGATAAATCGCGGGTATAGAAAAATAATTTCATTATTACACTTTTGTAGTTAAGAATGTCAAAGTATGCACCCTAGAAGCTATAAATATATTTCGAATCATAATGAGTCGTTAAATACAAATGAAGTAAATACAAGCTTAGTTAGCATCTACTTCATTTAGGTTTTTATGGTCTCCAAAGTTATACAAATATATCCCAATTAATCACAATTTTTATTACATACTCTTTTTGTTTTAGAACGTTAAAAGGAAATCATATATTCAATTTTGTCTATGAATCGCAATTTCCGCCCGGCATCGGCGAGAGACGCATCGTCATTCTGCCGTGCTTTCTTTATAGATAGGTTGGTGAATCAAAGGAAGTTACTAAAATGAGCCTGCCCAGAGTTTACTTGGATGTGGCTGTCGATGGTGCACCATTAGGAAGGATTATAGTTGAGGTCAGTTTAATTTTCTTGTTTGTCCTATTTAAGGGAGTGTTCACCCCGGCCGGCGTGTTTGGCTGACCACGCTATTTTGTAAAACGAAACTTAATCCAATTGTTACGCTATTTATTTGATAAGGATTTATCGAGTAATTTTGTCAATTTGGTCTTTTTTATATAATTATATATCATCTGAACATGTATGTATGTATTTTTATATTTAGCTTAAAAGGTAATTACGGGCGACCGAGATTACTTTATGAAGGTCAATTCCGTTAAGGCCTTGATAAGTTGTTCTGTTTGCGGAAAATGCCATTATTTGTGCTTACGAATTGTACTTATACTTATAATATATCAAAATGTAATTCATGTGCGCAGGCGTTTTCCCTTTGTATCACTAAATTATTTTATCGACAATGGCGAGACAAGTCTTATGAATAATAAATACCCACTTCATTTACAGTTCGTATGGATCAATTTTCGTCGACCATAAACAACTAAGTTTCATGTTGCTATTAGACTAATGTATTATTACTAGTTGAAGAAAAAATAAACTTTCTGGTTTCAGTTACGAACTGACGTCACTCCTAAGACGTGTGAAAACTTCCGTGCTCTGTGCACAGGCGATAAAGGGTTCGGTTACCGAGGCTCTACCTTCCATCGTGTGATCCCTAACTTCATGCTGCAAGGAGGAGATTTCACCAATCATAATGGCACTGGTGGCAAGTCAATCTATGGTGAGAAGTTCGCTGATGAGAACTTCATCCTTAAGCATACTGGACCTGGCGCGCTCTCTATGGCAAATGCTGGCCCTAACACGAATGGCTCTCAATTCTTTATCACCACCGTGAAGACATCTTGGTTGGATGGAAGACATGTAGTTTTTGGGAATGTTGTTGAGGGCATGGATGTAGTAAAGCAAGTGGAAGCTTTGGGCTCCCAATCTGGCAAGCCATCTAAGAAGATTGTGGTTGCAGATTGTGGCCAGCTTTCTTAAGATAATACTGTACTATTTATAAAATAATATGCAATACTTTAAGTTAAACATAATGTCCTCCCACATAAACCTTCCCAGTCATTTAACAATATGAGTTGAGGTCATTCCAATTATCTTATGAAAATTTCACTAAGATCTAGATTGCATCTAAAATTTGCATTTATTGCTGTGCATTGTTTATTCATAATAAATTAACTTATATAACTATTTCCATTGTTTTTATTCAATTCTCCATTTTAATCTTTTATTCTTATTCTTTTATAATTTAAATAATAATCTGGATTATCATGAATGAATCTTTATGTATATCTGTGATAAGAACATCATTACTTAGTTTAGATTTTAAAGAAATCTCTTGTCCAATCCATATTACAGTAGTTAATATGCATTTATAATATAATATTCCACATTCAAAAATTCTTAAATTAGGTATTGATTAATAGTGATCTTATATAATTATAAATCTCACATATTGAATATTCTATGGAAAAAAGAACATTATGACAATTTATATTGATGAAATAGTTTTATTTCCTTTGATATTCTACATCATTTCTGGTTTGTGAAATGTTAAAATTATTCTATAAAAATAATTAAAATTTGCTGTTTCTGTCAGTTCTTACATGATACTGTCATTATCACGATACGGCTGATTACCTTTTGGACTCATTTATAATCAATTCGTTTTGAAACAGAAATATTTTTTTTGGTTTTATAAGAAATATAAAACCAAATATATTCCTATCAGGTTTGTACTGCTTTTGATGTGAGAGAATTACAGAGGATGACTCACATAATTAAATTACTCATTGTTGCTTTTTGCAAATATATATTCTTCTTTCTATTCTGCGGGTTAATTTTATATTTATATGATTTCAATAAAAAATACTATCAAGTACAATTTAGTACTTATGTTATTAAATTATGTTTTGAACAGGATATGAAGTTAATAATGCTTTATTTGACAAAAATAATCAGATAGTACCTACTAACTTTGTTTATATATTGTTATTTTGAGTTTATATTTGCAAGGTAAATTCAAACATACAATGTTTTTTACAAAAATTTAATTATATTACAAAAAATCATTCATTATCTGTCCATACACAGTTTCTATTGTAAATTATTAAAAAAGTTTAGTTTCCCAAATCAATAGGATTAATTCTATTTTTCAACAAAACTGCATTTTTGTGATGGAAAATATGTATATTTAAATCATACACATGAATCACTGAAGGTCAGTTCAGTGTCAATTCAGTTGTAAGGCTGCATATTATCAGCACCTACTTTATCAGATCGTAAATAAATGCGTCATTGCATCTTACCTATAAAACTTGATTACGGAGTTATGGATTTCGGCAGGTAATTAGTATTCTTGTCATTCTTTTATGTTCCTATAATATTATTTAATAACTCTCTTCGTAACGTTTTAGGAACCGCTTAACTAGACAGTTGAATTTCGGCAAAGGAATAAATTGTACCTTGTTTGTTGGTTATATTTTTAAAGGTTGCCGTTCATGTTGAATTCACGGATACCAGAAATTATTCAAAGTAAAGAAGTATTCACGTAAGTAGTTCGCAATTATAAAGAAATAAAAAACTTTTTTTTTTTAATTTTTAGATTAGGCTACGGTCGAATATACATTATAAACGGGCTTTCACATTTTTAAAGTGAATTAATATACAAATATCTGAAATTACTATAGAAAAAACTGTAGTGGCACGTGAGCCTATTAAGTACGTAGGTAATTCCGTAATTTCCAGTATGTATATGATTTAAGTAAAAATTATCGAAATGCGTTTGCGCCAAGTCTATAATTTCTAACAGATGGCGTTAGTAGTAGAGCGTTAAATTTTAAATTCGTCATTTGATATTTTTTTGCGTTACTTTTACATAGTGGAATTGAAATTCGAATTGATTAGCTTTGAAATATCATAAGAGTTTTCAATAAATAATGAAAATTCAATAGATATGACTATATATAATTAAAACAATATGTGTCATTTGTAGTAGTTTAATAGTCGTTTTTTTGTGTTATAATATGAGGAACCAACTTCGGGAAGTGCGAAATAAGTTAAGTCTAGATATTTCTCATTTAATCAAGTTCATCTTAAAGCACTATTAAGTGTATTCAGTGATGAAAGTGAAGTCATGGTCCCTTTTCCAATACTATCAAATGTACTTATTTAAACTTAATTTTGAACGAGCTGAGGAATTAGCTGCCGATGTTGGACGACCTCTTAGAGTTGTTGGTTGGTACCATTCCCATCCACATATCACAGTGTAGCCTACACATCTGGGTAAGTGATTAATTATATTAAATTTGTTGGGAGTTGAAGTTCGTTAAGAGGAATCGAGTTTTCAGAAAAGATATTTAAACAATAAATTTTTTTAAAGATGTTTTGCCCATGATTGTTTTTAGCCACGGCAAAATTGTTTAACGTGTATTGTGCGTAAAGGAAAGAATTATAAATCGTGCAATAAATTATATGTGCATTATAAATGTAATCGTTATTTCATCTTTAATAGTACTGTAAGTGCAGGTCGCATATTTTATAATTTATTTATACCTTCCGGGGTGATTTAATGAAGACAAATTTGTATAAATTTTTCTATCTACAATTTCATCTATTTAAAATAAAATCATGAATATAAAAATATATATAACGGGTAAACAAAATTTTAAATAACGGTTTTCGCCACCTGATCCGTAATTACAAAGTGATGACGTGCAACATGTAGTGCAAGAGTACAGTTTTGTTCTTTCTCCAATGACAATGCAACCGGGTTCGCAGTGCTTTGTACAATTCCGTTCTAGAGCCCACATTGTCAGGGCTGTGGTGGAATTTTCCGTGGACGTTGTATACGAGAATCGTTTTACCTGAAACAAATAATTACAGATTATATTTGTATACTTGAAGTACCCAGTGGCTTTTTAGCTGCTCTTTGGTATATAACTTGGTTATTAAGAGTTTGGAATCATATGTTAGTCGCATCAAATAGACACCGCAAGAAAATGCGACATTTAATTGGCTCGTATATTAGTAACGTTGGTTCTACGAATCTCCTCACGTCTGATTTGATCACGTAGATATACTATGATCATAACTTGCTCCTTCGCCCGCTGAGTAAGTTATTAATTATTATAAATTAATATCTGCAGTAAATCGCAATTGCGCAATTACCATGCATATCCTCCGTTCGTTATGACATTTATGAATGAGTATTGAGCTATTTTGCCGAAGATCTGCACACTTATCATCTGGGACTTCTGCCCTGCATTTGTAACACCATAGTTCATTATTAGGTCTTGCTGCTGCTGATGTAACATGGACACTGTCACGCAGAAGGTCAGATTCACCTGGAAATAGAAAAGATGTATAAATCACATAAATACCAAGCTTATTATATCGGTATTACATTCAAAATATAACTAGGAATGCTTCAAATGTTCTTGACAACAAGTGATTATATCTATTTATCTACATACATTGCATACTAACTTTTTCTAACTAATAGGATAAATCCTTCTCTTATATGTATAATATTAACTGTTAGTACAAATAGTAATAAGATTTTTGGTTTCAACTGCAATAATAGGCACTTATTTATTTTATATTTACTATTTATTGTCTGTTGTAATATATTTGTCTATGATAGCGTGGACAATACGTAACGTGAATAATATGTACTTACATAGATGCCAATGCTATAACGTTTGACATATATGCATCAAATAGTACAAATTTTTCTCACATTTTCAAGTAGAACTTGAATTAATAGCACAATTAACTTATTTAGGAAATATGCACCATAGACAAAAAAAACTGACATTTACCACAACTTGAACACTTGTACTTGGTGTTTTGTTATTTGTAGATGTTTTTTATACTATTTCTGTTGTATAATTTACACTTGATAATCTTTCACACATTATTTAATACGACAACAGAGCAATTTCCTATATTTTGACATACCTGGCGTTAAAAATGATAGCGCGACAACAATCACAAGGCGCATGTTTGCAGGTTTTAAGGCGCATGTCATCTCAGTTCAGTATCGATCTCATCTCACGACCTGTTGCTGTTCCCGGCTGCCTCTGCCCGCCACCCCTTCCCTCCTACGATGCCCTGCCACTTTATTCCAGAAAAACAATCTCAACTTCACGAATTCTTTAGGAAATTAAAACTTTTAGCCCATGCGCTGCTGTATACACCACTCTGAGTGGGCTTAATTAAATACGCCTGAAAATCATTTTTACAGAATTTACATCTTCAAGTTTATATTAAAGATACTTTTCAAAGCAGCTTTTTTATAAATATATTTTTTGATAGTTAAAAAAAAGGAAAACAAATTCGAAACCAGTGATTTTAATTCGTTCTTAATCTTTATTTCTTTTATGTCGGTAATTTCAAATGTTTAATCAATATATTTAAGAGAGCGAGATTACTAGAATAAAATATTAAACATATACCTACAAAAATTTGCTACCAAACGGAAAAGAGTGAAAATTTTAATAGGACTTTGGGGAATGTATTTTTATGCTGTCCTAGCATTGGGCTTGATTAGAAGCTGCGGAGATTTAAGAAGAATAAATATTATGTCTTTTGCTCGGTGGATGGTCTGGATCTATTTATTAATTCAGTAAGTCATACACTCATAAAGTAACTTTAATTTTATTTTTTGTGTAATCAGTCAGTACTTTACTGAACCCTTAATTTATTTGAAGTTTTATAAGATTGGAAGTGCTTAGTAGATGGGGATAGAATACCACTGAGTATGGTATAATAATTTGTTGAATTTTAAAAATCAATCAGCAACAAGTGGTAATGAGCGGGTTGCTTAAAATACCGATGGTTTATTTGGGTCCCAGAAGTTGCGATGTTAATAAACCTACATGTAATTACACAATAAAAGATGTCACAAGGCGCTGGATTCATATATTATAAGACGGTTAGTCATAGAAATAGAAAATAATATAAAAACCTAGTCATAATCCAGCTACGGTTTGTAATTTCACGTTGATCATCAGTCGAGATTCAGAAATTATTTATGCCGTATTTTTTTTATACAAGAATTATTGTTTTGGCTATCATCATTTGTATTCATTTCAACAAAATAATGTGAGTAAGTAATTTAATTAAAATATATGGTTTCTTATATATATTCCTTTTCTATCCGCTCAATCTGAAATTTAATGGTAAGTGAATTTTTATTGCAACATTGCGTCTTGGAATACGCCGTGATTCTCATAAAAGTTCGTAATGAGTTTTACTTTTTTTGCTTTTACAAGGGCTCCTAACAAGACGGGCTGGCCTTTTCTTAATTGTGACATTACAGGATTTCTGCAACACGGTGCGTGGACCGGATTTGTTATTTCATTACTGCGTTATTGTTACTTGAGATGAACATGGATGAGCTACCACAACGGCACCTTAAAAAGTAGTGTGAACTAAATATCAATATGCTAAAGATTAAAAAATAACTCATGCTCGAAGGCCATATTTCATGAGAATACTATCCTCCTGCACTTTCGAAGAAAAAACTATATCAACAAGCAACTTGCACAAAGCAGTAAACAAAGGTCCCGGGCCTTTTTATTTGCCCTGTCTTTGGTACTCCGTGAAATAATAGCACTTGGCGTAGGATATATATCCAGAAACTTTTCACCTTTTTCAACAAATAAGATGTCGATGTTGGATTTTATCGATGCCTTAGGGGTTTTGTAACGCTGAACTGATTTCTCTCTGCTATTGTAAAATTACACAGCAATTTCTTATAAATTTATTACGTGCATTGGCGGCACACAGGACTTCCCCTTGTTGCCTTAGGATTGACTTTAAAAAGACTTCGTAATGAAGGTTACATCGTCATTACTGAGTCTTTCTTTAACAACAATTAAGGCTTTGACAAGGTCAGGTGGAGAAAAGTTTTATTTCTATTTACTTATAAATTTTAAATAAGAAACAATAGATTTAAAATCGTCTATAAAGGGCTATTAAACCGCTTTTCGGTTTGTCTTAGCCCTTATAAAGTTGCGTCGATTGAGGCTTATTCAGTAAATATATCAAAAAGAGACAGAGGAATAATTTGATCGTCTTTTTTTTCTTAATAAAATATACTATTTTTTCTCTGTTGATAATTTCGTGGGAATACTAACCTTTAGATGTTCTAAAGGAAAGCCTGAATCAACAAGAGCTGCGCACATTGGAGAAACAAAGCCCCCAGGACTTTCGTATTTGCACGTTTCACTGAATACTATGAGCTACATTGGTTTCAATTAGTGTTTGTGTTGTAAACCACGATTTGGACTTTCTTTATATTATTATTTGATGCTTTTTTATTTTTTTATGTTTTAGAGAACATCTCATTGTGTCTTTCTTAATCGCCAATTCTAGGTGATGATTATTTTATACCTTTCTCTAAGCCAAAAGTTTAATGTAAATCCCATAGCTCATAGCAAATACGCAATATTAAACTAGTGGTGTCTATTGATATGGTCATAACTACAAATACCTATTTATTGAAAGTTAAGTGTATAAAAAATATTCGACTTATTGGTAGATATAAATCTCTTTTTCAGCATTTATTATCGAAATCCGCACAACCGCAATCACGTCTTGTGGTGTGTTTAAGCTCTATTCCTTTTCTCGATAGATAAAACGAGACCCTTGCCCAGTCGTGAGATGGTGAAGGGCACTTCATGGTTTCCTTAGTATATGGATGGGGTATAATCATATAAGTAATATAATTATATACTTGATACTAGCACCGTTATAGACAAACGGTATCATTACTACGAGCGGCGTCAGAATTGTTTGAATCCGGCAACCCAAATATTTGCTTTTAACGGAATATAAATATTTGCGAAATTTTAAAACGATTTACCACTTTGTTCGTTGCTGCTTCAGACTCGGCGGTTAGTTTATATTTTGCATAGTAAATGAGACGTTAAAATTTCTCAAAAGAGAGTTAAAAATTAATAAGCTGGCGTTTATATATAGTTCTTTGTCTAGAGCAACATTAAAGCTTGTATAATCTTCTAAATACCTATGAACACTTTCATCGTATCGTAAATTATTATTAAAAGACTTCAAAAAGAATAAGGTTCTTATTTCGCTTGTCTTGTTTTTGGTTATGATGATTTTTTTAAATTTTGTAATTGTATCTGAAAGTTAGTAAAATTAATTTAATTGAATTTAGTGAAGTTAGTATTCAGCTGTCTGATTTTTAAACCTTCAAAGCGAACATACCCAGCATATTGGATTAAATTCCAGTATTGCTTTGATGTGGAATTTTAATACAGTTTTCCGTCCATTCCTTATAACCTTACAAATGGAATTGCAATTTATTATTATTCTAATGTAATGTAATATAACGGCCTGTTAGTATCCCACTACTGGGCATAGGCCTCCTCTTTCCGTTCCTGGAGAGAAGGTTACACATATCCCCAGATTTCTCTAGAGATACGCAGGTTACCGCACGATGTTTTCCTTCACCGAAAAGCGTGTGATAAATTGCAATTATCAATTAGCCGCATAAGTTTTAATAGAAAAACTCATTGGTGCCTGCCGGGGTTTGAACTCGTGATCCTCTCGAAAGAGTCGCACGGTCACACTGCTGGACTATCACAGCTTCAATGCGGATTGGTAGGTTATTATTTTTGTGCGGATTTGAATATGATCAGATTTTTACATATCTTTAAAACTATCATTAAGGAGTTCTGATTTGATAAACACGGTGGGAGACTTGTGTTTAATGTTTTATGATTAAGTTAATGTTCACGTTCAAACGATTTACTGATTCAAGATTTCTTGCATAGCTTCATTTTGCTCGGACGCGAAGTCTGAAAATTTGTTATAACAAGATTATTGGGGGTCTCGATTCATTGTCAGCCAATTTATGTTGTTCACGGCTTCACAGACTTAGGTCGCTGAGGAAACTCGATTTAAACTTTAGTACATTGTCCATTACTTAGCTCTTTGGTCCCAACTTCTTGGTCGATGCCTTCTAATTTTCTAATAATGACGTTATTTCACGATAAGTTTTTTACAATCATATATTAAAACCGAAATATCCTTTAACTGGTGGCGTTGGTATAAATTAATTATATTGTATTAAACTATTTGATAGCCCTCGAATGAAATTAGAAAATCTATTTCCTTTGTATAATTCAGAGATGAACTTAATAAATTTCCCAATCGGTTGTTCAATTAATTTTACTTACTTAAAAGAGGACAAAGGCGTTCATTAAATGTATAAGTTAAACATATAAAATTAAAAGAAATGTAGTCGTCTGTTATTATGCCACTTCTGACCAAAGGATCCTTACCATTTTGAGAGAAGGATTGAAGTATAGACCCTACGACCTTACTCTAATCCCAGTTATTCTTTTTTTATAAGCTCGTGTCTTAGGTAGTTGTTATGACTTTCAGAGGAATTCAATGACACCTTCTCAATTAAAGGAATACACACCAATATTATACGAAATTCTATCCGTCTTTCCGTTGTCCTGTCCGTTTGTCTCTTTATAAGTATCTCTGTCTTTTATACTTTCATGGCTAATTCGCTGGAGCAATATCGATGCAATTTGGTATGATTGAAGTTCATATAACGGGCTAAGGGATATGTAATATGGGATAAAAAATCACGTTTTTCTTCCGGAAACAGGAAAGTAACACAAAATACATAATTGAAGGTATGTTATTATTAGACGCAAACAGTGTCGCCGGTATGACTTGACTTAAAATAAGTACCTTGTACTTATTTAGGAAATTTTTCACTAAAATGTACTGCATTTACTTATTGTTTACTACGTAATTTGATACGACAGAGGCTTCAGAGTTTAACTCTGTTTTCGGGTAATGAAATTTGTCCTAAACTTTAGTATAATACCAATTAACTTGTTCCTAACAAATTTCCCAAGTTCATGTACATTTCAATTTATGTTACTTAAAAGACAATATGAATGATGGATATTGCAAAAGGCCGATCGTAAAATACGTAGCCAAATCATGTGGCAACATGTTGTGCCGACCCCACTTAAAGTGGGAGAACGGCAAGAGGATGATGACTTGCCGTACGAAAAGGTATAATATAAATTAAGTGTTAGGTATATGCTAACTATAACTAATTATAACTAACTATAACTAAATATAGGTAAAGCATATTACACGGCAGAAGATTATATAAAAAATATAAAAGCTTTCAGCTTCGTATAAGCAGCTTAATATTTACATAATTACAAAAGTTAAAAAGATTGACCGCCTAGTATCTTCTTGGTTTTCGCGATGTAACCCACAACCGTGGTACGTAGCTTCCTTAATCATATTCATCCTTGCTGTTTCTAAAGTGCACAATAACTTATGTGAATAAATATATTTTGATTTGATTGATTCCATACATACAAAATCGTTATAATACTGGATGGAATTACCGAAGCAAGCAACAGGTTGCTTCTGCAAGTTAAACAATGTCGACATTCTCTATGCGAGAACAAAAGTTTTACTTACGTATGTCCTCTACCAAAGCAAACCACTTCACATTATTCCAAAAAATTATTATAATGACATTTGAAACCTTATCATAAAAATTATAAAACTCTAGCAATACTTATATTTTATTTATATAATTAGTAAAAAAAATATTAAAGATTGCTGATGAAGATTTATAATTTTAAAAAATTGTTAAGGAACTTTATTTAATTTTAAAAGCACGAATCAATAATAATTTGTCGTTTATCGCATCCAAAAGTTTGTTATTCTTTAGAAGGGATTACAGAACTTGAGTGAAACTAACACCAAACTGAATTAACATAAATTTATTTATACCGAAAATTGACCTAAATCGGTGTTAAGAGAAATAGTGATTTTGTTGTATATTATTAGCAACGCAATGGTTTCAATAGACTAAGGCGTGTGATATCCGGCTGAGTAGAATGGACCATCCTAATTTCTTACCGAGGTATTGTAAAAGGCGACTAAGGTAAGTCGACCCGCCGAGTGATATTCGGCTGAGTAGAATAGACCACTCACATTTCTTATCGAGGTGTCGTAAAAGGCGACTAAGGTAAGCCAACCCGCCGAGTGGTATCCGGCTGAGTAGAATAGACCACCCTCATTTCTTACCGAGGTATCGCAAAAAGTTACTAAGGTAAGTTGACCCACCGTGTGGTATCCGGTTGAGCAGAATAGGCCATCCTCTTTCTTACTGATTGTCATAAAATACGACTAAGGTAAGTGGACGTAAGACAGGCGGCCGGTGGTAAAATACGTAGCTAATCATGTGACAACATGTTTATAACATGATGTGCAGACCCCACTTAGAGTGGGATAAGGGCAGGAGGATGATAACCAATATATGCATTATAATATTTCAACCAATTTCCACAACATCTTTGCAAATTACAGGCCTGTACCTCGCTTTTGAAATACCCTGTATATTGCTCCTTTCAGTAGTCATTTATTTTTTATAATTAATTGCCAATAAACAAACAGACAAACAGGGAGGGACAAAGGGAGAGTCGAAAAGAGATAAAGGAAAGAGGACTTTTATAATATTTAGTGAGTTTTTAATATCTCTTTAATGTTAAAGCTTTATTTTTCGAGTTTCAAAATCGTGAAACCGTAGTAAGCAGTTCACGTGTATATCTCGTAAGACTTTGTAAAAACATGTAACGATGCTGAATTTGATTATCTCTACGACGCTTTTAGATTGCTTTGTTTTGGAATTGAATTCTATAACGCGCGGAAAATTGAAGTAAGGACGACATATGGGAAAAGTTTAGTAAGCATTAATTTCTTTTTAATATATATGTTTCTTTTAAAAAGCACGTGGCGAAGCTATCGGAGGGCTAGAGACGGAGCAGTGCCATGGGGTCCCCAAGCTCAAGGGCCCCTCAGACTATAAATAAATATAAATATATGGGACTATTACACACTCGGTCGTCTGTCCCCAAAGTAACTTAATACTTGTGTTATGGGTGACAGACAACTGGTGAATATATACTTATATATTTTTTAAATACATACTTAAATAAAAATATACACCCAGGCTCAAAGACCAACAAATTCATTCAAAGATAATGTTGGCCCTCGGCGGGAATCGAACCCGTGACCCGCGGAGCTGAAGCCAGGGTCACTACCCACTGCGCCAACGGGCCAGTCAACTTACATACTATAAATTGAACACCGCCTGACGTCAACTTACCTTAGTTTCCTTTTACAACACTTTGGTTAGAAATGAAGGTAGTCTATTCTACTCAACCGGATACCACATGGTGAGTTATTGTATTTAAAAAAAAAATTAATTCTCATTTAAAGAACTTAGTTACTTATGTGACTATGTTGCTCTGGTAGGTATCCTTAGCCTAAACTTACACTACTTTCTTAAATTAATTGCGCTTACCTAAATTATGACTAGTTAATCTATACATATATTTTGCCACGTCAGAAGTCGGAGTCGCCAAGCTAATGTTACACGACCTACTACTATGTTACTAGACCTCTATCTGTCTTAATAGGTACGTTTCAAACACATTCCACTAAAATATAATGTACATCTACACATTTCTATTTCGAAAGTTATATTCTACTTAGCCGGATACCTCGCGGATGGTCAACTTACCTTAGTTGCCTTTTACAACACCTCGGTGAGAAATGAGGGTGGTATATTCTACTCAGCCGGATACCACACGGTAGATAAAGTGGTAAAAATTTATATGAAAATAAAAACTTATTTGAAAGTTATAAAAATTTGATATACTTTTGAGTGGATCGACACTAAAACTTACATATCACCGTTTTTGTAGAATATTCTCTCAGTTCGTAATTTGATTACGTGCTTGGCCATCTGCGATGAACCAATTAGTGTGAACTAATAAGGTTGACGATGTTCCGCTAGCCTATTTAATTTCAGACTAAGAAATTCAGATCCAAAATGCTAGTCCAATAATTTACATGTTATCTACATGTTCTTGTTTGTCTATGGAATACACGAGAGCGTTATTGACCTATTCTTTGGAGGGGGCAAAAGTGAATCCTATCCAAGCTTCCCTAAACAATAAAACTTCAATTTTCCTGCCAACTTATATGTCCGTTGAAAGGCTGGAGAGGGATATTGGATACTTTTTGTTATGGCACTAAAGTTGCAAACAATGGTTTTATGTAAATTGACTGAAATACATATTTCTGTCTGTAGCCAAATCATGTGGCAACATGTTATTAACATGTTGCCACATGATTCGGACAACATGTTAATAACATGTTGTCCGAACCCACTTAGAGTGGGATAAGGGCAGGAGAATGATGACTGAATTTGGCGCGGGCATAAATAATAATCAAATACATGGGTCAATTACACACACGGTTGTCCATTCCCAAAGTAACTTAATACTTATGTTATGGGGACAAACAGGTACATTTGGTACAACTGGTAAATTTATACATATGTATATAATTTTGAAATAAATACGTAAATACAGACTCGAGCGCCGTGTGGTATCCGGCTGAATAGAATAGTACCACCCTCTTTCCTTACCGAGGTGTCGTAAAAGGCGACTAAGGTAAGTCGACCCGCCGTGTGGTATCCGGCTGAGTAGAATAGACCAACCTCATTTCTTACCGAGGTGTCGTAAAAGGCGACTAAGGTAAGTTGACCCACCGTGTGGTATCCGGTTTAGTAGAATAGACCACCCTCTTTCTTACCGAGGTGTCGTAAAATACGACAGAGGTAAGTTGACGTCAGGCAGGCGGCCGGTCGTAAAAACGCAGCCAAATCATTTGACAGCATGTTTATAATATGTTGTGCCGACCCCGCTTATAGTGGGATAAGGGCAGGAGGATGATGACGTAAATACAGACTCGAGGAACCAACAAATTGTTTTTTTAGAGCATATTACTCGTGACGAGAAACGACCAGCCAATTACAACAAAACTTGACGATGAAATGCTTGTACTATATACTAAATGTATCACAATTCCTATTGTTGATTTTGTTTTTATTAATTATACGTAAAATATTATTTTTTGGGTACGTATATAGCACGTACCTACGTTGTGTTCAAAATTATTTAGGGATACCACTTATATGACAATCAAAATGTCTTGTACGACTTGAACGAATCTGTTCTTTGTTAAGACACAAAAATGGTTTCAATTTTACTCACGGGTTCGAAATGTCAAGGGTACGTTTTACTTAGCGACGGCTTAAACGTCCACTAGGCCTAGAGGATGGAGGTCGGTCTATTTTCGTAACGTTCATAAAAACTGGGGCAATAATATCGTTTTATACCCCCTTCATTTTATAAAGAACATCACCTCAGGTGATATTAATAAATTGTGTATAATATTCAACAAAGTGCGGAGTAGCAGAAAATTAACCTAACGGTATTTATTAAATGAAAATAGACACATTATTAACACTAAGTTCATGGGTTGTAGTAATGATTTTATCACTTTTTACGTTACCTATAAAATATATCTGCTTTCTTCTCTGTGGATAAAGTTTTTAAGTTTGCATGTTTATGCCTTTAAGTTGCAATTAATAGATAAACAAAACGTTATAAAGTAACTTTTAATAATTTTAATTAAGCTTGAGGTCGCTGACTGTGGGCCTCTTAAGAAAGCTCAGAGTTACTCAGCGGGTGATAGAGCGGGCTATGCTCGGAGTATCTCTACGTTATCAAATTAGATATGAAGAGATTCGTAGAAGAACCAAAGTTAAGTCACGAAGCTTAAGTGGCGATGGGCGGGGGATATAGAGCAGAGAACCGATGGGCGTTGGGGCTTTTAAGGTTTTGGAATATCGAACCTGCACCAGAAAACGCAGCTTGAGTAGACCCCCTACAAGACGCACTGGCAACCTCGAAAAGGCCGTGGGGAGCCGCTGATTTCAAGCGGGACAGGATCGTGTTTTATGGAGATCATGTGTAGAGAGACCTATGTTCAGCAGTGGACGTCTATAGGTTGAGAAGAAGAAGGATGATTGATCCATGACTGTACCTCTTAGACAGAGGTTTTTAACCCAAAAACATTTCAACACGTTTCCAACGATTGTGGAACGTATGTAATAATCGAGCGCTATGTACAATAATGTAAATTATATTGCAAAATAGAAAATTCATATGGAGCTTAGAAATTTGATCACATGCAATTAAGAGTAAATTATTTTGTAAATGTTGTGATACAAAATAAAGTTGAGTCATGCCTTTCGATGGAGATCAAAAAATTGCGGTTAACGAAGCGTTAATAAACGTTTAATTAAAAACCAGTGACCCGTTAAACATAATTTGTTATTCTACGCGGCTTTATTTATTCACGCTTTCTATAAATTATGTAAGGCATTATCATCTTATAGTATATAGTCAAGTAGGAAAATTCAAAAATTATGTATTTTTACGACTTAACTTTTTCAACGGCTATAAAAGTGAAAAGAAAGAACCTTATCAATTCGATGATGATACAACAACCCTACTTTAAAATACTCTTCACCTTGATGTTTTCACTGCGCTGTAAATGTACATAAATAAATATACATATGGAGATAGTAGGGGACTAGTCATGTTTTTCATTTAATTTGTCGTAGTCATACCTTTGATTGCCCACTCCACATAACCCTGCCCAAGACCGGCCTCACAAGAGGCACCGTTACCTTCGGTGAAGCTTGGTAAACCTCGTTGAATGTAGAAAAGATTACAAAACAGCATTAAAAAAATCAAAAATAAACACTAAGGCCTCTCTAAGCATGATAAATACAGATGTAGCAACCATGACTGAAAAATGTTTATTAAGTTCTCTCTTCTCTTTATTTAAACCTTCTGCTCGTTAGAAATTCTTTGAATCTAGTCTTAATTAAATCGTTTTATTTTTAAATTCTCCAGGAACATGGTACAATTCCGACGTTCATTGACATCAACTTTAAAAAAGCCGGGCGTCGAAGATAGTTTATCCTAATTAGAAATTAGCTAAACAGCAAACAAACCACTCATGCTCAACTGCCATGCACGACTACTTCTATAAACAAGAAGAAGTTGCAGTGAAATACTAAATCTTTACAGTTCACGTAAAATGTTACTTTTCTGTCACCTAAGGCTTCAAGTAATTGGTAAAGTTCGCTCGTAAAAGTTTCTCAATTGGTTTTCATGTCTGTCGTGCTCGTAAAGCTTTGATCCTTTCACTTTAGGTTGCCTTATCTTATAATATAAGAATTTTATGACTTCACATTATTGATATTAAAATGGGTAAATATATGTATATGATGATATTTCATAATGGTCCCACGGTACCAGTTTTAAACATTTAAATGGTTAGAGCACTGCGGAATATACTTATGAGCCATCGGCCAAATTCGTACTGTTTTTACGTATTGTATTTCAATATTATTAATACAAGGTGTGAAGATTCTTGCTTATATGTTATAAATAGAAGATGAAATAAAATGCCAAAAAAACATCGATAAAAAGTTTTTATTGATATTTGACGACTGCAAGTCGTATTCCACTATTAAGCGTACGTTTCTCCCGACACGACGTTTCCGTTAGATTATCTGCTATACAATGACAAAGTTAAATTGTTAAATGGTTAACATTTGATTACGAGACAAAGAATGTCTAATGAGACGGGGGAGGGATGTCGGGGGCGCGGTGGAAGGCCGGCCTCGAGGCTCGGCTTGGAAAACGCGCTCCCGGTTATTACAATTATATACTTACAATTTTCTAACTAACAATAAATCTAATAACTTCTGATTTCTAATATCAAAGAATTTACAATGAAAATAGAATTTATTCTATAAATAATTAACGCAGAGCAAGCGTCGGTCGTGAGTCGACTCAGGACGACCGGCGCGAGCGTCCAGCGTCACAGTCTATCACATTGAAAGATTTATAAAGTAAGGTATATCGAAAGTACACGACTAAGAAGTATCTTGCATCTCACTCATCACCTGAGGGATAGATCAGTACTTGACAACTAGGTAATATTTATAAGAATTTTAAATACTCTTTTGAGCCTACACGAAAAGATCTTTTAATGACGAGCAGAGTGTGGCATCGCATCCTTCTCCAGATTCTTCCTCTTCGGACTTGTTTATAAACCAACGCTCGCCTTCGCTTCGTCCCGATGGTCGACTCGTGCCGGGCTTCGGTCGAGTTTCAATTTCAATTTTAGATGTTGTTTCCTTAGGCACTGATGCAGAAGATGTAGATGGTCCGGGTGTTGCTGTATTGCCACTGCGGAGGAAAACTTCTATAGCACTGCCAAGTGCGCTCGCGTCCACAACAGAACCAGATGGTTTATCCCAAACAACTGCAGCAGCATCACCTGAAGCAGGCTTCGAGTCAGGTGCAAATGTAACCTTTAGTTTTCTAGGCTCGTTTTCTTTCTTTTTAGTTGCAAGCGTTTGATGTCTTCTAGTGAACCAAGTAGTTCCAGATTCTGTAAGTTTTTCCCGAAGTGTGGATGCATCAAAACTACTCGAGCGCATATCGGCTAGACGTCTGTTCTTTACATCAGGCTTACCACATCGATCTATTTCTGTAGCTGACGATGTCAAAGCGTTTAACATCAGTTTTAGATCTGTATCTGTGCACACAACACCCGCCCCACTACGTGGTGGTATAGGGGGAGGTGGAGGCATTTCTGAAGCACGGCGACGAGCAGGAATCGGTGGTAACGGTGACCCTAAAAAGTCGGAATGTCGACGGCCCCGGTTTGTGTACCTTATTGAACCGCTCATAGGAGATCGTTCATCTAGAGGCTGCACTTCACAAACCTTTTCATTTGATGTATTCCACAAGCGCATACGTACTTTGCGAGCTTGTACAATGTCGTCCATTATGTCAAGTTGAAGATTGTGCGTGCTTCCGAGAGTATCAGTAGCAGGTGGGCCTGTCAGAAAAATACTTCATTAAATATTTTTTCACTTTATTCGTTATAATAACTTGGTTAAGTGCCTCTTCAGGAAACAAAAGCGCTGTCTCCTTTTTCGGACAAAGAATCAGTTTAGTGATTCAATGCGGAAACGCCGCCAGCATTTTTGGGACCATTCCATGTAGGCATGATTTGTATAGTACTTGAGATATAGACATAACTTGTACATTTTTGTTGTAAATAAAAACTTTATTAATCTAAAAAATCAGCTTGAATGAATAAACTTTGGTAATATAATTTACATTTTTTAGCTCCCGAGTCCCGTCGACGTGCAAGGGCCGGGAAGGCCGCGATTGATTCTCTGCGGCCTCGTCCAAATAGTGCCTGTGGTACTTTCGATATTGTTACTATGGAATGTCTGAAAAGGAATGTCCAAATGTAATATTTTATAAAATTAAAAGAAACCTTACCAGTGATGTGAATATCATACCTTCGTCCACCGGGTTGTGGTGAAACCTGGCTTAAAGTAGCTAGGAATGCAGCTTCACGTGCTTCACGTGCAGCGCCTTCTCCTCGTTCCGAAAGTCGGCGTACCTGATATTTTTCAAGAGCCATTATGAAATTAAATACAGAATTCGGGGGCAAGAGAACTGTATTTTTTTCTTAGTTTTTGAATTTAATTTGCAGTCTTAATAAAGCTTAAAAGGATAATGCTTGTGTCACTTCTTGATATTTAAACCATAACATTAACACAAGGGTTTTGCGCTTCCCTTAATGAATGAACAAGATCCGCTGTTGATAATTAAAATAATAACAGTAATTTGGTGAAGGGACTATCCGAACTAGTTAGGCAAATTTTATTATTCGTGGCGATAATAAAAATGCTGTCGCGAATTTGGCTAGATAGTATTAGTATTACGAAACTATATCTAACTAGGTATGCTTGCGGCTTCGCCCGCGTGGAAGTCAGTGTATTTTATTAAAATTTTGAACATAAAGGTAGTTATTAGGTAGAAACATGCTGTCCAGGACTTTGTTGTAGTATTTTTGTAGATCTACAATTCTCTACTACATTTCTTTAGTGTATCTTGTTGGTTTACGCGGCGCACGCAGCTAAAGCTCCCAGTAGGGGAGATTATACAATTGCGCGACCAATTGAACACAATTTACATAAAACCATAAAATCGATCACATACAAACAGACGGAAGCTGTGGTAGCCCAGCGGTATCACCGTGCGCCTCTTTCGAGGAGGCCTAGGGTTCAAACCCCGGGCAGGCACCAATGAGTTTTCTAGTAAAACTTATGTGTCTAATTGATAATTGCAATTTATCACACGCTTTTCGGTGAAGGAAAACATCGTGAGGAAACCTGCATATCTCTAGAGAATTCTGGGGATATGTGTAACCTACCAACCCGCATTGGAGCAGCGTGGTAGGTATCAGCTCCAATCCTTCTCTCCAAAAAAAAAAAAAAAACAGAGAGAAGTGGCCTATGCCCAGCAGTGGGATAGTAACAGGCCGTTACTTACTTACAAACAGACAGCTTTTGGGGACTTTGTTTTAAAAAAAGTACAGATGTTTAACTTTAAATAACATTTACCTGACTAGCAGTAGGTCCTGACGTACACGCCGGCGTTGGAAGGGAATGCTTGCGTGTTTCGCGCCATGGCGAAAGATGGTAAGGGTCAGGTGGGGATTCCTGGTCCTCAGAGTAACCACGGCTTGGTGCTGGTGAACGGAAGGAGCCCTCGGAGTCCTCAACGCCGGTCTCTTCCACAACAATTAAAGGTTCGCCGCCGCCGGCGATTGCCATCGAACCGCGCCGCATCATAGCTATTAGAAAATATTTTCATTTATTTTTTTTAAACGTAATTTTTTACATTTTTAAATATTTCTAATTAAAAAAACATTTAAAAATATAAAAAAATTTCGTCCGCCGGGAACCGGGAAATATCCCGAGTTCCCGGTGGTTAGGGATCCAAAGTGAGGAACTTTCTCACAATGCGCGCCGTTTCAAGCAATACTGCCTTCTGCATTCGACACTTGACCCAACTGTTAAGCGAAAGCCTCTGAAGATGTTGGTCGGGGCTCTTCGCAATCAGACCGTTAACCGACACAACAATAGGAACAATTATTGTTGAGTCAACATTCCACATGGCGGTTATCTCATAAGAAAGGTCTAAATATTTAGTTAATAGATTAGAAAATATTATTATTATACCTTATTTTGTTGCATATGCATTTTAACTGTGGCATTATTGCGTGACTTCATAATTGTAATTGTTTATTAATTAATAATTACTATTGATATAGGTAGAAAAAAGAACCGCATTAGTAACAGCTCGTTGCTATTGCTGAAACGTACAAGTGATTGCATTCTCATTCACACTGATTTTACCGATAATACCTACACTAATTTGGTATCCTTATGTTTAAAAACGTATTTTCATACATAAATATTGCAATATTTATGGATATTGGTATAAATGTAACTCTAAATAGCTTCCGTTACATATTTATTACCATCATTTACCCTTCCCGGGGTTTGAACGCGTAACCCCCTGGAAAGAGTCACACGATCTCACCGCGGAATTATCACATCATTGTAATAATATATAGACTGAATAGAGTTTCTTTTGTAGAGTTACTAATTATGATTGATGATATGATTCTTCTTAAGGATTAAGGTAGTAAATAGACTGACATTTATGACGTTTTCGAAAAATTTAAGCTGTTAAAAAAGATGTTAAAAAAGCTATTCTGTATATAAAAAGAATTGTCAGCAGACACAGTTTTAAAGTGCGGTCTGCCAAGTGGCTTCTGGGAGCTTTCAACGAAAACGCCGTCTAACCCCTTTGAGATATAACGATACAATGTATGATGGGCTATTCCTCTTTTATAGGTCTACATAAAGGTCCGCGATGGATATCCTAGAGCTTTTAAGGATATTATATCCATTTTAACTTCTTAAAAAAGTCATATACAATGTGATATTTAGAAAGCAATTAAAACGTATATTGTATTAAGTAATGAGTAATCCTTATTAACGCAAATAAACTTATAACGTTTTTTAAGGATTTCTTGCTTAACATTATGATCCTCTATACCAATTATTGAAATGTAGATTTTAGGAATCATCATCATCATTCTCCTGCCCTTATCCTACTCTAAGTGGGATCGGCACAACATGTATTAACCATGTTGTTACATGATAGACGTCAACTTACCTTAGTCGCTTTTTACGACACCCCAATAAGAAATGAGGGTGATTTATTACCAAACGAACATTTTAGGAGTCATTCCAAAATAAAAACTAACGGGCGCGAAAACAAATTTTATCACTGGCCATGTTCTATAAATCGTCCAAAGCCGGGGCGAAATTTACATAAAATTTGGAATGTGGGCGATCCATGCGGTAGTTTTCAATTTGAAGTTTTGCTTCTTTAATTGTTAGCTAGTAGTTTAATATCTTTGAAAAAAAAATTCTAAGTTCAGTTCATTATCATAATTAAAGGAGCACTGATCTGTTACTGATCAAATTTATTACCGTGTGTATAGTATAAATATACCTATATTTTTTGATTATTTATCTATCCTAAAAATGGCGATTATGATATACATAAGGCACCGGAGCTCCAACTCGAAAACTGCTTTCATTTAATTAAGAGCCACTCCGGGTGATTTTAATTAAGAATGACTTTCCGCGCGTTATTTTAGCCAGTCTTCAGCAATATCTTGCTATGAAAGTCGCTATGGTTTATGTTAATTAAAATTTGTTTAAAGCATCGCTTGTAGGTGTTGTAATTTAGGTTTAATTTCGTTTCCTTGGATTTTTAAGACGTATATTTTACTGTAATTTTAATTAATTCTTGTTTTTAATAAATTGATTCTTATATCTACAGAACTTGTAGCTTTTGGAGTAAATCCCCGGAAAATCATCATTCTCCTGCCCGTATCCCACTCTAAGTTGCATCAGTATAATTATTTATTTAGGTATTTTTATTAGGTATTTTTACAAGGTATTTTTCTTTTCCATTCTCTCTTGTCATTCATCAACTCAAGCGCTACTCCTTTTATATGCAGGTCATACTTCACGCAATCCGTCGATCTCGTTTCTCCCTTTAGTTACATATCCATTCAAATTTATATTTAACACTCTTTTGGTCACATAATTTTCATCCCTCCTATAGGTCCATACCATTAATTCCTTGGAAAATAATAAATAATAATGACATTGGATATTTTTAGTTCCTGGGTAGGCAAGTTTTTAATTATCACCAATGACTTTTTGTGTCGTCGTTATATTTTAATTTATTTTTTGCATTTTATTTTTGTTTTACTAGATCTTACTAAATTTTGGCATATCGCAACCATTGTCTCAAAATTTTCTGTGAATTTTCTACAAATTTTTTATTAATTATTTTGCTTCAATGACAATTATTCACCTGTATCTATGTTGAGTTCCTATTTATTTAGTTAGATGTTACTTCACGTACTTATTTTATATGAGATATTAATGTGTTTTAAGTTTCTTATTTGTATCCAGTATGTTTCAATTGTGTAATCTCTGAAATCTAGTTGATCTGGCCAGTATAAGTGGGACAATTTATAATTATTATTGTTCAAATTTAGTATTATTATTGTTCATTCTATATTCTTTTATTATTATTGTTTTTATTATATCTAATTTATTTATCTCATTATTTAGTATTGTAATATACTTTGTATTATATATAGTGTGTATGTATATATATTTCTTTATATATAAATATATTATATATTTCTTTTATTTTTATTGTTAAATTAGGAAATTATAAGTAGGTAATTCTAATTCATAATGTTTGATATTTGCGTACCAACTTCTTCTTTAATATAAATTGTCTCACTTCGTAGGTTAGCTGGCAGAGATCTCTGTCATAGGGATAAGTTGACCTTTGTACACTTTTTTTACCAATAATGTTTTTTCCAACATTTTTTATGGTACATAAATAAAAAATAAATAAATTAATAAATATTTTTGCGCAATCATAACACTGTGGTACCGATATTTTGTGTTTTGATATTTTTATATGTCATAATATTGTAATATTTAGTTTTTAACAACTGAAATCTGAAATTGAAAGTCTGTTTGTAAATTTTTATTGGTAAATGACTCAGCTTGTCAATACCTATGGTTCGCTGTACTTCTACCAGATTAGTACATATTGAATGATATCAGTTATCATCTAATGTTACAGAAGTAACTAAGTAATTGAGATGAACAAAATTTCTAGGTAAAAAACTATACTTTTATAACGTATTATATGATAGTATTTACTTGAACTGATTCGTTGAACCGTATGTAAAAATGTAACCTTGTAGTATATCTATTATTATTCGGAATATATTTGTTTCCGAGATTCTGAAAACGGTTAAATGAGCTCTGCATACGTTGTATTCTATTTATATATAATGGTAAGGATTCCACACAACGCTGTCATATTCTAACGCATGAAAAAAGCGCGTTGAAGTATTTCTTGACGTGAAAACAAAATTTCTCAAATACTGACATTAAAAATTCCAGGTTTTTATCATGAGATCACATAATTGACATATTTCCATGTCAAAATTAATGAATCAATTTTAGCTTTTCCATAACAGCAGTTTAAAAAACTATTAAAAGGATGCTGATACAATAAGCATATGATATTCATGAGTATGAAATAAATGAATGCGTGAATATAGCTACTCTTCGACCTTATACAAGAGCAATGACAAAATGTGTAACAGTGGTGGAAAATAAATTGATTTTATATTATAAAATTTGTCTCGCGACAGACTGGTTTTATTATTTATATAAACATAATTGAAATGAAATAAATTATCTTTAGAAGAATAACTAGATTTAACAGGTGAGAGAAACCTTTAGTGCTAGGTAGCTTTTAGAGCTTTCAGAGATCTTCAAAGCGATGTTTCAGGCTATTAATGAATGAAAAAGAGGAGGTTATGATTCCATCTATGTTGTATTGGTTAGGAAATTACTGAGATGTCTTTAAAATATCAAATACTTTTTAATGAAATTTGTGTACCCCTATATACAAAATTTTACCCCTGACTTCTTTTGACTCACCTATTTACTTGTCCAACGGTCAATCAATCTTTTTACCGAAAATCAATTTTGTAGTTTTGGTGCGAAAACGTACAACTAGATAAAAACATAGCGTTTATCGTATTTATAATATTTGTGTATTATTGAGATAGAGATGTATGTAAACAAGTACCTGGGTGACCGAGTCTTGCTCGGTAATTTTAAAATGACGTAAAAAAATTAAAATAAAAAAAAAATTGAAAAGAAAAATTGAAAAGAAAAATGAAAAAATAATGGGGCAGGTGGGGGGCTCGATCCCAGGTATTTTCACCTCTCTAGACCGCCCGTTCCCCAAATGAACTACAATGACTTTACGTTTGACAGCGAAAAATTGTGATTGTATTCAACGTAAATTTCAAAAAAATTTTAGAGCCTGAAATCAGGGATAAAACGACATTTTTTTTTTAATAAAACTTATCTAGATCGATTTTTCTCCCCCAAAACCCTCTGTAAGCTGAAGTTCATCGAAATCGTTGGAGCCGTTTCCGAGATTCCGAAAAAATATATCACTACATATTATAAAACAAAGTCCATATTTCCGTATGTACGCATAAAACTTTAAAACTACGCAACCGATTTTGATGCGGTTTTTTTTCATAGATAGAGTGATTCCAGAGGAAGGTTTGTACGTATAATAACATTCAATACGAAGTACGATCAATCAATCGATCAACCAATCGACCAACCAATCGACCAATCAATCGACCAACCCATCGACCAACCCGTCGACCAACCCGTCGACCAACCCGTCGACCAGCCCGTCGACCAGTCCGTCGACCAGCCCGTCGACCAACCCGTCGACCAACCCGTCGACCAACCCGTCGACCAGCCCGTCGACCAGCCCGTCGACCAGCCCGTCGACCAGCCCGTCGACCAACCCGTCGACCAACCCGTCGACCAACCGGTCGACCAACCCAACGACCAACCGGTCGACCAACCCAACGACCAACCCGTCGACCAACCCATCGACCAACCGGTCGACGAACCCATCGACCAACCCGTCGACCTACCCGTCGACCAACCCGTCGACCAACCCGTCGACCATACCGTCGACCAAGCCATCGACCAACCCGTCGACCAACCCGTCGACCAACCCGTCGGCCAACCCGTCGGCCAACCCGTCGGCCAACCCGTCGGCCAACCCGTCGGCCAACCCGTCGGCCAACCCGTCGGCCAACCCGTCGGCCAACCCGTCGACCAACCAGTCGACCAACCCGTCGACCAACCCGTCGACCAACCCGTCGACCAACCCGTCGACCAACCCGTCGACCAACCCGTCGACCAACCCGTCGGCCAACCCGTCGACCAACCCGTCGGCCAACCCGTCGGCCAACCCGTCGGCCAACCCGTCGGCCAACCCGTCGGCCAACCCGTCGGCCAACCCGTCGGCCAACCCGTCGGCCAACCCGTCGGCCAACCCGTCGGCCAACCCGTCGGCCAACCCGTCGGCCAACCCGTCGGCCAACCCGTCGGCCAACCCGTCGGCCAACCCGTCGACCAACCCGTCGACCAACCCGTCGACCAACCCGTCGACCAACCCGTCGACCAACCCGTCGACCAACCCGTCGTTCGTACTTCGTTAGTTAGTAACATAACAAGAACTGAAATACATCGTTATTCGGCTGAGTAGAATAGACCACCCTCATTTCTTACCCAAGTGCCGTAAAATATGACTAAGGTAAGTTGACGTCAGGGAGGCGGCCGGTCGTAAATACCTAGCCAAATCACGTGGCATGTTTAAAACATACCGTTGCCGTTGCCTTTAGAACCTATCGACTTGAATCAGTGACTTGAAAAAAAAAAGGCATTGTCTAAATATCACTACATATTATAAAACAAAGTCCATATTTCCGTATGTACGCATAAAACTTTAAAACTACGCAACCGATTTTGATGCGATTTTTTTCATAGATAGAGTGATTCCAGAGGAAGGTTTGTACGTATAATAACATTCAATACGAAGTACGATCAATCAATCGATCAACCAATCGACCAATCAATCGACCAACCCATCGACCAACCCGTCGACCAGCCCGTCGACCAACCCGTCGACCAACCGGTTGACCAACCAGTCGACCAGCCCGTCGACCAGCCCGTCGACCAACCGGTCGACCAACCCGTCGACCAACCCGTCGGCCAACCCGTCGACCAACCCGTCGACCAACCCGTCGACCAACCCGTCGACCAACCCGTCGGCCAACCCGTCGGCCAACCCGTTGACCAACCCGTCGACCAACCCGTCGACCAACCCGTCGACCAACCCGTCGACCAACCCGTCGACCAACCCGTCGAGCAACCCGTCGTTCGTACTTCGTTAGTTAGTAACATAACAAGAACTGAAATACATCGTTATTCGGCTGAGTAGAATAGACCACCCTCATTTCTTACCCAAGTGCCGTAAAATATGACTAAGGTAAGTTGACGTCAGGGAGGCGGCCGGTCGTAAATACCTAGCCAAATCACGTGGCATGTTTAAAACATACCGTTGCCGTTGCCTTTAGAACCTATCGACTTGAATCAGTGACTTGAAAAAAAAGGCATTGTCTAAATATCACTACATATTATAAAACAAAGTCCATATTTCCGTATGTTCGCATAAAACTTTAACGTTCCGTACGCATAAAACTTTAAAACTACGCAACCGATTTTGATGCGGTTTTTTTAATAGATAGAGTGATTCCAGAGGAAGGTTTGTACGTATAATAACATTCAATACGGAGTAGAGAAATACTGTAATTTTTGAGGTTTCTGTAAATAATTAAACTGTAAACCCTACGAGATTTATCAAAATAATGTACTAAGTATTGGTACATCTTGAAAAGGTCTACAGAAAAGTCCGCGATGGTATATGTCTAATTTTTATGGATAACCCACTAAAGCATTTTTTGTCGTTCACTTTTTACGAAAAATAATGCCTTATTTTTGAAGCGATTCTTATACAATACAGCATTAATCCTTATCCAATTGAGTACCTTAAATAAATTGTTGATTTAATATAGATCAATATAGCCGTTTACAGCATGTAATTTAAGTGAACATTTTCGGAGATATTACAGATTTAAAATGCCGTGAGGAGGCCGCGCTTCGCCCTATAACACTTCGACTTTAGCAGCGATGTCGCTCTTTCAAGAGTTTGTTTAAAGACATTCTGTAATTAATTGTAAAAATAAAATACAAAGGTAAAATATAAAAGTAAATAAGTAATAATGTACTATATGAATTTAGATATTCCAAAGATAGCAGGAAATCTTCTTGGTATAGGGAAAGGAAATTGTTTTTCACCAAATTTAACGCTACGGCCACGGGCAGTAATAAATAAATCAAAACAACTGGATCGATTTTAATCATTTTTTTTACACTGACTGACATGGGATATATATTTTATACCTGTGCGAAGCAGGGGCAGGCCGCTAGTATTGTATATACATATAAGATTCTAAACTAATACCTACTCAACTAACTAATACAACAAGATAACTCATTTAAATATTAAAGATAAATAAATGCATGAGAAAATTACACATACGGGATGTACGTTCCCAAATTACTACCAGGATTACTGCCTACTGTACCAACGGGCTAGTCAAATACATGAGTTGATATGACTTGTAATTGTTGAATTACAATGTAAGTAATATGATCTGCCAAGTGATGCAAAGATAAAGTGAATTAATATACAAATGATTGTGCTAAAACAAAAGTAATAATAAAATTATTTTGCAAAATAACTTTACCTATTATTATTTTTGTATTATGGATCTCCGCAAAGTAACGCCTAATTCTATAATTTCTTGTGCTAAAACTTTTCAGAAGCGTAGAGTGTAAGTGTATGTAATCACGGAATCGATATATCAACAGGTACGTAAAGGCTGCAGGGCAAGGGGTGTCACGTACTGAATGTTTCCATTTTATTATGTTTATACAGTGTAAAGCAACTTCTTATTGACCCGAGAAAAATATACCAAGAGACACGAAGACATTTTATTAACGTCGTAATGCATATATGGAGCGAGAGTATAGGTTGTTTTAATTTGAGAAAATATTGCTAACTATAACTGTCATCATTCTCCTGCCCTTATCCTCTACGTGAGGTCGGCACAACATGTTACAAACATGTTGTCACATAATATTTTGGTAATTTGGTAAGTCACCTCGGTAAGTAATAACGATGATCAATTCTACTCAGCCGGATACGACACGGCGGGTCGACATACCTTAGCCGGATACCACATGGCTTTGCTAACTAAAACTGTCTATTACTTTATTGTACTATGAATAATGTCATAGAACCATTCTAACCAGCTAAATGTAACTGATGATAAAGTTAGCGATTAATTAGTTATACACACAATAAAGAAAAAATTGCATTTTCTGCCAAGTGCAATGGCAAGAAAGAATTCATTCAAGAATTTTTGGCAAAAAATCTAAAATATAAGAATTTCTTTACAGGTTTGTGTTAGGAGTAGTAATTTCTTTTCGTATACTGAATCATACCCGTTTTTTTAATTAGTAATTGTGTGATTCTTTTATGAAAAAATATAATCTTTTCGCAAACATAATATGTACATTATAAAAAGAATGTATAATACATCATATAAGTACATTCTTTACACTGAGACTATAATGTAGGCGGAACCTACGCGAGTCTCGTATATTTACGATCTTAAGAACAAAACTCATATATCTCGTTTCCTATAATATATTTTCATAACTCCCAAATGATGACTTCATGTATTTAACATCTAAAAATAAAGTCTCTTTACTATTCAGTTACAGCTACTACAGTTGGCGAAAAATTCATTTGTTCATTCACTAGTAAGGTTTCAAAGTATAATTTTTAAGGTTTGTTGAAATATGACGATAACTTTCAAATGTTTTGGAATAAACCGAACCACCTGGACATTTGCATCGAAAACTATGAGATAGATATTCCACATTTATACAGCTACAAAAGCTACAAAAAATCCACTATGGCGTATATCTATCTTTTAAAGATAATTTTCTAGAAGATAATCTTACTATCCATTCTAATAATTAAAAACTAGTAACAATATTATCTTGCTATAATCCGCGATAAATTGATGGCGACTTATTTATCGCGATTTTTAGCGGATTATAGCAAAATAGTTTTTAGATGACTTTTGTTAAACAGGATTAATACGTAAATTCGTATTTCATTACGTTGTTACGTTATGTTACTTAATACGTTAATTCAGTATTAATACGTCATTTTCATTGTCAATACGATCTTATGACGATATCAGACTAGCTCAGTCTGAGAACCAGTCTTCTAGTATGTTATTATATAAAAGTGGTTTTTTCTCGTATTCAGTTTTCATATGCTGTAAGTTCTTCAAGGTACATTTTAAAAAATACTTGAAAGTAAGTTAAGACTATAATTAGGCGCTAGGATGCTTGACAACCCTAGCTGTGACCTAGATTTCTGACCGAGACCGTCCTGCCGCAGCTATCTAGCCTTTAAGCGAAGCGATGCGCTCGACTTGGCCTATAATATTATTAGCAACGTATTAGTAACAAAATTACCAAATTTAATCATTCGCACATCGGTTACTTATATATCTCCCATATTTAAATATAGGAAAGCCGTTTACACCAATACAAATTTTATTATTGCAAAAATCTGTTTGTCCTTTTTCGGCTAATCCTTTGTAATTTGATACAATTAAAGCTATATCGCGGATAACATATACGATAGAAAAACTTAAGATCTTTTTGGGATTAAAGAAATTATATTAAATAATCGAGGGTATTTTAACACTTATGTAGACGTAAAAGAAGGAACAATTGAACAAGGGTACTCATTATCGGAGCCTAGTTTAAACGTTGTAAATCAGATCACTAAGTTGTTTAAAAAAAACAACGGCTTCTGGTCAGCAACTGGATAGGTGATTATTCCTGTTTTTATATAATTGATTCTGTAAACTTCTGTAATTATGTAACTTATTTATTATTTTGACAGGCAGCATTAATGTAATTTTATTCCCCTGACTTTTTGACTTGTTCAGTTGTTTTCTATAAATCCACGTCATTGTGAGGCATAGATAGAAGAAACTTTAGTAATTAAATATAAGAGAATGTCTAATTGCTAAGAGCGATTTCTTATAAGAACTTTCTAATAAGAACGGGTTTATTGTTATTATTATCATCTTACGCTTATCCCACTTAAAGTCTAAAATTATTAAATATGGAATTAATTAATAATGAATTGGAATCATTTAAAGAGAACTATTTAATAACCAGAAACATGCTAAATCAAAAAAGAGAATGTAAGAAAACAACCTCAACAAAAGCCAAGAACATACTATCCCTGTTATTACCGCATGGTTGAAACAAAAGTATCGCACAAAGGAAACCCAGCACTTTGTTCCAGTGTTTTATACGGGTAGGTAACACATGTCGTATTATATATTCAAACTGATATGAATATACGAATTTACTCGTCAAGAACATGATATAAATATTAATGAAACACATATTTTTTTAAATAGAAAGAAAAACTTATTAAGTAGTTTTGATTGCTTCTAGCACATGGACTATCAAATTTGGTGAAGGAAACGATTATGGTGCTTTGAGATGTGATACTGGCGGAAAATGCTGGGCGTATCTTGGACTTAGGATCAGACTAATGCATCGATATTAATAAATATAGCTGTAGCCACCAGGTCCTAAACTACATATCTCGGTAGAGTGCTAGAATTCTCCGTACATAGTTTTAGGAAGACAGGAGAAAACATAGAGAAGTTCACTAGCTGGGTGGAAGAACAAAAGGAAGAGAACGCAGTCCAACTCGATGGTCCGAACAGATCACCAGGTCGCTTTCCATCTAATCCCACGATGTCTTACAAGTTGCAAGAGATCGCATAACCTAGAGAAGGGTTATCAAGACTAAGTAATCTGTGGAAGATGTCACGACACTCAGCACTGAGGGGAACGACGGAAGGAGGAAGGGGGGCATTTGCAAATATCTTCTTGACAAATTTTTTCATTAACCAATCTCTATTTTTCTCATTATCATAAACCTTACCTATAAAAGCTTTATATTATCATAAACACGGTCTAAAATCAAAGATGTCAATAATTATTATAAACTAGCTTTTACCCGCAACTTCGTTTGCTTGGACTGTATTTGCGTAATAGGTTGATAATAGATGGCGCTTTCAATGCCATCCTGTTCCTGTAGAATTAACAGGATCTCTATAGCCTATATGTTAACCCGGTGTATAAGGAATAATTGTGCCAAATGTCATGTATTGGTTCAGCGGATTCGCCGTGAAAAAGTAACAAACATACAACAATGCTCACAAACTTTCGCTTTTATAATATTAGTAGGTTTTTAAATCCTAGGAAAAATATTAAGCTTAAGGAAATGTCTAATTTTTATCCAAGCGTTATTATTCAAGTAATATCAACCACGGCTAAGACAAATATTTCAAAGTAATAACACTGAGCTTAATGAACAAACTTTGCCTATTAGTTATACAATTTACTACAAAGTTTTACCCGTGTATTTATTCTAGTCGAAGTTCTTGGGTAGACAGTATTAAATGGCTGGAGATTATTAATTAATCATATTTGGCCGAGAGAAAGAAATTTGAAGGAATTAATTTAAGAAAAGTTAAAAGTCGAAGAATGGATAAACAATATAATATACCATCTATATATTTAAAGAATTTAAACATTCGTGAATAGTATTCATAGTTTATGTATGGAAATCGGCTATACTCATCTCTCTATCGGGTTAGCCCGACTAATTTTTAATCCAACCGGGGCCCTTATTCATGAGCTCTTTATACGGCTTTATCGCGGCGCGGACTAAGATAAGCCGATAGAATAAGACGTGAGTATAGCTGGCTTCTATAGATAAATATATATTTAAAGATTTTTTAAGTATCTTATATAAGCGTTGGGTACATATATGTATATTTTATGTAGAGAATAATGCAATAAGGTTTTCAATAGTAGTCACTATATAGGCAAGGACTTCAAGTGTCATAAACATACTCTTAAGAAATCTTAATGCACGTTTTATACGGTACTGTCAGAGCACACCTCGTTTCCATTTTACGACTATACCTTAGAATATTTCTTAAGTAGATTTTTATGTATCCTCCATGTTGTTAAGCGAAAATTGTACCATATGTGATTCAATAATTCAAACGAGCTCTAATATTATTTGATAGGGCAAAACTAATTGAATGGCCTACCCATTTTCGCATACATAATTTTATTATTCTGGAATTCAGACTGGGTCAACCAGGTTTAACGCTGTCACGTCATAATGAAATTTATAGCCGCTTATCAACACAACCAACTATGGTGGACGAGATTTGATGAATTTTATGTAAAGTCCACCACACGAAATGGGCTATAGAAATATTTGATCATCGTGCGAAACACTATTCAGTCCGTCATTATCAACTATCCACGAAATACGGGCGATGAAAATCCAACAAAAAAAAGATCTTTTCATCGTGGACATACGTGATTGCGATTTTACCGCTGTAATTAATATGATTGGACTAAACAAAAGTTAAGAACAAAAGTATTTTACCAAAAGCTAAATTGATACACTCTCCCACGTTGAGGCCAAATTAATTAATTTGTCCCCAATGTGGTAGATACAAACTAATTTAAAAATATCCTTCATTTTCTTTCTTCTTTTTTATGCTCGTTTTTTTTGTAAAATATTCAAATACTCAAATATATTAAGCTGTGCTTGCGGCTTCGCCTGCGTGTAAATCAATGTATTTTATTGCGATTTTGAACATAAAAGTAATTATTTTGAGTTAACCATAATAGATAGAGATATGCTATTGCAAATTTTTTGTAGTATTTTAGCAGATCTATAATTCTCTAGTACATTACTTTGGTGTATCTATATTGGTTTACGCGGTGCACGTGACAAAAGCCCATAGTAGCCGAGTTTTATTTACAAATGTGCGTTATTTTCAACATAATTTACGTAAAATTGTAATGTTCTATTTACCTAAATCTTCCTGAAGAATTGCGCTGTATTTTAGTAAAAACCGGGCAAAGATTCTCTTAGTAGATTTTGAGAAAATCGATCACATACAGAGAGACAGCTTTAGTGGAACTTTGTTTTATAATAAGTATAGAAATTAAATTACCGTTAAAGCAAAGGTCTTATAAGTTGAAAACGGTCAACCACAGTCCAATTAATATCGAAGCCTGTCCGGATCTATTCGCAACAAGTGGTATTTAATGGTCCCTAAAGGACTTTGACGCCAATTCTCCTTTTATTATAAGTCTTAACTCAGCTATATAAAATTTCCGTTGTTTTAAAACTTTCCTCTTTGCACTTAGCTTTCGTTCATTAACCTGGCTTTTAAGTATTGATGGCTATCGCACATTGAATATACATACATTTGTAAACACTGCGTGATGTACGAGGTGTGTTCAAAAAGTATCGCGAATTTTGAATTTTCTCGGGTTACGTATATTCGAATTTCGTTTTTTTTGTGGCGTTATGTTGGTACATTTGTCCCTCACTTATGCTGACAAGTTTGGCCATTTTGAATTTTCAGTTAATTGTTGACAGCTGCTTTGCTTGCACGTGTTTTGGTTCGTCTTCGATTTTTCCTTATTCAAAACTATGGACCACGTTAACGCCCCTGCTCACACAACGCTGCTTGTACGCGACTTCTTGGCCAAAAACAACACACTAATGATACCGCAGCCACCTTATTCCCCAGATCTGGCCCCCTGTGACTTTTTCTTGTTCCCGAAACTGAAAAGTCCCATGAAAGGACGGCGCTACGCCACGACTGACGAGATAAAGACGGCATCGAAGGAGGAGCTGAACAAGATACAAAATAATGATTTTTTGAAGTGCTTCGAAGATTGGAAAAAAAGTTGGCACAAGTGTATAATATCCCAGGGGGATTACTTTGAAGGAGACAAAATAAATATTCACGAATAAATAAATAGTTTTTGAAAATACACAAAATTCGCGATACTTTTTGAACACACCTCGTACATTTTCGTACAATTATATTCGATTTCCATATGGATTCGTAGTGCTTCGCTTACTCTTAGAAGTTTTAGACAAACTATAATTTCCATTAAAAAGAGTGTCAAAGGTGACACCATCACATATTCATGTTCTTAGACAAGATTATTCTAACTACTCATTGTAGTTGATCTCCTTTTGATATTTAATATCATTCAAACTTCTTTGAATGACATCTTTGAAACCTACAAAGATGAACATTTGATAAAAGATGACTTATTTATCGCGATTTTTAGCGGATTATAGCAAAATAGTATTTTGATTACTTTTGTTAAACAGTATTAATACGTAAATTCGTATTTCATTACATTGTTACGTTATGTTACTTAATACGTTAATACAGTATTATTACGTCATTTTCATTGTCAATACGATCTTATGAAGATATCAGACTGAGCTAGAGAAACGAGTCTTCTAGTATGTTATTATATAAAAGCGATTCTTTCCTGTATACAGTTTTCATATTCTTTAAGGTTAATTTTAAAAAATACTTGAAAGTAAGTTAAGACTTTATTATTAGGAGCTAGGGTGCTTACAACCCTAGCTGTGACCTAGATTTCTGACCGAGACCGTCCTGCCGCGGCTATCTAGCCTTTAAGCGAAGCGATGCGCTCGACTTGGCCTATAATGTTATTAGCAACATATTAGTAACAAAATTACCAAATTTAATCACTCCCACATCGTATACTTATATATTTAAATATAGGAGAGACGTCTACACCTATACAAATTTTATTAATGCAAAAATCTGTTTGTCCTTTTTCGGCTAATCTTTTGTAATTTGATACAATTAAAGCTATATCGCGGATAACATATACGATAGAAAAACTTAGATCTTTTAGGGATTAAAGACATTATATTAAATAATCGAGGGTATTTTAACACTTATGTAGACGTAAAAGAAGGAACAATTGAACGAGGGTACTCATTATCGGAGCCTAGTTTCAATATTGTAAATCAGATCACTAAGTTGTTTAAAAAAAACAACGGCTTCTGGTCAGCAACTGGATAGGTGATTATTCCTGTTTTTATATAATTGATTCAGTAAACTTCTGTAATTATGTAACTTATTTAATATTTTGACAGGCAGCATTTATGTAATTTTATTCCCCTGACTTTTTGACTTGCTCAGTTGTTTTCTATAAATCCATGTCATCTTAAGGCATAGATAGAAGAAACTTTAGTAATTAAATATAAGGGAAGGTCTAATTGCTAGGAGCAATTTCTTATAAGAACTTTCTAATAAGAACGAGTTTACTATTTTTATTATCATCATCATTCTCTTACGCTTATCCCACTTTAAGTGTAAGTTTATTAAATATTAAATTAATTAATAATTTGAATTGACATCATTTAAAGACTACTGTTTAATATCCAAAAACATGCTTAATCGATAAAGAGAATGTAAGAAAACAACCTCAACAAAAGCCAAGAACATACTATCCCTGTTATTACCGCATGGTTGAAACAAAAGTATCGCACAAAGGAAACCCAGCACTTTGTTCCAGTGTTTTATACGGGTAGGTAACACATGTAGTATTATATAATCAGACTGATATGAATATACGAATTTACTTCTCAAGAACATGATATAAATATTAATGAAATACATATTTTTGAAAATAGAATGTAGTGAAAAACTTATTAAGTAGTTTTGATTGTTTCTAAGACATGGACTATCAAATTTGGTGAAGAAACTAATACCACATTGAGATGCGGTACTGGCGTAAAATGCTGGGCGTATTTTGGACTAAGCACCGGACCAATGCATGATACTAATAAATACAGCTGTAGCTACCAGGTTCTAAACTACATATCTCGGTAGAGTTCTTGAATTCTTCGAGAATATTTTTAGGAAGATAGGTGACAACATAGACAAGTTAATGATCACAGGCTCGGTGGAAGGAAAAAAAAGAGGCAGTCCAATTCAATGGTTCGACCAGATCACCAGGTCACTTACCACCGAAGTCCACGATAAGAGATCATAAACATGGAAAACTGTTATCCTAGATAAAGTGATCCGTGGATGATGTCACGACCCTCAGCACTGAGGGGAACGACGGAAGGAGGAAGGAGAGCATTTGCAAATATCTTCTTGACATATTTTTTCAGTAACCAATCACTAGTTTGATTCTCCGATTTGATTTGATTCCTCATTATCCATTAACCCTTATCTAGAAAAGCTTTATATCATAAACACGGTCAAAAATTAAAGATGTCAACTATTATTATAAACTAGCTTTTACCCGTAACTTCGTTCAAAATAGACGCTTTTCAATAACCCTATTCCTGTAGAATTAACAGGATTTCTATGGCCTATATGTTAACCCGGTGTATAGGAAATAATTGTGCCAAATGTCATCGATATTGGTTCAGCGGATTCACCGTGAATGAGTAACAAACATACATCAATACTCACAAACTTTCGCATTTATAATAAATATTAGAAGGTTTTTAAATTCTATGAAAAATAATAAGTTTAAGGAAATGTCTAATTTTTATCCAAGCGTTATTATTAAAGTAATATCAACCACGGCTAAGACAAATATTTCAAAGTAATAACACTGAGCTTAATGAACAAACTTTGCCTATTAGTTATACAATTTACTACAAAGTTTTACCCGTGTATTTATTCTAGTCGAAGTTCTTGGGTAGACAGTATTAAATGGCTGGAGATTATTAATTAATCGTATTTGGCTGAGAGAAAGAAATTGGAAGGAATTAATTTAAGAAAAGTTAAAAGTCGAAGAATGGATAAACAATATAATATACCATCTATATATTTAAAGAATTTAAACATTCGTGAATAGTATTCATAGTTTATGTATGGAAATCGCCTATACTCATCTCTCTATCGGGTTAGCCCGACTAATTTTTAATCCAACCGGGGCCCTTATTCATGAGCTCTTTATACGGCTTTATCGCGGCGCGGACTAAGATAAGCCGATAGAATAAGACGTGAGTATAGCTGGCTTCTATAGATAAATATATATTTAAAGATTTTTTAAGTATCTTATATAAGCGTTGGGTACATATATGTATATTTTATGTAGAGAATAATGCAATAAGGTTTTCAATAGTAGTCACTATATAGGCAAGGACTTCAAGTGTCATAAACATACTCTTAAGAAATCTTAATGCACGTTTTATACGGTACTGTCAGAGCACACCTCGTTTCCATTTTACGACTATACCTTAGAATATTTCTTAAGTAGATTTTTATGTATCCTCCATGTTGTTAAGCGAAAATTGTACCATATGTGATTCAATAATTCAAACGAGAGTAATAATACAATTATTTTGCTATAATCCGCGATGAAGTAAAATAGAAAATATATATAATGCTAAATGTAGAGTGGGCAAAAAAACTTTGCGATTCTGGTCGTGGAGTCTATCTCCTGATGATGCTTCGATTGCGGGGCGAAACGATTGTTAAGTTTGTGATAGTGAACGTATATAGTGCTTGTGTATTGTGGTGGCGGTGGTGAAGGTTTGTACATGTGTTTTTACGAATCCTGCATGTATCAGGTATGAAAACGGATTGTCCACTCTACATTTATCATTATATATATTTTCTATATTACTTCATCGCGGATTATAGCAAAATAAATTTTATTATTACTTTTGTATTATGGATTTCCGCAAAGTAACGCCTAACTCTATAAATTAATTCAAACGAGCTCTAATATTATTTGATAGGGCAAAACAAATTGAATGGACTACCCATTTTCGCATCTTATTATTCTGGAATTTAGACTGGGTCAACCAGGTTTAACGCTGTCAAGCCATAATGAAATTTATAGCCGTTTATCAACACAACCGACTATGGTGGACGAGATTTGATGAATGTTATTTGAAGTCCACACGAAATGGGCTGTAGAAATCTTTGATCATCGTCCGAAACATTAGTCAGTCCGTCATTAACGACTATCCTCCAAATACGGGCGATGAAAATCCAATAAAAAAAAGATCTTGTCATCGTGGACATACGTGATTGCGATTTTACCTCTGTAATTAATATGATTGGACTAAACAAAAGTTAAGAACAAAAGTATTTTACCAAAAGCTAAATTGATTCACTCTCCCACGTTGAGACCAAATTAATTAATTTGTCCCCAATGTGGTAGATATAAACTAATTTCAAAATATCCTTCATTTTCTTTCTTCTTTTTTATGCTCGTTTTTTTTGTAAAATATTCAAATACTCAAATATATTAAACTAGCTGTGCTTGCGACTTCGCCTGCGTGTAAATCAATGTATTTTATTGCGATTTTGAACATAAAAGTAATTATTTTGAGTTAACCATAATAGATAGAGATATGCTATTGCAAATTTTTTGTAGTATTTTAGCAGATCTATAATTCTCTAGTACATTACTTTGGTGTATCTATATTGGTTTACGCGGTGCACGTGACAAAAGCCCATAGTAGCCGAGTTTTATTTACAAATGCGCGTTCTTTTCAACATAATTTACGTAAAATTGTAATGTTCTATTTACCTAAATCTTCCAGAAGAATTGCGCTGTATTTTAGTAAAAACCGGGCAAAGATTCTCTTAGTAGATTTTGAGAAAATCGATCACATACAGAGAGACAGCTTTAGTGGAACTTTGTTTTATAATAAGTATAGAAATTAAATTACCGTTAAAGCAAAGGTCTTATAAGTTGAAAACGGTCAACCACAGTCCAATTAATACCGAAGCCTGTCCGGCGCTATTCGCAACAAGTGGTATTTAATGGTCCCTGAAGGACTTTGACGCCACTTCTCCTTTTATTATAAGTCTTAACTCAGCTACATAAAATTTCCCTTGTTTTAAAACTTTCCTCTTTGCACTTAGCTTACGTTCATTAACCTGGCTTTTAAGTATTGATGGCTATCGCACATTGAATATACATACATTTGTAAACACTGCGTGATGTACATTTTCGTACAATTATATTCGATTTCCATATGGATTCGTAGTGCTTCGCTTACTCTTAGAAGTTTTAGACAAACTATAATTTCCATTAAAAAGAGTGTCAAAGGTGACACCATCACATATTCAAGTTCTTAGACAAGATTATTCTAGCTACTCATTGTAGTTGATCTCCTTTTGATATTTAATATCATTCAAAGTTCTTTGAATGACATCTTTGAAACCTACAAAGATGAACATCGGAACATCTTGCTTTTCAGTTTACAAAGGCAAGAACTTGCCCCGGAGCTATATAAAGAGAACCTTTGACGTAATTTCTATGTTCAAGCAAACTACTTATCGTAGTCTGAGATAGTAACCAGATGACAGCAGAAATAAAGTACATGTGAAAGGTAGAAACCTTAAATCGTTAAAGTGAAAATAAACCAGAATACTCCAGAACAAATACTGTATAAATGCTATCAAATAATTTTATATACAATGATAACTTTCGTGCCGGAGAAGTTCTGAAATTTGATTATTATGATGTATCACCGTAAAGTGAACTTTGGTCCCCAGAGGCGAAAACTTTACTTACTAAGTATAGGCTTTCAACTTTACGGAAACTTTTACAAATCTATATATTACGTATATGTATTGGTTATACTAAGATGTGCCGCCGTGTGGTATCCGGCTGAGTATAATAGACCATTTCCCATTTTTTACTAAGGTGCCTTCTTCGCCTGAATAAGGTAAATTGACGTCAGACAGCCGGTCTCACATCATTTTTAAAACATGTTGTGCCGACCCCACTTAGACTGAGATAAGGACAGTATAATGATGATTTCGTTAGATTGTTCTTCTTCTATTACAAAGAATACAGATGGAATCCATTCAGTCTCTTTATGCTCGACATGGCTAGGGTTCATTTGGAATTTTAACCCATATGTGACTAATATTAAAATGTCTGTTCTCTTATAAAACCCTGGTACAGGACTAATGTGACTATTTCTAATTTGAAAAATGGTCATTATAATAACTTGGACCGGAATAAGTTAATTCTTTGATATAATTTTTTTATGGATATTCGGTTACACATATTGAATATTTTTGTTCAAATAAAAGTATAGACTGCCTTCATTTCTTTACGATTTAACCTTACGGTATTGCGGAGTAGATTTTCATGTAGGAGCAATAATCTATTTCCAATAGGCCTTCATAATCCATAATGCTTCGGTCGAGGGATTTCATATAACTTTTATATAAAGGGTAGGATTAGCGGGTATATCATTGGCTAGAGCAAAAATTACTTAAGGAGTCAAAACAAAGTTTTGACGTTCATTGATTTCATTTCTCGAATGGAGAGCCCGGGCTTAGGGTGGCAAATTTAATGTGCGGTAACATTTCGAACTAAATGTCAAAGGATTTAAGTTTTTAAAGAAAATATTTTGAATTGCGAACTTAAGGTAGATTTGTGTGAATAGTGGTAAAACTTAAACTTATTTAGCGGTTAGATCTTCACTGGAGGTATTTAGTAATTATCCAACCGTAAAACGAAATTGAAAACTCTCGGGTCCGACGAAAGTAAACTGATCCAATGACAAGCTTAGTCGCGGCACATGTACCACATTGTTATCGTTACAATACGCAAATGAATTTGTAATCAGTACTGTATCATCTAGAGTTATATATTTTTGGCGTTTGCAGTTAAGATCCTAGTGCCATGGAGTTTAAGTGTATTTTTATTCGTTTTAGCACATCAATTAATTGCCTCTTCAAGTGACAAGAGGGCTGACTTCTTTTCGCACAAATAATCAGCTTAGCGATTCAACGCGGAAACGCTGCCATTATATTTTTGGGACTATTCCACGTAGGCATGATTTGTATAGTGCTTGTATGTTTACACTAACGTATAAGTAATTTAATATAGACATAATTTGTTTATTTTAATTAAAAAAATAAATAAAGTAGGTATATTATTATTTTACTGTATTAAAGAATGATGACCTAAGAATATACAAAACTCGACTAAAGCTTTATTATGGTGAAGATTCAAATTTCATTAATGGGCTATTTTAGGTTTCTTATGACGTTCACATTTTTCACAGGAATTGTTAACTCATCCTCGCTAATAAATCGTCGATCCGTCTTCATGATAATCTATTATGTACAAAAATATCACTTACTGAAATAATAATGTAAATTAATAATGTAAAAGCAATGTTTTTGCGTGACTATCTGAATACGCGTGATAGTTTTTTTTAGGTAAACACTCAGATTTTATTCCATTGTATTTGAAATAAAAATATATAAAATATAGCCTTATAAAATCACTTTCAATGAACGAAGTTTAAGATAAAGGTCCAAATACAAAAAGAAAGATTATTGAATGTAACTATAAACAATGTATGGAACTGAGGTTATTTCTTTTTAATTGCGTAACCTGAAGAGTATTACACACTTGTACTTTGCGAAAGAGAAACGTAGAAGTAAAGCTCTTTGAGCGTATTTCTGGGTTGCGGAATATATAGCGGTGGAATATCACAACATGAGCGATTAAGATAACGCCGTGTGGTATCCGGCTGTATAGAATAGTACCACCCTCATTTCTTACCATGCTGTCGTAAAAGGCGACTAAGGTATGTCGACCCACCGTGTGGTATCCGTGAGTTGAATAGATCACGCTCTTTGTTATCGGGGTGTCGTAAAATACTATTGAGGTAAGTTGACGTCATGCAGGCGGTCGTAAAATACGTAGCCAAATCCTGTGACAACATGTTTGTAATATGCTGTAACGACCCCACTTAGAGTGGGATAAGGGCAGAAGGATGATGACCAGCGATTAAGATGTTTATGTAATATAATAAAAGTAGGAAACTTTTATATCAGCATGGCTGTTGTAATATGTAGTTAATTTTGGGGAATTACATAATCGAAAAAATTATCGAAATTGTCACCTGCAAAAATAAATATCATTCAACCTGAATATTTTCGGATCTTTTTCAATTATGAATTATAAATTGTTTAAATCAAATAACAATTTGGCCTTGTATTTGATTGAGTCTTATAGAAATTGAATGGTATGCTCAATATTACTTATTTAAAAAGGCTCTATTGACTTATTTCACTTTATTAAATCTTTATTTATATTGTTTCGGCTCTCATATTATATTAAGGTTAATTTAATATTTCAATCAATTTTGGTGTAATCATTATTCTCCTGCCCTTATTCCGCTCTTAGTGACCCCACTTACGCGCAACAAGTTATAAACATGTTGTCACATGATTTGGCTTTGTATTTTACGACCGGCCGCCTGTCTGACGTCAATTAACCTTACTCGTATTTTACGACACCTTGGCAAGTAAGTGGTCTATTCTACTCAACCGAATACCACACGGTGGGTCAACTTACCTTAGTTGCTTTTTATGACACCTCGGTAAGGAATGAGGGTGGTCTATACTACTCAGCCGGGTACCATACGATATTGCATAATCTAAAATAGTAAAACAGATGTATAGCCTCACGGTTACATATAGAGTGTATGTTTGTGGTATCCAGCTGAGTAGAATAGACCACCGACGTGTCGCAAAAGGCGAATAAAGTATCTTGACGTCAGGCAAGTGGCTGGCCTTAAAATTCCTAACTGAATCATGTGACAATATGTTTATAATATGTTGTGCCGACCCCACTTTGAGTGGGATAAGGGGCAGGAGATTGATGATGATGAAATTTGAAGGCAGTATTAATGCACGTAATGAATGTAAAGTAATATTTGAGCAGTTTATTATAATTGTTGCTGGATTTAGGTAGGATGTTGAACATAATAAAGGGCTAATAAAATCTTAAGTGACATAACACAAAGCCAGATTACCTCTTTAGACGACAACGGGTCGTGACGATCTATGGCACGGGGGAATGGTTTACCACGAAAATTAATTTAGAAAGTGGAAATTATAATTATATTTTATTTAATGCTTTCGCGCCTGAAACTCTTGTAGGTATATTCAAATATACTACAAATACCAACTAAGTTTTTAATATTTTTTCTAAATGCATTTTTTTTATTTTTGCATACGATTATTATATGATTTTGAAAATTCTTTTCTACATTGTCTACATTTTACGCTGATATTTCTATTTCTTCAAAACAGATGTGATATGACTTAATTCTTTTGTAATATTAGTTCGGTTACTTAAAACTTTGGAATGTCTTAAGAATTCTGCATTTACATTTAAGTACATCGTATATTTTATTAAAACTGGCTGTTGTTGAATTTTAGAGCAATATTCATATGTCTGTCTTAGAATCTACATTATTAATTATCTTCAGAATAAAATTAATTAACTATTATGTAAATATTACTAGATCATAATAAATATAGTAAACAAATGTATCCTACAGGTATCGGGTGTGAGAACGGATTGTCCACTCTACATTTAGCAATATATATATTTTCTATTTTACTTCATCGCGGATTATAGCAAAATAATTTTATTATTACTTTTGTATTATAGATCTCCGCAAAGTAACGCCTAATTATAAAAATTATTATGATAATTATTTAATTAGTAAAATTGTGAGAATAACAAAGAACGTAATTAAATAAGTTAACTATCCTAAAAGGAATTTAAAAGGGGCGTGGAGTGTCTCAGATATAAAACACGGGCAATAATAAAACGTGGCAAGTTAAAAGGCCCGTAATAAAAGAAGGAATTGCGTCGCAGGCCTTCAGGGGACCCTAAATATCACTTGGCGCGAAGTGCGTGGCTCTCGGTTTCGGGTTTAATTACGCCATTAGAAAAACCCTTGGGACTTGTTTTTCACTTATCACGTTACCGTTTAAGATGGCTGTAAAAACATTTTTCTTCAATTAATATATCTATCTATACTAATATTATAAAGAGGAAAAATTTGTATGTATGTTTGCAATATTTTCACACAAAAACTACAAGACCGATTTCAAAAATTCTTTCACCATTGGAAAGCTGCATCTTTACTGAGCAAGATAGGCTATAGCCTATGTTGCTCAGTAAAGTTGCAGTATATACATTTTCAGTATATGCAAATATATACAAAAATTTTGCAGTATATACAAAAATGTAATATATACATTTTCAAAAAAATAGGGATCCGTTATAAAAATGTATTAAGGTGTCAAAAAATAAAAAAATAGCAGGTGAAACCGCGGGATATTACTAGTAATATATAAAGGTGAAGAGTTTTGTTTGTTTGATTGTTTGAACGCGCTAATCTCAGGAACTACTGGACCGATTTGAAAAATTCTTTGAGTGTAATAAAGTCCATTTATCGAGGAAGGTTATAAAACACTGGAACAAAGTGCTGGGTTTCCTTTGTGCGATACTTTTATTTCAACCATGCGGTAATAACAGGGATAGTATATGTTCTTGGCTTTTGTTGAGGTTGTTTTCTTATATTCTCTTCATCGATTTAGCATGTTTCTGGTTATTAAACAGTTCTCTTTAAATGATTTCAATTCAATTATTAATTAATTTCATCTATACTAATATATAAAACTGAAGAGTTTGATTGTTTGAACGCGCTAATCTCAGGAAATACTGGACCGATTTGAAAAATTCTTTGAGCGTAATAAGGTCCATTTATCGAGGAAGGTTATATACTTACATCACGCTAAGATGAATAGAAGAGGAGCAGCAATAACAAATATTGCGAAAAGGGCAAAATTTAAAGCTATCCTCACGTGCGCTGAGTAAACGGTGAAATTTATTCAAAAATCATAGATTACAAATAATTTATATGGCAAAAAAACGTTGGCCCAGTCAGCTAGTTAAAGATGAATGTATTGAAGACAAAATCACCTGTTGAAGTTTACATGTAACTTCCATTTATATGTATAATTAAGAAAATACATTTTAAATATTTCATACAATAGTCATCAATAATGAACCATTTTCCTAATGTTAACGATAATTTTTTTTCATTTAAAACATTCAAATAAAAAATTACGTCTAAGTTTGACTAGCACAATAATTGATAATTTTGATTTTTAAATATTTATAATGATTGCTGATGAGACAAAAAGTACGTCGAAAAGCAAAGGAATTTAAGTTGAAATTAAGAAAAAGTTTTAAAAACTCTTCGTTGATTGACAAGCATTCCAGTTAGTTTCTAAAAGCGATGCATATGTTTAAATCAGTTTAAAGTAGAAACGAATTCGTCTTCGGATTTTAAAATTTAAAATAAAACCTTACAGTACAGAAATATGTATTTGCACTTTAATACATTGGCCGTCATAAATTTGCATTAGAACAGCAGCAATATGTATGCACCTGTTACCGTTCAAATGTAGAAAATTGTTTCTATTTAGGTATTGGACTTTCGTTTTTATTAATTTTTAAATATAATTTTTCTCATATTAAAGTTTTATTGCATTTAGTAAGTTATTTTACATCCTCATGGCCTTATCCCACTCTAAGTGGGTCGTCACATGTTATAAACATTTTGACAAATGATTTTGTCGTCTTTTACGACACCTCAGTAAGAAAGAGGATGGTCGTTTACTACTCAGCCGGATACCACATGGCGGGTCAACTTACCTTAGACGCCTTTTGCGACACCTCGATAAGAAAAAGGGTGGTCTATTCTATTCAGCCGGATACATGGTGTTAGTAAGTACAAAAAAAATATATAAATTATAGGTACATCATAAGTACAACTATCGCCAATTCTAAACTTCCATCGCTCAAGATAACTAAAACAATTTCAACGTACGAGCCAAATTATTTCAAAAGATTGGATCCCATTTATCTTTGAATGGCGTTATATTTGATGTTTAAAATACAACCCAGCTCTGAGGTCACTAATATAATTATTGAGTTGGCTCAATTATCTTATATATTCAAAAGCTCTTAATTGCGACAGTTACAAAATTAATTGACTGAATCGATAACTGGATGTAACGGTTCACATTGTTTGATTCCTCTCAAATAGGTGAGTCTATAAGTTGATACGATAGTGTGAGAATGGCCGGGTAATTGATCTGTGGTATTATGACTTTGATACACGCGTTAAGCGATTTCAACATCAGTGATTGCTTCAATATATGCCAATTTACTATTTTAGTGAACATTGTTGACATATTGGTCATATAGAGTGTGAACATGTTACACGATACAGTTGTTCTAATCTACTTGTTTATCTTAGTAATGAGCCGTGAATCCATATTAGTCACTTAGTAATGAGTGAGTTGGTAATTAACTTTTATTTTTCTTCATTCAATTAAACTTGTAAACAAGTGCTTTTGAATCATTAACTCAACTGGTCGTTCGGAAAGCTGTTACTACCGAGAAGAGCTAACAAGAAACTCGGCGGTTGCTCTTGTAAAAATATAATTCTTATTACATTTACTCATTACTACTTTGTCGAAAACAAGAGTTAAGAAATCACAATCACTTCTAGTTTGTAGGTAGTAAAAAAAGCTTGTTTAGTTATTTTGACAATTAAAAATTTTTCCCGATATTAGATCAATCGTAGAATGATTATTAGGCTTGCTCTGTTTAGAACTGAAGCCAAAATACTCATTATTAGCAACAATCCAGCTGTTCCATATATCAACGCTGAATTTGATTGGGAATTTATCGTCGTATACGATGATCGAGTAATACATTAACAACAGTCAAAGAACCAATAGGTTCACATTTTCATCGAAGGTTACATACAGTACGTTCAGCATTAGCAATTTAGAAACAGTTTTCTTGACCTACTTCATAAGCCTACGAGCAACTTACGAATAACATTTGTATATTATTCTTAAGTTATAGTAATTTTATTTAGTTATAATGTTATTGTAAAGTTAGTTTAGTTATAGTTGCTTATATAAAAGAAGGAAATAATTGTGTAAAAAAATCTTAATCACTTAATTTAATTATTTTTTACATTGAATAATATTGTTAAGTTATTGAACGTCATGATAAAATAATTTTGATAAATTATATAATGAAGTGTTAAAAGTTATTTGGGGACACTAAAAAACACAGTCACAGTCAGATATGTGTGTTATAATTGGATATACAAGTGTTATTAGGGGATTTTAAAGTTATTTGGGGACAGTAAACACAATGAAAAGTTAGAGTTACATCTTTGTATGTAGTTTGATACACTAACTCTAGGTTCACGCTGATTGATCCGAAAAAACTATTCGTACTTATTAATATATACTAACATGTAATTATTTCGTTAATAAGTTTATTTTATAATTTGCTTTTTAAAGGTTATTGAGTATATGAAAAAATATTGTTTTCGTTAAGTCGCAGAATACAGTACGATTTATTTGTAGAAAACGAGAAACATAATGTCTATCAAAAGTCGTAGCTAAAAGCTCGTGCGAATGATTTGATACACTAACTTTAGCATAGTGTTGACTGACTCTTTGCATTTCCCATCAATTCTAAATCTACTAGCGCCTATCATCATTTACTGAATCAATAGCCCAAATTGTCTTTGTTTTAAGTTTATTTCTATGTTATTATCATGTGAACTTGAATCTTGTAATGGACAATTTAATTAGTGAAGTCAATTATATATAATTGTAATTTTATTTTAATTTTATAATTGTAATTGTAATTGTAATTGTAATTATAAGTATTAAATTTAGTTTATTGCTACCTTCTTTTCAATATTATAATTTGTACCACCAATATCATAAAAAAACAAAAATCCATTTTGTTGCATGTTTGTTATTTTGATTTTTTGTAGTTTTGTTACGAAAATAAGTAAAAACGATTGATTACAAATTATATAACTTTTTCTAAATGAGAATCAAAATTTAGATTGTTCTTCTCAGCAATACTATATCATCAGAAGGTTACAGTTAAGGTAATTTTATTTGATTATTACCAATAAAAATGAGTGCACTAACGTCATAAAATATAAAACTCATTTAGATCTGAACGTGACTTTGTAAGAACACATCTGGATTTCTGGGGAACTTTGGCTTACGAAGTTACTTAATATTCTAAATAATATAGGGCGTACTTACCATTTTCACATGGATTAACTGCCATCAACGTTCGTGAGCCCTAAAGGATTAACCCTTTATATGGGTCAAGACGTTAGTGATGAAAATCGCGGCTGACGGGTGAAAATCTTTACCCAGGCACAAGGAAAAGGTAAATCATCGAATTAGGCTGAAATAGAAATAGTTGATAACTAGTTATCAACTTGATCCATTGTTTAAAAGAGTCATCTGTGAGACGATTTCACAACTAGACTTAATTTCTATCTAAATTAAAAAAGTTGCTAAGATTTGAAAAATGATATGAAAATGTATTACGATAAAGACGTTTCAAAATAGAAATATATTTCTTCTCTTATATCTCTGATCGTATATTATTCCAGTATTGCACACATCTCCTCTCTTTTTTTGGAGACATGGATTTGACCCCCCTCCTTTCCCTTGACGAATTAGTAGGTTCCACTTTAAGCCAGAGTTGGATATGTAACTTTAATCACGGTGACCATCAAGGTGCTTCGCAGCATGATCGTATAAGTAAACTAGATTTATATTTGATTTATATATTCATATCAAAAAATATAATAATAATTTCTTTATTTTGGTAAAACCCATAATTTTACAAGACCAAATGTACACAATCTTAATTAAAGAAAACCTTAAATCTTATTTATGACCATTAGCATAGCACTCGGAATGACTGCTGACATCATTTCCTATTTGGATCTCGATTATCGAAACATGCACCGTTTTTTTTAATTTAATTAGATATGCCAACGCTAAGTAACAGTTCTTAATATAATCCTTTTACAACACAACAGATAATCTTAAACTATTTAAAATACCAATTAGTGATATACAACACTTATAAAAAACATAAGAGAGATTTATAAACAATTAGCTAAATATAAAAATAAAAAATACTACACAACAACATAGAAAATATATTTTTTAAGGTACACAACAAATAATCTCAATCTATTTAAAATACTAACGCTAAAAAAACATATATAAAAATCAGTAGAGAGGGTTATAAACAATTAGCTAAATATATAAATAAAAAATACTAGAAAACAACAAAAATTTTAACTATAATTCTTTAACCTAAGCGTAGGTAACACCTCAAATAAACCAATAAAAATTTCATTTATTTGTTGAGCGCAGAAATGTAGCCAGCACTGGGAGTACGTACCTGACTTGCATAGTAATTCTTTGAGTCAAGTTATATGATTGATAAATAAATTTATTTTAAATTAAAGTATTATATTATACATAATTCTACATGTTGTTAAACCTGGGCCCTCTTAGATCTTGCTAGTGTAATCTTAACGAACACTCGAAATTTATCATTCCCTATGCTTCTAGGGTGCTACAAACTGCTCAATTTTCCAGTAAAAGTTAAATAGTTTAAGTTAATCTCAACATTACTCTATGTAAAAGGCAAAATAGATAGAAAAAGAAAAATTTTAAACGGATCTTTTTGTGTACTGTTATCATAAATATAACCTGATGCAATTGAGGAAATATAGACATTTCAAAATTACAGACACACTATTATTTTATTCTTGTAGTTATTTAATTTAAATCTCTAATTTAAAAAATATGGAGGAACATAGACACCTCCCGCTGTGTAACAGTGCGCGGGTATTTTACAAATCATGTTAAGATATGCAACTCTTTCATAATGTTCTATTCTATCGTATAGTGCACGAAGAATTGTAAATATTAATACCTGCCCAGATTTTAAACCTCATAAATCTTTGTAAAGATCCCATGTTTCGTTCGTTACTGTCTGAATTGATATTGTCACATAAATGCGGGCACTACCTTTTTTTCTAAATTATACTAATATATTAAACTTGGTTGAGTCTTTTAAGTGAAAGTGACATGTGCAAAACTGTTTTAATTGAAGATGCATGTTAAATGTTAATCATCTTAAAGAAACATCATTATTTAATAACAACAAGAAATACAGCAACAATATTTTACGAATTCTATTTATTCAGTAAGTAATGTAACATTTCGCTAATAACAGGGCAGCTATAAATGCTAACAACATTAAATGTAAGTATAAAAACTTGCCCTTTAATTGATAAATAAAAACATGTAATCATTAGGTATTGAAATTGCGACCACAATCACTATAACTCAGTTGTGGTGATCACGTCCATTAATATGACATGCTGCAACAACGGATCGAAGTGTATTGATGAATACTGGAGACTGAAATAATTTATCAAAATCCTATGACCAAAGGTTACCGTTCATTAGTTAAAATTTACGAAAAGAATAAACTTCGAGCTTGAAAGTTAGAGAGCGTTAGATTTTTTATCACCGTCGACCAATTATGAAATAAAAATAAAATGTAATGTACTTTGAGTATATAATAATACGTGACACTATCAGAAAATTATCGTTTCATTATTATTCTGTTTATTCGTCTAGCTGGCAACATTAATGCTTAACGAAAGCAATCACTCGATTACAATTGGCTACGTCTATCAGCTCGTAAGTTTATTAATAAAGAAAATAAGATGTTATTAATTACCTCAACTTTGTGGAATTATAAAAGGTGTTATATTTTCTCAGTAACCGAAATAGAAATATTTTATGCTTGTTTTATAGCAAAAACATTTTATAAATATTCTTTGATATCTTTGTAATAGATTGTAAAAGTAGCAGCTATTTAAAATGTAATGGAAAAATAAATAAGTTAAATTCGAAAGAACATCAAAGGTTTTATTTACGGACATGATTAATCAGCTTAAATAATATTAAGGAGTTCGTATTAAACAACAGAGGAATTCTGTAGATGGTTGGTTATTCGATCATTAATTCCGGGATCAAAGCTGATTGTTTGATCGAGCGGATTGAAAAAGCTCCGCGGCCGAAAAGTGCCGGTGGAATTTCAAAGGGGAAGTTCTTCTAATAAATAATGCAAAAGTCATAAAGTTTCTCTTAGAACTTTTATCTTTATTGCAAGTTTTGTCAATATTATCGTTTTAAAATATTACGGTTTATCATAAATGGATTAAAACAGCTGTTTCTTCGTCTAAATTCGAGAGTCGTTTTCAGATATTAAAATTTTCTAAATATATCCATCTATATTAAGTTTAAATAGAGAAATAATCGAAAATCTAAACTTTGAATCTGACAAATTTTCGTACAAGTCGACAATTTAAAAAAAAATTCAAATAATAAATAAACTACGACATACACTGACGTTTGAGACAATTGTAGATTTAAAAGCACATGCAAACAACGAATACGCCGTGAATAATAATTGCGCGTGTCCATTATGAAATTTTGTGAGGATTTGTGCTTCGCGCAATTAGTATCCACTGGGGTTAGGGGTTGGGGGGTGGGTGGTAAGGGCGTGGGGTAGGGTTACGTGCGTATAAGCGTGGCGCGTACCGACGGGTGCGTGGTGTGAGTGCGCCGCGCGGCGTGCTCTCTAAACGGCGGTCGGCGATCCACTGCGCGGGATCGCAGCCTCAAGTCTCAACCCGTACCGCCGCCCGCCCAGTCCCGCCCTTCATACCATACGCGAGTACAGCCCTAGTACAAGGTAACACAAGTTACATTTCCACTGGGTGCATGCTTAATATTGTCACATTTGGAACGCGCAGTCCACGGCCGATGGACCTGTAATCGTCGTATTGAATCTTTTTAATATTATATTGTTCCTAGTGAATATTTAATTTTCCGATACTTTTTGCATATTGAATCAGTTATACGAATGATCATAATTTATATAACTGATTGATTATTTTGAAATTTTTATTAAAGGGAGAAAATTAATGAAAGTAACTTGCACTATAATAAAGAAATATTATACTATTATATACCCATGTATGTACCACAATCAAGGGTATAAAAAAAATTATATTACAATAACAAGTTTCGATGTTAAATTTATTTCTATCATAAATATTTTTAACAACACTCGAAATGAAGTGACAGCAATATCACTTCAGCGACGAATGCAAAGTTGTATCTTTTAATATACATATGTATAATTTCATCAATTATACCTGTATTATAAATGTAACCATCGTAACATTAAATCACAACGGTAAGTTACTACTTTAAGTACTACTTTTATTTTTAGTAAAAAAAAATAGTTTCCTTGAGGGACGTGATTATTTTAACTGAACTGAATTTTTAGAACTGAAATCTAATATTTAAATAGTGATATATATTTTATTCCAAGTGCAGTTTTGTGATATTTTTTGTAATTAAAAAACTACATTTAACGCGTTATTGGTTTTCTATTTAATTTTTATGTAATTTATAGAATTAGGCGTTACTTTGCGGAGGTCCATTATACAAAACTAATGAGAATATTATTTTGCTATAATTATTTTTATTATTTATTTATTTTTATTACATATTTATTATTATTTACCTATATTATTTCATCGCGAATTATAGCAAAATAATATTCTCATTAGTTTTGGTTTTCTATTTCTTATAGAGAGAAATATGTGAACTTTCGAAATGATATGTTGTATATACTTTTAATAGAGCTATAATATAGTCCTATATTGTATTACAATCTGAACTCTAAAATACAAAAGTCAATCTGTTGTAGCTTCTCAGTTGCTAAGCCATGTAATTTTAATGCAATCCATTAACGCTATAATCATACCAAAAAACTAATAACCCAAAAACCCAAATATAATGAATAGCATACTGAAGTACCATTTCACCAGAAAAGCGTTATGGCCAAACGCTTAAATAGTTTATAGAATTAGACGTTACTTTGCAGAGATACATAATAAAGAAGTTTTAATATTTTTTTTGTCGTGGACTCTATCTCCTAATGATGTTTCGGTTGCGAGGCAAAATGATTGTTGAGTTCGTAATAGTGAACGTGTGTAGTGCTTGTGTATTGTGGTGGAGGTTTGTAGTGCATGTGTTTAAGGGAAACCTGAATGTATCAGGTATGCAAACGGATAGTCCACTCTACATTAAGTGTTATATATTTTCTATTTACTTAATCGCGTTATATGAAATTAATTTTGTTATTACTAATGTTATTCTGTTTCGTTATTTGCACTTTTGAGTTTGAAAGCGAAACTATTTATTTATATCTTCCTGCCCTTATCCCACTCAAAGTCGGGTCGGCACAACATCTTATAAACATGTTGTCACATGATTTGGCTACGTATTTTACGATCGGCCGCCTGTCTGACATCAACTTAAACAGTCGTATTTAACGACACCTCGGTAAGAAAGAGGGCGGTCTATTCCACTCAACCGGATACCACATGGCGGGTCGACTTATACGAATAGCTGTACCACCCTCATTTTTTACCGAGGTGTCTTAAAAGGCGACTAAGGTATGTTGACCGTGAGGTATCCGGTTAAGTAAAATAGTCCACCCTCTTTCTTATCGAGGTGTCGTAAAATACGACTAAGATAAGTTGATGTCAGGCAGGCGGCCGGTCGTAAAATACTTAGCCAAATCATGTGACAACATTTTTATAAGATGTTGTGCCGACCCCACTTAGAGTGGGATAAGGTCAGGAGAATGATGACCACACGGCGTTTTTATTTATAAATATTGTGTTTAAAGTTAAGTTAAAAGTGTATGTAATCGTGAACGCTAGATGACATGAATAAATTAGTTGCATCGTCGATAATAATCTTGGCGTCGCATCTGCCGCAGAGGCACTCCCGCAAAGTTGCAGACACTATTTCCGTTTGTAGTATCTATTTAATGCTGTTACAACGTGTACATCACATTATAAGTGTTGTTTCTTTTAATAAATTATAGTTGTTTTATTTATATTAGTACCTGGGTGTCCGAGGTAGGAGGAGGTAGGTAGGTAATTTTTTTTAAAAAATAGAAAAAAAAAAATAGTCGTTGAGGAGTCGAACCTAGGTATTTTCATCTCTCTAGACCGCCCGTTCCTCATAACATAAATTTTAGCATTTTCCCGAAAACAGGGATAAAATGAGATTTTTTTAAAATAAAACCTAGCTAGATCAATTTTGCTCCCCCAAAACTCGGAAACGGCTCCAACGATTTTCCTGAAATTCAATGTGTAGGGGATATTGAATTTCAGGAAAATCGTTGGAGCCGTTTCCGAGATTCCGTATATATATATATATATATATTAAAGATAAACTGTGGTAGCCCAGCTATAGCACCGTGCGACCTCTTTCGAGGAGGTCTAGGGTACGAACTCCGGGCAGGCACCAATGAGTTTTCTAGTAAAACTTATGTGTCTAATTGATAATTGACCGGCCGCCAGCCTTACATCAAATTATCTAAGTTTGTATTTTTAGAATCTTTGAAGAAGACTTTGTATTGAAGTTTGAAATGGAATTGAATGTTAAAATCAACTGAAAAATTCATATATGATCATAACCAATTTTCTTAGTATAATAAAATAGCAATATATCTTACTATTTGTGTCTTAATGACTTATACTAGAGTTAAGTCTGTATTATAGCATTGCTTGACTACGCTTTGCATTGATTTAGTTTGACATGCTTCGCCGCGGCTAATTACTAAGTTCTACATTAAGCAGCTTATGAGATGAACTATACAGTATAAGGTAGCCAATTAACGTAATGTATATATGCATTTATTCAAATCGGAACGAAATCTTGTGTAAAATCCCATGAAACATGTCTTTTCACCGTTCTATATACACCAAGGTCTTGATTGGGACATAGATCACGTAAATAAGGAGGGAAGAATGTATTTCATCATCCTCCTGCCCTTATCCCACTCTAAGCGGAGTCGGCACAACATGTTGTCCCATGATTTGGCTGTGTTTTAACAAACGGCCACCTGACGTCAACTTATTTTAATCTTATTTTATGACACCTCGCTAAGAAAGAGGGTGGTCTTTTCTACACAACCAGATACTACACTTTGATTCAACTTATTTTAGTCGCCGATTATGACACCTCGGTAAGAAATGGGGTTGGTCTATTCTGCTCAGCCAGATACCACACGGCAGGAAAAAGGGAAGTAAGTATCAACCTCTTATTTAATTAAAGTTTGCCTAAAAAAACCTTCCAAAACAGTTTCGGCAAGATTGTTTAGCCTTCAGTCACTGATGTTAATCTCGTGAATTTCATTTCCGACGAATTGCGAAGCCCAGACGACATTAGCTCTGTATAAATATTAAATACTGGTAGCGTCTCACACATGGACTAGAATAATAAACACATTATCTTATTCATCTATATGCAAGTGTCGCTTGCCTCTGAAGATATTTTCTTGAGCGAAGTGTTAATTAAAAGACATTTATTCATTTATTCAAAAAAGTATTTTTAGAAATTTCTGTTTTTTTTAAAGGTAACATTTTATAATAACGTTTAAAAACGATTAGATTTTTTTGGGTGTGATCTTTTACGATATTTGTATCCTAAATTTGTGAATATAATTGAACACTTGAAGTAAATAAGGCACTTAGTGCCTTTTTAGGTAATTAGTGCCTTATTTACTTCAAGTGTTCAATTTATAGTAACATGGCAATCGCTCCAAATTGAAATGTTCGCATACTATATAATAGGGTAAAATTAATAAGGGTTTTGATTGGTTTCTCATATACAACTAAACTAAGTCGTATAGTGCTCTACATATCCTATGTATTTCCCAGATATGACCGATTATCACAGATTGACGTAACATGTAATCTTTTCTTTTATCTTTAAATAAGCTAATCTTGTATTTCTAATACAATTATATCCTGCAATCGGCTCCAACGATTTTCATGAAACTCATAATAGTATATAGAGGGTTTTGGGGGCGATAAATCGATCTAGCTAGGTTTCATTAAAAAAAATTGTCGTTTTATCCTTGTTTTCAGGCACTGAAAAACTACAATATTATTATAAAACAATGGTTTATCGCTATCACTAGTAAAGTTGGGAACGGACGAACGAAAGTAGTGATAATTGTCGGATCAAATCCACCATTACCAGATTTTTTTTTCATTTTGCCTTTTTATATCTCTAAAAAAATAGCCTAGTTGGGACACTTAGATATTATGTTTTAAATTTCATAATAAAAACGCCAGTCCAATAAAAAACTTTCTATGTATATCAATAAAAAAAACTATTTATCTGTTGATCAGTTTCCAAAGTCCTCTATAACTATGGCCAACTTCTTTGTTACTTGAGATAGCAAAGTTGCTGACGTCGCTTTAATTCCACATACTATAGATTAAGTGGGATACTATCGTCAAACCGCTTTGTTGAAGTTGGTATGAAACTTGGACTGTCGTCAGAAATTGCTTTAGATGTTTTTGTAGAAGATGAAACATCAGTATAAAAGAAAATATAGCGACATACGATGTCATCTTATCTTTTTTGTGGGCCTTTTTATAGAGTGATGTAGCCTGTTGGTGCAAGTGGTAGTGATCTTGCCTTCAGTTCTGCGGGTCGCGAGTTCGAATCCGGTAGAGGACCAACATTTTCTAAAATATAATTTCATGGTTTTTCGATTCTAGGTGTATTTATGTATATAAGTAAGTATTCAAAATTCCAAATCCCGCGGTTTCACCCGCGTACAAACCGATCTCATGGCATTGGAAATTCTACTCAGTTGAACTATAGATTTATTTTTGTTAAATATATCATCAATATATAAAAGTTTCCGCAGCGCACGCGATGACAGATTTTATGACTAATTTTTTACACCTTATTACATTTTTATTATGTATCCCTATTTTTTTAATGGATCATTATGTTGCCTATGTAGCTCAGTAAAGATCCAATGGAAAAGAATTTTTGAAATCAGTCCAGTAGTTTTTGTGTGAAAACATTACAAACATACATACAAATTTTTCCTCTTTAGATTATTAGTATAGATATTTACTTATCTGTTTCTTGGATTCTAGCATTGTCTTAAAACAGACACTTAGAGCGAATAAAATTGTTAGGACAATTGTTTCCTACAACATTTTTTCCCCTCTAAACGTTATTAAACAACAAACAACAAACACATTAAAACACGTCAAGCGCTCGTACTTGGTACTTGTAAATTGTTTTAAACGTTCTGGGTAACGTTTAGAAGTTTCTGTCACCTTTATAGGTGGAACTTTTAGGTATCATGTTTTTGTAAAATGTTCGTCAAAACTTTTCAAATATAAACTTTTCGCTACTTTCTATACGAAGTTTATAAGCTCGTAGAATTACTTGTGTAGTTCTTTTTTGAACCGCGATGGTCCAAAAGTGAGAACTTGAACAAAATTTAAAAAAAAATTATGTGCAAATTTACTTATAGATTGATATTTACCTTTAAAAAAAAATCGATAGAATAAAACGTGAGTATAGCCGGTTCTATACATTTACTATGAATACTACTCACGATAGTTTAAATATAAAAATCTTATTTTTTTAATACAATTACACAGGGTCGTCCGTCAAAAATGAAAGTAATTGCAATTGTGTTATGGGTAACAGACAACTGGTAAATATGGTATATGTATTTTTTATATATTTAAATAAATACTTAAATACATATATGTATATACCCAGACTTGAAGAATCATTTTTTTTAATGTTGGCCCTCGGCGGAAATCGAACTCGCGACCCCTGGCGCTGAAGGCAGGGGGTCACTACCACCTACGCCAATGGGCCAGTCGACAGTGTCCCTTTTAACCCGCATTAGAGCAGGGTAGTAAGTTTAAGCTGTAATCCTTTTTTATAAGAAGAGCGGAGACCTTTGGTCAAAATAACTTAAGTTTAATGGGTCTCAATAAACGTGACATAAAATAAAATAAAAATTCAATCACAATTAAAATAATTATTTTCAAAATTTCGATGTCAGGAATCGTGGTGTCCGGCCGAGTAGAATAGACCACCCTCATTTCTTACCGAGATGAAAGCGACTAAGGTAAGTTGACGAATCACATCACGACATGGTTAAAACGACCCCGGTTAAAGTAGGATAAGAGCAGGAATAGAAAGATGGGAAGATTAGGATAATTATTTCTTCAATATGTCAAGTTTACTAGATATAAGAAATTCAGACGTGTAACCTTTATTTTTAAAATATATAAGAAAACTTACCCAAGCTGAAGACATTTAATTATCGAAAATATGGAAGCTCATATCAGATTATATGAAATTAAGTAGCAAAACCAAACTCATGTGATCAAAGCGATCACATAAATTGACCTTTAATGAAAACCTCTCAGCTGTTTCGTATTTAAAATTTCTGGAAACACGATATGATGTTTATTTAAGACGAAGTAAGAACTTCATGAAAATATTTTAATATTAATATCTAATAATAGGTTATTGAGCGGAACAAGAAAAGTTGACTAAATATTTAGACCTTTCTTATGAGAAAACCGCAATGAAATTTTGACTCAAGAAATAACTATTCTTATTATTGTTTCGGTTAACGCTCGAAGTGCGAAGAGCCCCGACCAACATCTTCAGAGGCTTTTGCTTAATAGTTGGATCAAGAGTCGAATACATAAGGCCGTTTTACTTGAAACGGCACGTATTTTAAGCAATTTAATCTTTGTACATAAAAATATACAGAATTATAAAACGGTAGGTGATGTATATAATAGATAAAGTAGGAACCGACATAAGCTTGTTTGTTAATGTGAAGGGTAGGAAGCAGACAACGTTCACATACATATTTCCAGGAATAGTCACGACACATATCACAAAACGCCGCCACCAACAACACTACAAGCACTACACACAATCAGTACGACAATCTCTACCATCGTTACGCCCCACAACCGAAGCATTATCAGGAGGATAGGCTCCACGAAATAATCGATTTTGTCTCTTAATTTGATCATAACCTCTGAAAGCTTACTTTATTAAAGATTATTTTGATTTGATTGTGTATCAATCCTTCAAAAAAATCTAGATTTATAAATATAAATAAAATATGTATTTCAAAACTCAAACAATAAAAGAATTTTGTAGCCTTTTTGATGAAAGTTATATAAAATAAATTCAATACCATTGATTGTATAATAGAAAAATATCGTAGGTGTCAGTGACAGATTGAAAACCTTCCATTATTTGTGCAGTAAGAGCCGCCATTTGCTCACAATGGCGTTTTTTCAATATCGCTTTTTCAGTGAATGTTTTGTTAGATGAATATTTTAATTCGTCGACGACTCATTGAATTTAAAATAACAATTTAAATGATGCTTATATAAAGAGTCTTATTATAAAAGAGAGTAATGCGTGTATAAATAGGAACGATGAAATCTAATTAGTAATGAGAAATATATTCTTTTTTTTACCTTAATTTTTGGGGTTTTTTTTTGTAGAGAAAATGTCACTCCCATAGTGACTACAAACTAATCTCACTTATACCTACTGTTATAGAAGGTCCAGAAGTGAGTATTAATTAAACTCTGAACTATAATTCAACTTGTATTACCGCACTCTTTATTAATACCATAACCCAAAGCAAATCTCAAATCACACAAGATAGCTTGCTCTTCCGTCATTGCAACCTCCATTTGTTATTGCGCATTAAGCCGGCATTCGAATGTGTTCGCAGGACGCTCGTATTATTATTATTCTATATTATTTTTGTATTATTACACTCTAATTTTATAAGGAATGTCGGTTCCATTTTTTCAAGTTACGAGATAAATCACTGACTTTCAAAAGACGGGTTTATCCTAGCCTGATACTCAGGGTCACTATTTCTTAGCGGATCTTAATAGTAAGCAGAATTTTTTTTTGAATATTATTAATAAGTTTAGAAATCCATGTATTAAGGCTGTGTAGGCTTTTTGTCAAATAAAGTTATTATTATTAATTAAAAACGCTAATATGATTTTATCATTATCAGTTCAATGGATTCATCAACTAGATGAATTTGTTTATTCCCAGGTGTGTGACATCAAATTACGGTAACTGTCAGTGACAGATTGAATAACACCCATGATTGAATAACACATTTATTTGCACAGCGAGGGCTTCCATCCGCCCGATTTTTTATTATGTACTAGCTTTTACCCCATCTTCGTTGGCACGGCACGGCAGGCATTGTGAGGAGGTTCCTCACTCTGTATTCCTAACCTTGGAGCTTGGGTCCTTTCTTCGCTCTCCGTAGATATCAATTTTTTTTATATTTTTAAATGTTTTTTTTCTTGTATGTTTTAGAAAATATTTAAAAATGTAAATATTTAAAAATATTTAAAAATTTAATTTGTAAATAAATGCATAAATAAATAAATATATGGGACACTTACACACACGGTCGTCAGTCCCCAAAGTAAGTAACTTAATACTTGTGTTATGGGTGACAGACAACTGGTGAATATATACTTATATATTTTTTAAATACATACTTAAAAACAAATATACACCAAGGCTCAAAGATCAACAAATTCTTTTAATAGAAAATGTTGGCCCTCGGCGGAAATCAAACCCGTGACCCGCGGAGCTGAAGGCTGGGTCACTACCCACTGCTCCAACAGGCCAGTCATGCATGAGTGAACACCATAATAAAACTGAGTGTTATCGCGAAGAGCCTCCACCAACATCTTAAGAGGGTCTCACTTAGTTATTGGATCAAGCGTAGAAAACAATTGATTGAGAAGGCACGGATTGTGAGGAGGTTCCTCAGTCAGAAGCCCTAACCACTGGGAGCTTGAGTACTTTCTCCGCTCTCTATGGTATATTTATTTTATATAGAAAATATTTAAAAATATACTGTAAATTTTGTATATATAAATAAATAAAAGTCACAAAAATTTGTTATTGATAAACAAATGAATAAATCCTACGCAGATTTCATTAATGGGGCCATAACTCAATCAAACATATGGGTTTAGTCACGGTTACGCGACATCAAATTATCGGTATTGTCACTGACAAATTGAATAGCCTTCCATTATTGGTACAGAGAGGGACGCCAGCTGTCCGGCGCGGATTTGTTCGCCCTCTTTTACAGGGAATGACTCGTCGCTTAGAAGCATTTATCCAAATAAATCTTTGAGGCTCAACGTATTATTTGTAAATAGATCTGGATAATAAGGATTTTCGACATTATTGTCCTTTGTCGTAAAAAGCCGTATTGATTTAAGACACTTTACTAACTCCTTGCTAAATCAAATGTATTTTAAAACTTTTACAATGCTATAAAAAATACATAACCAAGTGTTAATATACGTAATTGATGGTTTTCTTTTCGTATTACCATATCCTACTTCCTACTAATATTTTAAATGTGAAAGTTTGTGAGTATGGATGTATGTTTGTTACTCTTTTACGGCGAATCCGCTGAACCAATATTGATGAAATTTGGCACAATTATTCCTTATATACCAGGTTAACATATAGGCTATAGAAATCCTGTTAATTCAACTCCATGGGATGAGATTAAAAAGCGCCATCTATTACAACCTAAAACGCGACAACAGTCCACGCAAACAAAGTTGCGGATAAAAGCTAGTTTAATAATATTCGTTCCCACAAAGACCGATTTACAAATGGAATTTATTTCTTGTTCAAACAAATAATCTACTCAAATACAAACCCAACGTCGTTACAGCAAAAGTTTCACGTTAGTCTTGACTTTCTCGGTTTCGACATATTAATTTATATTTATATTTTATATAGTGTTTTGTGTAATGAGTTCCTGTGCTTCAAAGATGAAACCTTTTGTCAACATTTACCCGCTATTCTGCTGACAGCGTTTCCGCCTAGTCTGAGTCTTTGTACGGAAACGAGCTCGCCTTGTACCTAGAGCAGCAGTTGGAATAGTATAATGCAAGTACTACTATGTATAGACTTTAAGAATATACAATATAATAATTTTATTCGCTTTCACAATGTGTATATGTTTATATAGAAGTTACAATATTTTGCTGTAATCCGCGTTTGTTAAGAGAATCTAATAATGCTAAGTGTATGAAACAGGTAACATTCACATACTTTATATGTGCAAGACCAATCACCACACGTATCAAAAAACGCCGCCAATACCAACACTACACACAAGTGCTACACACACTCACTACCACAATCTCTACGATCGGTTTGCTCCGAAACTGAAGCATCAAGGAGGATAGGCTCCACGGTGTATAAGTATGTATATATATAATCTTTAATTTTAAGGATGATGGCCACCGTCCTAAACTTAGATCGCCCATTATCTTATCGAAACTCTTAAAAAGTTAATTTTGCTATAACCCTGACTAAACATAGATAACAATGAGATCAACTTTATTTATTTATTTACTAATACTTCTTGCATACAGTAAAAAAAAATACATGTATATTATAAGTACAAAATATGATTTACGAGACTTTGCAAGGGCGGTCATATCGCCTAAAGCGATTTCTTACAGACAACCCGTAAGTTACGGATCTTACAACAAGAATAGGTTGGTGCGACACAAATATAATGAAGGAGTTATTTAATTCGTATATATACATAAAGTATATAAGTATAATAAAGTATATAAGTATAATGAAGTATATAAGTATAATAAAGTCTATAAGTATAATAGATTACACAAATTTGGATTCAAATTTACTTATAAAAATTCATTTTCCAGGTATAAAGGCAACAATAAAAAATACATACATTTATTTTGAAAAGATACAGCCCTCATTTAGAGTAAGGGATTTGATATTTGAGAGATGTCTGAGTAAAGGATTTCATATTTGCAGAGAGCGAGATGCGCAGGTTAGTTTTCATTATCGAACGCTACAAACGTCGTCAGACTTCTCTAAATTATAAATTCGCTCAAATTATAACGAATAGACGAATATATAGACGAATAATATAGACGAATTGTTTTATAGAAATATTCTAAAACTGAGAAAACGGGAACAATCTTAAATAAAAAGAGACCAATAATAACACAATAACAGAGGGAAATAAAGTTTTATGTTTTGTTTTTTTTAATTTTCAAAAATCATGACTTTTCACCGCGTCCAAATCGTCAGTCATTTGAATAGGACACTTTTTTGAGTTTACTTAACATTCCCTCTGAATATCTGACACGCTCAAATAACTTTTTTTCTACCCCTTTTTACGGCTACCCTCCACTAATTACTCATCAGATTAATATCGCTCAGTTATCAGAAGGACATACATTATGAATATCTGACGCGCACGAGTATTTCCATGTTACTGTTTTTTTTACATTTTTGAAAATTTATACACGCTTTCCTCCACACTAAAATGAAAAAATTAACATAAACTTTTCTTTCTTTTAGGACTTAATCTTCACAATCCTATAGGTCCCCATGACGCTTTAGCCACTGCAAATTTATCATCCCGGGCTTTCCTACTATTAATGTGTTCTTCATCCTTAATTATTATTTTTTTATTTTATGACGTAACAATTACATAATTTCACTATAATTATGTAGATTTGAACATACCAAACTAACATATTGGAATAACTTAACTATTAGGTGTTTCGCGGCAGACTCGGATGGCGTTATTGAATTGGGACCTGTTGCTTTCTCAACTTAATATTCTTTAGGGTAGGTTCTCTGGGGTTTCTCTTCTACAACATAAAACTTCATTAAATTCTTTGAAGTAGATTTTATACTTTGCTTGTCTAAGATTTTAGTATATAAAATGAATCAAAGGTATTTTAGTTATCAAGAGGAAAACCCTTTAAAGTTTACCTAGGTCTTGTTGGAGATGCTTTTTCGTAAAGGTCATTATGGTGTAATACTAGTATACATCAATCGCTGTGTGGTATCCGGCGGAGTAGAATAGACAACCCTCATTTCTTACCGAGGTGTCGTAAACGGCGACTAAGGTAAGTTAACGTCAGGAAGGCGGCTGGTCGTAAAATACGTAGCCAAATCATGTGACAACTTGTTTATAACATGTTGTGCTGACCCCACTTAGAGTGGGATAAGGGAGGATGATGATGACTAAGATCCATCAAATTTAATCTTTATATGTAACTTCAGCAATTAGTGAGCATCATAAAAAGCCGCGTTCAACCACTATTCTAAAGTTTTAGTCTAGTCTACGAAGGTCTTCGTGCAATGAACGTCTGAAGATTGTACGCTGACGGCCCAAAGGTTTCTTACCAGGGATTAAAACGAGAGAGCAGACGTATCGAAATTATAGTTACACCCAGCCCTATATTTCTGTCTCTCGGGGGGAACGGGACAGAAATGACCTACTTTGAACTGGCCGTGGCCTAGATTAAAATGGGTTACTATATAGTCTACTTCTACTATAGAATCTTATATATTCAGTATTATTTTATGCACAGGCTGGGTATATTTGCTTAATATACCTAGTTATTTTCTTTTATAACTGCGCAATAGAAATATACGTTGAGCTTACTATAGCTACCTAACCCTTGAAACCTTTTCATTAACTATTTCGTATAGTAAATCTCACGAGACCGCCTGGATTGAATGGAACCACTCTAAATATTTAGTTTTCATTAGCGAAACAAATTCGTAAAGCTAATAATATATGATAGTATTAAAAATTTCAACACCGTGTGGTATCCGGCTGAATAGAATATTACCACCCTAATTTCATACCGAGATGTCGTAAAAGGCGACTAAGGTAAGTCGACCCACCGTGTGGTATCCGGTTGAGTAGAATAGACCAACCTCATTTCTTACCGAGGTGTCGTAAAAGGCGACTAAGGTAAGTTGACCCACCGTGTAGTATCCGGTTTAGTAGTATAGACTACCCTCTTTCTTACCGAGGTATCGTAAAATACGACTGAGGTAAGTTGACGTCAGGCAGGCGGCCGGTCGTGAAATACGTAGCCAAATCATGTGACAGCATGTTTATAACATGTTGTGCCGACCCCGCTTAGAATGGGATAAGGGCAGGAAGATGATGATGATTAAAACATCCAATAACAATAAAAGACATCAAAGAAAGAAGAAAGAAATTTTTAACAAACATTGACAAAGCCAGCACTCAGTTTGAATTGAAGTAACCGAAACACAAATAAAAAGATTAACGTTTACGCTGCGTGTTGTATCATTCTTTTACACAGAAAATTGAAAATGTTAATTTAAAATTCACAAAAGTTGGTATATTTTTTAAGGTAATAAACAGATTTTTTTATTGTAAATTCCTAGTAACTTGAATTATTTAAAAATAATATTTTCTTCCTAAACAATATCTTCTAATCTTCTAAAATAATATTAAATTGCTTGGCGTAATCTAAATCGTATAGTTTATTCAGCAGGGTGATAATTCTTGATGTCTCCTAAATTTAACTTTTAACTTGACGATATTATTAATAATGTGCCAACGATATTTTTGTTTAATGTAGGTAACATATAACTTCTTTTCTTTAGGATGTCAAACCACACTGCATGTAGTATGCTATGTCGTAATTACGTAGTACTTTTTTTATCTTCCTTATCCCACTCTAAGTGGGGTAGGCACAACATGTTACAAACATGCTGTCACATTATTTGGCTACGTATTTTACGACCGGCCGCCTACCTGACGTCAACTTACCTTAGTCGTATTTTACGACACCTCGGTAAGAAAGTGGGTAGTCTATTTTACTCAACTGCGGGTCGACTTACTTTAGTCGCCTTTTACGACATCTCTAAAAAATGAGGGTGGTACTATTCTATTCAGCCGCATACCACACGGTGTATAGTAATTTTTATAGTAAGCAAATAAATAGAATAAGAAGCGTGTTAAGGTATTGAGAGCTTAATAAAAATGCTCTTCTCCTTAAACTGCCAGGCCGTCAAATCACGTCAATACTTCGCCATTACCTTTTATTATACAGATCAAAAGACCTCTATTTATAGGCCTCTTATAGCAAGTGATCCGTGACTGTGGTTTATTGGCTTATACGACTAATATAAGCCATTTCTCGCCTGAATAAGCTCTCTGAATGAGCGGCGCAGAAACTAATCGATTCCTACCTGGAGATGCGTATATTGTGTATTAGAAAATCATCCCTGGACACGTTCAGGGTGGCTTCTTTCTCTTATTACTCAACTTGAGTTAAGTTCTTCGATGGTTAACAACAGTGTTATAATTATATCTAAGAAAGTTAATTGTTAAGGTAATTTGTAAAATTATTTTTTATTTATTCTAGAAACATAGCCGTGTGGTATCCGGCTAAGTAGAATAGTACCACCCTCATTTCTTACAGAGGTGTCGTAAAAGGCGACTAAGGTAAGTTGACCCACCGTGTGGTATCCGGTTTAGTAGAATAGACCATCCTCCTTCTTACCGAGGTGTTGTAAAATAAAAACGCAGCCAAATCGTGTTACAGCATGTTTATAACACGTTGTGCCGACCCCACTTAGCGTGGGATAAGGGCAGGAGGATAGAACATCTAGAAACATGCTTATTAAAAAGGTAAGACCATATATACCATTAAAATGAAACCTGCATATATTAAATATTTCCATCTCAAGCTAATATACAAAAACAAATTTTATTTTGTAGAACTTTTACATAAATCCATGCATGAGAATAACTTCAACATATTACAACTATAAATCTGCTGGAACGCATTGCAATTTCTCATGTCTCTTTAAAATAGCACTGCATTTATAGCTTTATAAATAACAATACAGTTTGTTGAATACAACATATATCTTAACAATGAAATATATATTTCAAATTTTCAATTTCTCTCGAAAGGTGTAGTACATTTTGAAGAGTTGTAAAAAACTTACCTACTGGGCGCCTTAGTCGCGTACACCGCATAAACCAGCAAAGATATACTAAAATAAAGTACAAGAGAGCTAGCTGTAGATCTGCAAAAATATAAAAGTCCGGGACAGCATCTCTCTATCTCTTATGATCAACTCACAATTTGTGTTAAAATTTTCAATTACTGATTCACTGAATTCCACGCGGGCGAAGTCCCAAGTACAGCTGGTTTTTTTTTAAATTAAATACAAAACTCTCGGGCAGGTTCCCGGGATATAAACTCTCAAAGGGTCTCTGTTTTATTCATATAGTTTATGTAATGTAGTACCATATAAAAGACATATCAAGGTATGTTTTCAGGGTGAACTCCTATTGTTCACGGTTAAGCAATCAAACTTACTGAATAATAAGCAGACTCTTGTTATAAAGAGCGAAATAATGAGACTACAAAAAGTACATATAACAATGAATTCTCGAACAAGTCTGTATTTTGTTAGACGGGGAAAGTAATAATATGAATTCGTACAAAAGACATTGGCCCTTTTCTGTATGTACTTAAGTTCACAAATGAGATGAGTTTCTTAACCGTTTTTATTGCGTTATTTTTTGTAAAAATTTTATATTCTTTTTGGTATTTTATTTTATAAACATGAATAACTTAATACGAATGGATAATATTATAAATGCGAACCGGTCTGTCTGTTACGCTTTCTTAATATTGATAAAATTTCGTACAATTGAAGTACATATATGCTGCTTATATCAATTAATATTATTATGCTTTGCGCTTGAAAATCGCTTTGCGATTTTGGTCGTGAAGTCAAAACTCCTGCATGTATCAGGTATGATAACCGATTGTCCACTCTACATTTAGCATTATATATATTTTCTATTTTACTTCATCGCGGATTATAGCAAAATAATTTTATTATCACTTTTGTAAATATGTTTAGCTACGATTTTTTCAATCAAAAAGTTTAAAGAACTAAGATAAGGCAATTTTCGATGAATTTAAATACGAGATTGTTGTTAAGTCGACTTATTTATCAAAAGCTGATTAGGGAAAGAGCGAACATTTTAAAATTTGATTAAAGCTTTCATTTCTTTGAAACTTGAGTGTAATTGATTTCGCCCGTTAGTATAATATTTTGTACGTCTCTTGTTAGCGGATCGCGTATCAAACAGGATTAATAATAAGGTATTAAGACATTACCATAATAAACTAAACATAAAACGAATGCTTGTAAATGTCCTTATTTGTGGGTGTGTACGTGTGTGTGTGAGTGTTAGTATGTGTGCGTGAGTGTGTGTATATGTGTGTTACTTATGTGTGTATGTAATCATGTGTATGTGTGTGAATTTTTCAACAATAATTACAAATTTTATACCTTTATTATTCCGGTGAATTAATGGTAAAAGTGAAAACCCAAAAATAACTCCATTTTTGTTTACATATGTTTGTTTTGTTTACTGACAGATATCGTTTTACTTTTTAACTTGAAACTTAAACTAAGCTCAAACTACACTATCCTACTTTAATGGGGCTAACCTAGCTTCATAACACTTTTATAGTTTTTTTAATTTGAAACTCCATTAAAATATAATGCTTTAATTTTGTTGTGGAAAATGTTCAATGTTTTAAGTGAGATGAAGTTCATGTCGCAAAATTGGTTTATTCATAAACGACTTAACGATCAAATTGGGGAGAATCTTAAAACTGATTAAACCCTCGTTCAGTTGAATATAATCTCGGTTCTCTGCGAAATCGTTTTATTATTTTCCAGTTCAGCTCATAAGAATTATATAGCATCTGAATTCTTTAAAATGAAAAAATGAAATGGTGAAAAATTAGAATGAAATGATTTTCATCTTTTGTTCAATTGATCGTATTTAACAATCGATTGCGTTGTTGGTGACTCGTGATAAAGGATAAATCCATCTAAATCGCAACACAATTGGCATCGTTAGTGAATAGTCACGGGATACTGAATCACAAAATTTTAATGGCGCGTGAATGACCATGTAACTTATATTATGGTTGTATTTATTGCCATTGTTATGTTCTTATATTAACCATCTATACTTATTATAAAACAAAGGCCACAAAATCTGTCTGTCTATATGTATTCGATTTTATCAAAATCTACTGAACCGAAGCTGTGGTAGCCCAGCGGTAACACCGTGCGCCTCTTTCGAGGAGGTCTAGGGTTCAAACCCCGGGCAGGCACCAATGAGTTTCCTAGTAAAACTTATCTGTCTAATTGATAATTGCAATTTATCACACGCTTTTCGGTGAAGGAAAACATCGTGAGGAAACCTGCATATCTCTAGAGATTTCTGAGGATATGTGTAACCTACCAATCCGCATTGGAGCAGCGTGGTAGGTCTTAGCCCCAATCCTTCTCTCCAAAAAAAAAAACGGAGAGAAGAGGCCTATGTCCAGCAGTGGGATAGTAACAGGCCGTTACTTACTTACTTACTTACTGAACCGATTTTTGTGCCGTTTTTACTAAAAATTAGTGCAATTCTTCCCGAAGGTTCAGATCAATAGTACTAGTAATAGTATTAGTAGTAGAGTAGTAGAGTAGACCACCCTCATTTCTTACCGAGTTGTCGTAAAAGGCGACTAAGGTACCTAAGTACCTACGGTGTGGTATCCGGTTGAGTAAAATAGATCACCCTCTTTCTTACCGAGGTGTCGTAAAATACGACGAAGGTAAGTTGACGTCAGACAGGCGGCCGGTCGTTAAATACGTAGCCAAATCATGTGACAACATGTTTGTAACATGTTATGCCGACCCTACTTTGAGTGGGATAAGGGCAGGAGGATGATGATACTATAGAATCACTTAAAGTTTTCTAAATAAGATAATATAAATGATCAGAACCTTAAGCGTAAGAATCAATGGCTAATGAAGTCTTATTTTATTTAATTAACTTACCACCTAATTAGCTGTCAGTTAATAAAATACAAATGAATACCATGAATACATATGAATAATAATTGTTAAATTAAGTAAAGGATTGAGCACAAAATCGTCAACATATCACTCTCAGCTTTCGAGAAATGGGAACTCTCAGCTTTCGAGAAATGACCTTTTCGTAAGTTAAGCATAGGTTGGTACACCTTTATACCTCTGAATTATAAAAAGTAATCCTGCTGACATCGATTGGATCGGAAATAGACTGATTAAGCTCCTTTATAGCCTCTCTTTTCATGAGAAACTCTTAGATATATTACGAATACTTTGCGGCGTACGCGTGCTATTATAACCTTAAGGTTAAGGTTTTGGTTCCAATATAAGAATTTGTGAAGAGTTCCGTTACTGTAATGTACAAGATGTTCAGATAATAATGTAAAAAAGAAACTATTGCAGTAATGTAATATGTCTAATTACAGAGAAGTTGTTTCTTAACACAGATAATATAAAAGTAAAGTTTAATTCAATGTTAAGAAAAAATATGTAAATTGTAATCAAGTTTTATTGATAGGTTCAACTGTTCGATATTCGATTGTTTTTGGTTATTTCCTTATCAAAATGTGGTATATGTGATATGTGATAATACTGAATTAATATTATTATATATACATAAAACAACATTACAATATGTTAACCTGCACTTTTTAACAGTTTCATCTAATCAGGGAAACGTTTGAAATACAATCACGAAACAAGCTTTTCGAAAAGTATAAAAAGTGTAAACAGTCTTTTTCGCACTTCGAACCTTTTAGTAGCATTTACTCCTTTGTATCAAAGAGAATATGCTTATGTACTAAAATGAAGTTGAAAATGTTCGCCATCACTTTGAAGAGAAGCGTGTCAGCAGTCACTTTGAACACATTCTGCTTATTATTCAATCGAACCGTTACTACGTGATTCACAAAAAATATGACTGGACTACATGTCTACTGTGGTATAAATTATTCTAAGAATAATTTGCTTCTGTTTTTAATTGGATCTATTAAGATAATATTGGATATATTTAAGATATAGATAGATTAATCGACAACCTATAGACGTCGGGATTTAATTTCTTTTTTATCACACAGTCGCATTCATTGCAAATATTATAGAATATATATTGTTCGATATATATTCTATAAAACCCTAGCTAATTTGTCGATTCAAGTAAAACAAACTTTAAACAACTTTAAAGAACAGCGTCAAAAACATTTTAGCGATTATATGATTTGTTAATGTATGTACGCAAACAACCGCAGGGAAATAATAGAAGTGGACCGCCTTAGAAATCATTATCCTCTGAACAATTATTTCTTTTTTTTCAAATTTGTTCGCTTAAAGAAATAGCAAAATCTTTCCAGAATTTATAATTTTTAGCTACGATTGAAGATCTTTGAAAGTTGTAAAATTTATAAATGGAGTGAAAACGGTCGAAACGAATGCAAATTTGGTTATCTGTTAAACCGAAATTTAATTATTATCCCGTTTACTGAACTGTTTTCCTCCTGATTTTAAAATGTTAATGACCAAAATACAAGGTAACCAACATAATTGTATATCAATGCCACTGAGTATATATTTGTTTACGGTATACACTTAGGCTACCAAACATTACGTTTTTATTCGTCTTCATTAACCATAAAAACACAAAGTACTTCCTAGGTCGTTCAAAGCCACTCATAATATAACTACTATTGTGATATTTTTCAACCCTGCAATTATATTGCAAGCTAACAAAGTTAATAAAAGAACTATACTAAACCGCTTTAGCGCTGGTTAGCGTAACGGATTTTCCTTATTGTTTTCCTTCAAAGCATTTTAATTTAAGAGTCAGAGATGCTTATTTGCGATTCCTTTCCTTGACTACTTGTTTGAAACAATAGAATAGAAAATTGCTGAACGCTATTAAAATACAAACCAAGTTGAAATCTTCATAAAAAACATAAAATTGCTGTTTCGATTCTTTATTGTGTTTTTTTATTTTGTATTATTCGTCTGTATTATTTTGTTTAAATATATTACATTGAAATTGTAAATATTTTTAAGTAAAAAGAAAATGACGCCTTAGTATGTAGTATTTATATCGTTTTGTGTATTATCTATGTAATATATTCCATTATATTTCCATGTTATTGTGAAACAAAAGCTACTTTGTACTCTATACTGCTCCACTATTAAAAAAAATACTCGATGTCCCGGTAAAAGTATCCTTGCATCCATATGATATCTGTATTTTACATTTAAAATGATAAATAGTTCAAGTTTTAGGCTATGTCCACTGAAACAAGTGGACTAAGGCGAGTGCTAAATGCAATTATCAGTGTTAAATTCTTCTGGACAAAAAATTTCCGGCACCGCTTCTCTTCGTTTTAATGTACAAGCAAGCGGATGTATCTATTACATATTATAAAACAAAGACCCCAAAAGCTGTCTGTCTGTATGTTGCCGATTTTCTTATAATCTAATAAACGGATTTTTGTACGGTTTTTACTAAAGGATGGTATAATCTTTGAGGAAGGTTTTGGTTAGGTTACATTATGATGAAATTCCAGCTGGGGTCGGGATTAACGCAAAAGAACTTTGTGACAGTTTGACTGATTTGAACGCGTACGAAGCCGGGGCCACAGATAGTTATAAAATATATATATAAAAAATCTGTTTATGTACAGATCACAAATAAAGAGACGAAATTAAAAGTTTGTGTATGTAAAATGTGACATTTGAAATTGTCAAGACCACGATGCTTAGGTGTTAGGAAGATAAAAATTGTTTTAATCACTATTTAGTTGGAAGTTAATACAAGATATTTAAAGTTTTCAAGTAACTGCTTTACTTATTATTCAACTGCAAAGGAACAGCTTATAAAATTTAAAATTTTATAATAAGTCTTCGAAATGAAATTCAAAGGCGAACTTGTAACTGGCGTAAGTACAAACAGGTCTGAAAGCTTTGAATATTTAATATCCATCAGTATTTTTCGATATCTTTTCCTTGTTTACAAATGGATTATGATATTAAATGATGGTGATGAATGAGGTATTCCTTTTTTGTATTATGTAACGGACTAATGTGTTTTTAGGTCTCAGTGATGATGTTTATAGAGACAGTTGATTAGACAGTCAGTCAGTTCGGTGATAACATAATGTTTTCAGTTTTATTAATTCATTATAATGTTGGAATTATAAGTCGCTGTGTATCAATCAATACATTGCTTAATTATGTAATATTTAAATTTAAATATGTAATCGAATATGTAATAAGAGTTAGTGGACGTAATATTTTAACTTTTATAGCCATATTAATTGGATTCTAATATATGCCGTCGGTCAAAATTATCACATAACTTAGAGTGCAGGGGCATTAAGAAATTATTAATTCATACAGAATGAGGGGCATAGGGACTTTAAAATAATACTTCATTCCCAACCAAAATTTTGTGTACCTTTCATTTTATCTCTTGTAGATTTAACTTTCATAAAATTTAACAAAGAATATTTTTGTGCTCAGATTAAAATGTATAATTGAGTTTCATTCCCAGATCCTTTATATAATCCTACTAATGTTATAAATGCGAAAATTTGTGAGTATGTATTGTATGTATGTTTGTTATTTTTTCACGACGAATCCGTTGAACCAATAGCGATGAAATTTGGCACAATTATACCTTATAATCCAGGGCAACATATAGGCTATAGAAATCCTGTTAATTTTACAGAAATAGGATGACATTGAAAAGCGCCATCTTTTATCAAACTATCACGGGATAATAGTCCATGCAAACAAAGTAGCGGGTAAAAGCTAATACATATATAAATTCAGTTTTCTACAGTGATTTCATTTCAATGTCATCATCCTCCTGCCCTTATCCCACTCTAAGTGGGGTCGGCACAACATGTTATAAACATGTTGTCATATGATTTGGCTGCGTTTTTACGACCGGCCGCCTGCCTGACATCAACTTACCTTAGTCGTATTTTACGACACCTCGGTAAGAGAGGGTGGTCTATTCTACTAAACCGGATACCACACGGTGGGTCAACTTACCTTAGTCGCCTTTTACGACACCTCGGTAAGAAATGAGGTTGGTCTATTCTACTCAGCCGGATACCACACGGCGGGTCGACTTACCTTAGTCGCCTTTTACGACACCTCGGTAAGAAAAGAGGGTGGTACTATTCTATTCAGCCGGATACCACACGGCGTGATTTCATTTCAATGTATCGTAATTTTAATAAATCATAAACGTTATATTAATAAATCTTGGCTGGCAGACTTTGCAAATATTGATCCTGAACGAAATTCGATTTTAAGCGATCGTTCTTGTTTTTTCTGAGCAAACAGTAATAAAGCTGACTTTAGAAATATATTGAATCGTTCGCAGTAACTTAGAAGCCATCAGAGGAAGTCACAAAGTAAAAAATGTAGACTGTATCGGATGATAGAATTTTACTTTTATAACTTAAAATTGCTTTTTTCTATTTTGTGTGTCATTATTAAAGCTCGACCGACGCCTATCCTTTCCTATGCTACTAACATTATAAATGCGCAAGTTTGTGAGTATGGATGCATGTTTCTTTCTATATAAAATATGTTTTATGTAAAAACTAATATAAAATAATGATTATAAACCAAAATTAGAATTATTCAAAATTTTGCTTTGCGCAAAAATTTCCCTGTTCCTTTCACTAATAGAATTATTTTGCTATAATCCGCGTTTAATAAAAATATAGTACAAATATGTTATGCTTATGGAAGCATCTGTTCTAAACCTTATATATCGCGATTAATAACGGACAAAACACCGCCACAGCCAATACAAGCACTACACACATTCACTAAATTAATATTAATATTATATAAGTGTGTGTATAAACGAATATATGTATAAAATATACATGTATGTATATTATGATTAAGTTTTATCTAAGTATATTTATATTATTATAAATATGCGAGTTTTCCTTTTGCACACCCGTCACGCTCTTTTTTTTGTTAATCCTGTAAGAAGGGTTGCCTGGAATAGATCACTACTCAGTGATAAGGCCGCCCTTTGTATATATACATAAGTTTACTTTAAGTTCGCATGTATTTTTATGTGTTTGTGCAATAAAGTTTTGTATCTATCTATCTGTCTATCACTATGACAATCTTAAAGGTAAAGTAAAAAGTAAAGGAGTTAGGCTCCACGCCAAAATCGGAAATACATATGTAAAAATTGAAAGTCATTTAAAAATATTACCACTTGTCTGTAATATCACGTACAAGGTTGGCTTACAAAGAGAATCTTTTGATAGCTTCAAATAAAGCTTTGGGTTATTGAATTCCGCTCATGTCCTGTCCGGGCCGGTATTAATATTCAACGCAAGACGTATTTGCTTTGTAATAAATACTCTTTTGAATATTTTTATTTATTTTCAATATCTTGACATTTATTCAGATATTTAGAAAAAATATTAAAACATTGGAAATCAGATTTATATTGTTTTTTCGTTTTTTCGCTTTTAACATTTTTTGTAATATGTAAGCTTCTTTTATGATTTTTTTTTACACACGAAAAGAAAAATGAAAAATAATTTGGCAGGAAGGGCTCGATCCTCGGTATTTTTTTTTTAAATAAAACTTATGTAGGTCGATTTTTCTCCTCCAAAACCCTCTACATGCTGAATTTCAGTAAAATCGTTGGAGCCGTTTCCGAGATTCCGAAAATATATATATATATATATATATATATATACATATATATATATATATATATATATATATATATATATATATATATATATATATATATATATATATATATATATGTATATATATATATATAAGATTAACTCATTTAAGTATTAAAGATATAATAATGTTAAATTTGTTGTTAACAAATATTCATATTTAATATACATTTCAATTAACTTGAATACCTTTTCGCAAACATTGTTAAACCTTCGGTCCCCAGGCCGTGCTTATACGCTCTGGGTTGTAAAATACGCCGCTCTTAAAAATAAGTAGGTCATATCGATTAGTTTCAGCTCGGGTCGCTTTTATTGAGGACTGGCTACCCCGTCTACTTGCGTCTTTTGTTCATATAATACTTAGATTGTTTCACTCCAGACTATATATTCCATACGCATGTTTAGTAAAGAGAATTGATAAGCAGACCTTTGACAAATACCTATATCAGTCATTTTCCTTCATGACAGTATTTTATTTCTTATCCTTTCCTTAATACGTATATTTATTTGTGTGTGTAGTTTCCAGGGAATTGCTGATAGATGGTAATAGATAGGCTTTTCAATGTCATCCTATTCCTGTAGAATTAACAGGATTTATATAGCCTGTATGTTACTCCGGTGTATAAGGAATAATTGCGCCAAATTTTATCGATATTTATTTATTTATTTATTTATTTATTTTATTAGGTCCGCCAACAGAGTATACATTTTTTATTAGCTTAATTACTAATTTACATTCTAAAAGTCTAATGCTACCCTATTTATAAGTGGACACAGCATGCTCAAAAATACAGTACATTATGATCCTTATAAAATTGTCAACATATTAGAATTTCGAAAGTCAAGAATATATAAAAAAATGTCATTACAATAGTCAGAGATAAATGTCAAAATAGCGAGTAATAATAATAATAACAATAATAATTAGACTACAATAGTAATAAAAATAAATATAATATATTTAAAATTTGTATTAAAATTTTACATTAAAGGACATTTACTAAAGTCTTACTTATTGAGTTTTTAAAGCGGCCAATTGAGTCATGAGCAATGTCTATTGAACCAGACGTCTTTGTAAGATCATTGTATTCTGCTAGAAGTCGCGGTATTGGCGCATTTTTGCCGAGATTAGTTCGGTGCTTGCCTACGCTGAACAGAGGACGCGGATTACGGGGTACCCTAAAAGGAACGTTTATGCCAACTTTACTAATAATTGTTTCACAGTCAATTTTATTATTAAATACTTTGTAAAGAAATGTCATATCTAAAAGGATTCGTCTATTCTCAAGTGAAAGCATTTTTAAACGGTTTAATCTTTCTGGGTATGTAAATGTTTTAGTGAGTTTCATTCTAAATGCTAGGTGACGCGTAATTTTTTTTTGTACACGTTCGATTCTAAATGCATCTACTTTGTACGCCGGAGACCAGACGGTTGAACAATACTCTAATTTACTGCGGACAAGACTATTATAAAGACATATTACAGTATCAGGTTGTTTAAATTCCCTAGAACATCGCAAAATAAAGCCAAGTGCAGCATATGCTGATTTTAAAATATTATTGATGTGGTTTTTAAAGTTTAACTTCGTATCAATAACAACACCAAGATCTCTCATTTCAGATACTTCATTTACAGGTGTATCTTGAATTATATATGATGTTGAAATTATGTTTCTCTTCCGCGTTAGTTTCATATGATAGCACTTAGATAAGTTGAGGTTCATTCTATTCGTTTTACACCATTGTGTAAGGTTAATCAGATCTTGTTGCAATAAGTCAGAATCACTCTTGCCAGTTTTAAGTCATCAGCGTACATAAAAATTTTAGAATGTCTGAATATATTATTAATGTCATTAATAAAAATGTTAAAAAATAGTGGGCCTAAATTAGAGCCCTGAGGAACACCGGACGATACTTTGTACGGTTCTGAAAGTTCACCATCCATTGCAACTCTACACATACGGTTAGACAAGTAAGATGTACACCATTTCAAGAAGGAACCATTAATTCCACATGCCTTTAGTTTATTAATTAATAGTTGATGGTCGACTTTATCGAAGGCCTTAGAAAGGTCAGTATATATAGTATCAACCTGCAAATTTTGATCTACAAGTGGTGTAACATAACTCATGTAACTGACAAGGTTTGTACTCGTAGACCTTTTTGGAATAAATCCATGCTGATTATTAGATAAGTGGTGTTTTACATGGTCAAATAATTTTGTGTAGACAAGCGACTCAAAAATAGCCGACATTTTGGACAGAATAGATATATTGATTCATTGGATTCGCCGTGAAAGAGTAACAAACATACATCCATACTCACAAACTTCCACATTTATAATATTAGTAGGGTAGCATTTAACCTTTAACTGTTTAACGTACCACGTTGCTACTAATTATTCAACCAGCAAGGGTCGCTGTCAGAGATCTCTTATAGAGATAAGTAAACAATTGTACTTGTTTTCTTTTTAACTGTATTTTCTTTTATTTTTGGTACATAATGAAATAAACTTATTATAAACCCTTAAGGTTTCTCGATAAAATATGTACAAGAAAGTCTGTAAATTTCTCAAACATCTTAAGTAGATCTGTTATGTACAAATTGAATAATGTACGAGTAACAGTCACAACGTAATTGTATAAGGAAATACTGTTTAAAGTACTGTGTGTTTGCTAAATCGTTATAATACAAGCGAAGTTTGATTAAATTATAGAAACAAGAAAGTTCTATACACCTGTCGTCGAGAATATATTTTCCATATTTCACTATAATATAAATTATTATTTTACTAAATTTTATAAATTTAATTTTTCGGAGACTAGTATATTTTTGGTATTCAGTGTATATTTGTATTAATTCTCCTGCCCTTAACCCACTCTAATTAAGGTCGGCACAACATGTTTTAACATGATTTAGCTCATTATTTTAAACAAAACCACACGACGGTCAATGAATACTTGTATTCAACATAAAAAAATACTATTTCTAATTATCGGTTTGCTTATTATGGTAATAAAAATGTAACCTATTATAGTATTACTCACCATTATAAACTAGAAACAGTGGCAAGAATCCATACAGGCTGGGTGGCCGGTGGTGGTAAATGTAACTAATAGCGCAAGCCGCCACCCTAATTTATACTGAGTTTGACCACAATGTTGGCGGTTTTCAGCATTATTCAAATTAAGCAAATTGCAAAACGCTTAAAATGGAGGGAAAAAACCAGTGGCAAGAAGGTTAAACGAATCACATAAAAACTATTTTTATCAGATCTAATATATAAGGTCAAATGTAACATACTCTCCTAGGCATAGAAAATGGCCTGAAATGGATAGAAAATCCAAAAAGGCTTAATATATCCAAAGATGTGATGGCCTAGTGCTCAAGCGCGTAAACCTAATTTTAATTAATATTTACGGCTCATCATAAGTTTTACAGTTAGGTATATTTATTTATATTACTTTTTGTTAGTATCCTACTAAAATGTATAAAACCGGTTATACTCACGTCTTATGACTTGTTTCGAACCCATCCGGAGCACTTATTCATGAGCTCTTCACGTGACATTATCGCGGCGGGAACTTATAAGACTAGTAGTACAACTTAGTCTCGAAATAGCCATAAGACGTGAGTATAGCCGGTTCTGTACATTAACTATGATTACTACTCACGATAGTTTAAATTCAAAATGCATATTAATGTTACGATGAAATTTATTTATACAACTAATGGTTCATTAGACTAGATATGTGTTCAAAAGAAATCTAGAACAGTAAGGATTTTTTTTAAATTCGTTATGTATTGTATACCAAATATTGCGAAAATTTATGAAGTATAAATGTTTGCTGTGTCTCAAATGGATCGTTCTGTTCATATGCAAAGTGTGTTTGTACATTTTGAAAGCGCCAGAACCTTAAATCTACATAAATGAATTCCGTTCTGCAGTAGGAATCATAAAGTTTGATATGTATTTCAAACGAACACCTCTAAAGTGTTTAGCGATCTAGACGTTATTTAAAAATATAGGCAGACATTTTTATATATTATGTATTATTAATTTAATTATATTTATATATTATATGTATTTGTATATTGTATGTATTAATATTCTTTGTTTTATACACACCACCTACTATATATCTGTAGCTATATCCTTTCATCAACCTGGTTGTCTGGAAGATATCGCTATTTAGCGATAAGTCCGCCAGATTGTATCACTACTTTTGTTATGCTTTAGATTATTATTTTTAGTTTTTACTTTTACTTTTGTGGCGTTTAATAAAAGCATTCAATCATTCATAGACAGGTTAACGGACCGACGGCGACAAGAAAGGTTACAGTCGACATTGTGAATCGAATTGTATTATGAATACATTAAAATGAAAAGATAACAAATAAAAGTTCTTTAGTGTGAAACATAAATGTAAGTAGTCTATTTATCTGTCATTCAAATTAAACAATTACACCTCAAAATCAGTTTATTCACCTAATATAATATATTTTTGTGGCATATCCAATGTGTGCTAGATGGTATTTGAGTATAACCTGTGGCCTGTTACTCTCCCACTGCTGGGAATAGGCCTCTTATCTCCGTTTTTGGAGAGAAGGAGCTAAGACCTACCACGCTGCTCCAACGCGGATTGGTAGGTTACACATATCTCCAGATTTCTCTAGAGATATGCAGGTTTCCCCACGATGTGTTCCTTCACCGAAAAGCGTGTGATAAATTGCAATTATCAATTAGACACATAAGTTTTCACTTCTATAAGAACTTACCATAAAGCGAAATAAGAAACTTAATATTGTCATAAAACAAAACTATTATATGCTACGCTTATAAGATTGTTAAGCTTATCGGATTCTTATTTTGTATGACTTCTAGACTATTGTATTCCAACTTGCCCGCCCTCTGGAGGCATTCACATGTACTTATACGTAATTACGAGTGTGTCTAAGCACCACCGAACCCGACAACCCTTAGGTCACCCAGGTGACCTGGGCCTACGGCCCGAACATAGTCCAGGCCATTAAAGCCTGCGAGGACCGGCCCGGGCAAAGAGGTTCGCCTCGAGGCCCGTACCCCGCCTACCCCCAAGGGTATGCGAGATGACCCCCCTCTCTGTGTCTAAGAACTTGCTTGGTCGGCGACATCAATTACAGACAGACTCAAACTAAATCATTCCAACGTTAACAAATTACTTTAAGTCTTCTTTCTTAGTACTCACGACTTTGTCTAGAATAATTTTGAGTGGTTTATACCTTTATCTTTTAATGATTGTGGTAAATTAAAGATCATTTTCAGTAAATCGAACCTACTGCATCTAAATATTGCTGCAAATTTTGCATTGCCGTCAATTATATATTATGTAAATTTTACTGTTCCGGAAGAAAAAAAAAAACAATTACAACAAATTTAGGCAATATTATTCTAGGTGATTCAAAATCATGAGAATATTTAAATCCACGTAGATTGTGTTAAAGAGTGACTTCTTTTCGCAGTTGTAAAAAAATTGCCTGCTGTAAGCTTTAGTCGCGCGCTACTAAACCACTAAACCAACAGAGATATACGAAAGTGATGTAGCAAAGAATAGTAGATCTACAAAAATACTACAAAAAAGTCCGCAACAGTATGTCTCTATCTCTTATGGTGAACTCACAATAACTACTTTTATGTTCAAAATTTCAATAAAATACACTAATTTCCATGCGGGCGAAGCCGCAAAGCAGATAAATCCATTAAAAATCTGCTTTAGATGCTTTAAAACTATACGTTGAACTTTTCGCACGTAATTGTATAACAGGATACTACCCTAATTTGTGCTTTTACTACATAATAATTAAAAGAATACGATTATATAAGTCTTATGTTCAAAAGAAAATACACAAAGTCTTTCTGTTCTGTTCAGAGACGGTTGTGAAGTGAATAACTCTAAAAGCGACTGTTAGTTGAGCGCGGGTAAACAAAAGCGGCATGATCGAATTTTATCAAAGCGGTTAGGTGATTTTACCCTCAGATATTCGGTTCGACGGTCAAAGTGACTCTAGAAAAGTTTCATCGTATTTGCTTTTAGATTTCCGGAGCTAAAGCAAAATTCAATTTACTTATTTTTTCTTGCGTCTAATATATTGCTTAAAAAAGTTAATTAAGTTTATTCATAAAAAATTAGTATTCGTATATTAGTATTCGTATTCATATTAATATGATATATATGGAGGGGTGATCCTACGACTCTGACTAGTTAACTCATCTTCGAGAGGGAGGTAAATCAGTCACGGCTGACTTTTGTCGGAAAACTGGGACCTCGCCGCCGAAAGCGCTCTATATACTGTATTTTTGTTTGCGATCCATATTTGATCGTTTGGGTCATATAGGATGCTTTTTTGCCTATATTTTTGGTGCGTCAAATTAACTGGAATGTACATGGAAGCTATTTTTATATTTGTATCTAAAACCTCAGTGTAAACTCAGCCTTCTTGAAGTAATACTTTGATAGACGTTTCAAGATATTAGCTAGGGAGGGGACGCTCGTATAGGATACTATTCGTCAAACATTTTTGGTAAAAAATGGACTTGGACGCGTATCCTTGGTAGGTATTTGTGATAGGGTATCACATTTCAGATAAATCAATAATACATTTATAGGAATAGTACATTTATTTTATAAGATGAAGTGTGTACATACATTATGGCACTTCGTTACAATTAATGTAAATTATTTTAAATCTTAATATTACTTACATAAATACCGATAAAAGAAACTTCAACGAAACTCGATACAAAACACTTATTGATAAAAAATCACAACAAAAAATTTCTGCTATGAAAATACGTCATTGGTTCATGGTTCTCCCTAAAACTTAAGTTGTTCTTAATATAGATTAAGACTCAATAATTTAATTAGCAGGCTCTTTAATCACCATTTAACCAGTAATTAATTTTAGAACGACGTTATAAGAAAATAACAGTTATAATACATATCCAATTTACCGAATAAAATTATGATAAAGTAGTCCAATCTAACAAGGGTGATGAAATTTTTTGTAAATAAATTTTGTGTATATTTTTTATATAATTACTTGCATATCAAAGGCCATAACATTGATTGTTACTAATACAGCGACATTTTTATAAAAAACAATTGAATCATTATTGAGTTCACTATTATTTTATATTTCATCACGAGTGAATTTTCTCAAGTCATGCCAATATAGAAGTTTGCAACTACAACGCCAAACTGTTCCGGATGAACGAAGTTTACTCGTTCGCTAAAAATTAAAAACCCCACTCGCGGGCGTAAATAACTGATCCAGAAACATTTGGACCGAACAGAGCTTAGGACACTCCATCTATCCGTCCGGTGGATTTGCAAGCGTTACAACAATATTTTCTAAAAGATGGCACTGCGCAATTCCTTTCAAGGTGTTCTTTGGTAAACAGTTCACAATACTGCGTGGCATCGGTTGACGGACAGTGGGGGGGTGGTTTAGATGGGCAACGGCGTAGTCGACAACGCCTGCGCCGTTCGCGGGGCTTCGGACCGCAAAGGGCTTCTTCAGGAGACGGGCATACTAGCGGCCGGTGTGATACTCCGCGGCCACAGCTTGCTGAACACTGGTAGAAAAAGTATATGTTATCTATATATTATTAATACATGAGCAAAAACTTTGGACGAAAATTGCACGGACGGAGGAGTATGAAATTTGGCACACTTATAGTTTATGTGGTGGAGAAGTGGAGAACGCTAATACTTTAGATTAGAATAATGCTTATGAAATACAATAAGTTAATAAATAAAACATTACACACTATCATGCATTTGAAACATGGAAACATAAGTATTTGTTGCACGCACGTCGTTTATCATTTTGTGTATAGATACAGAGTACAGACATAGAGTACTGTTTTATAGCAGTGTTGGCGAAAGCCGTCGTTATAGTAGTTTTGTCTTTGACAGTAGAACCTTAATAATTTATATTAGATAACTTATAATTTTAATTTATTATGGACCACTGGGCAACCACTATTGATAATGGGCCTGACTGATCCGCCCGATGACGATGTAAAAACCTTTAGAAATAAGCGGATATACTTGGTTCGAAAATTGAGTGATGCTGTTTTGTAATCTTTATCTAAGACTAAAGATATTGGCAAACCCGCGCTGAATTTGTCATCATCTTTAGGTCAATGGCTATTCGCAATTAACACTAAACAATAATGATTTATGTGACACTAAACATAAACCTAATTAGGATACTTTCCAATCACATTTTATACTAGCACTTTTCACACGCAACGAAGCATCTCCAGCATACATCGCGATGAAATCGCAAAGTGTCAGCGAAGCAAGCATATTCACGTAATATAAATTGATCCTCTAACCATTAATTTTCCCAGCGAAAACGTGTCGCGGTGTGGAATCTGAAACGTAGTTCTGCAGAATTTAAAATTCTGCACACTTGCGATAAACGCGGTCAACTATAGCTTAGAACAAAATGCAATGAAATAAGTTAAATGCATAAAATTGCTTTATGCTCGCTCATCTATTTCGCTCGATGACGCTGTAAAGGGCTAACAGTATATTTTTAGTTTGAAAAAAAACATGTAGGCAATCACTACGACCTCTTTAGCTAGCTATGAGGCTGCGGCCTCTTACAAGGGAGGTTGTTAATCAAAAAGACACAGAAAAAGTTTTATGATTTGTTTTAGTGGTTCCCATTACGAATAAAGAGACATATCTTGATTCTATCGTTAAAAGATACAAATCTATAAGACATGCATATCAAAGGTTATCTTACCTGAGTCCATGGCATCTCTTGCCAATAAACTGGGCAAGGATATCTGTTACAAGGCTGCTTCTTGTCTGGCTCATTTGGTGGGCAGAGTGACGGTGATACGCTACGCCTTATAAGTTCTCTTCTTGAAGTGAAGCTGTAAGGATTGTTAATAAGAATAAAATGAATTAATAAACTATTTAAAATAAATAGTATTATATTCGAAAACAGGTGTTCATTTTAATCCTGATTTGTTTGTTCAAAAAAGATCTTTATTGTTTACCAAGGCGTCATAAAAGGCGACTTATGTAAGTTAACCCACCGTGTGATATCCAGCTGAGTAGAATAAACCACCCTCATTTCTCACCCAGGTATCGTAAAAGGCGACTAAGGTAAGTAGACACGCCGTGTGGTATCGGGCTGAGTAGAATAGACAACCCTCTTTCTTACCGAGGTTTCATACGTCAGGCAGGGGGCTAGATATAAAATAGCTAGCCGAATCATGTGACAACGTGTTTTCAACATGTCGTGCCGACCCCACTTAGAGTGGGATAAGAGCAGGAGAATGTAATGTATTAAATATGTAATTAATATTCGTGTGGGAATAATTAAATACCGTGAGCGTGCTAAGTCAAATATAAGTAGCAAAGTAAGTTTTATAGAATATCAGAAGTTTAAAAGTCGAGGGTACAGAATAAACTTTTAAATATTTGAAGTAGATACCAATTTATAGACAGATTCAGAAAGACATGAGGGATTCGTGGCGTGTTATTGGAAATCGTGTTCTGTCTATGCTTACCCAAGTCTATGTTACTTTAGGTATGGAGCACACTAAAGTCCGCGTAACAAATTGATTTTAAACGATATACACTTTTAGTTTCAGTATAAATATATTGAACACTTACACACACGGTCAACCGTCCTTGAAGTAAGCAACTTAAGACTTCTGTTATGGATGATATACAACTAGTAAATTTATACATACATAATATATGAAATTAAATATGTACTCAAATACAAATATACACCTAGCCTCGAAAAATCAACAATTTTTATCGAAAATTCAACAATGTTCCCTCGGCGGGAATCAAACTTGCGACCCGCGGAGCTGAAAGCCAATACCAACTGCGCACAACAGGCCAGTCAAGTCACTTTAATTAGTCTCATACTTACAAGGGCACTAGATATTAGTAAGTGTTATAGTTAAAACTAAAGTTGACCTGCAGTGTGGTATCCGGCTGGATAGAATAGACCACCCTCAATTCTTACCGAGGAATCGTAAAAGGCGATTTAGGTAAGTTGACATCAGGCAGGCGGGCAGTCGTAAAATACGTATTTTATACGCCAAATCATGTGACAACATGTTGTGCCGACCCCACTTAGAGTGGGGTAATCTTAGGAGGATGATGTTCATAATTAAAACTAAAGTTTATCATTATTGTTTTCGTGTTTATTTTACATAATAATAACATATACACAATCGTATTCCATCATATCACTAACGAGGCTGCGAGAAAAATGTATAATTGAACCTTCCGTAGTGCATCGCTTTGAGAAGCTTTTGAGAGCTTTGCTGTGAATTCTTTTGTCTGCGAAAGCGCAATATACTTTGAGTATTTCTTTTAGTAAACTTGATGCCGTTGTATTAGTTTCTATTAGTTTGTAGTACTTTCTATTTACTCTGTATGTGTTATAAGTAAAATATTTTAAATTTTATTGGTTTTCTGTATTATTTAGTACTTAATTATATCATTAATATCATTATATTATCTCTTAGATTCTCTCTTAGATTAGATTTTATCTATGGCTTACGTTTGTGTGTATTGAGATCGCAGCGTAAGTTGCACGTTATATCAACATTCATCTTACAATCTCTACTAATTATAAAACCAAGTCCCCAAAAACTGTCTGTCTGTATATGATCGATTTTTTCAAAATCTACTAAACTGAATTTTGTACGGTTTGTACTAAATGGTAGTGCATTTTTTTCGGGATGGTTCAAATTAATAGTACATCATGGTTTTATATTAATTGTGTTGAAGAGATTGCACAGTTGTAAAAAAAAACTTGTCTGCTGCGCTTTGAACGCGTGCGCCGCGTAAACCGACCGAGAGACACTAAAGTAATGTACTAAAGAATTGTAGATCAATAAAAATACTACAAAGAGTGCACGACAGTATGTCTCTATCTATTATGGTTAACTCACAATAAGTAGTTTTGTTCCAAATTTTTATTTGGGAAAAAAATTTGTCACACTGATTTCCAGGCGGGCAAAGCCACTGGCACAGCTATTTTTTAATAAAAATTTTTTCATATAGGATAAAAAATTCACGTGTCTGTTTGCGGAAAAAAACATATAGTCCATAACAGAGGTTATTTGCACATAAGTAACAACATAATATGTATGAAATATAAAAACAATTACAATTATTTAGAGTGGCCAAAATATCGATGCTATCAATTTAGAACCTTAGTTTCGAAAGATTAAGATCAGATTATAGAGGAAGAAATTTAGCCTATGTTATATCGCGTCAAAGATGTTGTACTGGTACCAAGGTAAGTTAGAATATTTCTTAATAATTTACAATAATGTACTTGAAACGTAGTCATCATTTGCCTGCCCTTATCCCACTCTAAGTGGGACCGGCACAACATGTTTTAAACATGTTACATATTTTGAATAGTTACTTTAGGAACGGCCAGCTGCCTGACGCGAACTTACTTTAGTCGCCCTTTACGACACCTCGGTAAGAAATGAGGGTGGCCTATTCTACTCAGCCGGACACCACACGGCGTGTCAACTTACCTTAGTCGCCTTTTACGAAACCTTTGTAAGAAATGAGGGTGGTCTATTCTACTTAGCCGGATACAACACAGCGGGTCAGCTTTCCTTACTCACCTTCTACACCTCGGTAAGAAATGAAGGTGGTCTATTCTATTCAGCCAGACACCATATAGCAATTACTTGAAACGTAGTATCAGCGGAAAATAAAGCGAATATTCATTTTCCCAGATATTTCTTAATTCTTTATATTGCCAGTGTGTTTGCTGCCTAAGAATAGCGACTTGTTTAAATTTGCTGATGTAGTTGCAAAAGTAAGCGAATTGTGTACATTTGGTATTCGTATGTGAATGCCATCGATTCTAAAGTTACAGTCTGTAACTTAGATACGACTGTCTTATTTGCTTTATCATAATACGCTACTTTTATAATATTTAAAAAGTTCTTAAATATGACTTTCTACTATCATTCTCCATTGTGTATATTTCAATATTTAAATGAGTTAATCTTGTATGTATATATACATATATATATTTTCGTAATCTCGGAAACGGCTCCAACGATTTTTATGAAATTCAGCACGTGGGGGATTTTGGTGGAGAAAAATCGATCTAGATAAGTTTTATTTTAAAAAATGTCGTTTTCTCTCTGTTCTCGGGCTCTAAAATTTTTTTGAAATTGAATACAATCACAACTTTTCTCTGTCAAACGTAAAGTCATGGTGGTTCATTTGGGGAACGGGCGGTCTAGAGAGGTGAAACTACTTAGGATCGAGCCCAACTGCCCTATTATTTTTTAATTTTTCCTTTCAATTTAAAAAAAAAATTATTTTACATCATCTTAAAAATTACCGAGCAAAGCTCGGTCACTCAGGTACTATATAATAAACAAAGCAATAATACTGTCATAAACAACAAAAACAAATATTTAGCAATTCCTTTCAGACACACAACATAGCAAACAGAGATAATACACAAACATATATTATATGAATATCCTCCTGCTCTTATTCCACTCTAAGTGGGGTCAGCCAAACATATTGTCACATGATTCGGCTAGGTATTTTACGACCGGCCGCCTGCTTGACGTCAACTTAGCTTAGTCGCTTTTTACGACACCTCGATAAGAAATGAGGAATGTCTTTTCTACTCAGCCGGATAACACACCGCGGGTCAATTTACCTTATTCGCTTTTTACGACACCTCGGTAAGAAATGAGGGCGGTCCATTCCGCTCAACCGGATACCACACGGCCGGTGACCTTACCCTAGTTGCCTTTTACGACACCTCAGTAAGGTAAATAAGGATGGTCTATTCTTCTCAGCCGGACACCCGGCAAATCATCATAAATCACGGTAAATCATAGAAATCGTTATTTTTTATATACTATTTATGTATATTGTTGTTGAACGTGTATTATACACTTTCAAATACAAAAATTGATAAAAGTTACTATACATAACAATATATGCAATGTAAAACAAAAGGCCTATAGTAATAGTTAAAGCCATGAACAAAGCAAAACGATAAAATATTGCTGCAAATACCTCATGTTATTCGGCACACAGAATAGCTGCCTCTCCTGATACCCTCCCTCCCCACAGGTGGCGCTACATTCCTCCCACTCGCCCGCCGCCCATGTAAAATCACAACTGCAAAACAAAACACATTTTAGTTCGGAAAATCCGTAATTACTTTAGAATACACACATTCGCTATAAACGTTTATTTATTTATATCTTTTTATACACTGTACCTGGCTGACCTGGCTGGCTGTTCGGTAGTTTTTGACAAAATAAAAAAAAGAAACTTTAAAAAAAAGAAAAAAAATAATTAGGTAGTTGGAGTTCGATTGACTTTTTGACAGTTGACAGTTCCTTACCTTAAGCTTCAGTTTGATATATTAGTATAGATTAAAGCAATATTATCATTCCTTATGTTTGTTTATTTGTTTGTAATCTCTTTATTGCATAAATAATAATAATAAAAAAAAAACATAATTTGCAATGGCGGGCTTATTCCGTAATCGGAATCTCTTCCAGCCAACCAGTCTAAAATTAAAAAAGAGGTAAATTGAATTGTACTTATTTATTTATTTATACTTTACTGTACACCACATTTTATAAATACAAACATTTAATAAATACTAAACATAAAAATAAAAATTTTGTACTGCACAAAAGGCGGCTTTATCGCTTATAAGCGATTTCTTCCAGACAACCTTTAGATTAGGAAAACTGTAAAGCACAGAGAAGGTAGGCAAGGTAAGGTGTAGAATAATAAACTTATCTATTATGGACCTTCAAAAAGTAACGAGTAATTCTATAAATTATTTGATTTGGTAATGTTTGACATACCTGTGCGTGTTACACCTTTCGTATCGCAACGGACCGCAGTGCTGGTCGCGCGGGCAGCGCGGTCGTATCACACGCACCCCGCCGCCGCACGACACCGAGCAAGGACCTCGTTCACTTAACCATCTACAACAGATATTATAAACCAACATCATTTTCCTGCCCTTATCAGATTATAGTGGGAGAAATATAGGCTTTTTTGTCAGAAAACCCCATTATGGGTCGTCACCGCCCAAAGGAGACCAGCGGTGGGTACGTCGGACTCTTACAGACTAGAAATCCGACAGTGCTCCACCACGCTGCTGGTAGCGGGGACAGGGTAACGTTGGACACATTGCCCCCATCCCCGCCAGCAGCGGCTCTGTACCCTTGAGAGCGCCACCTCCGGGTCGGGGCCCTAACTCCAGCGAGCGTCAGATAAACAGGATAACAAATAAGGGTGGTCTATTCTATTCAGCCGGATACCACACGGCTAAAATATTATAACCCAACAAATACAATAACAAGTGACTACCCCCTTCGAGAATAACTTAATGAAACATAAAATAGAGTGAAAAAATATGTTAAAACGTACGCCATATTAGAAAGAAGTAAAAAAGTGGTCTATCGTAGCTGGGCAAAGACTCAAAAAAAGATAAGCTGTAATCCTTATTGAATATTGGAATATTGAACCAACCAACTGTAAGAGATTTACGGCATTCTAAAAATGTCCATTTAAAAAACGCAACTGAATATTTTCGTAGCATAAAATTTTGATGAATCTGGACGAAATATTATATGAATATGATATCAATCAATTAAAATGAAATAAATATGAATGAAGAAAAATATGAATTAAATTAATATATTGTTAGGAATCCAGATCTCTAAGCTGTGACAGCCTATATAAGATTGTATTTCGTGTTATTAGAATCTAACTTCAAATAATTGCTATTCGTAATAAGAGCGACCACTGAGTTTCTTGCCAATTCTTCTCAAGTGGATTAGTGTTCCGAACTGGTAGAATCAATCAGTCGTTGGATTTTGTAGTAAAAAGTGTTGGTGCACAGTAAGGTGCCCGGCGTGATTCCCTAAATGCATTCTTTTTTTTATTATTCATTTAAAATTGAATTTAGACTTAATTTCTCACAATATAATATGAATTAATTAAATAAAGTTAACGGTATATTATGATGAGAATCTCAATAAACCTCTGATCTCACAAACACTTTGTTCTCAGCGGGCAGTCGTTAAATGAAGAAGCTGCGGAGGAATTATAGTGTTGCTTTTTACGAGTATATTTGTGACCTACGTAGACAATCCGTGCAAGCAATATACCTTTAGCGACAATTGAACTATTTTTGGAAATATAAGCTTTGCAAAAAATTCTTAACTAAACAACTTCCTCCCATACCCAGTCAGTCACCACGATGGATGCAACTCTGCCGAAATGTCGTTTATATCATAATCTAAACAACTTTTTATACGGCATACAGCAACTCAAATCTAACGTACAGGTTTTTTGTACTAAAAATTGTGTTGAAATATAAAAGTAAAGTAACGTCGTGTTACTATGTTACTCTCCTTATTTGGAGAGAAGGGATAGCCCCATTGGAGTAGTGCGTCTACACTACTCCAATGCGGGTTGATAGGTTACACATATCCCCGGAAATCTCTAGAAATATACAGGTTTTCTCACGATGTTTTCCTTCTCCAAAAAGAGTCTGATAAATTGAAAATTTCAATTAAATTTAAACAGAAAAATTCATTAGTATCTGCCTGGTGTTTAAAGCGAGACGGTCTCACTTTTTGGCTATCACAGCTTTGCAATATGACGAAAAATAACTTTACTTTATTCACTGCAAAATTGGTTATAGAAAATCTACATCAGAGTTAGCAGAGTCACGATTAGGTACTTGGGATATGTACTGTTGTCGCTTATCCGTCGACCCAAAGAGATTATAATTGACTGAATCCTAAATTAATTAAGAAAATCTGCAAAAAATATCCATTACTGATTATGATGATAGTAACTGGAACGTTTCTCTATTGATTAATTTCCTTTATTTTTGTGTTGGCTTGGTTCAAATATTAGTCGTGTACAGCGTAAAGCAATTTACGCACGGCTAGCGATTGCGTTGGAAATGCCAATCACACGGGTTGTTGGCGTTACACGAAGTTTAATGGGTATCGATTGGCTCAATAATTTAAGTAAGACACAGTGTGATTAGATCTGGCACTTACATATGATTATATTGCCCCGACCCCACTTATAGTGGGATAAGGGTAGGAGAATGATGTATAAAGTTGCATTAAAGATTTGGTAATTGAAGGTTTTTTCAACACTTTTAAATCCAAAATTGTCATTTGAACAAATAATTGTAAGTATATTATTTCAGTTACTTTTAATTTGTATTAAAAACGTTGAATCGTTTAGTTAGTGTATGCCGTTTTGAAATGAAATAAGCCTTGGACCAATCCTATTTGATGTTGTTTGAAACAGTTTAGTCTGAAATTGATATCACCGTCCCAGGGAGATTGCAATGCAATTACACTTAAGTGTATCGTATTAGTTAGTCGCTGAGTGCTTCTATTCAAATTCAAACTTTATTTAGAGAAGTTCTTTGATAAAATTATTTACAAGCTTAAAAGATATAATGCCCTTACGACTAAAGTCCCTTTAAGAGAAGATTAAATTGTTACAAGCTTAAAGTATTATGGAGGAGAAAAATATAGAATATAAATAGAATTTCAATGTAGTGAGGAATAATTTATTTTAAGAATATTGTATTTTGTTTTTTTTAATTTTTATTTACAGCAAAAATGTACAAGTTATATCTATCTTAAATTACTTACACGCTAGGACTATACAAATCGTGAGAATATACGATTATAAATTATATCCTCCGTATGGTAATCGGCTGAGTAGAATAGTCCACCCTCATTTCTTACCAAGGTGTCGTAAAAGGCGACTAAGGTAAGTTGATTCGCCGTGTGGTAGCCGGATGAATGGAAAAGACCACCCCCTTTTCTTACCGGGGTGTCGTGAAAGGCGACTAAGGTGAATTGACGTTAGGCAGGCGGCCGTTCGTAAAATACCTAGCCAAATCACATCACAACATGGTATAAATATTTCTGTCCGATTTTTCATTTTTCACATTAGAACTGTCGATGAATTTGTGATGATTAAGAACTATAGAAATAAGTTACTTTATCCGTTTTTAGTCCGTAGTCAAAAGAAATTTTTTATTTTAATTTAAGGCATCTTTAGGTAAATATTTTTTATTTAAAACATATTTTATCCCAACAATCCAACAATCAAAACAATCCCTATTTTAAACAATTATCTATCCTATTAATGTTCCGTAATTAGAAATATAATATTTGGTATTTGGTCTTGCAATATTACGTAATTTTCTTATCAATCTTACTTTATGATAGAATTATTATTTTATTTTCTAGTATAGCAAAATATTTTTATCAGTACTTTTGTACTATATAATTTAGCAAAGTAACACTTACGTCTATAAATTAACTTCACCCTATTTATACTATTCGTATGACGTCAAAACTGTTGATGGAATGAGGTGGGAGAAGGGTGGACAAAAAGGTCATGCACAAGAAAGGGCGACGGGCCCAAGGCTTTCAAACCGTACATGTTAAATAAATGTTTTAATATTTAAACCAGGGGAACAAAATAAATCTGTCTCACAATTATAGTAGTAAATATAATCATATTATCCGATCCAGGTTGGTATAGCCTGTGGCCATAGCTTGACTACGCTGGCGTATAAATCAGATTATTGCCTTAAGTAACGGTATTATGGAGATCGGAGATTCCCCTTTATAAGCATTACAGATAACATGACTCCAGTCCTTGTTTTTATTACTCAACCTCCTGCCTTTATCCAACTCTTAAGTGGGGTCGGCACAACATGTTAAAAACATGTTGTCATATGATTTGGCTACGTATTACGAGTGGCTGCCTGCCTGATGTCCACTTACCTTAGTCGTATTTTATGACACCTCGGTAAGAAAGACTGTGGTCTATTCTACTCGACCGGATACCACACGGTCGGTCAACTTACCTTAATCGCCTTTTACGACACCTTGGTAAGAAATGAGGATGGTCTACTCAGCCGGATACCACACGACGGGTCAACTTACCTTAGTCGCCTTTTAGGACAACTCGGTAAGAAATGAGTCCATTCTAGTTAGCCGTGTACGGCAAAAATTAATGATTAAAACATTATAATATATTATTTTGCTATAAGAATCTGAGTCATATTTTCATATACATTTCAGATATTTACATTTGAAACCGCGGCTTAAAATGTTTAAAAACCGCAGAGTGTGCTTAGCTGAGCTGTTGGTAAATTCGTTTAGTGGTTAAGCGATTGCGGCTTACATTGTGTTCCGAATTAATGTACGGTATGTTCACGTTACGAAGGGTTAACAGCATATCCGAAATCATTGATAACGTCAAAACAAATGGCAGCTAAGTACCAATCATTCTCTCTAAGAAGCATTATCCAGCGAGTCAATACTATTTCAAAATGCAGCTTAAAAGTGTGTTTTGTGAGTTAAGTCAAAAAGACCAGACAATTATTTTTTGATAAGAGTTGTAATCGACCGAAAATTGAGAGAGTATGTAAATACAGGCGGTGAAAGCTTTCCCCACGGAATCCGAAAACTCAACAGGTCCTTAAACTAAATTTATGTCGGAGATTGTTGAAATATGATATTACTCAAATATATGCCGATGTAATTGTTAAGCAAATTTTCATTTTTGTAAATAAAAAGAAGCGCTTATAGACCAAAGTTTTAGAATAGTGTGTTATGTGAAATGTATGGGGTGTGTCTTGTGCATGAAATCATAAATGAGAAAACCTGTATAAGACATAAATATGAATATAGCTATGTACCTCTGTATAGTGCAATAAGAATAAATAAATAAAATAAATAAAAATAAATATAGCTAATATTGCCGTAAAAGTAAGTGGTAAAGGTGACTCCTCTCTCACCTTTAGAGCTCGTTTAAGCTAAAATGGCGAGGTCCACACTCGTATTTACCCACTCAAGCAAATTTATAATACGAGTATGTATGAAAAAGAAATAAAATACAATTTTACTGGTCAGTTGGTAAGGACAAGGTATTTCAAAAGTAATAATAAAATTATTTTGCTATAATCCGCGATGAAAGCGCGGATTATAGCAAAATAATTTTATTATTACTTTTGTATTATGGATCTCCGCAAAGTAACGCCTAATTCTATAAATTAGACAAGGTATTTGCTAAGGAAGGGTTGTTCTTTAATTTGTTGTTCTACTCATTTAATTTTTTTTTCGAAAGTGCAAGAAAGCGGACGTCTTGTTTCATACAATAAGCCATCGCTATAGATATAGCGCTTCATATAGAGAGCGTTGCCAGATTTATCACGGGACTAGTTGACCGCGACGTTCGCGAACTGATCGTAAATCACGCAACAGTTGATGTCGCAAAATGTCATTATAAACGGCCGCGCATAGACAACGCAGGGATTGAATTTTAAAATCTAAACAAAAGCTTGTTCTAAGATCCAATTGAAATGGTATCAGTGAGTTACCTGTATTCCATGGGTTTAGTGCGTCGAGCAGGCGTTGTATAGTTTACAGATACTTCAACTATAACTGTTTCGTCCGATGGTACTGGCTGTTCAGGGACTGCCTATGAAAAACAAAAAAAAATTGTAAAATGCATTTAGTCCTTAAAGTTATTAAGTTTTCTTTAACAATATGTTTCCATTATAATACTAGATTATTGCGTAAATGTTTAAATCCGCTGACAATTTAGTGAATATCACGTGTTCGAAGCAATAGAATTTTAAATATTTGGATATTTAGGTAAATGAGAAAATGTGCAGACAAACCAAATATAAAAGAATTTTTCGATAGGATAATTGAAGTTGAAAATGATAGCTCAAATTTTAAATGATGTTTATTTTAAATGAAGACAAATTATTAATTTTTTTCTTATAACATTAACTTTTGCATGCCTTAATTGGTAATATATACTGATATAAAAACTTGTTTATCATAATACAAATTTTATAATTATTATTAAAATATAAAAGTAAAAAATATTACATAGTATCAAATATTTGAACACAAATGAAGGAAAATCCTCCAAAAAAACAAGTTAAGTAAAAATTGTAAATATTAAACAGACGCGTGTATCATATTTTCATTGACCGGTAAATGTTCATCTCAAAATAAATCAACATAAAAGAAGCATCGGCGTATTAATTCGTTGGAGCGAATTCCTAATTAACTTCAGTTGAGCTGAAAGCGTCCGTGAATAATTAACTGTCTCCGGACCTCGAGACCTTTATCATCAAATTCTCCGGTTCGTTTCACATCACATAGTTAGCTTTTGTAGTCGAATTTTTGTTAGTTCTTAGGAGTTCATTTCGTTTATTTCCCTCGAGGTTTAGCCCAGCATTGTTCATACTGGATTTGAATAAATTTAATGTACGAAGAAGGATTTATATTTGAGCAAAAATGATATCTTTATTATTCCATATCAAAGATGAATACTAAAAAGATTTATATTACGTACCAGTAAAGTACATTTGCATGTATTTATTTATTTTATAGATACTTACTGAAATAATTGTACATCTAGAAAAAATAAAATAAAGTAATGACGATATTATCTCAATGCTTGTCATAAGGCCTCCTTTTTGGTAACAATGGTTGGAGTTTAGAACTACCACGCCGCTCTAATGCGGATTAGTCGGTTACACAATATCCGAGGAATTGTTCAGAGATATGCAGGTTTTCCCGCGAATTTTATTTACCGAATAGTATGTGATAAATTCCATATATCGATTCGGCACATAAGTATTTATGGAAAGCTCATAGGCGCCGGTCGGGGTTTAGACGCGTGATGGTTGGACTGTGTGTCACGGCGTCGCCTTACCGTTCAGCTTTCACCGTTAACCTGCGATTGAATTAAAATCTATCGTTGTCAAATAAAACAACCTCTTACTATCGTATATTATGTTAGCCATTTGTCATTATAACTAATAATGCATCAAAACACAGTCATTTATGAGCAATTACTCAACTGCTAAACGAACACGATCTTTGGCCACTTGGATCTTGCTACATATTGTGGCTTCTTTGATATCTATTACCTGCTACCTTATGCTACGTTTTCTGGCGCGGAGACGTCACTTCAATACATTAGGACCCCAACTCACCGTGCCTATGTGCCCGGCCATTGCTACTCTATCTTCGCGATATGGTGTCAACATCGGTAATTTAACATTACTTTACTGACCAACATACTAACATTATTGAATGCCGCAATATACTTCCTTACCTATTTTATGTTTACACGAACACGAAAAGACGTGAAACATACGTAGGTGTAAAGTACTAGTATCGGGAAAACCACACGAGAAGAGCAACGTTAAGTTTATGACTCGTAAAACGTACATTTACGTACATCGGGTCTGCGGTTCATATGTGCGAAGCTTCACGCAATTCTTTCATAAGGTTTGTGAACTTTGGAGACATGGCTTAACCTATGAAAAAAGTATTATTCTTAAATACTACACTGATTACGTTCACAAAAATTATGGATGTCACAATTAGTTTATTTTATAAGGGCCCACAGAAGAGAACGATTTTATGTCCTATATTATCCGAAATATTTATGTCCTAAATTGTCCACTCTACATTTAGCATTAAATATATTTTCTATTTTACTTCATCGCGGATTATAGCAAAATAATTGTATTATTACTTTTGTATTATGATAAAGATTATTTTGATTTCATTTGTTTTGAAATGTCATACTTTACATTATAACACAATAATAAGTTGCATATTGTAAAGTCGGTTACATTACTTTCCTATGCTCGTAAATACAACAGTGTAACTCACCATAATCATTAAATCGCTATGTAGCCGAGATGTGGACGTCATAAACACATCGGTGTCTGTTTGTTTCCAACGAAGCAGACTGCCCGCCGCTATAATCTCTCCTTCCCAGCCAAAGTGATCGCCTTCTTTTATATCAATCACATTGCTATCAACTTCGATAATTTGAAGATTCTGCGGTACATTTGGATCGTATTTCAAATAGTTGTCCTGTTTATGATCCAATTCAAAGCGTTTTGAGTGCTTTATTAGCTCGATGATTGGACGATCGTATCTGCGGCGTTCTCGTATAGCTATCTTGAGTGCTATTGGAGTTGCAAAATGGATGGATAGTTGGTTCGCGTCATGGGGTATCACAGTCAGCCTTGTCCAGCCTACATTTAAAATAATAAATTTATTAAAAACTAGTAATCGCCAGCGGCTCCGCCTGCGTGGAATTTTTGGCACAATTATTCCTTATACGCCGGGGTAATATACTGACTATAGAAATCCTGTTAATTATACAAGCTTCAGAAATCCCGTTAATTCTACAGGTATATGATGAAATTGAAAACCGCCATATATTATCATCCATTGGAGATATTTGTAGGGTTGGTTTATTCCAGGACTACTGTCTATGCGAACGAAGTTGCGGGTAAAAGCTAGTCTAATATAAAACAAATGAATTAACCTTTTCCAAGTTGTTTGGTATATATCTGGGTATTGTTATTGCAGTATCCGTCTGGACACCAATTGCAGGCCGGATCGGTGCCATTACACTGGCCTTGTACACACGTGCCCTGGGAATCATTTATATACATATATGATACATTAATCATCATCATCCTCCTGCCCTTATCCCACTCTAAGTGGGGTCGGCACAAAAAAAGACTTACTTCTTTTGACGTTTTAAAAGTACTTATGTTTGAATAAATGCGTACCTGGTAGCAAAGATCAAAAGGCCGCTCATAACTACAGGATGTTCCATCCGGTAGGGGGCCAAAGCTCGACGGGTCTCCGCCGGCGTAGTCCACGCACCATTTCTCACAGTGTTTCGATTCTATTGATGGAAACAGTGATAAATTTTATACGCATATTTAAATTACCTTTAACTTCTGAAATGTACATATCAAACAATACTACTGTACCGCGACGTCAGCGTATCTCGAATTGCATTAGAAGACGCTAACTTATAAGACGTATCGTAATAAATATATCTCCATCTGCATTACTTTGATTTCGCTCCACAATAGAGAAGTCCACAACCAAACAACATCAGTGTACTGAAGGTTGTTTGGTTGTGGACTTCTTTATTGTGGAGAGATATATTTATTACAAAATTACACGTTAGCGTATTTATTAGCGATTGATTATGGACTAACATATTGCTTCTTATGCTGACATTCGAGGTACGCTGACGTCGCGGTAGAACTACACAGTGGATTTAAATATTATATATAACTATCAATTCGGCTACTCGTTGCTGTGGTTCAGTTTGGTTTCGAATTCCGCTCGAAACAGAACTCAACTGTTAAAAAAATTCTCCGATCGCCACCAAACTTTAGCTTTGTCAATTTAAAGGTTTTTTGAAAATTTTCATTATAATCGGTCCAGCCCGTTTCGGAGTCTATGAGGAATATACATACAAACAGAATTGGTATCTGTGCCTTAATACACGTAAAATAATTAATTTAGTCACGTAGGTCTTTGGAGAATAAAACAAGTCTAATTCAATCTTAGTTATTATAGTATTATCATTAATATAGTTAGATATAGCTTAATTATATAAATATAATATAATATAAAGAATATTGTATTTTTTTATATAAAATTCAATCACAGTTACAAATAGCCAACGCAGGTCCGATTTCCGCAAAAATACTAAAAAACAATATAAAGTTACGATCGCAATGTGACTCCTGCAAATAATCATTTAACGTTTAATCAAACTACAATGCGAAAGGGTTTTGATAACGATTTCGTAACATATGCGGGTCATGTGATACATATAAATGACTACATACTGATTGTGATATCAAAGCATTCCTGCTACTACATACGACATGATTCCATCACATTATAAGAAAACGTGAACGTGAAAGAACTATTTTGTTATAATGCGTGTTCATTAAGAAAATCGATGAAATGCTACGAGTAAGTTACCTACCTACCTACATACCTTATAATATGCATGTGGAATATGTTACAGCACGTCTCACAAAACATCACTACCAACAAATTACACAAATTCACTACGATCGTTCAACAATCGTTTCGATTAATCTGTAATCCCTGTAATCGATACATCATCAGGAGATAAGCTCTTTGACAAAATCGCAAAGCCTTACCTATCATTACATACATTTTCTTAACAAAAGCGGATTATAGTGAAATAATTCTATAACTACTTTTTCAATACGAAATTCCGCAAAAAACGACAACTTTTAAAAATTATTAAACTTAAACCGTTAAAGGATTGAACTATTTATTTTTTATAATGAGTAGAAATTAAAACACTGGAACAAAGCAGTAAAGACCGTATCGCATCCAAATCCCTTAAAGATTCTTACTATAGGTTGAAAAATAAATAAAAATTAAAAGATTACTTTTTACATGTTCATTTGTGAAACAGAATTTAAATGTGCTACTTGAAATTTATTTACTCATAGTAACACACGCTTTCTTATATAAAAAAAAATTTATCAGAATTAATAAAGAAACAAATCTAAAGTAACAACGACTAAAATATATTGGTGTTAATTATAAAAATATATTGTATCGATTAAATTAGTACAGTTAAAAACTAAAATGCAATTATATGCAATGCAGTTTATTTGCTTAACTGAACTTATAATTAATTGAAATGCATTAACATCTGTCATCGGTCCTAAAGTCAGGATGATAACGTGAATTTATGGTGAGCTCAGTATAATTAATTGCTCTTGGTTCTTTTATGGAATCAAAATAAAGTAAACGACCGAATAAACTTTAACATCCCATTTAAACACCTATGTAGATAATATAACAGAAGGGCATAAATAATTTATTAATCCATTATACAAAAATGATACGAATGACGAATGACTTTTACTGATTATTTAGATCCTGAAACGGGCTATACTCACGTCTTATTCTATCAGCATATCTTAGGCACCCGCCGCGATAACGCCGTATAAAGAGCTGAATATGGGCCCTGTATGGGCTTGAAACTAGTCGGCATTATAATAAGTCAGCAGTAAGGCTGGTTTCTTACGAGCCTCATAAGAAAGCTCAGTCACTCAGCGGGCGATGGAGCGAGCTATGCTTGGAGAATCTCTACGTTATCAAATCAGGAATAAGGAGACCCGTAGCTAGACCCTCTATGAGGTGGACAGACGAAGTCAAAAGTGTCGCGGGGAGCTGCTAGATACAAGCAGCACAAGATCGTGTTTTATAGGAATCCCGTGAAGAGACCTATGTCTAGCAGTGAACTTCCATCGGTTAAAGCAGAAGAAAAAGAACTACGAATACCACTCACTATAGTGTAAACAAAAAAAAAATCTCTACATCTAAAATGTCTTGCTTACTCAAAAAATGTCTGCGGGAACGTTATCCCTATCAATATTATTGCGAAAGCTAGTCTCTCTTCTGTTTGTCTATCTGTATGCACTCAAGCAATATTAATAAAATTTGGTACAATTAAAGCGTATATGATATACAAAAATGCACTGTTTTCGTTCAGGAACAGGATAAAAAATATAGTGTGTGATTAATTTTAACACTCAAATGATACATAAAGTCGAGGGTCCCATTAGTTTTATCATATTTATTTTCCCACATTGTTTTTTATAGAAATTTCCTTAAAGTCGCTTGTATGGCTGTTTTATGGCTATAAAAATAGTACCATGTATTTGCTTCTACTACAATTTATTACTGACATACCAACGCACCAATTATGCCATTATTTCAGTTATATTAGATTTTACAAACGATCCATTGTTCTGTGTTTATTGCAAAACTAATCTACTAAATTACAAACAAACAGTCAACAGTCGCCTAAGTTAGAAGCGTCGCATTCTGTTTATAAAACTTTATAGTTTCAACATATATCTACATTAGTATTTAATATCTTTGCTTAATTGCATGTTCTCACAGAGAACTTGAAAGTTTTGCAGCTATTCGAAGTTGTGTACAAGTTATATAAATTCAAACTCCATAAGCAACATATAAGTAACTGTGTAATGATAGTAGTATATCAAACTTGTCGCCTCAAATGCCCATCTCAACTGATTTTGTTGCACTTCTATGAGATTTAGAAACTATTTTACTGTATAGTATCTGTCTTTTTATGTTATATACATTTTAACCTAAAACAATATTTCTCATGATAGAGATCTTAATGAATTTCATGATTACACTGCAAAAATTCTTATCCGTTCAAACACTTCGGTTAATTACCTCTTAAGGTAAAGGGCTTTCTTTTTTTCGCACGAAGAATCAGCTTGGCGTTCCAATGCGGAAACGATGCCAGCATTCTTGGGATCCTTCCAAGTAGGCATGATTTGTATAGTAATAGCGTGAAGTTTACGTTGAGTTACTTGTATATTTTCTTTGTAAATAGATATATCTATTATAGGCAAATTCACCTTCTGGATGTAGATATGGTATTAGATGGCTAGCGTGTCGAAAGCACACATCAGCGCGCATGTCCCTTATTGTTGAACACGCCGTCCCAGACCAGCATGTTGCAACCTGTGAGCCAGCCCCTTCGCAAGCAGCTTCTGATATCGACCTGTTAAGATAAATGTAAAGTTCATTTAAGAACTCTTGTGATAAGTGTTTAATCTCTCGTTTTAAGAGTGCAAGATTTACAATCTATATTATTTGCATCTTTTCTAAAATTCAAAAACTAAAATTTCGTCGATTTTACCTGTTGTATTTTGAAGGAGATTTGAGCATTTTTGGGTTAGAGAGTTTGTCAGAAATTAGGTATATATTTTTAATGTTAAGGATAAATAATTTGGAAATAACAAGAATTAAAATTTATAAACATATATTTGCATTTAATAGAAACCATTGAATCCATTGCGATGAGGTCAAGTTCCCAAAATACTGGCAGCGCTGTATGACCAAACTTATACGAGGTAGCTGTCAGCTTTCGGCCACCAGAATAGATCTATCAACAAATCACGAGCATCCGGGCCCCATGTATCTAAAGTCTTACAACAAATGGCACCGAAAAGTAGATTCTATCTATCCGGTGGTATGCAAGCATCCGCTCTCGCCATTGAAAAGGTACCTTGAATGTGAGATGCTCGTAATATCCCAAAATATATTTTACCCTTTATGTCTGCAACGTCGGACGCGTGTTCGTAGGCCGTAGCCACATTCGGCGTTGCACGAAGTCCAGGCGGCCCACTCCCCCCATTCCGGCTTACTTGGTGCTTCTTTGTGCACCTTACTTTTCACAGCATGCCCTGGCATCGGTTCGCAGACACGGTCGACGCACCACTAAAAAGAAGTATGATGAAATTAAATTTCCATTTATAAATTTTAGTCGATAATAATATTATGTTAGGTCTATTAAAAATAATTCCCACCGTGTGGTATATTGGTGGTAAAAAGGGAGCACGACTATGCTCCCTTTTTACTGGGTCACATTTTTCTACATCAACATTTGTTAGATTCTTTTTTATCCTGTTATTGTTACTCTATTTTTGTGTATAGTAAATGTGATAACAGTAAAAAAAGGATTCTGATTTTGAATTATAAAATAACATTAAGTCAATGATAACTTCTTTAAGCCTTTGGAATTATAAACTGTATATGTCATGATGTTTCAGAGAATATTATAAATAATAAAGAAACTCTCTCAAAGAGAGGCTTATAAAGTTCAGCTCCAGAAAGCGAATAAACACAAAGTAAACGTAATCTTTGAATTTATTTTACCGAGTTTTGACTTTAATCGCTTTAAAATGGAGCAGCTGCTAGGAATTTAAACGGAAGTAGGATTTTTCATTTTTCTTTTCTAGAACTCGAAAAGGAAGGAACGCTTATTCTAGCGGCAAAATTACACAAAGCTTTTTTAGAATTGTCTCGTTTGACCTGACTCTTTTAGTTAGTGTTTGTGGCTTGTTATATTAATTTAAAGTAAAATAACGTCATGTTAATACCCCACTGCCGGACGAATGACAATTTCGTACTAGGGAAAAGAGATTGGTGTTGAGGCTTCCCCAATGTAAAGTAGTCGATTTGCAGAACCATGGCAATTATAGCAGTTATTACTACTGGCCAGTTAAACAAAGACCTGTCGATAATGAGAATTAAGGAAGATTCAGCATGCTGAGAGTGTGGAGTTCGAAGAAATGAGTTGTATTCTATACGTGTATTAAGAAATTTTTTTCGAAATTATAACACCTAAAAAATCATAAACGAAATTCAGCATCTCCTTAAACGCCGTTTATATTCTGCAACCAAGTTTATGGTAAACTAAACTACAGTTTATAAACATATAGAAATATCCAGATATGGAATAACTAATTTGTTTTATACTGTTTATAGAAACTAAATAACGCAATTGTGAAGATACGGATCTGACCTTTGGCCTCGCGCCAAGAAAACCTAAACAAAGAGAAACATAATGAAATCATAAAATTAACAGGTTAAATGACGACACAAAAACCTTCAAAATTATAAGAATGGTGCCAAAACCAACACGGACTTGACTGTCGAGGCCGTTGTGTAAATTATCCTTTGTGTACAAACAACTCGGTTGGACAAATTAATTTGTACATTAAGATGTCAACTGTGTATGTATGATTCAATCCAATGTCGCGTATTCGTTATTATGTCATGTTTTATATAATACTGGAAGGAATCTGTTCCTTCTGTACTGGAAAGAATTAGTATTCGGAGATTAAAAGATAAACTATAATCCAGTTTTAACTGAAAGCTTTTATCGCAAGCGATTCATTTGCTTGAAAAAGGGCAGTATAACTCAGGTATATGTTAATTTTTTGAATATGTATATAAACCCGGTTATTCGACTACATTTTAAGAATAAAAGAAAAAATAATCCAAATAATAACATTATGACCACCCTCATTTTTTACCGAGCTGTCGTAAAACGTAAAAGGTGCGATTAAAGTAATTCGACGCGCCGTGTAGTATCCGGCTGAGTAGATTCGACCGTAAAATACGACTAACGTAAGTTGACGTCAGACAGGTGGCCGGTCGTAAAGTTGTTAAATGCGAATGCTTCTTTTAGTTCGGACAAAAATCGCATAGCCGAGCTAATTTTCTATAAGCAGTTTTTTAAATTTAACTGATAATAATTTTTAGGGACAAAAAATTATGATTAGCAAATATTTATTTTGCTGGAATTAATTTGCACATTATATAATCTGCAAAAAGATGGGATTTGTTAGAGATACGTCTCGTTAAACTTGTTTCGGTGTTAAATTTTACCTTTTAGACGGCAAGCCTTTTAAAACCTTTCGTATCGTTGGAAAGCCATTAAAAGTTTGTCCACGATACTACATTTTCTTTTCGTAAATATTCTTTGAAACTTGAGCTCATAGGATATTGCGATTCGATGTATAGATACGGAGTCATATACTCGTAATTATTAAAAAAAAGTTAATGACTGCAATAACAATATTATTAACTTACTCTAAACTTCTAACTCAATTCACAAAACTGGAATTACCGTTACTTTTTTATTTCCTCACATTGAAAACAAATTTCAAGAATCTATTTATCCTATCGATGGGTTTTCTACTTTTATGTCCAACAGTAAAAACTAGCAATTTTTACGAGGGCCCGCTGTTGCCGTTCGGACAGAGTGTATTAAAGGATCCTTTCAATTGAATCTATGCCAAAATATATTGCAAAAGTCTCTCATTTTTTGTAGGTTTTATTAGAGCTTTCGAGATTATTATTATGATGAGATATTTAAGTATAATCCTACGGACATAATCCAGACTGATGTTATAAATTACAAAGTGTGTTCATTCGTCTATATTTGACAACAACGAATTGACTCTATTTTTGGTACGATGATTTTTGATGGAGAGTAATTTAACTTACTTATTATCGCGGGAATAAAGTGTACGATTTGATAATAGACGTAACAACGAATTAATATATGCACTAATTCTATGTCAAAATCTTAGAGGTCAGAAGGAATAATGAAATTGATGTTATAAATTTAAAAAAAGAGTCCTAAAGAAGATTTGGAATGAAGGACGACGATAGAATATCCAATAATGTAGGGCACTATAATTTTATATACAAAACACAAAAAAGGGAAAAATAGTGTGAAAGAAAAAGAGAGGCCAAGTGTCAGCTTCTAGAGTAAGGAGGAGAGAAAAAGTGTCATGCAGTGTCATAGAAATGAACTCTTCATTAGTGATTAGTGAAATAACCAGTGTAGACAACTACACTGAGTAATCCACTGGTGGGAAAGCTTATGAAATTTTTTCTACTGATCAATGGACATCTACTGGACGCATGATCACAATCATATCAGTTGTGATGTCTGAAATCGACTTAGCTTTACAAGAATTTGTATCACTTGAATCCAGATTCTTCTTAAGGTCTTTGAGATCTCCTGTTTTCTTTATGAGGATCCACGAACTCTGCGCTATTTAGTACGAGTTTGCGAGGCAAGCCAACATCTTGAGATCACATCCCCTTTCAGGTGTTAAAGTTGATAATTATGGTAACGCTACGGTTATATTAAACAGTAATATTTTAGATACTCACTAGATTTAATCCGCAGGGCGTGCCTTCTAAAGGTGGGGCTCGTTTTGATCGGCAGACGTGTGGCAATGAGCGGTGAGCGCACCATAGTCTTGCACAAGACGACCGCACCTTTACGGACTTGCAAACTGAGAATCTATTACAAGAAAATAATCCACATTAATATTATAAGCCGAACGTCTGTCTGTTCGTCTTTCAGTCTGATACGCTTTCACATCTTGTCCGAAATAATTGATGATTTGGTATAATCGTATACCTGGTGGTACGGATATTATGACATTAAATGAATCCACTTATCACTTAAACATATAAAGTAACTAAGGCATAATTCAATTTTCTTAAATATCGAACAAAATAATTGTAATTTAATAGAGATCTGGATTTGTTAGTAATGGTTGACTGACATGACGATCTCGCGCACTTATCCAAAAAGCAGGAAATAACAATTGTATTATTGTTTTGTGTCTCTCCCACCTGAGTATTTAGTATTTAGGTCAAGTTTGGAATAGTATGTTAGGTTACGGTCATTGATCTTAATAAATCGCGTTTATTTAAAAACGTAAAATAATTCCTGTAAATGCTAAAATATGTCACTGAATTAATCTTTTTTTATGAAGGGTGCTGAGGTGTGTAGGTACGTTACATTAAACTTAATATCGTATTGTCAGTACCAGCCTGTATACTGCGTTAATATTTTGTAATACACAATTGAAGACTATATTATAAAAATGCTTGAATTTGAATCCTTATAGCTTCATACAGAACTACGGTTTAATAATATACATTAAAAATGTTTACAAAATTCACCGTCGAGTATTTTGCTAGTTCTTTTCGGTAAGAGCAATATTCCGAATCACTAGTAGTTTCATTAAATCTAATTGCTACTAGACGATTCAAGTGCTTGAAAAAGCTTCCTTATATATAGATTATTTTTATTGGTTTTCATTTGACTTTTATCGTAAACCGCGCTAAATAACTGCATTCCAAAAAATACATTGTAGCATATCAAAATCATCAAGTACTTTAGTCTCGTAAAATTCGTAAGTTGTTCCTAATTGGATTACGATTGCAGATATATCACGTCAATATTTCAAAGTCGATATGAAACAGACGCGCTCGCTTACGATAACTTCGCACTCTGATAACAAGGTAGTGATTTGTGTCCGAAGCATGGTGAGGGAAGCAATACAAATAATCTAAATTTTTCTTAATACTACACATCTTTGATATAGTACTTCTCAATGTATCAAGATATGTAATGTGTTTAGTAAAGTAACGGCCTGTTACTATCCCACTGCTGGGCATAGGCCTCCTCTCTCCGTTTTTGGAGAGAAGGATTGGAGCTAAGACCTACCACGCTGCTCCAGTGCGGATTGGTCCCTAAAATTCTCTAGAGATACGCAGGTTTCCTCACGATGTTTTTCTTCACCGAAAAGCGTGTGATAAATTACAATTATCTATTAGACACATAAGTTTTAATAGAAAAACTCATTGGTGTCTACCCGGGTTTTAATCCATGATCGTCTCTAGAGATTTACACGGTCGCACCGCTGGGCTATCGCAGCTTCTGTTTAGTAACTCTATATTTAAATTCTTGTTTCAAAAAAAAATTTAGCAATCACTCCCTTTTTCTTACCGAGGTGTCGTAAAATACGATAAAGGTAAGTTGACGTCATGCAGGCGGTCTGTCGTAAAAATGCAGCCAAATCATGTGACAGCAAGTTTATAACATGTTGTTCCGACCCCACTTAGAGTGGTATAAGAGTAGGACGATGATTAAATAAATAGTTTTTATTCACATAAATCAGTATTTTTAAATTTTTTTTAGTAATTTTATATATTTATTATCATTGATTAATATTGTTTCGTTCTAAATCTTGATTACATTTATTATATTTATTTGACTGTTGTTTTATGGAAATAACTAAATATGGGAGGTACAAAGTTATAATATATATAATACAAAATGATTTTTTTAGTTGTGCATAGATAAATCTAATAAGATAATCTCAGAGTGATAAAGAAAACCGGTCTTCTAATTCGTATTACAAAGCAAATAATTTTACCAACTTTTAGCAATTTTGCAAATTTTTAATCAAAATTACAGCATGTTCAATAATGATTAGAAAAAAATATGACTCACAACCTAGTTTTTTATACTGTCCCAGTTAAAATGACGACATCGAGACTCAGTATATTACGATACGAAATGGTTGAATGTCTAAAATGTTGGCTGGATTTTCCAGATTTTAATTAAAAGAGAAATTATGGTACATCAAAACCGCAAGCTTATAGCGTATGCAACATCAACGTAAAAATAGAAAATATATACGCTTGAATTGAGGTGCCAAATTTGAAAAATATATCGCTACACTAGTTCACTAAGAGCAAAATGATTATAAATATTTTTCCTTACTTAATCATTATTCATCATCTGCCTGCCCTTATCCCACTCTTAAGTGGGTTCGGCCTGACATGTTGTTACTTGGTTAGGTATTTTACGATCAGCCGTCCACCTGACGTCAACTTACCTTTCGCCTTTCACGACACCTCGGTAAGAAATGAGGATTGACTATTCTACTCAGCCGGATACCACACAGCGGTTTTCCTTAATCAAGCAATTGCGCTAGTTTGTTATACAGCCATCATTCATATAATTATACAAACAAAATACTTCGAATGAAATCACTGATTGATAAACATTATAATAATATCATATGAAATATATTACTATAAAAATTCGGTAAAGAAAGTCCATTCAAAATGAAATGCTTACATCTTTTATTTAATAAGTTGCGCTGGGCCTGCGATGACAATAAATCTTACGGGACACGAGCCACCGCGTTTATGTTAAATGTCCCAATACACAATACAGCGTGTTTCCGTGGCAGCTTCAGGTACTCAGCGACCAAGTGTTGGAATAATTTGCCGCCACCGATTCGCGACAGCCTAACAGTTCAACATTTCAGATCACAATACAAATCATATTTGCTTACTGTTCAAATACAGGACTAATTTATAATTTTTTAATTATCTTCTTTTTTTTTTTAATTATAAATATTACACTTTTCCTTATATAATCAATTATTTTTTCAATCTTTTTTTTATTTTTTATTTCTTTCAATCGTGGTTATTTCAATGTCGTCGCTATCTCGATTAATTTTCAAATTCTAATTGTTCTTTATTCATGTAAACTTATAAGTAAGTGCTTTTGAACCGTCAATTCTACTGCTGGTTCGGAAAGCTATTCCTTCCGAGAAGAGCCAGCAAGAAGCCCGACAGTTGCTCTTTTTAAAACATAATGCTTATTACTGGTTACATTTCGTTATTACTGTTCTGGGCAGGGTCGAAGAGTAGCTATATCAACACATTCCCATCATCTAAGTAATCCTCAACAGTATATTAGGCCTCTTTGTAACAGTGTTTTTAACTGCTGTAATGGCAAAGCTAAAATTGATTGCGGAATTTCATTATAGAATCTTATACCCTAACACACAAACGTCGTATGTACTTTTGCAAGGCGCAATGCAGGACCCGTGAAATTAGATCACTTAAAATATATTGAGGCATCAGCTTAAATTTCTGAAAATTATGTGTTTTATGTTCCAGCTGATTCTGCCATTAGTTACTTGGTGTCTATTTATCTGGAGACCACTGAAAATCAGCAGTGAGGCTAAGGCTTCCAGCCTGAGTGGCCATCCTTTTCGACTTTTCACACAGCTGTACTTGGTGTTTACTTTAATTATTAGGTTTATACTCAAATTTACATTTATGTATAATTAATAACTTGTAATGTGTATTTATAAGGTGTATACTTGTAAAGTTGTGAAAGTCGAATAAAGATCTTCTTATTCTTATTCTTATTCTTTTAAATATACACGACTAAACTCAAATACATCAGAATTCATAATATTTATAATAAATAAGTATTCCAAAATACTTATTTATTTAACAAACATTTACAGAATTAGAGTCAACAGGAACTGTCTAATAAATATTTTGATAAGAGTTGTTAAGAATATCTCATTTCTGGCTAAGAAATTGTTTTCATAAGTACTTCTATAACTCCATTGTTATATACGCTTGCTTTTACGTCAAAAGTCTTCCACTAAATTTGAATTAATCATACTACTAATTTTAATAATTTTAATTAAGTCTTATTCTAATTTGAATTGAATATTTATTCGGAAATTACATAAAACGGTTGATATTGTAGGTTTTTCAAATATTTGCAAACCCAATATGCAAGCAAAAATTTACATATAAACGGTTAAACGTACTATAAATTGCAATAGTTTCGCGCAAAAGTTATTCATGAGCATGTTGACTCTATTTGCATATATGTTACACCACATCGAGCGTAAATTTTGTTTAACGAGAGTGGAAGTTTTGAACGTATTTAGTTTAACATGACATAAACGTAAAAGTTTTCAATCTCCATAAAAGAATAGGATATAAATGGGTAAGACATTTAAATTTAATCAAAATGTTGCAAAAAATGCGAGTAATAAGTAAGCGATTCGGGTTTTTATTTAAAATAGCATCTCTTCCGCTTTTTGAGTTCTTACCTCCCTACATAATTAAATATAGACCCAATTTCTCTTCTTCACGAGCGATTGGCGAATGGAATTTCAATATATTTGAATATTTAATCAAGATCGGGTCTCTACCTCAACTACAAATACATACTTTGAATTTACATAGTATCGTGTACAGTTTATAAACTTACCCTTCTCCAAATTCAGTGCGGCACTGCTCATCCATAGTGAATACATAGTTAGAGAGCTCTTTTGCACCTCCGAGCTCGACACCCTCGTCCCGACTTCTTTCACGGAGGCACCACCATTTCCTACATATTACATAAAGTATGTATTGTATCTGTATTGCTTTATTAACACATACTTTTAATCAATTGACTACGTAAGTAAGATCCGACTATACTGTACTTACTCGTACTTATAGTATAGTCGGGTTAGTATATTATATTTGAAGTTTCCTTATTCATGACAGATCGTTGAACACTGAAGATTCAAACGAAGATTTGGGATGGGCAGATGGACGTAATCCATTATCGCTGGATGAGAAAACAAGGAATCTGAGTGCTTTCCTATCATAGTCCAATTAGAAAGAGAACAGAACATAGGAGCAACAGAAGCCATGATACATGAGCCATGAGAGTTACTTATAAGCTCAAATAAGACAATAGACAGAAGAGCACAGTCACTATGGTTGGATAACGTTGCTATAAACATTTATGGAGTAGTCATAAAGGGGAAATATAAAAAGAAAATGCACTGCATAAACATGGAGGAGTGGATGATATTGATATATAATTCAATATTAAATAAAACAGATATTGAGGATTACAGCATGGTTGAAACTTGTATGGTAACATGCCATAAACGGTTGAGATAATAAGGTAGCACTATATGTTTTTGCGTGGACAGGTTTTTAGCCCTGTATAATTATTTAATGTATTTCAAATGTGGACACAATGTGTGGAAACATGTTGGAATGACATATACACTATAACGTAATCAGCGAAATATTGTTTTGATGTTATTTATCATTACGACTTTGAGGTAACGCGTTATGAGTAATTTGGTAGAGTCCACCATATAAATGAAGATTTCATAGTTCTGTTGTGTATGGTTTATTTATTTCTTTCTCTCTTTATTGAACATACATATTGTTAGAAAAGAGAAAAAAATAAAATAGCACATCTACAAAGGCGGACTTATCCCTAAAAAATTTTTCCCGTCAACGTTTAAGTAACAAAAGGATAAGAAATGAAATACGGGTAATATAGAAAGAAAGAAAAAGAAAAATACCGAAAAACTATGAACCTAGATTAATATAAAATAATTAAATATCAACAGACATACAAAATCTACTACAGAAGTAGATTTCATAGCACTAGATCGAATGAAACCCATTCAATACGTATAAGCAGCGTACTAAAATTAAATAATGCAACTCATATGCTGGTTTGGTCTTTAAAGAATTTACCCACACCTTTAAGTATATCTCAAATTTTTGTATCAAAGATACAAAGAGATGCTCTTTTCAGATACTAACTGTTACAGATTTTGTACAAACTTTGATTTCTCATGAAACTGCTGTTTTGAGCACGACGACCAAGCGTAGTTGTGTAGCGTTGCAAGGACTGTAGGCGCCATTACAGATCCTCGAAGGCCCTCAGCCTCGCACTGTTCTTCTCCATCGTGTGTAAGTCCCAATCTAAAAGTAAGAAAAAAAGGTGTTTTTTTTCGACTTGACTATACCTATGCTGTTAGCCCTAACGGCTTTTACAGCGTCACCGGGCGGGGCGGGCGAGCGCAGAAGCATCGCCGAAAGAAAAAAACGTTATCTTTAATATTTTGACTGGCTCGTTGGCGCAGTGGGTAGTGACCCTGCCTACAGCTTCGCGGGTCGCGGGTTCGCTTCCCACCGAGGGCCACCATATTCTATAAATGAATTTGTTGGTCTATGAGCCTGGGTGTATATTTGTATTTAAGAATGTATTTAAAAATATATAAGCATATATTCACCAGTTGTCTGTCTACCATAACACAAGTATTAAGTTACTTACTTTGGGGACGGACGACCGTGTGTGTTTTAATAAAAAAAAAATATATTTAACGATTTTCATGAAAATCAGCATGTATTTGAGGCGTTTGAGGGTGATGACTCAATCTAGCTAGGTTTTATTTAAAAAATATCGTTTTAGACATAGATATACAAAATAGCAAAAGAATTCAAAAGTTAATTGTACTGTAATTTGTAAAGTTGTCATAGCTTTGTGGGGATCGGGCGGACTATAGAAGTGAAAATACCCGGGATCGAGTCCCGAATATCACCAAGCCTTTTTTTTCTTTTTTAATTACATTTTTATAACATTTAATAAAATTACTGAGCAAGGCTCGGTGACGCAAGTACTGTTTTTGAAGTTAATACGTATAAAAGACTTAAGTTAAATGATAATATCGCTCAAAGGCAATAGTGGCGCAGCTCAAAAAACACGGTATTAGTAATAGGGGCAATTTTAAATACATAGTCTTTTCTGCAGCAATACCGGCAGAACATATAATTTTATAAAAGGCCTTTAGTTTAGGCAAACTTAAGCATTTTTATGCATTTACCACAGCAATGAAAACTTAAACCCATTTATTTGAGATAACTCAAAAAATGTTTTTTAAGTTGTGCCACTATTGCAGCGCATGAGCGATATAATCAACAAGTTATGTGGGAATTATTATTCTGTTATATAGCTTTTACCCGCAACGTTCGTTATCGTGGACTGTTGTCGCGTGAAAGGTTGATAATAGATGACGCTTTTCAATGTCATCCTGTTCCTGTAGAATTAACAGTATTTCTATAGCTAACACACCGGTGTATAAGGAATAATTGTGAAAGAGTAACGAACATACATCCATACTCACAAGCTTTCGCATTTATAATATTATTAGGACTATTAAGAGACTACAGTTGTTCATTAGTGTCTTAATAACATCGGATACAGTACGGGTACAGCACTGAAGGATGCTTTTAGTTTAAAAGCAATTCGCTTAACATACATCAAATGGTAACAAAGGCAAACTACGATAAGTTTGACCTTGTCAACGTAATTAGTATGTCAAGATCAAAGGAAACTTAACTGAAGTTTATTTAAGTGGTGCGACAGCGATTAATAAAATATTTGATGTTCATTCAATCAATTTAAATAAATAAATATATGTGACACTTACACACACTGTCGTCCGTTTCCAAAGTAAGTAATTTAATACTTGTGTTATGGGTGCGAGACAACTGGTGAATATATGTAATACATATATAATTTTTAAATACATACTAACATACAAATATACACCCAGGCTCGAAGAACCAACAAATTCTTTTTATAGAAAATGTTGGCCCTCGGCGGAAATCGACCCCACGATTCGCGGCGCTGAAGGCAGGATCACTACCCACTGCGCCAACGCGCCAGTCAAAGGCCAGTCAATTTATGTACGGTGAAACCTCCATATAATTTTTAAAGATCATTACAAAATAAATTACCGAACAAAATAGACTAGGAGAGAAAGTCATCATCATTTCCTGCCCTAATTCCACTTTTAGTGGAGTCGGTACAACATGTTGTAACAAGATTCGGCTAGGTATTTTACGACCGGCCGCCTGCCTGACGTCAACTTACCGAAGTCACCTTTTGCGACACCACGGTAAGAAATGAGGCTGATCTATTCTACTCAACCGGACACCACACGGCGGAGACTAAGAAAGAAAGAAACGAATCAAAAATCGCGACTAAAAAGAGAATCATATCATCATATGATTATATTTAGTAAAGTAAATGTTATTTATCATAGATAAAAATAAGTATATGACTATTAGAAGTAAATGAGGTATTTAGCTTTAACAATGGGATCTTAACAGGATGTTACTTCATAGATGGCGCTGAACTTATATAGTAAGATTAATGGTTAATTTGAATGATTCACATAATTAAGCCAAATGATTCATTGAAAACACGCACAATGCCTCGCTTTTTATTGAAGTGAGGATATGTGATGATTGAATGTACGCTAATAGGGTTACTACATTTTTGAGTTCGGCAGGACAGAATATAGAAATGTTAGAATCATATTTGTATAAATAAATTGAAATCAAAATTAGCCAATAAACTGTATAAAAAAAACAACTAATTTTGGAAATTTATTGTAATTACCAAAATGGTAAGTAAATTCATGCCACGCTTTTACTTAGTGCTAGCTACTTTTTATTCTATTAATTTAAAAAAATGCTTCATTGGTCATGATTGAACAGTTGATACATATTATGAAGTATGATATATAATACATTACGTAATATACAATTACAATCATCGGTTATTACAATGCTTTATTTTGTATTTATTTTAAACTTTGGAATTGTGTTATTAACCTATATTTGTTGAAAGAACTGTTTATGAAATAACCGCATATTAAGTATGATTTTTGATAAAATATTGTATCAACGTTGAACGTATCCTGATTGGTCAATATAATAAATTATAACGTATAAATGTACGATGATAATAATAAAATATATTTTTTTATAATTAATTCAGAATTTGATTTTGAAACACATGTCATTTGCATGCACAAAAATGCATTTGTTAAAAAACATATTGGAATATCCTGAACTCATATGACTTTATTGTTACACTATGCCAATTGCCAACTTTCAGCCTGCCACGAATTGATAAAAACCATCATCAAAGGAACGCCGCAGTGAGCGAAACTCAGGCGTATTATAAAGGAGATAATTATTTTGTCACGGAGGGGGACCGCAGACACACGACTATTGTAAACAAAAAAGTAAACATTACAATAAATTATAGTCTTAGTTCGTTATTTTAAGATTTGATAAATTTGATGCTCCCTAATTTGTAGAGTTCCTTGGTCTATTTTGGTATTAAATTTAATCAGTTAATTCCATAAATAACTTTGCGAATGTCAAAGAAGATGGTAGCTACGAAGGAGTCAGTTTCGTGAATTTAATATAGAGCCGAAACTATAAAAATGAAATAAAAACCTTTAAAAAAGTTATCAACCACATCTACACATTTTAAATAAGAAAGGTTATTGTTTTATTATGTTCTGTTTGCGTTGATATATCTGTCATTAAATCACACAGGCATGACAAGTGATTCGTACTGTATGACATAATTGTTCCATTAATAAGCTGTTGGTATACATAAATAAATATAAATCAAATAAGCAGGCCATTCCCCTTATCCCACTCAAAGTGGGGTCGGCACAACGTATTATATGTTGACATATGATTTGGCTACGTATTTTACGATCAGCTGCCTGACGTTAACTTACCTTTATCGTATTTACGAAACCTAACCGGTAAGAAAGAGGGTGGTCCATTCTACTCGGTTAGATACCACACGGCGGGTCGACTTACCTTAGTCACCTTTTACGACAACTCGGTAGATGAGGGTGGTCTATCCTACTCAGCCGAATACCACACGTAATATAAATCAGACTAAGCACAAGAAAGAATCTAATCTAGGAACTTAATTAATCCCAATAGCTTGTTTAAAACTATTAATGTAGCTGAAATTCTAGTTAGTCAGATCATACGACTGTCTATGATGAATCAATGACACAAGCGAAAACAGTGACGCATGTCTACTTTGCTTTTCAATCAGACCAATCTATTTTCAGGACTTCAGTGAGATTAACAGGACATTCGAGCCGGTATATGTTTTCATATACATAAAATGAGAGTAAGATTTATCTCAGACTTTCATTAAGTAAAGTATGGTTTCTGTATTGGCCTTTGTTTTACAGTATACCTAATAGTGAAATCCTACCTAATCCCTTATCTAAGCTTTGATTATTTCATTCAAAGGAGATTTGCTTTTGCCCAGTAGTGGGTTAGTAAAAATACTTACTAATTATTAAGTAATACGCTAAATTGACGATAATAATAAAAATATGATATCTTACATATAAGCATAAGACATCCGTCATAAACCACCGTTATCAACGCGTTACTCAAAAGTTTGTTCTATATTTAGGTTAGACCGATAAGCTTTTGCAAGAATCATAACTCACTGTCTCACTTGTAACATTATACACGTGTAACAGACAACCAAATATAGAACACAGTTTCTAGGACAACCATTTTTGTATACGTAATGCGGCTACGATTGCCTAGGTAAGATTACCTACTAATTACGGCAAATTGAATAATAATTAAGACATGATGGCCGAGTGATAGAGTAATCTTATCAAGGGATCTCAATTAAAACCCAGGCAGGCGCGTATGACTTTTCTGTTCTGTTATGTTCTTAAACAATACAAATTGTGCCCGCAGCTTCAACAGCTTGGAAATCAGCGTGTTATAAAGTTTTTCACGCGTAAATCCCAACCCCACGGGAATTCTTGGACGAAAAGTATTGTACATGTTGCCCCACAACCTCTTCTATCTTCAAGTGAAAGTCCCGTAAAAATCGGTAGAGTCGTTCCAAAAACCTTACAAAAATCCATCATCCTACTGCCCTTATACCACTGAAAAATGGGATCCCACGGCACAACATGTTGTCACACGATTTGGATACGTATTTTACAACCAGCCGCCTGCCTGACATCAACTTACCTTGGTCGTATTTTGCACACTTGGGTAAGAAATAGGGTGGTCTATTCTACTCAAGAGGATACCACAAGGAGTGTCATCTTACCTTTGTCACCTTTTACGACACCTCCATTTCTTACTGAGGTGTCGTAAAAGGCGACTAAAATAAGTTGACGTTAGGGAAGCGGCCGGTCGTAAAATAGCTACACATGTTGTACATGTTGTGCCGACCCTACTTAGAGTGGGATAAGGGCACAAGAATGGAATACTATAAACTCTGATTAGAAAATATGGAATACTATAAAATTAGAAACTTTTTTGAAGATGTAAAAAAGAACATTACATAAATTCGTAAATTCATAACAAATAAAATTAGAAGTAACAAAAGTCAATTAACAAAAAATACAATGAAAGCTGAAAGCAATGACTTAAAGTTGGTTTTATGGGAAATGTACTCTAAAACTAAGATGACAGTATAACCATTCTACTGTCTCTAAGAGATTGCTAGGGCGAATCTTCCGATTTACGACTACTTTCGACAACTTTAGATGCAATGAAGGGTTCAAATAGCCTAGGGCTGGGATAACATTTGTCGGGCTTACTACATTTTATTATTTGTTGCTATAATTTATTTAATAAATAAAATAAGCGCAAATAAATAACAAATAATGTTTTCTTATAGTATTGTCACACTAGCATACAAGTAAGACAAATATTAATTATAACGATAAATTTTCATTTATTTTGTAAAAGTGAATTTTTATTCAAAGAAAATTTACCTTATATGGATTGGATGGCTTATAGTCTAATAATATTTACGTATGTACTGTATTACGGAAATACCTAAAAATAACTACCAATAAATGAACGACTAGTATATTTCAATTGAATATAATATCTTCTGATGGCTAGAGCAAGGTGTTAGTAATTACATTTAATAACGTAATTCTGAACTAAACGTAATTAATTTCAATATAGGTCTGATAGGAAAAGAAATCTTAAATAATTAATTTTATATAAAATAATCGAAATTCGGTGCCTAAACATCTATCGGTATTTTGAAAAAGAGGAATTGCAAATATCTGCATATAGATATGCGTTATTGCATCAGGTGTTAGTAAAACCAGTGACTTGGCAATACGCCGGTGTAATAGGATATATAAATGATCTACATAAAGGCTAATGACTCGCAACGCCTTTAATGTGATGTTACTTGTTTTTCCGTTACCACAAATGAAACACTTTAATGAAGAACGCATGAAAACCAAAGCATAAACGTTATATTCAGAAGGATCTACCATTTTGGCACCACCTACTGATTTTAAGTTCAATAAACTTCAACAAAGTTCCAATAAAAGGATACTAAGGAAAAGTTTGTAATTCATAAGTATAAGTATTAAAAGTCATTTAAAAAAGAACCTATAGCCAATCCATTTAATTTTATAAAGTTATATTCCTTGCTCCGAAGTAAACATCGCAAACATGACATCAACCTTATTATTGATTTTTAAAAATAATGTTCTCTACACTAAAGAAGTCATGTAAGACCTGCAAAATATAATACAAGAAAATAATCAATTGTAGTTCCGTGCCCGATACTAATTTCTTCAATAACATTACGGCCCAAATGACATCTCGGAAGTTAATATATTGTTTTGTCACTCACAATACAATATTGCGGCTATACACTCTAACCCGAGAACACGCGCTATGTCTTGACCGACACTTCGAGAGTAAAAAGCGACACACTCGCCAATTGTGCGAGATGGCCTGAGACTCTTTGACTCAGACAAAAAGCCAATCCGAGAGCTGGCGATACACCCTGAGACTTACGGAGATAAGTCGAGAGCTACTCTGTACACTCTCATAGGCATGTCTCGTAATGTCTCGCGGAGATTGTATAGCCGCCATTAAGCTTCATCCTATGTAGGGTATTATTGAAGTATTTTGAAATGTCGCTTAAAAGTAATATATATGAGTATGGCTTGTTTACAATCCGTCTGGACATCTATTGCTTCTTGTATGCCTATTGCTTTTAGTGTATAGTTGTAACTCTATGAAAAAACGTTTTCATTACGTTGATAGTCGTCGTTATTTTAAACTAGCTTTTACCCGCAACTTCGTTTGCGTGGACTGTTGGCTCGTGATAGGTTGACAATGGCGCGTTTCATTTTCATCCTATTCCTGTAGAATTAACAGGATTTCTGTATCCTAAATGTTACCCCAATTTGTAAGGATTAATTGTGCTAAATTTCATCGATATTGGTTCAGCGGATTCGCCGTGAAAGAGTAGCAAACATACATCTATACTCACAAACTTTCGCATTTATAATATTAGTAGGATAGGATAGGATTTCGAATACTACAGAGTCATCAATATATAATGTTCCCGGTAGGGCTATTGGGTGGAGGGAGGGGTCTAGAGTAATTAAAAAAATAAATAATAAAAAATAAGATATCAAGTACGTAGGTACTATCTTATATTCATTTTTAATGAAAGCTACAAAAGAAATCATTGTATTTTCTTTGAAGCTCGCGAATCACTAAATCACAAAAAACCATTCACAATTTTACGGGCACATTCAACACGTACTTTTTATTAGTAAATGCGAATTTTATGACCAATTAAAAATTTCCTAACCACGATATTACTCGTTAAAATAACGAGGGGTCCTCACCTTAAAAATGTGGTTACAACAGTAACGGAAAAATACTCTCTCTTCTGATGTTCTTATATACTAATAAAATATAGGATATACCTATAGTTTTATAATTTCGATGACTATTTTTCGGGGACTATTTTTTTTCACACGCTTAGTATTAATGTGACCGAATTTGAGATAGTTTTGTCGCAAATTGATAATGAATATCATATACATTTAATTAGACTAAGTTAAATAAGATTTACTTAGGAATATTAAAAGATTAACTTAAATAATTAGACATAGATATTTTGGAGACTAAAAAAAAGTAAAGTAACGATCTGTTACTATCCCACTGTTGGGCATTAGCCTCCTCTGTAGGTTTATGGAGAGAATAATTTTAGCTTAGGTTGGCCCACGCTGCCGCTACCAATGCGGATTGGTAGGTTACACATATCTCTAGAATTCTCTAGAGATATGCAGGTTTCCTCACGATGTTTTAACACCGAAAAGCGTGTGATTAACTCTGATTATTAATTAGACACATAAGTTTAACAGAAAAACTCATTGGTGTCTTCCTGGGATTGGAATCCGTGACTCCTCGAAAGAGTCGCACGGTCACACCCCTGGGCTATCACAGCTTTTTTTCTTTTTGGGAGAATACTCGTATTTATTCCAATGTGCCGTGTGGTATGAGTAGAATAGACCACTCTCTTTCTTACCTACGTGTCGTAAAAGCGATTAAGGTAATTTGACATCAGGCAGGCGACCGAGCGTAAAATACGTAGCAAAAACATGTGACAACAAGTTTGTAACATGTGCCGACACCACTTACAGTGGATTAGGACAGGAGAATGAATGACTCGTATTTATTTGAGTGTAGCAAGTACATGTATAACCTAAAGATTTATTTAGCAAGCTAATCACGCGTAGATCGAATCTACTTATAGCTAATCACTTATTGCCGGTGTAACGTTTGCAGATATATTTATAACATTATGTCATTGCTCAATCAATCGGATCAAAATAGACTCTGATCCGAATCATCTCTGTGCATCGGGTCGCTCTATATAAACTTTTTTTGTCTAATCAAGAAAATATATTATACTGAAGGTTAAATATACAATCAAAAATAATAATAGAATAGACCACCCTCATTTCTTACCGAGGTGTCGTAAAAGGCGACCAAGGTAAGTTAACGTCAGGCAGGCGGCCGGTTGTTAAATACGTAGCCAAATAATGTGACAACATGTTTATAATATGTTCTGCCGGCCCCACTTTCCACGTTCTTTTACTTCACCATTTTCACGTTGTTTTACTTCACCGAAAAGCCTGAGATAATTTGCAATTATTAATTAAACGCATAAGTTTTAACAGAATAAGTTAGTGGTGGCCCGGATTTGTAACTGTGACCCTCTCGAAAGAGTCGCACGGTCTCACTGCTGCGCTACCAAGGCTTGATACTGCAGTAATTAGAAAGTAATTATAAATATATGAAAGGACTAATGCCTATAAACATCAAAGAAATCGAGGGCATTCGCGTAAGATAATTTCTAAATTCCAGCAGCTAATACTACTTATCTTTCTTCCTAATATTTCTGCTCACAAACAATAACCAAGGAAAGTAGAATATCCTACTTTCCTTGGTCATCATCATAAGCCATCATGACTTAAAAGTCTATAGTAATTAATTATTAATATAAAATAATATAAACTCAATCAAGACAATGATGAATGAAATCAATACTAATTAGTATCAATAACAATAAAATTAAAGTGCTATTGATTTATAAAAGCTCATTGTATTGTACTATATAGCACAAGTTTCACTCTCAGTAGGCGGGGAAGACGGTATTCATGACTAAAACATTTATTATAAGGCGATTTACAGAGTAAACAAAGGAATTATGCGTACAATTTCTGTGATAGAATTTTTCGCACTTAATCTCAAAATCCTTAAGACGAAAATCCTTGTTCTAAATTAACAGATTATTTGTTACTTATGTAGCTTATTTTTCGTTTTAGTTTATCAATAAAATGATTCACCATCCTCCTGCCCCTATCCCACTCTCAGTGGGGTCGGCACAACATGTTATAAACATGCTGTCACATGAGTTGGCTGCGTTTTTAAGACGTGCCGCCTGCCTGACGGCAACTTAAAAGTCTCTTACCTTAGTCGTATTTTACGACACTTCGGTAAGAAATGAGGGTGGTCTATTCTACTAAACCGGATACCACTAGGTGGGTCAACTTCCCTTAGCCGCCTTTTGTGACGCTTCCGTAACAAAAGAGGGTGGTTAATTCTACTCAACAGTATACTACAAGGCGGGTCGACTTACCTTAGTCGCCTTCTACGACACCTCGGTAAGAAATAAGGGTAGTCTATTCTATTATTAATTTTGATTTTTATTAATATAATTGTATATTTAACCTGAAGGTTAAATATGCAATTATAGTAATATTATTGATTAAACAAAAAAAAGTTTAAGTAAATAAGGGTAGTCTATTCTTCTCAGTCGGATATTAAAGGGCATTTTGTTTTTTAAGTTTACCATCGTAAGCAAAAAAACTCCCTTATTGTATGTACTACATTCTATTTCACCATTCATATAGAAATACTAATTACTGTTCTAAGAGGGACTCGTCTAACGAAGGACTAAACTCCTAGTACTAATAGAGCTTGAAAACTAATTAATGGTTGTCAAAGGAGCCTTTGTAACTTACAATGCAGTGGAAGTACTAATTACAGTCTGGACCTTACGTACTCGTATTAATCTGTCATACTAAAACTATCTAAATCTGGTTATATTAACATTACTTAGAAGAATGTATTTTGAAAATTAATTTTAGTATTTTTCCATTAAATTGACCAATTGAGAATTGATTGAGAGAATCAAGGAGTACATGCTGTTGTAGCCCAGCGATAACACCGTGCCACTCTTTCGAGGAGGTCATGGGTTCAAACCCGGGCAGACACCAATGAGTTTTCTGTTAAAACTTATGTGTCTATTTGATAGTTGCAATTTATCACACGCTTTACGGTGAAGGAAAACATCGTGAGGAAACCTGCATATCTCTAGAGAATTCTGGAGATATGTGTAGCCTACCAATCCGCATTGGTAGGTCTTAGCTCCAATCCTTCTCTCCAAAAACGGAGAGAAGAGGCCTATTCCCAGCAGCGGGAGAGTAACAGGCTGCTACTTACTTACTTACAATTGAGTCCCTGTTGAGTGATCATCCTCCTGCCCTCATCTCACACTAAGTGGGGTCGGCATGTTGTCGTCGGCAACATGTTACAATCATGTCACATGATTTAGCTACTTATTTTACGACTGTCCTGTCTAACATCAACTTACCTTATTCGTACTGATACTTCGGTAAGAAAGAGGGTGGTGAATTCTACTCAACCGGATATTTATCTAAATTATTTATATATTAGTAGCATCTTTTAATCTTTTTATTTTACTCCGTCTACTTACTGGCATACCAAATAGAATTAATAAATAGTAAAATAAAACAAGCGATAGTTCAAAGTTGTATCTTCCCCTTTTACGCTTTTGCCTTTTGCAGTTAAATTTAAAAAGACGAAAAAGTTAAAAGCACTCGAGTTCTGATGAAAGGCATCCGATTTCTAAATAAGTGCCTCTCAAAACGGGATACGTTTTGTCTATCTGGTGTTAGCAATGCTTTATACTAGTACTGTTTGAGTGGAAGTTCGTATTGCACTTGATTTGTGATAAATAATACATTAAATATTCAAGAAAGCTGAATTTACGATAGCTTATGAAAACAGTATGTATTACTACTATAATATTAATTTATTCGAATATGTGTACGCACGTACGTGTTGTGCTGACCCCCACATAAAGTGGGATAAGAGCCATGTTATGATGATATTTGGCCAGGTATTTTACGAACGGCTGCCTAACGTCAACTTACCTTTGTCACCTTTTACGACATTTCGGTAAAAATAAATATGGTCTATTCTACTTAAGTGGATACCACACGACAGGTAAACTTACCTTAGTGGCCTTGTATGACATCTCGGTAAGAAATGTGGGTGGTCTATTCTATTTATACGGATACCACACGGCACAAACGATCCATTTTCATTTAAATTAATTTTACTTAATATTTACTAATTTTTAAATTTTACACCTATATTATCTATTTGGCTCGAAGAGATCTCGATTCAGGAATAAGCCCGTTATTGTACACTGATAACATTTGATTTTTTATAATTTTTGTATTAGTTTGTGTGCGCAATAAAGAGTAACAAACAGAAAAAACATAGTACTGATTCATATTAATAAACACAAACTAATTTTAACATACAATTTACTGTCGGGCTTTTGTCTGTCTGCATTAAATTGGTATAAAGATGTGACAGCGCGATAACGCAAGTCGGCGTAGATAAATGACCGTCCGATCGGTGTGCTTCAAGAGTGATTGACACTTTGGTACAGCGGCTGCTAGAAATGCGTGACTCAACTATTCATACTTTATACCAATAATATATATAGCAGTATCTATACTAACATATAAAACTGAAAAGTTGGTTTTTTTGAACGCGCTAATCTCAGGAACTACAGGACTGACTTGAAAAATTGTTTGAGTGTAAGATAGTCCATTTATAGATAAAGGCTATGGACTATATAACATCGCGCTAAGATAAATAGGAGAGAAGCAGCAATAAAAATTATTGCGAAAACGTCAAAATTTAAAGCTTTCTTTACGTACGCTAAGTAAACGGTGAAAGTTATTCAAAAATCATGTGTTACAAAATTGTTCCCTCTAAAAGTTATAAGTAAGGTTCGCGACAGCATATATCTAGCTTTTAAGGTTAACCTTCTTTAACTATTTTTATGGTTATCAAAATACTAAATTAATATTTCCACGCGGGCGGAGCGGCTGGCGATTGCTAGTATTTTATAAAGAAATATGTAAACATCCATTGGAACCAAGATGGCCGACAGTTGTTTGGTTATTATTAAGTTTATCGAAAGTAAACCCTTAATCTGCAATCTGTCGAGTGCAAAGATAACAGATTTGATCGGCTTAGATTTAAGTAAATTTTTAATATTAAATTTGCGTTATTTCCAACATTTGCGTTCATTTACAGCATTTATTTTAAGTTGACCCACCGTGTGGTATCCGGTTTAGTAGAATAGACCACCTTCTTTCGTACCCAGGTGTCATTAAATACGACTTGGGTAAGTTGACGTCAGGAAGGCGGCCGGTCGTAAAAACGCAGCCAAATCATATGACAGCATGTTAATAAACATTTGTGCCGACCCCACTTAGAGTGGGATAAGGACAGGAGGTTGAAATGTTAAAATACTCGAAGAAAAAACAGGATTCTTAATCCTGTATTAACATACAGGATAACAAGGAAACAGTAGCCCGGTAAGCTTCAATTGTAACAAATTTTATCTTTATTGTTCTACAGGATGATATGTGAAAGTGTAACATATATAGACGACAAACAGACACATTGGTACTATTAGTATAAATATTTAAATAAAAAAATAAATATTCTGTAAATAGTTGAAACCGCACATAGTTGCCCGCGTTAATTCATTAATTAACTATTTAAATTAAGTCTACGAATTGGTTTTCCTGTAAACAAAGTTGAAACGTTTACGAAACCGGTGTTTGTCTGTCGTCACTAACGCAAAGGGAATATTTATTAGTCGTCCCATGTGTGCAGCTGGGTTAAAGGGAGCAATGCTATTTATAATATAACGCTTTAGGAGAGCAAATTAGAGCACAGTACGTGACGTCTTGTTCATTCACTGCAAACATGTATGCACTCGCGATTTTAATTAAAATGTTCGTATTTAACGAGCTTTTAAATGCAGCAATTATTCTCTTTACATGCGAGAGGTTTTCAGATCTGAGGCTTTTAGGTTTTCATTGATTTGTATAATTAACTTTAGGAAATCGCTCAGATATTTGTGACATTATACACGTTAACATTACTTCGATGTTAATTATACTAAATGGTCTAGTCAATTTACGTTCTTATATTGCTTAAAAATGGGCAAGAGATTTAATTTTCTTGGAGAGTAAATCGAAAAGTTTTTATAACTTAAACCGACCTGGGTTCAAACGCGGATTCATAGGTTTCATATCCTAGAAACTATTTAAAGGATATGCAAATTTTATTACGATACCTAGCTTTTACCAGCAACTTCGCTTGCGTGGACTGTTATCGCGACATAGGTTTATAATAGACAGCGCTTTTCAATATCATCCTATTCCTGTAGAATTAACAGGATTTCTATAGTCTATAGTTATCCCGATGTATAAGGAATAATTGTGCCAAATGTCATCGATATTAGTGCATTGGGTTCGCCATGAAAGAGTAAAAAACATACATCCATACACACAAACATAACATAACATAAGCATTGATAATATTAGTAGGATTTACCTTTAATGCGTTATCAATCGTAAATATTAATAAGGCTAATAGTTTTTCAAGATAAACTCCTAGCTGTGAATCTGTATTCTTGTTAACCTTCTTGTTAAAACTTTACCTATGCCATAACGATTCTTTCTTAGCACTTTAATTACTGAAATGTATAAAAAAATAAATATATTCCGTATAAGTTATTGTTGAAAAGAATAATTCCGGATTTTCTTGCCGGTTCTTCTATACAACTTCCGATCTGCCGATAGAAGAAAACTTGTCTAATTGGTTAACTGCATTATCAAATGACACTCATTTGAAGAGTATTTGGCAGAGGTTCATATCAATCGCCACTAAAGCGGAACGATTACATTGGCCAGTATACATGTTCTGTTGAGTGAGTGCTGCGTTTCTATATATAATCTTGTAGTTTCTGAGCGTAAAAATAGAGTTCATTCGAAACCACTCTGACGTATAATTCATTCACGTTAATGTTTTTCGTATATAAGTTCTCATACAGGTGTTTAGGTATAAATAAAACATTTCATACAATATTACAAAACATAATACAATTTTAGACGAGCGCATCTATTCTTTATATCTACACATTTTAGTCCCCACGTTGTCTGTATCTAGGTGATCGATTTTCTCAAAACGATTTTTTGTACGGTTTTTACTAAAATTGTATTTATTAACCAAAATATTTTTTTTTGCGGCTTTTTGTGGTATCCGTCTGAGTAGAATAGACCATCCTCATTCCTTACCGAGGTGTCGTAAAAGGCGACTAAGGTAAGTTGACCCACCGTGTAGTACCCGGCTGAGTAGAATAGACGACCTTAATTTCTTACCGAGGTGGCGTAAAAGGCGACTACGGTTAGTTGACGTCAGTTAGTAAAATTCTTAGCCGAATCATGTGACAACATGTTTGTAACATGTTGTGCCGACTCACTTAGGGTGAGATAAGGGCAGCAGGATGATGATAGTTTTTATCTCGATCTTACTTTTGCAAATGCAAAGTATTTCATTTCAGGTTCTAAGTTCTATAAGTTTTCGATAGATGTCAGTAGCATAAGTATTAAGGTTTTTAATTCACAATTTGTCGAAGTCTAGTTAAGTCTGTTAATTAAAGGAATAGGTTTTATATCACGATACGCGATATATACAGAAGATCTTATAAGAAAAAAATAATTGTTAGTTTATAGGAAATTTAAGAATACTTTCTGACTTAAATAGTTAAGACAGGACAGTGTCTGTCGGGTCATGAAGTACTTATAAAAAACAATTTCTGTTCCCCTGTGAAATCGCATAACGCGTGCACGGATGGAAAAATTTCGATACTTCCTCGAGTTAATTATAGCCCAACATTAGAAAATTAAACAAACTGGTTTTCGTGTATAATATACTTATCTGTATTACTCCTAATTACCAATTAACAGCGGGCAATACCGCGGGGCACAACTATTTTAATATAACTGCTACTGATATTCATTGTCATGAATTACAAAGTTTGTTTGTACTATGATAAATAAGATATGAGTTCTTTCTTTGTTAGCCCTACTTAACAACGTTGATTACATTTAGTCGCTTTAACTATTATGTCTGTAATCTTATCTCTGTGAGCATAAACTATGTTAGCATAGTTAGGTTCAAAGCTCATAGTCACAGTTATTTTGAAAATTCGTCTGCTATATAAATAAGAATAAGAAATGTTTATTAACTAAAACTGATTTAACATCTTAATTAAAATTACGATGTTTATATTTACCCCCACTATGTGGTATCCAGTTTACTAGAATAGACCACCCTCTTTCTTACCGAGGTGTCGTAAAATACGACGGAGGTCAGTTGAAGTCAGACAGGCGGCCGGTCGTAAAAATGCAGCCAAATCATGTGACAGCATGTTTATAACATGTTGTGCCGACCCCACATAGAGTGGGATAAGGGCAGGAAGATGATGATGATGATGATGACAATGTTAATATTTACTATCTATGATTAAAACAGAGTAATTGTGGTCTCCACACTAGGTCTAGCCAGTATCATGGAGGCTAGCTAAAACTAGTTTCCAGATAACATTAAATATGCGGTGTTAAAGACGTTATTCTAATGCTCTAGCTTAAAAAAAACATCAAAATTTAAAGCAAACAATCTAGACAAATTAGAAAACAATAAAACAATTGTAATAAAATAATGTATTGACATTGTATATAACACGATTAAAAGTTGTCACGTCAAACGAATTGAAATACAATCCATAGGTACGTGAATATATAAAAAATTGAGATGCTTAGCTTTTTAAAGTATTTTTTTGGCGACGTTATAATTAAATGCATGTTAATATTTAAGCGGTTTTAGATACAGCATTATTATTACAATGCTTCTCTTCTAAACTGGCTGTCCGGTCACGCGTTGCTGTGGGTCACTCTGGTTTCGAATTCCCCTCGAAACATAACAGTCTTTGACGTTTCAAAAAACCTGCTCCCAACGCCACTGAACTTTAGAGGATTTTTACATTTTTTTCTATTTTTTAATAAGTAGTCTTAGTTGCATTTTACGACACCTCGGTAAGAAAGACGATGGTCTATTCTACTTAACCGGATACCACACGATGAGTACACTTAAATTAATCGCCTTTTACGACACCTCTGCAAAAATGTGGGTGGTCTATTCTACTTAGCCGAATACCATACAGCGCGTTGACTTACCTTAGTCGCCTTTTACAACACCTCGGTAAGAAAGACTGTGGTCTATTCTACTCGACCGTATACCACACGGTGAGTCAGCTTAAATTAGTCGCCTTTTACCTTTGTAAGAAATGTGGGTTGACTATTCTATTTAGCCGAATACCATACGGCAGGTCGACTTACCTTAATCGCCTTTTACGATATCTCGGTAAGAAATGAGGGTGGTACTATTCTATTTAGCCGGATACCACACGGCATTTTTATAAATAGATTAGCCGAGGACCAAAATTTTCTATAAATGAATTTGTTGGTCTTTGAGCCTGGGTGTATATTTGTATTTAAGTATGTATTTAAAAAATATATAAGTATATATTTATTCACCAGTTGTATGCCTATCATAACACAAGTATTAAGTTACTTACTTTGGTAACGGACGACCGTCTGTGCAAGTGTCCCATATATTTATTTATTATTATTATTTTATTATCCTACTTACAGATGCGCCAATTCGTGAGCGATGACGAAAGCGCTGGTCAATCCTTCGTCTCTATCAATCGCAGCGGATCGCATTTTGGTGCAGACCCCGCCGACTGGGGCAAAGCCGGAGGGCCCGCCGAGTGGTGCTCTTGTCAACCACACTGTTGCATCCCAGCCTGTACTATCTGAACATACAAGCCTATAGTCATATCTTATTATGAAACAATCAATAACGCTTATGCGATTGATAAATCTATATCTATACTTATTATAAAACAAAGTCCCCAAAGCTGGCTGTATGTGATCGATTTTCTCAAAATCTAGTGAACGAATTTTGTACGGTTTTTATTAAGAGGTAGTGCTATTCTTCCGAATGGTTTAGTTTAATGGTACATAGTGGTAGTTTATAGAATTAGGCGTTACTTTGCGGAGATCCATAATACAAAAGTAATAATAAAATTATTTGATTTGATCATCCGCGATGAATCGCGGATTATAGCAAAATTAATTAAATAAATAATTTTATTATTACTTAGTGGTTTTATGTAAATTGAGTTGAAGAGGTCTATTTATTTTTATGCGGATTTGTACCAAACCGGTGTCGATTGTATTTTAGAGGCGGGAATATGTATATAAGGCGTTGTAGGGTATCAGAGAGCTGTCCAGCCGATGCTTCTGCGCTCGCCCGTCTTATCGGTGACGCTATCAAAGCCATTAGGGCTAAAAGCATTAGACAGATTCGAAAAAAAAAAAATCAGAGAGCTAGTCTCCAGCCGAGACTCGAGGGACTGTTAAATAAACACTCATTTCCATGCGGGCGAAGGCGCACCTATAGCTCGTGTATGTATAAATAAAAACGATATCCGACTATATCTATAGCGTAAGTATACAAGAGTAGAGCTTAAGGTGTCATTATTTGAAGATAGAATTTCGTTGGTTGAAAATTAAACTAAATTTCCTTGTGCATAAAACAACGCATAAACATTTTGAAGGTCTACTAAAAATATTCGAAGTATTTAGATTAAAAACGCGCCATGAATATTTCTCTGCGCATGTGTGATTTAACATAGATACCTAAGAATGGATTTCCCATCTTCCCTCTCTTATTATATGTTGGACACTTACGTTGACAGTCCTGCCTAGATACTCCCCCATTCTATGTATAAAAAGTATGGTAGGTACTGTGCCCCGGTTGGGGTTATTATTTAGATCGCATTTTAAACTCATAACATGTTCATAAAGATAAATACTGCTAGATATAATATATAATATAATCTAGATATAATATAATCTAGAATTGACTAATAATTTTAGGATATGCCTATAGAAAAATATACTTTTTTGAATAATGAATAACACTCAGTAAAGTTAGTATTTAATTTCACAATAACGAGTGATGATTTATTGACGATAAGTTTTTCACTGGAATACAATTTTTATTATACTAAATAATGACATTTAAGAAACCCATTTACATTTATGGCATAGATTTACGGCGGTTCCTTATAACTTTCGACTATTTATAAATTGTTTACGGTGATAACTATCGGAGACTGACCTCTTTTAGCATAATAAAACTTGTGCTATTCATTTAGTAAAATAGATATATTAAGATATAGTATATCTGAGAATCAATCATCGTACATTATGCTAGATTTTTCACATAAAACCGCTGCCGAAATCTTTGGAAACTGAACATTGATGAACTAAAAATTTGTTTATTACTTTCACTTAAATCTAAAAGTTATATTATTTCTGCCGGGGACCATCTTTTAAGCAATGGATATTACTTGTGCTAGATGAACTGAATGTCAATTGTTATATAACCTAAATTAGGCTTACATAAACTTAGAAGTTTAAAAAAATTGTAATACAAGAATTATACGTGTATAGTATTATTAAAATCGACTCATAATTTTTTTATAAATTTAGCTTTTTAAATATTTGTGTGAAAAAAAAGCAAAATTACTCTACCAAAAGCCAAAAAAAGGTAATATGTTACCTCTATTGGATATTGGTCGCAATTCGTCATTGACCGAAACTATAAGTACAATTTATTGTCGAGTCAATGTTTTATATGAGGGTTATCTATAATTTTATATAATCTTGAGTAGGATTTATGGATATATTAAATTAAGCTTTCTTTATTTTCCCTTTTTTAGAAGTTATTTTCTTAGTTATAAACTTTAATTTATGGCAAATTGTATTTTAAAATTGCACGATTCTACACGATTAGATCGATCGCCTTCTGGCGAAAATAGGTTGAGCGAAGTTAAGCGAAATGAAATCTGATTTAGAGACTTGTAGATCAGATTTAATTTCATTTTTCTGTAAATCTAAAATCTCAAAAATTATTTATAGAAGGAGATATGTTACATAACGGAATTCGTACAGCAAGATAAGATTATGAGGTTTCTAAAGGTTTTATAAAAAAATTATAAAGCCTAACGATTTAACGATGACAAATGATTCACGTTGGTTTCGGTAAGTTTTGTCAGTTCAAAATAATTAAGGAAACGTCACATGGTAAATCAAAATTAATGAATTCCTAGAAATTAAAGATAAATCGCAAGCTCAAATATATTTCGGAAAAGTAATATTTAGACGCAATATTATTTTTTTTTATAACATGATAATTAACATAAGGAATATAATTGAACACTACTTTTAATACTAGAGTAAGGTCTCCGCCTTAGGAAAGCCCTGTAAATGATAGTCCCACAATAAATAATAAGAGGGAAAATAAAACTCGTATACTTCATCTTCGTCTAATCACACTCAAAAAAGAGAGACAGATAGATAACCCTCATGTGCTTTCACTTTATTTTTATATAATATAATATATAATAGCTCTATGATTACAATATGTACTATATGAAATTACTTGTTTCGTATAGTACATTTTTAAATTAAAAAATGAAATCAAGTCTTAAGCATTTTTAGGACATTTTTTGTATTTTTGATTTATTGAAGTTATAAATAATATGATATCCCGAAAAATATATTGTTTGAATTTCACTCATATTATATTTAAACTTCTATTATTTTTATTTATTACAATAACTATTAATTTTTATAGTATTTTATTTGCGACTCGAATTACTCTAGTTTTAAAATAAATTATTTACTACAATTCGGCAGTGAGTGGAAACATAATATTAAATATTACATAAAAAAATTGTGAATGCGTTATATCGAATCCTATCAGGTATGATTACAGATATAGTACGCTCTACACTTAGCATAAAATATATTTTCTACTTGCTTTATTGTGAATTATAGCAAATTATATTATTATTACTTTTATATAAAGCACCACAAAGGAACGCCTTTTTGTATAAATTAATGAATTACTAAATTAAAATTGTATTCTGAATTGTACTCTGAATCACGACTGATCATGTTAGTATAAACAATGTCAGCCACACGTTTTAAAGCTGTTCGGTCCTCGTAAAACTAACCGAACCATAATTAGTAAGATTTATAGCCGATGCGGTGTTAACATGTCTGGACTTATAGAACAGTTAAAAGTATACACGTAGTATACGTATATATTTTAATAGTTAAGGCTACTGAAACTTTTGTTAATAAAAACTTTTGTATATACATATGTACATAGATTTTTTCGTATGAAACGGACCTATAGAATTTTACAATTATTAATTCTACACGAATTTTATGAATCAGAATATAAGGCAATGAAAATAATAATAAAATATAATAAATATATGAGACACACACACGGGCGACCGTCCCCAAAGTAAGTAACTTAATACTTGTGTAATGGTAGACAGTCAACTGGTGAATATATACTTATATAATTTTTAAATACATACTTAAATACAAAAGGATGAGAAAAGAATAGTGATTGCCAATGAGAAAAGAATGTTAATGTGGATATGTAGGTGTGAAAAGACTGGATAAAATATGAGTATATAAGCGGAACTCTGAAAGTTGCATCCATTATTGAAAAAATGAGAAGTGCAATATTAGGATGGACATATAATAAGAAGGGATAAAAATCATGAAACTATACGACTGTTAAATATGAATGTGCATGGACATGTGACTAGAGGGACATCGAAAAAGTTTGGATTCTGTGAAGTATGGAGTAGCGCCGGAGTTGATGAATGATTTGATAGGATGGAAGAGAAAAACATGTTGTGCTGACCCTATTTAAAGTTGTATAAGGCCGGGAAAATTATGATTAATCTATACGAATATTATGTATGCAAATAATTATGAGCCTAGTTAAGCAAGCGAATCTCTTAAAGTTAGCTAGCTAGTTAGAAGAGTTGACCTCGTAAATTTAGCGTTAGTCATCAAAATGTTCTGTTACATTTACGGTTATTGTTCTTGACACGTGTATTTTTGTTAGACGCAAGTTATAGACATAGACTCAAGATCATGCAACAGTGAAAATAATTAGTTAACAATTTTTCTAACTAAAAGTTCGACAAGTAAGTTTTTTTATTTTATGACCTTTAAGAATAGCCAGTAAAGAAGTTGATCGATATATAAGTAAGGGGTGCTATTATCATAACTTGTTTACTGTCCATTGAAAAATGCTTGGATGTAGAATGGATTTCTTCGAGAATGAAGCAAACTGAGCGAGGTGAGCTCACCTCTATAACATCCAAGAACTCTATAAAATAGAGTCGTTCTCTAAACTAGTCACAATTTTAAACATATTTAGAAGTCAAATACGAAGATACTGGAAAACTTAAATTTAATTTCAAATTATCGTAACCTTGTTTTTTGGACTTCTTTCTTTACTTTTCTAGTATCTATTATAGTGTATATTCATTAAACGCCAGTGTCTACGAAATACACCGATGATAATAAGTTAAGTTTTTAGTATTCTAAAAACTTAACTTATTATCATCGGTACTAGTACTTGGTTTAAACTTGAATATATATTATTATATATACTCAAGTTTAAACCAAGTACTTATATCACATAAAGTATGTAATTTAAGTAACCTTGATATAGTCTATTTATATTTTAAAGTTTCCCAATTTGTAACAAAAAAACTACCGATTACGTTTGAACGTAATATTGGGACAAGAAAAGAAGACCAACAGAACACTAACGACGAAAGTTAGGAAAAGGTAACGTAGGGTAAAGGCAAAATGTGTATTTAAAAAAAAACAAGGAATAAAATTCAATCTAAAACTAAAAAAAAAGTAAGGATTTACAGGGAGAATTGGAAATTCTCTTGTTTTTAAACTTTGATGTGTTTGATTTACCCTTACCGTAATGAGAAAAATAGCTCTTTAGTAGTTGAATGAATTATACAAAAAGTAGAAAAGTAATAATAAAATTATTTTGCTATAATCCGCGATGAAATTTCATCACAGATTATAATGTTATTATTACTTTAATATTACTTTTGTATTATGAATCTCCGCAAAGTAACGCCTAATTCTATAAATTATTTAGAAAAAGTAGATCAACATTTTACATAACAACACTGCAAGTGGCTAGTAGGTCTCAGGTTTCATTACTACTCATATTTCTTAACAGCTAATCATAATTACGTTAGCTAAATTTTAATTCCACTTATAGTACATGGGTGTTCTTGTTGGAATTTAGTTACTTCTATAGTCCTAGAAATATTTAAATTTGTGTTTTACTAACATTTCTTTTCAAATTCATTCAAATCATTCTTTATTCAAATATATAAATTTGAGTTTCATTTACCTTTGTCATATTGAAACTCAAATTATTCTTTATTCTATTTTCAACTTATTCCAGTACTTTTGATTAATTACCTATGTATTAAAATAATTATTAACAAGCTGTGGTAGCCCAGCGGTAACACTGTGCGACTCTTTCGAGGAGATCAAGGGTTCGAACCCGGGCAGACACCAATGAGTTTTTCTGTTAAAACTTATGTGCCTAATTGATAATTGCAATTTATCACACGCTTTTCGGTGAAGGAAAACATCGTGAGGAAACCTGCATATCTCTAGAGATTTCTGGAGATATGTGTAACCTACCAATCCGCATTGCAGCAGCCTGGTAGGTCTTAGCTCCAATCCTTCTCTCTAAAACGGAGAGAATAGGCCGCTACTTTACTTTACTAAAATAATTAAATAAAGGCTCCGTATAAGAAAGAGGTAGCGTGAAAATCAATAATTTCCGGGTAAACATGTGCTATAGGATATCTAATGTCTTGAATGTTCTGTACAAAATTGTGTTATATGCCAAAAAATAGTAAAAATTTTCTTCAAAGTTAATAAAATAAAAGATTAATAATTGAACAATCAAATTTGACTGATCGGCAAGTCATAAAACCTCTTAAAACCTTTTTTGTTTCATGTTAATGAATCACTTTAATTGAATTGTTGGTTTTTATTATGACAAAGATATAAAATTGTAGTATATAAAAATTTAAGTATATGAGATAATACTAATTAATATTACGGTTTTTACCGGTTACTAATATTACGGTGTATAATTTGTTAAGGTTTTATATAAATTTGTTGAAGTATGAGTATAGTTTCTGAAAATTTCGGTAAAAATCAAGCCGCCTGATAGTTTTCTTAGAAAACTCTACCTAATCGGTATGGGGTCAAGATGTATGTAAGAAAATTTTTATGACCACGTGGGCGTTACTGCGGGCACAGCTAGTATAGTATTAATGTTACATCTAACTGATGCCGGTGACTTTGTCCGGTTAAATAAAACATATGTTTAAAAACATCGACCACAAAATATCTAACTAATTAATAATACTCCGAATGATTCATGATCTCATAGCAGGCAACATGAGATCACATGTCAATTGTTTAAGTGCATGATAGATACCAATTTATATAAGCATTTACAAATATCATACTATCATGATGTCTGAAACTTTCTCTACGAACGTCTAATATAAATGTCGAAAGAAAAATCTTCATCAAAGTATAAGATATTAATTAAAGTATAATAAAAAACAATAATTTTAATATATCGTACATATATTTTTGAATAAATATTTTTTGTTTATTAATAATACTCGTTTTTTTTATTAATCAAGTATTATTATTAAGCATTAGATGTGCCAGCGGCTTTGTCCGCGCGGAAATCATTGTGTCAAATTTTTTCCTGATTTTAAATTTTTCACATAAAAATAGCAATTGTGAGTTAACCATAAGTGATAGAGACATACCGTCGCAAACTTTTTAGTAGTATTTTTGGAGATCTACAATTCTTTAGTACATTACTTTAGTGTATCGTAGCTATTTTACGCGGCGCATACCAGTAAAGCACCTAACAGGACAGTTTTTTTCAATACAATTAACATAAAACGGCAAAATAATAGTAACCTAAACCTTTCAAAATAATTGCACTACCGTTTAGTAAAAGCCGTACAAAAATCCGTTCAGTAGATGTTGAGAAAATCTATCACATACAGACAGACAACTTTTGCGGAATTCGTTTATAAGTTTATAATTTATAAAAATAATTTCAATATATCCTACATACATATTTAAAAAAAATTAATAGGTACTCGTTTCTTTGTTAAACAAGTATTAATTTTCAATTCTCAAGTGGTGAAACAATTGTGGTATGTTCAAGTGTTAAGTCTATGCGAGTTTTGTTTAACTAATTTTAAAATAATTTTTATTTATCTCGTCAATCCCTTCAATCAAATCAATTAATCAATGAATCATTGAAGTTTTTTGGAATGAATTGGACAAAGCAGCAAATTCAGTTATATATTTTTTATAGCAAAAATTTAACTCGTACCTGTAGGTAATTTCATTAGGTGTCGATAATTCCATTTGTTCACTGCTTCTAATGACTTCTTCACATTCCCATACTTTATAACGGGATCCTTGTCTTCATACATGAACAGTTTATTGATGACGAGCGTCATGTTCGAATCCAGAGACTGGTCGTTGAAGATGGCACTGACCTTTAAAGCATTACATAAATTGCCTGAATTACGAACGTGCACTTGTAATTAATTGCATACAAGTATCTTATCCCGTGTACTTACGATATTCATTATAGCTAAGATGTAATGTTTCACTCGCTCCCGACCGTGGAACTTCACCATGGTATGATCGGCAACTATAGCCAATTCGAGCCACAGTCCTTTAAGGCCTGCAACAATAAATATAAAATGCCATAACGAATTCACAGTTCACGTATTTTAACACTACACTAGCACACACCTGAAATCGGTCTCGTGTAAGTCCGTAGCACATTCCGATGGTAATCGATATCAGAATGTTCCCCGTGCCGCGAGCGCACGTGTATCGCTGGCATCACCTCATCTTCCTCGAAATCAATGTCAAGGTCAGTGACCGTGTCACCTGTGAGGTTGTAGGCAGCCGGCCTCTCCGAAAGCAAGACATCGCGGCGTCTCAACACATGACCGCGGTCCGGTCTCGTCGGTTGCAGAACGAAGTCCTCGCCGCCGACTTGCAGTAATCCATAAAGCTGCCCCTCGCATTCCGTGACGGTCACTGTGGATTCTTCTTCGTAAAGCACACGTCCCTTGTAGAACTGACACTCGTTGTAGTATGGCGAGCGGATGGCTCGGTTTTCCTGCAGCTCCAAGTGCCATCCTAGGATGTGCATGTGGCGTATTGTATTTCGCGCGTGCCGAGGATAACGAGGGCGGTCGATAGGTACTAGAAGAGGTTCCGACGGCGGTCTCCATGCGTCAACGGCAAGAGCTGCGAAGAGCGTAGTTGCCCACAGCCAGCGCGCCATCGTCCGCGCGCTGCCGCGGGCACCGCCTCTCTGCCAGCCGGCGCATGCCATGCGCTCACGCATCTACGCAAGTACACACATGCCGTCGCGCCGCACGGAAGGTAAACGACTCCGCACTTTATAGATTGCATTGAGCTTCGAGCGCCATGCGTCACTGGTAAACAAAGGGCGACGCTTGCCTTATTCGCGGTCTGCCCATTCGTAATTAGATGTATAACATCTAATGTCATTGTACGTTACGCCATCAAAAAAAAAGTGTTTTTAAATAATAATAATAATAATTAATATACGTTTAGAAACGTATTTTTCTCTACATAAACAAAATAAATTTTGTTCTGATTAAAACAATCAAAGGTTTTGCTCTAAAATATTCAATGATTAGTATATTACGTGATCGAATGCGACGTTTCGGTTAGAGAATTCCGCCGCTGAGAACGAAATGTCTAATTGCTATTTTTTGCCAAAATTAGCTCGGGGCCCCGGAATGTCAAACAATAAACCCGTGACATTGCCGACCGTGAAGTTATAAGTCATAAAAGCTTGCCGCCTCCTGTTATATGAAAAAAGGTACCCGTAATGACATTAAATCTGCAACCTTTAAATGCATAACAGTAATACCAGCTAATTCCGACAACGCTTTGCTGTGGCTATCTGATATTTAATATAGCGATAAACCGATATGTAATCCCACTAATCAGAACTTTAAATACTTGTATAAACAGAAATTTTATATGTGTGTTAAAGAAAATATAGGTATGTACCTAAGTATAAAATAAATGTTAAATTGATTTTGTTTTATTACTTGTTATGTTTTCATTTAAGAAGTGGCAAACTTTATCAGTCACTATGCTAAAAGCGTATTTCGATTTTCGTAAAATAATACTAAACTTATCAGTACATGAGCAAAGTAGGTTGAGAAACAAAACGTAATAAAATACGGTATAATTTTAAACTAAAAATTGAACTAATTTTTTTAGTTTAATTTAAGTTCAATTACTCTACATGCGGTCAATATAACGAACTAAAGGTTTCCTGTGTAGTTAGGTGACTGACCGGGATATTGTAAGTACTGGTAACTGAAGGCAAATTGCTAATTGAAATGTAAGTCCATACTCGTGCTCTGTCAGTTAAGGTAAGTACTCATCGCTCCATTTCTTATTTTATATTAAGTTCAAGAAATACTATGAAATTTTTGATATAATTTTTTAGAAATTAGCAAAAAAGTAAACCAATTTTAAAGAACTCATCATCTTCTTGGCCTTATCCCACTCTAAGTGGGGTCGGCACAACATGTTATAAACATGCTGTCACATGATTTGGCTGCGTTTTTACAACCGGCCGCCTGCCTGACGTCAATTTACTTCAGTATTTTACGACACCTCGGTAAGAAAGAGGGTGGTCTATTCTACTAAACCGGATACCACACGGCGGGTCGACTTACCTTAGTCGCCTCTTACGACACCTCGGTAAGAAAAGAGGGTGATACTATTCTATTCAGCCGGATACCACAATTTTAAAGAACTATTTAGAAGAAATTGAACGTTATACCATCTTCTTAAAGAATGTAATTTCTATAATATTATATTTTTTTTTAGTTTCTATTTTACGTGCAGAAACATTCTGCTATTATTGTCAGTAGTTTTTGTATATAAAGGAGTGAAACAACGCAATCTGTCGTCACCTAAAACGAGACATTTCGGTTTTGCTATTCTTGTTTGTACTTAAAACTGGACAGTTTTAATTAGATATGTGTAGTTCATATCGTCAAATATAGTCAAAATTTACTTTATAGTAAAACAGAAATCAAAAATATATAGAATACAATTTGGAAGCATATTTTCGTCGTCGTTAATAATTATAATGGCTTCTTTAAAATAATTGACATATGTTATTCTGCATATCTATTTTGCATATATATTGTCATAGTTTATTGTCAATCAATACACATCTCACTTATAGGAACTAACCTTGCTTATCCATATTATTACTATAAACGACAAAGTCCGTCTGTTCGTCTGTTACGCTTTCTGAACTGATCAGTTGGAGCAGTGTTAATGAAATTAGGTGCTATTACAGCTTATATATCAGGTTAATGCATGTATCTGGTATGAAAACGGATTGTCCACTCTACATTTAGCATTATATATATTTTCTATTTTACTTTATCGCAGATTATAGCAAAATAATTTTATTTTTACTTTTGTTTAAATAGAAAGAAAGAAGAAAGAAAGAAAAATATTTATTCAAATACTGTATAAAATATAGATGAGAACATACACGTACACATATAATACAATACAAATACATAACACAAATCATTAATCTAAATTTTATACAGCCTTGGAAAAGGCTACACAGCTCGGCATAAACCGAATGTCATTAGCAATAACAACACTCGGCACCGATTTTCAGCTGCAGCCTAGGTGACTTCACGGACAATAGAGCAGATAACGATACAAAAGCAAATAAAAATAATAAAATAATTACACTTTGCAATAAAATAATTATAAAGATACAACAAACAGAACAGAACAGTAAAAATAAATTAAATTAAAAAATAAAAACAATAATTAAAAAAAAAAAAAAAACAAATTAAGATTTTTCGGCTAACAAAATAATTAAAACATTGTATAAAAAGAAATGAAATGGCCTGTAACAAAAAACATACTAAGATTGAAGTTGTAAATTAAGTAGGTGAGCCTTAAATTTAAGTTTAAATGTACATAAGGAGTTAACATTACGTATTGGAGGTGGCAAATTGTTCCAACATTAAAACATATACATACTTAAATACAATAATACACCTATGCTCAAAGAACCAATAAATTATTTATATATAATGTTGAACCTCGGCGGGAAACGATCCCGCGACCCGCAGTACTGAATGCAGGGTCACTGCCAACTGCGCCAGCCGGCCAATGATGTCAGTCATGTATATCACAAAAGAAATCATAAATATTGCTGTTCCAGCACAGCGGAATTACAACGAAAATAAAACAATACCCCAGAGTCAAGTTACCGTTTGTAATTGAATAAACCTCGTGTATGTATATTCGATACTGCACATAGCTTTGCATTTTGTATATGAATCATGCATGCATGTGTTTGAACATGTAATGTTACTAGCGAAAGTTTACGACAGCGTTTTTTTACCTGCCATATAGGTCACGTTTTTTGATACCCTGTCTAACTTAGTGGCTTAATACCATCTTCCTGCTCTTAACCCCCTCTAATTGGGTTCGATACAACATGTTATAAACATATTTTCACATGATTTGGCTACGTATTTTACGACCGACCACCTGCTGACGTCAACTTATTTTAGTCGTATTTTACGACACTTCGGTAAGAAATAAAGGTGTTCTATTGTACTCAGTCAGATAACACACGTCTATAACTTAGTGGCTTAATATGTTATTTAGAAAAAGAGCCCAGCGGTAAGAGCAAGCGACTCTTTATAGCGGGTCACAGGTTCAAATCCCGTGCAGGCAACAATGAGATTTTTATTTTAAACCTTCTCTAGATAATTCTGGGGATATGTGTAACCTACAATCCGCATTGGAGCAGTGTGGTAAGTCTTAGCTCCAACCCCTTCTCTATAAAAACAGAGAGAAGAGACCTATGCCCAGCTGTGGGATTAGAAAAGACCTCCTCTCATGCTCTAGAGATGTTGACGATAACGTTCATTTAATGCGGATTGACAAGACGTAAATATTCTATCTCTAATATGTTTTCGCCGTAAAGTGTATTATGATGAAGATTTTTAATGTTAAAGAGATAACTTATAGAAAACTTGCTCTATCTGCAACTTAATTTTGGTCTTATTAAGTTTTAAAACAACCTCAATAGTATATTAGTTTTGTCCTGTTCTAGAAGGAAAAATGTTTCATGTGTTAATCAACTAGGAAATGAACATTTTAATTGTACCAATTGATTATATTAATTTTATATACACTAATACTACAAGTTATTATAAAAGTTACAGTTTTAGTAATTGTCGGGGATTATTCCAAGAATAGGATCTGTGTGTTTATCCAATTATATATTTATTATCCAAGATTAGCTAAGATTATATAAGTTCCAACATTGACAGCCTTGTTCCTCTCCTTTTTCTTATTATTTTCGTTATTATTCTTGTTGCCGTAGTAACGAGGCCGTCCGGTGTTACCGGCCAGGCGTATTAGAATTCCCAACATCCTCCCCCCCCTTGGGAACTTGCTTCCCAAAGAGCTCTTGGGAATCTGACGTGCCTTCCAATGCACAAAGTTTCGAGATGGATCTCTTAATGATACCACCTGCAGTTTGAACGTCGACGACTCTGCATAGTCCGTCGGCGCCAAGGTATAGTCGATGGATGCGGCCCAGAAGCCACTTCATCGGCGTTAAGTGATCATCCAGTACAAAGACAAGATCACCGATCTTGACATCTCGCTGTCTTGTCCTCCATTTCACACGTTCCTGTAGAGTCGACAAGTAATCCCTTTTCCAGCGTGACCAAAAGTGATGTCTCAGGCGTTCGATCAGCTCGTATCTGTTGAGGCTGATACGTTCGATATTAGGCGAAGGCAGTGAAGTCAACGGTCGACCCACTAAGAAGTGCCCAGGTGTTAAGGGTAGTAGATCAGAAGGATCAGATGACATTGACGTAAGTGGACGTGAGTTCATGATCGCTTCAACCTGAGCAAACAGTGTATACAATTCTTCGAAAGTTAGACTAGAGTTACCTGCTATTCGTTTTAAATGATATTTGGCCGATTTAACCCCTGCCTCCCAGACCCCACCAAAACTAGGTGCATAGACGGGAGAAAATTTAAAATTAATACCTTCATTGCACGCAAAGTCGCTGACTGGTGCTTGACATTTCTTTAGAAGTCTGTTTAGTTCATTACTAGCTCCTACAAAGTTTTTCCCATTATCGCAAAAAATAGTATGAGGTTTACCACGTCTTGCGATAAACCTACGCAAGCATAGAATAAACGCATTGCTACTTAGGTCGCTAACTACTTCCAAGTGTACAGCCTTTGTAGCAAAACAGATGAAAATACATAAATAGCACTTGGAAGTCTTTGCGCCTCTACCTTTACGATTAAGAATAAGAAAAGGTCCAGCGAAGTCGGTGCCACAAGTCTCAAAAGGAGAAGCAGGAGTAACACGAGGTTCAGGTAAGTCACCCATTAATTGTTGCATAGGCTTAGCCCTAAATCTTTGACAACGTACGCATAATCGTACAGTGGCAGTTGCTAACACTTTGCCACCTAATGGCCAAAAAAGTTCTCTAATGGAACTCAACAACTGTTGAGGACCACAATGTAAAAGCCGTAAGTGTTCTTTTTCAAATAACATTCTCGTAAATACATGTTTAGGGTCTAGTAAAATAGGATGCCTTTTATTATAAGGGCAATATGAAGCGTTGTCGATACGACCACCGACACGTAATATGCCTTGATCGTCCAAAAACGGATTTAAAGAAAGAATAGAAGATTTACGATTTAGGATTTTATCAGTTTCTAGCGAGTGTATATCTTTAATGAAAGTTTCTCTTTGTGAAGCTTTCGCTAGCAAGGTAAGTGAAGTGTGCAATTCAGAACAGGTGAGATTACCAGTTATTTTGGTATTATTTTTTCTAATATTATTTATAAATCTCAGTACATAACCAAAAATTCTTTGCAATTTATAGAGTTTAGAGTATTTATTAAACGGTATTACATCATTAGGTAAATATTAGTATTTAAGCTTATTCTTGTTTCAGGTAACACAGCAGGAGCATGTGGAGAAGAAGGCCATTCTTTTTCAGGTTTAGCCAGAAAGGACGGGCCGTGCCACCAAAGGACATTCCCAGGAAGAAGACGAGGCTGAATCCCTCTGGAAGCCATGTCAGCAGGATTCAATTCGGTAGGTACATGACGCCAGCAGTTTTCATTAGTTAAGTCCCTAATTTGTTCAATACGATTACTAACAAACGTTTTAAGTGTTTTAGGTGGAGTGTGCAGCCATCCCAGAACAATAGTAGAATCTGTCCAGAATACAGAACGAGTAATAGGAATTTTAAGTGACAGTATAACCTTAGCATATAATTTAGCGCCAAGCAAAGCGCCTAGGAGCTCTAAGCGTGGAATAGTTTCAGATTTCAACGGACTGACCTTGGCCTTAGCACAGAGTAAATTAACAGATTGATCACCCTTATCATTAGTAGATTTTAGATAAATGCAAGTCCCATAAGCGTCTTGTGACGCATCTGTAAAGCAGTGCGCTTCTACAGACGTAGGAGATTCACAAAGTACATATCTAGAAACATTTATGTCTTCAAACAATTTCGTCTCATTATAGAAGCTTAGCCAAGATTTTTTTGTATCTTCTGGGAGGCTATCATCCCAGTCAAGTTTACTAAGCCATAATTTTTGAAGAGTAATTTTATGGAATATATATATATGGAATATATGGAATATTTTATGGTACAAGCTGATAACAAACCCAATGGGTCAAAGATTTTACAAGAGTTCGACAGTATAGAACGTTTAGTTACTTTAGCTATACTTTCGACATTAACCGAAAAATGCAAAGTATCAGAGTCAGGTGTCCATCTTAGTCCCAATACAGAAGACTGTTTACAGAAATCTTGAAATTCATTACAAGTAGGAATATCGTCAAATATATCAGGAGCATTAGTACGGAATTTCCTCAAAGGAAAACAACCTTCGTTAAGTTTATCAATAACCCCTTTCACAGTGGAAGCTAAGACAGTTTTAGAATCAGAACCAGTATTCAAATCATCGACATAGAAATCGTGCCTGATGGTATTAGCAATCATATCATCAGAACACTCATCAGCGAGTTGAACTAAACACCTCGTGCTAAGATATGGAGCGGAGGCGGTTCCGTATGTGACTGTATTAAGTTTTAATATTCTTAGCGGGAGTGTTTCTTTCTCCCTCCACAGAATTAGCTGCAGGTGACGTTGAGAACTGTCCACCTCTATTTGGCGATACATTTTCTCAACGTCACCTGTCACTACATACGCATATTGACGAAAACGTAGTAGTATAGCCATTAAGTCATCCTGGACCACAGGTCCAACATATTGAATATCATTTAGTGATTTATTACTAGTAGTTTTACAAGAAGCATCAAAGACTACTCTGAGGCGAGTAGTTTCACTAGCTTCACGAGTTACAGCATGGTGAGGAATGTAGTAACCAAAGGTAAGTCGGTCCATGACTTCTCTCACGGTACCCAAGTTAGTAAGATGTCCTAGTCTTTCATACTCATTAATAAAGTTAGCATAGTCTGCTTTCAAGTTACATTTAGACAATTTCTTTTCCAGATTATAGAAACGCCTCTTGGCTAGATGATAAGAGTCGCCAAGAGCCACCTCGGGAACCTCGCGAAAAGGAATTTTAACAGAGAACCTACCATTCTCCAAGCGCACAGTATTAGAAGTAAAATGATTTTCACAATACTCCTTATCTTTAGAAGGAGATATATTAGTAGCTAGAGGAATATCTTCGATTTCCCAGAATTTAGCAATAGAATCTTTAATCTCTTGACAAAAGTTAGAATGAGTAGTAGAAGCAGGACTCTGAGTAGTAGTAGGTCCTGTCACGAGCCAACCTAGTTTAGATTTTTGGAGCGTGGGCTTATTTTTGCCTAACTTGATTTGTTTGGAATCCATTATGTCCCAAAAAATATCGGCACCAAGTAGTATATCAATATCAGAGGGATGATGGAAATGTGGGTCAGCAAGTTCAATAGAATCAGGAAGAGAAAGTCGCGAAATATCTACCTCGACACCAGGTAGTTTACCACTAATCGCAGGTATGACATAGCAAGAAACATTACACTTGAAAGTATTCACCCGTGACTTCAATGTTACCTTACATTTCTTAGTAGTAGTAGTGACTCTATTGTTTATACCAGCAATAGACAGATTAGTATTCGAGCAAGGAATTTGTAATTTATTTTGCAAATTTTCAGTAATAAAAGAAGACTGAGATCCATTGTCTAGAAGAGCTCTAACAACATGACAGTTATTAGTATTAGTATCAACAAGCTCCACTTCAGCAGTACACAACAAGACCTGACCGAGAGTTACAGCGGACAGTGATACAGGATCTATCATAGCAACAGTGGAAATCTGAGCAGAAGCTTCTTCAGACGAAGAGGACGCAGGAGCGGACGCTGCGACAGAAGCGCCAGAAGTATTTCTATGTAATAATAGATTATGTTTTTTGTTACAGAATTTGCATGGAGTATGTTTGCAGCTAGAAGAAAAATGTCCAGGACGCAAACAATTTTGACACAAGCGGTGTTTTAAAACCTCACTGTATCTGGAGTCTATTGACATAGATTTAAACTTATCACATTTATACACTAAATGTTGTTCTGAGCAAATAACACAATTAGCATTTTTCAAAGTAGGAGAAGCTACAAAAGATGTAGAAAGTTTATTTTCCTTTGAAAACGACTGTCTTTGTTTTTCAGATTTAGTGACATTATTATACTGCAAAGTTTCTAAAATATCAGCGCGATTGCGCAAAAATTCATTAAATTCAGCTAAAGTAGGCGAAGTACTCGTGTTAGTCCTACTTTCTTCCCATTTGCGACTAGTGGCGCCATCTAGTTTCGACACCATCACATAAACAATCAATGTGTCCCAATGAGAAGTAGGTTCATTTAAATTATTTAAGGAACTCAAATTTTTAGAATAGTAATCAATCATATAACGCAGAGACTTGAAGCTTTCCTTAGAAATCGGTTCAAAATTAAAAAGAGAGTTTAAGTGGTTGTTTACAAGTATTCTATTATTATTATAACGTTTAACAAGCAAATCCCAAGCAGATTTATAGTTAGCAGCAGTAAACTCAACCGATTTTATAACTTGAGACGCTCCACCTTCAAGTGAAGAGCGTAAATAATGAAATTTATTGATGTCAGGGATATTATTACTATTTATTAAAGACTCAAACGTATCCCTAAACTCCATCCATTTAAGGTAGTTGCCGTCAAACCGCGGAAGTTGGATGGTGGGAAGCTTTATACTATCAATATTATGGTTACGAACGTTTTCAGTAGAGTGCGAAGGCACTTTTGAGCCAGCTATCGAGCCATAATTTGAGGACACATGTAGAGCAGTTACACTTTGAATTATACTTTCGGCACGAGAAATATTCAAACAAAAATCATTTTCGATTTTCTCATGTTCCTCTAACTGATCGAAATCTACCATCTCAATATTATCCTTTAAAGAATCAAACTGAGTAAATAAGTCTCTATGTCGCGATAGTTTTAATTCAAGTTCCGCAACTAATGCCTTTGTAAGTTCCTTAGGATCAATTAATGAAGTAGTTTGTAAGTATTTCGCAAACGTCGTAATTCGACTCTTTATACTAGCACGTTTCCGAACAAGTTCTTTCAAATCTTCCGCCATAGTAAATAACAATTTAATGCCTTATTACAATAATCAACTAAACAGACTGTTCGGGGTAAGTAATGACAATATAGGTATCAAAGAACCGCAACGTTAGTTACAGCGTCAAAAAATGACGACGCCGGCCCCAGTCAGGTGCTCGCGCTCAGTGGAGGTCACACGCAGTCGACGCGATGTAACAGCACCGAACACCAACTTTACGCGGGGTCGGAGAAGCAGTGGCCACAAAGAACCTAGAATGATTTAGATTTTTAGTTAGAAAGATGCAAACAAAGAATGAAATTAAAGACAGTGTATTTAATGACAATATTTATAAGAAATAAAGATAAGTTAGTAACTCTAATTGTTTCAATTCAGTATTAAGAACTTCAATAATATTGTAAGAGAGTAACATTCGTTCTTATATAAGTAGATAGGTAAGTAGGTAGCTAATTTTCATATAAGTTGTTTAGAGTAACACATTCGTATTCATAGTAAAGTAAATAGTTTTATAGTTTTACCTAGTTCAATCTAGGGCTAGTTTTAAGTATTATAGTAATAGTATAGAATAGTATTCAGTTGAGTTTAATCAAGCGGATGTGAACACTGTTTGCAGATGCAAAACAATCATGAACACAACGTTCTTCCGTCTGCACACACAAAGTATAAGACCTAAATTGGGCGTACTTCCCTGTGAGTAGAACGAAAGACAACACAGATCCTTCGCACAATAGTATCACGTAGATCACGTCGGGGTCACCAAAATATGTCGGGGATTATTCCAAGAATAGGATCTGTGTGTTTATCCAATTATATATTTATTATCCAAGATTAGCTAAGATTATATAAGTTCCAACATTGACAGCCTTGTTCCTCTCCTTTTTCTTATTATTTTCGTTATTATTCTTGTTGCCGTAGTAACGAGGCCGTCCGGTGTTACCGGCCAGGCGTATTAGAATTCCCAACAGTAATAAAGTGAGGATATGCATATAAATGAATGAATGAATGAACATTTTTATTGAACACCACATTAAAAACAGTAAAAACTAAAAATAATAATAATAAATACATATTGAAAAGTAGTGCTACAATCTGGCGGACTTATCGCTAAATAGCGATTTCTTCCAGCCAACCAGGTTGATGAAAGGACAAAGCTACAGATATATAGTAGGTGGTGTGTATATACAGAGAATAAAGAATATTAATTAAGATATACATACGAATACATACATAAACATAAATATATACATAGATACATACAATATACTAATACACATATACATATACTGGTTATCTCAAATATGTTTTACATCACATTCTCACAGAGAGTAAAAGAAATGCTTAAAAATATAGGAATAAAAGAACATCCAACTTCAACTATGAATGGAATTTTCAACAAATATTAGACACTTGTAGAGCGACATGGTTCTTGTTTCACCACGTTTAATTAATGCTGATTGTACTATGCTAACGTATCAAACTGTATAAACAAGTTGCAGTCTCGTCGACAATATATCGTTTTCGCAAAGAGTCAGACTGTAAAAAAGGCTATGATTAAATATTATTTAAATCAGTAGCATTATTTATAGAATTAGGCGTTACTTTGCGGAGATTCATAATACAAAAGTAATAATAAAATTATATTGCTATAATCCGGGATGAAGTAAAATAGAAAATATATATAATGCTAAATGTAGAGTGGACAATTCGATTGCGATTTTGTCGTGGAGTCTATCTCCTGATGATGCTTCGGTTGCGGGGCGAAACTATTGTTGAGTTTGTGATAGTGAACGTATGTAGTGCTAGTGTATTGTGGTGGCGGTGGTGGAGGTTTGTGTATGTGCTTTTACGAATCCTGCACGCATCAGGTTCATTTTATTATTACTTTTGTAAATCAGAAGCCTTTATCTGAAAGAGGTGTAATGGTCAAATGGCAAGAACATTCGGACCTGATCGAAAGTTTGCTCTTTCCAACCCCACAAAGGCATTTAATGTCTTTAAATATTTTTAACTTGTTATAACCTTTATGGAGAAGGAAATTTTCATATCCTTCAAAAACTCCATAATTATGAGTTTAATCAGCTAATCTGCATCAGTACAATTTATTTTATCTAAGGTCCATCCCTTCATTTCAATGAAGAAACGAGTGTTATTTTTTTAATTCCTCTTGGATTATTACTTTTTCTATATTACTCAATCCTATAGAACTTGAAAAGTGACATCAATATTTTTATATTTTCTACTAAAAGTTTTATTTGATTTTATGTATCTAAGTAACTACCATCACCAAAAAATTGTTCTTGGTGTTTTAAAGACTGGCTATATTCACGTACGTTTGATTACCTGCTTTGTTGATAATCAGGATATATGCTGATATATTGAGTATTTGTTTTACTTTAACGTACTTTTGGTTGCATTACATGCTGCAAAAATAGTTTTTATTGAAATACACTGTCCCATATATTTTAAAGATCCAGACACTTTACGACATAGCGAAATACATGTAGCAGCTGCAACAAATACGTGGTGTAGCATATAAGATGGCATGCAAATTGGCCTTAGAAGCATCTACGTACACTGAACGCCACGTAATGTAATAACATTATGCATGCTAGAAGGATACTTTGATTAACCATCAATTATAGATGTTTCCGTAAATAGCCGAAAAGAACGTATTTCATCTATACTAATATATAAAGCTGAAGAGTCTGTTTCTTTGTTTGAACGAGCTAATCTCACCGATCTGGACCGTTTTGAAATTCTTTGAATGTGAGATAGTCCATTCATCGAGAAAGGCTATAGACTATATAACATCACGCTAAGATGAATGGGAAAGGAGCAGCAATAAAAAATATTGCGAATACGGCAAAATTAAAAGCTTTCCTTGCTTGCGCTAAGTAGACTGTAAAAGTTATTCATAAATCGTCGTATTACAAAATTGTTCCCCCATTGAAAGTTCGAAATGAAAGTCCGCAACAGCATATGTCTAGCTTTTAAAGTTAACCCACTTTAACCATTGGTTATTAAATTACTATATTACGGTTGTAATCTTTCAACGCGGGTAGAGCCGCGGGTGATTGCTAGTTTCAAATATATGGGTCAATTGCATATGCGGTCGTCCGTCCTCAAACTAACTTAGTACTTGCGTTATTGGTGACAAACAAATGGAAAATATATAAATATTTATGATTTTTAAATAAATACATAAATACACCCACACTCAAAAACCCAACAAATTGCTTATAGATAATGTTGGCATCCGTCAGAAATCAAACCCGCAACCCGCAATGCTAAAGGCAGGGTCACTACAAACTGCGTCAAAAGACCTAAGCCCAATTTTAGCTTTAATTATAAAGGAGTTTAATGAGTATTGTTACTTTTTAATATAGAGAATATAAAGGTACTTGTGTTTTTTTATGCCAAATTCAACAAGAAAAACAACAATTTACTTCTCATTATAGTTACATTTATTTACTTTATAAAAAATAAATAAATAAATATATAGGACACTTACACACACGGTCGTCCGTCCTCAAAGTAAGTAACTTAATACTTGTGTTATGGTAGACAGAAAACTGCTGAATATATACTTATATATTTTTAAATACATACTTAAATACAAATATACACCCAGGCTCAAAGGCCAACAAATTCTTTTTATAGAAAATGTTGGCCCTCGGCGGAAATCGAACCCGCGACCCGCGGAGCTGAAGGCAGGATCACTACCCACTACGCCAACGGGCCAGTCATATTTTTCATTTTACTTTTACTCGTAGTTACACTTCAAAACATACTTTTGCATTTTAGCATGGATTCTATTTCGAAAGAAGACTTGATTTTAAAGTACTAACTGGATATGATTTCAACTTCAATAGTAGAAACAAGTTCGAGGACGTGGTTGGAATACACTATTAAATAATAGTGCAGTCTCTACTAGCAAGTTGAGTAAAAAAATTATAATCCCACGGTTAGATTCTGCGTTTATAATGAAAATAAAAACAAAAAGACAGTAATCTGTACTTATAAGGAAGCCTGAAGAAGCGACTTTTAAAAGCTTACTAATTATAATGTATGTTTAATATAGATTTATTTATTCGAAGCATAGTACAATTACTAAGCTATTCTTATGATAATAATTCAAATTCAAATTCGGCGTTTGCTCTTTTAAAAATATAATTCTTATTACTAGTTACGTTTAGAAGAGTAGCTAAGTCCACGCATTCTTTCATCTAAGTAATACTCAATTTGCATTAACCTTTTTTTAATAGTGTAGTAATGAAATCGAATCCTGCATGTATCAGGTATGAAAACGGAATGTTCACTCTACATTTAGCATTATATAAATATTTACTATTTTACTTCATCGCGGATTTTAGCAAAACAATTTTATTATTACTTTTGTATTATGGATCTCCGCAAAGTAACGCCTAATTCTTTAAATTATTTAGTGTATAAATAAAAGTTAAGTCTATCCTGTTTGAGACATAAGTAAGGTGAGTCGTTAAATTATTATGAAACTGAATCAACTGAATCAAAATTATTATGAAGACAAAGTTATAACAACCAAGTAAAAGGATTAAGGTCACTACTACTAAGATAATATAGGTCAGCCTTCCCTCACCTTGCTGAAGTTGAGTTAAGACATCGTCGATTTTATCTACACCAGACTATTATGAGCTATAAAACTCTATAAAGTTATGCGATGGTAGGAAAATTCAGTTGAACGTCGCTATATAATGCTAGTTGTATATAGAGTTATTATATAATTTATAGAATTAGGCGTTACTTTGCGGAGATCAATAACACAAAAGTAATGATAAAATTATTTTGCTATTGTTCGCAATAACGTAAAATAGAAAATATATATAATGCTTTATTGAGAGTGGGATAAGGACACGAGGATTAAAATTAAAATCTCATCTTCCTGCCATCATCCCACTCTAAGTGGGGTCGGTTGCCCACGGCGTGATTAAAATTAAAATCGACGGATATAAAATATCTCGCTAATCTCTAGATAAATATAACTATTTCAAGAATTTTCATCACCTTTGATTACACAGTTATACTATATTTGTACATCGGAACCTGTCGTTAATGTTTGCCGTCTCTATTTGCTATGATTGTTTGCTCGTGCGTATCAAGAAATCTAAGTGCTTATCGTAGTTCAAATATACATTGGTTGCTTCGCACAAAGGATCCTTCCAAGATTTCTATAAATTAGATAACTCTTTTCGACAGATACTTTACATAGAATGTGGATAACAATATTGTGAGACATTTCATAATTAGCGCAACGCTAATATTTATTTATCCTTAATAAAGCATTGAAAATTCATCTTCCTGCCCTTATCCCACTCTAAGAGTCGGCACAACATCTTATAAACGTATTGTCACATGATTTGGCTAGGTATTTTACGACACCTCGGTAAGAAATGAGGGTGGTCTATTCTTTCTCCGCCGGATACCACACTGCGAGTCGACTTACCTTAGTTGCCTTTTACGACACCTCGGTAAGAAATGAGGGTGGTCTATTCTTCTCAGCCGGATACCACGCGGCTTAGCAGTTATAAATATTAAAAGAATAAAATTAACGCTTCTATTTATGCTTTGGCGCTTGCAGAGACGCCGCACGCCCACATTCTTTATCAATTGAATTACACTGTTATTGTTTCGAGGAGTATTCAATACTTTAATTGGGATAACTCATTCTGTTGTTCAAACTCGATGCACCGTAAAACTAATAAAACTCCTTTCAAAGCAAAATTAATGAATGAAAAAGATCGCACAGATATTATTATAATATTCCACGCCAATCCAAAATTATAAGGCTATCTGTACATAACTACATACACCTACGAACTCTGTACATTACATTTGGTAGTAATTATATATTTCAACTTAGATAAGTATCAAAATTATTCACCCACACAGATTCAGTCTAGGTTTAAACTCATAATGAAAATTAGATCGCAAATTTAAGATACAACGGTTAAAAATCTATGTACGATAATTGGTAGACTATTTCTTTATACTAATTGCTCAAGATTGTAGTGTCGTGGAAGTTATTGCACATTCTACAGAGTGTTTTAGTAACAACGGATGGTTTTATATTATTATTACTTTTAATCAGAAAACCCTAAAAACACTGGCAAAGCTTTTTTCTTAGAACTCTTTATGGGGGAGGCCCCATTTGCGTTACGTTGCGTTTATTCGTCGCTGCGTCGTTTTCTATATAATTTTTACGGCATGCCCATTGCGGCAGACCATTACGTCGTCTCATGCGCTGTTCCAACGAATCGATAGACAAGAGACAAAGCAGGAGGAGTGCATTTTCGAAGCTGCGCTGCAACGACGGACAGTGATCCACTGCTCGAAAAGTAAACAAGACATACGTAACGACATTTTTATCTTACTATGTGTGAGCAGTATATTGAGATTTTCTCCTATCCTTCGTTTAAGAAAGACCCATTATATATGTTAAATCACACAAACGCTCCAGTGTAATAAAAGCAACAAAAAAACACATCATCTATCCATTGCAAAGGCTAAACTGAAAAGAAACTCATACCATTTTGCATTGTGTCGTCGCAGCCTTAACGCAAAGCTCGTGTGCGTCGCAACGCACTAGCGTGGCCTTAGGCCTAATTCATTTTTTTAAATGAAGTCTATTAAAAACTCTTGAACCATACAGAGAATGGCTAAAGTGTTCCGTCATAATAAATAATATTTCGGCTCGGAATACTTACAATAGCGTTATTAGGAAGAGCATTTCTTTATTACTATTTTAATTACTTAATTCTGTATCTGATCCTTCCCTAACAAAACATTTTTGGTATTATCGTTTTGGTAGAGTGCCGACCGAAGTAGCCTTCTATCAGATCGGACTATATATAGCAATTTGGGAAATATACACTGCATTGTGCTGTCGGCGAAGGTATTGCCTTCGGCTACAATTGCGTCACGGTGGTCTTGTATGTATTTATACACATACCCAATAGTAATACGTATGATATTGTAAATAAACATCTTATTAATAGTACAAAGCAATAAAACACCCATGCGGAAGCGGTATTAATATCAAAGGCGCCCTGTTTTAGTCTGTGACATAGATGCCCTGTCGTAATAATGTACCATGTGGCGTCAATTTTAGTTGTACTTACTGAGAGCTCAAATTGGCCACTCAAAGTTATTACATACTTGAGATATGAGATTGGTAGGAGGAAGTATTGGGGTACATATGATATTAATTCATGTCATTCATAAAATAATACTCAAAATAAATGATAGAATTTTTATTCTATTTATATTATTGTCCTTTAGAATTTTTCAAAGTAGATGTACTTCTGTATTTTATTTTAAATGTTTAGTCCGGTCCAAGTCAGTTGGAGGAGCCACAAATATATATTTCAGTCAATTTACATAAAACTGTAATGTATTATTAAATTAAACCTTACTCAAAAATTTCGTTATCTTTCAGTAAAACCGTACATAAATCAGTTAGGTGTATTATGAAAATCGATCAATCGAGTGATGAGTCGATGAGTTCATCCCTTTAATTAACTACATATTTCTTTCATTTTATTATCTGATTATTATGCTATCTACAACAGAGATAAATAAACTATACCTATATAAAATAAACTATATATAAATGTGGACTTACCAAATTTATGATATTCTTATTCACCGTACATTTTAAAGCTTTATATATCTTTAATATTTAAATGAGTTAATCTTATATGTATAATTTTTCGGAATCTCGAAAACGGCTCCAACGATTTTTCTGAAATTCAGTATGTACCAGGTTTTGGGGGAGAAAAATTGATCTAGATGTGTTTAATTTAAAAAAAATTTCCTTTTATTCCTGTTTTTGGGCACTAAAAAACTGCTGAAAGTAAATAAATTTTTAGCTGTCAAATGCAAAGCTGTGACAGCCTAATGGTAACGCCCGGACCAAAAAAGATTGAAACCTAGGTTCGATTCCCACATTTCACCCGACGCTATTTTTCTTTTTTTTATTGCATTTTTTATATCTTTTTAAAAATTATCGAGCAAGGCTCGTCCACCCAGGTACTTATATTTACATATCTAAATTAATAAGTTAATTATTAATTTAGATATACGCCCCATAAAAAAAGTTTTAACCAAATATTAATTCTGAACCTCCGTCGTCCATTAGACGGTTACAAAACATTAGTACGGACACAACATTCAGTTTGACAAATGATCCCTAATGTGTTAATGATTATCTCCCGAGAGGTCTGACTAACAACCCTTTAACTGACAGGTTATGGATACCCATATTAATTTTTCGAGTTAACTTCTTTTAATAATATTATTGCGAACAGAACAAAAACCTTAAAAACATAATATTTCAAGCGTTTTTAGGACAATTAAAAGAAAATGTAATTAACTCTAGATTATTTTTTTTAAAAGGCGATTTTTACGGAGTTACCTCAGTGACCGAGCCTTTCACGGTAATTTCTTAAAATAAATAAATAAAATTGAAATTAAAAATATATAAAAAAAATTTTTTATCTGAGATCGATCCTATTCTGAGTTCGAGACCGCCCGTTACCCAATGAGCTATAAAGACTTTGCAAATGTCAGCGTTTTTCAGTACCCAAAGACAGGAATAAAACAAGGTTTTTTCTTAATAAAACCTAAATAGATTGATCCTGTGATGCTGTATGTGATGTGATGCTGTGTAAAAGCTGTGATGGCCTAGCGGTGCGACCGTGTGAATCTCTAGAGACGATCATGGGTTCAAACCAGGGCAGACACCAATGAGTTTTTCTATTAAAACTTGTTGTTTTATTTATGTTTTAATAGAATTAAATTGATAATTGCAATTTATCACATGCTTTTCGGTGAAGGAAAACATCTTGAGGAAACCTGCTTATCTCAAGAGAATTCTGGAGATATGTGTAACCTACCAATCCGCATTGGAGCAGCGTGGTAGGTCTTAGCTCCAATCCTTCTCTCCAATAACGGAGAGAAGAGGCCTATTCCCAGCAGTGGGATAGTAACAGGTCGCTACTTACTTTACTTTTTTTTTTAGATTGATCCTCATCTACATCTGAATTTCATGAAAATCGTTAGAGCCGTTTGCAAAATTGGAAATACAAGATTAACTCATTGAAATATTAAAGATTAAAAATATCTAATCTATCTATAGTGAAATAAATTATCATTACTTTTATGAAGAAATTGTATTCAGAAAAATACCAGTGCTTTTCAAAGTCTAACACGTTATCGGAAGCTGTCATAAAGCGATTTAATACTTTTAAGAACGCTGCCAATATAACTGTCAAGATGACGTTAGCTTGCAATTAATTTATTCTGCCTATATAACGACAAAAATATATACTTTCAACTTCATTAGGATACTAAAATACATAATAACATAGTCATAACCATAACTGCTAATGTTTCAAGTAATAAACTTTTATTTATCGTAAGTTTCAAGATATTTTGATATCTAGCCACAAATTATTACCGTTAATCAAATAAGTAGGTCATATTATGTATGTTATTATTCCTGAAAACACTAGTTTATTATGAAATTATTTCACAGACAAATAGCTTATGTGACACTATTTTTTGAATAAACAAATTTAAAAACATCTTTAGTACTTGATATTTAATTTGAATATTAACTTGTTTTAGATAATTATATAGGATGTTTTTGTTGTTGCTTTGTTTTGTTTTTTCTAATTTAATTCTGTGTTCGCGGCCTCCAAACTTGCGGAAGTAGATGATGTCGCAGCCTAAAATTCTAAATGAAAGTAGAGTAAATATAATGCGTCATTGCATTAGCCGGGGACATCTTATTTATTCATTAAGTGAAGATAATTCATCATTATTACGAGTAGATTTAGCTTCAACTGAGAAGTAATAAATTATTTCTGAAAATTCTTTTGCTTCAAACCTCTCGCTACCGTTAACGTAACTTACATCACATATTGTAAGTATTACAACATATTAATATTAACCAATTAAATATATTTTCTAAAACAAATAAAGCTAAAATGAAAAAAGAGAAGAGAAGAGAAGAGAAGTCTGAAAAGAGAGAGAGAGAGAGAGAAAGAAAATAAAAAAATTGAATCTTACAAGTATATTAATAATTCTTATAGAAATTATCGAAGCCGAAGCAGAACTGTTAGGGCGGTGTAAGAAGTTTTCACCATCTGTTAAAAAATATATCAACTTTATATTGCACATCAAAATCAACATATTAAAAAAAGATATTCATCATCCTCCCGCCCTTATCCCACTCTAAGTGGGGTCGGCACAATATGTTATAAATATATTGTCAAATGATTTGGCTTCGTTTTTTACGACCGGCCGCCTGCCTGACGTCAACTTACCTTAGTCATATTTTACGACTCTTCGGTAAGAAGGGGGTGGTCTATTCTACTCAACCGGATACCACATGGTGGATTGACTTATCTTAGTCGCCTTTTACGACACCTCGGTAAGAAATGAGGTTGGTCTATTCTACTCAGCCAGATATTCTACTCACTGCTAATTAAAAAAAATATATTATAAAGGAGGATAAATTTAAAAGATTTCAATAGCAAATAATCTAAGAACCTAAAAAATATTTAGTCTCCAATTAATTTTAGCATGATGAATTTCGCTAACAACACGAAAGCAACACACCTTTATAAAGTAAAAAAGAAACCTTAATTGTATACTTCATTTTTATATCTAAGAGAAAAAAGTAATTGTACATCTCACATTAGCATACGCCTCTAAAGATAGGTCATACATTCCTCCAGCAGAGAGGCCGATTGTTTTATGTGCCCGCGCCAGAATAAGTAGTAAGGAATTGCGAACCCCAGGCACCATCATGATACCATTCTCCCATCCAGAGCAATACACAGCATCTGCTATACCTTCGCTCTGAAATATTTAAGATCTTCATCAGCATATAGTGTAGCTATAGGAGTAATCGCGAGGTATATATAGTTAAAAGGGTAGGCGCGAGCGAGATGGCGAATTAGGTCGTTACTTTACGTTCTGCTTTAATAATATGACGAAGATCTGGAGTTTACGGGCTCACGCTTAATAACGTCATATATAAAAACTTGTAAATAAAGTATTTTCTGTCATCACTCTCAGTAGTATGAAATATTACAACAATTTAAAAGAAGATCTTTAAAACTTACCTAAATCAATTTAAATTAAAAAATACCTGTATTTTAATTTCTTCGCACCATCTACATATGACGTATTGTACGAACATATTATATCCCAAATAAAATAAACTCATGAGCCATTTCGTCATATTAACACTTACAGTCTGAAAAATATTTTTTATTATAATATAACTTTCAAAGCTTATGCTACTCATGGTTTTATTATTCATATCATTTTTAAATCCTTTAAAAGTAATATAACAATATAATATTTACAAATACAACTCATGCGATATTCTATGTTAAATTTTAAATTTCCAATAATTCAAGAGCGAGTATTTTGTTTGCTTCGTTCTTTGAAAGTAGCCAATTTTCTCGACTTGCCAGTTCCTCTTTCGCAATCGGTCTCCAGGTAAAATATCGTATAAGTTGCAATTCAAACGATAATAATTGGGATTAAAACTACCTTACCTTTTAAATTAAAATTAATCATATATTTAAAAAAAACATTAAAATCTTATAAATTAAAATTAAAATAATTCTTTATTCAAATTGGCTTTTACAAGCACTTTCTAATCATCAAATTACAATGAAGCTACGACTGGTTCGGAAAGGTGCTCTTACCGAGAAGAACCAGCAAGAAACTCGGCGGTCACTCTTTTCAAAATTAAGTATTACAATAATGTATTTTTAATTAATCATCATCTTCCTGCCCGTATCCTACTCCAAGTGGGGTCGGCTCAACTTGTTACAAACATGCTGTCACATGATTTGGCTGTGTTTTTACGACCGGCCGCCTGCCTGATATCAACTTACCTCTGTCGTATTTTACGACACCTCGGTAAGAAAGAGGATGGTTTATTTTACTAAAACGGATACCACACGGTGGGTAAACTTACCTTAGTCGCCTTTTACGACCTCGGTAAGAAATGAGGATGGTACTATTCTATTCAGCAGGATATCATGTAATATATTTTTAATTAATAATAAATTTAAAAAATTACAATATAATCAATGTTGGTCCAGAATCATCCCGAAAATCATTGTGAACCAACATTGTGAGACGATAATTGTATAGTATATATCTTATACACTTATATTGAAATTCCGCCTAGTAACGTTTGTTTCTACAAACTACAAAGTACTCACAGTTGCAACTTGAAAACCAATAGAGCAAATAAGCGTTGTGCTTACTGTCAGCTGCGCTAACATTGGAGCGCTCAATAAGTCACGTAAACTTAACGTGTTGCTGGAACAATAAGAGATATATCTAATTAATAATCAGATATTTTCAGACGATTAACAATAACAGCGTTAATGATTAAGGCCCTATTGTTTTCAATAATACAATTTGAAGAGGTTTGTCGCGACCGAAATTTAAAAATTACCTTTCTTAGCTCAATAACTAATTTAATAATGCGTGTTATTCATAGAGTTATTATTCTAGAGTAGGTAAAAAAAAAAGTAAGTAACGGCCTGTTACTATCCCACTGCTGGGCATAGGCCTCCTCTCTCCATTTTTGGAGAGAAGGCTTGGAGCTAAGACCTACCACGCTGCTCCAGTGCGGATTGGTAGGTTTCACATATCCCCGGAATTCTCTAGAGATATGCAGGTTTCCTCACGATGTTTTCCTTCACCGAAAAGCGTGTGATAAATTGCAATTATCAATTAGACACATAAGTTTTAATAGAAAAACTCATTGGTGTCTGCCCGGGTTTGAACCCATGATCGTCTCTAGAGATTCACACGGTCGCACCGCTAGGCCTTCACAGCTTTAGAGTAGTAGGTAGGCCAGACTAAAATCCTATCCTGTCCTACTTCTTACTAATCTTACTAGTATTATAAATGCGAAAGTTTGTGAGCATGGATGTATGTTTGTTACTTTTTCACGGCGAATGCGCTTAAATAATATCGATGAAATTTGACAAAATTATTCCTTATACACCAGAATAACATATAGCCTATAGAAATCCTGTTAATTCTACAGGAATAGGATGACATTAAAAAGCGCCATCTATTATCGCGATTATCTATTGTCCACGCGAACGAGGTCGAGAATAAACGCTAGTATTACATTAAAAAGAAAGCAAATGATGCCGTATCTACTTGTCTCTCTTTTTTAACGTGTGATTACACAAAGATGAAGTATACAAGTTTCTTTTACTTCCCTCTAATTATTTATGGTGACACTATCACTTTAAAGCTTGCCTATGTCTCCCCTATATCAATAAAATATCTCTATGGTTTTGTTAGGGTTGAATAACGGCTACAAAATCTAATCGCTTAGTAGATTGATTACGTAAATTTTTTTGGTACCTATGAGCGTGCCTCAAAGAGAAGTCTTTCAAACAATATACGTCGATCTGTGGAGAAATTCTCAACATTCAATCAGCTGCCTATGAGTTGTCCGATATATAAGTAGTAGTAAAATGTACATTAGAAATTCAATAGCCAACTTTTATTCAGAGTATATTTCTATTGTATTCTTGTTATGAGAGTCAATCAGTTAACAAAACGAAGATCTTAGTAATTATTTTTAAAATATAATAAAATAGAGAGGATTTTTAAGTCATATTTATAATCATTTAAAAAACTAATCCAAGGTATTTGAACTGATAACTATTTATAAACTCACTTTAAAATAAGATTATGTTGATCAACCAAGAGTCCCAGACGTTTGATGTACTCTCGTCTAAATTCTTCGCTTAAATGCATTTTTTTCGGATCCACGGTAACTGCATAAAAATTAGAATTAAAACAATTAATTCGAAGTTCATCTTTATTTTATTAATTCCCTCAGATGACTTGTTGTGAATGCACTCAATTCAGTGGTGAAGAAAAAATTCGATCAACAATTTTCGGTTTGCGTAATTTATACATTACGATTATTATATTAAAAATAATTGAAAATGCCCTTGTAGTGATATTTCTTATTATTGTATACCGTGCGCTTTATAAAAATCAGTTCGAATTTTTTAATCTAAGTTACTAATAGTAATAGTTTGACTATAACAACTGATCCGCAAAAAACTACTTGACGAGTAACCGCAACATTACGGTAGGGTTAAGTTAATTTGACCTAAGTAAAAAAAGGTTTTTTAATTAATTATCTATACAAAAAACAGTGATAGAATGTACTGGCTCGTTGTGCAGGCTTACTATAAGAGAATATAATGATAAACGATACAATTTGATTATCTCTATCTTGTCTAGTCAGGTATTCTTACATTTGCTTCACAGTATATTTTAAGCAATCTAATTTATGTACATAAAAATATAAAGAATTATAAAACGATAGATGATGTATACAATAGCTTGCGGCTCCTGCTTTGCGCCTTGCAAAAGTACGTAATTCGTTTGTGGGTTTTGGTATAAGATTCTATAATAAAATTCCGCAATCAATTTCAGCTTTGCCATTACATCAGTTTAAAAACACTGTTAAAAAGAGGCTGATAAAGAAAGCCTACTATACTCTTGAAGATTATTTGGAAGATAAGAATGTGTGGATATAGCTCTCTTTGGGCCAGTACAAGACAGTAACGACTTAATGTAAATAGTATTAAGAATTATATTTTTAAAAGAGCAACCGCCGAGTTTCTTGCTGGCTCTTCTCGGTAGGAACAGCTTTCCAAACCAGCAGTAGAGTTGACGATTCAAAAGCACTTGTTTACAAGTTTATTTGAATAAAGAATATTTAAAAACAATAAAAACAAAAAACAGTAATGTATATTTGTTTTACTTACCTTTCAACCTCGCTTTGCAGTCCTTCAAAATATTCTTAAAGCAGTCGTTTAACACAGAAAACTGACAGAGCAAATGCATTAAATACGCTTGCAAGGTAAGATCGTTGGTCATTACAAAATACGATGTATATGAGAACGCAAATAAAATTCCAATATATGTTAGTGCGTAGCTGGTCGGCGTTTGATATTGAAAAGGTAGTTTGATATTTACCATTAAGTTGTAATATATGTCATCCACTAAAGGGTAGATATGCCTAAAATATACACATTAAAAAAGAATTTATTTCATTAAGTAAGAAATAAATTATACGTATTAAAAAGTTTTACTAGATGGAATCAAATAAATAAGAAGCACTGGGTAAGCATGTCCAAAAATGTAAAGTTTTTGTTCATGAATGTTGGAGCTATGACCCATATCATGTATACTTATAGATAATATAAAGAATAAATCAGAAGAATATTGGTGGCCAATTTTTAATGTATATATTTAACCTTGATCATTAGGCACAACTGAAATTTCTAGAAATCAGAAGTGGGATTAAGAATTAACCCGAATCCTTGTTAAAAATAATTTGATGTAATAAAAAATAATACAAAATACTTTAAATAATTTATAGAATTAGGCGTTACTTTGCGGAGATCCAAAATACAAAATTAATAATTAAATTATTTTGCTATAACCCGCGATGAAGTAAAATAGAAAATATATATACTGCTAAATGTAGAGTGGAAAATCGGTTATCATAACTGATACATGCAGGATTCGTAAAAAACACATGCACAAACCTCCACCATTGCCACCACAATACACAAGCACTATATACGTTCACTATCACATACTCAACAAACGTTTCGCCCCGCAACCGAAGCATCATCAGGAGATAGACTCCACGACCAAAATCGCAAAGCGAAGCAATATCCTAATAAGCTTAGTTATATACTAATCGGTTCAACCCCACCATTTATTTTATTTTGCCTGCGAACAAGTGTAACAAGCTTGAACTAGAAACATTTATCTGATCGTTAATGAGGGTGCCATTGTTATTTTTTATAATCTCGAGCTGTTCACGGACGTTTAACTTAAGTCCTTTTTTGCATCTGTATCTGTATATGTTTTTGTATCTTTTACAAAATAATTTAAAAAATAATAATTTTGAAACCGTTTGAATTACCTACCAGGCAATAAGAGTACATGTTCCTAGACCTAATAGTAGTTTTAACGATGCTTCATTTCTTTTTTGCCAAACCTCGACTAATTTTCTTCTTTGACTCGTAGATAAATCGAAGTTTTTTGACTCCATGGATGAGGAGAGTTTTTTAAAAACATCTTTGTTTGACATCTAAAATAAAGGAATATGGAAGATTTATGTTAATGAATAACAGCGTATATACAAGAAGTAAAGCTATGTCTAATACACGAAAGTCTCAAAAGCAGAACATCGTGCATTCATCCGACAATGTAGATAAAATTATACTAACCATAATCTTGTGTTTGTAAAGTGCACCAAATTGAATAAATAAAACGTTAACACTATCAATGACCACATCAAGAGTCCAGGTTACGCTGAAAATTTGCCAGAGCTCGCCAATGATTATTAAACACAACCATGATTTGAGTGTTGCACTGTATATCAGATACCCAATGCTCCGGTCACAAGTTGAGAGACCTTAAAAATATCTTAGTGAATTAGTACGTTAATTAGTATTTTAACATTATAATGTGTAACCTTAATTATTAATTTCTATCAAGATAACTAAAAAAAGCCTTCCTCTTTGGGTATCTGGGTATTTGGCTAACAAAGGTTAGTAGTCAGTGCAAGTCAGCGGAGCTTACTCGTGCGGTTCTGAATTTCGAAAAGCCAGCATGTTGTTGTTACATGATTTGGCTGCGTTTTTACAACCGGCCGCCTGCCTGAAAACAACTTACCTTAGTCGTATTTTACGACACCTCGGTAAGAAAGAGGGTGGTCTATTCTACTAAACCGGATACCGCATCAAGTTATCCCCGATCAAGTTTTTAAACAGTATGAAATTTAAGATTCATTAATTCGTACAAAAGGTTTTAATCTCTTTTAAATCTTCATAGTATGTATATAAATTTACTAGTTCTATCTAATTTCGGGGACGTCTGTCGCTGCAGGCCGGGTGGTCAGCTCCTATTCCGGACTATTCCACCCATAAAAATTTACTAGTTACTGCTACTGTCAAAAAAATTATTATATAGACATTATTTATTCCACATAGACCATAATTTTTTGACAGAAATTTACTAGTTATTGATACTGTCAAAAAAATTAAGGTCTATGTGGAATAATAAATAGGTAAGGTTGTTATTTGAATTATAATAGAATTCTCCTACCTGCCAAATATATTACCCTATATAAAAACTCGAAGAAGTATAATTCTAGTTTTCCACTGGCCAATTGCAGAGCGTTAGTATCTGTTAGTCTACTCCATGCCGACTTAAGAGCTCTCATCTTGCTCACATAAACATTTACCGGTGTAATCTTTTTAGCAATAGTTTGCCGAAACTATAATCAACTACAAGGAAATCGAGTTTAAATACAACGACCATACTTCAACGCATTTCCACTTCCAAAAATCACGTCCGGTAATACAATATACACAATATAACGTTAACAAAAACATCATTGTTATTTGTAGTAAAATATATATATAGTAATCGTGGAATTGAGTTATGATACATTTTATTATTTTTGTAATATGAAACTCTGCAAAGTGTCGAATAATTCTATTAACTACATTTTATGTCTAAACATAATTAAAATGAAATTTCATACCCTAGATTTGATTTATTAAAAATTGATAACATGTATTAAAATTTTTAAACATCCGGTTTAAACTTGGCAATCGCGACATAGCAAGGTACATACTTAAACTCTACTGTACTCGAAAATTTACCAACGTTTTTAGTGAAGGAAAAAATAATGGGGAATATTTCTGGAGAATTCTGAGGATATGTGTGACTTACTTATCCGCATTGGGACGACGTCGTGGGTTTCACCCAACCCTTCTTTCCAAAAAAGTAGATAGGAGACCTATGCCCAGCTGTTGGATAGTAATAGAGCGTTACTTTAGTATTGCCAATCCGATGCATTACTATTTTAAATAGTTTATAGTTTTGTATACTGTATTACATATTTTCGTTAAAGGAATAGTAAACAATCTTAGTTTATATCCTCTACCGGAGCGTAATGGAAACTTCACACAAATTCACGAAAGCTGTAATTAAATTTAGATTTTGATTATTCATTCAAAACGGTTAATCCATTTGCCTATCGCATGATCGTTCAAATTGTTACTAATTAAAATGAACTTACAATTAGTACGTGGGAAACTTCGCAATGCTTTTATCGTAAAATTTTGATTTGATAAAGGGTTTAATGTATACTGAACCTAGGATTTTGCAATTATTCAACTACGGTCGTATATAATTCAGATCTTATAAAACTGAGATGAACAATTTAACGTGTTCTTCAAGGTACTTATGAACATATGAACGATAAAAGAATTTTGTGGCCTTGTCAACGCGCCAACTGAGCCACAGCAACGCGTAACCAGATATCTAATTATCATCTTATATATAAAATTCTGTGTCACAATGTTAGTTACCATACTCCTTCAAAACAGCTTGACCGATTTTTATGAAATTTTATATGAATATTTAATAGGTCTGAGAATCGACTATCTATTATTCAAAATCCTAAGTGATAAGGGTTGCCCACATTAACTTTTATTAAAATGTTTGTTTTTTTTATAAAGTACGCTAGAAATTTCCTAGAAATAATTTAATGTAGCTAAACAATGTTAGCCCGGTCAACTAGTTAAAAACATAATATGTACAACCATATATATCGATTGTTATATATTTATAACTAGGTGTAATTAATGTTTCTACACAAAAACTCATAAGTGGCATATGGGAATGTGATATTAGTACAGCTGGCTCCAACACATTTATTTGATCTCTCGGTATAAGTGGGCGTATTAAGAACTCCTCAAATATTCGTATAACATATAGCTAATATTATTTGCTTGTATAGTTGTGTTCGCTTATATTGACATATTCTGGCCCCAGTAACCTTAAGTAAAACTGCTTCAGGAGTTCTTTAGCAGTTTTTAAGCACCATCGGATTACAAAGTAATAATAACATTATTTTGCTATAATCCGCGGTAAAGTAAAATTATTATTACTTATGTATTATGGATCTCCGCAAAGTAACGCCTAATTCTATACATTATCACCATCAGATTTTTAGTCGGTGGGAAACTAATATAACCTGCATAATAGTAGCCCATGGCGAAGTTACCTATAAGTTTTTCTGATATAATTAAATAAAAAATGGCACCCCGCAAATATTCCACTTAAATCATAAATGAAAAAAGTCATGAAAAACAATGGATTTAATTAGAATCTTTAAACTCCACTTAAATCCATTGCTTTTCATCGCTTTTGGCAATTATTTTATAAAAATGTCGACGCCAATCGCCTAATGTTTTACACCTAAAAGTTTTAATATCTAGTGTAAATATAAACGACTACCGGAAACTGAATTCGGCGCTGCAAAGCGTTGATAGCAATTTGATATAAAATGATAAGAAATATTGTACTATATCTTTTATTACTAAAAGAAGAACGAAATGATCTATTCAACTTTAAATCTATTTAAGAACTTCTTCAATTATGTTGAAGTCTTCGTAGTACTGTAATAGCGGAGTAAGATGTTTTTACTAACTGAAACAAAAATATTTACTTATTAGTGTCATTTAAGTTATTATATAACAAATCATGGAAGATACTCATTGATTTAATAAATTAGTGTTCTTTTTTTGTAGAACTTATCGTGGTTGTAAATTAGGAGACCATTCAACATATAATTATATTCTATCTTCTCTTGCTTTTTGGTCTTGCGTTCAGAACCCGAGCAGCCGCCTCTGCGTAGTCTAAAGTTATGTGCTTAGTTGATATTTAGTACCTACTATTTGCTTTGTGGTGAAGAGAAAACGTAATAAAACTTGCATAGTACTTTAGAATCAGAGACATATGTAATATACTTATCCGTATTGAAGCAGCATGATAAGTCATAACTCCAATTAATTCGTGCAAAAAAGAGAGGAGAACTATTTCCAGCTGTGGGCTACTTGCTTATTAAAATTTAGTCTTACGGTAGTGTATGATGCTAGTGACAAATCAAATAAGCCGCCTGCCGTTAGCATTAGTGGTTTGCGGGCGCGACTGGCAACGATGGCCATTGCCGCGGCCATTCCCGGAATAACAGTCAGTCCTCGCTCCCAACCAGAACAGTACACAGATTTGCCGATATTTTCGCTCTGAAAATTGTTTGTAACACTTTAAATCGCAACTGACAAGTCAGAAGAATAATCGGACTGTGATAACTGCGTTGGACACGAATGCTTGGACTCGTTGGACTCGGAATGCTGGAATGGTAAACTCTTGCGGGTCTCATCTGATTGATCGCAAATTAGACCAGCTTGGCACAACTGGCTTCCCTCGAGACCGAGGACGCCCTAGTTTGTACTACAAAGTCGCTTCTGCTTTACTCGACAATACTTCAAAATATGAACATTGCAAAAAAATTAACATTAGCTATATAGATTTTCATTATTATAATTTCTAAATAAAAATGTTGTTATGCAGTAATAAAATTACGTAGACGTAAAAATAAGCAATCAAACAACGAGCAACAAATCTTTTTTTTGAAAATAATAATAACTTTTGACTTCGTGGAATGGTCACATGGAATTTATGGAACATTGCTAAAAGGAGTAAAATTTTCCCCCTTGTATAAAGACATTCATTACATGAATAAAAGGTTTTTTATTTTTATCACATTTTATTTTGCGCCTAATTTAAATTAAATTAGTAAAATTAAATGGAATAAAAAGTAAAGGCATCATCCACAGACACACAATACTCGACACAATCCAAAAGGTAGAATTTTACCTTAACGGGAAGCTTCATAAAATACATTTAGTAGCTTTTGATATTTTACAACAAACCTGTAATTTTATTTCATCACACCATTTGCAGAAAATAAACAATTCAAATAGATTGTACATTAAGTACAAGAGACTCATGAAAAATTTAACTTTATTATATCCAGCTGTCTGAAATGAAAACAAATACATTCATTCAATACACTTATAAAAATCGTATAAAATAAGGCATTGATTTAGAGAGGCAATAGATTTGAAGTAATTTTAATATTATATATTGAAACTATAAAAATATTAGTTTAAATCTTAAGATTATTATTATTATTAATAATATTAGAATTGTAATTGTTTTGGTAAACTCATTTATCTACAAATGAATAAACGCATCGTAACAATACAATACAGTATGTAAAAAAGAAAAAATGCTCTTTTAACCTACAGATACTTCTAAATACTATGATTTTCTGAACAGAAATTTAGGAAATTTCTGCATTAAATTGAGCGACCATAATCTGTTACAATGTTTAAGCAACTTTCTCAATTCTTAAGAAATTGTAACACGTAGCTGTATGCCGAGCCAGCTAAGCCTTAGCCAAGTCAGCCAAGCCACCCAATATAGCAAGGCAGCCAAGCCAGCTAAGCCAGCTAAGCGAGCTACGACAGTTGAGCATGATAACTGTCTGCTAGAGGCGTGCCACCTTAGATACTTCCGTACCGCCTAAATGAAACGCAAGTGACGTCAGCTGTGCCGCTATATTTTCGCACCCAACCGTCAAGAGAGCGGACGCATTCAATATAAGCACCCGCACAACTTTATTAAATGACTTTTTTATACAGTAATCCGTGCATAAAAGTTCATTAACGTTACAAAATTTTACAGGACTTACCGTCGTCGCTTGATAACCAACGAAACATATGAGCATAGCGCTTGCAGCAAGTTGACCAAGCATTGGTGTGCTTAAAGAATATTTTAGATCCATCGTGTTACTACAAAAAAATCACATTGTGATATTCTGACTACTTGTAGTAGTAGTACTTGTCTTGTACTTGTAGCAAAAACTCGTAACGTACAAATTCCTAGCAAAGGTGTTACTTGATACCATGTTTCATGTTTTTTGCATACGTATACATAAAGGCAAACGGACTTACCCAAATGATTCAATTTTTTTGTAATAGAGTCAAAATATAAACACAGATAAGAGACAAAATTTTTATTGTACATAAATAACTTCTTCAAGCTTAGACTCATGTCCAAAATTAATTGTTAAGGCTTTTATCTCAGCACTTTCCAAAGTTGGAAGTTATACCAAAAGTTTTCTTATTATTTGTACCTTCGCGCTCAAAATTAATTAAACTAATAGCAGTGTTGTCATAATCTTTTACCACTGTTTCAAATAAAATGCAAGACCGTAAAAATAAAAATAGTCTCTCATCACGCTCTTGCCATGTCAATTAAAAATTTATTGTGAGATCCTGTTATCAAATTTTACGACGTTTTAGAGAACATCATGTGTATTTTCCATCTTTACTATAATATATTTTTTACTATAAAGCATTTTAAAAGACCGTCATGTTATATGTTAAAGGCCAGAATCTTAGTAACCAAATTATAATTAACTTTCACATAAGAATAAAATAGGATTGTCTTGGTCCAAGTCTGAGCAAAATATTTCAAGCGCTTAATAATAATGTCCGACATTTTATAAATTACACGGATGAAGTATTTTTTCCTTATATTTATTATTAAAAATTCCAAAGCTCCGTACCTTAATATGAGTTGATGTTGATCTACTAAATTGCGAAGACGTTTGAAACACGTCCTTTTGAACGTATCCGTGATAACTAATTTTGTTCGCTTAATTTCTGCAAAATAAAATAAACTCCCATAATTTGTTAATAAAGTAATTCTTAAGTAATTAATAGAAGTAGGCCCTACTTTGCGGAATTATAAAGAACAAAAGCTATGATAGAAGTATTTTGCTATAATACGGGTTACTTCTAAGAAAATCTATCTAATGCTAAGTGTAGGAAGCAAAACTGTTTTTATACCTTATACTTGCAAGACTAGTTACCGCAATTAACCGCGTTGTAATATACAAAACACCACCACTAACTACACAAGAACTACACACATTCACTACGACTATCTCAACGATCATTTCACCCCGTAACCAAAGCGTCAGGAGATAGGTTCCACGATAAAATCGCAAAGCAACATTTATAATCCTTAAATGACATGCGATTTCATCTTTTCATTCAAATTTTCTATCAGTTGAAAATTATTCATTGATTTTTGCTTTTTCTTATGCACATTACAATATGATCTTCTTATTGCAATATACTCGTATTAAATTTTTGCATAAATTCACAAATACTTGTACGTATATATATTTCATAGAAGAATTATTCACCAAGTTAAAACGATTGAAAGAGGACATACTTACTATTTTCTGTATCCATGCAATCATCAATGATGTTCTCAAAACAGTCAGATAACACAGTGTACTGACAAAGTAAATGCATGAGATGAGCCTGCATTATAAGATCGTTGATCATCACAAACAGAGAGGCGTAATTAAAAACAATCAGAACTATGAAGTAAAATATAGGAAAGAGCGTGGGCGTCTTATACTCAAAAGGAAATCGGGCTGATACCATAAGATTGTACTCTATATCATCCACTAATGGATAGATGTGCCTGCGAATTTCAAAATATCATATTTATAAATGACTAGCAATCGCCAGCGGCTCCGTTAGAAAGATTAGAAACCTAATATAGTCTTTTGATAATCATAAAAATGGTTAAAGTGTGTTAACCTTAAAAGCTAGACATCCTTGAAGTTCTGACAGTATGACTTTTATTTAGAACTTTTAGAGGGGAACAATTTTGTTATACATGATTTTGGATTACTATCACCGTTAACTAGTAGTTTCTGAAGAGTTTGTTTTGTTTGTTTGTTTTGTTTGTTTGTTTGTTTGTTTGTTGGTTTGTTTGTTTGTTTGTTTGTTTGTTTGTTTTGTTTGTTTGAACGCGCTAATCAGGAATTACTGAATCATTTTGAAAAATTCTTTGAGTGTAAGATAGTCCATTAATCGAGAAAGGCTATAGGCTATATAACATCACGCTAAGATGAATAGGATAAGAGCAACAATAAAAGATATTACTAAATTTAAAGCTTTCCTTGCGTGTGCTTAGTACCTGATGAAAGTTATTCAAAAATCATGTATTACAAAATTGTTCCCCTCTAAAAGTTCTATATAAAACTCCTCGACAGCATGTAGGTTTAGCCACTAGCATTTAAGGTTAAGCCACTTTAACCATTTTTATGGTTATTAAAATACTATATATCGGTTTTAATCTTTCCACGCGGTTTTAGTGAAACGTATTGAATATAAAGAAAATAACGTTTTGATCGTACGAAGTAGTTACAGGAGCACTTACCATGCACCTAAAGTGCAACAACCTAAAACAAGAAGCATTTTCAAAAATCTCTCATTCCTTGAAGCCCAGAATTTAACCAACTCTTTTCTTTTGCTAGAGGAAGTATCAAAGTATGGCGATACCATGGCAGATGCTAGTCTCTTGTAAATGGGTCGATTTTTCCGCTGCAAATTGTATTGTAAAAAATATAGCACTTAACTTAAATAATATAGAAATTCGAATATTTAAAAAAAAATAAAAATAAATTTCGAAAAATTAAATGAACATAATCGAAGAACAATCCTTTTCCGTATTTTATAACGTTATGAAGGAAAATACTTATGTTGTCATAATAAAACACAATTACAAGAAAACTCATGTTTTCTTTAAGAACTGATGCAGTTAAAATAATTATTAAACATGTAACTTAATAGTTAATCCAATATTATCTACATAGTCTACTCTTTAGATTATTAAGGAAGGGGAAGTTATTAACACCTTCAAGTCTTAGATTACTGTCAATCTTCTTACAACCCTATAATAAGCGAAATAAATTCTTAACGCCTTTAAAAATATGCTGACAAATAATAATAAAACAGTTATTCTCAAATATTTTTGACCATTACTGAAAATCCATTACGTCAATTCATCATCTTCCTGCCCTTATGTGGGTTCCCACCACCCTATGTGGGTTCGGCACAACATGTTATAAACATGTTGTCACATGATTTGGCTACGTATTTTACGACCGGCCGCCTGCCTGACGCCAACTTATCTTAGTCGTATTTTACGACACCTCGATAAGAAAGAGGGTGGTCTATTCTACTTAACCGGATACCACAGGGTGAGTCCCTTACCTTAGTCGCCTTTTACGACACCTCGGTAAGAAATGAGGGTGGTCTATTCTACTCAGCCGGATACCACACGGCGGGTCGACTTATCTTAGTCGTCTTTTACGACACCTCGGTAAGAAAAGAGGGTGGTACTATTCTATTCAGTCGGATACCACACGGCGGAAAATCCATTACGTCAATTAAAATCATGATATAACGCGTGGATCGGAATTTTCTAGCTGTCTTTTGATATGTTACACGGGAACGTACCATATTTCTGAATCTATAAAGAGCGATGAAATGCATTAGAGTGACGTTCACGTTGTCAATAATCCCATCCAAGCTGTCGAATTCGCTGAATAACTGCCAAGTTTCGCAGCAAATCAGAAAAGCGATTGCTGATTTTAAGATGCCACTGTAGATGCGATATATTACGCTGTTATCATATGCCCATCCTGTTTAGAATATATATTTACTTAAAAATGTAAAAATATTTAAAAATTAAAAAGCAAGATTTAAAATTCTCTAAATTGACCCACTGTGTCGGCTGAGTAGAATAGACCATCCTCATTCCTTATCGAGGTGTCGTTAAAGATGACTAAGGGAAGTTGACCCACAGTGTGCTGTCCGGTTGAGGAAAATAGACCACCCTCTTTCATACCGAGGTGTCGTAAAAGATGACTAAGGTAAGTTGACATGAGGTAGGCCAGTGGTCGTAAAATACGAAGCCAAATCATGTGACAATATATTTAAAACACATTGTGCCGACCCTACTTAGAGTGGCATAAATACAGAAGAATGATAATGTTAACAGACTTGCCGGTACACAATCTCGCAAAAATAGCGTTTGTAGATATTTATTTAGCAGTTAACCATTTGAACATTCCAAAGACATCGATCTCGCAATTTTATTTCGCTCTTATTTTCTAATATCAGTAAAAATAAAATCTTTCTTCACCATCCACTATATCCGTACATAACGTTCACCCTTTTCAATTTACCCCTATTATAATGTCAGATTATTATTCTTAGGTAATTTTATTTTAATGAACGTTTAAGGTTATTTAGGCTTATTAAGGTAAGTATTAGGATGGCAACTGTTGAACAAACATGGCAGACCCTAAATAAACACTGGTATATGTTTAACCAAATAGACGTCTAATTAAATGTGTCGTAAATACGTTATTTACGTCAAAGATATAATTTATAAACTGACCATTTACGCTCTAAAATATAATTTTGATAAATTTAACTTTGCCAGAAATTTATTAATTACATTAGAAATCGTACATCTATTATTATGAACTAGCTTTGCTTGCGACTTCGCCCGCGTAGAAGTCTGTGTATTCCATTGAAATTTGGAACATATAAGTAATTATTGTTAGTTGGAATTTTTGTGGTATTTTTGGAGATCTACAATTCTCTAGTACATTACTTTAGTGTGTCTCTATTGGTTTGCGCGTCGCACGTGACTAAAGCTCCAAGCAGGGGAGTTTTTTATAACTGCGCGATGTTTTTTACACAATTAACATAAAACCGTCATGTACTATTATTTTAAACCTTCTGAAATAATTGCACTATCTTTTAGTAAAAATCGTACTAAAATCCGTCCAGTAGATTTTGAGAAAATCAGTCACATTCAGACAGACAGCTTTTACGGACTTTGTTTTATAATAAGTATAGATTGGATGTGTAATCATTTATTTTCAAATGATCGTAAGTTGTTCAGATTAACAAACATTTTGTTAATTTTACCTGCAAAATATGTTACCCGATAAACAGATTCAAAAAACAAAGTTTCATATTTGCCGCTTGACTCCTCTAAGGTTTTACACTGTGTAGCCCTTTTCCATATGCGTTGGATGAACTCCATGCTATTAACTAACGTTTGTACTTCGAAAGTGAGCTTCGCAAATAAGCCGCTTTTATTTACCCATATTTTCCATTACAAATATAGGTTTGTTTCCATTCGATCTAACTAAGAATTTGCAAATTAAAGTGGTGAATTTTCTTTAATAATATAAATTTATACTGATTCTTCTCGGTAGGAGTTTTCATCGGAACTTATGGTAGATTCTTTAAGATTATTTCGAAAGTAAATAGATACTTGTAAAGGTTTATTTAATCAAGATTTTTTTTATTTATCGTTTACTAGCGGCCTGCCCCTGCTTCGCACAGGTATAAAATATATATCCCATGTCAGTCAGTGTAAAAAAAATGATTAAAATCGATCCAGTTGTTTTGATTTATTTATTACTGCCCGTGGCCGTAGCGTTAAATTTGGTGAAAAACAATTTCCTTTCCCTATACCAAGAAGATTTCCTGCTATCTTTGGAATATCTAAATTCATATAGTACATTTTTACTTATTTACTTTTATATTTTACCTTTGTATTTTATTTTTACAATTAATTACAGAATGTCTTTAAACAAACTCTTGAAAGAGCGACATCGCTGCTAAAGTCGAAGTGTTATAGGGCGAAGCGCGGCCTCCTCACGGCATTTTAAATCTGTAATATCTCCGAAAATGTTCACTTAAATTACATGCTGTAAACGGCTATATTGATCTATATTAAATCAACAATTTATTTAAGGTACTCAATTGGATAAGGATTAATGCTGTATTGTATAAGAATCGCTTCAAAAATAAGGCATTATTTTTCGTAAAAAGTGAACGACAAAAAATGCTTTAGTGGGTTATCCATAAAAATTAGACATATACCATCGCGGACTTTTCTGTAGACCTTTTCAAGATGTACCAATACTTAGTACATTATTTTGATAAATCTCGTAGGGTTTACAGTTTAATTATTTACAGAAACCTCAAAAATTACAGTATTTCTCTACTCCGTATTGAATGTTATTATACGTACAAACCTTCCTCTGGAATCACTCTATCTATTAAAAAAAACCGCATCAAAATCTGTTGCATAATTTTAAAGTTTTATGCATACATAGGGAAATATGGACTTTGTTTTATAATATGTAGTGATTGTTATTTTCCTCGCTAGAGAGCTCCGATCATAAATGCGTCCGATCGCTGCTAAATTCAAATGGTTAAAGGGCGAACCACGTTTTTTTTTTCGAATTTGACTAATGCTGTTAGCCCTACTGGCTTTGACAGCGTCACCGATAAGACGGGCGAGCGCGGAAGCATCGACGAGAGGCGAACCGCGACCTCCGACGCGCTATTTATAGGCTCGCGGCGCGGCCCCTGCATTTTAAATCTGTAATATCTTCGAAACTGTTTATTTAAATGACATACTGTAAAGGGTCATATTGATCAATATTAAATAAACAATATATTTAAGGTTCTTAATTGGATAAGGATTAATGCTGTATTGTATAAAAATTGCTTTGAACATAAGGCATCATTTTTCGTAAAAAGTAAATGACAAAAACTGCTATTGTGGGTTATCCATAAGAGATATACATATACTATCGCGGACTTTTCTGTAGACCTTTTCATGGTGTACTTAGTACATCATTTTGATAAATCTCGTAAGGTTTAAATCTCGTAGGGTTTAGACGGGTTGGTCGACGGGTTGGCCGACGGGTTGGCCGACGGGTTGGCCGACGGGTTGGCCGACGGGTTGGCCGACGGGTTGGCCGACGGGTTGGCCGACGGGTTGGCCGACGGTTTGGCCGACGGGTTGTTCGACGGGTTGGTCGACGGGTTGGCCGACGGGTTGGCCGACGGGTTGGTCGACGGGTTGGTCGACGGGTTGGTCGACGGGTTGGTCGACGGGTTGGCCGATGGCTTGGTCGACGGGATGGTCGACGGGTTGGTCGACGGGTTGGTCGACGGGTTGGTCGACGGGTTGGTCGACGGGTTGGTCGACCGGTTGGTCGACGGGTTGGTCGACGGGCTGGTCGACTGGTTGGTCGACCGGTTGGTCGACGGGTTGGTCGACGGGTTGGTCGATGGGTTGGTCGATTGATTGGTCGATTGGTTGATCGATTGATTGATCGTACTTCGTATTGAATGTTATTATACGTACAAACCTTCCTCTGGAATCACTCTATCTATGAAAAAAAACCGCATCAAAATCGGTTGCGTAGTTTTAAAGTTTTATGCGTACATACGGAAATATGGACTTTGTTTTATAATATGTAGTGATATTTAGACAATGCCTTTTTTTTTCAAGTCACTGATTCAAGTCGATAGGTTCTAAAGATTTTACTTCTAAGAACTAACTCATCATCCTCCTGCCCTGTTCCCACTCTAAGTGGGGATAACGGCGACGGCAACGGCAACGGTATGTTTTAAACATGCCACGTGATTTGGCTAGGTATTTACGACCGGCCGCCTCCCTGACGTCAACTTACCTTAGTCATATTTTACGGCACTTGGGTAAGAAATGAGGGTGGTCTATTCTACTCAGCCGAATAACGATGTATTTCAGTTCTTGTTATGTTACTAACTAACGAAGTACGAACGACGGGTTGGTCGACGGGTTGGTTGACGGGTTGGTCGACGGGTTGGTCGATGGCTTGGTCGACGGGATGGTCGACGGGTTGGTCGACGGGTTGGTCGACGGGTTGGTCGATGGGTTGGTCGACCGGTTGGTCGACGGGTTGGTCGACGGGTTGGCCGACGGGTTGGCCGACGGGTTGGTCGACGGGTTGGCCGACGGGTTGGTCGATGGGTTGGTCGATGGGTTGGTCGATGGGTTCGTCGACCGGTTGGTCGATGGGTTGGTCGACGGGTTGGTCGTTGGGTTGGTCGACCGGTTGGTCGACCGGTTGGTCGACGGGTTGGTCGACGGGTTGGTCGACGGGTTGGTCGATGGGTTCGTCGACCGGTTGGTCGATGGGTTGGTCGACGGGTTGGTCGACGGGTTGGTCGACCGGTTGGTCGACCGGTTGGTCGACGGGTTGGTCGACGGGTTGGTCGACGGGTTGGTCGATGGGTTGGTCGATGGGTTGGTCGATGGGTTGGTCGATGGGTTGGTCGACGGGTTGGTCGTTGGGTTGGTCGACCGGTTGGTCGACCGGTTGGGCGACCGGTTGGTCGACGGGTTGGTCGACGGGCTGGTCGACGGGCTGGTCGACGGGCTGGTCGACGGGCTGGTCGACGGGCTGGTCGACGGGCTGGTCGACGGGCTGGTCGACGGGCTGGTCGACGGGCTGGTCGACGGGCTGGTCGACGGGTTGGTCGACGGGTTGGTCGACGGGTTGGTCGACGGGTTGGTCGACGGGTTGGTCGACGGGTTGGCCGACGGGTTGGCCGACGGGTTGGTCGACGGGTTGGCCGACGGGTTGGCCGACGGGTTGGCCGACGGGTTGGCCGACGGGTTGGCCGACGGGTTGGCCGACGGGTTGGCCGACGGGTTGGCCGACGGGTTGGTCGACGGGTTGGTCGACGGGTTGGTCGATGGCTTGGTCGACGGGATGGTCGACGGGTTGGTTGACGGGTTGGTCGACGGGTAGGTCGACGGGTTGGTCGATGGGTTGGTCGATGGGTTCGTCGACCGGTTGGTCGATGGGTTGGTCGACGGGTTGGTCGTTGGGTTGGTCGACCGGTTGGTCGACCGGTTGGTCGATTGATTTGTCGATTGGTTGGTCGATTGGTTGATTGATTGATTGATCGTACTTCGTATTGAATGTTATTATACGTACAAACCTTCCTCTGGAATCACTCTATCTATGAAAAAAAACCGCATCAAAATCGGTTGCGTAGTTTTAAAGTTTTATGCGTACATACGGAAATATGGACTTTGTTTTATAATATGTAGTGATATTTAGACAATGCCTTTTTTTTTCAAGTCACTGATTCAAGTCGATAGGTTCTAAAGATTTTACTTCTAAGAACTAACTCATCATCCTCCTGCCCTGTTCCCACTCTAAGTGGGGATAACGGCGACGGCAACGGCAACGGTATGTTTTAAACATGCCACGTGATTTGGTATTTACGTAGGTATTTACGACCGGCCGCCTCCCTGACGTCAACTTACCTTAGTCATATTTTACGGCACTTGGGTAAGAAATGAGGGTGGTCTATTCTACTCAGCCGAATAACGATGTATTTCAGTTCTTGTTATGTTACTAACTAACGAAGTACGAACGACGGGTTGGTCGACGGGTTGGTCGACGGGTTGGTCGACGGGTTGGTCGACGGGTTGGTCGACGGGTTGATCGATTGATTGATCGTACTTCGTATTGAATGTTATTATACGTACAAACCTTCCTCTGGAATCACTCTATGAAAAAAAACCGCATCAGAATCGGTTGCGTAGTTTTAAAGTTTTATGCGTACATACGGAAATATGGACTTTGTTTTATAATATGTAGTGAAGTATCACGATTTAAATTTAAGTAGTGCATATATAAAAAAGTGTACAAAGTTTAACTAAGCCCTTAGTCAAAGATGTTTGCCTCTGACCTTTTAATTTGTGATGAATACTGTCTTAAAAAAAAATTACGCCTATTGGAGGATACAATTACAGGAGTGAGACAATTTATATTTATATTATATTTATTAACGTACCGACATTTCCAGTTATATTATATTTTTTGAACTTGGAGTTTTAGATAAAAGGCTTACAAGATTTAACTTATATTACATGCTGCAAAATAATAATGACATAAATCTGTTTCATAGCGCTTACAGAAAATACACCGTTTTATGGAAACAGTACTTCAGAAATATTTATCGCTAGTATGAAGCTTGCAATAATTATAGGCGGCAAATTAAATACAAATCTATTTGATGTGTCCGCATAACGCGTTCTATCGGCGACAGGCGATCGTAAAGTAAACGGAATAATTTAAACTTTCATTGCGCAAATGCAATTATCCACCAACGATCAAAGGTCGTGATTACTGATCATATCATTTACATTATCAACTATATTTCTATTACTACAGATATTAGAAGTTACTAATATTGATTAAATATAATATTAATTAAATCTGTTTGCAATATGAAATATTAAGAACTTATGAATAATTCGAAAAAATTGAGTTAACAAACTTATGATTGGCAGTTATCAGATCTCAAGCCTATAAATTTTGTAGTGTAGTTGAGGAGTAGACGAAACTGTAACAAGTCCGTATGATCGTATTCAAAAACTATGAATAAGCAAGTTCGGAAAACGGGAATATTATCTTTGGTAGATAAGATGTTTTTATTTAATGCTTGTATATATGAAGCAGCTAACATGTACATGTATGTAACATGTATCTATGTTTGGAATTGAGAAAAGGTGAATTTGAAACAAAATATGGAAGAACAGAAACATAATCAAAACCACAACAATAAAGTTACTACTCTAGTGTTTCCCATAGAATTTCTCTGTTCTTCTCTTTATATATATTCATATAGAGGCTCTCGAGATGTGGTGCTGGAGAAGGATGCTCAGAGTTTTATGGACTGAATTTAGATGAGTCCATCCTTGGAGAACTCGGCAGCAAGCAGCGTCTTTAATCTTTCAAGGTCGTATTCTCACATTTATTGGATACGTCTCGTCGGGAAGAAACCTCAGTAATACGCCCTGTAGTGCAGGGGAATATCGAAGGCACAAGACCGCGCGCCAGATCACCAATGCGATGGATGGACCAAGTGAAGGTTGCCTTTGATTGCCCTCTTCATAAATGTATCAGGAAGGCAGCCGTCAGAAACGAATGGCGTCGAATAGTCAAGTGTGCCACCAACCCTCAACTGATGACCGCGAAGTAGCAACGAGGAAGAAGGAATTTTAAACTTCTAGGTGAGATATTGACCTTCTCTCAAATACGTTTTCTCGTCACGTTTAATACATCAAATAAAAGAGAAGAGCAAAAATGATTAATTGTTTTAGGGGACCGCAACGCGCAACCGCCTTCAGACGAAACTGGACCAATTTATCACGTACTTTATTGAGATGTCAATTGTAACTGAGAAAGATAATAATTTACACTTTATACAGGCCAAGGAGGTAAACATGATCCGATAATTTATAAAATGAAATCTCTGCGACCTTTACACGTCAACATTGTGATGTTTATTAACGGATGAGTAAAAAGGGCGGATATTTTTAAATGTATGCTCATTCAAGTGATGTATTATCCTTTTAGCAAATTTATAAAAGTATTAACAATTTATTCTTCTTTATGATAAACTAGCTATGACAGCGGCTTTGCCCGCCTAGAATTATTTCCACGTGTGTCACATAACTTTTCATTAATTGAAATTTTGAACATATAATAGTTATTGTGAGTTAACCATAAGAGATAGAGACATGCTTTAGCAGACTTTTTGTAGTATTTTTGTAGATCTACAATTCTCGAGTAAAAACCGTACAAAAATTTGTTCGGTAGATTTTAAGAAAATCGATCACATACAGCCTTTGGGGACTTTGTTTTATAATAAGTCCTTTTACACTTCGTTTTATAATAAGTAAGTTTTATAATAAATAATCTTCACTCATGGTCAATAACGAAATTGACATTATTTTAGGATGAATTATTTATGATATTTTTGGTGATCACCAAATTTGAGTTTGTACCGAGGGAACTTCACCAATACAATGCAAAAACCAATGTCAAATTTTTGAAAAGTGTGACCACTGCGTATGAGTTTGCTATTTTTCCCGGTAAGAGCACGTATTTAAATCAGACGTACCATTATTGTAAAAAGACAATTCAAAAGATGCTTTTAAAAGCAAATTTAAAGAATAATTCGAATTCAGTTGGCCACTATGCACTCTAATAATAAGCAGACAAAGAGTAATTGACTAAAAAATATTTCATATTGATCTTATGTAATATTGTTTATAATATTATAATTCTTTATATAGTCTATCAATAATTAATATAATAACAAATTATTAATAACCCCGGTTTAATAACTCCGGATTAACAAGGAAAATGATTGTTTGGGCTCACAGGCTACGATCCGGACACACGCTATTAAATAAGTTTAAATTTACATTAAAAAAAAAAATTCACCGAATTGTAGTCTCTGTGACAAAGTTGAGAATATATTTCATCTTTTAGTGGAGTGTGCTCGGAGTGGGGTTGCCACCTTTTTTTTGAAGAAAAATAGTATTTTTTTTAAAACAAAAAAATATAGTACTTTTGGGAAATTCAGGAAAAAAAATAGTAAACATCTATTTTCAAACATTATTTATTTTTCCACGAGTATTTATTATTACTTTTCGCTTTGGCAATCAAGGTTCTATTATTTATAAAATAATTATATGCATCTGAGTAAATTAGGTCTATATTAAAGTAAATTAACAACTCATTCATGATTAAATTAATAGATTCTTTATTCCTTTCTTCTCTCCATTTTACATTCGTGACGGAAAAAATCTTTCTGTAAAAGCCGTAGTTGCAGGAATGGAGAGAAGATAGGAAAGGAAAAGACCCGTACGTACATGAATGAGTTTCGTTCAAAAATTCCCTATGCAGCGCGGGTGCGTTCCATTCACAGTTAATTCATAAAAAGAATTATATTGAACTAGAGGCCCGCTCCGGCTTCGCACGGGTATAAAATATATAGCCTATGTCACTCAGTAAAAAAATGATTAAAATCTATCCAGTAGTTTTGTATTATTCATTACTGCCCGTGGGCCACACGCGTTAAATTTGGAGTAAAACAATTCCCCTTACCATATACCTTGAAGATTCCCTGCTATCTTTGGAATATCTAAATTCATATACTACATTTTTACTTATTTACTTTTACATTTTCCCTAAGCATTATATTTTTACAATTAATTACAGAATGTCTTTAAATACAACATTCACAGCTTTCTTGTCATAAAGAAAGAATCTTCATTACACAATACAAACATGTTTTCTTTAGAGGTTACTCTTGATAAAGCGACATATAGTTGGCCATGTAAAAAAAACCCGTCCAATCGCAGCTAAATTCGAAGTGCTATAGGACAAAGCGCGCAATCACTATGCCCTGCATTTTAAATCTGTAATATCTTCGCAAATGTTCATTTAAATTACAAATGAAGAAGAAAATGTCAAAAAAATGCTATTGTGGGTTATCCATAAGAGATAGACATAATATGTTTACCATCGCGGAGTTTTCTGTAGACCTTTTCAAGGTGTACAAATACTTAGTACATTATTTTGATAAATATTGTAGGGTTCAGCCTGCGTTTGCAATGTAAACGGAAAAAAATGTAATTATTTACGACATCACATTGGAAACCTCAAAAATTATGGTATTTCTTTACTCCATATTGAATGTTTATAATATGTTAGATTATACATATAAACCTTTCTCTTCAATCACTCTATCTATTAAAAAACCGCATCAAAATCTGTTGCGTAGTTTTAAAGATTTAAGCATACAAAGAGATATAGGGACATAGGGACAGACAGAGAAAGCGACTTTGTTTTATACTATGTAGTAACGTTTAGCTATTATAACTAACGACGATATTTCTCCTTTATTCTTATGCAATAATAAAAATCAATTTTTCCAAAGTCAAATCATTTATTCTTTCTCAAAAACTACTCAATGACACATATGACAGCCACAATGCTTTTTCATATTAATGACCAACTCTGAAGGAAGTTGTATTAAAAACATTTTGTAACAGTCGACCATCCTGACAACATTTGCGACCCCGCAAATCTCATAAGCTGACCTCTGGGAATGAATCTACCACCGATTCGGAATGCTAATTGTACTGAGAAGAATCGGCAAGAAACTCAATATTGGTCTTTATACCTGTAAAAGAAAACCGCACATGCCATGACATGACAGGACTACGCTCACGCTTTACGCTCAACTCTTTAAGCTCACGCTTTATGCTTAACTCTTTAAGTTCAACTTCTTAGGCTTTTCGCACCCTAAGCATTTCGCACCTTAAGCTCACCCTCAATCACTGTCATGGCATAACACAGCTCAATAAGTGGCAACCAACTCAGCAGATACACACGTAAACAGACTCGCAAATGATAACGCTCAAAGAACAATCACCACATCTAGGTATAGTCTAGCTGACAGTCGTTGCAGATGGCCACAGTCTAGAAAACAATCGTTACAACTGGAACAAATCCAGAGAACAATCGTCATTTGGCTGACAGTTCTATCGAACTATGGCCTCACATAGCACATCGTCACGTTGATCTTACAGAGTTAATAAACCGAATACCAATTACCATCATTAATCTCTCCAATAAAAACTCTATTTTTATTTCATAGCATCGCATATCGCAACTATCTCTCAAATTATACGAAATTCGCACTCTCCGTGTTGTCTCAAGATATTGATCGTCATTTGTCTTTTCTTTAAACTCTTTATATTTCCAGATATTTCTTTTGTCCGCTCTATTTGTGAGTTTAGGTTACATCCCCTTTTGAATATAATAAACGACGATATTTCTCCTTTATACTTATTATATTTTTATACTTATTCAATAAATAAAAACAGTTTTCCCAGTGTCAACCCATTTGCTCTTTCTCAACAACTTAATGACACATATGACAGCCTCAATGCTTTTTCATATTAATGACCAACACTATGAAGGAGGTTGTATTAAAAACATGTTGTAACACTATTATTTTGATAATTGTCAAATTTCTTTCCATACTAAATCAAAGACAAAATTACGTTTAGCTGTCATTTATGTTTTGTTATTCCACTGAAATTTGCGTTTTATTATTTCACTGTCATAGTCGTTTTTGTTATACCACGTTTTATAGCGACTTGACGGGATAAAATAAATGCGGTCGAACGGGATAAAAAGTATCCTATGTCCGTCTCCTGGTTCTAAGCAACCTCTCCACCAATTTTCAGCCGAATTGGTTCATCCGTTCTTGAGTTATAAATAGTGTAACTTAGACCAACTTTCTTTTATATATCACTACATATTATAAAACAAAGTCGCATTCTCCGTATGTACGCATAAAACTTTAAAACTACGCAACAGATTTTGATGCGGTTTTTTTTAATAGATAGATAGATTCCAGAGGAAGGTTTGTACGTATAATAACATTCAATACGGAGTAGAGAAATACTGTAATTTTTGAGGTTTCTGTAAATAATTACATTTTTTTCCGCTTACATTGCAAACATAGGCTAAACCCTACGAGATTTATCAAAATGATGTACTAAGTGTTTGTACATCTTGAAAAGGTCTACAGAAAAGTCCGCGATGGTATATGTCTATTTCTTATGGATAACCCACAATAGCATTTTTTGTCATTTACTTTTTACGAAAAATAATGCCTTATGTTCAAAGCAATTTTTATAGAATACAGCATTAATCCTTATCCAATTAAGTACCTTAAATAAATTGTTGATTTAATATAGATCAATATGGCCGTTTACAGCATGTAATTTAAGTGAACATTTTCGGAGATATTACAGATTTAAAATGCCGTGAGGACGCCGCGCTTCGCCCTATAACACTTCGACTTTAGCAGCGATGTCGCTCTTTCGAGAGTTTCTTTAAAGACATTCTGTAATTAATTGTAAAAATAAAATACATAGGGAAAATGTAAAAGTAAATAAGTAAAAATGTATTATATGAATTTAGATATTCCAAAGATAGCAGGAAATCTTCTTGGTATAGGGAAAGGAAATTGTTTTTCTCCAAATTTAACGCTTGCGGGCCACGGGCAGTAATGAATAAATCAAAACTACTAGATCGATTTAAATAATTTTTTTTACACTGACTGGCATGGGATATATATTTTATACCCGTGCGAAGCAGGGGCAGGTCGCTAGTATAGATATAAACCTTCCACTTCAATCATTCTAAAAAAAACCGCCTCAAAATCTGTTGCGTAGTTTTATAGATTTAAGCAAACATAGAGATATAAGGACAGACAGAGAAAGCGACTTTGTTTTATACTATGTAGTAACTTTTATAGCTACTACTATTTTGATAATTGTCAAATTTTTACCATACTTACCAAAAGACAAAATTACGTTTAGCTGTCATTTATGTTTTGTTTTTCCATGTCCTAGTCGTTTTTGTTATACCACGATTTATAGTGACTTGACGGGATAAAATAAATGCGGTCGAACGGGATAAAAGGTATCCTATGTCCGTTTCCTGGTTCTAAGCAACCTCTACACCAATTTTCGGCCGAATTGGTTCATCCGTTCTTGAGTTATAAATAGTGTAACTTAGACCAACTTTCTTTTATATATATAGATATAGATATAAACCTTCCACTTCAATCATTCTAAAAAAAACCGCCTCAAAATCTGTTGCGTAGTTTTATAGATTTAAGCAAACATAGAGATATAAGGACAGACAGAGAAAGCGACTTTGTTTTATACTATGTAGTAACTTTTATAGCTACTACTATTTTGATAATTGTCAAATTTTTACCATACTTACCAAAAGACAAAATTACGTTTAGCTGTCATTTATGTTTTGTTTTTCCATGTCCTAGTCGTTTTTGTTATACCACGATTTATAGTGACTTGACGGGATAAAATAAATGCGGTCGAACGGGATAAAAGGTATCCTATGTCCGTTTCCTGGTTCTAAGCAACCTCTACACCAATTTTCGGCCGAATTGGTTCATCCGTTCTTGAGTTATAAATAGTGTAACTTAGACCAACTTTCTTTTATATATATAGATTACTTACACGCTAGGACTATACAGATCATGCCAACGTGGAATGGTCCCAAGAATGCTGGCAGCGTTTCCGCGCTGAATCGCTAAGCTGATTCTTTGTGCGAAAAAGGAGCCAGCCCTCTTGTCACCTGAAGAGGCAATCAACCGAGGTGTTAAATTGGATAAAAAAAAATTTGCACTTTGACTCCATGGCCCTAGGGTCTCGACTGCAAACGGCACAAATATATAACTCTCGATGAGAGATGCATACTTCCGCCGCTTGCCGGTTTCGGCCATTTCCGCCGCAGCTCCAGGTCTTGACGCTGTTGGATTTGGATTCGATTTCGATTTCATTCGATTCGATTCGATTCGATTCGATTGGATTCGATTCGATTGGATTCGATTCGATTCGATTCGATTTGATTGATTTGGATTCGATTCGATTTGATTCGATTCGATTCGATTTGGATTTGATTTGATTTGATTTTGATTTTGATGTGGATTTGGATTTGGATTTGGATTTCGATTTGGATTTCGATTGGGATTTGGATTTCGATTCGATTTCGATTCGATTTCGATTCGATGTCGATTTCGATTCGATTTCGATTCGATTTCTATACGATTTCGATTCGACATCGATTCGATTTCGATTCGATTTCGATTCGATTTCGATTCGATTCGATTCGATGCGATTCGATTCGATTCGATTCGATGCGATTCAATTTCGATTCGATTTCGATTCGATTTCGATTCGATGTCGATTTCGATTCGATTTCGATTCGATTTCGATTCGATTTTGATTCGATTTCGATTCGATTTCGATTCGATTTCGATACGATTTCGATTCGACTTCGATTCGACTTCAATTCGATTTCGATTCGACTTCGATTCGATTTCGATACGATTTCGATTCGACTTCGATTCGACTTCGATTCGATTTCGATTCGATTTCGATTCGATGTCAACTACGATTCGATTTCGATTCGATTTCGATTCGATTTTGATTCGATTTCGATTCGATTTCGATTCGATTTCGATACGATTTCGATTTGACTTCGATTCGACTTCGATTCGATTTCTATACGATTTCGATTCGACTTAGATTCGATTTCGATTCGATTTCGATTCGATTTCGATTCGATTCTATTGATTTGGATTCGATTCGATTCGATTCGATTCGATTCGATTCGATTCGATTCGATTCGATTCGATTCGATTGGATTTGATTTGGATTTGGATTTGGATTTGGCTTTGGCTTTGGCTTTGGCTTTGGCTTTGGCTTTGGCTTTGGATTTGGATTTGGAATTCGATTTCGATTCGATTTCGATTCGATTTCGATTCGATTTCGATTCGATGTCGATTTCGATTCGATTTCGATTCGATTTCGATTCGATTTCGATTCGATTTTGATTCGATTTCGATTCGATTTCGATTCGATTCGATTCGATTCGATTCTATTGATTTGGATTCGATTCGATTTGATTTGATTTGATTCGATTCGATTCGATTCGATTCGATTCGATTCGATTCGATTCGATTCGATTCGATTCGATTCGATTCGATTCGATTCGATTCGATTCGATTTGGATTTGGATTTGGATTTGGATTTGGATTTGGCTTTGGCTTTGGCTTTGGATTTGGATTTGGATTTGGAATTCGATTTCGATTCGATTTCGATTCGATTTCGATTCGATGTCGATTTCGATTCGATTTCGATTCGACTTCGATTCGATTTCGATTCGATTTTGATTCGATTTCGATTCGATTGCGATTCGATTTCGATACGATTTCGATTCGACTTCGATTCGACTTCGATTCGATTTCGATTCGACTTCGATTCGATTTCGATACGATTTCGATTCGACTTCGATTCGACTTCGATTCGATTTCGATTCGATTTCGATTCGATGTCAATTACGATTCGATTTCGATTCGATTTCGATTCGATTTCGATTCGATTTCGATTCGATTTTGATTCGATTTCGATTCGATTTCGATTCGATTTCGATACGATTTCGATTCGACTTCGATTCGACTTCGATTCGATTTTGATTCGATTTCGATTCGATTTCGATTCGATTTCTGTTGCGTAGTTTTATAGATTTAAGCAAACATAGAGATATAAGGACAGACAGAGAAAGCGACTTTGTTTTATACTATGTAGTAACTTTTATAGCTACTACTATTTTGATAATTGTCAAATTTTTACCATACTTACCAAAAGACAAAATTACGTTTAGCTGTCATTAATGTTTTGTTTTTCCATGTCCTAGTCGTTTTTGTTATACCACGATTTATAGTGACTTGACGGGATAAAATAAATGCGGTCGAACGGGATAAAAGGTATCCTATGTCCGTTTCCTGGTTCTAAGCAACCTCTACACCAATTTTCGGCCGAATTGGTTCATCCGTTCTTGAGTTATAAATAGTGTAACTTAGACCAACTTTCTTTTATATATATAGATTAGCGATAAAAATATAGTATTTTTGTCCTATAGTATTTTTCTATAATATATAGTACAATTGACTAAAATATAGTACGATATTATATAATATAGTACGGGTGGCAACCCTAGCTCGGAGTGAAGATATGCGATCATCTTTTGTTAAACGGTTTAAAGTTAATATCAAACATTTGGGTACTATACAAATTATCCTTGCAGTACCGACTTTAGAGCAGCAACAACTACTGTATAGAAGTCTCGATGTGATACCTATGTAAAATAGGTATAATTAGGTTGACTTAACCTCTAAGAGGTTTAAAGACACGATAAAACGCCGCCGTGTGGTATCCGCCTGAATAGAATAGTACCTCCCTCTTTTCTTACCGAGGTGTCGTAAAAGGCGACTAAGGTAAGTTGACTCACCGTGTGGTATCCGGTAAAGTAGAATAGTACCAACCTCTTTTCTTACCGAGTTGTTATAAAAGGCGACTAAGGTAAGTTGACTCACCGTGTGGTATCCGGTTAAGTAGAATAGACCACCCACTTTCTTATCGAGGTGTCGTAAAATACGGCTAAGATAAGTTGACGTCAGGCAGGCGGCCGGTCGTAAAATACGTAGCCAAATCATGTGATAACATGTTTATAACATGTTGTGCCGACCCCACTTAGAGTGGGATAAGAGCAGGAGGATATATAGGTTTAAAGACCCGATAAAAATAATAATAATAAAAAAACTTAATATATCTTTACATAGTCTGTAAAATAATTTCCTCTACATTTACCATTTATACGATACAACAGTCGTCCCATATTTCACGAAACAGCTGATGCTTTCAAAACTTGTAGTTCTATACGCTCTTGGGTCCATTAATTCTCCCCTTCTTACCGTCACCTGACTTGGGAAAGTTTCACCTCAGTTCCGTCATTATAAATGTACTGACGACTTATACGAAAGTTTAACTTGAATTGATATTGTTAACGATAGTTGATTTTCGAACTTACGCCATTGCATTTTCTACGGACCGTTCTTGTTCTAATATATAAAAATTTATTTTTATCTGTATGTATTTATGGAAACCGAAACGGTGGGACCAATTTTAATGAAATTTTCAGACAATCTTTAGAATGACCCATTAATATAATATTAATAAATTTAAATTTTCTTCCTGTCTTATCCCACTCTAAGTGGGGTCGGCACAACATGTTTTAAACATGTTGTCACATGATTTGGCTACGTATTTCACGACCGGCCGCCTGCTTGGCATCAACTTACTTTAGTCGTATTTTACGACACCTCGGTAAGAAAGAGGGTGGTCTATTCTACTTAATCGGATATCACACGTTGGGTCAACTTACCTTACTCGCCTTTTACGACACCTCGGTTAGAAATGATTTGGTCTATTTTACTCAGCCGGATACCACACGGCGGGTTGACTTATCTTAGACGCCTTTTACGACACCTCGGTAAGAAATGAGGGTGATACTATCCTATTCAGCCTGACACCATAAGAAATATAATTCTTAAAGTTTATATTATTCCATACTATATTTTATTATCTAATCAAAAAGCTAAAAAAGTGCCTGCAAGTGATTGAAATCTATATATATAAAAGAAAGTTGGTCTAAGTTACACTATTTATAACTCAAGAACGGATGAACCAATTCGGCCGAAAATTGGTGTAGAGGTTGCTTAGAACCAGGAAACGGACATAGGATACCTTTTATCCCGTTCGACCGCATTTATTTTATCCCGTCAAGTCACTATAAATCGTGGTATAACAAAAACGACTAGGACATGGAAAAACAAAACATTAATGACAGCTAAACGTAATTTTGTCTTTTGGTAAGTATGGTAAAAATTTGACAATTATCAAAATAGTAGTAGCTATAAAAGTTACTACATAGTATAAAACAAAGTCGCTTTCTCTGTCTGTCCTTATATCTCTATGTTTGCTTAAATCTATAAAACTACGCAACAGAAATCGAATCGAAATCGAATCGAAATCGAATCAAAATCGAATCGAAGTCGAATCGAAGTCGAATCGAAATCGTATCGAAATCGAATCGAAATCGAATCGAAATCGAATCAAAATCGAATCGAAATCGAATCGAAATCGAATCGAAATCGAATCGAAATCGAATCGTAATTGACATCGAATCGAAATCGAATCGAAATCGAATCGAAGTCGAATCGAAGTCGAATCGAAATCGTATCGAAATCGAATCGAAGTCGAATCGAAATCGAATAGAAGTCGAATCGAAGTCGAATCGAAATCGTATCGAAATCGAATCGCAATCGAATCGAAATCGAATCAAAATCGAATCGAAATCGAATCGAAGTCGAGTCGAAATCGAATCGAAATCGACATCGAATCGAAATCGAATCGAAATCGAATCGAAATCGAATCGAAATCGAATCGAAATCGAATCGAAATCGAATCGAAATCGAATTCCAAATCCAAATCCAAATCCAAAGCCAAAGCCAAAGCCAAATCCAAATCCAAATCCAAATCCAAATCAAATCCAAATCGAATCGAATCGAATCGAATCGAATCGAATCGAATCAAATCAAATCGAATCGAATCCAAATCAATAGAATCGAATCGAATCGAATCGAAATCGAATCGAAATCGAATCAAAATCGAATCGAAATCGAATCGAAATCGAATCGAAATCGAATCGAAATCGACATCGAATCGAAATCGAATCGAAATCGAATCGAAATCGAATCGAAATCGAAATCGAATTCCAAATCCAAAGCCAAAGCCAAAGCCAAATCCAAATCCAAATCCAAATCCAAATCCAAATCAAATCCAAATCGAATCGAATCGAATCGAATCGAATCGAATCGAATCGAATCAAATCGAATCGAATCCAAATCAATAGAATCGAATCGAAATCGAATCGAAATCGAATCTAAGTCGAATCGAAATCGTATAGAAATCGAATCGAAGTCGAATAGAAGTCGAATCGAAGTCGAATCGAAATCGTATCGAAATCGAATCGCAATCGAATCGAAATCGAATCAAAATCGAATCGAAATCGAATCGAAGTCGAGTCGAAATCGAATCGAAATCGACATCGAATCGAAATCGAATCGAAATCGAATCGAAATCGAATCGAAATCGAATTCCAAATCCAAATCCAAATCCAAAGCCAAAGCCAAAGCCAAAGCCAAATCCAAATCCAAATCCAAATCAAATCCAAATCGAATCGAATCGAATCGAATCGAATCGAATCGAATCGAATCGAATCGAATCGAATCGAATCGAATCAAATCGAATCGAATCCAAATCAATAGAATCGAATCGAATCGAATCGAAATCGAATCGAAATCGAATCAAAATCGAATCGAAATCGAATCGAAATCGAATCGAAATCGAATCGAAATCGACATCGAATCGAAATCGAATCGAAATCGAATCGAAATCGAATCGAAATCGAAATCGAATTCCAAATCCAAATCCAAAGCCAAAGCCAAAGCCAAATCCAAATCCAAATCCAAATCCAAATCCAAATCCAAATCAAATCCAAATCGAATCGAATCGAATCGAATCGAATCGAATCGAATCGAATCGAATCGAATCAAATCGAATCGAATCCAAATCAATAGAATCGAATCGAAATCGAATCGAAATCGAATCTAAGTCGAATCGAAATCGTATAGAAATCGAATTCCAAATCCAAATCCAAATCCAAAGCCAAAGCCAAAGCCAAAGCCAAATCCAAATCCAAATCCAAATCAAATCCAAATCGAATCGAATCGAATCGAATCGAATCGAATCGAATCGAATCGAATCGAATCGAATCGAATCGAATCGAATCGAATCGAATCGAATCAAATCAAATCGAATCGAATCCAAATCAATAGAATCGAATCGAATCGAATCGAAATCGAATCGAAATCGAATCAAAATCGAATCGAAATCGAATCGAAATCGAATCGAAATCGAATCGAAATCGACATCGAATCGAAATCGAATCGAAATCGAATCGAAATCGAATCGAAATCGAAATCGAATTCCAAATCCAAATCCAAAGCCAAAGCCAAAGCCAAATCCAAATCCAAATCCAAATCCAAATCCAAATCAAATCCAAATCGAATCGAATCGAATCGAATCGAATCGAATCGAATCGAATCGAATCGAATCGAATCGAATCAAATCGAATCGAATCCAAATCAATAGAATCGAATCGAAATCGAATCGAAATCGAATCTAAGTCGAATCGAAATCGTATAGAAATCGAATCGAAGTCGAATAGAAGTCGAATCGAAGTCGAATCGAAATCGTATCGAAATCGAATCGCAATCGAATCGAAATCGAATCAAAATCGAATCGAAATCGAATCGAAGTCGAGTCGAAATCGAATCGAAATCGACATCGAATCGAAATCGAATCGAAATCGAATCGAAATCGAATCGAAATCGAATTCCAAATCCAAATCCAAATCCAAAGCCAAAGCCAAAGCCAAAGCCAAATCCAAATCCAAATCCAAATCAAATCCAAATCGAATCGAATCGAATCGAAATCGAATCGAAATCGAATCGAAATCGAATCGAAATCGACATCGAATCGAAATCGAATCGAAATCGAATCGAAATCGAATCGAAATCGAAATCGAATTCCAAATCCAAATCCAAAGCCAAAGCCAAAGCCAAATCCAAATCCAAATCCAAATCAAATCCAAATCGAATCGAATCGAATCGAATCGAATCGAATCGAATCGAATCGAATCGAATCGAATCAAATCGAATCGAATCCAAATCAATAGAATCGAATCGAAATCGAATCGAAATCGAATCTAAGTCGAATCGAAATCGTATAGAAATCGAATCGAAGTCGAATCGAAGTCAAATCGAAATCGTATCGAAATCGAATCGAAATCGAATCGAAATCGAATCAAAATCGAATCGAAATCGAATCGAAATCGAATCGAAATCGAATCGATGTCGAATCGAAATCGTATAGAAATCGAATCGAAATCGAATCGAAATCGACATCGAATCGAAATCGAATCGAAATCGAATCGAAATCGAATCGAAATCCAAATCCCAATCGAAATCCAAATCGAAATCCAAATCCAAATCCAAATCCACATCAAAATCAAAATCAAATCAAATCAAATCCAAATCGAATCGAATCGAATCAAATCGAATCGAATCCAAATCAATCAAATCGAATCGAATCGAATCCAATCGAATCGAATCCAATCGAATCGAATCGAATCGAATCGAATGAAATCGAAATCGAATCCAAATCCAACAGCGTCAAGACCTGGAGCTGCGGCGGAAATGGCCGAAACCGGCAAGCGGCGGAAGTATGCATCTCTCATCGAGAGTTATATATTTGTGCCGTTTGCAGTCGAGACCCTAGGGCCATGGAGTCAAAGTGCAAATTTTTTTTTATCCAATTTAACACCTCGGTTGATTGCCTCTTCAGGTGACAAGAGGGCTGGCTCCTTTTTCGCACAAAGAATCAGCTTAGCGATTCAGCGCGGAAACGCTGCCAGCATTCTTGGGACCATTCCACGTTGGCATGATCTGTATAGTCCTAGCGTGTAAGTAATCTATATATATAAAAGAAAGTTGGTCTAAGTTACACTATTTATAACTCAAGAACGGATGAACCAATTCGGCCGAAAATTGGTGTAGAGGTTGCTTAGAACCAGGAAACGGACATAGGATACCTTTTATCCCGTTCGACCGCATTTATTTTATCCCGTCAAGTCACTATAAATCGTGGTATAACAAAAACGACTAGGACATGGAAAAACAAAACATAAATGACAGCTAAACGTAATTTTGTCTTTTGGTAAGTATGGTAAAAATTTGACAATTATCAAAATAGTAGTAGCTATAAAAGTTACTACATAGTATAAAACAAAGTCGCTTTCTCTGTCTGTCCTTATATCTCTATGTTTGCTTAAATCTATAAAACTACGCAACAGATTTTGAGGCGGTTTTTTTTAGAATGATTGAAGTGGAAGGTTTATATCTATATATATAAAAGAAAGTTGGTCTAAGTTACACTATTTATAACTCAAGAACGGATGAACCAATTCGGCTGAAAATTGGTGGAGAGGTTGCTTAGAACCAGGAGACGGACATAGGATACTTTTTATCCCGTTCGACCGCATTTATTTTATCCCGTCAAGTCGCTATAAAACGTGGTATAACAAAAACGACTATGACAGTGAAATAATAAAACGCAAATTTCAGTGGAATAACAAAACATAAATGACAGCTAAACGTAATTTTGTCTTTGATTTAGTATGGAAAGAAATTTGACAATTATCAAAATAATAGTGTTACAACATGTTTTTAATACAACCTCCTTCATAGTGTTGGTCATTAATATGAAAAAGCATTGTGGCTGTCATATGTGTCATTAAGTTGTTGAGAAAGAGCAAATGGGTTGACACTGGGAAAACTGTTTTTATTTATTGAATAAGTATAAAAATATAATAAGTATAAAGGAGAAATATCGTCGTTTATTATATTCAAAAGGGGATGTAACCTAAACTCACAAATAGAGCGGACAAAAGAAATATCTGGAAATATAAAGAGTTTAAAGAAAAGACAAATGACGATCAATATCTTGAGACAACACGGAGAGTGCGAATTTCGTATAATTTGAGAGATAGTTGCGATATGCGATGCTATGAAATAAAAATAGAGTTTTTATTGGAGAGATTAATGATGGTAATTGGTATTCGGTTTATTAACTCTGTAAGATCAACGTGACGATGTGCTATGTGAGGCCATAGTTCGATAGAACTGTCAGCCAAAATGACGATTGTTCTCTGGATTTGTTCCAGTTGTAACGATTGTTTTCTAGACTGTGGCCATCTGCAACGACTGTCAGCTAGACTATACCTAGATGTGGTGATTGTTCTTTGAGCGTTATCATTTGCGAGTCTGTTTACGTGTGTATCTGCTGAGTTGGTTGCCACTTATTGAGCTGTGTTATGCCATGACAGTGATTGAGGGTGAGCTTAAGGTGCGAAATGCTTAGGGTGCGAAAAGCCTAAGGAGTTGAACTTAAAGAGTTAAGCATAAAGCGTGAGCTTAAAGAGTTGAGCGTAAAGCGTGAGCGTAGTCCTGTCATGTCATGGCATGTGCGGTTTTCTTTTACAGGTATAAAGACCAATATTGAGTTTCTTGCCGATTCTTCTCAGTACAATTAGCATTCCGAATCGGTGGTAGATTCATTCCCAGAGGTTGATGGCACTCTTGACAATTCGATGTTATTCTTTGGGACGGCTGCCTTTTCGGTACATTTATGAAGAGGGTAGTCAAAAGCAGCCTTCACTTGGTCCATCTATCACATCGGTGATCTTCCCCGCGATCTTGTGCCTTCGACATTCCCCTGGACGACAAGGCGTATTACTCAGGCTTCTTCCCGACGAGACACGTATCCGATAAAAGTGAGAGTACGACCTTGAAGGATTAAAGACGCTGCTTGCTGTCGAGTTCCCCAAGGATGAACTCATTAGTTCTAAATTCAGTTCATGAAACTCCGAGCATCCTTCTACAGCACCACATCTCAAGAGCGTCTATATGAATCTTAATATTTAAATGAGTTAATCTTGTATATATATATCTCTACCCCCAAAAAAGCATTTAGCATTACATATATTTACTTTAATCACGTATTAATAAATATATGACAATCAAACACGTTTGCCCATCCCCAAAATAAGTATCTTAATACTTGTGTTATGGGTGACAGACAACTGGTTAATATATACATATATAATTTTTAAATGAATACTTAACTACATAAATGAACCGAGATTAGAAGAACCAACAAATTGGTCGGCGACTCGCGACGAAATCTGCGACTACGACTTAAGGCAGGTTCGTTATCACCTTCGCCAATGGGCCAGTAGAGGAAAACTATTATCACTACTTTTGTACAAACTTCATACTTCATACGCATAATACATTTGTTTTCCTCTACAAGTCAAGATAAGTAATTTTAGAAGCGGTTATTGCAGCGGCGCCTGCCAGAGTGGCAGCGACGGCCACCACGGCAGCAGTAGAGCCGGTGATCTTCACCGCGAATCCCATGATCACGGAGATTAGAAGTTGGGCGACAAACACGCAGCTGCTGACCACCGCAACGTCGGTACCGATGCCACGCTCCTGACCACTTCCGCCGCCTTCATTGTCCCACTGAATCATTAAATAAAATGATTGACAAACCTTTTATACCTCTGTTTTAAATATGCTTCAGAAGCCAAGATAAGTTGCTACGTAATTTGAAAATTCATACAACAAACAGAACACAAACAATCTTCAATACAATCATGAAATAGATTTTTTGGGTTTCGATTTTTTGCGTGATTTTGGGTCATTTTGTGACAATATTGCAAACTTATGAAGTTATTGATAATACTGTTATTCATTTACTAGCGGCCTACCCTGCTTCGCACGGGTATAAAATATATAGCCTATGTCACTCAGTGAAAAAAATTATTAAAATCGATCCATTAGTTTTGATTTATTCATTACTGCCCGTGGCCCGCACGCGTTAAATTTGAAGAAAAACAATTCCCCTCTCCCTATACCAAGAAGATTTCCTGCTATATCTAACATCAAAGTAATTATTAATTAGGTATAAAGAAAAAAAAGTAATTATTTACGACATCACATTAGAAACATTACAGTATTTCTCTACTCCATATTGAATGTTATTATAACATTCCTCTTGAATCACTCTATCTATTAAAAAACCGCATCAAAATCTGTTGCGTAGTTTTAAAGATTTAAGCAGTCATAGGGATATAGGGACAAACAAAGAATGTGACTTTGTTTTATACTATGTAGTGATAATCCATATAGCATGATTCAGTATTCACGCGCGATGGCTTATTATTAGCGTATTTCATGTATAACTTTGGTGTTTCTATACCGATTTCAAGTATTCTTTGTTTATACAATGGTTAATACTATTCACTTTTTTATTTAGGGGTGACTGAGAGTGATATAAACGTAGGAGTAGACAAATATAACCAGAAAGCTTCGAACTGCTAAGCTATCGGGAGTTACACGTCTTATTGTGAGTCAACCATAAAAGATAGACATATGCTGTCGTGGAATATTTTTTATATAATTTTAAGGAGAACATTTCCGTCATACATGATTTCTGTGTAGCTTTAACCATCAAGGTTGCACACGCGACGGAAGCTTAAAAAATGGAGTAACTTCTCCCGTTTTCCCGACATTTCCCTTCACTGCTCTGCTCCTATTGATTGTAGCGTGATGAAAAGTATACTATAACCAGCTCAGGAGTATGAAAAAAAATTGTACCGAGTTTCGTTAAAATCCGTCGAGTAGTTTTTGTTTCTATAACGGTTATACAGACAGACAGACAGACAGACAGACAGACAGACAAAATTTTTACTGATTGCATTTTTGGCATCAGTATTGATCCCTAATCACCCCCTGATAGTTATTTTGGAAATATATTCCAGTTACAGAATTGACCTCTCTACAGATTTATTATAAGATAGAAGATTAAAATTCGATTTGCATGAACAGCATTGCATTAGCATTCAATTATGAATCACAAAATTTTATGAGTGGTTTTCCAAGAAGTTAAATAAAATTCTCTTGGGAATTTACTTGAACTTTAAAATTTCAACACACTACACTAAGAAGAGAAAGAGTAAAAATAAAATGTTCAGTATCAAAGTACAAAAGTACAAAATGTAAATTTTTACGTCGACAATTTTTAAGCGAAATAAAACCTCAGATACTATTTAATAACGTTCAGAATAGTAAAATATATCTTTTTTATCTCATTAAAAAGAACACCATCATGGGAATACTATTCCTATTATTGTATAGATTCTATGATAACCTTCTGTTTGAACAGTTAACTCATCTAGGGTTAATCTCACACCCGAGGTTCGCACTACAGTGATTTCTTAACTGTATATACTTCACTTTGTATATTTCATTTTCAACTGCTTTTAATTTTTTAAATCCCGACTGGCCCGTTGGCGCAGTGGGTAGTGACCCTGCCTTTAGCTCCGCGGGTCGCGGGTTCTATTCCCGCCGAGGGCCAAAATTTTCTATAAATGTTGTTGGTCTTAGAACCTGGATGTATTTAAAAAAATATATAAGTATATATTTACCAGTTGTCTATCACCCATAACACAAGTATTAAGTTACTTACTTTGGAAACGGACGACCGTGTGTGTAGTGTCCATATATTTTTTATTTATTATTATTTATTAACTTGCTCCATCATTCGTGTGTAAACACATTCATAAATTCATACGAGTATATCAAGAAAAAAATTAACACTCACCATTCCAGTAGCATGATAGTGTGCAACAAGAAGATAAGGCATTGTGAAGAGTGTAGAGTACATGATACCCGCTGTCCAACTGAAAAGTAAAAGCTTAAGCTCACCCTCAATCACTGTCATGGCATAACACAGCTCAATAAGTGGCAACCAACTCAGCAGATACACACGTAAACAGACTCGCAAATGATAACGCTCAAAGAACAATCACCACATCTAGGTATAGTCTAGCTGACAGTCGTTGCAGATGGCCACAGTCTAGAAAACAATCGTTACAACTGGAACAAATCCAGAGAACAATCGTCATTTTGGCTGACAGTTCTATCGAACTATGGCCTCACATAGCACATCGTCACGTTGATCTTACAGAGTTAATAAACCGAATACCAATTACCATCATTAATCTCTCCAATAAAAACTCTATTTTTATTTCATAGCATCGCATATCGCAACTATCTCTCAAATTATACGAAATTCGCACTCTCCGTGTTGTCTCAAGATATTGATCGTCATTTGTCTTTTCTTTAAACTCTTTATATTTCCAGATATTTCTTTTGTCCGCTCTATTTGTGAGTTTAGGTTACATCCCCTTTTGAATATAATAAACGACGATATTTCTCCTTTATACTTATTATATTTTTATACTTATTCAATAAATAAAAACAGTTTTCCCAGTGTCAACCCATTTGCTCTTTCTCAACAACTTAATGACACATATGACAGCCACAATGCTTTTTCATATTAATGACCAACACTATGAAGGAGGTTGTATTAAAAACATGTTGTAACACTATTATTTTGATAATTGTCAAATTTCTTTCCATACTAAATCAAGGACAAAATTACGTTTAGCTGTCATTTATGTTTTGTTATTCCACTGAAATTTGCGTTTTATTATTTCACTGTCATAGTCGTTTTTGTTATACCACGTTTTATAGCGACTTGACGGGATAAAATAAATGCGGTCGAACGGGATAAAAAGTATCCTATGTCCGTCTCCTGGTTCTAAGCAACCTCTCCACCAATTTTCAGCCGAATTGGTTCATCCGTTCTTGAGTTATAAATAGTGTAACTTAGACCAACTTTCTTTTATATATATAGATATAAACCTTCCACTTCAATCATTCTAAAAAAAACCGCCTCAAAATCTGTTGCGTAGTTTTATAGATTTAAGCAAACATAGAGATATAAGGACAGACAGAGAAAGCGACTTTGTTTTATACTATGTAGTAACTTTTATAGCTACTACTATTTTGATAATTGTCAAATTTTTACCATACTTACCAAAAGACAAAATTACGTTTAGCTGTCATTTATGTTTTGTTTTTCCATGTCCTAGTCGTTTTTGTTATACCACGATTTATAGTGACTTGACGGGATAAAATAAATGCGGTCGAACGGGATAAAAGGTATCCTATGTCCGTTTCCTGGTTCTAAGCAACCTCTACACCAATTTTCGGCCGAATTGGTTCATCCGTTCTTGAGTTATAAATAGTGTAACTTAGACCAACTTTCTTTTATATATATAGATTACTTACACGCTAGGACTATACAGATCATGCCAACGTGGAATGGTCCCAAGAATGCTGGCAGCGTTTCCGCGCTGAATCGCTAAGCTGATTCTTTGTGCGAAAAAGGAGCCAGCCCTCTTGTCACCTGAAGAGGCAATCAACCGAGGTGTTAAATTGGATAAAAAAAAATTTGCACTTTGACTCCATGGCCCTAGGGTCTCGACTGCAAACGGCACAAATATATAACTCTCGATGAGAGATGCATACTTCCGCCGCTTGCCGGTTTCGGCCATTTCCGCCGCAGCTCCAGGTCTTGACGCTGTTGGATTTGGATTCGATTTCGATTTCATTCGATTCGATTCGATTGGATTCGATTCGATTCGATTTGATTGATTTGGATTCGATTCGATTTGATTCGATTCGATTCGATTTGGATTTGGATTTGATTTGATTTGATTTTGACTTTGATGTGGATTTGGATTTGGATTTGGATTTCGATTTGGATTTCGATTGGGATTTGGATTTCGATTCGATTTCGATTCGATTTCGATTCGATGTCGATTTCGATTCGATTTCGATTCGATTTCTATACGATTTCGATTCGACATCGATTCGATTTCGATTCGATTTCGATTCGATTTCGATTCGATTTTGATTCGATTTCGATTCGATTTCGATTCGATTTCGATACGATTTCGATTTGACTGCGATTCGACTTCGATTCGATTTCTATACGATTTCGATTCGACTTAGATTCGATTTCGATTCGATTTCGATCGAATCGAATCGAATCGAATCGAATCGAATCGAATCGCATCGAATCGAATCGAATCGCATCGAATCGAATCGAATCGAATCGAATCGAATCGAATCGAATCGAATCGAATCGAATCGAATCGCATCGAATCGAATCGAATCGCATCGAATCGAATCGAATCGAAATCGAATCGAAATCGAATCGAAATCGAATCGAAGTCGAATCGAAATCGTATAGAAATCGAATCGAAATCGAATCGAAATCGAATCGAAATCGAATCGAAATCGAATCGAAATCGACATCGAATCGAAATCGAATCGAAATCGAATCGAAATCCAAATCCCAATCGAAATCCAAATCCAAATCCAAATCCACATCAAAATCAAAATCAAATCAAATCAAATCAAATCCAAATCGAATCGAATAGAATCAAATCGAATCGAATCGAATCGAATCGAATCGAATCGAATCGCATCGAATCGAATCGAATCGCATCGAATCGAATCGAATCGAAATCGAATCGAAATCGAATCGAAATCGAATCGAAGTCGAATCGAAATCGTATAGAAATCGAATCGAAATCGAATCGAAATCGAATCGAAATCGAATCGAAATCGAATCGAAATCGACATCGAATCGAAATCGAATCGAAATCGAATCGAAATCCAAATCCCAATCGAAATCCAAATCCAAATCCAAATCCACATCAAAATCAAAATCAAATCAAATCAAATCAAATCCAAATCGAATCGAATCGAATCAAATCGAATCGAATTCAAATCAATCAAATCGAATCGAATCGAATCCAATCGAATCGAATCGAATCGAATCGAATGAAATCGAAATCGAATCCAAATCCAAATCCAAATCCAAATCCAACAGCGTCAAGACCTGGAGCTGCGGCGGAAATGGCCGAAACCGGCAAGCGGCGGAAGTATGCATCTCTCATCGAGAGTTATATATTTGTGCCGTTTGCAGTCGAGACCCTAGGGCCATGGAGTCAAAGTGCAAATTTTTTTTTATCCAATTTAACACCTCGGTTGATTGCCTCTTCAGGTGACAAGAGGGCTGGCTCCTTTTTCGCACAAAGAATCAGCTTAGCGATTCAGCGCGGAAACGCTGCCAGCATTCTTGGGACCATTCCACGTTGGCATGATCTGTATAGTCCTAGCGTGTAAGTAATCTATATATATAAAAGAAAGTTGGTCTAAGTTACACTATTTATAACTCAAGAACGGATGAACCAATTCGGCCGAAAATTGGTGTAGAGGTTGCTTAGAATCAGGAAACGGACATAGGATACCTTTTATCCCGTTCGACCGCATTTATTTTATCCCGTCAAGTCACTATAAATCGTGGTATAACAAAAACGACTAGGACATGGAAAAACAAAACATAAATGACAGCTAAACGTAATTTTGTCTTTTGGTAAGTATGGTAAAAATTTGACAATTATCAAAATAGTAGTAGGTATAAAAGTTACTACATAGTATAAAACAAAGTCGCTTTCTCTGTCTGTCCTTATATCTCTATGTTTGCTTAAATCTATAAAACTACGCAACAGATTTTGAGGCGGTTTTTTTTAGAATGATTGAAGTGGAAGGTTTATATCTATATATATATAAAAGAAAGTTGGTCTAAGTTACACTATTTATAACTCAAGAACGGATGAACCAATTCGGCCGAAAATTGGTGTAGAGGTTGCTTAGAACCAGGAAACGGACATAGGATACCTTTTATCCCGTTCGACCGCATTTATTTTATCCCGTCAAGTCACTATAAATCGTGGTATAACAAAAACGACTAGGACATGGAAAAACAAAACATTAATGACAGCTAAACGTAATTTTGTCTTTTGGTAAGTATGGTAAAAATTTGACAATTATCAAAATAGTAGTAGCTATAAAAGTTACTACATAGTATAAAACAAAGTCGCTTTCTCTGTCTGTCCTTATATCTCTATGTTTGCTTAAATCTATAAAACTACGCAACAGAAATCGAATCGAAATCGAATCGAAATCGAATCAAAATCGAATCGAAGTCGAATCGAAGTCGAATCGAAATCGTATCGAAATCGAATCGAAATCGAATCGAAATCGAATCGTAATTGACATCGAATCGAAATCGAATCGAAATCGAATCGAAGTCGAATCGAAGTCGAATCGAAATCGTATCGAAATCGAATCGAAGTCGAATCGAAATCGAATCGAAGTCGAATCGAAGTCGAATCGAAATCGTATCGAAATCGAATCGAAATCGAATCGAAATCGAATCAAAATCGAATCGAAATCGAATCGAATCGAAATCGAATCGAAATCGACATCGAATCGAAATCGAATCGAAATCGAATCGAAATCGAATTCCAAATCCAAAGCCAAAGCCAAAGCCAAAGCCAAATCCAAATCCAAATCCAAATCCAAATCCAAATCCAAATCAAATCAAATCCAAATCGAATCGAATCGAATCGAATCGAATCGAATCGAATCCAAATCAATAGAATCGAATCGAATCGAATCGAATCGAATCGAATCGCATCAAATCGAATCGAATCGAATCGAAATCGAATCGAAATCGAATCTAAGTCGAATCGAAATCGTATAGAAATCGAATCGAAATCGAATCGAAATCGAATCGAAGTCGAATCGAAGTCGAATCGAAATCGTATCGAAATCGAATCGAAATCGAATCGAAGTCGAATCGAAGTCGAATCGAAATCGTATCGAAATCGAATCGAAATCGCATCGAAATCGAATCAAAATCGAATCGAAATCGAATCGAAATCGACATCGAATCGAAATCGAATCGAAATCGAATCGAAATTGAATCGCATCGAATCGAATCGAATCGAATCGAATCGCATCGAATCGAATCGAATCGAAATCGAATCGAAATCGAATCGAAATCGAATCGAAATCGAATCGAAATCGAATCGAAATCGAATCGAAATCGAATCGAAATCGAATCGATGTCGAATCGAAATCGTATAGAAATCGAATCGAAATCGAATCGAAATCAAATCGAAATCGACATCGAATCGAAATCGAATCGAAATCCAAATCCCAATCGAAATCCAAATCCAAATCGAAATCCAAATCCAAATCCAAATCCACATCAAAATCAAAATCAAATCAAATCAAATCAAATCCAAATCGAATCGAATCGAATCAAATCGAATCGAATTCAAATCAATCAAATCGAATCGAATCGAATCCAATCGAATCGAATCGAATCGAATCGAATGAAATCGAAATCGAATCCAAATCCAAATCCAAATCCAAATCCAACAGCGTCAAGACCTGGAGCTGCGGCGGAAATGGCCGAAACCGGCAAGCGGCGGAAGTATGCATCTCTCATCGAGAGTTATATATTTGTGCCGTTTGCAGTCGAGACCCTAGGGCCATGGAGTCAAAGTGCAAATTTTTTTTTATCCAATTTAACACCTCGGTTGATTGCCTCTTCAGGTGACAAGAGGGCTGGCTCCTTTTTCGCACAAAGAATCAGCTTAGCGATTCAGCGCGGAAACGCTGCCAGCATTCTTGGGACCATTCCACGTTGGCATGATCTGTATAGTCCTAGCGTGTAAGTAATCTATATATATAAAAGAAAGTTGGTCTAAGTTACACTATTTATAACTCAAGAACGGATGAACCAATTCGGCTGAAAATTGGTGGAGAGGTTGCTTAAAACCAGGAGACGGACATAGGATACTTTTTATCCCGTTCGACCGCATTTATTTTATCCCGTCAAGTCGCTATAAAACGTGGTATAACAAAAACGACTATGACAGTAAAATAATAAAACGCAAATTTCAGTGGAATAACAAATCATAAATGACAGCTAAACGTAATTTTTTCTTTAATTTAGTATGGAAAAAAATTTGACAGTTATCAAAATAATAGTGTTATAACATGTTTTTAATAGAACCTCCTTCATAGAGTTGGTCATTAATATGAAAAAGCGTTGTAGCTGTCATATGTGTCATTAAGTTGTTGAGAAAGAGTAAATGGGTTGACTCTGGGAAAACTGTTTTTATTTATTGAATAAGTATAATAATATAATAAGTACAAAGGAGAAATATCGTCGTTTATTATATTCAGAAGAGGATGTAACCTAAACTCACAAATAGAGCGGACAAAAGGAATATCTGGAAATTTAAAGAGTTTAAAGAAAAGACAAATGACGATCAATATCTTGAGACAACACGGAGAGTGCGAATTTCGTATAATTTGAGAGATAGTTGCGATATGCGATGCTATGGAATAAAAAATGGAGTTTTTATTGGAGAGATTATTATGATGATATTATGATGGTAATTGGTATTCGATTTATTAACTCTGTAAGATCAACGTGACGATGTGCTATGTGAGGCCATAGACGCGCCCGTGACTATTATTCGATAGAACTGTCAGCTAGAATGACGATTATTCTCTGGATTTGTTCCAGTTGTAACGATTGTTTTCTAGACTGTGGCCATCTGCAACGACTGTCAGCTAGACTCTGCCTAGATGTGGTGATTGTTCTTTGAGCGTTATCATTTGCGAGTCTGTTTACGTGTGTATCTGCTAAGTTGGTTGCCACTTATTGAGCTGTGTTATGCCATGACAGCGATTGAGGGTGAGCTTAAGGTACGAAATGATTTTTCTTTTACAGATTAAAAGAGCAGGTATTGAGTTTCTTGCCGATTCTTCTCAGTACAATCAGCATTCCGAATCGGTGGTAGATTCATTCCCAGAAGTCAGTTTATGAGATTTGCTGGGTCGCAAATGTTGTCAGGATGGTCGACTGTTACAACATGTTTTTAATACAATCTCCTTCAGAGTTAGTCATTAATATGAAAAAGCATTGTGGCTGTCATGTGTCATTGAGTAGTTTTTGAGAAAGATTAAATGAGTTGACTTTGGGAAAATTGATTTTTATTATTGCATAAGAATAAAGGAGAAATATCGTCGTTAGTTATAATAGCTAAACGTCACTAAATAGTATAAAACAAAGTCGCTTTCTCTGTCTGTTCCTATGTCCCTATATCCCTTTGTATGCTTAAATCTTTAAAACTACGCAACAGATTTTGATGCGGTTTTTTAATAGATAGTGATTGAAGAGAAAGGTTTATATGTATAATCTAACATATTATAAACTTTTATTATAAACATTCAATATGGAGTAAAGAAATACTATCATTTTTGAGGTTTCCAATGTGATGTCGTAAATAATTACATTTATTTTCCGTTTACATTGCAAACGCAGGCCGAACCCTACAATATTTGTCAAAATAATGTACTAAGTATTTGTACACCTTGAAAAGGTCTACAGAAAACTCCGCGATGGTTGATGGCGATATTATGTCTATCTCTTATGGACCCACAATAGCATTTTTTTGACATTTTCTTCTTCATTTGTAATTTAAATGAACATTTTTGAAGATATTACAGATTTAAAATGCAGGGTATAGCGATTGCGCGCTTTGTCTTATAGCACTTCGAATTTAGCTGCGATTGGACGGGTTTTTTTCACATGGCCGACTATATGTCGCTTTATCAAGAGTAACCTCTAAAGAAAACATATTTGTATTGTGTAATGAAGATTCTTTCTTTATGACAAAAAAGCTGTGAATGTTGTATATAAAGACATTCTGTAATTAATTGTAAAAATAAAATACTCAGGGAAAATGTAAAAGTAAATAATATATAAATATTCCAAAGATAGCAGGGAATCTTCATAGTATAGGGAAAGGGGAATTGGTTTTTTTTATACAGAAAAAAGCTCCTTATGGGTACCGCCGCCCGACGGGGACAGGCGGCAGTTATGTCGGACTCGCACCGACTAAAACGACCTGTGTGCTCCACCACGCTGCCGATGGCAAGGACAGGGTATCATTGTACATATTGCCCCAATCCCGCCAACAGCTCTGATGCCAGAGAACAAACACCTTCTTCGGGTAGGGGCCCCTCGAAAGAGAAGCCCCCCTCCGCTAGCCGGTGCATCAGTAGCACCAGATGCACCGACCGCCTCGGGGACCTGTAAGCCAGGCGATATACCCCGTTCGGAACACCCGAAGGTCCCCAGTTAGGGCGGCAGACGATGGGCTTGGGCGAATCACTAACACCTGGACTCACCAGCAGCAGATTGGATCCAGAACAACAGTTCGTGGAACTGCTCCGCCGCCTCCCTTCACAGAACAAAGGGAGGCCATCGCTGCCCACGGTCGCTCTCTGCCCACCGTGTTTGTTATGTCACAGTCAACAGGGAGAGACCGCGCCCCAAGTAGGGGCCACAACGCCTTGGTGGGCGTTTCCGCCCCCACCGGGTAATTTTTTATAGAGGTTTTCTTCCTCGCAACCCGAAGGTCCCCGTTCCCATTGCTGTGCTTCCGGGTTTCGCCGACGGTGGCCGTAACCATGTCCAGCTGGACTTAGAGTAAGCCCAACCGGACCCGTCGCTCATTAGGAACCCCACCCCAGCCCCCCCGGAGTCCCCGGCCTGTCCAGATTGCCCTCTGCTAATCAGAAGGACAATTGGATTGGCCACCCCACAGTGGTCCGTTCGCCAAGACTAAGCTTGCCCAGGGTGCGCCACGAGGAGGCCGACCACTTTGGCACCCCAGGGGAATTGTTTTACTCCAAATTTGACGCGTGTGGGCCACGGGCAGTAATAAATAAAACAAAACTGCTGGATAGATTTTAATCATTTTTTTTTACTGAGTGACATAGGCTATATATTTTATACCCGTGCGAAGCCGGAGCGGGCCACTAGTCTATATATATAAAAGAAAGTTGGTCTAAGTTACACTATTTATAACTCAAGAACGGATGAACCAATTCGGCCGAAAATTGGTGTAGAGGTTGCTTAGAACCAGGAAACGGACATAGGATACCTTTTATCCCGTTCGACCGCATTTATTTTATCCCGTCAAGTCACTATAAATCGTGGTATAACAAAAACGACTAGGACATGGAAAAACAAAACATAAATGACAGCTAAACGTAATTTTGTCTTTTGGTAAGTATGGTAAAAATTTGACAATTATCAAAATAGTAGTAGCTATAAAAGTTACTACATAGTATAAAACAAAGTCGCTTTCTCTGTCTGTCCTTATATCTCTATGTTTGCTTAAATCTATAAAACTACGCAACAGATTTTGAGGCGGTTTTTTTTAGAATGATTGAAGTGGAAGGTTTATATCTATCTATATATATAAAAGAAAGTTGGTCTAAGTTACACTATTTATAACTCAAGAACGGATGAACCAATTCGGCTGAAAAGTGGTGGAGAGGTTGCTTAAAACCAGGAGACGGACATAGGATACTTTTTATCCCGTTCGACCGCATTTATTTTATCCCGTCAAGTCGCTATAAAACGTGGTATAACAAAAACGACTATGACAGTAAAATAATAAAACGCAAATTTCAGTGGAATAACAAAACATAAATGACAGCTAAACGTAATTTTGTCTTTGATTTAGTATGGAAAAATATTTGAGAGTTATCAAAATAATAGTGTTATAACATGTTTTTAATACAACCTCCTTAGAGTTGGTCATTAATATGAAAAAGCATTGTGGCTGTCATATGTGTCATTAAGTTGTTGAGAAAGAGTAAATGGGTTGATTCTGGGAAAATGTTTTTATTTATTGAATAAATATAATAATACTAGTGGCCCGCTCCGGCTTCGCACGGGTATAAAATATATAGCCTATGTCACTCAGTAAAAAAAAATGATTAAAATCTATCCAGCAGTTTTGTTTTATTTATTACTGCCCGTGGCCCACACGCGTCAAATTTGGAGTAAAACAATTCCCCTGGGGTGCCAAAGTGGTCGGCCTCCTCGTGGCGCACCCTGGGCAAGCTTAGTCTTGGCGAACGGACCACTGTGGGGTGGCCAATCCAATTGTCCTTCTGATTAGCAGAGGGCAATCTGGACAGGCCGGGGACTCCGGGGGGGCTGGGGTGGGGTTCCTAATGAGCGACGGGTCCGGTTGGGCTTACTCTAAGTCCAGCTGGACATGGTTACGGCCACCGTCGGCGAAACCCGGAAGCACAGCAATGGGAACGGGGACCTTCGGGTTGCGAGGAAGAAAACCTCTATAAAAAATTACCCGGTGGGGGCGGAAACGCCCACCAAGGCGTTGTGGCCCCTACTTGGGGCGCGGTCTCTCCCTGTTGACTGTGACATAACAAACACGGTGGGCAGAGAGCGACCGTGGGCAGCGATGGCCTCCCTTTGTTCTGTGAAGGGAGGCGGCGGAGCAGTTCCACGAACTGTTGTTCTGGATCCAATCTGCTGCTGGTGAGTCCAGGTGTTAGTGATTCGCCCAAGCCCATCGTCTGCCGCCCTAACTGGGGACCTTCGGGTGTTCCGAACGGGGTATATCGCCTGGCTTACAGGTCCCCGAGGCGGTCGGTGCATCTGGTGCTACTGATGCACCGGCTAGCGGAGGGGGGCTTCTCTTTCGAGGGGCCCCTACCCGAAGAAGGTGTTTGTTCTCTGGCATCAGAGCTGTTGGCGGGATTGGGGCAATATGTACAATGATACCCTGTCCTTGCCATCGGCAGCGTGGTGGAGCACACAGGTCGTTTTAGTCGGTGCGAGTCCGACATAACTGCCGCCTGTCCCCGTCGGGCGGCGGTACCCATAAGGAGCTTTTTTCTGTATAAAAAAAACCAATTCCCCTTTCCCTATACTATGAAGATTCCCTGCTATCTTTGGAATATTTATATATTATTTACTTTTACATTTTCCCTGAGTATTTTATTTTTACAATTAATTACAGAATGTCTTTATATACAACATTCACAGCTTTTTTGTCATAAAGAAAGAATCTTCATTACACAATACAAATATGTTTTCTTTAGAGGTTACTCTTGATAAAGCGACATATAGTCGGCCATGTGAAAAAAACCCGTCCAATCGCAGCTAAATTCGAAGTGCTATAAGACAAAGCGCGCAATCGCTATACCCTGCATTTTAAATCTGTAATATCTTCAAAAATGTTCATTTAAATTACAAATGAAGAAGAAAATGTCAAAAAAATGCTATTGTGGGTCCATAAGAGATAGACATAATATCGCCATCAACCATCGCGGAGTTTTCTGTAGACCTTTTCAAGGTGTACAAATACTTAGTACATTATTTTGACAAATATTGTAGGGTTCGGCCTGCGTTTGCAATGTAAACGGAAAATAAATGTAATTATTTACGACATCACATTGGAAACCTCAAAAATGATAGTATTTCTTTACTCCATATTGAATGTTTATAATAAAAGTTTATAATATGTTAGATTATACATATAAACCTTTCTCTTCAATCACTATCTATTAAAAAACCGCATCAAAATCTGTTGCGTAGTTTTAAAGATTTAAGCATACAAAGGGATATAGGGACATAGGAACAGACAGAGAAAGCGACTTTGTTTTATACTATTTAGTGACGTTTAGCTATTATAACTAACGACGATATTTCTCCTTTATTCTTATGCAATAATAAAAATCAATTTTCCCAAAGTCAACTCATTTAATCTTTCTCAAAAACTACTCAATGACACATGACAGCCACAATGCTTTTTCATATTAATGACTAACTCTGAAGGAGATTGTATTAAAAACATGTTGTAACAGTCGACCATCCTGACAACATTTGCGACCCAGCAAATCTCATAAACTGACTTCTGGGAATGAATCTACCACCGATTCGGAATGCTGATTGTACTGAGAAGAATCGGCAAGAAACTCAATACCTGCTCTTTTAATCTGTAAAAGAAAAATCATTTCGTACCTTAAGCTCACCCTCAATCGCTGTCATGGCATAACACAGCTCAATAAGTGGCAACCAACTTAGCAGATACACACGTAAACAGACTCGCAAATGATAACGCTCAAAGAACAATCACCACATCTAGGCAGAGTCTAGCTGACAGTCGTTGCAGATGGCCACAGTCTAGAAAACAATCGTTACAACTGGAACAAATCCAGAGAATAATCGTCATTCTAGCTGACAGTTCTATCGAATAATAGTCACGGGCGCGTCTATGGCCTCACATAGCACATCGTCACGTTGATCTTACAGAGTTAATAAATCGAATACCAATTACCATCATAATATCATCATAATAATCTCTCCAATAAAAACTCCATTTTTTATTCCATAGCATCGCATATCGCAACTATCTCTCAAATTATACGAAATTCGCACTCTCCGTGTTGTCTCAAGATATTGATCGTCATTTGTCTTTTCTTTAAACTCTTTAAATTTCCAGATATTCCTTTTGTCCGCTCTATTTGTGAGTTTAGGTTACATCCTCTTCTGAATATAATAAACGACGATATTTCTCCTTTGTACTTATTATATTATTATACTTATTCAATAAATAAAAACAGTTTTCCCAGAGTCAACCCATTTACTCTTTCTCAACAACTTAATGACACATATGACAGCTACAACGCTTTTTCATATTAATGACCAACTCTATGAAGGAGGTTCTATTAAAAACATGTTATAACACTATTATTTTGATAACTGTCAAATTTTTTTCCATACTAAATTAAAGAAAAAATTACGTTTAGCTGTCATTTATGATTTGTTATTCCACTGAAATTTGCGTTTTATTATTTTACTGTCATAGTCGTTTTTGTTATACCACGTTTTATAGCGACTTGACGGGATAAAATAAATGCGGTCGAACGGGATAAAAAGTATCCTATGTCCGTCTCCTGGTTTTAAGCAACCTCTCCACCAATTTTCAGCCGAATTGGTTCATCCGTTCTTGAGTTATAAATAGTGTAACTTAGACCAACTTTCTTTTATATATATAGATAATAAGTATAAAGGAGAAATATCGTCGTTTATTATATTCAGAAGGGGATGTAACCTAAACTCACAAATAGAGCGGACAAAAGGAATATCTGGAAATTTAAAGACTTTAAAGAAATGACAAATGACGATCAATATCTTGAGACAACACGGAGAGTGCGAATTTCGTATAATTTAAGAGATAGTTGCGATATGCGATGCTATGGAATAAAAAATGGAGTTTTTATTGGAGAGATTATTATGATGATATTATGATGGTAAACGGTTTATTAACTCTGTAAGATCAACGTGACGATGTACTATGTGAGGCCATAGACGCGCCCGTGACTATTGTTCGATAGAACTGTCAGCTAGAATGACGATTATTCTCTGGATTTGTTCCAGTTGTAACGATTGTTTTCTAAACTGTGGCCATCTGCAACGACTGTCAGCTAGACTCTGCCTAGATGCGGTGATTGTTCTTTGAGCGTTATCATTTGCGAGTCTGTTTACGTGTGTATCTGCTGAGTTGGTTGCCACTAATTGAGCTCTGTTATGCCATGACATTGATTGAGGGTGAGCTTTAGGTGCGAAATGCTTATGGTGCGAAAAGCCCAAGGAGTTGAGCTTAAAGAGTTGAGCATAAAGCGTGAGCTTAAAGAGTTGAGCGTAAAGCGTGAGCGTAGTCCTGTCATGTCATGGTATGTGCGGTTTTCTTTTACAGATTAAAAGAGCAAGTATTGAGTTTCTGGCCGATTCTTCTCAGTAATCAGCATTCCGAATCAGTGGTAGAATCATTCCCAGATGTCAGCTTATGAGATTTGCGGGGTCGCAAATGTTGTCAGGATGGTCGACTGTTACAACATGTTTTTAATACAACCTCCTTCAGAGATGGTCATTAATATGAAAAAGCATTGCGGCTGTCATATGTGTCATTGAGTAGTTTTTGAGAAAGAGTAAATGAGTTGACTTTGGGAAAATTGATTTTTATTATTGCATAAGAATAAAAGAGAAATATCGTCGTTAGTTATAATAGCTAAACGTTACTACATAGTATAAAACAAAGTCGCTTTCTCTGTCTGTCCCTATGTCCGTATATCCCTTTGTATGCTTAAATCTTTAAAACTACGCAACAGATTTTGATGCGGTTTTTTAATAGATAGAGTGATTGAAGAGAAAGGTTTGTACATATTGTCCCCATCCCGCCGACAGCTCTGATCCCAGAGAACAAACACCTTCTCCGGGTAGGGGCCCCTCGAAAGAGAAGCCCCCCTCCGCTAACCGGTGCATCGGGAGCATCAGATGCACCGACCACCTCGGGGACCTGTAAGCCAGGCGTTCGATATACCCCGTTCGAAACACCCGAAGGTCCTCAGTTAGAGCGGCAGACGATGGGCTTGGGCGAGTCACTAACACCTGGACTCACCGGCAGCAGATTGGATCCAGAACAACAGTTCGTGGAACCGCTTCGCCGCCTCCCTCCGCCCCCCTCCGCAGAGCTAAGGGAGGCCATCGCTGCCCACGATCGCTCCCTGCCCACCGTGTTTGTTATGTCATGGTCGACAGGGAGAGACCGCGCCCCAAGTAGGGGCCCCAACACCTTGGTGGGCGTTTCCACCCCCACCGGGTAATTTTTTATAGAGGTTTTCTTCCTCGCAACCCGAAGGTCCCCGTTCCCATTGCTGGGTTTCCGGGTTTCGCCGACGGTGGCCGAACCATGTCCAGCCAGACTTAGAGTAAGCCAAACCGGACCCGTCGCTCATTAGGGACAACACCCCAACCCCCCCGGAGTCCCCGGCCAGATTGCCCTCTGCTAATCAGAGGGACAACTGGATTGGCCACCCCAAAGTGGTCCGTTCGCCAAGACTAAGCTTGCCCAGGGTGCGCCACGAGGAGGCCGACCACTTTGGCACCCCAGGGGAATAGTTTTACTCCAAATTTGACGCGTGTGGGCTACGGGCAGTTATGAATAAAACAAAACTACTGGATAGATTTTAATCATTTTTTTCACTGAGTGACATAGGCTATATATTTTATACCCGTGCGAAGCCGGAGCGGGCCACTAGTATATATATAAAAGAAAGTTGGTCTAAGTTACACTATTTATAACTCAAGAACGGATGAACCAATTCGGCCGAAAATTGGTGTAGAGGTTGCTTAGAACCAGGAAACGGACATAGGATACCTTTTATCCCGTTCGACCGCATTTATTTTATCCCGTCAAGTCACTATAAATCGTGGTATAACAAAAACGACTAGGACATGGAAAAACAAAACATTAATGACAGCTAAACGTAATTTTGTCTTTTGGTAAGTATGGTAAAAATTTGACAATTATCAAAATAGTAGTAGCTATAAAAGTTACTACATAGTATAAAACAAAGTCGCTTTCTCTGTCTGTCCTTATATCTCTATGTTTGCTTAAATCTATAAACTACGCAACAGAAATCGAATCGAAATCGAATCAAAATCGAATCGAAGTCGAATCGAAGTCGAATCTAAATCGTATCGAAATCGAATCGAAATCGAATCGAAATCGAATCAAAATCGAATCGAAATCGAATCGAAATCGAATCGAAATCGAATCGAAATCGAATCGTAATTGACATCGAATCGAAATCGAATCGAAATCGAATCGAAGTCGAATCGAAGTCGAATCGAAATCGTATCGAAATCGAATCGAAGTCGAATCGAAATCGAATCGAAGTCGAATCGAAGTCGAATCGAAATCGTATCGAAATCGAATCGAAATCGAATCGAAATCGAATCAAAATCGTATCGAAATCGAATCGAAATCGAATCGAAATCGAATCGAAATCGACATCGAATCGAAATCGAATCGAAATCGAATCGAAATCGAATCGAAATCGAATCGAAATCGAATTCCAAATCCAAATCCAAAGCCAAAGCCAAAGCCAAAGCCAAATCCAAATCCAAATCCAAATCCAAATCAAATCGAATCCAAATCAATAGAATCGAATCGAATCGAATCGAATCGAATCGAATCGAATCGAATCGCATCAAATCGAATCGAATCGAAATCGAATCGAAATCGAATCTAAGTCGAATCGAAATCGAATCGAAATCGTATAGAAATCGAATCGAAATCGAATCGAAATCGAATCGAAGTCGAATCGAAGTCAAATCGAAATCGTATCGAAATCGAATCGAAATCGTATCGAAATCGAATCGAAATCGAATCGAAATCGAATCGAAGTCGAATCGAAGTCAAATCGAAATCGAATCGAAATCGAATCGAAATCGAATCGAAATCGAATCGAAATCGTATCGAAATCGAATCGAAATCGAATCGAAATCGAATCAAAGTCGAATCGAAATCGAATCGAAATCGTATCGAAATCGAATCGAAATCGAATCGAAATCGAATCAAAGTCGTATCGAAATCGAATCGAAATCGAATCGAAATCGAATCGAAATCGACATCGAATCGAAATCGAATCGAAATCGAATCGAAATCGAATCGAAATCGAATTCCAAATCCAAATCCAAAGCCAAAGCCAAAGCCAAAGCCAAATCCAAATCCAAATCCAAATCCAAATCCAAATCCAAATCCAAATCAAATCGAATCCAAATCAATAGAATCGAATCGAATCGAATCGAATCGAATCGAATCGAATCGCATCGCATCAAATCGAATCGAAATCGAATCTAAGTCGAATCGAAATCGAATCGAAATCGAATCTAAGTCGAATCGAAATCGTATAGAAATCGAATCGAAATCGAATCGAAATCGAATCGAAGTCGGAATCGAAGTCAAATCGAAATCGTATGAAATCGAATCGAAATCGAATCGAATCGAATCGAAATCGAAATCGAATTCCAAATCCAAATCCAAAGCCAAAGCCAAAGCCAAAGCCAAATCCAAATCCAAATCCAAATCCAAATCCAAATCCAAATCAAATCCAAATCGAATCGAATCGAATCGAATCGAATCGAATCGAATCGAATCGAATCGAATCGAATCAAATCGAATCGAATCCAAATCAATAGAATCGAATCGAAATCGAATCGAAATCGAATCGAAATCGAATCTAAGTCGAATCGAAATCGTATAGAAATCGAATCGAAGTCGAATCGAAGTCAAATCGAAATCGTATCGAAATCGAATCGAAATCGAATCGAAATCGAATCAAAATCGAATCGAAATCGAATCGAAATCGAATCGAAATCGAATCGATGTCGAATCGAAATCGTATAGAAATCGAATCGAAATCGAATCGAAATCGACATCGAATCGAAATCGAATCGAAATCGAATCGAAATCGAATCGAAATCCAAATCCCAATCGAAATCCAAATCGAAATCCAAATCCAAATCCAAATCCACATCAAAGTCAAAATCAAATCAAATCAAATCCAAATCCAAATCGAATCGAATCGAATCAAATCGAATCGAATCCAAATCAATCAAATCGAATCGAATCGAATCCAATCGAATCGAATCGAATGAAATCGAAATCGAATCCAAATCCAACAGCGTCAAGACCTGGAGCTGCGGCGGAAATGGCCGAAACCGGCAAGCGGCGGAAGTATGCATCTCTCATCGAGAGTTATATATTTGTGCCGTTTGCAGTCGAGACCCTAGGGCCATGGAGTCAAAGTGCAAATTTTTTTTTATCCAATTTAACACCTCGGTTGATTGCCTCTTCAGGTGACAAGAGGGCTGGCTCCTTTTTCGCACAAAGAATCAGCTTAGCGATTCAGCGCGGAAACGCTGCCAGCATTCTTGGGACCATTCCACGTTGGCATGATCTGTATAGTCCTAGCGTGTAAGTAATCTATATATATAAAAGAAAGTTGGTCTAAGTTACACTATTTATAACTCAAGAACGGATGAACCAATTCGGCCGAAAATTGGTGTAGAGGTTGCTTAGAACCAGGAAACGGACATAGGATACCTTTTATCCCGTTCGACCGCATTTATTTTATCCCGTCAAGTCACTATAAATCGTGGTATAACAAAAACGACTAGGACATGGAAAAACAAAACATAAATGACAGCTAAACGTAATTTTGTCTTTTGGTAAGTATGGTAAAAATTTGACAATTATCAAAATAGTAGTAGCTATAAAAGTTACTACATAGTATAAAACAAAGTCGCTTTCTCTGTCTGTCCTTATATCTCTATGTTTGCTTAAATCTATAAAACTACGCAACAGATTTTGAGGCGGTTTTTTTTAGAATGATTGAAGTGGAAGGTTTATATCTATATATATAAAAGAAAGTTGGTCTAAGTTACACTATTTATAACTCAAGAACGGATGAACCAATTCGGCTGAAAATTGGTGGAGAGGTTGCTTAGAACCAGGAGACGGACATAGGATACTTTTTATCCCGTTCGACCGCATTTATTTTATCCCGTCAAGTCGCTATAAAACGTGGTATAACAAAAACGACTATGACAGTGAAATAATAAAACGCAAATTTCAGTGGAATAACAAAACATAAATGACAGCTAAACGTAATTTTGTCCTTGATTTAGTATGGAAAGAAATTTGACAATTATCAAAATAATAGTGTTACAACATGTTTTTAATACAACCTCCTTCATAGTGTTGGTCATTAATATGAAAAAGCATTGTGGCTGTCATATGTGTCATTAAGTTGTTGAGAAAGAGCAAATGGGTTGACACTGGGAAAACTGTTTTTATTTATTGAATAAGTATAAAAATATAATAAGTATAAAGGAGAAATATCGTCGTTTATTATATTCAAAAGGGGATGTAACCTAAACTCACAAATAGAGCGGACAAAAGAAATATCTGGAAATATAAAGAGTTTAAAGAAAAGACAAATGACGATCAATATCTTGAGACAACACGGAGAGTGCGAATTTCGTATAATTTGAGAGATAGTTGCGATATGCGATGCTATGAAATAAAAATAGAGTTTTTATTGGAGAGATTAATGATGGTAATTGGTATTCGGTTTATTAACTCTGTAAGATCAACGTGACGATGTGCTATGTGAGGCCATAGTTCGATAGAACTGTCAGCCAAAATGACGATTGTTCTCTGGATTTGTTCCAGTTGTAACGATTGTTTTCTAGACTGTGGCCATCTGCAACGACTGTCAGCTAGACTATACCTAGATGTGGTGATTGTTCTTTGAGCGTTATCATTTGCGAGTCTGTTTACGTGTGTATCTGCTGAGTTGGTTGCCACTTATTGAGCTGTGTTATGCCATGACAGTGATTGAGGGTGAGCTTAAGCTTTTACTTTTCAGTTGGACAGCGGGTATCATGTACTCTACACTCTTCACAATGCCTTATCTTCTTGTTGCACACTATCATGCTACTGGAATGGTGAGTGTTAATTTTTTTCTTGATATACTCGTATGAATTTATGAATGTGTTTACACACGAATGATGGAGCAAGTTAATAAATAATAATAAATAAAAAATATATGGACACTACACACACGGTCGTCCGTTTCCAAAGTAAGTAACTTAATACTTGTGTTATGGGTGATAGACAACTGGTAAATATATACTTATATATTTTTTTAAATACATCCAGGTTCTAAGACCAACAACATTTATAGAAAATTTTGGCCCTCGGCGGGAATCGAACCCGCGACCCGCGGAGCTAAAGGCAGGGTCACTACCCACTGCGCCAACGGGCCAGTCGGGATTTAAAAAATTAAAAGCAGTTGAAAATGAAATATACAAAGTGAAGTATATACAGTTAAGAAATCACTGTAGTGCGAACCTCGGGTGTGAGATTAACCCTAGATGAGTTAACTGTTCAAACAGAAGGTTATCATAGAATCTATACAATAATAGGAATAGTATTCCCATGATGGTGTTCTTTTTAATGAGATAAAAAAGATATATTTTACTATTCTGAACGTTATTAAATAGTATCTGAGGTTTTATTTCGCTTAAAAATTGTCGACGTAAAAATTTACATTTTGTACTTTTGTACTTTGATACTGAACATTTTATTTTTACTCTTTCTCTTCTTAGTGTAGTGTGTTGAAATTTTAAAGTTCAAGTAAATTCCCAAGAGAATTTTATTTAACTTCTTGGAAAACCACTCATAAAATTTTGTGATTCATAATTGAATGCTAATGCAATGCTGTTCATGCAAATCGAATTTTAATCTTCTATCTTATAATAAATCTGTAGAGAGGTCAATTCTGTAACTGGAATATATTTCCAAAATAACTATCAGGGGGTGATTAGGGATCAATACTGATGCCAAAAATGCAATCAGTAAAAATTTTGTCTGTCTGTCTGTCTGTCTGTCTGTCTGTCTGTATAACCGTTATAGAAACAAAAACTACTCGACGGATTTTAACGAAACTCGGTACAATTTTTTTTCATACTCCTGAGCTGGTTATAGTATACTTTTCATCACGCTACAATCAATAGGAGCAGAGCAGTGAAGGGAAATGTCGGGAAAACGGGAGAAGTTACTCCATTTTTTAAGCTTCCGTCGCGTGTGCAACCTTGATGGTTAAAGCTACACAGAAATCATGTATGACGGAAATGTTCTCCTTAAAATTATATAAAAAATATTCCACGACAGCATATGTCTATCTTTTATGGTTGACTCACAATAAGACGTGTAACTCCCGATAGCTTAGCAGTTCGAAGCTTTCTGGTTATATTTGTCTACTCCTACGTTTATATCACTCTCAGTCACCCCTAAATAAAAAAGTGAATAGTATTAACCATTGTATAAACAAAGAATACTTGAAATCGGTATAGAAACACCAAAGTTATACATGAAATACGCTAATAATAAGCCATCGCGCGTGAATACTGAATCATGCTATATGGATTATCACTACATAGTATAAAACAAAGTCACATTCTTTGTTTGTCCCTATATCCCTATGACTGCTTAAATCTTTAAAACTACGCAACAGATTTTGATGCGGTTTTTTAATAGATAGAGTGATTCAAGAGGAATGTTATAATAACATTCAATATGGAGTAGAGAAATACTGTAATGTTTCTAATGTGATGTCGTAAATAATTACTTTTTTTTCTTTATACCTAATTAATAATTACTTTGATGTTAGATATAGCAGGAAATCTTCTTGGTATAGGGAGAGGGGAATTGTTTTTCTTCAAATTTAACGCGTGCGGGCCACGGGCAGTAATGAATAAATCAAAACTAATGGATCGATTTTAATAATTTTTTTCACTGAGTGACATAGGCTATATATTTTATACCCGTGCGAAGCAGGGTAGGCCGCTAGTAAATGAATAACAGTATTATCAATAACTTCATAAGTTTGCAATATTGTCACAAAATGACCCAAAATCACGCAAAAAATCGAAACCCAAAAAATCTATTTCATGATTGTATTGAAGATTGTTTGTGTTCTGTTTGTTGTATGAATTTTCAAATTACGTAGCAACTTATCTTGGCTTCTGAAGCATATTTAAAACAGAGGTATAAAAGGTTTGTCAATCATTTTATTTAATGATTCAGTGGGACAATGAAGGCGGCGGAAGTGGTCAGGAGCGTGGCATCGGTACCGACGTTGCGGTGGTCAGCAGCTGCGTGTTTGTCGCCCAACTTCTAATCTCCGTGATCATGGGATTCGCGGTGAAGATCACCGGCTCTACTGCTGCCGTGGTGGCCGTCGCTGCCACTCTGGCAGGCGCCGCTGCAATAACCGCTACTAAAATTACTTATCTTGACTTGTAGAGGAAAACAAATGTATTATGCGTATGAAGTATGAAGTTTGTACAAAAGTAGTGATAATAGTTTTCCTCTACTGGCCCATTGGCGAAGGTGATAACGAACCTGCCTTAAGTCGTAGTCGCAGATTTCGTCGCGAGTCGCCGACCAATTTGTTGGTTCTTCTAATCTCGGTTCATTTATGTAGTTAAGTATTCATTTAAAAATTATATATGTATATATTAACCAGTTGTCTGTCACCCATAACACAAGTATTAAGATACTTATTTTGGGGATGGGCAAACGTGTTTGATTGTCATATATTTATTAATACGTGATTAAAGTAAATATATGTAATGCTAAATGCTTTTTTGGGGGTAGAGATATATATATACAAGATTAACTCATTTAAATATTAAGATTCATATAGACGCTCTTGAGATGTGGTGCTGTAGAAGGATGCTCGGAGTTTCATGAACTGAATTTAGAACTAATGAGTTCATCCTTGGGGAACTCGACAGCAAGCAGCGTCTTTAATCCTTCAAGGTCGTACTCTCACTTTTATCGGATACGTGTCTCGTCGGGAAGAAGCCTGAGTAATACGCCTTGTCGTCCAGGGGAATGTCGAAGGCACAAGATCGCGGGGAAGATCACCGATGTGATAGATGGACCAAGTGAAGGCTGCTTTTGACTACCCTCTTCATAAATGTACCGAAAAGGCAGCCGTCCCAAAGAATAACATCGAATTGTCAAGAGTGCCATCAACCTCTGGGAATGAATCTACCACCGATTCGGAATGCTAATTGTACTGAGAAGAATCGGCAAGAAACTCAATATTGGTCTTTATACCTGTAAAAGAAAACCGCACATGCCATGACATGACAGGACTACGCTCACGCTTTACGCTCAACTCTTTAAGCTCACGCTTTATGCTTAACTCTTTAAGTTCAACTCCTTAGGCTTTTCGCACCCTAAGCATTTCGCACCTTAAGCTCACCCTCAATCACTGTCATGGCATAACACAGCTCAATAAGTGGCAACCAACTCAGCAGATACACACGTAAACAGACTCGCAAATGATAACGCTCAAAGAACAATCACCACATCTAGGTATAGTCTAGCTGACAGTCGTTGCAGATGGCCACAGTCTAGAAAACAATCGTTACAACTGGAACAAATCCAGAGAACAATCGTCATTTTGGCTGACAGTTCTATCGAACTATGGCCTCACATAGCACATCGTCACGTTGATCTTACAGAGTTAATAAACCGAATACCAATTACCATCATTAATCTCTCCAATAAAAACTCTATTTTTATTTCATAGCATCGCATATCGCAACTATCTCTCAAATTATACGAAATTCGCACTCTCCGTGTTGTCTCAAGATATTGATCGTCATTTGTCTTTTCTTTAAACTCTTTATATTTCCAGATATTTCTTTTGTCCGCTCTATTTGTGAGTTTAGGTTACATCCCCTTTTGAATATAATAAACGACGATATTTCTCCTTTATACTTATTATATTTTTATACTTATTCAATAAATAAAAACAGTTTTCCCAGTGTCAACCCATTTGCTCTTTCTCAACAACTTAATGACACATATGACAGCCACAATGCTTTTTCATATTAATGACCAACACTATGAAGGAGGTTGTATTAAAAACATGTTGTAACACTATTATTTTGATAATTGTCAAATTTCTTTCCATACTAAATCAAAGACAAAATTACGTTTAGCTGTCATTTATGTTTTGTTATTCCACTGAAATTTGCGTTTTAATATTTCACTGTCATAGTCGTTTTTGTTATACCACGTTTTATAGCGACTTGACGGGATAAAATAAATGCGGTCGAACGGGATAAAAAGTATCCTATGTCCGTCTCCTGGTTCTAAGCAACCTCTCCACCAATTTTCAGCCGAATTGGTTCATCCGTTCTTGAGTTATAAATAGTGTAACTTAGACCAACTTTCTTTTATATATATAGATATAAACCTTCCACTTCAATCATTCTAAAAAAAACCGCCTCAAAATCTGTTGCGTAGTTTTATAGATTTAAGCAAACATAGAGATATAAGGACAGACAGAGAAAGCGACTTTGTTTTATACTATGTAGTAACTTTTATAGCTACTACTATTTTGATAATTGTCAAATTTTTACCATACTTACCAAAAGACAAAATTACGTTTAGCTGTCATTTATGTTTTGTTTTTCCATGTCCTAGTCGTTTTTGTTATACCACGATTTATAGTGACTTGACGGGATAAAATAAATGCGGTCGAACGGGATAAAAGGTATCCTATGTCCGTTTCCTGGTTCTAAGCAACCTCTACACCAATTTTCGGCCGAATTGGTTCATCCGTTCTTGAGTTATAAATAGTGTAACTTAGACCCTAGGAGTCCCGCCCCAGCTTCGCACGGGTATAAAGCATATAGCCTATGTCACTCAGTGATAATCACAGTATTTCGCTACTCCATATTGAATTTTATTATACATATAAACCTTCCTCTTCAATCACTCTATATACTTAAAAAAAACCGCATCAAAATATTTTGCGAAGTTTTAAAGATTTAAGCAAACATAAAGATATAAGGACAGACAGAGAAAGTGACTTTGTTTTATACTATGTAGTAACGTTTAGCTACTACTATTTTGATAATTGTCATATTTTTACCATACTTATCCAAAGACTAAATTACGTTTAGCTGTCATTTATGTTTTGTTTTTCAATGTCATAGTCGTTCTTGTAATACCTCGATTTATAGTGACTTGACGGGATAAAATAAATGCGGTCGAACGGGATAAAAGGTATCCTATGTCCGTTTTCTGGTTCTAAGCAACGTCTACACCAATTTTCAGCCGAATTGGTTCATCCGTTCTTGAGTTATAAATAGTGTAACTTAGACCAACTTTCTTTTATATATATAGATTACTTACACGCTAGGACTATACAGATCATGCCAACGTGGAATGGTCCCAAGAATGCTAGCAGCGTTTCCGCGCTGAATCGCTAAGCTGATTCTTTGTGCGAAAAAGGAGCCAGCCCTCTTGTCACCTGAAGAGGCAATCAACCGAGGTGTTAAATTGGATAAAAAAAAATTTGCACTTTGACTCCATGGCCCTAGGGTCTCGACTGCAAACGGCACAAATATATAACTCTCGATGAGAGATGCATACTTCCGCCGCTTGCCGGTTTCGGCCATTTCCGCCGCAGCTCCAGGTCTTGACGCTGTTGGATTTGGATTTGGATTTGGATTTGGATTCGATTTCGATTTCATTCGATTCGATTCGATTCGATTCGATTGGATTCGATTCGATTGGATTCGATTCGATTCGATTTGATTGATTTGGATTCGATTCGATTTGATTCGATTCGATTCGATTTGGATTTGATTTGATTTGATTTTGATTTTGATTTGGATTTGGATTTGGATTTGGATTTGGATTTCGATTTGGATTTGGATTTCGATTGGGATTTGGATTTCGATTCGATTTCGATTCGATTTCGATTCGATGTCGATTTCGATTCGATTTCGATTCGATTTCGATTCGATTTCTATACGATTTCGATTCGACATCGATTCGATTTCGATTCGATTTCGATTCGATTTCGATTCGATTCGATTCGATGCGATTCGATTCGATTCGATTCGATTCGATTCGATTCGATGCGATTCAATTTCGATTCGATTTCGATTCGATTTCGATTCGATGTCGATTTCGATTCGATTTCGATTCGATTTCGATTCGATTTCGATTCGATTTTGATTCGATTTCGATTCGATTTCGATACGATTTCGATTCGACTTCGATTCGACATCGATTCGATTTCGATTCGACTTCGATTCGATTTCGATACGATTTCGATTCGACTTCGATTCGACTTCGATTCGATTTCGATTCGATTTCGATTCGATGTCAATTACGATTCGATTTGACTTCGATTCGACTTCGATTCGATTTCGATTCGATTTCGATTCGATTTCGATTCGATTTCGATTCGATTTCTATACGATTTCGATTCGACTTAGATTCGATTCGATTCGATTCGATTCTATTGATTTGGATTCGATTCGATTTGATTTGATTCGATTCGATTCGATTCGATTCGATTCGATTCGATTTGGATTTGATTTGGATTTGGATTTGGATTTGGCTTTGGCTTTGGCTTTGGCTTTGGCTTTGGCTTTGGATTTGGATTTGGATTTGGAATTCGATTTCGATTCGATTTCGATTCGATGTCGATTTCGATTCGATTTCGATTCGATTTCGATTCGATTTCGATTCGATTTTGATTCGATTTCGATTCGATTTCGATTCGATTTCGATACGATTTCGATTCGACTTCGATTCGACTTCGATTCGATTTCGATTCGACTTCATTTCGATTTCGATACGATTTCGATTCGACTTCGATTCGACTTCGATTCGATATCGATTCGATTTCGATTCGATGTCAATTACGATTCGATTTCGATTCGATGTCAATTACGATTCGATTTCGATTCGATTTCGATTCGATTTCGATTCGATTTTGATTCGATTTCGATTCGATTTCGATTCGATTTCGATACGATTTCGATTCGACTTCGATTCGACTTCGATTCGATTTCGATTCGACTTCGATTCGATTTCGATACGATTTCGATTCGACTTCGATTCGACTTCGATTCGATTTCGATTCGATTTCGATTCGATGTCAATTACGATTCGATTTCGATTCGATTTCGATTCGATTTCGATTCGATTTCGATTCGATTTTGATTCGATTTCGATTCGATTTCGATTCGATTTCGATACGATTTCGATTCGACTTCGATTCGACTTCGATTCGATTTTGATTCGATTTCGATTCGATTTCGATTCGATTTCTGTTGCGTAGTTTTATAGATTTAAGCAAACATAGAGATATAAGGACAGACAGAGAAAGCGACTTTGTTTTATACTATGTAGTAACTTTTATAGCTACTACTATTTTGATAATTGTCAAATTTTTACCATACTTACCAAAAGACAAAATTACGTTTAGCTGTCATTAATGTTTTGTTTTTCCATGTCCTAGTCGTTTTTGTTATACCACGATTTATAGTGACTTGACGGGATAAAATAAATGCGGTCGAACGGGATAAAAGGTATCCTATGTCCGTTTCCTGGTTCTAAGCAACCTCTACACCAATTTTCGGCCGAATTGGTTCATCCGTTCTTGAGTTATAAATAGTGTAACTTAGACCAACTTTCTTTTATATATATAGATAATCTTCACTCATGGTCATTAACGAAATTGACATTATTTTAGGATGAATTTTTTATGATATTTTTGGTGATCACCAAATTTGAGTTTGTACCGAGGAAATTACACCAATACAATGCAATAACCAATGTCAAATTTTTGAAAAGTGTGACCACTGCGTATGAGTTTGCTATTTTTCCCGGTAAGAGCACGTATTTAAATCAGACGTACCATTATTGTAAAAAGACGATTCAAAAGATACTTTTAAAAGCAAATTTAAAGGATAATTCGAATTCAGTTGGCCACTATGCACTCTAATAATAAGCAGACAAAGAGTAATTGACTAAAAAATATTTCATATTGATCTTATGTAATATTGTTTATAATATTATAATTCTTTATATAGTCTATCAATAATTAATATAATAACTAATTATTAATAACCCCGGTTTAATAACCCCGGATTAACAAAGAAAATGATTGTTTGGGCTCACAGGCTACGATCCGGACACACGCCACTAAATAAGTTGAAATTTACATTAAAAAAATAAGTTCACCGAATTGTAGTCTCTGTGACATAGTTGAGAATACATTTCATCTTTTAGTGGAGTGTGCTCGGAGTGGGGTTGCCACCTTTTTTTTGAAGAAAAATAGTATTTTTTTTTAAACAAAAAAATATAGTACTTTTGGGAAATTCAGGAAAAAAATAGTACACATCTATTTTGAATTTTTTATTTTTCCATGAATATTTATTATTACTTTTCGCTTTGGCAATCAAGGTTCTATTATTTTTAAAATAATTATATGCATCTGAGCAATTTAGGTCTATATTAAAGTAAATTAACAACTCATTTTGGATTAAATTAATAGATTCTTTATTCCTTTCTTCTCTCCATTTTACATTCGTGACGGAAAAAATCTTTCTGTAAAAGCCGTAGTTGCAGGAATGGAGAGAAGATAGGAAAGGAAAAGACCCGTACGTACATGAATGAGTTTCGTTCAAAAATTCCCTATGCAGCGCGGGTGCGTTCCATTCACAGTTAATTCATAAAAAGAATTATATTGAATTAGCGATAAAAATATAGTATTTTTGTCCTATAGTATTTTTCTATAATATATAGTACAATTGACTAAAATATAGTACGATACTATATAATATAGTACGGATGGCAACCCTAGCTCGGAGTGAAGATATGCGATCATCTTTTGTTAAACGGTTTAAAGTTAATATCAAACATTTGGGTACTATACAAATTATCCTTGCAGTACCGACTACCGACTTCAGAGCAAGCACAACTACTGTATAGAAGTCTCGATGTGATAGCTATGTAAAAATAGGTATAATTAGGTTACGATGGGTCTGACATATCCTCTAAAAGTTTAAAGAGCCGATAAAAATAAGAATAAAAAAGGCTATAAATAAATATATCTTTACATTATCTTCCTGCCCTTATCCCACTCTAAGTGGGGTCGGCACAACATGTTGTCACATGATTTGGCTATGTATTTTACGATCGGCCGCCTGCCTGACGTCAACTTACCTTAGTCGTATTTTACGACACCTCGGTAAGAAAGAGGGTGGTCTATTCTACTGTACCGGATACCACACGGTGGGTCAACTTACTTTAGTCGCCTTTTACGACACCTAGGTAAGAAAAAGGGTGGTCTATTCTACTCAGCCGGATACCACACGGCGGGTCGACTTACCTTATTCGCCTTTTACGACACCTCGGTAAGAAAGAGGGTGGTCTATTCTACTGTACCGGATACCACACGGTGGGTCAACTTACCTTAGTCTCCTTTTACGACACCTCGGTAAGAAATGAGGGTGGTACTATTCTACTCAGCCGGACACCACGCGGCGGGTCGACTTACCTTATTCGCCTTTTACGACACCTCGGTAAGAAATGAGGGTGGTACTATTCTATTCAGCCGGATACCACACGGCGTAAATAAATATATCTTTACATAGTCTGTAAAATAATTTCCTCTACATTTACCATTTATACGATACAACAGTGTAGCACAGTCGTCCCATATTTCACGAAACAGCTGATGCTTTCAAAACTTGTAGTTCTATACGCTCTTGGGTCCATTAATTCTCCCCTTCTTACCGTCACCTGACTTGGGAAAGTTTCACCTCAGTTCCGTCATTATAAATGTACTGTCGACTTATACGAAAGTTTTACGTGAATTGATATTGTTAACGATAGATGATTTTCGAACTTACGCCATTGCATTTTCTACGGACCGTTCTTGTTCTAATATATAAAAATTTATTTTTATCTGTATGTATTTATGGAAACCGAAACAGTGGGACCAATTTTAATGAAATTTTCAGACAATCTTTAGAATGACCCATTAATATAATATTAATAAATTTAAATTTTCTTCCTGTCTTATCACACTCTAAGTGGGGTCGGCACAACATGTTTTAAACATGTTGTCACATGATTTGGCTACGTATTTCACGACTGGCCGCCTGCCTGGCATCAACTTATTTTAGTCGTATTTTACGACACCTCGGTAAGAAAGAGGGTGGTCTATTCTACTTAATCGGATACCACATGGTGGGTCAACTTACCTTACTCGCCTTTTACGACACCTTGGTTAGAAATGATTTGGTCTATTTTACTCAGCCGGATACTACACGGCGGGTTGACTTATCTTAGACACCTTTTACGACACCTCGGTAAGAAATGAGGGTGATACTATCCTATTCAGCCTGACACCATAAGAAATATAATTCTTAAAGTTTATATTATTCCATACTATATTTTATTATCTAATCAAAAAGCTAAAAAAGTGCCTGCAAGTGATTGAAATAACTTATGAATAAATATGTGGTCCTTATAAATAAAACAATCCACTAATATACTTTCACAATAAATATGTTTATTTTCTATTTTCAAATACAATATTAGTATTATATATCACATACTTTATCGAGATCAACACGTTATTCTAACAATATTATTATCTTAAAGTACTTAAAAAAGAACTATTAGAAAAGAAGCAATGCAATACAAATAAATTGTACAGGAAAACACAAATCAAGTTAAAAAACTTTTAATTTTATCTCCTAGAGTTAAACCGTTGAGGAGTTCTTTCATCTGGAGCCGATCCTCAGGTCGTGCTTATCATCATGGTCATCATAAACATGCTTTGTCATCAGGGCTTGTGACTATCTCCACCTTACTCGTCATATCATGTATCGCCCCAGTACACATCTATAATATCATTATAACAACATTTCATAAGCGACCTAACAGATCACTTCTGCGCTCCGCGCTCCGCCCGCTCTCTCAATACGGTAGTACGGCGGATAACGTGACATTCGGTCAATATGACGAAAATTATACTTTTCTGAATTTGATGTTTTATGAATATATGTTATGTTTATGTTTTATAATTATAGATGCGAAAAAACATTACTGCGTGACAAACAAACATTTATTTTTATACTTATAGATTTTTCTAAAATATTGAAATTTTAATAATTATTTATTTTTAAAACACGAATGTAGGGATGAGACTGTTACAGGCTGGAGCAGTATGTAAAATTTCAGCTCAATTGAGCATCGGGAAGCGAGTCAAATTTAACTTCCACCTTCACATACTCGTACATACAAGTCGAGTTAAAAAAGCTTTTAAATAAATAAATAAAGTCAAGAACAATAATAACAAAAAACATTATTCAAAGCTAATAAATAATCCAATTAACATCGGATTATTTATTCTCTTGCGAAGATCTTAAATTTACCGTAGACAATAATCTTCTCTGCCAGTTTTGCTTAGAATTTTTATCTCTTAATTGGATTCGAGATTTTATATTTGTTTATAAGTTTTTATACAGATTTTCTTTATAATTAACACTTTTTTAAGTTTTGGGAATTTATTTTTTACAATATTATTACAATAGAATAAAATGTTACAAGGTAATTTAATTTTATCTTTACATATCATAACATTTAAGAATTTATTTTCTTACTGCGCAACGATGTCATGATGTTTTTTTATTATTATAGAATTATAATATATAGAGTAGGGGAGATATAGACAGGCTTGTGAATGCGAAGGTCCAACAAATAATAAAAGAGCGAAGATGAGAGCCTAATACTTAGCTTTGTCTAATCAAACAAAAAAGAGAGATATAGGTGGCCTCATGTGCTATAAAACAAAGATAAGTATTTGCCAGGCCTTCCTCACAGGCCTTCCTATAATTCCCCTAATAATAATTCTAAAGGCTCTCCTCTTCTAGAACAATAACTCTATATATTTTATACTATTATAACAAAAAGTTATACATAAAATTTTCTGTCATAAATATATTTAAAATGGCACAATTAATATTCTTTTAAGACATATATATATGCATATAAATATTCAAGAAGAAATTAAAGTAATCAACTAAGCAAAAATACTTGTGCTTATTTCATAAATGTATTTTATTTGTCCAGGCAATGTTTTAAAATTGCTTTTGTCGTACATTGATTGATGATGAAATTTCACGGCTTAAAGGCGCAAATATATCGCCCTATCTGTAGACTAAAGTTACGTGTTCCAGGTTAAAACATAGCACACATAAAAATTGTTTAAAAGATTAACCGTCGAATTTCTTGCTGATTCTTGTCGGTAAGAGCAACATTCCGAACCAGTTGCAGCTTCATTAATTATTTGACGATTCAAAAGTGCTTGAAAGAGATCGCCCCATCCCAAGAATAGGGTGCGTCGATGTCTTTTAATACACATTTTCCTTTAATTTCAATTTTAATTGTAAAATTGCACTTATCTAAAATATGTCGTACATTTAGGATGTTTGTTAATTCATATAAAATATTCATGGTAAAGTAAGTGAAAAAAAATCTGGCCTTAATATTTAATAAGCTTAAGGGACTGCTTTCCTTAATAGTGAACGGTATGTAGGTTGGTCGACACAAATAGTCACTCGCTATTCTTGTCATTCGTCAAAAAAGTATGTGTGGTGACTGAGGCTGTTTATAGGGAACTGTAGATACTGACTAGGACGATCATGTCTCTACCCCCAAAAAAGCATTTAGCATTACATATATTTACTTTAATCACGTATTATAGCAAATAAATATATGACAATCAAACACGTTTGCCCATCCCCAAAATAAGTATCTTAATACTTGTGTTATGGGTGACAGACAACTGGTTAATATATACATATATAATTTTTAAATGAATACTTAACTATATAAATGAACCGAGATTAGAAGAACCAACAAATTGGTCGGCGACTCGCGACGAAATCTGCGACTACGACTTAAGGCAGGTTCGTTATCACCTTCGCCAATGGGCCAGGAGAGCAAAACTATTATCACTACTTTTGTACAAACTTCATATTTCATACGCATAATACATTTCTTTTCCTCTACAAGTCAAGATAAGTAATTTTAGTAGCGGTTATTGCAGCGGCGCCTGCTAGAGTGGCAGCGACGGCAACCACCGCTGCAGTCGAGCCGGTAATCTTCACCGCGAATCCCATGATCACGGAGATTAGGAGTTGGGCGACAAACACGCAGCTGCTGACCACCGCAACGTCGGTACCGATGCCGCGCTCCTGACCACTTCCACCGCCTTCATTGTCCCACTGAATCATTAAATAAAATGATTGACAAACCTTTTATACCTTTATTTTAAATGTGCTTCAAAAACCTTCAGAAGCCAATATAAATTGCTACGTAACATGAAAATTCATACAACAAACAATCTTCAATACAATCATGAAATGGATTTTTCGGGTTTGGATTTTTTGCCTGATTCTGGGTCATTTTATGACAATATTGCAAATTTATTAAGTTATTTAAAAAACTGTTGCTCATTTATTTAAATACGATTTGCATTAAAAACATTGAATTTGTATTCAATTATGAATCACAAAATTTTATGAGTGGTTTGCCAAGAAGGTCAATAAAATTCTCTTGGGAATTTACTTGAACTTTAAAATTTCAACACACTACACTAAGAAGAGAGAGAGAGTAAAAATAAAATGTTCAGTATCAAAGTACAAAATGTAAATTTTTACGTCGACAATTTTTAAGCGAAATAAAAACCCCCGATACTAAGACAACTCTATATCGTTCAGAATAGTAAAATATATCTTTTTTATCCTATTAAAGACGACACCATCATAGGAATACTATTCGTATACCTATCATTGTATAGGTTCTATGATAACCTTCTGTTTGAACAGTTAACCCTCATCTAGAGTTAATCTCACACCCGAGGTTCACACTACAGTGATTTCTTAACTGTATACTTCACTTTATATATTTCATTTTCAACTTCTTTTAATTTTTAAAATCCTGACTGGCTCGTTGGCGCAGTGGGTAGTGACCCTGCCTTCAGCTCCGCGGGTCGCGGGTTCGATTCCCATCGAGGGCCAACATTTTCTATAAATGAATTTGGGTGTGTGTATATTTGTATTTAAAAATATATAAGTCTATATTCACCAGTTATTGTCACCCATACCACAAGTATTAAGTTACTTACTTTGGGAACGGACGACCGTGTGTGTAAGTGTCCCATATATTTATTATTTATTATTATTTATTAACTTGCTCCAAAAATTTATACAAGTATATCATGAAATAAATTAACACTCACCATTCCAGTAGCATGATAGTGTGCAACAAGAAGATAAGGCATTGTGAAGAGTGTAGAGTACATAATACCCGCTGTCCAACTGAAAAGTAAAACGGCAGCTCGAGCTCGGAGTAGGCACAGCATCATCATTCCACAGCTGTACGTGCAAAGACCGCCAACGTATACTTTCTTGGCTCTGGAATTAAAACAATATATGCATTTAATAATGTATTTAAAACAGTGACTCTTTCGAGGAGGTCAAACCCGGGCAGACACCAATGAGTTTTTCTGTTAGAACTTATGTGTCTAATTAATAATTGCAATTTATCACACGCTTTTCGTTGAAGGAAAACATCGTGAGTAAACCTGCATATCTCTAAAGAATTCTGGAGATATGTGTAACCTAGCAATCCGCACTGACGCAGCGTGGAAGGTCTTAGCTCCGAACCTTCTCTCCAAAAACGGAGAGAAGAAGCCTATTCTCAACAGTGGGATAGTAACAGGCCGCTGCTTACTTACTTATGTTTTTAACTACCTTTGTTATTGCATCCGGCTAAATAGAATAGACCACCCTCATTTCTTACCGACGTGTCGTAAAAGGCGACTAAGGTAAGTTAACCCATCGTGTATCCGGTTGAGTTATTAATATTTAGAATTTTTTATTACTGTCGTTTAGCTTTTATGATTTATAAAATGGAAACTTCGTTGGTCAATGATCTTTACATTTTCACTAGCTATTAAGTTTTACTATGTACTGTCTGTTTCCCTTGAAAAATAAATTTCGTCATCATTGTAAATGGTCATAAACAATATTATAAGGCTTCTTTAGCATCCAAGTTTTCCCGGAACACGAAGCAAGGTTATATTAAACTATTCTAAAAGTATACTCTGAAGGTGCATTTAAATCTGGAAACCTCTCAAGTGCCGGCTGAAAGTCAAGGGCCGTCTGATCTAGTTATAAGGAAATACAACTACAGTCAAGTTGAAGGGTAAGTAATGTGAGCACCCCTCACTTTATTTGCTTCGAGTCAACGTTTCCGGTTAAAGTAGTTTGCGTCAGTTATACAATTTACAACGCTCCGCGTAAGCAAATAAACTGTAATCGGATAGCGCCTATTTCAAGTAATTAAATATGTTGTGAATGAAATTTGGATTTATACATTTTTAACATCGCTTAAAATTTTCACCAAAAACAAGTTATTTTCTTTCTAGAAAAATTACACTATATATAATTAATGGCGATTTTCATTAAAACAATATAAATCTTCTAAAAGACTGCGTCACTGCTTACCATCAGGCATGATTGCAGTCAAGCGCTCGCCTATTAAACAATAAAAATAAAAAAAAACAATATAAATAAATAAATATATGGGACACTTACACACACAGTCGTCCGTCCCCAAACTAAGTAACTTAATACTTGTGTCATGGTAGACAGACAACTGGTGAATATATATTTATATACTTTTTAAATACATACTTAAATACAAATATACACTCAAACTCGAAGACCAACAGATTCATTTATAGATAATGTCAGCCCTCGATAGTCGAACCCGCAACCCGTGGTGCTGAAGGCAGGGTCACTACCCATTGCGCCAACGGGCCAGTCAAATCATTCATTCAATCATCAGTCAATCAAAATCATTCATTACCAAAGATCCCAGACGTATACATATAAACTATATTACCTATATATATATATAGGTAGGGTAGGCAGAGGTAGGTATATATAGGTACCTATTTTTTATAAACTCATAGTATTAATTTTGTTAAGGATTAACCAATTAACTTACTTATTTTATAAAGTTGAGCCAAATAATTCAATCTTCTGATACAAAAAGTTTGCCCGCAAATTCCCAGACGAAATAAATTGGACGTTTTAGGGTTAGAACTTGTAAATTAATTTTCTCTCTGTAGTTCATCGTTCATTATATTCTATTGATTTTGATTTTCTATTAACTATACTTTTTATAGATGATATAAAATAAATGTTGTATCTATAACTACTTATATAATTGTAGTATTTTGTTACTTATAAAAGCTATTACTATGATATTATTTGGACAAATTTATTACAATCATTTTACCTACATAAGCTGTGCCTAGCGGTGTGATGGTGCGACTCTTTCGAGAGGGTCACGAGTTCAAACCCCGGCAGGCAAAAATGAGTTTGTCTAATTAAAACTATCTAATTGATAATTTCAATTTATCACATGCTTTTCGGTTAAGGAAAGACATCGTGAGGAGACCTGCATATCTCTAAAGAAATCTGGGGATATGTGTAACCTACCAATCCGCATTGGAGCCTCGTGGTAGATCTTAGCTTCAACACTTCTCTCCAGGAACGGAGAGAGGAGGCTTATGCCCAGCAGTGGGATTGTAACAGGCCGTTACTATTATATATTGGTATTTACTGTTTTTATTAAAAGGCGACTAAGGTAAGTTGGCCCACTGTGTGGTATATGGTTTAGTAGAATAGACCACCGCCTTTCTTATCGAGGTGTCGTAAAATTCGACTGAGGTAAGTTGACGTCAGGCAGGCGGCTGGTCTTAAAAACGCAGCCAAATCATGTGACAACATGTTTAAAACATGTTGTGCCGACCCCACTTATAGTGGGATATGGGCAGGAAGATGATAATGATTTATTGTTTTTATTAAAATAGTATTTATTATCAAGATATTGTCAAAGTATTATCACGATATTTTAGTTCTCTAATCGATATTAAAATATCTTACCCCAGCCTTTTGATAAGCCTCTCGATAATAGTAGAGTAGCAAGCACAAGATAACGAGTACATCGCCATTCCCCAGCATCCGAAACGGACTCCGGCTTCGTAATTTATACGACTCTCACTTCCCACCGGCGCCTGCAATAAATTGAGAGCAAATTTTCAATTTACTGTAAATGCTATTATGTTATGACAGGCTTTTAACGTAATAGGAAAAAACCAATGATGTTGATATAATTTTGTTTCCATGATAGCTTAATTTAAACAAACTGAATTCCACATCTACTGGTAAATTAAATATATTTAACAAACCAACAACACAATAATAAGTAATGTCATCGAGGCAATTAGCTTTATAATAAAGTCAGTGAAAAATAAGAAAAAAAATTCTTTACAATATAAAAAAATTCTAAAAGGCGACTAAGGTAAGTTGACCCACTGTGTGATATCCGGTTTAGTAGAATAGACCACACACTTTCTTACCGAGGTGTCGTAAAAGGCGACTAGGGTAAGTCGACCTGCCATGTGCTATTCGGTTGAGTAGAATAGACCACTCTTATTTCTTACCAAGGTGTCATAAAAGGTAAGTCAACCTGTCGTGTGGTATCCGACTGAGCAGCAAATACCACCCTTATTTCTTACCGCGGTGTCGTAAAATGCGACTAAGGTAAGTTGACGTTAGGCAGGCGATCGGTCGTAAATACATCGCCAAATCCTGTGACAACATGTTTATAGCATATTGTGCGGACCCCACTTAGAATGAAATAAGGGCAAGAGGATGATGATAAATATTAGTCATAATAAACTGAAAGACAAAACTTGACGTTGTATTTTATGTTGATGAGTCAGTTTTATAAAGTTAATCTAACGGCAACATATGAAGCCATTTACGAGACGCTAATCCGTATTCAAGCTAATGTAATTTATCATTGTTTACTGTCTGAATCATATTACTGAATGAAATTTAAATCTACTCTTGAATGAGTTAAGTTATAACAACTTTTTTATATCTATGTTAATTATGGACGGCGGGATTTCATTCGACGGACGTCTACCGTCTCTAATATAGGTAGAGGTTTATATATGAAGATTGGCTGTAGTTAATCTTACTATCCCTAGATAACTATGTTGCCTACTATGCAATTTTAGACAGAACGGATATTTTAACTGCAATTGCTCATTCGGTGACGTCGGTTTTCAACAGTTTGTACCGCGGGAATCTAAATTCAACAGTTCGGGAAAAGTATGTACCATATTTTCACTAATAAATAGCTTATAAACCATCTATCTCATCATTATTATACATGTAACTTTAAAAAAGTCTTTCTTTATTTGTTATTTATACTGTATGACTCTTTGATGCTTAATAAACAAACACGTAAAGTACTATTCACCAAAGATAGAAAATATTAAATCAATAATATAATGATATTTTCGCTGCGTGGTGTCCGGGTGAGCCGAATTGACCACGCTTATTTCTTATCGAGGTGTCGTAAAAGGCGACTAAGATGTGGAGAAAATCAGTGTCAAGTGGCCAAACTCAGATCAGATAGGAACTACGCCTATGCTATTGAATAAATCATCCATCATCTCGCCTGCGTTAGGTTATAAACGTTGATGTGCTTAACTAACTAACTTAATAATTAAATCTGTAAGAAGGGAAGGGAGGGAGAGAATGTATGGAGAGGAAAGCTGTGCGATCAGGGCTGATGACTTCCGCTATTATTAGAATCAGGTTATAAGTAATTTAAATTGTTACTCACAGCAGGATTTCCTCCAAAAACAGATTCACCGACGAAGTCAGTGAAGTATAGTGAGTAACAGACATGGGCCATCCAGCAGAAGAGATTAGTGAGGCATACAACACGTAGAGATTTGGGCATCATCACTATAGATTTGAGATAATGCCTTAGTGATAGGGGCTCTCCAACATGGGCTTCTGGTACATTTATTGTTATTACGCCACCATCCTTTATATAAAATAGTTTGGTCAATATTATATTATAATTATTACTTAAAGAACTCCGCCGCGTGGTATCCGGCTAACTAGAATAGACCCTCATTTCATACAGAGGTGTCGTAAAAGGCTAAGTGTAAGTTGAAATCAGGCAGGCAGGAAAACATGCAACAACATGTTTAAAACATTTTGTGCCGACCCCACCTCAAGTGAGATAAGGCAAGGAGAATGATGATGATATTACTTAAAGAACTCTCCGAATCTAAATGTAGAAATAAGTGTTCCTTTACGGAAGTCCATAGTATTCTGAGACTTTAATAATGTCTAAACGGAATTTAATACTTTTGTAAACACATTTATAGACATGGACTAAGTAAATACCAAGTATTTGCGAACGTAATCACTTTAAATATAAGAGATCAAAATCTTAAACTTAATTTTGGGTTAAGGCCATAAAGAATGTTAAATTGATACGTATATTTATATTGCAAATGCTTGTTTTTCTGTTGTGGCTAATTTAATTTGTCTGTTTTTTAGTCAGAGTTGTTCATCTATGAACGCTACACATATAAATAATACTAAATAGCATTAGATATATTTCTTATTAAAAGTAAAGCATTTGTAAATTCATTCATACTCTAGAACAGTGTTTCCCAAACATTATTTGTGGTATGCCCCACCTTAAAAATTATTTTGTTTTAGAAAGAAGAATTTGTTTTTTTCTTTAAATTTGGTACATAAATCTAGCGTTCTCAATAAATGGCCCTGAGCGGGTTAAACTTTTGTTGAGTCCATTTTTTAATTGACCCCTCTAACGATCAAATTACCCCCTATGGAGCGTTGGTCTCACGTTGGGAAACACTGCTATAGAGTATATTCTTAATTCATAAATCAACAGGAGTAAAAGAGGAAATACGAAGATATAGAACTAGGCTTACATTTATTTCGCTCTCAACTTCTATCTCTGGTTGATTTAACGATCCGTAAGAAGTGTTCTCCTTTTTCAAACCATTTCTTTCTATATTCTCTTCTTCTTTAAAATTATCTTCTATTTGCTGTTTATCATTCAACTTCTTATAGTCTTCATTATCACTAAGCTCATTCAAAGGAATTTCCTTAAAACTTGTGATTGTGGCTGATACGCACACAATGAATATTATAGTGATAAGGAAAAACACCGCTCTCACATGACCGCCGAATAATTCTCCTGCAAAAGAAATAAATGGATTCAAAGTCAAATTATTATTTATTCAAATTGGCTTTAAGAAGGTCTCTTGAATCAGCCAATATTAATGAAGCTACCACTGGTTCGGAAATGTGGTCTTACCGATAAGAACGAGCAAGAAAATTGACGGTCACTCTTTTAATATCGGTCGGTATTTAATATCGGCGGTCATATTATAATATATTAGTATTAATAATTCGTCCAATCAAATTAAAGCTTACAATTTTATCTAGTGTGTAGCTGGTTGCAACTTAAATCCAAGGTTGCTTATCTTTGACATTATTATACTATGTATAATAAGCTTTTTGAACTTGTCTAAAGATAGGATGCATCACTAATAAAACACATATCAGTTATTATTGTCATTTTAAACAAACAACTGAGTTTATCTAATCGATCTCCCTTGTCAATGCCTTATATCATATGTTAAAAACTATGGATAATATTAAAGCTAGTGTACGTGTACTAAGATTGGGTACTGATATCATGATCAAGTTAATGTCATTGGTATTGACTAATATTGTTAAAGAAATACTTTCTCAGTTCCATGACAAATTATTTACTTGCGTATGTCAATATGTAGCATCATGATTCACGATCACAGTTTGGTGAATGATCGTGAATCATGTTTATTCAGGCAAAAAAAATATACTTTTACTTAGTTATCAATATTTACTTTCATTCAGAGAAAATAAGTCAAAATTTACTTTGTATTTAATTTCATTACAGATCTTGCAATGATAATATTTCGTTAGCATTTGTATGTGCTAAAGACTCCTAAGTTGTTTGGAAAATTTATTTCATTGATCCTAATTCATCAATTAATGATAAGCAATTAGCACGATATTAATAAAAAAATTATGTTAAAAATAATCAAATAAAACTTATCATCAAATTAAGAGGAGGCTAATAATAAGAACACTGACTGGCCCGTTGGAGCAGTGGGTAGTGACCCTGCCTTCAGCTCCACGGGTCGCGGGTTCGATTCCCGCCGAGGGCAAACATTTTCTATAAATGAATTTGTTGGTCTTTGAGCCTGGGTATATATTTGTATTTAAGTATGTATTTAAAAATATATAAGTATATATTCACCAGTTGTCTGTTTACCATAACACAAGTATTAAGTTACTTACTTTGGGGACGGACGACCGTGTGTGTAAGTGTCCCATATATTTATTTTATTTATTTATTTTACATAATTGCTTTTGCAATTAAAATATCAGCTTACTTACCTAAAGATGTTTCATCCCAGTTTATACCTCCAAGTGCGTAGCCCATGAATCCTCCAAGTCCGGCCATAACAGTAAATGTGCTCAGACCTTTAGCGTGGTCCTCTGTAAGGGAATCATCAAAAATATCATTTATTTATCATGGCAATACGCAAGACTTTCTAATTCTACCAGTAAAAAATCAATTTTTTCAACAGCAATAATAATACTTGCTAAATATTTGCAAAAAACTATTTAGACCCATTATACACATAATTCCAACTTATGCCTAGGTACTACCATTTTTAAATTAAAGACTCACAAAAAACTACTAAGCAATACGAAACACTTGAGTATTTTTATATCGCTATACAGAAATGTTGTATCCGGCTGAGTAGAATAGACCACCCTCATTTCTTACCGAGGTGTCGTAAAAGGCGACTAAGGTAAGCTGACCCACCGTGTGGTATCCGGTTAAGTAGAATAAGCCACCCTCTTTCTTATCGAGGTGTCGTAAAATACATTTAAGGTAAGTTGATGTCAATAAGACGGCCGGTCGTGAAATACGTAGCCAAATCATTTGACAACATGTTTATAACAAGTTGTGCCGACCCCATTTAGTGTGGGAAAAGGGCAGGAAGATGATGATAAACAGAAATCACTAGGTAAAGGCGCAATAAAAGAAACACCCGATTGAATAAAATGTGGACAAGTAGTTGAATATTTTACCCAAAAGGCTAAATCGCCTATCACGAAGTAAAGTGAGCAATGGCAATTGTGTCATCGATAAACAAAGGTTTTATTTTATCAATGACATGTGATAAATTGCCAAAAACGTAAAATAAGAATAATTCATCGTGCAAAAATCATGACCTGAAAAAACTGTGAAATTTAATCCCTATGTAAATGCCATTATCTGTTAAAATATTTATATTGTTAGTAAAAATTGCTACTGAATTTTTAAACTGTATGTAAATAGTTATCAAAATATTTGCTCAAACATCATCCGGACACTTGACTAATACTGTTATCTTTAAAGTACGATTGAGAACTATAAAAATTTTCGCTGATCATTTTGTAATCATTAAGCACGTCTTTTGCAGCTGTATGTTACTAAAGACTTCAAGAATTTAAATTCAAAATCTTGTCTATAACATTATCTTAATTACCAACATGCAAAAATAAGCAATTCCATCAGCTTAGACTTAGAGCTTAGACTACTAAGCTTAAATGAACCTTTACATATGACGTTCTTTTTAAGGATTTTATATCCTAGATCGGTGTTTCCTAAACTATTTTGTACCATGTTCAGCTTAGCATTTTTAAAATTCCTCTGCCACCCCGTATGTAACATATATGACTTTTAATAGTAAAAAATGGAATTGTTATCTTAAGAAACTTAAATGATGGATTTTTGGAAAAAATTACTACACATTTTTTTTCTTAAAATTGGCACCGAAATCAATCGTTGCATTTAAATGGCCCGGAGCGGAGGATTATGTTTGATATTTAGGTACCAACTTTTTCTTAACTATAAATTGTGTCACTTCGTAGGTTAGCTGGCAGACATCTGTCATAGGGATAAGTTGACCTTTGTACACTTTATTTTAACTAATAATGTTTTTTCCAACATTTTTTATGGTACACAAATAAATAAATTAAACTCACGTCCATACTATTTTGAAATTGCCACCCTTAACAATCAAATTGCCTCACCGTTGGGCGTGGGCTCCTCGTTAGGAAACGCTGTCCTAGATTATTGGTAAATTGAATATATCCTCCTACCCTTATCCCAAATGTTATAAACATGCTGTAACATGATTTGGCTGCGTTTTTACGACTGGCCGCCTGCCTGACGTCGTCTTACCTTAGTCGTATTTTACGACACCTCGGTAAGAAGGAGTGTGGTCTATTCTACTAAACCGTATACCACACGGTGGGTCAACTTACCTTAGTTGCTTTTTACGACACCTCGGTAAGAAATGAGAGTGGTCTATTATACTCAGCCGGATACCACACGGCGGGTCGGCTTTCCTTAGTCGCCTTTTACGACACCTCGGTACGAAATGAGGGTGGTACTATTCTACTTAGCCGGATACCACATGGCTATATTAGTGAATTGAATATTGAATACAATTGATTGTTTAAACGAGCATTATTTATTGTGCTACTTGGTTTACGTTATAAACGTATATTTAAATTAAAAAAATACTATAACAACCGTTGCGGGACATAGCAATTTAAATATAAACATTTCTTAAGATAAATCAATCACAGTTACTGTTGATAAGAGAGTTTCCTTTTGGCAACGTAACAATGTACCAACGAAATAGGTAAGAGTCACATGTGCTGACGTTTCCTTACACAAATATTTAATGAAATCAAATGCTGCTATTTATCAAAGTAGGTTAAGAACGCTCCGTGACATTTGCATGTTAAAACTATTAATATAAAAGAACTCTATAATAATCATACACTTTCGTATTAATTTGAATAAATAATAAGAATTTTGTAAATGGATTTGCATTATCCTTAACCCCATGGCAGATATCCTAAATATAAAGGAACAATGCAAGTAATTTAGGCTTTAAAGTATCACAAATGTATGGTTTTTACCCTATAAAGGTACTCAAGTATCCTACAATATTTTTATTCTCACTTCGCTTTGCGAAAGTTTGTGAGTATGGATGATTGAATCCGCTGAACCAATATCGATGAAATTTGGCACAATTATTCCTTATAACAGGAATAACATATAGGCTATAAAAATACTGTTAATTTTACAGGAATAAGAGGACATCTATAATAGATGGCCCTTTTTTATGTCCTCCTCCACGCAACAACAGTTTACGCGAACGAAGTCGCGGGTAAAAGCTATTCTCAACATAATTAAAGCTTGTATTTTTTTTTATTAAAAAAATTGTATTTTTCTACTAATTGCAAGATTTATAGTCCGTTTCTTTGGTTAAAAAAAATATGCAATAATTTAATCACTTGCCTACCAACTAGTTTTCCTGATTGATTTGCCGATCTGAGTAACAAGACGACTGAAATCTACTAGTATTGTTTACACAAATGTCATGATTAGGTTATCATAAAATCAGCAGTTCATACGAAAACTGAGAGACATTAAATATAAACGACCTCAAATGATAAAACTTATTTAGTCCGAAATCTAGGTGAGTAAAAATCGTGGATTCGCTTAAAGATGATTAACTAAAGGCTTTTAAATCTACCATTGTTATATCAGAAATGTGGGCACTATGATGAAATTCGTATTGTTCATCTCGTACAAATTTATAAAAATAAAAAATTAAACTCCATGCAAGTTTGGAAAAAAGCGTCATATAAAACTCAAAGATTGATTACAATATCTATTGATACTTTTAAATTATATGTCTGTTTCTAGTTGCTGCTATTTTGTATTAGATTATACAATAAAATAAGTGAATATATAAATGCTAACATTTTCAATCACTAAGTGTGGTATCCGGCTGAGTAGAATAGACAATCCTCATTTCTTACTGAGATATCGTAAAAGGCGACTTAGGTAAGTTGACCCGTCGTATGGTATCCGGCGGAGGAGAATAGACCATCCTTATTTCTTACCGAAGTGTCGTAAATGACGACTAAGGTAAGGTGTCCGACTGAATAAAATAGACGAACCTCATTTCTTATCGAGGTGTCGTAAAAGGCTAAGATAATTACTAAAACTAAGATAATTTGACATCAGGCAGGCAGACTGTCGTAAAATAACTAGCCATAACATGTAACATCATGTTTACATATAAAATGTTGTGCCGACCCCACTTAGAGTGAGATAAGGGCAGGAAAATGATGATATATTTTATCAAATTACAATTCCTATATAAAACTAGAAAATCTAACCTGGAACCGTTACGTCCAACAAGTACGCTCTAGCAGGACTTTGACAAGCATCAGCGTCGAAGTCCAGCAGAACAGTCCCAAGAACCGTGAACAGGACGCCCCAAGGGTGGTAGTTTTTATCTGTTTGTTGTACATCAAGGGCGGAACTACGTGGACCTAAGACTGATGGGACCGCAGTTCTGTTGTATGGACTTTGGTCACCAAAAGCATAACCCAAGTCTTCTCCATTGGGCACTAAAATTAAACCTGAAACATTAAACTTTGAGATATATGTATACAATTTTTTAATAACGGTAGGAAACCATAGTCATGTTAACGTACATATATTGACTACCTACGTCATTACTGACAGAGGTGAAGTTAACACTTTGGACGGCGTTATTAAACGTTAAGGGCCTGTTTCACAAGTTACTGATAAAGTGTCGGATAGTTAACCGAAAAATAAACTAAGTAGCAGATAACTAACCAAGCTTTCTCTCCAAAAAAAAGAAAGTTGAGGCCGATGTCCGTGAAGTCGTTACTTTACTTTATATTTAATTGAGGTTAATATTTGACATCATTCATCGTACCCACCTAAAAATACTCCGATTGACATCAAAACAATAAACGGGCGACGTCTCCCATACTTGGATTGACATCTGTCGCTCAAAGAGCCCAGAAGTGGGATCATAAAAAACCCTATAAGCGGTGACAATGCCCACACTAGAGTCATTTGTTGGTGAGGAACTCCTATCTGTAGAAGTGTTGGTGAGACGAACGCTGTCTCTCCGGCGTAAGAGAATTCTATTCCCATTACTGCAGCTGATATCCGCATAAGTTCAAGCCTGCTTTTTCTCCTGTGTAAGAATCAACACCCAATTTGATAAAAAAAAATAGAATTGATCATGGCAACTGAAAAAATTTATTGATTTAATATATACAAGTAAATTATTCTAAAAATACAGGCAAATTAAGATTATTGTATTAGAAAAATGTTTTTGACGCCGACGCAATCGAAAGTAAAATATAAGTGATCCAAATAATTTAGGAGTCAACAATTTTTTCGCAAATGTTGAATTGTATTCAAAAATTTTTTTTTATGAAATTTTTAAAACCACCATCAATTATTCTTAGAAAGCACAAAACACAAAAATAGATTAATGTTTCAAATAACAAATTTTGTAATCGTGAAAGGAAGACATTAAAATCTATATTTGACGATGGAAAACAAATTAGATATTTGTATTTATAGCGGATAAGCCAAATAAATGGTTTAAATATTATATGACGGCAACAGAAATCAAACAATGACTACTGCTTTTTCCTAAATATAGACTAAACAAATAGAATTTAGATATTTTTTTTAATGCATGTATTTTTTATGTTGTATTATGTAGGATTAACTATGCAAAATTATCGTATCATACTATTTTAATTATTCTTATAGAGCTAAGTAATATACTGATGTTTATACTTACCTAAATAAGTCACTATATTCACCCTCATGTGTCACTCTATCAGGGGGCTTTTCAGATGTAGGTATAGCAAATAAGGCTTCCCTTACGGCCTCTTTTACACCCCGAGGATTCTCTTCCTTCCATTGTGACCATCGCTCTTTACACTTATCCCTTGTCGAATGCAAACGACCTGTTAACCCTTGATATTCACTTAATTTATCAGCCATTATAGAATGTTTTTATTTAATCACGATATTTTACAAAATTATATTCGTATTCATTATACAATGTTTACGAAAGAATACTAGAATTAAGTAAGTTTTCAATTATATCGTTAATAAATGTTACTATCATTTTGGTTTTTAATGAGAGAAGTTGTTAGATGGTTGTCAGTGGTTGGACTGTCGCGAGTTGGAAAGCGGAAGGGACTGAGGCGTATACGCCGCCTTCTGTCACGGTCGCCCGCCCTGGGCCGCCCAACAACTGTATAAAGCTATGCTAGAAACGACATGTACAGAATTTTTTAATTTTTTCAGAATAATATGGTGTTGCGGCCTATAATCATCTGTAGCAATAAGAATGATATCGCCCAATTGTGGACGTGTGGGTGACACACCTATGCTACATCTATACGTCACATACGCTTTTATACTTTTTAAACTAATTGTCATTCTTCTTTATTCAAATTTGTAATATACGCAATTCATAGTACTCCTTGTAGCTTGCAATCAATATAATAGTTCACAGTATTCTCAAGGCTTTCAATTATCAAAACGAAACCACTAATTTTAATCAATGTGGGACTGTTTAGGGTACATGCTGTACCCTCGACTTTGTTGACTTCAATTTAAGTTAAAATTAAAGTCTTAAGTTAAACTTAAGACTAAAATTAAAATTCTCTCGATTATGTACAGTCAAGTTTTTCCTGTTCCCGATTGCAAAAACTGCTTCACTTTCGCATTTATAATATTAGTATAGAAGGCTGAATAATTTAACATTCTTGAATGTATACTATGGTGAATAATAATTAGTATCTGTACGATTTTGAAATTTTTTTGTAATTTTATAGTTTTAATAATGTGTTTATTTAGATAGGTATGTAAAAATATTACACAATAAGAAACTTTTAAAAAGATAGGCATATAATTTGATTATTTGATGACCTCATATACGTACGCACAGATAAAAATGATGAAGTTCTTCTACAATATTATCAGGTAAAGAGTATTAGAAAGATATCTAACGTAAAATATCTGAAGAGCCGCTGTACATCATAAATGGCCGTAACACTTAATCTACCATAAGTGCAGTTTTCAATCTAAATCCTTTCAATACATAACGTGTTTATACAACTTTTTATCACGTTTACTGAATTATGTCAAGTGACGACCATGTTGGATAAGTTTGCGATTAGTTTCCTTCTATTTTATTAAAATGACAATACAAGCGTGTTTTTTGTCTTTTAGACGATGTGGTTGCATTAACAATCATCCAAATAGTAAAACTGGATTGTAGCTGCTAATGTACTAAAAATTTATAGAATTATCAAATAAATTCATTATCTTGTTGACTTTCCTAATAAATGTTTAATAGGAAAGTATTACTTGAATTTAATCTAAGTGCTAACGTCAAAAATTGTTTTTTTTTTTGGAACCTTGGACTTTTCCGGCATAGCTTTTGTAGTATTCCAGTCTTAGACCTGCCTATACGTAAAATAACATATAAACTCTTAAACCGCTTGAATATTAAAGTGGTGGAAACTCACAAGACGTCATTATATTACCACAGCTACCATTTTTTACATATAAATATAAATATTAGATATAGCTATTCAGAGTACATCGAAGAGATACAATGTATTATTGTTAATCGCTATTGTAAATCGCGTGCCTTGTTTCAGAATAACAAATCGTAGGTATGTACTAATATACAGAGTGATTTCTGAATTTTTTTAAATTTAAAGATACCGAAGTACCAGCAAGGTGACATATAAGAGATCATGTTTCTCATTTAATGCGTCCTTTCGTAACGCATATGTATGTATTGAAGAATAAAGAACTTATCTCGAAATACATCTTGGAACAATTTCTCGTATAATTATATGGTATTATTGTCCAGTATATTTATAATATTGAGTGATGTATTGAACAGGAGAAAATAGTGGTAAAATAAAAAAGTTTCAATACTTATTGAAGACGCTTCAATTTATTCGTAAATCTATGTTCCTCGCTTCGCGGATTACACTTATTGCATCCCAGGGGGCGACAGATTGTTTCTTGAAGGCCCTAAATAAACAAACTGATTGTTTGCCCTTATTGCTTTCCTTGCTACACTGTAAAGCCGTCAAATGAAAATATACTGAAACAATTTCCTAAGGCTTTACAAGGGTATCTTGTTTTATATTTTAACTTGATAATTGTTGCTGGATCTTAAGATACTCATTGAGTGCCTGCTCAATATTCTAAACCAGGTATTTCGATATTTTGGAGATCGTTTCATGAATGTAGGCGGTAGTAGACCCTTACTAAATCGACAGGTAAGCTTAGAAGATACGATAGTTGTAAATTTAGTTGTAGATAATCTAGTTGTAGATCAAGATGCTACGGACTGTAATCATGCGGATTAGCAAGAATCAGACCTCGAAGTACTTGGCAATACGACATTTAACCATGATATATGCGGTAAGCGGTGAGAAGGCAAAACAAAATGCGTTGGTTAAGTACCATCATTAGAAATTAGAAAAAAAGTTTTAAATAAATCAGTAAGTAAATAAAGATATGCAAAGCTGCGAGCTCTTAGATGAAAACGTCCACGATAGAGCGCTATGCAAAGAAAAAACTAAGGAAACTGGACCCTGTCACTAGACGGGATTTTAACACTACGATAATGATATAGAAGTTCCAATTGTTATATAGGTTCCATTAACGAATAGCTTTCCCGTAATATAATTTTAATAGAAAGTAAACTCTTTTTAAAAACTTGTTGTGTATGTATGTGAAGGTAGAATTGTGGAAGTTAAATTTGACCTACTCTCCGGTGTCCAATTAAGCTGACATTTTATATAATGATCCAGTCCCGACAATATATTTTTATGATAAGCATGACCTGATGGTGCTGCCAGGATTGGTTCCAGACGAGGGAACTCCTCAACGGTTAACAGTGGGGATATAAAATTTTACTAAAACCTTTTTTAACTTTACTTGTTATGAGTATTTGTGGCTATTCACTTACTTTATTAAAACTAGGTCTATCCAATATATATGGATCAGAGACGTTCAACAGTCAATAAAAATTAAGACCATATACTTGGTTGAAACTTAATATTATTAATTTACTATCAAAAAGGAATTAACGAATTTTAGTATTATTGTTTTCGTTTGAATTGCTTTACAATGACGTCAATATTGAATTCAATATGAGGTCGCAGGCATCTGTGTTTAAACAGTCCGAATCTAAAATATTGTCAACGTTAAAATGTAATTTTTTTATAACCATTTGCACACATGAAGTTATTATACTAGAGGGAAGGAAGCCAGCTTAAAATGTGCCATATTACAATAAAGAGAAAGAAAATTTGAGTAATCTATCTGTCTCTCTTTTTATGTTGTGATTTGATAAAAAAGAAGTCATCATCATCATCATCATCATCCGGACCTTATTCCACTCTAAGTGGGGTAGGCACAAAATATTATAAACGTGCTGTAACGTATTTTACGACTGGCCGTCTGCGTGACGTCAACTAACTTTAGACGTATTTTACGACACCTCGATAGAGGGTGGTCTATTCTTCTTGAACCGGACACCACACGGCGGGTCAGCTTACCATAAGCGCCGTTTACGACACATCGGTAAGAAATGAGAGTAGTCGACTCTACTCAGCCGAATACCACACGGCGAGACGACTTACCTTAATCGCCTTTTACAACACCTCAATAAGAAATGAGGATGATCTATTCTACTCAGCCGGATACCAAATGGGAAGTCGTCTTACCTTAGTCGCCTTTTACGACACCTTGGTATGAATTGACGGTGGTTATTCTACTAAGCCGGATACCACACGGCATTTGGCTAGTGAGGAAACATCATCTTATTATTATCCAAGTAATATTTATATTACAAGCTTTTTATACTATGACGTAAACAGAATTAGTACCACATGACTTTAGACAAAGATGAAGTATATAAGATTTATCTTCCCTTTCATTATTTTTTGTCACTTTCACTTACAGGCCTACTCTAGTGTAATAACTATGTTTTCACAAAATTATAATACATCAACGCTCAAATAATTGACAGTAAATGTCATGCGCGTTACATAAAATGACTTTTTATATTTTCAATTTTATTTATTTTTTGTAAAATGAAAATTTATATTTTCTGTTGTAAAACTTCATACACATATTTGTATTATTTCATAGTTTTTTCGTTTCAAGTTATTTAAAATGTGTGCCACAAAATTCAAGTGTTATTGTTATGTTTGTTCTCAACTACATCAGCGGTTTGTTGGCTCGATTAATACGTGAGTGTATTACTATTTAAAAGCTGATATTTCATAATTACTAGAGTACTAAGTACTAAGATAAACCTATGCCATCTTTCTTCTTCTTCAACTTTGTCCATAGCTGGACAAAGATATCTATGAGGGATCTCCACGCCTCAGGATCTTCTGCCGCTTTGATCCAACGTTTTCCCGCAAGTTTTTTGAGGCATTTGAGTTTCAGAGATCTACATTATAGTGGCCCTGCGGTTTTTTATATCTAATTCTTAAATATGAACATATTATTACCAAATCCCCAGCAGACGAGCCTAGTAGACTCTATACGCCTTTGCTCGTTTAGATTAGGTATTTACAATATCAGTTACGTATTTGTAGAAAACTGATTATTTTTAATATTTAAAAAAAAAATTGCAATTTTACTTTAAGAAGTAGAAGTACACGCATAAATTTAGATTGCCTGTAGTTATTTTCAGGTAATATTAAGTAATTTTTTTTAAGTAAGGACCTACGATTGGTCCTGTATTTCATAGTCTGAAATATGCTTACGTCAATATTTCAGTAAATAATAGAAAAGGTATGTTTATTTTAACTACAATTTCAGTAATTAAAGTAAAGGCTATGTTTATTGTAACTAAATATATTATGTATACGTTAAAGATGATATACACTAAGAAAATGATGTGTTCATTTTTAGGTTAGTTAAAGGTAATTTACACTACAATTTAGTAAAAAATATATTAAAGAACCTTTCATGACCTCAAATCATTTTACATACATTTCAAGAATTAAAATTAAAAATAAAAGAAAAGAAAAGAAAAGTAAAAATAAAAGAAAAAAATACGTTTTTGTTTCAATACTCTTTAAGAAATGGAATCTGAAAAATTCATTTATAAAATTTTTAGTTTTCTCTATATTTATAAATTAAGCTAACACTAAACACTTAGGTTATATAACATTCTAATTTAACTTAATAATGCAAATGTACCAGTTTCTCAAATAATCTTAATCTATATATATAAAAGAAAGTTGGTCTTAGTTACACTATTTATAACTCAAGAACGGATGAACCAATTCGGCTGAAAATTGGTGGAGAGGTTGCTTAGAACCAGGAGACGGACATAGGATTTTTATCCCGTTCGACCGCATGTATTTTATCCCGTCAAGTCACTATAAAACGTGGTATAACAAAAACGACTATGACATAGAAAAACAAAACATAAATGACAGCTAAACGTAATTTTGTCTTTTGGTAAGTATGGTAAAAATTTGACAATTATCAAAATAGTAGTAGCTATAAACGTTACTACATAGTATAAAACAAAGTCGCTTTCTCTGTCTGTCCTTATATCTCTATGTTTGCTTAAATCTTTAAAACTACGCAAAAGATTTTGATGCGGTTTTTTTTAAGTATATATAGTGATTGAAGAGGAAATTTTATATGTATAATAAAATTCAATATGGAGTAGCGAAATACTGTGATTACCACTGAGTGACATAGGCAATATGCTTTATACCCGTGCGAAGCTGGGGCGGGACTCCTAGTTATTTATAAGGACGTATTATGATTATTACATAACAATAATTACGCGGATGTATACAAACACAATAACAATTTCACACCGATACCGACGCATTTTCAATACACAGTGGTAAATAAGGCTTACAACTATTTATCAGCTATAAATTACTCTCATATTTGCATGTAGATTCGTTGTTTAAATTTGAATTGTATTAATTACAATGGTGATAGAAAACAAGGTTGTCTTTAGCACGAACGCCGCCTTGTCCCCTCGTGACATAAAATAAGAACAGAGTACTGATTTAAATTTCTTTGTGAAGCACCGACGATAATTAAACAAAGAAGAGGAAGCGCTAGATTGATTTAAACACATAATTTTTATTTACGCGCTATGTTCCGTGAAATTTATTTCAAGTTAGTTTGATTTTTGTAAGCTTTTATTTCGACGATAACCATCAACGGTTTTTTATAGTTTGTAATGCCTTATATAATATCTAGCTGCGCCCCGCAGTACAATCCGTTCAATACATTCTTCTGCCCTTATCCCACTCTGAGTGGGGTCGGCGCAACATGTTATAAACACGTTGTCACATGATTTGAATAGGTATTTTACGACCGGCTGCCTCCCTGACGTCAATTTATCTTAGTCGCCTTTTGTAACACCTCGGTAAGAAAACTGGTAGTCTATTCTACTCAACCGGATACGCTGGGTCAACCTTAATCGCCTTTTACGACGCCTCGGTAAGAAATGAGTGGTCTATTCTACTCACCCGGATACTGCACGGTGGGTCAACTTACCTCAGATGCTTTTTACGACATCTTGGTAAGAAATGAGTGGTCTATTCTACTCAGCCGAATGCCACACGGCGGCTCGACTTACCTTAGATGCCTTTTACGACACCTCAGTATGAAATTAGGATAATCTATTCTACTCAGCCCGATACCGATACCCGATTTTTTTTAATGTCAGGAAAACCCATTATGGGTCGTCACTGCCCGACGGGGACAAGCGGCGGGTATGTCGGACTCGCACCGACTAAAAACCTGACAGTGCTCCACCACGCTGCTGGTGGCGGGGACAGGGTACCTATGAAGACATTGCCCCCATCCCCGCCAGCAGCAGCTCTGTACCCCGGAGAGCGCCACCTCCGGGTCGGGGCCTCTCTAAACAGTGGCCCCTCCCTCTACTAATCGATGCATCGGGAGCACCAGATGCATCGACCGCCTCGGGGACCTAACTCCAGCGAGCGTCCGATAAAAGCGGGTCGACTTACCTTAAACGCTTTTTACGACACCTCAGTAAGAAATAAGGGTGGTATATTCTATTCAGGCGGATACCACACTTCATTTATGAGGATTAACAAAAATGTTAAATTCATTGCCGGTAAAACAAATTTCACCGTCGCCATTGACCTTGTCTGTTTTTGAATGTGAACAATTCCACGTCTCCGCGGCGGCCTCGCGAATCAATCAAGCGCTGACAACCGACATCGTACAACACTGATAACGGAAAAAGCCTTATCGGGAGTCATGGTATCGCTTGTTTAGATTAGTCGATCTTTATTTATCTTATGTTTTCGGCTATTGTAATTTAAAATACTAACATTTGTTCAACTTTGTACTATATTTACGCTTGTAAGCACTAATTATATCGAGTTATTAATGCTTGGGTAGCCGTAGCCAGGGCTATAAGTAGGGGCGTCTCAAACGGGGTTTATCTGAAAAGGTCCCCGAGGTGGTTATTAATGCTCGGTTAGCCTGTAAGTGGGGGCGTCTCAAACGGGGTTTCTCGAACGCCCATCTGAAAAGGTCCCCGAGGCGGTGGATCATCTGGTGCTCCCGATGCATCGAGTAGCAGAGGGAGGGGCCATTTTTAGGGAGGCCCCAACCCAGAGGTGGTGCACTCTGGGATTCAGAGTTGCTGCTGGCGGGGATGGGGGCAATGTGTCCAACGGTACCCTGTCCCCGCCACCAGCAGCGTGGTGGAGCACTGTCAGATTTTTAGTCGGTGCGAGTGGGGTGGTCAAGACCCATGCAAAGACGCCTGTAAGTGATAGTGACGCAGTAAATAATGATGGAGTATGAAACTCGTATACTTCATCTTTCTCTAATCACACATAAAACAGGGAGACATAGATTACCCTTATCTGCTTGCTCTTTATTTCTCTTTATAGCCTGCATACTAGCTTTTACCCGCAACTTCATTTGCGTGGACTGTTATCGCGTGATAAGTTGATAGTAGATGGCGCTTTCCAATGCCATCCTATTCCTGTAGAATTAACAGGATTTCTATATGCTACCTATATGTTACAGCGGTGTATAAGGAGTTTCATCGATATTAGTTCAGTGGATTCGTAATATTTTGCTCCTTTTACTCAAAATTATAATTAATAACTTTAACCAATTACAATTTATATTCGTAAAATCATAATAGCTACCGTTGCGTTTTTTTTGGAATACATTGAGTGATACTGCATAAATCAAATTTCAGATATCAAATTTACATTTACCTATATTAAAATGAAAAAGATGACTCATAAATTAGGTTTAAGTTATCGAATTTATATTTATCGACAATCGTCCTTTATCTTTTTTAAATTTTCAAAACATTCTCTTCGCAGCGTATCAGAATGTTTTTTTTTGAATTTTTTAATCAACTACATGGCAATATTTGTATTTAAGATAGGATCTGACAACACCGGTTTTCCCGATTATGTTTGATCGAAAAAATTTGCTATGATAAGTTTGCACTTCTTTTATTATTGTTCCGATTTGGCTTCATAATTCGATTAATTCACTAGACATATAAGACATTCATACAAATACACTGTTTTATAGTGTGTTAAATAGGGATCCTTCGATCTCCAAGAAATCCAGCTAGGAAGCTGGGTCTATTTTATTAATTGCTTAATTTTATGATTATTTAATTAATTAACTGAATCATGCTCGCCATTTTTTGATACTTAATTACATTAAATTCTCGCTTAATAACTTCGAATACACGATTCGATGAGTTGTGCCTCATGATTCAGCAAATTACGACAACGAGTTTGATCACAAGACTCCTTAAACGATTTTAAAGTAAAAAAGTAATAATAAAAATATTTTGCTATAATCCGCGATGAAGCAAAATATATAAAATGCTAAATGTAGAGTGGACAATTCGTTTTCATACCTGATACATGCAGAATTTGTAAAAACACATGAAAAAGTAAAAAAACAAACAAACCTCCACCACCAAAATAGCTTTGCGATTTTGTCGTGGAGTCTATCTCCCGATGATGCTTCGGTTGCGGGGCGAAACGATTGTTGAGTTTGTGATAGTGAATGTGTGTTGTGCTTCTGTATTGTGGTGGCGGTGGTATAGGTTTGTGCATGTGTTTTTACGAATCCTGCACGTATCAGGTATGAAAATGGATTGTCCACTCTACATTTAGAATTATATATAGTATACTTTCAATTTTACTTCATCGCGGATTATAGCAAAATAATCTTATTATTACTTCTGTATTATGAATCTCCGCAAAGTAACGTCTAGTTCTATAAATTATTTAAAATGATTTTAAACGTCCTAAAGCTTATATAATGTTTTAACATTCCACTAATTTTTCATATTTCCCTTCAAATTATACTATTTATAAAGTTGACCTAAATAGCGTAAATATGTAAAAATATTGCATCAAGGTTATATTATAAATCGCTCTATTTATTACAATAACATTATACTATTATTATTTCTAAGGATTAAACTTGATTTGTTACTCTTATTTAAATAAAATTAAATCCATGTAATGTGGTAGTGTTTACCTAATGATAAACTTCCTTCTTGTCGTGTCAACATTTGTAGCAAACAAGTAAATGATTTCTGTGGAAAACAATTTATTTATGAAATCAATGCAATCGCTAGCATATTTAAATTAGTGTTAAAATACCCTTAATGTACTGTTTTTTTTTGTATGTAAAGGAAAAAAGGGAATTTTTACAATCTTGAATTTTACGGAAAGATTAACAGGTAACGCTTCTCATGTCACTAGTTGCTTTATTGCCGTCAAAAGGTACTATCTGCTTCCTCAACTGATGAAAGTATACTGTGGGATATAGGTATCTTTATGGGATCTCCTCACCACACCATTTCCAGCGGCTTCCTGCGACCTTTTTGAGGTCGTCAGTTCACCTTATAGAGATCTTCCGATGTACCATCAATCGTGCGCAAAGCACGCCACCATACGTCAAGAGATATGTTAAACTATAATATCTGGGTTACCCTTGCTCGGTAATTATTTTCAAAAACTTAAGAAAACAAAAAATAACAATTTAGTTGGGGATCGATCCTAGGTATTTACGTTTCTCGAGGCTGCCCGTTCCCTGAATAAGCTACGCTGAATTGACAGTTAATAACGAAAACTCAATTAAATATAAATGTTAGTGTTTTTTTATGCCCAAAAACAGGGATAAAACGATTTATTTTTTTTACATAAAACCTAGCTAGATCGATTTTTCTTCCCCAAAACCCCCCATATGCAGAATTTCAAGAAAATCGTTGGAGCCGTTTCCGAGATTCCGAAAATATATACATATATACATACAAGATTAACTCATTTAAATATTAAAGATTCAATGTAGGTATTCATCATCTTCCTGCCCTTATCCCACTCTAAGTAGGGTCGGCACAATATGTTATAAACATGCTGTCACATGATTTGGCTGCGTTTTTACGACCGGCCGCCTGCCTGACGTCAACTTACCTCAGTCGTATTTTACGACACCTCAGTAAGAAAGAGGGTGGTTTTTTCTACTAAACCGGATACCACACTTTGGGTCAACTTACCTTAGTCGCCTTTTACGACACCTCAGTAAGAAATGAGGTTGGTCTATTCTACTCAGCCGGATACCACACGGCGAATTCAATGTAGGTATTGTAGGTATATTAATCCAGAGGTGCCGTCCCGGAGGCTCTCCATTGTACAGAGCCGTTGATGTTGGGGTTGGGGGCAATGTGTACAACGGTACCCTGTCCCCAGCCACCAGCAGTGTGGTGGAGCACTGTCAGGTTTTTAGACGATGCGAGTCCAACATACCAGCCGCTCGTCCCCGTTGGGCGGTGACGACCCATAATGAGTTTTCCTGACATTATAAACCTGATAAAAAAAGTTTATTATTAAAGCTAAAGAATTAAAGGTAGTGGAAAATATATTTGCGTCCGTTATTGATAGCTGTTTCAAAAGTAGCTAAGCGTGAGTTAATTGGATCGATATAGAATATAGCATTGCGGGGCTTCATCAGACGTTAACGCGACAATGTACCTATGTCACACGCTTTTCTTGTGCTTATATAACGAATGTTAGTATTTATACTACTAACACCTTTTACCTACTTTGCTCTTTTTTATTATTATTTTTAGTGTCTATGATCTTCTTTAACAGATAATAGACTTATTATACTACATTAGGGAAGCCAAAGTCAGACTTGTAAGTAAGAGTGAGTATCCCAACAAATAATGAAAGTTAGATGAATAAGTATGTACTTATACGAAGTACATACTTCATCTTTGTCTAAAAGTAGTAAAGGAACGGCTTTTTACTATCCCACAGCTGAGCATAGGTATCTTCTATCGGTTTTTTATAGACAGTTAGAGTGTTGAAGCTAAGATAAGGAACTTAAGATATACAGGTCTCCTCACGATGTTTTTCTTCAACGAAGAGCGTGTGATAAATTGCAATTATTAATTAGACACATAATTTTTATTTTTAAGATATCTTATTAGGTTAATAGCTTAACTCAACAATGCCTAATATACCAACTTTAAAAAAAAGCGCTTCTCCTTTAACATTTTAAATCAAGGTGATATAGGGAATATACATAAAGAATATTTACTCCTTAATAGAATCCTACTAGCGACTTCCTAAAACAGGAAATATGAATCTGCCGGAAGTGTGAAACGGATACACGAGAATGTGCCGACAGCCATATAAAAGCAACAATTTACGTTATTAAATCGATAGCTTGTATCGTTCGTGTAAATGGCAAGACGAGGCGAAATTGAAAGGATTATGGAAATAGGCGATCTATAAGGAACATTAGCTGTGATGGCCTAGCGGTGCGACCGTGTGAATCTCTAGAGACGATCATGGGTTCAAACCCGGGCAGACACCAATGAGTTTTTCTATTAAATCTTATGTGTCTAATTGATAATTGCAATTTATCACACGCTTTTCGGTGAAGAAAAACATCGTGAGGAAACCTGCATATCTCTAGAGAATCCTAGGGATATGTGTAACCTACCAATTCGCATTGGAGCAGCGTGGTAGGTCTTAGCTCCAACCCTTCTCTCCAAAAACGGAGAGAGGAGGCCTATGCCCAGCAGTGGGATAGTAACAGGCCGTTACTTACTTAAGGAACATTATAATAGGTACACACAATATAAATTATATCTATATAAAGCTGAACAGTTTGTTTGTTTGAACGCGCCAATCTTAAGCCCCACTTAAAGTGGGATAAGGGCAGGAGGATGATTAAGTAATTCTTGTTAAGTTACATTTGTAACGACTGGATGTATTAATACATAAATAAATAAATAGAAGCTCACCAGAGACTGTAATCTGTTAACCTGTAACTCCTATCTTAAAAACTTCTTTCAGTCTTTTAAAATATTTAATACGTAATTGCTAGATTTATTAAAAGGTGTTCTTACTACGAACAAAAACTAAATTTGTCGATTGTTGTAAAGAAATAATTTGCAAAAAATGTGCTGTGCCTTATAATTTTTGGGATATATGTATGTATTTATGTACGTTTAGTTTTGCCATTACAGCAGTTTAAAAACACTATTATAGACAGGCTGATACGAAAAGCCTACTATACTGTTGAGGATTATTTGGACGATAAGAATTCGTGAATATAGCTACTCCTCTGTACCTGTCCGACCCTGTACAAGATAGTAATGACTTAATGTAACTAGTTATAAGTATTATGTTGAAACAACATATTTGACCAGCCTAATGAAAATTAAAAATTAAAATAAAATGAAAATTATTTCTTCCTATCCAGCCATGGGAACGTAGATCAATGGAGCCTTTTTTTTCTTTTCATGAGTACCCGTTTTACTTAAGTATTTTAAATAATTTATAGAATTAGGCGGTACTTTGCGAATATCCATTATAAATAGTAATAAAATAAAATAAAATAAAATAATAAAATTAGAATAAATAATAAATAATAATAAAATTATTTCGCTATAATTCGCGATGAAGTAAAATAGAAAATATATATAATGCTAAATGTACATTGGACAATCTGTTTTTTTTCTGACAATTTTCATACCTTTTGTGATTGCTTTGCGATTTAGTCGTGGAGTCTATCTCCTGATGATGCTTCGGTTGCGGGGCGAAACGATTGTTGAGTTTTTGATAGTGAACGTGTGTAGTGCTTCTGTATCGTGCTGGCGGTTTGTGTATGTGTTTTTACGAATGCTGCATCTATCAGGTATGAAAATGGATTGTCCACTCTACATTTAGCATTATTACTTTAATAATTTTATTATTACTTTTGTATTAAAGCTGTTACTAATAATAAACACTAATTGCAGGCAGGTTGTTGAATGCAAAGCTAATCATCATCTTCCTGCCCTTATCCCACTCTAAGTGGGGTCGGCACAACATGTTATAAACATGCTGTCACATGATTTAGCTGCGTTTATACGACCGGCCGCCTGCCTGACGTCAACTTACCTCTGTCGTATTTTACGACACCTCTGTAAGAAAGAGGGTGGTCTATTTTACTAAACCGGATACCACACGGTGGGTCAGATTACCTTAGTCGCCTTTTACGATACCTCGGTAAGAAATGAGTTTGGTCTATTCTACTCAGCCGGATACCACACGGCGGGTCGACTTACCTTAGTCGCCTTTTACGACACCTCGGTAAGAAAGGAGGGTGGTACTATTCTATTCAGCCGGATACCACACGGCGTTTGAATGCAAAGCTAATACAAGCATTAAAACATTATTCAAAAACACAGCGGCCTTGGAATTGGGTGATTTTTATCTCATAATCGATTAAGGCCCAAAGCTATAGATTAATACGAAGGAATTTTATGTTGTAACATGCAAAGAGGTCGAGGTCCGAAATGTTTGTTTCCTTTAAGGTTTTATTATGCCACACGCGGCCGCGGCGACCCTCCGATATTACGTGGCATGTTTATCACCAATTTCTCTACACTTTAACAACGTTAAACAACTATAGCAATAAATTATACTATGAATATAATTATTTCCCTTTTATAATATATACGTATATTATACTAGCACGCCGTGTGGTATCTGGCTGAATAGAATAGTACCACCCTCATTTCTTACCGAGGTGTCGTAAAAGGCGACTAAGGTAAGTCGACCCTCGAGTACCTTAGTAGTTTATGGAAAGTTTTCCCCCGTTATACATATATCTGTCAATTTACATAAAACCGTAACGTAATATAAACTTGAGCCTTCCTCAAGAATTGCACTATGTTTAAGTAAAAACTGTAAAAATATCCGTTTAGTAGATTTTGAGAAAACCTTATAATATATATATATATATATATATATATATATATATATATATATATATATATATATATATATATATATATATATATATATATATATATATATATATATATATATATATATATATATATATATATATTCGCAATTCGAAATTCTTGTAAAGACCCTTTTGATGTTTATATACCGGGTAACGTATAAAATAAAATAAAAACAAAATACATAGGTATTATTGAGGGTACTTAAACACTTAAGTTGACGTTTCCGAAATCACGGGTAGCACTTGTGCTATATTTTAAATTTGAGTTTGGATTATACTATAATTTTATCATTTGGCAACTTAATCAATGACTGCGTGCAGCTGTCATGTATGATTTATATTTATTTCGCACTTGAGGACGAAGTACGTTAAATTCACGGTGTGTCGAAACCAATCCTAAAGGACGAGGTTGCAGTTGTTTTGCATACCAATATCGTTGCCGATCTAATGGCGAACATAACTTATGTCTAAGGAACATCGTGAATGTGTTTCTGTTCGTGTACATTTCTTATCAATCCGCAATAATATGTTTTCGTTACCACTCTTCTGTCTTCGATTACTGTGATTTGTTCAAAATGTATCAGTATTAGAAATATATTCTATAATAAAACCATCCGTGAATTAATCTTTTATCAAAATACTTATACGTTAAAGCATTTTCTTTTTCTCCTCGTCTTCCAGTCGTCTGTTTTTCGCAATTGATTGCAACCCGATGACCATTTCTATACACGAACGTTATTATAGGCTCTGACATAAATACAATTCGCGAAGATTTAATAACCAACAACTTAACCAGTGCACTTTAACGGGTCACGACCCAACAACTGGTGACTAAAGGGGGGCCTAAAAAGAGATGGTTGGATTGTGTTAAGTATGTGACATGCGTATAAAACGAGTAAAGCCAGAGTTGACGAATGATAGAAGAAAATGGAAGAGAAAACCATGTTGTGCCGACCCTACATAGAGTGGGATAAGGACAGAAGAATGATAAATGTAGATGGTACAAAAATAATACTGGTACTACTATGATAAAGCTACACAAACATTCTAAAATAGTAATAACAAACATGACTATGATTAATATTAAGGTGCAGCAGCATACGTAAGTATACGTAACCTCATAAGTTCAAAATGCATGCTGTTGAATGACTATTTTTAGTATCTTTTTAAGCATTTTTACCTTTCTCTACAACACAACATACATAGCAAGAAAACTGCTTAAATAGGCTTATTGGACATTATGATAGTAGAAGTAACATGTCGATGATTTTCCTCATACGAAAGCAAATAAGTAAATAAGTAATTTGTTACTAACAATATATTGTTATTATTTCACGACGCCGCAGGGTTCAAATTTGCGCCTTGTGGATTTATTTATTGACAATTATTAAACTTTATAAGGTGCTAATGTTTTTCCTGTAGTACCCCAACCGACTATCGATACCTAAACAAGGGAAGTGGACGCACTTGACCGACGTAAAGTCGTATGTGACCCTGGACCGTGTCGTAGATGCTACGTATTTTCGATTATACAAACATGCAACGGATTAAGTACAGTGCATACTATTGACTCTTTCACTCATCTTTGTCTTGCCTCACTCTTTGTCAGCTAACGTAATGGATAAATCTAAAGACAGAAGTAATGATGCAATCGACAGATAGAATAATTATGTTAGCCCTAAGAGCTTTCAGCGTCGCTATTGGCGAACGAGGAAATATATCGCCGGTTGTGCGAAATACGAAAAGTAGAGCTTAGAACCTTTTAATTTCAAACACGCCGACTCAAAGAGAACAGACCTTGAACTACGACTTTTAGTGAAGGAAGCTGTCTCTCCCTTAAGTACAAAAGACAATGCTATAAATACGCTTGTCAAACTTTTGTCTTTCATCTGTCTGATCAAAGTGAAGCGATAGACTGAGGCAACTTTCTTTATATATATTTTTGTATAAATTTTTTCCTATATATTTTTAACATATATAGTAACCATTCTTATATTTATTATTAAATAATCATTAAACAAAGATTACTTAGATGAATTATATTCCATCTATTGTATTCTAATTCATATATTATAGGAAAATTACGAGGAATATGCACTATCCTTTATCAAATTTTAAGCGATTTTGTACTATATAATAAAAAAATTGCAAAAACAGTAATAGCCCCTATAATTATAAACGATGCTCATGATGAAGAGAGGTATACTCGGTTATTAAAAAGGGCCGTGAGAAAAGGTCACGATGTTAATTAGTTTCTATGTATTTGCTTCAGATAGGGGTTTAACGTTAGAAAATGTATTTTTATTAATATACTATCGCTTACACAAAACAAAAATAATTTAATATAAGGTTATTTAAACTAACTTAGTTTTTAAGGTACAATAAAATAATAAATATTAATTATTAACTATTTACTGTTTTTACATGATCTAATCACAAATTAGGAGAATCGAAGTCATTGTTCAACTGATTGGTTATACCAAGGGCTATTTGACTTTATATTTCTATATTTCTTTACAATGGTTTTGTTCTTCTTATTCATTCAATTTGTTATTTACGAGTGTACTCATTTTGTACTACTATCGAACTATTGCTAATTATAAACCTTACCCATTAGTTTACCGTGACATAAAGCCCCATTCATATAAATACCTGTTAATATCCTTACTAGTCAGTCCAGGCAATTAGAATAAAAGCATAAATATTTTATATACAGTCATATAAAATATAAAATAACTTTAATCCAAATGTCACAGTTACAAGGTTTTTAATTTATTATTTTCTACAAAGAAAACAAATTGCTTTATCACAATTCATTAGATGTTCCACGGCTTTTAAAGCTCGTTCCCGCGGGATAACTAAGAGCTATAATAACTTTCTGAGATAAAAGGAAATAAGGATTTAACAGGAAAATATTTATGTTGCGCATTATTGGAAGTAAATTTTATTTTTAAAACAATTTCACACTACCCGTACCATTTAGGTACATCACATGTATTAAAAAGACATTATACAAAAAAAGGAACGTTATTATCTCACTACCAGGCATAAGACTCCTCTCTCCGTTTTTGGAGAGAAGGTTTGGAGCTAAGGCCCACCACGCTGTTCCAATGCAGATTAGTAGGTTACGCGTATCTCCATAGATTTTTTTTAAGTTTTTTATGAATGGATATCTCAAATTATCCATAAACGATATAATATGTCCTTTTAAAGTTTTTTGAGTTAGTTTTTCCAGGTTGGTCGATTTTTCCAATATTTAATCAAAATTTTACAAAACATTAACAAATTATACTTTTAACGTTCGCCGGAAATCATTGTCTATTGGTGAAAAGTGGTTAATAAATCGTTTAGTAGTTTTTAATGTTATCGCGTACAAGCTGACAAACAGAGAAAAGCGTTTGGGGACTTAATTTTTATATACAAACTATAATTATTTTATATAATGGATATTTATAAAGATTGGAATATCGGAAGCATTTAGTGCCTATTTTTATCCATATTAATGCAATATGTGTTCTTTTTCTCTGTTCCGTTAAGGAAGAAAAAATGAATTTTTAATCCTATATGTTATGTTATCCGGTAAGGCTGTAAATGTGCCAAATTTCATGAATAATTTTGGATCAGCAGTGAAAGCGTAATAGACAGACTGACACACTTCTACATCTATAATAGATGTTAGTATAACATAATAAAATCATATTAAATTAGAAAAAAGCAAACAGCAAATGTGCAATTAGAAACAAGCGTCTTAAATTACGTAGATCTTACGTAACGGCTATAGTAAAAAAAATGGCCTAGAAGTCATACGTGGAGATTGATCGTGGTCACCGTCTAGATAACGTGAGATGAGCGATCGACCGACCTTATCGTTATCAGCATGGAAGGAATCTTCGGTAGGAGCCGGTAGCGAGGCGACATTCGCATAGAAGCCTCTGCGGGCAATACGCGACATCCTTGAGGCGTTGCGTTCGCGCATTTGCAGCTCAAGAGACGATGCAAAACCGGTAGGCGATATAACGTGATTGATCTCAACCGGACGTTTTATTGAATAGTGAAGTGATACTGTTTAAACATGGGTGAGTTTATTTTTTAATTTCCCTTTTTAATGCATATTTACACAATATTAAAACACAATTTATTCAAAAATCCTACAAAATCGAAAATAAATATTTAATTACGAAAACGAATAACGAAAGTGAATTAGTATTTATTTCTTTTAAATACCTGTAATTAAAAATTAAAATATTAACAATGTAATTAATTATAATAGTAATAAATAAATTATATAATTAAAATAGTAAGAATTTTAATTCCGATAGCGTTGTCATATGATTTGATGTGATCTTTTGATGATTTTATATGAAACGAGATACTCTTTGTGTTTAATTTATATTAAACAATAATTATCCATATAAATTGCCACTTATGTAAATACGTGAAATATAATTAGCACACGTAACGATCCATTATTCATGTTTGAAGATCATTACCATTCGTATGCACTAAACTTGACTCCGTTGTAAAGTCAAGTTCAGTGAATTTAGCCGTCTATGAAAACATAATTACCGCGACAAATTAACTTGTTACCAAAATCGTTAGCCACACGCTTGTCACTCAAAATATGAACAATATACTTAATTTTTCTATAGAACCAACTTCACTCATTGTTATTACTAAATTGAGACATCCGTCCCGTCTCCGAATGTTACTGATAAGAAAAACTGACAAGTTTCGTAGGATGTATAATTCTATTATCAATAAAGGCTTATTTTTTAAAGTTTAATTACCTTAAGGCCTTAATACTGAGCCCACGATGTTTCATAATTATTATGATTCAATTATTTAGATACCACGACCGATTTAATTTTAACCAATACTATGTTGTGTTCCTATTTTAATTTACATTACCAATTTAATAATATAATAGTTTTTAATTAATAGTATTGTAATCTTAAATATTTAAATAAGTTAATTTTGTATGTATATAAATATATTTTCTGAATCTCGGAAACGACTCCAACGATTTTCCTGAAATTCAGCATGTTGAGAAAAATCGGTCTAACTAGGTTTTATTAAAAAAAATCGTTTTATCCATGTTTTTTTGGCATTACAAAAATGGTAAAATGTAGAATTGAAACCAAAGGATTTTTTTAGTTGACAAACGTATTGTTGCGATAGCCGATGGGTAACAGGCAGACCGAAAATGTTCAAGAACCGGGTTCGAATCCCACGTGTCATCGGCGCCTTCTTTCTTTTTTTATTTTTTTAATTATATTTTTATATCATTTAAAAAATTACCGAGCAAGACTTGGTTACCCAGGTACTTTTATTATGTTAATTAATTATAAATAATAATTAATTAAAAACTTTTAATAAATTTCCAATATACATGACAATAATATTCTGAAATCTTAACGATGAAATATTATAAAATGATTTGAAGAATATGATAATTCTTAATTAATAACTCAATATCTCTAGAAAATTCTGCGGATATGTGTAACCTACCAATCCGTTATAGAGCAGCGTGGTGGGATATAGATTCAAACCTTCTTTTCAATAACGGAGAGAAGGCCTATATCCAGTGGGAAATGAATATGAAATAGGTATACAGTGGGATAAAAAAGGCCGTTACTTTCACTAAATCAAATTTTTAGCTAAAATTAATACAATAACGAGATTTCAACAATTCAACAAACTAATTCAGTGTCTGCATTATTTACTAAACCTACTTTTTTATATTATATTAGTCTTATTGTATTTAGCTTAATCAATTTTGGTCAAAGAAAATGCCCGTAGCAAAATTGTAACAATCTCTTTATTGGCTGCTTTTCACAATCCCTAACATTTAATTATTTCTAGTTTTTGTTCACATTATTTCTACTGCGAGATTCGGAATAAAAAATAATTTAAAATATATCTAGAAACGCGAAATACGTTGATTAAAAATTCTTTTCTTTCATAATTTCATATCGAAGTTAAATTTTTATAACTATTCACATACATAATTAGATAGTTTGGGAGCTATCATCGCAAATTGTGCCTTATTAATCCTTTTGAGATATAACAGAAAAATGTATTGTGCGCTTGCTTCTTCTTTTAAAGGTTTATAGAAAAGTCTGTGATTACGTTTGTCCATTTTTTTAAGTTTAAACTATAGTAAGTAGTATTCATAGTATATATATTACAAACCGGTTATTCTCGTGTCTTATTCTATTATACCCACTTATTCATGAGCTCTTCAAAATATGATAACTTTTTAACAGAAAACAACATTATGTTTAACTTTATTATTCCTTATACCATGTATGTTAAAGGAATATCTTGAAAACTATCGCTAAATGGGCGTGAATTATGTACGGGTATTACTAATAATATATAAGACATAATTTTATTTACCGCGCGAGGGCGGGGTGATATGCTGGTAAATTTATAAAACTCATTTTCTCTAACATTCCGAGGCGAGCGACATTTTAAAATACATGCTCAAAAATATTCAGTTCATTTTTTGGCAAGATTATATTCTTTCTTTCTTTTTGATCAGCTCTGTAATTGCATTTGACATGATAAATAATTAAAGAGTTTTTATAAAAATTTGTCCATTGATAATAAGGAGGAAGCAAATGAGACTTCTTTCTGTATTTTTAATATTTTAATGATTTAATCTTGTATATATACATTTTTCTGAATTTTGGAAACAGCTCCTAGTATTTTCATGAAATTCAGCATTTGGGGGTTTTGGAAATCGATAGGTTTTATTTATAAAAATGTAGTCTTTTCCTTTTTTTTTGACCCTGAAAAAACTGCAATTTTACGAGAAAACAAAGGTTAATTGCGGTGTCAATTTCAAATATCAATACAAAAAAATTATACTGCGATTCACAACGGTAAATGTCACGAAACACTAATAAATAGTATACAAAGTTTATAGTTTCTAATACTAAGAATTACGTGGTAGTAGTAATGTGGCGTAATATACAAAAATCACTCAATGGCCGCTCAGCATTATCACTCGCTGAGCCAAATAGATACAACTATTTGGTTCAGCAACATGAATATAATCGCTGGAATCTATGCAAAATACGTTTGCTCTGATAGCCTTCTCCCCATTTTCCATTTTAATACAAGCTCCATCTTGTATGTTTGTAATATTTTGTGCCTTTATTACACTATATTTTCTGTATTGTTTTTTTTTTGTATTCCCAATGGAAAACGGTTTTTTTATACTAGACTAGTTATCGCCAGCGACTCCGCCTGCGTGAAAAGATTGAAACCGTAATATAGTATTTTGATAACCATAAAAATGCTTAAAGTGGGTTATCCTTAAAAGCTAGACATATGCTGTCGCAGACTTTAATTTAGGACTATTAGAGGGTAACAATTTTGTGATACATGATTTTGATTAACTTTCATCGTTTACTTAGCCCACGCAAGGAAAGCTTTGAATTTTGCCGTTTTCGTAATATTTTTAATGCTACTCTTCTCCTATTCATCTTAGCGTGATGTTATACAGTCTATAGATTTTCTCGATAAATGGACTATCTTACACTCAAAGAATTTTTCATATCGGTCCAGTAGTTCCTGAGATTAGCGCGTTCAAACAATCAAACAAACAAACAAACTCTTCAGCTTTATATATTAGTATAGTTGTATCACTGGTGTAAGGTAAGTCGTCCCACCGTGTGGTATCCGGTTTAATAGTATAGACCACCCTCTTGCTTACCGAGATGTCGTAAAATACGGCTGAGGTAAGTTGACGTCAGGCAGGCGGCCGGTCGTAAAAACGCAGCCAAATCATGTGACAGCATGTTTATAATATATTGTGACGACCCCACTTAGAGTGGGAAAAGGAGGATATATGTTATCACGGGTAATAACGGTATAAGTATTAATTTTGCCAATTTTCACCAACACTGGTCTAGTGGATTGTAAAAGTCTTACAGACCGGCAGAAAGACAAATAGACTTTCGCGTATTATAATATTAGGTATGGATGTTTTTAGAATTACCGTAGCTACGTGTTACGGATATTAGAAACGATATTGTCAGTTAAAAATAAACAGCACAAAATGTATTCCACTTTTGTATACAATACTAAATGTAATATTGAAATATTACTAATTTTAGTATGTAATATAAAAAACAACTCGGAAAACAATCATATTAACTAACTATACATCCTTCGACGCTTTATCACAATTACACGGTTGATTATTGTCAAAATTGAAGCGATGACGGTTGGAGAATCCGAAATTAATTACAACATTCATTTAAATAATTTATAGAATTAGGCGTTACTTTGCGGAGATCCATAATACAAAAGTAATAATAAAATTATTTTGCTATAATCCGCGATGAATTATAGCAAATCTTCATCGCGGATTATAGCAAAATAATTTTATTATTACTTTTGTACCATTCATTTATTTCAAAAATATAAATCGTTAGCTATTGAAAATTATTACCATTTATATTTCAGTTTTTGATGTTTAAATAACAATATCTGGGTGACAGAGTCCTTCTCGGAATTTTTTTTACAAAACAAAAAAGAAACTCCAAAAAATAAAGAAAAAATAATAGGATAGGTGGGTCTCGATCCTAGGTATTTTCATTTCTCGCGACCCGTTCTCGAATAAGTTACGCTGACTTGACAGTTAATGGCAAAAATTCAATTTTAGTATTTTTAATGCCCAAAAACAGGGATAAAATGATTTTATTACATAATAAAACCTAGCTGGATCAAATTTTCTCCCCCAAAACCCCCTACATGCTGAATTTCAGTAAAATCGTTGGAGCCGTTTCCGAGATTTCGAAAATATATATGTACATACAAGATTAACTCATTTAAATATTCAAGATTTAATACTTATTTTTCTTTCTCGATCTTCAACCAAATGTCTTCTTACTAGCGTATATATCTAGGGTGTACAGGGATGAAATAGTTATGACGTAACAAATTTGACTTTAAATTTGATCGTTACTCCGTGTTAGTGAGATTACAAGGAAAAAGTAACTCATTCGGCTTATTTATGCGATGATGTATTGTGTTTGTAGTTACATATATGCAATATTGTGTCTGAAACAATCATCATCCTCCTGCCATCCCACTCTAAGTGGGGTCAGCACAACATGTTATAAACATATTGTCACATGATTTGGTTACGTATTTTACGATCGGCTTCCAGCCTGATTTATACTTACCTTAGTCGTATTTTATAACACGTCAGTAAGAAAAACGGTGGTCTATTCTACCCAACCCGATACTACACGGCGAGTCAGCTCACCTTAGTCGCGTTTTACGACACCCCGGTAAGTTATCAGGGTGGTCTATTTTACTTGATTAACTTGAAACAATAAAGGTGAAATTTGCTCCAATTTAACTTTCAGGATAAAAAACCTGTTTTTTCTTTGGGAGCAAAAAAAACGATACATAATTGAGGGTATTTTAGTAATTAAAGATAAAAATACGAAGTCGCAAGTACCACTAGTATTTAAATAAATGTAAATACGAATCTGTTTCGAAAAAGAGTCCTTGACGTACTTACAATGCCGTGAAATGACCGTGTCACTGTCACCACATATTTGCCGCCATTAAGCCATGTGCACACTGATAACAGGCACCGATGTTTAGACATGTCAACGAGCAATATATTTTTACGACGGTAAAACCCTTCATCTTGTTTCATAAAATTGATTATTCATAAGTTCCAGTAAATAACGCTACTAGTGTAATAAGATAAGATAGCAGCGAGTACGGGTTTATTTAGCACTAGAATTGAGTATGATGCCTGACTGAAAAGTTTCTAGATTAAAATAGACTATCGAATTTAATGATCTATATACATCTGTAGGTATATATAAAACTGAATCTATCATGATCATCCTCCTGCCCTTATCCCACTCTAAGTGGGGTCAGCATAACATGTTATATACATTATTTGAACAGCAGTCCATTTTAAACTTTGAAAGTTATTATCATTGATAGTTTTTTTTTTATTTCAGTCGTTTTAAATGTTATGACACATTTAACTTACGTATGAGAAAGACCAAATAAAAGACCAAGTAAAAAATCTGTAATACAGACATTTTACTACTGCGTTTTATGTTGTATGTAATTAATTCAATGAATTGTAGTAAAGTATATAATCATAATAAACTCCTAATCGCAATCACTTTTCGTTTATCAATTTATTTAAACATATTTTAAAACTATCAAAGATGTTTACTTGAAATTTAAACTCAGGTCGACTTAAAGATTCACGCTCTCCATCAACTAAACAATCAGGGCTTACCTGTGATTAATACAACAGATACTAGAATGACTTACTATATTGCAAAATCTACAAAACAATACAGTTTCTATAGACTTATCATCATTCAGGACGTTTGATAAGGTGATCTTCATATTCCGAGTATATTTGATAAACTTCGATAGCTCTGTCGAAGTGGACAGGTATTATTGTCCAAAATGCTTTGTAGGTACTTATGTCTGTCAAATATAGCTTTATCTGTAATAATATTGGAATGTGTCCTTGATACAGATGAAAAATATTGATGAAAAATAATATGATATATCTTTCGAGGGGGTGATTGGTGGAATGAGTTATTAGAAAGGAAGTTAGAATAAGTTATTAGGAAGAGTTATTAAAACTTATGTGTGTAATTAAAATTTATCACACGCTTTTCGGTGAACGCATAACATCGTGAGGAAAGCTGCATATCTCCGGAAAATTCAAGGAATATGTGTAACCAAACAATCCGCGTTGGAGCAGCGTGTTAGGTCTCAGCTCTAATCTTTCTCTCCAACAAATGGAGAGAGGAGGCCTGTACCCAGTGAGATAGTAAAATGCATTTAATTTTAATAAATTACGATTACATGTTAAATTAATAATATAATCTTTTCCGCACACTTTTTTTTTGTCTATGCCGCAAGTTTAAGTTTTTGGTTCCAATCCCGTAGAAAAATATATCTATATTCGATATGATGATTTTTATTGCAAATTGTTCATGATTGCAGTCCCTTCATTCTTTACTAATGTTCCTTCGATAACCATAATATGAATAGGTTCATGCCCATTATTTAATATAACACGTATCCGTACTGACATAAAAACAATAGATCGTTATAGTTATAAAAGAAATAGATATAGACACAAAATAGATATAAAAGGGATATATTCTATCGAAATCTGTATAAATATGAATCTATAAAATTTTAGCGACAAAATTATTTCAAAGGAAAAAATCATTTAATATATAAAAAATTAACTTAAAATTTTAATTTATCATATTATTAATATACTGAAACACTTAACTGTTATTAAAAAACAGACAGAGATTATCGTCTACTTTATATAATAATAAAGAAGTAAATAATATCCTACGACAAAAAAAAATCTTAAATCTTTTATACATACAGAAAAATTATCGTATTATCGTTCACCGACAATTAAATGTATTGATAATTTTATTTATTTGTTTCTGAATTTTTGAACCGGCTCCAACGATTTCATCAAATTCAGCAGGTTTAGCTAGGTTTTATTAAGAAAAAAAGGTTTTTTATCCCTGTTTTCAGGCACTGAAAAAACTGCTATAATTTTAGTGAAAAAGCAAAAGATACTTTCACTCTCAATTGCAAAGTCGTGATTGCTCAATTGGCTAACGGATGCAGAATACTAGCATTAATCCTAGATAAAATCTTTTTTATATTTTTACTTGTATTTTTTTATTTATTAAAAAAAATCAAGCACGACTCGGTCGCCCAGATACTTCGTTTTTAAATGACTTCATCGTTACGTAAAGCATCAATCTACAAATAGAACAACTTCTAACTTCTAAGATTACTTATATTAACTTCATTACACAGAATACATAACCCTCATATACAAATGTGTTGCGATAAAAAGGAATACCGTGTTTTCAAGTGAATAAGATTTACAATAGAATTTTTAAATATCTTGCGGGTATTTAAAAAATAACTATGCATGTCACTTTTTATAGGTGTCACTTCCTACTCCTACAGTTTGTTTGTATTTTCTCGCGTTCATCATTATTAGTCCACCAAGAAAAATGAACAAATAAACCTAAGATCACATAATTAAATGAAATGCCACAGTTTTTGCGATAGTTATTCAGTTGCAGCTAACCTAAATAATGACTGTTGAGGCACATATTACCGTTACTAGAACGATTAGGCCTGTATTATCAGTTAAGTAGTCTAAATGAGAATTTGTGATAATATATGTGAATGTATATTTATGTGCTAATTCATTGTTATAGGTTTAGACTTCTTAGAACATGGGGCGGACTTCGAAGCCGCAATTTCGGCTACCGGTACGTCAAAAACTTTTTTTTACTATAAGCGAGACTGAATATTTTTTGAAATAGATTATTCTTTGTAATATAACTTTGAAACAAGTTTGAATAAAGTATTTACATTTCATGCGTTCACTTAATGGATTTTGGTAAGTAAATTTAATTTGAAGATATGTTATTAAAATTATATCGACAGAATAATTGATGCAAGTTTTGTTTTTGCTTTTTATGTATGTATTTAGTGATATTAGACGAAAATAATAGAAGATCGATGATATACATAATTTATTTATTTATGTACAACAAAAAACATTGGAAAAACATTATAAATGTGCAATATGTATGATATTATGTATATTTACTTGTTTAACTTGTAGAATTTGATTTACATGGTTTAATAGTCAATTTCCAAAAAATGTACATATAATTCAGTAATATTTAAAATATTTTTATGTATGTTGCAATATATGTATGTGAAGGTGGAATCATGCAAGTTAAATTTGCCCATTTCCGGGGTCTGATTGTGCTGAAATTTTATATATTGGACCAGTCCCGATGACAATGCATGTTTATGCTAAACATGACCTAATGCTGTTGCCAGGATTAGCTCCAGACGAGGGAACTGCTTAACTTAACTTGCTTAACTGAGTAGGGGCATGAAATTTTAAAAAAGTCTTGTTAAAAGCATTTTTAACTTGACTAGTTTAATCTAAATTTCTAGGGCATATGATAACTACGAACGTGATGATAAACTTTAACTAATCTTTCCTTTATTCTTCTTTAAAAAGTAAAGTAGCGGCCTATTACTCTCCCGCTGCTGGGAATAGGCCTCTTCTCTCCGTTTTTGGAGAGAAGGTTGGAGCTAAGACCTAACGTTGCTCCAATGCGGATTGGTAGGTTACACATATCTTCAGAATTCTCTAGAGATATGCAGGTTTCCTCACGATATTTTCCTTCACCGAAAAGCGTGTGATTAATTGCAATTATCAATTAGACACATAAGTTTTGACAGAAAAAATCATTGGTGTCTGCCCGGGGTCTACCCGTGAGCTCCTCGAAAGAGTCGCACGGTGTTACCGCTGTGCTATCACAGCTTATTATTCTTCTTTACTAATGTTTTTTTCGTCTGCTTAGGTTTCGGCCGCTTCCATTTCTGTCTCTTGGCGATCACGGGTCTGATCTACGCCAACACAGCCATCGGCATTACCATAGTATCGTTCGTGCTGCCCGCCGCGACATGTGACTTTCGCATGACATCTGCTGATAAAGGCTGGCTTACAGCGGCTCCTATGTTAGGTAAGTATCTTGTAGTAAAATATTTAAAGTGTTAAGTATTAGAATGTGGTTTAATCTATAATATATCAATAGTAATCTAGTCTAGTAGGAGTTTGAAAGCGGCCGATCGCAGACATATCGACGCATTCGAGATGTGGTGCTGGAGGAGAATTCGAATAATACCGTGGACGGCTCACCGTACTAATAAGTCGATACTAGAGCAATTGCAAATACAAAAACGACCATGTCAATACAATGGTTGCCTTCGCCGCATCTTTGAGTTCTTTGGTCACATCGCACGGAAAACAGGCGACAGCCTCGAGAAGCTGATCCGTCTAAGATTCCGTGATTGATCACGATCCCCAGCGTTGGGGAAATCGACTAGAGGAGGAGTAATCTAGTCATAGTAATGGTAGCAAGTCATACTTAGAAGTATGACTTGCAACCACTCTTTGTAGCATTAGTCGTAGAGTTATTATACTTGTAGGGAACAATTTCTGAAATGTGCAATATTACAATAAAGAGTATTAAATACCAAGCAAATTAGGGTGATCTATCTGTCTTTCTTCTTTATGTGTGATTAGACGAAGATGAAGTATACGAGTTTCATCCTCCTGCTCTTATACCATTCTAAGTGGGGTCGACACAACATGTTATAAATATGTTGCCACATGATTTAGCTACGTATTTTAAGACCGGCCGCCTGCCTGACGTCCACTCACCTAAGTCGCCTTTTATGACACCTCGGTACGAAATGACGGTGGTCTATTCTACTCGGGCGGATATCACACGGAATCTATAATATATATCTCATAATAAATAAAAATCCCAAATTAAATTATGCATTTACGCTAATCTCCAAAGCTGCTTAACCATTTTCAGTGAAATTTTGAAAATGTAGTGTAAATTTGTTTGATCCAGTTTGGGACAGGTTTAATTTAGACCGGCTAAGTTGCATTGTTATTTAAGAATTAGCATTATATTGCAATTAGTAGACTTGTCAACAGAACTGTCAAGAACTGTAAATAACGCATAAGTTATTCTGAAAGTTCTCAGTCGAAAGTAGTGATAAATCGAAATATATATCAGACACTTGAATAAAAATAAATTGTCATTTAAACTTACAATGCACCTAAAAAAATTATTAATAAACAAAGATTTGCTATTTTTGATTTAGCTTAATTTTGTGATGAACTCGATCTTGCTATCTAAAACAAATTATAGGTATAGCTTACTTTTTGATTCCTCGTTATTTTCCAATCTATTTTCTGCGCCATTATCTTCCGGAAAATAGTGAGATTCCCATTATAATATAATAGTGGCGTTATTATCGAGTGGTGATATATCAAGTGGCATTCGACTCGATTTATTTATAATCATAAATTTACCAACAATTTAACTGCGTCATAACCAATACAAACATCAAGCAAATTATTGCAAATCAAGGATTTTAACTAATCACTTACCTGGACGATGAGTAATAGGTTAAAATCCTATTTATATCACAATAGTATTTATATATAATACAATCTATATATTATTACTCATTACTTCGTATGTCTAGAATTATTATGTCAATTTTTATTTTTAATATTTCTCCAACCTCCAATATATGTCTAGAAAATTTATAGAACTAATGTTTATAAATTTTAGCAGATTCAGTAAGAAAACATAATTAAAGACAGTTATTTTCGCACTTTCACTCAGTTAATTTTTTTGCTATTAGATTTTAGAAAAATCTTGCAGGCAAAAAAGCTTCAAATACGTAAACACAGTACCGTAAATTTGAAACTATATACGAGTATCTATCTATTTAGCTTCGAGTATTTAGCGGTTAGGTAAATCTGTAAACTGCCTAATTCGTTGGGAATCATATACTAAGTAACCAGCAAAGAAAAAGAAGAAAGAAGGATTTACTTATATCTTAGATTAACTATCTTAGATTAACTTATGTTATATTTTAATACTACTGCTTCTTTAATTTATTATTTGTTAATAATTGACATTGACAGATATTGTTGAGACTAATAATATTAGAGCTCCATTAGCTAGCTTCACCATAATAATTCTTTCCTCGTCTTTCCAAATCAAGAAGGTATAACAACACTGTAGTCTTATCATCGTAAAACTATCCTCTGCGCCCAAAAATTAAATGACTGGTTTCCAACTTATATTCATAAACGCGTTTTTGCACTATGTGATGAGTTGAGCATTTTTAAATTTATCATTATAAAACTAATATTGTCATCATCATCCTCCTGCCCTTATCCCACACTAAGTGGGGTCGGCACAACATGTTACAAACATGTTGTCATATGATTTGGCTACGTATTTTACGACCGGCCGCCTGCCTGACGTCAACTTACCTGAGTCGTATTTTACGACTCCTCGGTAAGAAAGAGGGTGGTCTATTTTACTCAACCGAATACCACACGGTGGGTCAACTTACCTTAGTCGCCTTTTACGACACCTCGGTAAGAAATGAGGTTGGTCTATTCTACTCAGCCGGATACCACACGGCGGGTCGACTTACCTTAGTCGCCTTTTACGACACCTCGGTAAAAAATGAGGGTGGTACTATTCTATTAAGCCGGATACCACACGGCGTTTTTAAATCTAATATTGAATTTTTATGATTTTTTAGGTATGGTAATCGGTTCATACTTCTGGGGCTGTTTAGCGGATACAAAAGGTCGTAAGATTGTGTTGGTGTCAACACTGCTACTCGATGGATTCATTGGGATATTTTCTTCATTCGTACAGATATTGCCTATTTTTATGGCCTGCCGATTCGTTAACGGTTTCGCGTAAGTATACATCTCATTGATTTTTTTTCTTTCGACTTATAAACGTCGACCTATGACGTAGATCTCTTTGAAGGATTTTTACGCTGAGCAATCTTTTGCCGCTTTAATCCAGCGGGCCTAATGATAATTGGTCTAGCAAAACTTCCTTTTGCAGTGCGGGAACCCTACTCCGAAACCGAAACTATCATTTGTTATTAAAAATTCAGTATAGGAACCGGATTATTCAGTGTATTTCTATTTTCGACTTGATCATTACTTCCTATTACAAATATTTCACAAAGGTTATGCAATTGACCACTTTAGTCCCTATCTCACTTGATCTATCGAGTGACCGATTCAAAAATATTATCCGACAACCCACTTTTGAACATACAGTTTTGTGCTTATAATTTTTAGTACTTTCGTACTCAATTTCGTATTAAAATATTTTTGGAAATCTTATTAGCCTAAGCTTTTTTAATATATAATCTTTGCGATATATGTGCAAATTGTGAGTTTAAGAACCCAACCGCATTACCTCTCCTCTTTACCCAGAATAGACATACTTCTTTTTAGTAAAATCTTTGGAGTATTTCTTTGAGTTTGGAAGGTTTATAAAAAAATTATATCACATAAACGAATAGTACCTGGAAAAATGAAATCAAAAATATAAAAAAGATTTTATCTGGGATCGATCCTAGTTTTATAAATTCGAGATCGACCGTTACCCAATTGAGCTATCATGACTTTGCAATTGATAGCGAAATTATCCTTCACTTTCTAATAAAATTATAGCAGTATTCAGTGCCCGAAAACAGAGATAAAACCACATTTTGCTTAACAAAACCTAGCTAGATCGATTTTTCCCCCCAAAAATGAAATTTAGCATGTGGGGGACATGCTGAATGTCATGAAAAATATATATATACAAGATTAACTCAGTTAAATATTAAAAATTAGTCATGTCTTAATCTTAAACAATGATTATTTAATTACAGGGTTGCAGGCGCTATGGGAATCTGTTTCCCTTACTTGGGCGAGTTTCAGCAAACTAAGTACAGAGAGAAGATCCTATGTTGGATGGAAATGTTTTGGACCCTGGGTGTCATCATACTACCGCGTAAGTCCTGCCTAATGAATAAGTTGTATAAGAGAAAAGGCAGTTGACAAAATTAAACAAATGTATCTTTTTTTTTAATTTAAACTATCGTTAGTGGTATTCATAATTTTTATAATAAAATTCCACAATCTATTTTTGGCTTGCCTTTACTCAAGTTCAAAAAGCAATTAAAAAAACAATTATTCATAAAGCTTATTATACTGTTGATGGTAAGAAAGCTTGGATTTAAATTGCGACCAACTACGCATTAGATTATATTGTAAATTTTTTAATTTGTTTTTAATTAAAAGTACATTATTGCAATACTGAATTTTGAAAATAGTGACCGCCGAGTTTCTTGCTAGTTCTTCTCGGTAAGAGCATCTTTCCGAACCAGTCGTAGCTTCATTGTAATTTGACGATTCGAAAGAGCTTGTAAAAGCCAATTTGAATAAAGAATTTTTTGAATTTCAATTGTTTGAATTGAGACTGAAAGAGCTTGTTAAAGCCAATTTAAATAAAAAATTGTTTGAATTTGAATTTAATTAATGTATAGAAACAGGCTAGACTCACGTCTTATTTTATCGAATGAGCCCGACTAGTTTCAAGCCCAGGCAGTTCCTGACACGATAACGCGGCGCATAAAGTTCATGAATAAGATTCCTGAATGGTTTTGAAAGTTGTAATTTCGAATTAATTTTTTTATTCCAGTGATTGCATGGGGCATTATTCCGATCCAGGGGATCCGTATCGAAAGCGGACAATTCTCCTACGATTCCTGGAATTGGTTCGTAGCCGCCTGCGGTGTTCCTTCACTGCTCCTAGGCTTCTGGCTATTGACTTTCCCTGAGAGTCCTAAATTCATGATGGAGTGTGGCGATTACGATGACGCTCTCGCCTGCCTCAAGAGTATCTACAAGCAAAATACCGGAGATGACCCCGATAATTACCCTGTAAGTTAAATTACATGTTTGACTATCATAGGTGAACAATGAGATGTAGAAAGTTACATTTCATTGTTTACCGTTAAGCTGTCGCTGGTGTTGGTGGCGGATTAGTTTAGTTTAGGGCATGGTTGTCACTGAAAACCAGTGTTAGCGGCTACCTCAACGTATACTGAGTGTTGTTCCTTTTTGCAACGTCACATTTCTCTGCATAGGTAGAATTTTTAATTTTATGTTGTCTATTCTATAACTGTTATTCTTATTCTATAACTGTTATTCTGTAGGGAAGGTGTGACAGTTTTCAATAAAAGGTTTTTGATTTGTTTTTGATATTTAAAAATATAAAATCCCGATAAAAATCTCTATGTTTAAACACGTTGATTGCAACTTGACCTTTGTAAGCCCTCTTTAAAGAAACTTTGTACTTTTAATTAAAATTTTAATATTAAAAATATGACAGTCTTAGACATACGTCTAAGAATCCTGGATGTGAAAATATTTTTCCCCATAGTATACAAAGAATCTTAAATTATTCATCCTTCTATACTAATATTATTAATGCGATATGCTGTTTATCTGTCATGCTTTTACGGCTAATCTGCTAAGCAATATTGAGGGATTTTTTTAAATTGCAGTTTATATACTGAGCTTACATATAGAATTACAAATCCTGATTTTCCTTTTAGAAACATGAAAAAATATATAGTACATAATTCAGGTTATTTTTGTGTTTAAAATGACGCAGACATTGTCGCGGATACAGCTTCTAAGAGTAACTTGAAATATACCATTTATTCTCCTTTCTAGATCAAAAGTCTTAAAGAGAAAGTCCGGACTATATCAGTGGCATCTCAAAATTCTCAAAAATCAGTAAGAAGCTTGAGTATGCGTAAGCCAAAAGACTTGAAGCGTCTTTTCAGTGAGATATGGGTCCAAACTAAAGCTCTATGCAGGGCCCCCTACCTCAAATATACAATACTCACATGTCTTATCCAGTTTGGCTTAACAACAAGGTAAAGTATCGAAACTAAGATTTTTAAACAATATATATGTTATTTTTAAATTGGAAATTGTCACCTTTACTTTCTAGGTATATTAAAAATAATATATAATTATTTGTTGAACACACAAAGGTTAATTAATACATCTCCTTTTGACTAAGCCAATATTAACACTAAGTTATGCTAAAATTATCCTTTGCGCTCAAATTAGGCCACTAGGAAATATCAGACATTAAAATTTCATAACTTTACGTTTCTATGAATGAGAAATTTATAAAAATCTAAAAGCAAAAGTATAAAATCTCAACAGTTAATTCATGCTACCATCATCATTTTCTTACCCTTATCCCACTCTAAGTGGGGTCACAATATGTCTTCTTCTTCCATTCTCCTCTATCATTCGTCAGCTCTGATGCCACTCCTTTAACATGCATATCATTTTTCACACAAACCATCCATCCACATTCATATTTAAAACTCTTTTGCTCACATGATTTTCATCCCTCCAGCTAATTCATACTATAAAAAAAATAAAAATTTAGTGATATAGTAACTAATTCTTAAAATGTTTAATGTCAAAATTTCCATCAAAATATAAATATGTCTGGTGAAAATAAAAATGACTATCGTATATTTCAGTTACTACACCCTCATGATCTGGTTCCCCGAATTGTTCAACCGTTACGAGGAGTTCGAGCATCGTTTCCCGAACACGTCCGCGTCCGTGTGCGATGTGGCCAGTATCGTGGTGAAAGATGGTGAAAGCACTGATCCCTACGACTGCGAGAAGATTATCGACCAGAGTGTGTACACTCACACGCTGATCGTCGGTCTCGCCTGTATACCAACATCGCTATGGTTGCCGCTTTGTGTGCACAAACTTGGTGCTAAGTTCTTCCTTAGTAAGTTTCTTGAATACTATCGATTATTCTAACACATTATATTTATTAGGTAGATCCTTCTAAGGGTGGTATGGTTTAGACAAATTCTTGAATGGCGACCCCGCACTAGAAAACGCAGCATCAGTAGACCCCCTATGAGATGGACTGACGACCTTAAAAATGTCCCGCGAATAAATCTAAGTCTAGCAGTGGGTGTTTAAGGTCGGAAGATGATCTAGCTTCGAAACCAAGTTTCATATAATTACGTTATAGCAAAACAGTGACCGAAGACTTGTAACAGGATAACTTTAATTTGGTTCTATTTCATAAACATTCGCCTTTAACTTTCATCTATACTTCGGAGAGCACGTTAAATCGACTTTTCGGTTATAATATATAATAAATAGTCATTGACTTACTCATTTTTTATTTTTCCTGTATATACTCAGTCACGTTTTTATGCCTAACGACATATCAGAGAAGACAGTTGCTGAGTGTAAAGATACCTATGAGTCGCATATGCAGATTCTGGTTACATACAAAATATACTAAGATGGATAAGAAATATGCGAATATTTCAATAAATATGATATACGATCTCGAGCCGTTGGAATCCGACCCAAAGGATTATTTTTTCAGGATGTTACGAGTATATTCTAGTGGCACAGTCCGCTTACATTGTCCTGTAATATGAGGCATTTTGAAACTACTATCGCTTTGCCTCCTTGAATGATGTCAGTAACCCTAGAATAATTTTTAAATCACAAAAGAAGACGTACGTCATTTCAGTTTTCATCACGAAGAGGCAGTCTAAACAATGCTGTTATCATAGCCTGTTGTATTTATAGCACTTATTCATATTTGACTAGGGTTTGAGTATTGGCTCAAGAATCGTATATATATTTAAGTGTTTTAAACATAAGTGTTTTATTTCAGTTTTCTCATTGGGAGTTGCCGGCGTTGTAACTGTGGGTCTTTATTTCGTGCAAAACTCTACCCAGAACTTGGTACTGTCCTGTATATTTGAAGCTCTCACCTCACTGGCCATCAGTCTTGTGTTTTGTGTTCTCGTCGATCTATTCCCTACGAATCTTAGGTAAGTTATTGATAATTATAGACTTTATCACAAGACTAAGAACGTCTTAAAGCAAATTACTAAGAAATGTACGAACGGTTACAACATGTGATCCTTGCAAAGAATTCGAGGGTCAAAATCCGGGCTTTTTTAATTTTCCTTCCATGCGCCTTTCAGTGAGTAAAAACATAGTAAAGGAAGCCGCACACCCATAGAATAATCTAGAATATGTGTAATAAGCCAGCTTTGAACAGTTTTATCGGTGTGAGCTCCTATATTTCTATCCAAAAAGAGAGGATTGATTTTTGCCAAAGTGTGAGATAGTAACAGATTACACATTTTACTTTATAAATGTATGCATATGCTTATTGGGTAAATATAGCGTCATTTTAGTTGCTATATACGTCACAAATACATGATGATGACATGATAGCCATATGTGCGGTAATCGGTGATCGCGGCCAAAAGCCACGGAAAAATATCATTGTGTTTTCTTCAAAAGTTTTAACTGCGTAACTGATGTTTAAAATGTAATTAATCTCTCTCGCGAAGGACTTAAGAACTTTGCCCCGCGGCAAATCAGTAACAGGACGCTACTTGTAAATTGTAATACTTTTTTTACAGGGTAATGGCTGCAGCACTTTCGCTAACAGCCGGTCGAGGGGGAGGTCTCATAGGCAACTTGTCCTTTGGTTACCTAATAGACATCAATTGTGTTATACCTATTGTAGTCTTCTCAGCATTCCTGTTTAGTGAGTATTTTAGTTTTGATATTGTTCCATCACCAATCCCTATGATATCCGGTTGAGAAGAATAGACCACTCTCTCTCTTACCGAGGTGTCGTAAAAGGCGACTAAGGTAAGTAATACGTCAGGCAGGCGGCCGGTCGTATAAATACGTAGTCAAATCATGTGACAATATGTTTATAGCATGTTGTGCCGACCCCAGTTAGAGTAGGATAAGGACAGGAGATGATGGTATTGTTTCATCATCATTCTCCTGCCCTTATCCACTGTAAGTGGTCGGTTATGTTATAAACATGTTGTTACATGATTTGGCTACCTATTTTAAGGCCGGCCGCCTGCCTTACTTCATTTTAACTTAGTCATCTTTTACGACACCTCGATAAGAATGAGGGTGGTCTATTCTACGCAGCCGGATACCACACGGCAAAATATTTTTTTAACATATTAATAGCATTTTTTTTCTTTCTGTTTATCACAATGAATATTATTAACGAACTTCCTTTTGCAAATAGTAATGTACACATTTTAGGTATGTTTTATTACGTTCTATTCTATTTTACTTTCAGTTGCTGCAATACTTTGCTTCTTCTTGCCAAAGACAGGACAAGAAGCTCTCGACTAGATCCAAAGTACTTTCTACTATTAGTGCAATTAGAACTTTCAATGTAGAAATCATAAGTGTCGTCACTTGGAAGAAACGGTTGGGGTTCTGTTATTCCCCTATTAATATTAGGCCCAAACAAAAATAAAATCGATTAAGAGTCAAGAGCAATGTAATATGAATTGAAACCAAATATTTTTATAGTACAAATTCTGTATATCGCTTTGTGCAAAGCGGAACAAAGAATTTGAATTTAGAGGTTGCAATTTTGTTGCATTTTTTTATGTAACGTCAAACAATGATTTGATTGAGTTACAAGTTCATTAAATATTTTTATGTTGTAAACAAACTCGGAGTATCAAGAGAATGTCCGAGATTCAATGAATGCCAAATAAAAAGGATGCGAATAAAAGCTCAGCGGTACAGGATGTGTGAATAGTGTGAATAATTTTTAATGAATAAAAATTGCATGATTTATTTGAAATGAACGAAGTGAAATTCCAATTTGAAGAGATTAAGTAGCTAATTCAATTCATTAAAATCTACACCAAATTTTAAATTATGATTAAATGTGATTAAATTGAGAAAGTGAAATTTTTCTGCTTATGGTAAATTATTTTAAAAAAAGCAACATTTGATTTTATCATCAGTATTATTGAAGTAGATTGCCTTAAAATACGTCGAAATAATTGTATTTGAATGAAACGTTAATAGAAAATGATTATATAATGGGTCATAATATAAATGCCGACTCCAGTGGCGTCAGATTCCCAAGGGCATGTACATAATAAGATGTAAATATGTGGACTAAGTATTCTTATTTATTCGTCCGTTACGGCCTTCGCTGTGTTGAGCGAACTTTGTACTGCGTATGTTCAATAAGCAAGCATTTTTAAAGCAAAATATCACAAATAAACCGGCAGTAGATATTGCTTAAGCGGAGTGTACCTTTTTGATGATAAGCGTTCGCTTGCAAGCAACATCCGCTCAGCATAGCGTAGACCTTTAGATTATATCGAGTAGAGGCGGGAGTCATGTCCCAATCCGTTACAAATCACTGAAGCAGTATTCAATTATTGAATATGAGATTGAGCATCAGTATTTTAGAGTTGACTGTGTAATATAATGTCCTTAAATTATTATTATTGTTATTAAAGGTTAATTTGCCTTCTATAAAATTAATTGTTTTATTTATTATGTTGTTAAAACTTAAGTGTAATAAATAGTTATAATAAATATATGGGTTTGCTTATAACAACACCTTTATCTTACTAATAAATCCTGTTAATGCCAATTCCTTATCTGTCCACTTTTCCTTAGCGTCGTAGTACTAGTTAAGGGCAGCTTGATATCGGCTTTAGATGTACTGCGCAGTTCTTATATGTATAATTTAGTGGGTAACATTCAGTACGATCAATCCTTCGAAAATATTGCAAGCAAAGGTTTAGGTTCCAGTTTTACGACAACGGCGAGTTTACTAATCACACTCACAGCACATGTGAGAAATCAAGTCATTTTCAAAATTAAGTAATTAAAGTTCATTGACTAATATTATAACTTCAAGTATGACTCAATTGAAAAAGTGTATAGTTTCTGCTGAAAGTCTTTTTATTTACTTGGTCTTGAAATTCAAACAAGAGGAGGAATAACTTAAATTCAATTGCTAAATATTATTTGCTGTAAATTTAATAATTTATTATTTAATTTACTGAAAAATATAATAAATTCCTACTAATAATTTTTAAATTTTTTTTAAAAAAAATTTTTTAAAAATAATATACTATTAATTAAAATGTAACATTTTATTAGCAAAAGAATGTATTACTTATTTTTTTACAAAACATAGGTACATATACTTTAAAATAAAACTAATGTCAAATCAATAATTATTATAACAACAATTACATTATATTAATAAAGTTTACTCATGCTAAGTGCAAAATCCATTTTCACAAAATAAATTTTTAGCTTTTGGCGCGCGATATTTTAACACGGTGCTTTAAAAGCTTCGAATCGCGACAAAAAATATTTCACTTCATTAAAAACTAAAATCGTATGACGCGAAAAGGTTTTAGTCATAGAGTACTAGACTAGGGAAGGGCCTAAAATATAGAAATATAATATATAGAGAAAGCAAATGAGAGAGATATATCTGTCTCTCTTTGTTATGTGTGATTAGACAAAGATAAAGTATACGAGTGTCATCTTTCCGTTTATTATTTATTGTGTCACTATCACTTACAGGCCTGCCTATGGCTCCCCTATGGTATTTACATCACTATGGTTTTAGTGCGCAACTTTTTAACACTATATAAGAGACGACTAAATAAGATTTCTGTTACTAAATACACTGTCGTGATATAATCAAGTTGTTTTTATTACTACATTTCAATATGTTACATAGCAATGTAACATAGGTAGGAATAGTCCAGAATAGGAGCTGACCACCGAAGGCCTTCCCCGAAATTAGATAGATAGACAGATAGATGTTACATAGCATACAAAATCATGCAAAAAAATAAAATTTGTACGAAAATTAACTGACGCGACCTAATAAAAATTGTATCCCACAGATTAAAACATCCCATTTAACGTTTGTTCCAAAATCACAGCAGTGACTCTTTACAGTAGATAATATTAAATAAATAACAACTATTTTTATTATAACACATTATAAAAATAAAATAAATTTTACGTTTTATACCAAAAGAGAAAAAAATTACATTTGATTTGATTTACAGTGAACTATAACATTTTTCCAATACTTTTTTTTTTCAATTCAAATAACCATAGTGAAAGACTATGAACATAGTGAAAATATATGACCCCTTTACCCACCGTGAATGGGAACCGGAAATATTATAAGTCTGTGAAACTAGTAATCACGCTTTTGTGTCCCAGAAGCGTGATTACTACAGTTATTATACTTAGAGTAGGGTAGTAAACCTAAAATGTACCATAATACAATAAATAGAAAGCAAATGACTCTCATTTGCTTGTATGTTTCTTTTTTGACGTGACAGCGTCTTGAATTAGGTTGCTGCTTGGAGTCACTCATGAAAAAGTGTAACGCCCGCTCACATCTGTTACGATGAGTCACCGAACGAAAGAGAGGCCCGCCGGACTGGCGAATGCCTTGCGTCTCTCTCTCCATATTCATATCAATAAATATTCTACTGAGAAAAAGACGTTGTCACGTAAAATCATTGCCCGTAAAACCGACTTTACATGCAAGCGTTTTTTTTATGTGCGATCAGACAAAGATGAATAATATGAGTTTCATCTTCCCTCTCATATTTATTGACACACTCTCACTTACAGGCTTTGACTTCCCTAATCTAAGTATAATAAGTCTATGATCAAATGACATTAATATTGGATATATGTCCTTAAAACGTTACTTCGCTTAGACAATAGCAAATTTGCGGAGAATATTTTAGGTATATGCTTTTACTTTAAACAACCTCTCTCTCTCTATTTGTATAAAAGTATTATCTTACAAAGAAATATCCTTACAAAAACATATCCAATTATTGACTTTTGTTTTACGTTTAAACTGTTAGACGAAATGAATATCTTTAATGTATAGGAGGTTATTTTAATGTTATAAGCTTATACAGATAGTAGAATAACATTTTTAAACAAATATATTATTATCGCCTATCGTAAAATTTTATTAAGAATAATTTTAATTATGTGCAAGAATTTTTTTATTATATATTAAAAATAATAACAAATCCTATAATACAAAGTTGTTATGATAAATAAATGTAATTTTGAAATAGAATGAGCGTAAACGAAATGATTATCTTAAAAGTATTTATAATAGGCCGATAGACAAGAAAATAGTCATGTGACGATTAGGGTTGCCAATTTTTTATTACAAGAAATAAAGTATATTTAGCTCTAAAAAGAACAATAAACACTATTTTAGAATTTGAACATTATTTTATTTATTTAATATTTTCAATACATGTTTTAGATCGTCTCACACAATTTTAAAAATTTCATCACTCTATAAGTACTCTATTTACACCTTACAACTATTACATAGTTATTGTTTGTGGCTGTACATCACAGAGCTTTAGCGGATTAAACAAATAAAAATTAGGTGACTGTCTTAGTCTTACTAACACTTTTAGTATTTCCTTCAGGCTGAAAACAATATGTTGTATGCTTTATTTTTGTTTAACAGCAATAGTAGATTATGATAGTGTTGCATAATAAGGGTTCTTATAACACTCGTGTTATAAGACCAACTTATGTACAGTGTCATACACTACTTTATCTACTCTCATACTATAATACGTAAAACAATATTAATAAAAACCAAACTTTGTTTAAATATTGAAAAGATTTTTAAATGTCAAATGTTAGCGCCAAGGCGCAAACATCGATTGCGCACGCGTGTTGCGTCGCCGCGGACTCGTTCATTGAAACCTTTTTTTTTAAGGTAGAGGTTCAACCTCCTTGGTCCAGCTGGAGGTTGTATAGGTGTTTCGTTATGATTAAAAAGTTATATTATGATACAGGTGTTCATACAAGACCTGTATCGTAATAAAACTTTTTTTTTTTTGGCATGTACATAATGTTTGTTATAAGAATTTTGGTTTCAGTTTTATAATCTTTGTAATATAGTATCAGAAAAGATAAAAATTAAAACATATTGAAAAGCAGTATAATATTGTTTTTAACAGCATAGTTGGCAACCCTAGTCGCAACCAGACACTAAATATATACAATTATCAACGAGAAGTTTGGGCGGCGTTTGGCACTTGAGGCAGACCGAACTCATCCACTGGCACACCATCCTTGTTTCTCAAACTGTCTGCTCCAGGCTCTTTATCGGGTGCAGCTGGTGCCTTGACAACATCATCAAGGTATGATGTATCATCGTCAAGAGCTATTTCATCTCCTGAAACATTTGAGATCAAATTAAAGCATAAACAAAGCTTTATTGAAATACTAGCGGACCGTTCCGGCTTCGCACGGGTATAAAATATATAGCCCATGTCAGTCAGTGAACTCAGTCACTCAATGCCCTCCTCGCGGCATTTTAGATCTGTAATAACTTCGAAAATTTTCATCTAAATTATATGCTGTAAACGGCCATATTGATCTATATTAAATCAACAATATATTTAAGGTACTAAATTGGATAAGGAATAATACTGTATTGTTTAAAATTGCTTCGATAATAAGGCATTATTTTTCGGAAAAAGAATATGACAAAAAATTATATTGTGGGTTATTGATTACAGATAGACATATACCATCACGGAGTTTTCTGTCGACCTTTTCAAGGTGTACAAATACTTAGTACATTATTTTGATAAATCTCGTAAGGTTCAGCCTGCGTTTGCAATGTAAGCGGAAAAAAATGTAATTATTTACGACATCACATTAGAAACATCAATAATTACAGTATTCCTCTACTCTATATTGAATGTTATTTATAACCCTTCCTCATTAATCACTCTATCTATAAAAAAAAACCGCATCAAAATCTGTTGCGTAGTTTTTAAGATTTAAGCATACACAGGGATATAAGTGGACAGACACAGAAAGCGACTTTGTTTTATGCTATGTAGTGATATGAGCCCAAATAGTGATTCAAAAGTTCATATATTTTACATCTTCTATTGATTCAGAATATAGCTTCTAACTGAGAAAGATGACTTTAAATTTGTCAAAACGACAGTTGGATGGTCATCTCCAAACCTTTTCAACATTAATAAAGTAAATAATAAGCAGTAGGAGCAGCAGTTCCCGACCATGATAAAGGAGCATAATGAGCTCATGATTAAGGGCCCAGTGTTACCTTAAAACCAATTGGGCTGACAATAAGTCGTGAGTCAGTGTGTCGTGACCAGCTTCTATACATAAACTAGAAATACCACTCACAAACACAACTCACAAAACTTTGAATTAAAAAATTATAAGCAATTTAAAGAATAAAGTGTTGCCTCACAGTGCATAAATATAAGTTAATATTTATTATAATTACCTAGCCGTGTGGTATCCAGCTAAGTAGAATAGTACCACCCTCATTTCTTACCGAGGTGTCGTAAAAGGCGACTAAGGTAAGTTGACCCACCGTGTGGTATCCGGTTTAGTAGAATAGACCACCCTCCTTACCGAGATTTCGTAAAATACGACTGCGGTAAGTTGACGTCAGGCAAGCGGCCGGTCGTAAAAACGCAGCCAAATCATGTTACAGCATATTTATAACATGTTGTGCCGACTCCACTTAGAGTGGGATAAGGGCAGGAGGATATATATTTATTATAATTACCTAGAGCATCAAGCTCAGCTGCCAGTTCATCATCATCAATTTCTGGCATGCCATATTGACGTCCAAGTGCCTCTTGTACTTCATCTGCTTGTTCTAACATATCTGCTAGGTCATCGTTAACATCCTGAAAAACATATACATAATTTTGCTTATATAATGGTTATTATTTTTATTTGTAAGGAAAAAAGGTTTACGAGCAGATAAAATAGTTCACAAGTATAAATAAGAAGGAAGATACTTGACATCCATATTATATGATATTATAAATTCGAAAGTCTGTCTTTTAAATTTTCACAGCTTTCGAAGCAATACTGATGTTTGATACTTTTAATAGACTACAGTTACAACTAAAATGTTACCTCAATTTCATCTATATTAATTTTCTTAAATTCTTTCTTCATTGAGGATACACCATCTTTCATAGCAGCAATAGTTGTATGTGTGTCTTTAAGAGTTTGTGTTGCATAATTCGCCTGTTCCATGTTGAAGGATTGTGCACGTAAATTCTCCAGTTGTTGTTCATACCTGATATAATAATTATTAAAAGTGATATAATATTTCTGATAACTTTATATATATTATTATCTGATTTTAGAAATAAAATAGAAAATGCACTGATTTTTGTTTAATTTTTTTTTTCTTACTTGCTTTCTCTTTAAAATTTATGGTATGCTATTATATTATCTCAAATATATAGTATTTAAATGCAAACTCAGTAAATCATCATCCCCTGCCCTTATCCCACTCTAAGTGTGTCTGCACAACATGTTACAAACATGTTGTCATATGATTTGGCTACGTATCTTACGACCGGCCGTTTACCTGACGTGAACTTACCTTAACCATATTTTACGACTTCTCGGTAAAAAAGAGGGTGGTCTATTCTATTCAGCCGGATACCATACAGCGTAAATGTAAACTCAGTAAATAGAGTATCTTTATGACTAAATTTTTTTTTTCCATAATAGTTATCAATTAAATTTTTAAAATTTTAACAATACTTTTAAATTTTGACTTTTGCGTTCTTTTCATTGTTTATCACACTTTGTTATGGAAAACTGTGTTTGCCTAAAAGTGAAATTATGTGATATTATAACTAGCAAATAAGACTAAGTAATTATAAATAAATGGAATTTTGTCAATAGACCTTAATTTGATAAATAAATATGATTAGATAAATCTCCAGCAACCAGCAGTTCGAATGAAAGTAAATATGAACTAAAATATCATTACAAGTGAATTACACCAAGAATATAATAGAACATGAAATAAATAGTATTGTCTATTTTCTAATGACAAAACTACATAAGCGTTGCATCAGCTTACTTTGAACTATAGTAGCTGCCTATTACTATCCCACTGCTGAGAATAGGCTTCTTCTCTCTGTTTGCAGAGAGAAGGTTTGGAGCTAAGACCTACCACGCTGCTCCAGTGCGGATTGGTAGGTTACACATATCTCCAGAATTCTCTAGCGATATGCAGGTTTCCTCACAATGTTTTCCTTCACTGAAAAGCGTGTGATAAATTGCAATTATCAATTAGGCACATAAATTTTAACAGAAAAACTGTTTTATGTCTGCCCGGGTTTGAACCCGTGACCTCCTCGAAAGAGTCGCACAGTGTTACCGCTGGGCTACCACAGCTTATTTAATCTATCTACACTTTAAACTGGCTGTTCAGAATAGCAGATTCTGGATCGAATATATGTCTAAATCAAATACATACGTGTAATATTCAGCAACATTCTATATAAACGTTTAATCTTTTATAAGCATACTACATACATTTTTTTCTGCTTTAAAACCCGCATTGCTTTTTGCTTGACGGAGTTTTTGGCAGGACCTTCGCGCATCTTAGACATTTGATCTTTGTATTTCCTTAATTCTGTGTCCAGTTTTTGGACTTTTTGTTCAATATTATCCGCTCGACCATCGACCTGAAATAATTTATTGCATTGTCGATGAATCATTATAAGAATACTTGAGAAAATAATTGTTAGAACTCACATTGCTTATACATTCCGTAATACTGGGTCCCGGCGTCTTTGGTTTACCTCTGCCGAATATTCTATTCATGATTGAAATTTAATAATAGCAGATATAAGGAAATTAAAAAGTAAACTACGAAATTACAACAAAATACCGAAATCGAAGTAGTAACAAATTTGACGTAAATAGAATGTTGCCACTTGCCAGCAATGTAGCCGAAAGTTATTTTTATTTTAATTATTTCTATTCACACGTATCTAAATTCTAAACGGTCGACGAACTATTGATTTTTATCCTTTCAAAATAAATCTATTTAAAAAATCGTTATTTAAATTTTTTTTCTGACTATATAAATATTTCCCCTTTTACTTAAATCATTCATTAAAATAAAGACTTACTAACGTGCCGTAACTACAAATAAAAAAAATAACATATTCATATATTATAATAAAAATAATATAATCCTTTTATACGTTTTTATCAATAATATTTTTCCAACATTTTTTATGGTACCTATATAAATAAATAAAAAGAAATATGCGCTGTTTGCGAAATTTGATTATAATGTGTTGTTTGGCATCATTGGTTTCATTCAACAATGTGTATCTTATCTTAAAACAATAATAAACAGGGGAAAAAAGAATAAAATAAGGGTCATTTATATAATTGATTATTTAAATCGATTATTGTAATAAAATAATCGATTAATATTCAAATCGATTATTTAGTGACATCCCTAAAACGAATAATATTGATCATAGATTATTAACTATAAAATAGATGGTTGAGATTCATACATTGGCGCGAGCCTATTTTCGGTGGTATGGGGGGGTGCAGAGTAGCACTATAGCTACTTACATTCTCATTCATAAAAAACTATCTGCCTCTCACCCGTTTCATTCCTAAAAACGGATTTAGTCTCAGCTCTGACTCTTTCTCACATATGGAGTAGTAATATATATAACGTATGACGTAAAATCGTAGTAAAATTAGTGATGTACTTGGTGCGCTAAAACCGTAACTACTGATGTCAAAGTTTTATCGATTCACATTTTACTCTTACCGATTATTTGGATAACCGGTTTTCCTGTAACATATTAATAATGATTTTTAGATTTTAATAAAACAAAATATTTAAGGAAATTCTTTAATAGACTTTTACTGTAATAAAAAAATTTATATTCAACAGCCGTTTTACATTTCTATGTGCATGCTTCTTAAAAAAAAACAATTTTTTCCTAAACACGCTAAAAGTGCAACTTCAAAAATGATTACTATTTTTAAATAGGAAACAGAATCGGCGATCATGTATCTTGAAAATATACAATTGAAAATTTACAAACTTTGAAACAATAAATAAGAATTATAAAATTTTTAAAGAAAACGATGGATAATATTAAATACACTAAATTACTACACATTTAAGTATCACAGAGTGAAGCTCGTAGAATATTGATATTATGTTGCGTTGGTTAATCTAATTACCATTTTAGGTAGTTTACTTGGCTAATTTGTATCTGCTGAATTTTATTAAATTATATATTGCTGTTTTGCTATACTAAAGGTATAAATATTTAATTTTAGAAAATACCAATCAATTTATGAAAATTACATTTATAAATATTAGAGATATTCTTTTGACAACTGCAGTTGAATCCCAATTTTTTCATTTGTTAATAATATTATTGTTATGACATATTTGTCACTCCTGAATCACATGGTTTTGTTTGTTTACATCTTGTTATGTTTCTATACTTATGGAGTATATATAGTAAAATAATAAAAATTTTGAATCAATTTTTAAATGTTAATAATAGTAATATTAGTTAGTTACTTTTGCCTCATGTATCATAGTTCTATAACTTTACTTGCGATAAAATTTTCCATTTCCATTATCGTTTTCCAAGTATCTGCAGTACTGTGAATTCTCCTTAATTGATACACCGTTGTCTAACTCGCATTATGATTACGATTATGCAAAAAACTTTTAACAAATCATATTTATGATTAATGCAAGTTAACCAGGAATTACAGTTTTTTAAGTTATATACATTTTTGACTAATTAACACTTTACATGCCATATAATGCCATTCCAAAGATATAAGTTTTTGTGATGGATAATATAATTTTAACTAGATCAAATCTTTTAGTTTTATTAGACAATAGTAATTATAAAAATTTCACAATTTAAATAATCCTGTTTTGAAAATATATTACTCCCAGGATTGCTCAGGTTTTTAGTTTTGCTACACAAGTAAAAACACGTGTTTTGAATAGGAATAAATGGTGTTAATGTTAAAATACACAATTTTTAGCAGCAATACAGGCAGAACTCATATTTCATTATAAGCCCGTCGTTTAAGCAAACTAACAATTAAACTAGCAACTAAGCAATTGTTATTAGCATTTTCCTGAGTAATGAAAATTTTAAACCCATTCATCTCAAAATATAAGTTTTTGAGTTGTACCGCTATTGCTGCACATGACCGATATATCAATATACTGAACCGGTAATATGATATGGCTTGGGTCTGGAAAATATTTCTGATGGAATACAAGGTACTATAACTATCAAACAATAATATTAACCAATCATGTTTTAAACAAAGAAACCAAATTATGATCCGTTCTAGTGTGCTAGAGCCCCCTTATCCACGGATTTGAGAAAAAATCCATTGGGTCCTAGTTAAGAAGTTTCAAACTTCATAATGTTTGTCAATTATACTAATATGAATACTATTTTGAAGACACAACCTTCTCTCGAGTCTCTAGCATGGAAGCGGACTTTTACAGCCTTATTCCAAAATTCCGAATGGTTCAGGCGGCAAAATAAATTGTTAGTGAATAAAAGCATTCGCGCTGTGAAAATGTTATTACTAATGTCAATAAATGAGGCTAAATAATTATGATTCGACTGAAGCTCTTCATATATGTTCATCTGCATCATCGGGCTCGTGGACACTTCCCGGCGGAAGAGTTCGCAGCATATTTAACCTGTAATAAATAAGTAATTCTTAAATAATGTATAGATAGAACATTAGTTTGCAAAGGTAGTCTTACAGACAATCTTGGCATTGATATCTCCTGAGTAGAATAGACCACCCTCATTTCTTACCGAGGTGTCGCGAAAACCGATTAAGGTAAGTTGACGTCGGGCAGGCGACCGGTCGTAAGATACCAAATCATGTGATAACATGTTTAAAACATGTTGTGCCTACCCCATTTAGAGTGGGATAAGGGTAGGAGAATGATGCATTGACAAATAACAGAGATTTTAAATTTTAAAAATATATTTTTAGCTTCTACTGGTCTTAAATAGTGTCTGGAAAATATTTTTTCGTGTCTATAACTTTGTCTACAGTTATATTTTAAGTATAGAATAGAGACTATAATTATAAATTTTGTTTTTTTAATAATAAAATATAAGGGGTATCTGTGACAATCTTTGTGTTATGTTAAATATCTTTGATTTTGTACTGTTAGCAGTACCAGGCTAAAAATATTATGCTTTCCAAATACTGTATTGTATGTGACAAAGTTCCAATGATCATCACTAATATGTCTTTTAAGCTATTCTTATATCACACACTTTTTTGCATCACTATAATAGAGGAAAAATTGTACCAAACATTTTTTGTTATATCTCAAACGGATTAGGCAGTTAGCCCATTAGACATATAAGCTTCAGTTTTAATAGAAAGTGAAATGGACAGACTGACATACTTTACATCAAATATTTACTTGCCTTCATCTAGTCAAATCAATTGACCTAATCATGTGCTTCATCCCATAAAGCATCAACAGCATATAGCCCTTAGACGTCATCCCAATGAGTACTCTCTTTGGCTATGACCAGGTTCATCTGAAAATTATTGCAAATACATTTTAATAAATATGGAACAAGCTATGGATAGCTCAGCGGTGAGGCCGTTCGACTCTGTAAAGACGATCATGGGTTTATACCCCGCGCAGGCACATGTCTAATTGACAATTGCAATTTATGACACGCTTTTCGGTGAAGGAAAATATGGTAAGGAAATCCGCATACTTCTAGCGAATTCTAGGGATATGCGTAACCTACCAATCCGCATTGGAGCAACGCGATGGTAGGTCTTTGCTACAATACTTCTCTCCAAAAAACGGATAGAGGAAGCTTATGGTTCCCACTGCTGGGGTGGATAACAGGCCGTTACTTTAAACATACACATGCCAATTTTTGTGTTTACAAACAAAAATGATTTATATTTGAAACATTTTAACTCACTTGAAGAATATCAGCCATTGTATCAGATATTAATGAATTCATTGCAACAACAGTAGCAGTGCCTTGACCAGACACAGTTACTCAGACAAAAAATCTAGTTGAAATGTGCATAACTTAATGGGATAGTATGTTAAAGTATCTTGAACAAATAACTTTCTGTTAAATAATTAAAGTATGTCTGTAATCCATATTGTCTGTTGCAGAAAGAATAAAAACTATTCAGAAATAACCACCTAAAACATAGAATATAACTGATATTGGGTATGACATATGATATACAACACTTCAATAAAGCATACACAATAAATATTACTATAGAAGGAAAAGTTTTATTTTTATTATTTTAGTTTTATTTTTACTTATATTTTAAAATTAAAAAATAAAACTTCCCTATATTGTCACAGTTCAATAAAAACACTAAGGATATACTATAATGCTATATGCTTCGAGGTCCCTGCTTTAATAAATGTATATATAAATTGAAAACACTAGCTTAAATTGTACTATATATTATAGAAAAAGAATATAGCACGAAAAATACTATATTTTTATCGCTAATTGCAATTGTCGTGCTTTTATTAATTAACTGTGAATGGAACGCACCCGCAGCCCTGCATAGGGAATGTAGGAACGAAACTCATTCATGTATTTACGGGGCTTATACTGCGTCCATCATATTATCAGTCTTTTGACAGCTCACGCTCATTAAGTTTTGTATTGCTTACGTACAAATATCATACAAATAATATTTGTACTTTATGGATGGGTACCGCCCACTTAGTGATGTCACACATAATGGTTACTACGATTATGCCACAGATTAAAAATAATCGGTAGAAATCGATGTTACGAGTATTAAAAGACATTTAATAACATTATATAAAGTTTTACTTTCTTCTTAGTTAATACATGAATACAAATAAAACAATCAGGATATTTTAATTTATTTTATTAGCACGAGTCGTCGGAATGATAATCAACACTAGACTCCTCCGATGAGGAGTCTTCAGTAGCAGTTATTATTAGCTCTTGTGTAGATAATATATTATCAAACGCAATATCACGTTCCCAATCAGAGAATATTACTCTTTTAGTTCTTTCCACCACACTTGCCCAGTTCTCGGCCGTTACGTGGGTGCAAGCATTTTTTAGCAATTGCAACATTTTATTCGCTGTGAATGGGGGGCTTGTATTGCATCTCGCAGCATGCCCTTTTACTTGTGCCCATATAAGTTCTATTGCGTTGTACTGGCAGTGGTATGGAGGAATCCGAAGAACAGTATGGCCATATTCTGCTGCCATTTCATTGATTACATAGCGTTTTGCTCTCTTTTTGGTTTTTAATATTTTTATTAATTCAACTTTTAACATTGAGTCGTCCACATTTTCTCCATTGTCCCGAAGCCAATTAATTATTTCATGCTTTTTATTAGCCTGTGTTGGCATTTTGTCAATTTGACGGGAGTGGTAGGGCGCATTATCAATAAAAATTATTGATGGTTCTTCCAATGAAATGAGCATTTTTTTGAACCACTCTTCATACACATTTGCATTCATCTCTTCGTGGTAGTCATTTGATTTCTTCGATTTAAATGCCAACAGTGCGTCTTGTACAAATCCTTTTGCTGTACCTGCATGGCAAATGATTAGGCGCTCACCTTTTCCCATTGGTACTGAGGAAGTGGAATCAGCAGTATCATCAGTCCAGAAACGAGATAGTGTGTGGTTAGCGTTGAGCCATGTTTCATCCGTGAAAACAATATTTGCCCAATCTTGTATTTTCTTTGCCTCTCTTAAAAAATCACAACGTGCTATAGCTATATCTGTGCGTTCCATTAATAATTTTCTTTTATTTAACTTTTTATATGAAAAGCCAATTGTGTTCAAAACTTTGACCAAAGAAGATTTTTCACAATGAAATAGACCACTTCTTTTCAAAGAAACAATAAGTTTTCTCAAAGTTGGAATTTCTTTTCTCAAGTAGTAATCATATACATGACGACGAATAGCGTCAGCGTCAAAGTCATCAACAGCTGTCACCTTATGAGCCCGGCGCTTTCTTTTTGGTGTAGATGGTTTGTTTTGCTCCAAGCCGCTCCTGCCGTAGGCATCAGTAGTGATTTTAGTCACAGTTGATAGACTGATCCCCAACGCGGCTGCAACACTGTTTCGGACTTGCGTGATAGGTATAAGAGGTCCGCCATTTTGATTTTCTTGCTTAAAATACTCATGAAGTTTTAACACTAACTGTCTCGATTGTGCTTTCAACACACATCCTTTCGGCATTTTCACGATCAATTAATATAAGTTTCACAAAAGTTTTTCCGAGGAATAAAGCTACTTAACTCAAGGTGTAACAGATGCGAGAGAACACTCAGCGAACGTAAATGCGTGTGACTATCACGGGCGTTTCGTTGAGAGTGACAGATCACGTCAAAATGGCGGCCGAGCGGAAGGTCTGTTGATGTTGCCAGTTGATGTATAATATATTTTTTATGATTATAATAAATACACACGGATTAACATTTATTTTCAAAAAACTAAGGCAATATTAAATCAAAATGTTGATTTCTATATCTGTTATTAGTTTACGTAGGTTATCATTAATCGAATTACTTAGGTACGTAATTCGATTAATGATAGTAGGTACTATAATCGGAATGGTATCGCATACGAGAATCTTTAGGACATCACTAAATATGTAAATCGTCAATCTGTCAAAAGATGGTTAATATAATGGACAGTGTATAGTTAGTTAGTAGCTCTAACTCCGTGTCATTATCCAGCGAAAAGTAATAAAAAATAATCATGGAAAAATAAATAATGATTGAAAATAGATGTGTCCTATTTTTTTTCCTGAATTTCCTAAAAGTACTATATTTTTTTGATTTAAAAAGAAAAATAGTATTTTTCTTCAAAAAAAGGTGGCAACCCTAATCGCGCCCTTTTTGATTAAATAGGGGCAACACTGTGCCGTTATTGTTTCCGGTGGAGTCTTACTATATATACCGATAAAACGTTTCAGTGACATTCAGTCCTTGTTCGTCATTCAAGAGAAGTGCATCTCGGAACGGGAATTGTGGTATTCCTATTATATCGTGTTATTGTACATAGTGTGCGTTAACAAGAAGTTTATGGAATTGTCTAATTTTAATTAAAAATCATTTGTTGGTTTATATATTTTTGCGTAAGTAAAAAGTGATTACAGTTATATATTACGTATAACGAACGTTTCAGGTGAGTCAGTACGTTTCAATTTTCTTCGTATTAAATAGTGCAAAAGTATAGTTTATTTGTTATTAAGTTTTGGATAACTACTCACATTTTATCCGAAAATGTTTGTTGAAATTCAAACATTTGAGTTGTTGAGTTTGTGATAGTGAATGTATATAGTGCTTGTGTATGGTGGTGGCGGTGGTGGAGGTTTGTGCATGTGTTTTTTACGAATCCTGCATGTATCAGGTATGATAACCAATTGTCCACTCTACATTTAGCATTATATGCATTTTCTATTTTACTTCATCGCCGATTATAGCAAAATAATTTTATTATTACTTTTGCATAATTACTCTGTTTTAATCATAGCTTAGGTAAATATAGATTATAGTATAGTAAATATACATTAGCTTCAAAAGCGCGCTACTTTGTAAGACGTTTTATTAACGGGCTAGCCATTATAAAGGTGTCGTACTGATTTCTGAAATTGCGCAGTTTTGGTAATTCGTACGTCATTAATTTTTACATTTTTTTTTGTAATGGTTATGTGTTGCGGTTGGCAAAGAGCCGGTATTTGGCACCTGCAATACATGTAAAACCTTAATTCTTTTCCCAGTCGCTTTTGGCTACTGATGTTTGAGTGCACGCTTACATCTGTGGCTGAAATTACGGGAATCTAACTTAGCTTCATAAATTCAGACTTCACTTGAGTATTAGTTACCTCAAATGCATTTTCTCAAATTACAGAGGTCCTGGTGGTTGACGCTACTGTTCGGCCTGGCGCTGTTCGAGCGCTCGAGGCGACGGCGGAGCGACAGTAGCTGCGGCATAGCCGGACGGGCCGGCCTGGGGTGAGGGGCGGCGGCACGTCTCCATTGGCAGCAGCGAGGCCAGACCAGCGTAGCTCGTGGAGTCACGAAGCCAGCTGTCGGACTGCCCTCCTGTAAAATTAATCCATTAATTTCATTCAATCCATTAATTTTTACATTTTTTTTTTGTAATGGTAATGTGTTGCGGTTGGCAAAGAGCCGGTATTTGGCACCTACAATACATGTAAAACCTTAATTCTTTTCCCAGTCGCTTTTGGCTACTGATGTTTGAGTGCACGCTTACATCTGTGGCTGAAATTACGGGAATCTAACTTAGCTTCATAAATTCAGACTTCACTTGAGTATTAGTTACCTCAAATGCATTTTCTCAAATTACAGAGGTCCTGGTGGTTGACGCTACTGTTCGGCCTGGCGCTGTTCGAGCGCTCGAGGCGACGGCGGAGCGACAGCAGCTGCGGCATAGCCGGACGGGCCGGCCTGGGGTGAGGGGCGGCGGCACGTCTCCATTGGCAGCAGCGAGGCCAGACCAGCGTAGCTCGTGGAGTCACAAGGCCAGCTGTCGGACTGCCCTCCTGTAAAATTAATCCATTAATTTCATTCAATCCATTAATTTTTACATTTTTGTTTTGTAATGGTAATGTGTTGCGGTTGGCAAAGAGCCGGTATTTGGCACCTGCAATACATGTAAAACCTTAATTCTTTTCCCAGTCGCTTTTGGCTACTGATGTTTGAGTGCACGCTTACATCTGTGGCTGAAATTACGGGAATCTAACTTAGCTTCATAAATTCAGACTTCACTTGAGTATTAGTTACCTCAAATGCATTTTCTCAAATTACAGAGGTCCTGGTGGTTGACGCTACTGTTCGGCCTGGCGCTGTTCGAGCGCTCGAGGCGACGGCGGAGCGACAGCAGCTGCGGCATAGCCGGACGGGCCGGCCTGGGGTGAGGGGCGGCGGCACGTCTCCATTGGCAGCAGCGAGGCCAGACCAGCGTAGCTCGTGGAGTCACGAGGCCAGCTGTCGGACTGCCCTCCTGTAAAATTAATCCATTAATTTCATTCAATCCATTAATTTTTACATTTTTGTTTTGTAATGGTAATGTGTTGCGGTTGGCAAAGAGCCGGTATTTGGCACCTGCAATACATGTAAAACCTTAATTCTTTTCCCAGTCGCTTTTGGCTACTGATGTTTGAGTGCACGCTTACATCTGTGGCTGAAATTACGGGAATCTAACTTAGCTTCATAAATTCAGACTTCACTTGAGTATTAGTTACCTCAAATGCATTTTCTCAAATTACAGAGGTCCTGGTGGTTGACGCTACTGTTCGGCCTGGCGCTGTTCGAGCGCTCGAGGCGACGGCGGAGCGACAGCAGCTGCGGCATAGCCGGACGGGCCGGGCTGGGGTGAGGGGCGGCGGCACGTCTCCATTGGCAGCAGCGAGGCCAGACCAGCGTAGCTCGTGGAGTCACGAGGCCAGCTGTCGGACTGCCCTCCTGTAAAATTAATCCATTAATTTCATTCAATCCATTAATTTTTACATTTTTTTTTTGTAATGGTAATGTGTTGCGGTTGGCAAAGAGCCGGTATTTGGCACCTGCAATACATGTAAAACCTTAATTCTTTTCCCAGTCGCTTTTGGCTACTGATGTTTGAGTGCACGCTTACATCTGTGGCTGAAATTACGGGAATCTAACTTAGCTTCATAAATTCAGACTTCACTTGAGTATTAGTTACCTCAAATGCATTTTCTCAAATTACAGAGGTCCTGGTGGTTGACGCTACTGTTCGGCCTGGCGCTGTTCGAGCGCTCGAGGCGACGGCGGAGCGACAGCAGCTGCGGTATAGCCGGACGGGCCGGCCTGGGGTGAGGGGCGGCGGCACGTCTCCATTGGCAGCAGCGAGGCCAGACCAGCGTAGCTCGTGGAGTCACGAGGCCAGCTGTCGGACTGCCCTCCTGTAAAATTAATCCATTAATTTCATTCAATCCATTAATTTTTACATTTTTGTTTTGTAATGGTAATGTGTTGCGGTTGGCAAAGAGCCGGTATTTGGCACCTGCAATACATGTAAAACCTTAATTCTTTTCCCAGTCGCTTTTGGCTACTGATGTTTGAGTGCACGCTTACATCTGTGGCTGAAATTACGGGAATCTAACTTAGCTTCATAAATTCAGACTTCACTTGAGTATTAGTTACCTCAAATGCATTTTCTCAAATTACAGAGGTCCTGGTGGTTGACGCTACTGTTCGGCCTGGCGCTGTTCGAGCGCTCGAGGCGACGGCGGAGCGACAGCAGCTGCGGCATAGCCGGACGGGCCGGCCTGGGGTGAGGGGCGGCGGCACGTCTCCATTGGCAGCAGCGAGGCCAGACCAGCGTAGCTCGTGGAGTCACGAGGCCAGCTGTCGGACTGCCCTCCTGTAAAATTAATCCATTAATTTCATTCAATCCATTAATTTTTACATTTTTTTTTTGTAATGGTAATGTGTTGCGGTTGGCAAAGAGCCGGTATTTGGCACCTGCAATACATGTAAAACCTTAATTCTTTTCCCAGTCGCTTTTGGCTACTGATGTTTGAGTGCACGCTTACATCTGTGGCTGAAATTACGGGAATCTAACTTAGCTTCATAAATTCAGACTTCACTTGAGTATTAGTTACCTCAAATGCATTTTCTCAAATTACAGAGGTCCTGGTGGTTGACGCTACTGTTCGGCCTGGCGCTGTTCGAGCGCTCGAGGCGACGGCGGAGCGACAGTAGCTGCGGCATAGCCGGACGGGCCGGCCTGGGGTGAGGGGCGGCGGCACGTCTCCATTGGCAGCAGCGAGGCCAGACCAGCGTAGCTCGTGGAGTCACGAAGCCAGCTGTCGGACTGCCCTCCTGTAAAATTAATCCATTAATTTCATTCAATCCATTAATTTTTACATTTTTTTTTTGTAATGGTAATGTGTTGCGGTTGGCAAAGAGCCGGTATTTGGCACCTACAATACATGTAAAACCTTAATTCTTTTCCCAGTCGCTTTTGGCTACTGATGTTTGAGTGCACACTTACATCTGTGGCTGAAATTACGGGAATCTAACTTAGCTTCATAAATTCAGACTTCACTTGAGTATTAGTTACCTCAAATGCATTTTCTCAAATTACAGAGGTCCTGGTGGTTGACGCTACTGTTCGGCCTGGCGCTGTTCGAGCGCTCGAGGCGACGGCGGAGCGACAGCAGCTGCGGCATAGCCGGACGGGCCGGCCTGGGGTGAGGGGCGGCGGCACGTCTCCATTGGCAGCAGCGAGGCCAGACCAGCGTAGCTCGTGGAGTCACAAGGCCAGCTGTCGGACTGCCCTCCTGTAAAATTAATCCATTAATTTCATTCAATCCATTAATTTTTACATTTTTGTTTTGTAATGGTAATGTGTTGCGGTTGGCAAAGAGCCGGTATTTGGCACCTGCAATACATGTAAAACCTTAATTCTTTTCCCAGTCGCTTTTGGCTACTGATGTTTGAGTGCACGCTTACATCTGTGGCTGAAATTACGGGAATCTAACTTAGCTTCATAAATTCAGACTTCACTTGAGTATTAGTTACCTCAAATGCATTTTCTCAAATTACAGAGGTCCTGGTGGTTGACGCTACTGTTCGGCCTGGCGCTGTTCGAGCGCTCGAGGCGACGGCGGAGCGACAGCAGCTGCGGCATAGCCGGACGGGCCGGCCTGGGGTGAGGGGCGGCGGCACGTCTCCATTGGCAGCAGCGAGGCCAGACCAGCGTAGCTCGTGGAGTCACGAGGCCAGCTGTCGGACTGCCCTCCTGTAAAATTAATCCATTAATTTCATTCAATCCATTAATTTTTACATTTTTTTTTTGTAATGGTAATGTGTTGCGGTTGGCAAAGAGCCGGTATTTGGCACCTGCAATACATGTAAAACCTTAATTCTTTTCCCAGTCGCTTTTGGCTACTGATGTTTGAGTGCACGCTTACATCTGTGGCTGAAATTACGGGAATCTAACTTAGCTTCATAAATTCAGACTTCACTTGAGTATTAGTTACCTCAAATGCATTTTCTCAAATTACAGAGGTCCTGGTGGTTGACGCTACTGTTCGGCCTGGCGCTGTTCGAGCGCTCGAGGCGACGGCGGAGCGACAGCAGCTGCGGCATAGCCGGACGGGCCGGCCTGGGGTGAGGGGCGGCGGCACGTCTCCATTGGCAGCAGCGAGGCCAGACCAGCGTAGCTCGTGGAGTCACCAGGCCAGCTGTCGGACTGCCCTCCTGTAAAATTAATCCATTAATTTCATTCAATCCATTAATTTTTACATTTTTTTTTTGTAATGGTAATGTGTTGCGGTTGGCAAAGAGCCGGTATTTGGCACCTGCAATACATGTAAAACCTTAATTCTTTTCCCAGTCGCTTTTGGCTACTGATGTTTGAGTGCACGCTTACATCTGTGGCTGAAATTACGGGAATCTAACTTAGCTTCATAAATTCAGACTTCACTTGAGTATTAGTTACCTCAAATGCATTTTCTCAAATTACAGAGGTCCTGGTGGTTGACGCTACTGTTCGGCCTGGCGCTGTTCGAGCGCTCGAGGCGACGGCGGAGCGACAGCAGCTGCGGCATAGCCGGACGGGCCGGCCTGGGGTGAGGGGCGGCGGCACGTCTCCATTGGCAGCAGCGAGGCCAGACCAGCGTAGCTCGTGGAGTCACGAGGCCAGCTGTCGGACTGCCCTCCTGTAAAATTAATCCATTAATTTCATTCAATCCATTAATTTTTACATTTTTTTTTTGTAATGGTAATGTGTTGCGGTTGGCAAAGAGCCGGTATTTGGCACCTGCAATACATGTAAAACCTTAATTCTTTTCCCAGTCGCTTTTGGCTACTGATGTTTGAGTGCACGCTTACATCTGTGGCTGAAATTACGGGAATCTAACTTAGCTTCATAAATTCAGACTTCACTTGAGTATTAGTTACCTCAAATGCATTTTCTCAAATTACAGAGGTCCTGGTGGTTGACGCTACTGTTCGGCCTGGCGCTGTTCGAGCGCTCGAGGCGACGGCGGAGCGACAGTAGCTGCGGCATAGCCGGACGGGCCGGCCTGGGGTGAGGGGCGGCGGCACGTCTCCATTGGCAGCAGCGAGGCCAGACCAGCGTAGCTCGTGGAGTCACGAGGCCAGCTGTCGGACTGCCCTCCTGTAAAATTAATCCATTAATTTCATTCAATCCATTAATTTTTACATTTTTTTTTTGTAATGGTAATGTGTTGCGGTTGGCAAAGAGCCGGTATTTGGCACCTGCAATACATGTAAAACCTTAATTCTTTTCCCAGTCGCTTTTGGCTACTGATGTTTGAGTGCACGCTTACATCTGTGGCTGAAATTACGGGAATCTAACTTAGCTTCATAAATTCAGACTTCACTTGAGTATTAGTTACCTCAAATGCATTTTCTCAAATTACAGAGGTCCTGGTGGTTGACGCTACTGTTCGGCCTGGCGCTGTTCGAGCGCTCGAGGCGACGGCGGAGCGACAGCAGCTGCGGCATAGCCGGACGGGCCGGCCTGGGGTGAGGGGCGGCGGCACGTCTCCATTGGCAGCAGCGAGGCCAGACCAGCGTAGCTCGTGGAGTCACGAGGCCAGCTGTCGGACTGCCCTCCTGTAAAATTAATCCATTAATTTCATTCAATCCATTAATTTTTACATTTTTTTTTTGTAATGGTAATGTGTTGCGGTTGGCAAAGAGCCGGTATTTGGCACCTGCAATACATGTAAAACCTTAATTCTTTTCCCAGTCGCTTTTGGCTACTGATGTTTGAGTGCACGCTTACATCTGTGGCTGAAATTACGGGAATCTAACTTAGCTTCATAAATTCAGACTTCACTTGAGTATTAGTTACCTCAAATGCATTTTCTCAAATTACAGAGGTCCTGGTGGTTGACGCTACTGTTCGGCCTGGCGCTGTTCGAGCGCTCGAGGCGACGGCGGAGCGACAGCAGCTGCGGCATAGCCGGACGGGCCGGCCTGGGGTGAGGGGCGGCGGCACGTCTCCATTGGCAGCAGCGAGGCCAGACCAGCGTAGCTCGTGGAGTCACGAGGCCAGCTGTCGGACTGCCCTCCTGTAAAATTAATCCATTAATTTCATTCAATCCATTAATTTTTACATTTTTTTTTTTGTAATGGTAATGTGTTGCGGTTGGCAAAGAGCCGGTATTTGGCACCTGCAATACATGTAAAACCTTAATTCTTTTCCCAGTCGCTTTTGGCTACTGATGTTTGAGTGCACGCTTACATCTGTGGCTGAAATTACGGGAATCTAACTTAGCTTCATAAATTCAGACTTCACTTGAGTATTAGTTACCTTCCTTTAGTTGCACTTAGTCTAGTGCTATTCCATCTCTGAAAATAATTTTAAAAAATTAAAAAAATTAAAAATTGTTACTATTCAAATAGAACCTCTTATGAACAAGGTTGTATTTGAATCTATATGAATATTTGTTCTATAATATAAAAAAAATGTTGTCTGTGTCATTATGCATTGATTTGTTAAGAAAGAGTAAATGGGTTCACTTTTAGAAAAATTGCTTTTTATTATTGCATAAGTATGAAGGAGAAATATTGTTTGTTATTTAATTTCTGTTAGATGTAAACAGTTGCACATTTTAAGTGATTTATAAATTACATAAATATTTACTTTCAGTTTTATAGAACAGTCTTTTAATATTGCTGTTATTCTTTCATTCATTACACATACTATTATATCTTTTATTAGCACTGTAAATGTAAAGATATCTCAAATCATAACTATAAATAACATCATGTGACAATCATATTAAAATAAAAAATTACTCTTAATCTTGGATCTGAGGATTCTTGAATCTGCAATTAATCAATCAATCGTTTAATCAATCGTAAATTTAAATTTTGCTTTTGCTTTTTAATTAAAAATCAACAATAGTGTTATATAAAGCAATATACCCTATATTGCTTTATACAGAATAAACTTGCTCTCTTTTGCTATTTACTCCCTTTTCATCCGAGTCTCATTATAAAAAACTTGACAATCATTTTTAAAGTTCTAATATAATACAATGAAGTATACAACTTCAATTAAAAAGTACTTCTAAAAAAAAATATTAAGTAGACCATTTAAGTTATGTCCAAATTATTCATAACTAAGATAGATACACACTTATGATCAATTAGAACAACTTCTAAAAAACTTTCACTTTAATGTTCCATTATTAATCATTTATTGCACTACGAGACACTAGAAGCTATATAAAATCGCAAGAATATATCATAATTTTTATATAACGATAACTAAGTCAAATATGAAATAAAAATTATACTGCATGTTAAAGGTTTTAGGCTATCCATGCAAGGTTAGGTTATTATATTTAGATGTGAGAATGTAAATTTTAAGAAAGCTCTTACTATTATTGAGATGCACAAAATTCATTAAAACTCAACACTTACATTTATATAATGATTAAGTAAATCCTCTTCTTATTGTTTTATAACTGCACGTTTCTTCGTTGTTATATTTCTCATTTTAAGAAATATCTCAACAGCTACTGGTGAAATAAGACTTGATACATTTAATTTGCTTCTAGTGATATTTGTTTCAAGAATTTTGCTAACTAAATTAAAACAAAATTATACATTTTAGTAAAAATTAAAGTACTAGAACTTTACAACGGGAAATTTAAAAATTTAATACACCGCCCATTCATTAATAAAATCAACTTGTTGTCTTGTTATATGATAAAACCTTAATTCTTTTCCCAGTCGCTTTTGGCTACTGATGTTTGAGTGCACGCTTACATCTGTGGCTGAAATTACGGGAATCTAACTTAGCTTCATAAATTCAGACTTCACTTGAGTATTAGTTACCTCAAATGCATTTTCTCAAATTACAGAGGTCCTGGTGGTTGACGCTACTGTTCGGCCTGGCGCTGTTCGAGCGCTCGAGGCGACGGCGGAGCGACAGCAGCTGCGGCATAGCCGGACGGGCCGGCCTGGGGTGAGGGGTGGCGGCACGTCTCCATTGGCAGCAGCGAGGCCAGACCAGCGTAGCTCGTGGAGTCACGAGGCCAGCTGTCGGACTGCCCTCCTGTAAAATTAATCCATTAATTTCATTCATTCCATTAATTTTTACTTTTTTTTTGTAATGGTAATGTGTTGCGGTTGGCAAAGAGCCGGTATTTGGCACCTGCAATACATGTAAAACCTTAATTCTTTTCCCAGTCGCTTTTGGCTACTGATGTTTGAGTGCACGCTTACATCTGTGGCTGAAATTACGGGAATCTAACTTAGCTTCATAAATTCAGACTTCACTTGAGTATTAGTTACCTCAAATGCATTTTCTCAAATTACAGAGGTCCTGGTGGTTGACGCTACTGTTCGGCCTGGCGCTGTTCGAGCGCTCGAGGCGACGGCGGAGCGACAGCAGCTGCGGCATAGCCGGACGGGCCGGCCTGGGGTGAGGGGCGGCGGCACGTCTCCATTGGCAGCAGCGAGGCCAGACCAGCGTAGCTCGTGGAGTCACGAGGCCAGCTGTCGGACTGCCCTCCTGTAAAATTAATCCATTAATTTCATTCAATCCATTAATTTTTACATTTTTTTTTTGTAATGGTAATGTGTTGCGGTTGGCAAAGAGCCGGTATTTGGCACCTGCAATACATGTAAAACCTTAATTCTTTTCCCAGTCGCTTTTGGCTACTGATGTTTGAGTGCACGCTTACATCTGTGGCTGAAATTATGGGAATCTAACTTAGCTTCATAAATTCAGACTTCACTTGAGTATTAGTTACCTTCCTTTAGTTGCACTTAGTCTAGTGCTATTCCATCTCTGAAAATAATTTTAAAAAATTAAAAAAATTAAAAATTGTTACTATTCAAATAGAACCTCTTATGAACAAGGTTGTATTTGAATCTATATGAATATTTGTTCTATAATATAAAAAAAATGTTGTCTGTGTCATTATGCATTGATTTGTTAAGAAAGAGTAAATGGGTTCACTTTTAGAAAAATTGCTTTTTATTATTGCATAAGTATGAAGGAGAAATATTGTTTGTTATTTAATTTCTGTTAGATGTAAACAGTTGCACATTTTAAGTGATTTATAAATTACATAAATATTTACTTTCAGTTTTATAGAACAGTCTTTTAATATTGCTGTTATTCTTTCATTCATTACACATACTATTATATCTTTTATTAGCACTGTAAATGTAAAGATATCTCAAATCATAACTATAAATAACATCATGTGACAATCATATTAAAATAAAAAATTACTCTTAATCTTGGATCTGAGGATTCTTGAATCTGCAATTAATCAATCAATCGTTTAATCAATCGTAAATTTAAATTTTGCTTTTGCTTTTTAATTAAAAATCAACAATAGTGTTATATAAAGCAATATACCCTATATTGCTTTATACAGAATAAACTTGCTCTCTTTTGCTATTTACTCCCTTTTCATCCGAGTCTCATTATAAAAAACTTGACAATCATTTTTAAAGTTCTAATATAATACAATGAAGTATACAACTTCAATTAAAAAGTACTTCTAAAAAAAAATATTAAGTAGACCATTTAAGTTATGTCCAAATTATTCATAACTAAGATAGATACACACTTATGATCAATTAGAACAACTTCTAAAAAACTTTCACTTTAATGTTCCATTATTAATCATTTATTGCACTACGAGACACTAGAAGCTATATAAAATCGCAAGAATATATCATAATTTTTATATAACGATAACTAAGTCAAATATGAAATAAAAATTATACTGCATGTTAAAGGTTTTAGGCTATCCATGCAAGGTTAGGTTATTATATTTAGATGTGAGAATGTAAATTTTAAGAAAGCTCTTACTATTATTGAGATGCACAAAATTCATTAAAACTCAACACTTACATTTATATAATGATTAAGTAAATCCTCTTCTTATTGTTTTATAACTGCACGTTTCTTCGTTGTTATATTTCTCATTTTAAGAAATATCTCAACAGCTACTGGTGAAATAAGACTTGATACATTTAATTTGCTTCTAGTGATATTTGTTTCAAGAATTTTGCTAACTAAATTAAAACAAAATTATACATTTTAGTAAAAATTAAAGTACTAGAACTTTACAACGGGAAATTTAAAAATTTAATACACCGCCCATTCATTAATAAAATCAACTTGTTGTCTTGTTATATGATAGATAGTCATAATGAGAATGAGTGCGTAAAAATATGTATGTAGGAGTGGAGCGAGATGCAGCTGAGACTATTTTCATACGATTCATTCATAAATACGTACATGTGCAAGAGGGATGCGAGATAACATGTGTTGGCGCCTGTAGTAAAACCGCCCTGATATTGATTAACTCAGCTACAGCCAAAATTCAATGTATAAATTCTATTCTATCTTAAAAAATCTTGTGCCTAGAGACGCTAGAGATCTAGTCATTTACCAATACAGTTATCACTGAAAACGTAATTCGCAAATTGATGATAATTATACAATGGCTTTGAACGGTATTGTTAGTAAAGTAAGTAAAATTATAAACATTTATTACGAAATAGTTGCATTGTTATATTTATCTATAAATAAACTTATATGCAGGAAATTAAAACGGTCATTGCTATGGAAACTTCTTATTAAACATAGGAAAATATTGTTGTCATTGTGTAAATTTTTCATTTAATCGTGTGCTGAGTTAAATAAAATAATAGTACCTGGGTGACCGAGCCTTGCTCGGTAATTTTAAAATGATGTAAAAAAAAATTGAAACGAAAAATTAAAAAATAATAGGGCAGGTGGGGCTCGATCCTAGGTATCGCTCTCTAGACCGCCCGTTCCCCAAATGAACATGACTTAACGTTTGACAGTGAAAAATTGTGATTGTATTCAACGTAAATTTCAAAAAATATTTAGAGCCCGAAGACAGGGATAAAACGACATTTTTTTAAAATAAATCTCCCCCAAAACCCCCCTCTTGGTGAATTTCAGGAATCGTTGGAGCCGTTTCCGAGGTTCTGAAAATATATGTATATACACATATATACATACATATGTGGTATATACATATAAGATTAACTCATTTAAATATTAAAGATTATCATCACTGATAGATACTTTATTGTAATCCGTTACATTTAATAAAAAATGACAATATTATTTCTATAGGTAGAATCTACACTATTATTTTTAATGCACACATTTACACACATACACTAATATTATGTAGGACATTAAAATGTTTAATATCTTCAATGTACAACAGGGTCCTTGTGGCTACTCGTGCAATGTTATCAAATGTCTGAAGTGGAATGTTACTGAATCTTTTGAAAATCAGCAAAACAAATATGCGATTGTTGTTTTAAATCGTATAATAACTCAAAACCAAGAGATCATTAAAAGATTTTGGAATAATGGTGAGTTATTATAAAAATTATTATGTCAATATAGTGATTTTTAATGCAAGTAAGAACATATTATCAGATAAGATTTTTGTCTTATTCATACATTTAACTATTATGCAGTGTGGTATCTGGCTGAATAGAATAGTACCACCCACATTTCTTACTGAGATGTCGTTAAAGGTGACTAAGGTAAGTCAACCTGCTGTGTGGTATCCGACTGAGTAGAACAGACCAACCTCATTTCTTACCAAGGTGTTGGAAAAGGTGACTAAGGTAAGTTGACCCACTGTGTGGTATTCGGTTTAGTGGAATAGACCACCCTCTATCTAACCGACATGTGTAAAATACGACAGAGGTAAGTTGATGTCAGACAGGCGGCCAGTCGTAAAAACGCAGCCAAATTATGTGACAGCATGTTTAACATGTTGTGCCGACCCCACTTAGAGTTGGATAAGGGCAGGGAGATGATGACATACATTTAACTATTATTTTATTAAAATGTTTTTAAATGAATAGAGAAACCTAATGTGTCCCCGATTTATTTTTAGCTTCATTAAGGATAACTGTGGATGGAGGGACAAATCACTGGGATAATTTTCTAAATAATCTACCTGAAAATGAACGAGTGATTATGAAAATGCCAGACCTTGTAACAGGAGACTTTGATTCAATTACTATGGATGTGAAGGAAAAGTATAAACAGATGGGTTGTAAGGTGATAGTGATTAAAGTATTTATTGATATTCAAGTGCAAAAATAATGAGCATATTATTTTGCTATAATCCATGATAAAAAAAAAATATAGTAATGCTAAATGTAAAGTGTACTATTCGTTCTCATACCTGATACCTGCAGAATTCGTAGGAACTCATGCACTACCCGACACCGATAACACGACAATACACAAGCACTGCACACAAAATCGTGAAGCCACAAGGCTTTACGATTTTGTTGTGGAGTCTTATCTCCTGACAATGCTTCGGTTATGGGGCGACACAATTGTTGAGATTGTGGTGGTGAATGTGTGCAATGCTTGTGTATTGTTGTGTTATTAGTCTCGGGTAGTGCATGAGTTCCTACAAATTTCGCATGTATCAGGTATGAGAACGAACCTGATACATGCAGGATTCGTAAAACACATGCACAAACCTCCACCACCGCCACCACAATATACAAGCACTACATCGCACAAGCACGACGAAAATCGCAAAGCATTTGCTTTGCGATTTTCGTCGTGGAGACTATCTCCTGATGATGCTTCAGTTACAGGGCGAAACTATTGTTAAGTTTGTGATAGTGAACGTATGTAGTGCTTGTGTATTGTGGCGGTGGAGGTTTGTGCATGTGTTTTTACGAATCCTGCATGTATCAGGTATGAAAACAGATTGTCCACTCTACATTTAGCATTATATATATTTTCTATTTTACATCATCGCGGTTTATAGCAAAAAAATAATATTATTATTTTTATATAACACTATCTTAATATGTACTTACTTTATTTTTTATTTTAGATAATACACACTCCAGATCAAGATCATACAGACTTTACGAAAGCATTGATTGAGTTGAATAATTATTGTCAAGAACATAAAATAGAGGTAGGTAAATTTTACAAACACTGAATAGTCAGTAATAGTCAGTTAATATTAACTGTAAATGTAGCATATATAAATAAATTTATAATAAATAATAATGTAAAATAAATAATGTAAAAATAAATGTAAAATAATAATGTAAAATAAATAATGTAGCATATATGAATAAATAAATAAATAAAAAAAATGAAAACTAAATTAACTATATGGATGAAAGTTAAACATCTGTGTTAGTATGAAAATTGTAATAAAATATTAATAAATTTAAAATTGTAATAAATAAAAATATTACAAAATCACTTATTCTAGCGGTGTCGTATCCAGCTGAGTAGAATAGACCACCCTTATTACTTACCAAGGCGTCGTAAAAGGCGACTAAGGTAAGTCGACCCGCCGTGTGGTATCCGGTTAGTAGAATAGACCAACCTCTTTCTTACCGTGATGTAAAATATGACTAAGGTAAGTTATCGTCAGGCAGGCGGCCGGTCGTAAAATACGTAGCCAAATCATGCTACAACATGTTAATTACATGTGCCGACCCCTCTTAGACTCTTAGAGTGGGATAATGGCAGGAGAAGATGAGATAAATAATCATCATACATACATCTTCCTGCCCTTATCCCACTCTAAGTGGGGTCGGCACAATGTGTTATAAACATGCTGTCACATGATTTGGTTGCGTTTTTACCACCGGCCGCCTGCCTGACGTCAACTTACCTCAGAAGTATTTTACGACACCGCGGTAAGAAAGAGGGTGGTCTATTCTACTAAACCGGATACCACACGGTGGGTCAACTTACCTTAGTCACCTTTTCCGACACCTCGGTAAGAAATGATGTTGGTCCGTTCTACTCATTCGGATACCACACGGCGGGTCGACTTACCTTAGTCGCCTTTTACGACACCTCGGTAAGAAATGATGTTGGTCTGTTCTACTCATTCGGGTACCACACGGCGGGTCGACTTACCTTAGTCGCCTTTTACGACACCTCGGTAAGAAATGAGGTTGGTCTGTTCTACTCAGTCGGATAACACACGGCGGGTCGACTTACCTTAGTCGCCTTTTACGACACCTCTGTAAGAAATGAGGGTGGTACTATTCTATTCAGCCGGTTACCATACGGCTAAAGATGAGATAAATAAAATTCGAGAATATTTATTACAGATGGACGATGTGATTGTAGTAGCGCAGAGTTCAGGTAGAATTGATCAAATTTTGGGAAACATACAAACCTTGCATCTAGTACAAGAAAACAGGTTGTTGCATCCAAAAACAAGAATATACATAATGTCCGATGATAGTCTATCATGGTTACTTAACCCGGGGGATCATATTATTGATATTCCTGAAGAAAGCCGGAAACATAACAGGGGCTGGTGCTCCTTGATACCGATAGGGGAAGTCTGTAGAAATGTTACTACAAGTGGACTGAAATGGAATCTAGGTATGTTATTTTTGTATTAACTGCTGAATCATGTAAGAACTTCCTTCAATAAGCTATAAAGAGACATGACGAATGTTATTTGTGTTATTTATAATACATCATCATCTTCCTGTCCTTATCCCACTCTAAGTGGGGTCGGCACAACATGTTATAAACATACTGTCACATGATTTGGCTGCGTTTTTACGACCGGCCGCCTGCCTGATGTCAACTTACTTCAGTCGTAATTTACGATACCTCGGTAAGAAAGAGGGTGGTCTATTCTACTCAGCCGCATAGCACACGGCGGGGCGACTTACCTTAGTCGCCTTTTACGACACCTCGGTAAGAAATGAGGGTGGTCTATTCTACTCAGCCGGATACCACACGGCTAAGAGATCTATAATACAAAAGTAATAATTAAATTATTTTGCTATAATCCGCGATGAAGTAAAATAGAAAATATATATAATGCTAAATGTAGAGTGGACGATCCGTTTTCATACCTGATACATGCAGCATTCGTAAAAACACATGCACAAAGCTCCACCTCCACCACCACAATACACAAGCACTACATACATATATTAAAAAAATACTGAACCCAAAACCGTCTGAGACAAATGTTGATGTGTATCGATACATATTATAAGAGAAAGTCGTGCCTTCTCATCTTTCTGTCGGTCCGTTTGCTATATTTATTTTATTTATTTATTTATTTTTATTAGGTCTGCCAACAGAATTAAGTGTAATTTAAAAATTAAAATAGACACAGCTTAGGGTTTATAAGTTTACACCTAATGTCATTTATAGGCAGACACAGCATGCAATTTAAACATGTACGATGACATTATATTTTTAAAATTAGAAACTAACTAAGTATGAGTAAACTATATAAATAAAAACTCTATATACTCAAAATCTACTAAATCAATTATTTAAAGTCGCGTACAGATATCGCGTGTGTCGCGGAAAGTTCGTCAAGCATGCATCAATCTGAGGCATACGACGGTACATTTATACAGGGTTCGCGAACGCTCAACACATGCTCAAGCCGAGCACACAAACAATCATGCATGGTATTCGTCAGTAGAAAAATGGCTCCGACAAGACGAGACGTGCAGATTGCAACAGCGGCCTATAAAGTAAATCATAAAATATTAAAAAAGTGAAAAGACGCTGGTGGACATAAAGATTTTTTATGAACCGATGTGATCGGTTCATAAAAATCTTTATGTCCGGAGCTCATGTATGGGAATACATGAGCTCCGTTTAGGGTTGCCACCCGTACTGTATCGTACTATATTTTAGTCAATTGTACTATATATTATACAAAAATAATATAAGACAAAAATACTATAATTTTATCGCTAATTCAACTTCTGCACTTTTTTTTATTTAACTGTGAATGGAACGCACCCGCAGCGCTGCATAGCGAATTTTCGAACGAATTTCATTCATGTACATACGGCGCTTAGTTAGTTGGTAACACTTACTAACTCTTTTGTCATTGTCACATTTTAACGTCAACGTCACTCTGTCAATTAATGCTACTTGAACGAACATTGAGGTTATTTTTGAATATTTACTACCGGATTAAAATTACAACAAAAACAAGGAGAGTGGTCATGCTTCTTGCACGCCTCCCAAGTAGAAAGAAAAGAAAAAGTACTTAAAAAAAAGCTCATGGAAAAATTAATAATGATTGAATATAGATGTGTACTATTTTTTTCATGAATTTCTAAAAAGTACTATATTTTTTTGATTTCACAAAAAAAAATACTATTTTTCTTCAAATAACAACCAACTAGGTGGCAACCCTAGCCCCGTGACTTATGAGCGTGCAATGCAAACACAAAGTCTGTCTACGCGGAAAGCACGGTTTGCACTGAGGCAGCGTTAGCTACGATCGTATGACGCGAATGCTCGCGAATGTCCACACATCTCGAGGCATGCGAGACCAACCATCCGAAACGCACGCTTCGCGATATCAGTACGCGCCTTAAGGAAACTTAAACGGTGCTAAAATTAAATATTGTTAATTATAGCTAGCTTATATATTATTAATTATAGCTAGCTTAAATATTGTTAATTATAGCTAGCTTATATATTATTAATTATAGCTAGCTTAAATATTGTTAATTATAGCTAGCTTAAATATTGTTAATTATAAAATAATTCAACTGTTACCCATTTTCAGATAACCAAGAGTTAAAGTTTGGCAAATTAGTGAGTACATCAAATACTTTTGATGGTTCTGAACAAGTGAAGATAAAGTGCAGCCACAAATTATTATGGTCTATGAAAGTCCCTTCTTTATCAAGTGAGTAGAAAGGATTTTTTTGAACAATATTTTTTTTTAATATGAATTTGTGGAAAAAAATATTTTTCACATATCAGTATTAGTTAGTAAAATGTAAGGTCCTTTGTCATTTAAAAATGGTTATTATTGATTTCGATTTTTTTACTTTGATTTATGGAGAAGAATCGACTATTTATTATATTGATCGATCGAAAAAATCGTTTATTATTAATCGATTATTCCACTCCAAGGCACACCCCTAGTTTGCGGTGATTGTGATTGATTGAGTATTAAAAAAGAAGAAACGAGGCCTTTGTTCAGCAGTGGCATAGCAATAGGCCCCTTATTTGCAACTTTAACCTTGAAGTCAAATGGTTAAATTTCAAGTGTAAATATCTAGTAAGAAATGAAATAATTTGAGTTTTTAGAAATTCTACTTTAAGGCAGAAGTTATGATGGAATCCTCCTGATAATGTTTCGGTTACGAGGCGAAACTATCGTAGATATTGTCGTAGTGAGTGTGTGTGTGTTGTACGGCGTTCTGTGATACGTGTGATATAGTCACCATACCTGCATGTATGAGGTATGTGAACGATGCCCATTTCCTATACTTAGCATTACATAGATAACAAACGCGGATTATAGCAAAATAATTCTATCATAACTTCTGTACTATGGAATTCCGTAAAGTAAGTGCTTCTATTAATCAACCGGTAGAATGTAAAAAGGGGTTCGATATTTTGTATGTTAATTTATTGTGTTCCAAAAATCATCATCTTCCTGCCCTTATCCCACTCTAAGTGGGGTCGGCACATGTTATAAACATGCTATCACATGATTTGGCTGCGTTTTTGCGACCGGCCGCCTGCCTGACGTCAACTTACTTCTGTCGTATTTTACGACACCTCCACAAGGAAGAGGGTGGTCTATTCTACTAAACCAGATACCACACGGTGGATCAACTTACCTTAGTCGCCTTTTACGACACCTCGGTAAGAAATTCGGTTGGTACTATTCTATTCAGCCGGATACCACGGTTAGTTATGATATTTGTAAGTTATGTTCCAAAAATATTACAGAAAAATTTATACCTATGTATGTACTTTTGTATATAAAGTCTCTTGCTATATTGAGTACAATATTAATTTTGATATATTATTCAGCTGTTTTTTTTTATTGCAGGCAAATAAGGATACTAATCAGGACATAAGTACTATAAAATAGTAATAGTACTATAGATGATAAATATTGTTAATCAAAATTAGTTGTACTTACGCTATTAAATGGCATTATATTTCTATTACATTATCATGACAAAGTTTATTTTGGCTGACAAAATCAGGGAAACTATAGTCAAAATCTTTACAAAAGCGATCTGTAAAATATGGCCAAAATAACCTTTACCCCATTTCCTTTTTTGTTTTGTATGTAATAATATTGTAGTGCATGGGTAAAATAATACAATTGAAAAAGAAATAATTATAGAAATGCTTTAGAATGCCACACCCACACCGTAAAGAAGGTAATAAATTCTCTCTTATTTAAATATATTATTGGATACATATAGTAATAACTTCCTTGTGACAAGTATAGTAACAACTTGAATGTGAATGTGGATGGATATGTGCCTATAGGGAGGCCTAAAAAGGATGGTTGGATCATGTAAAGTATGACATGCATATAAAAGGAGTGGCGCCAGAGTTGACGATAGGACAGAATGAAGGAGAAAAACATGTTGTGCCGACCCCACTTGGGATAAGGACAGGAAGATATAATACATATAGTAACAACTTCCAAAAGTCAATAGAAATTTTAACTGTATAATCAATTTAAGTAATGTTTTTGTGTCAATTATTATTTAATTTTTGTTTATTGGGCCAGAATTGCCGTGTGGTATCCGGTTGATTAGAATAGACCACCTTCTGTCGTATACCGTGTCGTAAAAGGCGACTAAGGTAAGTCCATCCCGCTGTGTGGTATCCGAATGAGTAGAATAGACCACCCTCATTTCTCACCCTGGTGTCGTAAAAGGCGTTTACAGTAAGACGTAGCCAAATCATGTGATACAACGTGGGATGATAGAATGAGTGATCTAAACAGCTAAATGAAAAAACCCATAGCTTGATGAACAAAATACAGTATAAAGGGTCAAATGTATTTAAAATTGCGACACTACTCCTCCTCCAAATAGACACATACAAATTGTCTGATGTCACAAATTTAATCATCTACGGAGTATGTGATATAGAAATGACATTCAACTAGTCAAGTAACAGATGTTTGTCAGCTGCTTTTAATATTAATTTTTCATACTGTAACCTTATAGTTATATACTGTAACCTTATTGTCATATAATTAACCTTATAGTCATATACTGTAACCTTATTGTCATATAATTAACCTTATAGTCATATACTGTAACCTTATTGTCATATAATTAACCTTTTAGTCATATACTGTAACCTTATTGTCATATAATTAACCTTATAGTCATATATTGTAACCTTATTGTCATATAATTAATCTTATAGTCATTACTGTAACCTTATTATCATATAATATAATTAACCTTATAGTCATATACTGTAATCTTATTGTCATATAATTAACCTTATAGTCATATACTGTAACCTTATTGTCATATAATTAACCATATAGTCATATATTGTAACCTTATTGTCATATAATTAACCATATAGTCATATATTGTAACCTTATTGTCATATAATTAATCTTATAGTCATTACTGTAACCTTATTATCATATAATATAATTAACCTTATAGTCATATACTGTAACCTTATTGTCATATAATTAACCTTATAGTCATAAAATTAACCTTAGTCATATAGTTAACCTTTGCGATATATAATGGGCTGTGTTTCAGTTACTTTGTGATAATTTTGTTTTGTTGTAATAATTTTGGTTCCTTGATAATAGTTTAGTAAGTCCATTTGTGATATGCTTATTTTATTACAGTAATTTGTATAATTAATAACCTAGTACTTATATATGTACTTAGGTATGTAATATAAAATATTTCAGTTAATTTACTTTATAAAATAATAATCTCGTAAGATCGAGTTGTTTTAACTATTTCTACAAAGATTATGAAAGAATTATTTTGGTATGAAAGATTAATATTTGGTGGTAGCCCAGCGGTAACACCGTGCGACTCTTTCGAGGAGGTCACGGGTTCGTACCCGGGCAGACACCAATGAGTTTTTCTGTTAAAACTTATGTGTCTAATTGATAATTGCAATTTATCACACGCTTTACGGTGAAGGAAAACATCGTGAGGAAACCTGCATGCAGAATCCTTAGAGAATTCTGGATATATGTGCAACCTACCAATCCGCATTGGAGCAGCGTGGTAGGTCTTAGCTCCAATCCTTCTCTCCAAAAACGGAGAGAAGAGGCCTATTCTCAGCAGTGGGATATTAACAGGCCGCTACTTACTTTTTTTATTTTGGTATAATTTTATAATTCTTTCATAAATTGTACTGTCGACTTTTGCAACGTAACCCCTACTTCTTTATATTATTCAACAATTTCTGCATGTAGTGTCGTTTTCTCGGTCTTAATCTAAACTTTTACTTAAGTAGACATTTGTTAGGCTATGGTCAAATGCTCAACTAATAGGTAGCATTTTCTAGAACTCTGATTATTTAGTATAATCATATTTGACGTTATATGTCTTGTACTTACCTATTATATAATAACATTTCGATTACTGATTCTTAACAAATTACTCGTCCTATCCGAAGAATAAAGTCACATTTTCTATGATTATATATGGGAGATGTTACTTTTTTGTTTGGATATGACGAACTGTAATTTAATAACTTTTTGTATTGAAGATTAAGCGTAGTAGAAATGTTTTTTTTATACTTTTTTATTTAAACAATTTTAAATTTTATTAAACACAATTTTATTTATATTTTATTATTAACAATTATTATTCATTTTTTAAATTGTATTCATTTTTTTTAATTTTACTAATCAATTTTATTCATATTTTATTTTTAACAATTATTGAATATTATATGAACACAATATAAAAATTGAACAAATGGTTCGTTTTTTAAATTGAGTTCATATTATATTCAGTATATTTCAATACGTTTTCATTTGTATTGAGTAAACTATGCAAATAAGTATAGCGGTATGCCTAATTTCTGAATAAACAAACATATTAAAACAAAATATAGGGTTATAGCCAAAAACAAGTGTTGCCATTGCCCAGAGTGAAGGAGAGCGACTAATGGCAATAATAAATTTACTGAGATTTAGGTAGAATATTTGTTTAAAGGCATATCTTATTTTTAACAGCTTTTATTCAACTTGCAATGTATGTATTTGAAGGTGGAATCTTGCAAGTTAAATTTGACCCACTTCCCGGAGTCCCATTGAGCTGTAATTTTTTATATTGGTCCAGTCCCAATGACTATATATGTTTATGATAAGCATGACCTAATGCTGATGCCAGGATTGGCTCCAGACTGGAAAACTAATCAATGGTTAACAGTAAGGGCTTGAAATTTTTTAAAAAGCTTTTTAAAAGTTTTTTTAATTTCATTTGTTTTATTCTTATGATATGTTGTTTCTCATACCAGTTGATAGATATATTGGTTAGTGACTTAATATAAGTTATTGTATTGTGGTAGTTTTATTTTTATAAATGTTGTATTTTTTTTTTAATCTTAATCGGTGTAATGTATTTAAATAAATATAATAAAGAAAGCTGTTTTTTGTTTTTATTAAAAATTCTACATAGTGCATTTTTAATACATATCCCGATATAATTTGTTTTTTAAGATTAATTAGATATATTATTTAACAGTCATTAATAACCGCCTTTTTGCTTAGTCGCCTTCTTAGGACAACAAATTAGGTATCTTGCGCAATGCAATGTTAATTATTTTCGATAAAAGTTTATCGCCTCGCAAATTAACGTTTCGAGGTTGAATACACATATTAATTTGCTATTTCAACGCCAGCGTCCTGTATAAAATCGTTAATATCGTAACGTCTGCATGTCTTAGACAATAAATATACGTGACAAATAAATATACAAAGTTCCCGATAAAGATCTGAAAAAATACACGAATAAAAAGTTTAACGCCATCAACTTCAGTCCTTTTCATTCTTTCTTAACGCAAAAACGTTTCTGTCTTTCAAAAGTACGTTTATCATCTGTGGCTTTGTTATCCAGCAAGACTAATAAAGTCACAGATATATAAATGATAACAATACATGGATTTAACTAAACTCTGACCTTGCACAAGATAGCAAGGACAAAATGAGTAGTTCTAAAAAAATATGTTTTATAAGGTCAGTCGCCGTGTCTTTTTAGTATAATACTTCTGCCAAGAGTGCTCTTTTGACTAATAGATCTTTTTTATAAATTCTGATTTTCGATAGAAAATATATGTAATGCTAAATGTAGAATGCTATCCGTTCTCATTCCTGATACATGCATAACTCGTAAAAACTTATGCACTTCACACGACAACAAAACACAATAACTGCACACATTCATTACCCCAATCTCAATTGATTCACTAGTAACCGAACATATATTTTCTTTTATCGCGGATTATAGCATAGTTTGCATTACTTTTGTATTCGAAAAGTAACGGCTAATTGTATTACTGCGAAAATCATTATAATCAAAGTTTTTATATAACAAAAAAATACTTAGAGATGCTAATATTGAATTCAAGATAATTCACTATAACTATCAACGAATGCTTTTCAATATCAAGCCAGCAATGTATGCCATTGTTTACACAATTTGCTGTCGAGGTCACGGAGGCTGCGTCGGAGCGAGTTACAGTACTGCCAACCGTGCGAGATCACGAGATACCTCTCATCTTCCTTATCATTATCAGCTGATACGAATTTAACGAACGACTCACGATTCTAGACCTAAATTATCTGCCTTTACTGACCTCGAATAAATGTTAGCGTTTAATATGCTTTATATTAAGTTTTGGCATAAGCCGTGTGGTATCCGGCTGAATAGAGTAGTACCCACATTTCTTACGGAGGTGTCGTAAAAGGCGACTAAGGTAAGTCGACCCGCCGTGTGGTATCCGGCTGAGTAGAATAGACCAACCTCATTTCTTACCGAGGTGTCGTAAAAGGCGACTAAGGTAACTTGACGTCAGGCAGGCGGCCGGTAAAAACGCAGCCAAATCATGTGACAGTATGTTTATAACATGTTGTGCCGACCCCACTTAGAGTGTGATAAGTGCAGGAGGATGATGATTAAGTTTTGGTATAAGATTCTATAATAAAATTCCACAATTATTAAATAGCTTTGCCATTACAACAGTTAAAATAACTATAAAAACCCTACTACTCTGTTGAAGATTACATAGACCGTAAATGGAAGCGACTTTCACCATGTGAGATAACAATGACAAAATGTAACTAGTTATAAGAATAATTTTGTTTTAAACGAGCTCCGCCAAGTTTTCTTGCCGAGGTGTCTTAAAATGCGTCTGAAGTTAATTGACCCACCGTGTGGTATCTGGTTGAGTAGAATAGACCATTTTTCTAAACGAGGTATCGTAGAATACCACTAAGGTAAGTTAGTTAACGTTAACGGACGGTCCTAAAATACGAAGCCGAATCATGTGAACATGTTTATAACATACTGTCCCGATCCCACTTAGAGGGATAAGGGCAGGATGATGATTACTTGAGCAATAATTTATAGAAATAGGCGTTACTTTGCGGAGGTCCATAATACAAAAGTTATGAGAATATTATTTTGCTATAATCCGCGATAAAAGAAAATACTTTAATGCTAATTGTAGCATGCATTTTCTTTTGTCGCGGATTATAGCAAAATAATATTCTCATTACATTTGGATTACTTGAGCCTTTGGTAACAATGATCTCATTTATTCTACCGCCGCCAGTAATGTAGTAGATGAACATAATTTTTGTAACGATCGTGAACACGGTCACATGTTCAGAGGCACCAACATCACAAACCATTCAATTCATTTATTCAGTTTCTTTTTGCGCGTGCGTCGCGCTTAACGTGTTCTGTGATTCAACGCTGAATATACGAACGGGTAAGTTCTTTTTCTTATTACAGTTCCTTAAAAATTACTTTAAACTTATTAGATTTCATTTCAAATGTGAGTAAATAATATTTCATATAGTATGAATGAACTAAGTAATGCTAGCTAATGTTTGCTATCACTTAATGCTTTCTACAAAAAATACTTAAGTATGCTTATTTGATTAAGTTTTTATTCGTAGGTATTTTAGTCCCAATGTTAAAATATTAGGTTCAGCATTAAAAATAAGCATTTTCACTACATAATTTTTTATTACTAGTCAGCGTTATTAGTTTACGATTCTTGATAATTGTCTTAAGTTAAAAAATATTGAAATTTCCTTTAAAGAAGTAATGAAAATTTAATAAGCACGTATTATCATTTTTATTATACCAACTTACCTACTTACCAAAGATGCTTTAAATTGTTTAATCGAATTTAATACCCACAATGTAGTTTTTTTTAATAGTAATTTAGTACAAATTTGTGTAGGGTTTGTACCTCTTTATTACATAATAAACATTTAGTTAATAAAAATAATGTAATAAGTAAAATATTTTAAAAGTAAGCGACCTTCTTACTGTCCTATTGCCGGGCAAACAACTCTTATTGTCGAGGATTTGATCTTAGACCCACCACTCCTCAAAAGCATATACAGGGTTTTAGGGATATACAGGTTTTATCAATTTAAACCATGATTAATTTTATTACCAGTTAAGCACATAACTTCCCATAATAAACACAAAAGAGGCTGCTCAGAATTTCAACCCATTAAGCCTTGGTAACAAGCACGCGCTCTTACCATTAAACCATCCCAACGATATATTTGTATGCATATTTACGTATATAGATATTTACGTATGTAATGTATGAGCATTACATATACCTACTTTTTTCAAAGTATTATACCACTCTCATTTTGTAACGAGATCTCATAAAAGGTAAATAAGCTTAAATAATTTATAGAATTAGGCGTTACTTTGCGGAGATCCATAATATAAAAGTAATAATAAAATTATTTAGCTATAATCCGCGACGAAATCAGCGCGCTTCATCGCGGATTATAGCAAATAATTTTACTTTTAAATAAACTTAGGTAATCCACCGTCTGGTTTCGGGCTGAGTAGAATAGACCAACCTCATTTCATAACGAGGTGTCGTAAAAGGCGACTTAGGTAAGTTGAAGTTAGGTAGGCGGCCGGTAAAATAACTAGCCAAGACTTGTTACAACATATTGTGGCTATCCCACTCAGTGGGATAAGGGCAGGAGAATGATAATATGGATGATGATAATGGTTTATCAGCTCTTTCAGGATAACGGGAGTGAGTTTCCTACCATCTACCACGCATTACACCAGTCCCACAATTTGCGCGACTTACGTTGGCTATGTTAAGATAATTTTCTCCACAGTGTTCAGTTCTAATCACTATAGTCTTTATAGAGATCATGCTTTGAAATCACATACTAAGAAAGATTTATATTTGTTTAAACGCTTGAAGTTTTTATCTCAAAGATATACTCGTAAAATAATGTCACTTGAGGAAAATGACATATACTGCAAACATATCGTTAACAGTTTTAGGAAATGTTTAATATTCACTATAGACATATTGATTTGCAAATCTATATTCTAAGCCAGAAGGGAAATCACGAATAAATTTACGGAAGCTCAAAGAGAAAAATTTAGTTATTATGCTACTGTAGGGGAGCCATAGGCATGCCTGTAAGTAGGGTTGCCACCTTTTTTTTAGAAGAAAAATAGTATTTTTCTTTTTAAATCAAAAAAATATAGTAACTTTTAGGAAATTCAGGAAAAAAAATAGTACATATCTATTTTCAATCATTATTTATTATTCCATGATTATTTATTATTACTTTTCACTGGACAATGACAAAGGAGTTGGAGTTACTAACTAACTAAGCCCCGTAAATACATGAATGAGTTTCGTTCAAACATTCCCTGCAATACTGCGGGTGCGTGCCATTGACAGTTGATTAAAAAAAGCGCGGCAATAGAATTAGCGATAAAAATATAGTATTTTTAGTCCTATATTATTTTTCTATAATATATAGTACAACTGACTAAAATATAGTACGATACTATATAATATAATACGGGTGGCAACCCTACCTGTAAGTGACAATGACACAATAAATAATGGGAGGGAAGATGAAACTCGTATACTTCATCTTTGTCTAACGCCGTGTGGTATCCGGCTGAGTAGAATAGACCACCCTCATTTCTTACCGAGGTGTCGTAAAATACGACTAAGGTAAGTTAATATCGACCGGCCGCCTGGGTCGTAACAACGCAGCCAAATCTTGTGACAGCATGTTTATAACATGTTGTTCCGACCCCACTTAAAGTGGGAAAAGGGCAGGAACAAGAAGAAGAAGATACTTTAATATTTTATATCGATTGATTGATATATAAAATTTATATTGAACTGTTCAAATCGAAATGGCGCCTAGTTCATTCCATTTATTCTTTTAGATACTTCAATAAAGTTTCCACATTAAACGTATTCCAAATTTAAATTCATACAACTTTATTGCAAAATTATTTACGAGCAGATTTTATACACCTACATGACTAGACGTGATAATAACTAATTAGTTATACTTGATCTAGCGTCTGAATATAAATAAAAAACAAGAATTTCAAGGCCCTTCTGATAATTATATTGTTTTTATTTAGCTGTTGAGTTAATTGAAATATAATATATACTCATACAACAAGGGATCGCGATGTAGTCTAGGTTTTATAGGAAATAGTATTTACTATAAGGTGGTATCAATAAATGATGAATGCAGCGTCATCTATAAACTATTAATTTAAATATTACATCATATCTAGTTACATCACTTTTGTAGCGACCGCTCGTGACTATCACTATCACTACATATTATAAAACAAAGTCGACATATCCCTATGTACGCATAAAACTTTAGAACTACGCAACAGATTTTGATGCGGTTTTTTTTAATAGATAGAGTGATTCCAGAGGAAGGTTTGTACGTATAATAACATTCAATACGGAGTAGAGAAATACTGTTATTTTTGAGATTTCGTAAATAATTACATTTTTTTTCGCTTACATTGCAAACGCAGGCTAAACCCTACGAGATTTATCAAAATGATGTACTAAGTATTGGTACACCTTGAAAAGGTCTACAGAAAAGTCCGCGATGGTATATGTCTATCTCTTATGGATAACCCACAATAGCATTTTTTGTCATTTACTTTTTACGAAAAATAATGCCTCATGTTCAAAGCAATTTTTATACAATACAGCATTAATCCTTATCCAATTAAGTACCTTAAATAAATAGTTAATTTAATATAGATCAATATGGCCGTTTACAGCATGTAATTTAAGTGAACATTTTCGGAGATATTACAGATTTAACGACACACTATATAACAGTTCGACTTTAGCAGCTATGTCGCTCTTTTAAGAGTTTGTTTAAAGACATTCTGTAATTAATTGTAAAAATAAAATACAAAGAAAATGTAAAAGCAAATAAGTAAAAATGTACTATATGAATTTAGATATTCCAAAGATAGCAGGAAATCTTCTTGGTATAGGGAAAGTAAATTGTTTTTCTCCAAATTTAACGCTTGCGGCCACGGGCAGTAATGAATAAATCAAAACTAATGGATCGATTTTAATCATTTTTTTTACACTGATTGACATGGGATATATATTTTATACCCGCGCGAAGCAGGGACAAGCCGCTAGTCTACATATAAAAATATCTAAGTATAAATAAATATACCTATATATTATATTATATCTGGTAACTCTGTAAATATAACGTGCCTACTTAAAAATAAGTGACTTAGATTACATATTACAACTCGCCGTGTGGTATCCGGCTGAGTAGAATAGACCACCCTCAATTTTAATTGAGGTGTCGTTAAAGGCTATTAAGGTAAGTTGACCCGCCGTGTGGTATTCAGCTGAGTAGAATAGATCACCCGAGGTAAAAGGCGACTAAGGTAAGTTGACGTCAGGCTGGCGGCCGATCGTAAAATAACTAGGCAACCGAACCGGTAACCGAACGTCTAGTTCATGAGAGTTGCAAATAAAACTCTCACGAATTAGACTCGATATAGAAGTTTGAAAAAAAAAAAAAATTCAATATAAAACAACAAAAAATAATTACTAAACAAATACATAAATCACTCGAATTCAAATTATTAACAGAAGAACTTGTTAACAAACAACAATTGCTGAAAGTGGTCTCAATAACACAAGAAGTGTCTTAATCAAAACTTTTATCACTTAGATAACTTGAAAATTTTGTCACTACTGTAACCCAAGCAGGACAAAAACTTTCGCGATTTATTTATTTTGATTAAACTTTAACGAAAAGAAAGCTTTGATAGCACAACTATGACACCATGCGACTCTTTAAAAGAGGTTATGGGTTCAAACCCCAAGCATACACCAATGACTTTTTCTTTTAAAACCTATGTGTCTAATTGATATTAGCAATTTTTCACACGCTTTTTAGAAAACATCGTGAGGGAATCTGGATATCTCTAGATAATTCTAGGGATATATATGCCATCTGCCAATCAGCATTGGAGCATTGTGGTAGGTCTTAGCTCCAATTCTTCTCTCCGAAAACAGAGAGGAGGCCTATGCCCAGCATTGATAGTAACATATATCCCAGTAAATATCCCAGTGAGAAACAAATACATCATCACGTCATGTCACTATCTGACATTGCTACAATAAGTCTTAGGAAGACAGATAAGTTTTATCAGCGAGGGAACAACACGTTTGACAGCAATAGTTTGTTTAAGACATTGTTATCAAGACTTGCGTAAGAGTTATCTAGGGCTAAGACTTGGGACTTTCACAAGCGTGCTGTTTCTGCCTAATCAAATCAAATCAAATCAAAATAATCTTTATTCAAATAAGCTCTTACAAGCACTTTTGAATCGTCAAGGATCAATGTGATTAATGAAGCTACAACTGGTTCGGAATGTTGCTCTTACCGAGAAGAACCAGAAAGAAACTCGGCGGTAACTAAAATACCTAAAACGCTAATACTAATACCTAAAATGTAGTATTTTAGGTAAGGTAGGTATTAATTTTATAATTACTAATATAATATATGTAATGTTTACGTTAAATTTATTTAACAACTGAAAATTACATAATGTGCTTCATGTGCAACAAATATATATTACTTATATTGTACCATATTAGTTGTTTGTATTAACTTTATTATAATACTTAAGAAGAATTAAATATTTTCCGTTGCTTCTACGTAAAAAATATTACTAATTGAGCATAAATAATGTTAATGGATATAAAAATGCCTGAATTAGAAAATCCTGTCAGCTTCATATAAGACTGTGGCCAATAATGTTAAATTGAAAATGTTTAAAAGATTGACCGTCGAGTTTCTTGCTTATTCTTCTCGGTAAGAGCAACATTCCAAATCAGCTGTAGCTTCATTAATCATATTGATCCTTGACGATTCAAAAGTGCTTGAAAGAGCTTAATTGAATCAAGATTATTTTAATTTGATGTACTTACTTTATTATAATGCTAAAAACTAATAAAATATATAGTAGTATATTTTATATTAAACGCATATATTCTACAGTCATTCCCGTCGATTTATAATTAAAACTTGTTAGAATAACTGCGACTTTAATGTCCAAATTTGCATTAAAAATTCCGAACGTACTTACTAACCAGTGCTAACGTGTACTGTTTATATGAGTAGCGAAAATACCGTTTTTTTTTCTGGTGAATAATTTAGAACCGCGAGCGAGCCATACTATGGTAAATAAATACAAGCCAAGATTCTATTTAATTTAATACCTATGTTAATGCGTATTCCGTATGAATATTATGTATTTAGATATCTTATATAAAAATGATCGAAAGAACTGTTTTTCCCTAGAATGAGGATAAAGTAAAGTAACGGCCTTTTATTACCCCACTGCTTGGTATAGGTCTCTTCTTTCCGTTTTTTGGATAGGAGAATTGGAGCTATGACCTACCACGCTGCTCCAATACGGATTAGGTAACACATATCTCCAGAATCCTCTAGAAATATGCAGGTTTCCTCGCAATGTTTTTCTTCACGGAAACACGTGTATTACACACACGCGTTACTTAATAGCTATTATCAATCTGTAAATTAAGTGAAGCATTTAAATCCTTACGTTTAAATGTGTACGTGCGGTTTAGTGTTATAGTTAGGAATAATGGAAACTTTTTGAATGAAACACGGTTAACTGATACGTTTAAATACTTATTATTTCATGATTAGGGACCAACTTAGAATTTTTATTCAATGTGTGTTTTGTATATCTGTATGTATAGATCCAGTTTAGTATATTTAAAAACTAAAATCTTTAGATTTTTAGAGAAATGATCAGAACAACTGACTGCTTGTTGCTATTACAGGTTGACCGAATGTGAAGTAACATAACAACATAGGCTTCATATGAAATTGTTTTATTTAGTTTTTGCTTAATTTGTAGCACTGTTGTAAATAATAAGTAACATTATGTCTTTTGCCTATTCCTCAGTGGTTATAAGCATTTACTTACTATGCTTTTTGTATTTGGCACTTTTTACACAATTTATGTACTAATATATTAACATTTGTAATGTATTAATAAATAAAACAAGCGAAAAATTCTCAGTCACAAAATTCAGTGTTCAGTGATACTCTACAGATGAAAAGATGCTCGTAGAATTCTTAACATTTAAATTTTTGATTCCGTGCATTTCATTTTTGTTTTTTATATCTAAGCCAGCTACTAACAGTTTAATTATATGTTGAATATCTTAAAAAGAATATTATCTGTCGCTAAAGAGCTAACATAATTACTGTTGATGGAGCACTTGTAATAATTGCCACCCTTTTACTGTTTTAAGTGGTTACTCAATAATCACAGCTGAGTAGCTATGACTAATCTCATAACTCATTACAAATATTGGGCAAAGGCGTGGTATGATAATTTTAACAGTTGTTGACTGGCATTTCATGGTGAGTTTCAATTATGTAAATTAAAAAACAATAGAATTTCGGTTTAAGGATTGATCCCACTTTCTTCGATTAACACGACCAATACAATGAAATATAGAATAAATATGAAAAATCCTATAAAAATTATACATATACAATGGCAATGAAGAAAGACACTGCAAAAGTAAAAACTTCGCTGCAGATGACAACGCCTGCGTAATTAAAATTAAAAACAAACAGTGTTCCAAAGAAAGTATAATAAGACTAAATTAAGTAACTATTTTAATATTTAACTCCAACCGACATTAGACTACGATCATATGATGAAAAATTTCAATGTTTAAAAGTCCTAGCAACATCATTCGAGAAATTCGCAATATAAAATTTAAGACTTTTCCTGAAATAAATCTATAATAAAATATAGCTTTTACGTCAAAAATATTTGTTTTATATCTTTAGTCTAGTCTTTACTTTAAAAATATAAAACAATTAATTGTAATATTTAACTTTAATATCGAGAACTCCCCGTTGTTAACAGATGTCAATAGCTGCGAGTAACACATGACAGGTATACCTGAAATTAAAATAATATTTCTGAATAAAACTAAAGGTGTACTCCTGAAAGGAAAAGTAATTGAAGATAAGGCTACCTATTGTATTTAATTCTATTAATACAGGTGTGACTTGATTTTGGAATATTACAATATTACATATAAGTGTAGCCCCATTCTGTTACTGCTATTCTTTTCATAGATTCTTAGAAACATTTTAGTTCGAGAAGGTCAGCGCTGAACAGCTGTCTTAACTTCAATTAAAAAAAAATATATATATATATATAGACCTCTATCGTCTGCAATAAACGTCATTTTTTAACAATTGAAACTGTACTGCATATTATATTTATTACACTGGATTCAGTAAGAAATTTGTTACACTAATTGTTATTCAATATATATATACTATGAATAAATGAATGAATGAATATTGTTTATTGTACAATATTAAATAAACAACACTATTACTACTTCTAAAACAATTAAAAAGAAATTTCTAAATATTAATTATATTAAGACGGAATTTACCTATATCGATGCATTTCAATGCGCAACCATTTCAACTATAAACAAAGCACCAGTAAACAATTGGTTAGTGTCTAAAGTACTAAATTTAGGCGAGCAAAGCATTCGCCAGGTATACGATGACGGCATATTAATGGGTATAATGTTGGTGAGGTTATTTGAATCTCGCAATTGTTTACAGCAAATTTCAAAGAGTCTAGTTATGGTTATAACATACTCGTAGACCACATATTAATTTTATAGACGCGAAGTGGAGTCGTAATTTAAAGATCTTTTTAAGCTTTTACTTGCTATTAAAATAATGGGCGGAAATTCTGCTAAAAGAGTATCATATAGTATCCATACAAATGATTAGACTGGTAATTTACTATTTGTAATACTGCTTTACTTTTAGATCATCTAGAGATCAATAGGGTACTATATAAAATTTAAAAGAAAATATTTTGTCCTTGGTAATAAAATATTAATAATATTAAAATATTATGAAAAATTTAAAATATTTTGCCTTGCCAATAATTGAGTTGATAAAAAACTCAATTTTTTTCTCTCAACCCAATCTTCAGATTTTTAGTTTTGAAATGAGATTTTATATATTTGTTTTATCTCAGATTGTCTTATTTTACCATCATAGCTATGCAACAAAGTCTAATTTGAAATTAAAACTGTAAATATTGAAATCTTCACTAAACAACATTCTTTTTAAATATTTAAAAAACCCTGTCATCATGTTTTTCTAATTTTGAAAGTAGAAAGTCATTATTGAAATCGGTTTAATAAAAGAAGAAATGCGCATTTTTGGTTTATAAAAAGGTGCACGATGACGCTTTGAAGCGTGGAATGGGTTGGTCATTTTACAATTCAGAGAGGACGTGATTGTTTAGTTTTTGGGACTTGTGGCTAACCAATCAATTGCACGACTACTGATTAAGTTTACTTTAAAAAAAGTAAAAAAGTAAGTAGTGGCCGGTTACTATCCCACTGCTGAGAATATGCCTCTTCTCTCCGTTTTTGGAGAGAAGGATTGGAGCTAAGACCAACCACGCTGCTCCAATGCGAATTGGTTGCACATATCTTCAGAATTCTCTAGAAATATGCAGGTTTCCTTACGATCTTTTCCTTCACCGAAAAGCGTGTGATAAACTACATTTACCTATCAATTAGATACATAAGTTTCTTATTACAGAAAAACTCATTGGTGTCTGCCCGGGTTTGAACCCGTGGCCTCCTCGAAAGAGTCGCATGGTGTTACCGCTGGGCTACCATAGTTTATAAGTTACCTTAATATTTACTATTTTTTAAATTTAACACAATGTTATCTGGTTGGCTGTAAGATATTCCGATTCCGGAATAAGCCCGCCGTTGTACACTTATTTTTTTTTACTTTAGTGTTGTAAAACATAGATAAGATAGTATTTAAATATAAGGATTACAGTGGGATAGAGTTATGTATGGTGTTTTTAATTGTAAGTTATGTTTTCAATGGTGTAGTTAATTACTAAAATGTCGAACATTGTACATTGAACATTAGTATTGATCTAACTTCCTATTCCTATTTACTTTACGACCTTCATAGTAACTAATAACGGATGAGATAACATGCAATACCAGTGATTTAATGTAAACCTCTTACATAATAATTAAAATACAATTTTTTGTATGTGTGGATCACGTAAAAACAGAAATGGATTTGTATAAAATCTCCGTTATTGAGATAAGGTTTAAGCCAACCGTTTAATTTAAATTAACATATACAATTTCTTTTGCCGTGTGGTATCCGATCTAAGTTGGTGGAACTAAGGTTTCGGAACTAAGGTAAGTCGACCCGCTGTGTGGTATATGGTTGAGTAGAATAGACCACCTTTTTTACCGAGGTGTCGTAATATACGACTAAGGTAAGTTGACGTCATGTAGGCGGCCGGTCGTAAAAACGCAACCAAATCATATGATAGCATGTTCATAACCAGTTGTGCCGATAATATGTGTGCCATAACATGTGTGGCCGGTCGTAAAATACGTAGGCTAATGCACAACATGTTTATAACATGCCAACCCCACTTAGAGTAGGATAAGCGCAGGAGGATGATGAAACATATAAAATTACTTAATTACTATAGTAGAAGAAGCCAGTTTTAAGTAGGAGCTATTAATAATACGTCAGTCTCATGTTCGAAAGCTTACATTTTTTGTAAATACAAGAACAATAAACATCTATGTGTTGAATGAGTTATTTGCGTTGTAGCTGATATTTTATACCGAAGTAATATGACTAATCATTTCTACAATGTTCATATGAAGAACAATAAACCCTATATTATGTATTGAATGTGTAGCATTCAATACATTCTTATTCACTACAGTAATAGCTTGTGCCCAGTTAAATCAAATAGCCAAGACTTAGTTGATGTATTAGGGATCTTGTATACTATTACTATTAAAAACAGGAAAATATAAATAATCGGACGAAGGCCACTTTACCAAATTGTGATGCAGAATAGAAACTAAGTGCACAAAATGAATGCTCAAACATAAATAACAAAATTCAAAATTAACGCAGCGTATAACGTTATATAGTATGACGTTATAATACCTGGGTAATACTGTTTCTGGAGCTAGGTATTTCATATCCTGTTCTGCTTGATTTATTTTTGTTTCTTTACCTTTATATCAAAATAGTTCTGGATATATAAGTAAAAAAGGCTTTTTGATATAGGTAAAGGATAATAAGATTTATTTATATCCTGGCTTTTCCGATTAGAAATCAGTGCGCAATTTTTTTCCACCTAAAGCCCGACTTTACGGGAATGTTATGGATGAAAACAGCCTATATGTTGGTCTACAACCTCCGCTATATTCCAGTTAAAGTCCCATCAAAATTTAACCGTTCCGGAGAATGTACTATTAACCTGAACCTTATTCAACAATTGCATTATCTTTTAGTAAAAACCATACCTATATAAATCCGTTAAGTAGATTTTGAGAAAATCGTTCACATACAGTCAGACAGCAGCGGTTTGTAGTGCATGTGTTCTTGGGAACCCTGCACATATCAGAAATAATAACGGATAATCCACGCTATATTTTGCATTGTATATATTTTCTATTTACTTTATCGCGGATTATAGGAAAATAATTTTTAATACTTTTGTATTATGGATATTTGTAGACTAACGCCTAATTCTAAAATTGTAATAAAAATAAAATAAAAACACATGCTAATAATATTTTTAACGAAACAATAATAATGACATTGTATTATGAGATTACTAATTGCTGTAACAATTGAGTAAACATAGCGTAACATAATGTAACCATGTATTTACAAAGTAGATTGCCATTTATATTATACTCTTAATTCAAATATTACTGCTTTTAAAATAGTTTTCTTTAAAGTAAAGTTTATTACAAATAAAAATACTAAAATTAAAATAATAAATACTTGTCGGTAAAATTCAAGTCTCGAAATCTGAATTCTGAAATTTTTGAGTCTTGATATTTGGAATCATAAAAAGTTATATTTTAATGTGAGTTATAATTTTTTATCCAAAATTTCACACGAACGAACTAAATAAATAATATAATATTGAGTCATAGCTAAAAGTTTGATTTGAAAAGTACCTAATAATAAAATTATGTTGCTATAATCCGCAATGAAGTAAAATAGAAAAAATATACAATGCTAAATGTAGACTGGACAACCCGTTTTCATATCTGATACATGCAGGATTCGTAAAAACTCAGCACAAACCTCCACCACCGCCACCACAATACACAAGCACTACATAGGTACATTCAATATAACAAGTTCAACAATCGTTTCGCCCCGCAACCGAAGCATAATCAGGAGATAGACTCCATGACAAAATCGCAAAGCGATTAATATTAAGTATTTTAAAATAAATTTATTATTACTTTTGTATTATGAATTTCCGCAAAGTAACGTCTAATTCTATAAATTATCGAACTAAATAATGTAATATTGAGTCATAGCGAAGAGTTCACTGATAAGAAATTAAATTATTAGTTATATAACATTTCTCTAAAATTATCAAAACAAACGAGTTCGGTCCCTATAGTCTTCTTCTTCTTTTCTTCTTTCTCAATGAACCGTTCCCGATGGACGTCCACTGCTGGACATAGGTCTCTTCATGGGATCCCTATACTATTCAATTTAAACAACAACAAAGGTCCTGCCCAAGACTAAGGTCAGCATGTCGGAAGGGGAAAATCAAACCGGAAACGCGCTTTACGGATCGCTGGCCTTTACACGAGCATGACACCGTGGCAATAATTATGTCACATGTTTCGTATCTACTGTTGCAATCCCACACAGTATAATTTTGGGATGAAAATGAAATGTCATTATACAATAGTAACTTACGACACCTCGATAAGAAAGAGGTGGTCTATTCTACTCAGCCAGATACCACACGGCTTTCCACTCAACATTTAGTATTATATGTTTTTTTATTAGAGCTGTGATAGCCCAACGGTACCACCGTGCGACTCTTTCGAGAAAATCACGGGTTCAAACCCGAGCAGACACCAATGTGTTTTCTGTTAAAACTTATGTGTCTAATTGATAATTACAATTTATCACGCGCTCTTTGGAGGAAACCGTCGTGAGGAAACCTGCATATCTCTAGAGAATTCTGGTGATATGAGTTACCTACCAATCCGCATTGGAGCATTGTGGTAGGTCTTAGCTCCAATCCTTCTCTCCAAAAACGGAGAGAAAAGGCCTATTCCCAGCAGTGGGAGGGTAACATGCCGCTACTTACTTTTACTTACTATATTTTTTACTTAATAGTTTTATTATTACTTTTGTATTATGGGGCTCCGCAAAATAACACATAATTCTTTGAATTATGGAAAGTCAGGAATTAATATAAGGCATATTTTGTTTTAAAACTTTTCTAAATAGCTTCGTATTCTTTTAGCTTTTCCAAGGTCAGTTATTAGTTATCTTCTATACTTATAATAAATCTGTAGAAAGGTCAATTCTGTACCTGAAATATATTTCCAAAATAACTATCAGGGGGTGATTAGGGATCGATACTGATGCCAAAAATGCAATTAGTAAAATTTTTGTCTGTCTGTCTGTCTGTCTGTCTGTCTGTCTGTCTGTCTGTCTGTATAACCGTTATAGAAACAAAAACTACTCGACGGATTTTAACGAAACTCGATACAATTTTTTTTCATACTCCTGGGCTGGTTATAGTATACTTTTCATCACGCTACAATCAATAGGAGCAGAGCAGTGAAGGGAAATGTTGGGAAAACGGGAGAAGTTACTCCATTTTTTAAGCTTCCGTCGCGTGTGCAACCTTGATGGTTAAAGCTACACAGAAATCATGTATGACGGAAATGTTCTCCTTAAAATTATATAAAAACTATCCCACGACAGCATATGTCTATCTTTTATGGTTGACTTACAATAACACCCGATAGCTTAACAGTTCGAAGCTTTCTGGTTATATTTGTCTACTCCTACGTTTATATCACTCTCAGTCATCTGTAATAAAGTAAATAACAATCTACGGACGGTAACTAGAGATCACACGACTTTCCAATAGGACTACCTACAGATCAAATCTATACTAATATATAAAGCTGAAGAGTTTGTTTGTTTGTTTGATTGTTTGAACGCGCTAATCTCAGAAACTGCTGGACCGATTTTAAAAATTCTTTCAGTGTAAGATAGTCCATTTATCGAGAAAGCTATAGGCTATATCACATCACGCTAAGATGAATAGGACAGGAGCAGCATTAAAAAGTTGAAAGCTTTTCTTGCGTGCGCTGAGTAAACGATAATGGTTATTAAAAATCATGTACTACAAAATTGTTCCCCTCTAAAAGTTCTATATAATAGTCCGCGGCAGCATGTCTTGCTTTTAAGGTTAACCCACTCTAGCCATTTTTATAGTTATCAAAAGACTATATTACGGTTTTAATCTTACCATGCGGGCGGAGCCGCTGGCAAATTGCTAGTTACACATAAATGTCAATCTAACAAAAATCCTCCAACACGATTTTGGAATCTTAATGAGCTCTGGCTTTTAAGATGAACTGTTGCGGTTTTGACACTTATTGTGTAAAGAAATGACGTAACTAATAGCTGTCATGTATTTAGTAAATGGACTGTTTATTAACAATATGTTGAAGGCTTCTTTATATGCACAATTTAATGAACAACCAAATCTTTTAATACATCATTTAATTGTTATATAAAAGTCTTTATAATTTTTATTGCAAGGTTTTCATTTTAATGGAAAATTTCGGAGTGAATCAAAGCTAACTATCGCCGGCATCAGGTAGTTTATATTTCTATGAATTAAAAAAAAACATCAATTTTAAATAGCAAAAACTTTGGCCTTGTGTTAGGTTGTGATTTACGAGTAATTCCTGCTTCACTGGCTAGCAACAAAGCCGTTAAAATATAATAGTTACGTGATAAGAAAAAAAAACCCAAAAAAAAACATTCTAAAAACAATCTTTATATTAAATTATACAATTTACATGGGTAACCAGTGTATATATTATAATAATCTTGCCATCAATAGTGGAAGTAATAAATATGAACACTGTAAAAGAAATGCTATGACCAATACACAACCAATAAATTACCAAGAGTTAACTCAAAACATGATTAACATGTTTTAAGGGTATAAGGTAAACTACTTTTTTCCAGTCCAATATTAGGAAAAGAATTCTTCTCTGTCCTTCTTCTTCTTTCCTTTTTACTTATTCTTCTGAGAGAAGGATAAGAAGCTTAGGCTCACCAAGCCGCGTAAATCCGCATTGGCAGGTTTACCGTACTTTAGAAATTCTCCAAAAATTTGCAGGTTTTCTTGCGACGTCTATCTTTAACGAACAGCTTGTGATAAAAATCGCTGAGAAATATCAATTAGGTATATAGTTTATATCGTAAATCGTGCATTTTTCATTCATTCATCATTAGCGCAATTTTCAATGGACTAATGTTACGAAATATACAAATGTTTATTTAATATTGGTTTTATTTAAAAATAATCTATAATTTATCGGATTATTATTAATACATAAATATAAACTTAACTACTCGAATAAATTTTCAGTGCTGTCTAAGAAAAGAACTAAAATTTATGCTTCAGGTTACCCTGGAGTGTGTACAATCAATAATCAAATCAGTCATTTCTAAAGGTTTACCTTTCCGTAACTAAATCGAACCCTGATATTGGACTAAAGAAAAATGTATATAAAAAGGTAGATTTAAAATAGCACTATATCATATGTAAGCAGCTTCGTAACAAAATTCATAAAACAATAGAGCAGCTGGTGTCTGTCTGCTTCATATAAACACGTCTTATAGATTAATCTAAGACAATACGCAATAAATCGTTTATGATAGGTGTTCCATCCCGCATGAAATGTATTAAGAAAACTCCTCATAACAAATGAATTCTTTAGGCGAATTATAAATAGTTACAACAAAATGTAAACAATAGTAATTTTATAGGATCTTTGATAGGATAAGGATAAGAATGAGATCTCAGAAAGAACATACATTGACCGGTCCAATAAGGCTTCAAGTCTTTCCAGACTCTGTTACCTTGAGAAACTGGGAGGGATTGAATAGAGGAGTGACAAATGCATAGGTTTGTTTGGGACAGTCGAGTGGACGTCGTTGGTCATTCCAAATATTCTACGTATATTTATTAAGATAAGATAAAGAAGGTTCTGTGAGCTTTCCATATTCACATATTTCGTTGCGATATATGGAGAGAACAGACCAAAAAGTTGAGTCTCAATCGGAGGTTCCGGCTTTTGCAAACATGCCCGACGCATTATATTGTTTAGATAGTTAAATCAAAATCCGGTTCGCATAATAATACCGCTGTCCGATGCTGCGTACACTTTTCATGCTATTTGACCGCCCTTTTTAGGTACAGAAGTATTGACAGTATGCTCTAAACTAGAGGTTCTCAGACTTTTTTCAGACGTCCAAAATTTAGACGGTTCAGTGAACCCTTTGCAGAAAGACTTTTACCGTACTCCCAAAACTCTACAACTCTTTTATGACGCCATGGTACTTCCCTGTCGAGTCTCCCATGGATCTTTGGGGCTAACATGGACAACTTTGAGCTCTAAATGCCAAATGAACATCCAACGTCCTTCGTTTACATTTTATACCCAATTATTACAGTAATTGTCATGTTAAAATCTGCCTTAAGCATCTTAAATGGTACACAAACAAACTCAATCTAGAAAAACTTATTCTTTAGATATTTTAGAGTTTTTTATCTTAGTTCTTAATCGACTTGTTATCATGAGTTATTTGCAAATGAAGCAATTGCTAACCTTGCGTCGTATAAAGGTCATCCGCTAGGTACATTTCTGTTCCCATTCCGATACATCTTGTTCTAGATTTGTTTTCATCGCACTTACATTGTTGATTGTATAGATCAATTGACAAGGTTATATTGTAGTGTTACCTTACATTCTCTCCGGAGCAACAGTGAGAATGCTTATCTCGCTAACAAGTTCCGAGTTTGATGACTATTTAAAAACTTAATCAATTATTATATAAAGCTACAGAGTTTGTTTGTTTGATTTGAAAAATTCGATGAAAAATGAGTGTAAGATAGTCCATTTCAAACTAAGATGAATAGGAGCAGTAATAATTTATGGCAAAACGTTTGCCGGTTCAACTCATATAGAACACAGCTATCCAATTTAAAATATATAACACTTTATATATTTTAAATTGGATAGCTGTATTCTATATGAAAGGGTCAAGCGTTCTCACTGTTGAGCTATTAAGGCATTAAAAGGGAGCGTTCAATATAATTTATAACGACGATATTCTTTCTTTAAATTAATTCGATAAATAAGAAAAAAATTCTCAAAAGCCAACTCCGCGCTCTAATCACGACTTCAAATAATGCTATCACTCTGCTCTCCGCACCTCTCCTATCTGCGCCGCAGCGCACCTCTCCGCCCATCACCTCACCTCGCCACAACTATCTTCACGTTTATGCTACAACTTCCGCTTTCGAGCTTATCCTTCCGTTACAACTTATTATAAATTTACCTTATATATCTTCAAACTACAAGCAACTAACAAGAATTGTTTTTATAGCATTTTTATTAATGTTTTTGCTAATTATAACATGAATAAAGATGTATTTTTTCTAAAGATTACAGATCTTTAAATAATTTAGTTAGAAATTACTAGACCGAAGAATAATATACGCTTGTCAGTATACGTCTATATATTTAATTTTGTAGTTCATAGCATGCCTCATTTATAAAAAAGAAAAATCGTGCAGCTCTTTCCACATGCTTTACATATATCAAAAGCAGACCTCCTTTTTCCTTTTGAACAGAAGGGTTGGAGCTTAGACTCTTTACTCTTCCGTTTACTGTTTCACAATGATTTTCGTGAAACCGTGTAATTGACTTCTTTTTATATATCCCACTGCTGAGCATAGGCCTCTTCTCTCCGTATTTAGAGAGAAGGATTGGAGATAAGACCTACCACGCTGCTCCAATGTGGATTGGTAGGTTACATTAGTCCCTAGACTCTCTAGAGATAAGCAGGTTTCTTCACGACGTTTAGACACATAAGTTTTAACACAAAAACTCATTGGTACCTACCTGCCCGGGGTATGAAACCGTGACATTCTCGAGAGAGAGTCAGAGTCTCACCGCTGGACATTTTAGCTTTTTATATAAATATATAAAAATATTTTTCTAAACGTTATTGTTCTGTTGTAGTTCATACGGGGACACCTTAGACCACCAACATGGGGGCGATGTTCCGGAGCGAAGAAATGGCGCTCTGCCAGCTCTTCATTCAGCCCGAGGCGGCCTACACCTCTGTCTCTGAGCTAGGTGAAGCGGGCAGCGTGCAGTTTAGAGATGTGAGTCAACATTCTTCTTCGACTGGCCCGTTGGGTCTGGGTCGCGGGTTCGAATCCCGCCGAAAGCCAAAATTTTTTATTAATGAATTCGTTGGTCTTCTAGTCAGGGTGTATATTTGTATTTAAGTATGTATTAAATTATATTTATATATTTATTTATTCTTTACAATAGCTGTCCAGCCACTTTACTGTGGCGCAGTCTAGTTACGTCTTCCCCACGAAACAAAAATCATTTAACATTGTCATTGACTGTAAAAAAAAATGATGATGATAATTTTTGTACATATAATTATTAAGAATTATAAAACTGATGTGATGAATATAATAGACAAAGTAGGAACCTATAAAAGTTTGCGTCTTGCAAAGGTACGTAAGGCTTTTGTGGGTTTAAGTATAAGATTCTATGATAAAATTCTAGATAAAAACAAATAAATTTATAGATTTGCTTTTTAATATTAAGATAAAGATGCATGATTAATAAAACACCCTTAAGCAAACAGTTACGTATGTCTCATTTTACACATGTAGGTATTATAGGTAGGTAGATAACTCTATAGAAATTGACTGTTAAATTAAAGGAGTGGATTCCAATGCCTTTTTATGTTTTTATCATTGAGTACGAGTTTACGAGCAAATATTAGAAGAAATTTTATCTTTGTTATTAAAATTGAATATGAAGCATATAAATATTTGTCAGAGTCGTACGAGGTGTTTTTGCAATACATATACCTAAAGACTTTTTCATAATAACCTTTAATAGATATCATTGCCGAGTAAGCAGATAGTTTGCACAAACGTATAATTGTATTTCAAATGCATGTAACACGAGTCCGTTTAATAAATAACACATTATGGCGAAATAAAACAAAACACAAAATAATTTGCGGCCATTTTGAAATAGGTATTTGCTATCCAGTACATAAACAAAATAACACCCACATGATCTACCTGTTAACTTATAAGGGATATACGGGACTTTTAATTACTGAATAAGCCTATCAGAAACCTGAGAAACGCAAAATTCTGAGATATGTGTCAGATATGTTCCGAACAATCTAACTGACAGTTTATTGGTAACTTGTGAAAAAGGCCCTTAAATCAAGTGTGTAGTTGTCTCACAGCGCGACCCTGCGAGAAATGTTTGAAGCACTTAAGGTTAGCAAGTTTTACATTCGGGTCTTGTTGGTCTTGAGAAGGTTATTGAATGTTCGCCTTGCAACACCTATTGAGACTTTCCTAGTATGATCTTGCTTTATATGAACACTGCTTGAGATATATGCCAAATTAAGTGATAATTATTTTACTTATAAAAAAGATTTGGTGCTCAAATTCGCCCAGTAACTATTAAATTTATAATAATACTAGCTTTTACACGCGACTCTGTTCGCGTGGATTGTTGTCGAGGTCGATAATAAAAGGCGCTTTTCAATGTCATCCTATTCCTGTAGAATTAGCAGGATTTCTATATCCTATATGTTATTCCGGCGTATAAGGAATAATTGTAGCAAATTTCATCGATATTGTTTCAGCGGATTTGCCGTGAAAGAGTAACAAACATACATCCATACTCACAAACTTTCGCATTTATAATATTAGTAGGATAGGAAGTATCTCATCCTCCTGCCTTTATTCCACTTTAAGTGGGATAAAGGCAACATATAAACATATTGGGAACATATAAACATGTTATAAACATGGTGACACATGATGTGGCTGCGTATTCTATGACCACCTGCGTGATGTCAACTTACTGTAGTCGCCTTTTACGAGACCTCGGTAAGAAACGGTCTATTCTACTCAGCCGGATACCACACGGCGTTTATAAAAATAAGTATCTCTTACATAATAATGTTACGAATAGCAATATATTTTCTATATTTCAAACATTCAAAGAAATATTGCTATTCGCAGATAGAATTTATAAATCATTGAATAGCACAGATTATTAATTTTATTTCACTGTGACCTCGTTGAATAAATTACAATACTTAGCGATAGTGTTATGAATGAAATTGTTGTCGTGGTCGATAATAGATGGAACTTTTCAATGCCATCCTATTCCTGTAGAATTACCAGGATTTCCGATTTATTAACCGATTTGAACAATTCCATACGTTATTCCGGTGTATAAAGAATAATTGTGCCAAATTTCATCGATATTGGTTCAGCGGATTTGCCGTGAAAGAGTAACAAACATACATCCATACTCACAAATTAGTAGGATTATGAGATAGGATCTAAGGCAATCATGAAGTTACCAATTATGTTGTTTTTTTTAACGTGTTCCGTATTAATCATATTGTTGGCAGATGAGTGGCATATCTTTAATATTTAAATGATTTAAGCTTGTATGTATCCTTACTAATATTATAAATGCAAAAGTCTGTCCGTCTGTCTTTCTGTCTGTCTTTTTATCCCTGTTTTTGGAAATTAAAAATACTCAAATTTTTATTTCTTTTATATTTAAATGAGTAATAATATTCTTTTATGTATGTATATGTACATATATATTTTCAGAATCTCGGAAACAGAATTTCTAAAATTCAACATGTAGAGGGTTTTAGGGGAGAAAAATCGATCGAGCTAGGTTTTATGTAAATAAAAATTCGTTTTATCCCTGTTTTTGAGCATTAAAAAATACAAAAATTTATATTAAATTGAATTTTTGCCATAAACTGTCAAGTCAGCGTAGCTTATTCGGGGAACGGGCAGCCTCGAGAAATATAATACCTAGCATCGATCCCCAACTATATAATTATTGTTTTCATTTTTTAAGTTTTTTTTTGTAAAAAAATTACCGAGCAAGGATCGGTCAACTTGTATTTCAACTTTAACTTAGAACAGAAATAAAATCATCCACACTCAACAACCGGCCATAGTGCGGTTGACCCTGGAGAAACGGGATTCGACATAGCAAAAAACAGATTCGCATGATTAAATGAATTCCTTGGCTAAAGTGGCTATGCTTAGCTTTCAAACAAGTCAAGTAATCTTACTTAAACCGTTGCCCGACTAAGGTTATAAGGGTAAGGTAAAATTAATGTATGCTTTATTTGCTATATATTAAATGTATTTTTACTGTTTGTTATCATTTGATTGATATCGTTATTAACGTCGAATATTAATATGAAAGTCATTGTTTTACTGCCTTTATCCCACTCTAAGTGAAATCGGCATAAAATATTTTAAATATGTTAAAAAATGATTTGGTTAGTTATTTTACGACCAGCCGCCTGCCTGACATCAACTTACCTTAGTCGCCTTTGAATAAATGAGGGTGGTCTATTGTACTCAGTCCGATATCACACGACGAGCCAACTTACCTTAGTTGCCTTTTAGGCAGCTCGGTAAGAAATAAGAGTGGTCTATTTTACTCCGGATACCACACGTTGAAATATTAGTGTGGAAGTATGAATGAGATTTGTTGGTAAGTATTTGAATTCAATTCACATCATTTGAAAACTGTCGCGATAAAGAAATAATATATATTTTAGCTCATTTAAACATTAAAGATGACAAGAACACGAAAATCAGCCAAGACTGTTGACTGTTGAAAGCCAAAAAATGTTGACACCTAAAGACGCAAAAGTAATAGTAAAGTTATTTTGCTATAATCCGCGAAGAAGTAAAATAGAAAATATATATAATGCTAAATGTAGAGTGGACAATCGGTTATCATACCTGATACATGCAGGATTCGTAAAAAACACATGCACAAACCTCCACCACCGCCACCACAATACACAAGCACTATATACGTTCACTATCACAAACTCAACAATCGTTTCGCCCCGCAACCGAAGCATTATCAGGAGATAGACTCCACGACCAAAATCGCAAAGCGTAATCGCAAAGCTTTGCGATTTTGGTCGTGGTTCATCGCGGATTATAGCAAAATAACTTTACTATTACTTTTGTATTATGGATCTCCACAAAGTAACGCCTAATTCTATAAATTACCTAAAGACGCAATTAAGGAGGTCAAATTGGCTGGCAATATTGTTACACACGTCTTTATCTCTGCTTACATTAAAAACTACCATATATTTATTGTAGTATTATGTTACACTTGTTGCTTACTAATGTAAACGTTTTCAACCGTTACTCGTAAGCCTGTATAGGCACAATAGTATGAATGCTACGAATGCTAATTTTATCTCTAATTACCCTTTGTTTTAGTTTATCATAGGTACTTTTCAATGTGAGGTTTCGCCTTTTATCGACTAGCTTGGTCTATTGTTTAATTGAGCAATATATACTATTTTACTTATGTATTTTATTATTCTATATTAATAATACTAAGTTTCTTTCATATTAAACTAGTGGTCCGGCCACGCATTGCTGTTGCTCTTTTTGGTTTCGAATTCCCCTCAAAAAGTTTTCAACGACATTTCAAAAGAGATGCTCCGATTACCACCAAACTTTAGAGTATTATCTGCTTGGTTGATTATATATCAAATTTCAATTAAAATTTCATTAAAATCGATCCAGTCAGTGCAGTTTCGGAGTCTATAGTAAGGAACGGACATTCATACTTTCTCTTATAATATAGATAATGAATACAAGAAAAACATTTCGTAAAAGTTTGCATAGTCTATCTCGATAATAATAAATCTAATAAGTTCATAATCTAGCATATAGGTAATGACCTAATTATTGGTTGTTTTAACAACACGTTTTTTGCTTCCTATAGCCTTCCTCGATAAATGGACTATCTTACACTGAAAGAATTTCAAATAGGTCCAGTTGTTTCACACAATCAAACAATCAAAAACTAAAAACTATTTAGCTTTATATGTTAGTATAGATTTAAAAAAAGACACGAGATGACTATTTTAGGCTCCTACAGTCCTGGCGACAATACATGACGTAATATCGCTCAACAGTTAGCGTAATGCTAATAAAAGCTAATTAGGTTTAGTACTTAACTACGGGAAGTCATGATGGACCACTTACTGCTTTAGTGACGACTGAGGTGTGATTGCCACTATCCGCAATCATTTGTTCTATTAATATATCTAAGACTTATTAGCTACACTCGACACTCTTTCTGGAGGAACGCTAGAATAAATTCTGGCAAAAGTCAATATAGATACAATATTAACCCTTATTAACTTAAATGTTTTAGGTACGTCAAGCATTTTTGGTTAACAATAATGAACACTTGAAGTAAATAAGGCACTAAGTACCTAAATCTAAAAGCCAATTTTAGAACCAAATTGCATACTTAGTTCGAATTTTAATTTTTAGGTACTTAGTGCCTTATTTACTTCAAGTGTTCAATTATGATATGTTACAACACGCCGTGTGGTAACCGACTGAGTAGAATAGACCACCCTCTTTCTTACCGAGGTGTCGCAAAAGGCGAATAAGGTAAGTTGACGTCAGGCAGGCGGCCGGTCGAAAATACGTAGCCAAATCATGTAACAACATGTTTATAACATGTAGTGCCGACCCCACTTGGAGTGGGACAATGGTAGGAGGATGATGAATATGATCTCTTACAACATATAGTTTAAATTAATATATTAGAAGTTAGGAGAATATAAAACTAATGTGCGCGAAAATTTAGGTTGAATATTAGGTCTTTCTAAAACATAAAACATCGCAATATGTAAAAATCTGCAAAGAATAGTAGGTATAAATAAAAGATAAACGTTTAAAAACTGAATCTACTAGTTAACAGAGTATATAATATAATTCATTTAGTATTATAAGTTTGATAGCTGCTTTTATCTTACCCGTACTTGTTTATTACAGCTAAACCCGGACGTAAACGCCTTTCAACGCAAATTCGTGAACGAAGTTCGCCGCTGCGATGAGATGGAAAGGAAGCTTCGGTACATCGAAGCTGAAGTACATAAGGACAAAGTGCCTGTACCACACGTCAAGGATATGCCACGAGCGCCTAATCCTAGAGAAATCATTGATCTTGAGGTGAGCATTACATAATTTATATCAGTGTATTAATGTGTGTGCTTTTCGACATCTTTACAAAGTTTAAATACCTACGATGATTCTTCTATAACTTCCTATCTCATTCTAAAAATAGATATATTATATTACCACAACAGCATTGATAATGTTTAAGACAATCAAACATGATTATCAGTGACAAGTTTTAAATTAAAACTTTTTTTAGGCGCTCTCGAAAACTTTAAACTTACTTCTCTCCACGACTTTAAATCTTATTCTTCTGTCTATGAGGGCTCTGGAGCTCACAATGCAGAAGTATAGTATAAGAAGTATTCAGTATTATAGCCTATTCTGTAGCCTCCACCTATTTCCATATTTTCGGATCATATTTCCATACCAAATATTAGAGGTCCGATGCTGCGTTCGGATGTAAAAACAAATACTTTTGCACATGTTTTGTCGCGTGATAGTTTGATAATAGATGGCGCTTTTCAATGTCATCCTATTTCTGTAGAATGAACAGGATTTCCATAGCCTATATCCCCGGAGTATAACAAATAATTGTTCCAAATTTCATCGATATTGGTTCTTCGGATTCGCCGCAAAAGAGTAACAAACATACACTCATACTCACAAAATTTCGCATTTATAATATTAGTAGTAGGAAGTATAGAGACGTAGCAATATGTATTATAGTTACGTTGAATAAAGCTTATTACACTGTTACAACGATGGAGAGGCGTGGAAATAAATAATATCCGGCTATCAACAAGACTGCAACGAATGGCAAATGCAACGTAATTGTAAATATTGTTTTGTTGAGCGTAACAATATAATTTCAGTAAAGACTTGCATACCGGCTATTCTTCTTTAAAGTAACAATATCTGGGTGTACGAGCTTTGCTCGGTATTCTTTTTATTAAAGACTAGCGGCCTGCCCATGCTTCGCACGGGTATAAAATATATATCCCATGTCAGTCAGTGTAAAACAATTATTAAAATCGATCCAGTAGTTTTGATTTATTAATTACTGCCCGTGGCCCGCAAGCGTTAAGTTTGGAGAAAAACAATTTCCTTTCCCTATACCAAGAAGATTTCCTGCTATCTTTGGAATATCTGAACTCATACAGTACATTTTTACTTATTTACTTTTACATTTTACCTATGTATTTTATTTTTACAATTAATTACAGAATGTCTTTAAACAAACTCTTAAAAGATTCGAAGTGCTATAGGGTGAAGCTCGGCGTCCTCACGGCATTTTAAATCTGTAATATCTCCGAAAATGTTCACTTAAATTACATGCTGTAAACGGCCATATTGATCTATATTAAATGAACAATTTATTTAAAGTACTTAATTGGATAAGGATTAATGCTGTATTGTATAAAAATTGCTTTGAACATAAGGCATTATTTTTCGTAAAAAGTAAATGACAAAAAATGCTTTTGTGGGTTATCCATAAGAGATAGACATATACCATCGCGGACTTTTCTGTAGACCTTTTCAAGATGTACAAATACTTAGTACATCATTTTGATAAATCTCGTAGGGTTTAGCCTGCGTTTGCAATGTAAGCGGAAAAAAATGTAATTATTTACAGAAACCTCAAAAATTACAGTATTTCTCTACTCCGTATTGAATATTATAATACGTACAAACCTTCCTCTGGAATCACTCTATCTATTAAAAAAAACCGCATCAAAATCTGTTGCGTAGTTTTAAAGTTTTATGCGTACATACGGAAATATGGACTTTGTTTTATAATATGTAGTGATAGTGATATAAAAAAGATGCAATATGAAAAAGAAAGGGCTGGTGATATCTGGACTTGAACCGGAGTTTTTTCACTTCTTTAGTCCGCTCGTTCCCAACTGAGCTATTATAACTTTGGAAATGACTGCGTAATTAGCCTTTATTTTCTAATAATATTGTAAAAGTTTTACAATGCCTGAAAACAGATATAAAACGACATTTTTTTAATGAGACCTAGATCGATTTATCGCCTTCGATACCCCCTACATACTAGGTTTCATGAAAATCGCTGGAGCCATTTCCGAAATTCAGATATATACATTGATTCAGATATATAAATAAATCAGTAAAAACGGATGTATAAAAATGATTTTAATTTAGTTGCAACACGATTTTTACTCAGATTTAAATTTACTTAATTACAGATTATAAATCCTGATACCAAGAATGATAATTCATATGATATGATTAAAGTATATATTAAAAATATTTTGTTTTTCTTCTAGGCGCATTTGGAAAAGACGGAGAATGAAATCCTTGAATTGTCACACAACGCCGTTAACTTGAAACAAAATTATTTAGAGCTGACAGAGCTGAGACATGTTCTCGAAAAAACTGAAGCTTTCTTTGCTGCCCAGGAAGAAATAGGAATGGATTCACTGACGAAGTGAGTATTTACTTTGATAACTAAATATGGGAGTACTTACTTTATATCTGTGTAGATATTTATGGTTTCTTCGACATCTTCACAAAGCTATAAACTTAAAGTAAAGGCTTAAATACTTACGAAAATGCTTCTATAACTACTCTCTCCCTAGAAATAAATCTAATCTTTATAAAGAAGAAAACACCTTCTAGAAGTAGATATGTTAAATTACCCCAACAGCACTGATTTCATTAAAGATATTGAAATATGATCAGGGCCAATATTTAAATTATTTTTTTTATAACCAAGTGCCCAGGAGGAAATAGGAATGGATTCACTGACGAAGTGAGTATTTACTTTGACAATTAAATATGGGAAAACTTACTTTTTGATTAATTTGTTATATGTTACTGGGATAATCAGCATTGACAGATGTGCAAAATTTGGAACACAAGAGCTACACTAAGCAGATAAGAATAGGATCTAAGCATAGCTTTGCAGATTTGGCTTAGGACAAAAAGTATTACAGTGCATATTGGTATGACTAGGCAACAAAACACGCCTTTAGGTTTGTATAAATGAACCAAAAACCACTGGTAGGATTGGGACTAAATGGGATAGCAAGACTTTTTGTGAATACTATGTATCTATAAGCGGTGTCGTAAAAGACAACTAAGGTCGACACACCGTGTGGTATCCGGCTGAGTAGAATAGACCACCCTCATTTCTTACCAAGAAGTCGTAAAGGGCGACTAAGGTAAGTTGACCCACCGTGTAATATCCGGTTGATGTAGAAAAGACCACCCTCTTTCTTACCGAGGTGTCGTAAAATACGACTAAGGCAAGTTGACGTCAGGCAGGCAAAATACGTAGCCAAATCATGTGACCCCACTTAGAGTGGGATAAGGGCACGAGGATGAGTATAGGCAATGTTAAATTAAATAATTATAATGTTATGTATAAAGTCATCTACACTACTACTATACATACAATAAAAAGTATACTATTCTATTCTAAATGTACCAGGTCGCTGATATCCGATGAGGCCGGCCAGCAAGCTGCAACACGTGGTCGTTTGGGCTTCGTGGCGGGCGTGGTGCAACGCGAACGCGTGCCAGCTTTCGAGCGCATGTTGTGGCGTATTTCACGTGGAAACGTGTTTCTTCGAAGAGCTGAGCTTGATAAACCTCTTGAAGATCCTAACACTGTAAGACTTTTTCACTGATTCTTTGTTATCATGCTTTTTAAGTAATATTGTTGTTTTTTTCGTAATGTTTTTTAAGTAATGCGATGTAAGTAATATTTATTTGTAGCTAGTGTAGGTAGAAACATTATTGTAGATGTTACCTACATTTAGGCATATGCACATATAGGCATAAACGAGAAAAAGAGGGTTAATAATATAATCGATTTAATTAAAAACTTATTTATAATATTCAGACAATTGATAATTAAAATCGATTATAATGATGAATAAAAGTTTTACATCCATAGTAAAATACAAATATTATTTATGAAATAGTAGCTGGGTGATCGAGTCTTGCTGGGTAATTTTTTTAAACATAAAAACATTAAGAAAAGTGCTGGTGATATATGAGACTTGATCCCGGGTATTTTGAGTTCCCCGTTCCCCACTGAGCTATTACAACTTAAAAAAATATAAAACATTATATAATATCACCTTTGCATTCTATTCTATATTTTAGTATTCTCCAGTGCCCGAAAACAGGGATAAAACGTAATTTTTTTTAAAGAAACTTAGCTAGATCGATTTATAGCCCCCGAAACTCTCTACATATTAAGTATCATGAAAGTTGTTGGAGCCGTTTCCGAAACTCAAAATATTGAAGATTAAAGATACTCGATCATTTTCCAGGGTAATGAGATCTACAAGACGGTGTTCGTAGCGTTCTTCCAAGGAGAACAGCTTAAGTCTCGCATCAAGAAGGTTTGCTCTGGTTTCCACGCGTCATTATATCCGTGCCCACCTTCCAACACTGAGCGCCAGGACATGGTTAAAGGAGTCAGGACTCGTCTCGAAGATCTTAATATGGTATGTTATTAGAAGTCATCGCACAAAAACGCTCCGTTTGCATATCTTGATATCAATTATCACATATATTAGTTGTCCGGCCACGAGTTGCTGTGGCTCAGTATGGTTTCAAATTCCCCTTGAAAAAAAACTCAACTGAAAAAATTCTCCGAACGCCACCAAACTATATAGGAACATCCGCTGCATTCTAAAGATTGTCTGAAAATTTCATTAAAATCTGTCCAGTTGCGTTGGAGTCTATAATGGACATACAGACAAACATTCACTTTTATATTTTATATATGAGATTTCAGTTAGTTTTACTTATACTTACTTGTTTTAATTAACTGTGATATAAGCTGTGATAGCCCAGCGGTAATTCCGTGCAACTCTTTCGAGGAAGTCACGGGTTCAAACCCGGACAGACACCAATGAGTTTTTCTGTTAAAAATTATGTGTCTAATTGATAATTGCAATTTATCACACACTTTTCAGTGAAGGAAAACATCGTGAGAAAACCTGCATATCTCTAGATAATTCTAGGGATATGTTTAACCTACGCATTCGCATTGCAGCAGCGTGGTAGGTCTTAGCTCCAATCCTTCTCTCCAAGCAGTGGGATAGAAACAGGCCGCTACTTCACTTTTACGCATATTAATATGATAATGACTGGCCCGTTGGCGCAGTGGGTAGTGACCCTGCCTTCAGCTCCGCGGGTCGCAGGTTCGATTCCCGCTGACGGCAAACATTTTCTATAAATGAATTTGTTGGTCTTAGAGCCTGGGTGTATATTTGTATTTAAGTATGTATTTAAAAAATATATAAGTATATATTCACCAGTTATCTGTCTACCATAACACAAGTATTAAAATTACTTACTTTGGGGACGGACGAGTGTGTAAGTGTCCTATATATTTATTTCTTCATTTATATTTATTTATATTAATAGGTACTGAACCAAACTCGCGACCATAGACAACGCGTGCTCGTTAGCGTGGCCAAGGAACTGGGTAGCTGGTCCATCATGGTGCGCAAGATGAAGGCTATTTATCACACACTTAATTTATTTAACATGGACGTCACTAAGAAGTGCTTGATCGGCGAATGCTGGGTACCAACTGCTGACCTGCCTAATGTGCAGAAGGCGTTGGCTGACGGATCTGTAAGTTTATTTTAATGCTTTACTTTCATAGTTTATCCCTTTAAAGTTGTTTTTACGTTTGATACATTAAAAAATATATAGATATCTTTGTAGTTGAACGGTGGTGAGAAGTCTGATAAAAAGATAATCGTGACCAGACAAGGCTAAGTTTCAAATATTAAAATTTTTTTTTATTAAAAATTTATTAAAAAAGTCATCGTCCTCTTGCCGTTATCCCACTCTAAGTGGGGTCGGCACACCATGTTATGAATGTGTCACATGTTTTGGATACGTATTTTACGACCGGTTGCTTGCTTGAGGTCAATTTGCCTCTTAGTCATATTTTACAACACCTCGGTAAGAAAGAGGGGGTTTATTATACTCACCCGGATACCACACGGTGGGTCAACTTACCTTGGTCGCCTTTTAATATACCTATGTCATTTACAAAGAATTGTAAATGATTTTGGTTGGATTTGTTAAATGTTTTTAAGTTTCTAATAAGGTACTAATGATTTTTAATTTATATCTTGACTATTACAGAATGCATGCGGAAGTTCTATCCCGTCTTTCTTAAACTGCATCGAAACTGACGAGGTGCCGCCGACATTTAACCGTACGAACCGCTTTACCCGTGGATTCCAAAACCTAATTGATGCTTATGGAGTTGCCTCTTACAGAGAATGTAATCCAGGTATGAAAAATTATCAATAAATACCTTAATAGGTAAGAGAAATAAGTATTTCTCTTTAATCTTTTAGAGACTTTAAGTTATGCCCTCATATTCTTTGGAGTTGAAAATTTCGGTATATTCTGCCTATATGATTTTGCATTTAACAACGATTGCAATGGTATTTTTCACAAAAAAGTCATTATATTAATTGTTTGCGCTATTAAAAAAAATTCAATTGTAAACTATTAAAGAATCAACAGCGACGAAATTCGACTTCGTCAGTTTGGATCATTGGTAATGATCACCTGACTAAAAATTAACCAATTTGACCAATTATTAACTAACAAGAACCTATTGAATTATCTAAAAGCACTTAATTAATAAGATAATGTTTAAAAATCATATTAAAAGCTTTCCGGTGAAGGACAACATTGTAGGAAATACAAGCCACAATTCCAAAATTCCTTTAATTCAACTCCGTTAATAAAAAATATTTGCATTATTCTGAATCCGGAATTTGCGTGTAACACTGATGGGTCTTTGATTGAGAAGTTTTCTTACCATTGGTTTAATCCTTGATCTAATTATAGGCATCTTAAAAGACATATTATTTCAGCACTGTACACTACAATCACGTTCCCGTTCTTATTTGCTGTGATGTTCGGAGATTTTGGCCACGGAATGATTATGGCAATGTTTGGAGCATGGATGGTCATAAAGGAAGTGTCTCTTGCCGCCAAAAAATCTACCAACGAGATCTGGAACATTTTCTTTGGCGGACGCTACATTATATTACTTATGGGTTGCTTTTCGATGTACACCGGTCTCGTATATAACGATATTTTCTCCAAATCTATGAATATATTCGGATCTTCGTGGTTCATTCCTTATGATGATCATAAACTTGAAAACTATGCTGCCATCACATTAAACCCCAGAGAAACATATATTAACACACCTTATTTCATCGGTATCGATCCTATTTGGCAGGTAAATATATTTCCCTTCAATAATATTGTTTTAACTCAATGCTACAAAAAAACAATTGGTACTTTTTTTGTGACTTCAGTGTAAGGTATTCATACTAATATTATTAATGGGAAAGTCTGTCTTTGTCTGCTATATGTTTGGACTAATGTTTTTGGACTTCGACACAATTAAAGCGTGGGGTAGCATATAGGCCAGATTTACGATTTTTAGGGAACAGGGACTAACAAAAATTACATTACTTTGGGTACTGCGCTTAAGTTGGCACGAACAAAGTCGTGAGTTCCACTACTTCAATAGAAGACTTTATGATTATATTACTACTAAACTAATACTGTATACATAGTAATACAAAATGTTAACTTGTTGAGTGACATCATGTCGCAATGTGTATTAAAATAAGATCAAATAAAAAAGTATTTTAGTTTACAATTTTTTTTTAATATTCTCACTCATAAGAGCATGTACATAATTAATAATAATAATAAACATGTATGTTATTGTATATAATAATTAATATTTCAAAATTTTATATATTTGAAATGACTTACCTATCTATATTAAAGATCATGTGTCCTTTAGTGAATCTTTGTCGAGATCGTTACATAGCGATAAGACCGCCGATCGTATTACTACCTCTTATCTTTTATGTTTTTCTTTTCTTACCTGTTTTCATATGTGGTTTACGATAATAGCATCATTCTCCTGCCCTTATCCCGCTCTAAGTGGGGTCGGCAAGACACGTTATAAATATGTTGTCACTTGGTTTGGCTTCGTATCTTACGACCGGCCGCCTGCCGGCCGTCAACTTACCTTAGTCGTATTTTACGACACCTCGGTAAGAAAGAGGGTGGTATATTCTACGCAATCGGATAAAACACGGTGGGTCAACTTATCTTAGTCGCCTTTTACGAAACCTCGATAAGTAATGTGGATGGTCTATTCTACTCAGCCGGATACCACACGGGGGGTCGAGTTATATCAGTCGCCTCTTACGACACCTCCGTAAGAAATGAGGGTGGTCTATTCTACTCAGCCGGGTACCACACGGCTAGTGGTTTACAATTAAAGCATAAATAAATAATTATGCCTTAAAAAGATAGTGTGATCGTTATTTATTAAATTTTATTACTTTCAGACTGCTGATAACAAGATTATTTTCTTGAACTCCTACAAAATGAAATTATCTATTATATTCGGTGTGGCCCATATGATTTTTGGAGTCTGCATGAGTGTGGTTAACTACAAGTAAGTATAAAATTAAGTACTTTATGAAAGAATATTACTATTTATACTGCGTCCATCATATTATCAGTCTTTTGACAGCTCACGCTCATTAAGTTTTGTATTGCTTACGTACAAATATCATACAAATAATATTTGTACTTTATGGATGGGTACCGCCCACTTAGTGATGTCACACATAATGATTACTACGATTATGCCACAGATTAAAAATAATCGGTAGAAATCGATGTTACGAGTATTAAAAGACATTTAATAACATTATATAAAGTTTTACTTTCTTCTTAGTTAATACATGAATACAAATAAAACAATCAGGATATTTTAATTTATTTTATTAGCACGAGTCGTCGGAATGATAATCAACACTAGACTCCTCCGATGAGGAGTCTTCAGTAGCAGTTATTATTAGCTCTTGTGTAGATAATATATTATCAAACGCAATATCACGTTCCCAATCAGAGAATATTACTCTTTTAGTTCTTTCCACCACACTTGCCCAGTTCTCGGCCGTTACGTGGGTGCAAGCATTTTTTAGCAATTGCAACATTTTATTCGCTGTGAATGGGGGGCTTGTATTGCATCTCGCAGCATGCCCTTTTACTTGTGCCCATATAAGTTCTATTGCGTTGTACTGGCAGTGGTATGGAGGAATCCGAAGAACAGTATGGCCATATTCTGCTGCCATTTCATTGATTACATAGCGTTTTGCTCTCTTTTTGGTTTTTAATATTTTTATTAATTCAACTTTTAACATTGAGTCGTCCACATTTTCTCCATTGTCCCGAAGCCAATTAATTATTTCATGCTTTTTATTAGCCTGTGTTGGCATTTTGTCAATTTGACGGGAGTGGTAGGGCGCATTATCAATAAAAATTATTGATGGTTCTTCCAATGAAATGAGCATTTTTTTGAACCACTCTTCATACACATTTGCATTCATCTCTTCGTGGTAGTCATTTGATTTCTTCGATTTAAATGCCAACAGTGCGTCTTGTACAAATCCTTTTGCTGTACCTGCATGGCAAATGATTAGGCGCTCACCTTTTCCCATTGGTACTGAGGAAGTGGAATCAGCAGTATCATCAGTCCAGAAACGAGATAGTGTGTGGTTAGCGTTGAGCCATGTTTCATCCGTGAAAACAATATTTGCCCAATCTTGTATTTTCTTTGCCTCTCTTAAAAAATCACAACGTGCTATAGCTATATCTGTGCGTTCCATTAATAATTTTCTTTTATTTAACTTTTTATATGAAAAGCCAATTGTGTTCAAAACTTTGACCAAAGAAGATTTTTCACCATGAAATAGACCACTTCTTTTCAAACAATAAGTTTTCTCAAAGTTGGAATTTCTTTTCTCAAGTAGTAATCATATACATGACGACGAATAGCGTCAGCGTCAAAGTCATCAACAGCTGTCACCTCATGAGCCCGGCGCTTTCTTTTTGGTGTAGATGGTTTGTTTTGCTCCAAGCCGCTCCTGCCGTAGGCATCAGTAGTGATTTTAGTCACAGTTGATAGACTGATCCCCAACGCGGCTGCAACACGGTTTCGGACTTGCGTGATAGGTATAAGATGTCCGCCATTTTGATTTTCTTGCTCAAAATACTCATGAAGTTTTAACACTAACTGTCTCGATTGTGCTTTCAACACACGTCCTTTCGGCATTTTCACGATCAATTAATATAAGTTTCACAAAAGTTTTTCCGAGGAATAAAGCTACTTAACTCAAGGTGTAACAGATGCGAGAGAACACTCAGCGAACGTAAATGCGTGTGACTATCACGGGCGTTTCGTTGAGAGTGACAGATCACGTCAAAATGGCGGCCGAGCGGAAGGTCTGTTGATGTTGCCAGTTGATGTATAATATATTTTTTATGATTATAATAAATACACACGGATTAACATTTATTTTCAAAAAACTAAGGCAATATTAAATCAAAATGTTGATTTCTATATCTGTTATTAGTTTACGTAGGTTATCATTAATCGAATTACTTAGGTACGTAATTCGATTAATGATAGTAGGTACTATAATCGGATGGTATCGCATACGAGAATCTTTAGGACATCACTAAATATCTAAATCGTCAATCTGTCAAAAGATGGTTAATATAATGGACAGTGTATAACGCGAAAAAACTTACAAGTAACTACTCTACAGGCGTTACTTTGCGGATGGTCCATAATACAAAAGTGCTGAAAATATTATTTTGCTATAATCTTTTTTGTAATTTCCACGAGTTTATCGCGGATTATAGCAAAATAATATTTGCAGTACTTTTGAAATAACCACTCCTTTCATTTAGAGTTTATCCAATGTAAAATCCAATAGTGTATGTATCCAACATATACGACTGTATTCTGAATTTTTAACCATAATTATTGTTATTATACAATATCATGTACCTAATAAAATTGTGAATTTCCAACAGCTTCTTCAATCGTCGCTATTCCATCTTCCTGGAATTTATTCCACAAGTTGTGTTCCTGTGTCTACTTTTCTTGTACATGGTCTTTATGATGTTCTACAAATGGGTCGCGTACAGCACATTTTATGATGGTATGTCGGAGTTTTATAAATTACAATTATTAATTAGACACATAAGTTTTAAGAAAAAACTCAATGGTGTTTATCCCGGGCTGGGCTATCACAATTTAGCTGTTGTTCTTAACCAAAGCCGAATAAAATGAAAAATGCAGACTGCCTAAAGTAATTGAAAAAGAAACATTGTCACAAATATCTGACCTTGAAATGTCAAGGTCACTGCAGCTCAGATGAACTTCATAAAAGCTTTATTGGTTTTATTTGGTGTGGGCTTAATATGTTAAACAAGAAAAACCTAGGGCTATAAATACATCTTCAAAAATCTTAATTATTGTGTCTTTAACCTGATTTCTTTACAGCAATTTTAAGATAGAAAACCGAACAAGAAATGTTGTGTCGTAAATGGCAGTCCATCGCAGTTTTCTGTACACATAGTATCATCTCCCGTGATATTAATTACATTTTTGGACCACAAAGATTTTATACAAGTTAGAAAGTATTATTTCGGTTTAGGTTTGTGGCATTATAGTAATTCATTACTTCGAAAACTGAGCAGTATTATCGACTACTACTAAACGAATCGACAGAAACTTCGTACTCTGAACTACATCTTGGAGAAGTTTGAGACAGGTCTATTCTACTCAACCAAATACCACACGGTGGGTCAACTTACCTTAGTCGCCTTTTACAGCACTTCGGTAAGAGATGAGGGTGGTATATTCTATTCAGCCGGTTACCACACGGCTTACTGCGACTAGTACTACTAATGCTTAAAATAAAGATTCACAATTGTCTGATATTTAAGTATTTTGACTTTAACAGATTTCGCCTACAGTCAAGGCTGCGCGCCATCTGTCCTTATTCTATTCATCAACATGATGCTGTTCTCGAGTACGGTACCCGAAAAAGGCTGCAAAGAGTTCATGTTCGAAAGTCAGGGGATAATTCAGCGTGTGTTTGTGCTTATCGCACTATGCTGCATACCAGTGATGCTGTTGGGCAAACCTTTGTATCTTCTTTTTAATAAGAAGAAAGACGTTAAGGTAAGCGTATTAAATTTCAACAATATTTATGGCTACGAAATGCTACGAGTACTAGTTTTATTTATTTATAGATTATTGTAGCTAATAAGGTACATAGTAAGTATAAGAATACTTACTATGTGCCATTAATGGCTTAGCATAAGTTCAGTTTACAAGGTAAAAGTTTTTCGCAATTCAGTATCAGTCAATATCAGTTATATATACTGATTTCATTAATTAGTCTTAATCGCACCGTACAGGTTTTTATGACACGAAGTATTGCCAGTTTCATATACTATTGCCTTTAACAATCTTCATCTTCGCTAACATATAAATGATCGCTTACTTTATAAATTTTAATATGAAATAAACTGTGTAAATAAAAACAAATTTTAGCCTGAGCAATCTAACGGTAACGTGAACCAGGGCATTGAACTGCAAGAGCAAACCGACATTGGCGAAGTGCAGCCGAAACCCGCCGAGAAGTCCTCCGGCGGCCACGACCACGACGAGGAGCCGTTCAGCGAGATCATGATCCACCAGGCCATCCACACCATCGAATATGTGCTGAGCACCATCTCGCACACTGCTTCATACCTTCGACTGTGGGCGTTGTCGCTTGCGCACGCAGGTATTAATAGTATTATTAAAGAAATATTATCATTATCGTTGTCTTCAGCCATTTTGGGTCCAAGCTTATTCGTAGGCCCATTCCATGTCTCTCCATACCAGGAAATCTTGTGACCTTTTTATCCGGTCTAGTCCGATATAATGTAATGTATATATAGTATTATGTTGAGTAGTATTAAATAGACTTCTCTTCGATTAAACGATTCATGCGAAACGACGATCTCCATATAGACCTCTAAGTCTATCTTAACCCATCTCTTAAATCGTTTCTCGATGATGTGCTTCGGGGAATCTAAGATAAATCCGAATACGCCTAAATAAGTGGCTTCCACTCGAAACGATCTACCCAAAATATAAGTCCCAAAGGTGTTCATCCATCCATCCATCCATCAGCCTATCGCAGTCAACTGCTGGACATAGGCCTCCTCATGTCTGTGCCAGACATCCCGGTTCTCCGCAATGCGTATCCACATGGGCCAACAACATTCCTGATGTCGTCGGTCCAGCGAGACGGTGGACGCCCTACACTACGTTTGCCAAGACGCGGTCTCTACTCCATGACTCTTTTGCGTGGTGTTCTATATGATTAAATCACGATTGCAAAAACAAATAAACATTACAACTTTGAAACGAGCTGGTGAAAGACGTCCAAGAGTTCTGACGTCGTAATCAATCGTGGTTTTCACCACGAACTCGACGATTGGAATAGTCATTCATATAACTAGCCCTTCACCTGACGTAGCACTAAGTCTTTGTTATGCATAGGCATATTTAGGAAGATATTTCCCGATACTAGTAGACTTGTGTTCGTCACTTTCCTATTATTTTACAAGCGAACCGTTTCATGTGCAATGCACAGGGTAATACACGATCATTGAGAGAAATATTAGAATAGCGCATATTTGAATACGATTGTGAGTTGACAGAAAACGACTATTGACCACTTTAAAAGTCGTATTAACGACGCATTAAATGCTACACATCATTTACCGATGGAGTTAAATACGAACTTAATGATTTAAATAACTTTAATGTAAAATATTATAAGATAATTGAGGTACGAGTATGTAACTTGCCAGTAACTAAGAAAGTTAGTAGAGTGGCTTCTCACTGTTTATATAAGAAAGGAAAAGTTATAACATGTTGTCACATGATTAGGCTACGTATTTTACGACCGGCCGCCTGCCTGATGTCAACTTACCTTAGTCGTATTTTACGACTCCTCGGTAAGAAAGAGAGTGGTCTATTTTACTCAACCGGATACCACACGGTGGTCAACTTACCTTAGTCGCCTTTTACGACACTTAGGTAAGAAATGAGGGTGGTCTATTCTACTCAGCCGGATACCACACGGCGGATCGACTTACCTTACTCGCCTTTTACGACACCTCGGTAAGAAATGAAATGAGGGTGGTACTATTCTATTCTGCCGGATACCACACGGCGGTTAAGTGGAAAAGGACTATGATAATAATTTAAAAATATATATTTATTTCCATACAGAATTATCAGAAGTACTATGGAACATGGTGCTAACTTTCGGCCTGAAGAGCGACAACTACGTGGGTGCCATAAAACTATACGTGGCGTTCTTCTTCTGGGCGTTCTTCACGCTCGCCATCCTCGTGATGATGGAGGGTCTGTCTGCATTCTTGCATACATTGCGTTTGCATTGGTGAGTATTAATTAGTATTCTAATTCGAAATTCCAATTTAAACGAGCATAATAGCGGGCGCACACTCGTTATAATTAAAAGCTACAGAGTGCTATTTATACACTAAAAGCTCTTACTATTTCTATCACCGAAGGATTGCGTTGAGGGAGCATATCGGGTATTTTATCGGGTGACAAGTTCTTTAGTCCCGTGTTTCCCAACCTATGGTCCGCGGACCAGTGGGGGCCCGTGAGTATATTTATGGGGGCCCGCGGTGTCATCTCTGGACCATACATAAAAAATGCAAAATTTTTCGTTCGTATTCGTAACTCAATAAATGCAAAAGGACCGCAAAACGAAAAATCACCAAACCAGTTTTATTAGAAAAATATGATCCTAATTCTTTTTTTGCTGTTTATTTTAATAAGGGGGTCCTAATTGATTCCTAAGGGTCCGTGGACTAAAAAAGGCTGGAAAACGCTGCTCTGTTCAAATCCGGGCAGGAGTTAAGTAACTATCAGACAGCTATAACTAATCCTATTAGTCATCATTTGATGTTTGGTCATATCTAGCCTAAGTACTTTCAGAATTTTTCTAAAAGTTATTATAAAATATTTCTCTCGTATTCGATTCAAAAGCACTTGTTTACTAATTTATTTAAACAAAGAAAATTTAGAATTTTGTATGTAAATATAACAATGTCTTTTCAGGGTGGAATTCATGAGTAAATTCTACGCAGGTCTGGGTTATATCTTCCAGCCCTTCTGCTTCAAGACGATCCTCGAGCAAGAGGACGAGGAATAAATAATTTTTAATTAAACATTTAAGTAGATTGCAACAGTATCGGCATATAAATTGTATGCGAATAGGTGCAAAGGTCACATTGCATAGTTGTTAAATAAAAGTATTTATGCATGTTTTTATGTTTTATTATAATAAGCCCAACAAAATATCATTAAATCATAAATTAAGGCATTAACACATTTTGATGTATCTACCAAAGGCACATAAGATACCTAAGATACTAAGAATATTCCATCATCTTCCTGTCCTGATCTCACTCTAAGTGGGGGTCGACACAACATGTTATAAACATGCTGTCGCATGATTTTGCTGCGTTTTTACGACCGGACGTCAAGTTACCTCTGTCGTATTTTACGACACCTCGGTAAGAAAGAGGGTAGTATATTCTACGCAATCGGATACCACAAGGTGGGTCAACTTACCTTAGTCGACTTTTACGACACCTTAATAAGTAATGTGGATGTCTATTCTACTCAGCCGGATACCACACGGCGGGTTGAGTTATCTCGGTCGCCTCTTGCGACACCTCCGTAAGAAATGAGGGTGGTAGTATTCTATTCAGCTGGATACCACACGGCGTCAAGAATACCCCATCATAAAAATATATTGTAAACATCAAAGAATTACCGAAGTGACAAAAAAAATCATGTTCAGAAGAACAAGCAAAACAAGTATCCAAAACTCTTTTCTAATAATCAAGCATTTAAGCAATCATCGCGATTACTATGCAAATTCTATTGCTAATAGGTTTTAAGTGATAAAACTGTTTATTTAATGGCGTACATACATGACTATGTTCTCAAATTTATTTTAGCTTTGTCTAAAATTTCCTTTTTTATTTTTGGATATTCTGGATGAATCTTCAGTATATGTCTGCAAACGACAATACATTCGGGGTATTTTTTCAGCTTCAAATACACGTAGGCCAGTTTATAACCGATAGCGAGATCGTTTTTTCCCGTGTGCACCCAAGCGTTGTCGTAGTTATGTGCTGCATTCTTATAATTCTGTTCCTTTTCTGATAAGAAACCTGCAATAATTATTAGGTAAATTATAAATAAGTAAAAATCTGTAGTGTCTGAAGACTGAAGTATTGGATCAACGCGCGATAATAATAATAGAAAGTACAAAAGTATATATGATGATCTAACTAAGCAAAATTGATTTGAGACTGTTGATGATTGTTGAGATTCAATGTGTGCTCGTGTTTTTGTCCATGGGACAAAATAATGTTCCGACCAGACCAGAGAGTTAGTAATGCATGCTTTTTTAAGTCTTGTATGCATCAGGTATGAAATCGGATCGTATACATTTAGCATTAAATTTCTATTTTCTTTGCCACAGGTTACAGAAAAATAATATTATTATTACTTTTGTTTTATGGGTCCCCATAAAGTAGCAACTGATTCTATAAATTATTAGAGGAGGAAGTAGAAATAAAATAACAAATAAATCGTGTTTTGTGATGGTGGTACTCTATTTCCTTTATCGCAGATTACATCAAAATAATATTATTACTTTGATGTAATCTGCGATTACTTTTGTAACTCCACAAAGTAGCACCTGATCTATAAAATATTAAAGTACGAAGTAGAAATTAGATGATAAATTAAAATATCTTAGACGAACTGGTTTACTAACGTCATTTAACAGATTTGACGATGGACAGTGTGACGAACGTAAAACTGAATACATAAACTAAATAAAGCAGCGATTAAATATACCGGGAGCGGGTCGATAGGACTATTTTAAAACGGTTAGAAATAGCGAACTTTTTAAGTGCGAATACGCGTACTAATGTGACGAATACGTCTAATGTAAACCTAAATTTGCACTTACCTAAATGTTGATATGCAGCTGCACAAGAATTGTTGTGATTTAAAATTTTAGTAAGGATCTCCTTAGCTGCGTCCGTTCGTCCAGAATTTATCTGGTTATCGGCAACTTCTAACCAGCATCTTAAATAACAAGGCGAAATAAGATAGAAAAATAGTTTTGCAGATAGAGTGCAAAACCATAAATTTGTTCTAATTCATAATGTTTGATATTTGCGTACCAACTTTTTCATAACTATAAATTGTCTCACTTCGTAGGTTAGATGGCAGAGATCTTTGTCATAGGGATAAGTTGACCTTTGTTCACTTTTTTTATCAATAATGTTTTTTCCAACATTTTTAATGGTACATAAATAAACAAATAAAATTTGTCAACAGCATGTTGACAAATTTTATTCAACTGTGATGATCACAGATTAGAACGTCATAGAAAATAACGATAGAACTTTTTAACCCAAATTGCTATTAGTATTAAAATTTGAAGATTCTCGATTTAAGCCAATATTCCAGTTTATCGTGTAGTTAGTAACAATCAACCCAATTAATAAAGACAATTAACATTTCGCTATACTCACTTCTCCAAACCATCCGCCTTTTCAGGTGTCCACGGAATAGATGAAATAGTTCTTTTAAGTATATTTTTGGATCGAGTAGGCTGTTTCATAATATTGTACCTGGAATGAAAGCCTCTAAAGTATTTACCTAGAAATATTTAAATCGCCAAAAATTTTTGTTTTTACTTATTAACTATTATTACATTTAAAATAAATACAGATAAATCGAAATAAAGTTCATTTACTCAGTTCTGTTCATTGATAAAATAGGAATTTCAAAAAAATAATAAGTAAAATCGTTACAATATAAACAACAGACTAAAATATGGTCCAAAAAGTTAAACAAATTATACATTAAAAATTAAACATCAATAATTAATATTCATTTTTTGACAGTTTTACAGAAGACAGAAAATTGGGAACTATACTGCGTCCATCATATTATCAGTCTTTTGACAGCTCACGCTCATTAAGTTTTGTATTGCTTACGTACAAATATCATACAAATAATATTTGTACTTTATGGATGGGTACCGCCCACTTAGTGATGTCACACATAATGGTTACTACGATTATGCCACAGATTAAAAATAATCGGTAGAAATCGATGTTACGAGTATTAAAAGACATTTAATAACATTATATAAAGTTTTACTTTCTTCTTAGTTAATACATGAATACAAATAAAACAATCAGGATATTTTAATTTATTTTATTAGCACGAGTCGTCGGAATGATAATCAACACTAGACTCCTCCGATGAGGAGTCTTCAGTAGCAGTTATTATTAGCTCTTGTGTAGATAATATATTATCAAACGCAATATCACGTTCCCAATCAGAGAATATTACTCTTTTAGTTCTTTCCACCACACTTGCCCAGTTCTCGGCCGTTACGTGGGTGCAAGCATTTTTTAGCAATTGCAACATTTTATTCGCTGTGAATGGGGGGCTTGTATTGCATCTCGCAGCATGCCCTTTTACTTGTGCCCATATAAGTTCTATTGCGTTGTACTGGCAGTGGTATGGAGGAATCCGAAGAACAGTATGGCCATATTCTGCTGCCATTTCATTGATTACATAGCGTTTTGCTCTCTTTTTGGTTTTTAATATTTTTATTAATTCAACTTTTAACATTGAGTCGTCCACATTTTCTCCATTGTCCCGAAGCCAATTAATTATTTCATGCTTTTTATTAGCCTGTGTTGGCATTTTGTCAATTTGACAGGAGTGGTAGGGCGCATTATCAATAAAAATTATTGATGGTTCTTCCAATGAAATGAGCATTTTTTTGAACCACTCTTCATACACATTTGCATTCATCTCTTCGTGGTAGTCATTTGATTTCTTCGATTTAAATGCCAACAGTGCGTCTTGTACAAATCCTTTTGCTGTACCTGCATGGCAAATGATTAGGCGCTCACCTTTTCCCATTGGTACTGAGGAAGTGGAATCAGCAGTATCATCAGTCCAGAAACGAGATAGTGTGTGGTTAGCGTTGAGCCATGTTTCATCCGTGAAAACAATATTTGCCCAATCTTGTATTTTCTTTGCCTCTCTTAAAAAATCACAACGTGCTATAGCTATATCTGTGCGTTCCATTAATAATTTTCTTTTATTTAACTTTTTATATGAAAAGCCAATTGTGTTCAAAACTTTGACCAAAGAAGATTTTTCACCATGAAATAGACCAATTCTTTTCAAAGAAACAATAAGTTTTCTCAAAGTTGGAATTTCTTTTCTCAAGTAGTAATCATATACATGACGACGAATAGCGTCAGCGTCAAAGTCATCAACAGCTGTCACCTTATGAGCCCGGCGCTTTCTTTTTGGTGTAGATGGTTTGTTTTGCTCCAAGCCGCTCCTGCCGTAGGCATCAGTAGTGATTTTAGTCACAGTTGATAGACTGATCCCCAACGCGGCTGCAACACGGTTTCGGACTTGCGTGATAGGTATAAGAGGTCCGCCATTTTGATTTTCTTGCTCAAAATACTCATGAAGTTTTAACACTAACTGTCTCGATTGTGCTTTCAACACACGTCCTTTCGGCATTTTCACGATCAATTAATATAAGTTTCACAAAAGTTTTTCCGAGGAATAAAGCTACTTAACTCAAGGTGTAACAGATGCGAGAGAACACTCAGCGAACGTAAATGCGTGTGACTATCACGGGCGTTTCGTTGAGAGTGACAGATCACGTCAAAATGGCGGCCGAGCGGAAGGTCTGTTGATGTTGCCAGTTGATGTATAATATATTTTTTATGATTATAATAAATACACACGGATTAACATTTATTTTCGAAAAACTAAGGCAATATTAAATCAAAATGTTGATTTCTATATCTGTTATTAGTTTACGTAGGTTATCATTAATCGAATTACTTAGGTACGTAATTCGATTAATGATAGTAGGTACTATAATCGGAATGGTATCGCATACGAGAATCTTTAGGACATCACTAAATATGTAAATCGTCAATCTGTCAAAAGATGGTTAATATAATGGACAGTGTATAAACAAATAAAAAATTAAACTCATTAGTAAACTCCTTTCTTTGAAATTAAAACAATAATGGTAATGTTTGATATTTGCGTACCGACTTTTTCTTAAATATAAATTGTCTCACTTCGTAGGTAAGCTAGCAGAGATCTCTGTCATAGGGATAAGTTGACCTTTGTACACTTTTTTTACCAATAATGTTTCTCCAACATTTTTTTTATGATACATAAATAAATAAATAAATAAAAACAGAACAAAGTATCAATGAGTGAAATTAATTCCGATAGTTTTGGTTTTAATAGATACCTTCGTATCGTATCTCATAACAGTCTTAACACAAACACAGTCAACATAACATCCATAGCAGATAAATCAATGGACGAGTGATTTAGTGTAAAACCAGATACTTACGCATTAGCAATAGCAAGAATAAGATACGGATCGTCTTGATAGATGTCTTCTGCGGCCAATGGCAGGATGTCCTGCAACACTTTATCTGCTTGTGATTTTTGCTTTGTAGCTAACTGGAGAAGTGCTTGCAAAGCTTTCCGATCAGTGGGCGCTACCTCAGTTAAAAGTTTCTCCGCTGTTCTTAACGCTAGAAGACGCGTATCACTAGAATTCATAAAAATATAGTTCATTTATAGAATTACGGTTTACTCTGCGGACGTCAATAATACAAGATTAATGATAATATTATTTTACTATAATCCAAGATTAAAGAAAATGTATGTAACGCTAAAAGTATAGTCAAAGCCAAAGAATGCTTTGACAGTTTGTCGTGAAATTTACCTCTTGTTGCTGGTTCGGTTAGGGGCGAAATGATTGTCGAGATTGTGGTAGTGAGTGTATGTAGAGCAGTGTTGCCGGTGCTGGTTAGTGAGCTGTACTTTTAGCATTACATAGATTTTCGCTAATCACGGATAATAGCAAAATAATATAATCATTTTGTAAAACAGATCAAATTAATTTATTTATAAAGAATTTTTAGTGTTCGCAGTCCATGGGGTTAAATGAAATTTAATGTTTAAATGTTAATTGTTACAAGTTACGTTATAAGGACTTTATAGAAATTATAAAATAAATATGTATAGATTTTAAATGTAGACCAGAAGAAATTGAGTTTGTACGAAGCGCAATAATGCCGTATAGAGCTCATGAATAAGGGCCCCGGATAAGCTTGAATCTAGTTGGGCTGACTGGATGGAATAAGGCGTGGGTTTTTATGTGCATTAACTATGAAAACTATTAAGGATAGTTTAAATTAAAATAATATTACATACTAATCCTCACTAGCTCCCAGGGTGTCTGTCAAAGCGTCTGGTGAGTGTTGAGTAAGACACAAAAGGACCATTCGTTTGGCCGCGTTTTGTCCCCAACGAGGCGAACGTCGCGCTTGATTAAATTGGCGCAAAGCTGCATTCACTTTACCCTCGTACATAGAGTATAGACCAGAGCAATAAGAGTATCCTGGAAAAATGTGACGTTCTATCTTTAATATTTAAATGAGTTAATCTTGTACGAATATATATTTGTTTTCTGCAATAATAAAAATTTTAATCCAGCATGTCGGGGGTTTTGGGGGGAAAAAGGTATGCTAGGTTTTATTTAAAAAAATGTCTTTTTATCTCTGTTTCCGGTAACTGCATAAATCGAGTCCCACATGCCAAATAATTATTAAATTTGTTTTTCAAGATTCCTCACTATTATATCTTTTTTTAAAATTACCGAGCAAGATTCGGTCACCAAGGTACTGTATAAAATTCAAATACCTTATATGTGGGAAGACATATTTTGAAGACATATTTACTGATTTTTATTACTTTGCACAAAGTTTAGTGACAGAAAAGACTTCGTTAACCGATTAGTTAATGAAGTATTTCGTACTTTTTCGGCCTCCGTTTATATATTTATTTTATTTTATCCCTGTACCCACAAATAAGTCCTTTTACCACAGAAAAAAAACATCATCCTCCTGCCCTTATCCTACTCTAAGTGGGGTCGGCATAACATATTATAAAAATGTTGTCACATGATTTGGCTACGTATTTTACGACAGGCCGCTTGCTGGACGGTAACCTTAGTCGTATTTTTCGACACTTAGGTAAGAAAGAGGGTGGTCTATTCTACTCAACCAGATACCACGGTGGGTCAACTTACCCTAGTCGCATTTCACGACACCTCGATAAGAAATAAGGTCGGTTTGTTCTACTCAGTCGGATACCACACGGCGTATTACAGAAAATAAAGCATCTTATTAAAATATAATCATCGTTTTAAGTTTTAGATTTAAGTAAAAATGGCCGCCATTGAAATCCAGCGTTGAGGTACTCCTCAACTTAAGCTGAATGGTGGTCCAATTTGTAACGCCAGATTTCTGTATATTTGTCTTAATTTTTTTTAATTTTACTTCTTTGTATTCATTTACTGTTATTTACTGTTTGTTAATTTACTATGACGTTATCAATAAAAGGTTTTTGATTTGATTTTGATTTGTTTTATGCAATTTACCAGGATCATCTTGAGTGTCCAAAACGTTTTTAGCTGTCTCAAGAGTTTGTTCCACGTCACTTAACCTTCCGCGTCTCCATTGCACTTCAATGAGCTGCGCAAGAGCTTCCCAGCTCGTTGGTTTCACTGATAAAATCTGCTCTAAATGACGTTGAGCTGTCTCTAAATCTACCTGTTTTATAATAAAAGATGTTTTTAGCTATTTTTTGCCTTATTGGCAGAAGTGTCCAAAATGAGACATTGGCTACCATATCATATCATAATAACTTTTCAATGAACTTAAAGAAAAAGAATATGCTTACACACAAATAGCATATTTTAGACCTAATTATAATTAACAGAATTCTTACGTTTATAAGGCGTTACTTTACGGAGTACCATAACACAAATATAAAGAAAATTTTTACTATAATTTCAAATAATTCATTAGTTTTTGAAGGCTTTCATAATTCAATAAGAAAAATAATCGTTTACCAAATAAACAGCATCTCACACTTCGTGTAACGATATTAATTTCACTAGTTCTTTATAAGGAAATGATGCATTTAAGATTTAATTTCATTATTCATAATCGATATCTAATAATTGCTTATATAACTAATAACAGGGGTTTATCGCAAGTAGCTCATTGGTTCAGGCTAAATAACTTGGTACTGAACTCGAATAAAACTAAATGTATTGAATTTGCATTACCTAATGCTGCAAAAACAGCAAATAGACTCTCTTTAAATAATGTACCACTAAAAACAGAAAATTCAACTGTATTTTTGGGAGTATCCTTGGATACAAAACTCCAATGGAGCACACACATAACAACTCTTGCAGGGAAACTGAGTTCAGCGGCCTACGCTGTTCGAAAGATAAGACAATTCACAGACGTCGAAACAGCAAAACTTGTTTATTTTGCCTACTTCCATAGCATTATGTCTTATGGAATATTGCTATGGGGTAAATGCGCGGATAGTGAAAAAATTTTTGTTTTACAAAAAAGAGCTATACGTGGCATTTATAATTTAAGACCGCGTGATTCCCTGCGAGAGAAGTTTAAGGAAACAGGTATTCTTACATTTGCTTCACAGTATATTTTAAGCAATTTAATTTATGTACATAAAAATATAAAGAATTATAAAACGATAGGTGATGTATACAATAGACAAAGCAGGAACCGACATAAGCTTGCGGTTCCTGCTTTGCGCCTTGCAAAAGTGCGTAACTCGTTTGTGGGTTTTGGTATAAGATTCTATAATAAAATTCCGCAATCAATTTCAGCACTGCTAATGGCAGTGCTGAAATTGATTGCGGCAGTTTAAAAACACTGTTAAAAAGAGGCTGATACAGAAAGCCTACTATACTCTTGAGGATTATTTGGAAGATAAGAATGTGTGGATATAGCTCTCTTTGAACCTGTACAAGACAGTAACGACTTATTGTAAATAATATTAAGAATTATATTTTTTTAAAAGAGCAACCGCCGAGTTTCTTGCTGGCTCTTCTCGGTAGGAACAGCTTTCCGAACCAGCAGTAGAGTTGACGATTCAAAAGCACTTGTTTACAAGTTTATTTGAATAAAGAATATTTTGAATTTGAATTTGAATTTGAATGTCTATATATATTTCGTTAACCTATGTAAATGTATTTGTACCTTACGAAAAGCTAAGTCTGCCATCATAACTGCAGCTGATTCGTTATTTGGGTCTGCATTTAAGAGTACAGCACAAGTCTGTTCACACCTTTCTGGATTGTTCATCTAAAAATAAATTTGTAAATATTTGTCAATATTTTTTAGTTATCTGTTAGTAGTTAGTACATAGTATAAATGAAATGTATGATCAAGCAAATTGCGTAAACGTAGCGCCTACAAAATTCGTGAGTGATAAAGAGAGTCACTTGGAAGAGCAAGAAAGACTAGCTTTTTTGATATTTCGTAGCGATGTAATAGATGGCATCGATTATTTCAATGTCAACTATTATATCACGCTATTACGCATTACAATGTATCTAACTCAAATAAGGCTAATTTTAAATATAAGTTCACATTAATACTAAGCGAGAGATGTTCAAATTAAAAATACGTTTGATTTACCTGGGCATACAATTTAGCTAACGCTAGTAAAGTATTTGGATCTCTAGGTGAATGTATTAAAGCTTCAGAATACAAATTAGCAGCGATTGCAGGTTCCTTAACAGACTTAACTTTCGCCAGAGAGCAGAGAATTGAGGATAGCTGCGTTCTTTCCTCCTCTAAATCACCTCTTGAATCTATTTCAACTCGTTTTAAAACTGATATTTGCAAATCCCTCGCCTCTGTTAAAATGAGGTTGGTATTCCCTGCAGTCGAATTTTTTAGGTCTCTCGCTTTTGCTTGTGTTAGTAAAAGTCGTATGCGTCTTCTCATAGCCCTAATATCTTTCTCTTTGTTGTGCAATTGGTTTAATTCGGATGATATAATAGAATCGACTTTCGCATATTGTTTAAGCTGAAGAAATATAAAAAAGTGTTTTATAATGTTTTTTGGCATTATAATAACAATAATAATAATTAACTCTTTATTGCACATCAAATACAAGACAAAAGAAATAAAAATAAACAGGAACACATACAGAAGTGCAAAGGCGGTCTTATCACTAAGAGAGATCTTTTACAGACAACCTCTACAGTAAGAAATTAAGAATAGAAAGGTTGAGAACGATGCACAAGACGGATACTACATAATATAATCGATAAAAGTACTTTCTAATATTTACATTATTTATTTGCATTATTTATTGCATTATCTTTTCGAAATTTATAAAACGTCCACAATCGAATCATAATATGAAGAATATATGAGACTAATACTAAAAATTGCCCTAAACCAGCTCTCATAGCTCCTCACAACAAAAAGTGCCCATGGGTGATCGATTTAGCGATAAGACTGCCTTTGTGCGTTTGTCATGCTTAGATTTTATATTTTATTGAGAAAGAGGTCACCGAATCCAACTCAGACGGGCCTTTGAGAAGCTACGCGAGATCGTTTTCATCCAAAATACCTCAGTGCCTGAAGACCAAAGTCTTGGAACAGTGCATATTGAAGAACTAAAGTCACTGACATAGCTAAGCGTATCGCCTAGCTGAACATATTGAGCTGAGAAGTGATGGGCGTTGGGGTCTTAAGGTGTTAAAATGGCGACATCGCACTGGAAAACGCAGCATCGGTAGACCCCTACTAGGTGGAAGAAGAAGAAGAATAACTTTATTGCACAAATAAAATACAGAGTGAAAAGAACAAGAGACAGATAATAGAAACAATTAAAAGTGCAAAGGGCGGTCTTATCACACTGTTGTAATCTCTAAATAGTGTGGACTGATGACTTCAATAAGGTCGCGGGTACCCGCTTGATTCAAGCAGCACAGAATCTTGTGGTATGGTGATCCCATGAAGAGACCTATATTCAGCAGTGGTTGAAGGAAAGGAGTTTAATGCAAAAAGATTTATTCGTTCTTAATTAATTTCTTCGTTATAAATATCTGAGATACGTTCACTTTAGACATTCAGTGCTGGTCATTTTGCGAGATTTCCATGCCATATGATCTTTTGCCTTTTGGATTTAGCAATTACTTGCTACAATTCGATCTCTGAAATCCTAACTGAAACTTACCTTGATAAGAAGTTCTAAATATTCCAATTTTAACTCATCATCATTAAGAAGTCTGATCGCATTTTCATAATGTTGCATTGCTTTATCGTACTCGTGCATTTTGACTAACGCTGCACCCAATTTTTTCACTAACTGAATGTCTTTAGGGTTTCCTTTCAAAGCCGTTTCATAAGATTCAGCAGCTTGTGTTGGTTCTAAAATTTTAATTTGTAGATAATTAGATCTAATGAGATAAAATATTTTTAAGTGTTTTGCTATATTTAGGCTCAAGGATAGAGGGAAGTACTAAATATATGTACATTTTAAGTTTCAAAAATCTATACATCGAAACATATTATAAATAAGTCTGTCTGTCTGTTACGCTTTCATGGTAAGTCGTAGTAACAGTACTGAAGAATTTTGTACAATTAAAGCTTATATTTCAAGATAACATATAGGTTTAAATTTTTTTGATTTGGGTATACAAAAAACACATCTTATAATATTAAGGCTACTCTTGAACGAAACTTGATACCAATTAAGTCGCAGATGTAACAATTAACTCAGTACCTTAACATACTATACATTTAAATACATCTTTTGAACCATTTTGTCTATTAGAGATCTACTACTACTACATGAGAATCCGTTCAATAATTTTGGAGTTTATTGTGAACAAATGGAAAGGCAAACGTGGCGGGGAAATATAATATATATTGATTATGAATTTCGAAAATATAGTATCTGGCTGAGTAGAACAGACCACTCTTATTTCTTACCGAGGTGTCATAAAAGGCGACTAAGGTAAGTTGACCAACCATATGGTATCCGGTTGAGTACAATAGACCACCCTCTTTCTTACCTTACCTTTTCTTACGTTGTAAGATACAACTAAGGTAAGTTGACGTAAAATACGTAGCCAAATCATGTGACAATATGTTTATAATATGTTGTGCCGACCCCACTTAGAGTGGGATAAGGACAGTTACGATATGAATTTCGAACATAAAAAATATTAGATTTTTCCCTGAGAACGATTATAATATGTTATTACCTACCATGAATCGACATAAAGGCATCACCCATCATAGTATGAGCATCCGCCATTGGATGATTGTTTACTATATCCCTATAGCAGGAAGTAAACATTGCTCTATCATTTTTTTCTTTTAAATATATATGCGCCATCTTAGTATGAGCTTGAAAGTAATATGATTGTCCCGGTTTGACTTCGTTGAGAATTTCAATAGCATTATCTATATCGCCTTTATTTAAAGCTAAATCTGCACGTGCTATAAGTAAGCGACTTTCTTCCGATGTGTAGGAGATTTCTTGTATCGCTTCCTAAAAATATGACGAAAATCAAATAAATCTCGCATATAAATATTTAATTTAAGCTTGGTAATGCTAATTTATAGCATTATGCGTTATTTTTGAAATAACACAAAAGTAATAGTAAAATTATTTTGCTATAATACACGATAAAGTAAATGTGTGGTATCTGGCTGAGTCGAATAGACCACCCTCATTTCTCATCGAGGTGTCGTAAAGGGCGACTAAGGCAAGTTGACGTCAGGCAGGCGGCCGATTGTAAAGTACTTAGCCAAATCACATCACAACACGGTTAAAACATGTTGTGCGGACCCCACTTATAGTAAAATAAGGGCAGGAGAATGACACGATAAAGTAAAAAGAAAATACTTATAATGCTAAATGTAGAGTGGACTATCCGTTTTCATACCTTATTCATGCAGGATTCGCAAAAACACACTTAGAATCTCCACCAACTCCACGAGTTTGTGATAGTGAATGTGTGTAGTGTATTGTGGTGGCATTGGCGGAAGTTTGTAGAGCATTTGTTTTTACAAATCCTGCATGTATCGAGTATGAAAACGGAGTTTACTATACATTTAGCATTATATACATTTTCTATTACATTTATCGTGGATTATAGCAAAACAACTTTATTATTACTTTTGTCTTGATAATGGTAATAATGTATACAAAACTTACTTGCATAATCTTTCCAGCTTCACCAAAATGCCCTAATATTGTTTGAATTTCTATTATTTCTAGAAACAATGTAGTCTTATCTATAATATTCAAGTCATATTCGTTTTGCTTAATCAGAGTATTTTTATTTGTGAGAATCTGTAGGCTTGTAATTAAACTGGACAGCGCGTCTTGCAGTTGATTCATACTTTTCAAAATTATGCCATTAAGAAAATGATACATTGCACTATCTCGGATTTTAAAATTATAACTTAAGCACATTTCCAAACTCTGAGTTGCCTTTGTGAATGCACATTGTTGTATGTAGATTTGGGCTAAAAGAATCTGACTGCCAGCATGAGTATTATCTAGATCAGATATTTGATTAGCTAACGTTTGAGCTTCTACTGCATAACCAAACAGAAACTTCAGCTTAGCCAATTCATACAAAGCTACAATTAGTCCAGGACAAGATTTGCACAGTGTATTTAACAGTTTAAAACAACTCGCCACTAACTTATTGTTCCCTTCTTGAGTGTATAACAGATGCCCGATAATAACAAATGGTTTCTTTGGTAAATGTTTCTTGTACTCTTTATAAACTTCTAATAAAAAATCTGGATCTAGATTATTGATATATGATAAACTGAAAGGTTGTCTGGCAGCTAATGATATTTGTGTATCAATTGCACTGTTAAGATATGTTATAGCGTTTGAATTCTTATTATTTAATTGTGCTGACAATAGATAAAGAATAGGCAGCTTTCTAGTTCCTTGCATTTCAGATAACAATTCAACCTGTTGTGCTATTTGTTCTGTTGAGCCATTTTCAAACATTTGGCATAGAGTAAGTCCACACAGAGCTGTTATAGAATTACTGTCAAGTTTACTAGCAGCTTTGAAGAAACTTAAGGAGTCTTTATATTTACCTTGTAGAATGCACTGATAACCAACTTCGCTCAAATAATCAACATTATTTGGATACATTTCTGATGCATATTGAGCAAATTTAAATACTTGAGAGAGAACTGCACTAGATCTACCACAAACTTTAGAAAATACTTGTGCTGTTACATAAAATTGGTAGCCATTATTTGTTTCCTCATTCTCTAATATTTCAAAAAATGTATTCAGTTGGTCAACTGCTTCTATATAATCTGAATTTTTACACAGTGCTATAAATATTCTTACTTTTAAAGCTTCTATATTCAAAGGATCTAAAGACAGGACTCTTTCAAGAGTATCATATATGGCATCCCATCTTAATGCTGCAAATTCATTTTTCAACTTCTCTATTAGTGGGACTACTTCACTGGGACTATTTACAATAAGTTTATCCAATAACAAGTTGCAAGCATTATAGTCTTTAGCAAAATATCTATATTTTGCCAAACCCAAAACAGCTTCAACATTTTTATCACTCTTCTGTAGGGCTAACTCTAAATAGTCCAAAATAGATGTTGGGACTTCCCCAATATTTAAGTAGAGATCATTCCAGCCTTTCAAAATTATTGCATCTAAGTGATTAGGATCCTTTCTTAATAGCTTGTTAATATATTCAGAGGCTTTTTCATACTTCTCTGCCAATGACAGAAATAAAGCAGCATAATAGAAAGAAGTTGTGCTTCCTTGTTTTCTTTCTTCCTTTAATTTAGATTCTAAGTTATATAACTCTTCTCTTTCATAATTATTTAATAACTTATAACTATATATAAGAGTCATTATGACAGCAAGTTGTAAATTTTTATCTTTTTGCAACTGTGTCAAATCATTTATCCCTTTTTGAACTTGACCTTCTAATACATTTGCTAAACCATGGTAAAATAAAAACTCTGGATTTTCACCCCATTGTGTTTTAGCTTCTTGTGATATTTTCTTAGACTTACCATAGCATTTTTCCCGTAAATAATAATGTATATTACACCTACACCAATTAATATCCATAATTAACTAAGCTAAATCTAATTTAACTTGAAGGTTATTGTATTTATTTAAATTATTTTCATAGTATTTTGCCAGGAAGTGACATTTGCAAGTCACATCTAAGTTGTTATCCACTGCATAGGCAAATACATGCTGTAAAAAAAATGTTGGTCTTCACACAATATCTATTACTATTTTATGTTACATTAATGCTAAATAGTGAAAGATGGATAAATTGGTTTTTACCTTATTACAAACAATGCTTTTATAAAAGCATATTATTTAGAGAGTATAGTATAGAAATATTCATTCCACTGTGTGGTATCCAGGTGAATAGAATAGTACCACCCTCATTTCTTACCGAGGTGTCGTAAAAGCGACTAAGGTAAGTCGACCCGCCGAGTGATATCCGGCTGAATAGAATAGACAAACTTCATTTCTTACCGAGGTGTCGTAAAAGGCGACTAAGGTAAGTTGACGTCAGGCAGACGGCCAGTCGTAAAAACGCAGTCAAATCATGTTACAACATGTTTATAACATGTTGTGCTGACCCCACTTAAAGTGGGATATGGGCACTCAAGGGAGGATATAGTATATAAATATTTATAAAGTAGCACAATTAGTAGGATTGAAATCAATCCGCACTATGGTTAGTTGCCTATTTAAGTTACAAATCATCAGCTACACTGGAAGAATATCTGAACTGAAAGAATCAATATAGACAAATATTGGTAGAATAAGATTCATTAAAAAAATGTTTTAGGTATTCTAACCTCTGCTAATAATTTTCCAATGCTTTTTCCTTGAAACTCTTGAGGCACATTTGTGTGGATGAATGTTATTTTCTTGCCCTGTTTGTCATAATCCACTGTTGCATCCACTGTATAAGTAATAAAATAGATTAAATTATACCTTACGAGTAGGTAAAGTATGCTAGTAAAGCAGCTTACTATCCTATGGCTAATTAAGGAGAGATTTTATTAATTTCTCTTTCACTATGTAAATATGATATATATTAATAAAGTACATGAATTTTTATGTAAAAAATGGACCTTGCCACAGGTCCATTACCATTCAGAGATATCTTTTACTTTTAGATAATTTTAATTTCATTGTGAGCTAGAAATTAGGATGATATAAATAAGTTTTAGCATACTGCTTAGAGCTTAAATTGAAAAAAAACTGTTACCTACAACTGGTATTTTTCAAAAATATCTTAATGATAGACCATAAAACTAATGATTATTTTTGAAAATGAAAATCAACCTGTTTTCGTACCGGTTCGCAGAGTCACCACAAACTGTTTCCTAGCAACATTATTAACTACATTCAGCGCCTGCGTGGAAAAGGCTCTGGCCCGTGTTATCATTCCAGACATGTAATATTTTGCTCACAATCCTATAAATAACCAAATTTTCTGGAAATGCGCCGCAATTTTATCGTGAAAACTTAAGCAAGATAACAAACACTGTCAGCTTGACATTGACACATTTATCGACATTGGAGAATTGACATTGACAATAGAAGGTTCTATTTAGATGTTTATTAGTACCTATTCGACTCCGACACGACAAAAATATAATATATTGAGACGCATCTGCATACAATATTTAAATAATAATAAAATTTGACATATTGAAATATTGAAATTTAAGTAAGTCAGATAATAAAAAACACTTAAAAATTATTATTGAATTATGATATTGGGTTTTACAAATTATATTACATATAACGTGATCATGACTTAACGTTACGAGGAAGCAATTTAAGCGTAAACTTATATAATAATTGCATAATTCAAAAGTAATAATAAAATCCGCGATGAGTGCATAGCGGATTATAGCAAAATAATAATTAATTATAGTATAGGGACTGTATGTAATGTCTTTCTTTTTAAAGAGTAAAATTTTCGATTGAAAGTCAGCAATGCCGATGCCTGTACATAGCATAAAAAATCTAATGGACGCAAATATGCTGGTTTTCTAAGGGTCTATATGACCATTATTTGGTGGCTATTCTTGCATAGAAAATAAGAGATATGTAAACACTCACTTTTTCACTCTTTCATTCGGACTTCAGTCCTTCTTCCAAGGACTATTAGGTCCTAGATATTTAAATGTAATTTCAAGTCCTGTAGCTCTAACGACCACAGCTGGTAAAAATAAAAATCAAATATAATATAATAAATAAGCTATAATATAGATAAGTTTGATAGTTACTGCTACAATATTGTTAGAAAACAAACGCTAATTAGCCTGTCACTTGCAAAATTGTAGTAGCTCATTTGGGAATTCCAGAAATGAACATCCCTTTTTTTCATATTGCATCTTTTTTATATCTTCTAAAAACCCGAGCAAATTTGGTTATCCAGGTATTGATATCAATTCCGGTCCCGAAATCAAAACGACTACCAAGCGATATTTAACTTGGTAGATTACAAATATTCAAAGATACTACTTATTAGAATGTGTCCAATACAACGGTTTTGAAGCCCTCAAAAAACAAATGGCAGGGGAAACGAAGACGTACAACATGAGTCAGAGAACAGCTGTGCAAGGTCCAGCTGGCGGTGGTGCGCGCGCGCAGTCCACACTCACAGAAACTATGTACTATAGCTCCGCGCAGTCGTATATCGAGCGCAGCGCGCGCTACGCGCACGTTCACGCGCCGGTAACAGGTGTGGCGTTGACCGCGAATATTTAGAATCCAACACATGTGAACTTTATAAGGTCTCTATTAATAATTATACATTATATATTTTAATATCGGACTACGTAATAATAGACCTGCTATTGAGTTTCAATATTACAAAATAATGATTAACTTTTTTATTTGTATCTTAAAGTTTAATCTCACTTAAATGTATTACTTGTAGATATTAAAATTAAAAACTTAAACTAAACTCAATAAATTATTCAAGCAATAATAGAAATCCGATTGTATTAGTATTTTTATAGCAATTGTCAATATTAGCAAATATTCAATTTTGTTTATTACAGAGTTAAATCTAAGTATAAAAGTACGTATTTATTTAAGAAATCAACAGCAAAAATGTAATCGTTTAATAAATAAGACGCTAGTGGAGTGTTATGTAGTGATATAATTAATATCAATAATTAGTGACAGATGGTGAATTGTTTATAATTAGTGTGTCGTGGGAGCGGGCCTATGGGGCAATGTGTGTCCCGGGACCATCCGGGCCCGTACGCGTTCTCACGTCATTATGACGCCGAAAGCCTTGCGAGTAGCCTCAGCGGGAGCACGCGCAAAGTAAGTTATACTTTATAGTGTTTCTCAAACTTTTTTGGTGATGGAACCTTTTTGGGAAGGTAAATACTTGATGGAAAAACAATAGTTTTTAAAAGTGTAGTCTTTATTAATAATCATTATATAAGTACAATGTAACAGTTACCAATTATTACTTACTTTACCACATGGCAAGTACAATAATAATAATTATTGTATGGGTAGTAAGTATTGAATAATAGAAGATATTAAAAAAGAAATTCTAACTAATATACCAGCTATTGTAACACATGTTTACAAATACAAATAAATAAATACACCTACGCACGGCCGCGGATTCAAAACGTTCGACCAGAGAGGGGTAATTTGCTTTTTTTTTCTAAATTTTTGTGGAATCCCTACAGAGGTATCACGGGTTCCGCGGAACACACTTTGAGTAAAGCTGCCAATGATGGCATAGGTATATAAATAACCTAATGGATAATATATAGGTACGACATTTTTTTTAAATTTATTATCCAATACAAATTATGCGACATAAAATAAATATATATAAACACACCTTTCGAAAATCACGCAGGGTTTATATGAAGGTGTGGAATTCGCATTATTTCTCTAAACCTATGTCTAATAGTATTTTAATTTTATCTTTTTCAATGGCTATTGAAACTTATTAAGGTAACATGCAAGTTTATAAGAGTGTTAATAGAAACAGCTGTTTCTATTAAAACTCTTATATACCTGCATGTTAACTTAAAGTTTATACAATCAAACTTGGCTTTAAAAATTACACACACGGTCCATACCCAAAGTATCTTATTGTGTTTGTTATTACATACGAACAAATATATCTATACATATTATAAAACTAGCCCCTAAAAGCTGTCTGTCTGTATGTGATCGATCTTCTTAAAATCTACTAGACAGAATTTTTGTACGGTTTTTACAGATTTTTGTAAAGACAGTGCAATTTGCGAGTAAGTTTTTCCTAAAACTTACTCAAAAATCTACGTGTTACTAATATACGGTAATAGTACATTACATTAGTTTCCACGAATGCGGAGACGCAAGTAAAGCTAGTACAAATTTAATTGTTATTAAAAATACAAATCCACACAGATCAACCAAAGAACCAAAAAAAGGTCGGCTTTCGGCGGGAATCGAACCCGCAGCTGCAGCTTAAAGTTACAGGGTCACTGCCACCTGTGCCAACGGGCCATTTAATAAATAATAATAGCGAAATGCAATCTGTCTGTCTGTTACGACTATGCTATCACGGCTAATTCGTTGTAGCTATTTTGATCAAATTTCGTAGTCTTCCTCCTGCCCTTATTCCACTATAAGTGGGGTCGGCACAACATGTTTTTAACATTTTGTCACACTAACTACATCATCATCCTCCTGCCCTTATCCCACTCTAAGTGGGGTCGGCACAACATGTTATAAACATGCTGTCACATGATTTGGCTGCGTTTTTACGACCGGCCGCCTGCCTGACGTCAAATTACCTTAGTCGTATTTTACAACACCTTGATAAGAAAGAGGGTGGTCTATTTTACTAAACCGGATACCACACGGTGGGTCAACTTACCTAAGTCGCCTTTTACGACACCTCGGTAAGAAATAAGGTTGGTCAATTCTACTCAGCTTGATAGCACACGGCGGGTCGTCTTACCTTAGTCGACTTTTACGACACCTCGGTAAGAAATGAGGGTGGTACTTTTCTATTCAGCCGAACACCACACGGCGTAATTTTGTCACACTAACTACAAAATACTTAATTAATTATATTCTTTATTTTGGTTTATAATATTGTTTTTTTTAGTCACTTTTAAAATATCAATAATGCGGCCGATCAAGAGTAATTTAAAAGTATAAAATTTAACACGCTAATAAAAGTTTCAAATAAAGGTTGTTATTAAGACGCAAATATTACGAGTAGATATTTAGAACATTACAGTGACTTTTGTGTGCCGTAATCTATTTTATCTTTGATATCCTTGAAATATGGTGGCTCTGGCTCTTCTCGGTAGGAACAGCTTTCCGAACCAGCAGTAGAGTTGACGATTCAAAAGCACTTGTTTACAAGTTTATTTGAATAAAGAATATTTTGAATTTTTGAATTTTATGTATTCATATTTTACAATGAATTAATTAAGCCTAATTATATTCATTGGATTAATTAAAACAACTAAACTATATAGCGAGGGTGGTATGGTCTAGTTGCGCCAGTATACATATTAAATGATTGCGTTGGTGCACGACATAAATTTTAAGATTTTACGGTTGTAACTAGGTGGGTGTCCTGGATTTGAAGGCTTTATTTAACAAATATCGTAACTAATATCTCAATGACTGTACCATTTTCTGCCGTGTGGTATCCGGTTGAGTAGAATAAACCACCATCATTTCTTACTGAGGTGCCGTAAAAGGCGACTAAGAAGAGTTGACGCGCCATGTGGTATCCGGCAAAGTAGAATAAATAGACTGCTCTCTTTCTTACCGAGGTGTAGTAAAATGCGACTAAGGTCAAAAGGTATAGGTCATAAGGTAAGATGTCAGGCAGGCGGCCGGTTGTAAAATACATAGCCAAATCATGTGAAAACATGTTCATAACATGTTGGGCCGACCCCATTTAGAAGTGAAAATCAGGTGAAAATCAGGCGGTTTGACTTTTCCCGACATTTTTAATAATTGTGGTATTGTAATATATGATTTTCACTTATTAACAAAAACCTCAAAGGATTATGTATTTAAAGTTCTCCTTATGAATCATATGAGTCGGAAATTATAGAACCAGACTGCGTTATATATCATATCAAGACAAACATAAATTATACACTATATAGTATAGTATAAAGACTAATTAAGCACCAAAGACAAGCTATACCTACATAGATCATCAATGCTTTTTCGTTCACTGCCAAATCCTTGCGTATAAACGATACATAAATAGTTTAAGTTTAAATGAACTGTGGGTATTATAAACATGTTTCCATAAACGTTTTTCTTCACTTTCAACAGGTAACAGTAGATTTCTCTGATTTACATATAAGCGTTTGCAATAAATTAAATAATCATGAAAAAAAAGTCTTTCTAAAATTTGGCATCATAGGAACCAGTTTAAAGGCTTGTCGATTAGATCATCGGAGGAATGTTCTTTTATGAGTCACGGGTCTGAGCTGTTTTTCTGTAAATATGTAACCATCTATCGATCGCAAATTATTTAAAATAAATATGTACATCTTTAATGAACGCCGTGTGGTATCCGGCTGAATAGAATAGTACCACCCTCATTTCTTACCGAGGTATCGTAAAAGGCGACTAACGTAAGTTGACCTACCGTGTGGTATCCGGTTTAGTAGAATAGACCACACTCTTTCTTACTGAGGTGTCGTAAAAAGCGACTAAGGTAAGTTGACCTACCGTGTGGTATCCGGTTTAGTAGAATAGACCACACTCTTTCTTACTATTAGGAAGTCCTCTCTGCATCGTAAAGATATATAATAAAATACGTCCAGCTTGTATTGTTCCAGTGCATTTATTTGACTTTATAATACATACAGTTTTATTAACATCAAACTTTATTATTTTCTCGCTTTTACGTATATTCCTTTTTGACAGCTCGCGCAAGCATGGCCGCCTCTCAGCTTTTCCATAGTCTACTCTATTATTTTGGGTGTAGTTATGGACAAATATACAAAGATAGGAATAGACAAATATTGGAATAGCTAACATTACCGAGGTGTCGTAAAATACGACAGAGGAATGTTGACGTCAGGTAGGCGGCCGGTCGTAAAAACGCAGCTAAATCATGTGACAGAATGTTTATTACATGTTGTGCCAACCCCACTTAGAGTGCGATAAGGGCAGGAGGATGATGATGTAGATCTTGGATGAGTAACACTTTTTTAAAAGAAAGCTTGGTATCATGTTATTTGTCGTGATTATCGGTTAAGTAAAAAAAGATAAATTACAACTCATCTGAAGCAACAGTGACATAAACCAGCTTATCTTTTAGAACCTAGATGAGCGTATATAGTATTTGCAAGAGGAATTTGCAGAGAATTTTGAGGATATAATATGTAACCTGCCACCGCATTGAAACAGCGAGATATATCTTAACTTCTCTCTATTAAGAAAAAAGAGGGCTTATACCCAGCAGTGAAATAGTAACATGACGTTATTCTACTGTACACGCACAATAAAAATAACACGTTGTTTCAAAGATAATAGATTGAAAAACTGATATTAATAAAAAATAAGAATCATATACATTTAAATCACAGTTATTATCATTTACTATGATAATATTAACCTTTAATATTAGTCGTTCTAAATTGAAAATTAAAAATCGAACTAAAAGCCGATAAAAGATAAACGTTTTACATTGAAAAAGTATAGTAACTGTAAACGCAGTACAATATATCTGAGCGATCTTTAACAACTTTGGCCTTTAAAATTTATTGTTATCAATAACATGGATGATTCTTCCGACAACCTTGTATTTAATAAATTATCGTCCTAAATCTCCAGGGCTTTCGAAACGTGACGAGGGATGAATGGAGCTTTGTGCGGATGATTGTGAACGATACTTGTGCGCAGTTACAATTTACAATTAACTGGCTAACAACAATTGTTGCGCGATGGTCACAATGGGGGGCCAGTGACCTGATTATCCCCCTTCTAACGTAGCGTAGTAGAATAAGGTTAACAGATATCATACCTATCTTTCGTTGTATTATATATAAGGTTTGACTCGTTTGATACAAGAAGAGAAAAACGTGGGTTTCTTTAATAGTAAGAAAAACAATGTTTATCTCCTGTCCTTATCCATCTCTAAGTGGGGTCGGCACAACATGTTTTTCTCTTCCATTCTGTTTTATCATTCGTCAACTTTGGCGCTACTCCTTTTATATTCATCTCATACTTCACACAATCAAACCATCTCCAGTAAGAAAAACAAGTCAAGTAAAACTCTTATAATAAAATTTCATGTTCCTACAGTTGACCGTTGAACGGTTCCCTCATCTAAAAGCAGTCCTGGCAGCACCAGGTCATGCTTATCGTCATCCTCCTGCCCTTATTCCATTCTCGGGTCGGCACAACATGTTATAAACATGTTGTCACATGATTTGGCTACGTATTTTAAGACCGGTTGCCTGCCTGACGTCAACTTACCTTAGTCGCCTTTTGCGACACCTCGGTAAGAATGAAGTGGTCTATTCTACTCAACCGGTTACCACACGGTCAACTTGCTTTACAGTTATTTATCAAAATATATCCATTAAGTGTTACATTACCCAGCTAATATACAGTTATTTATAATAAGGACTAGTAATAGTAGTCTGTAGAATAACTTTCCGCCACTCATCTTCCCTTTCACCTATTACTTGGATGCCTTTAAGGTGTGTAGAAAATTGTTTATAAGCTATCGTGTTCAATTTAGACGCTTTCATTATACCTTATCTACCTATTAGCTCCTTAGATTTAGTATAGTATTACTTGTAAGTAGAGGCCGGTTACTATCCCACTGCTGAGAATAGGCTTTTTCTCTCCGTTTTTGGACAGAAGGGTTAAAGTTAAGACCTACCACGCTGCTCCAGTGCAGATTGGTAGGTATGTGCAGGTTTCCTGACGATGCTTTCCTTCACCGAAAAGCGTGTAATGAATTGCAATTATCAATTAGACACATAAGTTTTAACAGAAAAACTCCTCGAAAGAGTCGCACGGTGTTACCGCTGGGCTACCACAGCTTAGTATTGCTTGTGGCTCAACCTAAACCAAATGGTAATTTTTACACCATTCATCATAATATTTAATATAAATATTTATTGACATGCAATGGATATCCACTGTTGGACAAAGATCGCTTAAGGGAACTAGAACGTCACACGATTTTGTACGGCCTGAATCTATAGATTCCTATCGACTTTAATAGAGTTCCGTTTTATACTCTACAATAAAATAAAAAATTCAAAAGAATAGCAAGACTGACGGGAGATTACGTTGGATTTGAATTCAATGATTTATTATAACGGGTCAATAAGTGACTGACCTACGCCCAAAAGTATTTTACAGAAGTTAATATAGTCAGTCTTTGTTTCGTTGCAATAAGAAATAATAATATGATTGTATTGTGTAATGAGTAATTATACAATTAAATTCTCACGATGCTTTATTGCTTGAGGTGTAACATTATTCGTAAAATGCTTATGCCTTTGAAAGAAAAGACCGAGTGAACTTGAGATGCTTGCATATTATATAAAATGTTAAATACTTTTAATCGGAAAGTGTGGTGTCCATTTTTATAAAACCCTAGCAAATAACAACAGAAAACAAGGTATGTAACAACTTTAAATTCATTGCTATTCTTTTATAACTGACAAATTACAGATCAAAGTATTTAAACAATAATTGTTGCCAGTGTCTAAATGTGATTCCGAAATATGATTGCAGATTATTACTAGAGAGAGCAGAGCTACTAGTAGTTCTTATGAGAAATCTCAAATAACAGCGGGGAAATGATAGATCTTTTTGCCTTTTCATAGCTTACCGCGTCATAAAAATAAATGACAATTAGGTAAGCGAGACTATTCGTTAGAAGAATGGATGAACTATGGTGTAGGGAGAAAATAAATGAATGAATGTCTTAGCTCCAAACCTTCTCTCCGAAAACGAAGAGAGGAGGCCTATACCCATCTGTCCTATAAAACTTATACACTGACCTAAAGTATAGGACATGGGAAAAATACCCATTTTTCTATCGGAAACAGGAAATACATTGCATTATTCAAAATAATTAAACGCGTAGTAACTAAGTATTTGTAAAGGTATCTTCCGAACGTCGTTAAACCAACTGGAAACTCCATAAATTCATTATAATTATATTTGGACCAAATGATAGTAAACTCGTCAAATATTTCCTAGAAATGTAAAAAAGAGATGTGTTATTTAATCAAATAAAGTTAAGCACGTTGATGAATGTTACGTACCTATTCAATAATTAAGTTTTCACATCGCGATCGTCACGGGCTGAAGGTGGTTTCCAACTCGATACTTCATTTAATCATATGTCATTAATATGATTTCTTCGTTCATAATGTTATCTTTTTATAATTTTATATTATTTTTATATTTATTATTTATTTTAACAAAATCGTGGATCTTAAATATCTATTATAAATGTATGTTAAATACCCTGATTAAAATAGAGTAAACTTAATATTTTAGTCTATTCTTCATGGTATTTGTATTTTGAATTCAATACATACTTATTATAGAATCTAAAAAACTTATATCTTAATGTGTGCAAAAATTGTTCGTTTCGTTAATTATGATACGCGTTCTGGACAATTTATAATAAAACATTAAGTATGGCGTATATTTTTATAGTCTATTATCTTAGCTTTATTGTAGGTTATTATGATATAATACAATTAGACGAAATAAATGTTTATAATAGTGGAATAAAGGTTCATAGGAGAACTAGGAAATGATGTAAGATAGTCCTAAATATTTATGCTATTCATATTACTATCAAAAAATTATATAATTTCTTCTAAAGAACGGCTAAGACTATAAAGAATAGCAAATTGTTGTTATCATGTCATCATTGTTCATAGGAGAAGTAATATTTAAGTGTTATGTAAACAAACGAAATCACTTATTAAGAAATTGGAGTTTTTTAGTTCTTGATGTATTTCATATCAGCCTCACAAATCTGCGGAAATTGCAATTAAAATAAAAAAAAATACGAAGTAATTGCTGCAGTGGCGTAACTTTTGGGTGTTTTAATTGACTGAACATATCATTGACTGAACTTTGGAGATCTACAAATTTTTATAGTCTGTGTCGATGTTTCAATTGTTTGTAATGTTTAAATCATAAAAATATTGAGTTGTGTGGCATCAGGCTGTGTAGAATAGACCTTTACGGCACCTCGATAAGAAATGAGAGTGGTACTATTCTATTGAGCCGGATACCACACGGCGTAAATCATAGAGATATTATACTAAACTAGGGGATCAATATGCAGGCCTGTACTTGACATAATAAATAATACAATAAATAATGAGAGGGAAGATGAAACTAGTATACTTCATCTTTGTCTAATCACAAAAAAAGACAATGTGATATACCCTTATTTGATTTCTCTTAATTTCTTGTTATTCGTTTTTAGGCTGGCTTCCCTTCTCTAGTATTATAACACTGGTAAAAATACAATCTCGTAAAAAAATCAGAGGTGAAACACTATGGTTATAAAGTATTTTGCACATTTTTTTCCCGAATTGAAATTTTGAACATAAAAACCGTATAAAAATCCGTTAAGTACATGTTACGAAAATCTATCACATACAAACAGACAGCTTTTGGGGATTTTGTTTTATAATAAGTATAGAAAATATAGTAAATAATACGTAATTTTGTTATTATAATGATAATTTTATTTCGAGTACGTTCCGCATAATGAGACCTGTTCCATAGAGTTGACAATAGGCATACCATCTGTTTTTATCCTGTTAACTTGTGATAATATCAGCCACTCCCATATCATGTGAATCATGCGAAACTTTCCCTTTTGTAGTGGTTTAATTTACCTTTGTATATATGCGAATGCGGTTACTTGGAAAAGCGAAAAAAAATGTTTTGCTACGTGGATATTGTTACTGAGACTTTCGCGGGCGTAATCGGATACGATGGGAATCAGCTATTTTATAGGCGACGTGAACACTGATTTATGTTTCTCACACTTTCCAGTTTCGATTTATGTTTCTTGAAGTGTAATCGATTGATTACGTATGTACATGAATTAATAATGTTATCTGTTTTAGCGGTTATTGAACGAAAATAACAGATAATATATGTATTTTACCTGAGCCATTTGACGCATGTATAGTTAGTCGTTCCCTGCGCCTCGTATTTTTGAGGCTCAACAATGCAATAATAGATTAAGGGCCTGTTTCACAAGTTACTAGATAAAGTGTCGGATATTTAACCAACAAATAAACTAAGTAACAGATAAATGTCTCTAAAAAATGAAGATTAAAAAAAATTGCGGCTATTTTAAAATAGGTATTTGCTTTACAGCAGATAAACAAAATAACAGCCACATGATCCATCTGTTAACTTATTAGAAACTTTAGGTGCTGAATAAGTCTATCAGAAATCTGAGAAACGTAAAATTCCGAGATATGTGTCAGATATGTTCCGAATAAGCTAACTGACAATTTATTGGTAACTTGTGAAACAGGCCCTAAAGATATTATTAATAAATATAAATATATGGGTCACTTACACACACCTCTTCCCCCGAAGTAAGTAACTTAATACTTGTGTTATTGATGACAAACAACTGGTAAATATACTACTTATATGTTAAAAATACATACTAAATTACACCCAGACTCGAAGAAGCAATAAATTATTTTTAGAAAATATTCACCCTCGGCTGGAATCGAACCCGCGGCTCACCTATCTGAAGACAGGGTTATTACCTGCGTCGAACGAGCCAGTCAATAGATATACTTGCAGTTCATTTGTTTCCATTTTACGAACTAACGGAGCAATAATGACTCCGACGTAATTTCAACACGCAATCTTTTGTATGTATGACGTTGAAGCTTCTGCGGATTGTGCCCAGCTATGGGAAAGGATCAAAGTGCTACTTTTACATTAACACCTTAGTTCTGAAGGAAGTTACTACGTTCCTTAAAACTAAATTTCACACGAGCTCTAGAATGACAATTATTAGACAACTAAATACTGACGCAGTCTCCGGAAGAAATGTTTAATGTTCTCACTCACGCCCATTAAGTAGCCATAATTTTTGTTTGACTTTATCTATTAAAGACGTGCGTTGCTTAATTAAATTATTTATTTAATAAGTATACAAAGAAATATGACAGAGTATATATACCCTTATTGTCTTAATTTAATTATTATTACATATTTTAAATGACTAATGCTACCTTATTTATAGGCGTACATGTGCTTAAAAAATAATGTCTAATTTAAAGTATTAATATATTACTTTATTAATTTACAGAGATAATTAAACTAGATTACCTTACTTTCTATTTTGTATTGTTTTAACAATGATTTATTATACTATTATTATTATATATTTTACAAACTTCAGTAAGTTTTTGGTTCTCAGACTTTCACAAAGGGTTTAATGTGCTAAACGTATATAAAAAGGCATGTTGTAGTGAGAAAGTTTAAGCCATTTAATCCAAGATGGCCGATAATTTATTTGTCTAATCAATAGTCTAGACTACTAGGTACTAGTTACTAGGTATCGCAAAAGACATTTATTATTATGTGCGTAATTTACTGTATTTTCACGGCGTCAGGCACGATCGTTCAAGTCGTGACAATATTGAAGATAATTTACCCATTCTGAATAAGTATTATGAATCCCTAATCGGTATCGGCTTCGTAGTAATATTTTTAAGCGTTTTAATCTGAATTCTTTTATATATGTTATAAAGTATAAATATAATTTATATTAAATGGTATATTTTAATTACGAAGTTGATAATGAATTTCTTAGGTCTTAACTTAAAATTTACACCTACTTTATAAATCGATAAGCTTTACACTTAGTTAACTTTACTTTAGCTTAACTCTAATTAAGCTATTTTCTATTACATACTGATATTCAATCTGAGCGTTTACCTAAGTCTTATATCTATAGTGTCTGTACATTCGTAGATCTAAACTACTCTAAACACATGTTATTGAAGTAATGGATAGACGTGTGACAGTTATATTAATCCTATATTAATTGCAATTGCAGAAAACCAAAGTGCTTGATGGATAGTTTTGTTTTAAGTTCTATATATCAATTAGTGCATCAAATTCGCCATAGGCTGAATTTTAGCAAGATTTTCAATTTTAAATAATCTCTTAAACAAAAACAAGCTGCTATGCAATTTTTGGTAATATAGCCAAAACATAATCGAAGGTGCCAAATTTACTTGACCGGGGAATCATTAAGGGCGACATAAAATAGAGGGAAAGTAAAATGCGATTATTCAGCATGCCGTCAGGTGTTTATTTGTAAGGCACGATCAATGATTAACCATTGGAAGAAACTGAGACCTCGGCGTAGACACGTTTGCACTAAAAATGCACTAAGTGTTTTGCTACGTGTTTAGTTCAGTACAGTCAACGCCACATAGGCGCCATTTACTATGATTTAGCTTACAAAATATTAAGTAATGCTGTATAAAAATAATAAAACATTGTTCTTTAACTCGAAAATAAAAAAGTTATAAAAAAAGAAAAGCGCTTTTCAAACGCAAACGATTTCGATTGCCAAATACCAATCGATACTTATCCTCACCGCAAATGTAGTAACACCATAGTTCTCTATTTAGTAAGAGGTTAAATATAGCAAGAAAACTATTAAACGATTGCAGTTACTGCAGTAATTTTTTATCACATCTAGGTCAAATATTAGCATTGAGTAAAGGCGAATTATAAAGGGATTTGAAGTCGCATATCTTTAATAATTGGGCAGTCGAGCGTGACTACTTCACAATATATAAGTGAAATTTTATTGCTAATATTGATATTAAAATCAAATCAATTTCAGGGTAAACCTTGGATGTTGATATTTAGTTGTAATATTTACTTTGTGTGAAATAAAACTCGAAAATCGAAATATATCCACCAACTGATTTCAGAATATAAATATGCTAAGAAAAATTAAAATATTCATAAGTAAACTAATAAACTTATAGCTAGGATTTCTGTATATCTCTAAATTATAAATGTAAAAATATGTTTGTTTAACCTTATTTTAAGGTCGAATGGAATATATGATACTATCTACTATTATCTCTAACTATACTTGTACTTAATTTAACTTCTGAAAATGCCATCGATAAAGGCCAGACCAAAGGGCGGCGTAAAGTGTAAAGTATTTTTTTCTATTCGAGGTCTATTGGAAAGTCATCTCGATACATTGGACCTTGACTAAGTAAAGTACAACACAAGATCCCGAAATGCCCTATTATTTTTGTTTTATCACAAAAAGGATTTAAAACAAAATGATATAATTTAAATGAAATGACGCTATCCTATCATATCGTACTAATACTTTAAATACGAAAGTTTGTGAGAGTGGATGTATGTTTGTTACTTGTTTCAAGGCGAATCCGCTGAGCCAATATCGAAGAAATTTTGCACAATTATTCCTTATACACCGGAATAACATATAGGTAAACCTGTAGAATTGCTACAGGAATAGGGTGACATTAAAAAGCGCCATCTATTATCAACCTATCACGCTACAACAGTTCACGCGAACGAAGTAGCGGGTAAAAGGTAGTAGATTATAAAAAAATTCTGCCAACAAATTTTCATCGCCACCACAAAATTAATATTATTAACACTTACGTTACTTATATGTAAAAAGAAACCACTTTATTGAAGGCTTGTATATAAAGTGGAAATTAGCGGTTTGTGCCGCGGTTTAATTCAACTCCATAATGAGCTGACCTGTAACTCACCTCGGGTGTCGGGTTTCTAGACCTAGTGCTTAAGAGGCTTATGACTTAGGCATTGAAACTCAGTGGCTTTTTGTATTAGAAATTCTATAGGTGTTTTAATAGTTCTTTTATAGCTGCTGCATAATAGCTTTTAGCTGTTCCAACAAAGGACGGTTTACTTTGCAAAAGTCACGTAGCCACTTTTAAGCGTTATAAACGAAGAGTGAAGAAAATTAAAGTCTCAGATTCAATTGGAATGTTAGTAGTTTATTTTAGTTAGAGTAAATATACGTAGAATTTTTAGGAAGTCATATCCACCATCCAGCGCCTGAAGCTTTTATAAATTGATATTTTAATCCGAAGATTTGATACAGTACGTACTAAATTTACTGCTTTGCTAGTAAATGAAGAGCAATTTAGAAAATTTGATATCTTCATCATCATCATCTTCCTGCCCTTATCCCACTCTAAGTGGGGTCAGTACAATATGTTATAAACATGTTGTCACATGATTTGGCTACCTACGTATTTTGCAACCGGCCGCCTGCCTGATGTCAACTTATCTTAGTCGTATTTTACGACACCTCGATAAGAAAGAGGGTGGTCTGTTCTACTTAACCGGATACAACACGGTGAGTCACTTACCTTAGTCGCCTTTTACGACACCTCGGTAAGAAATGAGGGTGGTCTATTCCACTCAGCCGGATACCACACGGCGGGTCGACTTACCTTAGTCGCCTTTTACGACACCTCGTCAAAAAAAGAGGGTGGTACTATTCTATTCTGCCGGATACCACACGGCGGAGTAAATTTGATATCTTATTTGAAAACAAATAAGGTGTCTCATAATATTTTTTATTAACAACATCTGAATACAATGATTTAATGATAATGAATGATGAACTATAGGTTAAATTCAATTGAAAGAATTTAGGTAAAAGTTAGTAAGGTTCTCATATGGGTTAAAATTATTTATTTATTTATTTATTTATTCTTTATTACACACAATGTTTAGACTAGAATAAGCTTATTAATACAATTAATAACACAAAACTAGAATAAGCTTATTAATACAATTAATAAGCTTATTCTAGTTAAATAAGGTTAGCTGTTAAAGAAAATAAGCTGTTAGGTATGCGGTTGAGTATAATAGACCAAAGTGTCATAAAATACGACTAAGGTAAGTTGACGTCAGGCAGGTGGCCGTAACATGCTTACTACATTGTGCTGACCCCACTCAGGTGGCAGGGCAAGAGGATGATGATGAAGACTATCTAATAAGAAAAATACGATATAAAATGCATTTATTAAACCGTTTTCTACCGGTTTCTACACTGTTTTACCAGAATAATAGGCTTTATATTATAGTTGTAAAGCTCCATACAGTGTGATGTTAATGTTGCAATAAAAGCACTACATAATTGTACTATGTTAGACCAGACTAAATAATTAGCGGTGTAAAATCTTATAAACGTTTATGCAAGATACTTAACGGAGAATAAAAATCATGTTTACAAGGCAATAATTCAATTTATGCATGAGTAGATTAATAAAACGGTTAATCACTAATTACTTAACATATCATTCTAATATTTATTTATTTATTTAGGTATTTATTATTTAACAAGAACGGACATGATCCACTTACACTAATTTAACACAATACATCACAAAAAAATACATCATTTTAACTAAAACACAAAGAAAGAAAATGAAACTGAATAAAGCAAAACATTCAAGAATATTTAGAAGATAAGAATGTATGGAACCTGTACAAGATAGTAACGACGTATTGTAAATAGTATTAAGAATTATATTTTTAAAAGAGCAACCGCCGAGTTTCTTGCTGACTCTTCTCGGTAGGAACAGCTTTCCGAAGTAGAGTTGAAGATTCAAAAGCACTTGTTTACAAGTTTATTTGAACAAAAAATATTTTGAATTTAAATTTGAAAAATAAAAAGAAAATAATGAAGTAAAATAATGATACTAAATATAAAATATAACATTATTTTGCACGTCCCATCATATCTCCGCAGTCACAGATGCTATATATTCCCCTACCCTTATCCCACTGTAAGTGGGGTCGGCACAATATATTATAACTATGTTGTGATGTGATTTGGCTAGGTACTTTACGACTACCCACCTGCCTGACTTCAACTTACCTTAGACGCCTTTTACGACACCTCGGTCTATTCTACTCAGCCGGATACCAATATTGTAGTCGGTTTACTCTTATTAATTTTTAAAATAACTATAGTAAGTGGTCAGTAGCTTACGTCAAGGCGTCGTGGCCTTAATACAAATTGCTATAGACTCTGTTAGCTGATACCGCTACACAATAACAATAAAATGCATCTTTATTGTACGGTAGATAAGTAGGGAGACCAACTACTCGTATTGGTCTAGACAGTCCTGAAAGAAAGCAGTGCTAAAATATTTTTTATGGCGAAGATCCATAAAACAATAGTAATAATATTATTTTGATGTAATCCGCGATGATGTCTTTTTAAATGCTTTATCGCGTCTTTTTGATAGCTTTAACGCGGATTGTAGCAAAATATTACCAGTATTACTTTTCCAAAATATTATGCTAAGGAAAAGTTCTGCATTCCTTTTTTTAAATTATAATCATATTCAAACTATGTTGTTGAAAATTTGTACATTTGTTTAGATTTCTGATAGATTTAGAAATCTAAATCTATCAGTAATGTAAGTAAGTAAGTATGTATGGTTTAAACCAAATGGTTTAAGCCATACATTGAGACAATAATGAGCAACTTTTACGAAAAAGGATGCATTATATTAGTAGCAGTTTAGGAACATAACACAAAACATTATTAGATACAATATCAGCAATTAATAAAATATATATTACATTCAAACATATAGGTTTACTTTAATCTCATGAATTATAATATCTTGTGCATTTTCGGTATTTAGGAATGGTTAAGGAATAATTTAGTTCTAATTGCTTTAATTATCAGTATTAAAGTACTATATTACTATATACATTTATTTAGTAAAATGCAATGTTTATTTATTGTGCTATCGTACACAAATATGATAATTTATATTAAATGAAAGATTTGACACTCCAAAACTCCAAAACTTTACATAAAAAGTTTATCTCCCAGAAAATCTTCCACACAGACGCAGGCATACATTTTCGGTGCGCCGTAGAAAGAAAGTGTGATACTTCTTCTCCTACGCCGCGCCAGTGGTCTACTCTCCATCCATCTTACGATCACGTGTTCTGACTCGAGTTTTTTTTAACCTATCACAAAAAGTGCACAACGCCGCTAAAGTTTTTACTTCAAAAAGTATTTCTTATTTTGAACACTATAATTAATTGATACATGGACACTCAAAATGTTTTAGGTTTTTACGAGGTTCTGATTTTATATATTTCATTTATTTGTAGTTCTATCAGTTTTTCTTGCAAGTTTAAGAATGTAGAATTACACGCTGAAATCATTCATATTTATTGTTCTTTGTAATTGGTATTATTCTGGAAATGGTCGTACATAATATTCTATGTGGTTATATTACTTGTGATATGTAACTGTTATGGCGCTTTAGTGACAACACTGCTGTCATTCCATCGGACACGCCGTTACATTTGACCTTTTCAAAGTCTAAAGAGTGCCACGCCTGACATTCGTATTAGTCAGACGGTATCGCTTTACGGTTGTCTGATTTTTGATAGTGATGGAGCTTTGATGGGAAGCTTTCAACTTGCGATTAGTGTGCACATTATGTTTCTAGATTAAAACAGCTAACATTGTTCCTCTTTATATTATTTAATTTCTAACCGTTATTTCAAGCCATTATTTATGTATTTAGTTATCAATTTCAAATTGATTTTCTTTTTATAAGTTAATTGTGTGTTTAAACAACAACTGAAATAGAGTGAAATTATTTTATTATATTATTTTTTTTAGTTTTTCTGTCGACACTTTATCGGTGTATAAAACTCATGGAAATATGATAACAAAATAAAAAATTGTATATTGTTACAAAAGTAGGTAATAATATTTTTTTTGCTATAATTATTATTACTTTAATGATATAATTATTATTATTTTATTACTACTTTTGTATTATGGATATCTACGCAAAGTAACGCCTAATTCTATAAATTATGTATATTGTTAATTATAGTAATTATCTTACAAATTATTAATAAACGAATGTGCAAATTCTAATACTTTATTTCATTTGGAGTACTAGTAGTAGCAAAGATTTTATATTTATATTAATAAATTTGATTTATTTTTATCTGTTTCTTTACGTTTTACTGTTGACGAAAGTTGATTTTGGATAAAAGTCGCACATCTCCATCTTACTGTAGTTACGTAATACAAAACTAATGAGAATATTATTTTGCTATAATCCGCGATAAAAGAAAATATATGCAATGCTAAATGTAGAGTACTATTCGTTCTTATACCTGATACATGAAAATGAAAATCGCAAAGCTGCTTTGCTATTTTGTCGTAGAGGCTATCTCCTGACGACGCTTCGGTTACGGAGCGAAACAATTGTTGAGATTGCGGTGGTGAACGTGTGTAGTGCTTGTGTATTGTTGTGTTGTCGGTGTCGGGTAGTGCATGAGTTCTTACAAATTCTGCATGTATCAGGTATGAGAACGAATAGTACACTCTACATTTAGCATTTCATATATTTTCTTTTATCGCGGATTATAGTATAATAATATTCTCATTAGTTTTGTATTATGGACCTCCGCAAAGTAACGCCTAATTCTATAAATTATTTAAGTAGTTATCTAACATCTTTAAAATAATCTAAATAAAATCATAAAACCCAATAGAAACCGTAAATAAAATTATCGTGTCACAATTTTAGTTACCATACTCCTCCGAATGGCTTGACCGATATTTATAAAGTCTTATATGCATATTCAGTAGGCCTGAGAATCGGCTACTATCTATTTTTTATACCCCTTAGTGATAAGGATTATCCATCACTAACATTTTTTTTATTTTTTGGACTTTTTTCATATTTCTATACCACACTAGAAATTGCCTAAAAACATTTTTAATTTAAAACAACGTATTCCGAGTCAGCTAGTATTTATATATTCAGCATTACCGATACGTAAATTGAACAAAAAATACATTTAAACTTTCACTGTAATCGTGCAGAATGCATTGTTCTCGATTCGAAATGAATCGTATTGTCAACGGGAGCAAAAAGGAAAATACCATTCCATTTCCAATCTTCCGCCTTCCGCGCAGACTACGATTGTTTTGACTGGCCCGTTGGCGCAGTGGGTAGTGATGCTGCCTTCAGCTGTGCGGGTCGCGGGTTCGATTCCCGGCGAGGGCCAACATTTTCTATAAAATGAATTTGTTGGCCTTTGAGCCTGGGTGTATATTTGTATTTAAGTATGTATTTAAAAAATATATAAGTATATATTCACCATTTGTCTGTCTACCATAGCACAAGTATTAAGTTACTTTGGGGACGGACGACCGTGTGTGTAAGTGTCTCATATATTTATATTTGTATTTTATATTTTACGTATAATTTCAGTCTCTTCGCTACCTATTTTGCTGACGGACAACCGAGTGTATATCTCATATATTTATATTTTATATTTTACGTATAATTTCAGTCTTTTCGCTACCTATTTTTCTGACAAAATGCACCATGTAAGAAAAAAATCTGTAACTAATAGTAGTGGTATCATCCCGCCGTGTGGTATCCGGCTCAGTAGAATAGACCACCCTCATTTCTTATCGAGGTGTCGTAAAAGGCGACTAATATAGGTTGACGTCAAGCAGATGGCCGGTCAAGTTATATTGAGCGGTTAATAACTAGCCAAATAATCTAAAATGTATATCTAAAACACATGGTGCCGACCCCACTTAGAGTAGGATAAGGGCAGGAGAATGATGTCTAGTGGTATCAGCGATATCGTTTACACCAACTTAAGCGCTTAATTCAATATGTACCCTCAATAATTCAATATGGTGTTTTATCTTATTATGCCCCAATGTATACTAATACCCGATGTATACAAAGCTTTAATTGTTAGACGAATAGACAGATAGTCATACTCATTAATAATGTTATTATGGAAAATGTGGCATATTCCCAGCAGCATCGCCGTTACTGGTTTTTTATATAATATATTCTACCATTTTTTATACTTGTTTGAAAGCGCAAATGGGTAAGCATACTATGTGAATAGTATGTAAAGAAGAATTGACATCATTTATTATCACACGATCTAAACAAAACATTCTTCATTCAAATAATTTCTCCATTACTCATTACTCACATCAATGCTTTTTGTACCATATTTAAAACAGGGTGATTGCCACAATAAATAATTGCAAAAACTTCACATGATCAAGTCACATTAGCCTGCGCCGGCGACGAATAAATAAACGATAGATCGATCTTACACACGTCTTGCGTGGCTTTTACCTTATCTGTTATAACACAACGTATATTTAAGTTGGATTTACAAGACAGAACACCCAATATACAGAGATGATCTAAGATTAAGAGAAAGCTTCGAACAGTTATGGTTCCCTGGTAATACTGAAATTCTTATCTTTAACATTCTTGGTGGCGAAGAGTGAAATCGACTAAGCAAATCGATTGCTATCTAAAAGAAAGATCCAATTATTTAATTATATGAGAAATCATTAATAATCATTGAATACCGTAGCTGAAGTTGTTATATTCCATTTCTAAACTCTTACTGCATTTTCTGCGCGTGGATTTCGTGATAAACCTTAAGGAGGTAGGATCAAGTTAGCATCAATGTCTATTTTGACCTTTCACTATTATATAAATATAAATTAATTTTTCTCAAGAAAACAATTAAATGCTTAAATGAGTATTAGCGATTCAGCGCGGAAATGTTGCCAGCTTTCTTGGGACCATTTCACGTGGGCATGTTTTGTATAGTCCTAACGTGTAAGTAATTTAAGATAGATATAACTTGTACATTTTTCCTGTAAATAAATAGAGTTTACCATTCATATTAAGTTACTTAAATGAGTAAATACATAAAAAATATAGTCTTGTTGTCTAATTAATTAATATAATAGACATCAATAGATCTCTATCATAATATTCGACTATGTATTACTTTAATTTAATTACTTTAAATTTAAGCAGAATTATTTGTAGTTGAATTATAAACAAAAAAATTAGTAATATAATAGATTCCACATAAAACTACAAACGGTAAACAGATGCTGATTCAAATTACCATTTCAACGAATTAAGACAAAACTACGTTAGAGAGTAATCAATATGTAGGTAGGTAAGTAAGTACTTGTTACTACTATACTTAACGGTTGTTAACTAATTTTTGCTTTGCCAAAATAAAATTACTCCGATTGCTTTAATCATTATGGTAGACACTCTTAGCACAAGTAATCTTAGTACGAGTGTGTAAGGACTAAGATGTTTGTTTAATCTTTTGTAATTAATAATTCGTTCTGAAATAAGTATTTTGTATTAAAATTAGATAATGAATTTCACTTGATTAAAGTTTCTTGGTTCGCTATCGTAATAACATTGGTCGCAAAAAATACATTTTTCTATGGAAAATCAATATATAATTATGACAATACTAATTAATAACATGTCCTTAAATGGTAATTTTTAATTAATCTTAAATGGTAATTTTGTTATTATAAAACGATCACTTTCAGTTTAATACATAACTCTGATACATGTTGGTGAGATAACATCACCAAAATATACGATAAAATATTGCCCATTCATGGAAGTGAAAAGGAAAACTTGTTCATCTTAAGTAACAGATAATTGTGATACGCCCGTATTATGGTAATAACACAAGAAACGGGAATTCGTACAGACATAATATTTGGCGCAACAGAATTGCATCACGAACTTGGCTGACTTAATACCTTTTAAGCTGTTTTTAATTGAACGCGAATTGACGCCGACTTTAGCTCGCTTAATGGTACTTACGAGTAAAGGTTTTTAAAAACAAAACATAATAAAGTGTAATTCTGTATACACACTAGACTTCAAGAGATATGGGACCGTAACACCCGAGGGTTATTTTTTCACTATATCAAACGGGAACACATGGCCGATTATACAAAAGTAATAATAAAATTATTTTGCTATAATCCGCGATGAAGTAAAATAGAAAATATATATAATGCTAAATCTAGAGTGGACAATCGGTTGTCATACCTGATACATACAGAATTCGTGAAAAACACATGCACAAACCTCCACCACCGCCACCATAATACACAAGCACTAAATACGTTCACTATCACAAACTCAACAATCGTTTCGCCCCGCAACCGAAGTATCATCATCTCCTCATTCATCGCGGATTATAGCAAAATAATTGTATTATTACTTTTGTATTATGGATCTCCGCAAAGTAACGCCTAATTCTATAAATTATAGTTTTTGTACTTACTAACACTAGTCTGAAATAAACTTTTATTTTTTCTAATACAGATTTCTCTCTCTCCATTTAACGACAACTCTATAACGTCAAAATATGCACAGTCCCTTGAGGGTCGTTATATAGAGTTAGCACTGTACACACACACACACACACACACACACACACACACACACACACACACACACACACACACACACACACACACACACACACACACACACACACACACACACACACACACACACACACCATACACACACACACACACACACACACACACACACACACACACACACACACACACACACACACACACACACACACACACACACACACACACACACACACACACACACACACACACACACACACACACACACACACACACACACACACACACACACACACACACACACACACACACACACACACACACACACACACACACACACACACACACACACACACACACACACACATATTATTTTTCCGATTTCCGATGTTTATTTTTATACATAAATTTTTAATTATATACATATATTTTTTTTTTCATTCAGCATGCCCAACTGTTTTTAATTTTAATTTTCTTTAATTTTTTTTATCTTTTAAAAAACCAGGTTCAAACCCATTAAAATAACAAACCACTTAAACTATTGTTAATTAAGTTTTTATAACTTAGCTCAAGGCTAAGCACCGACAAATAAGTATTACTACTTATAAAATCTACACACATATAGTGGGCATATTTTAAAAATTTTGTTGCAATTGTTACTACAATCGCAATTATTTCAATTTACACTTTTATGTTGCTTAATTAACAGAAGTAACTGAATACTTCAGTCATTAATCTAAAATAATCAATTTTAGTTCTGTCAGTCATGTTATTGTTTTATAACGAATGAATTTTTTTTACAGCGATTTAATACAACTAATTATTGATTATTACATACGTGATAAGAATGCGTGGATAGACGAGAAGCTACTCTTCAACTTTATACAAGATAGCAATAACAAAATTTAACTCTTTATAAAAAAATTTTTTTGAAAAGAGTAACCGCCAAGTTTCTTGCTTTTTTTTTTTTTTTTTAAACAGGAAAAAACCCCTTATGGGTACCGCCGCCCGACGGGGACAGGCGACTGGTGGCGGGGATAGGGTACCCATGAAGACATTGCCCCCCATCCCCGCCAGCAGCAACTCTGTAGCCCAGAGTGCGCCACCTCTGGGTCGGGGCCTCTCTGAAAGTGGCCCCTCCCTCCGCTGGACGATGCATCGGGAGCACCGGATGCATCGAACGCCTCGGGGACCTAACTCCAGCGAGCGTCCGATAAAGCCCCGTTCGGATCGCTCGGAGGTCCCCGTTAGGGTGGCATGCGACGGACTTCAGCGAGTCGTCTGCGCCCCGCTCGCCTGCGGCGGATTGGATCCAAGGACTCGACTTCCCGGATCCGCCCCGCCGCCTCCTTCCGCGAGATAACATCCTCGCAGAAGGAGGCCATCGCTGCCCACGATCGCTCCCTGTCCACCATGGCGCGAACCACAGTGGGCAGGGAGAGATCGTGCCCCACCTGTGCCACGAGTTCCGCCCGCTGAACCGCCCAAGCTGGACAGTCTGCGAGCGTGTGCAGCGCCGTGTCAAAGTCGGCGCCGCACTCGTGGCACTCACCAGTCGCTTCGCGCTGGGCCACCCTCCACAGATACCACCCGAAACAACCATGTCCGGAAAGCACCTGTGTAAGGCGGAAGGTGAGGACCCCATGCCTCCTAGCGACCCAGCCCTGGAGAATGGGCTGGATGGCCGAAATCGTCCAGGCTCCTGCACTGGGCGATTCAAGCCGCCGCCTCCATTGACGGAGGAGCTCTTCCTGAGCTGTCCTCCGCCAATCCACCTCTACCGCCGCTAAGTCTCCCCCCGGTGAACGGGCTTCGACTCTACGGCGGTAGGCCTGAGCTAGCACCTCGGCCTCTAGATCCCATGGAGGGGACCCGGCCAAGGCGCAGGCCGCCTCGCCGGAGATGGTCCGGTAGCCCCGCACAAGTCTGACCGCCATTACCCTCTGCGCCCTGCGCAGCAGAGGCAAGGATCTCGCGGTCAGCCGCCCCGCCCATACGGGGGCGCCGTACAGGGCCATCGACCGAACCACCCCGGCGTATAGGCGCCGGCAGCCTGCATTAGGCCCTCCCAAATTCGGGAGGAGCCTGCTCAGGGCTCCGGCGGTCGCCGTTAACTTAGGGGCGAGCCGCCGGAAGTGGGCCTCAAACGTCCATCGGCTGTCGAGGAGCAATCCCAGGTACTGTAATGTACCTGAGATTTCGATGGACGTCCCGCCCACCACCAACCGGGAGCCCACTGGGGGCGCCATCCGAGACCTGTGGAAGCAAATGGCCTCGGATTTCTCCAAGGCCACCCCCAGTCCCAGCCGGCGAATCCGGGCCACAACGTGAGCCGTGGCCGCGGTCGCCAGCACTCGGGCTTCCCGGTGGGTGCTCGCGCGAGCAGTCACGAGGGTGTCGTCTGCATAGCAGAACAGTCGCACCCCCGGAAGCATTTGCCCGCGCAGCACCCAGTCGTAGCCGATGTTCCACAGGAGGGGGCCAAGAACCGACCCCTGTGGAACACCGCACGACATCCTCCGCTCCTTCCACCTACCCCCAGCCGTCGGGTACCTAACAGCGCGGTCAGCCAGATAGTTACTGACCACACGCTGCAGGTACATGGGGATGCGGTGGAAGCGTAAGGCCTCCTTAATCACTCCCCAGGGCAAGGTGTTGAATGCGTTAGCGATGTCTAACGACACCGCCAACACCACCTCGCGCCGGGTTGTTGCCTCCTCCGCCAGAAGTCTCACACCCTCGATACAGTCGAGGGTGGACTTGCCCTGGCGGAATCCGCACTGGAGGCAACTGAGGTCAGGCCCTACCTCCCGGAGGTGCTGGACAATGCGGGAAGCTATTACGCGTTCGAGCAACTTCCCCGCTTCGTCCAGCAAGACAATGGGCCGATACGCAGAGGGTGTATCGGCCGGTCTTCCCTCCTTCCTAAGCAGGACTAGTCTCCCCGTTTTCCACCTACGGGGAAAGAGGCCCTGCTCGAGGCAGGCACTGAACGTCGCCCTGAGTCCAGACTCCAACGGACCCAGGGCAAGAGACCAGGCACGCCCAGGTATACCGTCGGGGCCGGGGGCAGTGTTTTTCGCCTTCATGCGACTCACCGCCCCGGCTAACTCCCACTCCGACACCCCCGGCGCACCCGACCCAGTGCCATCCTCCTCCTCGAGAGGCGCCATACGAGGCGGCTCCACCTCGGCTCCTTGCGGGAACAGGGCTTCCACAACAGATTCAACGAAATCCGGCCGAAGGCTCTCGGTAAGGGGGGGAGCGCGGGCACGAAGTTTCTTCCGTGCCGCTATGTACGGCCTCCCCCACGGATTCCGATTGAGCTCTTCGACCATCTCCTTGTGAGCCCTGTCTTTGGCCTCGGCGATCGCCATCCGCAAGGAGGTGCGGACAGCCCGATAAGCCTCGTAACGGCGCCTCTCCTCCTCGACGTCGCGTCGTCTACGACGCCTGTACCGAGTGTACTGGCGGCGCACGGACACGCACTGTTCGCGCAGCTGCGCCAACTCCTCCGACCACCAGTACACCCCGCGTGCCGGCCCTGTGCCACGCACCCTCGGCATGCTGGCATCACAGACGAGCGACATCCGCCGCTGGAGGTCCTCGACCTCCGCGGCGACCCCCCTACCCACGGGCCCAGCGGCCCACGCCTGGACGGTTGCGGCCTCGACGAGGAACTCGGGGTCCATTTTTCTGACCGACCACCGAGGGCCGTAATCTCTTCTCGACCGGGGGGAAGTGGGAGCATGGCGTACGGACACCTCGAACCATATATATCGATGGTCCGAGAGTGTTTCCACACCCACCATTACTTCCCAATTCCTGACACATGGTGACATGGCGGCATCGACAAAGGTAACGTCGACTTTGGAGCCGCCATTCCACCGCACGCATGTGTCAGCTGTCCCCCGGTTCATGACAACCATCCCAGCCGAGGCCAACCAACCCTCCAGGAACCTCCCCCTGACGTCCGTGACCGGAGAACCCCACGCGGCGGATTTCGGGGCGTAACCTATTCACCAAGTCTCCGACTTCAGCCATGAAGAGCTCGAAGTCGGAGAACGGTCTGTTCGGTGAAAAGTACACCCCGATGACGGATACGTCCCCAATCTTTGCGGAGACGTACCCGCGTCCCCTCACTACGCGCTCTAGAGCTGGGGAACCAACCGCACCCCTGGACGCGATGACCACATCCCCCATACGGTCTCCAACCCACTCCTCGCCCGACGGAACGAAAAGGGGTTCGGAGACCACAGCCACGTGCACCATGCGCTCCGCCAGGGTCTGGAATATGAGGTCCTGGGCCCTGGTAGAGCGCATGATATTCGCCTGGAGGAATCTCATTGGGGCCATTATTAATTACTGACCTCCATAGATTCCTCCCTTGGCCGGCTCGTTGTAGCTTGAGCCGGGCTGGCGGCAGGTGGCGAGGGGACCCTAGGGCCATCACCCCCCCTTCCCCTCCTCGCAAGGACAGACGGTGCCTTGCACTGCCCGCCCCCTGCCCGATGGTCAGCCTTCAGCCCTGCTCTTTGGCAACTCCCACAGTGTAGAGCTGCCGAGCAAGACTGGGCCTTATGACCATTTTGACCGCAGCGATAACACTCATCGCTGCGGTCAATTGTAGAACAACAATCCGCCCGCAGGTGCCCTTTTTCGAGGCATCTAAAACAACGGCGCGGACGAGTCTCTAACAGCTGGACTCGAGCGGACACCCAGCCCACCAAAACCCTGCCTGCCGCCATAACCTTTTTGGCTGCCGCCACCGGGACTCGTAACCATAGAGAGCCAAGCCCCCTATCAGTTCTACGAATCGCCCCTGTCTGGATATCCTGATAGGGACATTCCGCGACCTTGGCGATGGCGACAACAACGTCCCCCTCAGTGGCGGCGTCATCTAGGCCCACAATGCGCAATTCAGCGCACTTTGTGGGCGTAGTGACGCGCACCGCCGGCTCCTCCTTAAATAATTCACGGAGCCGGCTGGCAAGGGCCGTCGCCTTCTGCTCCTTTGTAGGCCCGGAAATCTCAAACATCCGGGCTCCGGTGGCAGCCTTCCTTAACCTCATACCTCCTTCTAGACCCAGGTCGTCAATCTTGATACATCTATGGGCCCGGGTCAGGACGTCCATGTACGAGAGGCCCTTATCTAACCCCTCTTTATCCAAGGTCACCACAACCGCAGCCGAGCGTGGGGTCTGGAGTTTCCCCCCTTGCTTAGGCTGCGCCTGAGCGGTGGCGACCACGGATTTAGCTGCCACGGCAGGTTTCGGCTTGGACTTGGATTTGGCGCCCCTGCGTGCCACCACGTTCCAGCCCTCACTCATGGAAGCGGGGGCCGGAGGTAGTGGTCGGGACTCAGGGCGAGTCTCCACCACCTGTACCCTAGCCTTCTTCTTCTTGGCCTTCTTTTTCTCAGCAGGGGCCGATCCAGCCGGGACAGGGTCAACCACCCTTATTTCAGCTCGCCGAACTATTTGCGGCACTTTTGAGGCTGCCTCCAGGCTCTTTTTAGCTGCCTCAGCTTCCTTTCTCTCCTTCACCGCCGCCCTCTTTTTATCTGAGGCCAATGGCGGCCTCAACCTCTCTTCAGGTGGGAGGCGTCTCTCCACATTGTCCAGTCGCGCTGTGAACATGTTTCGGAGCCTGACTATCTCCTCCTCCATAGTTAGACCCTTCACAGCCTGTGTACTGTTTGTGGGAGCCACCTCTGTCCCGGGCGCCTTGTTGGCACAAGTGATCATTCCCTTTAACGTCGCGATCTCTACAGAGAGATTATTGACCACTTGTGTCAACCTGGCATTATCCTCTTTCAGGAGTCTTATCTCTTCCGTATCAGTCCTCCCGGCCAGCGTTTTCGCAGCCTCCTCCATAGTCAGGGCGATCTTGTTCAGGGTTCCCCGGCATCTGCCATTGAGATTTCTGGACTTGCTAACGGTCACCCTCATGGATTCAGCGTTCTCCGCAAGGATCTTGCAGACGCGGGATGTATCCACATCCCTGAGCTTCGGCTGAGCTTGCTTATCGCCGATTGACTGAGCTCGCCCCTCCCTACTTGTCACGTCCATGTCAACGTCCTCAAGAAGCTCGCCTCGCTCTAGAGCGTCACGAGCCTCCTGAAGGCCTATTTCGGAGTCCGACTCATTGGATCTAGTATCCGCTTTTTTAGCCACCAGATCTTCATCTGAATCAGTGGGACTGCCACGATCTTTACGGCCTCGCTTTTTAGAGCAAGCACGAACGCTCGTGCCTCTTATCTCCTAAAGATGCAGCTTTACTGAGTAACATAGACTAGCTTTACTGAGTAGCATTGACAGCAGCCAATGGTGAAAGAATTTTTAAAAACGGTCCAGTAGTTTGTATATTATTGTTTGTGTGTTAGTGTACTAATTTTTCATCTTTATAATATTAGTATAGATTTGAAATTGAAATTATTGACGATATTTTTCTTATTATAATACACCTAGTGTGTATCCGTATGGAATAGAATAGTACCACCCTCATTTCTTACCGAGGTGTCGTAAAAGGCGACTAAGGTAAATCGACCCACCTTGTGGTATCCGGCTGAGTAAAATAGACCATCTTCATTTCTTACCGTAGGTGTCGTAAAATACGACTAAGGTAAGTTGACGTCAGGCAGGCGGCCGGTCGTAAAAACGCAGCCAAATCATGTTACAACATGTTTATAGCATGTTGTGCCGACCCCACTGAGAGTGGGATAGGGGCAGGAGTATATATATAATATAATACACCTAGTGTGGTAGTACCATTATATATAAATACGACATCAAGAACTTTCCAGCCCCTTTCACCTTCGCTGTCCCTTTATGTCGTGCTTGGTGCTATAGTCCGTTTTTATAATAGTAATTTGATAAAATAGTTGTCGTGTAAACGTCTGGATTTTCACATTAAACTTCATTATTATGAACTAGCTTTTACCCGCGACTTCGTTCGTGTGGACTGTTGTGTGATAATGGTCGATTATAGATGGCGCTTTTCAATGTCATCCTATTGCTGCAGAATTAACAGGATTTCTATAGCCTCTATGTCATTCCGATCTAAAAGGAATAATTGTTCCAAATTTCATCCATATTGGTTCAGCGGATACTCACAAACTTTCGTATTTATAATATTAGTAGGATAGGATTTGAGACATTTATTTTTCTGGGTCACAGCAGTAGACTACTAATTTCAAATAAATTATATTCACTACCGTTCGATTTAAAACAATTATAAAAGCAACCGCCTGTTACTATCCCACAGCTGGGCATAGGCCTTCTTGGGGCATATTTATAGCATAGATTGGATACTACAAAGTATAACAAATGAATATGTTCGAAATGTTTAACGATTTTACGCAATGCCAAAGTACTAAAGATCAATAAATATTTTTAATTAACGCAATACATGACTAAATATATTGTTTTAAGTATAAAAGACGGTCTATTATATAAATAACACATTATACATTTATTATGGACGTTATAAATTTAAAAATAACAGTTATTATTTAATAAAATATACATTTATTGCCAGATTTTACAAGTTGAGTTTTTATTGTTATCTTTCAACAGTTAATTAATTAAGGAAGTTAAAGCAGCAGCAAAAAGACAACACGGTAGTATTTTTTATTAATAATCCTCTCCGTTCGCTCACTGCCTGATCTCCCGCCTTTTTTGTTCTACGAAAAGGAACGACAAAAGTAGATTTGTTGCGTGCGCTTATTCGAGGGCACCTGAATGATATTTGACTGAGCAAATATGTAGTCAACTAGGCTGTTTAAAATCTTATAAAGAAACGCTTGATCCCGATGTTCTCTACGCTTCCGCAATGAGTAAAGTCTTGGATAAGAGCCAAATTTGTACTTCATGCACTTTTTCGACTAAGTTGATATATTTTGAGTAGTGCGGATTCCATACAGTCGATGCGTATTCGAGTACTGTGTGCGTAGTGCGAGTTTTTCAACCTACTCGATCGCGTTAGCGTAACGCCAATTTGTATGACGCTGCAATAGCGACATCTAGTGATTGCTATACATATTACAAATTTCGCCATGCAAATTGCGTTACGCTAACGCGATCGAGTAGGTTAAAAAAACTCGCACTACGCACACTGATCTAACGTAGTATGCGTTGTACAAGATGACTAATTTATGAAGGTTTTTAAAATCTGCTCCTTGTCGAAAAATGAAACCAAGCATCTGATAAGACTTTTTTGTAATTTTTACAATATGTTTATCAAAGATAAGCTGGTCATCTAGAAGAACTCCAAGATCTTGACTTCAGTTACACGTTAGTGTCAAACATAGAGTAGTTATAAATGTTATAAAATACAACTTTAGTACGCCCAGCTGGACATTGATCGGAGAACGTCAGACTTGTATATGGTGTCTCATTACTGCGCCATAGAAGTTTGTACAACCATGACTTCGCATAAACAAATCATAGACGAATACTGAACACTCGACAACCCTGTGCCTACGTAACCGGTCCGGTGTTACAAAACTGTTGTTCAGTCTTTCGTATAATTTTAATACATTCCTTACAGTCAAGATGAGCACCTACGTAAACAAGTACGTTCTACACATACATATGTTAATGCTTTTTATTACACGTTTTTGAGACTCCATAATGCGCTACCTACTTCCTTGTCTCTGGCTTGTGAGTTTATAAATAGAACATTTTTAAATTAAATTATAAGATGTAACCATTGTGGCATAAACTAAAGATTCATGAGCAGAGTTTTATGTAAACAGAAACTCAAGTTCTTTTTGAAAGCTTTTTGAATTGTCATTATGCTTTAAAAATTTCTTTCTAAAAGACTTTTCGTATTAAATTTTGTATAACATTTTAAATTTTTCCTGGTAATCTCTACAAAATTTTTGAGTTGTCTGATATTTTATTTATTTTTTTTATTTATTGTTCTTTTTACACATATATTTAGAAAAGAGAAAGAAAAAAATAAAAATTAAAAAAACACATGTATAAAGGCGGACTTATTCCTAAAAGGGATCTCTTCCAGTCAACCTTTGAGTAATAGAAGGAAAAGGGCTAGAATTGAAGAAGAAAGAGAGTGCGGGTCATATAGAGAAAAAAAAAATAAGGCAGGCCGTAAATGAATCTTAATTTAATATTGTTATTTTTAGTCATAGAGTTAAACTGTTAAAGACAAAAAACAGTTGCATCAATTCATTAAACGGACACCCCTCTGGATGTAGGAAGATCTGTTTTCTATTCGCTTTAAAGAAACAAAATTTGAGATTATTTATAAAAGACAATTTCTGTTGTTATTCATCTTCCTGCCCTTATCCCAGTCTAAGTGGGGTCGGCACAACATGTTATAAACGCATGTTTATAACATGTTGTCCGGCCCACATCGTGTGACTGCATAGTCACACGATGTGGCTACGTTTTACGACCGGCCGCCTGCCTGACGTCAACTTATCTAAGCCATATTTTACGACACCTCGGTAAGAAAGAGGGTGGTTTATTCTACTCAGCCGGATACCACACGGCGAGTCGACTTACCTCAGTCGCCTTGTACGACACCTCGGTAAGAAATGGGGGTGGTCTACTCGGCCGGATATCACGCGGCGTACAATTTCTGATGTTATTATAATCTTATTAATCAATAGCTTCGGTATGTGACGTCTATCTAGTCTTACAATTGCCTGCTTAATCTTTAACAATAAGATTAATCTATTTGTAAACCTCGTTGACCTCTTTTCGCTATGAAAGAAGAAGTTCGAACAAAGACACTTTCAAGTTTATAATTCCTTTCGCACGATCATAAGATTTATAATAATTAATAATATTAAAATTATTACGCAATATTATATATATTTTATTTAATAGTATTATCATCATTCTTCTAGAAGTAGTGCTAAAAGATAAGAGGGCATGTAAAGCTACTGACATGAGGTCCAAGATCGAGCGAAGTGGAAGCGTAAAATAAGGCAAGCTGACCCCACCACCATGGGGGTTGAATAGCTGGGAAGAGAGAGAGAGATCATTCTTCTGCCTTTATCCCACTCTAAGTGGCATAACATATTTTAAACATGTTGTTACAAGATTTGGGTAATTTTAGAATGACCGCCTGCCTGACGTCAACTTACCTTAGTCGCTTTATACGACACCTCGGTAAGAATTGATTATTCTACTCAGCCGGATACCATAAAATATCTTATAAAAATAAATATAGCCTTTTATTAAGGAAAACCCAAACTAAACGCTTTACATTCAAATCTTAGTTGATTTTTCTATATTCTTGACGAAAATCGGCAATAAAACAAGTTTACCAGTTTCTTACAATTAGATAACAACAGTTACCTAGTACAGACAGCATTGACAATGGCCTTATTACATATTGTTTGGCCATGAACTTTATTATTTGCTTACTAATACAAACTAGGTCTGAAGCCAATTTACATTGTCAATACCAGTTGCTATATTACACAAGTATTATACTAAATACAAATCTATACTAATATATGAAGCTGAAGAGATTGTTTGTTTAATGCGCTTATCTCAGGAATTGTTTGAGTGTAAGATAGTCCATTTATCGAGGAAGGCTATAGTCTATAGAACATCACGCTAAGATGAATAGGAGGGGGGCAGCAATAAAAAATATTGCGAAAACGGCAAAATTTAAAGCTTTCCTTGCATGTACTAAGTAAACGGTGAATATTCTTAAAAAATCTCTTATTAACTCACGATAACTACTTTTATGTTCAAAATTTAAATTTGGTAAAAAATCTGTGACACTGTTTTCTATGCAAGCGAAGCTGCTGTCACAGCTAGTGAGTTATAAAGCAGAACACGACTTATATTAAACAACTATTAGCGCTTAATGTATAGATTTCGGCTATACTCACGTCTTATTTTATCGGATGAGCCCGACTAGTTTACTTATCCGATAAAATAAGACGTGAGTATATCCGGAATCTATACATTAATTATGAATAACACTCACGATAGTTTAAATTAAACAACTATTAGGGCCTGTTCCACAAGTTACCAATAAACTGTCAGTTAGCTTATTCGGAACATATCTGACACATATCTCGGAATTTTGCGTAGCTCAGGTTTCTGATAGGCTTATTCAGCAATTAAAGTACCTAATAAGTTAACAGGTAGATCATGTGGCTGTTATTTTGTTTATCTGCTGGATAACAAATATCTATTTCAAAATGGCCGCGATTTTTTTTTTCTCTTTTAGAGTCTCTTTTTAGAGATATTTATCTGCTACTTATAGTTTATTTGTCGGTTAACTATCCTACACTTTATCAGTAACTTGTGAAACAGGCCCTTATACTAGTATTATTATTAGTAGATTTATATAAACTTTTAGGGTGCGGTAGAATAGTTATAGTCGGTTTATTTCTTACATATTTGACCTTTAAGGAGTTCGACCTTTTGCACTTTGGTTGTTCTATTCGAATAAAGTTCAATAATGAAAAATAATAATAAAATTATTTTAGTATAATCCGCGATGAAGATCGTGGATCAAGTGATTAACAACATCGGTCCAATCAGATGTCTCTCCATAAAGGAAACATCACCGAAAGACCCGCACATGGTAATAAAAAATACCATGACCAACTTGATATCCGAGCAAGAACTGGCTTTAACCAACTCCCCATGGAATGTAGTCGCTAGTCTCAGAGGGAATGACCGCAAATTGTGTACAAGATTATTATATATCTATACTAATATATAAAGCTGAAGAATTTGTTTGTTTGAACGCGCTAATCTCAGGAAGTACTGGGCCGATTTCAAATATTCTTTCAGTGTAAGATAGTCCATTTATCGACGACGGCTATAGGCTATATAACATCACGCTAAGATGAATAAGGGGACAAGCAGCAATAAGAAATAGTACGAAAATGGCAAAAATTTAAAGTTTTCCTTGCATGCGTTTACTCCTCCGAAACAGCTTGACCGATTTTTCATAAAAATTTTTATGCACGGTTATATTGTTATATTTATATTTATATTTTAGTTATATTATTATATTTTGTGATGAGGGTTTTTCCACCCCTAACATTTTTTAGTCACAGCTTTGTTTTGTTTATTTTGTGTTTATTATGTACACTATAAATTCCCTAGAAATAATTTATATGGCCAAACGAGGTTTGCCAGGTCAACTAGTATTTATATAATAATACTAGCACTTCTTACTCGTCGACTTTTACGTTAAAATATAATCAATTATGTACTATGTTTTTTTCCTATTCCTAAAGGAAAATCCGGATTTTTTAAATCACTTTGTTATCCCAATAAATAAGCTTAAATTGTTTTAAACTTCATTAATATTGGTCAAGCGGTTTAGCCCTAACAGCGTAACAAACAGACGGGCCTTCGAATTTATAACATTAGTATATTACAAGAGATTCCAACATTCTACGTCATGTACTACCATGTCTCAAATTTTCGTAATAACTTTGGAGTGTCGGCTATACACCTTTCCTTTAATGTTTCTTCGATGATTATTATTTCATTAATTAAATTATGTCACTAATATAGCTCTGATAATACCTGATAATAATGATAGAGTCGGCTCGTGCGAGTAACTTAAGAAGTTAAAAAATATGGCGTTGATAAAAAGTATTAAAATATTGTCAGATTACCTGCGGTACAATCCGTAGCTCCCTGTGGAATGTGGTCACGCGGGAAGGGAATGACCGTGGACCCCAAGTCATTACGTAAACACGCACTAAATGCGTCTCTAAAGTTTATACTACAGGGTTGCCACGTTTGTTTTTTTATTTTTTTTATACATATATTTAGAAAAGAGAAAGAAAAATTAAAAAAGCACATGTAAAAAGGCGGACTTATCCCTAGAAGGGATATCTTCCAGTTAACCTTTGAGTAATAGAAGAAAAAGGACAGGGATTGAAGAAAAAAGAGAGTACGGGTCATATACAGAAAAAGAAAAAGTTTATATAAATTTAACTATTTATTCTATTCAATAATTTTGGTAAAATAAATAGATGAAAAGATTTTTTAATACCCTATTTTCAGTTCTAAAGCTTATATGATTTAAGAATCGTATGTAATTTACAAAACTAATGAAAATATTATTTTGCTATAATCTGCGATAAAAGAAAATATATGTAATGCTATGTAGTGTACTATTCGTTCTCATACTTGATACATACGACAAAATAGCAAATATTGCGATTTTGTCGGAATTCGGAATCTCGGAAACGGCTCCGACGATCTGAAATTCAGCATGTAGGCGGTTTTGTGGAAGAAAAATCGATCTAGCTAGGTTTTATGTAGAATAAAAATCCGTTTTATCTCTGTTTTTGGGCATGAAAAAATACAAAAATTTATATTGAATATAAAACACTATTTTGGGGAACGGGCAGTCCCGAGAAATGTAAATACCTAGGATCGACTACCTAATTATTTATTTCTCTTGTTTTAGTTTCTTTTTTTCATTATGTAAAAAGTTTGTAGTGTACTAGTTATTATATACGTTAACTAGCGGTCTGCCCCTGCTTCGCACGGGCTATATAAAATATAAAGTTTGTCACTCAGTGAAAAAAATGATTAAAATCGATCCAGTAGTTTTGATTTATTCATTACTGCCCGTTGCCCGCAAGCGTTAAATTTGGAGAATTGGAGAAAAACAATTCCCCCCCCCCCCGGCGGCCGGCCCCCTCGCGGGATTTTAAATCTGTGATATCTCCGAAAATATTCATTTAAATTACATGCTGTAAAAGGCCATATATACATTTTTGATTTTATATAGATTAAATCAAAAATGTATATAAGGTATTAAGGTATTAATTGGATAAGGATTAATGCTGTATTGTAAAAATTGCTTCAAAAATAAGGCATTATTTTTCTTAAAAAGGAAATGACAAAAAATGCTATTGTGGGTTATCCATAAGAGATAGACAGACATATACCATCGCGGACTTTTCTGTAGACCTTTTCAAGGTGTACAAATACTTAGTTCATCATTTTGATAAATCTCGTAGGGTCGTTTGGAATGTAAACGGAAAAAAATGTAATAATTAGAAACCTCAAAAATTACAGTATTTCTCTATTCCATATTGAATATTATTATACATATAAACCTTCCTCTTGAATCACTCTATCTATTTAAAAAAACTGCAACAAAAACTGTTGCGTAGTTTTAAAGAAATAAGCATACATAGGGATATAAGGACAAACAAAGAATGTGACTTTGTTTTATACTATGTAGTGATGCTGCTCCGTTCGTTTCGAGTATAGAATACATATTTAATGATGGATGTATCAAATTTAAATTACTACTTATTATACGTAGAAAGCCCCGTCAAGCCACAATAGAATAATTGGTTAATCAACGTTCAACCGGAAACTACCAATCTTCATTACAAGATTCTGGGAGCCCTACGTTACATGCTATCTTCTTATGACTTCTCAGGATAAGTCAATTCGAAAGTTATGTCACGACTTATGTGATGAGGTTTTTTGCTCTATTCACTGAATATTGATTTCCTTTTGAAATCGTTTAGATAGAGAAAAATAATTACAGCTCTTACAATCTGTAGAAATGTTTTAGCCGTGTAGTATCCGGATGAGTAGAACAGACCATCCTCATTTCTTACCTACGTGTCGTAATAGGAGACTAAAGTAAGTCAATCTCTCTTGTGGTATCCGGCTGAGTAAAATATACCATCCTTATTCCTTACTGAGGTGTCGTAAAAGGCGACTAAGGTAAGTCGACCCGCCGTGTGGTATCCGGTTGAATAATAGACCAACCTCATTTCTTACCGAGGTGTCCTGAAAGGCGATAAGGTAAGTTGAACCACCGTAAAAGACCACCTTCTTTTTTACCCAGGTGTCGTAATATACGACTAAGGTAAATTGACGTCAGGCTGGCTGCCAGTCGTACAATACGGAGCCAAATCATGTTTACAATACGTTGTGCCGACCCCACTTAGAGTGGGATAAGGGCAGGACAATGATGATTGATTTCCTTTTGCAATCATTGAGATAGAGATGAATAATTACAGCTCTTAAAATCTGTAGAAATGTTTAACAATCATTAACCTCAATTTGGATGCAACACTTCACCAGCGTTCTGAAAACATTCATTTTGTAATGACAAACAGTACGGAAATATCGTAATAACGATTTTATATACTTTTGAACGTTTTATTTAATTTTGATTTTTATTGGTTGCTAATAAAGTATATTATTCAATGTTCTGTTGTTGAGAGTATGGAATTATGATGAGACGGAAACGCATATTGCATATCTCCAAGGTTGTCTTTATATAGTGAAACCTTTGAAGTTTTTCTTAGAATTGCACAACTTTATGGAAGACCGTGTTTTCACCGTATCATTTTTACACATTTCGCTTACTCGTTCTGTGATTTAAACTATGTTTTAAATCAATCCCAGAGTCTTTCTTTTTATCTTCATTTGTCATCTTGAAGTGGGCTTGAGCTATAGTTTATGTATTGATACCGGCTATATTCACGTCGTATTCTATCGGGTTAGCCCGACTAGTTTCGAGTCTATCCTTATTGTTCTGACACTTATTGTTCTGTTCCCGCTGTTCCGAAACTAATCCGATAAAAATAAACGATAAAAACCTTAGAATAACCTGTTTCTATACATAAACAATGAATACAGTAGTATTCATAGTTAATTGTATTCATATATCGTTATTAAACGATAGCTTAAATTTTAAAAATAGCTTGAACTATGTATGCTATGTTTAATGTCAATATCAGAGGTCTTTTTATTTATCTTTATGTGTGATTGTATAAGATTATTTTAGATTAGATTAGATTTAATTAAATATATGTAAAAAATACAACGAGCTACAATATAATGATAGGAAGGTTGAAAATATTAAAGAAACAATTCTATTTGACAAAGCTTTAAACCTATTTTCAGGCGACAAATCATGTGCTATTTGATAAAGCAATAATCATATAAGATCAAATTAATGTAAATTGTTAATCATTAGTGATAATCAGCAAAATCTTAACAGTTCATTTTCAACTCAATTCAAAACAAAATATTTCACAGCATTTAAGAAACAATTCTATTTAACAAAGCTTTAAACATAGTTTCAGGCGACAAATCATGTACTGTGATGTACGTAATGTGATATAACAATAATAATATAAAATCGAATTAATGTAAATTGTTTATCACTAGTGATAATCAGCAAAATCTTAACAGTGTATTTTCAACTCAATTCAAAACAAAATATTTCACAGCATTTAAGAAACAATTCTATTTAACAAAGCTTTAAACATAGTTTCAGGCGACAAATCATGTACTGTGATGTACGTAATGTGATATAACAATAATAATATAAAATCGAATTAATGTAAATTGTTTATCACTAGTGATAATCAGCAAAATCTTAACAGTGTATTTTCAACTCAATTCAAAACAAAATATTTCACAGCCTTTCTTTGATGGCATTCAAATTGCGATAGTTACATAAAATTTTGCAAAAGCAAAAAGAGCAACGTCACCTTAAAAAACATACAATAGTGTATTTATAGTCGCAGATAGACGCATCTCGTTTTTATTCACTGATAAAATTGATACGGCGGATACTGTAAACCCATTGTTGTATAGTCTTGACAATTCTCCGTGACAAATGAACCGACTTTATCGGTTGTTTAAAAGAAGCGTTTTGTAGTTTAAGTTAAGGAAATTTGCTTTGATTTATCCGGTAGACTTTTGTCTACCTCTTTAAATATTGATAGATATGAAAGTCCAATTCAAATTATTAAAAAAATTATTCAAATAAACAGCTAAAAAAGTGCTTTTGAATCGTCAACTCTACTGCTGGTTCAGAAAGCTGTATCAAAAGGCACTATCCGATGAGCCCAATATATGTTCAATGCGGAAGATATTGTTCGTAAACATTAAGTGAGGATATCCGAATAGAAGCTATAACTACATTACTGCTGAAGTAGTGATGGGTCAAGAAGAATTAGGGGGATCCCCACTATGGACTACCCCAAGGGGAGAGCAACTATAAACCCCTAAAATTTTAGGGCACACCGCTGTATTCAGACAGTTAAACTGAGAAAATTGAACGAAAATTGGTTGAACGGAGAAAATTGACAGTGTATTCTATTCTAGTAACAATAATATTTCCATTTCAATTCATATTAATATTATAAACTAGTAATATCCCGCGTAATTTTTATTTTTTTACACCTTATTACATTTTAATAAGGAATCCCTATTTTTTTAACGTAATAAAGCCAATGTTGGTCAGTAAAGATGCAGCTTTCCAATGGTGAAAGAGTTTTTTTAAATCGGTCCAGTAGTGTTTGTGTGAAAACATTACAAACATATAAATTTTTCCTCTTTATAATATTATTATAGACTAGCGGCCCGTCCGGCTTCGCACGGATGTAAAATACTTACAGTATTTATCTACTTCATATTGAATGTTATTATACATATAAAATTTCTCTTTTATCGCTCTATCTATTAAAAAAAACCGCATCAAAATCTGTTGTGGAGTTTTAAAGATTTAAGCATACATAGGGACATAGGGACAGACAAAGAAAGCGACTTTTGTTTTATACTATGTAGTGATGAAAGTCTGTTTGTCTGTGTGCTTGTCGTATTGAAACATTGAAGATGACGTGAACGATTTTTTTTTATATACAGCAACTACTTATGTAAGTTGACTGGCTCGTTGAAGCAGTGGGTAGTGACCCTGCCTTCGGCTCCACGGGTCGCGGGTTCGATTCCCGCCGAGAACCAACATTTTCTTTAAAATGAATTTGTCGGTCTTTGAGCCTGGGTGTATATTTGTATTTAAGTATGTATTTAAAAAATATATAAGTATATATTACCAGTTGTCTGTCACCCATAACACAAGTATTAAGTTACTTACTTTGGGGACGGACGACCGTGTGTGTAAGTGTCCCATATATTTATATTTATTTTTTTAAGTTAAATTAAGTAAGTTTTCTTTATCAAGTTTCCTTTTTACCAATACAAAGCAAACCTAGATATAGAAGGAAGAGTGCGGGTAGAATAGTGATTGTAAACTATTCCCTTGTGCCATGACATAGATCGATAACCGTATACGCCATTCATATTAAGCACCTACTACTTGAAATTTCCTTTCAAAATTGGAAATAGTTAAAAAAAACACTAGTTTTAGCTAATATTTATGCATCAACTTTTAAACATGATTGGATTAAATTAATAAGGTTACTAAATTATTATTTTTAATTACGTAGCTTTTGTGCCCTGTGGTATCCGGCTGAGTACAATAGACCACCCTCATTTCTTACCAAGGTGGCGTAAAGGCGACTAAGGTAATTGCCCAAATCACATCACAAAATGGTTAAATTATGTTGTGCCGACCTCACTTACAGTGGGATAAGGTTATGATAATGATGACTTAATTAAGTATTTTTAACAGACTTATGTTATTGCATTAATTAAAACGCTGCGTGTGAATTATAGTGGGTTCAAAAACTGCGAGTCTCGCACTCTACATTACCATAAAACAACTAAGTATAATTAATTGCATCGGAAGACTTTATGTTTATACTATTTATTTTATTTACTTCATATAAGTTATGCTTATTGTTGCCAAAGTTATACGAAATGTTTAGATTGGCTATTTTGATGATTTGGCTACGTATTTTACGACCGGCCTGCCTGACGTCAACTCACTTTAGTCGCCTTTTACGACACCTCGGTAAGAAATGAGGGTGGTCTATTATACTAAGCCGGATACCACACGGCGGGTCGTCTTACCTTAGTCGCCTTTTACGACACATCGGTAAGAAACGAGGGTAGTCTATTCTACTCTGCCGGATATCACACGGCAATCCATACAGCTTCATATTGAAGATATTGAAATTTTACGTATTTTTTATATAATTTATAGAATAAGGCGTTACTTTGCGGAGGTCCATAATACAAAAGTGCACAAAATTGAGATTGTGGTTGTGAATTTGTGTATCATTTTGTTATCAGTGTCGGGTAGTATCAGGTATGAAAACGAATAGTACACTCTACATTTAACATTACATATATTTTCTTTTAACGCGGATTATAGCAAAATAATATTCTCATTACTTTTGTATTTCTGTATATAAAAAAATCCTATTTCTCTCTTCACAGTATAAACAATACAAAACGCACAATAACTAAGAAAAACAATATTGTTTAAAGTTCTCCTATTTATAGATACAATTGTTATCGAACTATCTCAAGATTTCTATACAACAATTCCCATAAAAACTAATTTCCTAGAAAGATTGTGGGAACAAACGTTTAGCTTTGTTTTCTTAAGTACATATACTACAATAATATATATGACTAGCTTTTACCCGCGCAACTTTGTTCGCGTGGACTTTAGTCTTGAAATTAAGAGTAGCTTCTGTGGCTCTCCAACCCTGCAAATATCTCCATCACAAAAATCAGATCGATCCGGGACGAATCGGAGGGATTTATAGTTTTATCAAGAGCATAATTTTATAATTTTAGTAAATAACCCGTACTTACATAATATATATTAAAATAGCTAATATATATGATAAGACTGACCGGGTAAACGTTTTTTTGCCAAATATATTATTTATAGGGAATTTCTAGTGTACATTAAAAAAATGATACAGGTGGACTGGACCACTTAGAGGTATCAAAAAAAGATAGAAGCCGATTCTCAGACCTACTGAATATGCATGTAAATTTTCATCAAAATCAGTCAAGTCGTTGGAGGTGTATGGTAACTAAACTTGTAAAACGCAAATCTCTAATATTTATATGAGTTAATATTTTTCTGAAGTTTAGAAATGGCTCTAACGATTTTCATGAAATTCAGCATATTCATTTTGGCGGGGAAAAATCGATCTAGCTAGGTTTTATTAAAAAATATATGTTGTTCTATCCTGTTTTTGTGTATTTAAAAAACTGCTAAAATTGAAATATTTCAAATTCAAATTCAAAATATTCTTTATTCAAATAAACTTGTTAACAAGTGCTTTTGAATCGTCAACTCTACTGCTGGTTCGGAAAGCTGTTCCTACCGAGAAGAGCCAGCAAGAAACTCGGCGGTTGCTCTTTTTTAAAAAATACAATTCTTAATGCTAGTTACATTTAATGTTTCTATCTTGTACAGGGTCGAACAATATTTATATCCACGCATTTTATCGTCTAAATAATCCTCAACAGTATAGTAGGCTTTCTGTATCAGCCTCTCTTTAATAGTGTTTTTAAACTGCTGTAATGGCAAAATTAAAATTGATTGTGGAATTTTATTATAGAATCTTATACCCAAACCCACAAACGACTTACGTACTTTTTCAAGGCGCAAAGCAGGGGCCGCAAGCTTATGTCGGTTCCTACTTTGTCTATTATATACATCGCCTATTGTTTTATAATTCTTTATATTTTTATATACAAAAATTAAATTACTTAAAATATATATAAATAAATTGTAAAGCTTCAATTGTTCTATAATTTATCAAGTTGTAATGGCGCAGTGGTAAACGGGTGGATTAAATATGTGAAAATGACTGGGTTCAAGTCATCGCATGACACCGACCCCATCTTATCTTTTAATTGCCCTTTTTTATGCTTTTAATTGCATTTTTTTATATCTATTAATAGAGTTACCGAGCAAGACTCGGTACTGGTACTTTCATATATAAGTTAAAGTTTGAAATAATGTCAAGTGAGCTGGACATCTTGGAGACGTTATATCATAAAATGACCCCACCGGCTGAGTAAATGTCAAAACAGTGAAGAATTTTTCAGAGGGTGACATGCGCAGTGTAAACTCGATCAATGCACCCCGGGGATGCGCGCGCCACCCTGCCTCGCCGCGACACTATCTACGCAGTTCACCACAAAAAACACCATCCGACCGAGCTCGCTCATCGGATCGCCCTTGAACGACAAAAAACATTCGTCAATTTGCTGTTTTTACAAATCACCTATCTAAATCCAAAACTCGGTTTTAGTGGCCAAAATATTTTCAATGAGCACAGTTCACTTCGAGATAGTAAGACCTGATTTAGCTCGTTAAGGACACCTACTCACGTACGCAGTCTTCGCAGTTGATGTTCAGTCGGTACTCTGTCGCGTGAGTCATTGGATTATCCCACTGTTAGATTTGCTTTGTTAATTGAAATAAACATTTGGTGCCGGTGCGTTCAGTGATTTCGGATGACGCTGGTCCGGCCGATCGGGGCCGTATTGATGCACGGGTATAGGGACCCGGCTTAGGAGACCTGCAGAACCAGCGGAAGGGATGGATGACTGCAGCATCTTCTATGACGAGGACGGTGAAGCTCAGTGCGATATGGTGAGAATTGTAAACTATCTTTATAAATAAAGGCTTCACATATGCTATATTATCTCATCATCATCGAAGTAATTGTCTATTTAATTGTTTTACAAGGTATTGTGTTATTTTAATGTTATATAATGGAGAGGGCATTCGCGAAAATTTCACAAAATGGACGTCCCATTTCGCTATGGTGCAACATCTGTTTCGTAGGTTTCGTGTTTATTTCCACTTTTACTCTTAACTCTTTTTTATTCTAATGTTACTGAAAATGTTTTAAATTTACTCGAACTTGTTTTTATTGAAACAAATTATTTCAGAATGTTACATTTAGACATATCGAAGTATCGATTCTATCTACATTATCTCATTTTAAGAATAAACGTGTTAAAGGTTTTGGACTCTGTTTGAATTGGACCAAGTCACTAAATATGAATAATTAAGTGAGTTTTCACTTTCCGTTCTCCGAACAATTTTTACCAATTAGTACTTGCTACTTGATTATTTTATGATTCATTTGTTTCATTATGCGTACATAAATAATTATTTTATTTGCACATATTATTAATGAAAAGTTTTTTAATTAATGATGAAATTATTTGCCACATAAAAAACTTAATGTTGTAACTATTTTTAAAAATGTAAGGTATAATTGAGTGATTGGTTATTTAATTTATCTTTACTAATACCATAAAAAACTTAATACTAAACCAATTTTTTTACCAATCTTTCAACATAAAAACAAAACATGTTTCCCGAGCGCACGTAATGTTTACATGTAATCTGATGAAACTTACATTAAGTAACCAAGTTAAGAGCAAGTTATTATCAAGATTACGTATGATTACAAAAACGCTGACTGATCACATTTCTATGATTAGTATATTTAGATTTGAAGAAAAAAAATAGACACAAACAATACAAAAAAAGCTCGTTTAAGACCGCAAGATTTTAATATTCGATTAAGTAAATACAGTAACTGTTCATAGGCCTCCTCTCTACGTTTTTGGAAGAGGAGGATTTAGAACGATTTAGTTAATGCAAATAGATGCAAGCAGTATTTAAATATCAAGAATACTTATATTATAAGTATACAGCTTCAGATTCGTGTCGTAAGTTCGACCCACATTTTCTATGAACAATTTGTTGGTTCTTCGATCCTGCGTGTATATTTCTGTTTAAGTATATATTTTAAATTGTATATATTAATTAACCAGTTGTATGTCACCCATAACACATGTATTACTTACTTACTATAAGGACGGTGGACCGCGTGAGTAAGTGACCCATATATTTATATTTGTTTATTTAATTTTCAATTATTTCATAGAATTAGACGTTACTTTGCGGAGGTTCATAATTCAAAACTAATGAGAATATTATTTTGCTATAATCTGCGATAAAAGAAAATATATGTAATGCTAAATGTAGAGTGTACTGTTCGTTCTCATACTTGATACAGGAGATAGACCCCACGGCAAAATCGCAAAGCTTTCGCAGGCTTTGCGATTTTATCGTGGAGTCTATCTCCTGACGATGCATCGGTTACGGGGCGAAACAAGATTAAGATTGTGGCGGTGAATGTGTGCAGTGCTTGTGTATTGTCGTGTCATCGGTGTCGGGTAGTGCATTAGTTCCTACAAATTCTGCATGTATCAGGTATGAGAACGAATAGTACAATCTACATTTAGCATTACAAAAATTTTTTTTATCGCGGATTATAGCAAAATAATAGTCTCATTAGTTTTTTAATAAATTAAAACTTACTTTTTGTAAGACATGTTTAATTATATACCTTGCACAACATTTCTTACGGCTACAAGTGAAGTGAAAGTAGTGAAGGCATCGTGTTATCAATCTGTAGTCATAAATGTACACCCACCTCTACTATTGTACTAGTATAACAATCACTATTCCTGAGAGCCTTAAGGTCATACAGCATGTGTTTATTTCAATGTACTTGCTATAATGTATTTAAATAACTTTTTATTCACATACATTTGTCGTAGGAGGTAGAAGGGCGACTATTAAGATGTTTTTTGACCTTCATCTTTGGGTTATCATTTTTTGTCTTATCGATCCTTGACGATTTGAAATGGAGACGTTATTCCTCAGAATAAAAAAAAGTAGTAGAAAGTACAAGGATCAATTTAATGGACATTATGTTACCACTTTTGACAAAATTTAATCGAAATGAGTTTCATAGTATGCTAATCAAATAAAATCAAATTAAAATATCTTTATTCAAATAAGCTCTTTCAAGCACTTTTGAATCGTCAAGGATCAATATGATTAATGAAGATACAACTGGTTCGGAATGTTGCTCTTACCGAGAAGAACCAGAAAGAAACTCGGCGGTCAATCTTTTAAACATATTTAATACATTATACAATTATACAATTTTATACATTATTAAACCGCAGTCTTGTATGAAGCTGAAAGGATTTTCAAATTCAGGCTTTTTTATCATTCAAATAATCTTCAATTTTGTAATATGCTTTACGTATAAGCATATATCTTATACTTAATTTAAATCTTTCTGTAGACTGATCTAGTATTGGTTGCGGAATTTTATTGTAAAAGCGAATGCCGAGACCATCGAATGACTAAGCTAGAAGCTAGACTAAGGGAAGCTCCTTACGGAAGGGCTCCTACGATATTTTAAAGTTTCAATCGAAATTCCATAAAATCTTAACAGGAAATTTACATAGTTATGCTGGAGTTTCATAAAATGGTTCTACAATGCCTAACTCTAAGAACAGTCAGATCCAGGAAGTATTTTTAACATATTATCAGTTTATAAAAAAAAAAAAAATTTAATTTTGATTGAGTGGAATTAACTCTGGAGCCATGTTTATTTAATTAAGTATATTCTTAACAAAATCCGTGCAAAAGGAATAAGAATTTTATGTTTGACAAAATTTTTATAGGAAAATAAATAATAAAAACTGAGCTACTCGCTAAGTCGCTCTCAAAGTTTTACGAAATTATTTCAGAAATCGTTTCCTAATAATCTATTCATATAATCTCAAAGCTTATGTAGTGGATCGTTTAACATTCAATGTCAATTGGGTAGAGTGACAAATGTTATTTTTAAATAATAATATATGTACATAAATAAAGCAAATGTATTCTATTCCATTTGCAAGTAAAGTGCCAGTGATAAGACTATACGACCTTCAATTAATCGGGTGATAATACGGCTTCGCTAATGGTAACAAAAAATGAAAATGTTTGTTATTGAAAGACTATTAAATTGTGTGCCAAAAAATACAAACCATCATAATGCCGCGGATTATCATAAAATTAGTTTCCATTCCTTCAAATTATGGATATGGCCCGTTGGCGCAGTAAGTAGTGACCCTGCCTTCAGCTCCACGGGTCGCGGGTTCGATTCCCGCCGAGGGCCAACATTTTCTTTAAATGAATTTGTTGGCCTTTGAGCCTGGGTGTATATTTGTATTGAAGTATGTATTTAAAAAATATATAAGTATATATTTACCAGTTGTCTATCACCCATAACACAAGCATTAAGTTACTTACTTTGGGGACGGACGACTGCGTGTGTAAGTGTCCCATATATTTATTTATTTATTTATTTAAACCATTAAGTATTACCTACCATAAGTATTATTGTCAAACGATACATGGCTTTTGGGCCTATATATTAAATGCTCTTATTAGCTAAGCCAAACCTAGATCATTTTGATACTTTAAACAATATATACTTAGCTTTAGGTTCTACTACAAAGATCTTTTTTAACATTAATGCTAATTATTTAAAATTCGTAAGACGAACAACAAAACAACAATTTAACAACTAAAAATTTTTGAAATTTAAGTAATAAATAAATATATTTTTCATACTAGCTAGCTAATTAAGATGAAAACTAAGCTACCTACCGGTAGTTAGTAATTGTCCAATATATCTCTCAATCTCAAGCCATTTCAAGTAATACTTCATACTATTTCCTCACACCAACAATTGTGAAGACCTTTTCAGCTGTTGGTTGCGACTATTTTCTATCGGACCAATAACCAGTAATATCAGTAATAGAGATATTAATTTAATGTGCCAGTATTTTACATATTCCATATTATTCATCTATCATTCCAATCGTACCTATTATACTAACTTCATATAATGATATAGTTAACGTAGTGTTAGTTGCATTTTCTTTACTAGCATAATGAGGTCGACAGTTTATCCAGGACACGCGATGCGGATGGAAAAGCGCTGACCTATTATTATATTACAGGTTTACTTTAACCTAGACCGCATTCTACTGTACCGTGTCAACGTGTTTCCTATGAATACTATAAAAGAGAATAATTCCTTTCTCAAAAAAGTGGATATAAAAAATAAAGTACGCACCACCGGGAGGCAATGAGAATTGTTAAGAGGGGCAATTAAAAAAAGGAACTCGACAAGAATTTAACCCTCTCGCTCCGGGCCGTTTAAATGCAATAATTTCCGTGCTAAATTTAACGAATAATGCAAATTCTTCTTTCATAAATCTATCATTTAAGTTTCTTGACAGTACCTAATCTAAAAAACAAAACAATATATTGATGTAAGTTTGAACTTAGTAACATTTATTCAGGTTACAAATACCAAGAGTAGAAAGTAGATAAATCATTGCGCTGGATCAAATTACTTGACACGGGATCTTTCTGTAAACGTGGTGCCAGGTACCCACATGAATTACGGTCAACGGAACTTAGTCTTTGAGCGCACCTAACATAGAAACATGAAACAAATTACACCTTTAGTATTCCTTCTAGTACTAGCTATCTATGTTAAAACATATATACGTATTCCCCGTGTAGAAAACTATTGTTATTACTACTTGAGGATGGCATCACGTAATTTAATTTGACATACACGTCTATATACACCTGGAACATGAGTTCAGAATGGCAGCTCCAATTTTTAGAAAGAAGTCGCTGAATCCTATTGCGGCTTGTGTTATTCAATACATACTTATAAAATTGATTGGTTGGCTGATCGAACTGATAAAAAAATTCTACTAACTAAAAAAAATTGCTATTAGATCTTGTCCTGTCTTAACCATTTGAGTAAGAGAGTTTTCTTAAATTTCCGCTTAACTTACTTGTTTGTTTCATAAGAACCTATATATATCGCGTATCGTCATATAGAACCTACTTCTTTACATTACAGATGACTCAAATTTGACACATAAATAAAAACCTCTAATACTTATTTATACTGATATCTTTCGAAATTTTATAGAACTTAGAAGTACATTGAACATTTAAGAATAAAAAAAAATTAATTCCCAAAAGGAACTTTATTAATCGAGATAAAAACTACGAGTAACTTATCCTTTAAATTGGACAAAAATATAACTACCTATAAAATGTTATTGGAATCGGTTCAATAATTTTGAATATTGCCGTAAAAGCCTATAGTGACACGGGATTTCTATATATAAATATAATAACAATAATGCCTTTCACAAGAATTTGTACTTAGGTAAAATAAATTTTAATTATATGATTTTTTATTTTCAATATGGGTCACACTTGTTCTCATAATGCGATATCGACGTTTCTAGGTAACCTATATGTAATGGCAGCCCTTCAACTGCATGGTAATTGTAAACAGCTAATGTTACCGCGCTTTTACACCTTTCAAATGCGATGTATTTTATTTATGAATGGATACTAGGCTGAAATCCTATTTAAATAGTTAGATTTGTCGTTTTTGTTTATGACACATTCCATTCAAACAGATCGTATATACTCATAAGTCAATGGGAAAAGCAATTGCAGATCGCTATACTATTATCAGTCGGAAACTTATAAAATGAAAAAAACAACCGTTTTATTTGATTCATCATTTATTTTTTCAAATCATCATATAGTTGCTGTAGATACGTACTTCGGGAAGAAAAAGGGTGGACTATTCTATTCAGCCGTATACCACACGGCGGCAATGTTATCAGATGATATCATTACGAATTTCACACTTGTCTTCTCGAACGCCTATAATACGAAACAGTAGTTTCTGCGTCTAGTTGAGGTAGCATTAAAGGAATTTGTCACAGTTACGCATTATTAGATTGCTTTATCAAAGATGTTAGACCTACATATAAAGAAAATGAATCATGAAAGAAGATCTTTGTATACGGAACATTTGTGATTGAAATCGTAGTCATATAAAATATTGTTGATATTTACTTTGACGAGTTTTTTCCTAGGGGAGGGGAAATCCTTTATGGCCTTTCTGTAGACTTTTCCACAGGGGAGTTAAGCTCTCCTCATTTCCTCCTCATTTCATCGCCCTTCTACGACAGGACCTCCTTTCCTTCAATACGCAGATTGATACCATTATAACTTAAGGCAACTCAGCTTCGTTCGGAAATTTTTAATTCAACTTATGTTATACTGATACTATTCGGGACGGATTCGGGAAGTCGAGTCCTTGGATCCAACCCACCGCAGGGGAACCGGATGAGCGACTCGCTCAAGACGGGGACGGGGCCGTTCCGAACGGGGTTTATTAGATGCTCACCTTATAAGGTCCTCGAGGCGGTTGATGCAACTGGTGCTCCCGATGCATCGTCCCGCGGAGGGACGGGCCACTTTTGGAGAGGCCCCGACCCAGAGGTGGCACACTCTGGGGTTCAGGGTTGCTTCTGGCGGGGATGAGGGCCACACTGGTCGTTTTAGTCGGTGCGAATTTTAGGAAAATCGTTGGAGCCGTTTCCGAGATTCCGAACATAAAAGATCAACTCATTTAATTCTAAAAGATTATGATTTCTTAAAAAAATAGTTGAAATATAAAAGTCTTGCAAGCATATGCGTTAATAACTAAAAAAAGACGAATATAAGCTTTGATTACGTGAGTGCGGTCCACCGTCCATCTTAGGCTACATCAATCACTTCTCAGCCGACGCACTGGCCGGCCAATTAATAAAAAAGAGGTGTCAGGAAGGTCATCGCTCTTTTGTTCTCAAACTTTTACTTTCAAACAATTAGCAATAGTTACATGGTACAACATAAATTGTAGCGGACTAAAATTTTTCGGACTAGATTAAGATTTTAATTCATAAATCTACATTCTAGCTAGAGAAAGGGGCTAAGAGAGGAACCCTTACTTGGGGTTTTAGGGGATTCTGATGCGTTGTTTGGTGAGAAAGAGATTTTAGTAAAATAATGAAATAAGTATCCTAATATCCTCGCATAAATTACATTAAATAAACATTATACGCTAGTATTTTGCCAATTAATTATCACAACAAATTTACTCGTATTATAAATAGGTATTATAAAAATAATTGAATTTATTTTATTTGAACTTATTAAGGATAACCAACAAGACTTACATTGTTGATACTATAAAATAATCTACAGCCTTTTTAATTAAATGTAGGATTAATTATAGGTTACCACGTTATGCAATAGGGACGTATACATAATTTAAAAAACTTTAACCAATACCAAACTATAAACAATATTGTAAACTATATTAGAAATTATTCATTTTAAATTTAATTATATTGAGCCTAACAGTATGGATGCTATCGCTAAATATATCTGTATCTAATTCTTTTGAGAAGTTACTGTAGCGACATTGTATTCTGTTCAAGCAGGCATGGTGGCCATCAAACCCTAACAGCTTTTACAGCGTCACCGTCGTAAAGGTTGCGAAATGAAGAGTAGAGCGCAGAAGCTCTACTAGCGTTGGGGATCGTCGTCCTAGGGGTGCCTCCTGTGAGGCTAGACCATAGATAATACACTATATAGGATAGGCTAGACCACGGTCTAAGGCGACGTTTAGTGATAATAGTATTAGCAAAATTGCGCTTTGACATATTCAGTGCATAATACATGGCGCCGTGTCTCAGGACTTAACTGTTTCTATGCGTCACTCATCTATATGACTTCAGCCATTGCAACAGCGGTATGTAATGTACGTAGTCATGACGACACTTGACGTATATATAAAATATCGTCTTGCCCTTATCCCACTGTAAGTGGGGTCGGCACAACATGTTATAAACATGTTCCTACATGATTTGGCCACGTATTTTACTACCGGCCGCCTGCCTAACATCAACTTACCTTTGTCGAATTTTACGACAGTGATCTATTCTACTTAACCGGATACCACACGGTGGGTCAACTTACCTTAGTCGCCTTTTACGACTCCTCGGTAAGAAATGAGGGTGGTCTATTCTACTTAGCTGGATACCACACGGCGAGTCGACTTACCTTAGTCGCCTTTTACGACACCTCGGTAAGAAATGAGGGTGGTATTATTCTATTCAGCTGAATACCACACGACGTATCGTTCTATATAAAACAAGATTATTTATTTTTAAGATTTAAGATTATTTGTATTTAGATTCGCGCGATTTATAAAATTAAATACGGACATTTGAAAAGTGTACATGTTTTTCGGCCACATTGATAAAGTTCTTACTAAAAACGGCATTTGAGATTAAACTCATTAGGAAAATGGCATTAATAAATGTTATGAAGGTTAGATATCGTAATAAAATAATAATAACTAAATCTTCATTACTCTCTCCTACAATTATCTAACTGAGAAATTACTTAACAGTAATAATTAAAAGCAACTTTTTACGGTTCACAAACCGGTCGTATATTTTTATCTAACGAATGATCTTTGAGAATTCGAAAGAGACTTGCCTACTTGCGTAAAATTATTATCAATTTGAATTTAAAACGGTTTTTGTTACCGGACAGTACACGATGAGACAATGTAATTTTAATATAATTGTGAATAATATTAATTTAATTACTTATAATACATTAATTAATATTAATTATGATTTGGTGAAACAGGAGAAATATGTCATAAATGCTAGTACACAAATTGATAATGTGACGTAATTCTTTGTCTCGATACAGTTACTGAATACAAAGGCCTATTTCTTTTGTAAAGAAGGCTTATAACTAAGACCCTCCATGCTTCTACAATGCAAACTTTTAATAACACATATCCTAGGACTTCTTAACCCCACTTTACACACGATTTTTCCTTTTGCCCTAAAGCTCTTATAAATTCTTTAATCTTAATTCAGCAATTCAGCATGTAGGGGGGTTGAGGGGGGGGATAATCTATCTAGCTAGGTAGTATTTAAAAAAATCGTTTTATCCCTGTTTTCAGGCATTGAAAATATGCTTAAATAGCCTAGAATGCAAATGTTAATTCAGCTGTCGTTTGTAAAGCTTTCATAGCTCAGTGGAGAAAGGGCGGACTAAAGAAGCAAAAATACCCGGGATCAAGCCCCAGATATCACCACCCTTTTTTGCTTTTTATTGCATTTTTCTTGTATGTTTTAATAAAATTACCGAGCAAAGCTTGGTCACCTAGGTACTAAACTCATAGATGCTTTCACCGTTCTACCGGATGTCGTCATCAAATTAATCTTCTATATAAGATTCTCGTGTCACAATGTTAGTTACCATACTCCTTCAAAACGGCTTGACCGATTTTTATAAAATTTTTATATCTTCAGTAGGTCTGAGAATCGGCTATTCTATATATCTTTAATATTTAAATGGGTTAATCTTATATGAATATATATATTCGGAATCTCGGAAACGGCTCCAATGGTTTTGCGGACCGTTGGGACGAGAAAAATCGATCTAGCTAGGTTTTATTAAAAAAAATTGTTTTTTCCCATTTTTTCGTTTCGTTTTTGGGCATTAAAAATACATAACATACTAACATTTGTATATAAAACGCTATTTTCGCTGTAAATTGTGAAGTCAGCGTAGCTTATTCGGGGAACGGGTGGTCTCGAGAAATGTAAGTACCTAGATTCGAGCCCTACCTACTTTTCTTTTTTTGGTTTCTTTTTTTATTTTTTTAAAATTACCGAGAAAGGCTCGGTCAACCAGGTACTCTGTTTTTATACCCCTAAGTGATAAGGGTTGTCCACCCCTAACTTTTTCTTTGATATTTTTTTTTAATGTACACTAGAAATTCCCTAGAAAATACAGGTATTCACAATTCGAGAAAGATTCTCACCGTAATTATATCCTTGTATGAATCTCTTGAACGACGGATACGTATGGTATTTGCTAACGGTCTGCTTCAATTTATTACAGCTACACAGGCCCGTTAGTTAGCTTCAGCCCTTTGGCTTAAGGCAACTTATAAGACTGGTTAAGTACTCATGGGCGAAATGCCTTTCAAATTGCATAACATTCACTTTTTTCAGTTCTCAGAAATTACTTTAAGGTAAATTACGATGACAAGAACTTTTGAATATAACATGTATAGCAGCTTTCATCCATTCAACAACTTTTTTAGGAACATTAAAAAGTGTTAACATTGTTGAAGTCTTTGTTTTATAAAAGACGAAGTTGTCCATGGCTAAACCTAGCATACTTGTTGAGGACATTTCTAAACGTTATGTGTCGTTTTTATAGTGACCCGATAGAACTGCAGTAACACCATACAGTTCAAGTTATCAATATTATAATTATTATAATGAACAATATATTATACATTATTACAACTGTTCCATTGGCCTTTAGATTTAGTACTGATCAATTCGATCATTACTAAATCAATGCGTTTTCATAATTAAAATTTTTACATTGAATAATTTCCATTTTTTTTTTTTGTTATAAACCTTATTTATTATGGAGCTCAATCCAGGCAATGTGTTTTAAAGAGTTCCCGCAGCGATTACGTCGTGTAAAGAGCTCATGAATAAGTGCCCCGGATGGGTTCGAAACTAGTCGGGCTAATCCTATAAAATAGGACGTGAGTATAGCCGGTTCTATACATTAACCAGGCAATATGTATTTAAATTCAGCGTTTAACAAGAAGGGGTTAGATAAAGTTTACAAAAATTCTTTAATTTTGCGCATTTGACTACTACCTTGTTCAAGAAATAAGCTTTTAAAAAGCTCTTGAGGTAACCTAATTAACAAATTCAAGTTACTCCGATTTCTTTTTAAGTGAGAATGATTTCTGATTTTTTTTTTTGAGATAAGCCTCGTTAATATAAATGTTAAATTTAAATAAAGTCAAGGAACAAAACAACATAATGTACATATATTTATCAATTCATTAGTTAGTTGTACCCATTTTGTATAAAGCTATATTCAATAAAGCTTAATAATATTGAAAATCTCAAGTCATCTTTAAATCAATATGTTCTCATCAATAACTATAGATTCGTAATAAATTAAATTGACATGCTCATTTGCTTAAAGTTCGGCAGTCATTTGTTAGTAAAACGCGAAATCTTAACGATATAACAAGACTTTCGCTTCGTTTATTTATATACAGATCATTATTCATATCAACTGAAGGGGACTATTTGAATGATCTCGAGCGTCAAGTTAAACTTTGATAGGCTGTGAGGGCTTTTGTGTGAGCGAACACAATAACTTGAATGGCCGCTTTTACGATAAAAGGTACCTCTGCATATAAAATGCACGCAGGTTTCCTGTCTGATTACGCAATGTGAATGCTTACAAAGCCTTTATTGCTTTCCCCCTAAGTATTTCGAGAAATTACTTGCAAAGTATGATGAGCATAATCTTATATCTTTACGTGAATTATTGTTATTATTTTACTCATTATTTCCTGCCCTTATTCTGCTCTAAGTAGGGTGGGCATAACATGTCATAAGCATGTTGTTACATGATTTGGTATTTTACGACTGGCCACTTGCCTAACGTCAACTTATCTTAGTCGCCTTTAACGACAACCCGGTAAGAACTGAGGGTGATCTATTCTACTCAGCTGGATACCACACGGAGGATCTTGTAAATATTATTTTAATGTTTTCTTTAAATGTTATCAGATGTTAGTTAAGCTATGATATTTTGAAATAATCCATAAGCGGTGTACACGTAATTCCCTAATGTGATCTAGAATTTTTTTTTTTAACTTCTGTGTTAGAATAATATTATAAAAGTTCTTATTTTTTACATTTTCACTTAAGGTGTTGTTATTTACAGCATGGATCACTGACCGCGTAATTTTAGTGCGTACACCTCGACATTAATAGGTGTTTGTTATTAATGGAGGTAATCGTAAATCACCAGAGCTAGCAGGATAATGATGTAATCAAATGCAATTTAAAAAAAAGGAAGAAAGCGCCTGTTATATGTGGGACTCGATCTTGGGTTGTCGTTTGAACTTTTTTGGTCCGCCCGTTACCATTAGGCTATCACAGCATTACGTTTGACAGCGAGACTGACCGTGCCCCGAATAAGCTACAACGACTTAAAAGTTAAAAATTTAAATCAATATATATTTTTGTCTTTTTTAATGCCCAAAAACAGGGATAAAACGTTTTTTTTTATCTAGATCGATTTTCCTCCCCCAAAACCCCTAAATACTGAATTTCAGGAAAATCGTTCGTTAAATATATGGGACACTTACACACACGGTCGTCCGTCCCAAAAGTAAGTTACTTAATACTTGTGTTATGGGTAACAGACAACTGGTGAACATATACTTATATATTTTTTAAATACAAATATACACCCAGGCTCAAAGACCAACAAATTCATTTATACAAAAATGTTAGCCCCCGGCGGGAATCGAACCCGCGACCCGCGGAGCTGAAGGCAGGGTCACTACCCACTGTTCCAACGGGCCAGTCAATGGTAGTGGTAGCGTCAGTTGCCATTCGTTCATTATTATATCCCGTAGCAGAGAAAAGCTCTGAATACATTATTTGTAACGGGATTTTATATTTACTTCTAATTCTGCAACTAACAAGTCTGTTATAATATTCGAGGTTAACGTTCTCTACATTACATTACCCTTAAATATACCAATTACTTTTAGAAATCGTAACAATTTTGTATGCTGATTGTCGTTTACAAAAAATCAAAGACCGTAATTCACTTGACTTAGTTGTACTATTTTGTACCTTTTATAATAATATTAAAAACATATCACAAATAAGTTATCATAAGATTCAATCAAGCCAATCATATTACACAAATGTAGAAAGGAAGATCGAATAAAATTCTCAGTCGTATATTTATATACTTGCGAATAAATCATATCAGATCAGAGCTGCCTTACGATCTAATCAATGATATATCAGGGTACTGTTGTTTATTTACCCAATAAAGAATGCCCGAATAAACTCATAATAAGTTGTTACTAGTTTGTTACATAAGTAACGTAATAGCATTAGAATTTACACCAAAGCAAGCGTCACAGTGTGGCGATTCGAGCGCGCGATCTTTATCAAATGTTTACGGGTTTAAGCCTCAGCCAAGCACCTCTTTGTCTATAGGCATTTACAATTTATCAAACGTCTTACGTTGAAGGGAAATATTGCGAGGAGAGCTGCTTATTTCAGCAATATATCCGGGATAGATGTATCCCAAAAGCTCGCCGTGTGGTATCCGGCTGAATAGAATAATACCACCCTCATTTCTTACCGAGGTATCGTTAAGGGGACTAAGGTAAGTCGACCCACCGTGTGGTATCCGGCTGAGTAAAATAGACCACCCTCATTTCTTTCCGAGGTGTCGTAAAAGGCGACTAAGGTAAGTTGACCCACCGTGTGGAATCCGGCTGAGTAGAATAGACCACCCTCATTTCTTTCCGAGGTGTCGTAAAAGGCAACTAAGGTAAGTCGACCAGCCGTGTGGTATCCGGTTAAGTAAAATAGACCACCCTCTTTCTTACCGAGGTGTCGTAAAATACGACAGAGGTAAGTTGACGTCAGGCAGGCCGCCGGTCGTAAAAACGCAGCCAAATCACTGCCGACCCCACTTAAGAGTGGGATAAGGGCATGAAGATGAAGATGTATCCCGAAACCATTACAGGAACGTAGTGCGTCACAGCGCAATATCTATTGTAAATCGAAATGCAAACCTATAGCAAAAATACTTCTGGGCGATATTTCAGTCTTCAATCCGTCTACAGTGAGCTCATAAATTAGCCAAGTAAATTTTTACTTTGCTATCCAAGCGCCATAAATATATAATAAGATGCCCTTTGCTTTCTAATAATAAAAAACGATGTAAATAACAATGTGTTAAAATGGCGACCCCGTACCGGAAAACGCAGTGTTGGTAGACCCCCCACGAGATGGACTGTCGAACTCAAAAAGATCGTGGGGAGCCGCTGGGTCCAAGCGGCACAAGATCGTGTGGTATGGAGATCCCATGAAGAGACCTATGTCCAGCAGTGGACGTCCATCGGTTGACAAAGAAGAAGAAGAAGATGTAAATAAAGCAAAACGATGTCGAATAATAATTAGGTTAGCTTGAAATGAAGTAAAGTCAAACATCATCCAAAAAGAGCGGAGTTTCATTGAAAATCTGACATCAATTTTTTAATTCAACTTATTTTTAATATTCTTTAAGTCTATTATCCTATAAAAAAGGTTACCTGGAAGATATTACTACTCAGTAAGCAATAAGGCCGCCCTCCGCACATAGACTTAAGGTTTACACTAAGTTCTCATGTATTTCTATACGTCTTAATGTGGTTGTGCAGTAAAGTTTTTATCTATCTATCAATACGATGCCTCAAATACAGGTATCTTTAATATTTAAATGAGTTAATCTAGTATGTATATATATTTTCGGAATCTCGGAAATGGCTGCAACGATTCCTGATATTCGGCATGTAGGGAGTTTTGGCGAAGAAAAATCCATCAAGCTATGTTTTATTTAAAAAAAAAAATCGTTTTATCCGTTTTTTTTAAGTTTTTCTTTTTTATTTTTGTAACTAAATTACTTGTATTAATAAAAGAAGTATTCTAAATCAGTTTTATTCTTTTCATAAAAAAATGCTAAAATGAAATCAAACCAAACTCGCTATTCGCGGGCTAGCTGCTAATGACAGCGGATGTCACATCTCCCACGTCAAAATGGCGCGAAAGGCTATGGCAAGATGTGACGTCATGGCTTGCTTGCTTGCAGTAACGACAAGGCGGCGTTGTTACATTTTGTAAAAAATTACCGAGCAAGGCTCGGTCAAACAGGTACTAATATTAATGTTTTGATGCTTATCGTTTACGTACTTTGGTATCAAATCAACAAGTTATAGAAAAAAAACAAGTCAAATCAACGGTCATGTTACCGTTTAAGCGGCTTACCACGAGCAGCTTTATTTTAACGTCCATTTAACCTTGGTATATTTGAGCCCATTATCATCAGTGTGCTAAGCGGGACCTGTTCGTGACCTTTGCTTAGAGCTTCTATACGAATTCACTTAGTTTTAGTTTGTTAGGGTAAACGGGTTGAAGTAAACACACGTGTTATCGATTTAGGAGTTAGACAATATATCTGAATACAATTTCAGTCTCAGTATACAAAACATAAGAATAACAATTAACTTTAGGAAATAAATAACATTTAACATTAAATAAATAAACAGATCTCATGGTTACTAACAGCCCAAAGTAGTTTTGCCTATTCATCTAAATTTTAGATTCTTAAGAAACCAGATAAACTAAAATACAATTTGTGAGCGTCTAATGAAGGTAAAGAGTCAACGTTTAGAACGACTCCAATATTTCTAAATTTTTGCTCCCCTGTTTAGAAAAAACAACAAATGAAATTTGACTATTTCCTTTTCCGACCTTTATAGTGCTTATATATGTAAGAAATAAATGGGCTATTAAAGACCTAATGTAATCAAGATCTAAATAAGTTAGATAAGTATTCATTCATATTAATGTAAATATACTCTTATACATAATAATCTGTTAGAGATAAGATTCAGGAGTCAGTAGATCATCGTAATTCTAATCTCTGTATCAGATGATATACTGGCCTCGTGCCGTGCTTTACCCGAGCGAATCTCCGCGAACTGTATGACCTCGTTGGCACCGTTTAGTGGACTTGCTTTTCAACTTACAAGCCTTGGAGCGACACCGCCTTTGAAAGGCGTTTTGGTAATCCGGGAATGGTGTGAATGATTGTGGCATATGGTTGTTGAGATTTTTCAAATAGTAACATATTACGTAATACGTACGTACGTTAGTATACACGGTGGTTCCTTTTTTTTCGAACTCTAACTAATGCTGTTAGCCCTAGAGGCGTTGGAAGCGTTACCGACAGAGTGGGCGAGCGCAGAAGCATCGCCGGAATGAAAAAAACTGGGAGAGCGAGTCTCGAGCGAGACTCGCAGCATCCTGGGAGCGTCGCCTTAAGGGTGCCTCCTGCGAAAACGACGCGTTGTGGAGGACTGTATCTAACTTGATTTTTTATATAATTTTAATCCATAATTGCTTGCAGTAACCGTTTCGGGATCGTTAAGTGATAAGGAATAAAAAGACGTCAAGAGTTGATTAGACCTAAGATGCCCTTTCATTTTGACATATACGCTCAAAAAAAAACAATATCATATCAATCATCAATATCACCCATGGTGTGTACGCACTATTGCAAACAGTCAAAGCGAATTTATCCGGTGCGAAAATTCCTTGGAACACTTTCTGGACTTTCATAACTGACTGTTATTTATGAAAGATATCTCGTGTGCATTATCATTGTCATAATTTCAGTCTTTTTTATAATATTTATTTAGATTTATGGATGTCCAATAAATTTCTATATTAATCAAGTTAAGAAAAATAATGCAGGCAGTTCTTATGCATACAGATATTATTTATATCTTTTCTGTTATAGTAAGCAACGTGTGATGTGGGTATAATAAAATGGTTTATTTTCTAAGAAAAAAAAATAAAACAATTTATTTAATTCTAAAAAATTGAGTATTATAACTTAATATCCAATTAATATTAGATTTTCTGTGACAGAATCACAGTGTGCAATCCAAAATATTGCCTATCATATCTTAATGTAGCAAATCTTTGTAATCCCACATTTTTTTTATCATAAATAATCTCATTACAATAGGTAACGGGTTTTGCATTTAAGTTTGGAGAACAATAGATATGTTTTGGAATAAGCAAAATAATTGCGTGTAGTATAAAAAATCCTCCTTGATACCACTTTTGTAAATAGTGAAAATTAATTAACATGTTATCCCACGGTGTTGATGATATATCAGACTATGATTTCTATAACACTCTAATTTGCATCGCACCGTTCTCACGTTGAAGTTGGGTAATCAGTATTGCGTATCGGTAAGTCAAAATTTTGTTTCATCATTAGACGAAAACAATAAGCCCATGCCAAGCTTAAAGTCTGTATTGATATTTGCCAACGAAATCATTTATCACCATTATCATGTATGACACTAGCGGACCGCTCTGGCTTCGCACGGGTATAAAATATATAGCTCATGTCACTCAGTGAACTCAGTCACTCGATTTCCTGCTATCTTTGGAATATCTAAATTCATATACTACATATTTACTTATTTATTTTTACATTTTTTCCTATGTATTTTATTTTTTACAATTAATTACAGAATGTGTTTATATACAACATTCACAGCTTTCTTACTCATTAAGCACACTCTTGAAAGAGCGACATATAGCTGCTAAAGCCGCGTGAAGCGCGGCCTCCTCACGGCATTTTAAATCTGTAATATCTTCAAAAAAGTTAATTTAAATTATATGCTGTAAACGGCCATATTGACCTATATTAAATCAACAATGTATTTAAGATACTTAATTGGATAAGGATTAAAGCTGTATTGTTTAAAATTGCTTCGATAATAAGGCATTATTTTTCATAAAAAGAAAATGACAAATAATGCTATAGTGGGTTATCCATAAGAGATAGACATATACCATCGCGGAGTTTTCTGTAGACTTTTTCAAGGTGTACAATTAAAAAAAAACCGCATCAAAATCTGTTGCGTAGTTTTAAAGATTTAAGCATACATGGGGATATTGGGACATAGGGGCGGACTCAGAAAGCGACTTTGTTTTATACTATGTAGTGATTCCTGAGACTAAAATAATTAATCGTGAAAGATTGTAATTAATGGGATGTTTATTTGTTGAATATTTTATGTTTCTTTCATGTATGTTTGCTAAAGTAAATAGGGCCGTCAAAGCTGTTAACACGCGAGTCTTAGCAAAGTACACGGGTTGGTAAACCCCGCGCATTCGAGTTTATTTTATTAATACTTCGCCCTTTCCGAAGAATAAAGTCACATGTCCATGTATAAGCATAGGAAATAAATGAATATAAAATATATGAGACATTTACACACACGGTCGTCAGTCCCCAAAGTAAATAAGTAATTAATACTTGTGTTATGCGTGACAGACAACTTGTAAATATACATATATAGTTTTAAATACATACTTGAATACAAATACACACACAGGCTCGAAGAACCAACAATTTTTTTATTAAAAATGTTGGCCGGTAATTGAACCCGCGACCCATGGAGCTGAATCTGGCTGAAGCTGGTCACTACCCAATACGCCAACGAGCCAATTTTTAATTTTATAACCGTAATATCGTAACTGCGCATTCATTCATCATTCTGTCAGAAAAATGTTGCTTTATTACTAACGGTACTATACACTGTCCATTATATTAACCATCTTTTGACAGATTGACGATTTACATATTTAGTGATGTCCTAAAGATTCCCGTATGCGATACCATTCCGATTATAGTACCTACTATCATTAATCGAATTACGTACCTAAGCAAAAGGATTTGTACAAGACGCACTGTTGGCATTTAAATCGAAGAAATCAAATGACTACCACGAAGAGATGAATGCAAATGTGTATGAAGAGTGGTTCAAAAAAATGCTCATTTCATTGGAAGAACCATCAATAATTTTTATTGATAATGCGCCCTACCACTCCCGTCAAATTGACAAAATGCCAACACAGGCTAATAAAAAGCATGAAATAATTAATTGGCTTCGGGACAATGGAGAAAATGTGGACGACTCAATGTTAAAAGTTGAATTAATAAAAATATTAAAAACCAAAAAGAGAGCAAAACGCTATGTAATCAATGAAATGGCAGCAGAATATGGCCATACTGTTCTTCGGATTCCTCCATACCACTGCCAGTAAAACGCAATAGAACTTATATGGGCACAAGTAAAAGGGCATGCTGCGAGATGCAATACAAGCCCCCCATTCACAGCGAATAAAATGTTGCAATTGCTAAAAAATGCTTGCACCCACGTAACGGCCGAGAACTGGGCAAGTGTGGTGGAAAGAACTAAAAGAGTAATATTCTCTGATTGGGAACGTGATATTGCGTTTGATAATATATTATCTACACAAGAGCTAATAATAACTGCTACTGAAGACTCCTCATCGGAGGAGTCTAGTGTTGATTATCATTCCGACGACTCGTGCTAATAAAATAAATTAAAATATCCTGATTGTTTTATTTGTATTCATGTATTAACTAAGAAGAAAGTAAAACTTTATATAATGTTATTAAATGTCTTTTAATACTCGTAACATCGATTTCTACCGATTATTTTTAATCTGTGGCATAATCGTAGTAACCCATTATGTGTGACATCACTAAGTGGGCGGTACCCATCCATAAAGTACAAATATTATTTGTATGATATTTGTACGTAAGCAATACAAAACTTAATGAGCGTGAGCTGTCAAAAGACTGATAATATGATGGACGCAGTATAATAAGGTTACTAACACTCTGTAACTACTATTCAACTTATGAGCCTTGCCGGAACCTATTTTACATTACGTAACGTGCCTTCGCTAGAAATGAGATGTTTAAGTCAGTCCTAAGGTTTATATTCGTAAGATTTTACGAGTTGTTATCACTGCATTAATCTTTAATGGTATGCAAATTGTTTTTTCCTTAATAAGCTCTAAAGCTGCTTTATGTGGTTCGGTATTCCGCCTCCTTCTAGGGAATAAAATAAAAAGGGATTTCATAATGCGTTACGATAAAAAAGTAAGAAGTGAACAAACCGAGTTACTGTTTATTTCATAACATTAAGTATCTTATAATGAATGTGTAGAATAACCCTTAATGATTTTCACATAGCCACATACATACATTTCGTTAAAAAAATAAAACAAATAAAGTATCTGAAAATAAAAACCATCACGCCTGATATTTATATTTTAACATACTTATACGACATTGCTTATATCGCGCTCATGTTTTCTAAAAAAACAAACTTCTGTGCTTTATGATACTAGTATGTACACTGCAACAATGGTTTTTACAATGGAAGCAAACATCGTTATAAATTAATTGCCATTGGAGTAACATAGTCGGTGTATATTCCCTATCCTTCTCTCCAAGGGGCATTTAGCAAACAAAGTGCTACTTTAAACATGAATAATTCGGACGAGCAAGCTATAAAGAAACATGTTTATTTTACAATCGTCAAAAATGTAAATGTTCGTGTGTATTAATAGTAGTTTCACAGACGCTAAAACTGAGTAATCTATTTTAAAATATGTTTATCCTTATTCTTTTTGTATATAAAGTCCTAGTAGTTTGGAGGATATAAGATTTTGCAAACTTTGCCAACTAAAACATGAGATCATGTCAAGGCCACAAAAAAGATAGTTTAATACTCGGGAACGTAAAAGTCTTTTTTAAAAAACAAGATTTAATTGTTTTAATAAATCTATTTCCTAAATACAATCAAATTAAATTTAATTGTATAATTAAAGTTCGCGACTGAGCAGAAGTAGATGCTCTTGTCTTAATTTTAATTAATCATATCACCTGTGGAACAACATACGATGTTGTTTAATTTGCGCAACATCAGACCACCCATCAATAAGCTGATCTCGCATTTACGTGTACCGTGTGGATATTGGTTGGTGGCGTAACTAGATGCCTCAGCTTTATTGCGATATGACTTGTATGATATTACAATAAAAAGCATAAATCGCGAAAATTAAAACTTAAGCCACAGAGTCAAATAACATAGTATAACATAGTCAAAGACAAGAAAGAATATAGCATAGAACGTAAAGCTTTTAAACAACTTAAAGTACATACTATAATTCCCCTATATCGCGGTAGATGGCAAACGCGTTGTTGGGGGGTTCTTGTACATCGCGCTCGCATAAAACTCGTTGAAGGGGTTAAATGGAGTATTAAGATAAAACTATGTAATGAACGAAATATGCGCCTTTTATTAAAAACATGAATAAGAAATAAATATTTAATTTAAAATAAAATATTAAAATAAAATTTATACACCTTTTAGTATATAATGCATAAATTTACGATTCAAAATCTATGCATACAAATTAAATTTTTTAACACGTAGAATTTAGGAAACTTCCTCGTTTTATGGAGAAAACATGCATTATACATCATCATCATCAACTCTAAGGGGGTCGGCACAACATGTTACAAACATGTTGTCACATAATTTGGCTACGTATTTTGAGATCGGCCGCCTGCCCTACCTCAAAACATGCATTATACGAGGGCCTGAAATCGTGTTATGTGAAAATGCATGAAAAGACACCGCGTTATCAAAGGGGTTACTGTGAATTCTTAAAACGTGTTATAAAACTAGTCATAATAGCATTAGACCTCATCCCGTTATAACATATATTTTTACGATACACAAGCGAAAATCGATTCCTGCAGTTAATTTCCCCAAGGAAATTTTCCAGCAAAGTTCATACCAATAATAATACTTACTGATAGTTTTATTTACCACTAGTTTGTGCCCACAAATACAAACTTCTAATGGAATATGCATAAGATTTGTACGAGGGAAAACAAATAAATACCTCTCCCACTAGATTCGTTATTTATTCAAAGCACGAGTAAGATGGGAACTGTATTGCTTTTTAAATATTTAGAGTTGGTACTTTGTAAGTCTTGTTATTAGTCTTATTTACTTTAAAAGATGTAATTGAATCAAACATTTATTAATGTATTCTTTACGAATGTATTTCAGTCGGACAACTATTTTATGATTATCATAAATTAGTTAATGTATATAATTTTTAAATTTTAATGTTAGAAAAATGTCTTAACATGATATGGCTAGGTATTTTACGACCGGCCTTGACGTCAACTTACCTTAGTCGCCTCTTACGACACCTTGGTAAGAAATGAGGGTAGTTTATTCTACTCAGCCGGATACCACATGACGGGTCAACTTACCTTATTCGCCTTTTATGACACCTCATTAAGAAATGAGGGTGGTCTATTCTACTCAGCCTGATACCACATTTAACAAATAAATACCTTTCCCACTAAATAAATTCCCACCTACTTATTTATTCAAAGCACAAGCAAGATGTAATGATTTTTAATATTCAAGGTACTTTATAAACCTGATATTAGGCCTATTGTTTTTAAATAATGCAATGAAAAATTTAAAGGTATATTCTTTATGATTGTATTTTAGTCGCGCAACTATTTTATGATTTTCATAAATAATTACTTATATATATTATTCAAAAGTAATACCAATTAATACTAGTTCTCTATATGTAATTCTCTATATGTAACTAAAAATATTCTTATAAACCTATTTTGTAGTGTAATAAAATTATCAATTATTCATTACCTGAACCATTAGCCTTGCTAAGTTGTTTTTAGTAAAACAAGATTTTGGTCATAGACTTATTTGGTCTGCTTTATGATACCGATCTTACATAAATTATATTTAAGTCAATTGAAGGAGACTGTTGCTATTGCTAGCTACACATATTAATATATTTGCTTTGATTAGGAGAGCTTTTAAGTATATTTATACTGCAACTTTTATGACCGGCCGCCTGACGTTAACTTATCTTAGTCGTATTTTTCAACAACTCGTTAAGTAAGAGGGCGGTATATTCTACTGAACCGGCGCCACACGGCGGGTTAATTTACCTTGGTCACCTTTTACGAAACCCCAGTAAGAAATGAGGTAAGAAATGAGGGTGGTCTATTCTACTCAGCCGGATACCACACGTCATAAATTTTTAACTACAGTTGTAATATATTATACATGATACGACTATGGACTAAATTTAATAGTTTCTGATAGTCATCTACTCAAGTACTGAGGATCAACCCACCTATTGTGATCCGGTTTTATCTATTTATAGACGAAATACTTGTTATAATTCTTCATCACGTTCATCTCAATTATTCTATTTTTTGTTGCGCCTACGAGTTCTCTAGATATCCAATTCATATTTTTTTGAAGAGTGATGTACTCTAAAATTATCATCTAAACAATATTGTTCTTAAGGAAATATTTAAGTCTTATTTAAGACCTTTTCGAGTTAGTCTGTAAACCTTGTAGGCGAATCTGTATTACTTACTATTAAATATATCCTGTAATCAATTTATACATATTATTTTTATATATTTTTTATACGATTCGGCACTCCAATATCGAAAATAAAGAAGAATATAAAGTAAGAACTTTAATAATAATTGACGTAGTTAGCATCTAATATTAAAAACCTGATTTTGGAACATAAGGAAATGCCACTCCGTCAAAATAAACTATATGCGTTGCATAGTTGAATACAAGATGGCTGAACCACTAGAGAATATGATCTTCTAAAAGGTTTTTGGTTCAAAACTTGTTTAAGCATTTATTTCCTTTTAAAAACACGTGCTTAAATGATATCTTACATTTATTAAGCTTGTTACGACTATGGAATATGCGTTTCCTATATCCGCATATTAGAAAATTGAGGAAAGATTTAGGCGTGCACTCACCATGCCATTAGTGGGACTAAGCTCAAAACTTTTTGAGTTACGATATCTTTTCTCAACAGTAAGTTTTAATTCCAGTTATTATTCTATAAAACCTTTTAATCATTTCACTAGCCAATATTTCATTTAAAACATTTTAGTAAACCTTCATCTTCAGTTGGTCACCCTTGTTTTTTCATTTAAAGATTTAAATATAATATATTTTGGCTAACACTTACGATTTAAGGTTACATACTAAATAGGCAACAATTATATTATTCTTGCTATTACCTTGAGCTTAACGTGTTTTGATATCGTGACAGTATAAATATATTTATAAGTTTTTAATATAGAAAAATATCATATAAAAATATAAGCACCATTTGCGTTAATGTCCTAAACCAAACGTCAATTCAAATTAATATTTCTCAAATTCAAAGAAAAGATGGAATACTATATGAATTTTTTTTATCATTATAACACGTCATTTTGGAACTGGGAAAAGTCAGTGAAATCATTCTAGTAATAAAAGTGTCTTCTTTTTTATAATATTTTTAAATAACTATGATATATTACGTACTTATATTCAATAATAATAATAATGAAGTGATAATTCTGCAGGTAGGACAAAGCTGCAGAATAAGTGGTAGCTTCTTTAGTAACATTCGACGATTTAAAAGAATCTATTCTTATTGAATTCTGGTCTAGTTGAATAAAGAACAATTTATTTATTTATTTTATTCATTTATACACTATATTGTACACCACAACGAATAAATTAGAAAGAGAAAAACAGCAATAAAAACAAAAAACATAAATTATAAGGTACAAAAGGCAGCCTTATCGCTTAGATAAGGTTATATTTTGTTATATTTTGTTTGTAAGGTTATATTATATCGCTTATAATTTGAGCTTGAATTACAGTTATTATAATTATAATTAACTTTCAGGGTCACTCTGAGTCGAAAGGTGCCAAGAAGAGGGAAAAAAGTGCCAGCGGGAATGGAAACAAACAAACACGAGGCGTTGCGACTTCCTTCGGTTTCCGCCGTCGGCCCGCCAGTACATCGCGCGCTGACGACAACGCGCGTAGAAAACAAAAGCCACAGGACAAAAATGGTAATGGAGGTAACGTATCGAAATAATCTAACGAGACATAGAACTACACTTAACATAGAGAAAAAGACTTTAGACGAAAGCACGTTTATTATTCTATAATAATTTGCCACAATCAAACACACACACATTAGCTTTTTTAAGCTGTAGCATCAAATTAAAATCTTAGTCAGTCTTAACATCAGTAGTTGAATTTATAATTAATTATAATGATTTCATTATACTGCACCTTGCACAAGATAATAGTGAAAAAATTTAGCTTCTTAAAGATCTCATTATTGTCAATAAGCGACTGCTATGTCCGGGCCCTTTTCGGCAGGAGTAATTTTTCGAACCAGGAGTAAAGTTTAACCGAAACTTGATCACTGAGTATGGGTTTTAAAGGATAGCTCAGAATCGCACAGCGAGCGATTGAACGCACTATGCTGGTAGTATCTCTACGTGATGAAATCAGAAAAGAGAAGATCTCTAAAAGAGCCAAAATTGCTGATACAGTAGAAAGCGTGTCGCAAAGCCAAAGTAAGAGTGGGCACGATAGACAGTACGAAGATACGATAGCCATTGGGTCCCCAAGGTGCTTGAATGACTCCGATGACCCAAACCTAAAAACGCAACGTTAATAGACCCCCTACGAGATGTACTGAAGACCTCATCAAGTTTTCGGCCAAACGCTGGATCTCAGAAGCATAGGATCGTTTGATGTCGAAATCGCTAAAAATAGACCTAGGTCTAGCAGAGTATGTTGTAACAGTCTCTTCCCTACATTCGAGTTTTTAAAAAATAAATAATTATTAAAATTTCAATATTTTAGAAAAATCTATAAGTATAAAAATAAATGTTTGTATGTCACGCAGTAATGTTTTTTCGCATCTATAATTGATGCTCTATTCATAAAACATCAAATTCAGAAAAGTATAATTTTTGTCATATTGACCGAATGTCACGTTATCCGCCGTACTACAGTATTGAGAGAGCGGGCGGAGCGCAGAGCGCAGAAGTGATCTGTTAGGTCGCTTATGAAATGTTGTTATAATGATATTGTAGATGTGTACTGGGGCGATACAAGATATTAATTGAGTTTTAACTCGACTATTTTTAATAATAATTAATAATAAATACACATCTAGGCCCGCTCTCGTATAATGGTTCAAGATGCAAGATCGTGCCGATCTTTGGAAAGGCTGTGAATGTGACTTGACCATTAAGAGTGTAGCGATGGTTACATCGCTTAGCTCATCTCGCTTCTCAGCACTTGGTAAAGGCAACTTTGCTGAGTAGTGGTTGGCACTCTACCGAACATGCTCTGGCGGGTACTGGTGGGAGACTTGAGGTTTAGGCCGGCAGTGATTTCGGTCATTGCTGTGTGCCTGGCCCAAAAGGCTACACTAGGCTGCATCTTATTAGGGCTGGGTCTAGGCCCGTAGTTAACTTCGGTTGCTGCGGCGTGCCTTTATTCGGCTTTGGTTTGACGCAACCAGAGTTACTTTGGGCGTGTGCCTTTGTGATACGGGTTTGGTTAGGCCGGTGATGATTTCGGTCGTTGCCGTGTGCCTTGCTCGATCTTTGGACGCATAGGCCGCTTGGAGTAGTGCCGGTACAGTGGTGGCTGAAATGTTATTGTTTGACGAACGGACATCTATACGTTGTTCGTAGTCTCTCAATAGTGACGGTACCACAGCTGAATGTTGCTGGGCGTTGCGGAAGTTAACTTTATGTTGCTGAAGTGATACGCCGCGGCAGTGATGGATCGCTATGGACTCTGTTCATAGTAACGGATGGGTGTGGTGTTTCGTCCTTTTCAGGACGTCCCCTTAGCTTAGTTAATGATACCACGAATGACCATTATAGCATGGCATTATTGCATAAGAGCCGCTGGTCGGGTCTTTGTTAATAAGACTGCGGACTAGCTTTAGACAGTGTGGCCTGCATTTCCCTTATCTTCACATATACATATACATCTTACGTGGCTTGCCGCGTTAAACATAAATTACCTTTTGTTGTATGAGGTGGCGTGTTGAGCTTGGCGCATACCGTAAGCGAGTGCACTATGTGTGACTTCATTGTATGGTATTGGGTGAATAGGGGGTGATTGGCATTCATGTAATGCTCTGCAATACACATCTTCCACTTCGGTGGACACACACCTATATGGTGTATATATTATAACTAATCAAGTTGCTTTGCAACATGTTTGCCATCTCGATGGGTTTCCACTTTGTGGACTTTATACGTATTATACTGTATGTGGTTTTTACCATAGAACGCACCGTTACGACGTGTGCAGGCGACATGCGCCTTACTGAATATAAGAATTGGTAATTTATTATCAAAGTTTACCAGGCCTTGTGCCTTTGGCTAATGCCATATTTTATAGCTCCGGCTATTTATTATATGGGCTTCGGTCCTCTATTATACACCCAGGCACTCATGCCTAACACGTCAACTGTGGTTTTGTTGACTCCCGACAATAATGGGTTTATCCCATGATCATACGCCGCAGGCGCACTATAAACAGGTACCCCATGGGGGGGGGGGGCTCATATCCTATGGACGGAGCTCACCGTTGGTAGCGGGTGCGGAGCTACTGACTATCACTCTCTTTTTATATTTTTCCAAATCGGAAGAATATAATAGATGGGAGAGAGATACCACATTGATTAAACTTCTCTGCGGAGTTGTTTAAGGGTTAGGTATTTAGATCGAGTGAGTGATCTTTCTGTTGGCTATAACATAATACATTCGCGAGACATTCAACTATCTGAATGTCTCGCATATTTTTTATCAAATTTTATAGTAACCTGTTCATGCATTGGGCATCTAAGAATCTGATCGTGTAACGAATTTATATCTGTTGGACATATAACGTCTCTTTATGTAGAGTACATGTAACATCTGTTCTTGTATTAGATAAATATAAAACCTGTTCGTGTATCGTACACTTATATTCAATAATTTATATTAATTTATGTCTGCTTTACGCCTCTAAACTGATGACAAACAACTGTTTATATTATAACAAATGATATTTGATAATGAACCTCTCTGTTGAGCAAAGCGATACAAACTACGAATGTAGGGCCTGACGGCTCGTTCTATATTAAAGAATATGATATATTGAAATATTATTATAAAACTATAATGTGATTATTATCACATTATTTTATTCTATTTAAGGTTTTATTTGACTCCTATAGATTGACGGACACATAGCCTCTGACGCTCTAAAAGAATTTGAGTTATTACAAAACACAACGTAGAACGGGTCCTAGTCACTTAGACGAATCATGTGCCAATATATATTAAGAGTGTTAGCGCTTACGGCGCGATTTTATGCATTACGCCGTTAGAGTGCGAGCGCACTTGCGGTGTTTGAATATGTATAAATTAATATTTATACAAGTCGGAGGAGGAGTTAGTTACAATGTTCATCGGTTGGACAAGAAAACCAAAAAGTAAACTTGAACACAGATAAACAATTCTATATTTTAGTCTATATAGTCTATTTGAGCAAACATATTTGAGGTTTCAGTTTAAAATGGACTTATGGTCTATAAGTACCTTGGAGATACAAGTGGCAAAAGATTAAAGTAAAAAATGTTATATTTTATCCAACCTTTCAAAACTGAATTATGATTTTACTTTGTATCCGTCGGCATAACGTTCAAAACAATATCCGCTGAATAAAAATTATTTATGGCAGATTATCATACAATAGATTCTTAATGGGCTATGATGTCAGATGAATTCTTGATAAGGTAGAAGGAAGCCCATTCCAAATATCGCTTCTTCTTATGGTGTTGTTACGTGGCAAAGGGGTACTCCTAGAGCAATTTATTACACTGCATTTATATAATGTAATACATCATTATCATCTTCCTGCCCGTATCCCACCTTAAGTGGGGTCGGCACAATATGTCATACGATGTGGCTGCGTATTTTACGACCGGCCGCCTGCCTGACGTCAACTTATCTTAGTCGTATTTTACGACACCTCGATAAGAAAGAGTGTGGTCTATTCTACTTAACCGGATACCACACGGTGAGTCACTTACCTTAGTCGCCTTTTACGACACCTCGGTAAGAAAAGAGGGTGGTCTATTCCACTCAGCCGGATACCACACGGCGGCATTTATGTAATGTAATACAAGATACTTAATAAAAACTTTATTGCATTTCTGACATGTATAAAAGTTGTAGTAGGCTAGAGCCCGTATTCCTGGGTGCCCTGCTTAACCCCAATATAAGCTCAAATTACGCAAACTGAGAATTTTGCACCCAAGCAATATTGCCATCAAAGAATAAATTATTGTTACATTATACACTACATATTGTTAGAAATTATACAGTGACCTTAAAGAATAATTTATTCATACGATATATTATACTAGTATTTCGTATTTTAAGGAGATATATTTGACGCCATATCTAGTTGTTCGTGCTTTTTGTACAGAGTTTAATCTCATGAAACTTGCTGCGTAAATTCTTTGAGACAATTATTTCTTTTTATACTTATTAATATTGGAAGAATAAAACAAATTAATTTTCTTACCAGTTTACCAATCAAATAAACAATAGCTTTTCGAAATCGTCAGTAATGAAATAAAATAATATTTCATGCTTTAAATTAGCAATGCTACAAATTAAGATTCTAATTATACTGATACAGAAATACAGTCAGATAACATAGCTCAGTGGATCGAAACTTTCTAGGCTTCTGCTGTCGAAAAACAACATAGATTAGGTACGCACGTATTAACATAATATCAAAACATAAAGTATGCATAACATTATTATGAAATAAACAAGTTTGCGAGATACTTTTTGTAGCATAATACGCGTCTGTTACATAAGAGAAAAAACTTTTGGTTGAGCATAAATCAATATTTGTAGTCCATTGTTTGCATTGGCATTATAGATAATAAACAGATTCGATTACATTATTTGTTATTTGAATAAGTTTTAAAAAACAAAGGTTATGAAATCAGACAAATATATATAGGCAATAAATATATATAAGCGCGTTTGATGTTATTTTAGGGCGGGATAAGATATAACCTAGATAATTTAAGTCGCAAATTCTTCTTTGTGTAGGTTCCACAGAAGATCTTCGGCCAGAAGAGGTGTTATCGGGCCGTTCGACGCCTCTCGCCCGGCCTCGAAAGGAAATATCGGGGCAACCTCTTCGTACAAATAGGTAACTTTTACTATTAGTATTTCAATTGACATAATTAATTATCGAAATAGATTGTATAAGGAATAATAACAATTAATTAAATGACCGCGTAAACTGGTTGCGTTGCTCGTTCTTTTTTTAATACTAAATAGAAATAGGCTTTACTTTCAGGAGATCCAAAAACCAAAGTAATCATGAAATTATTTTGCTATAATCCACAATTAAGTAAATAGAAGATATATATAATGCTAAATGTAGAGTGGACTATCCATTTTTATTCCTGATACATGCAATATTCGTAAAAACATATGCACAAACCTCAACCCTGATAAATACACTGTCTAAGAATAAAATAAAATTAAATGGTAATCCTCCAACGCTATTGATGGAATCAGGCTATATAACTGATGGGAATGAAATTTGTAATGAATTTAATGTGTTCTTTTCTACTATTGGTTCGACTCTCGCTGATATCATTACATCCAAACATACAAATAATACAGCAATATTACAACATTGCCAAACGTATAAGTCGGAACTACATACATTTGCACCATGTGAAATTGATGAGATTCACAAAATAATCAATAACCTTGATCCAAATTGCAGCACAGGAATCGATGGTATAACCACTAAAGCCATTAAATGCATTAGTAAACTAATAGATAAACGACTAGTTAACTGTATCAACGCACATCTTTCTGAAGGAACTTTCCCTGATGCGTTAAAATTAGCTAAAGTAACTCCAATTTATAAATCTGGCGCAAAAACTGATCCCAGTAACTATCGTCCAATTTCAGTCCTACCGGTCTTATCAAAAATTTTTGAAAAGGTGATCTACACTCGATTAGATAAATATCTTAATTCTATAAATTTTATTTATAAAAGACAATATGGATTTCGTCCACAATCCAATACTCTCTCAGCCACGATTGACCTTGTCACTAAATTGCATAGTAATATAGATCAGAAAAAAATAGCAGTGGGCCTATTTATTGACTTAAAAAAGGCGTTTGACACAGTAAGTCATTTTATACTACTACAGAAACTTGAAGCATTAGGTATTTCGGGGAGAACATTTAATATGCTTGAGTCATATTTGAGTAACAGACTTCAAATAGTTAAAATTGCCGAATATCAAAGTAAGCCTCGTTACACTTCTGAATTTGGCGTGCCCCAAGGATCTATACTGGGACCACTGCTTTTTCTGATCTATATTAATTCCATACACGAAATCAAACTGCATGGCCATTTGTCTCTCTATGCAGACGATACATGTCTCTTTTACTTTGGCACTTCTATATCCGATATTATGAGTCTAGCACAAGAAGACTTGAACACAATATCCAATTGGTTTGAGCAAAATTTACTGACTATTAACGTTTCGAAATCTAGTTATGTTATTTTTAAAAGCAAAAACAAAAAAATACCTGCAGTCCCTCCACTTGTAGTAGATAACAAAATTTTGAAGCAAAAATCGACCGAAACATACCTCGGATTAAGACTGGATAGTGACTTAAGTTGGAAGACGCAATTAAAACATATTAAAAATAAAATATCAGCTTTAATAGGATCCTTGCGTAATCTTATACATTGCCTACCTCGTCGGGTATGTCTTATAATATACAACTCTTTAGTAAAACCACACTTATTATACCTAATTGAAGTTTGAGGATTTGCGCTTAAGACTCACCTAAAGGATGTACAAATTGCACAAAATAAAATTATTAAATTACTATTCAATTTTGATTACCTAACACCTTCAGCTAAATTATATAAAGAAGTTAAATTAATGAACATAAAACAACTCCACGCATACTACACTTGCATATTAATTCGAAAAATTCTCAATAAATCTATTCACACACCCATCACCTTCACCAAAATTCATCAAGTGCGAAGTCGAAGCAGTCGTAGAGGAGACCACATTTTACTCCCACAAACACGTACTTGTCTAGGTAAACGTAACATAAAAGTCAAAGGAGTGCAAGTATATAATAATTTACCTAAAGAGGTGAAGAATGCAAAATCATTTATGATATTTAAAAACAAACTTAAAAAAAACATATTAAACGATATTAAATTAATAAATTAAAATAACTTGTCATACTAACATTAGCTATACTGTGGCAACGATTTTGCATTCTTCAACCGGTGTAAAATAAAAGTTAGTGGGTAGATTACTGTGTTTGTTGTGTTAGATTGCCGAACAAAACTATGTATGTAAATATAATTGTCTCTGTAAGTGAATGTACAAATTCTTTGAGAAAATAAATTCTTTAACCCGAAAAAAATAGATTGTATAAGGAATAATAACAATTAATTAAATGACCGCGTAAACTGGTTGCGTTGCTCGTTCTTTTTTTAATACTAAATAGAAATAGGCTTTACTTTCAGGAGATCCAAAAACCAAAGTAATCATGAAATTATTTTGCTATAATCCACAATTAAGTAAATAGAAGATATATATAATGCTAAATGTAGAGTGGACTATCCATTTTTATTCCTGATACATGCAATATTCGTAAAAACATATGCACAAACCTCAACCACTGCCACCACAAAACACAAGCACTACATACGTTCGCTATCACAAACTCAACAATCGTTTCGCCCCGCAACCGAAGCATCATCAGGAGATGACTCCACGACAAAATCGCAAAGCGACGCATAACCCAAGCAAGCATAGTTAATTACTAATCGATGAGCCCCCACCATTTATTTTGCTTCCGAACACTTGAACTAGCTTGAACTAGAAACAATTATGTGATCGTTAATGAGGTAGTTATTTTCTTTCTTGCTTTAACTTAGACGTATAGTCAGGAATGGAGTTTATCTATCAAAAAATTGTTAAAGCTATTCCCCTACTTATAAAAAAAAAGTGATACGCACGAGCACGTGATTCCATAGAGTTATTTTACTAGAGTACACAATAAATAATGATAGGGTAGATGTATTACTTATCTTTGTCTTATCATACAATAAAAATAGAGACAGATAGATATAGTCTCATTCGCTTTCTCTGTATTTATTGAAGGGCAGATTTTAGTCTAGCTTCCCTAATTCTATAAATAATAAATATATAAATATATGGGACACACACACACGGTCGTCCGATCCCAAAGTAACTTAATACTTGTGTGTGTGTGTGTGTGACAACTGGTGAAATTATATACATATATAAAAAAAATAATATACATATATAAAAATTATATAAAAAAAAATTTAAAATTTTTAAAATTTAAATCTGTTTATTACACTTATTATCTATTACAGTTTGTACTTAAGTCTAACGCTAATCATATGAGTTAATAATTATTGCGCTAGAAATTGCGCACTCTAGTGACGCTATACATATATAATTTTAAATACATACTTAAATACAAATATACATCCAGACTCGAAGACCAACAAATTGAATTATATAAAATGTTGGCCCTTGGCGGAATTCGAACCCTTGACCCGCGGAGCTGAAGGCAGGGTCGCTATCCATTGCGCCAACGGGCAACTCTATGCTATTCTTACCTCATATTTTATACTAACAATCGCCAGCGGCTCCACCCGCGTGGATAGATTAAAACCGTCATTATAATATACTCTTTTAATATCCAAAAAAATGGTTAAAGTGAGTTAACTTTAGCAGCTAGACTTATGCTGTCGCGGACTTTTATTTAGAACTTTTAGAGGGGAACAATTTTGTAATAAATCATTTTTGATTAACTATTACCATTTACTCAGCACACGCAAAGAAAGCTTTAAATTTTGCCGTTTTCGTATTATTTTTTATTGCTGTTCCTCTCCTATTCATATTAGCATGATGTTATATAGCCTGTAGCCTTCCTCAATAAATGGACTATTTAACACGAAAAGAATTTTCCAAATTGGTCCAGTAGTTTGTGAGATTAGCGCGTTCAAACAATCAAACAAACAAACTCTCCAGCTTTATATATTAGTACAGATTACATGTATATTAAAACATTTAATGTGCAAAACAAGACGTATGAAACGTAGCATTATTTATGGTTAGATGGACAGAATAATGTATTACATTGATTACGTGTGAAACAAATGATGTAAAGAGAGAGATTTAAATTACATTTATGTAAGAGGAAATAGAAAGTGAATCAAGTAATGAACGAAAAAAAAGGAAATCTACATCCTTTAGCGACACGTTGCCTATGTAAATGCACGTATTAATATTAAACTAGCTGTTATAACAACATCTAAAACCGCTTTTTATTTCCGGTTTTTAAAGGCGACGTAAAGCTTCCGCGAAGTTCAAGATTACGATTAACTATAAAACATAATATCGATAGTTGTTATGTAACAACTACCTAAACATTTTCTCATTAATATTAAAGATAAACTTTTTATAAATACTATTTTTTATTTATTTATTTATGTACCAAAGAAAATGTTGCAAAAACATTATTAATAAAATTATATGAATGATAAATAGGAACTCTACCTGATTGCAGTGGATTCGATGGTTTTGACTTAATATAAACATTTTTTTCATATTAATTCTTGTTATATAATTTATTTATTTTTATTTTTTAAATACGTTAATTATTTATAATTTTGTTAATTATTTAGAATTTGGTTTATTTTAAGATGGTATAAATTCTGTAATACATTTTTAATAACAGATGACAAAACTTAAAAGTAAATAGGTACTTATATATTGAAGACTACATCGCGTTTCAGAAAGTAGCAGGCCCTTTCCATGTTTTGTACCATTAATTAACATGATTGAGAACTGTTTAGGTAAACATTCAAAACTTAATAGTATTAATTAAATAAGTCTTAGACCACCACGTATGTGTATTTAATCAATTTAGTAATCTAAATTTAGTTAGATAATTAACAATCATTTGTCTTCTTTTTTTCTATTTAACGTTTTTAAAAGTACATAAATACATTAAACTTAAATATAGCATTAAAAAACCACTAAGGTTTGTCGCTAAAGCTACAATCAATTCACCTGTTGTTTTAATTACAACGGCAACTACAAATTATATATAGATATATAGATAAAAAATAAAATCTATACTTATAATAAATCTGTAGAGAGGTCAATTCTGTAACTGGAATATATTTCCAAAATAACTATCAGGGGGTGATTAGGGATCGATACTGATGCCAAAAATGCAATCAGTAAAAATTTTGTCTGTCTGTCTGTCTGTCTGTCTGTCTGTCTGTCTGTATAACCGTTATAGAAACAAAAACTACTCGACGGATTTTAACGAAACTCGGTACAATTATTTTTCATACTCCTGAGCTGGTTATAGTATACTTTTCATCACGCTACAATCAATAGGAGCAGAGCAGTGAAGGGAAATGTCGGGAAAACGGGAGAAGTTACTCCATTTTTTAAGCTTCCGTCGCGTGTGCAACCTTGATGGTTAAAGCTACACAGAAATCATGTATGACGGAAATGTTCTCCTTAAAATTATATAAAAAATATCCCACGACAGCATATGTCTATCTTTTATGGTTGACTCACAATAAGACGTGTAACTCCCGATAGCTTAGCAGTTCGAAGCTTTCTGGTTATATTTGTCTACTCCTACGTTTATATCACTCTCAGTCATCCCTAAATAAAAAAGTGAATAGTATTAACCATTGTATAAAAAAAGAATCATTGAAATCGGTATAGAAACACCAAAGTTATACATGAAATACGCTAATAATAAGCCATCGCGCGTGAATACTGAATCATGCCATAGGGATTATCACTACATAGTATAAAACAAAGTCACATTCTTTGTTTGTCCCTATGTCCCTATGACTGCTTAAATATTTAAAACTACGCAACAGATTTTGATGCGGTTTTTTTAATAGATAGAGTGATTCAAGAGGAATGTATAATAACATTCAATATGGAGTAGAGAAATACTGTAATGTTTCTAATGTGATGTCGTAAATAATTACTTTTTTTTCTTTATAATTAATAATTACTTTGATATAGCAGGAAATCTTCTTGGTATAGGGAGAGGGGAATTGTTTTTCTTCAAAATTAACGCGTGCGGGCCACGGGCAGTAATGAATAAATTAAAACTACTGGATCGATTTTAATAATTTTTTTCACTGAGTGACATAGGCTATATATTTTATACCCGTGCGAAGCAGGGTAGGCCGCTAGTTTAATAATAAAGAAATAAACATTACAAATATAAGATCTGTTTACATTTATGCTCTAGGAATTAAGTAGGTATAAATTCTATATTACTTTCTTCTTTCTTATTCTAAACCCCTTCCATCGCCGTAGGCGATATAGGTGATAGTAGTAATCATGTGACAACATGTTCATATCATGTTGTGGCAACCCCACTTAGATTGGGATAATAATTTTATTTAATATAATACGTATGGTACCCTTGTAAGCATGCTAGGTTCATATCAAAAAGACAACAATTATAGTAAGCGACTAATTATGTTGAATTTTGATATCCTCAATTGTATGTCAGTTTTGTGAACTAAATAATAAAAAAAACGGTTGCCTGTAAAGTCGGTTTTACGGGCAAAGATTTTACGTGACAACGTCTTTTTAAATGTGATGGATTGGAGTGGGAGAGAGACGCAAGGCATTCCCCAGTCCGGCGGGCCTCTCTTTCGTTCGGTGACTCATCGTAACAGACGTGAGCGGGCGTTACACTTTTTCATGAGTGACTCCAAGCCGCAACCTAATTTAAGACGTTGTCACGTCAAAATGAAAAAAAATGTGAGATGTGATTTTCGCCTTGCTCATGTTCAATGTAATCACTGATCCTACATATTAATTGCATTTGATAATCCGACATAGAATTGAAAGTGGTAGATTCGTAGAATTACCTGTTCTAAATACCTCACCCACGATTTAATCAGCATAAGTGTTCGTAATAAGATTAGGTAGCGGGTATTTATATGGTCGATTTATTCAAATATAAAATCTTCAGTATAAATAACTACACAACCGGACTTTTCTATCAAGTTTTACATATAATTTTCGTATACATCTTCAAATCCTTTTCTAAACCGCATTTCTTAGACATCTCTAGATCTTTTTTCTTGATGATTACGTGTTTAGTAGATATTAGAATAGATATGTGATTTTTTAAGCATAAACTTATATTTGAAATTTTTGCTATGATAATATACATATATTTATTTATTCGGATCTCCAATAGCATTACATATGAAATAATCCTACAAATAAATCATCATCATCCTCCTGTACTTATTCCACTCTAAGTAAACATGTTGTCATACGATTTGGCTACATATTTTACGACCAGCCACCTGCCTGACGTCAACTTACCTGAGTCGCCTTTTACGGACACCTCGTTCAGAAATGAGGGTGGTCTATTCTACTCTGCCGGATACCACACGGTGGGTCAACTTGCCTTAGTCGCCTTTTACAGCACCTCGGTAAGAAATGAGGGTGGTCTATTCTACTCAGCCGGACACCACACGGCGGGTCGACTTACCTTAGTCGCCTTTTACGACACCTCGGTAAGAAATGAGGGTGGTCTATTCTACTCAGCCAGATACCACACGGCTTACGCTGTCGTAGTCATTGCAATCGGTTAATAACCCTTGGATAAAAGAAGTCGGTCCCGTGGCCACGTCTATCGGATCGTATCCATGGGGTTATATGTTATATCGGCTCTATATGTTCGGAGGGCGATGAAAAAATAGGCGACAAAATTGAACAAATTATTATTACACGCAGCTACAATTATCGACGTAATTTCACTTTAATTTCCAGACTATAGTTCTAATTAAAGAAAGTTGTCACTAAAAAGTTAAATGCAATTAGCTTGAAAGTAGAACAGTAAGGAAATTGCCTTATTCTAAAAACCGATCATTGAAAAAGTGATACTATAGAACTCGTTTATATTACACAGTTGGATAAAAGCTTCCTGTCCCTTGAAAATGAAGAGCAGACCCTTGAAGCTGTTACTGACATGAATGCTATATTTTACATATCGCAGAACTTAATGAGATATGCCGGTTTCATTCTTTATTTGTTTGATGAAATATGAATGTTAAATAGGGGCCTATATTAAAAAAGTCATAATTTGAACCCCTAACATTCGATTAAGTACGCACTATAACAACTAAGACTAAGTAGTTATTTATTTTGATAAAATTCGAGTTACATTTATATTAGGGTTTGCGTTTGAGGTACAGCGACCGAAAGGCAGATGGCATGAAAGTGGAGCCAGAGTTAACGGATTGTAGAGGAGAATAGAAGATGAAAACATACTGTGCCGACCCCACTTAGAGTGAAATAGCGGTAGAATGACGATTATAATAAAAGGAGCAAGTTTAATATCTATTAGCAATATGTTTATAATGCGTATTGCTATTACAAATTATCAGGCGTTTTATAATTAATATTTTCCGTGTATTTGACAGCAACTCTTTAATTCCCTAGGTTCGGTTTCAGGCAACCGCATAGCAAGACAGCCAAGGTGGCCGACGTGAGCGTGCCTGCTGAAGAAGCCTTCAGCGCACCAATTAAGGATAAGGAGACCGCCATTAATAATAATACATTAGGTTTGTATTAACAGTATTTACATTTGGCATTTATTAATAATAGAAGTAACCGTAATTTAAAAGCTGTAGTGGCGATGGGTGGGTCACGTAGTATGGAAAATCTATGGGCGTTAGGATTAATGTGCTGGATAGCGCAGCGTTGGTAGACACCCTACGAGGTGGACGGATGATCTTAAAAAGGTCAAAGGGAGCCTTTGGATCCAAGCTTCACAGGATTGTATTGTGTGGAGATCCCTTCAAGAGACCTATATATCAGCAGGTCTATGGTTTGGAGAAGAAAAACCGTATTATCTATCGTGATGAAATTTAATTTGCAAATAAATTGTGTTCTTGTATTATACATCAAGGACATGTATTTTTTAGAGAACTAACAAAAATGTTTGATTAAGTATTTAGTAATTAATTATGATCCATTAATTTTATTTTATGCAACCAATTTCCTACAATATTGTAGAGTAGAAGACAAAGAAATCGTATATTAAAATATATCAACATATATGATTTCTTTTTCTTTTAAATCTTACCCGTTTTTGAAAAGCTTACAATATTTCCATGGAACTACCTTGGTAGCAAATATCATGCAGTTACGAGTTAATCACTAGTCTATGAATATACCTAATAACAGATTCCAAACTTTATTATAGAGTAGATGTAATAAAAAATATGATTATGGACTTATCGTTATCGATAGTATATTAATCTATATACATACCTATATCTTGTCGGGAAACAGTCTTTAAAGTCAAAACACAACTATTGTTACAAATATAGTCCATATCATGAATCTGATCTTGTGTGCGGATAGCTTTATTTAGCCAGCCAGTACAATAGACAATGTTAAATTGAAATTGCAAGGACATGTAGAAATACAAACAATAATTTTATTAACACAGGTAGTTCGTTCTCCTTTGTTAGCATGCGAATTTAATTACTTAAAATACAAACATTGAGTTTCAATTTGATAGTGAGTTTTTCGATTCGGTTTTTTTTTCAAATAAAATGCGCAATTTCAATAAAATTGAAAAGTAAAGTACCAAAGTTGTATAGGTGAATGATAACGCTTAAGTAGACATTAGACATAAGACATATAAGTATTAGTGATGACTAAGTGGAAGAAAACAAAGAATTTGTCCAATAACTCATAAGACAAACAGTATAATTTTTATTGGCTATTATTGTATAACTCAGAATAATTGAATAAAAAATTTTTAGCCTACATTTGAGGATTTGAATAATGTAGTTTTGTATGGCGAAAATGGTATGGATATATGATGATTTTAAGGTACGATACACCCATGGAAGACTTTGTGAGCTTTCATGTATCATGATGCTGGCATTCTTTAAAAGAAATTCGTTTTATAGTTCAAATTAAATAATCTTCTGAAATAATAACCCGAATGTGTTTGGCCGGAAATATCAAATGTAATTATTACACTACAAGAAATATTATAATTACTTTTGAATTATCGACCTTTACAAAGCCTAGTTCTCATAAAGGTCGTTAAATTGACGTCCATGAAAAAAAGGTAATAAGAAGAGTCTCATCTTAAAGGAGGCTTACCTTTTTTAAACATACTATATACCTAAGACTTAACCTAACTTTGGGATGAAGTATTTATAAAGACGTTTTGATACAGTTAATTGGATCTACGATGATAATTAATGCTCAGTAAACAAATTCACTTGCAGATAAGAAAAGTACAAATCAGTATAATTTGCCACTACTGGCTACACAAGTGTCATCCACGGGTGTCACCAACATCGTGGGCATAGCTGGCGTGCCCAAGCCGGTCACCAAGCAAACAGTTATATTAACTTATCAGCCGCAGCAATATCCTCACCAGGTAAGCTAAATATTGGTCTTCATTTGACTGAAGAACTTGAATTGAAAAAGGTTTCGCATAACTTCTTGAATACTCGAATTGAATTAAGCGACTGATCTTTTATTCAAATTAATACTACCAAGCTAAAATGTAAATCTAGACTAAATACAGTGCCGTCTATCCAGCTGTAGAATAGACCACCCACATTCCATACCGAGGTGTCGTAAAAGGCGACTTAGGTAAGTTGACTTAGGGCTGGTGGCCGGTCGTAAAATACCTAGCCGAATCACATCAATTGGTCAAAACATGTTATGCTGACCCCACTGATAGTGGGATAAGGGCAGTAAAATGATGATGAATGTTGATTTTTGTCCATCTTAATTATAAAGCATTTGAATATTGAAACTGCTACGTTCATCAAAAAATATTATAAGGTCTTCAAGAAACTCTACACGACCACAAAATCGTTTAAAAACCTAACTAACTATAATATATAGATTATACTGTTACATAATAAGGTTTTATTAAGTTATTTTATTCTGTCATGAATACTTTAGCTACCTAAGATCATTTACAAACTCTAGAAATTCATAGTTGATACATTCACGCTAGCTACTTTATTCGAGTTACTATAAATCTACTTTATAATTTACTTTACATACAACAACAATTTGCATCGACTCAATAAAATTACAGGATATACGAAAGCCACCTAGGGTCAATGAGCAGCCCAATTCCCGACCTACCTCAACTTCTCGTCAATCCATAGACCCTCAGAAGCCTCCAGGAAAATACACATTCCAAACAAACCAGCTGCCGCGACCGCAGTATCCTAGTGTGAAGAATATCGATCCAAAAACTGCTAAGCAAGTAAGTATATTTCTATCTTTAACATTTCAATGAGTTAATCTTGTACGTATATATATATTTTCGGAATCTCGGAAACGGTTCCAACGGTTTTTCTGAAATTTATCATACAGGGGGTTTAGGGGGAGAAATTTACTTTTATAAAAAAATATATATTAGAAGATGATATACCAGAATTTTCATTTTAAATTTCAGAAAATTTTATGTACTACGACTACGTAAGTTTAAAGTCATTTGAATGTTCTTACTTTAATTTAAAGTAAATAGTAAAAAAAATACTTTATAAATAAATAAATCTTCATTTGAACCTCTGATAAAAATGCATTAAAATGAAATATCATTGAAACAAAAGTAATAATAGAATTATTTTGCTATAATCCGCGAAGAAGTAAAATAGGAAATATATATAATGCTAAATGTAAGTGGACAATCGGTTATCATACCTGATACATGCAGGAAGCAAATGCTTTGCGATTTCGGTCGTGGAGTCTATCTCCTGACGATGCTTCGGTTGCGGGGCGAAACGATTGTTGAGTTTGTGATAGTGAACGTATATAGTGCTTGTGTATTGTGGTGGCGGTGGTGGAGGTGTGTGCATGTGTTTTTACGAATCCTGCATGTATCAGGTATGATAACCGATTGTCCACTTACATTTAGCATTATATATATTTCCTATTTTACTTCTTCGCGGATTATAGCAAAATAATTCTATTATTACTTTTGTATTATGGATCTCCGCAAAGTAACGCCTAATTCTATAAATTATCATTGAAAGTTAAGTTCAAGTTAGTTATAGGTTAGTTCAATCAAGTTAGCATCAACCACTAATTTCTAGAGGTATTAAACTCGTGTACAGCTTAATTATTCTACTTTCATTGACTACTACCTTTTTAAAAACATCATGAATTCTTTTTTGCACAACACACATCTTTGATACACAAAACTAGACTCTAGAATGTAGACAGAAGACACATTTTTTCTATGATATCTTAAGTAGGTCATCCTTCATCTATTTCAGGGCTGTTGGTTTTGAAACCGAGTGCTTAAAATATCACTGCAGCGTGCATACCCGTGTAACACACGAGATAATGCACTTGAGATAGTAGTTTTAAAAAATATTATTTAATGTATTATTATAAATATATCACTACATATTATAAAACAAAGTCCATATTTCCGTATGTACGCATAAAACTTTAAAACTACGCAACCGATTTTGATGCGGTTTTTTTTAATAGATAGAGTGATTCAAAAGGAAGGTTTGTACGTATAATAACATTCAATACGAAGTAGAGAAATACTGTAATTTTTGAGGTTTCTGTAAATAATTACATTTTTTCCGCTTACATTGCAAACGCTGGCTAAACCCTACGAGATTTATCAAAATAATGTACTAAGTATTTGTACATCTTGAAAAGGTCTACAGAAAAGTCCGCGATGGTATATGTCTATCTCTTATGGATAACCCACAATAGCAGTTTTTTTCATTTACTTTTTACGAAAAATGATGCCTTATGTTCAAAGCAATTTTTATACAATACAGCATTAATCCTTATCCAATTGAGTACCTTAAATAAATCGTTGATTTAATATAGATCAATATTGCCGTTTACAGCATGTAATTTAAGTGAACATTTTCGGAGATATTACAGATTTAAAATCCCGCGAGGAGGCCGCGCTTCGACCTATAAGCACTTCGAATTTAGCAGCGACCGGAGGCGCAAATTAATGTCCTTCTTTCAAGTGTATATTGTCTAATGATAAAAAAGCTATGAATGTTGTATGTAAAGACATTGTCTAATCAATTGTGAAAATAAATAATATCACTACATAGTATAAAACAAAGTCGCATTCTCTGTCAGTCCCTATGTCCGTATATTCCTATGTATGCTTCAATCTTTAAAACTACACAACAGATATTGATGCGGTTTTTTTTAAAAGATAGTGATTCTAGAGGAAGGTTTGTACGTATAATAAAATTCAATACATAGTAGAGAAATACTGTAATTTTTGAGGTTTCTGTAAATAATTACATTTTTTTCCGCTTACATTGCAAACGCAGGCTTAACCCTACGAGATTTATCAAAATGATGTACTAAGTATTTGTATACCTTGAAAAGGTCTACAGAAAAGTCCGCGATGGTATATGTCTATCTCTTATGAATAACCCACAATAGCATTTTTTGTCGTTTACTTTTTACGAAAAATAATGCCTTATTTTGAAGCAATTTTTATACACTACAGCATCAATCCTTATCCAATTAAGTACCTTAAATAAATTGTTGATTTAATATAGATCAATATCGCCGTTTACAGCATGTAATTTAAGTGAACATTTTCGGAGATATTACAGATTTAAAATGCCATGCGAAGGCCGTGCTTCACCCTATAGCACTTCGAATCCAGCAGCTATATCGTTCTTTCCAGAGTTTGTTTAACGACAAGGAAGCTGTGAATGTTGTATATAAAGACATTCTGTAATTAATTGTAAAAATTAAATACATAGGGAAAATGTAAAAGTAAATAAGTAAAAATGTACTATATGAATTTAGATATTCCAAAGATAGCAGGAAATCTTCTTGGTATAGGGAAAGGAAATTGTTTTTCTCCAAATTTAACGCTTGCGGGCCACGGGCAGTAATGAATAAATCAAAACTACTGGATCGGTTTTAATCATTTTTTTACACTGAATGACATGGGATATATATTTTATACCCGTGCGAAGCAGGGGCAGGCCGCTAGTATAGAATATAAGCTGTGATAGCTCACCGACCGTGCGACTTTGATAGAGTCACGAGTTCAAACCCCGGGCAGAAAAAGAATGAGTTTTTCTATTTTATTAAAACTTATGTGTCTAATTGATAATCGCAATTTGTCACACGCTATCAGTGAAGGAAAACATCTTGAGGAAACCTACATAACTCTAGAGAATCCTGGGGATTTGTGTAACCTACCAATCCGCATTGGAGCAGCGTGGTACGTCTTAGCTCCAATCTTGCTTGTTTTCAAAAACGGAGAGAGGAGGCCTATGCCGGGTGGCTTAGCAACAGGCCGTTACTTTACTTTTACTTGTGTTATTTTTTTATTACTATTCCTTTTATCGATTGATAATAAATTTATACTAAAATATTGAAACATCCAATATTCCAATCCTGGCAAAAAGATAAAAACGCAAAATTTGTTTTGCATAAATAAGTTATTGTTAAATTATACAAATAAATGTAAATAAGCAATACGCACTAATATGTATTGTGGGAAAAATCAGTATTCATGTAAAAATAACAACAAAAATCAAACATCTTAAAATCTTTTAGCAAAAGGTTAAATAAGTTTTATTTATTACTTAAATACGTTTTATATTGATTGTACCAGACAGATTTTGACTAACTTTGTATAACACAAGTTCTAGAATGATCCCAAATTTCCAATATAAATTCCCAGTTTGCTGCGCCTTAGATGAACTAGAGTAATTTTTTCATTTTCCTTTTTACCGTGAACAAATCCGAAATATTCATATATTAATGTTTTAAAATACCTAAAATAAATACATACGATTATTTTTACAGCACGCAATTGAATGAGCAGAAAAGAGATTGTAAAAAAATATTGCGTATACACCCTCACGTTATTTAGTAATTTAATGACCTCTTTTATACTAATTACTTAATTGTCCGCATTCAATGTTTCCTTAGATTATGATAGAGTCCGTTTTAGTGAACACGTGTTATAACGTTGTTAAAAGTACTATTATACTTCGATGTTACAATATCGTAAAATTTAACAAGTGTTTATAGCACGTTGCATAAAAATTTTTGAATGAAGCCTAGATTTCAAAGTGAGTGGTACGAAATATCGTAAGATTTATCTCAGGGTATTGCTACCGTCTTTCACTGTGGGTATATTATGGGACATTTCGCTAACGTGTATTGCAACGTTGAGCTGTCTCTTTGTGTTTTGAGTGATGGTTTTTGAATAGTTAAAATGGTTATTATCAATAGTTCTGAGAGTGAAGTTAAAGTGATGAGTGTAATGAGTATTTTTCATAATTTTCAGGTCGTCAATAACACAAGGAAGGCCGGCGGTGTCGACGGATGGAGAGAGGGTATGCATTTGTTTTTAAAGTAATATGTATTATTTATTTATTTTAACGGCAGCTACCTATACCGGGCTTGCAAGCACGCGCAAGTTTTAGAACGAAGATAGTTTTGTTTTTGTGTGTGAATTGCGAATTTAGAGTCATGGACCCGATTGCTTGTACCTCTTTCAAGAAATGTTCGAATCGAAATAGAAATAGGGTTGTCAAGTGTACCAGAGATCTAAAAGTTTATAGTTATGTCACTCAACGCGTAAATATAGTTAAACAAAAAGGAAATAAAGGTAATTCTGAAAATTATTCTGATAATATCACCCAGTAAAGTCAATAGAGCTTTTGTTTTAAATTAACTGTTTATTTCATTTTTAACACTTTGCACGTGGCAACAAAATATATTTCATCAAAATATATTATAGCGATGTTCTAACTCATGCTTAATGGCTAACCCTAGATTTTTTCTTTATTATATCCATATTTTATAAATACATAATCACATATCTATAGTTTTAACATATGATTTTGTAAATTACTTATCCCTATGCTTTTTTGGTAATTGTTTAGTAATTTTATGTATATAAATGTGAAAGCGGATGTCTGATATCGTCGTTTCACAAGCGACGATCCTGTCTCACTTCAATCAACCGACTAACTTCCGTATCCGTACCTAACTTTGTTAGAATGTCAAAGGAAGGGTGTTTCAAAATTAGGATAAATATAAAATTTTTGAAAATAAAAGCTTTTTATAAATAATAATCATTTTATTAAAATATAATGTAGTTATAAATATTTATTTTAATAATTAACGAATAAAGATTTAAGGAAGTATTTTTTGTTTATATAAAAATATACTAAATATCAAATAATATAATAGCAAAATAATATTTTCATTACTTTTGTATTATGGACCTCCACAAAGTAACGTCTCAGTCGTACGCGTCAGTAGATTATAACAAAGATTTCATATTTCAAAAAAAGAAGCAAAAGTAAAATTAGAGGCCTCAATAAGAACAACGAAAAACTCATTAGAAGGTTATTTTATTCAAGGTATAGTGAGGAAAAAAAATAGATTTGCATTTTGTAGAATGCCATACAAAAAATGATATAAAATTTTGTCTTTACATTGGATCGCTGTACAAACTCCCTTTGCCTCTAACTACTACCCTTAAATCTTATTAATCAGCGAGCAACGTCTGTAATATATTTCAACTAATTTGTTTTAAATGGTTCATATCCAAATACTAAAGTAAAGTCAAAATTAATATCTAAATACACAATAAATAAAATAAACTGTCTTCTATTCCGAATGAGTACAATATATTTTTTCTTGTAATATTCTCATTTAAAATCGCTCATCTAAGAACAAAACAAAATACATTTTAACCTTACATTATGACTTGAAATAAACAAAATTTGCAATGCAGATTTTATTACTATCGAATATATTTTTTGTTTAAAAAGGCACATCATAAACGAACAAGACGAAAACTTTACACAATATTAAGGTATAAAATGTTTAAATAGCTTTATATTTTACTATCCAGCGATTTCGTTCACGCCTAATTCAATGTTTAAATAGCCTTAATTATGTATATTCTACATGTTTTACCGTAACTGATGGAAAAACGGGAATATTTAAATCCTACATGTTAGCCCGGTATTGATCTAGCCATGAGCCGTGCGAACGTAACAGGCAGAAACTTCGACTTTTGCATTTATAATATTACATTATAGTATAATATATTAAACGGTGATTATTACACAAATAATTAAATCCATATGCCTGGTCCGTTGGCGCAAACGGCAGTGAAAATAATTTCAGTAGTATATTTTCCAGTTGTCTGTCACCCGTAACACAAGTATTAAGTTACTTACTTTGGTAAAAATAAATAATAAGAATTATTAAATAATAACAAAAATTGTCAGGAGCAGGTTCGGCTGTGTCGACTGACTCGGGGGTGTGGACAGGCGGTGAGGGTGGAGATCTGTCCCCGCGGTCACGGCGCCGTCCCCGCAACCTAGAGATGGTGATGAGGGGTGCGCACAGCTTCCACCTGAGAGAACTGCAAGTTGCTGACTTAGATATTATGGGTACGTTATTAAGAACCTCCCTCAAGTAACTTATTGCTCATTGTAGCCAGAACACCGTTAAAGTACAAAAATAATAATAATTATATTAGCAGAGATTTATATAGAACTAGCCAGCGGGTCCGTATGCGTGGAATGATTAAAACCTTTAATGATAACCTGGAATGATTAAAATTTATTTTAAGCAATTTAATTTATGTACATAAAAATATAAAGAATTATAAAACGATAGGTGATGTATACAATAGACAAAGCAGGAACCGACATAAGCTTGCGGTTCCTGCTTTGCGCCTTGCAAAAGTGCGTAACTCGTTTGTGGGTTTTGGTATAAGATTCTATAATAAAATTCCGCAATCAATTTCAGCACTGCCATTACAGCAGTTTAAAAACACCGTTAAAAAGAGGCTGATACAGAAAGCCTACTATACTCTTGAGGATTATTTGGAAGATAAGAATGTGTGGATATAGCTCTCTTTGAACCTGTACAAGACAGTAACGACTTAATGTAAATAATATTAAGAATTATATTTTTTTTAAAGAGCAACCGCCGAGTTTCTTGCTGGCTCTTCTCGGTAGGAACAGCTTTCCGAACCAGCAGTAGAGATGACGATTCAAAAGCACTTGTTTACAAGTTTATTTGAATAAAGAATATTTGAATTTGAATTTGAATTTGAACCGTAATATTTTGATAACCATAAAATAGTGCAAAAGTAATAAAGTAACGCCTAATTCTATAAATTATATAAAAATAGTGAGTTAACTTTAGAAGCTGGACATATGCTGTCGCGGACTTTTATTTAGAAGTTTTAAAGGAGAACAATTTTGTGATACATGATTTTTGAATTACTATCACCGTTTACTCAGCGCACGCAAGGAAAGCTTTAAATTTTTCCGTTTGCGTAATATTTTTTATTGCTGCTCCTCTCTCATTAATCGGTCCAGTAGTCCCTGAGATTAGCGCGTTCAAACAATCAAACAAATAAACTCTTCAGCTTTATATATGAGTGTAGATTATCAAATTTGCGAATTTTAGAAGCTCTCCAAGAGGGGACATTAAACCCAACATAAAAAGAACGCTAGGAAGTATAAAAAGATATTGAGCCTTGATTTACCTTGAAGCCCCAGTGTCGCATAATAAATGTAGAATCCAATAGATTCTTCTCGAATATTTGTTTTTTCTGAAACATACTGCACATATTTTTTTCAAGATATGTCGGTTTAAATATTTTGCTTCATCTTAAATTAAATTAATGAATTGTACATGTCTAAAAGGGCTTAAGGTTTTTTGATTTAAGTTCATAGTTGCCGACCTGCATATTAAATCCTCAACGACAACGCGCTTATTATGAATCTGTCAAAGTTCAGGGAGAGTTTAGTTATCATCTTTCTTCCCAAAGAACCCTTACCCTTTTACATAAGTTTCTTGTAGAAGTTTTTACAAAAGTTCGCAATATTAAGCACTATAAATATGAACATTTTTTTCTTTTATTTCCAGATGAAGCTTTAGTAACTGGTCACGCGGTAATTCCTCTTCCGAAACTACCCAGTTCTTTTACCGATGAGTCTTCACCGGAATGCGAACCTACGCCCACATACATACCACCGTCACCCATCGTTCCTAAGCCCATGCCCACACCAGAACCCACCCAAGGGCAAAACTCACCAATGTCTACCTTAGAACGCTATAGAAATAGAACTAGACCGAGTAGAATCCAAACTAGTATTGAGTACAAAGACGAAGAGAAGTTCGTACTGGACAGAGCACAACCGGAAATACTTAATAAGCAGGTATGTAGAAAAAATATAATATTGGTTATATCCACGACGGCGCTCACAACAATTTTACTTTCAAAACGCAGAAGCTCTATTCGGATAATCTTAAAATTAGAGATAATTATTGAACTTTAAAAACAGTTCCACCTTCCAGATTCAATTATAGCTAAAACCTCATCCAAAAACACAAATCAAATCAAAATAATCTTTATTCAAATACGCTCTTTCAAGTACTTTTGAATCGTCAAGGATCAATATGATTAATGAAGCTACAGCTGGTTCGGAATTTCGCTTTTACCGAGAAGAACCAGAAAGAAACTCGGCGGTCAATCTTTGAAACATTTTCAATTTTACATTATTAAACCGCAGTCTTGTATGAGTCAGCCAACATTACAATGACTTCACGGACATCGGGATTTTATTTGTAGAAGCAATATCTACAGGATTTATCTATATAGTCACTTATTATTACAGAAATCATTCATAAAATCCTCAAGTGGTGTAGCTTCACCAGCTGCCGTTGACTCTAGTAAGGAATCTAGTCCATCTTGCAAAAGTGAGGCGAGCCACTTTGGCAACAGTGCTGCTTGGCAAAGCCATGCTGCTGGTGAAGCAATGGCAACTAGGTAAGGTTTAACAGTTCACATCTAAGGTTCCATTGATTATTTGCATGTTCCATACAATTTACCCACTGATAATATATATAATTCAAAACATTCTTTATTCAAATTTGCTTTCACAAGCATTTTTGATTGGTCAAATTACATTGAAACCCCAATATAATATGAATAATTAATATAGTCAATCATATTATAAAGTTTGTGTATTAATATATTTTATTGTATTTCAATTAAAGCTACTTATTATAAAGTCCAATTAGAAATAAAAAGCTATGATAAGATATTTACCATATGAAAAGAAATATAAAACTTAGTTTCATGGGAAAGTTTTTGTTATTGTATTTTACTTATAATTATTTTCATTTCTACTAAAGATCTCAAGATGACGTGTCTATAGCACTAAGCGTGTCCAGTTGTGAAGACGATAAGTCCAAAGTAGAAAAAGAACCTGAACCAGAAATCCAAAGAATAGAAACAGAAGTTCCAACAAAGACTATAATTATTATGGATGAACCGACCGTACCACATCCTTTGCTAATGAAATCATTAACTTTGAGCCAACATGATTCTCTCCGAGGAACTATGATGGGTTAGTAAACTAGTATAAGTTTATTTATTTAAAAAATAAATTAAGTATTTGGAGTAATTCAAAAGTATGCAAGGTATTTGTGTAATTAATAAAGAAATTAGATTTAGAAGTATAGAATTTTAAACTTTTTATCAATCAAGGATAAAATCAAACCATGTAATCCAAACGATAATTAAATTAATATAATCGGTGTCTTACTACGACAATATGTAAACTTTTAAAATCTAGTAAAAAATAACTTACAATAAATAAAATATTTGAAATTGGATGTGTATAGTACTTAGTCATATCGCTAAAAAGCAATGATAAAATTACAAGTATGGCATTCGGTTAAACCACCTCAACACGCTAAAGCACTAAGATACTATAAGATAAGATACCATTTGATTATACAAATATACCAAGAAACTAACAATTTATTAATTACTTACCGTTCAAAGAGTAATTGAATAGTATTTAGGATACTATTCAATTACTCTTTGTTAAATAATAATATTTTTAATCAAATCTATTCGAAATGTTACGAGTATTTATTTACAAATAATCTAAATGTTGTGACGATAAAATCATTCCTAGTTATATGTTATCCGTAAAATTAAAATGTGAAACCTTAGCGAGAACTCTAAATTTTTATGAAAAGAAAGAAGCATGTTTTGTGCTAAGTTCAGCTATCTGTATATAACGCGATATCAAGGCGAAGCTTAAAGAAATACATTTGCATTGATCACATGCCCTAAAATAGCGAAAAGGTCAAAATTTTAATAGTTTAACGGATAATATACAAGTTTGGCGTTTATCAACATGTCATATAACAAATTGTTTAAATTTCTTTTTTCGCATTTGATTATACATTAATTTCAGGTTCTATGACAAGTTCAAATTACAGTACAACAAGTACATGCACAAATCAGAGCACAGACCACAATACATTGACCCTTACATTAGAAGAATCCAAATTTGACATATCTGCTCTAGAAACATCTACACAGAGTTTGCTTGATGATGAAACATCGCCTGCAGATAGTTTGATATCTTCTACAAGCACCAGTGATTCAAATAACGATTTGCATATAGAAAGGGATCCTCCTTCAATATCAAGTGCATATCAAACGGCTAACACTAAAACTAGAACTCCTGACCCAATAGCAGAGGAAGACGATAAGGTGGATGGAGAGATTTTGCTACCAGTGAAGGAGCCAAGGTTAGAATTACACAAAATTAAGCTAAAATTAAACATTTATGTCAAAAAATAGATATAATATAGAATAAATAGCTGTAAATGTATTGTGTCATATAATATTGAAACGTTAAATAATGTGACAGAGTTTCAACATCCCATTTTTGAATTTTGAACTTTAGAAAGGTATAAAACATATCCCTTTTAGAATTCATCACGATGATTCAAGTAATCATATGGTTATTGTTTAAATTGTCAATAATTATTCAGGAGATAATATTTTTTGACATTTTATAGTTGCGTAATCTGAATTGCATAATATTAATGTAATGCTAAACGAGAAACTTTCTTTACTCTACCCCTCTTTAGCTCTTCTACATGTATATAATGATATATTCTCATTTAGCTCTAAAACATAATCGTGACATTATAACAATAATTAATTTATGTCCATAAAAAAGTAAAGGCATGTTGCTATTTGACTACAGGCCTCCTCTTTTTGAAGTCAAGGTTTGGAGCTAAGGGCTACCAAGCTGCTCCAAAGTGCATTGATAGGTTTCACATATGCTGGTTTACTACGATGTTTTCCTTCACCGAAAAGCGTTTGATATAGTGAATTTCTCAATTAGACACATTAGTTTTAACACAAAAACCCATTAGTGTCTGCCTGGTAGATTTAAAATCATTAACGAACAAAATGTTTATGTAGCAGTGATGGCATAAGCAGTGGTGATAGCGTTGGAAGTAAGGATATTACTCCGCCTTCACCCGGCACACCTACTCATGCTTCGGGCTCGTTATCCCTCTCTGATGGACGAGACTTTTTCGATGATGAAATTGCTGATCAGCCAGCATTGCTTTTTAGAAGTAAGTATCCATAACCTAAGCATAGTTTAGATTCAAGTCTTTGTTATATAAAGCTTTTCCAAACCAAAACAGATTGCGTTTTTACTAAGTAGATCGCGTTATTTTGTATCATTATCAATCAGTGCTATATCTATAAGTAATTCTTGTATATTGATGTGTAGTCGCTAATATTTTTGTTAATGATCTTCATAAGAATTCTAGGTTGGTATTAAATCAGTATATATATAACTAGCTGATATCAGTAAAAAAACATTGCTAATGACACTATCGATCTTTTAACTATTTCAGTCAAAAATCACATCGATCAGTTTTGCGTTCGAACATGCAAGAAGAACACACAAAAATATTCACTTCATTTAAACATATTACTATAAATGTAAAGTTTTGCAGGAAACTTTGAATATCCTACGAATTATTTGAAAGAAAGATTTTTGAAATCATAAATTTCATTTTTATGTATGTACGGCTACGCTTACAACAACGAAAGTTTGAGAAAACAATCTTGTTGTTATATCTGAACCTTTTTTTCGTCTTTAGGACTTCTCTCCTTAAACATAGTAATTATTATTTAGTTAACGATTACCCTGTTAACAGATTTAACTTTATTATACAGAAAATAATCACGGCAGTCCACAAATTAAAAGAGCGGACTCAGATGCACATAAGCACCTCAGAAAATCAAAAGAACACGTCATGTCCAGTCCACAAACTCAGCGAAGTCGGAAAGGTATGTAATTTGAAAAGATATGGTGGAATTTTTTCAATACAAAAAAAAGAAAGTAAAAATAAAATTCAGAAAGTTAAATATATGATCTGCAATATTCATGACTTAATTATCAAGTTAACCTGACTAGGTATTCCATATTAATATGTAATCAATTGAGGTTGATTACACAATTTTTGAGAACCGTGAAAAATGCATTTCTTTTAAATTTATCAGTATTATCGTTATCTAATCTGGCAATCATGAGATGCTGTGGGAAATCTAATCTTAAGAGGCTTGGCAGATAATCACACATATTTTATTATTCATTTTAAATTATCAGATTTCAGGTATGCGTTGTATCTTTATCAGTAGTATATTAAGGGGCGAAAAATTAAGCCGGATATCAATACCTACCGCCTCAAATTTATTAAAAGATTTTAAGAAAAAATAATACTTTGTTTGTGTTGCCGGGATGAGATCGCTACTTAGCGATAAGCTCGCCGTGACACGTCTAAATTATATATTATTATTGCTTTATGACCTAAATTATACATAAACAAGTTAATTAAAAAAAAGATTTTAACAAAATGTTATGTCCCTACTGTTAGTCGTTGAGTAGTTTTCTCGTCTGCAGCATCAGGTCACGCTTATCATAAACTTGCATTGTTATCGGGATTAGACCAGTATGTAAAATTTCGGCTCAATCGGAAAACGGAAATTGCGTCAAATTTAACTTGCAATATTCCACCTTCACATACAAACAATGAAACTTCAAGACAAGTTTTTATACAGTTCCAACTTTTAGTTAATTTAAGATTAAAGGTTTGCAATATCTTTATTACATATTTCTATTATATCCTGGTTCTTTTATTATCCCTATCCTTTTATAATCCCTTTTTATTTACTTATTATAAGAACTAATCTTAATTTATTTTCTTAAAACATAATCTAATGATTGTACCAAAAAAAATAGGTGCAGGTCGCAATCCGGCCACAGAGCGCACAGCTTCATTGGACACCCTCTCGAGCCTTGCTTCTGATGACCTCATGATGGACAACGATTTAGCACAATCCATTACCAGCTTACAAAGTGTCGACGACTATATTGAAAGGTATTTCATGTTAATTAGAATACGCATTTTATTAATCTCTAATACTTTTGATTATGTAAACCCATACGTAAGATACTGTATAATATTGCGTTTTGTATAAATAGGATACGATTATCACATACTTACGGTAAAAAAATTAGAAAGAAATTAGTTAGAATTATGGAAAAAGTTTCAAAATTAACGAGAAGCGATTAGAAACCGACTTCCTTTTCAGCTTTTTTATTTTACATTTACCTATAAATTTAAAATTTATCGCGGGCTTTTAAGTTAAGGCAATCATTCTCCCGAAGTCAGCATAACATGCTGTTACATGTTTCGGATAGTTATTTTACGACGGGCCGCCTGCCTTACCTTAGTCGCCTTTTACGACACCTCGGTAAGAAATGAAAAGTTTTAAGTTAAGGCAATCATCGTAAGGAAACCTATATATCTATGGAGAAATTCTGGGATATCCCAAGAATGTATAACCTACCAATCCTCAATGTAGCAGTGTGATAAATACAAGCTTTAATCCTTTTCCCCGAGTAGGATAGAAGCCTGCCACAGACAGGCACGAAATATTAACTTTAGTTATTTTTATATTTGACTAATAATGCAAAATAAAACAGATATTGATTAGTTGTGATCACCCTTATTTTATAAAGAGGTTAAAGATATTCAAGAGGCTGTATTTATTTTTGGGTTTGAGTGCTCCTGAACGTAGATCATCCGTATCTGTACTCATCATCGTCATGCTTATTGAAAATCTAACTTTAGTTTCTGTTCTTGAACTTACATATTCCACTTATCGTTTATTGAACTTGATGTATAGTTTAATTATTATTATTGTCTATGGCCAGGCTCGACAGTTCACTTCGGAGCGGTCTGAACTCGTTAGATGAGCGACAGCTTCGCCAAGAACTATCTAGCTCGAAGACAGCTATCCGCCAATGGAGTCAACTATTGGAGAAGAACAACCTACTGGACAAACAGCTGGCTGCGATAGCACAAGGAAAAACAGCGCCAGATTCGCTAACTGGGAGTACAACAAGTCTTAGCAACATTGGGTGAGTAGGCTTTTTTTAATTGCATTCATTCGAATGAGTTTCGTTTTTGCTGACGAGATGGACTGACGACCTCAAAAAGGTCTCGGGGAGCCGCTGGGTCCAAGTGGTACAAGATCGTGTGTTGTAGAGATCTCATGAAGATATCTATGTGCAGCAGTGGACGTCCATCGGTTTCCAAAGAAGAAGAAGCCGTTCAAGAGCGCATCTATACCATGAAAAGGACGCTATCTATGACATCACGCTACAAACTAAAACAAATATGTTTTTGTGTTTTCTTACTCTTTCAAGTTATGGACCTCAAAATGCAATATTTTTAATCTAATTATGGTTAATCCGTTACTATCGAGCACTTTTCTTTTTTTAAGTTATGAATATTTTTTTACTTCATCGCTTCCACAGAGTATAAACATATTTACTAGTAATATCTAAATGATGTTTTTAATTAAGTCACCTTTTTTAGTGTTTAGTTGAACACACAATAGCTACCGAAAAGTCGAATTATACAACGCGAAACAAATTGTGTTTTAATTTTCATAATACGATTATAAAATATATAATTATACAAACTAATGATTATGAGAAAAATAACAATGATACGAGTAATTACGTACCTACCCATTGTCTGCCAAAAGTAGAATACAAACCGAAACATGTGATAAAAACACAATTACTTTCAATTTCAAATTAAATCTTGTGTATATTTTAGTATTCTTGACCTTGTGTGAAGTTTTGTTCAGTGATTAATACCTGAATTGGATAGAATTTCAAAGAAAAGTAAGATAAGAATTTGTTAATTATCAACTGAACAGTTGATACTACTGTTTCATCTTATTTTAGAGACTAAAGTCCGTAAATGGCATTGCTTTACATTCTACGATATATATCGCAGACTATTTGCGCTACACATGGATTGTCAAGTAATGTTTACTTTAAAAGTAATTTTTAAAATATATTGCCCCTTTTGAAGGAAATCTATGTTAGGTATTCTAAGTGTAGGAAGCAAGATCTCATACCTTACCTTTTAAATGCAGGATTACTAACCGCAAAGCTTTACGATTTTTTTACGATTTAGATTTTGACAGACTGAAACGGTCATCGAGATTGTCCTAGTGAATTTGTGCAGTGCTTAATTATTGTGTTGGTAGTAGTTTTTGGTACTTGGTTACAAATTTATGTGTATGTGTTATTTTAAATTACATTATAAATAAAACCAATGTTCCAAATGTATTGAAATAATTTCGTCGTATTTCAGTTATCGTAAGCATTGTGTATAAATATTATTGTATCGTTGTTGACAGTTGAAACAAAAGATAGCGTCAGACAAAGGCAAATTCTATGAACATTGTCAAACAATTTGACAAACAAGCGCAGGCATTTATCTCTTCCCATTTATTTATTAATACCTAGGCTGATAATATTACAATCAAAGTATCTATCGTAGATATCTAAAACTCCCCAGTAATATTTAAATGTTTATGTTTAACTACCAACATCGTAGAGCAACTAACAAGACGCATGGTCTATAGCTGCATGCATTTTGTCGAACCTATTAAAAACTGGACTCGCTATCCCGAATTGCGACTTCGAAATCGCTTTAATCATTACCGGAGATTGTCCTTGATCCGCTCGCGTGCTATAAAGTATTAAATAAATGGTTAAATGCTTCAAAAAACAACTCGTCCCATATATAACTTTTTAGATCTTAAATACTGAACAACTTCCCAAGTATAGTTTCAAAGCACCTACCATAATTATTCGTTCATAAAATTAATAGTCCGCGATGTAGTATTATAAAATTTATCGTATATTTTTAATTTTTGCAAAGCAATTTTATCTATGGTGAAAGTGCAACAGACAAAAAACAATAGTTTTTCAGCGCAGCTGTCTAAAATGGTGTCAATCAATCTTGATCGCCCATTTCGTAATCATAAAATGACTTTTACCTTCGATTGAAATGACATAAAAGAAAGGAAAACTGAATAAAAAGGCAGGTTTATATCTTATAATAAGAATAATGTATCAAGTATTGTGTCACATCCTGACTTTGTGTTTTATCACGGCTCCGTTTTGTTTCGCATGAAAAAAGTTTTCAAATACTTTTTGATTTATTTCGAACCTTACTTACTTTACTTTTTTGTCTATTTCGAAACTTTTTCACAATGAATAGGTATAATAACACTCCTATTCCTTGAAGCAAACTGGTTTCCTCTGAATAGGAGGCGGTCAAAAAGCTTAAATTATTTCCATAAATTATACCCGAACCTTAAATAGGTATAAATCTCCATTCTATAGAAATGTTGAAGATAATACAAATTCAAAAAATAGTACAATTAGGTACCTCTATTGTGATGTACTTTATAATAGGGAAAAAATGACACTTTTATTCAAGGGAATCATGTATAACATTATACAAAGAAGTAAGAGAGAAATATCAGAATTTCTGTCGGCTTTAAATGGACTACACAAAAAAAAACATGATAACCTTAGCCTAATATAAATAAATTAATTTGAGTTAAGCAGTCTAATCCGAGGTCAGAAGTCCTATTAAAGTCGTATTTGTCTGTAAGCGTATCGGCCATAAAGCTATAACAATTACAAAGTGGATCTAAAGTTGCTAGTCATATTTTATATGAGGATAAGACCGGCACCTTATCAATCTATCAAAACTTGAAACGACTAACGCTTTTCTGCTATATAACAAAAATGGACATGGTGTTTTAACTTTTAACGTTTACCTCAACGAATGAACGTTTGATGTAAGCAATAAGATTAGCCGGTATATTTTTCATACTTATATTTAAATGGCTATATAGATTTAATCTCAGGCTACTGTTATATCCTAATTCCTTATGGCAATAGTGCTGACGAGGGACGCCATGACGTCCAAGTGACGCTTCACGCCGCACTATAAATAGGCCCCATTACTAAGTCCGCGGAGAGTTCGAGTTTAACCACCGGCGTAGTTGCATCAATTGCAACCTCGGGACGCGTGTCGAAAATTCATCCCCGTGTTCCTTGTAAAAGTTTCACGAATTAAACGTGTGTGCAGGGTTGATTTTTGTGTTTTTTTTAAAAACGGTGCGCAGCCGACCATCCTAACAATTGGTGTCAGAAGTGTGATGCTGTGAAATCTCGCGAATACGAGATCCAGCAACGGTCCAGCCGCCCTAATATACCGAATTCGAGGTGATCGACGTTAAGTCTCCGCCCTGTGCGCGAGCCCGCATCATCGAGACCAGGTACCAAAAGTGATCGACGGTTAGTCTCCGCCCTGTGCGAGAGCCCGCATCACAAATATTCAAGAAGTTGATCGACGGTAAGCCTCCGCTTCACGAGTGTGAGCCCGCATCAGCACATCGACGCCGCCACCACGTTTCTCCGTGTCACCATACGCCACTCTACTCCCTTTGACGCCCGCCGCGACGTCATCGTAGCATCGCAGTAATCTCCAATCTCCAAAAAGGACTCTATCCCAATGTTGAAAACCATATTACTGTGAGTGATTTCCATTTCTAAATCCGTGAAAAACTTTATACAAAATCTTTATACAAAATTTTATATACTAAATCTTATGTGCTAAATCTTATATGCTAAATCTTATTTTCTAAGTGTTAAAATTAATTATAATTATACTTTTACATTCTAAATCTTTATTTTAAATATTTACACTGTTTTATAAATTGTTAATTTTTTGATTTAAATTACTATATTATATTTTATTTAAAATGTCTACCAAATCTGAAAAACAGGACGTAGAGAAAGTCACCCTCTCTGTGTTAACAAAATTTATAAAATCCTATAATGGGGACAGAGAATCACTCCCCGCATTTTTAACTAATTGCGATAATGCCATGTCCTTGGCTCATAGTAGTCAAAAAGAAATTTTACATAAATATATAATATCACAACTAGAAGGAAAGGCTCAACTCGCCTGCAGCCTAAAACAATTTTCAGAATGGACAGACTTAAAAGAATTTTTGAAAACGTCTTTTGGTGAAAAGAAACATTCTTCTCATTTACTAGTTGATTTACAAAATTGTAAACAGTCTTTGCATGAATCAGTTACACAGTATTCTCTCAGGTTAGAAACTTGCTTAACACGCTTACAAGCGGACATACATTATTCTTGTAACATTAGAGAACAGCTTCCAGGCAGAATAGCCGCTAGTGAAGACTTAGCTTTGAATACTTTTATGCTGGGTCTAAACCCTATCTTCAGCTCTACGGTTAGGTGTAGAAATCCTAAATCCTTAAATGAAGCCATTTCCCTAGCCATAGAAGAAGAAAAAATCTATAAGCTCACTAAAATATCTACTAAGCCCTCATGTTCCACGTGCCACAAACCAGGACACGTATCTGCAGAATGTTATAAAAATAAATTAAACAGGAGACCTCCTCCTATCCATAAATCCTTCCATGTCCAAGGAGAAGGCCCATCCACTTCTAATTTCCAAAATAATAATCAAGTTAAAATATGTGCCTATTGTAAAAAATATGGTCATTTAATAAAAGACTGTCGAAAAAGGCAATATAATAATAATCGTTCAAGAGATAATAATCAATCCACATCTTCTATTTCTAATCAAAATTCCCAAAAATCTAAAAACATAAATAACATTGAATCGGAAAACTAAACACGGTTTCGGATCCGTGTCTGCCGAAATCGTTTAACGTTTCAATTGACACGAAAAATAAAAATGCTATATCTACTATATCTACTACATCTCAATCGCAACTTCCAAATCTTAACAAGTTGCCTAATACTAAATCTCAATCGCAACTTCTAAATCTTATCAAGTTGCCTAATACTAAATCTACTAAATCTTATAAATCTAAAACGCAGCTTCCAAATCTTTACAAGTTGCCTAATACTAAATCTTCTATATCTTATAAACCTAAAACGCAGCTTCCAAATCTTAAAAAGTTGCCTAATACTATATCTAATAACTCTCAAACGCAACTTCCAAATCTTACCAAGTTGCCCAATCCTAAATCTACTATATCTTATCAATCTCAAACGCAACTTCCAACCCTTAACAAGTTGCCTAATGCAGAAAATTCTAATTCCTCTCAGCAGCTTCTAAACCTTAAAACAAAGCCGCCGAGTACAAAGTCTAATAAACAACAAAACGATACTATTTCAATTTCCCAAGAAAGCATACCTGTATATGAAACAAAGGCACCGAACAAAATATCATTGCCTCATATTTATTTAAATACGGAGTATTCCGATAACCCATTGTGTTTTTTAGTCGACACAGGAGCTAGCATATGTATCGTAAAAGATTCAAGTTTAAATCCAAAGCCAAAAGTTTCTGAAGAAACAGTTAAACTTAAGGGTATTAATGACACTGATTCCTTATGTACTACCCTAGGCTCATTTTCTATGATCTTCAAATTCTATGATAAATCCTTAACATATAAATTCCATATGATAGATAGTAATATTAATTTACAATACGATGGAATAATCGGTAATAATTTACTAAGTCATTTCAATGCTAAAATCGACTATGAATCTAATTTCTTAATTTTACACGAAATCGAACTTCCTATTAGCTTTAGTCAACCTACTTATATCATACCGCCGCGCTCAGAAACAATTATAGAATGCGCAGTATCAAATGAACAAAGCCAATTGTGTAATTTACAGGAAGCGCTACTTCTAGATCATATTATAAGCGAAGGTGTTTATATTTCAAATTGTATTGTTAGTTTAAAACCTAACAAACGAGTAAATGTTTCTATTTTAAATACCACTGAATCGAATGTTGAGATAAAAAACTATTCCGTTCATCTCACTCCTTTTGATAAAGACTTTTCTAATCCTATTTCTTGTACGGAAAACATTTATAAAAACGAGATAAAACAAAACTCCTTAAATCGCCAAAATCAAGTTCTAAATCAAATAAGACATTCGCATTTAAACTCTGAAGAAAGAAAAGCCCTACTAGAGTGTTGTTCTCAGTATTCAGACATTTTCTTCCTAGAAGGAGATAAATTAACTTTTACTAATTCTTTACAACATTCCATAAACACAGGCGATACGCCTCCAATTAATGTAAAAACTTATCGTTTTCCGGAATGCCATAAAAATGAAGTCGAAAGTCAGGTCCGGAAGATGCTAGATCAAAATATAATCAAACCTTCTACATCTCCATGGAATGCCCCCGTTTGGGTGGTTCCCAAAAAATTAGATGCCTCAGGCAAACGTAAATGGCGAATAGTTATTGATTATAGACGTCTAAATGACGCTACGGTTAGCGAAGTCTACCCTTTACCCTTGATCACTGATATCCTAGACCAGTTAGGTCATTCGAAGTATTTTACCACTCTAGATCTCGCAAGTGGATTTCATCAAATATTGCTAAATCCTAATGATGCCCCAAAAACAGGCTTCACTGTCACAACTAACGGTATATCCGGTCACTATGAATTTACGCGCATGCCCTTCGGATTAAAAAACGCGCCTAGTACCTTCCAACGCTTAATGAACACGGTACTCTCTGGTTTACAAGGTATACATTGTTATATATACCTAGACGATTGTATAATCTATTCACATGATCTTAATTCCCATATTCATAAATTAAGATTAGTCTTTGACAAATTCCGCGAATCAAATTTAAAACTACAACCCGATAAATGTGAATTTCTAAGACGGGAAGTAGCTTATCTAGGACACGTCATTACTGACAAAGGCGTTAGTCCCAATCCTGAAAAAGTTAAAGCTGTTATGCAATATCCTACGCCACAGAGCGCCAAAGATATCAAATCTTTTCTAGGTCTAATAGGCTATTATAGACGTTTCATAGAAAACTTCTCAAAGCTCACTAAGCCTCTAACTTCATTATTAAAAAAGGACTGTATCTTTAAATGGTCAAATGAGCAGGACCAATCATTTAACATACTAAAAGAAAAATTATCTTCTGCCCCACTGCTTCAATATCCTGATTTCAATAATCCTTTTATCTTAACTACGGACGCATCTAATTATGCCGTCGGAGCCATACTTTCTCAAGGAGAAATCGGTAAAGATAAACCCATCGCGTATGCTTCCAGAACGCTTAACAAAAGTGAAGGAAACTATTCTACTACAGAAAAAGAACTTCTTGCTATTTTATTTGGAGTTAAAACATTCCGCCCCTATCTCTTTGGCAGGGAATTCAAAATCGTGACGGATCATAGACCCCTAGTGTGGTTATTTAATGTCAAGGATCCCGGTAGTAAACTAATAAGATGGCGTTTAAAATTAGAAGAGTATAATTACCAAATCATTTATAAGCAGGGAAAACTAAATTCAAACGCAGACGCACTATCTCGATTCCCAGTTCATATTCTAGACCTTAATAATTTAAATAAATTACCTTACGAAAAATTCGTAAAGGCACAGTTCCTAAAAACTATATCGAATAATACAGAAATCATAGAGCATACCGAAGCTCTACAATTAACAAAATTAAAAATAATTTGTTGCCCAGTATCTCTAGACTTTGATTATTCTATGCCCCATTGTGAAGAAATCTTGTCTCAACTACAAAACAATAATGAAATATTATCCTCAGAACGCGAACCTTTCACCGTGTATTCATATACAAACAATGATAAAACTTACTATTTCTTGTTTACTAAAATTCATCATTATGAAGAAGTTAATTATAAAACTATATATAACTTATTAATGTCCCTACGTGATAAAATCCTTGAACAAAATCGAAATGAAAAAGATCTTGCTATATCCGATTTTTCAGAACCATTTTCTTCTTTAAATTACATGAAAATTTATAACATGATCGCGTATATTTTTCATAACACTGATTTCAAAATACATATATATAAAAATCAATTAATATATCCTACTCCAATCGAAGTTCCTCGCATACTTAAAGAAAATCATGACTCTCCTATCGCGGGTCATCCAGGTTCGAATCGCATGTATAAACGTATTAAAGAATCTTATTATTGGAAATCCATGCGTTCCGATATCGAATGCTACGTTAAAAAATGTAAATTATGCCAGGTTAATAAACCGCTACGCTCAATTAATAAAGCTCCTATGATTATAACATCCTCCAGCACTAAACCCTTTGAAAGATTAGCTCTTGATATTGTTGGACCACTCCCTGAATCCGGCTTCCAGAAATTCAGATTCATCTTAACATTACAAGATGATTTAACCAAATTTTCTTGCGCTTATCCTCTCGTAAATTCGACTAGCGAAGAAATTGCACGCTGTTTCATACATTTCATATCTCTTTTCGGTTTCCCAAAAACTATTCTGACTGATTTAGGTACATGTTTTACGTCAGAACTATTTAAACAAATTACTCAAATCCTTAAAATCAAATCTCTTAATACTACTCCTTATCATCCACAAACTAACGGTGCGTTAGAACGTAGTCACGCTACCTTAAAAGAATATCTAAAATCATTCGTAAACGATAATCAAGATGATTGGCACTGCTATATCCCAACTGCCATTCTCTCTTATAATACAACCCCTCATACTACAACCCAATTCACTCCCTTCGAACTTTTATACGGATATAAACCTACTATTCCTAATTCGTTATATGAATCAAATAATAATATTACTTATCATGAATATATCCGCGCATTACAATATCGAATGAAATTAAGTCGCGAAAAAGCACTTGAATTTATAAATAAAAGTAAAGAAAATTCCAAACAATATTACGATAAATCTACTAAAGACATTTCTTACAAATCCGGAGATCTCGTCTATCTTAAGCATCATCATCGTCAAGGCAAAGCCTTATCCCCAATTTGGAAAGGTCCTTATAAAATATTAAAATTAAATGGTAAATACAACGTCACTCTTTTAATCGGAAGAAAACATGTTAAATACCACGTCAATGAAATCAAACCCACTCAATCATAATTTCTATCTTTCCAGAATAATATTATGTTCCCGATGCTACGCGCACTTCAAGTTGATCCCTATAGAACATAGTCCAGGAATATTTTTTGACCCTACAACTTCTATTAAATTTTATAACGATTACTGGAACGTCGTAACTCATATCGATATTATTTCAATTGAACCTAATATTATGAACATTCAATCTTTACGAGCTAGAACCTATGAACTATGTAATAAAGCTCAATATCCCTCTTCTATTTCCGAATGTAAATACATACTAAGTCCAATCGACGTATTATTACAAGCAAATATAATTAAATTGCAATCACTATCTCATATAATATCTACTAATTCCTCAAATCATATTAAGAAAAGATCACTAGAATTTGGTGGTCAAATCCTTAAATTCTTTTTCGGCACTCTCGACGCAGACGATGCCCGAAAATACGATGACGCTATTAATCTTTGCGAAAAACAAGAATCGCAAATCCTAAATCTTTTAAAAGATAACATTCATGTTGTCAAATCTACTATAAATAATTTTAACTCTACTATTTTTAAGCTTAATCAAAATGAAGTTAAATTAAATGAACAAATTAATTTTATGAACTCTTTTATCACTCAAGTTGTGAAGAATAACGATCAACTTACTTATATTTCTAAAATCCAAAATTTTGTTAATATTTTGGAAAGTTCTCTTCTTACTATATCAAATATCCTAGACTCAATCCTTAATTCTATTTTATTTTCTAAGGCAAATATTTTGCATCCCTTAGTTATAAGTCCTACTATGTTATTAAAAGAATTAGAAAAACGAAGTAGTCACATAAATAAGCGACTAGATTTTCCAATTCCTCTTAATTTAAATAATATACATACATTAATCGATATTTCTAAGCTTACAGCTTATTATTATAATAAGAAAATTACTTTTATCCTACAAATTCCTCTCGTGCAACCTTCTAAGTTTGATGTTTATAAATGCATCCCATTGCCAACGCCGCACGATCCTCAAAATCCTTCGTCCTTTGCTCTTATTCGTCCTACGAAATCTTATTTAGGAATAACCGATGATAGGTTAACTTATACATTATTCGATAATCTAAATAATTGTAAAATAATTCAAAATAATTATTCTATTTGTCCTCTAGAATCTATATTTTCCACATTAACTAATCCATCTTGTGAAACAAGACTTCTAACAGAAGTTTCTTTTACCATGCCATCTGAATGTAACGCTGTATCTTTATTCGGAATAATCGATGTATGGCAAAAATTAAATAATAATAAATGGATATATGTTCAATCTAGGAATAGCAAGTTAACTATAAAATGTAATGATGTTATTCAAGATCATTCAATATCTGGTACAGGTGTACTTAACTTAAGCAACGATTGTGTTGGATATTTTAAAACTCTACAATTTGTTCCTTCTAAATCTTATACTACTAGTGTCATAAATCAATTAAATATTAATTTCGACATTATCCAAGACGATTGCTGTAATAAAGACGTATTTAATAAAACAAAGTTTTCTATTTCCCCAGTTTCTTTAACAAGTATAGACTTAGATAGTCTCAAATACTCTTTACACAACTTAAATAATATCGAAAAAGACATAAATTATGCCCAGAGTCAGCCGCATATTATTAAATACGGCTCATACTATTCTATAATAACTTATATAATAATTATCCTTATTTTCTTATTTTTATCATTTAAATTATATCGCTATTTTTGTAAAAAGAATCAAGTGGCTTCTTCATGTTGTATACAGATTTTTAATCAATGCCACAATAAAAGAATCGATAGACATAATTCTAAGATAAGTTCATCCTTCGAGATGACCGAAATGTCAGACAATATCTCTGAAGATATTGAGCCACGAGCTCTTAACAGACATGATTCATGTCATCTTTCTAATAGAAATCTTAATAATTATACTTAAGTCTTACTATATCTCGCTGAATCATAAAATATTAATAAATAATTTTACTAAATCTTGCAATGTGTCTCTAAATCTTATTAAAATACATTGTATCTTTAATTTATGATAATTCTATATTTTGTACTAAATCATTAAATATTATTCTATATCATTTTTGTTCTTATTTCACTAAATCGTTTAATATTTACTATGTTTTGTAAATGGATTTTCGATATCGCCGACCTCGTTCTAGTTCTTTGATTTCTACTTCGCTTCTTTTTAACCAGAAAGCTTCGTCTAAAAGGGGGAGCTGTTATATCCTAATTCCTTATGGCAATAGTGCTGACGAGGGACGCCATGACGTCCAAGTGACGCTTCACGCCGCACTATAAATAGGCCCCATTTCTAAGTCCGCGGAGAGTTCGAGTTTAACCACCGGCGTAGTTGCATCAATTGCAACCTCGGGACGCGTGTCGAAAATTCATCCCCGTGTTCCTTGTAAAAGTTTCACGAATTAAACGTGTGTGCAGGGTTGATTTTTGTGTTTTTTTTAAAAACGGTGCGCAGCCGACCATCCTAACACTACCAACTAGCTTTTAGCCGCATTCCAAAACTTAAAGACGCGAATATAATAACCTTAAGTGTGATAAATATGTCCTTTTAAAACGTTAATGGCACATTAGTTCAATTCCCAAAACTAATGATTTTAATAAATTACCAATATAGTGTTGTTGTTCATTTCAACAATTTTTTTCTATACTTTATATATATACCATGTATATCACAGTAGTAGCAGTATTTTTAAGGTAACTAAAATCCCAAAGAAAAAATCTGTAACATCTGGTGAGTAGCTCTGGCAATAAAATTAATCCTATAAACCCTACTAACTATCGGGTATCATTCCAAAACAGTCATTATCTTTGTTTTTGAAAGATGTTTTTAAGTGAAACTATTAATTTTATGTCTATACTAAATACCGCACGGAGAAATGTTAAACGTATACTTCCATTACCCTGGTCATTCAATAGACGCACCCTCTTTATTTTTTTATGTCCTAAGCAATTATCCATTTATAATGTCCATAAAATATTTCTAAAATAGCTCTTTTGAAAATACAATTAAGTCTATTTTAAAGAAACATGATATTCACATAACGCCAAGGTCTAATGCTTTTAAGACATATTAAAGTGATACAAGAATTTAACTACATACTTATACGTGCCTACAACGTTTTTGCGTTAACAGTCATGCCTGAGCCGTTGTTTCTGGAATTCTAAATAAATATTTATAAAGTTAGAAATGTATGATATATTTTTTATTTTACTTAACGGAAAGTCTTCTATTTTCTTGATAGAACCAAGTTTTGTTATTGTAATTCAGTCTAGCCCAATTGACTCTAGCATTAGAAACAGAAAATTAAGCTCACACTTTATGTTATTGTATGTATATTGACTATGGGCCTCATAAAATAGGTCAAAGTCTTTCTTTATCTCTGAGGTTGGAGTATCTCTATGTGATCAAATAAAAAATGAGGAGATTTGTAAAAGAACCAAAGTCACCGACATAGCTCAGAGTATCGCAAAGCTGAAGTGACGGGTGGGGCACAGTGGCGATGGGCGTTGGGTTCTTAATGTGATAGAATAGCGACCCACTACCAGGTGAAGTGACGATCTCAAAAAGATCGCGGTGAGCCTCTGGATTCAAACGGCACAAGATCATGTAGTGTAGCGATCCCGTAAAGAGGCTTATGTCCGGAAATAAACTTCTGCCCGTTAAAGAAGAAGATGTATTTTCCTTTTGTTTCCTAGTTTTTCATCTAGTTTAGACAGCCAACTAAATGCTGTTCTTACTCTGTCTAATCCAACCTGTTTTTCCACCTATCATTCCCTTCTTTAAAAAATAAATAACAGGCAATTGAATCCTTGATCTTTGTTCTGTCCTATATGGCTATGTTACGCTTTATTGTTATGACAGTGTGTCTACGATATCATTGAGTAAATGATATCGTAGATCATTCATAATTATGTTAGTACAAATTATACGTCAGACTGTTGCTTTGTTTATAGCTATTCGGAACACGACTCAAGCGTTGGTCATTCCTTCGAATCGTGGGTATTCGTTTGACCTCCATCGTAATCGACCACAATAGCAATTGCACAACAATGGTACTAGTTATTCCCTAGCATCTTTAGGACGAACGAAACTAGTACGTGATGTGCGAAGGAGATCGGTACATTTGATATTCTGAATGAACTTACGTTGTCTCTTATAATGATCATTTGCATACATTTACATAACGGAATGCCTATATTATAGTATAGTATATATATTACATATATATGCCTATTCTATAGTAAGCCATACTAATGTAAATGCAAAAGTCTATATGTTTGTTCCGCTTTCACGACTAATGCTATGGACAAATGTGGATGTGGCATAATTGCTATTACTATATATGACTAGTACTACTATATAGAGACTATATAGTTTTAAAAATCCCGTTATTTTCGGGAATATGGAAAAAGCACATATTGCACTATTTAAAGTATGCAAACACTTTAAGCTGGCGCGAAGGAAACTACCAATAGTATGTATACAAATATATTTTACAAATTGAAGTAATATAAAACAAGTAACATGTTTACCGTGTGGTATTCGGCTGAATAAATAGTACCACCCTCATTTCTTACCGAGGTGTCGTAAAAGGCGACTAAGGTAAGTTGACCCTCGGCGTGGTATCCGGTTGAGTAAAATAGACCACTCTCTTTCTTACCGAGGAGTCGTGAAATACGACTAAGGTAAGTTGACGTTAGGCAGGTGGTCGTAAAATACGTATCCAAATCATATGACAAAATGTTTGTAACATGTTCTGTCGACCCCACTTAGAGTGGAATAATGGCAGGAGGATGTATAAAACAAGTAACATGTTTAGCATTTTTATTGTAATGCCACTATTATATTCCTTAACATAATATGTAGGCGAAGTTAATAACGGACAAAAACAAGAATAACAATAAAAATTGAAACAGAGATTTAATTGCAAGCGGCTATGTAATATTGCGCAAGATAAATTTCACGTTTCTCACCGTGATTTTCAAGGTAAATTTTACGGTGAGCTTTAGTGTCGAAAGGTCCTTGCACCATGAGGTAATCAGATGAAGCGAGGCAGCCGGCTCTGATCGCCTCGGTTCATCTCCGCCTGCGCCCGCGTGCCATTCGTGACGTTAGTCTTTAGTGCGACGCGCGCGCGGACGTACGCCGCGTGTACGGATTCATAAACACGTGTTTTGTACGCACTTATCCCAGATACGCCGGTCATTGAACGCCGAAATACGATCGCAAAGTTATTAGTGTAAATGAAGCCACTTTGTAATTGTGTTCGCCAATACGCACCTCTATTCCCGGTGTCATTGTTACGCTAATTCTATTAGACAAATCAGTTCGTTCTTTAATTAAATTAAGTTAATTGTACGGGCAAGTTTGTGATATTAAAAATATATTGAACTAAGTTCGTTAACATTACAGTTATAGCAATGCAATATGAAATATTATCACTTTGATAACGTATCGGTTCTGTTTGTTGAGTTGTTATAATTTCATTATAGATAGGGTAGACAAAAAATCAATACAATATGAGCATTATGACATTTATGACTACAGCGATATGATTCAAAACAAACGTTAAGTATGCAAAATAATTTCCTGCAACTTTTCCAAATATTGCTAGAATATGTGTATTTACAAAATATGTAGTATCGCATTTTGGTTTCTTTTGCGTGTCGCTTTAATTTTAGCACACGCTAGATACAAAAATAAATTTTGCTGTCCCAAATTTAAAAGATAAAAGAAGTGTTATAATAAATAATTACGCAGACATTTCAATACGAGATCGTTTCCTGTAAGCGTCCTTAACAGCTGCTATTCGAATAGTGATAAGTAAGAACAGATGTTCAAAGCATATAGAATTTTTTAGCGTAGGTACAGATATAATGGGCTTACCTTTTCTAAACAAAAACTTTACATAATAAACCGTATTTTAATATAAACTTTTAGTTATAATATGGATATAATGGCTGTTACTGAAGCAAAAGATTTTAATGTAAAAACTTTTTATGTCACCCCAAAAGATTCTTAGAAGTCACCCTTTCTTGGTTCTATGATGATTTATATTTTTCCTTTTGTACAAATATCAGTCGTAATTCCAAAATGATTTTAGTTGTATCATGCTACATGGCAAGAAGTGCCGTGTGGTATCCGGCTGAGTAGAATAGACCACCCTTATTTTTTACCGAGATGGCGACTGAGGTATGTTGACCCGACGTGTGGTATCAGGATTAGAGTACCTTCATTTCTTACCGAGGTGTCGTAAAAGGCTACTAAGGTAAGTGAGGTGTGGTATCCGGCTGAGTAGAATAGACTACCCTCATTTCATACCGAGATGTCGTAAAAGACTGGGGTAAGTTCAAGCATCAGGCAGGCGGCAACATAGTTATAAAATGTTGTGCCAACCCCACTTAGAGTAGGTATGATGTGATGTGATGATGTATATGAATGACGATGATGCGATATAGCAAGAAAACTCGCCTTGGTCACTGAGTATTCTAAAGTTTATATTTATATTAAAGTTTATATTATTATAAAGTTTATTCTATTATATGCTTAGTTGATTTATAATTTATCATCAGCATCGGTGAAGGAATCATTTTCAGGTAATCTGCATTTAAGTAGTTAATACCGCGAATATATATAACCTACCAATCCGCATGGGAGTAGCATGGAGAAACGAAGCTCCAATCCTTTTGTCGAATGAAAGAGGCTTTGCCTTAAGATAACAAACCGTTACTACAGACAGCGGTTAATTTACATATTTTATCGTAACTTATGTAAGTTATAATGCATATGCAAATGTGTTCATTTAACATATGATTACGATAACTGACTCTTGATAACTGTAAGTTAGTTGATTTCAGTCGTTACTATATATACAAAAAAACCCGAAGTTTCCGGAAAAAATGTTTTTTTAACTTATATGATAACCCAATGTATGAACTTTAACTTAATTTGTGTCTTACGGATAAGCTTTGAAAGCGTAACAGACAGACTTTCGCAATCGTGTTAATATCGCATTATCCTACTAATATTATTAATGCGAAAGTTTGTGAGTATGGATGTATGTTTGTTACTCTTTCACGGCGAATCCGCTGATACAATATCGATGAAATTTGGCACAATTATTCCTTAAACACCGGGGTAACATATAGACTATAGAAATCCTGTTAATTCTACAGGAATAGGATAACATTGAAAAGCGCCATCTATTATCAACCTATCACGCGACAATAGGTAGTCCACGCGAACGAAATTACGGGTAAAAGCTAGTTTTATATTTTGCTCCTTGCTCTTTGCTAAGTCTCCTTTTTTACTGTTGAAATATCCACTTACATATATCGATCATCCACAGTATATATTTCGGAGTGTATACAATATTATCATGTTCTTACGTCTCTATTCATAGATTTTCCATATACAACGCGTTTCATTTACCATAAGCGCGTTCACATATTGATAACAGTCTAGCTATGATATGGCCATCTTCATTAAAAAAACGTCGGGTTCCTGACTGACAATACGATGAATTTATTACAGAAATCAGTTTTTGAAGGTAGATTGTTCACGCACCAAAGACTGAAGAACCGACTCATGCGGACAGATATTGATTGCCAGTAAATCGTGCGGAATATCATCCTCCATTGAGACCTAAAACTCCCCACCATAGCTTATCTCTTTAGTGGTTTTCTAAGTACTTCTTCGAGAAAGTTTAAAAAACTCATAATAGTTGCTTTGACCGACATGTCAGTTAGGCCGACGCATAGAAAATATAGACGCCCAAAATGCGTACCATTGAAGACTATCTACGAACGTAATTTTCAGAATATGAAATAAACATACATAGAAATAATCTTAAATATATAAAATAAATATCGCGCTAGTCATTACCCGCAACTTCGTTCGCGTCGAACAGGATGACGATTTTCAATGTCATCCTATTCCTGAAGAATTAACAGGATTTCTATAGCCTATATGTTACCTCGGTGTTTTATTAATAATTGAGCCAAATTTCATATTCATTCGGCGGATTCGCCGTGAAAGAGTAACAAACATACTTTCGCATTTATAATATTAGTAGAATAGGATAAGATATGCCGTGTGGTATCTGGGTGAATAGAATATACCACCCTCTTTCTTACTGAGGTGTCGTAAAAAGCGACTAAGGTAAGTCGACCCATCGTGTGGTATCCGGCTGAATAGAATAGTACCACCCTCATTTCTTACCGACGTGTCGTAAAAGGCGACTAAGGTAAGTTGACCCACCGTGTAGTGTCCAGCTGAGTAAAATAGACCACCCCCTTTCTTACCGAGGTGTCGTAAAATACGACTAAGGTAAGTTAACGTCAGGCGGGTGGCCGGTCGTAAAATACGTAGCCAAAACATCTAACAACATGTTTGTAACATGTCGTGCTTACCCCACTTAGAGTGGGATAAGGGCAGGAGGATGATAAGTAGGATGGGATATGATATATACAATACATGCTGCATCATACAAATGATACAATCTGTATGCTTTGTAATAAAGATTCTACGCCTTTTATAAAGTTTACAACCGCATTTACTTCCTTATAATATTATCTTGTAACCACCACGCATATATGATTCATATTCCGGGGTATTATTATTATCAAAGCTTCTAATTAGGACATAGGAAACAGACAGACAGACTTAATGTACACTACACTACATATACTTTACTACATATTATTAAAACAAACTCGCCGCGTCTGTATTTGTCCATTCCCGATAAATTCAGAAAGAACTGAATGGATTTTCATACGGTTTACTCCAATTTATTAAATCACTTTATTAATAAGGATAAAAAGTAGTAAAGTAAGTAGCGGCCTGTTATTATCCCACTGCTGAGAATAGGCCTCTTCTCTTCGTTTTTGGAGAGAAGGATTGGAGCTAAGACCTACCACGATGCTCAAATGCGGATTGGTAGGTTACACATATCTCCAGAATTCTTTAGAGATATGCAGGTTTCCTCACGATGTTTGCCTTCACCGAAAAGCGTGTGATTAATTGCAATTATCAATTAGACACATAAGTTTGAACAGAAAAACTCATTGGTGTCTGCCCGAGTTTGAACCCGCGACCTTTTCGAAAGAGTCGAATGGTGTTACCGCTGGGCCATCACAGCTTTAATAAGGATGGTTTAAGTGAGTTATTATTTATATTATCAATTTTTTTTCGAAAAATGTTATACCAAAAATAATGTTTTTGATAATTTTCAAACTGTCATTTACGTACAAACATTTACTTCTTAATTTTTGGCCCTCAATATTTCTAAAACGGAACAAAATATTATACGCCCTGTTCAAACTCACACCCCTTCGACTCAAGAATTTATCGTCGGTTTCCACAGTGTAGTGTTAAACGTTGCCATAGTAATATTGAATAGCTTGGATAAATATAACTACTTTTAAAAGCTTTTTTAAAGACGTCCTTATTCGTGTTCTGTGTTCTTGCAGATAAAAAATGATTCTGTGCTTCAATTCTTAATTATATTATAGTGTATTATCTATGATAACTATGATTACGTCATATAACGTAACATTCGGAAATCGTGAGTGTGACATTTTAATTGCGATTCGTTCAAAAATTCGTAACCGCTAGGTTCAATTTTAATAATATTTTATTATCTATATCTTGAGATTAACATCTTATAATAATATACTGTTATATAATTTTATTTAAATGACGCATACTAATATTTATTATTCAAATTCGATGAAAGGATTATAATATTTGATTTAACATATAATTGCACCTTTATGGGATAAAAAATATTTACGCATCTATAAAAGTCAGATTAAACAATGTGTGTCACAAAATTCCATGAATAATTTACCTTAATACATAGCTTTAGAGATCGTGATGAATTTTCACGTTGGTTTTATATCAAGCCCTTATTACCAAAATAGGTTCCGTGCGATAGCGTAAGTTAGCTTAAAGCCTAAATGAGATTGCGATAATATGTATGTAGGGTTAATGTAGTTTGATACTGTATTTATTTAAAAAAACACTTAAAAAGTTTCTTTTCATTATTTAAAAAAATAAGTTTCTGCGATTAACCGACATGATTCAGACAATTTTAAACCATACTAGAAAAATAAATGCAAGTGTGTTTGATTCTCTTTCTTTACCGTCCGAATTAGCAATTAGATTTTCTTATCATATTTTGATAGCATTTTGACAGGGATTACTGACACTAGCCAAATAAATATATGACTGCGCCTGAAAGTCTTAATTTCATCATCTTTTGTATTATTGCTATTAAATTCTTTTTTTTATTAAGCCAAGTCTATATTACTTGCAATATGAAATATCCATTTATAGATGCCAATCAAAAACCAGTTTTTTAGTTATTTGCGTACACGATGTGACTTTTTCTTTATATGGATAAATTATTTACAGAAATATACTGTCATTGGGTTTTACATGTTTTTTTGTCTTCATGCAAAGAAATAATTTTTAAACCGTATGTCGCGACGTGACAGTCTTGGAATAACAAAGTATTGAGTTAGTTATTTCATTTTTGGTTGCAAAACTTTTCTTTCCAAGTCGTGTTAAGTTTTTATTATTATTTTTATAATGATTTTCATAATTATACTCGTCTTTCATGCTACGTTCACATAGAACCTTTGTTGCGTAAAAACCGCAGACATCTAAGTACTTAGTTCTCAAATGACACTAACTTTCCCCATGGTGGTTACTGAATTTGAGAACTATATAAAATAATCATATGACATTGTGTATATTTAGTAACGGTTCGAATACATCAAATATTTTCGAATATTTATAAAATTGCTGGCATTTTACAATTTTATCCTTTTTGTCGTTTTATAAACATTCACTTGCTAAATTTTTAACCATTTACACCTCATTTTGCGGGAATATCTTCTGCGGGAATCTTCTCTATATATCCAGACATAAAAATCAAAAACTACCTCACGTACCTACAATAATTTTACCAATATTTATTATTCATTTACAAAGTTTAATAAAAAATTGTATTAGAGAACTATACGGATTACTATGCAGATGTACTTTGCTTCAGATATATTTATTTTTCATAGTTATTTTAAAGGACAAACTGTAGAGAAAGATATTCAGGTTTTTTATGTTTTGGTTTTTACGTAACCACGTCCTTACCTATTTATATAATGAATTTTATCGTGCAAAATTACTTTATTTGATTTATTAAAAAATTATTTATATTTATTGTGTTAAACATTTTGTTTATGTGTATGTTAAAAAGGAAAGGAGCAATATCCTTTAGTAACGTATACACAGCTTCAACTACGATAAAGGTTTTCAAGGTTCTTAATACATTTTTTCTTTGTTTTTGTCCTTATCTATTTTTGCCTCTGTTTCGTTAAAGCTGCTATTAATAAATATATGAAGGCAGACTTAAAACTTAATAAAGTTATCAAAAACCTTACTCTGTCCTCAACGTATTTATTTTTTTATTTTGCATTACATAAGCTTCTTTTTACCTGTTGCTATAATTAAATTAACTATAAATTACACTAACTACACATTATGGAAAATAAAGCATTCAATATTTTCTAACCTCGAACAAAATACTTTCACTGAAGGGAACTTATTTGAAGACAAACATAAGCATTGTTCAAAAACCTTCAAAATGCTTACGTGCTTTAAAATGTAATTGCAAACATTTTAGTGGGAAGCATTAGAACGTTAAGGCATCTAAAGGTCAGATTCTCAAATAGAGAAATCAGCGGACAATAAGTCTCGAGGTTTCTTGTAATTCTCAATTATCATTATGAGGCAGTAATAATTTTCGTAATAATAATAGAAGTTATAGGTAAAAACAACAGGAACTGATAAGTTATCGTGTAATGAGTTGACCCATTTCTCTTATCATAGGAACTAAGTACTTATGGAATTTTTGATCCGACATTAAGCTATGAATTACATTAAAAAAATGAAAAGAAAATTAAGAGGTTAGTCGCCAAATATGGATCGGGTGACTAACGTTTACTATCCGAATTCGAAGTTATATAAGACATTTCTTCCAAAATCCCTCAATGCCTGAAATTATTTGAATTTTGTATATCTGTGACCCATTGTTTGATAGCTGTGGACCATACGACAACTAAAAGCCACTAAGCAGATACAAGAAGAATTATGCTCGATGCGACTCGTGGTCGCCTGCGTAGGGTTAAGCAGTTCAAGGAACTGGTAGATGTTGTGACCAAAATTGTTGGATAGAGCACCCTAAACTGAAGTGCGTTAGTAAATCTCCCGTTAGACGAAATCTTTTTGCCTTATAATGATCTGTATTTTTTTTTAATGAACGACGACAATCTCTTCGGCAGTCATTAAACCGTTGTTCTCAGATTTCATGTCAATCCTCTAATAAGATTTAAACCTTGATAAAATTCATCCTTGTAAGACTGACACATTTCTAACAAACTCCTCAGATTAAGGATCATCGTATGGAAACTTATATATGAGCGAGGCTGTACTTCTGAGACTAATAACTTTCTCTAATCAATGACATTTTACTACCATAATATAATTAAATTAATTTCGTCTTTTCTAATTTCTAAATATTATTATGATATCCTTATTATAACGATACCAATTATGTGTTTAATTAATATCAACGCTTTGATTTTTAATGTATAATGAATAAATATTTTATGTATAGAATATTCTAAATTAAAAGAAAGTCTTGATTTGGTAACCTATTCATAAAAGATATACTGAGGTAAAGATTTAAAAAAAAATCTAGGTCAAGTCAACCACAACACAAATCTAATAGTATGTAAATTTACCTTTCTAATTATTTACGTCTATGGGCTATTTTGATAGACTTGAATAACTTAAATGAATATCTACCATATAATCCATTTCATAAAAATTCTTTTCTATTTCCCTTGGCTATCGCATCACGAATGGTTGGACCAATTTTGCAAATTCTTTTTCTGTATTAATTGTCAGGAGAAGGTTCTTATAAAAGATTTTAATTTTAACATAATTTCAGAAATTTTAAGAATTTTTTTTTCCCTAAATAGTCTTGAGACGACGTATGTCAGGTCAGCTAGCGTTGTTATAAAATTCATGTGTTTTGGGTTTTGGTGTTAGATAATTTATAGAATTAGGCGTTACTTTGCGGAGGTCCATAATACAAAAGTAATGAGATATTATTTTGCTATAATCCGCGATAAAAGAAAATATATGTAATGCTAAATGTAGAGTAATGTGTACTATTCGTTCTCATACCTGATACATGCAGAATTTGTAAGAACTCATGCACTACCCGACACCGATGACACAACAATACACAAGCACTGCACACATTCACCACCGATGCGATTTGCTTTGCGATTTTGTCGTGGAGTCTATCTCCTAACGATGCTTCGGTTACGGGTGAAACAATTGTTGAGATTGTGGTGGTGAATGTGTGCAGTGCTTATGTATTGTTGAGTCATCGGTGTCGGGAAGTGCATGAGTTCCTACAAATTCTACATGTATCAGGCATGAGAACGAATAGTACACTCTACATTTAGCATTACATATATTTTTTTTTATCGCGGATTATAGCAAAATAATATTCTCATTACTTTCGTTATGGTATTAGGTTTTATTTTATCGTTTATCTTCTTACTTTTCCACGCATGAACTCATAGTTTATTCGAGATTAGCTTAGAGACAGCGTTCCTTTTGAAATGAATATACAAAATTTTATTTTCCAGTGTTGTAAATATTAAACCTGTAAAATATGAAATAAATATAGAAAGCGGAATGCAGTTGAAATTTTTATCAGTGCGTTTGTGAGTTGATGCAGAATTTAAGACTATAACTGTTTATAACTGAGGTACTGCCTATTGTGTGTTGTGATGACGATGGAAAAGGTCAATGTTTTGTTGGAGAAGGAGGCGCCTGTCAAGGGGATAGTGGCACAAGTTGTCACCATGCTGAATGGCCAGGCACAAAGGTATGAATTCATTTTAACTTTATCATCTTTACCCTGCCCTTATCCATGCACTCTAAGTGGGGTATGCGCAAATTTTTTTGTCTTCCATTTACTCCTCTTCAACTCTAGCACTACTCCTTTTATATGCATGTCGTACTTCACACAATCCAACCTTCTCTTTTGAGGCCTCCCCCTACACCACACACCTACCCACATTTGGTCACATGATTTTCATCTCTCCTCCTTACATGTCCATACCATCCTATTTATTCTAACTTTTGGTACTACTTGTTTTTTCACTTGTCACTATCTATCTTTAATATGAGATTTACTAATGCCGATATTAGTATACGCCAAAGCAACAAAAGAAGATGACGTTCATTTAATTGGCAATATTAAATTTATTACTGTAAAACTACCCGTTAATATTAAATAACTGTAACAGCACGCCACTAATGAGTTCATATCATACAGTTAATTCTGATTTTATAATGTAAGTTATCGTTATAAATTATTTATAACTTGCATAAAGTTAAAAGAATGAGTTAAATATAAGATCATGAATCGATCCCAAGAAATTCCCACTATAAGTGGGGTCGCCACAACATGTTATATAAACATGTTGTAACGTGATGTGGCTACGTTTGGCTACAACACCTCGGTAAGAAAGAGGGTGGTCTATTCTACTCAGCCGGATACCACACGGCGGGTCGACTTACGTTAATCACCTTTTACGACACCTCAGTAAGAAATGAGGGTGGTACTATTCTATTCAGCCGGATACCACACGTCATAGTTGATTAAAAAAACTCGCACTAAGCACACTGTTGCCGAAGCTTTAAACGCTTGACTCGACCTCAAAATCAAATCTCAGACATCAGTAACCAAAGTTGTTATTGCAATTATGAAAGTTGATAAGTTTGATCCATTCTTCTCATTCTAGCAGCATATCAACAGGTGCAAAACGAAGAAATATAGTACTTAATAATTAAATCGTAAAGCTAGCCTTTACGATTTTGTCGTGGAGTCGAATCTCCTGACGATCCTTGGGTTACGGGGCGAAACAATTGTTGAGACTGTGGTGGTGAATTTGTGCAGTGCATTGATATTGTGTATTGTTGTCTCATCGGTGTCGGGTATTGCTTGAGTTCTTACAAATTCTGCATGTATCAGGTATGTGAATTAATAGAACACTCTACATTTAGCATTACATATATTTTCTTTTAACGCGGATTATATCAAAATAATATTCTCATTACTTTTGTATTATTGACCTCCGCAAAGTAACGCCTAATTCTATAAATTATTTAAATTGTCTCACTTCCTAGGTAAGCTGGCAGAGAACTTTATACACTTTTTTTAACCAATAATGTTTTGCCGACATTTTTAAGGTACATAAATAAATGAAACACATCTTATTGTATTACAAAAACGTAATGACAAGTAAAGTAAGCACATGTACTTGATACGTTTATCATGGCTTATCTAGCTGTCACATATATTTTTTCCCAAACATGTATCGTGCCTTCAACAACATTCCACGTCCCCGATACATATTGTAGCTAATAGATACTAATGTATCTATTAGCTACAATATGTATTTTTTATATAATTACTATGAGCATATTCTAATGAATATGCTCATAGTAATTATATAAAAAATATCAATCCTACGCTAGCGATGTGAAAAAATAATCGATTTTTTATTTAATTGATTGTTTTTTCAAAATAATCGATTTTTAATATTCGATTATTTGTTCATCAAAAATCGATTTTTTAAAAATCGATTATTTTATCAAAAATCGATTATCATTTTTTCTTTTGTACTCTTTTTTATTGTTATTTCAGAAAATATATGATTGGATTGGATGACATTGTTGGATGCAACCGATTTAGCCAAATTACACATTTTAATCCAATTTCACAAACAGCGTATCTGTTATTATTTCTTGGTAGTTGTCTACCTTAATTAGCCTTTATTGTAATTAATAATTAATAATTAATATTAAAAAATACAACTTTTGAAATAGTCAGAAAAAATCGATTATTTCGTAACAAAATAATTAATTTTTTTTAAAAAATTTATAGGGAAATAATCGTTTTCTTCTACTCCAAGTCACATCCCTATCCTACTCGCCATGTTTCATTATTCCGACAACATTTTACAATCTAATACCACTTACACACATGTTAGTAATTAACGCGCGTATTTATGAGTATAGCATCCTTTACCAAATGATAGGGTACATTTTAAAATAGATGGAAGTTTGAAAACGGTAAAAAATTATTTAAATCACTACTATTTTTGTATTTGTACTCGTATAAGTTTTGATTTAAATTTTTATATGTATGTATATAAACATAGCAATACTGTTCTTGTAGTTTCATTCATCATACTGATGCTTGACGATTAAAAAGTGTTTTAAAAACAGCTTTTTTGAATAAAGATTATTTTGATGTGATTTGTTTTGATTAAGCGGTACCGCGCCTACTTAAGCATTTATTACCAAATAATGCGAAAAGTGTTATTTTCTCATCTCGACATAAAAACGGGAATTTATTATTCTTTACATTACCCCGGTATATAGTATAAACTTTAATTATGCTTAATTTTGTCAATAATAGTCAATGGACCATTGTGTTACGTCTAAAAACGTAACAGACAGAAAGGCAGACAAACTTTTGCATTTATGATATTAGTATAAATATATGGGGCAATTACACACACGGTCGTCTGTTTCCAAAGTAAGTAACTTAATACTTGTGTCATGGGTGACAGACAACTGGTAGATATATACATATATAATTTTAAATACATACTTAAACAAATAACTACACCTAAACTCGAAAAATCAACCAATTGTGTTTAGAAAATGTTGGTCTTCGGTGGGAATCGAATTTGCGACCCGTGGAGCTGAAGACAGCGTCATGCTAATTGCACTAAGTAGCCAAGCCAAGACAGTATACGCAGTAGTAGTATGTAATTAATTTACTAGTAGTAAGTATACTTACATTTACTTAACTGTTTTAACTGTTTTTAACTGTTTAATTGTAAATTCTTTTAGTATTTATAAGTAGGGGAAGGAACTGACTTCTGACACACGGCTAGCGCTAGTTCAGAAGCCAGGGCTACATTGAATTGTATCATTTAAAATGGTTATTCAATAAAGAATTTATTTAATTACAAGTTTTTCGCAACCTAAGTGCGATCATTGACGCCAGTGTGATGAGGCTTTTAGTGACCGTTATATAATCCGATGAGTTATACATAATATACTGTCCAAAATTTAAAAGTGACTGGCAGATTTGCGACTGTAAATTTTACCGTTACATCGTTCGATGTTACTGTATCTAAAGTATATAACAATGAATCATCTAATGTAATGACATTATAAGTTATGCAACAATGATATTTAATAAGACAAGTATTAGATAAATTGATTCATATCTGTACTTACTTACATAAAACTGAAAGTCGTGTGGCGGTAAACTTACTTGGATTAAATAAGATGATTAAAATGATCTATACATCCTCACATAATCCACACAACGTGTTTTGTTTTATGTAACTTATACACAACTATGCTCTCTGTTTATTCAATACATATATAAAACGAAAAAGTCAACGCATATATAAAAAAAATTTAAGGGATTTCCACTCTAGTCTTTGTCTTGTAGTAATTGTATCGAGATATTTAATATGCCCTTTTTAGATCGTCTGTTCACCTTGTAGGGAGTCTGGCAACACTGCATTTTACAAATGTGACATTTCAAACATATCGACATAGGCCATAGATAATATACTATATAGGATACATAGACTAGAACTCTTTTAAGGTAATCAATACACTGTTTCGAAAATCAATCTGAGTTAATAGGACATGGATGGTCTCACGGGTGGAGTAGTAGCAAAATAGTAGCTGACCACCCGTCCTGTACCGACAGTCGTCCCCGAAATGAGGTAATATGACACTCAAAAAATCCATAAATGCATAATTTAATTATTAGATTATCATTTAAACAAAAGTACCTGGTTGTCCGAGCCTTGCTCGGTAATTTAAAAAAAAAGAAACTTAAAAAAAAAGGAAAAAAATAATTAAATAATTGGGTAGGAGGGCTCAATCCTAGATATTTACATTTATCCAGAAAGCCCGTTCCTAGAATAAGCTACGCTGACTTGACAGTTTATGGCAAAAAACGTTTTATATACAAATGTTAGTATTTTTAAATGTCCAAAAACAGGGATATAACGATTTTTTTAAAATAACACAGCTATATATATATATATATATATATATATATATATATATATATATATAGCTGTGTTATTTTAAAAAAATCGTATATATATATATATATATATATACGACCGATACCCTGCAAACTTAATATAGTGCAGGTATATGCCCCTACAGCACAATCAAGTGACGACAACATAGAATACTTTTATAGTTCCTTGGAAAAGACTCTTCAAGATATTCCAAAAAGAGAAGTAACTATAGTTATAGGTGATTTCAACGCCAAAATTGGAGAAACAAAAAGTGATAAACATCTACGAGGAATAGTTGGGGAATACGGAATTGGTACCAGAAACGAAAGGGGGGAGCGCTTGCTCCAGTTCTGTAATGAAGAGAACCTTACAGTGACCAATACCGTGTTTAGGAAACATATAAGGCGTCTGTACACCTGGAGCTCTCCTGGTGACCGTTTCAGAAATCAAATAGACTATATTCTCATCCAAAATCGTTGGAGATCGTCCGTCTTAAATGTCACCACATACCCAGGAGCGGATTGTGGCAGTGATCACCAATTACTAGTTGCTACTTTCCGACTTCGTCTGAAGAAAATCTACCAGCAGAAGCGCAGTTTAAATATGCGTCACGTTAACCTTCAGGCATTTAAAAGTGCTATTGAACAGAGAATACCAAACTGTTCCACAAAAGACGGAATCGACCAAGACAGTGCTTGGCAAATCCTCCGGGGAACAATTGTGCAAGCTGCTAAAGATAACATGCTATCGAAACCTTCAATGAAGCCTTTTATTTCTATTGAAACATCTGATCTTATTATGCGAAGACGGGAACTAAAAGAAAAAGGTTTAACACTGCCGGAAAATAGAAAACTTTATAATCTTCTAAGCGCCCAGGTCCAAAAAGAATGTCGCAAAGACTACGACAACTACATCAACAAGATCTGTGCGGACCTTGAGCAGAACTCTGCAAGAAATGAAACTAGAGATCTTTTCCGCAAAGTTAAATATCTTTCGAAATCCCGTAGTGCAAAAACATATACCATTGCAGATGAACATGGGAACATTCTAACAGAAAAGGATCAGGTATTGGAACGATGGAAACAGTATTGCACAATGCTCTACGAAAGTAGTCAACCTGTTATTACTATCGATCAGCCAGAAATAGTAAATGAAGAACCTGATGTACTCCAGTCGGAAGTGGAACATGCCATCTTTAGTCTTAAAGATGGAAAATCTCCAGGAAAAGACGGTATTCCTGCTGAGCTACTGAAAAACCTAGGTTCTAATGGTGTACATCAGTTATTAAAGATATGTAATTCCATCTGGAAGACTAAGAGATGGCCCGTGGAGTGGACAGAATCGGTGTTAATTCCACTACACAAAAAAGGTTCCACCAAAGTCTGTAGCAACTACAGAACACTCGCACTTATCCCGCATGTCAGTAAGATACTTCTGTACATAATCAATCGTAGACTCAAACACTATCTTGATCAACAAATCCCAGAAGAACAAGCGGGTTACGTAAAAGGTAAAGGCACTAAGGAGCAAATAATGAATATTCGTCAAATAATAGAGAAAAGCCGCGAATTTAACAGCCCTGTGATTATGTGCTTTATTGACTATACCAAAGCTTTCGATTGTGTGCAGTGGGACAGACTTTGGGAAGTGCTGAGTGAGATGGGTACACCGCAGCACCTTATTGATCTGGTCCGAAACCTTTATGTCAACAACCGTTCTTTTGTTAAATTAGACACCGACTGTTCTGATGTGTTCTGTATTGGGAAGGGTGTCAGACAGGGATGCATTCTCTCACCTCTGCTCTTCAATATATACGGTGAATACATAATCCGCAAAGCTCTTGTCGATTGGTATAAGGGTTTTCCAGTGGGCGGAAAGCGCATATGTAACCTGCGATATGCGGATGATACAGTTCTCCTCGCAACATCCTTTACCGATATGAAGGAAATACTGCAAAGGTTGGATACAGAGGGTAGGGAACTAGGACTAGTAATAAACATGCAAAAAACCAAATTAATGGTAGTAGATCGTGCTAGGAAGCTGTCAGATGCCCAAAACATCCAAGGCATTAATACAGTGGACGATTTTATCTATTTGGGATCAAATATAAATAACGAAGGTAGCTGTGTCCCGGAGATTAAACGAAGAATAGCCATTGCCAAAGATCAGATGATACGCCTTCAGAACATCTGGAAAAATCGGGGAATAAGCTATAAAACCAAAGCTCGTTTAGTTAGAGCATTAATATTCCCGATCTTTCTCTATGGAGTAGAGACTTGGACCATTCGAGCGAGGGAGAGACAGAGAATAGATGCATTCGAAATGTGGTGCTGGAGGCGAATGCTCCGAATACCCTGGACGGCCAAACGCACAAATGTATCTATTCTCTCTCAACTCGGTTTAAAAACCCGTCTGTCCACTATCTGTCTCCAACGCATACTTTCGTATTTTGGCCACATAATGCGAAGAGGAGATGGCAATCTGGAAAAGCTGGTCATTGTTGGCAACACAGAAGGCAAAAGGCCACGAGGCCGGTCGCCAACACGATGGTCTGACCAAGTGAAAGAAGCCACCTCCTCGACCAGATTCTATCAAACGGTGAGGGCTACTATGGATCGGAACATGTGGAGACAGATTATACGAAGAAAGGCTTCAAATGACCACGATCCTCAGTAATGAGGGACCGATTGAAGAAGAAGATATATATATATATATATAAGATTAACTCATTTAAATATTAACGATTATTAGTGTTGTGTGGTATGTTAGTAGATTGCCCTTAAAACAAAACCTGATTGATAAAGCAAGGTAGATGACTTTTAGAAGGAACATTAGGAATCAATTTATATTTTAGCTTCAAACTTATTGTAATTTTATTTGACATCGATTTAAAAAGAGAACTGTGATTATGTAACCAGAGCTAATCATTATTACGTCATTAGATTTCAATGAATAATATATTTTCTGTGTCCATCGTACCAGATTGTTGTTACGCTTGAAATGTTATAACTGCTCTTCCAGTAAGTTACAAGATTGATTTTGACACTTCGTAAATAATGCACTTAAAAATGCCGCACATTGAATTATTAATAAAACTAAGTTATTTTTTACGAATCTATTCATAACATTCATCATTGTCCTGCCCTTATCATATTCTTAGTGGGGGTCGCCATAATGATTTTATATCTTCTATTCTCTTTGAAAATTCGTTAACTCTGGCGCTACTTTCATTAAATGCATATAATCATCATTCTCTTGCCCTTATCGAGCTATTTAATATGTTATAAACATGTTGTTACATAATATGGCTAGGTATTTTACGACCGGCCGCCGGCCTGTCGTCAATTTACCCTAGTCGCCTTTTACGGCAATTCGGTAACAAATGAGGGTGGACATACCCAGCCGGTTACCACAAGGTGGGTCAACTTACCTAAGTCGCCGTATACGACGTCTCGGTAAGAATTTAGGGTGGTCTATTTTACTCACCCGGATACCACACGGCACTTAGCTTAGTTGCCTTTTACGACACCTCAGTAAGAAATAAGGGTGGTCTTTTCTACTAAGCCGCATAACACAAAATTCATGTTATACTTGCTAGCGCACTTTCTACAATACCGCGATATAATAGAATACCACAATTCCCGCTCCAAGATACACTTCTCTTGGAATACGAACAGTGACATACGGAGTGTATGTCACTGAAACGTTTTATCAATAGGAAGACTCCACCGGAAACAACAACGTCACAGTGTTGCCACGATTTTAATCAAAAAGGGCGCGATACTCTTGTTTCATGACTGTATTGCTATAAAATACAAAGCGGAAATCATTGGCGACAACATACTGCATATAATCAATCCATCTTTTTTCGGCCTCTTCTTTTATACTCATTTCGTGTACTATCAAATCTAATCACATCACATATCCACCTTAACATTCTCATCTCATTTGCATGCACCTTTCTTTCATACATCTTATTGCTCCACATTCTAATCCAAATTTACAACTAATTATATCAATTTAAAGAAAACAATTTGTCGTATTGTTAAGATTAATTTTAAGTCATTGATGACATTAGTGACGGACATGTTAATCGTCAGGTAACCGTCACTTGCTATTTTTACTAACATCCGCCGTCAATTTCTCAACTGCCGTACGTTTCCTCCAGAATCCGCAAAAATAACTTATCACTATCCGCAGATTAATTTTTACACAACACTTTTACATTAAGTTCAGATATTGTTGAATTTCATTCCACTCACTTTATATTCTATAACAACAAATGATTTTACAAATCAAAAAATTACAAATTACTCCACAAATGCATTCTAACAAATGACTTCAGCGAGTATTTTTCTTTAAAGTGGCATAAAATTATCTCTGGATACAAAAACTGATATAACTAGAACATATTCAAGTAAGTACAATACTGTACTTAGCGACACAAATAACTACATATATACATATAACCTGCTTAATATTAATAGCAAAAGAATTAAAATAAATCATACACTTTCGTCTATTAATATTAATTTATAGAATTAGGATTTACATTGCGGAGATTCATAATACAAAAGTAATAATATTATTTAATAGAATAAATATTCTTTCCTTTATGATTTTATGTGTACAGTACCTTTTTTCGTAAGATTTAATTATTTCTTTAGCTAGGAATGTTGGTTTAGAGGAAAGGTATGAATTTAGCTAAGAATTTTCGATATACTTACGTACAAAAATGTTATTTCAGAAAAAAGTTGTGAACATCTTTCAGAGCAATATGTTTTATAGATATAAAAGTAACTTCATTAAAACCAATTGTATCAATGAATATTTTTAGAATCCCACTTGTAAATTATTATCTAGATAAAACGTCTTGATAAGCAACAAGATTAGAAATATATTTATTTGCTTTTAGCATTTGACCAACTTACAAGTTTTATACCGTGAATCCTAGGTCTCTATTCAATTCGACACGTGTACCGTTAGATAACCTGCCTACGACAGTCTCGCTTGGGTGACAACATTGTTTAGTACCGTTTGTGGTGATAAGTAAAATGGGAATGTAACTATCCAGATTCTTCCAGTCACCTTGTCTTATTACTTTCGACAGAAGCATAACAATAATTTATTTCCAACACTTCAATATATTTAAACGATTAACAGTTAATATGGCAGAGCTTTTATGAGTATAAAAATTTATTGATATTTTTTATATCGAGGTGCAATATATATGCGTCCTGAATAAATTTATGGTGTATTTAATTTATAGAATGTATTTAGTTGCACACAGTAATCGTAATATTTTGCATGTTTCCCTCGACTATTACTTCAATTATGAGTCAGCTCTAGCAGGGTTGGAATTATTGAACGCCTCAACGCATGCGCCATGGATAGAGCAGTCGAATAGACAGGCACCGGCGACCCTGCACAAAATAAACAAACTATATCGTGACACTGACCTACGAGTTTCTCGATCAGTAAGCCATATAAATGATAATTAGGGATAATACGTTTAGTGTAATCCGCGAACGTTTAAAAACTCAGAAACCATACCAAATAGTCACTCCATTAGCAACGATGACAGTGAACCCATGTGTTTTCCAGTTTCGTGTACAAAAGAAAGTGTTTTATGTGAAGCAGCGAGCGTGACGTAGTGTGACGCCGCTAGTCAGTAGCTCTAGTTGACGTTCAGTTGCTCCGACACACCTCGCTGCGTCAGTGGTCGACGTGCCCCTATAGGCAATCTAAAAGAAACATTCGGTGTCAGGTTCCTTGAGATGTTATCATGCGTACCTGATTCAAACTTAAATGTCAAAGCATTTACGGAACCTTATGTGCGCGTAACTGCACTTCTCAATTAACGCACCAGTTGGCTTGAAACAGAGTGTAACGAAAGAAATCTGTGCTATGATTGTGATCCGTTCGGCGTGAATGGATAGGGTCGTCGCGAGATCTGATTTTTCCGGGCGGGCTGGCGGTGGCACCGGCGATAGCGCGGGCGCGCGAACTTCAGTCGGCCGTGTGCGTGCGCGCCGTGAAATTCTCTCGCGATGCGTCCCGCGTCTACCATGTCCACCGCAGGCCAGACCCTGGGGGCACGTCGGCAGAAGACCGATCTTCACGTCGCGGAGCCCACGGGGAGGTCCCTGAGCCCAGCTCCCAGCCTTCGCAGCCAAAGAGCCAAGCAATACAGGTGCCGTTAGAAATTAAACCAAGAGATCGCGTGTCGCTTTGAATCCGTGAAACTCATTTTTCATTTTAATGCATCGTCATCAATGTTTACTTTAAACAAAACTTATATTCCGTTTACAGGTGTTTATTTAAACGCTGTAATAAATAGATTTCCCAATTTTTATCGGTGTCACAAGTGTCTTTATCGTTTGATATTGAGGCGTATCGTGGCTACGGATAAGCTCATTTCTTACGAATATTGATATTTGATTTATTCTAATTTAATAAAAACTATCGTAGAACCTGTTGTTTCAAATGTTGAATGTGATTGGTAGACTGAAAGACAAGGTCAAATTACGTTCATGCTTTCCTAATACAGGATTACAAAAGTTCAATTAATAATCGTTTAAATAGAATTAAACTAATATGTGGCCACCTCTAACATATGCGTTATGACATTGTGCGACGTGGTTTTCTGGTCGTGTCAGACAGTGTGTTGCGTAAACAAAACAAAATTGTGGAATAAATATATACAATTTAACAAGCCTAGGGACCATTAAAAATTACGGAATTCTACAGTTTCGTTTATTTCCTTCACGCTCTATCGCTTTTTGTCGTAATCGCATATTATAGTTTTTCCTTTCTTTAATTTATGGTTTTACCTTCTATAAAATTGAAGTATTTATGAACAACACAAAACCATAAAGCTGTGATGGCCCATTAACCGTGTGAATCTCTAGAAACGATCATGGGTTCAAACCCGGGCAGACACCAATGAGTTTTTCTATTAAAACTTATGTGTCTAATTGATTGATTGGAGCAGCGTGGTAGGTCTTAGCTCGAATCCTTCTCTACAAAAACGGAGAGAGGAGGCCTATGCCCAGCTGTGGGATAGTAACAGGTTACTTACAAAACCTTACAGCTGATTTTGTCTTTTCCTTTTTTGTTAGTCTTTTATATAAATAGGAACCACGATGATATAAATGATAGATTTACGTGAAAATTAATTCTCATACAGGCATTGTCTTGCTTACTAAAAGTGAGATCTTTTACCATCATACACCACATACCACCTTAACACATTCCACAAGTTATTCTGAGAACTTCAGTTCATGAACTGAAATAAGCATTGTTAATATCACTAATCATCATCCTCCTGCCCTTATCCCACTCTAAGTGGGGTCGGCACAACATTTTGTCATAAGATTTGTCAACTTACCTTAGTCGTATTATACGACACCTCGGTAAGAAAGAGGGTGGTCTATTCTACTGAACTGGATCCCACACGGTTGGTCAACTTAACTTAGTCGCCTTTTAAGAAATGAGATTGGTCTATTCTACTCAGCCGGATACCACACGGCGCGTCGACTTACCTTAGTCGCCTTTTACGACACCTCGGTAAGAAATGAGGGTGGTACTATTCTATTCAACCGGATACAACTAGGTGGTGTTATTATCACTAATAATACCAAGTAATAGAAACAAACCCAATACTTTTTTCACGTTTGTTAGTTGAACTCAATCTGTAGCAAATAATTTCTTTTAATTCGGTATAAAGAGGCTGAAATACTACTTTCAAAGACGAAAAGATTCAAACAACGTGACTAATATGGCTGCGTCAGATGTAGCTTATATTAGGTGTCTAGCGACTTTCCTTATTTTTTATGCATAATGTATATGCAGTTCTTTGAGATCTGCTAATGCTATATTTGTAAAGTTGCATGAACAAATTAGCTACAGAACAGCTTTTTTTAGTCTTGTGATTTCAAATTGTCATGGTCAGAACCTATATAACTTAGATCGATTTCCATATATGTATATTACTCGAATAACATTTTGTTTAATTGATTTAATTATACAATCATGTCACTCGGAGTTTTTAGATTGTATTTTCATTCCTTGAATATTGAATACGAATAGTCGTTGACTACAACTTTTAGAAGGGCCTGTTTCACAATTTAAATTCAAATTCAAAATATTCTTTATTCAAATAAACTTGTAAACAAGTGCTTTTGAATCGTCAACTCTACTGCTGGTTCAGAAAGCTGTTCCTACCGAGAAGAGCCAGCAAGAAACTCGGCGGTTGCTCTTTTAAAAATATAATTCTTAATATTATTTACATTAAGTCGTTACTGTCTTGTACAGGTTCAAGGAGAGCTATATCCACACATTCTTATCTTCTAAATAATCTTCAAGAGTATAGTAGGCTTTCTGTATCAGCCACAAGTTACCAATAAACTGTTAGTCAGTTAGCTTATTCGGAACATATCTGACATATATCTGGGAATTTGGCGTAGCTCAGGTTTCTGATAGGCTTATTCAGCACTTAAAGTCTTAGGGACTTTATCCAATCCAATCTCTATTAACAAATTACATCAACATCCCTATAGTCGATTACTTTTACGTATGGAACTGTGGATAGGCATTCTTATGATGAAGCTTGATATAGGTTTGTAAGTAAACCCTGATATATGTGTTTTACGTTTTGACATTGGTTATTTTTCAATGAAAATTTAAAAAAAGACGAGTAAAGAAAGTTAGTTTTAAAGAAAAGCCAGACTATTGGCCTCAAATTTATAATTAAAAATAAAATTAGGTCATACCACTTCGCAAATTAGCCGTTTATTTGACACGACACGCCCAGTCACAGCGTTATAATGAAGGAAACTCAGGGTAGATTACATGGCCAAAATTTGAGTCAATAAACGAAAGGATGTTTGAATAATGTGATACTTATTTCATTCAATACATATAATTTTACTTCCATTCAACACAAATTGACACACTCGCAGATATATGATTGTTTAATCATACACGTGTAGCTGTATCATACCTACTCCGGATATAATATTGCTCCGCCCAGTTATCGGGTCTTCTGTGGAAACAGATTTCGACTTGTTGCGGAATTACGTATTGCTTAGTATAAAACTCAACGTGTACTCTATATTTTTAAGATTGTCTAGCTTCGTCAACATTTCTAAATTAAATGAGGACATCGAACTTTTACAAATTTGGAACGCTAACCCAAATTTAGGATTTAATGTTTTGTGTATAGTCTGCATCATACATGTTCAAACAAGCGTGTCTTATTTGCTTAAGAAAGGCTAAAATAATTTTATTCAAACAGTTAATTGTCTCAATAAAATTATTTTAGCCTTTCTTAAGCAAATGAGACAAACGAGCGCAGAAGTACCGAAATTGCGGAATGCGCAGAAGCTTTACTAGCGTTGGCGAACGTTTTTTTACTTTGTCTTAAGTGTGCAAATATTAAACTGCGGATATAGTTTTTCGTTGTTTTTTTTTCTATATTACTCGTATTTCACTTTTGTCCTTCCCCTTCTGTTACTCAAAGGTTGACTGAAAGAGATCCCTGTTAAGGATAAGTCCGCCTTTGTAATTGTGCTCTTTTACTTTTACTTTCTCTTTTCTAACAATATGTATGTACAATAAATAAATTAATAAACGTCGTACTAAGGATGTCTCCTGTGAAGCTGGGCCGTGGTTGGGATATAATAGACAATATAATTGTTTCCAGGGCCAGTCTCCCCGTGCGTACAGCTCGTCTCCTCCAACGTTCGCGCACGCAGACGCCGTCCGACGCCGGCATCAGCGACGGCAGCACCTCGCCCGCCCCGGCCCCGTCCTCGCTGCTACAAGATGTCGTCGATATTAAGACTCTACTCTTACAACTCAAGCGAGTCCTACAGGAGGTCAGTTACGTAATAAGCTCTTACAGTGCGAGTACCCGGTGCTCGGAAGTCCGCACGTTTTCGTTCAGTGTGCTTAGTACGAGTTATTTAAACCTACTCGATCGCAATTTATATAGCACTAGAACAACGGTCACTAGATGTCGCTGTGGCAGCGTCATACAAGTCGGCGTTACGCTAATGCGATTGAGAAAGTTAAAAAAGTTCGCACTAAGAACACAGGTAACGACTTCATCCTTCATCACGGTCATAAAGGTCCGCTGGCTAGCGCTTTTGACAGACGAAATATTGAAAATTAAACGTGCTGCTGGGAAAGAACCGTTTTTATTTAACATGTCCCACGTTGGGCGCCAATTTAATATTACATTAGTTTACCTGGTTTACTACCTGGGATTGTTAAGGGTCTTTGTAGCAGGGTGTTACCTGAATGAACGCGATAATGTACGATTAAGGTTCGTGCGAGCGATAGCTTAGTTACCATAGAAACCCGATTAATGAACCGACCGTTATCAATATAGGTTATTACACATATTTATATTAGGTATATCTTATTGACCCTGATCTCATTGCCTAGATATTCCTAAAGGAGTTCAGTTACCTAGCATAGGTATCGAATTAACTGTAAATATTTGTAATATATCTCATTTACCCTTTATTTTCTCGAATCTCTCTCTCTCTCAAACCTTTAGCTTCGTACAGGTAGTGATTTTTTTTCTTAGAAATTAAATATGCATGATGTTTTTATGTATTTCATTTTTGTTCATTAACTTGCTTTTTGCTTTTCAAAATATTTCTTATGCATGTTTTCTAGAAATTTTAACACTACTTCTAATATATTAAGTATAAAAAATTACATAAATGAACTATGTCCAATGTTCTTTTCCTACGTAAAATATTATTTGTTTAATTTATCATGCGAAAATTGATGGCATTTGAATCAATTTCACACATTGCGCTCTTGCATATACAGTTGATACAATGTAACTTTACAAAGAACGATAATGTAGGAAAATGTTTATAAGAAGTAAAAAAGGTATAATATATAGGTTGCTCATTCAAATTTTCTAAAAATGTAACTATATATTACTAAAATGGCGTATCATGATAAGCGTGAAGTCCGACTCCGTATCTTAAATAAGACATTGACACAAATTGGATTTAGAACGAAGAAAACTTATTAGTTATTATGCCCGTACAAGTGCAGACAGCGTTAAGTTTTGCGTATCTAGAGATTTTACCTGAGTAGAGATCCGTTATTTGCCAGACGATAAAACCTCGTTTAAACGAAATAATACTGCATATTTTTAAATCTGTAAAACAAATTATTCGGACTGTTGTGGATTCCACCAAGTTTATCTCCCAAAGCTATTTAAAAAATTTGATATCTGATACGTATCATATTACATTTATTCATTATGAAACATAAAATCTTTACGGTCGTCGTTTAATGGTAAAATAATTAATATAAATTTGAAATAAACTTTGCTCCGAAACTTTCAATAAGTGATTAAAATTTGTAAATCTTCGTATATATAAAAGATAAATTATAAAGTACCTAGGTGATACGAGTCTTACTTGGTAATTTATTAACAAAATAAAAAAAAACAGACAGGTGGGGCACGATCCTAGGAATTTTCTCTTTTCTGGACCGCCCGTTCCCAAAATGAGCTACCATAACTTTACTATATGTAACAAAAATAATCTTTTGTATTCAATGTCAATTTTTAGCATTTTTTCAGTACCCGAAAACAGGGAAAAAACGACATTTTTTTAATGAAACCTACCTTGATCGATTACCTAATGATAATTGGAGATATATAGTATATAATCATTATAATCATTAATTACTTCGTTTTAAATTACAAATAACCGTTGACACAAACGAACCACCAACGATAGTCAAGGCTTCCAAAACTCAACACTCGTTAATTATTAGATTACCAATTCTAATTTCAAACTGAAAGTCGTTGGTCTTTATCTGTATTCTAATTAGAGAGCCATGAACTAAAAACTTTTGAAAAAGTGTTATGCTTGAATTTATCGTCGATGTTTGTTTTTTTTTTGTTCAACGTTAAGTATCAAACCTATTTTAGATGAAGAAGATTTAATGAATAACACGGTACGCTATTTATAAGAATTAAGGACTCTTAAATAAGAAAAGTGGTTATTTTCGTGATTAAACTAATGATGGTCTCATTTTTTAATTAAATACTTGTTTCATTCGTTATTTCATTTTAAATTTTTTAGTTAATTTAATTTATGATTAATATACTAAAGAGTATACGATTTACAATGACATACTATTACTAACTATTATTATACCTATATTATAATAGCAAGACTAATAAAACGCCGTGTGGTATCCGGGTGAATAGAATAGTACCATCCTCTTTTCTTACCGAGGTGTCGTAAAAGGCGACTAAGATAAGTTGACGTCAGCCAGGCGGCCGGTCATGAAATACGTAGCCAAATCCTGTGACACATGTTTATAACATGTTGTGCCGACCCCACTTAGAGTGGGATAAGGGCAGGAAGATAATGATGATTAGCAAGACTTTAATACAATAATCTAAACATCACTGTAGAATCTGTCCAGAGAATGAGTAGTCCTAACTCCTGGTCAAGTAACAAAGACTTTAATTAAAAAAATCTTTTCATAGCGCCGTACTATAAAGGGAGAATCTTAACATAATCAATAAGGTTTAAATAACCACAAACTCTAACTAAGACGTCGACTTAGTCACCTGTAAACATACTGGTATATCTAGATTGATAACTCTTTTACCAAACCATTACAGGTTTAGGGCATATTAACAGGTAGTCATTTAAAGTTACATTTACATATCAACGTTTACGTGTTTCATCATAGTTTTCACTGTCATTATAAAAAATGTCCGATATATTAACTATCATTACACATTATTTATGTTCATGTGGCATGCATTATCTTCTAATCAAGCGGAACTGCATAGTAAGTATATGTTGCGAACAGTTAATTTAACATGTTATGTTGGCTTAATTGAATAAGACAATAGCCTGAGATTTTACTGTTCCATGTATAATTATTGGGAAAAGAGAATTTGATTTCTAAACTTAATTAGTAAGCTTTAGTTTTCATTTCAAACATTGAAGAGTTAATAAAGTTTTTTTAATTTATTGAATTAGGCGTTACTTTGCGGAGGTCCATAATACAAAAGTAATGAGAATATTATTTTGCTATAATCAGCGATAAAAGAAAATATGTGTAATGCTAAATGTAGAATGTACTATTCGTTCTCATACCTGATACATGCAGAATTTCTAAGAACTCATGCACTACCCGACACCGATGGCTCAACAATCTATCTATCTATCTAATTTCGGGGACGCCTGTCGGTGCAGGACGGGTGATCAGCTCCTATTCCGGACTATTCCACCCATTTCCCCATGTTGGGACAAGGGTTTCACTGCTGTCCCGACAGTGTCACCTGCTCTAATCTACCCGTAGCTTTTACGAACCTGATAATATCCCTGAAGGAGATATTTGTCAGATCCTCAACTTCAATTTCATCCTTACCTAGTATCTCCCATCTTACCAGCGAGTACATAGGGCACTCAGCCATAAGGTGAAGACTCGTTTCTTCCTCTCCACACTCTGGGCACGCAGCATCTTCTGTTATTCTCATTATTGACAGGTGTCTGTTTAACAGGCAGTGCCCAGTTGTAATGCCTGTTACAATTGCTACATTTTCCCTGCTCTGAGACATCAGCTGTTTAGACTTCCTTGTATCAAACGATTTGAGAAACAACTTTGCTTGTCTGAGCATTGTGTTTCTCCATCTTTTGTTAGATTCTGTTTCTATTCTTTTTTCTATCACACACTTTATTATATTATGTGCGATTGGGAGGAAGGGTTCTGGTCCTACGAATGTTTGACTAGCTCCCTTTCTTGCCAATTCGTCAGCTTTTTCGTTCCCTGCATGGCCACAGTGTCCCGGAACCCATGCAATCGTTACTTCCCCCTTCTCAGCTAATTTGTTTAGTTCACGCTTACATTCCTTCACGATAGCTGAGGTTGTTTCTATGCGGTCAAGTGCTTTTAAAGCTGCTTGACTATCGCTATATATGACTATATTATGTTCTAATGCTATTTGTGATTCTTTGAGTTTCCTGGCACACTCCATGATAGCTATCATTTCGGCCTGGAAGACACTTGTATATTTACCCAGATTTAGGACCTGGTGTAAATCTGACGAGGTGCCGTAGACAATTCCAGCTCCCGACAGCTTCACGGATTCTCGTCTGGACCCGTCCGTGTAGCAGATGGTCTGACTCTTCGCGCTGTTTTCCACTTCCCAGTTTTCTTTTGCTCCTATGTGTATCCTATATTTTTTATCGAAGATTTTCTGTTTCTTGATCAAGTCACTTCTCCTGACGACCATAGACAGATTTTCTCCGTAAATCTTTTCTATATCCGTATGACCTTTATCTGTAAAGTTTCCTTTCCATTGTTGGAACACTTTCATCTTATACCATTGCTCTATGGCTTTTCTCTTAGCTGCTAGGTCTAGAGGATAGAGTCCCACCAGAACTTCTAGTGCAGCGGATGGGGTTGTTCTCACTGCGCCTGTGATCATTAGTGTTGCTATCCTCTGTATCTTCATTAAGTCCTTGCTGTTGACTCCGATGTTGGCTCTGTTCCACCAAATCGAAGCGCCGTACAGTATTCTGGGTAGAATGATAGCCGTATATATCCACTTGGTAATTTTTGGCTTCATACCCCAGGTTCTGCCCACCGCTCTTCTACATTGCATAAGTGCAATTTTTGCTTTGTTGCATTGTTCTTTGATGTGACTTCTAAACCTTAGGGTTTTGTCTAGCTTTATACCTAAGTACTTTATTTCCTTTATCAACTGTATTTCTACACCCTTTATGCTGAGTGGATTAAAGTTGGCTATTTTCCTTTTGTTTGTGAAAAGGACTAGTTTGGTTTTCGTCGGATTAAGGTTTAATCCCCTTTCCTGACACCATCTTAGTGTTTCTTTAATACTAGTACTCATTATGTTCCTTATAGTGCTCAGGTCTTTCCCTGTTACTAAAAGGACACCGTCATCTGAGTATGCTTGCATGTATGTCCTCATATCATTAATCTTCCTAACTAATGGATCTAGAAGAAGACACCACAGAAGAGGAGAGAGACACCCTCCCTGAGGAAATCCTCTCGTTGATTTTATTATGTGTGTAACTCCGCTTAGCTCCGCCGCGATTGAACGATGCTCTAGCATGTTCATTATCCAGCGTCCCACTTCATATGATATTCCTTCCCTACAGATTGAGTTTCTTATAGCATTGCGATTTGCTTTGTCAAAAGCACCTTCTACATCGAAGAAGCAACCTAATGCTATTTCTTTGTTACATAAGGTTCTTTCTATTCTTACCACTAAATTATGGAGAGCTGTTTCTGTTGATTTGCCCCCCATATATGCATGTTGATTTTCATGCAGTGGAAGATTGCTTTGTTCTATGTTAGTCCTTATGTGTCCTTCGATCACTTTTTCTAGTGTTTTTAGAATGAACGAGGACAAACTAATACACCGAAATGACTTCGGTTCCTGATAGGTTTTCTTTCCAGGTTTTGGAATGAACACCGCTTTTACTTTTCTCCAGCTCGTCGGGATATAGCCCCACGCCAAACTAGCATTGAAGAGTGCTAACATGTTTCCTTTAATATATTCATATGCTACCTGTAGCATTTTAGGGAATATTTCATCTGGACCAGCTGCTTTGTATGGTGCAAATGACTTGATACTCCACTTAATATGCTCTGCTGTTATGATATTTCCTGGGTCTGACCAGTGGTATCTGGTGCTTGGCGATATCATTTCCTCTTTAATTTCTTTGCATTCTGGAAAATGTGCTTCTGCCATTTTGGTTAGTATTATTTTGGGATCCGTAATTATTGTCTCATCCAATTTAATACTACCCAGTCTGCATGTTCTGTCTTTTGCCAGTATTCGCATTAGACGTGCTGCTTCAGGGTATTCTGTGACCCCGTTGCAATACACCTGCCAGCCATTTCTGGACTCTTTTCTGCACTTTTTACGGAATTCCGTCCTGTTCTTCCTATATTCTGCCCAGCTCAATTCATCCCCTTTCTTAAGGGCAATTCTTTGAGATTTGCGTACTTTTTTCCTGAGTTTTTTCAGTTCGTTGTTCCACCACGGTTGACCCGTACCTTGTGTGACCTCTCGTAGTGGACACGAACTGACAAAGGCATCTTATAATGCTGTGTTTAGTTCCAATGCGCCTTCCTCTAACTCGTCTATCGTGTTGTAGGAAGTGTATTTGGATCTCCATTCGCTCATTAAGGACTCAAAATTGTCCCAGTTGGTCTTCTTAGCATTTCTAATGCGCAATTTGCCAATTTTGCTGTTTATGTGAAAGGTGATTCTACGATGATCTGACAGCGAGTCGTTCAGATCCACCTTCCAATCTTTGATGTATTTGGCCATGCCTTCCGATGCTAGAGTAATATCTAACACTTCTTTTCTCGTTCTTGTAACGAACGTTGGTTCATTACCAATGTTCATTATCTCGAGATTGTTGCTTATGATAAATTCTAACAGTGCTTCTCCTTTCCTATTTGTGTCTGTACTACCCCACACCTCATTGTGCGAGTTAGCGTCACATCCTATTATAAAATAAATTTTCTTACCTTTGTATTTGTTAACGGTTTCTTCCAGTTCTCTAGTCGGTGGTGTGAAGTCGGTCTCACTAGGAATGTAGGCCGACATAAACGCCATCCTTAGTTTCTTTTCTTCATCTAGTGGAATCTAAGCTTCCACCGCTACTAAATCTCTGTAACATTCTAATTCAATTAGTCCTAAGTTTCTGATCCTGCTACTGGTATAGATACATGTTCTGGGGTCCGACTCACCATTGTTGTAATAGGTTAGGTCTCCCCCTAAACAACCCATACCAACCACACGCCCATTCACAGCGTATGGTTCTTGTAGCAGGGCCACATCTATTTGCTTGCTGATCACATATTCGCAGAGTTCGCTCATGGCTTCTCTACAGTGGTGCAAGTTTATCTGAAGAATCTTTAGTGTGTGTGTGGTGTGTTTTTGTGAGTGTTTATGTCTTTTGGGTGTACTTCCCATTAAGTGTATTGTGTTGTGTTTGTTTGTTCTTTTTCCCAATACATAATGATGCCCCGCACGCCTTCGAGCACCAGCTGTGAGGCAAGGCGCTCAAGAAGTGTACGAGGCATCAGTTATGTATCGGTACCTGTGATCGTTAGTGTGCCGTGGCGGTACCGGCATCTCCGACTATTCCCTGCACGGATGTCTTGGCGGGGGGGTACTAGGGGCCCCGCCTGACGCTCCGATTGCTGGTTTCGTCGTGTCCGCTGGTTCCAGCGCACGAGCAACACTGTTCTGTTCATGTGTATCTTGTTTGGGTTTGAGTTTTGGTTTCCAGTTCAAAAACCTAACCTGCACTTGTGTGGCTTGATAAAAGAGCCACACGAGACCCTCCCTAAAAAGTTCATTTATTTCCCGAGGGACCCCCACAATCAGACGCTCCCCCAGAGGGAGGGGCTCTCTGACGATGAGGCTCCACTCGGGGAGTCTCAATTCAGCTCTATTACGATTTTGACCCCTAAGCAGAAGGAGAGGATCAGCTGCTCTCCTAGTGCCTGGGATCCAAATTGCTACTCTACCTCTATCCCTTCTCATGACCTTGATCGAGATGCCGTTGTAGAGACCGAAGTCGCACCCGAGCAACCAATCCCTCGACTGCTCAGTAGCTGGTGTCACAAGGAAGAACCCTTCTGCCACCAGCCCCGAGGTCGCAAAGTTTAGCCTGGAGCTGTCGACTTCTTCTCTGACGGCATCCTCGACAAGGTCAGCTATTTTGTCTCTAATGTGTGTTGCTAAATCTTCATCGACCGGCAAACCATCTGCACGATGGATGGCCACAGCGAGATCACTCTGCTCCTTTGCAGTGCAACGTGGTCCCGCTGTAGCCCCCCAATTGCGACGCTTTGCCGGTCGCTGTTCGCTCGGTCCTTCTTCAGGGTCGGTGCCCTGCCTCTTCTTCTTCTGCGGTCTGGAGGTCTTCGCCTCCCCAGCCCTTGAAGAGGTTTCCCCCTCCATGGGCTGGGAAGTCGGAGGCGCGTCCGACACAGCTGACTGTCTTTTAAGTTTCTTTGCCCTATTCTTACGTTTTTTAGACGTCACCATCTTGAAATCGCCCTCACCCATACCCGAAGGCCCAGGCGTCGGCGACTTCAACAGGTCTTCTTCTTCCCTCAGATGGAGGGTTCTTGAAAGTTCATCGTGGAGATTCGCTGTCGAACCTCCAGGATGCTCTAAACCGGATTGCGAAAAATTGCCCCCCCCAGAATACGAGGGGCAGCCTGAGACTGATGCTTGGGCCGTAGCCCGAGCAGCAGTCTCAGGGAGGGATTCTCCAGCCGGGCTGGTACCCTCCTGGGGTAGATTATGCTTTTTTCCCGCGTCCATGTTTTTAAAGCAGGTGAGAGGATGTTTTTGGGGGAAGGATGGGACTGAAAGGATTAGGGGGTAAAGGAAGGGGATAGCGGACGTGCGTGATTGCGTGGGAAACCGGAACCCCGCACCGCCAGATCATACTTGCTATTGCAGCCTGAGGAATAAAAAAGTGTGAGCTCATTAGTGACTGCAACATTGCCCAGGGTGCACGGCGTGGACATGTATGATTCGACTTATGACAGTGCCCTGTAGCTCAGCTCACATACCTGAGCGTGGCAGCTGTCATCTACACCCCATGGCTCAACAATACACAAGCACTAGACACATTCACCACCACAATCTCAACAATTGTTTCGTCCCGTAACCGAAGCATCGTCAGGAGATAGACTCCACGACAAAATCGTAAAGCTAGTTAAAGTTTAGTTAAAGTTTATTTATTTCTTTATTGTACATACAAATTGTTAAGAAAGAGAAAAAAAAGTAAAATAGCATATGTACAAAGGCGGACTTATCCCTAAAAGGGATCTCTTCCAGCCAACCTTTGAGTAACAGAACAGTCTTTTTATAACCATAAAAATGGTTTAAGTCGTCTAACCTTAAAAGCTAGACATATGCTGTCGCGGACTTTTATTTAGAACTTTTTGAGGGGATCAATTTTGTAACACATGATTTTTGAATAACTTGCTGCTCTTCTTCTATTCATCTTAGCGTGTTGTTATATAGCCCTTAGCCTTCCTCGAAAAATGGACTATCTTACACTGAAAGAATTTTTCAAATCGGTCCAGCAGTTCCTGAGATTAGCGCGTTCCAACAATCAAACAAACAAACTTTTCAGCTTTATATATTGGTATAGATACGTGTGTTTTGTTAAGGTGTATAATAAAGTTCGATTAAAATCTAGAATATAATCCTGCTATACCTGAATGTATCACACCGCATAACATCAATGCATAACAAAGAAATGTAGCTTGTTAAACCTGTTTCCATATTTTTATGCGACTTGCAGTGCGTCAATGGATCAGAGGCTTTTTAGGGGCTGTCCACATATTGCGTCGTAGGAGCCATTCGCATGGACATTCAGTACGTTTCATAGGTTTGTTGACACGAATTGTTTAGCGGCAAGACTAGACTAGGTAGTAAATTGATGATTTTGATATTGGAATATTGGTCTCCTTAACTGATGGTTAACTGTTATCTTTAAAAAATTTCTAAATTTCTAAATAAATCTATCAATCAATCATACGGACAATTCCAAGATTTATATCTTGTCTAGAGATACTCGATAATCTTTAATATTTAAATGAGTTATCTTGTATGTATATATGTATATTTTCGGAATCATGGAAACGACTTTAACGATTTTCCTGAAATTCAGCATGCGGGAGGTTATGGGGGAGAAAAATCAATCTAGCGAGGTATTGTTTAAAAAAAATAGTTTTATCCTTGTGTTAGCTATTCCAATATTTGTCTATTCCCATCTTTTTATATTTGTCTATAACTACACCCAAAATGATAAAGGAGACTATGGAAAAGCAGAGAGGCGGCCATGCTTGCGCGAGCTGTCAGAAAGGAATATACGTAAAAGCGAGAGAACGACATTTTTATTAAACTGAATTGTATATATTATAAAGTGAAATAAAATAGTTGATACACAGCTGGCCGTATTTTACTATTACTGCTTATTAACAAGACCGAAGACGCACTTTCTAACACTTGGTTTTGGGCATTAAAAAAATACAAAAATTAACATTGAATGCATAAAACAGTATGTTTGCCGTAAATTGTCATGTGGGCGTAGCTTATTCGGCGAACGGGTGGTCTCGAGAAACGAAATTACCTAGGATCGAGCCCCACCTTGCAAATTATTTTTTCTTTTTTTATTTTGTAAAAAATTACCGAAAAAGGCTCGGTCAACCAGATAGATAGATAGATAGATAAACATCTTTATTGCACAAAATTACACTATAAATAAAAACATAAAAACAAATAACAGAAAACTAAATCTAATAATAATGTAAAGCGTGCAAGGGCGGTTATTATCACTAAGCAGTGATCTCTTCCAGACAACCCTTTTAAGCGAAGGTACTTATCATTAAATAAAATAATTATCATTAAACAAATATGCTTGATGATTATTATACCTAATAGTTTTTAAAGCCGCTGTAACGAATAAGAAGTTTCCTTAACGCAAACGCCATTAGCCATTAGCCTATAATATTAAACTGCATTGAGTGGGATGTACATTGCAAACTAAATTACGCAAAATTTATTTGACGCAAAATGTGAATAGAACAGAATTACTACACTGCCTTGATATTATAAATTCTAATTATGAATGCTGATTTTTTTGCTTCTATTGCACATTTGGTTTGTTTATGTTGTAATGTTTTATGTTTTCGTTGCATTGCCTTGTTTGCCGCACGCATCGCAGCCCGGGGAGGAGCATCATTCGATGAGTGTAAGTAATCGATTAAACAGCTTAAGAAAGATATTTCGTAATCAAACTCAAGATACTGCGGCATATTATACAGAGTATTTTGTCCGAATCCAGATCACTAAAAAATTGCGTTGTGCGTCTAATTGCCAGAGAATTAGTTATTTATAACTGTAACAACCAAAGTTGAAAGCAAATAGTCAAGTAACATATATAGCATTTATGCATAGAAAATTTTATCGCTATCATTTTATAACCTTCATCATCCTCCTGCCCTTATCCCATTCTAAGTGGGGTCGGCACAACATGTTTTAAACATGTTGTCACATGATTTGGCTAGGTATTTTACCTGCCTGACGTCAACTTACCTTAATCGCCGTTTACGACACCTCTGTAAGAAAGAGTGTGGTCCATTTTTCTCAGCCGGATACCACGCGGCGAGTCAACTTACCTTAGTCGCCTTCTACGACACCTCAATAAGAAAGAGGGTGGTCTATTCTATACAGCCGGATACCACACGGCGGTAATTTCATAACCTTATGAGCACAAAAATAGATGAATTTAATTTAGCTTTATTTGTAATGAGTATATATAGTGTTACCAGAAATTCTTTCAAAAGCACTAATAAAAAAAAATGACGCAGTAGTCGTTGCGTTACCAACTAATATGTAATATTGGGACACTATTTTGTTTCACAACATTGTTTCTGACTTAATAGGAAAATTTGTTTGCGTTTTTTTATATTTTATTAACATATTATATTCTAATAGAGCTTGACTTATACTTGGAAGGGAGGGAAATGCAAAAACTAAAGAACTGAAATTTGTTGTGATATATCGTTATCGCATGTAGCATTCGCTAAACGACACTATTTCTTATTGATGTGGGACCGGCCTTAAACGCCTGGATTCAGACCTTTAGAAGGGTCCATCTTTCTATCGTTTTTAAATTCTAAAAACTTTTAATCATAATGCTAAAAGCTAATATAGAGTGTAATATTTTGAATGTATAAAGTGTGTACTAAATCATATAGCACAGTTATGTGAACTTTTGCATACTGCCATACTTGCCATTTCAGTATGTAATCACTTAAAAATATAGTAGGATCTTTGTAGCTGCCTACCTTGCACATTATATTAAGAACGCGAAGCTAGTTTTTATAATTTAAATATTATAAATCTGTTTTTCTTAAATGGCCTAGTCTGGTTTGCTTTTTATAATTTATGCGACCTTACATGCATCCTTAATGACCAACATATTGGGAGCGAATTTTTATTTTGACCTCAAGCATGTATTTGTTGGTATTATAGCAGTCTTATATTTCTCTACTCCATATTGAATTTTATTATACATATAAACCTTCATCTTGAATCACTCTATCTATTAAAAAAACCGCATCAAAATCTGTTGCGTAGTTTTAAAGATTTAAGCATACATAGGGATATATGGACAAACAAAGAATGTGACTTTGTTTTATACTATTTAGCGATTATCCTTTTACAGCTCATTAAATAATTTTCGTCATATGTATTTTTAGCATATATTTTTGAAATTATTTTATCTGTAGTATGCAATATATATAACCTTTCCGTTATCATCATAAAAGAGTCATTAATCTATATATTGTACGTGAAGCATAAATTTTATATTGCCTTTTACCAAAATTACGCAGGTAGAGGAATATGAAATTTTATATATTATGTATTTATCGTTTCTTTAAAGAAGGAGTTCAGTATGCTAATATATTTTTTAACAATAAATAAAAAGATAATTGAACATACAACCATTCATTTCACACACGCACACTTACATATACTGTTTTATTTATAATTGAAGTCTGTGGTCAAATGCAAAAGAAATTAATATCTTTGTCTATATCTTATCTAAATTTTTCTCTAACATAATCATAATTATAATGATGAAGCATTACTGATGAATTTTAGCCAAATTGCGACTACTAGTCTTATTAATATGTTCGTCCTATATTACAGAGCGAAACTCTCGACCCGTTGCTAGCGGCGTGCGCGGAGAGCCCCGCGCGCGGCAACGGGCGCCGTCCCCCCGCCTCGCCGCTGCATCCCGATGCCTGCGCCGAAATGCGCCGACAGATAGTCTACCTTCAGGTAATAGCACCTGGTCACCTGGGTGATCGAACCTCGCTCGGTCTTTTTTTTGTGATATAAAAAATGCAATATAAAAATAAAAAAGAAAGAAAGGGCAGGTGATATCTGAGACTTGATATTTACTTTGACTTGGTATTGGTATTCACTTTTTTAGTCCGCTCGTTTCCCATTGAGCTATTTCTACCTTATAAATGACAACAAATACAAATGAACACAATTAATCTTTGTATTCTGTTTCTATTTTACCAGTTTTTTAGTGAATGAAAGAAGGGAATTTTTATTTAAGAAAACTAGCTAGATCGATTGATCGCCTCCGAAACTAGAGTAGGGAGGCCAGCCTAAAATAGGCCATATAACAATAAAGAGAAATAAGTAGAAAGCATATGATGGGGATCTATCTGTCTCTCTTTTTAATGTGTGATCAGACAAAGATGAAGTATACGAGTGTCATCTTCCCTCTCATTATTTATTATGTCACTACGCACTTTCATTAATAGACTAGGGGACTCTAGTATCAATAACTCTATACAAAATGCCCGACTAATTTAAACTGAGCTGCGTTCATTTGAAACACTAATTATACCGAGTCAATATGACATCAATCAACTGTAATTAAAAGCCACGCCCTAACGTCGTTTCTAAACGAAACTGTTTTAGAGTTAATTGACTACTTTATTAACATAATACTTGAAAGTGTAACAGAATGAGTTTATACTTAATATCACTTAACCGGATTACTTTTACAAGTTGAACTAGTTTTATAAAATGCCGATTATCAACTTTTCAACAGTCAACACCTGTCGTATTGATACAGATAATAATGTTTTGGATGCTTCCAAGATTTTAACTACTTATGTGGCCTTTTGGTACTTGTGTGCCAAAATAAATTCTCCCTAATTCTCGTAAGATCTTCTGTGGTCGATTTGTATAATAAAAAAGCTACTGTCAGAGACGTCAATATTCGCCACATCATGCCTTATATCTTCTCGATATTCTAGGATATGTATTAGGATGTTGAGAGGTGATAAAGCGTGGAAAGCCGTAGTCTCCTTCTGTGAAGCCATCATGGCCAGGAAGTAGACTGCTGAACGTAATCCCTCTCGCAAGCGGAAAAGAAAGGAGCCCTGCAAACCACTAATGGGACTAATGGGACATGTGGAACCACCATATAAATAAATAATATTTCCGACTAATGGAACCTCTGGAGTTGTTGTCATAGTGGGGGCTGTGGCCGTTCTTTTTGACCCCGAGAAAAACGGAGCTTGTCACGGTCACAAGTTTCGTACTACACTCGGAAGAGCACAATGTGCAAGCACTAAAAGCCACCGGTGCTGTTTGTCAGAGATACCGAGATATCGCGGCAAGTGCGGATGCTCACCATCGAAGGAGTTTAACTGAGTAGGAATCCCACATAACCAGATCTCAGTCCTAAGAGCTTCGGTATCTTTTAGAAGATTTGCTCCGCATAAAAGAAAAGGATATGTGATATATGCAATTTTGAATAATAATAGTAAGTAGTGAATAAAGAACCTGTGACTGCAAAACGGTGATACATTTCTCACTTTTGTTTACTATTTCCAGGGGGTCAGAGTAAGAGTTATACAGTCTCGCCATTTGGATGTCACAGCTTAAATAATTATTTATATAAATGGTTAAATTTGTAAGTCAATTTTTATTATTTGCCTTGGCAGGGTCAACTAGAGGAGCGCGACCGGCTGGTGAGGGTGCTGCAACAACAGATGCTGCGTATGGCGGAGAGCCACGAGCCACGCACCGACGAAACCTGCAACGTCGCCACGCAGACTGATAGGGTAAATGTACCAATTTATAACACTACCCGCGAATTTAATTTTTTATTTATTTATGTATTAAACTTTTCCATCGTACATCACAACAATTTACAGAAAACAACGTATAGCGAATTACTGGCCCACAAACTAAAATTTCCTGTGCGTCCCATAAGCCATAATAACATAAGCTAAAGTTATTTTCTAAGCTAACGTTCAAACGCTCATGAATTTATTGTTAGGTTTTAAATGAATTTAAAAAAATAATATTTATTACTAGCTATTCCCTTGACATCGTTTGCGTCGACTTTAGTATTAACATACCGTCGAGTTATGTAGTACCTATATAATATTGTTGGTTTTTTTTATCCCCGTAGGAGAAGAGTTTTTTTAAGCAAATGTAAAAGGTTTACAAGCTTGTTAGCTTGCACATAATGTATATATTCGCTCCGACAGACTGACAGACATTCGTATATTAATATGAATTTAAAATTTCATACACAATTGCTGAAATCGACTTTTAACATATAGGCGAAGCAACTAAGACTTTGTCTTCTGCTATGGAGTCACCATTAGAACACATTGAGGCTAAAACGTCCATTGGTACTTTAACTATGTAATTACAAAAATTTGTCAACTCTGACCCCCTTGTCGATTATATCTCCATTTAATAGTTACAATTATATCTGATGATGTTTTTCGATATTACAGTTGCGGCCACCAATCGGCACCACGCTAACGAGTTCTGAAAATTCCGGATTAGTGAGGTATTTTGATTTTACATTCTAACCCTACGAATATTGTATGTAATACGCTTGGGATACATCACGTAATTTTAAATTATATTTATTATTTATACTTGTAATCTAAAATGTTATTACTAGATATGTTATATTTTACCTTTTTATATCAGCCTTAGTGTGTATGCGTAAATCGAATTAGGAATGAAAGGAGTAACAAAAATAAATGAAAAAGATATATATTACTTGTAGTTACTTTATCATCTTTATTTATGTATTAATCTCTATTATACATTTTATTATACATAATATAGAACATTTCACACTTTAAATTAGCATTACAGATTAAATTCATAAAAGGTTTAAAAAAATAAAAAAATATCTTATTAGTCTTAGTTATTATTAGTCTTATAGTATATTAACTAAATATAAACATAAGTGTTGATAAATTACTAGCTTTAAAAAATGCTCATTATAATATAGGTACCTAACAATAGACAATAAAAAATATATGTATAGACAATAAAAAGAAATTTGCAACATATTCATGCAATTTACGAACATTTCTGATATTATTATAATTAGATATAGTATGTGTACACATTAAAATTTAATATAATAATATTTTGCAAATATTTAGAATAGGTAGCAAATAATATCAACCTTAGTAAGTCGATTTTATTTAAATGTACATATAAAAATACTTATTTGTTCCTTGTTTTAGGTTATACGTCGCATCCACACATTCAGTAAAGTCGTTACTACACACTTTACATACATCGTTGATCATATTTTACTCAAACTTGCCCTCTTATTCAGTAACGCAATTTAAAAATCAATGCAATTTGACTGCTCTAAATACGATTTCCCAAATCCAAGGCGCTGTAACCCGTATGCGAAATTCCAAATGGTTCATGGTTTTTAAGGAATACATGAGCAATAAAATGACATTTACACCAACTTCCATGTGTAGAGTCACTCTTACTTTAACACCATATTTTACTGGTATTTTCATTTGACATAACTCCATTCGTATTTACATATTTTTAACATATCATAAATGTGTATAATATCAAGTATATTAGCTACCTCTTTAGATATTCCTCTTATTGACTTTCCATTTTTCAGTACGTCCTTATTCCAAATTCTAATATTTTTTAAATTTATATTCAAAATTTCGAAAAGAGCAACCGCCGAGTTATTGCTGGCTCTTCTCGGTAGGAATGAGTTCTCGGAGTTGACGATTTAAAAGCACTTGTTAACAAGTTTACTTGAATAAAGAATAATTTGAATTTGATATAATGTTTGATTGATGATTTGTTTAAAATTAAGTTTGTGCTAATAACTATCAAAATAATGAGCAAATATCAAAAAAATAATGTTTGTGATATGTTCTTGTGTCCAAAATACAATAAATACAAAGAATATAAAGATGGTTATTTAAAATATGTATGGGCCTAATGGAACAAATAGAAACATTGCATATTAATTTAAAGATTCATGAATATAAATTACGAGAACAAAACTTTTATCTTAAAATTTATTTAATTTTAATTTAATAAATTTTAAAAATTAATACTTATTGGTACCTTTTTTTGAATTTTCACTTATAATATAAATATCACGGCCTAATGTTAGCAAAAATTACCATATTTTAAAAGTCACAGAGCAGAAATGTAGAAAGCAATATCAATTCACTTATATACAATACTAGTTGTCCAGCCACGCGTTGCTGTGGCACAGCCTGGTTTCGAACCCCCTTAGAAACAGAACTCAACAATTTAAAAAAATGCTCCGCGAACTTTACAGGATCACCCGCGGGGCTATTCTAAATTGTTTTTCTAGTTGAAAATTTCATTAAAATTGGTCCAGACACCGAGTCTATATAGGACATACAGAAAAACATTAATTTTTGTATGTAACAATAAACATATATTGAGGATTATTAGCACAAAAAATATTGCATTACGCTAGGCCAAAGTATTCCAGTCATAAATTGAACTCCATGCGCCTTATTCCCTCAGTCATGTTATAATCACGCTGTTCTAATTTCCTCACATGCTGCTTACCATTTAATTCGGATTTTGATATCAAAATGTTTGGATATTGATGGGACCAGTTTCCACTTGGGTGGTACGCGGGTTCGTCCGTCGGATCAGGTAGCGTGGATCGACTGCTTGCTAGCTCTTTGCCTCTTGTGCTCAATCAATGTATTGTGCTTGCTGCATCTTTTATACAAGAACTACGGAGACGTTTCACTGGCTGAATTGGATTTGGACGAATATTATCTCAGTTATCGAAATTAATAATTAAAAAAGCATGATTTTTGTCTGTGATTTAGTGATTTAACTTACCGGCCTAGCCTATGCCTTATACTTATTCAGATACTCAACTACAGAAATGAATTATATTTATTACATGCTTAGTGCGTAATAACAAAACTATTTCGTATAAACTATTAGCTATGCCTAATATTTACAAAGAAATCTATTTTACATATAGCTATTCTACTGCAACACTTTATACTAATCAATATTACAGACCTAAAATATTTTTTAGGTCTGTAATATTGATTATAATAATATATTTTATAATATAATAATAATTGATATAATAATATGTTTCATATTTGAACAATATTTTAATTAGATTGTTTACATAGTTCGTATTGAATATGTGTAATAACTGAAAATAAATCTTCATTTATTATAAGATTTATAATTGTTTAATGGTTAAATATTCTGATCCGCACAACAAAATAAACACACACACGCACACATGTTGAGTGATATCTGAGGCAGGGTTTTTGCACTTGATGTTATTTTACTTATTGAGTGTTGTGATTTGTCCGTAGACTGTGGTTTTCTTTTAGTATTTACAACTAATCTGTATTATACCTTGATTATGAGCGTTACCTATATGTTACACGCTGCCAAACCAGAACGTAAAGGTGAGGAAAATGATACTACTGAATCCAATCCAGTGAATCAAAAATTATTTAGAATAATTTGAATATTAATCTAGCTTCGTTCAAAAAACTTAAATTAATGTTTTACTACTCAATTATTACGCAATTTAAACAGTCATCATCATGATTCTGACTTTTTATTCATTTGATGAACATGATGTTTCATCGCTAGTTTTAAGTATTAAGGCTTTAACAAAAACTTTCCATATTTTAGAAGTTACAGAGCAGATTAAATCACATACCATATAGAAATTTCTCGAAATAACAAATGTATTGCACACATAGTATAATTTATTATTAACTTGTTTTTTTATGCGCAGTTGGAATGAACAAGCTAGTGGGAGGAAGCTGCCGTCGTATAGTGAAGCACAAAAGACAAAGAGGCCTGTCACCAATGGGACCGTGAAATGTCAGTGCGGTGCGAGGAAAGTGAACGGTTTGACGAATGACGACAACAGACTGACAGACAAACGAACGGACTCCGTACAGCTTAAGTCAAATAGTCGAGTCGGATCTAAATACCTTCAAGCCTTAGCGACCACAACGGAGAACAGAAGATACATCAGACGCGATTCATCTGTGGGCGAGAAATCCGATAGGAAGAATCTCTACACCACGCGATCAAGATCAATAGAGAACTTTCACAACCAGCACTATCTCTCGACTGAACCTTTGCTAGCTAAAACTGCTGTTATAGAAGAGACTTCGATCAAGCATCACACGTCGTATGGCGACTTGTATAACGGCAGAATCAGTAGCAAGGAAAGTGTTAACGGTAACAGACACAGTCCGAGTTTAAACGGTCAATCAACGGATACCGATTACAGTTCAGACGGGGGATACAAGTCCCTTCCATCGTCCATCAATTACAATGGCTGTTCTCCTAAGAAAGTAAGCGGCATACCACGGAGATCTATCGAACAGAAATTGGTTCCTCCGAAGCAGGTTAGAGCGAGCGCCATTTAAATTCACTTTCCTTGTAAAGGCATAAAATCGACTCATCGACTTCACCAGTGATGATACGCGTTAATAAACTTTTACAAATGAGAAACGAATGACGATGAAGTCGTTGGAATAATTGTGATGTTCGATGTTCACTGTGGGATTCTCGGGAATTTTATAGAATAACAAATATTAAATCGGTAGTGTTAAAAATACACATCCATGCTTGGTTTTGACGTTCCTAACAAATTGCTTTGGGTCTTTACCTGTTGTCCGAGTTTGGAGATTTCCAATAAATCCTTAGTATTCGTATTGTAACAAAGCGTTATGACCTCTCAGCGGTATCTTACAAATTATGATATATTCCTCGTAGTGAACGTTATAAACCAGCTATATTAATTAACAAACATTGGTTCGCTGCGATGAATGTTACTTTTTTTAAAGACGCGATATATAGTTCGGTTATTTCTGAAAATAGTTCTACAAATACGATATCATATAATCTTTGCTACTATTGTAAATTAGAAATCTCTCGGCCAATCAACGGTGTCATAAAGATTATTATGTAAAATCTGGACTAGTATCTTATAATTTTTGAATCATCTATCTATTGTCTTATAAACACGATGTTTAGCTTCTAATTACTTACTTATAAATCATGCAACTCATAGATTTATGTTTTAGTTACAGCTGAGTCTCATCTGCGTTAAAATTAAGTATGGAAGTGTTTTCATTTATACGTGTTAGATTCCCGAGTATCAAACACCGCTGTGCCATCTGCCATTGCCGCCACAGTTAACAAAACACCAGTGCTAGGCTTGACCGCATTTACATTGTTCGCGAGGCTTATATTAAGATTTTACTTTTTGGATGCCAAATTGTAATCAGTGTATATTTAAAATTTAGAATATTCATAATTGAATGTCCATTTTCGATGTTTGACGTGAAATGTTCACTATTTCGTTGCCGATTGCTTTGAGCAATTTATTTATATTCATTAAGCTACTATTTGACCCCTGCTGTACATTACAGTTAGCGGACATACTAGAACCGGGAGCTATATTTTGTAGATTTTAATTTACAAATTTGTATACAGGCTATAAAATGTTATCATAGATTTTCTATTGTAGACATACTACTAGATAATGCTGTAAGTTGTGATAAGAGTGGCTGTAAGAACTTCATTTTCGTCATCCTTACCCTTAATCTGTATATTGTCAAATAATTTAGCTGAAACTATTTATTCGTTATCCCAGTTAATGTTATTTAGACAAAAATAGGTATCAAATAGGTACAAACTTACACGCTTGTAAGGCATTTTTATATTCCCAATGTCATTTTGATAGCATTTGTCTAATGGATTTTAATGTTAAAATGTATTTTAGCGTTTGAGGTATAGTGAAATTGTAATCTTCCATAAAATTTTAACTTATAATAAATGATACTGATCGGAACTCTTGTAACAATTGTATTATTGGTTTGTCTTTCGATTATCTTATTGTTATAATTATTTTTATATCGAGACATGCGTAGATGGATTTTAAACATGGATTTGTGAATAGACATTTTATTTATTTTTACTTAAATATTTATGAAATTAATCAAATATTACATGAGTTTTGACCTTTCAAACCATTGAAAGATCGAAAATTATAATAATTTATTTATTTGATGTCACGTATTTTCTTATACATCAATGTAATTATTAAATATTTTATCAATTAAAAGAATTATTGAATAACTGCATTCTAATGCATTTAATTTAAAATAAACTGATGAAGTAATACTATATAAATGTGTTTCTGTATACTTATCTAAATTATATAACTTATTGACAGATAATTAATTTTTTTAAACCTGACTAAAAACACTCAAGAATTATTTAACTAAATTTTAATAAAGTAAAAATATCTGTAATAATCGCATTTTGCATATAAATAAATGGAACAATGAATTTTTTATTCTGTTTTATATATTTGCTTAAACCTTTGAATAACAATGCGTCCGTTATAATAATAAAATATTTTCTTAAACAACGTAGAAAAAATACACGATAAATGTATTTTACTTAGAATTAAAACAGTACTATTTGAGTTGAAATTAAAATGTGTGGATATCTAAATTTTTCATCATTTTAATACGTGACATATATGTATCCCTTTAAAAATACCAAGTTTTTAAAATAAATGAAACATAATGTATTCATTAACCACGATGATAAGTAACGATATGTAAATATTAGTCGAAACGGAACGTTGTTGACAGCTTATATAAATATTGCATTATGTGAATGAATTTGATCTGTTTTAAATTTCTTTATCGTTAACTCTAGCGATAAATGCTCCGAATTCGACTTTCAAACCCTCACTAAGTTTTAACCTAATACTCAAAAATGTTAAAACAAAAGTGAAAAAAAAACCTTTTAATGTTATATAAATATCGTGAATGAATTTGATCTATTTTTAAGTTCTAAATCGTTAACTCTAGCGATTATTGTTCCGAATTCGACTTTCAAACCTCCACAGAGTTTTAACCTAGCTCAAAAATGTTAAAACAAAAGTGAAAAATAAAAAAAAAACCTTTTAATGAGTTAATGCTATCAAACCTCTTACAATATTAAAGAAATTCTTAATTAGTTTTGAGTCGATACTTACGGATTTGGTGGGATGTATGATGTAATAAATAAGTGTTAAGGTAACCAGTGTTACAAGAGCTCTGGCAGATCGTAACCCAGCGAAATGCGAAAGCATAACATCCTATTGATACCTAATGTTATCATATACGTCATACATATGCATACTACTATGTACTTACGCTACTTATGTCGGTATATTGCGTAACATCGCTCCACTATTACTTAGTTTAATAAGATGCCCATTAGATTTAACAAATATATTAATAATTTAAAAATCAATATTTGTTCCAATAAATAATTTTAATTTTGCTTTTCTCTTTTTTTATTTAAACTCCTATAAATATAACCGAAAGAATTCTACAAATTATATACAGTAAATAAAGTAAATAAGTTATGACCTCATCATGTCTACAACTGACTGAAACCACAGTAAACTACAGTAAAATACAGGTGTTACATCTTTACCTTAAACAAAATCGCTGCGAAGCGTAAAATACAGGTGTTACCTTAAACAAAATTTATAGTTTAAATTTAAAAAATTATAAATTTTAGTTTACACGTAATTTATTTAATAAAGTATCAAACTAATATATACACTTAATTTATCATTGTAAGTAGGTATATCTAACAACGATATTTTTCCTTTACACGTATCCAATAAATAAGCATTTTCTAAAAAATCAACCCATTTAGTCTCTTCCAACAACTCAATGTGGCATTGACGATGACAAAAATCATTTATATTAAATTGATCGTCTACATGGTTGTATTTAAAACGGTGTAACATATATTCAAAACAGACACCTAAGTTCACGCATGATATAGCAAAAAGCTTGTTTTATATAAGCCGTATAATAAATTATAAATAAATATAAATATGGGACATTTACACACACGGTCGCCCGTCCCCAAAGTAACTTAGTCCTTGTGTTATGGGTGACGAACAACTGGTGAATGTATACTTATATAATTTCTAAATCCATACTTAAATACAAATATACACCCAGGCTCAAAGACCAACAAATTCATTTATAGAAAATGTTAGCCCTCGGCGGGAATCGAACCCGCGACCCGCGGAGCTGAAGGCAGGGTCACTACCCACTGCTCCAACGGGCCAGTCGCAATTGCATATAAAACTCATTACAAATTCAATTAATTATGACACCGGGAAATTATAATTAACGTTTGAACTACGTACTTACACGCCATTACATTACCATGCATGCAACACGCACTTTACCTCACGTTTAATTACAGTGAGCATGAAGAAATATGTAGTGAGATAGTAAAAACCAAGCTATATAGCACACAACCTAGTCTATCTCTGTTCACCCGCTAACCTTGTTTGCTAAACCTGAAGAGGAATCGATGAGAACCTGGTGACAGATTAATAGCAATAGCCATTCATATTCCTTGACCCAAATACGACTCGGCCACCAACATTGCTATCAGTGCGTTTTTTCACTGGCCCGTTGGCGTAGTGGGTAGTGATCCTACCTTCAACTCCGCAGGTCGCGGGTACGATTCCCGCCGAGGACCAACATGTTCAATAAATGAATTTGTTGGTCTTTGAGCCTGGGTGTATATTTGTATTTAAGTTTGTATTTAATAAATATATAAGTATATATTCACCAGCTGTCTGTCAACCATAACACAAGTATTAAGTTACTTACTTTGGGGACGGACGACCGTGTGTGTGTCCCACATATTTATTTATTTATTTTTCATAATCAACAGGACCACCAAGCCTTTTGTCCCTAATGTGTTATGTATAGAAAATAAGCTTTTTTCATTAATCACCCGATGATGATGACTAAAGCTCATGTTTGAATTAAAAGTTTATTAATATACTTTAAAATACAGTAGCACCGTTGTGTAAAAAATTCCATTTATATGGGTAGGCGTTATTTTACCAAATTCCAAAGTATTATTTTGCTATAATCTTCGTTTAAATAAAAAATTCCCATATATTTATTATTTATATGACTATGTATGATTGAAAATAGTAAGAAATTATATTAATTTTTACTAAAAAAAAATGGTAATTCGGACAATCTAAAATTAATAAAATGATTCTATGAGTGGAATAGATCAACCTCATTTCTTACCGAGGTGTCGTAAAATACGACAGAGGTAAGTTGACGTCACGCAGGCGGCCGGTCGTATAAACGCAGCCAAATCACGTGACAGCATGATTATAGCATGTTGTGCCGACCCCACTTAGAGTGGGATAAGGACAGGGAGATGATGATGACATTACAAAATACTTTTTCTTTTAGCCACCTAAAAAGGTCTTACTTCTAGAGTATGTAAAATTAGTCATTCAATAGTTTTCATGTATGTACATTGGGATTCTAATTACAATACTAATAGTGCCTTTAATATTGATTCTATAATTGAATAATTAACTAATGAGCTAATAAAATTATCAGAAATGGTATTTCGGGTACCATCAATGGTGGATCTAAAAGTTGGCGTCGCGTCATAAGTCGCGTTGGGGTTCACTGACGATCTTGAACCTTGGACAAGCTATGATAAGCTCTGCATACACGAAGAGCGGCGGCCGGTCACTCTGCTATCGGCGCGCGGTCGTTCAACACGGCCATACTAGGAGACGCAACACGTTCTAAACAGAATATATTTGTATATACCATGTGTAGAGTGTCATAATTCAAATATTACGTGAAAGTACCGCTAATTTTCACTAAGACGTCGGATGTTTGGCTATTTGAAGGTAGGTGTAAAGTTATATTCCATAAAGTCAACACAATTACAAGAGATAGCATAGTGAAAGTAAAAACTGTCTAAACTATGAACATCTGTCATTTACTATATATAAGTTTTGTCAGTGCAGAATACGATAATAATTTTGCTTATTTGCTCTAAGTAACACATAAAGAATAATTTTTGACTAATAAAATAGATCGTTTGCTAAATAATTAAAATTAGATGAGTAATTAATAGGTTGTTTTAAATAATTCTGTTTTTTTGTAAATATTGTTTAGATGCAATATTATATAAAAAAGATACGATAAATTAATATAATTTCTCGTTCGTTAAAGAAAAACGGGAATATTTTTATTCTATTTACCCCGATTTATCTTAAAGTGTGGCCCAAGCTTTAATTGTGCCAAATTTGTGTAACAGAATCCCGTACGGATGAGTACTAATCAACCACCCCAGATTACTAATGGACGACCACTTATGGGGATAAGTCTTTTAAAGGGATTTCTACACCATACAATCTTGTAACGTTGGGTCCAGCTATTCTCTATAAACATTTTGAGGTTGTATATTCATCTAGGGCACGGAACATCACTTCGATGCATTTTTCCCGTACCGTTACCGGGATACCGGTTCCCCATTCTACTACTTTAGTGCAGGGCTTCTTAAACTTTTTTATATAGCGACCCCCTTCAAGCTTAGGAAATTTTAAACGACCCCCTCCTCCATATAATGAAATATATATTAACCGTAGATGTAGATGTAATATCGCACTATTTTACAATGTAAATAACAGTTTTGCATTGCCACTTTTTTCAAAAAATAGTTATAATAAAACTACAATAGTATTTTGTATGATTTTTATTTGTATTTATATTTGTACGTAGTGTGTATACTAATTTTAAAATTTTATTTATAATTGTTGTAAACTAACCGATCATAAATTTAACAAAATCTATTTAATTAAATTTTAATGAAAGGGGTAATGAAGGCACTTAGGAGGAGAAATATCAATAAATCTTTGTTAGAAAAGTTCTTTAAAGGACAGCTGCAGGCATGAAGTTGTATCAATAATGATTTAAAAGTATCAGATCTTTGCGACGCCCCTTTCAGTAGTCTCGCGACCCCCCTGTGGGTCGCGACCCACAGTTTAAGAAGCCCTGCTTTAGTGGGCCAACATCTTTTGGTGTTTATTATTATATGTCCTGACCATCGCCATTTCCGGTTTATTTTACGGTGAACTATGTTAGTTTGTTTGTTTAACGGTTCTGCATATTTAGCTGTTTTTAACATAGAACATGTAACTTTATTCTTCGGATGGCAATGAATTGCTGATTGTTCATACTCGTATAAATATCAGTTTAGCGCTGTAGATTAACAAATTTATTAACATATTAGTAGATTAACAAATTAAGAAAGAAATGACTTCATGGCAGTGTGGTGGAATAGAATAGACCACCCCCATTTCTTACCGAGGTGTCGTAAAGGCGACTAAGGTTGACGTCAGGCAGGTGGCCGTTCGTAAAATACCTAGCCAAATCATGTTACAACATGATTAATACATGTTATGCTGACCCCACTTAGAGTGGTATAAGGCAAGAGAATGATGAAATGACTTCATGGCAGCCGCAGTGTGGTATCCAGCAGAATAGAATAGACCACCCCCATTTTTTACCGAGCTGTCGTAAAAGGCGACTAAGGTAAGTTGACGTTAAGCAGACGGTCGTTCGTAAAATATCTAGCCAAATCATGTACAACATGATTAATACATGTTGTATTGACCCCACTTAGAGTGGTATAAGGCAAGAGAATGATGAAATTACTTCATGGCATATTCATCTCGCAGAGTCACTTTTATCAAATGAAACAGGTATACAAATATAATATAGATCGCTTAACGTAAATATTTACGTTCAGTTACTAATAGGGTTGCCACCTTTTTTTTGAAGAAAAATAGTATTTTTCTTTTTAAATCAAAAAAATATAGCTAGTTTTAGGAAATTCAGGAAAAAAAAATAGTACACATCTATTTTCAATCATTATTTATTTTTCCATGATTATTTATTATTACTTTTCGCTGGACAATGACTAAGGAGTTATAGTTACTAACTAAGCCCCGTAAATACATGAATGAGTTTCGTTCAAAAATTCCCTGCATTCCTGCACCCGCAGCACTGCATAGGGAATGTTTGATTCAAAAAAATCACAGTTGATTCAAAAGAAGCGCGACAATTGAATTAGCGATAAAAAATATAGTATTTTTCGTCCTATATTGTTTTCCTATAATATATAGTACAATTGACTAAAAAATAGTACGATACTATATAATAGGTATAGTACGGGTGGTACCTAGTTACTAAGTCGGTTTTATTTTACGATTGTGTTCATAAATTGTATGCAACAATGTACTATTGGCCAATACGGTTGCACTACAAACTAGTTTAGACTTAAATAGGCAATTACGGTAATCAGATTTTATAGCGCATAAAAAAATAATTTATGACATCCAATTTCACTTCGCTTTGCGAATTTTTTCGTCACGTCAGACATACTAATGCTAAACATACCTAATAAGTATTTAATATAATTACAATGTAACTAGTCATTAACCTTCTACCCTTATCCCACTCTAAGTGGGGTCGGCACAACATGTTATAAACACGTTGTCACATGATTTGGCTACGTATTGTACGACAGCCGCCTGCCTAACGTCAAATTACCTTAGTCGTATTTTATGACACCTCGGTAAGAAGGAGGGTGGTCTATTCTACTCTACTGGATACCAACGGCGGGTCGACTTACCTTAGTCGCCTTTTACTACACCTCGGTAAGATATGAGGGTGGCCTATTCTACTCAGTCGGATACTACACAGGGGGTAGACTTACCTTAGTCGCCTTTTACGACACCTCGGTAAGAAATGGTCTTTTCTACTCAGTCGGATACAGACAAATTACAGTGTAACTTGTATTCATCGTTAAATGGACGTCAAATACTGATTTGGTAATTAACGTAGAAATTTGTAGACCAATTAGATTTTCTAAAGACGTAATATTATGCCGATTACATCCAGAGATTTAATACCTTTTTTAAGGTCTCCCAGGTCTGCGTATTAAAAATTCACCATTGAAAATGTCTTAAGACAACAACGCCTACGAGTTCTCCAAACGACCTTTTATGATGATAAAAAGTTTAACGGTAACTGACCCGTTGGCGTAGTGGGTAATGATCCTGCCTTCAGCTCCGCGGGTTCGATTCCCGCCGAAGGACATTTATAAACGAATTTGTTGGTTCTTCGAGCCTGGGTGTATATTTGTATTTAAGTATGTATTTAAACATTATATATGTATATAGTAGATTTTAAACTTTCGCGATTCATACTGATTATTATATAAACATACGGGTCACATCGCGTTATAATCGATTACCTTTATATAAGGTTCAACGTTTCGGCAGAGTTGCATCCACCGTGGTCACGAACTGACTGGAGCGCCGTGGCGTCTTCGTTCCCGAGTATTACAGTCATTATTTTGTTCATCTACCCTCACTTGAACCGCACAATGCATGTACAGTTGATCATTCATGAAACGTTGAACCTTATACAAAGGTAATCGATTATAACGCGATGTAACCCGTATGTTTATATAATAATCATATATGTATATATTCACCAATCTCTCACCCATAACACAAGTATTAAATTACTTACTTTGGGGACGGACGAACGTGTGTGTAGTGTCCCGTATATTTATTTATATTTATTTAACGGTGATTAAACGTACGAGTCACTAAGATTTGTCTATCTATCTATCTAATTTCGGGGACCCCCGTGCAGGACGGGTGGTCAGTTCCTATTTTGGACTATTCCACCCATTTCCCCAAAATTTGTCTAGTACATATCTTATTTCAACTAAACTTTAACAGTACACAGTAAATTAAATTTAAATGATAATTATTTACTAGAAATAATCGTAATATTTTTCGAATTTTAAACCCATATCAAATAGTCCATTGGTCTAAATTTTCCGTTGCAGAACACGTGTAACAAAGGCAAAAAAATAAACTTTGACATTTTTGAATCGATTATTGCAATCTAAAAAACATATTAAAACATAACAAACATATTAAACATTTAAACATTTTAAAACATATTATTTTAAAATCTGAGATAGCCCAGCGGTAACACCTTTCGACTCTTTCGAGGGCACGGGTTCAAACCCTGGGCAGGCACCAATGAGTTTCTATTAAAACTTATGTGTCTAATTGATAATTGCCATTTATCACAGGCATTTTGGTGAAGGAAAACATCGTGAAGAAACCTACATATCTACATATCTTTAGAAAATTCTGGGGATATTAGTAACTTAGCAATCCGCATTAGAGCAGTGTGGTAGGTCATAGCTCCAATCCTTCTCTCCAAAAACGGAGAGAGGAGGCCTATGCCCAGCTGTAGGATAGTAACACTCCGAATCCGGTATTTAAAACATAATATTTTAAAATCTAAAAATTGGTCACAAATTCATTATATATAACAAAATATGTCTATGAAAGATACCAACAGTATCTGTAGCTATCTCAGGGGTTGGACGGGGCATTGCCGCAGGGCCCCAAAGCTTAGGGCCATCTGTCGTACAAGCCCCCCTCCCTCTGATGTATGTTGATGTTATAAACATGCTGTAACATGATTTGGCTGCTTTTTTACGACCGGCCGCCTGCCTGACGTCAACTTACCTTTGTCGTATTTTACGACACCTCGGTAAAAAATGAGGTTTGTCTATTCTACTCAGCCGAATACCACACGGCGGGTCGACTTACCTTAGTCGCCTTATACGAAACCTCGCTAAGAATTGAGAGTGGTCTATTCTACTCAACCGGATACCACACGGCGGGTCGACTTACCTTAGTCGCTTTATACGACACCTCGGTAAAAAATGAGGTTGGTCTATTCTACTCAGCCGGAGACCACACGGCGGGTCGACTTACCTTAGTAGCTTCTGACTGCTAGATCCCTGCCCCTGCTGCGCAGGGCGCAGAGGGTCATGGCGGTCAGACTTGTGCGGGGCTACCGGACCATCTCCGGCGAGGCGGCCTGCGCCTTGGCCGGGTCCCCTCCATGGGACCTGGAGGCCAAGGTGCTAGCTCAGGCTTACCGCCGTAGAGTCGAAACCCGTTCACTGGGGGGAGACTCAGCGGCGGTAGAGGTGGACTGGCGGAGGGCAGCTCAGGAAGAGCTCCTCCGCCAATGGAGGCGGCGGCTGGAATCGCCCAGTGCAGGAGCCTGGACGATTTCGGCCATCCAGCCCATTCTCCAGGGCTGGGTCGCCAGGAGGCATGGGGTTCTCACCTTCCGCCTGACACAGGTGCTTTCCGGACATGGTTGTTTCGGGTGGTATCTGTGGAGGGTGGCCCAGCGCGAAGCGACTGGTGAGTGCCACGAGTGCGGCGCCGACTTTGACACGGCGCTGCACACGCTCGCAGACTGTCCAGCTTGGGCGGTTCAGCGGGCAGAACTCGTGGCACAGGTGGGGCACGATCTCTCCCTGCCCACTGTGGTTCGCGCCATGGTGGACAGGGAGCGATCGTGGGCAGCGATGGCCTCCTTCTGCGAGGACGTTATCTCGCGGAAGGAGGCGGCGGGGCGGATCCGGGAAGTCGAGTCCTTGGATCCAATCCGCCGCAGGCGAGCGGGGCGCAGGCGACTCGCCGAAGTCCGTCGCATGCCGCCCTAACGGGGACCTCCGAGCGATCCGAATGGGGTTTATCGGACGCTCGCTGGAGTTAGGTCCCCGAGGCGTTCGATGCATCTGGTGCTCCCGATGCATCGTCCAGCGGAGGGAGGGGCCACTTTTAGAGAGGCCCCGACCCAGAGGTGGCGCACTCTGGGGTACAGAGTTGCTGCTGGCGGGGATGGGGGGTAATGTCTTTATAGGTACCCTATCCCCGCCACCAGCAGCGTAGTGGAGCACACAGGTTATTTTAGTCGGTGCGAGTCCGACATAACCGCCGCCTGTCCCCATCGGGCGGCGGTACCCATAAGGGGTTTTTTCCTGTCTAAAAAAAAAAAAAAACCTTAGTAGCTTTATACGACACCTCGGTAAGAATTGATAGTGGTTTATTCTACTCAGCCGGATACCACACGGCTATCACTGATTAAATGACATAAGACATATTTAATGACATAATAATAATAATTCACATATAACGTTTATAATGTATCGTTAAATCTTGATTCAGAATCGCACAATAAAGATATCATCTAGATCGATTCTCGTCTGTCTACCGCTTACAAAAACATGGTGACCTCATGGCCACTAATACTGCCAATGCAAATAACCGAATGCAGGATCTATTTTCAGCGCATTGGAATAACAATATATTAAATTCTCTCATTTATTTTCATAATTAGTTGATTTCCTTGTGTCGTAACGTTACTAAAACTGAACAATTAAAAATAAACAATCTCTTAAGGAACCTTTTTACATACACTTTACTATAGAAATCATAACGTACTAAACCAAAGTAGCTGTGTGATCAAAAGATTGAATCTAAATAATGTCTAAGGTTTGAAAACCAAACAACTAACTATTGTTGCTTAATCACCAAGATTCAACGCAAGAGAAATCAACTAGGAACATACCCTAGTTATCCGAATTTATCCAAAGTAGACTGCTATAAAATCTTTATTAATTCTATTTAACAATAATTCAAATTCAAATTTCAAATTCAACATATTATTTATACAAGTGGACTGTAAACAACAGTTCTTTTGAATCGTCAAATGTTTTAAAGAAGCTACCACTGATTCGGAAGTGTGCACTGTGCTTCTGCCGAGATGAACCAGCAAGAAACTCGGCGGATTTTTCAAAAAAAAAAATTACAATTTGATGGTTACACGTAAATCGTTTTCGTAAACATCGTACCGTTACAAGTTACATCGTATCGTAAAAATTTTCATTGTTCCAAAATCCAATTAGATTATTTTGGAAAAAATCATTTTGTGTTAATCTGTCCTACTTGCCTTAGTTAGGCAAGTAAGTTGTTTCAACTAATATTGTTGGTTATAGTCTTTTTACAGAGTCCCTCTTTCTGGTGGGATCTCTAAAGCTCTTTTCACGACTCCGAGCATTCTTACAAGTTCCGTAATTAGGAAACAGGATTCGTATCTATATGTCATCACTGGCAACACCCACTGTGCGAAGACTTTGATCTCTATCAATTACAATAACTATAAATATATAGTTAAATATTTGTCACACAGAGTTAAAGGTTAGCGATTGTGGCTTATCGCGATAAATAGGTTGAATAGGCATTGATACACGCTCGTTGCAAGTTTATTGAATGCATAGTAAAACTTCTGCGATAGCGGCCGGCCGATAATATAAGTAGGTAATCTTCAGCCTTGACTTCTACCATTAAATAAATATACTTTTTAGAATGAGTAGTTAGGTGAGAAAGCTGGACTGTCATAAAGGTTGGAGGACTCAAATTCCAGGCAGGCATGGCAAAAGCTACAAGTTTTTTTATTTAGGTATTTTTATTTAGTCTGTAACTTATGGTGCAAAACTTAAGGTTTTTACAACAAGTTTAACCTGCAAATTCGCTCGGGAATATTTAAATATCTCACTCTCAATTATTTACATATTATTTGTGTTTTTCGCTTTCGTATTTTTTTATTATATGTTATTAGCTTACTTATTGTTCTAAATTTAGTCAAGTTTGCAGCGTATTATTCGTTACAGCATAACACGGTAACTAATTTCGAGTCTACAAATATCATCCTGCCAGAAGAATTCGAATTTCTTATTCACTCATTTCGAAAAGAAAGTAAAGGAATAAAAAATAAAAGTTCAATAAACGATTAGAATCTATAGCATTATATAGCTTAATTATTTAATTAGGCTCTACCATCTTTTATTACACGTGTTACTAAGATATCGCAATCATCGTTTGCTAAATCTTATTGACAACAAAGGTTAATAAACTTTCGAATTTATCTTCTATCGCGATAAAATAGTTTACAATATCCAATCAGCAGTTTTTGTCTATTTATTTTAACAAGTGAACAATTTACTAACTTTACTAAACATTATAAAAACCGTAGAGACTTGTGCTTAGTGCTAATGTCGTTCATTATACAGCATAATATATACTACAATATTAAACGGTTGTTTGGCATTTTTTATGTAAAGAAATTAGGCAAGTACCATGACATATTAAAAAAAATCAAGGTTGAGAAAGTATTCGTTTAATTTAAATGTGACATTTTTCGTTGTAATTGTGTTAACAAAATCCTGCGGTAGTAGTAAGACCAAGGTTTTTGTAGTGCAAATATCCATTATGAGTTTATTCTTAAAATATTAATATAATGTTTTAGTATCGCTCAACGATACGCTGTGGTAGAGTTTTGACTTTATACAGCATTTTTATAAGACTTGTTATCTCTAAAATTACGACTACATTTATTCCATTCGTCCGACTCTACTTTTGCGGAACTAAAAGATTACAATCTTTTAGTTCTGCAATAGTCTGTCCCTATGGTTTGAGCCCAGAAAATTATCATTACCATAAAATATCATTACCAACTATAGTGCTATAATTATATATTTGTTTTTGTTTTGTCATTAATCAATTACAGTATATGTATTCAAAATGAGACGAGAGAAGCTCGACCTACGCACGCGGTTGCGCGAGGAGCTCTATACATACTGTGCATTTTGTATAGCGGTCTCTGCACTGCCGGCGCTGGCTTTATCATACGTGGGTATGTAATTCGAATTTCAAATATTCTATATTCTAGTATTCTCTTATGTTATATTGCTGTTGGAACTGCAGTCACTAGATGTCGCTGTTGCAGCGTCGTACAAATTGGAGTAACGACAACGCGATCGAGTTGGTTAAAAAAGTCGCACAAAAGCACACAGTTATACTTTTTATTACAAAGTTCTTACGGGAACAAAAATATCAAACTTGATTAAAAATATCCCTAATGAGCTATTGTCTAGCTTAAAAAACGTACTATACTTATTTAATACCTAATTTAAATATATGAATAATTAATAAACTTTACAAACTATTTAATGATTTAATTTAATAACTGACAAAATAAACTGAAATAAACAAAACCACAAATATTATGAAATTATTTGTTTAACAAGCTGTGCCAATAATTTAGGTATCTTGTTTAGGTAGGCTCGCAAAAAGAAAACAGAATTGGCATAAATTATTTTGCTATGTTCACCAACAAAGTTAAAGCTATAAATAATATTTGTGTGCCAATTAACATATAAAATGATTACTAATTATTATCTATAGTTACAAAATGATGTCGTAATATATTATTCTTGATAACAGTTAAAAACGTTACATTGTTATTGCACGAAGTATTTTGGTTTATTATTATAACAACTTTCATCAGCAACTTATAGAAAAGGAGTTTAGTATATTATTTTGTAATGTATATAAAAACTTCTGAATATAGGACTAGTGAATGATGTTTAATAATATCTTAATCTGTGCTCGTATATAATAAAATCCAAAGCTAACTTTGTTAATTATGGGCCAACCGTTTAACTCACTCTTTCCCTGCGGTACTAGGACGCGAAGGTAGGACGAGAAAGAGGACTGTGTGCGGGCGGCGGCGGTAGGTAGGTGCGCTACCTCGCGCCTCTGTACCCCGCACACGAGGACTGAGTTAAACGGTTCGCCTATAGATAATAAGTTTATAAAATATACCAAAATGATTTTGTTATCAACCGTGTTAAATACAAACTTATTTCTTACATCTTAGCATTAATGGCTTTTGCATCGTTGGTACATGGGCTGGGTAAAGGCAAAAACATCGCCGATTAAGCATTAAATCTAGAGAGTAGTAAATTAATATTCTATTAGCATAAGAATAACATCATCTTAAATGAACTTCTTGTCTTAAGGTGAGAGTAGTGGATTGGGTAATTGCATTCCTTAGTTAGCTTTATCAAAATATTTATTATTTTGGATCATACAAGCATACAAATATATCGTGACATAAACTCGTTAGTTGCGTATGTTCCTATTTTTACTTCATATCTTAAAACGAACATTATTACTTTTTCAGTGGTACGAATAAGTAAACATTTATGGTTAAAGCTATTATCAAGTAGATACCCTAGTTTCGAGTTCATCAAAACTGACACAGTTAGATCGCTGTTGGACACACACAGGAACCAAGGCATTATCAATGTACTTTTATGTATAAAAGGTGAGTTAATCTTCATAGATTTCAAAAACCGTTCTTATTGGTTTTGCTATTGAAAGCTCGTATTTATACGATAGAGTCAAATAAACAATAAACAATTACGCAAACAGTTGCTAACATAATTAACTTTTGCCTAATTATCAACATAATTAAATTTAATTATTCGTAGGTACGTTAAATACCGAAGAGATAAGAAATGAACTAGTGCGACATGTGATAGATCGTCGAGATGACAGAGGAGAGTTGATGTTTCCTAGATTACGTCATTTGCTGGTATCGAGTTGGGGGAATTATGCTTGGGACGCCAATATAACATTCCGACTTGAAAACCATTTCGTCATGGCTAACGGAGTTTATCGAGGTCGTCCCGTATCTGACAGTAATATACAGGTAATAAAATTAGTAGATTGAAATAATCTTCCGCCTCATTAAATAAGTACTCACCTTCATTGCAGCTGAAACATGTTATTTTCCAGGATTATGTCAGCGAAATTATATCTAAATATTTTCCAAGCGACCAACCGCCGTGGCAGTATATATTAATCCCCTGCGTCTCCATTGAACCAAAATATTACATTTTAGTTCGAGTTCATCATCTGCTTCTTACTGGAAAAAAATCACTTAACATCGGTGATTTGTTGATGGTACAGAACATACCAAGTCAGATAGTCGAGCAGACGGAGTACAATCAACAAAGCCCATTGGCAAAGCTGTTTCCATCGCCCTCTGCGATACCGGAGCTTTGGGAGAAAGTGAATGAAAATTTGTCGAATATATGGAACGAATTCATATCCGAATATGACCCAACGGAGAGCCCACACTCGATGAAAAGTCTACCTGGAGTTTTTCATGTAGCAGGCATTGTTTTGATATCCGCTGCGAACGCTTTAAGGGAAGTGACTAAGAAGAGAACAGCAGAAAGAGATCGGCAGACTGAAATAATAGCTAAGGCATTTTTGTTTGCAGTTCAACGTGAATGCAAGAAAAGAAATTTAACTATTCCAAAAGTAAGTCTTCTGGTGTAGATATCTTTTTATAATACAATTTTCAATTTTGTTTTTAAAGTTTTATATAATTTCAGGTGATAATATCACCGTTTATAACATTCGATCCCCGAAAGTGGCCACGAAAAGTCTTTGGGGCTACATACAAAACAACAAAAGTTTTTCTGAAACTTCCAGTAACGATTAGGGATGAAATCATGGCATTAAATGATCTCCGAACGACGGGACAAGTAAGACAAATAAACACATTGACTTGGAAGTACGGAGATATTGGACAACTTTGTGTAAAAGCAACTGCAGAAGCGTGGCGAGGTCTCGTTGAGATGTATCGAGCTCCAGCAAATTTCTGGACGGACACTATACGTGCAGATGATGGGAAACGACATATTCTTCAAACTACTTCATTATGCGGAAGAAAGGTATTAATAATTTTTTGCCTATATTGTTTTCAGTCTCTGAGACTTCATATTGCTATTCCTTCACTAGCCAGAAGCCTTAGAATTGAACTGCAAATATTTATTCAAATGTATAAATCGTTTTTCTCTTGTTGTCTCCTACAAGAGAAAAAACGATTCTTGTAGTTATAAAAAATATAATCTAAGTGAATCTATTTTAAACATAAGCTCTCTAGCTGCTATTCTTTCAAAACTACGGAGGCCTGTTCCCTAGAGAGGCTAACAAACTGTTACTTATAGGTAGCTTCATGGTCGCGCCCAGTGTCCAGAGAAGGAATAGAACGCGCGGCTCGTGCGTTACAAGTTTCTTCTACAGACGTTGCGTTATTTGCCACCACTGAAGCCTTGCGCGCTTTCTTTGAACACACTCAGAATGAAGCACCTGACTCCATACTCATCACCGCTAGAGCTGCGTCAGAAGAATTCCTATATACATTTGCAGAGGGCAACGGGAAAAATTATAAAAAGTCGCAAACAGGAGGTAAATACATTAAATTTTATGTTAAACTATATTTTTAATAATCTACTGAGAACACAAGTTCAATTCAATTATTTGAAAGTATACCAATGTTTATTAGGGAAGCATGTCATGTCTCAGTTACCCTGATCTCATTTATCCGCGTTGCACCCTGATAATTTAGTCAGGCTGATAGACTAGCAATGATTTGGTACGCTAGACGTTAGGATACAAAATTATTTAAAAAAGGCGATTTACCGCCAGTAAGCAAATTCCCAGGGACCTGACTTATTAGCAGTACGAGATATTTGGCGTAAAATTCGCTTTGAAGAGATCAAGTCCTGTACAAAATGTATTCATTTAACAAACATAATTGACTTTCCACATGTCCCTGTTGATTTTGTTGTGTTTAGGAATGGTTTGTCTATCCCTGCCCGTCGGTGCCACTCCACGTCGTATTGCTGCGGTGATAGAAGAAGCTTGTACTCGGCAAGGTCCATTAGCAGCGGCCTGGGCAGCCCAAGCTCGCTGCGGAGCACTCACCAGGTCAGTGCCTTCGCCCCTCGCCAGACTAACTATGAACGTCTTGTCACGAAGATATGCTGTATCGTATGCTGAAATAAACGCTCCTGTGGAGTGTAGACCGCGGACGACGCTGTGGGGCAAGACTGTAGACTACGTGGTTTATTGGCGACCACCGCAGGCTAATATTAGTGAGTATTATTCAAATTCTTCATATTTCATCCATATTCATTCATAATTGCCACGCAAGAAGTCATGACAACTAAAAGATTAGAGTGCCTGATATATAGTGTTCACATAAAAAACCCTCATTTTTTAAATACCTACACTTTTATTATACACTAACCATTCATAAGGTAATTTATAAATACACTTGAGATTTATAAATACACAAAGAAATAAAAAGCTGCCATATCGTAGTGCATTAGATCCATATTTTTAGAAACCGAATTAATTCAGCTCTTCGTCTATTGTTTTTTTGCAATAAAAAAACAATTTCGTTCCATTCTATCAAAAACATTTGCATTCGTGAGAATCTAACACTCTTATCTTTGTGAACTTTAAAAATTAGAATTACAAGCATTTGAATTATCTAATACGAACCAAAATGTAGGTATTATAATTTCACTACTACAACTTAAGGAATTTTAAGCAACGTAAGGAAAGCAATTCTTTATCATCATCTTGCAATTCGACTTGCATTAAATTATGAACACCCAAGAATTATTTTAGCAACTAATAAACATTTGAATAGAATAGAATTTCTTTTCTACACACAGTACAGTTAGAGATAAAACATGGAGTTATTTTTTTTTTTGAAGTACGCAATAAATAACGATTAATTGTTGATAATTATCTTTACTTGTAATTTCAGGTATGTCACTTACCGTGATACAATACGCGGACAGCGTGCGTTTATCCGTGATGACGGATGCACGTTTAAGCCCAAACCACACAGTACCCGCCACTCGTTGGCCCGTCGTAGTAGAAAAACTTGTAGATAAAATAGATCAGGAAATAGCACGAATAGCTGCCCAAGGCGAATTACCTGCTAAAGGTATCTCACATATAACTCAAAGAAGTTCTGGTCAGGAGTTCCAACAAAGTAGTCAATATGAAAAGACTGAAGAAACTAGTCAAGCTTCTCTTCTACAAGCCAGTTCAACATTTAAAATAACTCCAGATCAACAAATTACTGAAAAATGAACTGAAATTATATTGTTGACACTAAATACTGTGAATTTTCAAGCTGCAGTCGGCTTTTAAATGTTTGGATGTAATGAAATATAATGACTACGACGAGCTAACCCTGCAGTAAATCAATCATAAATTATATAATAGTATATAATTGTATTGTTAACTATTTTATTCTTTTTATTACAGAATGAAAGGAAGACTCAATTTTTATATAACCTTAGTATTATTGTTTTATACATATACATAATTGTATTTGAATTGACTAAACTTGAATCCAAGTTTTTTTTATTATGATCTATTACGAAGGAGGTTCATTTCCTTATATTGCATTAGATATTTAATAATAAATGTGTGTATATTAGATTATTTTGTTATATTGAAATTAAGAAACGTTTACAAAAAACCTGCCTATGATTTTATTTGTAAATTTATAATCAAATCGCATATTATGAGGTTGACTGACGACCTCAAAAAGATCTAAGGTCCAAGTGAGTGTTTATTTATTTATTATTTATGTACCAAAAACCACCGCGTGGTACCCGGCTGAGTAGAATAAACCACCCTCATTTCTTACTGAGGTGTCGTAAAAGTCGAATAAGGTAAGTTGACCCACCGTATGGTATCCGGTAGAATAGAACAGACCGCCCTATTTCATACTGAGTTATTGTAAATGCGACTAAGGTAAGTTCACATCAGGCAACAGCCGGTTGTAAAATACATAGAAAAACCATGTGACAACATGTTGTGCTGACCCCACTTAGAGAGGGAAAGGGGCAGTAGGAGGATGATGTATCATGAAAATGTTATAAAAACATTATTAATAAAAAAGTACACAAAGGTCAACTTCTCTTTGACAGAGACCTCTACCAGCCAAGCTGCAAAAATAAGACAATTTTTAAGGCAGTTTTTGTAAAATATAACATAGAAACACAAATAACGTACAAAACATTTATTTATGATTTATGTCCTATTATTTAGATTTCTTTTTCTTTTTCTTGATTTCTGTATCATCTTTCCTTTTCTTATTCTTTTTCACGCTATCTGTGATATCAACTATTTCGACATCCATCGATTCTTGTTTATCCACTGATTCTTTTTCTTCCTCTTTAACATAACTTACACCGGGTATGAAAGGTGTAACTATTTGGAAAACAAGCTTCCTGTGTTGTAAATTGGAACTGTCAAGAGTTAGTCTAACTGTTAATTCATCGAACGTTTTGAGCACTGTGTCACCGCATATTTGAACGTTCTCCTGCAAGAAACACGAATTATACACTATTGAAGACACAAAATTCTTAAAAGCTACTAATATTCTTAAAGGCTACTAATATTCTTAAAGGCTACTAATATTCTTAAAGGCTACTAATATTCTTAAAGGATACTAATATTTCTTTTACTTTTTATATTAAATAAAAAAATAAAAGAAATATTAGTATCCCACAAGCAAATTATTATTATTGGACTTATAAAGAACGTTCCCTACGTCCAGGAATTTAATAAAAATAAGTAGATGTTATTTATTTATAGATATCATTTATTTTATGTTATGTATTATGTGTTATGAACCTTCTCTGAGATTATCTCTCAACATATTATAAAACAAAGTCCATATTTCCCTATGTACGCATAAAACTTTAAAACTACGCAAAAGATTTTGATGCGGTTTTTTTTAATAGATAGAGTGATTCCAGAGAAGGGTTTGTACGTATAATAACATTTAATACGGAGTAAAGAAATAGGCCGTGAGGACGCCGCGAAATCAAAACTACTGGATCGATTTTAATAATTTTTTTTCACTGAGTGACATGGGCTATATATTTTATACCCGTGCGAAGCAGGGGCAGGCCGCTAGTTATATATATTTTTTAATTAATTGAAGATACTTAAACGATTAAATTGGCGCAAACGAAATCGCAGTTTCCTCTAGATTTAATTTATAGGTACTCACCTCTTCGTTGTAAACAAATTTGTCTGACGGTAAGTACAGCGGCCGTTCGAGCCCGTACTTAGGTATTAACACTTGAAGCGCGTTTCGTTTTACGGCCAACACCACTGCGGCTTCAATTTCTTCGCGATTTTTGAATAGTATCTGAAATAAAAAATAATAATTTGCCAAAACACAACTTTTTTGAATTAGGTCACTTTAACTTTTACTAAGCTTGCGATTGTTAACATGGTTTAACCAGTGCATAATGTCTTTAGATAATTAACGTTTAAATAGTAAAACAAATTAAGTACGTCTTGTAAAAAAAGTAAAGTAGCGGACTATTACTCTCCTACTAATGGGAATAAGCCTCATTGTTGGATGGAAGCAATCTAGCCAAACTACACATTTTAATCGAATTTCACAAACAGCTTATCTGATATTATTTCTTGGTAGTTGTCCACTTTAATTTGACTTTATTGTAATGAATTATTAATATTAAAAAAGGCAGTATGAATTATTAATATTAAAAAGAAAAATCTATTATTTATTAATCGACAGTTAAGTCACATCCCTATCAGCCAGACATTTTTGATAGTTCCAACCCCGGCCAGACAAGCGTGGTACCGATGATACGACATTAAATAATTTCAATGCTCACTTGCAAGTAATACATTACTTTGGTATAATTCAATGTATTTAAATATAGAATTTAAGAAAAATATATATTCTAACAAACTAAATACGTTTAAATTACGAAACACGCTCATTCATCAGGGTTCACTCACCTTGTAGTGCGCGCGTACGGCGCTCGGTGTAGATATGACGATCGCCGCGAAGATCAAACGGACCGGTCAAATACAAAGGTCGCGGCGCGGTGACCGCAAGGCCAAGGCCATTTATACATTTTTGATACAGAGAAGTATAATATTGTTTATAGGGTTTATTTTTGTATGGCATGGTGCTATCGGTCATTGATCCATTCACATCATGAAGCTTAATTTTAAAATGAAAAATAATATCCTGTGGCTAAAGTACTTCATTGAATTAACTGATTTTTTTATGTAGGCTGCTAAGGTGCGTAGCTATCTAGGATTAAAATTGATGTCGTGTCGTCGGTACCACTTTGTATATAGGTAGGTGCGTGCGTGGGGAGCATGCTCCGAATTTGACTAATGCTGTTAGCCCTAATGGCTTTGACAGCGTCACCGATAAGACGGGCGAGCGCAGAAGCATCGTCGAAAAGAAATGGATGGTACAAGCGAGTGCATTATTAGCACCCGCCCTACAGGGGGCGTCGCCTTAAGGGTGTCTCCTGCGAGACCGAACCTCGGCTTAAGGCGGCGCGTTTTTGGAGGGCTGCATCTAATAATTGACTTGGAAGAAGTCAGCGTCACGCAAGCGGGACCTCGTCTTCGCCGGCGAAGACGCTATTTGTGTGAGTGTAGTATGTATATCTTGTTGGATGCTGTAATAGCATCGTCAGGGTCGTTAAGGAAGCTCTTCGGGCGCCTGTGAATCTTGTTGGGGTAGTAGCATGTGCTGACAAACTTTCACCTTTTATAAAATGACGAAGGTCTAGGGTTCACGGGCTCTCGCTCTATAGCGAGATATATAGTATATATAGTATAGTAATAAAAAGAATAGAAACAGAATCGAACAAAAGATGGAGAAACACAATGCTCAGACAAGCGAAGTTGTTTCTCAAATCGTTTGATACAAGGAAGTCTAAACAGCTGATGTCTCAGAGCAGGGAAAATGTAGCAATTGTAACAGGCATTACAACCGGGCACTGCCTGTTAAACAGACACCTGTCAATAATGAGAATAACAGAAGATGCTGCGTGCCCAGAGTGTGGAGAGGAAGAAACGAGTCTTCACCTTATGGCTGAGTGCCCTATGTACTCGCTGGTAAGATGGGAGATACTAGGTAAGGATGAAATTGAAGTTGAGGATCTGACAAATACATATCTCCTTCAGGGATATTATCAGGTTCGTAAAAGCTACGGGTAGATTAGAGCAGGTGACACTGTCGGGACAGCAGTGAAACGCTTGTCCCAACATGGGGAAATGGGTGGAATAGTCCGGAATAGGAGCTGACCACCCGCCCTGCACCGACAGGCGTCTCCGAAATTAGATAGATAGATAAATAGATAGATAGTATAGTAATGTAAAGGTTGCAGTTACGTGTGTGTTGAGAGCGACGGAGGCCCGGCCCGCGTACTGCGCCTGCCGGTGCCGGTAGTTCAGGTTGTCGCAGAGCGCGTCCGCGTGCTTGGTGTCGAGCAGCGCCGCGTGCGTGGCGTCCGCGCCGATACACGCCGCCAGCAGACGGTGCACTATCACGTCCGCGTACCTGGGAACGAACAGTAAAAAAAAGTAAAAGTAAGTAGCGTAGAAAAAGCAGTTGTGGTACACACAATAGACTGACAAAACGATGCAAGAGACTTTTAAATCTTCAAGTAGCGGTAGTAAGTAACGGCCTGTTGCAATCCTACTGCTCAGAATAGGCCTCTTCTCTCCGTTTTTGGAGAAAAGGTTTGGAGCTAAGACCTACCACGCTGCTCCAATGCGGATTGGTAGGTTACACATATCCCTAGGATTCTCTAGAGATATGCAGGTTTCCTCACGATGTTTTCCTTCACCGAAAAGCGTGTGATAAATTGCAATTATCAATTAGACACATAAGTTTTAATAGAAAAACTCATTGGTGTCTGCCCGGGTTTGAACCCATGATCGTCTCTAGAGATTCACACGGTCGCACCGCTAGGCCATCACAGCTAAGGCTTTCAAATTCAAAAATAAATAAATAAATATATGGAACACTTACACACACGGTCGTCTGTCCCTAAAGTAACTTAATACTTGTGTTATGGTAGACAGACAACTGGTGAATATATACTTATATATTTATTAAATACAAATATACACCCAGATTCGAAGACCAACAAATTCATGGCAGGAATCGAACCCGCGACCCGTGGAGCTGAAGCTGGGTCACTACCCACTGCACCAACGGGCCAGCCAAAAAATATTCTAACTGTTGCGTATATTGTGATAATTACGCGTTAAATACGCTTAGTTAACACAAACCCAAAATTAATAATTATGAGCCCATGAGCTTCACTCAACGGTTAATACTTATAACTTCTAAGTCTAAGTATTTATCATAGAAATTATCAAGTGAGAAATACCCGCGTATAAGTTTGGAAAAATATAAGGTGGAAAATACTCGTGTGTAGAGAAACTTGGATGACTCATTCTTGCCGATCAGTTATGCCTACTCAAGAAAAGTAAATATCTACCAGGTATACAAGCTTGAATTCCCATTTTTTTTCGAGAAAAATACATTTTTTTTCATAGGAAGGAAAAAGATAACTTTATTCAAAATATTGGCAATTGCTATCTGCACATTTTTGTCATCTCTCAGGTATTGTATGAATAACATACCAAAAAAAATTCATTTTTCGAGGCAAACCAATCATCGAGCCAATTTTGGGCTTCTTTGGACTGTTGCTCAGCGAGCAAATGGCACACCGACGAATACAGATAATAGTCGGATGGGGCCAAGTCTGATGAATAAGCGGTATTCAAATTCAAAATATTCTTTATTCAAATAAACTTGTTAACAAGTGCTTTTGAATCGTCAACTCTACGGTTCGGAAAGCTGTTCCTAACGAGAAGAGCCAGCAAGAAACTCGACGGTTGCTCTTTTAAAAATATAAAAATTGCGAATCTACCGATATGTTCAGCGATGCATTCATTAAGTTTAAATTATTCTTAAGCTCCAGACATTGGAGCCTATAATATAACACTATATTTAGTTTAGTTTGTTTTAGTTAAGTGTTGTCCTTACATATGTGCATGCTGTGGCACCTAAAGGCAGTGCACTTAATGCCTTTTGTGGCGTATTTAGTTTATCCTAATGTTTTAATGTAACTGCCACTGGTTATTCCGAATAAATCAAATAAAATAATTCTTAATACTATTTACATTTAGTCGTTACTGTCTTGTACAGATTCAAAGAGAGCTACTTTACGGTAGTTTCTATAAATTAATAAAGTTTTAACTCACCTTCGTATCGGTGACGTGAAGTGTGTATAAATGGGGCATGCGAGTCCATAGTGGTAGAACTCGTCTTGAGTCCGGGTTCCGCTCGAGAAGTACACAGCCTGCTGCATACATCGCGTCGCCATTATACGCAAGAGCGTGTTAAAGTACGGCCGACCGGGTATGACCGCCTCGTTCAGGGATTTAGAGAATGCTTTGTTGGTCGAAACGTCTAATTCGAAACCCTGGAAAGATTACAAAATAGCTGTTATAGCCGGTTTTATCGTACATAATTTATAGAATTAGACGTTACTTTGGGGAGGTCCATAATACAAAAGTAATAAGTATATTATTTCCTATAATCCGCGATAAAACAAATAAAAAATAAATATATGGGACACTTACAAACACGGTCGTCAGTCCCCAAAGTAAGTAACTTAATAGTTGTGTTATGGGTGACAGACAACTGGTAAATATATACTTATATATTTTTAAATACATACTTAAATACAAATATACACAAAAAATATATGTAATGCTAAATGTAGAGTGTAGTATTCATTCTCATACCTGATACATGGAAAATTTGTAAGAACTCATGCACTACCCGACATCGATGACACAACAATATACAAGCACTGCACACATTCACCACCACAATCTCAACAATTGTTTCGCCCCCGTAACCGAAGCATCGTAAGGAGATAGACTCCACGACACAATCGCAAAGCTTTGCGATGTATGTATCAAGTATGATAATGAATAGTAAACTCTACATTTAGCATTACATATATTTTGTTTTATCGCGGATTATAGCAAAATAATATTCTTATTACTTTTGTCTTAGGTATATGTTAAACCGGTATATAAGTTTTATTGGGCCAAAAATTTGGAATGTTTTAATAAGTAATGATAAAAATTCTAATAAAAATTAGACGCTGCGCTATATAAAAAAAGAGACAAAAAGTCAATTTATATATTCTTAATATAAAACTTCCTTGTGACAAATTTATCAAGATTTGATTTAATTGTACCCGATGTTAAATATATACCGCATGTATAAATAGCAAAATCATACATAAAAAATATTTTTTATTATTATGAAATTCCGCAAACTAACGCCTAATTATATAATTGAAATAAATAAATAATAGACAATTTGAAAAAATTGTGTGGTTATGCATTCATTCCAAAATGTCCATGTTATATATGCACTTTATAAAATGCTAGAATCCTAGTGGTAAATTAATTAAATCCGACATGTAAATGTTAATAAGATATAACTACAACTTCTTATATTTTAATGATTGTTTTTAAAAATGTATACAATAATGTGATAAAACAGTCAACACATTAATAAATGTAAGAAGTTGAACTACAAGAGCTCAGAAAAGATCAACTCATTCTAAGATTAAATTGCGTTTCAGTTATTATGTGGGCCGATCCCGGCGGCACTGCAATGCCGGGCCGACCCGTGACGGAAGTGGAGCGAGCCCCGAACATCCCGTCGTAATACAAAAATCAGTTTAATATACTGGTCCCGCAATGCGGGAACTTTCAGATATTAAGCTGAAAAGAACAGATACTACACTTTTGATCTAAGCCAATAGGCCGAGAAGCGATAACCATATGTTACAAAGCTAGCCTAGTCACCAATCGAGAAAGAATCATCGTAGCGCGATACATAATTCGCAACGAAAGGTATAACGCCACCTATACTAAGAAGCTTGCACTACATATTAATACTAGTAGCGTCATCTGTATCAGATAACTTTTAAATTTTCGAGTAGATTTTATGATTTGATATGATGATTGATATGATATGATATTTCGTTTTATGATCTTAATTTTATTTTAATCGCCACAATCTTGTGAATGTATAAAAGAAAAATATGTATATATGTTCCTTATGAACTCCAAAACAGCACACAGGTGCAATGTACAGGTTGACCCAATGCTTAAAGTTTGGTAGCGATCGAAAAAAATATTTTTAAATTTCAACGACAGTTGTGTTTCGAGAAGTCATAACCACACAGAGCCACAACAACGCATGTACTTCATAGAAAATGTCAATTCACTATAACATAGGCATAGACCTTAATGATAAACAAAATTAGATTAATGTAACATTTCCAGCAATAGTTATTAATGCATTTTAAAATATATTTCACAATGTTAATTTACAATTTGAAAAACAAATCTACACAAACAAACAAACATATGTATCCTAAGTAATGTATTTATCTAATGTATGTAACCTATGGATGTATGAGTGTTGTAACTAACTCCACCTTACTCGTCTATAAAATATAATTTATAATACTTAACCACCGCTAGTGCGCTCGCACTCCAACAACGTAAAGCATAAAACCGCGCCGATGGCGCTAGCACTTTTAATATATATTGGCTCGTGATTCGTCTAACTGGCTAGGACCCGTACTACGTTGTGATTTGCAATAACTCAAATTCTTTTAGAGCGTCAGAGGCTATGTGTCCATCAACCCAAAGGAGTCAAATAAAACCTTAAATAGAATAAAATAATGTGATAATAATCACATTATACTTTTATCATAATATTTCAATATATCATATTCTTTAATATAGAACGAGCCGTCAGACCCTACATTCGTAGTTTGTATCGCTTTGCTCAACTGAGAGGTTCATTATCAAATATCATTTGTTAAAATATAAATAGTTGTTTGTCATCAGATTAGAGGCGTAAGGCAGACATAAATTAATATAAATTATTGAATATAAGTGTACGATACACGAACAGGTTTTATATTTATCTAATACAAGAACAGATTTTACATGTACTCTACATGAACAGACTTTATATGTCCAACAGATATAAATTCGTTACACGAACAGATTCTTATATGCCCAATACATGAACAGGTTACTATAAAATTTGATAAAAAAATGCGAGACATTCAGATAGTTGAATGTCTCGCGAATGTCTTATGTTACTTCATAGGATATGTTATAGCCAACAGAAAGATCACTCACTCGATCTTAATACCTAACCCTTAAACAACTCCGTAGAGAAGTTTGGAAATGTGGTATCTCTCTCCCATCTATTATATTCTTCCGATTTGGAAAAATATAAAAAGAGAGTGATAGTCAGTAGCTCCGCACCCGCTACCAACGGTGAGCTCCGTCCATAGGATATGAGCCCCCCCCCCCAAGGGGTACCTGTTTATAGTGCGCCTGCGGCGTATGATTATGGGATAAACCCATTATTGTCGGGAGTCAACAAAACCACAGTTGACGTATTAGGCATGAGTGCCTGGGTGTATAATAGAGGACCGAAGCCCATATAATAAATAGCCGGAGCTATAAAATATGGCATTAGCCAAAGGCACAAGGCCTGGTAAACTTTGATAATAAATTACCAATTCTTATATTCAGTAAGGCGCATGTCGCCTGCACACGTCGTAACGGTGCGTTCTATGGTAAAAACCACATACAGTATAATACGTATAATACGTATAAAGTCCACAAAGTGGAAACCCATCGAGATGGCAAACATGTTGCAAAGCAACTTGATTAGTTATAATATATACACCATATAGGCGTGTGTCCACCGAAGTGGATAGTATGTGTCCACCGAAGTGGAAGATGTGTATTGCAGAGCATTACATGAATGCCAATCACCCCCTATTCACCCAATACCATATAATGGAGTCACACATAGTGCACTCGCTTACGGTATGCGCCAAGCTCAACACGCCACCTCATACAACAAAAGGTAATTTATGTTTAACGCGGCAAGCCACGTAAGATGTATATGTATATGTGAAGATAAGGGAAATGCAGGCCACACTGTCTAAAGCTAGTCCGCAGTCTTATTAACAAAGACCCGACCAGCGGCTCTTATGCAATAATGCCATGCTATAATGGTCATTCGTGGTATCATTAACTAAGCTAAGGGGACGTCCTGAAAAGGACGAAACACCACACCCATCCGCTACTATGAACAGAGTCCATAGCGATCCATCACTGCCGCGGCGTATCACTTCAGCAACATAAAGTTAACTTCCGCAACGCCCAGCAACATTCAGCTGTGGTACCGTCACTATTGAAAGACTACGAACAACGTTTAGATGTCCGTTCGTCAAACAATAACATTTCAGCCACCACTGTACCGGCACTACTTCAAGCGGCCTATGCGTCCAAAGGTCGAGCAAGGCACACGGCAACGACCGAAATCACCACCGGCCTAACTAAACCCGTATCACAAAGGCACACGCCCAAAGTAACTCTGGTTGCGTCAAACCAAAGCCGAATAAAGGCACGCCGCAGCAACCGAAGTTAACTACGGGCCTATGTCCAACCCTAATAAGATGCAGCCTAGTGTAGCCTTTTGGGCCAGGCACACAGCAATGACCGAAATCACTGCCGGCCTAAACCTCAAGTCTCCCACCAGTACCCGCCAGAGCATGTTCGGTAGAGTGCCAACCACTACTCAGCAAAGTTGCCTTTACCAAGTATCATTCTGACACTTTAATCGTTCGAGGTGAGCTAAGCGATGTAACCATCGCTACACTCTTAATGGTCAAGTCACATTCACAGCCTTTCCAAAGATCGGCACGATCTTGCATCTTGAATCATTATACGAGAGCGGGCCTAGATGTGTATTTATTATTAATTATTATAAAAAATAGTCGAGTTAAAACTCAATTAATATCTTGTATCGCCCCAGTACACATCTACAATATCATTATAACAACATTTCATAAGCGACCTAACAGATCACTTCTGCGCTCTACGCTCCGCCCGCTCTCTCCATACTGTAGTACGGCGGATAACGTGACATTCGGTCAATATGACGAAAATTATACTTTTCTGAATTTGATGTTTTTTGAATAGAGCATCAATTATAGATGCGAAAAAACATTACTGCGTGACAAACAAACATTTATTTTTATACTTATAGATTTTTCTAAAATATTGAAATTTTAATAATTATTTATTTTTTAAAACTCGAATGTAGGGATGAGATCGTTACATTCAACCCCCTAAATTCTATGAAGTCCTATCGGAATAGAATTTACAATAGGAAATACTTACAGCATATGCTTACTTTTGAAATTGAATACTAAATTTAATTCTATGTTATTTAGAATCCCTGATTTGCCAAACTCCATATATTTATTTTAATAATTTTTCCAACAATTAGTTGAAAACTGGGTTTTACATATAATCAAATTATACATCAACCCCCCGCTTTTAAGACTTTTCGATTCTCTAATATTTTTATGAATTAGAATTACTTACAAACCCCAGACTAGTAACTACTGCCTTCTAGTGCTACCGTTTTGAGTTTTACTTTATTTGCCTTAGTTCCCTTTTTGATTAATATTTATCCATACCTCGATCATCGTTATGAATAGAAACATGGTCGACTCTCGGACTCCACAACCCCCAGACCTCAAGGATTTATTAGTTGTAATGGACACATAAGCCTCATCAGTCTCTCTCCATTTCACGGACAACAAATTGTAGGCTTACGCCTACTTAATAACTTTACACAAGCCGTATTGACCATCCTGGTCACGGCACCAAATTGTAACTAACTCCACCTTACTCGTCTATAAAATATAATTTATAATACTTAACCACCGCTAGTGCGCTCGCACTCCAACAACGTAAAGCATAAAACCGCGCCGATGGCGCTAGCACTTTTAATATATATTGGCTCGTGATTCGTCTAACTGGCTAGGACCCGTACTACGTTGTGATTTGCAATAACTCAAATTCTTTTAGAGCGTCAGAGGCTATGTGTCCATCAACCCAAAGGAGTCAAATAAAACCTTAAATAGAATAAAATAATGTGATAATAATCACATTATACTTTTATCATAATATTTCAATATATCATATTCTTTAATATAGAACGAGCCGTCAGACCCTACATTCGTAGTTTGTATCGCTTTGCTCAACTGAGAGGTTCATTATCAAATATCATTTGTTAAAATATAAATAGTTGTTTGTCATCAGATTAGAGGCGTAAGGCAGACATAAATTAATATAAATTATTGAATATAAGTGTACGATACACGAACAGGTTTTATATTTATCTAATACAAGAACAGATTTTACATGTACTCTACATGAACAGACTTTATATGTCCAACAGATATAAATTCGTTACACGAACAGATTCTTATATGCCCAATACATGAACAGGTTACTATAAAATTTGATAAAAAAATGCGAGACATTCAGATAGTTGAATGTCTCGCGAATGTCTTATGTTACTTCATAGGATATGTTATAGCCAACAGAAAGATCACTCACTCGATCTTAATACCTAACCCTTAAACAACTCCGTAGAGAAGTTTGGAAATGTGGTATCTCTCTCCCATCTATTATATTCTTCCGATTTGGAAAAATATAAAAAGAGAGTGATAGTCAGTAGCTCCGCACCCGCTACCAACGGTGAGCTCCGTCCATAGGATATGAGCCCCCCCCCCCAAGGGGTACCTGTTTATAGTGCGCCTGCGGCGTATGATTATGGGATAAACCCATTATTGTCGGGAGTCAACAAAACCACAGTTGACGTATTAGGCATGAGTGCCTGGGTGTATAATAGAGGACCGAAGCCCATATAATAAATAGCCGGAGCTATAAAATATGGCATTAGCCAAAGGCACAAGGCCTGGTAAACTTTGATAATAAATTACCAATTCTTATATTCAGTAAGGCGCATGTCGCCTGCACACGTCGTAACGGTGCGTTCTATGGTAAAAACCACATACAGTATAATACGTATAATACGTATAAAGTCCACAAAGTGGAAACCCATCGAGATGGCAAACATGTTGCAAAGCAACTTGATTAGTTATAATATATACACCATATAGGCGTGTGTCCACCGAAGTGGATAGTATGTGTCCACCGAAGTGGAAGATGTGTATTGCAGAGCATTACATGAATGCCAATCACCCCCTATTCACCCAATACCATATAATGGAGTCACACATAGTGCACTCGCTTACGGTATGCGCCAAGCTCAACACGCCACCTCATACAACAAAAGGTAATTTATGTTTAACGCGGCAAGCCACGTAAGATGTATATGTATATGTGAAGATAAGGGAAATGCAGGCCACACTGTCTAAAGCTAGTCCGCAGTCTTATTAACAAAGACCCGACCAGCGGCTCTTATGCAATAATGCCATGCTATAATGGTCATTCGTGGTATCATTAACTAAGCTAAGGGGACGTCCTGAAAAGGACGAAACACCACACCCATCCGCTACTATGAACAGAGTCCATAGCGATCCATCACTGCCGCGGCGTATCACTTCAGCAACATAAAGTTAACTTCCGCAACGCCCAGCAACATTCAGCTGTGGTACCGTCACTATTGAAAGACTACGAACAACGTTTAGATGTCCGTTCGTCAAACAATAACATTTCAGCCACCACTGTACCGGCACTACTTCAAGCGGCCTATGCGTCCAAAGGTCGAGCAAGGCACACGGCAACGACCGAAATCACCACCGGCCTAACTAAACCCGTATCACAAAGGCACACGCCCAAAGTAACTCTGGTTGCGTCAAACCAAAGCCGAATAAAGGCACGCCGCAGCAACCGAAGTTAACTACGGGCCTATGTCCAACCCTAATAAGATGCAGCCTAGTGTAGCCTTTTGGGCCAGGCACACAGCAATGACCGAAATCACTGCCGGCCTAAACCTCAAGTCTCCCACCAGTACCCGCCAGAGCATGTTCGGTAGAGTGCCAACCACTACTCAGCAAAGTTGCCTTTACCAAGTATCATTCTGACACTTTAATCGTTCGAGGTGAGCTAAGCGATGTAACCATCGCTACACTCTTAATGGTCAAGTCACATTCACAGCCTTTCCAAAGATCGGCACGATCTTGCATCTTGAATCATTATACGAGAGCGGGCCTAGATGTGTATTTATTATTAATTATTATAAAAAATAGTCGAGTTAAAACTAAATTAATATCTTGTATCGCCCCAGTACACATCTACAATATCATTATAACAACATTTCATAAGCGACCTAACAGATCACTTCTGCGCTCTACGCTCCGCCCGCTCTCTCCATACTGTAGTACGGCGGATAACGTGACATTCGGTCAATATGACGAAAATTATACTTTTCTGAATTTGATGTTTTTTGAATAGAGCATCAATTATAGATGCGAAAAAACATTACTGCGTGACAAACAAACATTTATTTTTATACTTATAGATTTTTCTAAAATATTGAAATTTTAATAATTATTTATTTTTTAAAACTCGAATGTAGGGATGAGATCGTTACAGTGTGTATCTAAACAAAAAAACTTAGAAAAAATCTTATAAAACAGTAGTAAGAACTTCTTACCTGTTGTCTAGCTGCTTTCAAAAATGTATGGAAATTCGCAGGCGGGGGTGCAGGATGTCTTCGAAGTAATGCACACTGTGGAAACTCTGCCGCCAAATGCTCTGCAACGCTCACATTCGCTAGTAACATAAACTCTTCTACCATAGAGTTCGTGTCTACGATCTTCTTTGCTTGCACTTCTATTGGATCATGTGTCTCCGAGTCCACCTGTATTAAAATTAAATCTAATTAAAAATCTTTTATAACTAATATCAAAAGAATTAATAGAGAAATAGTATGTACAGACATGTAACGTTACAAATTGGTACCAAACTCCTGTTCCTCAACACTGGTTTTCAATGGTTTCAATGGTTTTCAATTTTAATATATTTCCGCAAAAAAAAAATATCTATATTAATATGTACATTAAATAAGAAAATCTGTCTGTATGTTACGCTTTCATGTCTAATACGATGAAGCAATATTGATGAAATTTGTACACCAGGTTACATAATACATAAGATAAAAATTTTCAATTTTTCCGTAGGGACAGCAAAAAATCACAAATTGCAGTATTGAAGATACTTCAATCAGTACTTTAACGCTTAAGTTAGCATGACCGAAGTTACCAAAGGGTACCATTTGTCTACAATAAGAACGTAAATGATAATACATTATTGTATCCATCTTTGGAATAATATATTTTCAGTCCAGATATTAATCATTTATTATACAGGCTGGTACCCACCATACATCAATTTAATTCCAAATATTTACACACCTTAGCAACCTACATAAAAAAAATTCAGTTAATTCAGTGAAGTAATTTAGCCGCAGGAATTATTTTCAATAAAAAGATGATTTAGGTGAATGACCCTTACATTTTGTAATTTCGGTCAAGGTCATTCCATTTCGTATGTAATGCGTAACGTTGGCCAAGAGACCTAGACAAGTGCGAGGGAGACAGAACTATAATATTATTTTGTCCTGTTTTTTAGACATGCGCCGCGCCATTTTAGTCAACCATTAATTGCTAACCAGATCTCAATTAAATTACATTTATTTTTTTCGAAGCTACATTTATTTTGATTGAATTATGCCAAACTTATCTTTTACGTTTAAATGATCAGTGGATTCATTTAACGTTGTATCATCGGTACCGCTCTGTTTATATGTGACTAGTAATATCCCGTGGTTTCACCCGCATACATACCGATCTCATGTCAGTAGAAAGTCTACTAAGTCGGACTATAGATTTATTTTTGTTAAATATATCATCAATAGTTTTCGCAGCGCATGCGATGACAGATTTTTATGGCAATTTTTTTTGCACTTTATTTAATTTTTATTACGGATCCCTATTTTTTTATGTAATATATGTTACTCAGTAAAGATGCAGCTATCCAATGGTGAAATCAAATTTTTGAAATCGAAAATTTGAAATCGGTACAGAAGTTTTTGTGTGAAAACATTACATACAACAAACCATACATACAAATTCTTCATCTTTATAATTAGTATATATATTAAACTTTTATTTTTATTTATTTTAGAATCTTTTACACTCAAAGCATATTTTTTATTCAAACTCTTTTTTATTTTTTCTATCATCTGTTTTTATACTTACTTGAAACCTTATTTCGGGCGAGGCTAGTAGTAAAGCGCCGTTGTCCAATCTCTTCTGCTTTAGTTTCTTGGCAAGTGCGTTAAGAATACGTAGAGATGCCGCTATATCATCGTTCCTAGAACTTTCATCTATTGCTATTTGCGCTTCTTCGTAAGTCATGGCAGCGCGAGACTGAAATAATTTTTAAGGAATAATTTTATAGAGGAAATAACACCGTGTGGTATCCGGCTGAGTAGAATAGACCACCCTCATTTCATACCGGGGTGTCGTAAAAGGCGACTAAGGTAAGTTGACCCAACGCGTGGTATCCGGTTGAGTAGAATAGACCACCCTCATTTCTTACCGAGGTGTCGTAAAATGCGACTAAGGAAAGTTGACCCAACGCGTGGTATCCTGTTGAGTGGAATAGACCACCCTCTTTCTTACCGAGGTGTCGTAAAATACTATTAAGGTAAGGACCAGGCGGCTGGTCGTAAAATACGTAGCCAAATCATGTGACAACATGTTACAAAGATGTTGTCACATGGGCAGGAGGATTATAGGAAAAATAATGCTCTTTATTTTGTTTTTGTACTGCGTACACGAGGTGAATCATTTTATCGCCAAGGAACTATAAACAGTGGCAATATAGTATAGTGATAATCAAAGTTACACTAGGCCACTTTGGCCCTAATCAAACATTACTTTAACAAGAGCAAAATAAATTACTTTACCTTTATAACGCTCTTATGGAACTTGGTAGACAAGACGTTTGCATTTTCGTCAATTTCCCAGACGCAAGAAAACGCCAACCGCTCCTCACCACCGCGTAGAGAGCACAGATTAGAACTTAGCAGATCTGAAACGTTGTTTTGATAACTTTGTATATCAAAAATAATGAGAATTACTGTTTTACTATATATATATTACAGAAACTCTATGTAATCCTAATAATATAACGTTCATACTACGTCAAAATTCTAATCGCAGATTATACAATAGTGATCCAAAGTAACTTGCCTTCTATAGATGGCAAGTTACTTTGGATCACTATCAAGTTAATTCTTTGGATTAAGTTTTTCCCAAGCTTCCCATCGGCTCATCGCTTACTTAACAGTTGAAAAATAAGGATAACTTTTGTTTTCATGGAAAATTTTGTGTTATGACTTACCAGGCACCATATCTATTCTTTTGTCAACCAAGTAAACTGTAGTTGATCTCGATGCAGCCTCTTTATCTAGAGCGGTATTGGGCCTCACAAAGTACGTCACATCAGCAATATGGACTCCGACGTCATATTTCTTCAAGCCCTCTTTAGTCTTCTCTGGGAGAGGTCGCGCGTGCAAAGCATCATCGATATCGGTACAGCCGGGTGGGTCGACAGAGCACACGCATATCGAACGTAGATCGACGCGTTTTTCAATTTCCTGCAATAATATTATATATATTTAGCGTTGATTAAGTTAATTACAAAAACTTGTAGACAAGTGCTTATGAATCGTCAACGCTACTACTGGTTCAAAAATCTGCTCCTATCGAAAAGAGCCAGCAAGAACTTTTCAAACAATTCTTTTTTCACTTTCAAAAAAAACTGTAAAAAATTTTAGTTAGTTAAACTAGCTGAAGTCGTTTTTTCTAAATCCTACTTCCTACTAATATTATACATGCGAAAGTTTGTGAGTTTGGATGTATGTTTGTTACTCTTTTAAGGCGAATCCGCTGAACCAATATCGAAGAAATTTGGCACAACTATTCCTTATACACCAGGGTATATAAATTCTGTTAATTCTACAAAAATAGGATGACATTGAAAAGCGCCATCTATTATCGACCTACCACGCGACAACAGTACACGCGAAGGAATTGGCTTTTTTGCTAGGTTATGTCACTTTATTACCGTTTCTGGAATAGTCCAGTCATCTGGAGGCAGACAGGCGAGCACCGCTTCACTGAACCGTGCGTGAGGTACATCATGCTCTAATAATATCACTTCATTCTCCGCGTCTTTGTCACCTGAAGAAAAAACACCAATTTATTTATCAAATGAAATCAAATCAAAATAATCTTTATTCAAATAAGACAATAATCACAAGACGCCGCCAACGTCAATCGCAATGCATTCCGTTGCATTCGTGGAGCCTACCCTCCTGATGATGCCTCGGTTTCGGGCCGAAACGATCGTAGAGGTTGTGGTAGTTAGTGTGTGTAGCGCTTGTATGGAGTGGTGTTGGCGGCGTCTTGTGTGGCGGCTAGTCCTGCATGTATATGGTATGTGATTGTTGCCTGCTTCATACACTTAGCATTGCATGTATTCTCTTAACAAACATGGATTACAGCAAAATAATGTTATTGTATATTTTGTACTATAGAGTTAGAAAGTAACGCTTCCTTTTATAAATCATTTAAAACTGTAATGACTGTATAAAGCTGAAAGGATTTTCAAATCCAGTCATTTTTATCATCTAATAAACTTCAATTTTGTAATATGCTATACGTATAAGCTTATCTCTTATATTTAATTTAAACCTTTCTGTAGACTGGTCTAGTATGGATTGCAGAATTTTATTGTAGAAACGAATACGGCCGAATAATTGCTAACTCTGCTGCGCACAAGTATCATAAGCTTTTGTGATAACTCGTATATCTATGATATACATTGTCGGACCTAAAATGATTAACAGGAATAGGATAGAAATCTATTATCAACCTATCACGCGACAACAGTCCATGCAAACGAAGTTCCGCGTAAAGGCTAGGAAAAATAAATAACGCATTCTCGACATTTTAAATACCCTTTTAAAATTTCGGCGGTATTGTGGAACCTAATCGAGCTATTCAATATCAATTTTATAATCTCACTAGCAATCGCCAGCGGCTCCACCCGCGTGGAAAGATTAAAACCGTAATATAGTCTTTTGATAACCATAAAAATGGTTAAAGTGGATTAACCTTAAAAGCTAGACATATGCTGTCGCGGACTTTAATTTAGAACTTTTAGAGGGGAACAATTTTGTAATACATTTGTTTTGAATAACTATCACCGTTAACTCAGCACACACAAGTAAAGCTGTAAATTTTGCCATTTTTGTCCTATTTTTCATTGCAGCTCCTCTCCTACTCATCTTAGCGTGAAGTTATATATAGGCCTATAGCCTTCGATAAATGGACTATCTTACACTGAAAGAATTTCATATCGGTCCAGTAGTTCCTGAGATTAGCGCGTTCAAACAATCAAACTCTTCAGCTTTATATATTAGTATAGATTTATATTAACAAACTCAGTAGCAATACTATAAAGCCTACTTACCAATGGTTCCCAAAGATCGAACAAAATGGCCCAAAGGGTAGCGACTGTTCCTAGGCCAGGAATCCAAAGCTACTAAAATGCGCTGCGATACAAGAAGGTCGCTTTGACGTGTCTCTATCCGGACTCTGGGTATGCGTTTTTCTGCGGGCGTGAACAAGTGACGCGTCGCTCCTGTAATTAATATAAATAACATTAATAAAACATTTATTAACTTAAGATATCAAATAAAAGTTGAAATAATTCTTGTTTTAATACTATATTTAGTGGTTGGTACAACACGCGATGGCCAGTTTCCAAGCATGGCTGGATGTTTGCCCACTGAATATGAAATGCTATGTTTTATTTGTTTATCATCCAATAGGGGGCATAAACAACAATTGTATATTCTATTTATATTACGTTTCATTATTTCACAAGGAGTTGTGCGTATGTTTAAGAATTCTTAATTTTGTGGGTTCATTTAATATGTTACTTTTTTTTTATAAATTCGTATGCCTAATTATATTAATTATTTTATATAAAGTGCTATATGTATTAAAGATATAAATTTATTCGTAACTAGCTCTCCGGCCAAGCGTTGTTGTGGCTCAGTTTTGTTTCGAATTCCCCTCGAAATAAAACTCAATAGTTTAAAAAAATGCTCCAATCGCCACTAAATTTTACAGGATCACACGCTGGGTACCATTCTAAAGATTCACTAAAACCGGTCCAGCCGTTTGAGAGTCTATAAAGGGCATACAGACAAACATACTTTTTTATATATTTATATATTTCTATAATAAAGTCTGTTTATATATTTCTACTTTCTGCCTGCGACTTTGTCTAAGTATATTCAAACAAATATATCACATTGGAAAATAAGATATTTCTGCAACCCATTAGACATAAAAAATACGAGATCAAATTAATTCAATTATCTACATATGTTATCTCTAAGTTTTATACGTGGTTAAAAATTTACTGACTTAAGTCAGTAACCGAAACAATGGGAGCAACTTGTTTGTCACAGGCAAAAGACTCTTTTACTTTAATGACTCATGTTAATTTAATGTGGTGAAAGACTCTTTAACTTCGACTTATGTTAATTTAATAATAAGTTCCATTAAAACTTACCTGGAAACTTGCTAGGCATCAATATACCACAATACTGCCGCCATTTTCTCTTAATAATACCCACAACTTTTCCGGTCGGAGAGATGTCTTCTTTAGCAGCATCAGCATTGGTATTGAGCAATGTAGACTCCTCTTCAAGAAAATCACCAGGATCTTCAGCTTTATCTTCTAGAACGATATCACTTGGCTTTCTCCACTCTTCTTTTGGCAATAGTTCTATTGCTACTACGTCACCGTCAATCGCTCTGTTTATTCCTATATGCCCTTGTAGTAATATCTAAAATACAAACAGATAAAGACAAAGGGCATAATAATAGCTTGCTATAATCCATAGGCGAAGACAAAGGTCATAATATAATCGGTACAGGAGGGCTCAGCTCAGTCAGCTCCTCTGGAGTATTCCACTCATTTTCTCATGTCATCAGAAAAAACGCATATCATTATTAACCAACCAAATTACAATGAATCAAAAGTCCAATAAAACACATTTCCTATGGTAACTTTTAAACTTACAGGTTTCTCATAACCACTAATAGTAGCTGTTCCTTCTAAGAAGTTATCTCTGGATGCATGAAATGTTCCTTGGTGTAACACTCCATTCCTGATACCTGCATGGATCTGACTCGGCGTCAAATGTGCTGGGTACAAAGCATCTTTTGCATAACTTTCAGGTAGCACATTTTTGGAAAGTTTGTCAGCAAGGCCCACAAAACCGTTTATGTTTTCTATGTACTCCTTTACTGAAACAAACAGTTGTATATTAATTTTAACTTTGATTTACCTATATAATGATTGGATGGATGTATGGCTAGGAGGAGGCCGAAAAAGAGATGGATGGATTGTGTGAAAAATGATATGCATGTTAAAGGAGTGGCACCAGAGTTGACAAATGATAGATGAGAATGGAAGAAGAAGACATATTGTGCCGACCCCACTTAGAGTGGGATAAGGGTATGAGAATTATGATGATTTAACTAAATAATGATTGTGAGATTATGTGACCTATAAACCAAACTCTGTGCAGAACATTTTGAACTCAAATTGATTTTTAACACAAAGTTTTTAACTCATATATTGATATTTTTAATGCATTTAATAGACAATGAAATTCTTATGAAGAAATTTACTTCAAATAAGCATACAAAGAGCCTTAAACTATTTCACGATAGAAAAATTGTATATATTCAATCTAATAAATAAAATTATAAATTATTCCTTCATATAAACAATAATAAATCAAATTACTAACTCAAAAACTTATTTTATGTATCAAATATTAGATTTTATCCATAACTTTGTTTGCGTGAACTGTTGTCATGTGGTAGGTTGATAATAGATAGCACTTTTTAGTTTCCTTCTATTCCTTTCATTTCTGTAGAATTTACAGGATTTCTATAGACTATAAATTATTCCTTAAATTATTTAATATTAATAATCAAATCAAATCAAAATAATCTTTATTCAAATAAGCTTTTTCAAGCACTTTTGAATCGTCCAGGATCAATATGATTAATGAAGCTACAACTGGTTCGGAATGTTGCTCTTACCAAGAAGAACTAGAAAGAAATTCGGCGGTCAATCTTTTAAACATTTTCAATTTTACATTATCAAAACCGCAGTCCTGTATGAAGCTGAAAGGATTTTCAAATCCAGGCTTTTTTATCATCCAAATTATCTTAAATTTTGTATATGTATAAGTACATCTCTTATACTTAACTTAAACCTTTCCGTCCATTCATCCATACTCAAAAACTTTCGCATTTATAATATTAGTAAGATTATAACCGTCATAATTACCAGTACAACAAATTATACCCTCTTCTTGAGCAACTTTTCTATTATTCTCATCATCAGTTAGCAAAACTATCTGCGGGAACTGGCCAGCAACATTATTAATGGAAAGATGAGATGCATACCAAGAAGCAGCTTTACGAATTGCCCTATCATTGCGATCATTTTGCTTTTCTCCAGGTTTACGTTCCACATATGTATCTCTAAATATAAAACACATGTTAAATTAAAAATTTCTTTTTTAGGTATTTATATATTTTATAAAAATTTGTAGCAGTAACAAATATGTAAATTATAAAAATGATTAAATATTTCATCATTTGACATTGTTTGATAATGTTTTATATGGAAACATATTAATTCAGTGCAATGCTGAATTGCTTATTTTAGCTTACTGTTTTAGGGTGTATCATTTAAGATACAAGCTTTCATAGTCATTTTCATAGAAAATGACTATGAAAGCTAAATGAATATGAAATATAATAAATGATTATGAAAGCTAAATTATGACTTTTTGAACCTTATAAGATATGTTTTAAACATGGTTTTTAAAATTACAGTTATATTGATACATAACAATATACAATGTTACAAAGAATTGTTATCAGTACAAAAAAACAAGCTTACTTATGGTGTTCATTCACAAAGGAATAAAATTTTCTTTTCTTATTCCCAATAATCTCGAGTAATCTTTGAAAGATAGCTGTGTTCTGATGCTTTACTTCCTCAAGTACTATTTGGAGAATTATAACATTTCTCAATGCATCTTCTTCCAAAACGTCTATCTGATGAAGCACCACATTGGTATCCAGTAGTAAATAATGATTGTAATCAAATAAGGTGCAGATAGACTCCGGATTTGTATCTAAGACTAGCTCATCGTCTTTATGTGGACACACATTACAGGCAGCCGAACCGCACAGTAGATCGTCACGTAAATAGTGCTCTCTAACAATCTAAAATATTTAAGGCATAAATTAATATACTAATAAAAAACATTAACTTACAACTAGATTTAAAATATTGTATTATATTCTTATTAAAAATTTTATGATGAATAAAGCGGCGCTGATATTTAGTGTGACTTAACCTCACCTTCAAAACATTGCCGCGTTTTGTTTTAGTAAGGAATGTTTTTGTAGTCCACATGATTTTATTCGGGTAAATATAATATACATAAGTTATTTGAAACCAAATAAAGTAATAATTTCAATTATTTATATTCATTAATACACTGAAACACTTTTGTAAACACAAATTTGACACAAAACTTATATTTTATGCCAGGGGGGTGAAACTCTCTAAGAAGCACTCTTTAGGTCGCCGTGAGCGTCATCTCACAGAAAGTACTGGACAACAAAAATTAGTTTTATATCATTATTCACTAGATGTCGCAAATGATACACTGTAATATATATATAAGTATCTGTCATAAATTTTCAAATTTTTCTGCCAAAAACGCATCACTGCTTATTTAAAGGTCTATATTGGAAATTATGCAGTCCAAAAATTATTTTATGTGTTATTTTGGATGTGAAAACGTTGGTAAGTAACTACTATAATGTTTTTGAAACCATTTAATACCTTTTCCTAACAATAGAAATTTTGACTGCAGAAATTTCATTTTTAACCCTTTTAGTGCCGAGCGAAAAGGAAATGCCTACACGAGAATAACCAGGCGAATTTATTAAATTTTATTTATGTACATTCTTATGCAATTAAAACCAAACGAGAAATAATATTTACACGATTCAAAAAGTAATATACTAAGAATATAATAGGAACAAGTTTGCTCCTTCTTAACCCATTCTAAGTAGGGTTTTAAACAATTTGTTGCATGTTAGTTATTTTACGAGCACCCGCCTGCCTGACGTCAACTTACTTTAGTCACCCTTCACGACACCTTGAAAGACAAGGTTGGTCTATTCTATACCACACGGTGAATAATAAGACATACAGCATATCGGAGTAAAAATTCACGACAAATAATACAAACAATATTAAAAATTGAGTTTGCAACAAGATAAATAATACCTATTACCTAATACCTACATAACAAAAAAAAGAGATTACTCGAAGGTAACACACAGGTAAAGGTATTACACAGTAAGCGCCGTGTGGATTTTTGAAAACCTGTTTATATTTGTTTGTATTTTTTTTATTTCTGACTGTATGCAATTTTTATGAGAGCGCAGTGAGAAGCAACTTATCGGCTTTCGGCACAAAAGGGTTAAAGCAGCCATTTCGCTGAAATGTACTAAATAAAATTATTATAAGTGCCACAATACCTTTAACTTTGTTTTTTAGAAAAAAATATGTGGTTATTCGTAATAAATATTATATTTTAACACTTTCGGTTACATTATTTTGGTACACATTTTAAATATTTGGTCTGATTTAGACTATAGCTACAAAAATTCAAATGTGTGATTTCAGGTTTACAGCAAATGAAGATTATGATTATGAAAACTAATTACAGAGTGTAGTACGTATGCAAAGTTAGTTGTTTTCAACAAATAAACGTGTAAACTGATGGACATTTATTATTTGTATACGCTTGATATTTTTTTAAATGTTTTAAAAGTATTTTTCAAGTGTTTCCTGAATTGACATACTATTTAAAAAGATGTAAAAAATAAAAATTATTAAATATTACATAGCTTTAATCTTTTATTCATTACCCTTATTTAGAATAATAGTTTGGTGCTACTCTTTGATTTGAACTGGAATTTGGAGATGTCAAGTCCGTTCAAATTGAAGTGGTATAGCGCCAAACTATTTTTTTGTAAATGCTATTTTTATATAAGGGTCACTATATGAATTCAGTACAGCGCCATCTAGTGGATTATTATGATAACGTTACAGCGACATCTCTACCAGATCAGCGAATACAGTCCCTTATCATTACTTCAATAAAATGACAGAGTTGCTCATCTATATCCTATATAGTGTATTATCTATGTTTTATGCATAGACATAGAGTATAGACTACAAAAAACCATAAGCAAAAATGACATATTTATTACATTAAATATATTACTTAATAACTTTAAAGGAAAAAAGTTATCTAAAGAATTTTTGATGTAACAGTAAAATTGTTATTAAAAATAACAAATTAATGTTACAAAGTACAGCACACTACACCGGCCTGTAATTTGACTTGACAAGTGTCAAATATTTCAAATAATTGTATTAATGGCAAGTTTAATAATTTGTTGCATTAACAATTATGCACATGGAATATTATTAAATATTCCATCATCAAACATTGTTTTATAAATAATAAATCTTAAAATTGTCAGTCCATTAAATTATCAAAAATATTTTGACATTCTTTATAGTTCTGACTACATTTTATTTTAAGTGTTTTATAAGAAAAGTAAATTTATAATATGTTTTAAGAAATATTTTATACCGTTCCATAAAATATACAAATATTTAAAAGAAGAAAAGATTTAAAAGAAAATCCTATAAAATATTATTTATAAAAATATTTATATCTATGACCTCCTGTTAGTGTCAGATGTCAGTTGTCAAATTATCTTTTCGACCATAGATAATGTATAGGATATTTTTGACCATAGATTATTAACTATAAAATAGATGGTTGAGATTCATACATTGGCGCGAGCCTATTTTCGGTGGTATGGGGGGGTGCAGAGTAGCACTATAGCTACTTACATTCTCATTCGTAAAAAACTATCTGTCTCTCACCCGTTTCATTCATAAAAACGGATTTAGTCTCAGCTCTGACTCTTTCTCACATATGGAGTAGTAATATATATAACGTATGACGTAAAATCGTAGTAAAATTAGTGATGTACTTGGTGCGCTAAAACCGTAACTAGTGATGTCAAAGTTTTATCGATTCGCATTTTACTCTTACCGATTATTTGGATAACCGGTTTTCCTGTAACATATTAATAATGATTTTTAGATTTTAATAAAACAAAATATTTAAGGAAATTCGTTAATAGACTTTTACTGTAATAAAAAAATTTATATTCAACAGCCGTTTTACATTTCTATGTGCATGCTTCTTAAAAAAAAAAGTTTTTTCCTAAACACGCTAAAAGTGCAACTTCAAAAATGATTACTATTTTTAAATAGGAAACAGAATCGGCGATCATGTATCTTGAAAATATAGGAATTGTAATTTAAATTATTATATATTATTATTAAATATAATTAATTATAAGTATTCACTCGAAAACAAATTTACAAGATTAGTATTTGAAACAATAGATGCTTTCGTTTTTACCGTTTTAGTATTTAGGAAAAAACATTATACTTAAAAGGAGTATACTTGATGGTAAATTATAAATATTAGTCTTTTTTAGATATATTGGTAGTAGTTTTATAGAATATTAGTGGTTTTTATCTCTAAGTATAATATTTTCCATCAAACCAGTTAACACTTCGGATTTATACATATAAAGTAAGAATTAAATTGTGAAATTTTGCCATAATTAATGTGCCAATTGATACCAAGCTTTTCGATGAAAGAAAACATCATGAGGAACTATACTCCATGGGTTAAGTATTTAACTAAATGTAAACATGTCAAAACAGGTAGTTTATAGTAGGCATTATCTGCCTACTATAAAGTACCTTTTTTATTACAACACATTATACTAACATTTAATATAATTTTTAATTCTTTTAAAGAATTTAAAATTATTGATAGTATTCGCACCACTTTATTATGGCGTGATTGCTATCAATAATTTTTACAAACTTTGAAACAATAAATAAGAATTATAAAATTTTTAAAGAAAATGATGGATAATATTAAATACACTAAATTACTACACATTTAAGTATCACAGAGTGAAGCTCGTAGAATATTGATATTATGTTGCGTTGGTTAATCCAATTACCATTTTAGGTAGTTTACTTGGCTAATTTGTATCTGCTGAATTTTATTAAATTATATATTGCTGTTTTGCTATACTAAAGGTATAAATATCTAATTTTAGAAGATACCAATCAATTTATGAAAATTACATTTATAAATATTAGAGATATTCTTTTGACAACTGCAGTTGAATCCCAATTTTTTCATTTGTTAATAATATTATTGTTATGACATATTTGTCACTCCTGAATCACATGGTTTTGTTTGTTTACATCTTGTTATGTTTCTATACTTATGGAGTATATATAGTAAAATAATAAAAATTTTGAATCAATTTTTAAATGTTAATAATAGTAATATTAGTTAGTTACTTTTGCCTCATGTATCATAGTTCTATAACTTTACTTGCGATAAAATTTTCCATTTCCATTATCGTCTTCCAAGTATCTGCAGTACTGTGAATTCTCCTTAATTGATACACCGTTGTCTAACTCGCATTATGATTACGATTATGCAAAAAACTTTTAACAAATCATATTTATGATTAATGCAAGTTAACCAGGAATTATAGTTTTTTAAGTTATATACATTTTTGACTAATTAACACTTTACATGCCATATAATGCCATTCCAAAGATATAAGTTTTTGTGATGGATAATATAATTTTAACTAGATCAAATCTTTCAGTTTTATTAGACAATAGCGTAATTATAAAAATTTCACAATTTAAATAATCCTGTTTTGAAAATATATTACTCCCAGGATTGCTCAGGTTTTTAGTTTTGCTACACAAGTAAAAACACGTGTTTTGAATAGGAATAAATGGTGTTAATGTTAAAATACACAATTTTTAGCAGCAATACAGGCAGAACTCATAATTCATTATAAGCCCGTCGTTTAAGCAAACTAACAATTAAACTAGCAACTAAGCAATTGTTATTCATTTTCCTGAGTAATGAAAATTTTAAACCCATTCATCTCAAAATATAAGTTTTTGAGTTGTACCGCTATTGCTGCACATGACCGATATATCAATATACTGAACCGGTAATATGATATGGCTTGGGTCTGGAAAATATTTCTGATGGAATACAAGGTACTATAACTATCAAACAATAATATTAACCAATCATGTTTTAAACAATGAAACCAAATTATGATCCGTTCTAGTGTGCTAGAGCCCTCTTATCCACGGATTTGAGAAAAAATCCATTGGGTCCTAGTTAAGAAGTTTCAAACTTCATAATGTTTGTCAATTATACTAATATGAATACTATTTTGAAGACACAACCTTCTCTTGAGTCCTCTAGCATTGAAGCGGACTTTTACAGCCTTATTCCAAAATTCTGAATGGTTCAGGCGGCAAAATAAATTGTTAGTGAATAAAAGCATTCGCGCTGTGAAAATGTTATTACTAATGTCAATAAATGAGGCTAAATAATTATGATTCGACTGAAGCTCTTCATATATGTTGATCTGCATCATCGGGCTCGTGGACACTTCCCGGCGGAAGAGTTCGCAGCATATTTAACCTATAATAAATAAGTTATTCTTTAATAATGTATAGATAGAACATTAGTTTGCAAAGGTAGTCTTACAGACAATCTTGGCATTGATATCCCCTGAGTAGAATAGACCACCCTCATTTCTTACCGAGGTGTCGCGAAAACCGATTAAGGTAAGTTGACGTCGGGCAGGCGACCGGTCGTAAGATACCAAATCATGTGATAACATGTTTAAAACATGTTGTGCCTAACCCATTTAGAGTGGGATAAGGGTAGGAGAATGATGCATTGACAAATAACAGAGATTTTAAATTTTAAAAATATATTTTTAGCTTCTACTGGTCTTAAATAGTGTCTGGAAAATATTTTTTTCGTGTCTATAACTTTGTCTACAGTTATATTTTAAGTATAGAATAGAGACTATAATTATAAATTTTGTTTTTTTTAATAATAAAATATAAGGGGTATCTGTGACAATCTTTGTGTTATGTTAAATATCTTTGATTTTGTACTGTTAGCAGTACCAGGCTAAAAATATTATGCTTTCCAAATACTGTATTGTATGTGACAAAGTTCCAATGATCATCACTAATATGTCTTTTAAGCTATTCTTATATCACACACTTTTTTTGCATCACTATAATAGAGGAAAAATTGTACCAAACATTTTTTGTTATATCTCAAACAGATTAGGCAGTTAGCCCATTAGACATATAAGCTTCAGTTTTAATAGAAAGTGAAATGGACAGACTGACATACTTTACATCAAATATTTACTTGCCTTCATCTAGTCAAATCAATTGACCTAATCATGTGCTTCATCCCATAAAGCATCAACAGCATATAGCCCTTAGACGTCATCCCAATGAGTACTCTCTTTGGCTATGACCAGGTTCATCTGAAAATTATTGCAAATACATTTGAATAAATATGGAACAAGCTATGGATAGCTCAGCGGTGAGACCGTTCGACTCTGTAAAGACGATCATGGGTTTATACCCCGCGCAGGCACATGTCTAATTGACAATTGCAATTTATGACACGCTTTTCGGTGAAGGAAAATATGGTAAGGAAATCCGCATACTTCTAGCGAATTCTAGGGATATGCGTAACCTACCAATCCGCATTGGAGCAACGCGATGGTAGGTCTTTGCTACAATACTTCTCTCCAAAAAACGGATAGAGGAAGCTTATGGTTCCCACTGCTGGGGTGGATAACAGGCCGTTACTTTAAACATACACATGCCAATTTTTGTGTTTACAAACAAAAATGATTTATATTTGAAACATTTTAACTCACTTGAAGAATATCAGCCATTGTATCAGATATTAATGAATTCATTGCAACAACAGTAGCAGTGCCTTGACCAGACACAGTTACTCAGACAAAAAATCTAGTTGAAATGTGCATAACTAAATGGGATAGTATGTTAAAGTATCTTGAACAAATAACTTTCTGTTAAATAATTAAAGTATGTCTGTAATCCATATTGTCTGTCGCAGAAAGAATAAAAACTATTCAGAAATAACCACCTAAAACATAGAATATAACTGATATTGGGTATGACATATGATATACAACACTTCAATAAAGCATACACAATAAATATTACTATAGAAGGAAAAGTTTTATTTTTATTATTTTAGTTTTATTTTTACTTATATTTTAAAATTAAAAAATAAAACTTCCCTATATTATCACAGTTCAATAAAAACACTAAGGATATACTATAATGCTATATGCTTCGAGGTCCCTGCTTTAATAAATGTATATATAAATTGAAAAACACTAGCTTAAATTGTACTATATATTATAGAAAAAGAATATAGCACGAAAAATACTATATTTTTATCGCTAATTGCAATTGTCGTGCTTTTTTTAATTAACTGTGAATGGAACGCACCCGCAGCCCTGCATAGGGAATGTAGGAACGAAACTCATTCATGTATTTACGGGGCTTAGTTAGTTAGTAGCTCTAACTCCGTGTCATTATCCAGCGAAAAGTAATAAAAAATAATCATGGAAAAATAAATAATGATTGAAAATAGATGTGTCCTATTTTTTTTCCTGAATTTCCTAAAAGTACTATATTTTTTTGATTTAAAAAAAAAAATAGTATTTTTCTTCAAAAAAAAGGTGGCAACCCTAATCGCGCCCTTTTTGATTAAATAGGGGCAACACTGTGCCGTTATTGTTTCCGGTGGAGTCTTACTATATATACCGATAAAACGTTTCAGTGACATTCAGTCCTTGTTCGTCATTCAAGAGAAGTGCATCTCGGAACGGGAATTGTGGTATTCCTATTATATCGTGTTATTGTATATAGTGTGCGTTAACAAGAAGTTTATGGAATTGTCTAATTTTAATTAAAAATCATTTGTTGGTTTATATATTTTTGCGTAAGTAAAAAGTGATTACAGTTATATATTACGTATAACGAACGTTTCAGGTGAGTCAGTACGTTTCAATTTTCTTCGTATTAAATAGTGCAAAAGTATAGTTTATTTGTTATTAAGTTTTGGATAACTACTCACATTTTATCCGAGAATGTTTGTTGAAATTCAAACATTTGAGTTGTTGAGTTTGTGATAGTGAATGTATATAGTGCTTGTGTATGGTGGTGGCGGTGGTGGAGGTTTGTGCATGTGTTTTTTACGAATCCTGCATGTATCAGGTATGATAACCAATTGTCCACTCTACATTTAGCATTATATACATTTTCTATTTTACTTCATCGCCGATTATAGCAAAATAATTTTATTATTACTTTTGCATAATTACTCTGTTTTAATCATAGCTTAGGTAAATATAGACATTGTAATCTTTAATATTTAATGACTAGCAGCGTCTGACTGCCCTCCTGTAAAAGCTGCAGGGCTTTTTCTTCTCATTTAACAGTATGGTTGAGGTGGACACTGCAGTGTTCTTTCTTCCCATACTGTGAAGGCGTTTTGTTGGTAATGTTCGTTTTCTGTATCGTCGAACATTAGCTTCAAAAGCGCGCTACTTTGTAAGACGTTTTATTAACGGGCTAGCCATTATAAAGGTGTCGTACTGATTTCTGAAATTGCGCAGTTTTGGTAATTCGTACGTCATTAATTTTTACATTTTTTTTGTAATGGTTATGTGTTGCGGTTGGCAAAGAGCCGGTATTTGGCACCTGCAATACATGTAAAACCTTAATTCTTTTCCCAGTCGCTTTTGGCTACTGATGTTTGAGTGCACGCTTACATCTGTGGCTAAAATTACGGGAATCTAACTTAGCTTCATAAATTCAGACTTCACTTGAGTATTAGTTACCTCAAATGCATTTTCTCAAATTACAGAGGTCCTGGTGGTTGACGCTACTGTTCGGCCTGGCGCTGTTCGAGCGCTCGAGGCGACGGCGGAGCGACAGCAGCTGCGGCATAGCCGGACGGGCCGGCCTGGGGTGAGGGGCGGCGGCACGTCTCCATTGGCAGCAGCGAGGCCAGACCAGCGTAGCTCGTGGAGTCACGAGGCCAGCTGTCGGACTGCCCTCCTGTAAAATTAATCCATTAATTTCATTCAATCCATTAATTTTACATTTTTTTTTGTAATGGTTATGTGTTGCGGTTGGCAAAGAGCCGGTATTTGGCACCTGCAATACATGTAAAACCTTAATTCTTTTCCCAGTCGCTTTTGGCTACTGATGTTTGAGTGCACGCTTCCATCTGTGGCTGAAATTACGGGAATCTAACTTAGCTTCATAAATTCAGACTTCACTTGAGTATTAGTTACCTCAAATGCATTTTCTCAAATTACAGAGGTCCTGGTGGTTGACGCTACTGTTCGGCCTGGCGCTGTTCGAGCGCTCGAGGCGACGGCGGAGCGACAGCAGCTGCGGCATAGCCGGACGGGCCGGCCTGGGGTGAGGGGCGGCGGCACGTCTCCATTGGCAGCAGCGAGGCCAGACCAGCGTAGCTCGTGGAGTCACGAGGCCAGCTGTCGGACTGCCCTCCTGTAAAATTAATCCATTAATTTTATTCAATCCATTAATTTTTACATTTTTTTTTGTAATGGTTATGTGTTGCGGTTGGCAAAGAGCCGGTATTTGGCACCTGCAATACATGTAAAACCTTAATTCTTTTCCCAGTCGCTTTTGGCTACTGATGTTTGAGTGCACGCTTACATCTGTGGCTGAAATTACGGGAATCTAACTTAGCTTCATAAATTCAGACTTCACTTGAGTATTAGTTACCTCAAATGCATTTTCTCAAATAACAGAGGTCCTGGTGGTTGACGCTACTGTTCGGCCTGGCGCTGTTCGAGCGCTCGAGGCGACGGCGGAGCGACAGCAGCTGCGGCATAGCCGGACGGGCCGGCCTGGGGTGAGGGGCGGCGGCACGTCTCCATTGGCAGCAGCGAGGCCAGACCAGCGTAGCTCGTGGAGTCACGAGGCCAGCTGTCGGACTGCCCTCCTGTAAAATTAATCCATTAATTTCATTCAATCCATTAATTTTTACATTTTTTTTTGTAATGGTTATGTGTTGCGGTTGGCAAAGAGCCGGTATTTGGCACCTGCAATACATGTAAAACCTTAATTCTTTTCCCAGTCGCTTTTGGCTACTGATGTTTGAGTGCACGCTTACATCTGTGGCTGAAATTACGGGAATCTAACTTAGCTTCATAAATTCAGACTTCACTTGAGTATTAGTTACCTCAAATGCATTTTCTCAAATTACAGAGGTCCTGGTGGTTGACGCTACTGTTCGGCCTGGCGCTGTTCGAGTGCTCAAGGCGACGACGGAGCGACAGCAGCTGCGGCATAGCCAGACGGGCCGGCCTGGGGTGAGGGGCGGCGGCACGTCTCCATTGGCAGCAGCGAGGCCAGACCAGCGTAGCTCGTGGAGTCACGAGGCCAGCTGTCGGACTGCCCTCCTGTAAAATTAATCCATTAATTTCATTCAATCCATTAATTTTTACATTTTTTTTTTGTAATGGTTATGTGTTGCGGTTGGCAAAGAGCCGGTATTTGGCACCTGCAATACATGTAAAACCTTAATTCTTTTCCCAGTCGCTTTTGGCTACTGATGTTTGAGTGCACGCTTACATCTGTGGCTGAAATTACGGGAATCTAACTTAGCTTCATAAATTCAGACTTCACTTGAGTATTAGTTACCTCAAATGCATTTTCTCAAATTACAGAGGTCCTGGTGGTTGACGCTACTGTTCGGCCTGGCGCTGTTCGAGCGCTCGAGGCGACGGCGGAGCGACAGCAGCTGCGGCATAGCCGGACGGGCCGGCCTGGGGTGAGGGGCGGCGGCACGTCTCCATTGGCAGCAGCGAGGCCAGACCAGCGTAGCTCGTGGAGTCACGAGGCCAGCTGTCGGACTGCCCTCCTGTAAAATTAATCCATTAATTTCATTCAATCCATTAATTTTTACATTTTTTTTTGTAATGGTTATGTGTTGCGGTTGGCAAAGAGCCGGTATTTGGCACCTGCAATACATGTAAAACCTTAATTCTTTTCCCAGTCGCTTTTGGCTACTGATGTTTGAGTGCACGCTTACATCTGTGGCTGAAATTACGGGAATCTAACTTAGCTTCATAAATTCAGACTTCACTTGAGTATTAGTTACCTCAAATGCATTTTCTCAAATTACAGAGGTCCTGGTGGTTGACGCTACTGTACGGCCTGGCGCTGTTCGAGCGCTCGAGGCGACGGCGGAGCGACAGCAGCTGCGGCATAGCCGGACGGGCCGGCCTGGGGTGAGGGGCGGCGGCACGTCTCCATTGGCAGCAGCGAGGCCAGACCAGCGTAGCTCGTGGAGTCACGAGGCCAGCTGTCGGACTGCCCTCCTGTAAAATTAATCCATTAATTTTATTCAATCCATTAATTTTTACATTTTTTTTTGTAATGGTTATGTGTTGCGGTTGGCAAAGAGCCGGTATTTGGCACCTGCAATACATGTAAAACCTTAATTCTTTTCCCAGTCGCTTTTGGCTACTGATGTTTGAGTGCACGCTTACATCTGTGGCTGAAATTACGGGAATCTAACTTAGCTTCATAAATTCAGACTTCACTTGAGTATTAGTTACCTCAAATGCATTTTCTCAAATTACAGAGGTCCTGGTGGTTGACGCTACTGTTCGGCCTGGCGCTGTTCGAGCGCTCGAGGCGACGGCGGAGCGACAGCAGCTGCGGCATAGCCGGACGGGCCGGCCTGGGGTGAGGGGCGGCGGCACGTCTCCATTGGCGGCAGCCATGCCAGACCAGCGTAGCTCGTGGAGTCACGAGGCCAGCTGTCGGACTGCCCTCCTGTAAAATTAATCCATTAATTTCATTCAATCCATTAATTTTTACATTTTTTTTTTGTAATGGTTATGTGTTGCGGTTGGCAAAGAGCCGGTATTTGGCACCTGCAATACATGTAAAACCTTAATTCTTTTCCCAGTCGCTTTTGGCTACTGATGTTTGAGTGCACGCTTACATCTGTGGCTGAAATTACGGGAATCTAACTTAGCTTCATAAATTCAGACTTCACTTGAGTATTAGTTACCTCAAATGCATTTTCTCAAATTACAGAGGTCCTGGTGGTTGACGCTACTGTTTGGCCTGACGCTGTTCGAGTGCTCAAGGCGACGACGGAGCGACAGCAGCTGCGGCATAGCCGGACGGGCCGGCCTGGGGTGAGGGGCAGCGGCACGTCTCCATTGGCAGCAGCGAGGCCAGACCAGCGTAGCTCGTGGAGTCACGAGGCCAGCTGTCGGACTGCCCTCCTGTAAAATTAATCCATTAATTTCATTCAATCCATTAATTTTTACATTTTTTTTTGTAATGGTTATGTGTTGCGGTTGGCAAAGAGCCGGTATTTGGCACCTGCAATACATGTAAAACCTTAATTCTTTTCCCAGTCGCTTTTGGCTACTGATGTTTGAGTGCACGCTTACATCTGTGGCTGAAATTACGGGAATCTAACTTAGCTTCATAAATTCAGACTTCACTTGAGTATTAGTTACCTCAAATGCATTTTCTCAAATTACAGAGGTCCTGGTGGTTGACGCTACTGTTCGGCCTGGCGCTGTTCGAGCGCTCGAGGCGACGGCGGAGCGACAGCAGCTGCGGCATAGCCGGACGGGCCGGCCTGGGGTGAGGGGCGGCGGCACGTCTCCATTGGCAGCAGCGAGGCCAGACCAGCGTAGCTCGTGGAGTCACGAGGCCAGCTGTCGGACTGCCCTCCTGTAAAATTAATCCATTAATTTCATTCAATCCATTAATTTTTACATTTTTTTTTGTAATGGTTATGTGTTGCGGTTGGCAAAGAGCCGGTATTTGGCACCTGCAATACATGTAAAACCTTAATTCTTTTCCCAGTCGCTTTTGGCTACTGATGTTTGAGTGCACGCTTACATCTGTGGCTGAAATTATGGGAATCTAACTTAGCTTCATAAATTCAGACTTCACTTGAGTATTAGTTACCTTCCTTTAGTTGCACTTAGTCTAGTGCTATTCCATCTCTGAAAATAATTTTAAAAAATTAAAAATTGTTACTATTCAAATAGAACCTCTTATGAACAAGGTTGTATTTGAATCTATATGAATAGTTGTTCTATAATATAAAAAAAATGTTGTCTGTGTCATTATGCATTGATTTGTTAAGAAAGAGTAAATGGGTTCACTTTTAGAAAAATTGCTTTTTATTATTGCATAAGTATGAAGGAGAAATATTGTTTGTTATTTAATTTCTGTTAGATATAAACAGTTGCACATTTTAAGTGATTTATAAATTACATAAATATTTACTTTCAGTTTTATAGAACAGTCTTTTAATATTGCTGTTATTCTTTCATTCATTACACATACTATTATATCTTTTATTAGCACTGTAAATGTAAAGATATCTCAAATCATAACTATAAATAACATCATGTGACAATCATATTAAAATAAAAAATTACTCTTAATCTTGGATCTGAGGATTCTTGAATCTGCAATTAATCAATCAATCGTTTAATCAATCGTAAATTTAAATTTTGCTTTTGCTTTTTAATTAAAAATCAACAATAGTGTTATATAAAGCAATATACCCTATATTGCTTTATACAGAATAAACTTGCTCTCTTTTGCTATTTACTCCCTTTTCATCCGAGTCTCATTATAAAAAACTTGACAATCATTTTTAAAGTTCTAATATAATACAATGAAGTATACAACTTCAATTGAAAATACTTCTAAAAAAAAATATTAAGTAGACCATTTAAGTTATGTCCAAATTATTCATAACTAAGATAGATCAATTAGAACAACTTCTAAAAAACTTTAACTTTAATGTTCCATTATTAATCATTTATTGCACTACAAGACACTATGAATCAAATATGAGTCAAATATGAAATAAAAATTATACTGCATGTTAAAGGTTTTAGGCTATCCATGCAAGGTTAGGTTATTATATTTAGATGTGAGAATGTAAATTTTAAGAAAGCTCTTACTATTATTGAGATGCACAAAATTCATTAAAACTCAACACTTACATTTATATAATGATTAAGTAAATCCTCTTCTTATTGTTTTATAACTGCACGTTTCTTCGTTGTTATATTTCTCATTTTAAGAAATATCTCAACAGCTACTGGTGAAATAAGACTTGATACATTTAATTTGCTTCTAGTGATATTTGTTTCAAGAATTTTGCTAACTAAATTAAAACAAAATTATACATTTTAGTAAAAATTATATATAAAGTACTAGAACTTTACAACGGGAAATTTAAAAATTTAATTCACCGCCCATTCATTAATAAAATCAACTTGTTGTCTTGTTATATGATAGACAGTCAAAATAAGAATGAGTGCGTAAAAATATGTATGTAGGAGTGGAGCGAGATACAGCTGAGACTATTTTCATACGATTCATTCATAAATACGTACATGTGCAAGAGGGATGCGAGATAACATGTGTTGGCGCCTGTAGTAAAACCGCCCTGATTTTTGACGTCTATTTTGACAAACGAATGCAGTAGCGATGGTTATTTTATTTCAGTAATTATTAATTAAAATTACAATTCTAAATAGCAACTTAGCTAACCCTAAAATAAACTTACGCCTTATTCTAACTAGCTTCAGCCGATCTAAATTTAACTTATTTGAATGGATGATGACCAAGAATTCCATTATATCGTATATTATAAATAACTTTTGTTTATGTAACATAACCACCTAATGAAGTAACTAAAATAAATAAAAAAACGATGCGTCTCATTAATTATAGTTTATGTAGGAAAAGAAAAAATATAATTTGCTGTTACTATTTCTCCACTAAACCAACTTCTTCAGAGGTGTTATCAGCATATTTATCACAATGTAATGAGCCCCCTTGGACTTCTTATTTTGTTAAGGTAAGGCTCAATTCAACTGACACCAAATTTACCCTTAAATCATGATATAAAAAGCTTGTTTAATGTGTTAATAGCTAGGCCTAGCTATAGTTAGTACTGTCTCAGACTGATTAAAAAAATTAGTATAACAAAATCACTCTCGCCTGTTACAGATTGACTGGCCCGTTAGCGTAGTGGGTAGTGACCCTGCCTTTAGCTCCGCGGGTCGCGGGTTCGATTCCCGCCGAGGGCCAACCTTTTCTATAAATGAATTTGTTGGTCTTTGAGCCTAGGTGTATATTTGTATTTAAGTATGTATTTAAAAAATATAAGTATATATTCACCAGTTGTCTGTCTACCATAACACAAGTATTAAGTTACTTACTTTGGGGATGGACGACTGTGTGTGTAAGTGGCCCATATATTTAATATTTAAAATCATTTTCATCAGCAGATTTAAAATCAGATATTTAATACTTCTAACTTTGTTTTAGTATAGTAGTGTGAAAGATGATCAATTTGGTATGTCAAACTTTAATTGGAAAGTCGGAATGTCAAACTACCAGATATTAAGAACAGGATGCTATCCATACATTAAATATCATTGTTCTAGAAAGGCAGCCGAAGACTTGAAGACATCTGATCGGTTTATGAGAGTTATAAAAGTTGTCAATTTAGGTAAGACAACTATTATAACTTGTATTATTAATTACTTACTTTAGCATTGACCCATTTGTAGTGTGTATAAACACATGTTGAGTAATACTTGTCTGGGTAATGAAGTTAAGTTATATTGGCATTATTATACAAAATAGATGAATAATATGATAAGTTTATTTGTAGTAGTGAAATTGTATTTCAAACAAAACAAAGTTTTTGTATTATTTTTAAAATACACATTTGGGCAATGAAAAAGATGGATGAAATAAGAGTACATGCAGATGAGATGAGAATGTTAAGGTGGATGTGTGGTGTGACAAAACTGGATAAAATACGAAACAAGTATGTAAGGGGAAGTCTGAAAGTTGCGCCCATTATAGAAAAGACGAGAAGTGCAAGATTGAGATGGTATGGACATGTAATGAGGAGGGATGAAAATCATGTGAACAAACGTGTGTTAAATTTGAATGTGGATGGATATGTGCCTAGAGGGAGGCCTAAAAAGAGATGGTTGGATTGTGTGAAGTATGATATGCATATAAAAGGAGTGGCGCCAGAGTTGACGAAAGATAGAACAGAATGGAAGAGAAAAACATGTTGTGCCGACCCCACTTAGAGTAGGATAAGGACAGGAAGATATATACATTTATATATCCTAATTGACTTTTGACCCTTTGAATGATTAAGGTAGAATAAATCGAATTTTTGACGTTGATTTTTAAATCACGTTATTTACTGATGGAGAACTTAAGAACGAAGAGAATGGTAGCTAAAAATAAATGCGAAAAATTCTAAGCAACAATTTGTGCACGTGGTGCTCACTCGACGTGTTTGTGAATTCCGCAATGCTGTTGCGGAAAAATCTTTGCGAAAATTTTATTTTGCAAAAGGATATTTAAATTTAAAACCTTGTGATTTCTTGTGAGCGAAGCTTAAAGAAATAAGGATTTTTGTACATGGTATTCTCGTATCGTATTCTCCGATTATTTTTAATAAAATTTTCCTTATTTGCTGAGTCCACCCTCTCCGGTGAAACTGTTAAAGCCGTTAAGGTTATCGACATATAGTCAATTCGAAAAAAAAGAGGTTACTTTGCATACGTTTATTTCCAGTTTTTATACCTATTATTTTTCCGACTACATCAATATGATGTAACCTGACTCAGGTCTCTACTTAAGGCGTATGAGATTTATTTGTATTTTGAATTGAATTTAAAGATACTCGGAAATTTGAACACCACCCAAGCTATATGAGTTTCCTAAGATTTATGTTGGTTATTGCAGGTGTTCCTTGCCTACTGTATGGTCTTGCAGCAACACAGTTAATAAAACATTCTGAAGTCGTCCACACATCTAAAGGACCTGTTACTATTTATTTCTTGTTACCAGAGCATAAAGGATCATTGTATTAAAAAATATATTCGTACATAAACTTCGTATTACTTTATTTACGGTTGTAGGTATACATTATACAACCCTACTTCTTTTAAGTAAATAAAAAATGGCGCGCCTGGGGAATTATTCTCATATATAAAATTGAATGTTTGTCTGTATGTAGACTTCTAAACGGCTATACTGATTTTAATGAAATTCTCAGGCAAAAAGTAATGTTTGGTGCAGATAGGAGCAATTTTTTTCGCATTTTGAGCATTCGAAATCTGATTGAGCTACAGAAATGCGTGGCTATACAGCTATTTGTTAAATTAATAGTTTATCTTTTTTATATCAATCAATCAATCACTATTATCCAAGATAGGACCTTAGTATCCGTAGATATGTAGTATGATAATATCTAAAACAACGATATAAATACAATTTAATTTAAAATCATTTAGAGTGCCAGTCTTGGTGCCTATCCTCTTGATGAAAATAAACAAATAAATAAATGATGCTTCGGTTTCGGGCAGTATAAAAAATTCTAGAATTATCAAAACAATTAATTAAAACAATTAATAAATAAACATACTAAAACCTTAAAAAAATGTCTTAAAATCAATGAGAATAAAATAGAGGATCTAAAAATACCTAGAATCGAGTCCCACCTACTATTTTTTTTTCGGTCACCCAGTTTTCCTTAAGCAAAAAGCGTATGATAAATCTTAAATATCAATTAGAAACATAAGTTTTAATTGCAAACTCATTTGTGCCTACCCGGGGTTTGAATTCAAGAGTCACATGGTCTTACGGTTTGGCTATCACAGGTTTTAAATATATACACCAACGTAAATATACAAAAATAAACTCGTGTTTTATTTTTATCTTTGAATTTTTTTGCAGCTCTTAGTCATCTAGTGGACTGAGTAAGTTTATGCAAATAAGGTTAGATAAAAAACTAGAATAATAAGATTAGCTGCTTTGTAAAAACAATAGGTTCATAAATTAAACATCAAAGCTAGGACATCTAAATATAACTTAAATAAATCTTGTCTTTGACAACCGGTTTTTTCTCATAAGTTAGTAAGGTAAGTGTGACTCGTAGGATGCCTATAAATCAGGGGTCGTCAATCTTCTAAGACTGAAGAGCTAAGTGACAATTTAAAATATCTAGATTTTAAGGAACCAAAAATTATTGAATGATGTATTTATATATTTATATTATATACTAGCTGACTGGGCAAACGTTTGCTAGTTTCTAGTTAGTTTTCTAGTATACAATATTTTTTTTTAATGTTAGGGGTGGACAACCCTTTTCACTTAAGGGTATGAAAAATAGATTCTCAAGTCTACTAATGTGCATAGAAAATTTCATAAAAATGAAAGTATGGTAACTAACATTGTGACATGAGAATATTATATATAAGCTTTGATTTCTGATTTAGAATAAATGTATTTAAAAAGTAATATTTATTCTTATTATTGATTCTTATATCGATGGGAGTGGGACCGTTGTTTATTTTTTTTTTATCTTTAATATTTACCTAAATGAGTTAATCTTGTATATATATATATATATATATATATATATATATATATATATATATATATATATATATATATATATATATATATATATATATGTCGGGGATTTAGATGGGTTTTTATTGTAAGCGACTTCGGCGTTCTCTATATTTCAAGTCGTAGAATCAGTGCGCACACCCGGCGCCATCGAGTCTCAGATGTCCAATCTGTCATGTCGCTTTGTTACCAGCGCCACCTTACCATGCATTTTACATATGCGTCAAATATCACAATCACAAGCGACAGCTATTAGACAACCTTGACTACTGACTCCATGATTCGGCTAAAGTATCCCAAATGATAACAGATGTAACGCCATCTGTCCGGCAGTTAAACAAGTCTATTATTATCTTCACTTCTCCGACACGGCCATACTGACAGAGAGCGCGTTCTCGCGCGATCTCATGCATGATGTGGTCACAAACGTCATCAGCCATGGGTCTAAACCTTAGAGTTTCCCCAGCGAACAATCCCTTACCGTTAAGCGAGTGTAGCTCAGTACAGCGTCACAAGCCAAAAGCACGGAGCTTGTAATGCTCAAGCGTTGGAAGCAAAAAGCGCAGAGCTTTCGATGCTCCAGTGTTGATAGCACAAAGCGCGAAGCTTTTTCGATGCTCAAGCGTTGGAAGCACAAAGCGCGGAGCTTTCAATGCTCAAGTGTCGCAAGCATAAAACGCAGGGCTTTCAATGCTCAAGTGTCGGACGCACAAAGCTCGGAGCTTTCAATTCTCGTGTCGCAAGCATAAAGCGCGGAGCTTTAAATGCTCAGGTATCGGCAGCACAAAGCGCGGAGCTTTCAATTCTCGTGTCGCAAGCATAAAGCACGGAGCTTTCAATGCTCAGATATCGGCAGCACAAAGCGCGGAGCTTTCAATTCCCGTGTCGCAAGCATAAAGCGCGGAGCTTTCAATGCTCAGGTATCGACAGCACAAAGCGCGGAGCTTTCAATGCTCAGGTATCGGCAGCACAAAGCGCGGAGCTTTCAATGCTCAGGTATCGCCAGCACAAAGCGCGGAGCTTTCAATGCTCAGGTATCGGCAGCACAAAGCGCGGAGCTTTCAATGCTCAAGTATCGGCAGCACAAAGCGCGAAGCTTTCAATGCTCAAGTATCGGCAGAACTCAGACCAAGGTATGAGGTCGTCAAGTATGAAATTTGTATAACATAAGGCAAAGTTTGCCAATAATTTTTATAAACACAAGAAACGATTTTTCTTACCAAAATATGCGCCCAAATTGCCAACATATTGTTGCCGTTTGCAACAATATGTAGCAACACATTGTTCAGCCTGGTCATTTAAAAACATGGTGGAACCACGTCCACCTCTATGTGTATGAGCTCCTGGAAGGTCAATTTTACTGCATTATTGGAATGAACTTTTTTTTTAAGGTCTACCATTACTTGTCTAATTATTTTCGACATATTTGTACCCTGACCGATGAGCCTGGTTTCACGAACTGGTAATAAATCACACCCGCACTATTCCACCAAATACATCTGATGAATGTTAGCGCACACTGTATACAATAACACGATATAATAGAATACCACTATTCCCGCTGCGTGATTCACTTCTCTTAAATAACGAACAAAGACTTACTGTCACTGAAACGTTTTATCAATAAGAAGAGTCCACCGGAAACAACAACAGCACAGTGTTGCCGCCATTTTAATCAAAAAGGGGCGCGAAACTTGTTTCATGACTGTGTTGCTATAAAATACAAAGCGGAAGACATTGGCGACAACATGAATACTACGTATTGCAGTATGTTTTGCAGATTAGTTATTTTCTAGGCACACGGAATGTTTGCGAATTTCATGTTGACTTCATTTTTCATCACAAGTGTATATCCGATTCAAAAACCACCAGGTCAGACCAGGATTTGTGGCGAGAAAGCAACATCAAACAAGCTTCCAGACGCGCTCGTTTCTGGTTTTCGTTCAGCTCATGAGGAACCCACTTATCTAACGTTTCATTTGAGTCAAATGAGTTGATATTGTCTGTTTGCTTACTTTGATCATAATTCATAAGCTCTTTGAGATGGATCAGATCAAACGGTGAACTTTAATATGTCATTATTAACCTTTGATTCTGGGCGACGTTTGTGGGGTTAAGGTTACCATTTCGGAATTTGACAAACTTTAGATCTCAGTATGATTATCTTTTATCAGCAATATGTGTAGCAATATGTAAATATACGTACTGTCAAATAACAAGCTGTCATAGTTGTCCAAACTGTAAACTACAAATTTCATTCAACCTATTATTTCTTTCGTAAAACAATTTCTTTTAAATCGGCCGCTTTTGTTATCCATAATGTAATAAATAAACGTCTCTGCTAAAAAAAATTAATAATTAAACGTAGCTTTTTTTTTTAATTAGCATACATACTGTAAACAATAGTACAAGATGTCGCCGCTATCCCGCGCATCAAACTCAAACTTAATTTTCTTAATTGAAATAAACTTGTACACTAGTGCTTTTGAACCTTCAATTCTACCGCTGAAAAAGCGGAAAGCTCTCGCTACCAAGAAGAGCCAGCAAGAAACTCGGCGGTTGCTCTTTTCAACATAATACTTATAACCAGTTACACCAAGTCATTACTATCTTGTACAGGGTCGAACAGTAACTACGAGAATATCCACGCACTCTTCCCGTCAAAATAATCCTCAACAGTATATTAGGCTTTTCGTATCAGCCTCTCTTTAATAACATTTTTAAATTGCTGTTAAGTCAAAGCTAAAAATGACTGCGGAATTTTATTATAAAATCTTATACTCAAACTCAAGAACGAATTTCGTACCTTTGCAAGGCACAAAGCAGGAGCGGCAAGCTTATGTCGGTTCCTACTTTATCTATTATATACGTCACCTATCGTTCTATAACTTTTTACATTTTTATGTACAAAAATTAAATTACTTAAAATGTACTGTGAGTGAGTAGTACATCACGAGTGCAGCTAGCTGGTAGATAACGAACTCGCCGTCGCTCCTTGTCACCGAACGTCTTACGAACATTCCCGATCGCATGGTCGGAGTATACGGAATAATAAATGGAGGTTTCGATGGCAACGGAATAACAAGCCGTCTGATGTGACGTGAAGTTTGCTTTGGGATATAGTATTAATTACGAGTGCGGGAATACAATTTGAATTATAGTTTAGGGCTTCATTAAACCTCCCTTCTGGACTTTCTTTAACAAACATAGAAAAATACTCAACCATCTATGCAGTGTATGCGAGTTGAGATGTGTAACCTACCTTGCATCTTCATATACAAGACACATATTATATGTTATACATACACGAACATACTCACACCAACACTGATGTACAAAGAAACATACACGGTCCCACGATGCACCACCACGTTAGGAACACCAGAGCCCTTGGTGAGAGCAAACCCGAAGTGACATGCGGTCACTTGCCAGTGCGTGTTTGAGCCTGTACCATTTCATACAACATTAGACTGCAATCATTACACTACAATCTACAATAAAAAAATCAATTTAATTTGTCTGTCAACAATTTTCAGCCTGCAGTTGATTGGACATATCGGCAAAACCCTCGGGGTACTTTCGCAATATTTCATGACACGCGTACTGAACACGCCCACCAGCCACCGGCTCTACATTGCACCTATCATTATCACAGACCTCTATTATTTTGGAGGGATAAGAATATGTCTCATTTGGTTTAACTATTAATCTGGGGTTCTTTTCGATAAAAACGATGTCGCCACTTTTGAAGGGACATATCCTAGCTGCCCTTATCATAGCGCACCTTATCAGCATAAACTTGCTCGTCCATCCTGAACTTTACCTCACGTCTAAGTTCGTGAAGGTCAAATATATCCTATTTGTGTTACTACAAAAGGCATTTTTGGATAAGTAGTTAGATGTCCATCAAGTGCTATGAAATCAGTAGGCGTCTTTTTCAATAAATCTGAACGTACCTGAGTATCTAAAATACCTGAGATAACGACTGCAACCTTGTTAGTTCACTCCAAGCAGGCTCAAACCGGTCGATCATGGCAAGTTTGTTACTCGAGTACTCTATGTAAATCTTAGCTGGAACACTGGTATACTGCACTATATTAAAGATATATGAAACCATATATGTATGAATGAGGTCATGAAACCTCTTGGTCGCCGCAAATTATCTTGACAAACGTTCCTTCGCTTCATTTCACGTTTTGCACAATGGGTAAGACTTAGAGGTCCATTTACGTGCTCGATCTCGTAGATGCGTAAACACAACGTTTCGCGTCTCGTAACCTGTCCACGAATTTTCAGTACGGTAATGCTCTATTTTGTCGCACTACTCAGCAACTGTAAACTCAGAATCGTCGGGATCGAACGACGGTATGCAAACGTCACACGGTTTCCTTGACTTCACGTTACTTTTTGAGATTGACACTTTGGTATTACTACGGCCTAAAACTGTCGGCCATGCCGCGAAAGAAAACAAATGAGGCATACTTATCATTAGGCAAAGCCATGAAACGATCATCTATTTGTGAGGTCGTATTTTGATCATTATCTCTTAGCACCGCCATAACTTTCAACACGAGGTGTAGCTGAACCTCGAAAATATTTACTTTGTGTAGCCACAGGAGGGTTGGTAAGCACATTAGGTAAATGCTGTTCCGATCCCACCGCTGCTGTCGGGGATTTAGATGGGTTTTTATTGTAAGCGACTTCGGCGTTCTCTATATTTCAAGTCGTAGAATCAGTGCGCACACCCGGCGCCATCGAGTCTCAGATGTCCAATCTGTCATGTCGCTTTGTTACCAGCGCCACCTTACCATGCATTTTACATATGCGTCAAATATCACAATCACAAGCGACAGCTATTAGACAACCTTGACTACTGACTCCATGATTCGGCTAAAGTATCCCAAATGATAACAGATGTAACGCCATCTGTCCGGCAGTTAAACAAGTCTATTATTATCTTCACTTCTCCGACATATATATGTATATATATATATATTCGGAATCTCGGAAACGGCTTCAATGATTTTCCTGAAATTCAGCATGTAGGGGGTTTTGAGGGAGGAAAAACCAATTTTGATAAGTTATATAAAAAGAAATGTCGTTTAATCCATGTTTTTGGGCCCTAATTTTTTTTAAATTTACGTTGAATACAATCAATTTTTCGCTGTCAAATGTAAAGTCATGGTAGTTCATTTGGGGAACGGGCGGTCTAAACAGATGAAAATACTTAGCTTCGAGCACCACCTGCCTTTTATGTTTCTTTTCAATTTTTTTTGTTAATTTTAATTTTTTTTACATCATTTTAAAAATTACCGAGCAAGGTATCGGTCACCCAGGTTCTTATTATTATTTGGTTACTAACGATTGCCGACATCCAAAGAGCCGCATGTTCCCAATCCCTGCTCTGTATTTATTAAGAGAAAATTACTTTATTTATTATTATAAGTATGTACTTCTAGCATCAATTATAATGTCGGTTTATGTAAATGTACTCAAGCTAACATTGTAATGGTAGTTTGTAGATAAAACTATCTCAAGTGTACCTTTTGCATGTTAGTGCGTTTTTATCGTTGTTAACGTTGTTGACATAATTATCAATATACGTAATTGTTAGATATCTTTAAGTTATCGTTGTTTTCCTTTTTTACTTCCACGTGACTTAAATAAATATCACGTGTAAACGTTAGATGAACTTTGTGTCCACCTAATCTAATAGAAGGTTCATAACAAATTCAATAAATAAATAAGATGAGAAATGAACGAGATTAAGTTGGTATTGTACTATAATAAGGAGGGATGAAAATGGTGTGATCAAAGGAGTTTTAAATATAAATGTGGATGCAGGACTAGAGGGTGGCCGAAAAAAAATGGTTGGACTAGGTATTGTGAAGAATGATATGCATATAAAAGAATTAGCTCTACAGTTGACGAATGATAGAATAGAATGGAAGAGGAAGATATATTGTCCCGACCCCACTTAAAGTGGGATAACGGTAGCTAAATGATGATAAATATAAATATATATATGGGATGACGTGTAACTGTTTTTAATGTATCGTATGATAGTATGTATCATCTATACTAATATATAAAGCTGAAGAGTTTGTTTGATTGTTTAAACGCGCTACCATCAGGAAGTACTAGACCGATTCGAAAAATTATTTAAGTGTAAGATGGTCCATTTGTCGAGGAAGGTGCAACAGCACGCTAAGATGAAGAGGAGCAGCACTAAAAAATATTGCGAAAATGGCCAAATTTAAAGCTTTCCTTGCGTGCGCTAAGCAAACGGTGAAAGTTATTCAAAAATCTTTTATAATTAATTCATGATAACTATTTTGATGTTAAAAGCCGTGTGGTATCCGGCTAAATAGAATAAGTAAGTACCACCCTTATTTCTTACCGAGGTGTCGTAAAAGGCGTCTAAGGTAAGTCGACCCACCGTGTGGTATCCGGTTTAGTAGACTAGACCACCCTCCTTCTTGCCAAGGTGTCGTAAAATACGACTTAAGTAAGTTGACGTCAGGCAGGCGGCCGGTCGTGAAATACGGCAGGTAAAAACGCAGCCAAATCATGAGACAATATGTTTTCTACATGTGCCGTCCCCACTTAGAGTGAGATAAGGGCAGGAAGATGATGATCCATACTCACAAACATTCGCATTTATAATATTAGTAGGATTAGTAGGAAAGGATCACATGAGCAAGTGAAGATTAAAGAGCAGGCATATATTAGTAGAGACCGCTAGTAGATTAGTAATTAGTAGAGAGTAGAGACCGCGTCTTGGCAAACGCAGTGTAGGGCGACCACCGTCTCGCTGGACCGACGACATCAAGAAGGTTGTTGGGGCCAGGTGGATGCGCATTGCGGAGAACAGGGATGTCTGGCGCAAACATGGGGAGGCGTATGTACAGCAGTGGACTGCAATAGGCTGATGGATGGATGGATGGATGGATGATATATTAGTATGGATTGCAGAGTTGCCTAAAACTAGATATCATAGCTCAACGGTCATTACAATTAAGTGGTCGTAAACAGCACTCCATTGATAAGGTTGCGTTAGCGCTAATCGCATAATATTAGCACCAATAAAAACTAAAAGTCATGTTTCGTAATGGAATAGTTACCTCTATAATAAACTAATATCAAATGACATAATTTCAATTTATAATCTGTTTCTTGTAATTGAAACTTATTAAACAGTATCTTTTTTGTTTTCGCTGGAATTTATTTACATGTACAGACCGAAGATATATAAAATTATTTTATTCGCAAATCGTTTCTATTCAAGATAACTTAACAAAGGCCTGAACACTAACTCATAAGGCTTGATGTAGTCTAATACAGGCAAATCCTATTTTTTTGTCAGGAAAACCTATTATGGGTATTCACAGCCCGACGGGGACGACCGATATGTCGGACTCTCACCTACTAAAAATCTGACGGTGCTCCCACCACGCTGCTGTTGGTAGGGACAGGTTACCGTTATACATATAGCCCCCATCTCCGCCAGCAGCCGCTTGTACCCCGGAGAGCGCCACCTCCAGTTCGGTACCTCTTACCTCTCTAAACAGTTGCCCGTCCTTCCTCAAATAAATCGACCGCCTCGGGGACCTAAATCCATCGAGTGTCCGATAAACCCTGTTCGGAACGCTCAAGGGTCCATATAACCATAATTATCTTTTGTTACTACATGACCTCATAATAAAATCTATAGCCGAAGGGTAGAATTATATTATCCTCACCAGTGGAGATACGGGTTAAGGCCTTATTGAATAAAAAAAACTGTGACATCCATACTGAGCTCAGATTACAAAAAACTAAGATAAGATCATTTGATTCTTTTAACTCTTAGTATCTCCATTATGCGTTTTTATATGTACATATATTTATTTTATTACGTGAGACAGTACCGATCGAACAGAGTAATACAATGTTCCCCAATCCGTATTGAAAAAAATCCTCCTTATATAAATTTTTGTCTACATATTAAAAAAATTACTATTATTGAGGGTATGTTAAACAACTTATATTGTATAAAAAACCGGAAACATTTTTTAGCATTAAGACAAGCCTTATAGCATCTTCAATAAAAAATGTTGGAAAACAATATTAATAAAAAAAAGTGTACAATATTTGTCTATGTAGGAGGATAATGAGAATATTATTTTGCTAATCCGCGAAAAAAGAAAAGATAATAAAACTAGAGTGTACAATCCCTTCTCATGACTAACTGTTCTATGTTCTATGTAGACTCTATGGAGTCATAGATATTACATTTTTCCTTCGCTTGTTTTTAAGCAAGCCAACCTTAAACATGCCCTATTAAAATAAAGAGACAAGAAATGAGACGTATTATAACATGTCTCTCTTTAAGTAAATGCCTGTAAATAAGTGAGTTTAAAGTTAAGTAAGGTCTGTCTAGAATCACACATTCTCGTATTAAATACTAAACATGAAGTAAACCGTTATTACACAAACAACACGAACTAAATTATTCTAAAACGATACTGAGCTGGATGCATCAGTGTAATGACCGTTAGATAAACTATCGAGGCCATTTCCTCATCAACCTTTTGTTATTGAACATCACGAATAGAAACACGTTTGTTTTCCGGGGATTCTCGCTAATGCATAAATTAGACAACTTAGATACATACATAAGCACGTGTCAAGTAAAGTTTGCTCGAGTTTATGGATTAACAGGATTAACTGCAACTTTTAAATGTCGTGAATCCTGTTAAAAACTTAAATTTTAATATTATGTAATTTAATGTTTTTTACGGGGCAATATCTTATTACCATTGATATACAATCTCTCTAGATTCACAAATACGCACAAAAAGTGTCCGCGGCAAAACTCAACACATTTCATCAAATGTGTTGACTTTTAAGTTAGTACTGTTTTGCTCGTCTATGAAGAAACATCCCAAACTGTGCAGCAAAAAAGTGTAAATTATACACAAAACGTACAAAAAAAGGATTGAATATCGTATTTTAATTAAGTACAATTTTTTCAATATCAATTTTTACATATATTTGTCTCTTTAAAGGGGTTTTTTAATTAATTTCAGCATTTAAATAAAAAATAACAGCACGGCTTTGGAAGTGTTCCATACGCGCCTATCTCTTTTTCTCATTCACCTAACGCTGTAGAGTAGAAAGAGTACAAGCATTGTTTCTGGTTTTATCTACAGTTACGCTCTTCAAATTCACCTAGAACAGAGTCGATACGTTACGACAATGGAGCGCTTAATTTTCATTTTATTATTAGTTTTGTACTGGGTGTAATTTATATTATAATATATTAATAATGAAAATATTTTTAAAGTTAATTTTTCTTCCAGATTATTAACAAATATGGCGTCAATATGAATGATTAGTTTCTGGTTAATCAAATAATGTCATTGGTAAAAGTACGAACTTTATAATTAAAAAATAAGCTTACTATCGAAGAAAATTAATAAGATAAGATAGAAAAAAATGAGAAAACTCCAACCTCTTCTTTTAATATAGGATCTATTTTAGGCACACCCAAAAAATACAGTAGTGAAAAGAAGGCTAAACTTATGTGAAAAAATAATTCAGAAAAATTAAACAGATCAATAGACAATGCAGAAAGAGAATAAAAGGCTTAGGTATTTAAAAAAACATAGAAAAAAGGAATGTTGATTCTTCAAAGGAATGGAATTGATATGTCTTATTTACCGAATTATCCGACAATATAGAAGTTACAGAAACGTTAATCTTTATCTTAAAAATATAAAAAGAAAAAATGATCATTAGCTAAATATCCACACGGCGTATAGAAATTTGTGCTCACATTTTATGTTTATTATCCTTTGGTATACAAATACGTGAGACGTCTTTACTTAAGATTTCATCACATTACATGCAAAAAAGAGACTGATAAAACTTACTGTCTTTCTCATTTCTGTTTAAGACTGTTATATAATAAATTCGCATTATTCCAGAGTAATTATATGACAGTAATAAATAATTTATATTTTTTTATAAACATCATTTCCTTGTACTAATTTTTATGGTGAACATAAATTATCAAACCAGTCAAGTTAATTATAAACTTGTAAAAAATGGTTTATTTAAGTTTTCTTTAGTTCCTACATATCCACGTCCCAACTCCACTGCTTTCTATGTTCCGGCTTGAAAACTGATCTACATGTAAATAATTCGAGATTTGCTTTTGATAATAAGTGTGTGTATATACAAATGACTTTCAATTTTATATCTAAAGAGTTACGTCTTAATATATGTGACTAGTTTTATTTTGATAATATAACGATGTTTATAGGTACGTATAGTAAAGTTCGGACATTTTTTGGGCGAAGTTTCTTCGTGATTGTGCATCTATGGTTTGTATATCAATGCTTATTACATATTTTTACGTGTAATAGCAAATAACCATACTTATATATTCCATCAATAGAAATAGAAATTCAAATCTGATAACAAATAACACTAGTAACTGTAGTTAGATAAAATATATGTGTATGATAAGATTGTCATTATATTAAGTAGTATTAGATCTACTGTCTACGATAAGAGATAGAGAAACTTACTATAGTGCAAAAATATTCCTACATAAGTATTGATAAATAAAAACAGGAATATATGTATATAAAATGAATAAAAAGGCAATGTTGTGGATGAATATGTACTGAGAGTAACATTGTGGCATTTTTATTTCCATTATCGTTGGTAGGACAAGAAGTGCCTTTTTGGTATATGCATTCTTATTAAGGGCCAATGACCGGTATATACAGGGTCGTGGAGAACCCTTTTAGGACATTTTGTCATGCAAAGATATCGAAAATGGTACCGATACAATAAATTGGTACCGATGTGTATGTAAATCGCTATTTCGTTCAAAAAACGGTGTCGTATTACGGGTTCGCGTTTAAATTTGAACAAACAAACTTTATATATTTTTTATATATTATTATATATTTTTTTATTTTATATGTTATTATTATAAGCTGTGATATCCCAACGGTGTGACCGTGCGACTCTTTCGAGAGGATCACGAGTTCAAACCCCAGCAGGCACAAATAAGTTTTTCTATTAAAAACTTATGTGTCTAATTGATAATTGAAATTTATCACACGCTTTTCGGTGAAGAAAACATCGCGAGGAAACCTGCATATCTCTAGAGAAATCTGGGGATATGTGTAACCTACCAATCCGCATTGAAGCCGCGTGGTAGGTCTTAGCTCCAACCCTTCTCTTTAGGAATGCAGAGAGGAGGCCTATTCCTAGCAGTGGCATTTCAACAGGCCGTTACTTTACTACTTAAAGATATTATTGGAAAAAATGTTTATAAGTCTCTTGCATCGTTTTGTCAATCTACTTTGTTTGTCACAACCGCTTTTTCTTGGACTATAACAATATCTTTAGTGTTTGTATTGTAAATCAAATCAGAAAGAATCGTGGTGGTCTAACTACTGTTTATGCTAAGACATTCATGCGCGGAGCGATCATTGAAGTAACTATTTCATCCGGTTGCATAGTTTACTTACGACCAACACATTAAAAGTTCAAATCAAGATCAAGTAGTTAAGATTGCTTTTGCTATTTCTTTCTTGTGTTAAATTTAAAACGTGTATAGTTTTACGCTTGCTAAATTCAAACAGCACAAAAAATAAAATTACGAAATTCGTAGTGTTTAAAATTCAATAGCAAAATATGAAAGTTGACATATTTATTATGTATTTCCATTCGGAAATAAAATTATTCCTTAAAATTATAATAAATCAGCGCTCATATAATTTTATTTCATATATTGCTTATAAAATGCAAATCATGTTATGTGCAAAATTAATACATCATATTTGGTGAAAAGAATTCGCAAGTTTGTAATTTATTTCCTATTTGTAGTGACGCAATATGTTGAAATACGAGTAGGACGAGGTCATTACCTGAAAAATAAATTTAAAAAATAATAATTTTTCTTTCATTATTATCATATTTAAACATAATGATTGCTGCTTCTCTCTAGACTACCCCAATCCCTGTTGAACATTTTACAAGCTTTTTCCACCATCTTAACTGAGCAAATTTGTAAAGAAACATATGTTCCGTTTAAGACTTAAACATTTCGGCAAGTTTTTGACCGTACACATCTCTACAGTCATCGCCTATGATCGTATATGATCTTCGCGGTCGGTTTTGAGACACAAATCAAAGAGAACCGTTGCGACAAACGTATAATCGTATGTATCGTATGATAATAAGGATGATCGTGTCGACATTTGCACGATGTCCGTGGCGATTATAAATGATCACATGATCAACGATCTTCGCCGATAGTGAAAAGACATAGCAGACATAACAATACTGCTGAGAGAGATTATAATTTAATCAGTGTTTTGGCAGCTATTCATCAATTAAGGATTATAAGTGCACAGATAATCTACTTCTAAAAATTAGATTTGTCCCTCTTCTTTCTTCACTATATTAGTACTATTCTGTGACATGTCGTTAATTACTTTACTTATAATTACTTGAATTCTTAATCTTTAAAGGTCAGAGATATGAAAACATACTGAATGATTTGGTAAAATTTAAATAAACATCGATAAACTAAAGTAATAAAGAATAACTGGAGCAATTTTTTATCTAGAATTCAATTTGCAAGAACATCCTTACTAATATTTTAAATGTGATAGTATGTCTGTGTGTCTGTTACACTTTACGATTGTGTAAATTGTTAGATCAATATTGATAGAATAGATAGATTTTCTTTTCGAATTGACTATTAGCCTTTTGCTGTTAGCCCTAACGGATTTTACAGCGTCACCGGGCGGGACGGGCGAGCGCAGAAGCATCGCCGAAGTTGCGAAATGCGGAAAGTAGAGCGCAGAAGCTCTACTAGCATCGGGGAACGTCGTCCTAAGGGTGCCTCCTGTGAGGCCGGACCACGGCTTAAATAGAATCTTACAATTTGGTACTATTGAAACTTTTATATCAGGCTAATGCATGGACTTTTTTTTCAATTGGGAACAGAATAATATACATATAATGTAGTTGAAAGAATTATTATGTAAGCTGAGTAAATCATAAAACTAATTACCATAAAATTAAATACAGTGAACTTCCATAAAAAATTTATAACTAGATTTAGTTATTCATAAACCGGATTAAAGGTTGAGTTTTTTGTTTTGCATTGTACCTATTAGTTTATGACCGTGGAATTTTAGAGCGTATCTAAAATTAAAAATTTTTGAATATCTAGAGCGCTTCAATTTTAATTAAATTTGAGGATTAGCAAGGATGAGAATAGTACCACCCTCTTTTCTTACCGAGGTGTCGTAAAAGGCGACTAAGGTAAGTCGACCCGCCGTGTGGTATCCAGCTAAGTAGAATAGACTAACCTCATTTCTTACCGAGGTGTCGTGAAAGGCGACTAAGGTAAGTTGACCCACCGTGTGGTATCCGGTTTAGTAGAATAGACCACCCTCTTTCTTACCGAGGTGTCGTTAAATACGTCTGAGGTAAGTTGACGTCAGGCAGGCGGCCGGTCGTAAAAACGCAGCCAAATCATTTATAGATAATTTATAGATATAAGCAGATAGCATGTTTATAATATGTTGTGCCGACCCCACTTAGAGTGGGATAAGGGCAGGAAGATGATGATGTTCGAATCTTTTTTATTTTGTTACGCAGAAGAAGTATATTTTTAGATCTATAAAAGAGGAGTTACCCTATCATACATTGTTCTGTTATAATAACAATTTCGCTAAGGCATTAGGTAGGATTTACGATAAAAGCTTCCAAAAGGCTAGATAAAGTTCGTTTTACATGATTTTAAAAGGTACGTATCCATTAAAAATAGTTCTAAATGCTACACGCAGCCTATTCTTGTGTATGTGTTCTTTTCTAAATTCGTAATTAAATTATGCATACGCCGTGTGATATCCGGCTGAATAGAGAAGACCACCCTCTTTTTTGCCAAAGTTTTGTAAAAGGCGACTAAGTTAAGTTGACCCGCTGTGTGGTATCCGGGTAGAAATAGACCACCCTCATTTCTAACCGAGGCATCGCAAAAGCCTAAGGTAACGTTGTTGATCGGTTGACGTCAGACAAGCGGCCGGATGTAAAATACCTAGCTGAATCATGTGACAACGTCTCTAGAACATGTTGTGCCGGCCCCATTTAGAGTGGGATAAATGTAGGAGTGTGATGATATAATTAAATTGTGTATATCTATATTGCGAACTTGTTAAATTGTAACCAAATTACAAACCGAAGAGAAAGTTTCAAGATCAACATTAGGTATTCCTGTGAATTTGATGATGACGGGTTTCTGTGAACGCATGATGATGAAGATGATATACGGGCGAATCATCTGTCCCAGGGGTGTATTGTGCCAGCCGCAGCTCCAAGCCGCATCACCCACGGCGAACGCCTGAATATGAATTTAAAATTTAAATAAAGTAAATAGTACAGTTGGGACCCACCATGCTGCACCGATGAGGATAGGCAGGCGTCGCATATTTCAGCAATTTGCGTTTATTAGCCCATTATAGAAAAGACGAGAAGTGCAAGATTGAGATGGTATGGACATGAAATGAGGAGGGATGAAAATCACGTGACCAAAAGAGGGTTAAATTTGAATGTGGATATGTGCCTAGAGAGAGGCCTAAAAAGAGATGGTTAGATTGTGTGAAGTATGACATGCATATTAAAGGAGTGGCGCCAGAGTTGACGAATGTTAGGACAGAATGGAAGAGAAAAACATGTTGTGCCGACCCCACTTAGAGTGGGATAAGGACAGGAAGATATATAATTGCGTTTATTAGCAACAGTTTCTAAAGTTCAACTTTAGATTCATATACTTAAAAATGTAGAATAATAAAAAAAACATTCAAATTTTCGTGTTTTTGCCAACATTTTGGAAAATGATCCTCAATTTTTCTATTTTACTTAATGTCTTATGTCTACAATATCATACGGTAATTTAAAAAAAGGTCAATAGCCCAAAAATGGCCATTTTTCTTTAATTTTGCCTTCAGGATATCCATACTACATCCATACATAATGTGAGAAAGATTTTGGAATAGTATACTATGACGTAAAAAGGAGCTTAACGTTAACATAACGACGGATAAGTCAATATACCTACTTTGTTTTTTATTAATGTTCCTAGATAACATGGTATCCAAAGCTGAACACACGTCGCGACGCTCAACATTGCAAAGATTATATGAAATTTTCCCCGATCTACTGACTGTAAAAAGAATGATAATCAGAATCACGATACGTCATAGAAATATTATCTTAGGTACCCTCTATTTTCGGTCACAGAAATCCATAATTTTTTTTTTATGTCAGAAAAACCCATTATGGGTCTTCACCACCCGACGGGGACGAGCGGCGGGTATGTCGGACTTTCACCGACTAAAAACCTGACAGTGCTCCACCACGCTGCTGGTGGCGGAGACAGGGTACCGTTGCACACATTGCCCCCATCCCGGCCAGCAGCACCTCTGAACCCCATAGTGCGCCACTTCTGGGTCGAGGCCTCTCTAATAGTGGCCCCTCCCTCCGCTAGACGATGCATCGGTCGATGCATCGATGCATCTTAGGTACTCTCTATTTTCGGTCACAGAAATCCATAATCTAACCTAATGGTAAATGGTTATGGAGTAAAAGATGGGAATGCATGTCTGTAAAATATGGCTGGGAAATGCCCTATTACTTTAGGTATATTAAGTTCTACAGGGCAGTACGTCAACAGAGGATCTGCGCTAAATTATAATATTTATGCTAAGGTTCTGGCGATACGGGCTTACTGCAAACAGATTTCAATCCATACTATTGTAAAAATTAATTTTATTGACAAAACTTTCCTACTACCGTCGGGTAAAGGACTAAGAAAATTTAGTAGGCGAATATTGAAGAATATCGCTTGAATCCATCTATCTAAGACAGGGTGAGCGAACCTTTATGCATCAACCTGCCCTTTTTCTTATAATAAGGTCACAAGCACCATCAAAAATGTTGAGTTAGTAATTATTGGGAAAATAATCACAAAAATGAATACTATTTATCATATACGATAAATTTAGTACCGAAAGTTTATTTGCCAGGTTTTAATTACACGCGTATCACGCGTTTTAATTACGCGCGTATTCTAATGTTGCAGATTCTTATTCTTCTTCTTCAACTGATGGAAGTCCATTGCTGAACACGAGTCTCTCCACGGGATCTCGTCAAAACTCGAACTCGTGCCGCTTGGATACAACGGCTCCTTGCGACCCTTTTGAGTCGTATATCCACTTCGTAGGAAGTCTACCGACGCTGCGTTTTAGGTGCGGGTCGCCAATCTAACACCTTTAGACCCCAACGCCCAACGGTTCTCGACAATATGTTCCCCGCCCGTCACAACTTCTGCTTCGCGACACTTCTTTGTATCTCCTTATTTCTGATTTGATCACGTAAAGATACTCCAATAATAGCTCGCTCTATCGCCCGCTGACTCTGTAACTCTGACTCCGTTCCCCAAATGAACTACCATGACTTTACGTTATAAAATTGTGATTGTATTCAACGTAAATTTAAAAATTATTTTAGAGCCTGAAATCAGGGATAAAACGACATTTTTTTTTTTAATAAAACTTATCTAGATCGATTTTTTTCCTCCCAAAACCAACTACATGCTGAATTTCAGGAAAATCGTTAGAGCCGTTTCTGAGATTCCGAATATATACGTGTATATACATATATTATATTATATATATAATTTTATTAAGTCGGTGACGTGCCCAATATATCGTGTCACGTGCCACCAACGGCACGCGTCTTATTGGCTCGCCATTCATCATTAATCATCCTTACGTGGACCCTCGGGAATTAAACTAGAAGGTATCAAAAGATTTTCCAAAATAAACCTACAACCGCGTTACAGACAAGTCTCGAGATTATCATTCTGGTAACATAGGTTTATATAATATCGAGTACTTACATCGGCTACTTGATAGGCAGACAGACAAACAGCAAGTGATGTGAACATAACTTGATAGACGAGTAGAGGGCCGTATACTGATGAAGCAGTCTTGATCGATCTATCAAATACATTGAAGAATATTTGTAAATCATCTTTTATTGTGAATAAAAATCCTAGATAAATAAATAAAAAATTGTGCAATTTCATACATATACTTCCATGTAACCTTAGGTCGGCAAAATTTGAGAAATATAATAAGGTGGGAGGTTACTGCTTTAGAAAGTTCGTAGATCCTTTGTAGGCTTTGGTATACACTTTTATAATAAAATCCCACAATCTATATTGGACTTGCCTTAACACAAGTTAAAAAAAATCAATTAAAAAGAAACTTATCCATAAAGCTTATTCTACCGTTGAAGACTATGTTGATGATAGGAAAACCTGAATTTAAATTGCAGCTAGGCACTAGATTATATTGTAATTTCGGATTTGTAAACAGTTATATACTATTGAGATATTTATTTTTGAAAAATGTGAAGTTTTTGAAGAGTTTCTTGCTGATTTTTCTCGGCATGAGCACCTTTCCGAGCCAGTCGAAGCTTCATTGTAAATTATCAATTCAAAAGTGCTTGTAAAAGCTAATGTGAATAGAATTATTCGAATTTAAATTTGGATACAAAATGGATTTAAATGGAAAAAGTAAAGAGAATTACAGATAGATAGCTATATTCAAAAATATAACATCCCTTATAGCAATATGCCTTTAGTGCATAGTAATATACAGCATTGTAAAAAAATTGCTGTTGTATATACAGGACAAAGTAGAAACCGACATGAAGAAAAGCTCGCGGCTCCTGTCTTTAAGTGGATAGTAACGTAACGTACGTCAGATTATTTAACGTTACGTTTTTCAAGTATAACGTTTTTTTTTTCAAGTATTAACGCCGTGTGGTATCCGGCTGAATAGAATAGTACCACCCTCATTTCTTACCGAGGTGTCGTAAAAGGCGACTAAGGTAAGTCGACCCGCCGTGTGGTATTCGGCTGAGTAGAATAGACCAACCTCATTTGTTACAGAGGTGTCGTAAAAGGAGACTAAGGTAAGTTGACCCACCGTGTGGTATCCGGTTGAGTAAAATAGACCACCCTCTTTCTTACCGAGGAGTCGTAAAATACGACTAAGGTAAGTTGACGTCAGGCAGGCGGCCGGTCGTAAAATACGTAGCCAAATCATATGACAACATGTTTGTAACATGTTGTGTCGACCCCACTTAGAGTGGGATAAGGGCAGGAGGATGATGATGTTTTTCAAGTATTAGATATTACACAGAAAGCGAAACATAAACCATTGTTGAACTAACAATACGTTACCATAGTTGAAATAACGTCCTCTCAAAATAATCATATATGTGGTTATACTCACTCAAAAACCAAATTATGCCATTTTACTATTCGCCTTATGCGTTTGTTAAGTGTAATTTCCACATTAATTCTTCGAGGATCGGTTTTAGGATATTTTCCCACGTTTTCATCCAGGCCATCAAAAAGTACTTCACAGTCAAAGATTATCATACTCATCAAGTAGTAATAATGCAGTAATATATGAAAGAGTGTGTATACATAAACTGCAAGAAAACATTTAGGTATACTAGTATTATATGGTCTACACTTGAATTTAATGTGCTTTAACTAGCGAAGTTATTGAGATAAAACTGAAATAAAATATATTAATCCTGATTTTTCTTCTAGGCTCTTTTATAATCGGCGATTACAAACGATTAAGCGCGAGCACATTCTTGTATAGAGCATATTCACTTGTACTCGCCAATCATCGTCTATGATTGCCTGCATCCCGCGAAATGTCGACTTTCGGACAAGCATCCGATGGAATCGCTGGGTGATAGGTATAATCGTATATATTAGGTCTACCGGTAAGTTCCTTCCGTTTTTAATATAAAACACAACAATAAAATTTTCATACTTTTAACAATAATTATTGAAAAATGTAATTTCCATTATTATTTATGACCTCTTGCCGGCGTTGTGGCAATTTATAAATTCCATTTTTGAAGAAGGTTTTGTCCTTAGAGGCATAAAACTCATGCAGTGCTTGACTAACGTCTGCATCATTTTTGACACTTAACACTTAACTCATGTGGCATACATCTCGCATATTTCGATATTGCGATATATATAAATTTTAACGTGCCGTCTTAATTTTAGTTATTATAAAAGTAACATATGTATATACACTGTAACAAACATAAACAGTCGTATATGTCTCAAATAAATACGCACATACGTGTTGAAACTTAACGTTGCATTATCGAACATAACTTTCCGGTAGACCTATTCAAATTCAAATTCAAAATATTCTTTATTCAAATAAACTTGTAAACAAGTGCTTTTGAATCGTCAACTCTACTGCTGGTTCGGAAAGCTGTTCCTACCGAGAAGAGCCAGCAAGAAACTCGGCGGTTGCTCTTTTAAAAATATAATTCTTAATACTATTTACATTAAGTCGTTACTGTCTTGTACAGGTTCAAAGAGAGCTATATCCACACATTCTTATCTTCCAAATAATCTTCAAGAGTATAGTAGGCTTTCTGTATCAGCCTCTTTTTAACAGTGTTTTTAAACTGATGTAATGGCAAAGCTGAAATTGATTGCGGAATTTTATTATAGAATCTTATACCAAAACACACAAACGAATTACGTACTTTTGCACGGCGCAAAGCGATATATTATATACGATGTATATATAAGAATGTATATATATACAACGATAGGTGATGTATATAATAGACATAATAATGAATAAAAAATATTTTGAATTTGAATGATGGTATGGACACTTGCACGATCATCGATCATCGCCAACAGTGAAGTGCAGGCATTAAATTAACATAAGTTGTATAACCGTGCCGAATTGAGACAGCTACGAGCGGATTCAGTAGAACCAGTTACTATGATAATCGAAAGTAATCAAGAATATGAATACTATGTTATGAATATAATTGTCTAAACAAACCGAATAAAAAAAAAAAAACTTGATTCTAACGTATCAATTTTTAATTAACGTATAGTCATCAATTTTTTCCCTTATCCCACTTTAAGATGGCACAATATATTTTTAACATTCTCCTCTATTACTCGTCAACTCTGCGCGTCTATTTTATATGCATATCATTCTTCACACAATCCATCCATCTTTTTTTGGTCTTCCTCTAGTCATCTTCTATTCATCCAAATTCATAATGAAAACTTTTGGTCATTTTATTTTCATCCCTCCTCATTGCATGATCAGGCTAACTTAATCTAGTACTTCTCATCTTTTCCATAATATACTCATTTCGTATTCTATCAAATCTTGTCATACAATACATCTACCCTAATCTTCTTAACTCATTTGCATGCACCATTCTTACATTGCTCAATTGGCCGTTTCATACACATTCCCCTAAGTTAAAAAGGCATTCGGGAATCGCATATTGTTCCTACGAACCTGTCGCCAATTCATCCATACTACCATACTAGGCTAGACTTTAAATAAACTCATAAAGCGTTCTAAAGTTTTAAATAAGCTTATAATCAACCTGTTATAAACATTTTTCTTCAGAACATTACTCGTATAGCTTCTGGGTACATTGTTACATTAGAGTTCGTAGAAATTTTTGTATTGGAAATAATGTATTAAACCTACAAAACATACTGAACACTCTCCAAAAAAACGGATCCTTAGATGTGTTAAATGGAATGTCATTTAAGCTCAAAGAGTATATCGTCTAATTTTACAGTAAAGTCATACTCGTATGATTATTTCAGTGACTGTATAAATAAAAACTGCTTAATCATTTGTAATACAGCGACGACACTTTAATTAGCAAAAACCTTTAATTATGACGCATGAATAAGCATTTAAACCTGATAAACAAAAGTTTTGTGAAAATGAAACCTTATTTTTCGTATTTTTAAAAAAAATCGAACGTAATGGTTTCTGAAACACGTTCATCATCCTCCTAACCTTATCCCACTCTAAGTGGAGTCCGCACAACATGTTATAAACATGTTGTCACATGATTCGTTTAGGTATTTTATGACCGGCCGCCTGGCTGACGTCAACTTAACTTAGTCGCTTTTTGTGACACATCGGTAAGAAATGAGGGTGGTCTAATCTACTCAGCCGAATACCACGCAGAGTGGTTTCTGTAAAACATTAGGAAAGATAAAAAATAAAATGTTCCATATACTCATAATTTTAAATGACAATAACCTTAATAGAAAATAAATGCATACAGTAAACTTACCACCAAACGTTTGCACAATTATAAAAGAAGTAGCAATTTCACAAATCATAAATAATTCATAGTTTGGTGTGCGGTAAGGATCATCTTTAGGCAACCATAACGGATACATTAGAGGTCTAACTGTGTTTTCGGTTAGTGTTGCAAACAAACTTTGATAGGTTAACATCGCCAACATCGATACAAGGTACATTAATATTATCAGTGTAATGAAACTGAGCCAAAATATACATAATTTCCATATTAGCAGTTGTCCTTTAAGGAAAGTATTTCTGAAATTAAATAAATTTATTGTAATAATTTCGTTTATGAATTAATTTTTGTTAGCCAACTGTTTATATTTTTTAACTTAAGAAGTAAGAATTACGAAGAATTATTAAGAAAGTACGCACTGAAAATTGTGAAGCAGTCTGGGTCACTAAACTAGTTAACTTTAATTTCTGTTAAAAATGGATCCCGCTACTTAACACGTCTTTGCCAAGAACGCGGAAGATATTAGGAGATTGCAAACATTGTCCCCAGCTCATTCTTAATGGCCCCCTAAACCTTAGACATCGGATTAAATAAACCAATATAGGCCAAAGCTTTAAGTGTAAAAATAATTAATTGATATTGGTCCTACGGTTTTGGTGTGAAACCGAAATAGAAAGAAAGAAAAAGAAATATTCGCAATTGATGAAATTTGGTAAAATTTGGATTAATAAATATATCAAGTTTACATATAGGATAAAAAACCGTTTCCTTTGGGGAACTACAATAGACATATGGCACATATGAATTGAAATGCTTAAATAAACCCTTACGAAGTTGCAGGGAGAGCTATATTTATATTATAGCCTTACCACTATAATAGTTTAAAAACTTGATATAGCTGCTCTTCGAGTTTGCGCAAGATAGTAATGATTTAATGTAACTAGGTATAAGAATTATATTTTGAAAGGAGCAACTGTCAAGATTCTTGCTGGCTCTTTTCGGTAGGAGCAGCTCTCCGAAACAGCAGTAGAGTTGACAATTTAAAAGCAATTGTTTACAAGTTTTCTTGAATAAAGAATACTTTGAATTTGAATTATATATAACAATTTACAGCTAAATACCTGTACTTTTCCTCTAAACTACAGATATAAATAAAATCTCTATTCATTGAATACAGAAGTTCCATGAGCTTGTTTCTATTATAAAGCACGCTGATAAAGAATATGGGGATTGTGTTTATAATTATAAAATAACAGAAACATTCGGTAGCAAATGAATAATCCTCCACAGTGATGCCATGGTAAATAAACATCAATTCCAGCGATGACGCCACCAATCCCAACAGAATGTTCAGAACTGGCCAAATAAATCTGTAAATGGAGAAAATTGTCGAAATCACGAGAATAGGTCTATTAGGTACATTTATTTTTAATAAAAATTATAATGTTAAGTTGTAAGCTTAGCTTTCAGGTGTCCATTCATTCATTCATATTCATAGATACAGAAATTAAAACTTTTTTTTTTATATTCATATAAATCCTCATAGAGATCCTTTGTAGCTACTACGAAATATGCAAAAGAAATATTTTAAAATATTAACATAATGGCAATGGCTAGTCAATATATATATAAAATATAATGTATATGAGGAAAAATAGGGTCAGTTTTAGGACTAATTTTCAGCGCCATCACAGATACACTCTTAATAAATTGAGACGTAAAAAGGTTACTTCTTACTTTTAAGGAAATTGCATACGTTTTTGTAATAAGATTCCCGCAAAAGTACTTGAATTGCCATAAGGGAAACTTTAATCATACATTAAAAAATCATTATACAATAAGGGTCAGTATAATATTTCAATTGACAAAAGCAGCTATTTTGGACTCTTTCCGTAAAGTAATTTAGGAATATTAAACACAATACGTCTACACCATCATCAGCAGTAGCTGTCTTATGTTGCAAAGCCTGGAATACACATTCGACGCAACTGATGCATTGGGAACACTGCATACTAACTATATATAATAAGTAACTGCGTAAAATACTGCTGCCTAAAGGACAAGACAGACATGTGAAAATAAAAGTTTTTTTTATAACAATCATTGTTAATTTATAAACCACCAATTGTTATTATTTATTTTAACCAAAAGATAAATCTCTTTCTTTCTCTCTGGTCAGCTAATTGATGTCCACTATTGGACATAGGTCTCCTCAAGGGATTTCTTTGCCACGATCTTGTGTCGCCTGAATCCAACAGCAACCTAGCGTTGAGGTGACGATAATAATGTTCAACTTTTTAACGTTTTTCACTTAGTGGGAGGTACAACAAACACTGCTTTTCGCATGCGATATCACCCCTCCATCACCTTCCTATGCCTATCGGTTCGGAAAGCTGAGTAACCCGCCCAATTACGAGCGGTTGGGCTGCAAATGCCCCTATTTCTCTGTTGAACGCGCAGATACACTCCAACTATAGATTTATGGACAACTAAAAGTCTGAGCTTCCCATAAAACCCAAAGTTAACGACCTAGTTTCATCACCAGACAGATAACTAGATTGTTTAAAATAATTGTGACTCGGTAAAAAAACTGAACATTAAGACCTTAGATATGAGTCGGCGTTGTTAAAAAATATTCCATTAAACGCGAGAAAAATTCTCAACTGCGGATGATATTTAAAAAGATCCAAATTAAGACTGTCATACTCAAAATCACTTTTTCTCAAAAAATTCAACAAAATTTGTATCGACATTATAGTTTGAAAATTGTACAAGAACTGACTATTGAGCAACTCTACAACTACATTTTCATTATAAATATAAATGTGAATCAATCTTTATTCGATCCTTACTTACGAGTAATTTAGTTTAATATATAACTTATACATAGTTATACGTATTCATTTGTCAGTTTGTTCATAGCAAAATATGCCTACAAAATTTAAAAATACATTTAAAGGGAAGTATGATAATTACTAATGATTGATGAATACTAACACCTTTTTTAAAATCACTACATTTAAAATAAACTCCCCCGCCGAGTCTATTTTCAATTAACTCAATATTTAGTGAACCAATTCTTTTTAGTTTTTCTCTAATAGACAGTGTGAAAGTTGAAATATGACAATAATTCTGAAAATGTGAAAAAAACTCAAACCGCCTGGGAGCTTTTATCGATAACTTTGTTTAACGCCTTTGAGATATAACGAAACACTTTTTTTGATTATTACTCTATTATAGGTGTACCGAAAAATCCGAAATGGCATTTTTTTAAAGACAATGGTACAATTTTATGCCGTATGGTATCCGGTAGAGTGGAACAGACCAATCTCTTTCTTACCGTGGTGTCGTAAAATACGACTAAGGTAAGTTGACGTCAGGCAGTTCGTAAAATAGTATCCAAATCATGTGACAACATGTTTATGATATGTTGTGCCGACGCCACTTAGAGTGGGATAAGGGCAGGAGGATGATGATCACAATTACGCATAATGCGGTAAAAGTATCCAATTTGGGGCTTAAAAGTCTAGTGATGTAGTACCCTAACTAGATACCAAAAAATTCACGTAAACTAAGAAAGCAATAACTAGAATAGCATTGTATTATAAAGCAATTATATTCACGTGATTTTAAAATTCATTTGTTATGGAAATTTGATACATTCGCATCGTTATAAATGACCGTCATTTATTTCAATTAGCGAGGCGGATAATGCAATCATTGAATTCAATTACCTGCATTGAAACGGTAATCTATATAATGTAATGATAAGTACCTGAGTGACCGAGCCTTGCTCGTTAATTCTTTTACAAGATAAAAAAATGCAATAAAAAAAAATAAAGAGAGTGCCGGATATGTGGGACTCGATACCGGGTTTCAAACTTTTTGAAACGCCCGTTACCCATTGAGCTATCAAATCCTTGCGTTTGCTAAAATATTATTCTACATTTTAGCATTTTTTCAATGCAACTGGGATAAAACGACATTTTTTTTTAAATGAAACTTCGATCGATTATCCCCATCAAAACATGCTAAATTTCATGAAAATCCTTGGAGCCTTTTCCAAAATTCAGAAAATATATACAAGATTAATTCATTTAAATATTAAAGATATTTTAATGTATATTTTAGGTCAATGAAAAGTTATCTAAAATAATGATTTTGTAGAAGTTCCTTTGTAGTTTAGCAGTGTTTTTTGTACATTAATAGGGTACCAACATATCTATATAATAACCAACGTATTATTATACAATTGTATATGAGTGTAGCCATGTAGAATAAAACATGCATCATTTTAATCTCAACTTTGTATGAAGGAAGATTTCTGCATTTTAGATATCGTTATCCGATTGAGTAAAAACATTCATATAATTCGGGTACAAAGCCAATGGTATAGCTAAGTAACCAAAGGCTCTGGGGCAAAAAAATGATGTTAGGCCACTTACCCCACTCTAAGTGGGGGAGGCACAACATGTTATAAACATGTTGTCACATGATTTGGCTACGTATTTTACGCCTGACATCAACTTACCTTAGTCGTATTTTACGACACCTCAGTAATAAACGAGAGTGGTCTATTCTACTGAGCCGGATACTACACGGCGGGTCGACTTACCTTAGTCGCCTTTTACGACACCTCGGTAAGAAATGAGGGTGGTCTATTCTACGCAGATGGATACCACACGGCGGGTTGACTTACCTTAGTCGCCTCTTACGACACCTCGGTAAGAAATGAGGGTGGTCTATACTCTATTCTACTCAGATGGATACCACACGGCAGGTCGACTTACTTTAGTCGCCTCTTACGACACCTCGGTAAAAAATGATGGAAAAAAAAGAAATGATTGTTCGATATTCTTTGTGTTCTGAATTTAATGTGCTCTAGCTGAGGCAGGCATGCTCATAGGCCCCCCTGAGCTACGGGGCCCTGGGGCACTCCCCCTTTAGCCTTCGGGTATCTACCCCACTATACAGGAGGCTTTCCGGCTCAGGACCGCAATGAAATGCTTATAGGGTTTTTGAACTATATACCCCGCCATCTGCCGAAATAAATTAATTACCTAATGAAATATCAAGAAATCAGATCAGTTAATCGATGCAATTAATTATTAATAATCGAAGTTTATCAAATAATATCTGGCATTCCAATATTTTTTGTAGGTTAATGGTAATGCTATTGAAACGTTTATTATTAATAATTTAGTAAATTGAAAATATAAAATAAATATATGGGACACTTACACACACGGTCGTCACCAAAGTAAGTAATTTTTATACTTGTGTTATGGGTGAGATACTACTGGTGAATATATACATATATAATTTTAATACATACTTAAATACAAATATAGACCCAGGCTCGAAGAACCAACAACTTCTTTTTATAGAAAGTGTTGGCCCTCGGCAGGAATAGAACCCACGGAGCTGAAGGCAGGATCACTATCCACTGCGTCAACGGGCCAATCAAGTTCTGTCTCGAGGGGAATTTGAAAGCAGACTGAGCCACCGCAACGCGTGGCCGGACAGAGTTCTATAATAAACTTATGTACACCACACTAAAAAAAAAAATGTTTAAATTATGCACAAAACACATTTTTTAGAACATGTAAAAAATACATTACAGGGTTCAGTCACGTTCATTTGTTTCTGAATTCATTTAAAATGTAAGAAAATAAATCTTCCTGCCCTTATCCCACTCTAAGTGGGGTCGGCACAACATATTATAAACATGTTGTCACATGATTTGGCTACGTATTTTACGACCGGCCGCCTGCCTGACGTTAACTTATCTTAGTCGTATTTTACGACACCTCGATAAGAAAGGGGGTAGTCTATTCTACTTAACCGGATAGTACACGGTGAGTCAACTTACCTTAGTCGCCTTTTACGACACCTCGGTAAGACATGAGGGTGGTCTATTCTACGCAGATGGATACCACACGGCGGGTTGACTTACCTTAGTCGCCTCTTACGACACCTCGGTAAGAAATGAGGGTGGTCTATACTCTATTCTACTCAGATGGATACCACACGGCGGGTCGACTTACTTTAGTCGCCTCTTACGACACCTCGGTAAGAAATGATGGTGGTCTATTCTACTCAGCCGGATACCACACGGCTAAACTAAAAGTTTATTATATTAAAAGTACTGAACATGTCTTTATCGGTTCATGCATTAATTTTAGTTTCGTAAATTATTAGCGTAATTATATTGTATATTAACCCAAATATTAAAAAATTAAAACAATAATACCAACACTCAAAACAAAAATTTAGCACATAAGTTTTTACATAAAAAAAAACTACAAAGGACTCCCCTTCTGTATCTTATTCAGTTTTTTTTTATAGTTTAAAATTCGTAATATTACCTAATTTGATAACTTAGTATCGTCAGAGATGTTTTGTTTATATATAGCGTATTGATTAATGTTCGCTAAGTATATATACCGCTTAAAAGACTACAATTAGAGGCTACATTAATCAGTTCGGTGCCCGTACTTGAGCAAAATGATTGGTTTCATCATATCTATTATAATAATTGTATATTTTAGTTTGCGGTTTTACAAAAATGCTTATAAGAGGCCTGTTGAAAACTTTCCGCCTGGTAAGATTTTTTAAATCCTTTTTAATCTATATAAAAGTTTCTTCCGAAATTTTTAAGTAAGTTAATTAAAGTATTCTACGTCTGCATGTCATACATACGTTTTATTTTGCTATATTAATTTTTTTTCTTTTAATTTTTTAAATTATTCGTAACATTCAATTCCATTTCTTAGTTGTGGATTAAGTTTTTTCAATTTTATAATATTGTAATATCTTTATATACGAGTATATATAACAATATTACGATATCAGTTTTGATTTATTTATTTATTTTATTATTTAATAAATAATTTTAATAATTTGATAATTGAATTAATTTGATGTGTTAATTAGTAATGTTAGCTGAATTCAAAAAGTTCTTTAATTGCCGTAGTTTTAAACGTTGTATTTTGTATATACATAGAAAATTATAAAATATTCATAAACGTTGTATTTGATATATAATCGTTAAAGTTGTCCAGGAAATTCAATGACAGTAAAATCGACAGATGTTATTACATTTTGTACATATAACATAATTGAAATGCTTAACGCAAATGTATAAAATCAGGAAGATACTCAATTTTAAGCACGTAAACTATTAAAATATATTGAAGTATCACTTGGTTTCAAGACTGGTATACCCAAATTAAATATTTGAGTTTACCGTTAAAGCTCATTTATATAATTTCAATTATACTTGAAATAATATTTGAATTTGAATATTTTTACTATGAAACTCCAAGCGTCTCTAAGGTTTCAGCTGTGTAACCCTTGGTGTGATAATTTTCTAACGGAAAACTATATCCTATGCTTAAACGTTAATTTTCATATTACTTTTATGTAATTCGTTATTTTAATTATATAACTGCATTTTTACTAACATTTAAGCACAGGTTTAATAAGATAATATAACTAATATACAATAACATATAGTTTAGTTTTTTATGCCTATTGTGTACACGGAGTTGAATAAATCACCATCCTCCTGCCCTTATCCCACTCTAAGTGGGGTCGGCACAACATGTTATAAACATGTTGTCACATCATTTGGCTACATATTTAACGACTGCCAGGCCTGACTTGCGTGAGTCATATTTTACCTCGGTAAGAAATAGGGTGGTCTATTCTACTCAACCGGATTCCACGCGGTGGATCAACTTATGTACCTTAGTCGCCTTTTACGACACCTCGGTAAAAAATAAGGGTTGGCCGGATATCACACGGCATACGGAGTTGAATAAAAGAATTCATTTTAATTTCTATTTAGATCATGAAACACTAACTATAGGTCACACGCTTGAGTATTTTAATATTGCTATTGTATGCTTATGTTTCAAACTAAAATTGCGTTACAGGCCCACCTAGTTTACCAGTATATGGTGCATATTGGATCATACTTGCGAAAGAAATAAATAATCTGGGAGTCTCCTTAATGAAACTGGCCAAGGAATACAACACGAAAGTAGTTGGCTTTTATCTTGGGCCGTATCCAGCTATTGTAGTCGATGATCCAAAGTTAATCAAATATGCTCTCAACCATGAGGACTTTGATGGTCGTTTGGACATAATCATAGGCCGCTTGCGTTCGTATTGGAAAAGACTTGGTAAGTATACATGTATTTAAAAATTACATTCAAGTATAAACAATTAAAAGAACGTTTCCTCAATTTTTTTTTATACATTCTTATTTTAAAAAGTTAAGTAACGGCCTGTTACTATACTACAGCTGGACATATGCCTCCTTTCTCTGTTTTTGGAGAAAAGGATTGGAGCTAAGACCTACCACGCTGCTCCAATGCGGATTGGTAGGTTCCACATATATCTGAAGAATTCTGTAGAGATATGTAGGTTTCATCACGATATTTTTGTTTACCGAAAAGCGTGTGATAAATTGCATTTATCAATTAGAGACTTTTGTTTTTTAGAGACTTAAGTTACACATAATTTTTAATAGAAAAACTATCTATGGGCTATCACAGCTTTTTTATCCTTATTTATTAAATTAAAATAAATGACTCCCATTACGAGAAATAGGTAGTTGTTAACTGTTACAATAATCAAGTAATTGTCACTTAGGTTTTGTCCCGGAATTCTCCTCAGGGAAAACGATAAGTTTACTTGACGTTTGAGTTATGTCTTTTCGTTGCAGGGGCTTTATTCTTATTGCGTTAACTCGAAAGTTGAGATAAAAAATATCCTCTGTAACTTATTATTACTTCATTATCTGTGAGAGAATATACCATATACTATGTCTTATAATACCTAATGAGCACACTTTATCTTTATAAAACTGACCTTTACTATTATTAAAGAACATTTAAAAAAACTACGCATTACTCAACAAGAGATAATGCAAGTAAAACATTTATTGATTTGTTATTATCATAATTACAAATAAAGGGAACAATGTTATCATTTCGCTATGAAATCCTTATGTTTGTATACAGATTATAGCAATGTTATTATAATATATTGTTCCTTGTGTATAATGAAACATAGTAAACTAGAATCTCGTGTTAATTAATTGATTTAAATTATTTAAAATATAGAATATCATGTATAGTTTGGGTGACCGAGCTTTGCTTAATTTTTTCAATATATATAAAAAAAATAGCAATTAAAAATAAAAATATTTTATCCGGAATCAATCCTGGTTGTCAGAATTCGAAACTGCCCGTTACCCAATTGAGCTATCATGACTTTGCAATTAACAGCGTAATTATCCTTTGCTTGTTATAAAACTATAGCAACTTTTTTTTAGTGCCCAAAAACTGGGATAACACGAACATTTTTTAAAAATAGAACCAATAAAACTCGAAGCCGTTCCCGAGATTCAGAAAAATATATACATTTATGTGAATCCCGAATGAGTTAATATTTTTCTGAATATTAACTCATTATTAAATATACGATGAAAAGATGAGCGTCTCGGTGCTGGAACTTCCGTACTTAGATATTTATGTGCCTTTGTAAGCTTAAGGCCTAGACATAAAAAAGCAACCAAACACACCTTAAATAAATTAAAAAAAATTAAAATAAGACAGATATCACCACTAAATAAAAGTAGTCAAAAATAAACATATCCGAATAATCTATTAGCGATGGATATGAACTCATTTATCTTTGACAGGTCTTTTCTTTACCGACGGCTACTTCTGGCACGTACAGAGAAGGTTTACCTTGAGATACATGAGAGATTATGGATTCGGAAGGCGAGAGGAAAGCCTGGAGGCTGTGGTCGCTAGTGAAACCAAGGAAATGATTGATATGGCTATGTATGGCCCTAAATATCCAGCTGAAAAGGTATTTATAATATGTTTTATCCATTTAAGCACATCAATTGTACATCAAAAATATGCAATTTTATGATTTCTTCTAAATATTGGTGGCGGATGGGCAAACCAAAAAAACTTTCAGAAATAAGGTAATATGACTGGGTAAAGGACTTTGCGTTCCTTGAAAAGATGAATATTAAACCTACATAGTACATCTCGCTCCTTCAATGCAGATTACAGGTTACATATTAGTATATCCCAGATACTTTTACAACTAATTTGCTGGTGGGTTAAGTACGCGTTTTTTTACTCAAATCAGAACTCTTGTATTTGAATGAAACTAATTTTGATCATACAAAACTGATGATACAATTTAAATTACGCTCTCTTTTAAATATGAAACAACGCCTATATAAATAAATCTTATACATAAACAATAATAAGCTTAAATTTATGAGACCAAAGTTTATGAGTTTACCTTCGTAAAGCTAGCTATTCGTAACCTAACGAACTTTTTTATAAGTAACAAAGTTAGTTAAGTTACGAGTAGCTAAGATCTTTATTCTTTTTCAAATCCTCGTTTCCAAAATCCAAACTCGTTAAATAATAATCGAATTACCAGTGAGAAGTTTTAAAACAGCTCTAATCTACAACGAAACCTCTGTCACTTAGTTAAAGATAAAAAGATGTAGATAAGTACTAAGTGATGGCATTAAAATTCATACATAATATTATAGTTTTGATATTGTATGTTTGATTAAATAATAATTAAAATATATATAAAATAAATAAAATATAGAATTAAATTATATAAAATAAATATTATTACAAACTAGCTGGCGACCCCGCGCAACCGCACTAATTATAATTTTACGTACTATTAACCTAAAACTTCCTCAAAAATAGCACTATTTTTTAGTAAAATCCCGTACAAAAATCCGTACTATAGATTTTGAGAAAATACATCACATACAGTTTTGGGGACTTTGTTTTATAATATGTTTTGGGGAGCCCGGGATGCTAAATTTGCAATACCTTAAGCATCATGGGCAACCATAGGATTGTGAAGATTAAGTCCTAAAAGGAAGAGAAGTTTGTGTTAAGTTCTCCATTTTAGTGTGGAGAATTAGATTCATTCCATAACATAATCAATAGGCTAACGTTTCAGAGGCTAATTAATATTAAATTATTTTTTCTTCTTCGTAACTTGAATTAAATAATATAAGCAGTCGTGTGCAATTATTATCTAAAGATATTCTGTCGATGGCTATAATTTATAATTTAAAAAAATTGCACTTGACCCCGATGTGATATGCACATCATCTTCGAATCTAAAGTAAAACGTAATACATAAAGATATAATATATATCAATAAGTTTTTATCTATCAATACTTATTATAAAACAAAGTCCCCAAAACTTGTGTCTGTATGCAATCGATTTTCTCAAAATCCACTAAACGAAATTTATTACGGTTTTATTTTAAGATTGTGCAATTCTTCCAGAACGTTTAAGTTAAAAGTGTATTACCGTTTTATGCAAATTATGTTAAAGAGGTCGTGTAGATAATAAATGTAAATAATTCGCCTTCTGTAAGCTTTACTCGCGTGCGCCGCTTAATCAGCTAAAATACACTAGAGTAAGTACTAGATACTACTTAGAGAATAAATATACGAGAGAATTGTAAATCTACAAAAATACTACAAAAAAGTCCTTGACATGTTATGTTTAAAATTTTCATTCGGCAATATTTTGTTTACACACCGATTTCCACGCAAAGCTCAGTAAATTTCAACTTCCAGTTCTCGTAAGACATATAATATTAATAAAAATATCATATGGCATACTTATATGCCTATAACAAAGCATATAACGAAATAGAATAACAAACAAATGAAGTTAACATGTGTGTATGGCATTTATTCATTATTTGATTGTTTTATTTCGAAGATTTATGATATGCTATTTTAAATTGGATAAATGTATGGGAAATATTTTTTAAATTATATCAATTTGGTAGAATAGGTCAATTCCATTTGTCTGTAGAAATTATAAAAATAATTCTATTCAGTTTTTGTTATTAAAAATTTTACACAGATTTCCAATAACAACTTATTTATTACTATAGATTAAGAAAGCTATTTAAGAATTGCTTTTAAGAATATTATATAGATAATATAGATATTTTCAATATTACTTCTCATCAATAACAGCAATAGATTAACAAGCACATTATTTCAAAATATTTACATATATAACATTGCTTGTCAACTTTTTTAAAAATTAGTACCTGGTTTTTTAGAAAATTAGAAAAGAAATATTAATTGGGTAGGTGGAGCTCGATCCTATGTATTTTCATAACCGCCCGTTTCCCGAATAAGCTAAGCTAACTTGACAATTTACGGCAAAAATAGTGTTTTATAGGAAATTTATATGTCAATAATTTTTTATGTCCATAAACAGGAATAAAAGATTATTTTATCCCCCCAAAAATTCCCTACACACTGAATTTCAGGAAAATCGTTTGAGTCTTATCCGAGATTCCGAATATATATGTACATACAAGATTAACTCGTTTAAATATTAAAGATTTTGTTCTTGTTTTCATCACTAAATATATTATCGGCTTGCAAATATACTAATCAAAATGCCTAAGGTTAAATTTTAATAGTGTACGACAAATATTTTTTTTATATATTTTGTTGTACATACTTCTAATCGAATGTTTTTATTAGTGATAAAGGTCTTAACATTTGCTCGGCAGTCACTATGAATCGTAAATAGTTGAGTACGAAAATTGTTAATAAGTATTATCGTGGTGACATAAATTTTAGTGGAAGCCATTCAACTCACAGTATCAACACTAACATATCTTGAATATTTAATTTAATCTTGTATATATAATATATATTCGTAATCTCGGAAACAGCGCCAATGACTTTCCTAAAATTTAGCATGTAGGGAGTTTTGGGGGAGAAAAATCGATCTAGCTAGGTTTTATTTAAAAAAAATCGTTTTGTCCCTGTTTTTGGGCATAAAAAATACTAACATTTAAATTTAATATAAAACACTATTTTTGCCGTAAATTGACAAGTCAGCGTATATTATTCGGGGAACGATATTACCTACTGTAATATATCAAATAGAATTCTTACTGTTTGCTATTGGATTTAATTATAATTTCTTAAGAAATGAGTACCTAAATATATCTATTCAATGAGGTAGTTCTGATATATTCTAATGCTGGTTAGAATTAATTTAAACTTCCTAATGTAACATCAACTAACTGAGCCCGCGGTTTTGCACGCGTGAAAATCAAGTATGTCACTAAAAATTAGTCTAAATAAAGTAACAGCCTGTTACTATCCCACAGCTGGGCATAGGCCTCTTCTCTCCGTTTTTGGAGAGAAGGATTGGTGCTAAGACCTACCACGCTGCTCCAATGCGGATTGGTAGGTTACACATATCCCCAAAATTCTCCAGAGATATGCAGGTTTCCTCACGATGTTTTCCTTCACCAAAAAGCGTGTGATCAATTGCAATTATCAATTAGACACATAAGTTTCTACTAGAAAACTCATTGGTGCCTGCCCGGGGTTTGAACCCTAGACCTCCTCGAAAGAGGTGCACGGTGTTACCGCTGAGCTACCACAGCTACAAAAAATTAGTCTATATGATGCTCCACAATCTCTTTCTTCCAATAAAAGTCCCATGAAAATCGTTTTAGCGGCTCCACTGTCATGTACTAGTAACCGATATCTTCCGCGAGAATTGCATCTTTTGGTAAAAACCCGTACAAAAATCCGTTTAGTAGAGTTTGATAAAATCCAGCACATACAGGTAATAAAATAAACATAAAGGTATAAAATAATTTAGGGACTGGGTTTTATGATATGTATAGGTTTTGTGTTTCTTGATCACGCGTAGTGACCACCTCATTAAAATAGATAAATATTTTCTTCCAGGAATTAGTGAAGGGTGATCTAATATTTCTGCAGCATTATTTTGATGTGCCATTTGTGAACGGTATGTTACACATATTCACTCGTAACACTTTTCCCCGACATGAATACGATGCTATATGGAATTTAGCTCGAGACGTGCTACTGTTTCAACGAGGCACTAATGATTTAGGAGGTGCTTTAACATACACCCCCTGGCTTAAAGATGTTTTACCGAATTACAGTGGATATTCTAACCTTTGGAAAGGAAGTCAGGCTCTATTGGATTTCTTTACTGTAAGTCAATAACCTATTTTATAATTATATAAATTGCAGACCACAAAAAAATGAATGACTATGATCAAGCCCCACCTACCCAATATTTTTTTCTTTTTTTTTGAAGTTTCTTTTTTTATTTTGAAAAATTACCGAGCAAAGCTCTATAAACCAGGTATATTATAAATGCGAAAGTTTGTGAGTATGGATGTATGTTTGTTACTCTTTCACGGCGAATTCGGCGAAACCAATATCGATGAAATTTAGCACAATTATTCCTTATGGACCGCGGTAACATGTATAGATCATATCTGTTAATTCTACAGGAATAGGATGACATTGAAAAGCGCAATCTATTATCACCTATCACACGACAACAGTCCACGTGAACGAAGTCGCGGGTAAAAGCTAGTAATTATATAAATTCTAGCGCACAAAAATACGCTGGTCAGCTAGTTTAGCTCCGCTGGTCGCAGGTTCGATACAAACCAAAAATAAAAATTTGTTGTTTCTTTCAATCTAATACTAAGAGTGCAATATGTATTTAAGTATTTGCTTAAAATAATAATATACTAGCTGTGCCAAGAGCTTTACCCACGTGTTTCAGTCAGAGTTTTACAAAGATTTTTCTATTACTCAAACCTTACTCAAAATCTTTTAATTAAAACCGTATAAAAATTCGTTGAGTAGATTTTAGATTTAGAAATCGATCATATATAGAGAAAGAGGTTTTTCTTTTATAATATGTATAGATATATATACTTAACAGTTTTCCGTCACTCATAACAACAAATATATATATATATATTGGAATCTCGGAAACGGCTCCAACAATTTTCCTGAAATTCAGCATGTAGGGGTTTTGGGGGAGAATAATCGATCTAGCTAGGTTTTATTTAAAAAATAATATATATATATATATATATATATATATATATATATATATATATATATATATATATATATTATCCCTGTTTTTGGGCATCAAAAAATACTCAAATTTATATTGAATTAAATGGAAACATTTACTGTCAAATCAGCGTAGCTTATTCGGGGAACGGGTGGTCGCGAGAAATGAAAATACCTAGGATCGAGCCCCATCTACCCTATTATTTTTCTTTTTCTTGAAGTTTCTTTTTTTTATTTTTGCTTTGCACAGATAGTGAAACATTGTGCTTATGTTGCGGTGGTCAGTTTGGCGTCGAATATGTTTATATAGATTTAAATAAACTTAAATTCATTATACGCGCTCGTTAATTGAGATAACTCATAAGATATGCTTTTAAATTTATGATGTAAAGTTTTATCAAAATGTTTATAGTAACTGACGTATTTAAATTGATAAGGGTTAACACTTTGTCTAAATAGCACATAAATACCGCATTATACTTATTAACCAGTTGAAAAAAGATTTGTAGAAGCAAATGAAAGAATACCTATTTCCTTAAACTTCTCTCTCAGGGAATCACGCAAACTTAAATTGTAAGTGCCACGTTTGGCTATTTTTTCATACAGCAATGTTTTTTGCTATTTACAATAATTTATAATTTTGAAATAATAATAATAATAATTTTAAGTTTTAATTAATTATTTGTTCATCTTATTCATATCTATTCATATCTTAAAATTGTCAAAATGTCGCAGTCAAAGAAATTAATAAATTTTTCAGAAACTAATAAAACAGGCTATGGGAACACATGATGAGAAATATGATCGCCATTTCTTGGATGTTTACCTGAGAAAATTAAAAGAAGAGCAAAGAACAGCACAACGTTCCACGTTCTCAGGTCGGTTGTTTTTAAGTCATTATATATATTTGCCTTCATAAAGTTATCTCCAATATCATAAAAATAAAACGTATGAGAGAGGGTAATATTTCCAATTACAGAAAAAGTGCAAGTAAATATATGCTCCCTACCTATGCACCTAACACATAATACTACGATTCTACTTAAATATCCGCTTTTGATTGCATGTGTGCTACTGAATCATATCAAAACGTCTGAACGAATGATATACATTTAAATTTATAATGGTACCAAATTCCAGTCAGAAAAAATCACGGTCGCTCCAGACTTTATATACTAGTTTTTAACGTCGCATTTATTTTGCTGAAGAAATTGACTTTGTATTATCTTTTACAAATTCATACGTACCTAATAATTATTCTTATTATAGTCACTGTTTAACTAAGTATTAAACTAAATGCGAACAATTTATTTCAGTGGACCAACTGACGTTAGTCTGTACCGACTACATGTTTCCTGCTGCAACCGGGGTGCAGGCCGTGCTCACGTTTTTAGTTGAACGAATGCTGCTTCAACCTGAAGTACAAGACAAAATCCATGAGGAAATCGATAGGGTGGTCGGTCGGGATCGTCTACCTACACTTGATGATAGAAAAAAGTATGTGTTAAGCTATGTAACATTTGTTATTCCAAAAAAAAATCAGGCTACTATCAAAAAATTTACATTCATCACTATCCTGAGCTAATCCCACTCTCAATGGGTTCGGCACAATATATTTAAACACGTTGTTTCGAGATTTCGATAGTTTTTATGACCGGCCTGAAGTCAACTTACCTTAGTCACCTTTTACGACACCTCGGTATGAAATGAGAGTGATTTATTCTACTCAGTCGGATACCACACGGCAATACAAAAAAATTACATTATCGGAAAAAGTAATATAAGTAAATGCCTTCTTCTTCGTCTAATCGGAACTTGAATCTTAATTGATCTCTAGTGATTACTAGTAGATACAAGATGTAACTTTCATAAAACACACAGACAGTCAAAATGTTTATTCAACCCAGATGATGTTGGTACTAATACTACTTATTAAATAATTATGAAAGCCTAAAAAAGTACTGCAGATTAAAACAGAAATAGCGGCCGAAACGCTCTGCCGCGGCTTTCATGATGTAGAATTATTTAAAATCCAATTGTAGATTCAGCCCTCGCAGAAGACACCCTTAAGGTGACGCTCCCAGGAAGTTGTGAGAGCGTATAGCATCACCTCTCGCAATCATCGCAAAGTTTCTGCGCTGGCACCGACTTTCCAGTGACGCTTTCAAAGCCGTTAAAGCTAACAGCATTCGATTCGGAAAAAAATGAATCTTACATTTCTAAGAACAACATACTCGTACCATCCATCCATTCATCAGCCTATCGCAGTCCTCTGCTGGATATACGACTCCCCATGTCTGCGCCAGACATCCCGGTTCACCGCAATGCGCATCCACCTTTCTAATGTCGTTGGTCGTCGGTAAAATGGTGTACGCCCAACACTGCGTTTGCCAAGACGCGGTCTCCACTCCAGGCCACTTTTGCTCCAACGGCCATCAGTCCTGCGACAGACGTGACCAGCCCACGGCCACTTCGACTTGCTTATTCTGCTAGCTACGTCCGTTACTTTGGTTCTCTCGCGGATAATCTCATTTCTGATATTATCCTTCAGGGATACTCCGAGCATAGTTCGCTCCATAGCACGCTGAGTGACTTTAAACTTGTGGACTAGTCCCGTCGTCAGTGTCCACGTCTCGGCGCTGTTTCGTACATTTGCCTAAAATTAAATATTGATACGTTTTAGCATGCCGTATGTTGAGGCGTGCCTGCGTGAGATGATGAGGATTGAGCCGCTCGTTCCCCTTGGAGTTCTGCATCGTGCCATGAACAATACGAAGCTAGATAAATATGTCATACCCAAGGTAACTATCTGATTCACTTTAGTTAGTAGAATAAAATATTTTATAGTTTTCTTTATACTCGATGATTAATACCTTTCTGACGTGGCAAGATATCTGTATAGAGTAAGTCGTTTTAATTTAGGTAAGCGTATATGTAGTAAGGATAAGTATTGTATTGTTTTAAGTAGACCTATCAGAGCAACATAGTCACATAAGGGACTCAGCTCTTTAAATGAGAATTTTTGAAACAAGCGTGCATTTGTTTTAAGATAACTAGTTAGAAGATTTAAGAGAAGATAGATTTCAAAAAAGCAACCGCCGAGTTTCTCTGAAACTCTTTTTGGAAGGAACATTTTTCCGATCAGCAGTGGAATTAACGATCCAAAAGCACTTGTTTATGAGTATCTTGTATAAAGAATGTTTCGAACTTGAATTGATTACATTACATCTTGTTTCAGAACACAGCAATAGCTTTTAATTACTACACTCTACACCACGATAAAGAAATTTGGGGAGACCCTGAGAACTTTAGGCCGGAGCGGTTCATCGAGAATGGACAGCTACAGTTGTCTAAAGACAAATCTCTACCTTTTGGTGCTGGTGAGATCTTTGTTATTATATACCTAAATACTAGAACTAGTTACTGTGGCTCGGTCTGTTATAAAATTGCCCTCTCCTAATATAGTAGTACGCGTCAGTTTTAATTTAGCTATAACTTATCAGATATTCATTGCTATTGTATGGTATAATTATAATGTTATGAATGATACGCTTGAGGTACTAGAATAGAATAGAATTGAGGCAATAGAAACTGCTTTACTATAAATTATCTCACTTCGTGGGTTAGCTGGCAGAGATTAATGGAAAAAGGGATAAGTTGACCTTTATACACTTTTTTTTAATTAATAATGTTTTTATTTTATTTTCCTATATGTATCTATAAGTTTTAAATGAACCAAATTTCGTAAATATTGTTTTCGCTACGCTTCGCTTGCAGTAGTTTAGATGTTTAGACTGACATTTTTATTGTATTCAGAATGAAACCATAATTATGTAAAGTAAAATATTTGCTATAAGAGTGATGGTTATTGGTTCTTTTCGTCAAAACTAACTTTCCAAATTAATGATTTCGCGAAAGCATTACACGATTCAAAATTGAATCATAAAATCCAGTTTAAAGGAAAGTTATTTTAGAAGTCGCTTAACACAAAGTGTTAAGCGACTTCTAAAATAACTAAAGTCGCTTAATAAAGTCGCTAATAAATTTCTTCAAAAAATTAATACTCGTTCAGGACTCGTTTATATTTAACTAGATATGCTTGCAGCTTTGCTTGCGTGAAAATCAGTATGTCTCAAAGTTTTTCCCGCGTAAATCCCAACCTCACGGAAAATCTTATGTAATGTTCTATTAGCTCAAACTTTTCCAAGATTTTTTTTTGACACTTACACACACGGTCGTCGGTCCCCAAAGTAATTACTTCAATACTAGTGAATATATATATTTATAATTTTTTAATACATACTTAAATGCAAATATACATCTAAGGCTTGAATATACGCTCGAAGGACCAACAAATTATTTTTATAGAAAATATTGGCCCTCAGCGGTAATAAACTCGCGATTGCATCTTTTAGTAAAACTCCTACAAAATTCCATTTAGTACATTTTGAGAAAATCGATGTGGATACAGACAGACAGCTTTTGAGGACTTTCTTTTATATTATGTATAGAAGTTATCACGTTTTATGAGTTCATAAATTATTAGCCATCTTTGAATGTTTATCAACCGTAAGTTCAGTGCACTAATATTATCTCACACTAGAAAAGCTACAGATAATTAAAATATCATCAACATATTTTATTATGAATCAAGCAATAAAAATTTTATTAGATGCTGTCTACAATCGTCGCGCGCTAATGATGAAACTTAACTATAATAAAATAATATTCATACAAATATCTACATATATATTTTTTATTTTGAATACTAATAATAATACATCTTTTCCTTTAACCCCAAATATTAAAATGTCCTTTTTTAGAATTCCTTTGCTTTCCTTTTGTCGTCATATAAATCTTTCGACCTCTTTCTTTTTAGTTTGTGCGTCCCAACAGATAATATGTATAACATTAAATTCTTCTCTAAGGTTGTCAGAAAAGATCGCTTTTTTAGCGATAAGGCCGCCTATTGTACCAAAGTTCTTGTATTTTTAGTTTATTAATTTTTAGTAACAAAGAATATTGTCTATTTATCAAAAACATTGTTTGTTATTTTAACATTGTTCTTAACATTTATTGATATTTGTAAGTTGCGTATTTTAATCTTTTGTGGTCGTAATTAATTTAGTTTCCCGTATTTCCAATTGATAGGAGCACCATACTGGTTCGTCAATAGGTTTTTAGGCATTGAGATTCGTTTAGAAAAAGTGTAAACTGATACATAAATTTTGGATTCGTATGATTTCTCGCCGTGGTGGCTCAGAACAGACATATGACCGCAAAGGGCTTATTTATTCACTGGTTATCTTTATAATTTAAGATTGACTAAATAAGCAATAATAAACCTACCCAAGGTAGGTTACTGCTCACAGTAAGATATTCGACAAACAAGGCATTGTCCTTAGTTGAGAGGACCGTTGTGACCTCATTGAGTCATTTTAATACTTAAAAATATTCAACAATAAATATTAAAGAGATTTCATGTTTAAAATCGCCACATCCGAAGCATAAAGGTATATGTCTCATGTATAAACACAGGAAATGTAACTTTATTCTTCGCATGGGGCAAATTGAATTGTTAAGGCAAAAGTGGTGATATCACACGATTTCTTACGAGTTTTGTGGATATGTTTTCTAGATAAGTTATCGATACGATATGATAATTTATGATGATGATGATGATGATAAATTATCTCAACATCGACATTGACATTCTTATAGCTAACTTATAGTTTTCCAGCAACTTATAGCTGTGCCAGCTTCGTCCGCATTAAAATCAGAGTGTCTCAAATTTTGTCCCAAATTAAAATGTTTAAGATAAAAATAGTTATGGCAAGATAATTATAAGAGATTTTTGAAAAATTTTGTGATACATGATTTTTCATAAACTATCACCGTTTACGTAGTAGCACGCAAGGAAAGCTTTCAATGTTACCGTTTTCATAATATTTTAAATTGCTGCTCTCTCCTATTCATCTTAGCGTCATATCTTCCTCGATAAATGGACTATCTTACACTGAAATGACTGAACTGATTTTTCAAATCGGTCCAGTAGTTCCTAAGATTAGCGCATTCAAACAAACTCTTCAGCTTTATATATTAGTATAGATGAATATATGTAGTAAGATATTACTGCTCCACGCAGTCCTTATTCTTCCTAATTCCCCTCAACACATTTGAGGTCTGTGACGAATAATGTTGTAACTTCCGGTGCGGGTCGCTGTTCTTGGACATTGTCAAATCGCTTATTACACGCATTGTATTAGTTTCGCGTGTATGTATGTATGCTTGTTTGCATGTGACCAGTACCTTTAAATACAGTTTTCTCCTTTGCGCGGGCAGATTTAATTCAAATTTGTATTTAAGAATGTATTTAAAAATATATAAGTATATATTCACCAGTTGTCTGTCTACCATAACACAAGTATTAAGTTACTTACTTTGGGAACGGACGACCGTGTGTGTAAGTGTCCCATATATTTATTTTATTTATTTAAATTTTGTACACTCATCAAGAGCTGGCGACAATATAAAAAAAACAATAAATCGCCATTCCTATTTAATGTGATCAATAAAAGATTCAGCTTCATAGTGAGCGGATCCTGCTTACAACAGGTTTATTTTAAACATTTAACCTTCAGAGTTAAATGTTTGAGATACTGTAGCATTTATTGCCACAGTCGTTGTGTAAGTTTATAGTATTGTATAGTAAAAAAAACTAATGGTCTCTTACTCTTCCAAGTTTGGGTCTCTTTAAAATTCACGAGTTTTGAATGAGCTACGTTATGCTTTATTGCGATTTGTCACATAACAACTTTTTAGAATTCGGTCACTTTAATACTAAGCGTGCGATATATTTTCAATCAAAATAAGATATTACATATTTCATACAGATTTTCGTTCTTATAGGGTATAAATACTATAATGCTGATTTATTCGTTCTCATACTTTTTTTCTATATGAGAAATTTGATTGCTCTCCTTAAGAACTTAAACAGTAGAGCTTAGTCACAAATGTATGGTTCCATAAAAATGGCATTAATACGAAAATGCGAGTTATCCTTTGTTATTGCCTACTAATTACTCATATAAACCATGTGTTTCCGTTAGATTACGTGGCCACATAAAATGTATGGATCTTTGTCCATTGTACGTATTTGTTTTATATATAGTTAATATTATTTTGACTCATCAGATATTGTTCAACTGCACGATAAAAGTTCAATCACTTATGTTATTTTATGTTAAATCCAATGTACCTAACATTGGATTGTAACAGTTAATAAAATGTTAACCGATGATAAGTTAAATAATCTAATATTGAACTCAAATACAACTAAATGTGTCTAAAACTTATATTGGCTTATGTTGGAAATCAAACAAAAAAGCTTTTAAGAATAATAAATTACAAAAAACTTGCAGGAAAACTCAGAACAATCAGAGTAACTGCCCTGTTTCTCGCTGGTTTTTCTCGGTAGGAATAGTTTTCTGAACCACCAGTACCATTCAGAATCACTTATTTAACAAGTATATTTGAATAAAAATTGTTTTGAATAGGCTATTGCTAACCTCTAATTAAAACTCTTTCGGCCACAGTAATTATATAAATTTCAACCTACAGCAGCAATCAATAGAACATTAGTTTTGTTTGTAATTATAATCGAACTCTACATGAGTTAATTATGATTATGTAGAGGTTGATTATAATTATAAATAAAACCAAAATATCGAGGTTCCGTTTCTATTTATATACATGTAATTCTTTTTTAGGTAAAAGACTATGCGCGGGAGAAACATTCGCCCGTCAGTCGATGTTCCAAGTATTTGCTGGATTCATGCAAGCTTTCAGCGTCTCTACGGCGGACGGAAAACCACTGACGAAACCGATGAAGAGAATACAAGGAATCATCACCACGGTACCGGAGTTCTGGGTCCGTGTCACACCCAGAAATTAAATTAACAGCACCCAAATGTGACCTCATAGCATTAATAGTGCGTTGTAATGATCTTTCTAATTTTTTTTTAAATAACTGGGGTAACAGTATATTAATTTGAAACACATATCACTTATAATTTATAGAAATAGGCTTTAATTGAAGAAGGTCTATAATACAAAAGTGATTATATTATTTTACTTTAATTCACGATAAATAAATAATGTATTAATTATAAATTATCGTACATGATATAAAGAAAATAATATTATCGAAAAATGGCTGATGCAAGTATGCGTTTCATATACTAATACTGAATATGCCTTAATAAATATAGTTTTTACTTCTTTGTTACATATAATATTAATACAGAAATATAAAGAACCAAAAATTTGTAATAAAAAATTAACTATTGCCATGTTATATAAATAAATTCAAAACAACTTGTTAGCACCTTCAATATAAATTGATAGGTGATCGAATATCAAAATTGAAAATACATATTTTACGGAGAATAAGACTCCCTTGTTTTTTTTTTACAATAATAAGTGGACATATAACAAGTTAAGATAATAACAGTTCATTATTTTAGTAACCACAATATGATCTCTCTAAAATTTGAAACTCATACTAATACTTTGTACTTTGGTGTAAACTAAGTGTAAATTTTAAAAATAATTGATAAAACAGAAATATATGATTTTTTTATGGGCTGGTTGTTAGTAAGTTAATTTTTTAATATATTACATACATTGAATTTAAGATTATTACAAATCGTAATTAATAAATCTTTAGTTATATGTGATTGATGCACAGATTAAAAAATGTGTACTCTTAACGGACTATTCATATTTTTACCTTTTTTCCGTACTATTTACTATTCTATTTCAATACAGGTTATTTATCTAGAGCATGAAGTAAATCTCTGAATCACCATTTCTTTGTCTTTTCTTGTATTGAATTGTCTGTGATATCCTGATATGTATTCTTTGTTTGAAATAGGGTTATTGCGATTATTTTAAGCGTATATTATTATACTATATTGCCTGTTAAAGCATAAACGAAAAAAAAATATATATGTATTTTGTTTATTTCAAAAATATTATTTGTAAAACAATGTTTTATCAAAATTCCTTAATTATAATAATTAAAGATAGTTAAATTTAATAGAACTGATATAAGCTTATAATGAGAAATGTTTTATTATGTATAAGATCGTAGTAATTATTACAAAGAAATTTAACAATAATTGCCTGTAATAATATTAAAAAATACTCCACTTTACCGTTTAAATTATAAAGAAAATAAATGTGATTGTTAATGAACAAGACTATTGTTTTATTTTATTAAAAACTATAAATTATAATTTAAATCAATCAGAATGAATTTGTAACAATAATTTATAAAAATGATTTATTGAAATGGATGTAGATATTTTGAATATAACCCATTCCTACTCTTATTTTTTATTGTTTAATAGGCGAGCCTTTGATGGTAATCATGTCTGATGGTAAGCGATGATAAAGTCTAAGATGAAACGCGCACGCCTATAAGATGCCTATTCACCATTGTTTTAAAAGTAACTATATTATAAGTATTGAAAAAGATAGATGCAAATCAAATTAAATCAAAATAATCTTTATTCAAATAAGCTCTTTTAAGCACTTTTGAATCGTCAAGGATCAATATGATTAATGAAGCCACAACTGGTTCGGAATGTTGCTCTTACCGAGAAGAACCAGAAAGAAACTCGGCGGTCAATCTTTTAAACATTTTCAATTTTACATTATTAAACCGCAGTCCTGTATGAAGCTAAAAGGATTTTCAAATCCAGGCTTTTTTATCATCGAAATAATCTTCAATTTTGCTATATGCTTTACGTATAAGTACATCTTCTTCTTCTTCTTCTTCAACCGATGGACGTCCACTGCTGGACATAGGTCTCTTCATGGGATCTCCAGAACACACGATTTTGAGCCGCTTGTATCCAGCGGCTCCCCGCGACCCTTTTGAGGTCGTCTGTCCATCTAGCAGGGGGTCTTCCGACACTGCGCTTTCCGGTGCGGGGTCGCCATTCCAACACTTTGAGACCCCAACGTCCATCGGTTCTCCGCACTATGTGCCCCGCCCATCGCCACTTCAGCTTCGCGACCCGCTGAGCTATGTCGGTGACTCTGGTTCTTCTACGGATCTCCTCATTTCTGATTTGATCACGTAGAGAAACTCCGAGCATAGCTCGCTCCATCGCCCGCTGAGCGACTCTGAGCTTTCTTATGAGGCCCATAGTACATCTGTTATACTTAACTTTAACCTTTCTGTAAACTGATCTAGTATAGATTGCGGAATTTTATTATAGAAGCGAATACCGAGACCATCGAATGAGTTGCTAACTCTGCTGAGTCACGACACAAGTATCACAAACTTTTTGTGACTTCTCGTATGATATACATCGAATTTCGTCTTATACATATATGGATATGCCAGACGCCGTGTGGTATCCGGCTGAATAAAAAAGTACCACCCTCATTTCTTACCGAGGTGTCGTAAAAGGCGACTAAGGTAAGTCGACCCGCCGTGTGGTATCCGGTTTAGTAGAATAGACCACCCTCTTTCTTACCGAGGTGTCGTAAAATACGACAGAGGTAAGTTGGCGTCAGGCAGGCGGCCGGTCGTAAAAACGCAGCCAAATCATGTGACAGCATGTTTATAACATGTTGTGCCGACCCCACTTAGAGTGGGAAAAGAGCAGGAAGATGATGATGACATATGGATATGCCAGGAGAGATTTCCATTACCGTGCTGTGCGCATCAGAAATGACGAAGCGAAGCGCCGGACGGATGAATTGAATGACGGATGAATGAAGGATGAAACTTCTTCCGATGGCTAGCGGTGCGATGATAAAAAGGCGATGGTGGAACAAGGACATGAAGTACCTGAGCACACTGTCCGAAATATATCCTGTAGAAAACCGATAGACAGGCAACCCTACGCCGATGTTGCAAACTGTGCAATTTGACGTTGGTCAGGATTTCATCGCCATTGAGCACCTGGCACGTCGATCCACAGAGTCCAAAGCTTCCAACTGATATTTGGCAGATCCGTCCTACAAATGACAGCAATACTGCATACACTATCGTACCTAAGCCTGGTACAATGTTGTTTCGTTGTTTCGTTGCAAAGTACTGCTTTACTTCGTTAAGGATACCAAGTTTCTTGGGAGCCGTTTTTGCATTGAACTCGATGCATTTACCAAAAGTATCATCATTCTCCTGCCCTTATCCCGCTCTAAGTGGGTTGGTGGTAGTGGGTAAGTTATAAACATGTTGTTACATGATTTGGCTTCGTATTTTATGACCGGCCGTCTGCTTGACGTTAACTTACGTTAGTTGTATTTAAAGACACCTCGGTAAGAAAGAAGGGGTCTATTATGGTGATCGCGAGATAACGTGCTCGCAAAAGGAGACCAACGCTGCCCACGACCTCTCCCTGTCCACCATGGCACGAACCACGGTGGGCAAGGAGAGATCGTAATACCACACGGTGGTTCAACTTAAATTAGTCGCCTTTTACGACACCTCGGTAAGGAATGAACATGGTACTATTTTATTCAGCCGGATACCACACGGCGGGTCGATTTACCTTAGTCACCTCTTACGACACCTCGGTAAGAAATGAGGGTGGACTATTCTACTCAGCCGGATAACACACGGCTAACATTTACTAAAAATATATTATTCTATAACTTTATGATTAATAAATTGACAGTTCTATCAACTGATTTCTAATGAGCAAAGTACGATAATGCGCATTTAAATGTAAATATTCAAATAGTCAATAAATATACGGTATATTTACATACTAACTGACCTTTGGCACATTCCAAATCGCACAAACCTATTAGTAGGCCGAAATGTTTATTAAAGTCTTATCTGATTTATTGACTGAGTTATTACTGATCTGCACCTTGTCTTTTCAAATTATCAGATCAACCCCTTAACCTAGTGGAGGTTTGTGAATGTGTTTTTTACGAATCCTGCAATTATCAGATATGATAACCGATTGTCCACTCTACATTTAGCATTATATATATTTTCTATTTTACTTCATCGCAGATTATAGCAAAATAATTTTATTATTACTTTTGTATTATGGATCTCCGCAAAGTAACGCCTAATTCTTTAAATTATTTAAAATACATCAGTTGATTTTAACAGCAGCAGTTGATTTTGGCATTGTATAAAAAGGAACGAACTTATATCAACCCTAAATGATCAATCATGAATGTTAGCGCACTCTTTTTACAATAACACGCATAATAGAAATACCACAATTCCCGCTGCGAGATACACTTCTCTTGACGAACAAAAACTGAATGTAACTGAAACATTTTATCAATAGGAAGTCTCCACCGGAAACAACCATAAAGAAGCGAAAGATGGAATACCTCGGCCATGTTCTTAGGCACGAGCGATAGAGGTTGCTTCAACTATAACAATAACGGGCAAAATTGAAGGAAAGAGACTGGATGGCGGAAAAAATCGTGGTTAACAAACGCGAGTGGACGGGCATTGCTTCCGTTTCAGAATTGTTTCGTCTTGCGAAAGATAGAGTGGCATGCAGTATGCTAACGGCCAACCTTCAGTAGTGAAGAGGCACGTAAAGAAGAAGACTGGAAACAACAACGGCACAGTGTGGCCACCATTGAATCAAAAAGGGCGCGATACTCTTGTTTCATGACTGTATTGCTATAAAATACAAAGCGGAAGTCATCAACGATTTCGGTAACCTCACGATTTTAGAAGAACTCTTTCAAAGTTTATAATTGGTTTCAAATGTCCTAAATGGCATTTGTAGATTCATTCAAATTATACTACATTGGAATATTGGAAGATTTCACACGTAAATCTCAATTATGTTTCAGTCAAGTGTTTTTTAATGTTTTAACAATTTTAAAATCCCTCAACCTTTTTTTGCATTAAACGGCCATTAATCTTTAAGTGGTATCATAAAACAAACAGAATACTTGTTTTGACCTTGAAGCAATCTATGGTATTAAAAAATCCAGTTTCACTGAATAAATAAATATTTAAGCTTTCATTTAACTTTTAATGAAATGAAAATTTATTTTAATCATCCGTTATAGATAACTACAACTAACGAATTTAAGGGAATTAAGATTATATATGGGTTTTTTCCAATAAATGTATTCTATTGCTGAGTTTTTATATTTTATTCAGGGACATTTTACGTATAATATATCCATATATTTAATTATGAGAACGAATTGCAAACTACGCAGAGCAAACGAACTGTTTTGTTGAAGATATAATATAAACCCATCTATAAATTATATAAAATACCTACTTGAATTATTTATATTTCTTTTCTGAAATCTACAAATCGTTAGTTGCAGTAGAACTAAGGAGCCCTTATCGGATCATTATGTTACTAAAATGTTACGCGACTTTTAACCTGTCGTGATGAACATTGACCTTATTATCAAAACGATATTTGATTCAATGTGGAAACACTGATATATGTGTTTGTTAAACTAAAATTATAAGAAAATATAGATTGTAGTGACCACATCCGTATAACCTAAACGTGGTAGCCCCCCTAATCCTACTAATATTATAAATGCGAAAATTTGTGAGTATGGATGTATTTTTGTTACTCTTTCACGGTGAATCCGCTGAACCAATATTGATGAAATTTGGCACAATTATTCCTTATACACCGGGGTAACATATAGGCTATAGAAATCACGGTACAGCAGTCGACGCGAACGAAGTTGCGGGTAAACGCTAATAAGTGATAAAATTTTAAAAGATCTCTGATTACAATGTATCTCTTATTTGCATAGTTGCAAATAATATAACTCAATCTCTCTCAAAGTCTCATCGACTATGTGACTGCTGAACGGTACTCTGATCGCTGAGACAAAAGATTTAACGCATTACATGTCACTCAATGAACTTCGACGCTAAAAGACGATTGTTCATTCTCGAGATAAGAAGTAGGTAGAGTTTAACCGACTAATAGAAAGATATCTTATCTGACGATAAGAATTACCTATGTCTTTAAAGTAGGGTCCACACGACAGCGACTTTGATCGCTGGCAACTCGCTGGCTACTGGAAAATTGGCGTGTGGACGTGAATATTAACAGCGACTTTAGATTGCCAATTGCCATACGATCATTTCAGTTGTATAAATTCGCCGGTTGCCAGCGATATCGCTGCCGTGTGGACGTAATATATATGACACAGAGTGCTTTAATATCAATTTCTGAAAAAAAAATGGCGGACTTTCGTTTTAAATTTTCACATGAGTTTGTAGTGGAATTAAACTTTACATAAATTTACCGGCATTTTGGATCATAAAACCAAAGTTACCTTTATAAAGAAATAACGAAGTACTCATCGAAAAGTCGCAGAGGTTCATTCATATCTACTACCAAATAGACAATGAACGATTGCTATAATGTGGACACAAATGCTAAAAGTCGCTAGCGGGACGACGGCGATCAAATTCGCTGCGTGGAGACCCGGCATGAAGAACGCATAAATCTTTATTTATCTATGAGACAAGAGATAATATCAACGACGTTTCTGGACGAAATGCTTCCTGTTTCGCAATTTCAATACATAATCTATTTACGTCTTAGATAAATTGTGTATGATAAAATAATTAGAACGAAACAAATTAAAAAGGTTAAATACATATTTAAATTTAGAAGACATGATTGTTCCTTTTAAAATTTATCAAAATTCAAAACAGCTATGCATTCATAAATTTATTAATTTTATTAAATTACCTAAACTATTGTTATATATTAAGCCAACTTCTCATCTTTAAACATAGCCATTATTAAAATTGGATTTTATTATAACTTAAATAATAATAATAGGAAGAATAACTTAACAAAAATGTACCAATTAAAATGAATGCACTTTTATGGTAAATTGAAAAAATTGACGTTGTCCTTACACTGCGTAGTGACCGTGTATCCTTATTTAGTAATATATATTTAAAAATACAGTAGCATTTACAAATAAAACGTATTTCCTTAAAGAAGCGAGGTCGTATCTTATAGCCTCGTGATAAAAATATTGTTTTAATATGACCATTTTACTTATATACGCCGTGTGTTATCGGGCTGAGTAGAATAGATCAACCTAATTTCTCAACGAAGTAAAATATGACTAAAGTAAGTTGACAGGCGGCCGATCGTAAAATGCGTAGCCAAATCATGTGACAACATGTTTATAGCATGTTGTACCGACTTACAGTAGGATAAGGGCAGAGGTGATGATCGTTTAACTAATATGTAAGAATATTTTTATTTTAAGAAGTTATTACAAATAATATGAAAAAGCATACACACCTTGTTACAGAATCAATTGACGATTAAGAAAAGCAAAACATTAATTTTTATATTCGATTGACATCGTCAGAACTGTAAGAAAGAACGATCATTTCACCTTCCGTTAACTAAAACTAAACTTTAATACATAAAACAATAAAACAAAAACATACCAATAACATAAAACAATATCATATAAATATACTGCATATTACAAGAAGAAGAAAATGGATCAGCTCAGTATAAATTGAGCGACAAAATTCTATCGCACAAAACTGTTTTTCAGCAGTAGCCAGGAGCGACACAGTTTAATTAAGGATATATTTGTATAATTACTTAAATCACAAGTATTTTAATGTACAGATAATTGATAAGCACCAAGTTGACCGAGCCTTGCTCGATAATTTTTTTGCAAAATAAAATAAGTTACTTCAAAAAAATAAATAAAAAATAATAGGGTAGGTGGGGCTCGATCCTAAGTATTTTCCTTTCGCGCGACCACCCGTTCCCTGAATAAGCTACGCTGACTTGACATCTCATGGCGAAAATTGTGTTGTATATATTCAATAAATTAAAAGATAAATTGTATTTTATATTAAATAAATAAACTGTAATATATTATGGACTTATATCTTTTATAATATACGAAATAGTATTATATGTAGATAAAAATATTGAATATTGAAAATTATAAATCGATTAGATTAGACATCAAAGAATAGAATTCTCAGTCGTATACTAAATCGTAATTCAGTAAATGTAAAGGAAGAAAAGTTTGGCATCGAAAATAAATGCGTCATCATTAATTATGATTAATTAAACAGATAAACTCAGCTATTGTTAGCTACATGTAATAAATAACGTTCGTTATTTTTTTGGAAATTCTTATTGTATTGCACAATATTATAATAAAATGAATTAAAAATAAAAATAGAATAAAATAATAGAGTTAAAGGTTTAAAAAGCGTGTTTTTTATAAAAAAAAATTTACTTCATTTATTTTCCATATTTTTTGCCAATGATTGTTAAAAAGGGATCAAAATTGTTCTCAAACAAGTGATTTGCATACCTACATAATAGTTGAGGGAGAGCAATACAAAAATTGAATTAAGCTCGCCAGTCTAACTTGGTAAAACGTAAAATTTAAGTTTCTTAAGTTAACAATTCAATTTTTTTATATTAAGAGTTATATATTTCACATATGGGTCATAAAAAATTTAAAAAGGCACAAAAAAGGTTGACAAACACTGCTCTATCGTGTAGTTCACGATTCATAATTTCTTTATGCTTGTCTTTCTCAAACAGAACGGTATGCTACATTATTAGTCAGAAGAATTATAACGCACACTTAGTATTAGTGACCTAATTAAAAAAGTTGTTTTATGGCAAATTGCAATAAAGAGTAGCGTAGCGTCTTCAAAACTCGTGAGTGTTAATGAGAACCTTTACTTGGAAGAGCGAGAAATCATTAGTTTTTTTTTAATTCGGTCGTGATATCATATTTAGCATTGCATGATTACAATGTATCTAACTCAATTAAGCCTGATTTTGACTTCGGTCTAAATCTATATATACAACTTTCTTTTATATAAAAGAAAGTTGTTCTAAGTTACACTATTTATAACTCAAGAACGGATGAACAAATTCGGCTGAAAATTGGTGGAGAGGTTGCTTAGAACCAGGAGACGGAAATAGGATAATTTTTTATCCCGTTCGACCGCATTTATTTTATCCCGTCAAGTCACTATAAAACGTGGTATAGCAAAAACGACTATGACATGGAAAACAAAACATAAATGACAGCTATACGTAATTTAGTCTTTGGATAAGTATGGTAAAAATTTGACAATTATCAAAATAGTAGTAGCTATAAACGTTACTACATAGTATTAAACAAAGTTACTTTCTCTGTCTGTCCTTATATTTGCTTAAATCTTTAAAACTACGCAAAAGATTTTGATGCGGTTTTTTTAAGTATATAGAGTGATTGAAGAGGAAGGTTTATATGTATAATAAAATTCAATATGGAATAGCAAAATACTGTGATTATCACTGAGTGACATAGGCTATGCTTTATACCCGTGCGAAGCTGGGGCGGGACTCCTAGTTGATTATAAATAAAAGTTGTTTGTGGTATGTTGATAATACTAGTCTCGGGTAGTCAGTGTACGAGTTATGTGTATATATATATGAAATAACATTAATGTATATATATATATATATATATATATATATATATATATATATATATATATATATATATATAACCTTACACATACGTGAAGATAAATAATTCAAATTATCTTAAAACTCTCTCTAATCATGTATAATGATGTTAATAATCTGTTGTTTAGTTCAAATAAAACTTCAAAGTGAACGCACGCATTTCTTTTATAATATTTATATTCATGTAAAAGTAAGACCCTGTTACTATCCCGATGCTGAGCAAGGCCAGCTCTCCCCTTTTTTTCAACACTTTAATGGTTTGAGTTGTAAACACTATTTATCGATTTGTATGTCACGCATATATCAGGAATTCACCAGATACGCGTGTCTCTTCACAATGTTTTACCTTGACCGAGAACCATGTGATAAATTGCAAATTTCAATTAGGCACATATGTTTTGATAAAAAAAACTCAATGATGCTTGCCCCGGGTTTATAACTATGATTCACTGACAAGAGTCACATGGTCTTACTGTGAAGCTATTACAATACCTATATGTAATTAATAAATATAAGAGAGTTATCTGCTTGTTCGTCACTTTAAAATTTAGGAAAATCCTTCAAAATTATCATAATTTGAATTATCATAGTTAAATCGTTAGTTGTCTAATCGTATTAGGAAATTTTAAGATTACATATGTCATAGAAAAGATGGAGCGAAAACGATTAAATATTTTTTATTGATTACTAGAGCAAAAAACATTACATTGCATTTTTTTTGTTATTTCAATATCATACTACCGTATGTTATCCGGTTAAGTAGAATAGACCATTCTCATTTCTTACCGAGTTGTTTTGCGACACCTCTGTAAGTGAGGCCTCAAGAAACTGAGGTAAGTTGACGCCAAGCAGGTGGCAGACGGTGCTGGATAAGGCAGGAGAACAATGACTAAGTTTTAAAAAAATGATAAGAATTTTCTAATAAGTTTTATACTTTCATAAGTTTCAAAATTTAATTACAGAAAAAAAAATTTTTACATTAAAACGAAAAAATATTATTGCCGAATGTGCGGTAATATCTCAAAAATAAGGTTATCAAACTGTAACTGGCTATTAATGAGATCGTGTGCCTAATACCAGGGAGTCATGGATTTAAATACTGGATAAGCACCACTGGGTTTTCTATAAAATTTTATGCACTCAATTAATATGTGTAAGGCTACCAATCCGCATTGGGTCAGCTTGATTAGTCTAAGCTACAACCCTTTCCCCAAAAATAGGAGCCCTATGCCCAGCAGTGACAGGTTGGGATAGATAATAATAGGCCATTACTCTAACCGGTGGTTTTAGCACTCAATTCAATAGTGACAAAACTCACAATAAGTGCCATTTTAATGCATCTGTATCCAACCTCTAATCCAAAAGCCAATTTTAGTCTATTAGAGGTAATTAAAATAACTTTATTAGCTATGTAAATAAAAACCAAATCAAAAAGAATCCTAAAACCAAATGGAAAGATACACTAACGGCATAACCTGTGACACAGTACAAATATATAAATTTCGGTTTCGACTGTAAACTTAGATATCTCTTTGTAAAGAATGCAGTGAGCTATGTAGCGCTTATCATTGCACTTTTATCTCAGCGTGTAAATTAGCGACCGATATCAAAAGAAATTTTTGATAACAGTAAATAATAATATGATATCAGCATATAAATATACGATGATACCTGATTGAGCGTTCGGTCATATAAAATGATAGAATTTCTGAATTGCAATTAATATGATCTTGCTCTCCAAAAAAGATAACAAATAACTTTGTAGATAAAGCATTGATGCACTGCACTGGTTTAACTCTAAAAATTTTAGCCATTCTTTATTCTTTTTTTAGGCATGCGACGGCCTGTTTTTTATTATATGTGCAGTAATTTGGTAGATTTTTTAATCGATTTGATTGGGATGGTACTCCTTCCTTCTTCCTTAGGGATATGCAACTTTCCTTCACAACATATCACATGATGAATTGTTGAATTATTAATAATTAAGTATCTATAAAAGATTTATAGAAAACCTATAGGTACCTTATCTACTCTTATGAATCAACTAGTGTCACCGCTTGGCCATCACTTGAAATTTTAATATATGTTTAAAATTGTAAGCAATTATACTCCGAAGAATCCAAACACGAAGATATCAAGCTCTGAGATTTCTTTGCTTTATCGGAACAAAGTAACGTTATAAAAGACATTTATATTTCACCCCATCCAACGAATAAAGTTACATGTTGCATGTAGCATAACCATAGAACATATAACTTTATTCTTCGGATGTAGCGATTTATGTATTTTACAGATAAATATATAAAAGACGCACTAGAAAATCTTTGCAGCCAGGAGTTTGATATAAATAGATTGTACATTTTTTTTAATCATACATTGCCTTATCTTATGTTACTTCAATAAGGTAAGCTCCGAGTAGGACTAGTAAGTAAGTAACGGCCTGTTACTATCCCACTGCTGGGCATAGGCCTCTTATCTCCGTTTTTTTTTTGGGAGAGAAGGATTGGAGCTAAAACCTACCACGCTGCTCCAATGCGGATTGGATTATGATTATGTACTGCGATTCTATTAAATATCTTTGATCATCAGGCTGGTATAGAACAGATAAAGAGGCTCCTATATTATGATGAGCGGATATGATGATAAATTGGACTCTGCTGATATTGTCAGATTTTAATATCTTTTGACTTTCTCAAAGTATGAATACGACGACTTAAATGCATTTAAAAAGATTCCTTTGAGTACTCGGTGTAGGTCGACCATTCGCGTGAATCATATTCAGCTTATAGCAGCTCGCATGAATCAGTTTATATAAACTTTGGAACGTGAGCAAACTTATATAGCCTTGCGCGGTAATTTTTAAAATGATGTAAAAAAAATAAAATTGAAAAGAATAATTAAAAAATAATAGGGCAGGTGGGGGGCTTGATCCTAGGTATTTTCACCAATCTTGACCGCCCGTTCCCCAAATGAACCACCATGACTTTACGTTTGACAGCGAAAAATTGTGATTGTATTCAACGCAAATTTCAAAAAAATTTAGAGCCCGCTAACAGGAATAAAACGACATTTTTTTTTAAATAAAACTTATCTAGATCGATTTTTATCCCCAAAAACCCCCTACATGCTGAATTTCAGGAAAATTGTTGGAGCCGTTTCCGAGATTCCGAAAATATATATACATACATATATACATACAAGATTAACTCATTTAAATATTAAAGAGATAAAGATGTTGTACTACGTCTCCAGAACGGAAAACAAATCTTCATCGAAGTGGTCAGTGTTTAAACATTTTTAGCCTTTGTATAATAAATGTATATGTATATATTCAAATCGCCTTAGTGTTTCACCACTACAAGTTAGACTAGTAACTAAGGTCGAGACATACTTATAATGATGATTAATTAATTATTATTTACACATTTTAAAGTTCATGTAGCGGTCAGCGATAACTTTTATTACCAGCTATGTATACATCGAAACGTTTTTGTTTGATAACAAGGGAGTTTATCAAATAAACTAAGACACCTAAACAAATATCCCTTAAATTCATTACGTTGTTGCTATTAATATACGTTTATAGAGATAACAAGTTCTATATAGAAATTACTATGATAAGGAAAACAGTTATGAGTATGTTTAACTGTATAACAAAATCAAATGATGTGTAGTATCTGGCAAAGTTAGAATAGACAACTAAAGTAAGTCGACCCGCCGTGTGGGATCCGGCTGAGTAGAATAGACCACCCTCATTTCTTACCGAAGTGTCGTAAAAGGCGACTAAGGTAAGTCGACCCGCCGTGAGGTATCCGGCTGAGTAGAATAGACCACCCTCTTTCTTACCGAGGAGTCGTAAAATACGACTAAGGTAAGTTGACGTCAGGCAGGCGGCCGGTCGTAAAATACGTAATAAAATCATGTGACAATATGTTTATAACAGGTTATGCCCTTAGAGTGGGATGAGCAGAGGAGGATCATAAAGTGTATAACAAAATCATATAATTAGTATTCTTTATTTTAAGTTTGATTGTCTTGTTGAGAACGAAGTTTTTTGATTTTAAATTATAAATACCGGTTTAATAAGAACTCACTGTTAGTTATGGCGATAGAAGTAAACCTATAAAACCGATCTACCTTGACCCACAAAAATAATTTACAATACAAGTATGTCTTTGTTATTATTAGTACGACGTACATTGTGCTCTCTAAGTACACAATATGTTTAACAAAACAAATCAATTAGTTTTTAGTAGTTTTTATACATGTTGATTTTTATAGATATCGTATTATTTTGCCATTTCGCATTCATAGAGGCATCAAAGTAATTGACATTATGATGTGTAATGCGCTATCGGGGCCGTATGATAATAAATTGAGTCAAAGTCATAAGATTAAATAAAAAAAAAACAATACATTGATAATATTTTATTATCAAATTTATGAAAAACATTACAAACGATTGTCAAATTTGAGGAAACGCGGAGTTTAGTTCAGACGTCACACACAATATAGCACATATATTAAAACAAACCCATTCATGTCAAAAATGTCTAGAATTTTTTTCTTAATTTTTGTAATTTTTCACATTTAGTTTTGTAAATCACATATTAGTTGTTAAACCTTCTATATAAATAGAAATACATATAGGGTCGCCTGGAAGAGATCGCTACTAGGCGATAAGGCGGCCTTTTGTACGTTACAATTTTTTTTGTTTTTATTGCTGTTTTTCTCTTTCCAATTTATTCGTTGTGGTGTACAATAAAGTGTATAAATAAATAAAAATAAATAAATAGAAATACCTGGGCGACCGATAATTTTGTTAAAAGATATAAAATGCAATTAAAAAAATAAAAAAGAAAGATAAGGTCGGTGACATGTGGGACTTGAACCCAGGTATTTTCGCATATTTATTCTGCCCGTTTACCATTGCGATATTACAAATTGTCAAATAAAAGCAAAAAGTAAAACAACTGTTAAAAAATAAAATAGATTGTAAAACTTAATTACAATCTATATCTTTTTTAACAGTTGTTTCGATGTCCGAAAACAGGGATAAAACAACATTTTTTTTTAAATAAAACCTAGCTAGATCGATTTTTCCCCCCAAAACCCCTACATGCTGAATTTCATAAAAATCGTTGGTGCCGTTTCCAAAATTCAGAAATATATACATACTAGATTACCTCATTTAAATACTAAAGATTAAATATATTAATTCTAGGATTATTATAATATATTCGCAAGAGACCATACTATGGCGTGGTTTTAATAAAAATTACTGTTTATTAATTAAATTCTAATGTTAATAGTTTTCATGCACATCGTTCTATTATTAATTAACAAATAATACATTTTTACATAACACAATGTGAGTATTGAGTATAATCACTTAAACTTCATTTTTCAAATTTATCAATGCAAATACCTATATTTCACATTGTCAATAACTAAATAACATATAATAAATTATATTTCTAAATAAACATTTATAAATTTGTACGTACCATTTAGAAATTTATCTATTTATACAGTCTTGACCAATTGACTCCATACTAAAGTGCCCGTATCGTGGAGCTTACACCCATATTTCTAATAATTTACTTAATTACACTAAATTAAAAGTTAAGTCTTCACAAAATTACAATAATGGCTCTTAAAACTTATTGTAACGTATTTACTATGTCTTTTCTGAGAAGTTTATTTATAAAGTAAACAAATTTAAGAAAACAAAGCAAAGAATTAACTATAACCCTCAATCTATATTTTATGCCTTTTTGCAGAAATTCATTTCCATACTATAACAATATTATGAATGCGAAGGTCTGTCTGTCGGTTATGCTTTCACGGCCGATCTGTTGAAACAATATTAATGAAATTTGGCACAATTAAAGCTTACATTGCATTACTGAGGTAACATAAGAGCTTAAAGTGGTAGTAGTCGCGATTACTACTACTTTACCATAGCACAATGATATTATTACTAAATTAAATATCATCCATCAATCATTTTTTTTTCTTTATCACAAATTTTCCCATTTAATTCGACAGCTTCTGGTGCATTTTCTTTTTCAATTACTTTATATCCAGCCGGCCCAATCAAAGATAATACTGTAGGCAAAAAGAATAAGCCGTTAAATACTCCGAAAAGTATTACGAGCAAAAATATTTTGAAAAATGATTGAAATGTGTATGCTTTTGACATACTTAGAAGTGACAAGGAAAGTAACGTTGCGCCTCCTCCTAATAATACAGCTGAACCAATCGATGTTACAGTTTGAAGCGCCCTTTCGTTACGACTGCCTTGAGTTATAGTCAAAAAAGTGTGGCCCACGTGGGCGGCGTAGTCTACACATAAGCCTATGGCCAGTTCGAGCCCTATACAACAAACAATGTCCACAGTCATACCCCATCTCTGCATCCAACCTAAAACATTGACTATTGTTAACAAAACACATATAAATATCCAGAGACACATTTGAAGATTGGTTATCAAGATAAACGTACAAACCATAACGCAAAGCAAAGCTAGCTCTATATTTCTTTCAACTTCCTCGGCAATTATCTCATCTGTGACCCAATTCCCAAAAACTTTGGACCATACACTACGATAACCAGATCCTGTGGTTATATTTGTTGACCTTATTATATGTTTGACTTGATTCATCGCAGGAATATATTCCGCAGGCCCTTCGAATCGGATAAACCTAAATGAAAAGGTTGATGCCAAAATATCAGAAACATTATAACGACAAGTAACCTGATCTCTAAATTTAAAATTCATTTTAAATCTTCCACCAACAGGGCTGAACAAAAATACAGACAAATACTTTTTAAACTTTGAATCTGATATAGATGTGTTTAATAAATCGGTACCGTAATTTTGCAAGACATAACCATGGTATATTTCCACCCAAGATATGACATCGGTAACATAAGATTGATTCTTTAATACTTGTACCATTTCATATAAATTTGTAAACTCTGAATTGTAATTCATATCACCTAAAAAAACCATTGCACTGTGTCCCTCGTCAGGATAATAATATTCATATGTATCTAGGAACTCCTTATAATACGTATCATCTGGAATAAACCATTTTGGGTCGAATCTCTGTTCTAATTTGAACATTCCTTGAATACTGAACCCAGTCATAATTAAAGTAAATAAAATAATTGTTACTTTACCCGGGATTGTTAATATAATATTTTTATATGCATATTTTAAGCCTTTTTGAGAAATAGTTGTATTAGTTGTTAACGCGATCTCTTTTTTATGTTTGTAACAAAACAACATACCATTTCTATTTTGCTCTATTCTCCTAAGATCTAATGTAAAAACTGCTACATAAAAGGTAATTGAATAACAAAATATAAAAAATACACCTACCGCTGCATAGATACAAAATGATTTAAGCGACGGCAAAATTGTGATGGCACCTATTAATAATGCTACAATGTCTGTAAACGATGTTATTACAATAGACACTCCTGCATGCTTAAGCATTAAACCAACCTTTACAGGTGTACTTTTATGCGAGTCTGTATTCAAAACGATTTTCCAACATGCATTCATTACAAACATATCATCTACGCCCAAACCCATGAAAAGAAACGGTAAAGAAGAATGGACAGGACCGAACGGTATACCGACCAAAGAACATAAACTAACTGCGGTTACATACGCCATTCCAACATTCAATAATCCAATGCTCCCTAAAAGTAATCGGAGTTCTAGCCAATTAAAACGAGAAACAGCAAATACAACGTAAAAAAACATCGCTATTATGCCAATAAATAATTTATCCATTTCTTGAAACATTGCTTCTCCACTTGTGTCTGCAAAACTTCTGCCTGCTTCATAAAATAATTGATAACCTTTCGTATCGATAGACAATGAGTGTGCATAATTTAAAAATGCTTTTTCCCAAAGAGCCAACGGAATAGACACCCAGTCTTCCGTTCCAATTAAATTACCAACTTCATTTAGATTCACTTTTGACATGTCCACATACATGTACCAAGTTAATAAAAGCGATTTGGCTGCTACAATGTCATGAGTTTCATTTCTAACTATTCCACCTAATAATTTTTCATAGTCTATTGGATGCCCTGTAATTGGATTTATTTTAACTGTATTGATTTTGTTAATAACATCATCTCGTGTAATACGATCAATTAAAGCTTTATCGTTATTCCAAATATCTAAAACATTGTCTCGCAGACACGATAAAGGAAAATGGCTTAGCAGACCACAATAAAAATCATCATCTATCCAAAGATACGGATCAGAAAAATGTATTTCGTATCTCTCAAGTCCATGTCGAGTTTTATTATTACTTTTTAATTTATGTTCAGATCTAGGTTTCCAATTAGATTCAGTAGATATCGTAACAATAGGCACTTTGAAGCATAATTCACTTACAGAGTAGGTTTTATTTTCAAAATCAATATTTAACATATTAACACGATTTGTAATCGTGCTAGCTAATTTAAGAATGGATGGATCTAAAACATTTTCAGCAGTTATTAATAACTTCTGAAATCTAAAATTAGTTCCAAACTTGTCTATGTACCAATGAGTATCATAATAAAAATCTGAATCTGGCGGAACCCATAAATTCATAGGATTCTTTTCTATATAAAACGTAAACAATCCACAAACACTCAACAGGACGAAAATCCATGTCGCCAGAATAGTCTTCCATGGATGTCTAGCAACTATTACTCCGAGAGAGAAAAATACTCCCTCTACAAATGTAACAAAGATTGACGAAAAGCTTTCCCATAGTTGTTGAGGTGACTTGATTTTCTTTTTGATAGGCATGGGTACAAGAGACTATCACTCGTTAGGAACAAGTTAGTAAATTGAATTTTGTGTATACATTACGTTAATTACATTTATAAACATCTCTCTACAAAACATATAGCAAATTAAAATATAAAGAAGTAAATTAAATAATCCGTAAAATCTCGCACAATTAAGCTCTATTGTCTAAAATCCAAATGCTTCTATGACATGACCGAGATTACGACAAATTTAAATATAATACGAGCACTTTATTTAAAGTGTGTAAGTCAGCACTTCCGTCGAATATCTTGAAGAACAACATAATATTATTGTGAACACTAACAAAGTTACTTCCACAAATTATTTTGCACTATTTTTATTAGTACACTCTGAAGCACAGGTAAGAGATGAGAAAATAACGGTTTCCAGTCGATAACAGAGAGTTACATGATCTATAACCAATTTTTCACTTAAACTGTTAATGTCCGTACTGGCACCATCCTTCTAACAGGATATTATGTAATTTTAAATATTGTTCAACTTCAATCGTAATCCAATATATCGATAATAAGGTAATAACTTTACGTCTGGCATCAGTTATACTTAGATAACAACTCCGGATTCCACGATTACTATTATTACACTACAATTTTAAAATGAGCAAAGAGCGCCAAACGCACCCACAAACACGCTATTGGGGGATCGAAGCGAGTTTACAATAAGCCATACGGCCGACACCGACACTCGACAGTAATCGGCGGAACGACGGCTATGAACAGTAAACTACAATCAGTAAGTTTTAGATAGCAAGATAAATCGTTCTTAAATTTATTAATATTTGCTGTATGAGATAACTGGTCACTTAATTTTGATGAGATTGCAGTCAAAAACTTAAATTATTTCAAGGAATTGTTTAATGGAGCCAAATACAAAACAATATGTTGTAGTATACTACAGATAGCGGGCAGCGAACTATAAGAAACAATCATTATGCATTATTATGTATTCATATATATACATATAAATGGTAGGTACACACGAGCCAAAATACATTCAGAGCATCGAAACGTAGAAATGAAAGTACACAGAGAAGAGTAAGCAACATTAGATAAATTGAGAAAAATGGCAATGTATGTATATTTGATGTAATCAAAGCAACATATTCGAAATTAACTAGAACTACACATTGATATTGTGATATCAATTAGGTCACAGACTTTGATCAAACAAGACTTATGGAATTATTATTAAATTATTATGGATTGCTACTGAATATTAAATAACAGAATGAATTAAAGCTAATAATTACTGTAAGTTAGAAATCTAAATAGTGTTACTAGCTGCGCAATTTTACCCGTTATTAAATGATAAATTCATTAAAAAAATAGTTCGATCTTTTACATTAGTTATTAGTTAATCACATTGTCACAACAGGACTGATACGTATAAAGATATTATATAAAACTTTTTGATAATAAATAAATAAAAATAAATAGAGTTTTACCCAACACACAAAGCATTTTACTTACTTTTAAATGTGGGCGTGCGTCGTAATGTTAAAGTTAATAAACTGTTTGAAAAAATTCCAAAAACACGCCCGAGTTCTGCTTCCATCATATTATAGTAATATTTGTTTCAGATATTACAGTAATATTTCCTAAAAAGCTTATTTAGATTTTTGTACGAAACAATTACAATTTTTATTTATTTATTAGTATATATGTACAACTCTTATTTTTCAATAGATTTCGTTTCGCGGCGACGGCTGTTTATGGTTTCTTGGTTAGAAAAAGTTCCAAAAACGCATCTTTTTGCATCTGAAATGTATTTATTCTTTGCCGGTTGACCTACTAAAAAGTAGGTCACACATCTGATCGCAAGGGATGCCACAGATAAGTTATCATGAAAACTTAAGACACAAAATTCTGGAAAACTGTAGAGCTATCAGAAAAGTTGTATAACGAACTTTATTTCTTATTATGAGTACTTTCATATCTTTTCGGCATTATACCCCCTTTATGAATAACCTTGTATATGCAGATTCGAATTATTTAATATCTTACTTGCTTGTAAATATCGACTCTAAATTTAAATTAGTCCAGAGTTTTTGTGATTAAGGGATAATCAAGAAAAGAATGACAGTAAAATTAAACTCTACCATGCTGGTAGCATCCAATATAATAAAATGTTATTGTTAGACATTTTAAAACACATCTAACAACACTGCTGATTTATCTTGATTATATCTATATACCTATAACGACCACAGACAGAGTACTAAATACCAACTAGACTAGACTAAAGTAAAATATTTCTCTGCTGCGTCTGTCTGTTAGTGATCAATTAAAAAAAAACTATCGGAATATAACTGACGGTTATCCAATGGTTATCGATTACTGTAAATAATTAGAACCTTAGACCGTTATTTACCTACTATCGTGTCTACGACATTTATCAATGACATTAGTGGTAGGTATCTGATTTGCAGTAGAAAAAATCGATCGATTTTTTTCCGTTTAAAATAAATTGATTTTTAAAAATACATTTATTCGTAACAAAACAATGGATTATTATAAAAATCGATTATTTTATTATATCCATAGACCCTAGGGTATATTTATATAGCACGGTATGTTATCTTAGAACTCAAGGTCCTGAATCGGTTTTTAGCGACATCTAGGGGAGAGATTATTTAAACTATGTAACAGTGTTTACAATTTTTAAAATTAAAGAGTGTAGTGTTAATATTATATTAAAAAAATAAAAATTTATAAATTTATTATTTATAAAATTATAAATATTTTCAAAATGTTATTTAATTTCATTGTATTTAATTAAATAATTTAACAAGAATATATGTTTATTATGTACATCATACAATGTACATGTATCTTTGGTAATCGTGTACTGTACAAAATACCTAAATGGTGTTGTTATTATAGTGTATTATCTATGTTGTTATTCGTAAACGCCAAAACTGTGATATCAATACTTAAATCTATAAGAAGCAGATATAATCAATTGTTATTGGCTTATATAAATTATTCATTAATTCTGAAGTTTTGTGGATGAAGAAATAGAGCAGTAAAATGAAATATATTATAAAATTATTGGAAACTATCAATCGCTGTTATGTACCAAAATTAGCCAAAAATTATGAGGAGAATCCAGTTCACGTAGAATTTGAAAATCGTAATAAAAGCTTAGATAAAAATTTTAAACTACTTGTACAATGTCTTGGAGATTTAACCTTGACAAATACGAAAGACTCTTCAAAGATTATAGCACATTTGTATATCCTGTACAAAGAGCTTAAATCGAACTTACCTTGGAATGATAAAAAATGTAAAGAATGTGCAGTAAAACTAAACAAGTATTTCGAGGTATTGGGAGATGTATCACTTGATAATATACTACAAGTAAAGAGTAAATTTAATACACAAGAAATATTTGATAAATGTTTAGATATATTGCATAGTAAATTAACATCTGAAGATTTTAAAAAGTATCCAAGCTATATAGAGGTATACTGCGTTTTAGTAGCAGATTTAAAGGTACAGTATTTTGTCTATTTAAGTATTTTTTCTATGTTGCTTTGTTGTGATATGCTGCTTTTTTTGGTGTCTTTGTCTCATCAAATCAAAACTAAAATTTGTAGAATAGATGATAAGCAAGCTATATCATTTAAAGAACCTATTGACATTCAGATATCTAGGAGCTTGTGACAACATAGAAAAACTAGTGTTGACCTACCCTTAGATGGATAGACCTCAAATTCATTACATTGAGTTGTTCGATTAAAGTAGTACAAGATAATGTGATATGGGATAGGTTTAGAGATATAAAGAAAAAGGCATACATATCTTACAACTAATCTTTGTATATGTTACAGTATTTATATTTTGAACTGAATTTGTCTATATTTGACTGACCAGTTGGCGCAGTAGGTTGCAGGTCGTGGGTTGGATTCCCGCTGAGGGCCAATATTTTGTATCAATAAATTTGTTGGTCTTAGACTCTGAGTGTATATTTATTTTTAAGTATGTATTTAAGAAATATATAAGTATATTAAAAAAGCTGTGATGGCCTAGCGGTGCGACCGTGTGAATCTCTAGAGACGATCATGGGTTCAAACCCGGGCAGACACCAATGAGTTTTTCTATTAAAACTTATGTGTCTGATTGATAATTGCAATTTATCACACGCTTTTCGGTGAAGGAAAACATCGTGAGGAAACCTGCATATCTTTAGAAAATTCTAGGGATATGTGTAACCTACCAATCCGCATTGGAGCAGCGTGGTAGGTCTTAGCTCCAACCCTTCTCTCCAAAAATGGAGAGAGGAGGCCTATGCCCAGCAGTGGGATAGTAACAGGCCGTTACTTACTTTACTTTTTTATAAGTATTTATTTAACAGTTGTCTGTCTACCCTAACACAAGTATTATGTTACTTACTTTGGGGATGGACGACCATGTGTGTCACATATATTTAAAGAAATATTTTTTTTTATCTTTCTTCAGTTTTTTATATAAGTGAAATGGAATGCAATTCCAGTTTCAATATATTTCTATCTAATTCAAAATATTTTCTTTTTATTCTTAGTAATATTAATAGTATAATAAAGATTATAGATTATTATAAAAAGTATTTTTGACATTATTAATTCACTTTCAGAAGTATAATGTTGTGATAATACCACAGAAAATTTTCCCAATACCACTTCTTTTGATTGATGACTTTATGTATTCAAATAAAAAAAGGGGATTGTCGTGTTGTTTGCCAGCATTACAATGTTTGGTAAGTAAAAAGTAAGAAATATTTTCCTTAAGGTTTCCTGTCATATGAGCAGAGCAGGGCTGCTGAGTAAAGAAACATAGAAATATTAACCTGTAGGATTGCAAATCTGCTCCTCTTCATTGAAGAAAAATGGACATATAGCTAAATAATATTATTATTAGTACCTGGGTGAAGAAGCCTCAGTAATTTTTTTAAAAGATTATATAAAAAATTTAAAAATGAAAAAGAAGTTGGGCAGGTGAGGCTCAAACATAGGTATTTTCACCTCCATAGACCGCCCGTTCCCCAAATGAGCTACCATGACTTTTGCTTGACAGCGAAAATTTTCTCTTGAATTCAACGTAAATTTGAGCATTTTCCCGAAAACAGGTATAAAAAGACATTTAATTTAAAATGAAACATACCTAGATCGATTTTTTTCGCCCAAAACCCCCACATGCCGAATTTCATGAAAATCATTGGAGCCGTTTCAAGATTCGGAAAATATATATAAATATATTTTCCGAATCTTGAAACGGCTTAAATGAGTTAATCTTTAAAACTCATTTAAATATTAAAGATTTTTGTACAAAATTTAATTTTAATGGATATTAAAAAAGAATTGATGTCTAAGTAATTCCTAGTAGTAGGGTATATTGGGTGTATTGTACACTGATTATAGTTTTAGTTATACAGTCACAAATGTATTACTTGATGAAGACCTTTGTCAATTTTATCAACAGGAGCGAAAGGACTTTGATGGTGGAAACTACTATGAAGTAGTTTATAGAAGCCTCAAAAGAACATTTTTTGAGAAAGATGTCAGGATAACAGTGTTTACACATGCATGTCTTTTAGAATTATGTAAAATATTTCCTCCAGATGTTAAGGTAGGGGGACTTTGAATTATTTTTGTTAAAAATTAAATATATAATGACATTTACTAATTTACTATTAACATTTGTGGTTGATGCTGAAAATTTGCTAGAATTTATTAATTTCTTTTCTTATTTTCAAATTGTATGTGAGTTAGAAGTTATGGCATTATTATGGGGCTTTTCAACCCCACATTCAACCTACAGAAAGCGCACCCAACCCAGGGAGACGCTGGGCAGCAACTAGTTTACATATAACAACTGATTCTAGCTGAATTTAATACTACTGTCCAATAATTGCATTCAAAGTGCAATAGAGAGTGTCAGTCAGAAGTGGTCATTAGACATTAGCCTTCGCAACATATAGAATAATTATAAATGCAAAAGTTTGTGACTATAGATGTATGTTTGTTACTGTTTCACAGCAAATCCGCTGATCCAATATCGATTAAATTTGGCACAATTATTCATTGTACACTTGAATAACATATAGGCTATGGAAGTCCTGTTAACTCTACAGTAATAGGATGACATTGAAAAGCGCCATCTATTATCAACCTGTCACGCGACAACAGTCCATGTGAACGAAGTTGCGGATAAAAGCTAGTATAGAATATAAGAGGCTGATTCCAACCTATTTTGGTGTAAAACATAACAAACTACACTAGAAAATTTTTTAGATCCTGTGATCAACAAAAAAGATAGAGACTTATTTGCCAATGACAAGTGAAAGAAGCAATTTTAAATATTTTTAAATGATCTTGATCTTTAATTGAAAAGTTTGTTAAATGCTTGATACTGATTATGATGGTGGTCGGTTTTTGTTATTTCATGTGTTAAATACTAAGCCAAGAAAACCTTTTTTCTGAGATAGGTCTAAGGTCCATTTTAAGAAAGCTGTTATTCAGTGGAATAATTGTATTAAAATACTTTTAAGATTTCCAAAATATATCAAAACACTTCCCAAACACTTTATTACTCTTAATTACTTTAATAACGATTATTTTTCGTTAGAACAGAATGCCGCCAAAATGGATTCCGCTTCCATTTTTTTATCCCTTAAGTTGAGACTAATGCCATACTTCCTAATACACTAAGCTTAATACAATAATTATTATCTTATTATACAAATGTTAAAATTGCTAACAATTGCTACTCTATATTTTTTTTCCAGAATCAAAAATTGGATGATATGTATTCTGTAATCCTAGATCAGATAATTGCAGAATCTAATATATACAGAAAAGCGGAATGTTTAAAATTTACAAAGCAGATAATAAAAATGCATAAAATTAACTGTGTGAGTAAAAGCAGTTTCAAAACTGTTATTTGCGACTGTTTGGATTTGTGCACAATCGATGTTGTGGCTGACATGGTTTTAGTGGAAACATTGGAGGTGAGCTGTCATCTGCATATTACAAAAAATATATATTTGAGGGGGTTAGAATTAAACCTAGATATATCCAAAATAATTAAAATTGAGTAAAATGAAAATTTTGTTTTGTGTTTAATTCTTAATTTTTTTAGTTTCGACAAATAAATTAAAAAATATTTAACTCAGATTTAATCACTGTGAATTTACGTAATATCAATATTTATGTTTCCTGCAATCTGTAATACAAATATTTAAAAGTAGCTAAATTTGATTGTGACTTTAGGATTTAGCTATTTTTGACACTAATCACCTCATTTGTATTCAATAGGTCACATAAACATTCTACTCGAAATCTGCGCTTTATACCATCTTTACCGTTTATATATGAAGCATTATTTTTCATTCATTTTTTTTCTAACTTTATTAAGAATTATTTTTCACATTTTAGTTCGATGTTTTATTACCATTATTTTTAATAATATTTAAATTTTTGAATTTAAACTATCATGAGTAGTATTCATAGATTATGTATAGAAACCGGCTATACTCACGTCTTATTCCATCGGGTTAGCCCAACTAGTTTCGAGTCCATCCGGAGCACTTATTCACGGCGTTATCGCGGCATTAATATAACACCATGTAAAGAAAGAGCTTACAAATAGTTTTCTATATACAAACTACATATATTTTTCAACGTCGCCTCAAAAATATTAGTTGGTCCTATAACTAACATAGAAAAATAATCGTTAATCTAAGCTACAATTTATTCCGCGGGTTGCGGGTTCGATTCCCGCCTAGGGCCATTTTCTATAAACTGTAAAATCGAGTCTGGGTGTATATTTGTATTATATATTTGTATTTAAGTATGTATTTAAGAATATATAAGTAAATATTTACCAGTTGTCTGTCATCCATAACACAAGTATTAAGTATACTTTGGGGTCGAAGGACCGTGTGTGTAAGTGTCCCATGTATTTATTATTATTATTTCCATGCATGTGCCGTGTGGTATCCGGCTGAATAGAATAGTACCACCCTTACCTCTTACCGAGGTGGCGTAAAAGGCGACTAAGGTAAGTCGACCCGCCGTGTGGTATCCGGTTTAGTAGAATAGACCACCCTCTTTCTTACAGAGGTGTCGTAAATACGACTGAAGTAAGTTGACGTCAGGCAGGCGGCCGGTCGTAAAAACGTAGCCAAATCATATGATAGCATGTTTATAACATGTTGTGCCGACCCCACTTAGAGTGGGATAAGGGCAGGAAGATGATAATATTATGTCCATGCATCTGATTCAGTTATGATGAGTGTAGAAACTGCAGTACGTAACTTCGTAAAAAAGGTTACTCTATAATAATCAGACCAGAGTGCTTAGTGCGAGTTTCTTTAACCTACTCTATGGCGTATGGTACTTGAACAGCGACATCTAGTGGCCGCGGTTCCAGCGCCATTCAAATTGGCGTCATGCTAATGCGATCGAGTAGGTTAAAAAAAATTAAGAGGAGAGACCAAGAGGCGCTCTTTTTTATTTTATTACTTACAACTTTACTTACTTATTTTATTACTTACTTTTTACTTTTATTATTACTTACTTTTTTATTTCTTACTCTTACTAGCTCTATCTAGCTTTTCCGTGTGGTATAGAATGGTACCACCCTCATTTCTTACCGAGGTGTCACAAAAGGCGACTAAAGTAAGTAGACCCGACGTGTGGTATCCGGCTGAGTAAAATAGACCACCCTCTTTCTTATCGAGGAGTCGTAAAATACGACTAAGGTAAGTTGCCGTCAGGCAGGCGGCCGCTCGTAAAATACGTAGCCAAATCATATGACATGTTTGTAACATGTTGTGCCGACCCCACTTAGAGTGGGATAATGGCAGGACGATGATGACTAGCTCTATCTAGCTCGTTTATTTTCAGTGTCTCGAAGAATGGATTACACATTGCTGGTGTATATGGAAACTATCTACAGACAATAAGATTATTTCTATGCTTCTGAAAGTATTGTACACTTGCAAGTCGGAAAAACACGCTTTGAATGTCCAAAAGTTGACTATAGTCCTTATAGGTTTATGCAAAGTTGATGAACAAAAGCACATTTTAACCAATTTAAACAAAGCTAATACCGTTGGCAATGATATTTTCAAAAAGCGTGTGGAAGAAATAAAACTGAATATTAAAAATTTTATTAATTCTAAATAAAAATGTGTGTATATTCTAAAAAATGTATACTGCATTATTACATCACAGCTATTTGAATTATAAATAATTAATTTATAAATATCATTACGTCTAAAATAAGTTATATAAATATAATCACAAACTGTTTTTAAAGATAACTACTACAAAAATACTACATATATCAACAATTCAATACATTCATGGTTAATTTCAAAAACCTTGCTTGCCACTAAACTTTACTAGATTATACACTGAGTCAACCATAATATTGACTGAAAATTACAAGAAAATCGTTCCAGCCATTTCGGAATCTATAAGGAACATATATAATACTTTCTGTTTATATAGGGTAAAGTGCCCAATTATTGACACTTCTAGAACGAGCGTATAAAAAGAAATAAATATAAGCGTTCCACAGTGTTTCCAAGTAACGATAAATTTTGGTAAATATAGATATTTTTAGATGTTGCCAGTAAAATCAAATTCTAACTAGGATATTATTTGTTATTGAAATTATGATATTTATCGAATTGCAATGGTTTACCCAAATATTGACACAGAATTCTCTATTATCGGCAATTCAAATTCCAGTTTAATGACACCCTTCAGTATCAAAAATACTGATGAAAACTAAGTAAAGCACGCAGATGGGTACCTTATTTATGTTTTATGTATTTAAAGAAACAATTACATATCTAAAACAAAGGAAACGATAAATTATTACTTAATTAATTATGTGCACTTTTTTATTCAGTTGTTTAGTCGCCATATTATTTTCATTGCAACTTGATGATGCCAAACTAAGAAATTATGATATTATCTAATAAAATTGGTACAAATGGAACTATTTAGTGTTGTTATTTTCTTCTTTTTGGAAGAAAATTGCTTGGGTGTCAATTAATTGGATAGGTGTCAAGAATAGGTTAGCTTACCCTATATAGATTGTTTTCCTTACACTAGTACAGTTGAGTTCTTGTTTTTTTATAGTTCGATTGATAGACAAAATAGCACTTTTCTATAATGTATAAGTATGTATAGTTCAATTCAATTTTAAAACTATTACTAATAATCTGTGTGATGATAAATGATCTCAACATATCTATGTTGCAAAGTGCGTAATTGTAATGTTTTTGTGTATAACATAGAAGTATAGTATTGTGATTTATTGAAAACTCATGTAAACTATATTTTAGAGATTAAATTTCTAGATGTTAATAAATGTTTCATTGTTATAACCCTTAATCTTTCACATTCGTTTTTTTAATAGATATAAACTTAATTTCGTTTTTTTTCCAACGTTTATAAAGCGTCTCAGTACTACATACCTATTTCTTACCGAGGTGTCACAAAATACGATTGAGGTAAGTTAACGTCAGGATGGCGGCCGGTCGTAAAATAAGAAGCCAAATCACGTGATAACATATTGTGTCGACCCCACTTTGAGTGGGGTAAGGGCAGGAGAATCATATTTTAAATTTTACGTAAAATATCATACAAAGTGATAATTTTTAATTTTATCCAAAATATCACAAACTTCAGTAATAGTTGGCCGATTTTTCCTATGGTTTTCTAAACACTTTCTTGCCAAGTCAAATATATCTTCAGCCTGTATCCAAGAATCAACTATGGGATCTAACAACGGTGTTATTTTATTATTAACAGTATTTTCTTCAACATAATGCCTAATATTAATATTTTCTCCGTCGTTGCTGAAAATAGGCTTTAATCCAGTTAGTAATTCTAAAATTACTATGCCGAAACTGAAAATATCTATTTTTTGTGTTATAGTGCCGTGTATTCCCTCTGGCGCCATATACGCAGAGGTTCCCATGGGGCATGATGTCATGAATGTGTTATCGTATTGTTTCGCCAGCCCAAAGTCACATAACTGTAACAAATGAACAATTTTATAATTAACTAGTAATAGCTCGCGGTTTCAGTCGCGTACATACCGATCTCATTAGTGGAAAGTCTACTAAGTCGGACTATAGATTTATTTTTGTTTAATATATCATCAATAGTTTCCGCAGCGCATACGATGACAGATTTTTATGACTAATTTTATTACATATTACATTTTTATTACGGATCCTTATTTTTTTTATGTAATGTAATATAGCCTATGTTGCTCAGTAATGATGCAGCTTTTCAATGGTGAAAGAATTTTTAAAATCGGTCCAGTAGTTTTTGTGTGAAAACATTACAAACATACATACAAATTTTTCCTCTGTATAATATTAGTTAGTATAGATTATATTAGTTAGTATAAATTTATTATGTAATATTAGTTATATTATATAATATTAGTTAGTATAAATATAAAAACAACACGCTTTTGAACTAAGAAAAAATAAAATAGAATTATTAGTTAGTATACCACCCTCATTCCTTACCGAGGTTTCGTAAAAGATGACAAAGATAAGTTGAACCAACGTATGGTATTCCGCTTAGTAGAATAGACCATCCTTATTTCTTAGCGAGGTGTCGTAAAATGCGACTAAGGTAAGTTGAAGTTAGGCGGGCAGCCGGTCGTAAAGTAACTAGCCAAAACTTGCAAAATGTTAAAACATTCTGTGCCGACCCTACTTAGAGTGGGATAAGGGCAGAGAATGATGATGTAAGAAAATGGTGTAGTGCTCGATACATAAACGAAATAGATGGTACAAAAGTAATATTAAAATTATTCTGCTATAATCCGCGATAAAGTAAAATAAAAATATATATATAACTAGCTGCCTGCCCCTGCTTCGCACGGGTATAAAATATATAGCCCATGTCACTCAGTGAAAAAAAAATATTAAAATCGATCCAGTAATTTTGATTTATTCATTACTGCCCGTGGCCCGCAAGAGTTAAATTTGGAGAAAAACAATTTCCCTCTCCCTATTCCAAGAAGATTTCATGCTTTCTTTGAATATCTAAATTCATATAGTACATATTTGCGTATTTATTTTAACATTTTTCCCTTTGTATTTTATTTTTACAATTAATTACAGAATGTCTTTAAACAAACTCTTGAAAGAGCCACATCGCTGCTAAAGTCGAAGTGTTATAGGGCGAAGCGCGGCGTCCTCACGGCATTTTAAATCTGTAATATCTCCGAAAATGTTTACTTAAATTACATGCTGTAAACGGCCATATTGATCTATATTAAATCAACAATTTATTTAAGGTACTTAATTGGATAAGGATTAATGCTGTATTGTATAAAAATTGCTTCAAAAATAAGGCATTATTTTTCGTAAAAAGTAAATGACAAAAAATGCTATTGTGGGTTATCCATAAGAGATAGACATATACCATCGCGGACTTTTCTGTAGACCTTTTCAATGTGTACAAATACTTAGTACATTATTTTGATAAATCTCGTAGGGTTTAGCCTGCGTTTGCAATGTAAGCGGAAAAAAATGTAATTATTTACAGAAACCTCAAAAATTACAGTATTGAATGTTATTATACGTACAAACCTTCCTCTGGAATCACTCTATCTATTAAAAAAAACCGCATCAAAATCTGTTGCGTAGTTTTAAAGTTTTATGCGTACATAGGAAAATATGGACTTTGTTTTATAATATGTATTGATGCTAAATGTAGAGTGGACTATCGTTTTCATACATGATACATGCAGGATTCGTAAAAACACATGCACAAACCTCCACCACCGCCACCACAATACACAAACACTACACACGTTCACTATCGCAAACTCAACAATCGTTTTGCCTCAGTACCAAACCTTCATGGGTTCATCTTTCTCATTAAAGATTAAATAAAATGTTTCCGTTCAAAGAGAATCAATATTGGGTAAAAAGTGCAGTTTAACTATATACAATTACTAACTAAAATAAAGCATGTAAAAAAACTTAAAAAGCTGTATGTTGATAACTATTTGTATTTTTCCTGCTATGTTCACGTCATGGAATGTAAAAGCAGATCAACAAACGACTCTATAGCTATGTACGGGCGATACATATTAGTTTGTTGATCGAGACACAGTTTTATGATACTCGGTAATACCCACAATGACATTGTCGCTACTATTATCCTTATTAAAAATTATTTGGACTTTTCCACAATATTTTTCATTAATTTAACGTCCAGTACTACTAATATGTGGCAAAAAGTTCAATGTACAGAACTGATTGAAAAATAAACATAGTATAAAAAGAAATTTTTGGTCTATGAAATGTATATCTCACATATGGAAATAGATATTACATATATATACAAAAACTACTTTTATAAAGACTTTTACAGCATTTTTACAAGGCAGAGCCTATAGTTTATGTGTAGTTAACTTCATATTTGACCTCTTTTTATAATCTTATGACCTTGGTTACAAGTGGGATAATTCTAAATGATATTTTACTTTTTGTAGATATAAATTGTTTTCCTTATTTACTTCCACATATGATTAAATTTTTTCAATAAGAATACTTAACTGTTAAATATGTGATAAAGTTCTTTTTAGTACTCATAACTTTGTAAGCAGTTAAACTCAAATGATTATCTTTTGGAACATGTATCAGTTATACTAATTGAATATCAACGAATTTACTTAAACTTCTATAAGCTAAATTGGAATTTTATATCACTTGGCCTTATATCTAGTTATTGTCCGAAGACTAAGTTCATTAAAAATTCCTGAAAACTTCTGTTCTTGTCAAGAAAATGATTATTTAAAATTGAAAATGTGAAGTATGTAACAAAAATCAAATTAGCAATTTTATTATTTATAATATTTGACAATCTTACCTTTGGTACAAAATCTTTGGTAAGCAAAATATTTGCTGTTTTCACATCTCCATGAACAAAATACTTAGTGGAATTTTGTGAATCCACTTCTCCAACCAAATGTTCAATTGTACTATTTCTTTCAATTTGTGAAGATTTGTCACTGGTGTGTAAATACTTTAAACCTTCTGCTGTTCCTAACAAGATATCAAGTCTTTGGGATTTATTCAAAATTTTAGCTTCAATATTTCGTTGTAGGGAACCACCATGAATGTATTCACAGACAATACATGGTGATGGTCCATTTATGGAGAATCCAAGTATAGGTACAATATTATTATGTCTGAACTCTGAAAGATACTTTACTTCTGCATTGAAAATTCTTATTGCAATATCTGGTTTACGATGTATTGCCAAATGACTGTGGGCTTTCTTGACAGCAAGCAAACCATACTTGGCGGTTGACCCCACAAAAACATCTCCAAACCCTCCACTGCCTATTCTACCCTTTAAACCATTTGGTTCAACACACAGAAATTCTGAAAATTTGCCAGTAATTTCTTCCAATTCGACATAATCAAAATGAATCAAATTTGTATCTACAAGTATTGCACTGTCTATTCCTGTAGTAATAGGAATATTTGGAAAAGATTTTTGATATCCCTCAGAATATTGCATACAAACGTTATTCTGTTTACTGCTCAGCTTTAGGTTTTCAAGGTCTGTTGGTCCAATTGGTGATGGAGTAGCATTTCCAGAAATATCTGTACTCTTGGTGAGCATAGCACTCAAATCTGGTACATTCAGAGACACCCCACTTGTTTGGGTGTCTGAAAATTCTATTAGATTATCAGAACGCATTTGAGCAGTTGTTCTGTTGCCTATAGAATCATGCATAGACTTTACTGGTATTTCAATACTGTCCGATTTAGAGAATTCAATCATATCACTTTCTGACTTCATCTGTTTTGTGGATCTATTGCACATTGGATCTATTGATGATTTCCTGACAGTGCTTCTATTTGGTGATGTTTGTTCGAAAGAATCTTCATTTAACATTTCAGTTATATTCATAGTCACTGGTGCAGCTGGACCATAGTTTGGCCTTTCAGGTAAAGTTTCTAAAATAAATTGTAACAACATAATAAATTAATTACTGAACCTTATTTTTTAATTAGATCATCTATAATTTGATTAATTGAAGATATTTTATTTCAAATATACTTTCATGTTACTCCACAAAGGAATAAAGCAACATTATTTAAACTCATGTAATTGGACAAGACTATGGATAACTCTATAATTTTGTTGAGTAACTCTAGTGTTCTTAATGACAATTGCTTGTACTTATATAAACATGTAAAATATAAAGTTTTGTAAATATAGTATCAGTACTAAATTTAAATGAATAATTTTATACGACACTTGACTCACCTCCAAATTTTATTTAAAATTACATCATTAAAAAACATTAAATCCTGTAAAAATGAATAAATTGAACCATACTTATATTTACAATTACCATTTAGCATATTCGCAATTTCATCTGCAGCCCTGAATATTTGAGCCTTAATCAAAATGTCTTTTAAAATGCCAAGTGTGGGTCGCACTCTCCCAGATGTGCCCCATTCGTCAAAAAGTATTTCAGAACTTTTCAGATTACTAATTTTAGCATAGTCTTCTATCATCCTTAAAGAGAATATAAATTCGATTATTTACAAAAATAATCATTAATTACAATAATAATCAAAAACATACTATTTAAGTTCCTAAATGTATTTCAATAATTAAAAACACAAATTTGCAACAACAAAAAATCATATCAACGACATACTAAGTAACAGGTTCATTTAATATATGTGATCTTTACATAAACCCAATAACTAAGAATTACTTTTTCTTACAGAATAAATTTCAATTTTAAATAATTATATAAAAACAAATACTAATAAAAGAAAGACTTCTGCGATATATTTTGTATAAATTAACATTAATTATATATTAATTTTTAACATGTTAGGAAAAACTAACATTAATTTTCTTACTTACTTTACTTGTTCATTATTGTATTTAGGCTCAAAATCTTCGCTTTGTATACATCTAGGTATAATAGACATCACCTTTTTCCAATCATTATTTATTTCCAAAACATCAATTACTCTGCAAAGAGCGTCTGCAGGAAGTTTTCTAATTTCTATGTCTTTATCATACATGATGCGATGGTTTTTCTAATTAGTACACGACTGGAACGGCTAACGCGCAAAAATATTTTCAAGTGTTTACAAATTACAAGTATTTTTTAACTTTTATTTTATACCACAAATTAGGGATGTGAAAAAATAATCGATTCTTATAATAATCGATTATTTTTATTAAATCGTTTTTAAATTAAAAATCGATTATCTTATTTATCCCTTTTCTTTTTTACTCTTTTTTCTTGTTTTTTAAGGTTTGACATGCATTGTTGAATGAAACCAATGTACATTTTAATGGAATTTTGCACTGAATTTGTCCTTATTTATCCAGTTAGTTGTCCATTTTAGTTAGCCTTTATTCTAATTAATTATTAATATTAAAAAAGGCAACTTTTCAAATAGTAAAGAATCGCTTATTATAAAACGATTATCTTGATAAGAATTGATAAAATTTTCAAAATTAATTTATTACAAAGGGAAAAATTATCGATTATTTATTAATCGATTTATGTACTCCAATTATTTTAGTAAAATAATCGATTTTCACTTTAATTATTTCTTCTTAATAATCGATTATTTTTTTAAAAAAAATTCTTAATTTCACTACGTTTATTAGCTACATATTATTCTATTGATGCTAAAAATAAAAGTCCTCTGCCAAATAGTTGGGCGGTAGGTTGTAAATGGTTTCCCGTATTTGTTGTAACTTCATTTGTGCTATGACCCTACGCCATAGAATAGGACACTCTGTGTTCTCGCACTGCAGGTACTCCGAATGACCACAGCAATTATTACAGAGCTGGAAAAAAGAAAAATTGAAGAAACATTCCATCCTTTAATTATTAGGATTTTGAAATCCAAGCTTTTTTATCATCCAAATAATCTTCAATTTTGTAATATGCTTTACTTATAAGAATGTCTCGTATACTTAATTTAAACCTTTCTGTAGACTGGTCTAGTATAGATTGCAATTTTTTTCTATTACCTGGTAAGCTAAATAAGCTGTGGTAGCCCAGTGGTGCGACCATGTGAATCTATAGAGACGATCATGGGTTCAAACCCGGGCAGACACCAATGAGTTTTTCTATTAAAACATATGTGTCTAATTGATAATTGCAATTTAACACACGCTTTTCGGTGAAGGTATCGTGATGAAACCTGCATATCTTTAGAGAATCCTAGGGATATGTGTAATCTACCAATCCACATTTGAGCGGATGGTAGGTGTTAGCTCCAATCCCTCTCCATAAACGGAGACAGGAGGCCTATGCCCAGCAGTGGGAGTAACAGACCGTCACTTATTAACTCCGCCTGGTAACAACATTGCACGTGCGAGTCCGCGCGATTCAGTCTTGCAGCGATGAGCGCGACGGTTTTTTTTTTCGAATTGACTGTTATGCTGTTTATTAATTACTAGTGGCCCGGCTCCGGCTTCACACGGGTAAAAAATATATAACCTATGTCACTCAGTGAAAAAAATGATTAAAATCTATCCAGTAGTTTGCTTTATTCATTACTGCCCGTGGCCCGCACGCGTTAAATTTGGAGAAAAACAATTCCCCTTACCCTATACCATGAAGATTCCCTGCTATCTTTGGAATATCTAAACTCATTTACTACAGTTATTCCATGTCTTGGTCGTTTTTGTTATACCACTTTTTATAGTGACTTGACGGGATAAAATAAATGCGGTCGAACGGGATAAAAAGTATCCTATGTCCGTCTCCTGGTTCTAAGCAACCTCTCCACCAATTTTCATTCAAATTGGTTCATCCGTTTTTGAGTTATAAATAGTGTAACTAAGACCAACTTTCTTTTATATATATAGATATGCTGTTAGTCCTAACGGCTTTTACAGCGTCACCGGGCGGGGCCTACCTGGTAACAAAATTGCACGTGCGAGTCCGCGCGATTCAGTCTTGCAGCGATGAGCGCGGAGGTAGGACGTGTACGTGCGGCGCACGGAGCGCATACTGAGCGGGTACCTCGCGCACCGCACACTATGCAACGGCCGCGCTGCATATAGCGCGCGATACCACCAGCCGCTCCAGACCTTTCGATTTGTGCTTCACGGTTCCAACCTACTTCTTGCCACCTGTTTATTTGTAGATTATCTATAGATTACTTATATATTAGTGTAGGATTAAGCTTTAACTTAGCCTGTAAATTAAATAATTTATAGAATTAGGCGTTACTTTGCGGAGATCCATAATACAAATGTAATAGTAAAATTATTTTGCTATAATCTGCGATGAAGGCAAAATAGAAAATATATATAATGCTAAATGTAGAGTAGATCCGTTTTCATACCTGATACATGCTGGATTCGTAAAAACACATGCACAAACCGCCACCACAATACACAAGCACTACATACATTCACTATCACAAACTCAACAATCGTTTCGCTCCGCAACCGAAGCATCATCAGGAGATAGACTCCACGACAAAATTGCAAAGCCTATACTATACTTTTTTATATAATATATATTAGCCTATACTATTTTCTTATATGCCTACTCACTCACTTAACTCAATTTTATTATATTGTTATGCTGATTGACATGCTGTCGCATGATTTAATAACAATAATAGGATAATAAATTAACTTTTAATTTTACTTTGTTAAAAAATTTGTATGTCAAACTTGACTAAACATGTTTTAAAATTAATTATTAACATCTACTTGTAATCTATTTTTTAAACAAATAAACGAGTTTTGACTTTGACTTTGAAGCTACATATAGTGGAAATCCACTTGATTACGCCAACTCACCATTTAAATACGTCCACGCCGAGTAGTGAAAGACACCTGTGGAGTGGTGGGAGCAGAACTCTCATAGCGTAGTAGGCGATATGTGGAGACAGAGCCGGATCTCGGAACACTTCGCTCGGTGAATGTGCGAGTCTCACAAGAGGCGTGTTGGGCGCGCCCGCACACACCAGCCAGGACACACGTTCACCGGTGCGCGGCACGCTGCGTCGGTCGCGTGCCAGAAGCCGTCTAACAATGTAGTATTAAATTTTTAACTTTCGCGATTCGTACTGAATCACTACATATTATAAAACAAAGTCAAAGGCATTCTTTGTTTGTCCATATATCCCTATGGCATTGATCCCTATGACATTGATACCCACCGTGATATTGGCGCCCAACGTGGGGCAATATCACGGTGGGTATCAATGTCACGGTGGAGCGCTAATATCAGTCACGATGGGCTCCAATAACACGTTGGTGGGTGACAAAATAATGGGTTCGGTTTCCCGAAATAAAAGAAATAGTTTGGGCAGAACTTCGTATACTATGCGTTGACTAAAACAAAACTATTACACTACAAACATAAAACAGTGATTATAACTAACTTTAAACAACAATACCGAAACTTAACCGAAACGTTATACAAAATGAGACTAAAGACTTGTATCAACGCCTCCGCGCAGGCGTAGTCTGGCGTAGTCTGACTCGAATTCAAAGATGTATCCACGAGGCGGGAACGATTAAACAACTCTGTACTAATGTAAATAACGTGCGGACTTCCCCGAAATACTTGGGTTGCTACAAAGTAACTTATCCTTTAACATACTTTGCAATTTCGTTGGGCGGCGCGGCAGCACCCGGTCGGTATCCGCTAGCTCCATGGTACTCCCTTGTGAAAAGCAGTTCTTGAGGCGACAGAGTGCCATCAGTCAGCTTTGATAATATACCGCAAACCAATTGTTTGACTCGTGACATGTCGCCCGTTTCGAACAACGCACAGAGGGAACGTTGAAGCAACTTGAAAAAAAATTGACTCTTAACACTACATAATTTATAGAATTAGGCGTTACTTTGCGGAGATCCATAATACAAAAGTAATAATAAAATTATTTTCCTATAATCCGCGATGTAGTAAAATAGAAAATATATGTAATGCTAAATGTAGAGTGGACTATCCGTTTTCATACCAGATACATGCACAAACCACCACCGCCACCGCAATATACAAGCACTACATACGTTCACTATCACAGAGTCAACAATCGTTTCGCCCCGCAACCGAAGCATCATCAGGAGATAAGATTCCAAGACAAAATCTCAAAGCAAAGCGAAAGCTTTTCGGATTAGAGCAAAATAATTTTATAATTACTTTAGTCTTAACATTACCTTAGATAGTTTTTGAAATATTCTACTTTCTACTAATATTATAAATGCGAAAGTTCGTGAGTATGGATGTATGTTTGTCACGGCGAATCCGCTGAACCAATATCGATGAAAATTGGCATAATTATTCCTTTTACAACGGGGTAACGGACTCTCTGTTAATTCAATAGGATAACCTAATAGGAATAACCTAAAAGATTGGACTGGATTGGAGGGCAGCCATAAGTTTACGTTTAAGAGATTTATTTAAATATTCACAATTTTGTATGTGTCATATAAAAGACTTATCGACTTTACTGAAATATTTACCCTATAAGGCAATACTACGGCAGGATTGCCTTATAGGGTAAATACTAATAGGCATATTATGATTAAACATATAAAAAGTCGACTTATTAAAATATTCACGCCTGGTATATATATTATTTTGCTACAATTCACTAATTGTATTCGCGAATAACAGCAACATAATATTATCATTACTTTTGTATTATGTACCTCTGAAAAGTAACGTCTGATTCTATAATCTATGACATATTCGGTAGATATTTTGTAATTATCATCCATCATCCTCCTGCCCTTATCCCACTCTAAGTGGGGTCGGCACAACATGTTACAAACAAGCTGTCACATGATTTGGCTGCGTTTTTACAACCGGCCGCCTGCCTGACGTCAACTTACCTTATTCGTATTTTAAGACACCTCGGTAAGAAAGAGGATGGTCTATTTTACTAAACCGGATACCACACGGTGGGTCAACTTACCTTAGTTGCCTTTTACGACACCTCGGTAAGAAATGAGGTTGGTCGATTCTACTCAGCCGGATACCACACGGCGGGTCAACTTACCTTAGTCGCTTTTTACGACACCTCAGTAAGAAATGAGGGTGGTCCTATTCTATTCAGCCGGATACCACACGGCGTGGTAGATATTTTGTTATATAAATCTTTAATATACAATATTTATTTATAAATCATTTAATACCTTAACTCCAGCCGGACATCCGTCTCTGCGTATAGTTTCTATGCCTTTAGCTTCATATACTGGCTTTACTTGATCTGGACTCTCGTACATAAAACCCACGTAACGCTTCTTTGTTTGCAAAATACAAGGCTGGTATACCTGTTGGAAAAGTAATAACTTTTTAAAATCTTTACCATATTACAAAATTTAACCTATGTTAGGTGCTTAACCTATGTTAAGTAAACATGCGAATATAATACTTTTTTTTTTGTTAAATATATGGGACACTTACACACACGGTCGTTGGTCCCCAAAGTAAGTAACTTAATACTTGTGTTATGGGTGACAGACAACTGGTGAATATATACTTATATATTTTTAAATACATATATACACCCAGGCTTAAAGACCAACAAATTCATTTATAGAAAATGTTGGCCCTCGGCGGGAATCGAACCCGCGACCCGCGGAGCTGAAGGCAGGGTCACTACCCACTGCACCAACAGGCCAGTCTTTTGAATGGATTGACAAGATTCAGATAATAAATAATTTAAATATACTACAAATTAATATTAATTACTATGTGCCAGTGAGACTAAAAGATTAAATTAGACAAAGTTTCCTACTATTCCTCAAGTCTTTGCTATGCAATATAATTGAAGTATATTGAGCTAATAAATTGCTATATACAATCCAAATACCTTTTCTAACTTTAGAGCAACTGGATAGGGATTGTCAGCGGTTACTGCATCAGCTATCTGTTGTCCTATCTCAAAAGCTTCGGCACGTGTGCCACCAGGAACCATAACGAACATAGAGTCCGTATCACCATAGACAACCTGGTTTGTGAAAAAAGTATCTTTGTATAATTGTTAAACTATGTAATACAATTTCCGTTTCGTATTTAAAGATACGTAATCGAAATTTAGCTTTCGGAGTTTGTCTGTATTAAACTTATATGTCTGATTGATATTTGTATTTTTTTCCCCACTTTTTAGTGCATCCTCCTGCCCTTATCCCACTGTAAATGGGGTCGGAACAACAAAAAAAATTATTCAGTACTGCCCGTGGCCCGCAAGCGTTAAATTCAGAGAAAAACAATTTCCCTCTCCCTATTCCAACATTTCCTGCTATCTTTGGAATATCTAAATTCATATAGTACATATTTGCTTATTTATTATATCTTATTTATAACATTCACAGCTTTCTTGTCATTAGACAATACAAACATGTTTTCTTTAGTGGTTACTCTTGAAAGAGCGACATATAGCTGCTAAATGCGAAGTGCTATAGGGTGAAGCGCGGCGTCCTCACGGCATTTTAAATCTGTAATATCTCCGAAAATGTTCACTTAAATTACATGCTGTAAACGGCCATATTGATCTATATTAAATCAAAAATTTATTTAAGGTACTTAATTGAATAAGGATTAATGCTGTATTGTATAAAAATTGCTTTGAACATAAGGAATTATGATTCGTAAAAAGTAAATGACAAAAAATGCTATTGTGGGTTATCCATAAGAGATAGACATATACCATCGCGAGTTTTCTGTAGACCTTTTCAATGTGTACAAATACTTAGCACATTATTTTGATAAACCTCATAAACCTTCCTCTTCAATCACTAAATTAAAAATTTAAAAAAAATCACATCAAATCTATTGCGTAGTTTTAAAGATTTAAGCGTACATATAGGGATATAGGGACAGACAGGGAAAGCGACTTTGTTTTATACTATGTAGTGATAACACAACATTGACTTGATTTTTCTGGACATTAAATTTGTATGATGATTGAAGATCATTATTTACTAGTCACTTGTTTTAATAATCATGAATACGAACCTTAGCATTCCACTTGCCATTCTTCACAAGCTGGATAGCTCTTTCCAGGGTCTCTCTGCCCTTAGACACTACACTGTCCCCCACTTCTACACACGGCATGCGACCGCTGAAGTTTGCGGCTGTGTAGCCATACGTCACGTTTGCTATCAATTTCAGACCTATATATAAACGAAAAACGAAATAGTAAAGTTAAAAGTTTATTCATCATCCTGCCCTTATCCCACTCTAAGTGGGGTCGGCACAACATGTTTTAAACATGCTGCCACATGATTTGGCTGCGTTTTTACGACCGGCCGCGTGCCTGACGTCAACTTACCTCAGTCGTATTTTACGACACCTCGGTAAGAAAGAGGGTGGTCTATTCTACTAAACCGGATACCACACGTTGGGTCAACTGACCTTATTCGCCTTTTACGACACCTCGGTAAGAAATGAGGTTGGTCTATTCTGCTCAGCCGGATACCACACGGCGTTAAAGTTAAAAGTTTATTATGGACTAAAATACACATTGAGTACATTTTTTTTTTTTGAGCAAATCGATCACATACAGACAGACAGCATTTGCAGACTTTGTTTTACAATAAGTAGAACCTTTAATGAGTGTAAAATAAGTAATTTTTTAAAAGATATTAAAAAAATATTTAAAAAAAAAGAAAGAAGGCGCTGATGACATGTGGGATTCGAACCCGGGTTTTGAACCGCCCGTTACCTATCGGCTATCGCAACAATACGTTTGACAACTTACTAATCCTTTGCTTTCAATTCTACATTTTACCATTTTTTTAATGCCCAAAAACAGGGATTAAACTAAATTATGTTTAAAATACCAAGCTAGATCGATTTATCTCACCCAATGAAACCACCCAATCTCACATACTGAATTTCCGAGATACAGAAAATATATTTATATATACATAGATTAACTCATTTAAATATTAAAGTCTAGTGGCCCGCTCCGGCTTCGCACGGGTATAAAATATATAGCCTATGTCACTCAGTGAAAAAAATGATTAAAATCTATTCAGTAGTTTTGTTTTATTCATTATACTGCCTGTGGCCCGCACGCGTTTAGAGGTGACTCTTGAAAGAGCGACATATAGTTGGCCATGAGAAAACCAAGGCCAACCCGTCCGATCGCAGCTAAATTCAAAGTGCTATAGGGCGAAGCGCGTAATCGCTATGCCCTGCATTTTAAATCTGTAATATCTTAGAAAATGTTCATTTAAATAACATGCTGTAAATGGGCATATTGAACTATATAAAATGAACAATGTATTTGAGGTACTTAATTGGATAAGGATTAATGCTGTATCGGAGCTGGAAATGTGTGCAGAGTTTTCTGTGGCCTTTTCAAGATGTACGTTTGCAATGTAAGCGGAAAAAAATGTAATTATTTACGATATCACATTAGAAACCTCAAAACCATTTTTACCATACTTAACAAAAACAAAATTACGAATAGCTGTCATTTATATTTTGTTATTCCATGCATAGTCGTTTTTGTTATACCACATTTTATAGTGACTTGACGGGATAAAATAAATGCGGTCGAACGGGATAAAAAGTATCCTATGTCCGTCTCCTGGTTCTAAGCAACCTCTCCACCAATTTTCAGCCAAATTGGTTCATCCGTTCTTGAGTTATAAATAGTGTAACTAACCAACTTTCTTTATATATATATATATATATATATATATATATATATATATATATATATAGAGTTACTTTACCTAACTGTCGTGAATGCATGGCCTTTTTAACTGTCTCGTCAGTCTGAAGCTTCATCCCCTTTTTCACAGCTTGCCTAGCGGCCAGTATTCTTCTCAATAATGCAGGTAGGACTCCTCTACGGACTGAGGACTTGACGAAACCAACACCAACAGGCGACCAATGGACGAGGCCATTTCTTATAAGAGCATCCAATTTTTTTTGGGGTATGCGTAAACGCCATGCCCCGAATTCATAAGGATTGTCGCTGGAATAAATCATAAAAGTGGAATGTAGTAATATTTAAATCAAATCTCCTTGAAGGATCTATATCATCATGTTGTTACATATGTTAGCAATTTTAACATTTGCATAATAAGATAATGATTATTGTATTCAGTTTTATGTACTACGAAGTATAAATATTGGCATTAGTCTCAATATTGTAAACTCAACTTAAGAGGAGATTTAAAAATGGAAGAGGAATTCATTTTGGCGGCATTCTGTTCTCACGAAAAATAATTGTTATTAAAGTAATTATGAGTATTAAAGTGTTTAGGAATTGTTTTGATATATTTTGTATTTTAATACATGTTTTGGCTAGTTAATTTACGATCGGCCGCCTGACGTCAATTTACTTTAGACGCCTTTTACGACATCTCGGTTAGAAATGAGGGTGGTCTATTCTAATCAGTTGGATACTACACGGCAAACTCGGAAGCTCTTTGATAATACAATATTAAAGAAGCTTAATATTAATACAAGAATTACTTATTATCATTTTCGACAACTGATATAATTTGTTACTTTGTCTGTTATTACCATCATCCTCCTTCCCTTATCCCACTCTAAGTGGAGTCGGCACAACATGTTACAAACTTGTTGTCACATGATTTGGCTACGTATTTTACGACCGGCCGCCTGCCTGGCGTCAACTTACCTTAGTCGTATTCTACGACACGTCGGCAAGAAAGAGGGTGGACTATTTTACTCAACCGTATACCACACGGTGGGTCAACTTACCTTAGTTGCCTTTTACGACACCTCGGTAAGAAATGAGGTTGGTCGATTCTACTCAGCCGGATACCACACGACGGGTCAACTTTCTTAGTCGCCTTTTACGACACCTCGGTAAGAAATGAGGGTGGTCTATTCTACTCAGCCGGATACCACACGGCGGGTCGACTTACCTTAGTCAATAACAAAACGATAATAATGAAACACTTATACAAAGATTTCTGTTATTACCATAGCCAAAAATTATAATAGCATTGCCATATTGCTCATGAAGGTGTTGCCTAAAGTAAATATGACATTAGGGTAAAGACGTGTGCTTGAAAGATAGTGTACGCATACCGACATACGTTACGTAAATTTTAATAGAGAAATTTTGAAAAAATATTCTTACCCGTTTATGTTTTCTACTCTTCCTATACATGTAGAGAAACAATAATTATATGCGATCATCATTGACGGATAGAGACTTTGAAAGTCTAACACAATAACTGGATCTATGTAGTAACGGGACTCTGAAACAAATTAAAATATAATGTCCAGCAATAGAAAACTTTTAAATAGAATGTTTCTTTAAAAAATTAACGAAAAAATTACAACTTAGTGTCTCTTATATCTGTTACTATTTTTAAGGATATTATATATTACCAGCAGAAAATAAAGCTATGTTTGTAATGTTCTCATACAACTTTGGTTTCTTAGATTTCAAATGGATTTACGCCTATCTTTCCAATATAAGAGCGCAATACCTAAAGAAGTATAAGTTTGTTGCATCAGAAATTTGTTTAATTAAGCCCAACTGAGTTATCATAGCTTTGCAAGTGACAGCGTAATTAAACTTTTATTTGTAATAATATTGTAGCAGTTTTTCAATACCTGAAAACAGTGGTACAACGACATTTTTTCAATGACTTTTTGAAATTTTTAGCTTCACTGATTCCCCTAATCCCCCACCCCCAACCCCCTACATGCTAAATTTTATGATAAGTTATGTATGCTAAATTATATAATATTTATATTCACCCTTGACTAAATGACGTAATTTTTTTGGATTTTTTTTTTATTTTATATCTCTTACCTGGTTCAAATATAAGAGGCAAGCATTCAGGTGCCCGCATAGCGGCCCTTTGTTTAACGGTGGGTGACAACGCGACAAGATTCAGAGGTTTCGCTGCGCGCAGCATCAGCGATTCTACTCGAAATTGCGACCCCCTGGATAATACCTCCCACCACTGGAGACCGAATAACCTTGCTAATTCTGATGTACGATCTGAAAATAAATATATTATACACTAGCAATCGCCAGCGAAAGATTAAAACCGTAATATAGTCTTTTCATAATCATAAAGTTCCTGAGCGCATTCAAACAATCAATCAAACATACAAACAAACTCTTCAACTTTATGTATTAGTATATATAGCTGTTAGTAGTCAATTCCAGGACACTAGCTTTAAAATATTTTAGCGAACATAGACAACGCAATAATAAAAAAATCCTGAAAGGTAACTAAAGTGACAACTAATCTGAAATATAAATGTACATGAATGATAATAATTAATTTGACCAAACATAGCAACACTAATAAGCTAAAGTCATTCTCATCTAGCCAAATGGAGTAGCCAAGTAACCCGATATTTAACATAGTTTCCGAGCCTTACATTTTACGAATTATATGCATGTATCAGGTATGAAAAAGGATTGTTCACTCTACATTTAGCATTATATTTATATTGTCTATTTTACTTTATCGCGGATTATAGCAAAATAACTTTATTATTACTTTTGTATTATGGATCTTCGCAAAGTAACGCCTAATTCTATAAATTATACTTATATAACTAGTTTTGTCTGGTTGAAATGAACCTGTTAATCACACAGGTTAAATATGGCCATGATTTGGCGCTAACTGTGGTGAATAAAAGATAATTAAAGTGTTTCTTAGTTAAAAAGTGATTTAACTTCCATAACAAAATTTTATATCATTTCTTTATATATTATTATTTTTATTACTTACTTATGATATCGAGCTTTTCCAACATTCTAACAGTTCCATTTAACTTGGTCAAATAATATTCCACGGGTATCCATCGCAGTATTTTGGAGCGATCATTCCACCATTGTGCCAATTGAGCATAACTATAACTTGGCACTCTTTCTTTTAATATTTCGTACATGCAATTCTCAAAACTGTAGCTGGATAAAGCAAGTTCGTAACGAAATAAACGCCAAACGTTGAAAGTGATTCTGCCGATGACTCTACCTTCGAATTCATTTTCATCCTTTCTATAACGTTTTTGGCGGTTTTTCTCTGTGATTCTCGATATTTCTTTTATCATTTCTAGGCCTAACACTTGAGCTCTCTCAAGGACATAACCCCAAGAGTTCATTTCTACCTCATATCCACATAGAATATCAGGGTCATGTTTCTGAACAAAATCTACAATTTTACCTAGAATTTCATTTTCATCACTGACATAATTAATTTTGTAATTAAATACACACTTATCTAAGAATTTATAAGAATCCTTTATGACATCGGATATAAAAATTCCAGTTATGTGCTGTTGTAAATGATGATTTAACGGACAATCATTTCTTACTGAAATAAAAACAGCTTGTATTGGATCTATAGTTGGATCAGGATTCAAATCTCCTCTAACTGAAGTGTGTACTTCTAAAACCATTAATGTAAGAAAGTCATTCTGAAAAAAAAACACTTATTTAGAATCATTAATTTAGAATTAATAGTATAGTCAATAATAACATGATAAAAAAAATAATAGTATAAAAAATTACCTCAACTGTAGGGGTATTGAGTGAATTTTCCAAATTATTATCACTATTACCATAACAGAGAAATGATCCGTCGGGTTGCATTGTCACTTGCAGTGTATTATTTACATTTAATTGTGATCTTTCCTATTATATGAAAACAAATAATAGTTTTAGTAACGAATTTGAAAGTAACAGATATTGTATTGTATTCATAATAAAATTTTCAAACCTTTTCTGAAGACTCTAAGCTTAGGCTGTTGTTCAATTCATTAAGACCTATAGCTTGAGAGCTTTCTAATTCATCTGTATTTACAAGTAATTCGTCGACAGGATTTTCACTTATAATATCTTTTTTTAGTTGCTTGTTTTTAATCCATTGTACAACATCATTACGCGTCGGAGCACGTATCAATGGTTCTAAAATGCAGATTCTGTTACTGGCTAACAACAATTTTAGTTTATCTGGTTTTAAAGTTTCCTCTGATAGTTCGTTAGTTTGTAAAAATAACAATTGACGCCACTCTTCTATACTTGTTAAATTCAAAACTTTTTCTAAAGGTTTTTGGTCACAAGCTAGTTTACTACGTAATCTTAATGTCATTTCACCGATTTCGACTTTATCACCGACATCTTTGTAATTTGAGAAAAATGGCTCGGGATTTCTTGTTTTCGGTATAGAATATTTTTCAAGTGTTGATACAACATATTCTTTTGTGGGTGGCCTAATTTTGGGAGTTAGTACTCTCCTATTTAAGTGATTAGATTTATAAGAAATATCTAGATTGTGTTTCAAATTTTCTAGTTTCTTCATGTCTTTATTCTCTCTATTAATTTCTAATTCACTTGTATTTACCATATCAAGCGTCTTACTATTGTTTATGGGTTCATCGTTAAGTGATAGGTCGAATAATTTTGATTTATCATAAAAACTTTCAATGCCTTCATCCTCTTCAATAGACATATTATCATCATCTCTAAATGGAATATTGGACTGTATTTTAACATTATTTATATTAGATGGTCCTGCCATTGGTTCAAAACTATTCTTAAGGTCATATAAAGAAGCTGCATCAATTCTAGTGTTATGTAAATCATTTTCTTTTTTTACTATGTTTAATACTGATTCACTATTTGTAAATGTGTTTGAGGAAGATCTATGTTCGTGATCTCTATTCAAGGGAATCTCAATTTCATTTTTAATAGTTTTTTTGAGATGCAAAAAAGATATATCTTCTATCGTTTCTCTGGAAACATTAATTTCTTCTGGATCACTTTCTTTATTATCTGTTTCAGATAAAGGAATTACATTAACATTTTTTTTACCCTTAGGTCTTGATAGGCCTAGTTTTAAAGATCTCCTTTTTCTTTTCCTAACTTTCTTTAAATCTGGAATTATAAACATTATAGTTTCACTACTTTTATTTTCTAAGCTAATAAATGGTAATATTATGTAAAGTGAATTTAATGCATTAAAGCTACATACGGTCATCATCACAAGTGCCATCTAATTGAGGTATATTAGTTCCATCCCAAAAGGAGTTGTTCCAAAATGGAGAATTTTCGGTATTTTCATTTTCGCTGTAATTATTTAACTGAAATATATTTAGGATATAAAAATTTATTTATGTATATAATTATGAGCATTTTGAATAAAGATGTGATACAAAATCACAATTTACCTTTTATAAGGTTCTAGAAGAACTGTTTCCTCATTGAAGATTTGTGAATATTCTGCATTAACACACTCTACATCATCTTCCATATTAACAATAGCTGGTGTTCCCATTACACTGTCTGCTTCAATTGATTTTTCATCCATATCTTGTAACATTTCAACCAATTCTAAATCATTGTTATCCACTAAAATTAAATATTTTTTTCAAAATCAAAATACTAACACTGGCATTCTCCTACCGAATTAAATATACTTACACAAAACTTGACTATACTGCAATGAAAAACTACTATTTAATGCGATTTCTTCATCAACTACAGAGGTTTCCATGCTTCCAGAAGTTGTTTCCTCGTTGTTCCTTCTTGAACTTAAATTGATTGTACTATCCTGGATATGATTACTTATATCTGTAGCATTAAGCAACTGTGAACCATCTAAACTTTCTGCAGGGTAATGTACTAATTCAGTCAATTTTATATTATTGACAGCAGCATCTACTGGTTTATCAATTAAACCTGTCAATTTGGTGAGCATGATTTTTTCATATTTGTTATGAGTTTCAGTTTCTTCAACACCAATTCTCCCTTGCGATAATGATTTTGAAGATATGGACACATTAAGTTGTTTTCGCCTTTCTAGCTCTTGATTCCATACTTCTTCAAGCCCAGGATTTTCAATACCATCACCTTTACCTATTTTGAGGCGATTAATAATATGTGATGCAACACAATCTGCTTCATAGTAACAGATACTTTCAGGTTTTAACACATCAAATGACATAGCTGGCTCATCACTTTGTTGGGATATGCCTGTTTTTCTAAATTTTACACATTGTAAATCGATGTTGCTCATTCCAAAGAGATTAAAGTCAATAAAAAATTGCAATGTAAAATTAAGGTGAGATTCATGTGGTTGTAAAACTTGGCCCAAAATTGCCCCATTACTACATAGTTCAACACCTTGGCGAATAAGACCAGGATTGTACAGAAATATTTTTAAAAACAAATGCTCTTTATTGTGAAATCCATAAAAAGGTCTGAAAAGGAATTAATAATTAAGTGCTAATATAAAGAATTTTGTTGTATCCTCATCATATAGTATTTCTTGACATATTGCTGTGAGTAATTAATTTTGATGATATTTATATAGAATATTAGTATCCTAATGTGCATTATAAACAATAAATTTAATATCTTTAATTTTGATTGATCTCATTTAAATTAAGACAACATCTCTCAGTTCATATCGATCTTAGTATCAGCTTGGAACACACCTCAAAATGTAATATTGGAAATTTTTGGTAGTGCAATTGTAACTTAACCTAACTATTGAAGTTCCTTTATGAAACAATAAATTTGATAAAGTAGACTCATAAACAATGTTATGATACAGTAGTGACAAAAATAATTATTTGAAAAGTGTACTTACAGTCCTTTTACTAATGTTATTTTGTATACATGTTGATTTGCTGATGTTGCTTGTTTCAAAGCAATGTTTAAAGCTTTATCTAAGCTGGTTGCTATCTAAAAAAAAATTATTATTAAAAATCAAAATAGTGTTTAGTACAAGACAATTAGTAAAATAGTCATGCTTAGCTAATACTCGACCTCTTATAGACAACTGAATTAAAAAATTCCCCAACTAAGTACGTACTATATCTTTTTTCCTGTTCCTTTTTTTTTTAAATGATTTCTATACTTAGGACTTACTTCACGCCGTGTGGTATCCGGCTGAATAGAATAGTACCACCCTCATTTCTTACCGAGGTGTCGTAAAAGGCGACTAAGGTAAGTAGACCCGCCGTGTGGTATCTGGCTCAGTAGAATAGACCAACCTCATTTCTTAACGAGGTGTCGTAAAAGGCGACTAAGATAAGTAGACCCACTGTGTAGTATCCGGTTGAGTAAAATAGACCACCCTCGATCTTACCGAGGTGTCGTAAAATACGACTGAGGTAAGTAGACGTCAGGCAGGCGGCCGGTCGTAAAATACGTAGCCAAATCATGTGACAACATGTTTGTAATATGTTGTGCGGACCCCACTTAGAGTGGGATAAGGGCAGGAGGATGATGATGACTTACTTGATACAAAAATTGTGGCACTGGATTTGGAGCAGGACATGGTATGTAAAAGTATGGAAACACTCCATGTATATGTAGACATGCCTTGCGTCCATCTGGTGTAGGTCCAAATATTCTTAAAACTGGCACCTAAATTACAAATGTTTAACATTTTGGCTGTATTATTGTATCAATGTGACAATATTGTTAATTATATGAGAAAAATGTACTGTGAATTATTGTTGTAATCACGTAATACAGAAAATTTAATTTATACTTAAGAGATTTATAAAGTATTAAAATTTTGCATTTTCTTTGAAACAAAAATAAATGGATAAAGATTAGTACTTGTTATTACATAAAAAAAATTCATCATTATTCATATCATAAATTATTTACCTGTATGTGTGTCTGTATCTTTACCTGTTTTATATCAGAGCCTCTGAATTCTGAATAAATAACATCAATTCCAGGCAGCGGCTTTGTTAGATAGTGATCACAGACAACTATTCTTACTGAAAATTCTGGTTTTACGTTTGTGCTATCTGACCCTAAAAGTAAAAAATATTATTTAAACTATAAACAAATCAGTGTAGTACAGTATTCTAGGTATTCATATTATGAGATCTCAAAAATCATATATAAATTTAAAAAGAAATTTATTTTTAAAATTTTCATAACAATACGCAATGTGTGTATAACAACCTGTATTATTTTCTTTTTCTGTGTTCCTTATTTTAACTTTCTTTCGATGTCTTTTCATCTTGATGTTTTTTCCTATAAATAAAGTATATAGCATTAGGCATAGACGTGGGCATTATTTCACGTAACTGTATACAATAACCGGTTACGAGCTATGAAACGGAATAACTAGTTACGCGTACAAAGGCGAAGTAGTGATTTTCGTAACTAGTAGCTACTCTCGTAGCAGCTTTCATGCGACATTACGTTACGCTGTATTTGCGTTTCGTTTCGTCGTTTCATGCTACGTTACGGTATCACTTGTAACCGAATAACCGAATCACTAGCAGTTATTTTAACAATTAGTTTCTTGTGACGGTGACGTCACTTCTCGTAGTTATTCCGGTGCCGATGGCAACTCGAGTACCGTGTTTCCAAGAACAACGATAGGGTTCTTATTTTATTGAGTAACAAAAATGAAATTTCTCCCGTAAAGGTATTAAATAGGTAAAATTATTTTAAAAAACATATAAAGTTGTAGTTATAGAATACCTAAGTATTTAAATAATATAACAGCATAGGAGACAGGAGTAAAGATAGATACATATTCGTTAACTATGGGCCTTATAAGAAGTTATGCTTGGAGTCTTTCTGTGTAATCAAATCAGGAATGAGGAGATACGGTAAAACCAAAGTAACCGCTATAGCCCAATGTATCGCGAAGTTCAAGTGGCAATGGACGGAGTAAATGGTTCGAACAATCGACCCAGTGTTAAAACGGCGATTTCGGACCAGCAAGCGCAGCGTTGGTGGACAGACGACATTAAGTGGATCGCGGGTAGCTGCTAGACCGTGAAGGGTAGCATAAACAAAGACATTGCAAAAGATATATCAGTACTGGATGTTCATTAGAATATAATAATGCTGACATAAAAATTGCATAAAAGTTAAATTAAGACTAACTCAACTTAAGTTTGTCTTGACTTAAGTTCGAGGGTGTGAAATCTTTAAAATATAAATGTATAAAGCAATAAACAGAATTTTTTAATATGTAGGCGTGCTTCTTCAGTAATTGATACCATTAGTTTCGTTTGTCTTTATTGTTTTTAGCCGTAAAGCATTGGAACGCCACTTTCTAAACAGATGTGTTGATTTTTTATAGCCCTTTACAAATAATAACATAAAAACAGAGCCAGAATGATGTTTTGACGTACAAATTAGCAAAGCTTGTTAATTGTTTCTATTAATTAGATTGATATTTTATATTAATTCCTCATATTATAACAAACTCAGTTCCAGTCCATAAAGGACTATAATATTATATTTATTATTTGCCGCAGCCTTACTATGCGATACTTAGCACCAAGAGGTTACAGTATCACCAGTATTTTTGAATTTTTCAATTAAATTGCACTAGCCTAGTATGTTAACTGTATTTTTTTCCTTTTTTTAATATTCTTGATAATAAATACATATTTTATGCAGTCAGTCCTAAGCCTGAATAAAGCATGGATGGAAGCTCATTTAAGATTAATTTTTTTTATTTTATTATTAAAAGTTTATTACTGCGTCAAGGAAGGACTAAGGAGATTTTATAATTATTTTGTTTTTAAAATATTTTACGGAAAATGAATTTTATGTTCCCCTGATGTGACGCAAATTTTAATTATAATTTCGATAAATTTTTCAATCTTAATCAAAATTATTTGTATTTTCGATAATACGTTCAAACATATGGCTGTATTAAGAGTAACGAACATAACTAATCCCTCAACAGCTGTCAACCGTCTCCGAAGTAACTATAACACTTCAATAGAATAACGTCTTAGCCGTGGCCGTGAGTTTTGAACAAGTAACTAGTTACGAAAATAACTAGTTATAAAACAGGTTACATATATGCCGTCACTAGTTTACGTTACGTTATGTGAAAATCATGTAACGACCCATGTCTAGTGGAAAAGCGTACGCCCTCTAACGTGTAATCCTCCCCCTCACTCACGACGAGGCGGGGCATAAGCTCCAGGGTCAGGTTGAACACGTCGGGACTGACGGGGCACCTAATTTGATCAAAGCCAAAAGGCCGAGAAGCGATAACTATATAAAATAGAGCTGGCCTAGTCATTAATCGAGAAAGAATCTTCGTAGCGCGATACATAATTCGCAACGAAAACTATAACGCCACCTATACTAAGAAGCTTGCACTACATATTAATACTAGTAGCGCCATCTGTATCACTATCTGTCTCTGTGTACTTTATTATAGTAAAACCGCCCTGATATGAATGGCCAACGTTTATTGTAAAAACTAAAAATAAATAAACGAGTACCACAGCACAGATACTTGATTTACCACAGTGCACGGTATCCTATATAGTGTATTATCTATGGTGCACGGTGAGGGAAGACAAGTCGCAAGTATATAGATAAACATTACAGCACGTAAATGATAAATCTACTATAAAAACCTGTTAAGATTTGTATAACTCTGGTGGAACAAAGACCGTATATACAAAAGTTGAATACACTCATAGACTGTTATTTTATCAAGATACGAAACATATAGTTAATATTAACAAATAGTCAACTACTATTTAATTGTAGGTATGTAAAAAAAATCTTTGAGGAGTCGCTCTAAGCTACCAGTTACAAATTATTTCGTATATACAAGGTTTTCTAATGTATCGCAGCATGTTTACCTCATGTGTATTTATATGTAATTTTATAATTTCATGCATGTGCACAGGATTCAGTCTTATCTTGTACATTTGTTCATTTATCAGAGTATATATATTATATACCAATGCAAAGAGAAACATAACATATAGATACTTCTATTTTCTATGTGCTTCTATGCTATGTGTATGTACCTATCATAGATTACTAACTATAAAAGTAGGTACCTAAACTACCTATGCTATTTTTTACCATACCATAAACTAAAATAGCTACTACATATGCATATATGATGCATCCCATAGATTACTAACATACCGTAAAATGCATACTACTTAATAGAATCTTGTAACTAGTGTGTGAAATGATCTACAAATTTTTTGATGATGTTATTTCTGTAACATTATTTTATTCTGATGTTATGGGTAAATTTTGTATAAAGTCATACCTATATATTTTTGAATCTAAAACCATGATTAATTATTTTCATATTTCTTGTCTGTGTCTCTTGTATACACTCTGTGGTATTTCTTTTCAGCTGATCCAAAAATTAGTCGTGTTTTTACATCATTACTCGGATCGTTAGTGTTAAAAAAATATAAGCTGTTCTAAAATATGATAAACATTATTTTTTAAGGTGCCATAAGGTTAACTATTATAAACGAGTATTATGCGTGGACATTTATATATTGTGAACCTATGGGAGGTTGCAATATTTTGTAAAAATGAAGTGCAAGTTAAATCTTAAAACAAAAAAGAAAATATCTATAAAAAGATAAAAATATACAGAAAACAATGGACGATGAGGAGGCTGACTTGCGGGAACAAATATTCCACAATAATGTTCGAGAACAGATCGTGAGTTTAATTTGAAGGCTTAGTGTAATTAGTATCGCTCTATGATATGGAATTGATATATAAATATTTATTTCTAGATATTCCTGCTTCTGTTTATATTATTGTACCTCTTCTCGTTCATGTTAATTGAGAAGTTTCGTCGTCGAGACAGTGAAGACTACTTTACTGCGGATGAAGATGAGGTGATGGTGTACAGAATAAGTCTGTGGCTATGCACGTTTGCGTTGGCCGTTTCCCTTGGCTCTGCACTGTTGCTGCCCGTGTCGATAGTCAGCAATGAAGTGCTCATATTGTACCCAAATAGTTACTATGTTAAATGGTTAAACAGCTCTCTGATACAAGGTATTTAATGATATATAAATATTTTTTTTTATTTTTCTTTCTATTCATACGATAGTTTGGCAACTAGGCATATTAGTAGGGGTTATTTGTCTAAAATTTATTCTCTTCAGCCGGATACCACACCACGTATTTGTCTAAGATTTCTAAAAAATTGAAGTAAATTTTAAATTTTCATTATATTTCTGTTAAACTACAAGTGTAATGCATTGAAAAAAAAAACAATTCTATCAGATATAGATAACTATTTCTATTACTCTTAGTAATATGCATTATTAGTAAATATTCAATTACACTCTGTTACTAATAAGGAAAATAGCATAAACTTCCTACAATGTCATTCTTTATTTCTCAATTTGCCAGGTCATACTGTAAAATCTGTTAGGGTAAATGCGTATAGTCCCTTTGAAAAACCAAATCATACTATATTACTTACCATTATGTTTTTCCCACATGAGTTAATAAAGGAAAAAGTAGCAGGTTGACTGAGACTTGCTCAGTAATTTTTTACTAAATAAATAAAAGTTACTTCAAATAATAAATAAATAATAATAGGGTAGGTGGGGCTTGATCCTAGGTATTTTCATTTCGCGCGACCACCCGTTTCCCCGATAAGCTACGCTGACTTAACATTTGACAGCAAAAATTGTGTTGTATATACTCAATAAATTAAAAGTAAACTTTTGTTTTTTTTATGCCCAAAAACAGGGATAAAACCTAGACAGATCCATTTTTCTCCCCCAAAACTCCCTACATTTTGAATTTTAAGAAAATCGTTGGAGACGTTTCCGAAATTCTGAAAATAAAAATATATACATACAAGATTAACTCATTTAAATATTAAAGATATTGTTATGTTGAAACTAGTGTCAAACCTTGAATAAGTGGCTATAATGATATAAAAAAGTTATAATAAATAATGTAATCACTTGAAAAGCAAATATATCTTACACTCTTCTTTTACAATTTTTTTTTAATAAATCAACATAAATACAAATTCCACAATTTAAGGAGCTGCAGTATAAATATGGCATATACCACAACTTTCTTAATGGACCAGCAGATAATAAAGATAATACTTATATTCGATACACTACATTTTTTAAATGTTACATAATATGATATGATTTCTATGTTACAGTTCTCTACCTCTAGGTATTAAATTTCTGTTTTGGGTATTATTCCTACCATATGTTTATTAAAAAATAATTTACAGAATTCATATCATCATCCTCCTGCCCTTATCCCACTCAATGTGAGGTGAGCACAACATGTATAAACATGTTGTCATTTGATTTGCCTGACGTCAACTTAGTCGTATTTTACGATACCTCAGTAAAAAGAGGGTGGTCGATTCTACTCAACCGGATACCACACGGTGGGTCAACTTACCTTAGTCGATTAACAGAATTGATAGTAGTTAGTTAAATTAGAAATTTGGACTTTTTGTTACTAAAGTTAATAATTTGACATCTGCAAATTTTCTGTTTGTTTCAGGACTATGGAATCATGTATTCTTATTTTCAAACCTCTCATTATTTGTGTTCTTGCCATTCGCATATCTATTTTCTGAATCAACTGGGTTTCCTGGCTCCAGAGGCATGAAGGGCCGTGTGTATGAGACCTTCATTGTGCTCGCTCTACTAGGAGTTGTGATGCTTGGACTTGCTTATATTATTTCTGCGTGGTTAGAAGAGGATCAATCTAGTCTTGATGCATTATTAAGTAAGTGAATATTTCATAATTTCAAAAATACAAATTAAGTTTTAGAATTTGTAGACAGTAAGGTAAAGATTATGTGGCTGAAATTATAAAGGTTCTGATGAATTTGCTTTGTCTGCAATTTTCTTAGTTTGTTTCTTAGTTTCAAATAACAAACTAATGTGAATGGACTGGCCTGTTGGCGCAGTGGGAAGTGATGCTGCCTACAGCTCCGCGGGTCGCAGGTTCGATTCCCGTCGAGGGCCAACATTTTCTATAAATGAATTTGTTGGCCTTTGAGCCTGGGTGTTATTTGTATTTAAGTATGTATTTAAAAATATATAAGTAAATATTCACCAGTTTTCTGTCTACCATAACACAAGTATTAAGTTACTTACTTTGGGGACGGACGACACTGTGTGTAAGTGTCTCATATATTTATTTATTTATTTATATTAAAGCCTTTTTATGCACATCTAAAAACAATTGGTAAATATTTTCTTTTCTAAAGTTCTTTCTCGTATATAGTCCACAGTATTTGTTGCTATGCTCATAATAGACGCGATTTCACTCATTTCTCGAGTGAGCAGGATGTAGGATAGGGTCAACAGAGCAATGTCGTGTGTGTTCAAAATGAATGAATGCATAGTAAACTATCCGATTGTGATTATCTTGTTGTTTGTGCTTAATCGTCTATACAGTTACGCCTCGATTGTTTCATAGCGCTTTGTTCCTATATCAAGGTGCGTCTAAGCGCATATATATATCATTATTTGTTAAAATATATTTATAGCCGTTTGGTATCCGGCTTATTAGAATAGACCACCCTCATTTCTTACCGAGGTGTCGTAAAAGGAGATTAAGGTAAGTTGAACCACCGTGTGGTATACGGTTGAGTAGAATAGACCACCCTATTTCTTACCGAGGTGTCGTAAAATACGACTAAGGTAAGTTGACGTCAGACAGGCGGCCGGTCGTAAAATAGGAAGTCAAATCGTGTGATAATAATATGTTTATTACATGTTATGCCAACCCCACTTAGAGTGAGATAAGGGCAAGAGGGTGATGATGGTTAAAATATTTATATATTGTACAACCAACATTAAATTAGCATTTGATAGATTTATATTGACCTTAATTTCTGTAATGTCACAGTTTATTAATTACAAAAATCATTGCTCTAGTTGTAATGTTTTAACTTAATGAAAACGGAACAGTGATTTTATATAATTAGTTTTAATATTTAAATGAGTTAATCTTTTTCTTCACCGAAAAGCGTGTGATAAATTGCAATTATCAATAAGACATAAGTCATCATCCCGCCCTTATCCCTCTAAGTGGGGTCGGCACAACATGTTATAAACATGCTGTTACATGATTTGGCTGCCAGCCTGACATCAACTTACCTTAGTCATATTTTACGACACCTTGGTAAGAAAGAGGGTGGTCTATTCTACTTAACCGGATACCAAACGTTGGGTCAACTTACCTTAGTCGCCTTTTACGACACCTCGGTAAGAAATGAGGGTGGTCTATTCTACTCAGCCGTGTACCACAAGGCGGGTCGACTTACCTTAGTTGCCTTTTACGGTAAGAATTACCACGGTTAGAAATGAGGGTGGTTCTATTCAGCCGGATACCACACGGCGTATATTGAGCACCTATTCATTTAAGTCAATTTGAAGTGCTTAGTTTCGGTGTCTAATAGAAGAAAGCATCTATTTGATTGCGAGAGACGAAATTTGTGTTTTTGGCAATACTTGTTTTAAATATCTCTGCGTACCGTTAGGATGTTGATATACCGGTATATTTTCTGTATCAATTATACATTAAAAATACACGACGTTATTTATTGATAGACAAATAGGTTCTGGATACAAAAATTTTGTTCTTTAGAAATTCCGTATTTAGATTATTTTGTATACAAGCTGTTCAAATCCTCCTAAGCCTTTTTCATTATATTGTCCTAGATTTCATATCATTTATAGTTCCTATTAAACATGTGATTTATATTTTACATTATATTTGTCATTAGTTAATTATAATCAGTTATTAAGTTTATTATAATCAGAAACATGCTATTTCATACGATAATATATATATATTTTTGCGCATTTAATTGATATTTTTGCGCGTTACAACAGGCATAGTACAGAGATTCATAACAAAATATGTGTCAAGGATTTTGATACATATTTCGCATCGGTAGATAAAAAAAATATTTGAATATGTTATTGGTAGGACACATGTATAGTTTAAATAATCAGTTAGTTCATCTTACCCCCAATTCGTATATATTAGTTCACGTTAACTTTAAATAATAAAAATCAAAGATAAAATGTGAAGCAAACATAAATCAATTCGGAACGTAATGATCGCAATACACGCTAATATTAATATTTTATTTTATTTTTATTATTAATATTTTAACAAAGTTATTTTCTAGAATAGAATGAGAGTATAAAATTCCTGAGGAAGAAAATCAGTACTTTAAAAACTTGTCACGATATTATCAAGTAGGAACAGTTAGTAGTCGGTGAAATGCTTTAAATGTGCGATATCGATACAGTGTGAATTATTTAAGGATCAACACACACAGCGTGTCATTCCTCGTGTTTATACAAGAAGTTATCTTTGTCTTTTTTTCTGCTTTATTCCTCTTTCTCACTTTCCTCCTTAAGACGCTTTCGCCCTCCCTTTAAACTTTTCCCTCTGATAAATTTTACTGTGTTAGGTACAATTATAACTGCGTGCTAATATTATTTTAGCGAATCCATGAATTGCGCCCATCTATTCAATTACTGACTTAATCATATGATAACTATCACAATTATTTTATATTAACATTATTATGAATGATATTTTAAGCATTGTGAAATATATATAACTCAGTATACTAATATATATAACTCAGAAGAGTTTGTTTGTTTGTTTTTTGTTTGAACGCGCTAATTTCAGGAACTACCGATTTGAAAAATTTTATGAGTGTAAAATAGACCATTAATAGAGGATGGCTAAAGGCTATATAACATCACGCTAAGAAAAATAGGAGAGGATCAGCAATATAATGATTACGAAAACGGCAAAATTTAAAGCTTTCCTTGCGTGCGCTAAGTTGTTCAAAAATCATGTATTACAAAATTGTTCCCCTCTAAAAGTTCTAAATAAACGTCCGCGACAACAAATGTCTAACTTTTAATGTTAACCCACTTTAACCATTTTTATGGTTAACAAAATACTATATTACGGTTTTAATCTTTCTTTTCTGTAATTGCTAGTACATGATGTCTTTGTTTACAGATTTATGGACATATCTGCCGTTCTTGTACTCTTGCGTGTCATTCGTCGGTGTACTAATGCTGCTTGGTGAGTATATTAGAATAATATAGATCTAGGAATCTCTTTGCTAACGCAAAATACATGGTCGTTCGCTACAAACACCGCGCAAACTACCGTTGACCCTGATTATGTGTAAAAATATTTACAAATGGCCAGTTCGTGAGCTAGTTCATATTTAAATGTACTACAATAGATACCTTACCGTTATTTTTTTTTGTATTCGTTTTACGATTGACGTAAGGTTGTTATTTACTCTAAAACAACTGATACAGACTAAAAAGGATCACTTTTTCGGAATATTGTCTATTCACTCCTCTTTTATAAGCATTTAATTTATTGTTGTCAAATAAGGTCGGCCGTATATTCCATACTTTAAAAATCATAGATATTTTATTTATAATGTAGGTATATATTTTTATTTATATATATTATTTTAATAACAAGTAACTAGTGAAACTGTATAACGTTTCGATATTTATTACGTTTTTCAAAACGAATGTTTGAAACTTAAATGCTTAGAAGACATCATCATCTTCCTGCCCTTAACCCATTAGTCGTATTTTACGAAATCTATGTAAGAAAGAGGGTGATCTATTCTACTCTCCCGGATACCACACGTTAGGTCAGCTTATCTTAATCGCCTTTTACGACATCTCGGTACGAAATGAGTGTGGTATATACTACTCAGCCGAATATAACATCGACTTACCTTAGTCGTCTTTTACGACACCTCGGTAAGAAATGAGGGTGGTCTATTCTACTCACCACATGGGATTTTATACATACTAGCTTTAACCCGCCACTTCGTTCGCGTGGACTGTTGTCGCGTGAGAGATTGATAATAGATGGTGCTTTTCAATAACATCCTATTCCTGTTGAATTAACAGGATTTCTATAGTTGTCCTACATGTTACTCCGGTGTATAAGAAATAATTGTGCTAAATTTCATCGATATTTATTCAGCGGATTCGCCGTGAAAGAGTTACAACCATACATCCATACTCACAATCTGTCCTAGCCTCACAAACCTCACAAGGCTATTACTCTCCCACTGCTGGGAATAGGCCTCTTCTATCCGTTGTCGGAGAGCAGGATTGGAGCTAAGACCTACCACGCTGCTCCAATGCGGATTGGTAGGTTATACATATCTCTAGAAATCTCCAGAGATCTCTCATCCATACACACAAACTTTCGCATTTACAATATTAGTTTTGATGTATTATATAAATATTGGATACAGGATATAATTTCACTTATAAATAAATTGTTAATAAATTTTCACTTTAATAATTGGTAACGATCGTTTACAAGATATTGCAACTAAAGAAACAAGAAAATCTACTTTTCTATACTCGCGATAGAAATTACTCGACTATAGAAACGCTTAATCAGATCTTTTATCAGAGAAATCATTTTAAAATTACCTAACTATTACTGGAACTAGAAACTTGTTTCGGTTTGTTCCGTACAAAAAAGAAATCACGTTTGTATGCGTCTTACTGGATTATGTAACGGAAAATTTTATTAAAACTGGATCATCCGTAATCATATATTGAGCAATTTTGATTAACAAGATTACTTTTATCAACAGCAGTTGTTAAGTTTTTATCAAATTAAAATGATATCGTTAAAGAGGTTGAATTTTTTAATATTAACATTTACAATATTGACGGGCTGTTTCACAAGTTACTGATAAAGTGTCGGATAGTTTACCGACAAATAAACTAAGTAGCAGATAAATTAATAGATAAATAACAGACAAATGTCACTAAAAAGAGACTCTAAAAAGTGGAAAATTTTTTAAAATAAAATCGTGGCCATTTTGAAATAGGTATTTGCTATCCAGCAGATAAACAATATAATAGCCACATGATCTACTTGTTAACTTATTAGGGACTTTATGCTGAATAAGCCTATCAGTAACCTGAGAAACGCAAAATTTCAGATATTTTCTGAATAAGCTAACTGACAGTTTATTTGTAACTTTTGAAACAGGCCCTGACTGTCATAAGTACAACATAACAGTAGTTTGGAATTTTACCTTACTACGCAGTTTTATTATATGTTTGGGTAGAAAACAATTCTTCTCCTTACAATAATATTGTGTACGTAATACGAGTTTTTATTAATGGTAATGCATATAAAATTAATAATAATAATATTTTACAAACATTCACTATAACATAATCATCAATCGTTTTGCCCCCTAACCGAAGCATCATCCGGTGAGGCCTTGACAAAATCGCATCGATTTTGTCTTTGTGGTGTGTATCAGGTATACTTAAATGAATAACTCTTCTACATATAGCATTTTAGATATTTTTTATTTGCTGTATCGCGGATTATAGTCAATTACATTACTATTACTTTTGTATTATGGATCCCTGCAAAGTAACACCTAATTTCTAAATTATCAATACATACACTGCCACGTCTGATTGATTGCGACAAATACAAATACTACCTTCAGAAAAAGATATATTCACGGGGAAGATTTAGTCTATAATTTATTGAATATTTTGGAAAAGTCTCGTGGCCTGTCAGAAATATACCAAAACAATATGGTTGGATTACTTAGTTTGCATACATAGAGTGCAATATTTATTAATCCATATCAACTTATATATGTCACTTCAGCTTTTCATGCTCGTAATTTTGTTCCTTTATAACATACAACTTAAATGAATTAAAATAATGTAAACCGAAAATTTACGCGCGCCAAATATTAGGATAGGAGAAGATTGTGCTACATCAACGCTTAGCCGTGTCTATCTGATATTATGGACTCGTCTACTTTTTGATGACTTAATTTAATCTAATAAATGTAAATATCGCCAAGAGATAATCAAACTTTAATTTTTAAATAGGATAGGTGGAGATAATTAGGTATTTATTTTCATTCTTCTTCATACACACCTTCTTCTTTATCAAGAAAATATTTTATGAGATCTTCATGTTGTGGAAACTTTTCCTCGAGCTCTTTTCTAGATTGTTCCAGCTTGTCAAACTCTTCTAATTCTTTATACGCCTTAGCTGTATATAGGCGTGCCTTAAAACTGTTCTCATTCAAGCGCAAAGCCCATTCGCAGTCATTGCACACCTGGAGGCAAAATAATTGTACATCTGTATTACTATTATTACACGGTTGTTGGCTCTATTGTCTTGTAAATTTGTTGTAAAGAATCCTTGATCTTTAGATCTCGTGCGTTCGAAAAACTCACACATGTAAAATATTTCAATAGGATGTTATCTGCTTTAATCAACAAAAAAAGACTTGCCACACATTCGTATTAACGTCTTGAATACTTTTGTGTGCGTGATCTATAATGTTACAGATGCCTTTATAATAAAAAAGAACATGGAAGCAAAATACATAGGAAGTCAGCCTAAAATGTGCCATATATAAAGAGAAAGCAAATGAGAGTGTCACTTTTTTATGTGTGCTTAGTCAAAGATAAAGTACACGAGGTTCATCTTCCCTATCATTTTTCATATCATATCATCACTGCCACAGTGCCACAATAAAAATGGAATAGGGGAGCCATAGCTCCCCTACTAAAATAACTCTATGAAATGAAACACGCGATGTTCAATTACTTATCAAGGCAGCTGGCTTAGTCTTGCGTGTCAATATGTGTTTTGGAATCAATGTTAACCACATTGATTCCAATCAGCGACATCTAGTGACCGCTATTCCAGCGCCATACAAGTTGCGTTAAGCTAACGAGATTGAGTAAGTTAAAAAATTGATTACTAAGCACACTGTGTAGAGAACGCCGGTTAAGTAAAAGACCAGGCCAACAAATACTGAATCCTTTAGTTCAGTGAACCTATTTTTTATAATCTGTGATTGCCGGAATTGTAAAACTGTTTTATTTAGATATTTTAAATAATACAAATATGCTCAGTCTGAATATGACGATGTTCACGTTGTCCTACTTAGTTTAAAAGATACCGGTAATTCTTATGATACTTTTGTTTGTTATCGTGTCGAACCTGTCCCCGCTAACCGCTAACTACATCAATATATACATGGTGGGTATAGCTTCTCACAAATAGCAAGACGTTGACCTCGGCTAAATTGTTGTGTTGATTGGTTACTTTCGACAACAATTACGGAGTCGATTGTCTTGTAATTTGTATAGTGAATCCTTTATCATATTTGTTTTAATTTAGCTTGTTTTCAAGACGATGTATATATAAAACCAAAAACTCGGACTTTTCAAATTGTCTAAAAATTTAATATTGGGCGGTATTTTTCGTGTTCATCGTTATAAATATATGTCATTTCTAAAGAATCAGGATTTTATATTAACAAAATCGCCCTATTTTATTAAATAATGCGTTGCCTTGTATATAGGCGTATGTTGCTTTGTATGTATTTATCTCTATTTCAAAAATTTATCTAAGAGCCATCAAATTGAAAAGTGTAGCTATATTGGTTGAAACGTGAAGTTTTACCGCATCTAGTAATGCAAGCTTAGGTTGTTATGTTAGGTAGATCGTTGTAAGTAGGTTCTAAGTGTAATAATGGGGAGGATCAAATCCGATGGCAATGTGAAATGTTTATTTCATATCTATAAATATTTGCAAGGCATTCGTTTTCGAAAATTACTCATTAGCTTCTTTTGTTTCGAATTTTTAGAAACGTTAAATGAGTTTTTTTCATTGGACTTTACTATTAATAGTTATTTTTCCTTACCTTATCATATTTTCCGAGTTTAATATTCGTTAGGGCACGGTCGCAGTACAACATAGCGTTGTCTTTGACCTGCTCTATAGCACGATTGTAGCATGATAAGGCCTTTTCGTATTCACCACGGCGAAACGCTTTAATAGCTTGAGTTTTGAGAGTATCAGCCTTCTCTTTGCGAATTTTGCGTTCTAAAGCTCGACGTTCCGCGTCTTTGCTAACTTCCGCCATCCATGCGTCTTTATCCATTTCTCCCTGGAACAAAATATCACTAAATGTTATTTATGGTCATGCTCAATACATAATTCAATGTTAGTATTTATATAGAATTTGTAATTTATATAAGTTGGCGTTATTTTGCGGAATCTATATAAAATTTATGATAGAATTATTTTGTTATAATCAGCATTTGTTAAGAAAATCTATGAATTGCTAAGTGTTAGGAAGGAAAAACCAATCGATTATAAAATAAGGTATCGTTGAGATTGTCGTAGTGAATGTATGTAATGCTTGTGTAGTGTGCTGTTGTTGTTGTTTTGTGATACGTGCTGTAACTAATCCTGCATGTATAATGGATCTTATTTTGCTTCCTCCAATTAGTATTACACAGATTTTTTAACAAATGCGAATTATAGCAAAATAAGTTTATCATAACTTCCGCAAAGTAACGCCTATTTCTATAAATGACAAATTAGGTATATAAGTTAATAAAAATGAAAGGTATATAAAGACTTGAATTATGTATTGAGCATGAACATAAATATAGTTTTTACGTGGTTGTTCGTTATGTTGAAATATCCAGATATACGAATTTCATATTAATAATATCAGGAGGTTGTACAAAGAGTAAGTTTATGAAATGAGATGCATAAAACTGTTTCCTTTCTTTCTAAATTTGTTATGCAAAACCTTAATGTTTTAAGACATTGGTATTTTCGCAAAGCAAATCAGACAGCTAGTAATTCTTGTAACTAGTGCTCACATTCCAGAGATAAAGTATGTAGAACAGAAGCCCGCGGATTGCTAGGTATGCTTGCGAGTTGCATACACGTAGGTGGGTGTTTAAAATAAATGGTTTTTTTGACGGCAACATTTTGCCGTCGATGTTTACGAATCTATTCTATACTTATAATAAATCTGTACAGAGGTCAATTCTGTAACTGGAATATATTTCCAAAATAACTATCAGGGGGTGATTAGGGATCGATACTGATGCCAAAAATGCAATCAGTAAAAATTTTGTCTGTCTGTCTGTCTGTATAACCGTTATAGAAACAAAAACTACTCGACGGATTTTAACGAAACTCGGTACAATTATTTTTCATACTCCTGAGCTGGTTATAGTATACTTTTCATCACGCTACAATCAAAAGGAGCAGAGCAGTGAAGGGAAATGTCGGGAAAACGGGAGAAGTTACTCCATTTTTTAAGCTTCCGTCGCGTGTGCAACCTTGATGGTTAAAGCTACACAGAAATCATGTATGACGGAAATGTTCTCCTTAAAATTATATAAAAAATATCCCACGACAGCATATGTCTATCTTTTATGGTTGACTCACAATAAGACGTGTAACTCCCGATAGCTTAGCAGTTCGAAGCTTTCTGGTTATATTTGTCTACTCCTACGTTTATATCACTCTCAGTCATCCCTAAATAAAAAAGTGAATAGTATTAACCATTGTATAAAAAAAAAAAAACATTGAAATCGGTATAGAAACACCAAAGTTATACATGAAATACGCTAATAATAAGCCATCGCGCGTGTATACTGAATCATGCTATAGGGATTATCACTACATAGTATAAAACAAAGTCACATTCTTTGTTTGTCCCTATGTCCCTATGACTGCTTAAATATTTAAAACTACGCAACAGATTTTGATGCGGTTTTTTTAATAGATAGAGTGATTCAAGAGGAATGTATAATAACATTCAATATGGAGTAGAGAAATACTGTAATGTTTCTAATGTGATGTCGTAAATAATTACTTTTTTTTCTTTATAATTAATAATTACTTCGATGTTAGATATAGCAGGAAATCTTCTTGGTATAGGGAGAGGGGAATTGTTTTTCTTCAAATTTAACGCCTGCGGGCCACGGGCAGTAATGAATAAATTAAAACTACTGGATCGATTTTAATAATTTTTTTCACTGAGTGACATAGGCTATATATTTTATACGCAGCAGGGTAGGCCGCTAGTTTATAAATAAACATGAACTTTTCTAAACATAACTAGCTTTATGGTCCCGGTGGGCGTATACGCTCAGAACTTCTAATACCAATTAAACAATTGTTATTACTAAAAAAATATATTTATATTCATTTGACTTGTCTTTGCCTGCGACTTCGTTTGTGTGGAGTTGAAAAGTAGTCTATATCAATTCAAATTTCTATATAACAAATCACATCGATTTGTTGATCGGAAGGTAAAGAAAGGTCGATACACAAATACACTATCGCATTTATAGTATTAATATTGGTATATTTTTAACTTAGAGACTGCCGTGTCGTATGCGGCTGAGTAGAATAGACCACCTTTTCTTACCGAAATGTCGTATAAGGCGACTAAGCTGATGCCAGGCAGGCGTCCGGTGGTAAAAGACCTAGCCAAAACATGTTCTGCCGACTCCACTTAGAGTGGGATAAGTAGAATGATACTTTTTATCTAAGAGGTAAAAAAGTAATAAGAATATTATTTTGCTATAATCGATAAGTAAATATAATAAATATAGCAAAATAATATTCTTATTACTTTTGTATTATGGACCTCTGCAAAGTAACGCCTAATTCTATAAATTATATTAGAGGTATTAGACTATGGATTCGGATTGTTCAGGGACTCTCTTATTTGTTAGAAAAAGATCCACAAAAACTCTTTAAAAGCTTATATTCAAAATAATATTAAAATGAAAGATTCGTGTCTATTTTATTAAATTGTTGTGCCTTATCAGCTAACACGTGCCGGGTTCTATTTATGTTTGCAATATGTTTAGATTAAAAGATCAGCTATAAATACAGCGTCCGTGGCAATGTTAAGGCTAAGCATTAGAATATTTTTTTGTATATTCGCACGTGGTTGCATTGGAAACAGCAATGATTTCAAGATTTTAGTGAAAATAGTACTCAAATCCAAAGTACTTAAGTAATGATAGGATTATTTAGCTTTCACTCGCGTTTGTTAAGAAATGTAAGTAATGTTAAGGGTTATTAGTAACCGGATATTCCACAAAACAGGATGTAGCGTAATTTAATACTTATTTTTGACTCTGATGTATGCTTAAAATTAAATATCTGGGTGACCGAGCCTTGCTCGGTAATTTTTTACAAAATAAAAAAAAGCAACTTCAAAAAAAAAAAAAGTGTAGGTGGGGTTCGATCCTTGGTATTTTCATTTCGCGCGACTACCCGTTTCCCGAATAAGCTACGCTGACTTGACATTTCACGGCGAAAATTGTGTTATATAATATATTAAATAAATCAAAAGTAACTAGTTAACTTTTGATTATTTTTATGTCCAAAAACAGAGATAAAACGATTTTTTTTAAATAAAACCTAGCTAGATCGATTTTTCTCCTCCTAAACTCGATACATGCTGAATTTCAGGAAAATCATTGAAACCGTTTCCGAGATTTTGAATATATATATATATATATATATATATATATATATATATATATATATATATATATATATATATATATATATATATATATATATATATATATATATATATATATATATATATATATATATATATATATAAAATCTCGGAACATATATATATATGTGTGTGTGTGTGTGTGTGTGTGTATATATATATATATATATATATATATATATATATATATATATATATATATACAAGATTAATTTAAATATTAAAGATACTGAAGAGATCGTTATCTAGTGATAAATCCATATCTTAACTGTAAGATTTTTCATAACTTCCTTTATAAATTTCTATAAATCTTAATAACGATAGATTAATTTCTATATTTTTATTTTGGTTATAGCCATTGGGTATTTATATTTATACGAAACGCAACACATCTCTTGTTTATCGAAATTAATTGAAGTTACATTGAAGACGCATTTTCAAGAAACTGATAGTAATAGCGATCATATCATGAGCGAGGAATCATTATGTGTAAAATATTGTAGGAAACTAACAGTAGATTCCTCATATTTACATCTAACCTTTTACTTGGCTCACCAGTTACGAGTTGCTTCATTATTGCAAATACTTCTGTACCAAGTAGGTACATCATTCAAGACGTATTGATAGCGGTACACGAGCCAAAACGCTTTCACTGTCGAACAATTTGTCTTAACTATTTATAATATGTGTGCCAATCGATGGATCTAAATCTTTTCTATACATTTATTAATCTTAAAATAGAGGTAAAGCTAATTTATACTTGGAATTGCAGGGATATGGATATAATTATGTTTTGTCAATTTGTACGTTGAATTAATTTAATTAAGGTAAGGTATTTAAGGTTTGTAAGTAAGTTTTTTTTCTTTGCATAAATTATATATATATATATATATTTTTTTTCATAGTAGCAGTAAGTATTAGTAAATGTTTTTCGGGATGACACTCAAAGGGCCGCGGCTGAAAACCAGTACTGTGTGTCACCTCAGTTTTCTGTTGTGGCATGTGGCGTACACTGAGCCGTTGCCCTTTCTTTGTCATGTGAAATTTAGAATAAGCTACATTTAGTCTTCGTTTCACATGGGGAAGAAATAAATAATTTTCATTTCATTTCATTTCATTTTGTATAAGTCGGTAAAAAAAATGTCATCGTGTGATCTCATTTGATAGATTTTCGTTTGTAATCTCTTTATTGCATTAATATAAAAATGATAAAAAAACAACAATGTTTAATGGCGGGCTCATTCCCGAATCGGGATCTCTTCCAGCCAAGCAGTCTTGCGTTGTTAGTGAATTTTCTTTGTAAACCCTACTGCCCTTGTCCCACTCTAAGGGGGGTCGGCATAACATGTTGTCACATGATTTGGCTAAGTTTTTTACGACCGGTCGTCTGCCTGATGTACTTACCTTAGTAGTATTTTAAACACCTCGGTAAGAAAGAGAGTGGTCTACTCTACTCAACGGGATACCATACGATGGGTCAACGGTCAAAGGTAATTTACCTTAGTCGCTTTTATAAAATCTCGATAAGAAATGAGGGTGGTCTATTCTACTCAACCGGATACCATATGATGGGTCAACTTACCTTAGTCGCCTTTCACGGGACCTCGGTAAGAAATGAGGGTGATCTATTCTACTCAGTCGGATACCATTGGGCATTTTTTTTTCTAAATACATATAGCAGGTAAATCTGTTCTAAAGTAATTTCAATTTTTTTTATATAAGGCTTAAAAAGCATATAAATTTCCCTAAAACTGGTAAAACCTATAGATTTTCCAATACTCTGTAATGTTTGTAGGTGACTGCAACCGTATATTCTCAGGTTTTGCTCGTTTGCCGGAAAGTGGGTTACATTTGCGGGTTTCATCGGTGTTTTCTATAATTGGAAAGCACGTGATTATGCGTCAAAAATGATATGGAAGTAACCCAGGCCATGCGTAACGGATACCGCACGACACAAATGAGATGAATTTGCGTTTAATAGACACTACTAGCCCGTGACTTTGTTCGCGTAAATTTCGTATTTGTTCGCGTTACCTCAACAATTTACTGTTTACGAAACACATTTAAGATAAGATAAGCTTCAATTAAAACAAATATCATCAATATTGCACAGAGGGATTAATTCTGACAGCGTAACAGACAGATTTTCTCATTTATAATACATTATACTAGCAGTAATGTACTAGTAGTATCGCGACTTCATTCGCACCAAGTTAAGCTCTTAAGTATCCTTAATAATAAAAAATTATGTTCCCGAAAAAAATCTAATTATAAAAAGTAATAATCTTTTATTATATATGTGACCCTGTTGTATAGGCTTTAATTGGGATAAATTGAGTCGATATTAATATAGCGGCTTAGCTGTGAAAGCGCTACAAACACAATTAGATAGATAGACAGACGGACCAATAGACAGAGTTTTTATACTATTAGTAAAAAAAAAAATAATAATACTATCCGTGCTCTTGATTTATTCTAAATCAAAAATAAAAATATTATTTATTCAAGTAAACTTGTAAACAAGTGCTTTTGAATCGTCAACTCTACTGCTTGGTTCGGCAAGCTGTTCCTACCGAGAAGAGCCTGCAAGAAATTCGGCAGTTGCTTTTTTGATTTACAAAGTTTCATAGGCCTAATACGAATTCAACAGTACGAAAATTCCGAACCACTTGTCTGGTATAGTTAGGTTATGAGAACAATGAAATCGTTTAGTCAATAAACAGAATGATTACGGCACAATTATCGGACCCTGAGCACGTACGTTAGAAGCATTGATAACCCAATTTACATGTACTCGTGATACTTAATTTACATATAGCTTATAATGTTCTTCCTATTTGCCAAATCTGTGCTAAATGTATAAAATTTTTTGTAATTATCTAAGGTTATTATATATATTTATGGGTTTTTTGTTTAATGTAAAATGCTTTTTTGTAGTAATATTAATTAATTAATTATTAACGGATACTACTTAAAGTATATTTAACAGATTTTGGAAATAAGAATAAAATTATCATTATGTACTATTTTATTGTTAATTTTATATTGAATAGTTCCATTGTAAACATATCAATGTCTCTTATTATCAAAAAAAGTTCTCAGATAAATAATTAGTTATTATAAAGTATTTTTTTATTTAAAAAAAACCTCTACAAAAAAAAATTGTAGAATTTTTCATGCTTAATTATAAACAACCGAAAATATGTAATATGGGTACTTTTTTAAATCGGTCCAACTCCTTCGTATAAAGAATAAGTATTTTGAGTATCCTATACCATTCTTGAAGATCAGATATACATATATCTCTATACCAAAATTCATCAAAATCGGTACAACAGTTTGTAAGTGAAATCTTAAAATGATGGATCTATAGTTCCATCTAGCTTCGAATTAGGTATAATCGCAATATATTTAGTGTCATTTAGACATTTTAAACTATAAATCCAATAATTATTAGTAGGTAATTCTAGTTCATAATGTTTGATATTTGCGTACCTTTTTCCTTAATATAAATTGTCTCACTTCGTAGGTTAGCTGGCAGAGATCTCTATCATAGGGATAAGTTGACCTTTGTACAGTTTTTTTATCAATAATGTTTTTTTTTCCAACATTTTTTATGGTACATAAATAAATAAATAAATAAATAATATAAATTGCATGAAGACATAGGTTTTTATTATATCTTACTCACTGTGTCGTTGTTTTCGACTGTATTAAAAGCTTTCTGATTAATCACAGTCCGATCTTCCTTGACCTTCAATTTTACGTCGTTATCTAATATAACTTTCCCGCTAAGGTACTCGTCAGCTATTGCTTTAGCCGCATCAGCTTTTTCTTTGTCACCACTCGCCATATCCTTAACCAGGCTCGATACTTCGCCTATTCTCTTCATAAAGTTATTCCATTCTTCGTTTAGTTCCATATCTTTGCGATTCTTTAGTGCAGGATTAGATAATCTTTTGTTGAAACTCATCGTTCAATCCTTTATTATTGTTTAATTTACATCAGTTGTTTATATAAACAAATTCGTAGTCAGCCAGGGATTGTGTTATTGACATAATTGTTTACATAGTTACCGTTGCCAGTTGCTTTTATTGGCTGAGCGTTTATAAATAGAAAGTATTATTCAAAACAAATCTTTATCTTTCGATATATTTGCTTCTCGAAATTAATTGTTTTAAACATATTGTTACTTGATTTGGATATTTATGATCGACTGGCTGCCTGATATGAAGTTACCCAAGTTGCCTTTTACGACACCTCGGCAAGACATGAGGGTAGTCTATTCTTATTCTAGATACCATGCGACGGGTCAACTTACCATAGTCGCCTTTTACAACACTTCAGTTAGATATAATGGTGGTCTATTCTACTCAGCCGGATACCACACGGAAGTAACATTTGACTCAAAATAGTTTTTTTATTTCATGCGGATTAAACCTGTATAATTTAATTGTCTTTTTGTTTTGTTCTGCAAAATGTTCGCTAGTTATGTTTGACTTTGTTATTCATGTCGGTAGGTTAACGTCTGTTTATAAACGTGCAAAAATAGATAAACCGACGCTGGTTTTATTTTAAGATCTAGTTTGATTTGTATCTGAAATATCGAACAACGATGAAGTCCACTAAGTAAAATTTTTCTTCTACGATGTTTTGTAAGTACTTGTTTGTAAATAACGACACAAAACGCTCAAGACGCGTTTCGGAGCTGACGATATATAAACATGATCTAGATAAACCAAACAATCACGCTTTTTTTTCGCGATAGCGTAACCTTCACCTTAAATGATAGTAATGGAGAAAAGGTGCGAACTTGATTTCAGTCTATGATTTGAGTATTCCAATGTTGTTTCCTCATGGGTAAAGAGGTAACTGATCAACATATAAACAACAAGCTTTTACCCGCAACTTCGTTTGCGTTTTTTCAATATCATCCTATTCCTGTAGAATTAACAGAATTTCTATAGCCTAATATGTTACCCCGGTGTATAAGGAATAATTGTACCAAATTTCATCGATATAGGTTCAGAGGATTCACCGTGAGAGAGTAACAAACATACATCCATACTCACAAAATTTTGCGTTTATAATATTAGTAGGATTGATCAAGCACATACGGTGAAGTATAGCATCCTATAACCGAAATAATCTAGTAACTGCAATAACTTAAAAAAAATCTTGAGAGCTGCACGGTGAATCTAAATTTATTTACTTCTTTCCAAGGTGAAGTTATAAAATTATAGGCTCAGTCTAGGTGTACTATTCATTTACAGATCCTATATTTATATCGCAAGTCAAACCAGTTTCGTTAAACAATTACAATAATCCTTCCGTCTTATATTATAATATTTTGAATACATGCGTTGTGTTATTGTATTATACAGTATGCTACAGAAAATACGATATTAATTTTATTTTTTGTTACGTACACGCCTCATCACGATACGTAAACGAAATCAGTTAATTCAGTGAATTATTTTAGTTCCCGGCAATTATTATTATTTTTTTTTAATAAACACGATTTATAGAGATCAACGACCTTACCCTATTACGACACATGCAACGTAAAATAACCTTGACCTAAAAAATAAAGAGTATGGTGCGAAGGCAAGAAAACAATTTTTTTTTCATTTTTTTGAATAAGCGCGCTGTATCAGGTCTTTCAACCATTACTGACCAAGCCAGATCTCAATTAAATTATATTTATTTTCTTTAAAAATATTGAAAAAAAAAACGATTTAAAAAGATTGTATCATGCCAACGTTTGTCTATGACGTACAAATGTTTAGTGGATTAATTAGATGTCGTATCATATGTACCACCCTGTATACTACTAGCATTTCGGTCCGCAACAGCTTAAATTGTTTCAAGGTTATAATTTATTAAGTATTTCGTATTGTTTTAGACTATATGTTACCCGTTGGTGTAGTTAACTAAATGTAAACATACTAAACCATGTCATAAGCGGCAAAATTTTTTAATAAGAATTTAATGTTAATGTAATGTGTTGTAATTTGCCTTCTATAAAAAATCTTTTCATGATTTTTATTTACGTTTAGTTAACAATATAACTGTACTTGATAGGTTGAGGTCAACCTATGAAATAAAAAGAGTGACCGGCGAGTTTCTTGCCGGTTCTTCTCGGTAAGAGAACCTTTCCGAACCAGTCGTAGCATTGTAATTTGATGATTCAAAAGTGCTTGTAAAAGCCGAATTGAATAAAGAATTATTGAATTTGAATACTAAATGATAGGTTTACGTTTAAATGGTTTATACTTAACAACGTAATAATATGAGACTGGTCAGTGTTTACATTCTCGTAGATGGTATTTGTCATTGGAAAATAGCAAACAGTTGAATGCTTAAAATCATCTACATTACACTTTTGATTGTTGTCTCAGGTGTTTAATGATTGCGTATTTATTTTATTATGTAAGACTTACGTTATTCAATGGTTGAAATTTAGAAAATGATGAATTTATTAATAACTATCAGACACCAGTGGTATCAAACGTTGCCGTTTCAAGCAAAAAACATCAAGTTTGCATACTATTTTCATTTCGTAAGCATTCTTAATAGTTACGTTACCGTGTTATTAAATAGCATCTCCTTATATTCTCGTTTAAATTATTGGTATGAGCAAAACTAAATCGAAAGAAACTAATAAAAATGTTTATTTTGAAATATGGTCATTTTATGTGGGAGAGCTTTGAGAAGCATTTTCAATCTATATTTTACAAAAATTAACTTTAACTTTCAAAGACCAATCAAACTACAATTGGATTCTAACTACAATTTAACTAGGTATTATGGGTAAGAAGATTCCACGCCCATGCCTGGATCTATGGGTTTTGTGTAAATATGTATTTTGCTCTTATAATATGTCTGAAGGCATATAGCTTTGAAATTTTTAAACTTTTTAAATTTTTATGTGTTATCTAACTTCCATATGTGTGGTATCCGGCTGAGTAGAATAAACCGCCCTCATTTCTCACTGAGGTATCGTAAAAGGCGACTAAGGTAAGTGCCGTGTGGTATCAAGTTGAATAGAATTTACCGCCCTCATATTTTACCGAGGTGTCGTAAAAGGCGAATAAGAGAAGATTACGTCAGGCAGGCAGGCGGTCATAAAAAATTGCCAAATCATGTAACAACATGCTGTACCGATCTCACTTAAAGTGGGATAAGGGCAGGAGAATTATGATATCTTACCTCCATATCTTTGGCTCCATGAACCCAAATAGGAGACAACGGTGGGCTTTAATTTTGCATACTTTACAAACATTTGTTTTCTATTTGTGTAGTGTTCACACCACTCGGCTTCGTAAGGCTGTTTGGTGTCGTTGGAGGTGTGCTCGTTAAGCCGCAGTTCTTGCGGGATCTCAACGAAGAATATTATGTCTACTCGTTTGAGGAGGAGACCATAAGGCGGCGTATAAACACTTCGCTGGCGACAGGTGAGAAAAATTGTGCTATCAATATAAGTGTTTTATTTATCGTAATTGGTATACGTCATGGCAATATGGGTACCATATGACACCTAATAATGAATGGTAATATCGAACCGACTTAAGCTTGCGGCTCCTGTTTTGCGCCTGGCAAAGGTACGAAATTCGTTTGTGGGTTTGGGTATAAGATTCTATAATAAAATTCCACAATCAATTTTGGCTTTGCCATTACAGCAGTTTAAAAACACTATTAAAAAGAGGCTGATACAAAAAGTCTACTATACCGTTAAGGATTATTTGGATGATAAGAATGCGTGGATATAGCTACTGTCCGACCCTGTACAAGGTAGTAATGACTTAATGTAACTAGTTCTAAGTATTATGTTGAGAAGAGTAACTGCCGAGTTTCTTGCTGGCTCTTCTCGGTAGGAACAGCTTTCCGAACCAGCAGTAGAATTGACGATTCAAAAGTACTTGTTTACAAGTTTATTTGAATAAAGAAAAATTTGAATTTGAACAGGTTACTTTGGTATGCTGAGGTATAATTTTATATCTATAATTCACACTGATATTAAAAATGCGAAAATATATCTGTATGTACGCTACGCTTTCATGCCGTGTGTTATCCGCTAGTAGAATAGACCACCCTCATTTCTTAACGAGGTGTTTTAAAATACGACTACGGTAAGTTGACCTCAGGCAGGCGGTCGTAAAATACGTAGCCAAATTATGCGACAACATGTTTATAACACCTTTTGCCGACCCCACTTAGAGTGGGATAAGGGCAGGAGGATGATAAATGGATGTTCCTACATATTACATTTGCATTTAAATATTCTTGTGCTCGTTAAATAAGTTCGTGACTTTAGTGCATATGATAATATTTATCGATAAATGAATGTATGAATTATTGAAGCGAGTCGTTATCTACAATTCGCTAATAACAAAATCTGTTTATAAAATGGTTCGACACGACGTATATTATAGCTCTCTCAATGCATCATTAAAATTGCATGAAAAAACCTGGCACAATCGCTATATAGAAGTCATATGACTTGCAAATCATAATATATAAAAAGGTATGTTTGTCTGTATATCCTCTTTAGACCCCGAAACGGCTTAACTGATTTAAATGAGAAATGCATTTTCAGACAATCTTCAGAATGGCCTAATGGATGATACTGTAATGTTTGGTGGTGATCGGAGCATTTTTTTAAACTGTTCCACCATGTCATGTGACTGGAGAGCTAGTAGTACATATATAAAAATGAATATTTGTCTGTATGTCCTTTATGAACCCCGAAACGGCTGGATTTTAGTAATGGAACGACGCAAGCACTCTACAAATTTACTACGACAATCTCAACGATCGTTTTGCTCCGTTAATGAATTATCTTCAGAATAGTCTACATCCATAGTGGATTAGCATCAAATCGATTTTCATAACAAACTCAGATTATAGCAAAATAATTCTATTTTGCCTTTAGTACTACAGAATTCCGCAAAGTAACGCCTCTTCTTCTTGATCGGTCCCTCATTACTGAGGATCGTGGTCACGTGAATCTTTCTTGTGTATGACCTGCCTCCATTTATCCCGGTCTAGAGTAGCCCTAACCGTTTGATAGAATTTTGAAGAGGAGGTGGCTTCTTTCACTTGGTCAGACCATCGTGTTGGCGACCGGCCTCGTGGTCTCTTGCCTTCTGTGTTGCCAACAATGACCAGCTTTTCAAGGTTGCCATCTCCTCTTCGCATTATGTGGCCGAAGTATGAGAGAATGCGCTGAAGACAGGTGGTGGACAATCGGGTTTTTATGTCGAGTTGAGAGAGAATAGATACATTTGTGCGTTTGGCCGTCCAGGGTATTCGGAGCATTCTCCTCCAGCACCACATTTCGAATGCGTCTATTCTCTGTCTTTCCCTAGCTCGGATTGTCCAAGTCTCTACTCCATAGAGAAAGATCGGGAATATTAGAGCTCTGACTAATCGAGCTTTGGTCTTATAACTTATTGCCCGATTTTTCCAAATATTCTGGAGGCGTGTCATCTGGTCTTTAGCAATAGCAATCCTGCGTTTTATCTCTGGGACACAGCTGCCTTCATTATTTTCATTATTTAAAGTAACGCCTACTTCTATAAATTGATGATACTTATAATGCATTCATCACATTCTTTAGTTTATACTTTAAAGAAGGTTTCTTAAGTTTTAGTACAAAGTTTCTTGCTCAAGGAGTCATGATTATTTAGTTTATTGGAATATTTATTTGGCTAGCAACAGTACTTTTATCATAATGTATGAGTGTCCAAAGTGCATAGTATAAATAAACTGACTAATCGATAAGCGGCTCAACGTGTTGTCTATCTTATACCTATATGACGTTTGGCTGTTATGCAGAGAAGAACGGACTTTACGAAAGTTATTTGGATCAGTTTTGTTAGAAGTTCGTCTTCTCTCTTGATAATAAGTAGTAATAGTAAAATACGTCCAGCTTTGTATTATTCATTTTATTTAACTTCATAATACATACAATTTAATTTAATACAATATATATCATTCCCTCGTTTTTACGTCTTCTACTTTTCACAGCTAGCGCAAGCATGGCCGCCTCTCGGCTTTTTCATAGTCTCCTCTATTATTTTGGGTGTAGCTATAGACAAATATTATGGAATAGCTAACAGTTTTTCTTTTAATTTTATCTGCTCTTCTCTCTTGGTTACTTTTATTAGCTAGAGCTACCAAATGGTAGGCTGATAATATATGGAATCGATCCGGGCTTTGTGTACTTTGAGCCCGCCCATTCGCAACTGGCTATAGTGACTTTACAAATTAGTACAGCGTAATTAACCTTTGTTTTCTAATAATATTGTAAACATTTCGACATCTATTGAACACTTGAATAATCTTGGCATGTATGTTATTGCGCAAAGCTCAGGACTCATGAGTTTAGGGCAAAACAGCTACCGTGGACACCGCGTTTTAAAACAGTTCCATAAGATATCTACAACGAGTGAATAATCAATTCATGGGCTTGTTACCGTAGACCGTTTTCAAATAAATCTCATAGTAAAAAATGTCCAACATTCACTTTCATTTCATTTGTATGCAAATGTATGGAAGTGTGATTATTTTTCAATGAAGAGTAGAAATGACATTACAAACTTTCTCACTATGAGGTAATTGCACTTATTTACATTGTTGGTTTGGAGTGGATTGAAAGTTTACAATTTAAGAGTAGTAATGCGAAGCTGTCATTGTTTCCTTGGTATATTCACCGCGCTAAGTTAAACATTACCAAATTACAGACTTATTACGTTTAAGCTTCTGAGTGGGAAGGTGTGTTTATTTAGAACAAAATGTTGGCATGTTTTTCTTTGTTTTGTGCTTTTTCTCAATTATGTTCTTTTTTACGTTCCCAAAGGAAAAACGAGAATTTCGGAACCCTATATCTTATTATTATAGCTTGGTCTATAAGTTCTCTCTATGGCACAAATTGAAATCACTATTAAAAAAAAACAAATAAAAGGTCATAATGTTTGAAAGAAAGAAAGAAAGGATTCATAATATAAAATGAATTAAGTTAAAGTTATCTTTTATCAGGTGTTGGCTACATAACGCCCGAGCCGATGTATCCAGACCATGGCGACGTGTCCGCGCCGGTCAGCCCCGACGTGTCAATGTCGAAAGAAAGTCGGAACTCCTCAGTGGTTGAAGGGAAAAGGACGCCTCTGTTGAGGTTAAGGAACGGAGCATTACAAGCCGGTCTTAAGGAAAGACTACGAAGAGTTGTTGCCATGAGAAAGGTCAGTTGGTATTTTTTCACAAATTGAACACACAGATTCCGTGATAGCCCAGAGGTGAGACGAGCGGCTCTCTCGAGACGGTTAGTGTTCACATCCCGCGCTAAATCAATGACTATACTTATTATAAAACGAAGTCCCCAAAATCTGTCTGTGATAAAGTTTTTCAAAATTTACATAACGGATTTTTGTGTGGTTTTTACTTAAATATAGACCAATTCTCGAGAAAGTAATGGAAAATTATAGTTTTGTGTAAATTTACTAAAATATAACTCGGGAAAATACACGGGCGAAGTCGCAAGCACAGCAAAAATAATATTTGTATACGAAAAAAAGTACATGCATTTTAATATTAATAATCAATTATTAAACTAATTTATTTTTATCTCTAGGAGGTAGAAAGTCAACGTAAGACGTCCTCCCTGCAACGAAATGTCGTGTATCCTTTGGCGATGTTGCTGCTCCTAGCCCTCACAACAATAACCGTGTTAATGGTGCTACAGAACACTCTCGAACTACTTATAGGGATCAAAGCAGTGCCGTTAAGCACACGGGTGAGTACATTTGCAAACATAATTAAGAATTATACACTTTTATCATATCAAAAATGTAAGATATTAGTAGTAATGTATTATTACTGTTGTCGGGGACGGAACTAGTCAAATATCATAGCTTTTTAATACCGGATATACTGACAACTGATAGAGGCCGCTCACCAACTAGGTGAGCGTACAGTCCTACACGTCCGCCAAATTTTATGAGTTAGCAACAATGGCCACCAACAGGAGCAGGTGCAAACAAATTATCCACTCGAGGATAATATATAGCCTGGACCACGACCTTCAGTAATGAAGTACGACTAGAGAGAGAGAGAGAGATACTGACAACGCGATAATCACGTGACCAATAGAAAAGTATGGGCTCGTTTGTGAATGTGTCATGAAAGAGGCTATCAGGTTGTATTATGACTAGTCATGATTCTATGATGGGTCGAAAATATAGTATTAATTGGGGAGTTGTGCTTAAATATAGTACCCGGCGTTAAATAATTAGCGATGGGCGAAATGTATCCCTGACAAGAAAAGAGTGATATATATCATTTCGATCTTGGGATATATATCACTCTTTTATATCTTTAACTCTTTTAGCACAGTACGGCTCGAATATGCAATAGAGTTATTCGTCTCTCTTTCTGACATGTAAACTGCTATATAAGCTCATCTCTTTCACTCTAACTCTGAGCGAGCCGTAACTCATCACGAAAATTGACTCTTAAGATTAAAGATATAGAGATATAATTGAAACACATGCGAGCTAGAGAGTGATTATATCTTCTGGAGAGATATATATCTTTCTTGTCTTTAGCTCGCGAGCTACTCAACTCTATAAATAATGCACATCGATGTTTAGAACGAAACAGTCGACCAATTTCGGCTTCATAGAGCGCTGTCTCTGTTACTTAGTTAGAATGTTACGTTTCTCACTGGTTCGTCAGTCTTAGGGTACATCCGATAGAGTGTGGTCGCGTTCAGGTCCAAATATTAATATCCCGAACCCTTGAATTGTACAATGACATATTTGATAAAAATAGGAAAACCCTTGTACGGTTATAAAAAGTAAAATATTTTTATTATAAACACTTCTAGTAAGCAGCATTTAAAAAATTAAGAAATGCAATTACGAACTACACAGCAAAATACAAGCAGCAGCAACAAAAATAAGAACCAGTCTATATTCATTTACACATATAATCAATATAAATATAACGGCAAACGGCGGAAGTATGCATCTCTCATCGACAGTTATATATTTGTGCCGTTTGCAGTCGAGACCCTAGGGCCATGGAGTCAGTGTGAAAATTTTTTTTTATCCGTTTTAACACCTCGGTTAATTGCCTCTTCAGGTGACAAGAGGGCTGGCTCCTTTTTCGCACAAAGAATCAGCTTAGCGATTCAGCGCGGAAACGCTGCCAGCATTCTTGGTACCATTCCACGTAGGCATGATTTGTATAGTCCTAGCGTGTAAATAGTTTAAGATAGATATAACTTGTACATTTTTGCTGTAAATAAAAAAAATATATATATAAAGGATCCCAATTGGTTCCAATTTCTGTATGGTTATCTCTTTATTTTTTAACCAATTCTCTCCTCTGAGTACGATATGGGCAGGAGGATCTTACTATTGCACTTTTAACTATTTTATATAATTTTTTTCCATTCCAGCAATTCACATTGGGCATCGCATCCCTGTCCAAACTGGGTTGGGCTGGGGCTGCTCTAGAAGCGTTCCTCATCCTGTACTTGCACGCAGCCTCTCTGACGGGGCTGGCGACCCCTATGAGGGCGTTGCGAGTGCTGCCTCGAGCGAGACGGACCCCGCTCGCAAGGATCATAGCGCTGTGTGCTGTGCTCCTGGCGCACTCTACCGCTCAGCCGCTGCTCGTTAAGATATTAGGTATATTTTATGTTTACCAGCTGCCCGGCCACTTTTTAGTCCTTCTATGGTCAGAGACTCCTGAGTCTAATAAGATTAGAGAGCGATTAGGTTTCGAATCCAAAGGGCTTCATGGGCACACGAGGTTCTGTCTGCAGGCAATATTGCACGGTCGAGTTACATTTTTAGTCTCGAGTTCCACTGGTTATTTAGAAATTTGCCTGGGAACGCAGCTTGACTTTGTTCCATATTCTTAACAATTGAAGGTTTGAAACTCTAGAAACGTCTAAGTCTAACGTCTAATGGTTCGATAATATAGGAGAGTGGACGGGACTTAGATAATATGAAATAAAATAGATGGCACACGATCGGAAAAGTTTTCTCCAGCTGACCTCCGAACTTTATTCTAAAGATGGCACCAGATGATGATGAAACGTCTAAGTGCCAAAAATTCAATATTAAAACAACAATACAATCTATGTGTCAAGCCCAATTATATTCAAGTCCCACTCCTTTATCCCACTCGCAAGTGGGGTCAGCACATGTTATAAAAATGTTGTCACATGATTTGGCTTCGTATTTTACGACCAGCCGCCTGCCTGACGTTAACTTACCTTAGTCGTACTTGACGACAACTCTGTACTAAAGAGGGTGGTCTATTTTATTCAGCCGGATACCACACGATATCCTAATAATATTCAAATGTCTGTGCAAAATTGGAACTTAGACCATTTAAACTTACAACTAATTACGTATTTCAACAAATTCACTTAAAACCTTAAATTATACATTTGAACCTTTTTAATGAAAACACTTTGTCTATGGGTGAAGTTCGCATGAAATTCTGTTCACTATTTTTTAGTTAATGATCAACAAACAGACCGACCTGTAGCAGAGTATTAGGATTATGAACGAAATGATAAATTATTGATAACAGACTTGATTACGTGAAAGTAATTCCGGTTATCGCATATATTGCATAATTTAATTCTACGATAAGTGTCTTGAGTTTTGTGTCAAGGCAAAATAATGCTAATATTAAGGTTCGCTCATTGGTTCGCTGTCTCAAACGTTGCTTACTCGCGACTGAAAATTGCTAAAAAACATTTAGGATTAGGATTCATAATTCAATCAATAGATTTCCATGTCAGATGTATCTAACCGCTTGAATTAAGTAGCTTCTTGTGAAATTTTATTCGTCTAATATCCTATATACTAAAATTTTCACCTTCTAGTATTGGGTCGACCGGGCAGTATTTTGAATCCAAACATCAATAGATTTATTCAACTTGAGCCTATTGTTACACGGTGAATATGTGTGTGACGCTATTTCTTCTTCGGATTTTCTTGTTTTGATTTAATCACGTATAAAAATTGGAAGCATAGCTAACTCTATGGCCAGAGACTCTGACTCCAGTGAGATTCGTAGGGAGCCATTAGGTTGTTTATCCAAAGGGTCGAGTTACATTTGGCGATAGTCCCTTACCTCCCAAATTTGGACCAGAGATATACCTACCAGGTTACATCGACAAGATGGGTCTACAATTCTTTACTTACTGTATTAATATCTCTGAATTATATTTTCACTTATTTTTATCCACGACTTCACGTGAAATGTCGTGTGATAGGTTGATAATAGATGGCGCTTTTCAATGTCATCCTATTCCTATAAAATTATTGCAGGATTGCTATAGCCTATATGTTATTCCTGGATTTGACAGTTAAGAAGCGTTAATGCAACGCTTTGAGTTTGCGCCCATTAGCGTCGTCATATCCGGTACGATAATATATTTTTAAACGTTATAAATTAATGAATATGATTACTTATCTATGTTAAACTCATATTCACTTAACAAATTTGTTTTATCTCGTCTTGATCTGATTCAAGGCGCTTTATTTGCTGTTGATAGCCATTTTAATGAAACCGGACTGTAAAATGTAGAAATTATTTTAAAAATACACGTTCTTGTTACAGGTATAACAAATTTCGATTTGCTCGGCGAGTTCGGTCGTATCGAATGGCTGGGCAATTTTAAGCTGGTGTTGCTCTACAACGCGATATTCGCCGCCACAGTAACACTGTGCCTCGTCAGCAAGTTCACGGCGAGCGTGCGCCGCGAGCTCTACAACAGGTTGGTGGAAAACGTGAACACACTCGCTCACTGTGTGTCTTTCCTCAACAACTGACGCGTGCTGTTGCTCATACGCTCCTGTAATCACTTGAGAGATATTAACACTGAATATATTTGATATTTTATTTAACTTCGGATCATGAAAAAATATGACAACCATGGCCTTAAAACACTCGTAAAATATTAGACTGACTTTGTCCCTAACGATCTTTCAGGTAACCTCTTGTAAAAAAATTGTAATATTAAAAGATTCAATTTGGGTCGTAAATATATTTAGATTACTTCCAAACGTACAAAGGGCGAAATGCCATATTGGATTTCTTATTTATGTTTATCTTACTAAGATTCCGGAAAAATTACAAAAATTTATGTTCAAACGAAATAGGTCGCAGTATCCATAAATTGGGAACATTATATTAAGTTATTGTTTTCGCCGTAATTATAATATATTCGAGACAAATGAAATAATTTTATTTATTTACTGTTACGTGGTAGTATCGGTCATAATATGCTATGAGTATGTATGTATATCTCTTAAATACTACTAATCTCCTTTATCCGTTATGCTTCAATAGGCAAAACGACCGATTTTTGGCCTATATCGGGTTTATCGGAAGTATTAAGGAAATCTGTCGTGGCTAGTTGATCAACTTATGGTCATATAGAAAAGCAATACTCTGAGGTAGCCTGAGTGTTTTGTTAAAGTATGGTTAATAGTTACAGTTAACAATTATGCTTAACTTCCTGGTTATCACGTGTCCAACTTAAACCTGATAAATTGATATAATGTTGAAGCATAAACTAGTTACGATATATAGAAATAAAACATATCTTTTTAATGTCTTATATAATACGAAATGAGATGACTTAATTGAAATGAAATAATAATAAAAATTTTAATCATTATTATACGTTAGTTATTAATATTTACGTTAATATCATCGAAATTTTCTAATATTTCACGTTGACATTTTTAAATTTTATTATGTGACATTAATGAATCTTTGCCCTTATTTATTTAATATCTCTAATAAATATTTCTCATTGACTGCAGGAGTGTAACTATGAACTGGCAACAAAATTTCTTATTTACTAAATGATATTAAAGTGGCATCATATATTTAGTTGTAAAAATATATTTAGTATTACTCTAGTTTGCCATAATTGTTATCACAAAAAATTATTTTATTATTTAACGGACCAAGCCTTACCTTGTGTAAGATGTTAATTATTCTTCAATTTATGAATTGTGCTCTCGATTTTAATTGAATTTAATAAATGATAAAAAAATAGTAAATTATTAATAATAGGAAAATATGAATAACCAATTTAGATGTAAAGTTGCATTTTTAAATAATATGCATTTATTTATAAATATACCACCAATAATTTGTGTACTGCGTAATATTTAATTGAATTCTGACATTATAAATTAGAATAGATGTTCTTGAGGAAAGATGCGGAACTAAATGATTTGATTTTTTTAACCAATGAGACTGAATTTGTTAACTATTATTTGAAATTGTCGGAATAATATTTATTTTATCTGTGAGTAAAATAACTAAACATTGTATAGGTATAGTTTTCGAGTATTATAAATAATATACAGTAGAAAGTAAGAGTTTTCTGTTTTTTTTACGTGACGAATGTATCGACTTGTGAGGCGAGCCTTGTGCCGAGTGACAAGTTTTTCGGCTCTTTTAGCAGACTCAAATATGGCGGTTCGCCTAAGTTACGGCCTACTTGACTCGACTGTACATTCGATTAGTTTGCCGTAATCGGAAATTTAAGTTATGTGTTTATATTTTAATTTATACTCGAAATCTTTGTCTCTGAAAGTTTAGTTGCATTTAGCGTTTAAAATTTTAATATTGTTATAAAAAAGAGTAAAAGACATGAAAGACTGTTTTAATTTAAGATACAAAAAGTGTTTTAGGATCATACTTTTTGTTAATAATACGCGAAAATGTTATTGACTCGAAAGTATGACCTATGATACTATTTTATTTTCTTGCTCAATTGTTACTGTGTGTCGAAAATTTTATAATTTTTGGGCTGCTATTATGTGCTATTCTGTAATTTCTATATACATAAGGATGTCGTCAGTATTTTGTCTATCACATCTGCTGGTATTGACCTGTAATAACGACGTTAAAGTCTTTGCTATCTGAATTCTCTAGTCGTGTGAGATCTCTTTCGTTATTGCAGGTGAAAAATCTTAAGTTTAAACAATGATGCAGCTTTTGCCACCATTACTAACGCACACATTATAAGCCACAAAAATCACATCTACATATTTTATCTGTTCATTGAAATTTATGTACCGAGTAAACTCTGAAATATCCATAGATAATAAATATAATTCGTAGCAGTTAATACATTTAAAATCTCTTTGATTGTGTTCTCAAGTAGATAAATATTATTTGTGGTGCTACCAACATAAAAAATAAAAATAGGTTAGCAAGTTTAACCTTGTAGTTACTTAGCGAGTTATATTGATGTCGCTTGTAAGCCTTATGTGTGAATCTTCTACAATTTAGTTAATAGCTATTATTGTACTAGTGTGTTTTATACATTTTGTATTATCTGTACCAAACGTTGAGATTGCATTTGAAAAATATATATGAAAAAATCTAAATGTTCTTTTTATTTTCTTCCAGTAATGTGAAGGAATACAATATCATCTGGTTGTCTAAAATATCTAATATATTATTACCACAAAAAAATAGCCCATAAACGATTTACATTTTCAAGGTGCATAGCAAAAGCCGCAAGCTCATGCAGTTTTTACTTTGTCTTTTACAAACATCGCCATTTTTTTAAATGTTTTATATTTGTATGTTCGAAAAGTGGCCATATTGCTTACACATATCTCTGGAAATCATACAGTGGAACAGTCTTAAATAAGCGACTACAAATTTCCTTGAGTGAATGAAAGTGAGTCAGATAAAAAATATAACTTATTTCTATGTATTCTTTAATTATTTCTCTAGAATATTCTCTATACTTTCTACTGCACGCAACACGCTTCCAAAATGCTTAATGTGAATATTGCTTTAGCTTAAAAAATATGAGTTAGTTTAGTTTTTATTCAGTCTCATTTGGTCCCAACTTTTCGCGGAATAACTATATTGTTTCTGTTCAGATTTAAATGGGTTGCTGATGTCTTCACAATGCCCGACGACTTGCCATCGTCATCCAACGTTACACTACAAGTGCCAATACAAGCCCCGATTATTGTTCCAAGCACTGAATCGGATGCAACGGATCGGATGGATGATGAACTCGAACATAATAAAGTGGAGTGAAAACAAATTTCGTTTGCATGCTCATACTTAAATTTATTTAATGGAACAATTATTTCAAATTATTATTTATGGTATAAACCAGTGTTTGTCTATGGAAATTAAGGTTATATAATTTTTTATTACTAGACACTAAAAAACGATCTAACTATCAAATCACTCATTGTTGTATTCAGTGACAATTATTTATGAAAAAAATTAGTAATTTGTTGCGATAATGTGAAATGTCGATAGACTATAGATAAATTGTTATTTATGTTTATGTCAATTTTCCATATTCACAGAGAAAAAGTGTAACATACAATAAACACAAATTATTACAAAATATATATAAAGCAGATATCTCTAAAAGATAACTCAATTTAGGTCAATTAGAATTTGAGAAAGACCTATGTCTTGCAAGGTGCTTAATCAAACCACTGTGCCATACAAATCAAAGGATTTATGAATAGATTTAATATCTGAAATCTGCAGAAATTGATATTATGCAATATACTATACTATATTAAAAGATTTAATTATAAAGTTTAAGTTGACTGGCCTGTTGGAGCAGTGGGTAGTGACCCTGCCTTCAGCTCCGTGGGTCGCGGGTTCGATTCCCGCCGAGGGCCAACATTTTCTGTAAATGAATTTGTTGGTCTTTGAGCCTGGGTGTATATTTGTATTTAAGTATGTATTAAAAAAATATATAAGTATATATTCACCAGTTGTCTGTCTACCATAACACAAGTATTTAAGTTACTTACTTTGGGGACGGACGACCGTGTGTGTAAGTGTCCCATATATTTATTTAATGTTATGAAACTATGTAATCTGTGATTTTGTAAAATACTTTAATTTATGGTTTTGAATAGGTGTTTGTTACAAAAATACTTAAATTTTTTTAAAAGTTGTTATAATAATCTAATGTGAAGTGTAAGATCTGATAATATTGAATAAACTTCTTTGATATATTAAATCTGCAGATATCATTTTTACGATTATCCTTTCATATTTATTATGTAAACATCCTAGATCATCCTGACTGAAAAAGTTGATATAAAAGATTCATTTTAGAGCAGTACTCAAATTCAAATAGAATTTTAGAGGTACTTTTACAATCAAATGTTATCATATTAAAAAAGTTAATTGATACAGAATTTTTCTCCTATTAAGAATTTGTAATATAATAATTAATTGACGTTGTATAAAATTTATTTACGTATCAAACTGTCTTCCTCCTGCATATAGAGTGGATTATTCCACTCTATATGGCTTCGGCACAACATGTTACAAACATGTCACATGATTTGGCTACGTATTTTACGACCGGCCGCCTGCCTGACGTCAACTTACCTTAGTCGTATTTTACGACACCTCGGTAAGAAAGAGGGTGGTCTATTTTACTCAACTGGATACCACACGGTGGGTCAACTTACCTTAGTCGCCTTTTACGACACCTCTGTAAGAAATGAGGGTGGTCTATTCTACTCAGCTGGATACCACACGGCGGGTCGACTTACCTCAGTCGCCTTTTACGACACCTCGGTAAGAAATGAGGGTGGTACTATTCTTTTCCACACAGCATATTTACGTATCAAGCTGTTTTTTTTTTTAATTGACAAGTTTAAAGGAATTCTTTACTATTCTGTCAATGAAAAATGATAATTTTATTTTAAATTCAAACTAATTGCATCTTAGAAAGTTAAATATTAATATGATTGAAACAAAATTATATTATTCATGAGTTTTATTTTCATCTATGGATATGGGCGAGATTTCCATATAATGCTTCCCACATTTTCTTCCTTGAGCTTTTAAAATTAATTTTTGGGTATTATTTCGAACTACCTCCAAACACTGATTGCTATTAAGTCCGAATATAAATCCAAGGTTAATAACATCATGCACACCTCTGCATTGATTATAATTCTCAGCTCCACTTGCGACTATGATATTTTTTGATTTTCCAACAGCATGATAAGTGTGGGCAGTACTTATAATATTCTTCCTGGCTGTAGAGTCCCTAATTGCTGCTGAATACATGAGTTCGAAAAATATACCACGTTCAATAGCTTGCCTGTACAATTTCCGACTCACTTTAAAAGGAATCCTGCTATGAGGGTCAAATGTTATTATATCTATGTCTAGTGTCCCACAAGCATACTGGAAAGCTTGTAAAGTCTTCGGTAAGACGGCTATAATATCGTATTTTTTTAAGTTTTCCGAATGATTAAGCTTTGGTGAAATACTGGAGTCTGAAAATTCTATTGTCACTCTTTGTAAAATATTAAGCTTGCAATTTTTTTTAATATCTTCAGGTATGTCAACGGGCGCAGGTATATAATCCTTTTTCTCGCTTGGATCACTTTTTTTCTTTTTCTTTTTAGGCTCATCGCTTACTTCTACGACAAAAGTGTTTATAGCTACAGTGTTGAAGTTAAGATTTTTAATTAGATGCAATGAGCTAAGGTCGTAAGCTTTTTCAATGAGGAGGTCACAAAATCCCCAGTTTTGTTTAACACTTAGCATTTTGACTCTACACAGCGTATAGCAGAGGTTATAGAGTGCAAGTTACAATATAGATGGCAATGCTAGAATTAAATAGTCTACATGACCAATATACACTTAAACATTAATAAAAGATGCTCATAACTATATCTTTACGCAAAAAAAGCGCAAAAAGAATTCCACAATTACAATACATAAGCTAGCTTGAATATTTATTTTAATTTTATTAACTTGACTAAATAAAATCTATGACTAAATCACAAACAAATAAATTTACCTGGAACATTATATTTGACAAAAGCAGTAGAGTTCAGAAACTAAAGAAAAGTCGGCAAAATCGATTCTAGCAATGTGCTATCGATTTATATATTAAATAGTTACCATTATAAGCCGAGCAATAAATCTTATCCGCAAAAAATATGTATGCATATATGTAGTAGCTTTTAGCATAGCATAGCATTTTTTAGCACTTTTATAATAGCGAAAACTGTGAACCCTATATTTTATTTTTTAAGATTTATACATTTTTTCAGTCTACTGTTTAGAATTGCAATGTAATTTTAATCAAAAAATCTATTTTTTGAAACTTTATGTAACATAGCATACCATACGAAGCATATTATATATGGTATATCATACGAAGAAATAATAATTTTGATCAACAAAAGGTTATAAAAACTTTTTGTAATCTACCTAATTAAAAGTAACATCCCAAAAGTTTTCTAAATTGTTATATGACTATAACGTCACTAATCAAATTCAAAGAATAATTAGTTTATTCAATTTAAAAATTACTTTATGTTGTTAAAGATAAAATAAAAGCAGTATTGTTATGGGTATTCGTATTGTGATTGCTGGAGAGTCGCAATGTAATTTATTTGCAGAGATTTGTTTGGTTGCTGATTATTTGTCACAAAGCTTGCCAGAATTTTGTTACGAGCGTATTGAAAAGCCAGTGATGGAATGGAAGGTAGAATGTCTTAAGACTTAAATAGTATTTCTTAATGACATTGCTGATTATTATTAGGCATTTTTTATTTATTATTTAGGGGTGGGTACGGCATACATACTCTTTGTGTTAACTGAACTGAGGTGGTAATAATTCACATACTTATATTATTATTATTCTTAACATTTAAATTAGTTAACAAAAACGTAAAATTTTAGCCTTGGCTATTTAAAATTAATCAAAAAAACAAATGGCATCATATTGGATCACCAATTGTTTGGAAAGAGATGCTGATGAGTGGTAGTAAACCAACATATATCGGAGGTGCAGCTGAGTTTTTAGAATATGCACATTCGTATTATCAATTTGATACTTTTCTTTCGCCAAAGAGATTTGAACACTTAGTAGACTATTTTGGTCAGTTCCAAAAGAACGTCAAACAAGAAGCTCAAACAGAAGCCAGGTTAAATAATATGGATTCCCCGGAAACGTTTGAGAAAACTAATTTCACTATAGCCATATCTGGTGCAGGAAATCCATTGGCTATGTTTGTAATTTCTGGTCTTTTGGAGACATTTGGAGTGAAGACTATTTCTAAAATATATATATACGATGAACAATGTTCACAAAGTTTATTAGATTTTATAGAGTACGAGTGTAATTATATACCATCAGATTATTCAGGGAAAATTGTCAAATATGTTAACAAAATCGGAATTGCCCTTACTAATACTGATCTTTTAATTATATTGAATTACGTACCATTTAGGTAAGTTATGACAGTTAGTTATGATAGAGTTTATTTTAATTTTTTCCATCCAAATGGTCTTTATAATTGTATTGTAACTAATCAAAAAAGTATTTTAGATCAACTTACTCAATAGGAGAATGGCTACATAAAAATAAGAAAGTAATGGAAAACATGGCATTAAAAATAAATGCTACAGCGTCACATAAAATGTGTGTTGTTCTACCAAATTTGGGACCTGCATGTTATAACGCAACTATTCTTATGAATTTTATTACTAAAATTAACAAAAAAAATATAGTCGTTGCAACATCGGATATAGGATTAGATATACTACCAATTGTTGCCGAAATAGCCGAAGTTCCTTTAAGAAATATATTTTGTCCGCCAGTATGGGGTTTTATTGGCATAAATCACTTGGCTGATGTGCTCACTACATATCATAAGTACTATAGTTTTGACCCCAATGATAGATATACAAAAGTTAGGAATTCAACTCTTTGTATAGGGACTCTTACGCCAGAAATGCGAACTTTGGAATATTTGATGTTTTTTGATGAAACTTTGTGGAAAAAAGTTGCCGACAGAAATGTGAGTATAATTTATATCAGAAATTAGTTTATTCTCACAGTTTTGAATCCGTTAACTTCAGTTCCGAGACAATGATTAGTGTCACGTCATTCCGTGACTCTATTTAGATATTAAAGGAGAACTAGCATGTACGCACACTGTCAAACACTAATTAACTCTTTCTACTTATAAAGATTTGATATTATTCTGGATTAAATTATTTCATATTAAACAGCTTATAAATTATTGTTCTAGCATCATAAACAAATGGCCGAAAGAAGAATCTTCATAAACAAGGCGGTAGCTGTCTTGGATCTGGTCAAATTATGGCTCCTAGATCCAAATCCTAATTATATTGTAAATTTAGGCATACAGTGCGATGGTAAATATGAATATTATATACCAATATATTTTTTATAAACATTTTAATAAAAAATATTTTATAGGATCGTTCGGACTGAATTTTAAGGGCTGCTTTTCTCAACCTGCTCATTTAGTTGATGGAGAATGGAAGCCAGCAAGTTGTTATTTGTTACCTAAAGATCCACAAATGAAGATTTCATATTTAGAACAAATGGCTGAAACTGTTATGAAATTTGCCAAAACCGATTTACCACAACTTATTCCATATACTCCTTGTGTTTGTAAAAGGAATCAAAGAATAAAAAAAGTTCGGTATGTAAAACCGATTCTTGCAACTCTGTTAGATTGTATCTTATAATAGAAATAAGAATAGAATAGTTATTTTTATAAATAGAAGAATAAATGATACATTTAAATAGTTTTATAAGTTTTAAACTTATGCTCATTTTAAAATAGTGTTATCGATTTGCATCGAGTCGATTATTTTCCGAACGTAACATGCAAAGTGCAAACGCTATATACAGTTGGACGTCACTAATGTTTAGACGGCTGCGAGACGTCGTGAGGGATGTAGATAGTGAATGTATCTATTCCGAGTTCAGCGGTGAAATGTTATGACGTGCAGCGACTGCCTTTGTTTCAATAACGTTCGAATAGTTTTGAAAAGGACCTTAATTTACATAATGTAATAGCATCGTGACATACAATAAATAAGGAATTGGAATATGATTTTTTCCAAAGTATGATTGTGCCACGAGGAATTAGCATAGTAAGGTGTTCACTTTGGTTAAGTTCTGTGAATGTTGTGTCAATAATGAGATAGTGGAGTGTTTGTGATGCGGCTGTGGGACATGTGGGGTGTGCTGTGGACCTTCGAGACCCTGGTACAACTAGCAGGGGTAGTGTCAACGCCGTTGGAGCCCGCGCCACTGTCTTTACGAGGTGAGAAGGGACCTCTGGCCTCCTACGCGCTTTTTTGCCATTGGTATTGCATGAGCCTTAATAACATGTGAATTAAGTTACCTCCACTTTAGAAATATGTTGTGTAATATGGTAAATATTTTTTGCCTTGGTTTTGGTTTTGTTTTTATGTGAAAAATTATGTGTAAAAGTTAATTACTTGTTTTTTTTTTACATATAAGGGGTTAAAATTAATTATTTATTTCTCGTTATATATATTTGAGATAAAAGATACATTTAGATTTAAAAAACAGTTTTGTTTTTATTCCTTACATATATTTCCATTAATTATATTTTTTTAATTTATGTTTTGTATTGATGTTAGATGTATTATTTAATACAGATATATGAAGTTATTCTATGAAAATTTATTATAAACTCTAATTAAAGTATTCTGTAGCTTGTTTTAAGATTTTATTTTATATGATTTACTTATAAAATGGTTGACAAAGCTATAAAATACAATAAAATTTTACCTTTTTTAAAATCCTTAGTTTTATCCTCACTTAATATAAAAATATTTTAAATAATCTCTGTTGATTTTGTTGAATAAAGTTCATTTTATTTATATATTTATTTATTTGATCTTTAATTTCAGAAAAATCAATGTAAAAATATCTAAAAGAATTTTATGAAGAGGGTTCCTGAAAATGGCATATAAAATACAAATCATTATAGGTGTCTTCTTTCATTCTTTTTTATTTTGTTTCCCATTAAAACAAATGATTAGTGAAAATCAATATAATAGACAAACATTAATTAATAGACAATAACAGATATGTATGTATGTTTGTGCATCATTGATGCAGCATATCATTTTTTAAATAAAATTTACAAAAATATTTTTATATAATGTAACAAAATTTCTTTTGCATGTAATTTACTATACTTAGCAAGCTCCAAGCTGGTGTGATGAAGCTTTAATTGTGAAGACTTGATGACTTAAGATTTTAAACATAAATGGAAGCAAATCTGGATAATATAAAATATGAGTTTCTGATTCTATATTTTTCATAATAAAATTAAAGTTGTTTTGTTTTTGGATATTCATTATAGATACATACATTTAGAAATATACAAATAGTTACATACAATTGAGGATGAAATGCATTGTTTAATACTTAAATTACCTAGACAAATTAAAATTAATTTTGTATATATTATTATTTATGATTTATTTAATTCCAATATAATAGCACATCATAGACATGCTTATTCTGATATTGCATTTGAATGCTGTGATTTTTAAGTACACTACCGGTTCACATATATGATACTGAGATGAAGCTGGTAGCTTATATTACTTTCGAGCCCTTGAGCTATCTCAAATAAAACAAATACTACACACATGATTGCTGAAGATATGGATAATACTCTAATAATCAAGTCTATAATCTTTTGAGTAAATAAATGAAAAAGTATATTTTACAAACAAATTTTTTACAATGTTTACATTGTTAATCTGTTTGCCAAAAACAATTAAAAGTTTAAATGCCTTTGATCAAAATCCTGCTAATAGAACCTTATTGGGGGATAGAGGATTATGAAAACCTACTTTATATTTTGGATAATAAATAATATTAGAAATATCATTGTATTCAACTACACATATGTAATATTCTTAAACTCCATTCGAATATCCTACTGATATTATAAATGCGAAAGTATGTGAGTATGGATGTATGTTTGTTACTCTTTCATGGCGAATCCGCTGAATCCATATCAATGAAATTTGGCACAATTATTCCTTATACACCGGAATAGCATATAGGGTATAGAAATCCTATTAATTCTACAGGAATAGGATGACATTGAAAAGCGCCATCTAATATCGTACTATCGCACGAGAACAATCCACGCGAATAAAGTCACGGGAAAAAGCTAGTTATAAATATAAAAGTATGTCTGTCTGTTACACTTTCATGGTTAATTTGCTAGACCAATATTGATGAAAATTGGCGCAATTAAATCTTATACAATGGGTAACATACATGTTTAAAAATTACGTTTCTCTAGCAGCTAAGTTGGCGCGAACGTAGTCGCGGCTTTTACTAGTATCTTTAGTGTTTCCAATATTGTATGTAAGATCTAAATTGAAAAATGCTTCATCATCATCCTCCTGCCCTTATATCACTCTAAGTGGGGTCGGCACAACATTTTATAAACATGCTGTCACATGATTTGGCAGCGTTTTTACGACCGGCCGCCTGCCTGACGTCAACTTACCTTAGTCGTATTTTACGACACCTCGGTAAAAAAGAGGGTGGTCTATTTTACTAAACCAGATACCACACGGTGAGTCAACTTACCTTAGTCGCCTTTTACGAAACCTCTTTAAGGAAAGAGGTTAGTCAATTCTACTCAGCCGGATACCACACGGCGGGTCGACTTACCTTAGTCGCCTTTTACGACACCTCGGTAAGAAATGAGGGTGGTATTATTCTATTCAACCGGATACCACACGGCGTAAATTGAGAAATGCTTGTAAGACTAAAATTTATTATCAAATTACGGCAGCAGAACAGTGATTGATAAATTTAGTTAATCATTTACTGGTCCAAGGATAGGCAATCAATTATATGTTACTTACCAAAGGTCGACCGCAAATCCGGACAAATTGTTCCGAGAAACGATAATCTGGAAGCTATTCGCCAAGTCAAGGGATCGAGGAATTCATCCTTAAGGCAATGGCGTATTTCTCTTTGCCAACTGTACCAATTTTCTTTTAATTCCACTACATAGGATTTTAGGATTGAATTGTATTTTCGTGGGCTAATTTATTTTGGTCCTAAATTTAAATTATTCTATATTCAAATTGGGGTTTATAAGCACTTACGAATCGTGGAATAATGAAGCTACCACTGGTTCGGAAAGGTGATCTTACCGAGAAAGACCAGCAATTTTTTTTGTTGTTATCCAAGAAATCAATTAAATCTTACAATCTTATTTACTGTGTAACGGCCTCCGTTTTTGAAGAGAAATTAGACCCACTACGCTGCTCTAATGCGGATTAGTAGGTTACACATATCCCCAGAATTCTCTAGAGACATGCAGGTTTTCGCACGATATTTTCCTTCACCGAAAAGCGTGTGATGCAATGCATATATCAATTAGACACATAAGTTTAAAAAAAAAATATGTGCCCAGGGGAAGCCGCGACCCTTCCAAACAGTCGCAATGTCTCACCGGTGCGCTATCACGACTAAATTTACTGTAAAGTAACTTGCAACTTAAATTCAAGTTTTCTTGTCATTTACATAGACTGCAATAGTAAAATACGTTATGTTTATACGTGTCTTTAATTGCTTATATATGATATTATTAATATATGATTTTATCTTAGAATAATATATGGTGGTAAGATTGTTTTTAAATAATATCATTCTCCTGCCTTTATCCCACTCTAAGCGGGGTCGGTACCTATATTAACATGTATAAATCATAAACATGTTATAACATGATTTGTCTAGGTATTTTACGACCAGCCGCCGACTTGACGTCAACTTACCTTAGTGGCCTTTTACGAAACCTCTATAAGAGATAAGGGTGGTCTATTCTACTCAGCCGGACACCTCACGGCGTATACACTCGCTTTTTAAGACGCCTCGATAAGAAATTAGGATGGTCCATTCTACACAGCTGGATACTACACCGCAGTGTTTTTAAAATAATAATATAAGGTAAAGATTAAGTTTTAAAGACCGGTTTTATACTGCGGCGGGCATTTGCGATTCGTTTTATGAACATCCGGTTTTACTACTTCAATTGCGTAGGTTTTGAAACTGTCTTAACTAGGATCCGTCGGATTCTTAAAGAGTTTTACCGCAGGGCTTATAGTTGGACCAATTCAACTTTGACATTGTTTCTTCTAACCTAATGTAAGACAGGTATTTGAGGTAAAAATTAATTAAGTAGCGGCCTCTCCCACTGCTGGGAATAAGATTCTCTCCGTTTTTTAGAGAGAAGGATTGGAGCTAAGACTTACCACGCTGCTCCAATGCGGATTGGTAGGTTAGATATAACTCCAGAATTCTCTAGAGATATGCAGGTTTCCTCATGATGTTTTCCTTCACCGAAAAGCGTGTGATAAATTGCAATTATCAATTAGACACATAAGTTTTAACAGAAAAACTCATTGGTGTCTACCCGGGTTTGGACCCGTGACCTCCTAAAAGGTGTTACCACTGGGCTATCACAGCTTAAAGTCAAAGTTACCCATAACTTTAATAAATTAGAAAAAATATCTTTTTTTTAAATATTACGTATCGTGATGTCATAAATAGCATTGAAATAAGGATTACAATATATCTTACTTAATAACGCCTAATATTGAATTGGGTCTCTTTAATACTAAGCGTGTGATATATAGACCTAGATTCGAAGAACCAACAAATACAACTTCCTTCATTTGGTTAGGTTACTAATTTGTTAGTAACATTGTCGCCGTCTATATGTGACAAGTTGTTGAAAAAGAATAAATGGGTTGACTTTTGAGAAAATTATTTATTGAATACTACGAGCTTTTAGCCGCAACTTCGTTCGCGGGGATTGTTGCCGCGAACGCTATTATCAATTTATCGATGTTGATAATAGATGACGCTTTTAATGTCATCATATTCCTTCTACTTCTTCTATAGCTTATATCTTACCCTTGTTTATAAGGAATAATTGTGCCAAATTTCATCAATATTGGTTCGGCGGATTCGCCGTGAAAGACTAACAAACATACTCACAAACTTTCGCATTTATAATATTAGTAGGATAATAGGAAGTTTTAAGGAAAAATGTCGTTGTAATAAATTGGTTTTAGCAAATGTTGGCCGGAATCGAATCGAGATGAAGGTAGGTTCATATGTGCCAACGGGGTAGTCGATGATAACAGTCCGTTAGTAAACATAAAGTACTCGTATTGTGTAGTGGACAGTATGTGCGCGGCATTGCGATCATCGCGGGCCCATCAGTTGCATAGCAAGTGCGTTCGTCCGAGTAACGGTACTGCGCGCTGGGAGCCCGACAGCCTCCTACAGTCTATATCGGAGGTTCGCCAATACAGCTACATTGACCGGTCATTTGCATCTGCCCAATTTCGCTCTTAGTACTGCACGAACGGGGTATAAAAAAAATCAGCAACCGCGAATTATAATTCGAATATGACACGTGATATGTCCGTTATCTAGAATCTTTACATTCATTATTTTGAAAAGATCTTTCACTGCTGTTAGTAAGAGTGCAATCATAGAGTTATTTTACTAGTATACGGAAGCAGTAAGCAGGCCTGTACGATTTATCATAATAAGTAATGAGATAAAAGTCCTTTATCTAATCACATATAAAAAAGAGAGAGATATACAATCTAATTTATTTTCTCTATCGTTCTCTTCATTCTAATAGGGCGCATTTGCTTCCATGGTAAATATAAAGTAGTAAAATAACTCTTATTTTGGAGAAATCTATACTAAAAAAGTGATATGATAAAATAATGTTACAACATGTTTCTAATACAACATGGTTCAAATAATTAGGTCATAATAAAAAAAAAAACATTGTCGCCTTCAATGTGACATTTGTGCGTTTTTCGAACTTTATATATACAACTTATGCTGGACTAATGGGTTGTGTAGTGATGGCGTGTGTCTTGTCTGGCCAAAACCTTTTTCATGTGTTACAATAATCTATACCATATCTTCTCGGTCGATATCTTCATTGCTGAAGGTCGTGTCCCTGAAAGTCCTTTGCGACTTTTTCAATTAAATTTTCCGAGTCCGGTATTTAGCATCCCTCAGGGACGTTGCAATAGACAGACCTAGTATGGGTGGATATTTGGTCATGCCAGCCAGTAGGTGATCCCTCGAGGTCTTTTTCCCTCCACTTTGCCCACAACAACCAATTTGTCAAGACTGTCAGGTCACCCACGGGCGATGTGACCTAAGTAACAGGGGATCCTTTGGTAGCAGATGGTAGATAGCTGAGTCCGTATGCCTATACCATATACACGCAGGCTAATGTAAATTACACGTACTTAAAGCTACTACACTGAATTATAACTGCGAATATTCATTAAGACTACACCGTGTGGTATCCGGTTGAATAGAATAGTACCACCTTCATTTCTTACCGAGGTGTCGTAAAAGGCGACTAAGGTAAAACGACCCGCCGTCTGGTATCCGGTTTAGTAGAATAGACCAACCTCATTTCTTACCGAGGTGTCGTAAAATGCGACTAAGGTAATATGACCCACCGTCTGGTATCGGTTAAGTAAAATAGACCACCCTCATTTCTTACCGAGGTGTCGTTAAAGGCGACTAAGGTAGGTTGACCCACCGTGTGGTATCTGGTTAAGTAGAATAGACCACCCTCTTTTCTACCGAGGTATCGTAAAATACGACAGAGGTTAGTTGACGTCAGGCAGGCGGCCGGTTTATAACATGTTGTGCCGACCCCACTTAGAGTGGGATAAGGGCAGGAAGATGATGAATATTCATTATGACTATATCCATAATCCTTTCGGCCCGTAGCCGAGGTGCCATCAATCTCTCAGATCTCTACAATAAAATTCCAAAGCGAAACATCCGAGAAGCATAACTACAAAGTAATGCCATGACGTCAATACAAATCATTTCTCCTAAACCGGATTGAAATGACCCATATAGTTTTAGCGAAATCAATAAAAGTGACGCGTTGCGTTAATTCGGAGACTGGGAGTATTTGATCTGTTCTGTGATCGGTGATAACGATCTGTATATTAAAATATCACGAAACTATATACATAAAATAATAATAGAGGTCGGCCGTTCGTGCAGCCATAAAGTTATTCAAAAGTAATAGTAAAATATAAACCGCTATAAAGAATGTCTATTTTAACATTTACACCTATTTCTTGTCCAAAAATTTGTTTTTTGAGTTGTGCCACTATTGCAGCCTGATTGATGTATAATTAGGTGTAACCATTTTAGTTGTTGCATAAAATTTACACCGTGGGTGAAGTTGCAGGGCGCAGATGGTGTTTAAAAGATTTTGAGTCAATTCTGTCGTGCGTTCGTGTTCGAGACCATGACTGATAGTCACAATGCCCCTATCGATGCAGATACTTTTTAATTGAAGGTTATTATTGAGTGAGCGCGGCCCCTCGCGTTTCATGTAATTGAATCATAATAGTCAAGTGGGGAGTTGCGAACCGCGATTCCTGTTTACAATTCGCGCGTTCGAACTGGTTTGTAAGGGCAATGGCGGAGGTCTATATGCTAAACGACTAGGTTTCGCTACTGACTAATTGTTGCTGGAAGCTAATTGTAAGTACAAAAGTTATGTATATATTATTTTACTGTAATGAATGAATCAAGTTTCTCGCGTTTAAATTATGTTTATTGCGGAAATCCGTATTCAAAAAGTAATTATCACTTTTTTATACCTAATGATTTCCCGTAAAGTAACACCCAATTTTATAAATTACCTACTAATCTTTATTGATCTCTAGATCCTATAAATTCCCATCATTTAAATAGTTTGTATATGCAAATATTTGTAAGAATGAAATTACTAAACAGTCAAGCTATCTAATTTGCTCATAAAATTGTCAAATCGAGTTTATCCATAGATTCTATTACCAAATTAGAAAGCTGGCATCCATAGAGAAGAATCGTTTTGGCAAATTTTATTTCTAATTTATTATAGCCTGATGACTTGAATCTAGACAATTCAAAGTGATAACCTAAAATGCCACCTGGACATATTTTCCTTTTTTACCACGTATGCACGTGTCAATGATATAAACAATCCAACATCAAAAAATTTAGTCGCCAGTGACTACAGTAAAAAAAATTGTATATTACACAAATCGGTCGAGCCTAGAGTATCTTATTTAGTTTAGTTAAAGCTGAATAGATCTGAACATGTTATTTAGTCGAGACATTAAACAAATCGAACGTAAACACAATTTAATATTTAGTTTAGGATTGTTATTTAGCGTGCAGAAATTTTTATTTAAGTGAGTAATTAATTGGTAGATTCGGAAAAACTATTATAATCGATCAAAAGTATATAATAAAACGTGTTTCACTATTACTGTGTAATCTAAGCGCGTATATGCATTTAATCTTAACGCTTAGTGGGTTTAAAAGCGTCTCGGTAGGGCTTAAAAGCGATTTAAAATTCTTTTTTTCAGGTCAACTGACTGCGGGGCCTTGTTAAGCGTATTATCCGCCACTCTGCTCTAGAACACTAGATACATTGCCCTCATCCTGTATGGTTGACTGATTACCTGCTATTTCTACGGCCTTTTAAAACTTTTTCTGTTTTATTTAAAATTATATATGTAACTAGCGTTTGCTTTTTTTTCATTTCTGAATATAAATACGGTCATAATTATTTTAATATTATGCGAATAAAGACATAGATACAGATATATGACTAGGGAGAGGACAAAAAATAGATGGATGGATCGTGTAAAGAAAAGCCATGTGGTATCCAGCGGAGTAGAATAGACCACTCTCATTTTTTACCAAGGTGTCGTAAAAAGCGATTAAGGTAAGTCAACCCGCCGTGTGGTATCCGGTTGAGTAGAATAGACTATCCCCTTTCTTACCGAGGTGTCGTAAAAGATGACTAAGGTAAGTTGACCCACGTGTGGTATCCGGTTGAGTAGAATAGACCACGCTCTTTCTTACCGAAGTGTCGTAAATACGACTAAGGTAAGTTGACGTCACGCAGGCAGCCGGTTTTATGAGTCAAATCATGGGACAACATATTTATGACGTTGTGCCGACCCCACTTGAAGTGGGATAAGGGCAGGAGGATGATGATAATAATGGATTGTTAAAAGAATGATATGCATATATCAAAAGTGACGCCAAAGTTGGCGAATGATAGAGGAGAATGAATGAAGAGGACATTTTGTGCTGACTCTACTAAATAGTACGAAAATGTTGATGTGAATAAAAACAAAATATTTTAAATAAATTAACTTTAAAATTGGATTATATGATGAGGTTTACGGTCTACTTAATTTGTCTCGAAGAAAAAACGTTTGAGTAATTAGACAGTACAAATACAAATAATAAATAATCTTAAGAGAGTTGCCGCAAAATGCAAAAATATTCACTTTTTATTCATGTAATCCAATTTAGGAAACATTAAACATTTAATTGTGTAAATGAAAAAATAGTTACCTGTTCATACAGTTTATATCAGTTCCGTTGCGTATCTAATTATATTTCAAAGCAGGAATCTTGCAAACACAATATAAATAATGATAAAGATAAGGAAATACTACTGTATATTTAATTTTTTAGCAGTATTTATACGAAGTAAACTTAAATTAATTACAAATCAAAGTTTAGCAAGTCTGTCTGGCAAGGCATCTCTTTTCAAATGCAGGTCACTAATCTATACATTTTATTTAACAAAATCCTCAAAATCTGTCTGTCTGTGTGATCGCTTTTGACCAAATCCACTAAACGGATCCTTGTACGGTTTTAACATTTTTATTACAATTTTAAAGACGGTTTATATTATTAGTACATTCTCCGCAATAGCTGAACTGACTTTGATGGGACATTCAGATAGAGTCTCCTCTATCTTCCAGTTAAAATTCCATAGACAACCTCTTGTCGAGCAACCTATAGGGCACGAGGGTTAGAGGCGGGAAAAACTGATCCACCACATAGCTAGTTCAAACTAAACAAAACACATTTAAAGTCAGAAAAACCTTTAGGTCGATAAAAGGTTAATGTTTTGTATAAGTGTGCATATTTTACCTTTCCACACTTGACTGAACATAATATATGTGAACTATAAAATTAAAACGCAAGAACGTCGACAAGAAAGCCTAGCGTACCAATATAGGGCATGCATAAATCTATTGCGGTAAACTTGCCAGTGTTTTGTCATGAAGCTTTTTACTAAGAAGCGTTGAATGATGTTTACAGAAACGATTTATGAACAAGAAATACCGCGATTATCGCTTTAAATTACTATAAAACTTTGCATTTGTTAAAATTATAATCATGAATGTATTTGATTATTTAATTAAGCTAATCAGATTTGTTTTAATTTGCAATTATCATGGCTTCATTCATCTTTTAATAGTCTATTTTACATTATTTTTTAAAGATCGATGTTAGTACTTTTTTTACATGAAGAAAACCTGCATGGATACTGCTATCCACTGGGGCCTAAGCAATTACGCCGGACTCTTACCCGCTAACACCTTATGGTGTACTTTGCTGCTTGTTGAAGTTGGTACAGGAATAATGAACACAGCACGTCTAAACTCCCGTCAGCAGCTTACTCCTGTAGAGTCTGCATAAATCCTTGCACCACAACATACGCATTGGGAACACTTATGCATCAGCCACCTCAAGGAACCTTTCTTGAGCTAGAGCCCTAAATCCCCATATTCGACTCCCGGAGGTTCAGGTCGGGGTGGTAATCGACGGTAATGGGCACGCCGTCTTTAACCAGTTCTCAAGTAAAATGCATTTTTGGTGTTAAATTTATGATAACATCCTTCAAAAATTTTGAAACCTTCGATATGTAAGGGTGTCTTGAATATTAAAAACTAAAGGATAATATTTAGCCCAAGTAATTAATATCGACATTGTTATTAATTTGATCCGAATTGGTAGTAATTATTTTGTGATTGATACCCAACCAATCGCAATACAATTCCGTGCAGGAAACATTTCCTTTATTGGAAAAAATATCGTATAAGGTTCAGAAGATCTGAAATCAAATAAACGTGATCGCAGTAAAAGAAATAAGTACTCAACTTGTTTGATGTCGCTCGGCTTTGTTCCTTATAACGAGCTCCATCGCTAAAGCGACTGTTAGCGTTCGCTGTAAGTTGGAGATGACTTTTCACTTCACGTTAAAGGTTTTCAGGTATGGAGTCAGCACTTAAAGCTCGAGAAAAACTTTAAACTTTAAGTGTTTCGTTTTATACTGAAATCGACTTGTGCTAAGCTTAGACAATATAACTAAATGGGCCCGGATCTTCGGGCAGGCATCAATAAAATGTGACTTATTCATATTTATATTATAATTCGCCACACCCATTTCGATAATGGTGAATATAGTAAGGAAGCCTCATATCACAGAAAAATTAATGGGTTTATATATCACCTATATCTTTAATATTTAAATGAGAATCTTGTATGTATATATATATATATTTGGAATCTCGGAAACGGCTCCAACGATTTTCCTGAAATTCAGCATGTAGGGGTTTTGGTGGAGCAAAAACGAACTAGATAAGTTTTATTAAAAAAAATGTCCTACCTGATCAGGACACTACCGGACGTGACACCACCGAAATTGACCCCGAGGTCTGGGAGCTACCATTCCCAGACCTCCCCACCGAACAAGACATCCATTAGGTCACCTAGGTGACCTGGGCTTACGGCCCAAATAAACACCTTTAGGTCACCTAGGTGACCTCGGCCTACGGCCGGAACACATACCGGGCTTAAGTGCCCGCGAGGAGATGCCCGGGTAAAGAGGAATTCCTCGAGGCCCGCACCCCGTTTACCCCCACCCGGGGAGTAAACGAGAAGACCCTGCTGCTAAAAAATGTCGTTTTATCCCTGTTTTCGGGCTCTAAACTTTTTTTTGTAATTTACGTTGAATACAATCACAATTTTTCGCAGTCAAACGTAAAGTCATGGTGGTTCATTTGGGGAACGGGCGGTCTAGAGAGGTGAAGATACCTAGGATCAAGCCCCACGTGCCCTATTACTTTTTAATTTTTCATTTCAATTTTTTTTTACATCATTTTAAAAATTACCGAGCAAGGCTCGGTCACCCAGGTACTTATTATTATTTATTTAAATTATTTTATAGTATCAGTAAATATTTAGAACTTAATTATTTTGTACACGTCCACCGCTGATATTTTTAATTAAATCCTCTGCCCTAAGGTTTTCTGGAAGAGATTGCTTTTAGGGTTAAGGCCGCCTATTTTACCAATACTTCTGGCTATCTTCATGTATTATTATGGTGTGCTATCTGTGGTTATGATGTATTATCTGTGGATACCCCACATAGGAACACTTAAAATTTTGTACACTGGTTAAGAAACACCTAAATTTGGGTCACACTTAAGCTAGGTTGGGAACAATGGTTTCCGCTATGGGAACGCTACCATATTTATACTTTATGTTGGATATCTTATATAACGCGAAGGTCGTGATATTATATAATATATTAATAATAAGTTTAACAGGCTAAAAGTGTTATGGACGGTCTACCACTGTTGTACAATGTGATTACTTTATACGTATAATTGCACTTTTTCAGCTTCATTATTAATGCCATCAGTTTCCTTGGTTACGTAAATTGTGAGTATACGCAGTTATGTCGGGATTACTCGGTAAACTGATTAAGTTCCCTATCTCGCCGACAACTGTAACTGATTCAGACTATGTTTTTACGTTCTTACGTTAAATTTAATAACTAACATTTTACTACTCACGATTGTTTAAATTCGAAGTTAGGGCATTTTTATATATAGTTATATCCCGCGGTTTCACCCGCGTACATACAAAATCTACATATATATATCCTCGATAAATTCAAAATGCAACTAAATGTTTTTTATGCGGTATTCTCCCATAAAGTCGAAATGGAGGAAGGTTTTGTGAATAATTTGTTAGTTTTGAGTAATTTTTTTGTAATATGCAAATAATTTCCCTTTTCTTTCCTCCTGCCCTTATCCCACTCTAAGTGGACAAGTCACATGACAACATGTTTGTAACATGTTGTCATGTGTCATTTTACCGCCGGCCGCCTGCCCGACGTCAGATTACCTTAGTCGTATTCTACAACATCTCTGTAACAAATAAGGGTGATCTATTCTACTCAGCCGGATACCACACGGTTGTATATAATGTGATAAACATACAGACTGCATATATTTTCATATAAGGATTTATAATTATTAGCCAAGTTGCTCTAGATCAAACGACTGCGTAATATCTTTTAAAAAGATACGAAACGCTCTATCATAAATTATATATTGTTCAACTAAATGAAGAATGAAGAATGAAGAGAGTTGGTATTGGTAATTGGTATCCGGCTGAGTACAATAGGACCGCCCTCTTTCTTAGCGAGGTGTCGTAAAATACGACAGAGGTCGTAAAATACGTAGCCAAATCATGTGACAGCATGTTTATATCATGTTGTGCCGACCCCACTTAGAGTGGGATAAGGGCAGGAAGATGAATGCCTGTCCGTCCCATGCCGCCCTAACGGGGACCTTCGAGCGATCCGAACGGGGTTTTATCGGACGCTCGCTGGAGTTAGGTCCCCGAGGCGGTCGATGCATCTGGTGCTCCCGATGCATCGATTAGCGGAGGGAGGGGCCACTCTTAGAGAGGCCCCGACCCAGAGGTGGCGCGCTCTGGGGTAAAGAGCGGCTGCTGGCGGGGATGGGGGTAATGTGTACAACGGTACCCTGTCCCCGCCACCAGCAGCGTGGTGGAGCACTGTCAGGATTTTAGTCGGTGAGAGTCCGACATACCCGCCGCTCGTCCCCGTCGGGCGGTGATGACCCATAATGGGTTTTCCTGACATTACAAAAAAAAAGGAAGATGAATGCCTGAGAGTTAATATAATAGGGCTAAAAATTGGCAACGTTTCGGGTAATATCGACATATCTGACAAATATGAATTCCTATTACGATGGCGTATTTTCAGCTAATGGAATATTGGTTCGTTAATGTAACAATTCGATACTATTCCCTTGTTAGTTACGGATTCTTATTATTGAAGGAAATATGTTTAGCTTTGGCTATCACGTTGCTAGCGAGTGGAGAGGCTAGGCGGTCCTTATATATCACAAATTCTCTTGGGATATGCAGGTTTATGGGAAAAAAAATATTTGCGAAGCAGAAATATAGCTTTTAATACCTCCAAATTTCATCAGTATTGGTCCAGCGGATTAGCTGTGAAAGTGACAGATCGACGAAAATACAAAAGACAGATGTTTGCATTTATAATATTACTTTGCATGGCTTAGGACTTGCGTATATATAAAATGTAATTAACAAGGAAGTTAGAAATAGTCGGGTTATAATTAATTTGGATGCATGTGATCATACTATATCAACCAAACATAACGTGTTACCTAGAACTGATGGAAATTGGTCGCAAGAAGACAAGAACAACGAAAACTTAATAGATCCACCAATAAGTGATGAAATATCAAAAAGAACGTCCATCTACACACAAGATTGTATACTTAGAAAAGATATGTCTCAGTTGAAAATAAACAAAATACTTGTGACATTTATCTGATAAATTTACTGGTACTACATAAAAGCCTATTTTATAATAAAAAGTTTAAATTATATTGTGGGTAATAGATTTATTCTCGCCGCTATTAATATGCAATAATGCAAGACTCATTATATTAAGTGTATGTCAGTATGATCTGATAAAGCTATCACAGCTTTATCTATCTCATGAAGCTGTGGTAGCCCAGCGTTGCGACCATGCGACTCTTTTAAGGGTGTCACGAGTGTGAACCCCGGGTAGACACTAATGAGTTTTTCTATTAAAACTTATGTGTCTAATTGATATTTGCAATTTATCGCTTTTTTATTTTTTTACTTATTCGCTTTTCGGTGAAGGAAAACATCGTGAAGAAACCTGCATATCTCTAGAGATTCTGGGGGTATGTGTAACCTACCAATCCGCATTGGAGTAGCGTGGTAGTTCTTAGCTCCAACTCTTTTCTCCTAAAAACGGAGAGAGAAGGCCTATGCCCAGTAGTGGGAAAATAACAGGCCGATATTTTACTTTTTTTAACTTTTATCTTTATTTTTCAATACATTGAATATGTCTATAACGTGAAGTAACGAACGCGTAACTACTTGTGCAAACATCAAGGTTATCATAGTGCCTCTTATAGCAAAAAGACTAATTTCATTGTTGTTGAGCTAAAAACAATATGCTGTAAGTAAATCTTGATAAGGCGTGGGTAAAGCATAATTAGATTACGACATCGGTTCAATGATGGGAATGTTGCGACAGGTTAGGCTGTGAATGTGTGTATGATTGTCGGAAATAATGGCTGATTCACACCGACTCGTTATTCTGGGATAAATATTTTGAAAGAAGCCTTTCAATTTTTGATTGTTAGTAATTTTTGTACTGCTCAAATTGTATCATAATTATAAATGTTCAATTTATATAATTACGAAAGTATTTATGTTCCTTATAGACTCTGAATTGAAAAGAATTGACTGAAATTTTTAGACAATATTTAGATTGACCTAGCGTATAATAATTTAAAGTTTGGTGAAAATCGGAGCATTATTTTGGGATATCTAAACCGACCGGGATATCGATACGACTTGAGTGTCAAGTGTTGAGTGTCAAGAGTGATTCGCCAAGCAAACTATTACGTCATTTACCCTGAGAAAAAAAAAGTCAACTTCTCTTAGACGGCCAACTTCTTTGAATGTATGTTTATTGACATTGAAAGTTTATTAAAATCTTATCAATTTTCAAACCTTTTTTGTGCCGTAAGCCATGTTGGAGAACTATAAAAGCGCGTTATTCTTACACGCCATGGGTTTTTATAAAACTTATGTGCATAATCGATTTTTATAATTCAACTTGCTCATTACGAGGAAAACGTGAGAAAGCCATCATTGCCCTTTGGTTCATTGTTTCTTATATATACAGAACATGAATCTCCTTCGTTTCCTGACAGATATGACCAACTAAAACGATAGATCGCGTGTAAAGCGTTCCGATTCATTTTTTCACACGTAAGGTGTGGAATACACTTCCGACAAGCATATTTATTTCTTTATATAATAGCGATATTAGCAAGAAAGTGAACTGAGTAGTCAGAGACACGGATTAGCAAGTGCGCTTTCCATCAAACATCGATTTTTTGCTTTCCATCAATTGTTTTTTGTCAAGCATGATTAGGAACCAGAAATGATAGCCAGATTAAAAAACCTTTGGTTTCTTATTTTAAAAAAACCTTAAAGAGATAGCCACGACGAAAATAAAAAAGTTAATAAGTAAGTATGTAAGATAATGGCGTGTTATAGGAACTTAAATAAAGTATTCGTTAATTGAGGTTAAAAGAAAATAATACGAAGAATCACTCATTAGCGCAAAAGATTCAGTATTTTGATGTTAGTCTATGGCTATGACAGATAGAAAAATTTTCATAATGTTGAGACGAAGGTGCGACTGTTTTAATTACAGTTTGATGAGTAGAATATATCTTTAATTTAAAAGAAACTAGGCACATTGCATGTATTTCTAAGACAATAACAATTCATACAATGTTTTTAAAAAGCATATACAGAGGTTCTTAATTCGTATACAATAATTCTAACACCAGCAAATCATTTATCTTATGCTTTTGAATTAACTGGAGAACTTTAAGGAAAAATATACCACATAATTCGTAAATGTGTACCTACAGAAGTTTAAATGTTAATGATATTATCATCTTCCATGACATCAGATATATTATGGAAAAAAAGTTGTTTTACTTATTTAATCGCGCTGACCTTTGTTCTTTTTCGTTGTTTTAATTTCAATTTTATTTTCCTTATCATAAAAACACTTTTATTATTACCTTCCTCCGTTTCAAGTAATTAATTTCAAATGTCGTCGTCGAGTCGCAATAGGTGACTAGAAGTCTCTTTTGTTCAGTAATTTTGATTGCTGAGAACTGACCTTTTATTGGACATAACTAATGATGAGGTAGCCATTTATTTCAACTCTATAATTAGAGTCGTGGAACATAATCGTAACAATTATGATGCTGATTTTGAATTTCGTAGTCTTGTAGACTTCTATTAAAGGCATAAGGAATTTTGCACCCCAAGTTAAATTTTTTGCAGTGCGTAATATATTTCATTGAAACATACTCATACCACAAGTGGATGTCGTGATACATGCTTACTCTGACTCGTGTATCATGCATCATGGTGTTGCAAGCCGTATTTGTATCAAAGATTACTACATAATGAAAATTAGTATCAGTATAACCAGAGGTATCGGCGAGAGTAGACGTTGTGTTGCCATTTTTGTACAGTGTCAGTTATTATCGAGAGGTGACCATTCAAACGCTATGCTGATTTTCTTTATAATACCTTTAGATCATATATAATTTTTTTTGCGGCACACGCAATACTGTACAATATAATTCTAAAATGCTGTTACTTGAAACTGGTTGAATTTTATCAACCATTACATACAAACAGTTCAGTTTTTGTTAGCGGTTACAAGTTACATAAAAATTGTCTGTAATTTTAATGTTATAATATAAATGCATTAGTTCATTATTTATGAATTTTATTAAGGATACGGACTGAATTTTTTCCCCGTACAAAATGCCTAAAATGTATTTAAAAGATCGTATTCAAAGTTTGCCCGTTTTAAACCCCGGCCAAGAAATACTCCATGTTTATCTTTTTAAATATATTAAGTTAAATATATAACCTTTAAAAATACTCACTAATTCACAAACTCATCCATCGTGTGGAATCTGGCTGAGTCAGATAGACCACCCTCATTTATTACCGAGGTGTCGTAAAAGGCGACTTAAGTTGACGTAGGGCAGGCGGCCGGTCGTAAAATAACTAGCCAAAACACGCAACACTATGTTTATAAACATTATGTTCCGACTTAGACTGGGATAAGGGTAGGAGACTGAGAATGATGATACACTAATTACTCAATATAAAAAATAATACACATTTGACCTATAAACGCCTCAAAGAATCATAAAACCTGATCCGACCTAGACTATTAAGGATTCTTTAATGAATTCCAAGCACCGTATAATGCATTCAAGAACCGTGGGAGAGGATGCTCGAGTATTCGTTTACTATCTGAAGTCATGGTTTCAGAATTAATACCACTATCTACTAGACTACAGAAATATCCTATTATAATATCTTTAATATTTAAATGATCTTATATATAAAAAAAATCGTTTTATCCTTGTTTTTGGGCATTAAAAATTACTAAAATGTATATTGAATATAAAACACTATTTTTGCTATAAACTGTCAAGTCAGCGTAGCTTATTCGGGGAACGGGCAGTCTCGAGAAACGTAAATACCTAGGATCGATCCCCAACTACCTAAATGTTTTTTTCTTCTTTTTTAGTTTTTTTTTATTTGTAATAAATTACCGAGCTAGACTCGGTCAGCCAGGTATTAATATTTTAAGCTACTAACTTCTACTAAAGAGCGTTACAACTTCTTGTCGGATGTAGGATGTGGCGGGCAACGATCTATAAATACTTTAAATCTTGCCTTCTCTAAATGCTACTCACTGACTTACTCGAGATCATTTAGCTTTCAAGGTGTTAAGCTGTGGAATTATTTACCAGTATCAATCCGCAAATCTTTTCTCTTTTCCCGTACGCAAATTTAAGTCACAGACTAAAAAATATTTCAAATTTTTTTTTATATATGAGTAGTATCTTTATTCATCTACTTATTTTACAAATATTAATTTATAAATTAGATATATAATATAATTAAGTATATAAATGCAAATAATTACTATTATCTATATTGCATCTTTTTTTAAATCTTGGGTTGTGCAAATAATAATCTATGTATTTAGTTTCCGTTATTTTTCTTTTTATATTACCCGTATTTAACTTCTGTTCCTTCTGTTACTCAAAGGTTGACTAGAAGAGATCCCTTTTAGGGATAAGTCTGTTTATACATGTGCTATTTTACTTTTTCGTTCTCTTTTCTAACAATATGTATGTATAATGAATAAATAAATAAATTTATGACTGGCTTGTTGTCGTGATCCTTAAGCTCCCGTTTCGTATAGTCCAGGAATAGGACAGTTTCGTGTCCAGGAACAACAAATAACTAAGCCTTCATATTTTGGTCTACTCTAATGAAAGTTTTATATAACTATAATTAAGTCTATTCTTTTGACTAGTTGCCACATTATTGAATTAAGCAACGCTGTGAGAAAACTGAGAAATATGTACTAGCGTCCTTCTAACTTGAAATCAACTTAACAACAGTTAGGCTTAGCACACACTATTAATAGAAGTCGCGACCGGTTTTGAGGTAATGTTACTTCATTTTATGTATAATCGCGGGCAATGCTTGGAACTCGTTGCGTGTAGACTGACCTTTAGCAATTATGCACGTAGTTTAAACCGTTGCGCCGGTCGCTTGTTCGCCGTCTGCATCTTAACTTGTACGCCTGCGGCTATTCATCGACTAAAAATGTTCGGTACTGAATATCCAAGTAATAAAAAGATTATATACACCACTACATTTACGAAAATAAAATAATAAAATGCAAAAAACGCTACATAATTAAAGGAAAAAATAATAAGCTTAAAACTGTTTCCTAGACTTCAATTGTACTATACTCATAATAAGGTTTAAAAAATTATAATTAGTTCCCACGATTTTACGAATTACTGTTATAAGTATGGTTGAAAGCTATCCAAATTTAGAAAATTCCCACTATAATAATTTATGTAAGAACTATTTCGATCCGTATTTTAGTATAACGGCGAAATATTTTTTTTTACATTTATTTGAAATAATTTACTTGGCACAAAACAAAAAATCATAAAATTTTAATTTAGACAAACTTAGGTTATTATTCTCCAGCCCTTATTCCATTCTAACTGGGTTTAACACGTTTTTCTCTTCCATTATGTCCTATCATTCGTTAATTCTGGCGCTAATCCTTTATATGCATGTTTTCACACAATTTAACCATCTCTTTTTAGCCACATATCTTCTGATCACATATCCGTTAGACGAACTAGGGTATGACAATAAAATTTTTCGTTTCTTGATTCATCAATATTTGCCATATGAATCGAAAAATTTCATTAACTTTTATTAATTATAAACGTGAAATGTACGATTATTTAAATGAACAATTAATAAAATCGTTACATTAACAAGTAGAAATAGATTTATAATTGATCATTAAATTATACATAGGCTATGATTTTGATATTTCTTTTGAGTAACAATCACATGTCAGTCAGTCTTACACGTAACGCTCAGTGAATAAAATATACCATAAGGCTATCGTTTAAATATTACAGATTTAATATTTAGCTACGCAGAAATGTCTTAATCTATACTTATAATAAATCTGTAGAAAGGTCAATTCTGTAACTGAAATATATTTCCAAAATAACTATCAGGGGGTGATTAGGGATCGATACTGATGCCAAAAATGCAATCAGTAAATTTTTTGTCTGTCTGTCTGTCTGTCTGTCTGTCAGTCTGTCTGTCTGTCTGTCTGTCTGTCTGTCTGTCTGTCTGTATAACCGTTATAGAAACAAAAACTACTCGACGGATTTTAACGAAACTCGGTACAATTTTTTTTCATACTCCTGGGCTGGTTATAGTATACTTTTCATCACGCTGCAATCAATAGGAGCAGAGCAGTGAAGGGAAATGTTGGGCAAACGGGAGAAGTCACTCCATTTTTTAAGCTTCCGTCGCGTGTGCAACCTTGATGGTTAAAGCTACACAGAAATCATGTATGACGGAAATGTTCTCCTTAAAATTATATAAAAACTATCCCACGACAGCATATGTCTATCTTTTATTGTTGACTCACAATAATACGTGTAACTCCCGATAGCTTAGCAGTTCGAAGCTTTCTGGTTATATTTGTCTACTCCTACGTTTATATCACTCTCAGTCATCCCTAAATAAAAAAGTGAATAGTATTAACCATTGTATAAAAAAAGAATCATTGAAATCGGTATAGAAACACCAAAGTTATACATGAAATACGCTAATAATAAGCCATCGCTGACTGAATCATGCTATAAGGATTATCACTACATAGTATAAAACAAAGTCACATTCTTTGTTTGTCCCTTATATCCCAGATTTTGATGCGGTTTTTTTAATAGATAGAGTGATTCAAGGGGAAAGTTTATATGTATAATAACATTCAATATGGAGTAGAAAAATACTGTAATTTTTGAGGTTTTAGATATTAGATATAGCAGGAAATCTTCTTGGTATAGGGAGAGGGGAATTGTTTTTCTTCAAATTTAACGCGTGCGGGCCACGGGCAGTAATGAATAACTAAATTAAAACTACTGGATCGATTTTAATCATTTTTTTCACTGGGTGACATAGGCTATATATTTGATACCCGTGCGAAGCAGGGTAGGCCGCTAGTCTAGAAATATTGCTGAAGAGCTAATGGATTTAATAACCACTAAGATTTTAATCATTTTAATTAATCGGAATTTTCTATTTTCCTCCACGGACTGTACCTCAGTAAATACTAATGAATGTTCATGCTGCATAGTAAGTATAAATAGGCGAGTCCTTAGAGAATGCACTCGCATACTGCATTCATTTCAAATTACCGCCACCTGTGCGGCAATATGTATTAGTTATGAAATTAAAATAGAGACCATTCTGCTAACCTAGAAATTCTAGACTATTCTATTCTCATACTATTAAGTGATTCTATTATACGCTTCTAAGAATTCATATTTTTACAATGGTAGAGAAAAAAACCAGGGACCGTTATTTAATTGTGTATAATAACGCTACATTAACATTACATTTTATATGGGACAAACTTTCTATTTTTTCGCGTATTTATACTGTTTTGAAATTTACTAATTTAACTAATCTACAATACATGATTATCTTAAAAATAACTGACCATGATATTATCAGATCGTTAGGAAACCTGCATATCTCTAGAGAATACTGGGGATATGGTTAACCTAACAATCCTCACAGAAGCAGCGCGTTGATCGTCTGAAATCTAACTCTACTTTTCAAAAAGGAGAGAGTAGGCCTATGCCTAGCAATAAGATAGTACCAGGCCGTTACTTTTTACTTTAAATTTTATTATATCTAAGTAAATTTGACCAAGTTGTCTTATAATAATAATTATTTGGACCTAAAAACCTATTCTCCTAGAAGATAGAGATATCGAAATTAAACAATGGTTTTCTGAGAGAATTGGTAGGCATATTACTAATTTCTTATTTATTTCCTAGATATGCATTTTATTGGTGATAGCCTAACAATGAGTGCACATTAGCAAAACAAAAATCACACGTCTCACATTTGTGGAAAACATCGTAACGAAACCTGTATACACCCAAATCATATCTGGATTATATGTAACGCATTCCCTTTAAGAGAACTGCAGTGGGCGTATTTTCATATACTTCTTTCCAAATATATTTTTTTATTTTCCAAAGGTCATAATGACGTCCGTTGCCCCCCACATCTAAATAGGCTACTTATTTACTTACTTAATCTACTTTACAATGGTGTTTATACTTGTACAACTGGTATACTTACATTTTTTTATATACTCAGGTAGGATTTTAAATTTGAATTATGCAGTCATAAGATTCTTCAAGAAGCTGTGATGGCCTAGCGGTGCGACCGTGTGAATCTCTAGAGACGATCATGGGTTCAAACCCGGGCAGACACCAATGAGTTTTTCTATTAAAACTTATGTGTCTAATTGATAATTGCAATTTATCACACGCTTTTCGGTGAAGGAAAACATCGTGAGGAAACCTGCATATCTCTAGAGAATTCCGGGGATATGTGTAACCTACCAATCCGCATTGGAGCAGCGTGGTAGGTCTTAACTCCAACCCTTCTCTCCAAAAATGGGGAGAGGAGGCCTATGCCCAGCAGTGGGATAGTAACAGACCGTTACTTAAGATTCTTCAATGTGTTTGATATGCTTAGGACTCCTCTAATATTTCAAGTTTTCTAAAATATCAAGACTCATTGCACGACTGTCTAAAGATTAATAATTTTTATTAATAATTCAAGAATTGACATAATTGTGTCGATCGTGCTATTGCTTATCAATGAACCGTTATTTTGTTTCGCGGTTAACTTGAATTATAATGGAAACAATTTATAATTTTTGTCCGACATAAATGCCTAGTAATACAACTGTAATTATATAATTCATTCGTAATTACTATACCTTATTATATTTATTATTATTCCCGCGAGACGCAATTATGTGTAAATAGGTATTAACGATTCGCATTTTCATTAATTATCTCACTTTTATTATACTTTATGAAAGTAAGCGTTACATTTTCAGTGTCGAAATTCGACACATGAAGAGATTAATGCTAACTATAAAAATATGACGTAGTAGCGTGTTTAGCGCAGCGACTATTAATTTCATAACTTCTCATTCGATAAGCATCTTTGCCTAGTATATTAAAATGCCACAGCATTTATATTTTGCTTGTACTTAAATTAACAATTATAGTGTCGCGCCCATTTCAATTCTATTTCTCACCACTTTATAAAATTCCAGTTACAAAATACATTTAATAACTAGATAAATGATAAATAAAATATAGTATTATTAGAATTTATAGTATAGATAGTTATTAGTATTGCACTTCTAATTCTTGTTCAGTTCTAATCCAGAAGCTGCTTGCAACATTTGTGGGGACGTCTATCCAAATAGTAATATTTCATCCGATAATGCGTCCTCGGTTGAGCGTTCACCGTGGGGTTACTAAGTAACCCCAACGTCTATCAGTACTAGCTATGGGTCTAGCGAATTACCACTATATTTCGCGATACGACGATCTATTTTCTGACTGACTCGAGAATAACTAGCTGTAATAGGAGAAACTCAATGTGCTCTTGAAGCATGCTCTGCGACCAAGATACGCGTACTCTAATTATGAGCTTAACATTAAGAAGCATTTAGTACATTAAAAAGAAATGTGAGATAGCTTCTGTTAGAAAAGTGCTATTATGATGTTAATTATGTTAAATTATTGAGCTTTATAACCAGCGTATGGCACGTATTTTATATCACTGAAAAATATATTTTTTTTAATTTAATTTTGACATAATATTGTAATTAAATATTTTTTTGCTAAGCTAGTAATAAATAGAATACTTATTGTTTCATCAATATTCGAGATTTTTTTGACATTTTGTAATTAAAATTGTAAATCTTAAATGGAATATTCGATTGTAATTGAAACCCAAATTTGCATACTTTGTAGCAGTAGAATAATTTTGCCTTATAAAATGTCAACATCTCTATATATAGTCTACTCATATTCTGGCAAATATATTATTATTATTTATTTATTATTTAAATTATAATAAATACAAAAGTATATTATTCCTATAAATATATATTTAATTACATTAAAATACTAACCCTTTATTAAATTCGATATTTATTTACACAGATCCAGGTAAAATTTGGTAATTTATACAAACAAAACACAAGCAGAAGTTGAGCATTTAATGAATAAGCAAGTACCTTATTAAGTTAAATTATTCTTAGCAAACAACAGTTAATTTGCATTGCGGAGTCTATTACCTCACACTATTTATCGAGCTTGAACTAATGTCGCTGAGCTGAACCGATGAGTGTTATACAAGTTACCTCGGTATTATTTAAGTCGAGTAAGTCGTATCAAGGTCGTTGAACAGTGAAATGTGTGATTAACATTTTAGCCGCGCAAAGATTTTTTGTTTTTGTGCAATCTATCTAATAACGCCGTGTGGTATCCGGCTGAATGGAATAGTACCACCCTCATTTCTTACCGAGGTGTCGTAAAAGGCGACTAAGGTAAGTCGACCCGCCGTTTGGTATCCGGCTGAGTAGAATCGACCACCCTCATTTCTTACCGAGGTGTCGTATAAGGCGACTAAGGTAAGTTGACCCGCCGTGTGGTATCCGGTTTAGTAGAATAGACCACCCTCTTTCTTACCGAGGTGTCGTAAAATACGACAGAGGTAAGTTGACGTCAGGCAGGCGGCCGGTCGTAAAAACGCAGCCAAATCATGTGACAGCATGTTTGTAACATGTTGTGCCGACCCCACTTAGAGTGGGATAAGGGCAGGAAGATGATGATGATGTGCAATCTATCTAATAAGGTCGCTTTAAGTTGTGGTCAGGTGTTTTAGAATAACGTTTTCCAATACTAGAAACCACGCTCTCTGTATTGCGAATTGACGGCGATGGTTTTTGCTTTAGTGCGTTCCGCATGGCGTTGTTGTAAAGGTTATTAGCACGAAGGTAACGATTTGATAACAAAAAAGAAAGCACTTACGTTTTATAAACTCTTCTCAAAAAACATTATAAAAATCTATTACCGTCCACCGTGTGGTCTCCGACTGAGTAGAATAGACCACCCTCATTACTGACCGACTTGTTGTAAACTGCGACGAAGATAAGTTGACTTACGTCTAGTATCCGGCTGAGTCGAATTGATAACCCTCTTTCTTACGCATGAGCGTGGAAGTGTCGTAAAAGGAGACTAGGGTGTGTTGACGTCAGGCAGGCGGCCGGTCGTAATATGCCTAACCGAATCATGTTGTGCCAACCCCACTTGGAGTGGGATAAGAGCAGGAGGATGATGATTACAAAGGTTTTTCGTCTAGCGGAATCATTTATATAGTTATGCTCTCTTATCTTGTAATAAAGGAATGATTAAATTTTGGCCATGGATTACAGCGTTTACTGTTTGCCTAGGACTAATAGTGTATACAGTCTCAATAAAAAGTAAACTTTTTTGCCAGACCTTTAAACCTTCGTTCGTATAGTATTACTATTATTACTTTATATTTTTTCGTCTTAGTCTTTATCTGTCTGATTTACTTATATTTATTAACAGTAATAGTAATAGATTGAGTTGAAAGGGTTATTAGGTACTAAAGTATAAGAATAACTTTATTTAGCCAAAACATACAGAATATTTACAAAATGCAGATTTCAGAAATAATTATTAAATACAAAATATTAAACATCTTAGTGCTTAGACGAAATATTGAAGTGACTGTCGGAATTCTCAGTGTTGTATCCGCTGGAACCGAAAAATACAGAACTGTTTTACGTGCCATTCCTTTGACGTGACCCAAATTCAGCTCTGAACCTCCACAGATTGAAAAAGAAAAGACGAATAAGTAACTATTACCCCCTTAATTACATTGGTTTATGGATATTGCTGGCCGTCTGCGTAATTATATAGCTAATTACATTAGAACCTCATTAGAGGTAACGATGCCTCCATTTAAATTTACCGTAAACATTAATAAACGAAATGCGCCATTCATATGGTTTCGTGAGGTATAAAAACAATTGAAGGAGGAAGGTGGAACAAGGTCGGCCCCGTGCCTTTCTGCTAATTATTTACAAGTAAATTAAATGATAAAGGACGTGGTACAGTTTCAATTGGATTTTAGTTATTTCTCTGCGGTACGTATTATACTTTGATTTTGAGGTATAAAATTAGGAGTCTTCGTTACAAACGATCAAATTTCTTTCAGAAGAGACCTAGGTCTTTTTTATGGACTTCTGTTTGTTTATTAAGTTTAAATCCAAATTATTATCTGTAATTATTTGGTTATTTTCATTATCTGTGAAACTTGTGCTGACATTGTCGCTCTGATAATTGTTATACGATATTTAGCCAGTTGTTACCCTTATTTGATGGTAATTTTAGCATGGCAAAGGTCCCTTCTCTCTTAATGGGGATTGCTAGCGATATTTTCTGTTTCAATGTCCCGATCAAACTCAGGTGTATCACCGATTAACACTGCTCACTGGATTTTGCAGTGTCTGCGAATTGGATGAATTGCTATTTCTATTACAAAGGCATAGAAGTCGGGAAGAGAGAAGGCTATGTAGATGGTGCCGAGAAGCCCGAAAAAGCGTTAATATTTTTCTCAAAATTCTCTCGTCAAAATATATATTTGAAAAATACAATATTGCATTTTTAGACCGCCGTGTGGTATCCGGCTGAATAGAATAGTATCACCCTCATTTCTTACCGAGGTGTCGTAAAAGGTGACAAAGGTAAGTCGACCCGCCGTGTGGCATCTGGCTGAGTAGAATAGACCACCCTCATTTCTTACCGAGGTGTCGTTAAAGGCGACAGAGGTAAATCGACCCACCGCGTGATATCTGGTTAAGTAGAATAGACCACCCTCTTTCTTACCGAGGTGTCGTAAAATACGACTAAGGTAAGTTGACGTTAGGCAGGCGGCCGGTCGTAAAAAGCAGCCAAATCATGTGACAGCATGTTTATAACATGTTGTGCCGACCCCACTTAGAGTGGGATAAGGGCAGAAAGATTATGATTGCATTTTAATATAACCCATCTTAGAACATCTCCATGTGACCATAACCAAATATGATATACGTACAACGGCAGATGACTTTAAGACGACCTTATAAAGTTTGAAAAACTATATGTTGTTTTCAAATACGTAAACGATGAAAATTAATTATATTGCGTACTAGACCTTGTATATCTATAGCTTTACTTAATTTATGTAAATATAAGACCATCAGTGGAATTCCTTGATTTAACATTCATACCAACCTCATCAATAAAGGAAGTCACGTTTAATATAAAGCCAGTGAGTATTAACAGGAAATAATATTAAATAGAAGGCAATCGTGCATCATAGAATCGGCAAAAGAAACCATGACTGTTTCCATTTCCCGGAAATGTTCTATATCTAAAGCAGAACTTAAAATAGAAATTTCAGTTTACATATAACACAATACAAAAAATTGATGACCGTTTGATTCAAAGTTACTTAAAAGTTACGAGTATAAACGATATTAATAACTACGCTTAATATAAGACATGGAAGCAAGTCGGGGAATAAAAAGGTAAAAGGGTACTAAGGTAAGTCGACCCGCCGTGTGGTATTCGGCTAAGTAGAATAGACCACCCTCATTGCTTACTGAGGTGTCGTAAAATACAACTAAGGTAATTAGACGTCAGGCGGGCGGCCGGTCGTAAAATACGAAGCCATATCGTGTGACATCATGTTGTGCCGACCCCACTTAAAGAGGGATAAGGGCAGGAGGATGATGATGACAAATTGATGATTGCGAATATTGCTATGTAACAACAGTCATGTTTCTTGCTGGCCGTGCTGTAGGAGCAATATTCCGAACAAGCAGTAGAGTTAGGGATTCAGAAGCATTTGTTAAAAAACTACTTGAATAGTAAGTAACGGCCTGTTACTATCCCACTGCTGAGCATAGGCCTCTTCTTTCCGTTTTTTTTTTTTTTTTTGGAGAGAAGGATTGGAGCTAAGACCTACCACGCTGCTCCAATGCGGATTGGTAGGTTACACATATCCCCAGAATTCTCTAGAGATATGCAGGTTTCCTCACGACGTTTTCCTTCACCGAAAAGCGTGTGATAAATTGCAATTAGACACATAAATTTTACTAGAAAACTCATTGGTGCCTGCCCGGGGTTTGAACCCTAGACCTTCTCGAAAGAGTCGCAAGGTGTTACCGCTGGGCTACCACAGCTACATAGTAAAAAACTACTTGAATACAGAATATCAATTATTACAAGATATCAATCTCATCATCAATCATAGAATATCAATTATTATAAATACAAGAATTAATAATTACAAAAAAATTACAATATAGCTGTTCTTATTTACAATCATGATCAACCGTAGATTCACGATGCGATATTTGTCAGTAAAGGAAGAAAATCGTAATGTTTACGAATAAGGAAGTTACGTTCCTTATATGTATTTAAGATACACTTAGAAATCACAGCATTGCGTTCCTACGTGATCAGGTGTTGCTCTCGGTGAGTTATCATGATGTCATCGACTAGCAAGAATCGACATAAAAAAATCATCAAAAGATTTAAAACTTGCTTTTGGTTAGGTTATAAATAATTATAGTTGCCTCTAATCATATTCACTTTTTTTTTATTTAATAAAAAAATTAATATCGTTTTAGTGAATTAATTTTTATATTAGGTATTCATCCTTCTGATCATCTTCCTGCCCTTATCCCACTATAAGTGGGGTCGTCACAACATGTTATAAACATGCTGTCACATGATTTGGCTGCGTTTTTACGACCCGCCGCCTGCCTGACGTCAACTTACCTCTGTCGTATTTTACGACACCTCGGTAAGATAGAGGGTGGTCTATTCTACTAAACCGGATACCTCACGGTGGGTCAACTTACCTTAGTCGCCTTTTACGACACCTCGGTAAGAAATGAGATTGGTCTATTGTACTCAGCCGGATACCACACGGCGTTAAATTTTATATTATTATAAGAACAAAATTTGTGATTGTGAAAATTTAAGGTAATCTAGCGGGGTTTTTTTCTAGACGTACATAACTATTTATACTGCTCGAAATTGTGTATGTTTGCTTATCATTCTTTCACGTTCGAATGGAGCGACAGATAAATGCGATTTTTGTGAGGAGCATAAATAGGCATCAAGGAATAAACGATTCGCAAAAAGTAATATAACTGTCATATTACTCTCCTTTTAAGCTTTCATTTAGTATAGAGACTGGTTGTTAAAAAGTATCCCATCTCGCGGTGTCAAGGATCACATTTGGTTAGTTAATGGCAACCACCGGCCATTATCCCTTCTGCCCCCTCCTAACCCTCTCACTCCGCTTGCAACTCGCGAAACGCAACGTACGCGCAGTAACAGCAATTTTACAAAACTTGTGATTTGTGACCAAAAACAATTTAGAAAGTGTCCAGAGTGTCCATTGAGTCCCGATCCCGTAAAGGTAAGTGATTGACCCTTTTCTGCCCACTGGTCAAAGGCTGGAGTGTATTACAGCCTACTTTTTCACGGTACTGATAATGCGTAGTCGCTTGCTGAAACAAGCTTGTAATAAATATGAACTAATGTACTTTAAAAAAGCAAAATTATTATACGTATGCCTTAGTACTTATGACATTTTATGGCGTTATATTTAACCATTCCGTTGCGTGCGATTAAGGGTTGAGAATTTTTTTCCAAGAAATAAAGTATATTTAGATCTGAAAATAGCTTATCTATATATTATTTTAACAAATGAACAGTATTTTATTTATTTAATATTTGAAATGTATTTTTGGAGTTTCAAGCTCAAGTTAGTAATTCTCTTTTAAAAACTTAATACCTCTAATCACAATTATTATTACTATAATTAAGTCGTCTAAGGCTAACACCTATAGTGTTAAGTATTTTGATGCTATAGAGACTTTTTGTACTCTTTATTTCTGTTCAACAGTAAAAAGTATAATGTAGTGAAAAACAGTATATAATAATGTTTAACAGAATATAATAATGTTTAATACAATATAATAATGTTTAAACATTATATAATAATGTTGTAACAGGATATAATAATGTTTTAATAATATATAATAATGTTTTAACAGTATATAGTAATGCTTTAACAGTATATAATAATGTACTGTTTTAATAGTACAGTTCGCAACCCTACGTGCGATGTCGCAAGGCAGTAATTACACATTTCAAATCTTGTTTTCCCATTGTTTATTAGATAACGCATTGTTAGGGATTCTGTGCTATTTCGGTTATGTCTGTTTGTTCAATCATGTACGGCTTTGTAATTCGTTTACCTTGACAGAAATAGATAACACCTGCGTAATTTGTATTATGTAAAGGGGTTGTGTGAAACATTGTATGTGGGGATAAGCTGCTTTTTTTCTGTCCCTTCCTAGCTACGCATCCCGTTATGTAGTGGGGTCAGCTTTCTTCTTCTTCCTTGCTCGAGTGTGCATTTTAGTCGGTGATTTTGCATACCCTCGTATCTTATAGTAGCACTTCTTTCCATCCTGTCTTGGATCTTTCAATGTATAAGTGTAGTAAGCGGCTGTTTTAATAATTTATAAATAATAAATAATTATATGGGACACTTTTACACACGGTCGTCTGTCCCCAAAGTAAGTATCTCAATACTTGTGTTATGGGTGACATACAACTGGTAAATATATACATGTATAGTTTTCAATACATACATAAACTCAAATACACACCAAGGCTTGAAGAACCAACAATTTTTTTTATAGAAACAGTTGGCCGTCGGCGAGATTGAAACCGCGACTCATGGAGCTGAAGACAGGTTCAGTGCCCACTGTGCCAACGGGCCAGTCAGGTTATTTATTTTTATATTAAGCTTTAATCATTCCAGCCAAGTTTTGAATAACAGAAGAGAACCTAAAAATATACCAAAACATATTCGAAAAATAGGTATAGCTAAAAAAAAGCTATAAATATTTTTAGGTTTTACATCTTGGGTCCAAAATTGTATGAAAGTGTAACAGTTTCCTTTCGCTGGCTTTCGATACAGTTCAGGCATATTCTTGAAGATTTCTATTACCACGGACGGGGCGTCGTAACAATACGTTGTTACTTCAGAGTTTGCGTCATTAGTCGTCTTATTATTGCATAATTTTTTAGAATAGCTGAACAAAAGGCTATTGCGGGTAGACTATTCAAGTAGATAACTATGACCAGAGAGATTTTTTTGGATTAAAGTTCGTTTGAAACATGATATATTCCAAATATCTATATAATATACTTATTATAAAGCCAAATCCCCAAAATCTGTCTGTCAGTATGTGATCGATTTTCTAAAAACTACTCAACGTATTTTTGTACGGATTTTGCTAAAAGATTTCTTTCTAAGAAGCATTTCTTCCGGAAGGTTTACGTTAAAAGTTGATTTCGGTTTTATGTCAATTGTTGTGAAGCGGTCGCGCTGTTGTAAAAAGAACTCGCCTCCTGGGAGCTTTAGTCGCACACACACAGATACACTAAAGTAATGTACTAGAGAATTCTAGATCTACTAAAATTCTGCAAAAGAGTCCGCGATAGCATGTCTCTATCTCTAATGATTAATTCGCAATAAGTACTTTTATGTTCATAATTTAAAGCACAGCAACACATTTTTGCATGTCGGTTTCGATGGGTAGAGCTCCTTATATGAGGGTATATATAAGATTATTGAACTCGTCTTCTTTTCTTATATTAAGTACTAGCAATCGCCAGCGGCTCCGCCCGCGTGGAAAGATTAAAACCTTAATGTAGTCTTTTGATAACCATAAAAAATGGTTAAAGTGGATTAACCTTAAAAGCTACACATATGCTGTCGCAGTTTTGTAAAACATGATTTTTGAGTAAATAATAGCGTTTACTCAGCACATGCAAGGAAAGCTTTAAATATTCCCTTTTTTGCACTTTTTTATTGCTGCTCCTCTCCTATTCACCTTAGCGTGATGTTATATAGCCTTCCTCAGAAAATACTATCTTACATTGAAAGAATTTTTCAAATCGGTCCAGTAGTTCCTAAGACTAGCGCGTTCAAACAAACAAACTCTTCACCTTTATATATTAGTATAGATTAGTAAAGTTTGAGTTCGACTTAATAACTTGTCAGATATAAATAGCCTGAGTGTAAATTTCGTGTGTGGATGTAGGCGTAATTAATTCCTGAGCTTGACCATAATTACCCAATCAATTCACCGGAACGCCGTGTTTAGCAAGTTGTTCGGCATGTGACTAATTCCTTAAAACAAATCTACCGTTCTTGAGTTCATTACACAAAAAGTAGGACAGTTAATCTAGTCTCGCGATTAGGCAACGGCTTTTTGCGATCTTTCCATTTTCTTTGACCTAGTATATTCTTAGTATTTAATCGGAGTCTTATATTATCTTATAATTTTTACTTCTTTATATTAATGAGAGCCGTGTGACCTTTAGTAGGGGGACGTGGGTACGCCATGTTATTTTTTTTTGGATAATTGATATTTCATATTATCACGTGCTTTTTGGTGAAGGTAAACACTGAAGAAAACTGCATATGCCTAGAGAATACCTGGGATATATGGACCTAACTAATCCGGTTTGTCTTTCGGTTTCAGCGTGATAGGTCTAAGCTTTGTCTTTTCTATCCAAAAAGAGAGAAAGAACCTTTACCCAGGTAAGAGATATTAACAGGCTAATACTTTTTAAGGTTAACACAGAATTCGTACACTTAGACTGCCTTTTGTACACACTTTTGTTGTATACTGAAAAATATATACCTACAGGTTTGAAAATTTCATACTTAACACTATTTCCGTAGATGAGAATATTGGTTCAATATTCTGTGCTTTATAACGATTTTGTCATGTTCATATTATAATGGACCTGGTCGCGAATAGTGTCCAGTTTTATGCTCTTCGTCAAACTATGTGAAATAGTTCTTTAGTTTTAGTTTATCTTCATCCACCGAAATATGTTTATAAAATTCCAAAAGCGAGCAACTACAACGTAGTTCTAGATTCCAGAGTTCGAGTTGCCATTTCTGAGTTTAAACGTTCTTTAGCCAATGCTAGTTATTGTAACCAGGTTTCTAGGCTTATGTAGTCTTCGATGTTTGGAGGCAAGGTCAATGGTCAATGATTATGAACAACCTTAAATTATTGGTCAGCACATTGTGTGTAACACATCCGGTCTCACGCTGATTTTGGATTTTTTTTTTTTTGGATGAACACAATTAGTATATACTAGTTGTACCACAACTTTGGTAGCGCAAACTTCAGGGTTTCCCTTCCTTCAATGATGAAATATGTGTGTTTCTAAGTAAAGAATTGGCAAATTCTTTTCTTTCTTTTCTAGATTCTGCGAATTAGTCGAACAAGCATAACAGAGTTCCATAATATTAGTATGGATGTCTGAATTCTTTGTCTTTAAATAATTTGTAGGCGTTACTTTGCGCCATTCTATAGCACAAAATTAATGATAAAATTATTTACTTATGAAATGATTGCCGTCGCGAATTATGGTAAAGTAATTTGATAAAATAATAACAATAAGTAATAATTCTTTCTTTTCTAACTCTACTCCTTTCACTCCACATATTCTTACTGCGTCTCACACACAACAATATCAAGAAACAAGTTATTTAATTGAAAGATGGCTCGTGTACGGAATAACATATTAATTACTTAATTATTGATAAAATGTAACATAGATTATGCTTACTGTCAATAAACCGGATGACAGCCACCTTTATACTGGTCTGTTGTTTGTTAGAGAATTTATTATTTTTTGATTTATATTTTTATTTTGGATTGTGCAATCTGAACTAATTTATGAAGTTTATGTAACTAATCTATTATGGCCTATGATAATCAGAACTCATTTACAATTTGACTACGCAAATAACGTTAATATAAATAAAGTAAATATAAAAATGTTAAGCATATTAAAAGCTTTAAATAAATAAAAGCTTTTAAAAAAATTCATGTCCTTACTGTTATTCGTTGAGGAGTTCCCTTCGTCTGGAGCAAATTGTGGCAGCAGTATCGAGTCATGCTTATCATAAACATACATTGTCATCGGGACTGGACCAGTATGTAAAATTTCAGCTCAATCGGGCACCGGGAAGTGGGTTAAATTTAAATTGCAAGATTCCACCTTCCGATACGTACACGGCAAATTAAATAAAAGCTTTTAAAAATCTAACGTTTCGCATCTTTCTTAAGCCTACGATTTCAGTTTCAATAAGACACTAATAAAAACATAATGTTAAAAGTAAATCTAAAAAATTAGAACTTTCAATGTACAAACGAGCATTTACATCTTTAGGCTGAAAATACAAATTGGGATAAATATTGACGATGTGAGTAAGCCCCAAACATTTAAATACGAATGTAGTTTTAATAAAAGTAACGGCTTGTTAGTATCCCACTTTTGAGCATTGGCTTCCTCCTCCGTTTTTGGTGATAAGGATTGGTGCTAAGCCCTACCACGCTGCTCCAATGCGGATTGGTAAGTGACACATATCACCAGAATTCTAAAGAAATATGCAGGTTTGCTTACGGTGTTTGCATTCGCTTAAAAGCGTGTGATAAATTGCAATTATCAATTAGACACGTAAGTTTTAATAGAAAAACTCATTGGTGTCTGTCCTGGGTTTGAACCATGAATCATGATCGTCCCTAGAGTCGCAAGGTCACGCTGCATGGGCTATCACAGCTTAATATAAATGTAGTGTATACCCGATACTATTTCAACAAAAGTCATATAACGTGAAACGTATGCTGCAAATTAAATGTAGGAAATGTTGAACAAAAGTAATTATTTGTTTCAAAATTACGAAGCGGCCGTGCCCCGAGCGTCGACCACGCCGACAATCTAATTGTTTAAGAAACAGCTTTCAATTATGCCCCCTACGTGTAGGGTGTCCAGTTTTAAGAAAAATATTTCTTTAACTTAGGAATTTACATTTACACATAAATATACTTGTTCGAACTAGAAGTGATTTTATGTGGTCGTTTTAGGATAGGAGTGAGGCGCTTTCTTTGCTAGCTAGTGATTATAATCACTAACTAACGAAGAAAGCGCCTTACTATATATAATGGCAATCGCAAAGCTTATATCTCGGTTCACCTTCAATTACAAGTACAAACATCTTGTTTTAGTATTACATTTTGTTTATTGTCTTCAACTTCCATTGAGACGATCAAAGAACGATAATGATTTATAATTTGGTTAATATATTCTTCAATAGTCTTAGGCAAAAAAAAATAATCCAAGCCATTATTAGAAATGCAAGTAAGTTTATCTATCCGATACGCTATCACGGCTAATCTGCTGGAATAATGTTGAAAAATCTTGGCATAATTAAAGCAATTTATATACAGGTTTAACATATAGCTTAAAAGTTTCATTTTGCCTTTTAAATAAAATAATTGACCGCACTTTAAAGTTTAAGTTGAGCGATGCTGTGGGTACAACTAACTTAAATATAGTCAAAAATATTTCTTTTTATATGGTAAATAATTAATATATAATTCGTGATATTTAAAAGACTATCTGTATATGGCCTGTTACTCTTTTCGCAGCTTCAAACTTTGCACGACATATAAATTAGAAAGAGATTAAAAAGACAGTTTATTTAATTTCCATATAAATTGCATTCATTTGGATATATTTACATCCGAATAAAAATAACAACACATTTCCTAAAAAAAATATAAAGTTTGGTAATACTCCTACAAGCCTACATTGTCGGAAAAACCTAAACATGTCTGCAAATTACAGATGCCGAGCAAGAAACGCCTACAAGGGCAGTAATGACAGCCTGCGGTTGTCTCCCCTCGTGGAAATTAGGCATTTTAATCGTTTCATTAAACTTCTATTAATTTGTCTTTTTTTTTGTTTCGCGACACGAAAAGGACGATTTAATAATTTAATTTATTGTTAAGGATGTTCGTTGTAGGTGTCACCTTTCGGACTGGTTTGTAGGTTTGATGCAAACAGCTTTTGTTGAATTTTGTTTTTTAAAACGAACACGTGACCTAAGATGCCAACTGAGCTTATAGAATGTTGTCTAAAATTAAGAGAACTCAGGCCTTTTACGTGCGACTTCATTCGGTGATTTAAATGTCTAATACTCTAATTAATGCAGTTTTGCTTTTCCCTGTTCCCGAAAGTGAAATGAGATTTTTTTATGCCTTTATAGAGAGAGAGAGAGAGAGAGTAACCTTGGCGTATAAGCATTAATTGTACCAAAATAAATTTCTCATTTAAATATGGATTATAGATTATAGTCATTTATGTATTTTTGTTTATTTTATTTCTATATTATACCAACATATTGTTAGAGAAAGGAAGAAAAATCGGTTAAGTGAAATTATGGAGTCATTATTAATCCCATTAAAGTTTACTATTAAAGTAGATACTTTGCCAAACGCTAATATGTAATGATGTAATGTAATGAATTTATTTTAGTGTCAATCTTTAATATTCTAAAACGGTACTAACAGTATTACAAACATTGATTCAAGCGGATTTTTAAAGATCAGGCATTTATTTCTTTATATCGTAAATGAATCTCTTTTTTTTATCAAAATCTGGTAACGCCGCTGCTTCAATGGAATCTAACATTTTGGTTCTGTACATGTATCTGTATAGATATATACATCAGTAACTGAAAAAGATCCGTTCCGGTTTCAATTTATTAAAAAAATATATCTCGAAAATTATAAGAGTCATAAAACAACATTGACTTATTTTGTAAGAACATAAATAAATCTTAAAAGGGTTTCGAAATAGAAGCCACGATATTTTAGAGAGTGAATGATACGCCCGCGGTAGGCCCTCAACAGTTGTTCAAAATCTTTGATAATATTGCCTGCTCCCAATTTAATCTCGACTATCCAATTTCCTCTCAAGCGCTGAATATTTATGAAGGTAACTTTCTTTGCTTTTGAGGGAGAATAATTGTTTACATTTTTAATGGTTTTCGTTATTGTTGACTTTAAGTTTTGTTAATCTCAACACACTTAAAAACATTAAAATTCCGCTTTGATGCTTTATTCGTTATCTAAACTTAATATATCTTGTTTAATGTTTGTTAAAGATTTAAAAATGAACTATTAAAGTAAGCAGATCATATAATAACTCGATTAACCTAAAGTTAAGAAATACATAACTTGTTAAAGTTATGAAGACAACATGGAGAAAATTACAATTAATTGTCGAAGAATTTCGTGTGCTTCAGAAGAAAAGTTTTTTTCGTCTGTTCCCTTAATTTCTTATTTATTTAGTTTTGGTTTATGTACCTATTAAATTTTTTACAATAACTTGTGTGTATCAGAACATTACCACACGAAAAAAGAAGATATATGAGAGCAACCTGTAAAATTTAATAATTTTGTAAAATTAAGATCAACTTAAGTACTGAGCAGTGAATTTAATATTTATGAGTTACATATGTTAACCATAGTCGTAGACGAATGAACATCTAATTCCTTATTTTCTCGTAAACTACTTTCAAAATTTATTTGGTTCTGGTGGACCCCTGTAGCTAAATTATATTACAAATTGTAAACCCCCATTTTTTTTGTCACGCCAACGTAGTCCCCCGTCGAGTCGCCCGTGTACTCCTGGGTTCCACCTGGAAACTGGGAGTTAAGGCTTTTGTTCTAATGACGGCTAACCTTATAATCATGACTATGTATATGTCACTACAAGCTTGATTTGTAGTAAACTAAACAAAATTGTATTCAGTCAGTTTAAGTAATTAACTTATTTACATATACAAATCTCTTCTTAGGAATTTCTGTGTTCAATGTTGAATGAAATTTAGATCAAAGTTTCGTTATCTATGCGACATTATTAAGCGGCTATTGTGAGTCAATATAGCCAATTTACAGAACCCGTTCTTGATTAGATAGGCGATAGTTTGAAGAGTGGGACAAGGCTTGGGCGGGGCATCCGTTAATATGTTTTCAATGTCGTCGCGACGCCATATCTCACATTGCCAAATTAGCGGCCTTGACATTATAGTCTCTGTATTTCTTATTGTTGTATCCCCGAAATTGCCAATAAAATTTCGAACTGTTAATTCGTTATTACCATTATTTACTACCTTTATTTATTCTGTAGTAACATTTTTATATCTTTAAGGTTGATTGGTTTATTATCACAATGGTATATGCTGGATAGTGCGTTGTGATGACACCATAAATGTGACCAAACGAGTGTTAACTATAAATATGAATGTGACTAGAGTGAGGCCGAAAAACAAATGGTCCGATTGTGTGAAGTATGACATGCATATAAAAGGAGTAGCGCGGGAGTTGACGGATGATAGGCTGGCCTGATGAAGGTAGTGACCCTGCCTTCAGCTCCACTGCCTTCAGGTCGCGGGTTCGATTCCCGCCGAAGGCCAACATTTTTCTATAAAAAAAAATGAATTTGTTGGTCGTTAAGCCTGGGTGTATATTTGTATTTAAAAAATATATAAGTATATATTCACCAGTTATCTGTCACCCATAACACAAGTATTAAGTTAGTTTGGGGACGGACGACCGTGTGTGTAAGTGTCCCATATATTTATTTATTTATTTATATTATATTACATTTATATTTATGATAGGAGAGAATGGAAGCGAGAAACATGTTAAGCCGACCACTTAGACTGGAATAAGGGCAGTAGAATAATAATAGCGTTACATTATATGATCGCTGTGTTCTTTCCCCGTTTGCTACAAAAACTCGCGTTTGTAGAAAGTACAGAAATTAGCGCTTTCAAACAATGAAACAAACAAACTATTCTGCTTTATATTTTAGTAAAGATATAGATTAATCAATAAATATATTTGTAATAAAAAAAATATACTCTTAACGCATAAATTTGTAACGAATGGATTGTAAGAACCAGATAATACAACGTCATTGGATTCTATAATAATATCGATGATGTCAACCAAAGACTATGTCCATCGTTATGGTTGTACGTAAAGGTGTTTCGCGTACACCCGTGAGATATGTAAATCATTTAATCAGGCATTTATTTGATCAGTTATACAGTTTGCTTAAACAATAAGTTGATCTAAAGATAAAAGAAAGACAAGAGATAAACATTGCCGAACGTTTAAATGAAGCATTTGTAAATACATTTAAATGTAATTTACAGAATCAGGCGATACTTTGCGGAGGTCGATAATTCAAAAGTAATAAGAATATTATTTTGCTATAATCCGCGATAAAAGAAAATGTATGTTATGCTAAATGTAGATTGTACACCGATGACACAACAATACATATGCACTGCACACATTCACCACCACAATCTCAACAATTGTTCCGCCCCGTAACCGGAGCATCGTCAGGAGATAGACTCCACGATAAAATCGCAAAGCTTTACATACATTTTCTTTTATCGCGGATTATAGCAAAATAATATTCTTATTACCTTTAAATGTTTTGATCTGAACTTTTGTTGATTTTGTGAGCCATATCGCACGACAGTTGTATACACTTGTATGGCTACCCAGTCGTTAACAGTTATTACTGCGTTATTATGCTATTATTGTTGATGAATGTTCCCACGGGAGGCATGTCTCCTGTTCCGGAATTGAATCGTTTCGTAATTCAAAAGAAGCGGTAATACATACGGTTGCGTGATGGCAGTTTATGGATCACTTTAATTTTATAAATGTATCATGTTATAAGTTGGAACTATGTAGGTATATCTTCTTCTTTTACTTCTTCCTGCTTATATCCCACTCTAAGTGGGGTCGGCACAACATGTTGTTAACATGTTGTCACATGATTTGGCTACCTATTTTACGACCAGCCGCCCGCCTGACATCAACTTACCTTAGTCGTATTTTACGACACCTCGGTAAGAAAGAGGGTGGTCTATTCTACTTAACCGGATACCACACGGTGGATCAACTTACCTTATTCATCTTTTACGACACCTCGGTAAGAAATGAGGGTGGTCTATTCTACTCAACCAATACTACACGGCGGGTCAACTTACCTTAGTCGCCTTTAACGACACCTCGGTAAGAAATGAGGGTGGTACTATTTTATTTAGCGGAATACCACATGGCGTTATATAGGTAGATCTATGCGCATTATAACTGTTTATTATAACATGTTGAAGATACTCACTATAGTGTCTGAAAGATATATTACATTGACATCTGTTTCTATTAATTTTTATAATCCCAAAATATTATAAATTTAAAATTCTATTTTTTTTACCTAGCTGCGGACGTTTAAATTTTCCTAGAATACTATCTACTTACAATAAAAAATAATTCCCAAAAACTGTCTGTCTGTACGTGATCCGTTTTCTCATGGATTTTTGTACGGTTTAGTTTTTTTAAGGTTTCTATCAATTTGAGTTACGAATTACTAGTAAACTTGTTAACCCCTCAAGTTAAACTAAATGCAAGTGTTAAAAGTGGGAGGGTTTAGAACCCACGATTTCTTGATCGCAAATCGTTTTTACTGAAAATTCTTGCTTATTAATGTTATATATAGGTACTCCTATATTATCGAAAATAATTTTCATCAAATAACTGGTACAGCATGTTTATAACATGTGCTGACCCTACTTAGAGTGGGATAAGGGTAGGAGGCTAAACTGGTACAGCCAGCTATAGAACTTTAAACACGATGGTCTGTCTTATTATGTGATCATGCGAAGCCGGATATAATAAGTATAATAACAATAACTATAATAAGCTTTAATAAAAATAATAGTAAAAGCGGCCAGTAAATAATAAACTAATCAATTAGAGTTGTATATTATGTAATTAATAAACAATGGATATCACTCTGATTTCATTAAACGTGAATAATAAATAAATTTTAATAATTAATCGCCAATTTACCTAGTAGTTACGGAAAAACGAAATATGACAAAATTGCTTTCATTTCTCGCTCATTATTGGCAACTACTACGCTATTCAATTTAATTACTACCTCGCAAATATTTAATACTTCACAGTTCAGCACTAATTTACGATATAATTGAAGAATTAATATTATATTTAATGTTATTTCCGGAGTATTAATATAATGTAGTGTTTTGCGATAATTAATTTTGCTTAAAAAATAGAAATGTATTCGACAGCTATAACGGATGCTATACAATTTGGTGACGGGAGAATTTCCTATTTTCCCATTTTTGTGTTTGGTAGTCCTTTGGTAAACACGCTACCTACCTTTTATTTTTAAATGATATATATAATAAGATAGAATTATTTTATTTTATTTTACACCTTATGGGATGTCAAATATTATATTATTTTATATAATACATAATGACTTTTTTGTAATAATTTCCTAAATTAACTTTACTACACTGCTTTTTTCTGTTCCCGAAGAAAATAGTACGGGAATTTTAAAGCGATACAGTAATCCTAGTATATAAGCTAATAAATGACAAATTTTATCAAGCAGTGAAAACGTAACAGACAGGCAAAAATACAGACTATTACACACGAGTACATTACTTTAGGCATAACACACTATAAAAATAGAAACAAAAGTCAAATCTCCTTTAGTTTTCAAAAGTACCAGGTTGACCGAGTAATTGCTTGCTCGGTAATTTTTTACAAAATAATAAAAGGTACTTTAAATAAATAAATAAAAAATAGGGTAGGTGGGGCTCGATCCTAGGTATTTTCATTTCGCGGGACCACCCGTTTCCCGAGTAAGCTACGCTGACTTGACATTTCACGGCGAAAATTGTGCTGTATATATTCAATAAATTAAAAGTAAGCTTTTGTTTTTTTATGCCCAAAAACAGGGATAAAACTTTTTTTTAATAAAATCTAGCCAGATCCATTTTTCTCCCCAAAAACTCCGTACACGCTGAATTTCAAGAAAATCGTTGGAGCCGTTTCCGAGATTCTCAAAATATATACCTATATATACACATACAAGATTAACTCATTAACATTAAAGATAATAATAGCGCAATATTAAATAAAATACTCTTTTTATTATTTTCTTGTAAATAAAACAGTTTAGTTAATACATAGCATTCTGTTACAAAATCAAGTATGTCATGGTTAAAAAGAGGTTACCGGATTGAAAAGAACCGAAATTATGAGGCTACATAAATACGAGTGTGATAACCTTAATATGTGAACGAATAAACTTTAGAGTTGACATTTTTGTGGAGGCAATTTTAACATTTATTTAAGAATTTTAACCCAGTTGCTGTGCGAATTTATGTCGCGTGTTCGTTGCCGCTTATAAAATGAAAAGTTTAATTCGTCGTTTAGTTGATATTTATGCGATGCAATTATACTTTATTTTTTTATTTTTTTTTCATTTCTCTATATTATTTTTTCACAGACGAAGGATTCTATAATAACAGGAAAATAGTCATATTTTATCCTAACCTCTTAATATCATAAATGCGAAAGTTTGTGAGTATGGATGTATGTTTGCTACTCTTTCAAGGCGAATCCGCTGAACCGATATAGATGAATTTTGGCACAATTATGCCTTATACACCAGGGTAACATAGGCTATATAAATCCTGTTGGTTCTACAGGAATAGGATGATATTGAAAAGCGCCATTTCTTATTAATAACGCGACAACAGTTCATGCGAACGAAGTCGCGGGTAAAAGTTTACTATATCTGAAGTTTAATAGTCATTACTACCGGATTTAACGATAAATAATCTCTTTTCAACGAATCTAGATCAAGTTATTTTGAAATAATGACATTTATTTAACCCCAATACCACAAACTCTATATAGTTAATGTAATTCGTCCATGTACCGTATCTGAGAAAATAGCTTTTGATAATATTATTTTGCTATAATATTATCCTAACTTTTGTATTACGAACCTATGCAATGTAACGATTAATTCTATAAATTATTTAAATTAGCTTCTAACCGACATACGTCTAATTCTTAATATTAATATATCGCACAATAGTATTAAAGAGACCGAATGCCGTGTGGTATCCGGCTGAGTAGAATAGTACCACCCTCTTATCTTACCGAGGTGTCGTAAAAGGCGACTAAGGTAAGTGGACCCGCCGTGTGGTATCCGGCTGAGTAGAATAGACCAACCTCATTTCTTACCGAGGTGTCGTAGAAAGCGACTAAGGTAAGTTGACCCACCGTGTGGTATCCGGTTTAGTAGAATAGACCACCCTCTTTCTTACCGAGGTGTCGTAAAATACGACAGAGGTAAGTTGACGTCAGGCAGGCGGCCGGTCGTAAAAACGCAGCCAAATCATGTGACAGCATGTTTATAACATGTTGTGCCGACCCCACTTACAAGTGGGATGAGGGCAGGAAGTATTAAAGAGACCGAATTCAAAATTAGGTTCATTTAAGTTAGGTACATTGTACTTCAATACCATATATGACGTAATTCTTATTTCAATGCCATATTTGATATAACGAACTATTAAAGAAGCTAGTATTTTCTTGCTCTTCCAAATTATGGGTCTTATTAACACTTACGAGTTTTGTAAGCGCTATGCTACGCTTTATTGCAATTTGCTACAACTTTTTGAATTCGGTCAATTTAATAACAGCTTGCGATATATAATATAATAACATGTTAGGTTATTTAAATAATTGAATTATATTTTTACAATGGTTCATTTAATTTTCCATGGAGATTATAGGAGGGAATAACCGATTTGGGAGTTCAAAAACAACCCCACCTTATTTATCCGTACCGACATTATGCCACCATCCAAGGCGTCGGCTATAATTTGCGATTCGTATACTACGTGAATGTTGTTTAGGGTGAGCCCTTTACAAGTTCAAAAGCATTTAGTAAATCTCTTATAGTTCAAATTTATTTTGATAATTTAAATCAGTAACACGATTAAGCTAATGGAGTTTAGTCAATACTTACACTTAGTTATGAATATATGCGATAACTATCGTATTTCATTTTGTTCAGTGTGCTTAGTGAGAGTTTTTTTACCCAATTCTATGGCGTTAGCGTAACGGCAATTTGTATGTCGTTGGAACTGCGGTCCAGCGGTCACTAGATGTCACTGTTGCGATCTATTAGGTTATAAAAACTAAGCACAATGTTCTGTTCAATAGTACTGATGAACCGTTCGCGAAACTTGATAGGGCGTTGCTTCACTTAATATTATTTGTGACGTGAAAATTATACACTTATGCTCATTTCTGTGATAACCCATTAATCGATTAATCGATTGTGCCGCCGCAAAACCCCTACATGCTCGATTTCATGAAATCATTGGGGCCGTTTCCAAAATTCATAAATATATATATACAAGATTACCTCATTTAAATATTAAAGATAGTGCAAATTTTAGCCAAACGAAATATGTGAGTATATTGTTAAAATTCAACAAAATTGTATCAGGATGTAGAAATTTTAAACTTCGTTAAAACGAAACGTGAGTATTTTAATGGCGTTTAAAATAAAATCCCAATTCTGAATATTCATTTTACGGTTAAAAATAAAATATTTCTAGACTGGATTAAAAGCATGGAATATGGAATGAAGGCATAAATTGTTTAAAACTTAAATTAAAGATAAATAAGTTATCCATAAATATTTTGAACATGCTACTATAGTTTTAAAAATCTCTAGTTTAGAAATATTCATAGCTTGTGTAGCTAGCTATTTGCGAAAACATCGATACTTTGTGGTTTCCTTTTGATACCTTGTATTCAGTTTTACCAATTTCAGTCATTAAATTAAACTAGTCTTAGAATTTACAGCGTTTATTTGAAAATCTGAAGGAAAGCACCGTGAGGAAACCTGCATATCTCTAGAGAATTCTGGAGACTTCTGAAGAATTTGGAGACTTCGGAGAATTCTGTGTTACCTACCAATCCGCATTGGAGCAGCGTGGTAGGTCTTAGCTCCAATCCTTCTCTCCAAAAACGGAGAGAGGAGGCCTATGCCCAGCAGTGGGATAGTAACAGGCCGTTACTACTACTATTTGCAAATCAGTTATTTTAAGCATCAAAGAAAAATAATCGCTTATGCGGGAAGATCTTATTTTTTATAATGAGCGCATACTGTATGAATGATTAGCGCATACTGATTTTAAAAGTCAGCGTTATATGGAAAAATTGCTAAGCATATATTGTAATTATATAGTACATCACAATGTGGTACCATTAAGGAAAATCCATTCGCCGAGTCTTAGGAAACGCTATTGAAACCTTAAAGCGTTTATCTCATTGAATCAAAACAGATACATCTCACAATCAGTATTCCTCTAGCGTATAGAATCTGCCGTTAATCAGTCTTCATTGCAAGACGGTTTAATGAGATTTCTTTTTGGGATCCACTTTGAGATATCGCGCCAAGTTTTACGTTCCAATCAACTCCTTTATACAAAACGTAATTGTTTTACTTACAAGTTTTTTTTGATTAGCGACCAGATGATTTTAAGCAAATATAAGTTATAGATTACATAAAACTCTCTTTAAATTACACTGATGTACTGGGAGTTAGTCTGGACACTATAATCCTACTTCCAACTAATATTATAAATACGAATGTTTGTAAGTAGTATATATAGTATGTAAGTTTGTTATTCTTTCACGGCGAATTCGCTGCACTATCGATGAATTTTGGACTAATTATTTCTTATACACCGGGGTAAGATATATGCTATATCCTGTTAATTCTAGAAATCCTGTTAATTCTACAGAAATAGGATGAGATTGAAAAGCGCCATTTATTATCAAGCGATGGAGATATTTGCAAAGTTGGAAAACGACAGAAGCTACTGGTTTATTCCAAGACTATATTCCACGCAAACGAAGTTTCGGATAAAAGCTAGTTTCATATAATCGTACTAGCAGTTGAAACTATATCGGTCGTTTGCCGCATTGTTGCGATTAATAATGCAAATAAAACACGTGTATATATCGTATTTAGAAATGCTATATGTATTAAATACATAATTAAAAATATTACGTCTTACAAAAACTGTTCCTCAAATAAATCCCCAGTTTTAGCAGTCTTAAGCTAAAACGTTTTAATGAGATTTCTTTTGGGTCACTTTTAAGATGCCTCGTCAAATTTTACGCTCCAATCAATCCCTTTATATTGGGGCTTTACTATTTTTCTTACTGGAATTTAAATTCCCAGTTTCTTAAAGTCTCCATGTTTATATTATGGAAAACATATATCCTAGCATTCTCCTTTTTTATCATAGACTATCTGTGTTTGCGTAATCAGTGTATTTAATTGAAATTTTAAACATATAAATAGTTATTGTGAGTTAACTAGAAAAGATAGAGACATGCTGTCAAGGAATTTTTTAGATGTACAGTTCTCTAGTACATTAGTTTAGTGTATCTCTCTACTAACAAACTTTTCGGGACTTTGTTTTATATAAATTATAGATGTGTGCAGAAGTATCGTTGTTGTGTCTCTTCTTGGAGAGAAAAACTGAAGCTTCAATACGTGTTTGATGGGTTGACCATATTACTGGATTCTTTATCTTATAATATCTATCTAATCTAATCTTTAGATCGACCAAGTGGATAATCCTATTAAGTTTGGTGGCGATAATTTTTTTGAACTGTCAATGATATTGAACGATACTGAACCACATCAACGCGTGGCGGGATCGCTAGTTAATGATATTTTATGAGAATGATATCGACAATAATAATATTTCTCGCCTGGAATGGAAGGTATCAAGAAAATAATTTAAAAATAAATGAACGGTGCCAAAAGACCTCCAATTTCGTTGAAGGGTGAAATTCTCGGAGAAATTTCGAGACGGGTTATTACATGGCTCATTTCAAACTCACATTCAGATGTTGATAATTGAAATATTTTCACGAATATTTTGAGCTCAGGTATATACCAGTGATTTAATAATAGATCGTTACTTAGAGAATATTCATTTTATACATATACTAGCTGTGACTGGGGCTTCGCCCGCGTGGAAATCAGTGGAAATTTTGAACATACATTTTTTTTAAAGTTTACTAGCAATTTGTGTTACAAATTACTAGTAAGCTGGTAAACTCCTCCAGCTAAGCTAAAATACTTATGTTAGGAGTGGTTTCACGTTGGTAGTTTAATGGCCGGGATTCGAATCCACGAACTCTCTATCGCAAGTCCGTTACCCTGACCATTCTGCTACCGCCGCTTACATTACTTATTGCAAGTTAACCATAAGAGATAGGGATGCCGTCTTCTAATTTTTTGTAGTATTTTATATATATTTACAACTCTTGGGTACATAACTTTAGTTTATCTGTGTTAGTTTACACGACGGACAGATTTAAGCTCCCAGCAAGCGAGTTTTTTTTCACAATTACGTGACCTCTTCCATACTCTACATAAAAACGTAATATACTAGAAACCTAAACCCTACGGAAGAATTGCACTACCTTTTTAGTAAAAACGCACAAAAATCCGTTCAGTAGACTTTGAGAAAATCGATAACATACAGAAAGCTTTTGGGGACTTTATTTTATAATAAGTATAGATTATTTAATTTATTGGCACCGTGAAATGGCAGTGTTATTAGATTTTCCTTCACTGAAAATCATAAATAGTAATTGGCAATTAGAACATAAGTTTTAACAGAAAAAAAATTATTGGTCCATACTCGAGGGTGTGAATCAGTGGCCCTTTCAAAATAATCGCACGGTCTCACCTTTGGGCTATCATCATCAACAACCTGTCCACTGGGACATAGGTCTTGGTCATCTAGGTTGGACATAGGTCTCTCCCAAAGCAAGCCTTTGGCCTGTCTTAGCCTTTGGGCTGTCAAGCTTCTCTATTTAACCATATCAGATGCATCATGCCAGAGTATCTTTTAAACTCGTAATCACTCAGGCAATTTGAACAGACACCGTATACTTTAAATACCATTTAAAGATTACGGCGCCTGTTGTTTATTATTCACGAGCACTAAGGCAACTGTTCGTTCTCGTCACAATACTCGAGCCAACTCGTTAACGACTGCTTCAAGTTGGATGCGCTCGTGTTTAAACAACTGTAAAGCTTTTGGATCTAAATTGATGGGTGAAAGCAATTCATGTTATTCTTTGTACTATGCTTTTAATAAAATATCGTAGATTTTGATTTTAATTAGATCCGATTCTATAATACAATTTTATTTATTTATTTAAATATTTTGGAAACATACAATATATATAAGCTTTTATAAGTAAAGTAAACTTAAACGTAACTTAAACCATTAACAGTTTCCTACGATTAAAAATACATATAAGTGAGAGTATAGCAATAAAACAGTGATTACAGACAATAAATATACGGAAAAATGTTAATTATACAAAAAAAAAACCTAAATTACATAAATGATTCTTTGTTTATTAAATTTCTAATATTTAATTTAAATTCTAAGAGGGAGAGATGAAGAGATGAAAAAATTTCACACTCAATTTAGTGTTGCCATTACAGCAATTTAATAACTATAAAAAGAAGGCTGATATGAAAGCCTACTGTACTATTTAGTATTATATAGACGATAAAAATGCCTGAATTTACTTTTACTACATTCAATTTTACACAAGATGGTTATAATGAAATGTAACTAATTGTAAAAATTATATTTTGAAAAGAGCAACCGCCGACTTTCTTACCCAGTTCTTCTCGGTAGAGTTGACGATTCAAAAGCACTTGTTTACAAGTTTACTTCGATATTTTGAGTTTTTGTTGCGATATTAAAATTGAGGATTTACATCACTAAATATGCTACTATTTTTATTCCGCTAAACTTAGTTTAACACGGTCATTATAATGGTATTACGTAAATGCCGAATCGCTTTGTTAACTTAAGCAAATAAAATAATTGTTAAATTGCGGGATGAGTCGTATCGTACTATTAGTCCGTAACATTAGTAATTACAATGATTTCCCCAAATTTTACTAAACATAAACATTCTCTAAACATTTTTTTATTAAACTTTACAAAGGGTTGTTTTACTTAAATACCTTTTAAGATAAGATTTCTTGGGTTTCAAACTTAGATTCCCTGTGCCGTATCGTGGGTAGAACAAGAGGTGGGTGGAGGCTTACATCGAAACACGAAGTTAATTATAACCAAATTCTTCTGAAGGTGATATATATTTATATTTATTATTTATTTTGTTCTTTTATTTATTTATATAAAAATTGACGTTATATTTTTAAATATTTTTTATATTAAATTAATACAACAAAAAAAAACATTTAAAAATATAAAAAAATTGTTGACCACAGGCAGCGGAGAAAGTACTCAAGCTACCGGTGGTTTTATTTATTTTATTATTATTTTTTAACCTGTTGCATAAATCATGCAGTTTACGTTGTGAGTATCCAAACTAAGCATAATTTCAAATCAATTTTTCGTAAGCGATTTTGGAAGTGTATTTATCCACTTACATCTTGTTATAGCCAAGTATGAGTACGAAATGTGGCCTACATTTCGTTCTTGAACAATGGTCGAGGTAGTCCCTGCGCCAACTCGTTAGTGACTGCTTCCAGTTGGACGAGCTTGCTCGTGTTTGCATAACTCAGAAGCTTTTGTATCATAATTCGAACGGCGACTTACTTTTGTTTGCATTCGTAGATTTCTAGTTCCGTAAACTAGTGCTATCCACGACTTTATTTCCACCAAATTAAGCTTTTGAATATCCTTAATTTTGCTATACCTATCTGTTTACCCCTGTGAAAATTAGATTTTTTATTATATGCTACCTTTTTATTATATGCTTATATGCTACCCTTATAGCTTCAATTGTGACAATTTTAATCAATATAGGTTAATTCGAACGGCGAATTACTTTTGCTTGCATTCGTAGATTTTTATTTCCGCTTTTATCGTATACTAGTGTTATACGCTACTTTATTTCCACCAAATTAAGCTTTTGAATACCCTTAATTTTGCTATACCTATCTGTTTACCCCTGTGAAAATTGAGATTTTTAATCTTATGTGCTACTCTGATGTATAAGCTTCAATTGTGATGACTTTAACCAATATAGGTTAAGTATCTCTGTATTTCTATTAGGCTTAACCAAATACCTCATTGTAGGTAACTATTATATAATATTAAAGTATTAGCAGGGTTATAACGATTCTTAATAAAGAGCTGTTTTTTGCAAAATTTTCTGAAGCCCTAATTAAAATTAACTAACTATACATTGTTTGTATATCTCAAACGGCTTACGCAGCGTTTTTGATTAACACTCCCAGGTAGCTAGTCTTTTTCAGAAATTTTCTGAGCAATTATCTTCATATTTCAACTATTTTACAACATAAAACATTACCAAAATCTACACTGCAACCTTCGTCGTAAATAAGTCTGTCTATTGGTAAACTCTTCATAATAACTGTTCTTGATCCGTTAATAATAATTGTAATTTTTGAGTTTATTGCTTAAAGATAGACACGTTTACAGACAGACAATCAGACGCAACGGGCGACTATGTTTTAATTGTTTTAAAATATGCAAGGATTTTGAACGATGCTCGGAATCACATAGGTACGTAATTGCTCACAAGCGCGTTAGTTACCGTGTAATCACCTGCATTTGGCGTATGTCCTTTCCTTGAATCGTCCGGTGCGTGGTCACGGCCGTTTGGGACACGTTTTCTAAAATTATATGTTATCATGGGCATTTATGTTGGAAAAATGAAATGTTACAAAACTTGGAAAATGTTATTTTGAATATTTAGGAAGTAACTGAGATAGTTTCTATCAACGTAATAAGCATCGACATTTGCCCATCAATCAAGCAAATCTTTTCTAATATCTGCGTACGTCGTAATGTGCTTTAAATATTGTTGCATAACATGCTCGAATGCGCGTTGTCTTGTAGTGGTGATTCTTAATTTTTTAATTCGCATGTAGAAAACGGTTTTGTATGAGTAACAAAAACAAAAAATCCGTCATATTTTATTTTATTTATTAAAGAAAGCTTACAGCTACTTACAAAAATTTAAGTCTAATGATATATTAGTTAACTTTAATGATCTCAATCTATCTATTTTAGCGTAGTGTATTACATAAAATATAGGTGAATATATAACAATCATTATTCTCCTGCCCTTAGCCCACTCTAAGCGGGGTCGCCACAGCATGTTATGAACATGTTGTCACAAGATTTAACTACGTTTTTTACGACCGGCCGCATATGTAAAGTCAACTTACCTTAGTCGTATTTTACGATACCTCGGTAAGAAAAAGGGTGGTCAATTCTACTCAACCGTATACCTAACGGTGGGTCAACTCACCTTTGTCGCCTTTTACGACACCATGAGGACGGCCTATTCTATACAACCGGATACCACAATGCTATCTTGTTTATACTCTATTTTCCACACCCCTAAGTGATACGGGCTGTCCAGCCCTAACATTTTTTTTTTTTCAGTCAATTTTTTATTTTTTTATAATATACATTAGAAATAACGTTTACCGGTTGAGCTAGTTTATTTTGTATATTAGTAAAAATGGTATTGTAGTTAGGTGTAATGTGTTATTCGCTAATGAAATAGCACGATTATTTTATTTGGCGTTTCAAAAATATATGAAAATGTTTTTATTTCCTTATTTTTGGTTCATTGGCGGCCCTACAAAATAGCTGCTTGTTGTGAATAATATACGCCATTATAACAAACATTGGGAACAATGTGTACGATCCTATAATACCACTGTGGTTATATTCATGCATACTAATTTCTATATAAACCGTAGATTGCTTATGTTTAAGTTAATATCAGGGCTTTCTGATGTATTAATAATTGTAATATGTATTTTAATCATTTCTTTTTGTCAAACAGCAATTTATAAACAATACTGATATTTACTACACATATTATAAAAGTAATAAATATTCACAAAACTATTGCGAATAATTTCCCACACATTTTTCAATATTTAGAAAGTATAGTTAAAAATACTGATTTACCCGCCGTCTGGTATCCGGCTGAGTAGAATAGACCATCCTCATTTCTAACCGAGGTCTCGTAAAAGACGACTAAGGTAAGTTGACCCGCCGTGTGGTATCCAGTTGAGTAGAATAGACCACCCTCATTCTTACCGAGGTGTCGTAAAATACGACTAAGGTGACGTCAGGCAGGCGGCCGGTCGTAAAATACATAGTAAATAAATAGCCAAATCATGTGACAGCATGTTTATAACATGTTGTGCCGGCCCCACTTAGAGTGGGATAAGGGCAGGAAGATGAAGATGATGATATTTTGCATACATAATGACTTGTACCAGACTTAACGTATAACTTAACAGTATTCTGAGTACACCTTAATCTTATTACTAAATATGTCAAAGTTTTTCTACATATATTTGAACATGGAACATTTATAGGTACCTAAAAAATAGAAATAAGTTAATAAATAATAATAATAAATAAATATATGGGACATTTACAATAAAAATAAAAATATAATATCTAATAAGAATACAATAAATTCAAAACATTTACTTAGCGGTTTAATTTTATTATTTGTGCAAAATTGTAATTAATACATTTCCTTTACTATTTATAATTAAACGACGATATTTCTCCTTAATTCGTATTCAATAAATAAAAAGCAATTTTCCCAGAGTCAACCCATTTACTCCTGTATTGCAATACAGGTGATATATAGTTTTCTATACATACGAGTAGAGTATGGAGATTATCATTAAGAGAAAATTAAGTCAAGTAATCGTTTAATTCAAGTTTATTTCGAGATCAGGTTAAACCTATCCTTTAATTATATAAATACCTCTGCCACGAGAGTCCGCTCTTCTCGTTTAATCTAACATTATATTGCACCGCTGTGCTATAAACTTACGAAATTTACATAGCGTGGATGGTATACTTGTATTAATGCAACTAGTACCTTAACATTATATATTGTAAACAGTTAAAACAATAAACTTTAACATTAGAACCAGATATGTAAATATAACTCACACTTTATTTTTTTTTCTTTTGTTCTTAATAATCTGACAATAGGACAATAAAGGTCGCGGATTCAAACCCTAAGCACCAATAAGTTTTTCTGTTAAAACTTATGTGTGTAATTGATAATTGCATTTTTTCATACCTTTTTGGGAAAGAGAAGCATCGTGAAGGAACCTGCATATCTCTAGAAAATTCTGGAGATACCCTAGAGATCCGCATTAGGTTAGCGTGGAGAGTCTTAGCTCCAACCCTCCTTTCTCAGTAACAGTTCCTTACATTTTCTTCAATAATCTTTCACTTTTCTTATATTCAATATCTTGACTTAACTCGATACTCCATTTATCAAATTGTACTATATTGTATAGTACAATTTTCTATCTATTGTATTGTAGCCTATATAGTGTATTATCTATGAAATTGTAAGTCATAACTTCCTTCAAATGTCTTAATTATTTTATTCTATTTGTCACTTCTTAAACTCCTGTCAAACTTGGATATATTTTTGTAAAATATTTGACCTAACGTAATTGTCAAGATATTATTAGCTAACTTATACGACAACTGAGTTTAGAAATGCAACCAGCGTATAACTAGTAAGCAAATTTGATCGCGTGCAGAAAATTAAATAATTTGACTGTTCAGAAACGATCATACTTCTTAGATTGTTACGACGACGACGACGAGAGAGTTACATTCACTGAACTTTCTTAAACAGGTTATGATGAATATTGTTAGTATGTACGGTCCAGGAAAACTATGACTGAATTTCTGCAAGGTCCCCAGCTTGCTGCTTAAAAAACTTAGTAACGGCCTGTGACTATCCCACTGCTGGGCGTAGGTCTTCTCTCTCCGTTTTTGGAGAGAAGGTTTAGAGCCTTCCCCAACGCTGCCCAAATGTGGATTGGGTTGCACATATTCCCGGAATTCTCTAGAGATATTCAGGTTTCCGTACGATGTTTTCATTCACCGAAAAGCGTGTGATAAATTGTAATTATCAATTACACGTTTTTTAATTTTTTTATAGACACATTTTTTAATAGAAAAAGTTCGAACTCGTGACCCCCTCTAAAGAGTCGCACAGTCTCACTTGTGGGCTATCAAGGTTCTCCATCCAAGCATATCATATCCATAATGGCAGTCTTTAGCCATATAGAAGCAATTGACAGCGCAATATGCAAAAGATGCCTGAGATACGTCATACTGCGCATGTTTTTGATATTGGGCGATAATCCCTTATTGGATGCACAACATATTTTAAACATATTGTTACATGTTTTGGCTAGTTATTTACGACCGGCCACCTGCGTGACGTCAACTTACCATTTTACGACACCTCGGCAAAAAATAATAAGGGTGCTCTATTCTACTCAGCCGGATACCACACGGCGGGTCAACTTACTTTAGTTACCTTTTACGACACCTCGGTAAGGAATGAGGGTGTTCTATTCTTTTCATCCGAATACCACACAGTGGTACTATATATATTCATATTCTTCGAAATATGAATGAATCTTTTCTAATATCATATGAAACAACTTTATCGTTAAGTCGGTTAAATCGTAAAGTGTCGTGCCATAAAACTCTTGAGGTGCCAGTTTTATGGCCGCCCAGCGTCAGTACGTGTGAAGTATGCCGCATTTCTGTAATATTCACGAATTGTGACGGTGTCATCAAATATTCTCCGCTAAAACATACTGGAATGTCGAAAGCGCTTTTGAAATTAGGACAGTGTAATAAGATCTGAGGGGTGACGCTATATATAAACCGTTATTTAGGCGCTATTTAGGTATGTTATTGCGAAAAATAAAGATGTGACGAGGTAGATAATTGGCAATCAGAGTATTTACGTGTTGTTTGGCAAGAAAATATTTAGTTCCACTAATATTATAAATGCGAAAGTTTACGGAGTGTGAGTGGATGTATGTTTGATACTGTTTCATTTAGAAACTATCGGACGGATTTGGATGAAACTTTACAGTTATATAGGTTATACAGCGGGATAACATGTAGGCTACAATTTGTAATGATTTTATGGCTAAACCTTTGGAGTTACACAAAGATGATGTACCGTAGGATTGTTAGTCTTGAATAGTTCTATATAAAAGTCTGCGAAAGTATGTATCTACCTTTTAGGCACTATGACCAAAATTGTGAACCATAAATTTAATTAAATTAGATACTATTTTAAAATGCACATTTTAGTATATGAAAAATATATTTATTTAAAATAAGCTGCCATGAAACTTGACGTGGCAGACCAAATTCCGAGCGAGCGAAGCGGCGGGCGAAAGCTCGCGTTTTTTATACAGACTCCACCATTCTAATAATACAATTCTTCCGATCAAAAATAGTTCATTTTCATAGAATCGTCGATATATTTTTGTGGTTCCGGCCTATCCCACTATGGGTATAATCCTCTGGACTATCACAGTTTGTAATGCTTATTTCTACTAAAAAAAACACTTTATAGAGCAGTTGAAAAGAATGTTTGTAAACATCATCACTACATATTATAAAACAAAGTCGCATTCTTTGTTTGTCCATATATCCCTATGTATGCATAAAACTTTAAAACTACGCAACCGATTTTGATGTGGTTTTTTTAAATCTATCTATTTAAAAAAACCACATCAAAATTCATTCAAGAGGAAGGAGAAGGAGTGATTCAAGAGGAAGGTTTGTATGTATAATAACATTCAATACGAAGTAGAGAAATACTGTAATTTTAGAGGTTTCTATAAATAATTACATTTTTTTCCGCTTACATTGCAAACGCAGGCTAAACCCTACGAGATTTATCAAAATGATGTACTAAGTATTTGTACACCTTGAAAAGGTCTACAGAAAAGTCCGCGATGGTGTATGTCTATCACTTATGGATAACCCACAATAGCATTTTTGTCATTTACTTTTTACGAAAAATAATGCCATATTTTTGAAGCAATTTTTATACAATACAGCATTAATCCTTATCCAATTAAGTACCTTATTAATTAAATTACCTTAAATAAATAGTTGATTTAATATAGATCAATATGGCCGTTTACAGTATGTAATTTAAGCGAACATTTTCGGAGATATTACAGATTTAAAATACCGTGAGGACGCCGCGCTTCGCCCTATAGCACTTCGAATATAGCAGCTATATATCGCTCTTTCAAGAGTTTGTTTAACGACAAGGAAGCTGTGAATGTTGTATACAAAGACATTCTGTAATTAATTGTAAAAATAAAATACATAGGGAAAATGTAAAAGTAAATATGTAAAAATCTGCTATATGAATATTCCAAATATAGCAGGAAATCTTCTGGGTATAGGGAAAGGAAATTGTTTTTCTCCAAATTTAACGCTTGCGGGCCACGGGCAGTAATGAATAAATCAAACTACTGGATCGATTTTAATCATTTTTTTTACTCTGACTGACATGGGATATACATTTTATACCCGTGCGAAGCAGGGGCAGGCCGCTAGTACTTTATAAATAAGCTTTAGCACAAATGAAAAACCGACGCACCTACTAATATTTAATATACGAGGATAGCTGTTTAAAAAGATGTTCCTTGGTTCCATCAAATTCGAATAAATCACAGTTGGTTTAACACCGATCCTGGCGCGACATGAAAATATTCAGTGACTTCGAAAGGCTACAAAGGCCAGCTGGCGAGGTCGAAACAAGACGACCGAAGGGTCCTTAAAATATCTTCAAGGCACGAAAACTTCAACTACGGTTGGATAGACAATATGTTTATTTTTAATCAGAGGTTATGAAATGTTATAGATAATTTTAACTATAAATAAATAAAGTTAATAAATCGTAATTGTAAGTAGGTAAACAAATAGAATCAGAAAAGTTATGTTAGAAATATTTTGCTATAATCTGCGTTTACAAACGCGAATTATAGCAAAATAATTATATCATTACTTTGTACTGAATTCCGTAACGCCTACTTCCATAAATTAGTATTTCATTTATACTTAGAAGTTGACCAACAGGTCTGGAAAGATACTTTTTTTTATTATATTGTATGAAGCGAATTGGAGAACAATGTATTTAGCAATATTTAATATAATATGAGAATGAGGCGGACATTTGTCCATATTAACCGCAGTACTCTAGCTTTTAATGCAACAATGTTGTAAAAATGACCATTTGACCATGAAAATTAAGACTTCAATTTAAAACTCATACGGAGCAAAGTCATACAAGTGTCACTCGCCTACATCAAAGTGTACATCAAAGAGTCTGCTTAAATATGTTAAGTATATTATTTGTCTTTAAGGGTATCCAGTATATAAATTTAAGTATGAAAATCATTTTATATCAAAAGTAATAATAAAATTATTTAGCTATAATCCGCGATGAAGTAAAATAGAAAGTATATATAATGCTAAATGTAGAGTGGACAATTCGTTTTCATACCTGATACAAGCAGGATTCGTAAAAATACCTGCACAAACCTCCACCACCGCCACCACAATACACAAGCACTAGATACGTTCACTATCACAAACACAACAATAGTTTCGCCCCGCAACCGAAGCATCATCAGGAGTTAGACTCCACGGCAAAATCGCAAAGACATAAAAATAATTTTATATCGTCAAGTAAAAAACAATATTTAAGGGTTGTTAGGAGAAACGCATCGTTGGTAAATTGAACCAAGAATTACTTGCTAAGAATTACGTACGTAATTCTTAGCAACATTCAGCATTAACTAACAATTAATCTACGTGTAATATAAACATAACAGTTTTTCTTTATGTTAGAAACTAAAAAGCAGGCCATCTGAGTAAATATTTAAATTCAAGTAATGGGTTATGTTTAACAGGAACTCAGTTGTAGTGATCCATAAAATTGAGTAATTTGCCGCGCCCTCCTGGGACGACCCGGCTTAATGAGGAAATGTTGCCGATTCCGGACATAATCAGAATATAGTAGCACTAAGCGGCGTAAACATTGTTCAAACACTTTAATCTGAATAATCTAAATTTATTATTGATCGTATCTTCAATATTTAAATGAGTTAATATTGTATGTATATATATTTATATTTTCGGAATCTCGGAAACGGCTCCAATGATTTTCCTGAAATTCAGCTTGTAGGGGGTTTTGGACACTTACACACACGGTCTTCTATCCCCAAAGTAAGAAAATTAATATTTGTGTTATGGGTAACAGACAACTGGTAAATATATACTTATATAATTTTTAAATACATACTTAAATACAAATATACACCCAGACTCGAAGACCAACATTTATATTTCATTTTATATTTCATCAATTCATTTATAGAAAATGTTGGCCCTCGGCGGGAATTGAACCCGCGACCCGCCTAGCAGGATCACTACCCACTGCGTCAACGGGCTAATCAAGTAAAATCTTCGCAATAAAGAAAATAATGAGTTATCCTCAATACAAATCTCACTAAAACTCAGAAATTTCTATTGATCGTTTGAAACGTTTTTTGGTCAAGTATTTTTTATATAGTATTCCTTCAGAACTCGTAACTCTGGTTTTATTATGTTTAGAATTCCCATTTTGATCGAACTCAGTTTCTATTTCTACAATCATGCATATTACTCTATTCTGAATGCCTGAATGGTACAATAAACGTCAATTAACAATGAACACAGTTGTTAATGAAACGTATAAATTAGAGATAGATTCGTGACCATGCGTCCAGCACACCGTGAATAGAGAAAGTCAGAGACAAATAATAACATTATTGTATTTATAGTTTTCGTTTTCTTTGAATGGGATAATGACAACAGTGAAAGTGGTGAAGTTTCAATATATTTTGTAATACAACCAATTTCAGTGTGCAAGAGGACATTTTTAAATAGCAACTCAATAATTGCGATTAAAATGTTGAAGATGCGGTAGAGTAGTTATTTTGAAATTTATGTGATTTTGAACATCATCGTCCTACCTTTATCCCACTCTAAGTGGGGTCGGCATACCATATTGTCACATGATTTAGTTACGTATTTTACGACCGGCCACCTGCCTGACGTCAACTTACCTCACTCGTATTTTACGACGAATTCGTTAACATACCACCAAGACGAATTAGTAAACATTTTTAAAGTTATTAACTTATGTACGAGTATTTTATAGAATTAGGCGTTACTTTGCGGAGATCCATAATACAAAAGTAATGGATGTATCATTTTGCTATAATCCGCGACAAAAGAAAGTATTTGTAATGCTAAATGTACAAAATCACAAAGCTTTGCGATTTTATCGTGGACTCTATTTTCTAATTTCTTCGGTTACGGGGCGAAACGATTGTGGTAGTGAATGTGTGCAGTGACTGTGCATTGTTGTGTTATTAGTGGTGGGTAGTGCATGAGTTTTTACAAATTCTGCATATATCAGGTATGAGGACGGATAGTGCACTCTACAATTAACATTACATATAATTTCTTTCATCGCGGATTATAGCAATAAAATATTTTCATTCCTTTTGTATCATGTACGAGTACTAACACTGTATGTACTGAAAATTCTATTTTTAAACGCAGTGTTAACAGTAATAAAATTCAATAAAATTTAAAGAATTCCCGCTGAGCCCAGCTACGTTGCAATATTATAATTTTCCCGAGGAGTCATAAAATTTTTATTACTTCGCTCAAATTCCGGTGAAGTTGAAAGTAGCGAAAACGGGGAGGAATACCGAAGTGTCGCAGACTAGTGTTATGTAGATTATAAACGCAGTGAAATGTAATTACTGCTGACGGTTTAAATATTATGAACGCGTCAAGAGGAGTCGCTCGAGTTTTCGGGCCGTGCCCCATACGTATACAAATGGATATACCGTTTACGGTGTAATACGTTTAGGAAGGAAAAACTAAAATAGCAGCATAACCGTTTTTTTGGTAATCTATGATAAGCTGTACTAAACCCGTTTTTTTCCCGCGGCTATAAAAAGGTATAGGTATATATAGGTAGCTATGTAGTAACGCTATACTTCAAATTGCTGATCTTGTCTATTCTTGGTTCCGTTTTATATTAAAACTAGCGGCCTGCCCATGCTTCGCACGGGTATAAAATATATATCCCATGTCACTCAGTGTAAAAAAATGATTAAAATCGATCCAGTAGTTGTGATTTATTCATTACTGCCCGTGGCCCGCAAGCGTTAAATTTGGAGAAAAACAATTTCCTCTCCCTATACCAAGACGATTTCCTGCTATCTTTGGAATATCTAAACTCATATAGTACATTTTTACTTATTTACTTTTACATTTTACCTATGTATTTTATTTTTACAATTAATTACAGAATGTCTTTAAACAAACTCTTAAAAGATTCGAAGTGCTATAGGGTGAAGCGCGGCGTCCTCACGGCATTTTAAATCTGTAATATCTCGGAAAATGTTCACTTAAATTACATACTGTAAACGGCCATATTGACCTATATTAAATCAACAATTTATTTAAGGTACTTAATTGCATAAGGATTAATGTTGTATTGTATAAAAATTGCTTTGAACATAAGGCATTATTTTTCGTAAAAAGTATATGACAAAAAATGCTTTTGTGGGTTATCCATAAGAGATAGACATATACCATCGCGGACTTTTCTGTAGATCTTTTCAAGGCGTACAAATACTTAGTACATCATTTTGATAAACCTCGTAGGGTTTAGCCTGCGTTTGCAATGTAAGCGGACAAAAATGTAATTATTTACAGAAACCTCAAAAATTACAGTATTTCTCTACTCCGTATTGAATGTTATTATACGTACAAACCTTCCTTTTGAATCACTCTATCTATTAAAAAAAACCGCATAAAAATCGGTTGCGTAGTTTTAAAGTTTTATGCGTACATACGGAAATATGGACTTTGTTTTATAATATGTAGTGATTCAAAATATTTTTTATTCAAATAAACTTATAAGCAAGTGCTCTTGAATCAACTCTACTGCTGGTTAGGAAAGCTGTTCCTACCGAGAAACCCCATAAAACAATTAAAGAAACGTAAACACTATTGTAAATGATCTGTGTTTGAAAAGTCTGAAAGATCTGTGTCTGTGTCAAAACTGTCAGTCTGTATGTGATTAATAATCTCAAAATCTACTCAACGGATTTTTCTACGGTTTTTACTAAGAGATAGTGCAATTATTGAGGAAGGTTAAAATTAATACATACATCAGGATTTCTGCGGGGTCGGGATTTAAGCAGGAAAAACTATGAGACATTGACTTCAATGGGGGTAAAGCAGCAGGGACAGCTAGTTGCATATAAATCCCATATCTATAAATAACACACAACAAAACATACATGCGGTGCAAAGGTTATGTCACAAGTAAAATACTTAGCTAGATACATCTATGGTAAATGTAAATCAGATTTTCTTAGTTTTTACCTTACCTCGTGATTGCAAAATTTATTTATGACAAGTAGATTCAACTTACTATAGTCTTTTTCTGACACCTCGGCTAGAAATAAGGGTGTTCAATTGTCAGATTGTCTGATATTAAAGAATTTAAATATATAAAAACACTAATTTCAAATGTTGAAATAATACGCAGATATACTGCTTGTAAAACTTTATTGCCTTTCCATTTGAAACCAGACCAATAAAGCCGCAACAAGTTATCAAGATATTATCGCTTCTTTTAATTCTTTGAGCTCCTTAGCGTGTATCCATTTGATACCCGTCGCAGAAGCGGCACTGGGCGGCCTTGTTATTATTCTAAATGTCAAATAAGATGCTGTTTAATATCTGATAAATTTCTTTGTACATTAGATCACTTGATAGAAACCTTTATTGCGAAAGAAGTACGAAAAAGATTAATAGAATAATGACGTAGATAAGATTGTAAAAACGAGACTTAAATGTATATATACTATAGCAGGTATTGCATAGAATAAAAGAGGTATTAAAACCTTTAGCCTACGTTTCTCGAAAGTAAGCATTTACTAAATTTACCTATCAATTTCAAATCACTACTTATTATAAAGCAAAGTCCACAGTCTTTATGTATCTTCTATCTGTTCGCATTAAAATGAAAATACTACTGAACGGGTTTTTATGCGGTTTCCACAAATAGACGGAGGAGGTTAACATAAGAATTTGTCAAGGTTTTGGGTAATCGTGTGCTGAATCGATAGCTAAAGACATTCTTTTTATACGGGATTCGTAAACCTCAATAAATCCTATATATCCTAAAGATGAATTAAAAATATTTCTTACTCGACTCTCTTTCCAAGAAGATTCTCCAGTCTCGGCCTAACATAAGGCCAGGGACCTTGATTCTTATGTTCCTCTTGACAAAACGCTACTCGGGCTTTGTCATACCGACAAAACTCTTTGAGCACGATATCATAGGGAAATGGGTACAGTTGTTCGATTCGACACATTGCGATTTTGTCTTCCATCTTTTTCTCCTTTCGAAGTTCATCGATAGTGATAGCCACTTTTCCAGAGCAGAAAATTAGTTTTTTCACTTCCTTTGGCTTCTTGCATGCTGGACCGCTTTCTCGTATGGCCCTTATGTACAATTTTTTTTATCTAATGTTATTTTTTAATGGTTATTATTATTAAACGAAGCTATCCTAAATCATTAGATTATATAATATTATTTTCTAGAATCTGGCATTTCATTTATTTGAAATTCATAGTCTAGAAAAGTTCTAATATGAGCATAAATTATACAAAAATAAAGTAAGATAATATTTATCTTTCTTTTTGTCACGAGTTCGAAACTCGGGGATGCACCAATAAGTTTTCTTATTAAAACTTATGTGTCTAAGTGATAATTGCAATTTATCACACGGTTTTCGGTGAGGAAACCTGCATATCGCTAGAGAAATCTGGCAATATGCGTAACCTAACAATCCGCAATGGAGCAACGTGGTAGATCTTTGTCTCCATTTCTGAGGAGAGGAGGCCTATGCCTAGTAGTGGGATTGTAACAGGCCGTAACTTTACATTTTTATCATTCTTTTTTTAGTAAAGCTTGCTCTTAGTATTTACTTCGAGTAGGTTATATTAATTGTGAGTCACGTAGACATTCTTATAAATAAACATAGTGTGAAGTAAAAAGGGTAACATTTGTAATTAATTTCTACGTATTAACTAACACACATTTGCTACTTCTAATAAGCATCTTGTGATAATGGAAATCTCACCTCTGGAAACTTGTGCCAATTAGAAAGTCCTTGAAAGGGGACGTATAGTAAGGATGCTTGAGTCCAACTTTCGGTGTCATTAGTATGATCGGCTTACGGAACGGCAACGCAATTTGCCGTCGCATTAAATGAAAATAGTTGGCCGGAGTTGTTACGTTACAAACTATCCAGTTGGCGCTTCTAAGTTGTTTCACTAGTATATAATATACAATTAGTACCTGTATCTAAATGTTCGATCAAAAAATATTACGCTCATCCATCAACAGACGTGTACAACATTAAACATTCACAATACAAACATAAGTGATGCCTAGCACTGATGCTCGGAGTTTGTATATAAATTATTTTAATTACACGTTCTGTGAGTTAGACGACAATCTATCATTAGATACAACGTAGGCTTTGTAGGTGTCAATATTATTTTTACTACTAGTGTATTGATTTAACACGAACGCAACAATAATGAAAGGGACAAAAATTACGGACTTAACTAATTTATTTATTTTTTCCTTTATTTAATTCCTGAATAGTACTCCTGAAGACGACTAATAACTTAGTTTAGATATCCCCACTTCAGTTAATGTCGCTTGCGTCGAACTATTTAAAATAAGAATGTTACGAACCTTCGACTGCGATTCCGGAAGGTTGGAACCTACGCTAAAATTTACAATTCCGATTCCGACTTTGGCTCCGATTTAATACTTTTAGTTACTTAGAGTAATTCATTCAAGTCTACAGTTAAAAAGGACGCAAGAAGTAGACTAACAATTGAGTAAGCTATAATTTTACCCCACATATCTTTGTCATCGAGGTCCGGAATTTTGTCTTCGTCGTCATCAGCTTGTTGGAGATAACGCTCGACGCGTCCAGACGAATGTTCTGGACCCTTGAAAATGGACCGCTCATTTTGTACAAAAACACATTTAAAGATGTTTTTTTTGCTTTATATTTTAAATGGGTATACACAAAATTACACTCACGAGTAGAGAACATTTCGATCCGACACATAGACAATATAAATATGAGTTCTAAAAGAATTCTAGTTTATTTATGTATAATTTGAGGTTGCTGGAAAATAAACGAAAGTTGCGCCTAAATTTGCATTACAAGATTCATGGTTTTCTGTTCTATTATGATATTTAATAAAAAGTAATTCTGAAAGGTAAACTAATAAGAAACTAACCGCTCCATCAATACCATGTGGAAGTTGTATCACGAGACCGGATTGGCAAATCCATTTACTCTCCCCGTTGACGATGAACGTGTCAAATACTGGTTGCGCTTCGTCGGCAAAGTCACCATACTGGGCCTCCCAGATTGTAAGCAAATGTGGGCTTGAATACGAATAGCCAACCTCAAATCCCAGGATACCTGATTTAAAATATCATAAGATCATGTTCATTACGCGAAACAGGTTATTATCATGGGTAGTAAACAAGTAGCTACTTGTTTTAACATATTAACCAAAACCTTTAAAATGTAATAAGAACGAGAGATAAAACATACTCAGTCCTAAACTGAATTTGAACAACATGTTGTTAAATCCAATGAAAAAAATATATATGTATGTCCTATATTTTAGTTTTGGCTTTGGTTCTGATAAACTAATTAGATTTAGAAAACTCTAATAACATTCGTTTTATACAATGTTGTATATGTGTATTTCATCGTTACGAGAGAAAAAAATAGACAAAACTGATAAACCACAGAGTATCTCGCTGACAATTCTCAGTATATTCGATATTTGAAAACAGTAATATATTCAATACTATCTATCTTATCGTATGTTTGTGTTCGTCATTTGTCTTCCATGTATTGATTAAGTTCATTAAAGTAATGCATTTAGACAAGATACTAACAGACTCGTAGATTGTTCATCTAAAATTTACTGTTACTACGACCTAAAATAAACTTTAATTGAAAATAATAATAATTCGATATAAACAGCAGGTTCGTCTCTAATTGCTTGTAATTTCCAGTCGGCCTGACTATAATTACTCGCATAAGGTTCAAATTCGTCAGACACCTCTTGATGTCCGCCATGTTTAGGATGTAAATCCTATCTAGATTGTCCCAAATAGCTATTCATTGACACGTGACGGCGAAAAATTAGCGTTAAGTTTCATTGCCAAATTTAACATAATAATAGTTGTTTCTAAGTTAATTTACCTTACAGTATTTATTGGTATTACTAACAAAACAAAATGTATTTTAATTTGAAATCCTTAACTAAGAAGGGCTATTCGATTTCAAGTTGCAAAAAATATTTTTAGCTTTGCAGTTGCACGTGCATAAAAACAGGAACCTACATTGGCCACTAAATTCTTATTTAATTTTGAGTTAGATACACTTCTGCTATGAACATGAACAGCATATTTTCTGTATATTCTGAATATTTTCGTAAATAAGGGAATCGCCACGAAAAATTTGAAAATTTCAAATTGTTTGCTTTTAGTGGTCACCTTACAGTTTGGAATTTTAATTTAAAAATAAATGTCCAATTTAATTAATAATAATATTTGCATTTGTTACAGGTAAAATAAACACTCACCAAATTCACACAAGGAACTGTTATAGAGGCTGTATTTCGCTTGATCTGGGTATAAAGTATCCAATACTCGGTAAGTTGCTCCATCAACACCTTGATGGTGATAAACGTGATGTCTGCAAAAAATAAGTGTCCTAAAATAGCTTCTTGCAATAATATCCAATATTATATATTATTTCCAATTTTATCTTTAACTTTGGTGTGATTCAGAATGATCTAACCAATGTTACATCAGGCTATGCTTTTTGTCAATATGTTCAGATTTTTTTTTTAAGAACCACCAAAAGGAAGTACTTAATTGACGTTGCGATCTAGCCAAAAAGCTTATAAGCTACTTAAAGATAACCTAAACTTATAAATTAACTTATATCTAAGAATAGGTCCAGTAACTTATCTTAGTCTTTCGTGATATATGGCTTGTTAACTATTCACATGTAATTAATACTTTAATATTTGTATAGTATTTTAATCAAAGTTTATAAATATTCTAACCTTCCTAAATTCATATGCGATTGAACGATATCGGGAAAAAATCTAATCAAAGAGTATTTTGTAACATTTCAAAATTCAGGTCAGGTCAGGTTTTATAGTGCTAAACCAAAGTTACAAGTTAAAAAAGAAAACAAGCTTTGTCCTGCAACGGAAATTGGAGCCTTTTGAGTTAAACCTAGAACAGTTAGGCTATTGTGGTTCAAATTGTGAATCAGGGTCAGTCGTCCGATACAAGGGAAGTCGGTCCCCGGTCGATTAGTTCGAACTGCGGCGAAGTGATCAATTTATCGAGAGGAATAAAAGTGCCCCACTTTGATGCAGACCTTTGTGCTAACAAAACGAACATCTGACTGAATGTCTTTTTGCGCTACGAAAGCTACCGGTAAAATTACTCGTCGCTAAACAGGTTGTAACCCAGATATTTGCAATAAAGAGATTTCAATTATTGTAAAAAAGTGATGATATGTACTTTATTTGTACGTATAATACACCGGCAATATCAATTCAGATTCTTTTATCATAGTTTTTGTAAGCTTTATTGAAAGAGATTTTTATATGAATTTTCAACCAACTTATCCCTAAGACAGAGATCTCTGTCAGCTAACCTACGAAGTGAGACAATTATTATAGTTACGTTAATTTTAGTTACGTTACTAGAAATTATTGTATCACTTGAAAATGACAGTACTCGTCTATAACAAGAAAAGCATCGCTTTTTACAAAAAAATCGTTGACACGTTATTTGATATTCACAAGTTTTTTTGTCGTTTTTAGTGTATTGCAAATAGAAATAATGTTATAAGTAAATAAATCGTTCAGAAATAAAGTTGATAACCTATGTGCCATAGTTCCTCTTTCGACGTCTTCGCCAGTGAGCCGAATATGTATCTTATCCCTTAAAAGCGATCCATATGCTAACGCTTCTCCCATTGCCCAATCTGCCAAACCATCCTTCACCTAATATAAAAATAAAATGACTATGCTTAATTTAAACATTTCTTAGTAAAATATTTATACTTCATAAAACAACAACATAAGAACAATGATAAACTTTGTTAAATTAAATCTTATACTTGTACAACATTTAAATTGTTACATTATTTGAATTTCAATTTTTATTTTTCTATTACATCTCGAATTTATGACTCCCAGAAAACGACATACCATTTTTTCGCGCTTGTCTAATATTCTGTTGATGCCTTTATGAATTTCGAAAGCCCACGGCTCTGGTGGCTTACAAAAATGACGTGATATTGTTGCAATCGTGGATTCAGAAATACCAGTTTCTTGAACCTAAAATTCAAAACTTTCAAATTAAATAATTCGCCAAAGTTAAATATATATATCAATTCAAAAATTTAGATATATTGTAGTTAAGTAGTATATTGAAGTTTAAACGACATTAAAAGTTAAATACTCAGAGGACCTTTTTAGGGTCAACAGCTTCGAAAAAACCAGTCCACGGAGTATCAACCCAATCCATTATGCTCAGTTTCGTAATTTTCTTGGCAAGTTCGAAGTGCTTATTTAATGTATCTGTATATTCTTTTTCCCATTGCTTGATGTCAGCCTCGGTTATCACGCCTTCTGCTTTAAGCTTTTCTTCGTAAATACGATCAACTAGAAGAAATATTAAATTCATAGATTTTATCTTTTATTTATTAGAAATTTAAATAATCTGTTTAACTTACAGTATGTCTAAGTTAGATGCTGACCAAAATATTGCAGAAAATAATATTACTAAAATTAAGAAAATTCAAACTAATACTAATAAACCATATTTATGTCATGAAATCTCTATTTACCGGTCTTCATGGACCTTATCTTCTTGTACATAAAGGGTTGTGTGAACATCGGTTCGTCTTCCTCACTATGGCCGAAGCGTCGGTAGCATACCAAATCTATGACGACATCTTTTTTGAACTTGCAGCGATACTCTATCGCGATTCGCGCTACATGGGCCACTGCTTCGGCGTCATCTCCATTTACATGAAGAATTGGTGCATCGAATGCTTTAGCTACATCTGGATATAAACAAAAAATAAAGTTAAAGCCCAAATTCTATCTTATTATATATAATTCTTGGAACGAACATATACACTTCTTTTGAATGTATTTATTAAGTTACGCAACTATTTAAATGTATTAATTACTAGAAATATCCCGCGATTTCACCCGCGTATGTATCGATCTAATGGCAATGGAAAGTCTACTAAGTCGGAGTATTGATTTATTTTTGTTAAATATATCATCAATAGTTTCCTCAGCGCATTCGATGACAGATTTTTATGACAAATTTTTTACACCTTATTACATTTTTATTACGGATCCCTATTTTTTTTAATGTAATATAGCCTATGTTGTAATGGTACAGCTTTCGAAGTGTGAAAGAATGTTTGAAATCGGTTCAGTAGTTTTTGTGTGAAAACATTACAAACATACAAACAAATTTTTCCTCTTTATAATATTAGTATAGAAATATAAGTTGTGTTTGTGTTGAGGAGTCTATTTTTGGTTCATACCCAACTTGCTTACCTTTAAAAGTGGTTAGTTTGTCTAAGTAATGTAAACACCGCGTAAAGGCACGAAATAAATGATATCTGGTTCCAAATATTATGGTTTAATATATCTGTATTTGACATAAAAGAACAAACTGCTTTTGCTAGAAAATTTGATACGGCTAGAATTTTTACTCATCTCGAATTGAATGTAAATATTCTAGAATACGAGTATATATAATTTAAAAAGTTACCAGAACAATAGGGGACGCTCCTGCTAAATCTAGGGTCAGTGGTGTACCCGATCTGGTTATTACACACAATATGTATGGACCCGTGTGTGGTAAAGTAGGTTAGGTTGCCGAGCTGCATCGTCTCGTAAACCACACCCTGGCCGGAGAATGCAGCATCTCCGTGCATTACAATTGCCATTACCTAAGATATATTTGCAACCTACTATAACTTCAACTAATTAAAATAAGATTAGTGTTATTATTTTATATGCGAACGCACAAAATTTTGTTGTAGTTCTTATATAAAAGTTTTGATATATATTTAGACATATTTAGAAAGGCTTTGAATCTTGAAATAATAATATCATCGCTGATTCGGAATATTCATTCCACTGATTATACGGAAGCATTGGCAGAAAATTGTTGTTCCTTTGTTTATTCTATATTTTAATAGCTCCTTTTAAAATAACTTTGCTTAATCTTAGCATAGCACTTGATCTCTAATACTCGATGGAATCCAATTCACATATTTCTAAATTAATTTATGCAACAACCAGACAAGGAATAATGGTGTCAATTTTTTTAAATTTCCTAAATCCACAAATATTACACCGTACTTTTTAAGGTATATAGGTATAAAGAAAATGTGATTATTTGTGCTTCCATTATGAACGCTACTTTTTTTTAATTAGATCACAGTAATCGGGAATAGAGCGCGCTATTCAACTTTTATCTTTTATGCTTATATATCACCACCAGTAACATTATATAAGAAATTATAATATACTCGAAAGCTGCTATGTGTGCTATGGTCTGCTTTATTAAAAAATAGATTATTACCTTGTCTCCGTTACTGTCACCTTTCCAATGTTGTTCAGCGCGGGCCTTACCAACTACTACTGGTGAAACCACCTCCAAATGTGATGGATTGCAACTCATCGAAACCTTGATATATTTGTTGGTCCTTCGAATGAACCGATGTATGAACGTGCCAAGATGATATTTTATGTCTCCTGAACCCTACACATCAAAAACTATTTCAGAATATTCCAAGTAAGAATTTTACGTTACAAGTTCCAGTTTGCCACACGTGTTCAAAGACAAAGTCAACTAAATGGTGGGGGGTTTAACTCGTTACTATATAAATTTGCTTACCTGGGTGATGTTTCGCTTTGCGATTTTGTCGTGGAGTCTATCTCCTGACGATGCTTCGGTTACGGGACGAAACAATTGTTGAGATTGTGGTGGTGAATGTGTGCAGTGCTTGTGTATTGTTATGTTATCGGTATCGGGTAGTGTATGAGTTCTTACAAATTCTGCATGTATCAGGTATGAGAACGAATAGTACACTCTACATTTAGCTTTACATATATTTTCTTTTATCGCGGATTATAGCAAAATAATATTCTCATTAGTTTTGTAAGAATATTCCAAAAAGTTTTTTAAGTGAATGTTAAATATTTACCGGTTCAATGGGTTCCATTGGTTTAAATTGAGCAAATATATCCGTCAACTGTTTACGACAGACATTTACTAACATATTCAATCGCCCTGAAAATTCATCGGTACTGTTAGAGAAAATAACATTAAATTTTCACAAGCTTATATATTCAAATTCAAAGTGGTCTTTTAAGATTTAGGAATAGGATTATGTAATAAACTTAGTTATGTCTAAATTTCAAGTTTGAGAAAATAGATTTTAAGAAAATGAAACTATGAAAATAGATTTAACAGAATAATGAAAATTTAATACAATAGCTTGCAAAGCTAATAATAAAATTATTTTGCTATAATCTGCGAAGAAGTAATATAGAAAATATATAGAACGCTAAATGTAGAGTGGACAATCGGTTATCATGCCTGATACATGCAGGATTCGTAAAAACACATGCACAAACCTCCACCACCGCCACCACAATACACAAGCACTATATACGTTCACTATCACAAACTCAACAATCGTTTCGCCCCGCAAAACGTTTCGCAATGCAAACGCAAATCGTTTCGCCCCGTTTCGGTTGCGGGGTGCGATTTGCGTTTGCGTTTTGCGTTTTCTATTTTACTTCTTCGCGGATTATAGCAAAATAATTTTACTATTACTTTTGTATTATGGATCTCCGCAAAGTAACGCCTAATTCTATAAATTATTTACAATAGCTTGCCTTTTATCCGTCTAATTCGATATAGTAACAAGAATGAAGTTACTTAATTTACTTTTTTTAGCATTATAGCCTCACCCCTGTGTTGCATCGCCATAACAATAGACTCGACGCCAAGTTTCGTGCTTGTATCTACAATTTCTTCCAACATTGCTATCATGCTCTCACCGCCTTCTAAACCGAATCGTTTCTCTGCCGGCCATTTGGTTGCAAAATATTTTTCTAAGCTGTAAAATTAATAACGATTAACATTTTAGTTAATATTTTGATATATTGATATTTTAGCTGAATTTGCCTCCTTTTTCTTTCCTTCCTTTTTCGTTGATGTTTATGTTGTCCTAGATAAAAATGGTATATGCGATGATGCATACTTATTTAGATGATGGTATTCCATACATTTTTTTTTTCAGATAAAATAAAGTTGTATAAAAATTATAGTAATCTGTATTAATATTATGAATCCACCGTGTGGTATCCGGCTGAGAAGAATAAACCACCCTCATTTCTTACCGAGGTGTCGTAAAATTCGACGAAGGTACTCGTAAGTTGACGTCAGGCAAGCAGCTGGTCGTAAAATAACTAACCAATGTAACAAGTTTAATCTCATGCTGACCCCACTTAGAGTGGGATAAAGGCAGGAGAATGATGGTCATTAAGGAGAATAATATTTTTCACGGCGAAATGAATTGACCTATGTAAAAAAAGCAGAGCAATAGCTTCATTACATTTTTGACACATGGGTTTTATATTATTTGCCTAATACTAAGATCTAAAAAAAACCAAATCGCGGTTAGAAACTATTATATACAACATAACAATATGCCAGCCATACCAGCTATATTTAGCAAATTAAAAAAGTCAGGTATCTGAAATTTTGCATAATTATCATTGTACCTTACAATTAATATTAAATTGGTGAGCGTGTTTTATGAAACGAATTAAGCTTAGAGAACAATTTTTTCCCAGGAGGGCTTTTACTTTTCTTGAAATATTAATGGCTTACGTTATTTGAACTTTTTGATTTATTACGTTGCTCACAAATCCACTTTTACTTTGAAGATTTAGGTTCCATTTATAGTCCATAATTTTAAGTTATAGTGGATATAAATCTCTCGGCTTTTATTTTATCACAATCTGTTACATTTTAAGTGAATTTTTATTACGTACAATTTATTCAGTTAATTATTATAAATTATGTTTCTCGATTGACTCCATTTTATTGTAATTTAAATTGAATTTTAGAAGAGGTTTAAGCCCAAATCAAAAACTTTTTCAATTTCATTAATGACCTATTACTGGTATTCGACTGGCAAACAATATGTGGTCACTCCGAATAAAGTTATATTTTTATAGTCATGGCTCAACTATTGTCCCCATGTTGTTTGTGTGACTTTTCCACATAAATAAAACATTAAATTATTCATAGAAGCATGGAATTCCGCAAAGTGACGCTATTTGCGGAATTCCATAGTACGGAATTTATGATAGAATAACTTGCTATAATCCGCGTTTGTTAAGATAATCTATGTAATGCTAAGTAGGCAACGCAAGTAGGAAGCAGGCAACGTTTAACCTCCAACAGTACACCACACAAGCAATACACACACTCACTACGACTATCTCCACAATCGCTTCGCCCCATAACCGAAGCATCATCAGGAAGATAGGGTCCACGATCGTTATGCATGCATTAAGATTCAAGATCATAACAAACGCGAAATATAGGAAAATAATTATATCATAACTTCTTTAACATTGTTATCACATTGTAACAGTCTCATCCCTACATTCGAGTTTTAAAAATAAATAATTATTAAAATTTCAATATTTTAGAAAAATCTATAAGTATAAAAATAAATGTTTGTTTGTCACGCAGTAATGTTTTTTCGCATCTATAATTGATGCTCTATTCATATAACATCAAATCCAGAAAAGTCAAATTTTCTTCATATTGACCGAATGTCACGTTATCCGCCGTACTACAGTATGGAGAGAGCGGGCGGAGCGCAGAGCGCTGAAGTGATCTGTTAGGTCGCTTATGAAATGTTGTTATAATGATATTATAGATGTGTACTGGGGCGATACATGATATTAGTTGAGTTTTAACTCGAATATTTTTAATAATAATTAATAATAAATACACATCTAGGCCCGCTCTCGTATAATGGTTCAAGATGCAAGATCGTGCCGATCTTTGGAAAGGCTGTGAATGTGACTTGACCATTAAGAGTGTAGCGATGGTTACATCGCTTAGCTCACCTCGAACGATTAAAGTGTCAGAATGATACTTGGTAAAGGCAACTTTGCTGAGTAGTGGTTGGCACTCTACCGAACATGCTCTGGCGGGTACTGGTGGGAGACTTGAGGTTTAGGCCGGCAGTGATTTCGGTCATTGCTGTGTGCCTGGCCCAAAAGGCTACACTAGGCTGCATCTTAGTAGGGCTGGGTCTAGGCCCGTAGTTAACTTCGGTTGCTGCGGCGTGCCTTTATTCGGCTTTGGTTTGACGCAACCAGAGTTACTTTGGGCGTGTGCCTTTGTGATACGGGTTTAGTTAGGCCGGTGGTGATTTCGGTCGTTGCCGTGTGCCTTGCTCGACCTTTGGACGCATAGGCCGCTTGAAGTAGTGCCGGTACAGTGGTGGCTGAAATGTTATTGTTTGACGAACGGACATCTAAACGTTGTTTGTAGTCTCTCAATAGTGACGGTACCACAGCTGAATGTTGCTGGGCGTTGCGGAAGTTAACTTTATGTTGCTGAAGTGATACGCCGCAGCAGTGATGGATCGCTATGGACTCTGTTCATAGTAACGGATGGGTGTGGTGTTTCGTCCTTTTCAGGACGTCCCCTTAGCTTAGTTAATGATACCATGAATGACCATTATAGCATGGCATTATTGCATAAGAGCCGCTGGTCGGGTCTTTGTTAATAAGACTGCGGACTAGCTTTAGACAGTGTGGCCTGCATTTCCCTTATCTTCACATATACATATACATCTTACGTGGCTTGCCGCGTTAAACATAAATTACCTTTTGTTGTATGAGGTGGCGTGTTGAGCTTGGCGCATACCGTAAGCGAGTGCACTATGTGTGACTCCATTATATGGTATTGGGTGAATAGGGGGTGATTGGCATTCATGTAATGCTCTGCAATTCCACTTCGGTGGACACACACTTTCCACTTCGGTGGACACACACCTATATGGTGTATATACTATAACTAATCAAGTTGCTTTGCAACATGTTTGCCATCTCGATGGGTTTCCACTTTGTGGACTTTATTTATACGTATTATACGTATTATACTGTATGTGGTTTTTACCATAGAACGCACCGTTACGACGTGTGCAGGCGACATGCGCCTTACTGAATATAAGAATTGGTAATTTATTATCAAAGTTTACCAGGCCTTGTGCCTTTGGCTAATGCCATATTTTATAGCTCCGGCTATTTATTATATGGGCTTCGGTCCTCTATTATACACCCAGGCACTCATGCCTAATATGTCAACGGTGGTTTTGTTGACTCCCTACAATAATGGGTTTATCCCATGATCATACGCCGCAGGCGCACTATAAACAGGTACCCCTTGGGGGGGGGGGCTCATATCCTATGGACGGAGCTCACCGTTGGTAGCGGGTGCGGAGCTACTGACTATCACTCTCTTTTTATATTTTTCCAAATCGGAAGAATATAATAGATAGGAGAGAGATACCACTTTGATTAAACTTCTCTACGGAGTTGTTTAAGGGCTAGGTATTTAGATCGAGTGAGAGATCTTTCTGTTGGCTATAACATATCCTATGAAGTAATAATATAAGACATTCGCGAGACATTCAACTATCTGAATGTCTCGCATTTTTTTTATTAAATTTTATAGTAACCCGTTCATGTATTGGACATACAAGAATCTGTTCGTGTAACGAATCTGTTGGACATATAAAGTCTGTTCATGTAGAGTACAAGTAAAATCTGTTCTTGTATTAGATAAATATATAACCTGTTCGTGTATCGTACACTTATACTCTATAAATTATATTAATTTATGCTTGCTTTACGCCTCCAATCTGAAGACAAACAACTGTTTATATTATAACAAATGATATTCGATAATGAACCTCTCTGTTGAGCAATGTAATATAAACTACGAATGTGGGGCCTGACGGCTCGTTTTATATTAAAGAATATGATATATTGAAATATTATTATAAAACTATAATGTGATTATTATCACATTATTTTATTCTATTTAAGGTTTTATTTGACTCCTATAGATTGACGGACACATAGCCTCTGACGCTCTAAAAGAATTTGAGTTATTACAAAACACAACGTAGTACGGGTCCTAGCCACTTAGACGAATCATGTGCCAATATATATTAAAAGTGCTAGCGCCTTCGGCGCGTTTTTATGCATTACGCCGTTGGAGTGTGAGCGCGCTAGCGGTGGTTAAATATTATCAAATTATATTTTATAGACGAGTTAAGTGGAGATAGTTACAACATCCAAGTTATACAAGTTGTTCTGTTACATTTTTTTTATATTAAAGCAGCTTAGAATGGTATATATAAATGGTTTTCAATTATTAAAATGAGTTATGTAAAGGTAAATGGTTTCAATTTGACTTTATCAATAAAACGCATGAAACCCGGCTTAACTCACAAAACAGCTTTGGTGAGTCGTCGCATAATGATTCTCTTCTCTTCATGGGTTTTATCGAACGCGGTGGGCGGCTCCATACGCTCCCTGATGAACTGGATAGCGTCCAAGTCATACAAGTGCATATATTCCACGCCTATTGAACCGCAGTAGGCCCTCTCCAAACGACCGACGATCTCCCTGCAGACAAGTCAATTCAAATTATTAGTTATTCAAGTAAACTTGTAAACAACTGCTTTTGAATCGTCAACTCTACTGCTGGTTCGGAAAGCTGTTCCTACCGAGAAGAGCCAGCAAGAAACTCGATGGCTGCTCTCTTAAAAATATTGTTCTTATTATTAGTTACATTTAGTCATTACTGTCTTTTACAGGGTCGGGAATTTTATTATGGTAACGATACTTATTTTCATACTTAATTCGATAAAATTCCAGCTTTGCCATTACACCAGTTTAAAATAATTATTATAAGCAGACTGATACAGAAATACTAAAATACTATTGAATATTACATACATGATAATAAGACAATAATTTAGCTACTCTTGGACTTTGTAACAGATAGAAATGATGAAATGTAAGCAGTCGTAAGAATTATATTTTCAAAAGAGCCACGGCCGATTTTGTTGCTGGCTCTTCTCGGTAGAGGCAATTTTCAGAACCAGCATTAGAATTGACGATTCAAAAGCACTTGTTTACAATTTTACTTGAATAAAGAATACTTTGAATTTGAATATAATAAGTTTGTAAGTTTGTTACGGTACTACAGCTAATCCGCTGATATAGATATAGATAAATTTTATTATAATTAAAGCTTATACACCGGGGTAGGATAATAAACCCCTTTTTTCTTTTGGGGACAGGGTAAAACATATAGCATTTTTGAGGGTATTTAACGGTAAAGTTGGCTACACTACGGTTAGACTATTATTTTAGATACCTACCGCAAAGATAATGCCATTTCTTTTCCACCAATGTAAGTTCTTTCGGGTAGTTCAAAAATTTTATCCATTTGTGCTTCATCTGCCAAAAAATGTATTAATTATAATAAATAGAATAGTGAAACTGAATAAAGAATTCATAAACGTCGATATTTTAGATGATTTATATATTTATTCGAAGCAACATAAATTAAAAAATACATATTTCTCTGTAAAAGTTACATTAATAAAATGTATTAATTTAGATTTTTCTTTCAGGGTTCTCAGATCAGTATATCATCAGAAAATATTTTAAATTAATCATCGTGACCTTGGCATACTCTTATTTCAAAATTACGATTGCTGTCCTTAAAATAAATTTAAGACACATTTTGTTGTCTTAAATGTGTATTGTGGCACATCAGTATTCCCCGATACCATAATATAATTAAGATATCATCTTATGGTCCGCTGTGTGGTATCCGGCTGAGTAGAATAGACCACCCTCATTTCTTACCGAGGTGTCGTAACAGGCTCGGTCACCCAGTTACTAGTACAAGATGATCATAATTCTTGATTTGACTACGTATTATACGACCGGCCGCCTGCCTGACATCAACTTACCTTAGTCGTATTTTACGATACCTCGGTAAGAAATGAGAGTGGTACTATAGTGGTATGGTATTCAGCCGGATACCACACGGCGATTCTACTCGTAATATAATCAAACAAAATATTATAATAATCGTTGTACTTATAATAAATCTCATATCAACAGAGTCCAAATTGCAGTTACTAATTGTAAAATTGTCTGTCCTTATTTCATATTCAAATTCAAATTCAAAATATTCTTTATTCAAATAAACTTGTAACAAGTGCTTTTGAATCGTCAACTACTGCTGGTTCGGAAAGCTGTTCCTTCCGAAAAGAAACTCGGCCAGCCAGCCAGCAAGAAACTCGGCGGTTGCTCTTTTAATAATATAATTCTTAATACTATTTACATTAAGTCGTTACTGTCTTGTACAGGTTCAAAGAGAGCTATATCCATAGAACACTATAACCAGTCTCACCTAAAACCGTGCCGAGTTCCCGAGACACTATACGGCATTCAACACCCTTCAAATCCAAGGGAGCAGTTTGATTTTTCAGAATCCACTGAGCCGCCATCGTGAGACTTAGTGGATCAGTTTTCGCCAACAAATGGCCTCGTACCTATTCAATACTTTATATGTTAATTTCAAACTTTAACTACAATTTTAAGCAGTTACGCATATGTATTGCGATGGATATGATATAGTTTTTTTTAAAATAACGCCTCTTTACTTTATGTTAACTTTTTTTTGCTATTGAGACCTCTGTTATTAGAAACGTGAGTTATTTGTCAAATTTATAGAAATTTGCGAATAGCGTAATATTCTATATAGATGGTCTTGAAGATAGTACTTCTTGTGGCTGCAAATTGTCAATTAGTCGAAATATAGGATATAATTCAACTTTACTTGATAACTTCGTATTAAACTCATTACAGCCAGATGCATCTTGATTCGTTCTTTTGCTTCTTTATCATCATTCTTTTCTTTAACTGCAAATTAAGAATTGATTATGTTTATGTCAATTGTCTGTAAAGCACTATCGATACTAAAATTACAAAATCATTTATCATATCGGAATTATTCAAAGATGGTTGAAAAAATTAGTCCTGAACTTACCAGGAGGTTTTGCCGTTTGCGGGCTAAACTCGTCTTCAAATTCTTCGATTTTTAACGTAGGACTGTTGACACTTTCATAAAATCCATCCCATGACTATGAACAGATAAAAGTAATTATAATATCATAACTTTTCAAATTTAATAACATTACATTCAACATTACATTAATTCACACACATATATATACATACGCTGTGTTTTTATGTGCTTAAGGAGTTTACTTATAAGTGAATTGTTACACTTAACTTATATACTAAGCAAGTAATAATTTATATTATTAGTGTAAGCAATTTGTAAGTGAGCCTAAATAAATAAAAAAAAAATTAATATTATTTTGCTATAATTTGCGATTAGAGAAAATCTATATGATGCTAAAAATAGAATCCGTGTATACCTTATGAAGGATTCGTAAACCGCATGCAACGCGACGTTCGGTTACGGGGAGTAACGGTAGTTGATATTGTGGTAGTGAATGTGTGCAGTGCTGGATTGGATAAAACCTCGTGGTTTTAACAAAATTTTAATTACAATAATAGACCTATTATTAATTTTATGTCAAAAAGAGACTCTATACTATATATTACAAAACAATCTTCCCAAAGCTATCCTGTCTATATGACATCGAGTTTCTCAAAATATTTTAAACTGCTTTTTTGACCTATAGAATAGAATAGAAATTAGAATATCCTATAATTTTCACTATAGGATAGTCAAGTTCTTGAGGAAGGTCTAGGTATTATAATAAATAAAGATTGACTGAAATATAACACGGAAAAACTTTTGTGACACACATATTTCAACGCGGGTGAAACGGTGGGCAGAGTTAGTTATAAAATAACATATTATTATAATTATATTTGAAATATAGTATAAACTGAAATTATCGAACCGAATTTACTGCTCCCTTTGACTTTGTCCAATCCAAGTATTGGGCTTCTAAGTAATTAGCGTTAGTGCCGCTTAAAAACGTCTCCGCTTTAGATGATTGAAGTTTTTTCAAAAGTTTAATTGTACACTAAAAATACAAAAAACTTTGGATAATAGACTATAAAATGAGGGTATGTATTTTGTCATTCGTTTCGTAAACTATAGTAATAGTTTAAGTATTTATCGGATTAAAACAAAACAAGTAATTACGACGTAAGTACGAGTAGTAATGCCAGAATAAAGCACATAGAAAGACTTTGTTATTTTAATAAGTAGGTATAGAAGTTAAAGTTACTTTTATTATTAAAAAATAATAAGTTAAATAAAATAAATAAGTAGTTATAGTTTATGTCCGTGACGTCATCTGTTGGGCGTCGTCTGAAAATCAGTGATGAATGTCTTAATTTGGACATTCAGCTCATACTGAGATGAAGGCCCATTCAGACCTATGTACTGGAGGTAATATATTTTAAGTTTAAAGACAATAGTATATAATTAGATTAGTTTTTTCTGTTCAATTTAGTACATGGAGCTGAATAAATATTTTTTCATTTCATTTCACATATAAAGGGAGATAAAAAATATGGTTAAGCAGTTTCTCAATACTGTTTTGGTCATTCTCATTCGAAACTTTTCTTTCCAATATTCCGCGTTAAAAATTAATCGAATGGCCTTTTTGGTGCTTATTTTTATATACAGAAAAAAAATTATAAAGAGATTTGTTAACTGTGCTCTGCTCTGTTCACTAACAAACCTAAATTTCATTCAAGATTTAAAAATGTAATATTAAATTACTTGAGTAAAAAATAATTTCAGAATAAATACGCTTTTTACAAGATACTAAAAGCTTACCGTAGAGTTAGTTACACGCATCGGCGAAGTTCTTAGCATTTGAAATGTACGCGTGAGAGACATTTCAAATATTAATTTCTGTAAAAAAAACTATTACACACATTAAACTATTAGGCAATAAAATAAATAAAAAAAGAACGAATGTGGTTTTGTCATACCTTTTTAAATTATAAAATACGTTACATAAATTAATAACAAAATATATTTATTTAATTATAAAATTTCTAAAATCTTAGTCCCAAAATAGTCAAATGACAGATGTAATTTGTCGTTTCAAATCATTTCTCGATTTAAAAAGAGAACTTGATCCAAAGATTACAGTGTACATAATGACTTTATTGTAGATTCTTATTCATCCATAGAGTTATTAGCAACTTTATGCATCATCAGTTTATCCATATTTTTTATTTTTAATCTTTAACATTTCCTCTAGACAATTTAACGTCTATGCCAGAGAGTTTTTAGTTCATTGCTTCATTAAGCAATGAACTAAGCCAACAGAAGTTTCGTTCATTAAGAATTTTTAATTAATTAGTCGACAAACAGTTTATGATTATTTTAATTATGTATGAAATTCACTCTTATCTCATCCATGCGATTACAAATTATGTTTTCGTCGGAATTTACAATTATTGCGTTTGTATAATCCGAATAATGAATGTCGTAATGAATTACATTAGGAAAGACCTAATTTCTGTTCTCTAATCTATGATATTAGCAAGCTACTATTAGTTTTTTACATGTTTAGTTTGTAAAGATATTCCAGTATTATCAACGATTCGCTAGCAATGATAGTAATAATCAACGGGAATAAAGCAGCGAAATGAATTTGTATGGGGGAAGATTTAAGGCGCCAGAAGGGGAAGACGCAAGGCGCCGCTTAGAGGTCACTTTTCTGACAAGGGTGACATATGCGGCGCGTTTATTTCCTTTGTGAAAGATAATGGAAAAGTAGAAAGTTTATATTGCGATTTACTGTGAAATATAATTAATACACAGGTTAAGTAGAAAATTTAAGAATATTCTTCCACTCTGTCCCACTAGTTGCTAATATTAGCAGCTCTTAAGACTCTCTGAACCTCTTAAATACTATCAACCTAACCCACGTAGCTCTGTAATAGAGGTTTATTTTATTTAGTAGACAAAAATCAACTTTTCATCGCTTGCTAGAAAGCGATTGATGTTATGTAAGTGGCCTGAGAATCTTGGACAGTTTTTTTAATTTTATTCACCTAAATTGTGTTAAAGGAGATAAAGATGCGAATCGCGGGTTCAAAACCCGGGTGAAATTTGATTGATGAAATGAGATTTTCTGTTATAACTTATATGCCTAAATGATATTTAAAATATTTTTTCAAGAAAACATTCATACACCCGCATATCACTGCAGAATTTCTGGGATATTTGTAACCAACTAATTCGCATCACAGCAGCTTGATGTGTTCAAGCTCCAACCCTCTCTCAAAAAAGAGAGAGTAGACCAATGTCCAGCAGTGGGATAGTTATAGTACGTTACATAATTTTTTTACTTTAAAAAAGATAAAGGGAGGAAATGTTTTTTTTATTCACACACACGCACACAAATACACCTAAAATATGCACGCACGGTCTAACAATTTTACATAGTAATCCATCTCTAGGCAATAAAACAGAACAGTTGTGTACTGATGTAAACTTTGCATTCCTTTGTACAATAAATACAGTTATTACTTATCTGTCATTTCAATATTCTTGTACAATTTATGTTAAGTTCAAAGATGTATTTACGCTTATATTTTAGTCAAAAGACGTTAGACGACAGTGTCACAAAGGGATGGCGCGAGGCGGTACTTTAGTGACTGCTTTGATAAAGTTGACGTCAGAATGTACTGAACACTACCATATTTACATTTAAATTTCTATAAGGAATGTGTCATACACGATGTGGACACATTTAAAATTCTTTTAGATGGTTACTGTTGCGCTATCGTATAAAAACTTGAGGTATATTATCTAGTACCTGGGTCGTACCACTAAAGTAATGTAGTAGAGAATTGTAGATTTATAAAAATACGTGTAATGACATAATTATGAGCTATGATAGCCCAGCGGTAACACTGTGCGAAGGCTATCAAGGAAGTCACGGGTTCATACCCCGGGCAGAAACCAATGAGTTTTTGTATTAAAGCTTAGGTGTCTAATTGATAATTGCAATTTATCAGACGCTTTTCCGTGAAGGAAAAAATCGTGAGGAAACCTGCATATCTCTAGAGGATACTGGAGATATGTGTAAACCTACCAATCCGCATTAGAGCAACTTGGTAGGTCTTAGCTCCAATCCTTTTCTCCAAAACGGAGAGAAGAGGCCTAGCCAAGCAGTGGGATAGTAACAGGCCGTTACTTTCTTTACTTTATAGAATCAGCTAACATTTGAAGCCAAAATCTGTAATCAATAAAAAAAAGAAACGAGAATTTTTCCCCAAAAAATCTTTTGAAAAGTACACTATTTAACTTGGTTAACAATATTGATTAAACTTATTTCCATCTTAGTATCATTAACTAAATTAAGCACTAATAGCCTGTTAATAGTCCGTGGTTACTAATTAGGGTAAAACGTTGAAGTTACGCATTCTAGACTATTACATTATGAATCGATGGTTGTACACATTAATCACTAAATAACGCATCAATCGTGTTTAACCCCTCGTCATTGCCAAGCCTGACTGATGACCGCGACGTGTAATTAAGCAATCATCCCCCTTTGATATATTTAATACTAGTAATATCCCGCTGTTTCACCCGAGTAGATACCGATCTCATGGCAGAACAAGGTCTACTAAAGGTTGCTTTTTGTTAATATAAAAGTTTAAATTCTTATTTAGTTACACTAAAATAATCGATTTATTTTAAAGGGGAAAAACTAGATTATTTATTAATCGATTTTTCTAGTGCATGTCTCATCTGTACTCAGCATTTCAAATTCAAATTTAAAATATTCTTTATTCAAATAAACTTGTAAACAAGTGCTTTTGAATCGTCAAGTCTACTGCTGGTTCGGAAAGCTGTTCCTACCGAGAAGAGCCAGCAAGAAACTCGGCGGTTGCTCTTTTAAAAATATAATTCTTAATATTATTTACATTAGTCGTTACTGTCTTGTACAGGTTCTAAGAGAGCTATATCCACACATTCTTATCTTCTAAATAATCTTCAAGATTATAGTAGGCTTTCTGTATAAGCCTCTTTTTAACAGTGTTTTTAAACTGCTGTAATGGCAATGCTGAAATTGATTGCGGAATTTTATTGTAGAATCTTATACCAAAACCCACAAATGAGTTACGCACTTTTGCAAGGCGCAAAGCAGGAGCTGGAAGCTTATGTCGGTTCCTGTTTTGTCTATTGTATACATCACCTATCGTTTTATAATTCTTTATATTTTTATGTACATAAATTAAATTGCTTAAAATATACTGTGAAGCAAATGTAAGAATACCTGTTTCCTTAAACTTCTCTCGCAGGGAATCACGCGGTCTTAAATTATAAATGCCACGTATAGCTCTTTTTTGTAAAACAAAATTTTTTTCACTAACAAAAATTTTTTCACTTACAAATTTTTTTTCACTAATTTAAGATTACTACCCAAGGAGGAGGATAGCACCATAAGTAGCACCTTTTTGTATCTATACACTAAAAGAATTTCAAATTTCCAATCACGTGTTAACACACATCCTATAATGTAATGGCAAATAAATCAGCATTATAAAGCATGCATATTTTTCATTTCCAAGAGTACAAGGTTGCATTTTTATTTCTTTTTCAAGGAACGAAGGTAGAACTAGTTATACGTTATAGCTATAATTTAACAATGTAGGTCAAGAATCAACTTAAAATACGCATTAACGGCATGAATTAAATCATTAAAAGTCACGTACAATTATCGTGCTTTGACGGTGTAAAATAAATTTGTATTGCTGATTGTTGCTCGAGTTTTACTAAGATATTTTTGGTATAATTTAGATGTACAGTGGTAAAGCAGCATATTTGTGATAACGTTAGACAAGCTCATAAATTTATTATACTTGAGTAGGAGAGCCAGCCTTAATATCCTTATGTATCCATCGTAAATAAAATAAGGAAAGCAAATAGGCTTACGTTTTTTTAAATAATTTATATAAGTAGGCATTATGGGAATTCCATAGTACAAAAGTTATGAAAGAATTATTTTGCTATAATCTGCGTTTGTTAAGATAATCTATGTAATGCGAAGTGTAGGGAGCAAAACCGTTCTCATACCTTATACTTTCAGGATTAGTTATCACACGTAAAACGGGACACCACAACCAACAGCACTACACACATTAACTAAGACAATCTCAACGTCATTTCGCCCCCTTACCGAAGTATCGTCAGGGAACTCCACAACAAAATCACAAAGCTTTGCATATCCTATCATAACTTTTGCAAATGAGACTTATTATGTCTCTCTTATTTCGTGCGTGTTAAATATTGCAAATATCTATTTGGTACATAAGTTTTATTAAAAAAACTCATTTGGGTTTGAACCCACGACCATCTGGAGAAAGGCACCGTTTGGCTATCACACCTTGTTCCTTTGTTAATATTTAATAATGATAATGTAAACAAATCTAACCTTTGTAGTCCTTAAAATGTATTGAAGTTTAAAAAATATATACCACAAATATAATACCACATTAATGTTATAACCACATAAATATTAATATATTTTGACTGGCCCGTTGGCGCAGTGGGTAGTGACCCTGCCTTCAGCTCCGCGGGTCGCGGGTTCGATTCCCGCCGAGGGCCAACATTTTCTATAAATGAATTTGTTGGCCTTTGAGCCTGGGTGTATATTGTATTTAAGTATGTATTTAAAAAATATATAAGTATATATTCACCAGTTGTCTGTCACCCATAACACAAGTATTAAGTTACTTACTTTGGGGACGGACGACCGTGTGTGTAAGTGTCCCATATATTTATTTATTTATTTATTTATTTATATATAACCACATAATATTAATGTCAGAAATATAAGTTTTTATTTCAGCCGTATGAAATCCACGAGTTAAATTATCTCCTGTAAACGCTTTTCTGTTTACTTTTAACACATATATCTTGGCTTTTACAGGAAACTAGACATTCGTCGTAATCATGAAAAAAGGTACAATAAAGGTTGTTAAGCTTTTAGAGAATATTTTCTCATTGAGTTTCGCCTAAGAGCAGACTTAAGGACAATCCTACCTGGGAACAGCAAAATGTGAAAATTATGCGGCTTTTCGTTGGCAAAACGCTGACTTAACTTTTGGCTTGTTGGGTTTAGAGTTTTTATGGGAGTCGTTTTGCTTTGTATTTTTTATCTCCCGATTGTAAGTGGTTAAGTAGGTATATATTTTATATACATATGGGACACTTATAAACACGGTCGTCCGTCTCCAAAGTAAGTAACTTAATACTTGTGTTATGGGTGACATACAACTGGTAAATATATACACATATAATTTTAAATACACACTTATACCTCCAGACTTGAAGAATTAACAAATTGTTTATAGAAAATGTTGGACCTCGGCGCGAATCGAACTCGCAACCAGCGGAGCTGTAAAAAAGATAAAATAAAAACGCAAAAAATGGTTGCTAATAACAGGGGATTGATCCCGGGTATTTTCACTTCTTTATTCCGCCCGTTTACCATTGAGCTATCACAACTTTACAAATGACAGCTAAAACGTAATTAACATTCATAGTATAACATGTTACTATTTTTTAGTGCTCGGAAAAAGGGACTAAAACGACATTTTTTTAAATGAAACCTAGCTAGATCGATTTTCCCGCCAAAACCCCTACACGCTGAATTTCATAAAAATGGTTAGAACCGTTTCCGAGATTCGGAATATACTCGTACTCATATTTATACATATATACACACACACACACATATTCATACATATACACCCACATACATACATACACACACACACACACATACATACACAAACACACACACACACACACACACACACACAAGATTAACTCATTTAAATATTAAAGATTTATCCTCAGACTGAACCCATTACTGTAAGGATGATATTTCTTATGCTTAAAATGAAGTTCCAAAAACACTATATAAATACACCTGGAGTAACTTTCAAAGTAATTCGCAACTTTCCAAGCTATTTATCTAATAATAACTGAACAAATTATACCAGTACGTCGGTTATATGATAAGTTATAATGTTATCACAGCAGGTCCGCGTACTGTTTACGACTAAAGTTTCCGAGGTAGAGCTTTCCAGAACATATGCTCCTAAACTTAACATCGTATCTATCTTTAGTTATTTAATAAAAGTTTCCGTTAAACATCAGCCCGACGGATGCGAGCATCAGGTACGGCACTTTTGTGTGAAAAGTGTTTTTACTGCATTTTAACTCGGCTACAAAGAACTTTGTTTAATGAAGCGAGCTAGCAAGTTTAATAATGAAATCATGTTTTACCCGGCACGGCTGCTAGTGAAACGTACTGGTGAACTATTACATTAGAAACATATTCTATGGAACAAAAGTAATAATAACATTATTTTGCTATAACCCGCGATGAAGTAAAATAGAAAATATATATATAATGCTATATGTAGAGTGGACAATCGGTTATCATACCTGATACATGCAGGATTCGTAAAAAACACATGCACAAACCTCCACCACCGCCACAATAATACACGAGCACTATATACGTTCACTATCACAAACTCAACAATCGTTTCGCCCCGCAACCGAAGCATCATCAGGGGATAGACTCCACGACAAAAATCGCGATTTTGGTTTTTGCATGTGTTTTTTACGAATCCTGCATGTATCAGGTATGATAATCGATTGTCCACTCTACATTTAGCATTACATATATTTTCTATTTTACTTCATCGCGGATTATAGCAAAATAATTTTATTATTACTTTTGTCATCTCTGGCGCTGCTCCTTTTATATGCATGTCGTACTTCACACAATCCACCCATCTCTTTTTCGGTCTCCTTTTTGTTACAAATTCGTATTTTCGTATTTAGCACTTGGTTGGTCACATGATTTTAATCCCGCCTCATTAAATGTTCATTCCATCTTAACCTTGCAAGACTTTCAGGACTTTTGTATAATGTGATAACTTTCAGAGTTCCCTTTGTATAACTTAATCGACCTATACAACGTTAATACAAGACCTAACATTTATACAAAAGTAATGAAAATATTATTTTGCTATAATCCGCGATAAAAGAAAATACATGTAATGTAGAGTGAACTATTATATAGTATATAGTTCTCATATCTGATACATGCAGAATTTGTAAAAACTCATGCACTAGCCACCACCACTAACACCACATTTATATTGAAGGTTTAAAATTATGAGGTTTAATAGGTAAAGACAGGTTTACAAATCTACATGTCACAAATAATAGCACTGGTCGACAAAATTTAATTTTTTTTTTGTCACACGAAATCTGATGTCAAATTTTAAATATACTAGGGCCTCCAAGCAATAATATATCAAGAGAAAAAAAATGACACGTCAGGTATCCTTGTGATAGTGATAGACATATTTATTAATTTGTATATGTACATAGAAAAATTAGCTACACTTAAAGAAGTTATTGTTTAATTTACAATAGATAAATTTATTTTTTGGGAATATTTAGCTTCTGGTAGATCTCTTTTAAGATTCCAACAATAAATTACTGGCATTCGTGGACTCCATTTCCCTTGGTAGTGCTTCTCCATTAAGAAAATGTCCTGATGAAACTTCTCGCCTTTTTCATCACTCAAGTTCCCAAGTTTGCAGGAAAGAAATCCAAATAAGAGTGCAGCATGTGTATTTTTAAGGACACATGATATCCCAAAGCTTTATATGACATTAGAATTTCATTTATTAAATCTTTGTAATTTTTCACTCTATAGTTTCCTAAAAAAATTTGGACAACTTTCACAAAACTTTTGCAGGCAACTTTTTTTAGATTATTCAATTTCTTTTCAAAATCTTAATCCTTTATCAGTTTCCGTATAATTAAATTGTATATTATAATATAATTTACAAAATATAAAAGTTACGAGAAGTTAATTTTGCCTCGCTGAGTTTGGGGAATTTTTGTTTCAGGTATTAAAATCCATTGCCGTCTTTAGGCCATAACCTTTACAAAATTTTTCAGTAAGTCATGTTTTATATGCAACGGTGGTGAAAGTATGTCATTAGGGTTCACTAAAGGATCATTTTTGACATTTTTATGGCGTGTAAGTAATTCACGCGTGCGCCACACTGTCTTTATGTAGTGGCTATTTTAGACTCGTTAGAAATGCATTTATAGCTGTCACTAAAAAACTGGACGTGACTGGAACGAAACTATAGGTTTTTATTAATGAAGGGTTGCCAACTTAAACAAAAATGACCACCAAGTTCATGTGACAAAAACAGTGTTGACCAGTGTAGTTTTAGTATCATCATCCTCCTGCCCTTATCCCACTCTAAGTGGGGTCGGCACAACATGTTACAAACATGTTGTCATGTGATTTGGCTACGTATTTTACGACCAGCCGCCTGCCTGACGTCAACTTACCTTAGTCGTACTTTACGACTCCTCGTTAAGAAAGAGAGTGGTCTATTTTACTCAACCGGATACCAAACGGTGGGTCAACTTACCTTAGTCGCCTTTTACTACACCTCGGTAAGAAATGAGGTTGGTCTATTCTACTCAGCCGGATACCACACGGCGGGTCGACTTACCTTAGTCGCCTTTTACGACACCTTGGAAAGAAAGGAGGGTGGTACTATTCTATTTAGCCGGATACCACACGGCGTAATAGTTTTAGTATCGAATCAGGCGTTACTTTGTAAGGGTCCAAACTAGAAAATTCATGATTCGCTATAATCTGCGATCGCGGTAAAAAAGCACTTAGTGATTCTAACCGAGAGTTCGTGGAATTATTACTTTTTTTTAAATTAAAACTTAGATTCTTTGTTAGTATTAGCATCGAGGGCATTTTTAACGATTAATTATAACATCGTGGTAAAACTTTAGTATCCTTAGATAATTCCTAGAATAAGTGTAACTTGCTTATCCGTATTGAAACAAAGTGTTGGTGCTAAGCTCTACTCCAAGAACAAAGTAGATTTGTTTCCATTTGCGTGATGGTTACTGTTACGTTTATTTTACTACTAGAAAATATAATGGAGATTCAAAAGCATTTTATATGATAAACTATTGTTATATTTACGTAGTTTTAGACCAGTTTTCATTCACTTATTTTTACATCGTGTTTTATACAAATATTTATGTTAGCGTATGTTTGGGATCAAAAATAAACCATCAATATTTATGGATATTTTATGCTTTAGAATGATCGTTTTCTATTTTCACACTTTCGATTCACCGCAATTCGCGTGGCACAGTTTTTTTTGTCCTACATCTATTGTGGGTTGGTATTCTAGTATCTTTTATTTTTTTGTTATTTTTTACATATATGATGATTTGGTAGGAATATACAATTTATATCTGTTCTAAATAGTATAAGTAGGGTAACGGCTTGTTACTATCCCACAGGCCTCCTCTCTCTGTTTCTGGAGAGAAAGGGTTGATTTAAGACCTACCACGCTGGTCAAATACGGATTGGTAGGTGCCCAATATCCCTAGAACTCTCTAGAAATATGCATGTTTCCTCACGATGTTTTTATTCACCGAAAGTCATGTGATAAATTGCAATTATTAATAAGGCACATAAGTTTTAATTGGTGTTTACCCGGGGTTTGAACCCGTGACCCCTCGAAAGAGTCGCACGGTCTCAAATCTCGGCTATCGCAGTTTTTTTTCTATATAACTTACAGGGCAATTAATACCTATGCAAGTCATGTCATGTCATATTTTTTTAATAATTTTCTATGAGGAATTATATTGTTGCTACTTAAGATCCTAAGCTTAAGCTATGGTAGCCCAGTGGTAAGACCGTGCGCCTCTTTCGAGGAGGTCTAGGGTTCAAACCCCGGGCAGGCACCAATGAGTTTTCTAGTAGAACTTATGTGTCTAATTGATAATTGCAATTTATCACACGCTTTTCGGTGAAGGAAAACCTCGTGAGGAAACCTGCATATCTCCAGAGAATTCTGGAGATATGTGTAACCTACCAATCCGCATTGGAGCAGCGTGGTAGGTCTTAGATCCAATCCTTCTCTCCAAAAAAAAAAAAGGAGAGAAGAGGCCTATGCCCAGCAGTGGGATAGTAACAGGCCGTTACTTACTTTTACTTACTTTACTCCATACTCGTAGTTCTGGCGATGAAATTTTTTTTGAAACTACCAGATTGTAAAATTAATAAAATTTGTCCGTTTTTCTGTTTCATTTAAATTAGTCACCATTTGTACTGTTCAATCATATGTACCTAAAGATCTAAGTGCAATTGAAAGTAAATAAAGTAGTGAAATTCAATTTATAGGGCAAGGCAGACCTAATCCACTTTCAAAGTATGCCCATTTCACATTCAATACAATGTACCCTTTGCCACTATCTCCTACGAAGGACCAATTCAAACACGCGTGATGTTGCGTCCCTTTTAAATTGTAACGCATGACAAACAAGAATGCTTTTATATTTACGAATCCCATTTTAATCGCACAATGGGCTTTTAAATAAGATTTCCAGTTAGAATCACGTTTCACTGGAATATAAAAAATTATGTAAAGGGAACGACTTTCGTTTTATTCCCTTCTGATATACTTTATTTATTTATGTTATTATTCATATATTGCGTAATAATAAATACGTATGATCCTGGTCAACATCATTCTCTTGCCATATTAAACATGTTTGTCTAATTTTTTATGCTCGGCCCCCTGCCTGACGTAAACTTACCTTAGTCGCCTTTTACGACACCTCGTTAACAAATGAGGGTGGTCTATACTACTCAGTCGGATACAACACGGCGGATCAACTTACCTTAGTCGCCCTTTACGACACCTCGATAGGAAATGAGAGTGGTCTATTCTACTCAGTCCGATACTACACGGCGGTCAACTTAACTTAGTCGCCTTTTACGACACCTCGGTGAGAATCGAGAGTGGTCTATTCTACTCAGTCCGATACCACACGGCGGTCAACTTACGTTAGTCGCCTTTTAGGATACCTCGGTAAGAAATGAGAGTTGTCTATTCTACTCAGTCGGATACCACACGGCGGGTCTACTTACTTTAGTCGCCTTTTACGACACCTCGATAAAAAGTGGTGGTCTGTTCTACTCAGCCGCATACCACACGACACAAAAGTATGATCCTGATGGTTTTATAATTGTTGAAATCCGAAATAAGTCGATGTCTCCTCTGTGATTTCCAATTCAGAACTGGCCCAACTTTTTTACGAGTGTTATTATAAAGAACGTTTTCGTAAGAAAACAGCGTTACCATTAAGGGCGAACGCAAAAGCATCGTCGTGAAATAGGATCGCCTATTTATAAACTTTCAGGGCTTCGGTTGTATACTTCAAGGTATATATCAAATCCAAGTTCGCCTACTTAAAGGTCAAGGTTTCTTTAAATAGTCTATACCGTTATAGTATTAAAATTTACTTCCCTTTGAAAATTATTGTTTACAATTAACGTATTCACTATTATATAAACATACGGGTCAGACGTGTTAAAATCGAGTTATAAGGTTCGACGTTTCGGCAGAGTTGTTAGCCGTGTGGTATCCGGCTGTGTAGAATAGACCACCCTCATTCCTTACCGAGGTGTCGTAAAACGCGACTAAGGTTAGTTGACCCGCCGTGTGGTATCCAGTTGAGTAGAATAAACCACCCTCTTTCTAACCGATGTATTGTAAAATACTACTAAGCTAAGTTGACGTCAGGCAGGCGGCCGGTCGTGAAATACGAAGCCAAATCATGTGACAACATGTGCCGACCCCACTTAGAGCAGGATAAGGACAGGAGAATGATGTGGAGGAGGAGGTGTCCCTGGGATGAGGGGTTTTTCCTGTATTTACAAAAAATAGGAAAATGATGTGTCGGTAGAGTTGCATCCACCGTGGTTACGAACCGACTGGAGCGCCGCGACGTCTGTGTTCCCGAGTACTACAGTCATTATATTGTTCATATACCCTCACTTGAACCGCACAATGCACTTAAGATATCTTGCACACCACACTGATATTATCTGCAGTCTGCACGCGATATAGCTACCGATTAACGTATTCGATATTCGATTCAATTCAATTAGCCTGCACATAGATTGTAGTTCGGAAAGTTCGCCCCACAACTCGCCCGTTCCCGGAGTATATAACGTTCAAGTTATTCTTTTGTGCTCAGTATTTGTACGGATTGTGTAAACAAACATTAACTTCCCAATGCTCCCCGCGGCTGCTCTTAGGTTTCATATTTACGCAACTAAAAATATTCCTTTGGGAATGTTTATTGCTGTAGGTGTATTTAAACTGAACGCTACGCCTTTTAAGGCTTCCGTATTTTGTTACGTACATTATATTTTGTTCTTATATTTCCCATGTTCGCTCATGGAATTCTGATGGGCCATAATTGCATTCGATATTGTGCTCTGTGTTTTTATATCTTAAAAAATGCATACATTTATTGCAATATTTTTGTATTCTGAGCACAAAAGTTATGATAGAATTATTTTGCTATAATCCGCCGTTTGTTAAGAAAATCTATGTAATGCTAAGTGTAGGAAGCAAAACCGTCCTCATACCTCATACATGCAAGATTAGTTACCGCACGTGTTACAAGACATTACCATCAACAGCACACTACACAAGCTCTACACACGTTCACTACGACAAACATAAAAAAGCATCTAAGAAACTTTCCATAAAAGCTAATCTCAGATAAAGAATTTACAAAACATAGCTTAAAAACCAAGATTTTACGGTTTCTTTAAAAGAAGTTTCGCAGCAAGGAATATTACTATAAAACATATCATCTTTAATTTTTTAGTTACTCGACCTTTAAGCATTTCATGAATATCATTTATTTTAGTTATGAATATTTTAAGAGTTATCCTAAAATGAAGGCTAAGTTTTAAAGTCTTGCGGTTAATATTTAGCTAAACAAATATTTTTCCAAGTTCCAAGGTCAAGTTATAATCATAGAGTATAATTAGATATATTTTTAAGTATTCAAGTAAGATATTATTAAACGTTGTGTGCGGATCTACAAAAAATACAGGATAAATTTAATTGAATTCTTCCAAGTTTTATTAGCCAATATTCCGCTAGTACTTCAGCTATATGTGTATCTTTATTTATTGAAAAGTTATCGGAGGTAATTTTTTTTTACTCATATCACACTTATATGATGATAATGATGATGATGATGTGTTTTCTTACTTTAGAGAATTGGGACAAATGGTGCAGTAGCGTCTTATTTTTTACATAAACCACTGCGGATGAAACGTTGGCACGGAATCAGGTAAAAAAGGAAGATTTACTGCTGAATAAATTAAATAAATTATCTTTTTTTATTTCGGTCCGTCTCTTCCGTATGTATGTATTTATATTCCTAACTTCAATATTTTGTGTAGTACTTTGGTATATATTATTTCATCTTAGTCATTCGCGTATTTATTAACGTTTTTGTACGTCGCAAGGTTGAAAATTTTTTTACAGCAAAATCGTTATAAAGTTCTAAAATAATTCTGATTCATGTACTCGTTAATTGTTAATCAGTTAGCGGTTATTATTTTATTCAACGGCATTATAATTATAAGTTAATGGTGTTGATATCTATTTTTACTCATATATCCCGAAATAATTTATCAAAAAGTAGCTCTTAAACTATTGATAATGACTTCAACATTGCTTTAAACTTCATTTTCATCAACTTCATCGATTTATGAATGTTTATTATTTTTGTACGTTTAAAACCATGTTAATATTTCGGTAGGTGACGAAAATTGAACCATCATGTTTTGTGATGATGTCTTTCTTCGATTGCGCGACGTCGCAAAAATTAACCAAATACAATAAAAAAATTAAATATTGTTAATTATGGTAACATAGAAAGATATAGGTATTGGTATAATTTGCTTTAATGCTGACTTTTTGGTACAATAGTTTATAATATATGGATTGCGTGGAGTTGTTGTGCGTGGTCAGCGGGGAAGTGGTGGCAGCGCCACGTATGATGGTCACGTACGCCTTGACCATCCCCGCGCACCCCTCTCCCCGGTCGCTGGCCAATGAATTGGGTCCGCGTAAGTGCAGCGGTAACGTTGGCGCGAACATACTCCCGGCCCTTGAAAGCTTCATGGTTTCAAGCCTCCTTTCGCTCTTCAAAATCAGAGTTCGGCAGCAGGCATATCTTATTAATGGCGCGTCGCACGACACCTCTGCTAGTACGGACATCTGCAACACGTGTAATTCCGTCAGGTCCTGGGAACAATTTCGTCACGCGTCCCAGACGCCAAAAAAGCGGTTGACTGTTCTCCTCTTTGAGTACAACCAACTGTCCAAATAAACAAACACAAATAGCATTTTGTTATTTTGCAACCCCGACCCTTGCGATCCGTGATCATAAACGGTCCAGCAAAATCAGTGCCGACAGTTATAAAAGGAAAGTCCGGTGTAAGTCTGTCGGCGGGTAAATTACCCATAATGTTTTTTAGTGATCGTCCCTGGAAACGCCTGCACACGATACAATTCCTAACGGTCTGACGCGCTAAGTTTCTACCAGCAATAGGCCAGAACCGAGTTCTTATGGATGCTAAAAGAGCTTGGGGACCTGCATGTAACAGCTTGAAGTGTTCATGTTCGAATATAAGTTTTGCTAAATGATGATCGGATTTCAACAAAAAGGGATGTTTCATATCAAAACTATATTCTGAGGCTTGTATGCGTCCTCCTACTCTTATTAATCTTTCGTGTAGGAAAGGATTGAGCGCAGCGATATTAGACTTAGGGTTAAGTGATTTTCCCTTTATTAACATATCGTATTCTTTGTGAAACGACTCTAACTGAGAAATATAAATTAAAGATTTAAATGCCTTATCGAGTTCTACAAAAGTTAAAGAGCCATTAATTTTATTTGTGGGGTTTTTGCAATTGTGTAAAAATCTTAATACATAGCCAAAAATGTGTTGTAAAGTTTTTAATTTAGAATAATTTTCAATAGGAAATAAACTAGTATTTATTTTAGTAGTTAAAACAGTTACAGTTTCTTTAACTTCCGGTAAATTTTTAGCCTCGATTAAAGGTTGGTCTTTCATGGATGGCCACTCCGATTCTGGTGATCTTAGATATTGCGGTCCGAACCACCACAGATCACAGTTAGCGACTTCTCGGGGATTTAATCCTCGAGATAATAGATCCGCTGGATTTTGTTTCGTGGGAATGTGGTACCATGAAGCCGTCGCAGTTAACTCCCTAATCGTAGCTACTCTATTTGCAACGAACGTTTTTAAATTAGTCGAACCGACTCGCAACCAAGCTAGTACGATACTAGAGTCAGTCCAATAGTATACTCGTGTTACATCGCAACATAAAGCATTTAATACCGTGGAGCTCATTTCCGCAGCAAGTAGTGCCCCTAATAATTCGAGACGAGGTATAGTGGAAGGTTTTGATGCTGGCGCAACGCGTGATTTGGCACAAAGAAGGTTAACCTGTACCTGATCTTTACTGTCTACAGACCGAAGGTAAATACAGGCGCCATAAGCGCGTTGCGAAGCATCGCAAAAGCAATGCATTTCAATTAATATTGGGTTTTCAATAAGAACTAACCTAGGTATAGTTAAAGAAGTTATTGACTTAAGACCTTCAGTAAATGAATTCCAGGTCTTAACGATCTCCTTCGGGGCTGGGTCGTCCCAGTCTAGCTTTAGAAACCATAAGGTTTGAATTAAAATTTTGGGAACGATAGTGCACAAAGATAGGAGCCCCAGAGGGTCGAAAACTTTGAAAGTTGCAGATAGTATTACCCTTTTAGTCACTAAATCTGAAGTATCTGAAAAAATAGGAAACTGTAGATAATCTTTAGAAGGATTCCAGCTCAAGCCTAAAGTATTGGTAGTCGCACTAATTAGCAAATTACTGCTAGCCTGTGTCGTATCTAATGATAGTAACGATGCTAAATTAGAACGATATTTGCGTAAGTGGAAACCTCTTTTAGTAAGATTTTCGGATACTGACTGTTGAATGTAACGAAGCTGGTGCTCATCGTCATGACCTGTCAATAAATCGTCAACGTAAAAATCTGATTGTATTATTTTTTGGATGACAGGATTATCACATTCTTTTCCGACTTGCCAGAGACATCGCGTGGCAAGAAAACTTGCGCTTGAAAATCCGTATGTGACCGTATTAAGCCTGAGAGTTTGTAGGGGTTTGTCTTCCGCGTCACGCCATAAGATCAGCTGGAAATTTCGTTCAGACTCATCCACCAAAACTTGACGATACATTTTTTCAATATCCGCCGATAATACGTAACGATATTTACGGAAACGAATGAGGCTATTGAAAAGAGAGTCTTGAATAACTGGGCCTATCATTTGTATGTCGTTTATAGACATACCTGATGTTGTCCGCGCTGATGCGTCAAAAACTACCCTAAGACGCGTAGACTCACTACATTCGCGGATGACAGGGTGATGGGGTATAAAATGACCATTCTCAGGTCGGTCTACTTTACAGACTGATAGATGCCCCAGGAGAAAATATTCATTTATGAATTCTACATACGCAGATTTAATTGCAGGCTGTTTACGAAATCTACGTTCTAGGTTTAGAAACCTTTTTCTAGCCATAAAAAATGATTCTCCCAAGCAGTCTGGCAAATCGATAAGTGGAAGCTTGACACAAAAACGCCCTTCCTCTGTGCATTTAGTATTTTCTAAAAAGTGTTGCTCACAAGCCTTTTCTTGATCTGTAAGTAAGGGTTTTTGTGGCAAGCTTTCAAGCTCCCAAAACTTTTTTAAATCATTGTGCAAGTCAGATAAATTATTATTATTAGTTAAACTTGAAAAATTACAATGAATTAGTTGTTTATTGTTTTTATAGCCGTTATGAGAAAATTGCATGGGACCTGCTATGAGCCATCCCAATTTAGACTGCCGTAGGATAGGATTCCCTTTTCCTAAAGAGTGCTGCTTGGATCCTATAATATCCCAAAAAATGTCAGCACCGATGAGTAATCCTATGTCAGCTGGCTCATAAAAGTTAGGGTCTGCTAGCTCAAACGATTTTAACTTTAAGTGCTTAGTGTCTATATAAGACTTAGGTATTTTGCCTGAAATTTGGGGAATAACTAGACAAGACATAATAACATTGAATGGACTTAGCTTAGACTGTATACGAATATTGCAGCGCTCAGCACAAAGTCTAAGTGGTATGTTACCAATACCGATAACATTTTCCGTATTTGAATGCAAGGTATTTAAGTTGAGTTGTTCTTTTAATGCATCCGTAATAAATGAAGACTGACTTCCGCTGTCTAATAATGCCCTAGTAGTAATAACCTGATTAGTTTTAGGATTAATAACGTCAACTAACGCGGTACACAACAAAGTCTCTGAAGAGGAAGTAGCTGACAACGAAACAGCCTCGGCCGTTGTATGGTCGGTATCAGTTTCAGTCGACTTATGTAACATAGTGTTGTGGCGCTTCTTACAAATTCTACACGCACCTGGCAGTTTACACACGCGCGGTATATGCCCTACACGTAAACAATTCTTACATAATTTTAACTTAGAAACTATATCTATCCTATCATCAATAGCTTTTGACTTAAATTCAGAACAATCATAAATACGGTGATCGATATTACAAATAACACATTTATTTTTATTTAGAGGCTCATTAACCTTTTCTGCAATAAACGATTTAGTATGTGAACTCGGTGTGTGCTTAGAGCTGTTTGAATAGCTTGGAGATGGCTTGATACCTTTACTAGTAGTCGCCTCATGTTTATTGCGAAAGACAGATTCTAAGACATCAGCACGAGCTCTCAAAAAAGATAGCAAATTATCAAGAGTAGGCATTTCCAAAACGCTCACATTAGCATGTATATATTCCTCCCATTTAATTCGCGTATTATTATCTAATTTTGATGCTATCATGTATATGATCAATGTATCCCAATGCTCGGTCGGTTGCTTTAGCGTATGAAGTGCGCGCAGATTTTTTGTAACATGATCAATAATAAACCGTAAAGATTTATCAGACTCACGCGACTGTTCCATATTAAAAAGTGACTTTAGGTGGTTGTTAATTAATAGACGTAAATTATTATAACGCTCACAAAGAAGACTCCAAGCCTCAGGATAATTATTGTCAGTTACTTCAAGGTTACTGATAACGCGAGCAGCTTCACCCTCTAAGTAGGAATTTAAGTAATGAAATTTATGTATATTTTTTATTTTAGAATTATTGTGAATTAATGAAATAAAAGTGTCACGAAACTCTAGCCATTTAAAGTACGTTCCATCAAAGTTGCTTATTTTAATGACAGGTAAACGAAAACCAATGACTTCATGGTCACTCTCATCAACGGTTGTGAAACTGTGTCCATGGTCAAACGTTGATGATTTCTTAGGTGAAGAATGGTCAGCAATAATTTCCTGAGCCGCAGCGATCGAATTGTGGAAAGCTTGTTCGATGGATTCTCTCATGTCCAACTCTATACTTAAATTTTTCTCATCCATTCCCTCAATTTGATTCTGCACACCATCGAACTCGACGAACAACGCTTCGATCTTTGCTAATTTTTGTGTTAACACGTTAATCTCGGTAGGATTAAGTTTAGTATGTTTTAAATCATCTAAATGATTACTAAATTTAGTTACACGTCCTTTTATTGAAGCGCGTTTTAAATTTAATGATTTAAAAGAAGGCTCCATAATGTAAGGTTAACGTATTAACTTTAGAAAGAAAGAATAACTTTAACTCTGTATAGATATTAGCAAAGTATTGCATACGATACGCTCCTCGCTTCGTAGTTCAATGCAACCTTGACCGGCTGCTATCAGTCGGTGAAAGGGACGTCCGCCGTCCAGCGACACTCGGCACCCGGCACCCGCACGCACAGTAACTCGGTACGAGCGGCCGAGCTGCGGCCGGTCCGCGCGGGATGTCTTAGCTGGAATGTTATTTATAATGCCTTGTATAACTAGGAAAATTATGTTTAAAATAAGCGAGGGCTACAGTGAATATGGATGAAATGAATTCAAAACTTAAAAGTACAAAAAATGGGTGAATTTAGCTATAATAATGTAATGAATTGAATAATAGTGAAACAAAGCTTATAATTGATTTAACGCAGTGATCGTTATCTATATTGTGTACGCGCAGGTAAGCGAAGTGACTCATCAAGCGATAGGATAGAATGTTTACGCTAACTATAATGAACGATATATGCACTTAAAATGGCTTCAGCTATTTAAATAATGGTTTTTAATGTTCGTAATTGATTTGGTATTCTTTATAAAGACTTTTAAGTCGCAAAATAGGCGCAATAAATGCAAAAAATAATAGGTTTTAGCGTAGCTTAAAAGCAAAGAAATTAGAACAAAGACACTGAAGTAATTATAGTTGTGCAATATAAATATTTGTAGCAAAAAAGACGTAATATTTTATAGAATAGATGAAAAGTGCTGATAAAGGTAAATAGTTGCGTAAGAATATAGAATAGGTATGTAAAACTATGGGCGTGGCAAAGCAAATTGATTTTTATTTATTTAGACACTATATAACATATAATAGGCTATCTATTTAGGCTTTAAGGCATTACTAGTTGTTTTATATTGATGAATGATTATGAATAGGCAGATGACGCAACAAGCTAACTCTTTGTTCCCGCAAATAACAGTGGAATAGTTTAGATAAAAGGGGAAATAAAAGGAACGGGCTCACTTTTTTGCTGGCAAAACCGCTGCTGGGGCGCTGGGGGCGTAGACAGCTTGACCTCAGCTGGCTGGCTGCAAAGGCTGCAAAACGTGTGCTTCCAATCTTCTGGATATTTCCAAATAATAGACCTCGATCCGATACCGATTTTACGCGGTCGCCACATATGTTAATTATGGTAACATAGAAAGATATAGGTATTGGTATAATTTGCTTTAATGCTGACCTTTTGGTACAATAGTTTATAATATATGGATTGCGTGGAGTTGTTGTGCGTGGTCAGCGGGGAAGTGGTGGCAGCGCCACGTATGATGGTCACGTACGCCTTGACCATCCCCGCGCACCCCTCTCCCCGGTCGCTGGCCAATGAATTGGGTCCGCGTAAGTGCAGCGGTAACGTTGGCGCGAACATATATAAATAAAAAAATATAAGTTATTAAGTGTATATAATTTATAATATGATAATATAGGTTTTCTGCGACGCTAAAAAGTAATAGAGATGTTTTAATTCTCTGTACCTGCCAATAATTTTCATATTATGCGTTTCTTTGTTCTACGAATTCTCAAAATGAGTCAGGTCTCCTATTATCCGAAGAAGCATTTAACAGAGATGTTAAAAGACTATGACATAATCATGATGGCTCAAGCAAGGTAAGATAAACAGTAATGATAAACCTTTTGATGCTATCGTTACCATAGTTATAAATTCTCATTTTCAAATAAAATTAAATAGGGAATATTTATGGCGTAATAATTTATCTTCCCAATTTGCAATCAAACCGAGATACTGTCAGTAATATATTATTGGGCCTTAAAATCGTTTATCAATGGTTATCGTGCGCTATTTTACTTTAAAGAGTTTAATTAACCTAATGTACCGACAAGATAATTAATTATACTAAATTGATAATGAATTTATTGTCATACTAGCTTTTACCTTCGATTTCGTTCGCGTGGACTGTTGTCGTGTGATAGGTCGATAATAGATCGCGCTTTTTAATGTCATTCTATTCCTGTTGAATCAACAGGATTTCTATAGCCTATATTTTGTTCTGGTGTATAAGGAATAATTGTGCCAAATTTCATCGATATTGGTTCAGCAGACTCACGAACTTGCCCATTTATAATATTAGTAGGAAGTAGGATACTAGAGTAGGGGATTCATAGGCAAGTCTGTAAGTGAGAGTTTCACAATAAATCATTATTTATAGATCATAGAGAGTAGATGAAACTTGTATACTTCATCTTTGTCTAATCACACATGAAAAAGAGAGACAGATAGATACACCCTCATTTGTTTTCTATTTAGTTCTCTTTACTGAAATATGGCACATTTTATGCTAGCTTCCCTACTCTGGCATAATAACTCTATGAAATCGATGCAGTGCATACTTCATTATTCAAGCGCAAGTTAATTTGAACGTAAAGATTTTTTGTCTGTGATTACAATCAAGTAAATTCCACCATCGATAAAGGATCCAATTTTTATTAAAAGCTTTTATTTAACTTATGTATGTGAACGTGAAATCCTGCAAGTTAAATTTGACCTACTTCCCGTTTGTCCGATTGAGATGAAATTTTGCATACTGTTCCAGTCCCGATAACAATGCATGTTTAGAATAATTATGACCTGATGCTACTGCCAGGATTGGCTTCAGACGAGGGAACTCCTCATCAGTTAACAAACATGTCCATACATAACATTTTGTTGAAAGGTGTTTTTTTTAAACCTTAAAAAGTTTTTATGGTTTAAAAGTTTTTTTCTATTTTAAATTAACTTGTTATTATTTATTACAATCATCGCCACAATCTTATCGCTTTGTTATCTGATGATAAGTATTTTTCGTTATTTTTATTTATTTGTGTGTGTAAATTGATATTTTACTTATTAGCAACTTCTTGTTAGAAAATAAAAATATGTTCCTCTGCAACAGATTTTTATTTTCTCAGTATTGAAATTCAAATTCAATTCAAGTGACGCGGACGTTTGTTTTGTGTATGTGGGTTGCGTGATTTGTAAGTGGCTTCCAGCAATATTTCCATGAACATTCACGTTGGTTGTGTCAAGTTTTATGGAATATTTACAAAAAAAAAAATGTATAGTAATATTACATTGCATGCTGTAATATTTCAATTATATACTATATTTTACGTTATGTACTATATTTTTTCACTATCCCCAAAGGAGAAATTTGATTTTTTATCCTTTTTGTTAGCCCGGCATAAAAGCTTTAATCTTAGTGACATTGAAGCTTTTATATAATTTCATTAATATTGCTTCAGCAGCTTTACCGTGGAAGCGTAACAGTCAGACAAATAGAAAATTTTGCTTTTATATAGTAACTAGTAATATTCCGTGTTTTCACTTGCGTAATTTTTATACCTTTTTACATTTTTATAACGGATCCCTATTTTTTGAATGTAATATAGCCTATATCGCTCTGTAAAGATGCAGCTTTCAATGGTGAAAGAATTTTGAAATCGGTCCAGTAGTTTTTGTGTGAAAACATTACAAACATACAAATTTTCCTCTTTATAATATTAGTATAGATATAAATCGATTATATGTCTGATACATATTTTATTTTTACAATCAGTTGTTCTGTGGAACCATTTTATATTATAATGCAAAATACTAAAAAAATGTGCCAGTAGATAGCATCATAAAAATGATAAAACTATAGCAGGTTATTCGTCTGAACTTTTACAGAATATGTCTATATGAAATAAAACCACGTCGAGCACCGACAAAGTAGTCTCCCCACGGCATTGTTTACAAGGCAATAGCAGACCGCGACCTACCTTGCACGCCATCAATATTTAACTAACCCATAACATATTATTGCTGTTATTTAACTTTGGTAGTTTACTGTTCTACCTAGCGTATTTACCTAAAAGTGAGTAAGTATAGTAGGGGCCTGTTACTCTCCCACTGCTGGGAATAGGGATCCTCTCTCCATTTTTGAAGAGAAGGGTTGGAACTAAGACCTACCACGCTGCTTCAATGCGGATTGGTAGCTTACACATATCCCAAGAATTCTCTACCTTCTTTCCTACACCGAAAAGCGTGTGATAAATTGTAATTATCAATTAGACACATAAGTTTTAACAGAAAAACTCATTGGTGTCAGCCCGGGTTTGAACTCGTAACCTCCTTGAAAGAGTCGCACAGTGTTACCGCTGGGCTATCACAGCTTCATGTATTTAGTAAATATAATTAAAAATATATATTGTAAGCTGGTTCTCCTTCTCACAGATTGTGAAAATCTATGAAAGGAAGGAGGGTTCTTGGGTTAAAATTGGTTCTGATTAGTACATTACTAACAAGTTTTAATTTAAAATCTTATTGTATATGCTTATTGTCATGCCATCTTTGTTTACTTAATGAAATAAATACAGAAAGCCTACTATACTGTTGAGGATTATTTAGACGATAAGAATGCGTGGATATAGATATTGTTCGACCCTGTATAAGATAGAAACGATTAAATGTAACTAGCATTAAGAATTGTATTTTTTTAAAAGAGCAACCGCCGAATTTCTTGCTGGCTCTTCTCGGTAGGAACAGCTTTCCGAATTAGCAGTAGAGTTGACGATTCAAAAGCACTTGTTAACAAGTTTATTTGAATAAAGAATATTTTGAATTTGAAATAAATTCAGCGTAAATCAAACACGGAAATCTAGATACAAGGCCCCTCCAAATCCGTTTTTACAAAGGGATTTTCCTAACTATAAATTATCTAAATGTACGTTGAATTTTAGGATAAAAAACACGAAAAATTAATGCAAAATTATTTCGTAGAGCTAAGGAAGTTCAAGAATGTGCTCTCAGGGAAAGCGTACGATGCTTGCGTTACTTGAAAAAATTGCGCTGTGTTTTCTTGTATCTTTTTTTACAAGATTTCCATGTTATTAAAGTGCCGTTGTTAAGTTTCACAAACAGCAGACAATGGAGGTATCTTATTATTATAAGGTATACAATAACTTATCAATTACTATATAGTGTAGCTAAAAGCATAAATATTAAACTTTAAAGACGATGTGGTCAAACTGTTATCCACATTATTAAGCTTTTATGTATTAGTAAAATTGGTTTTAATACTATTTTCTCGGTTTGTATATTCTTTTCAACTATACCAATATATAAACCTGAAGAGATTATTTGTTTGTTTGTTGGTTTTGTTTGTTTGTTTGTTTGTTTGTTTGTTTGTTTGATTGATTGCTTGAACGCGTTAGTTTCAGGAAAAGCGGGACTTATTAATCTTTTATGTATTATTAAAATTGGTTATAATACTATTTTCTCGATTTGTATAGGATATTCTTTAAATCTATACTAATATATAAAGCTAAAGGGATTATTTGTTTGTTTGTTTGATTGATTGCTTGAACGCGCTGGTCTCAGGAAATACTGGACCGATTTGAAAAATTCTTTAAGTGTAAGATAGTCCATTTATCGAGGAAGGCTTTATACCATCACGCTAAGATGATTAAGAGAGGATTTCTATTTTTTTATTATTATTCTTTTTTTAGGATTTTATCCTAAAAAATATTGCGAAGACGGCAAAATTTAAAGCTTTCCTTGCGCGTAAACGGTGAAAGTTATACAAAAATCTCTTATAATTAACTCACGATAACTACTTTAATGTTCAAAATTCCAATTCAGGAAATAAATTGTGACTCACTAATTTCCATGCGGGCGAAGCTATTGGCACAGCTACTATCTTATACAAACCGAGATATACAACGTTTATCACTCATTAAAAAGATTGTAACTAAGAATGATAAAAATGCATGAATGCAAACGCAAAAACAATTGATAATAAATGTTTCCTTTACTTGAAGGTTAAAAGCTTATATCTCATAGCTAAAATATTTTCCTAAAAAAACGGTTGCCTGCAAAGTCGGTTTTACGGGCAAAGATTTTACGTGACAACGTTTTTTTCTCAGTAGAATATTTATTGATATGAATATTATTAAATTGCACAATAGGAACAAGGAATTGAATGAAAATAAGAATTGCACAAATTTTAACTATAGAAATATATTTTGTTTACTAAAACATTGTACATGTAAACTTAAAATTAACCAAGAACGCTCGAGAAAGACAAAGACACAAGCACGCACCGATTCAACGCGCCTAATTCTCTAGTGCTGCGCGCGCGGCGGACCAATCATGTTTGAGTGGGAGAGAGATGCAAGGCATTCGCCAGTCCGGCGGGCCTCTCTTTCGTTCGGTGACTCATCGTAACAGACGTGAGTGGGCGTTACACTTTTTCATGAGTGACTCCAAGCCGCAACCTAATTTAAGACGTTGTCACGTCAAAATATTTTGTTTTGGAGCTGTAATAGACAAAAAATTAGTAATAGTTATCCTTGTTGTTCGAAGGTTCGGTGGTTTGTTGGTGTACTAAACGTTATTTACAACGTACCTACTACGTTGAAAGAAAACATTGGGACCAGCATGTTCAAAGATAATAAGGTGGGCTAAAGTCTCCTTGTCTTTAAGGAGAGGGAACACCATTGCCTATTATCCGTAAAAGCCCATTATTACAATACTTACAGATGTGTTTGTCTTCCAATTTAGACTCTTATTTACTGATAACGTCATCTGATATCGGTAATTGGTAGTATGTAGTCGATCGGTGTTTATTAGCGTATACATATGTATTTGCGCAAAAATTACAAAGTATGGCAAAGTTTCTTGGATGTGAATGTTGTTTCTTTTAGGTGATGGTATAAAATAAAATAAATAAATATATGGGACACTTACACACACGGTCGTCCGTCCCCAAATAAGTAACTTAATACTTGTGTCATGGTAGACAGACAACTGGTGAATATATATCTACTTATATAATTTTTAAATACATACTTAAATACAAATATACACCCAGACTCGAAGACCAACAAATTCATTTATAGAAAATGTTGGAGAATCGACCCGTGACCCGTGGAGCTGAAAGCAGGGTCGCTACCCACTGCTCCAACAGGCCAGTCTTAGTCTTAATTTATGGATTTGAATGTATGGATGAATGTAGCCGTTGAGTGACGTTCTGGCGCATGATTGGTTGACTGATGGATTGATTGATTGGTGACTTGACGTGACCGGTGACATAGACGCTCAAACAACTGGTATGAATGAACCGTCATTAGACCACCATAAAACACCAGTCGATTGCCAAAGTCTCATCATCAAGTCTCAGGGAGACCATTAAGCATATGGACTGAACAAGCTTACTCTTACATCTAATGTTTCATCATTGTCCTTCTGCCTTTATCCCACTCTAAGTGGGGGGAAGGCAGCCGTCCGAAAAGAATGGCGTCGAATTGTCAAGCGTGCCACCAACCCTGAACTGACGACCACGACCGCTCTGCCAAGAGCGTAGCGACCAAGAAGAAGTGGGGTTATGGGGCATATGTTGTCACATGATTCTTTGTTTTTACGACCGGCCCTCTGCCTGATGAAAACTTACCATGGTCGCCTTTTATGAAATCTAAGTATGGGTAGTGAGGATGGTCTATTCTACTCAGCCGTATACCAAGCGGAGGGTCAACTTAACTTAGTCTCCTTTTATGACACCTCTTACATCTCCTAGTAACCAAGAATACAAGCTAGGCTTTTGGTTGCCAATGGTGACTTTTAGAATGTAATCTAGATAATAATCATAAGCTTTTGTTAAATAATGTTTACCGAAACTTTGTTGAACAAATAAATAATTTCTAATTTCCTTATGTTTATTTTTATATTCCTTATATTTCATTATGAAATCACTAATGATCAGATAATGGTTATTCGCATATACACATATGTAGATACATTATAATCATTAAATGATCATAATTAAGGAACAATACGTTAATTGATGTTTAAATCATTACAACCAACCAAGGTCGTCAAATTAAGTAAAGAATACTTCCGTTTCGTAACAATTATTATACCTATTATATGATTCGTATGTACGTCTATAGGTGTTGAAATTCAGTGTTATAACAAAATACCACATTAATTTCGGGCTACCTCTACCTGTCTACCTATTAAAAAATTTAATAAAAAAATTGTGCAAATTATAGATAATCTGGAAATCTAATTGGAAAGCAGACTAACTTTGGATTAATTCCGAGTGTTTTATAAATCACCTGCGAAAAGTGTCACTTCTAAAATCTACAAAATTAACTTCTAAACCTTCCTCATTAATCAATTTACCTATGGGTGCAGAGAAACTAGAGATGGCATTCAATAATTTTTGTTTATTGCAAACATACAAACAGACAAGGGCGGCGGTGGGAGTGCTTCACTACATATTATAAAACAAAGTCACATTCTTTGTTTGTCCATATATCCCTATGTATGCATAAAACTTTAAAACTACGCAACAAATTTTGATGCGGTTTTTTTTTAATAGATAGAGTGATTCAAGAGGAACTTGTTATTTTTGTTTTATGGATTTCAGCAAAGTGACGCCAAACTCTAGAAAATATTTTAAAAAATAAGTTTTATAACATTGGGTCAACCAATTACTTCATTATTTACTAAGCCTTGCGTATTTGGCAAACCGCTACCACTGTTCGCAAATGCAATTTTCTCTTACGCTAAAAATCGCGTTAAAAGGTTCAAAATATTTTCCTTGATCTTTTCAGTGAATATAATTTATGTTTTCTTACTTTAGACGAACCTTTTATCTCAATGTGTTTTTCAACGTATTTCACCTTTTAGCGTACATTTGAGTTGACACGCTGACATCTTTTTGTAATTAGGTTATGCTCACATTGTTGTTTGTACCTACATTTGGAATACAATGTATAAGTTATGTAACACACATATAGTGTTAAAGTCCCCATTTTCAGCGCTCGCAGTTTTAGGATGCTATCATTTCGCATGTACGTGCTTATTATATTGTATTTTCTTCAAAACATTCTCCGAGATTCTCTTCAAATTTACAGGTTTTGTTTACCTCTTCTATTTATTTTTTGGTGTGTTGTTGGTTAAACATCAGAGATATTGGATGGTAGCTTTATTTAAATGCACTTAAACTATTTTAAGATTTCTCGCAACATTTATCTGGCTCTCTATCTATTGTTATCTTGTGATTCCGAAAGTTCCTCCAAGAACTTTCTTTAAGGGGATCCTACCCTTCGGTGAAGTTCTGCCAAACCCTATAATATCTCATTGATTTAACGATTAAGGATTTTAATCGACTCACTTAATGTTCTGATTTATATAGCGCTCTGTTTAGGATATTTATAGTTAGGATTACCTAACATTAGCTGGAGTCCTAGAGGTTATTATTATTAACAATTATTATGCAGGTTTGGTTAGGCGAGGTTTATCTAAGGCACTATTTATTTTACTCTTGTGCAAGTTTCAGCCTTGACAAAAAAATTCACTCAGATTCTACAAATACCGCACGTTAAAGAAAGAAATAATCATTTTTGATTTGAAAGACATTAGATTTGATATTTAATTTTTTTTACTGATAACGAATTTTATTACTTAGAGCTTTATTATTTTACTGTTCAAGCTCATTGTAACAATTGCTCATTAGTAATTTATGTGATACATTTGTGATATTTATGTGTATATGTTGTTTTGGTGATAATGCGTATAAGCATGCTAAAAGTATTGCAAATTTCAATAAATCGACATAAATCAAAAGTTAACATAACGAAAACAACTGTTAGGAAAAATTTGGCTTTTTCTAATTTCTAAAGTCTAAAATATATCTAACGACTGTCCCTTAACACTTTATTCTCAATAGATGAATCGCTGACGCGGCAATTTTTCAAAACAATCACTCCGTTAGTAAGGAATTCTTTTTGCTTCTAAAAACGTAATATTACTAAAAGCAACGTTCCGTTTTGCTCAAACCCTTTTTTGCGAAACTGACATTTTTCAGTGGCATGGAACGCAATTTGTGTAACTCGAGCGGATTGCCGCGGCCTCGCTTCTACAATTGCTCTAAACTCGTCCATCCGCCCACACAAATATTTCTCCTACTCCATACTGATGTTCCTAAACATCTCGGAATTATTGGTTAACTAGTCGTAAATGTAGTTTTTAAAATACCCTCAATTATTTATTGTTTTTTCCGTTTCAAGGGGAAAACGGTAATTCTTGTAACCTAAATGTTAGCACGCTATACGTCTAAGCTTTAATTGTATCAAATGTTATCAATATTGCTCTTGCGGAATACTTGTGAAAGAACAGACAAACAGAAAGACACAAACAGAGAAACTGAAGTTCGGCTTTATAATATTAGTATTGTTTATATTACATTTGTCGATGTGCAGAAAAAATATTGCTTCAATTTTTTACCTTTAGTAATTTTTTTGGTGAATCTAAGGAGTACAGCTGTTTATTGGATATAACAATATGATGAAAACAAAGTATTTTTACCATTAAAATTACGGCAAATTAAAGTAAAATAGGCAAGTATCAGATACCTGTAGTTTTATTTATAGTAACCATATACTACTACTTAATAAATAATGTTCAGAATAACGGTATAGTGACAGTTTGGGTATAAAGGAAAATATTCCTATACTTAAGTATAATTTTGTGTCAAATTTTAATATCTCTCATCTATTTAAAATCTAAACGCACTAATTTTGCAACTGCTGCAAATAAATATTGATAGCGCAATGGAGGTTTGAAAAACAGTAAAACTTTAAAGCTTAACTGAAAAAAATAGTTCACTAGGTTTTGTCGTTTAAACTATAAATTCATTACTAAAGCTAAGCATTCCGAACTTTTGGTCGTTCGTTTTGTAGACGCGCTGTAGCTAGTAGAGCGAAGCGCACTGAAATCGTGTTCGCGGTTGTAGGTGGCTGATTGAATCTGTCCGTGCGAGAGTTGCAACACGCGGCGAGGCGTACCACATGACTTGACCCCACTCCGCCTCGCCTCGCCTCACCATGTACCAGCCCGCCTCGCCTCGCCGCAACACCGCCTCGCCTGACCTCAGTATACAACGTACTGAACTGCATTGCTTTTGTAATTTCACCTAATGGTTAATGCGTTGCAAGTGTTTCAGTTGTTTAATGGTTTTTGTTAGCTTACAAGTAGTTCCCCGTTTTTGTATTTACGACAAATTGAAATTACCGTTCCACTCTTCTTGTTTATTGCTGAAACTTTATTTAGCAATCATTGTTCTTTTTTGTTGTACGCCGTGTGGTAAACGGCTGAATAGAATCGACCCTTATTTCTTAGTGAGGTGTCTTAAAAGGCGACTAAAGTAAGTTGACGACAGGCAAAGTGGTAAAATTACTATCCAAATCATGTGACAAGATGTTTAAAACAATTTGTGCTGATGCCAATTAGAGTGGGATAAGGGCAAAAGAATGATGACTAACACTGTCTGCTATCAGCTAGTAGTTCCTTTTATAGTATTAACTAGCTTTTACCTGCAACTTTGCGTAGACTGTTGTCGCGTGATAGATTGATAATAGATGGCGCTTTTTAATGTCATCCTATTCCTGTAGAATTAACAAGATTTCTATAGCTTATATGTTATCCCGGTGTAAGGAATAATCGTGCCAAATTTCATCGATATTGGTTCAGTGGATTTCCGTGAAAGAGTAACAAACACACATCCATACTCACAAACTTTATAACATATCCTCCTGCCCCTATCCTACTCTAAGTGGGGTCGGCACAACATGTTTTAAACATGTTGTAACATGATTTGGCTGCGTTTATACGAACGGCTGCCTGCCTGACGTCAACTTACCTTAGTCGTATTTACGACACCTCGGTAAGAAGGAGGGTGGCCTATTCTACTAAACCTGATGCCACACGGTGGGTCAACTTGCCTTAGTCGCCTTTTACGACACCTCGGTAAGCAATTATGGTGGTCTATTCTACTCAGCCGGATACCACACGCCGGGTTGACTTTTTTTTTTTTTTTTATGTCAGGAAAACCCATTATGGGTCATCACCGCCCGACGGGGACGAGGGGCGGGTATGTCGGACTCTCACCGACTAAAAACCTGACAGTGCTCCACCACGCTGCTGGTGGCGGGGACAGGGTACCTATGAAGACATTGCCCCCATCCCCGCCAGCAGCAGCTCTGTACCCCGGAGAGCGCCACCTCCGGGTCGGGGCCTCTCTTAACAGTGGCCCCTCCCTCCGCTAATCGATGCATCGGGAGCACCAGATGCATCGACCGCCTCGGGGACCTAAGTCCAGCGAGCGTCCGATACCCCGTTCGGACCGCTCGGAGGTCCCCGTTAGGGAGGCATGCGACGGACTTCGGCGAGTCGCCTGCGCCCCGCTCGCCTGCGGCGGATCGGATCCAAGGACTCGACTTCCCGGATCCGCCCCGCCGCCTCCTTCCGCGAGATTACGTCCTCGCAGAAGGAGGCCATCGCTGCCCACGATCTCTCCCTGTCCACCATGGCACGAACAACAGTGGGCAAGGAGAGATCGTGCCCCACCTGTGACACGAGCTCTGCCCGCTGAACTGCCCAAGCTGGGCAGTCCGCGAGCGTGTGCAGCGCCGTGTCGAATTCGGCGCCGCACTCGTGGCACTCACCGGTCGGTTCGCACCGGGCCACCCGCCACAGATACCTCCTGAAGCAACCATGTCCGGAAAGCACCTGTGTCAGGCGGAAGGTGAGGACCCCATGCCTCCTGGCGACCCAGCCCTGGAGAATGGGCTGGATAGCTGAAATCGTCCAGAATCCTGCACTGGGCGATTCCAGCCGCCGCCTCCATTGGCGGAGGAGCTCCTCTTGAGCTGCCCTCCGCCAGTCCACCTCTACCGGCGCTGAGTCTCCCCCCGATGAACGGGTTTCAACTCTACGCCGGTAGGCCTGAGCAAGTACCTTGGCCTCTAGGTCCCATGGAGGGGACCCGGCCAAAGCGCAGGCCGCCTCGCCGGAGATGGTCCGGTAGCCCCGTACAATTCTGACCGCAAGAATCTTCTGCGCCCCACGCAAAAGAGGCAGAGACCTACGCCGGGTTGACTTACCTTAGTCGCCTTTAACGACACCTCGGTAAGAAATGAGGGTGGTACTATTCTACTTAGCCAAATACCACACGGTTACTCACAAACTTTGTAATATTAGTAAAAAATAAGTTAAGAAGTAATATTATAAGATAAGACTAGTGTGATATATTAATAAATGTAGTGCACAAGTCTACAGTGGCGCCACTCCGGCATTCACGTCATTCTCATTCTGCCATCGAGGCGGGAGGACGTTTCGGTGTTATTGTGTGCCTACTCACTGCATATAAGTGTTTTAATTATAACCCGAATCTAAAGATAGTGGACATCACAACTAGTAAGATAAGATATTTTCATTTATGTTAGTCCATCCCCTCGCCTAACAGTAAAGATGATAGCGTAAATTTCTCTTATGTACCGTCTGTTAACGTAGGTATGTCAGAATTTGCAAGCGTATCTCCCTGGAATATTTACCTCCGTCAAAGCCATAGCTGCAGTTTATTCAATTGTATTGAGGAATGCTGATGCTGATACGAAATTGTAGAATGTCGTTATTTGGCACTATTGAGAATTGCTGATAAAGTTCGTTGGAATCTTGTAACATATTTGTGAACGGTGTGACACGGTGAGAAATGTTGACTGAAATTAAAATAACTTTAAGAGTATTATATCATGAATTTTAATGTATTTATGATACATTTATTTTAGATACATTATGTTTGATAGAATTTTATTTATTTATACGAATATCCAACAAATATCCTATATAGTTTATATTAACTCGGAAACGGCTCCAACGATTTTTTCGAAATTCAGCTTGTAGGGGATTTTGGGGATCTAGCTAGGTTTTATATTAAAAAATCTCGTTTTAGCCCTGTTCTTGGGCACTAAAAAAACTACTAAAATAGGAATAGATAGCAACTCATAAATTGAGCTGACAAATGCAAAACTGTGATAGCCTAATGGTAACGCGCGGAACAAAAATTGTTCGAAATCTAGGTTTGATTCCCATATCTGGATCTTTAAAAAAATTACCGAGCAAGGCTCTTTCATCCCGGTACTAACAATAATATACGTTAAAATAACACAAATTTTCGAAAAATTCCACCACTACTTTCGAATTCTGTCATCGACTGAGAAGCACTGGTAAGAAACTCAATACTTGCTCTTATAAGCTTCCAACGGGCCAGTAAGAATTTGAATTCATGCCTTTATAAAAAGACTTAATATTTAATGGTAAAGCAGTGTAAAAATTATAAGCTGGGCCTTGCCAGCAAAACTCTCCAATATTTTTCCTATTAAATATTTGACATTATACGTCATAAAACTCGGTCTCTCAAGATTGTTGAATTCATTAAGAATTTCATTAAGGAGTCGAGACGGCGGTGACACTTCGCAGTGATTGAAGTGATCCACCGAACTTTTTTAAATTAAATATTCAGCAATCGTCTTCAGTAAAAGTAGGCAAATAAATACTTATTTTTTATATTATAAATACAGCTTAAGAAAATTCATTCAACAAAAATATATAGTTGAGTTTCGTATCAGAAAGCCTTCATTTCGTGATTGGCAAGATAAATTTATGAAAGGACTATAGTGCTATGGGTCGGCATCCGACAAATTGCACCCACTTCCATTTATTACTGTGGATATGGTCGGCAGTGATTCCTTTCCCCCTGCAAGCCCAACGACATTGATATATTCACCAATCGTAAATTACACCAACAAGGAACTAATGCAAAATAAAATTGCGATGTGTATTCAACTGCAAATAATACATAATTATTTCGTTCTCAGAAGCATTTAGGCCACAGTAAATTTTCAGTCCTCAAAATTTTATCATGTATCATGTCTTTAATGGTAAAAATATATTTAAATTTTTATTTAAATGAAAATGATATTTCGATTGTTAATAAAGCCCATTTTTTAAGCCACCCAGCCACTGGGTCATATGCCCCAGATATATCTTAGTTTGTCACAAAGTTAAAATTAACCCATTAAAGATCGACATTCCTGCACTTCTTGAGCCTTCAGGGATTAAGTCGGGATAGTAGCAAGAATCCAGACATTTTGATGCTGGTTTTTGAGAACGGTGACGAGCCCTAATGTATGACGCAATATTCGTTGATACATTAGTCTCGTCCCATGTCAGGAAAACGGCGTCAAAACATGGTGCTGCAACGGATATGGCTGAATCTGGCAAGCGGGGCCAAATTTTGTAGCGTCATTAAGTCAAATAGTAACTTTTACGTTTTTTACATGGATATGGTGCTGACATATCATTATTCTGTCCTTATCCCACTCTAAGTGCAACATCTTTATCTCCTCCATTTTCACCTATCATTGGTCAACTGACTACTTTTTTATATGTACTCGTATGTCATACTCCACACAATCCAATTATATCCTTTTAAGCCACCCTTTAGGCACACATCTATCCATATTCATATTGAACACTCGTTTGGTCACATGATTTTGGTCAGTTGATGCTGACCTCGGAATTTAATTAAAGCTTAATGCTGCAAGTTCGCATCACTAAATTAGATAATGTTTTGCATACGCAAGCTAAATATAACAACGGTATGTTAAATTGCACTGAAATCCAAATATAACATAAATTTGTATGCGGATACTAAAATCGATGCATCTCTCTCTGGAGATTTAATTATGGAGGTAAATTCTCGCTCCCCAGTGAGCCGTTCAAGAGTCGTGATAGCCGATCGGTGCGACCACTTGATACGTACCTAGGGGCCGTAGGTTTTAACCCCAGGTGGGCACCAATAAGTTTTTAAAAACTTCATCATCTTCTTGCCCTTATCCCACTCTGAGTGGGGTCGGCACAACATGTTATAAACATGCTGTTACATGATTTGGCTGCGGTTTTACGACTGGCCGCCAGTCTGACGTCAACTTATCTCTGTCGTATTTTACGACACCTCGGTAAGAAATGAGGTTGGTCTATTCTACTCAACCGGTAAGCACACGGTGCGTCAACTTACCTTAGTCGCCTTTGACGACACCTCGGTAAGAAATGAGGGTGGTACTATTATATCTGCCAGATACCACACGGCGTAAGTTTTTAAAAACTTATGGGCTTAATTGATTCTTACAATCTATCTAGCGATATACTGTTATGAGAATACTTCGGGTTGACACTTGCACATTGCTAGTGAACTCCTAGGATATACGAGTATGTTACCTACCAATCCGCATCATAACAGCGTAGTGGGTCTAAGCTCTTTATCACGCATTCCAATAATATTTTCTTTTGTCCAGTACTGGGATGGGATATGGATTTAGCCGTTACTTTATTTTATAATGAAAGTCATGCTCAATTTTAAACTACAAACGCTTTATAAAATATTTGCAATACGGATTTGCAAAATTGCTAACAAGAAGATAGAAATCGACTACGTAAATTTTGATATTACGAACATTACCGAGGATTTCTGACAACATTGCTGAATAATACAAAGTTATTGATTCGAACTTTGATATTTAACAACAACACAATTGAATATATTTCAAACGCTGCATTATGGAAGCATAAGTTATTTTATAGCAACGATATTTATGCTTATACTTACTCAGTAAATAAGATAACAACTATTCAACTCCGCGCACCAATAACGACTACGTCAAATCATCAAGTGGCGCTACCACTCTCCTCTCCGCATATCTCCTCACCATCTCCTATCCGCCCCGCACCGCACCGTGTCACAGCTAATTCCACGTCCCTCACGGCGGGTCAAATTAGCTTAGTCGCCTTTTATGACACCTCGGTAAGAAATGAGTGGTGTATTCTACTCAGCCGGCTACCACACGGCGGATCAATTTACCTTAGTCGCCACTTACGACACCTCGGTAAGAAACAGGGTGATCTATTCTATTCAGCCGGATACCACGCTTCCAGTAGGGTAGTAGGTTAACAATAGGGTAGTGAAATCCCTATCAATTTGCAAACGTTAGTTACCGCGAAACAAAAACGCGCGTGAAAATAAATTCGAGTGTGGGTCTCAACAATGGGGAAAGGGTATGGGGCCACCACTGCGCCGCGTTCTTCTGTATTGCCCACTTATCCATGTCCGATAAGAACGTCATCAACCTTAAACCTTAGTAGGGCCAAGTAGGCTCACATTGTATTTTCATTAAACACAAAGGTTTAACGTATGCCGTGTGGTATCCGGCTGAGTATAATAGACCACCCTCTTTCTTACCGACGTGTGGTAAAATACTACTAAGGTAAGTTGACGTCAGGCCCGTCGAAAGTATCCGGGGTGGGGGAGTGGGATCCGGGCTGGAGGACGACGACGAAAAAAGTTTAATGTACCTTTAAAAATTACTAAGAAATATTTAATTCATCGGAAGAATTGCGATACATTGGCTATGCAGTACCAATATTTAAATAAGAAAATTTGTTGTGAGAAAATCGACGAATCTTGTTATTATTTGGCACCGTTAGAAATTCTCAGTAATACTCGAGAAGCTGAAAATAATGTTATGATTCTTATTTCTGGTAGATTTTGCGAATATTGAAAATATTTTTATGATCTTTTGATGTAGACACACTAAAAATATGGTAAATGTATCCATACAATAATTGTATGTCCGGGCTACGTTTTAATACGATTTTATTAAGTTAACTTGTAAGATTTGTATGTATGGTATGTAACCATATAAACAAACCGATCTTTTAACGTAATATTCACACACTTTATGACGTCCGAATATTTTGGAAATGGGATTTTTTTTTTAGTTTGGCTTGAAGTCAAAGCGTTCTGATTTTTTTTACATTATAATTTATTAACCTACACTTTTATATTACAATTAACACTCGCTAATTTAATTTTAGAAATAGATTTTAAAGATCAACTCTTTGATGATGTAATGTAAATTGTCATATTTGTGTATAATAGCACAATAAATGAATATTACATTTTACTACATAAATGATAGTAATTTTATACTGATTTTATTATTTATATTATTAAAGCAATTCGTGCATAATTATCCCTAACCATTCCAAAATATTAATATTGCACAACGTTAATATTCAAGTTTTCACTTCTGCCGGCATGCCCGGAATGCAGCCCTTTTTTAATTCAGGTTTTCTTACGCTCCTCCCTTCAGTGTAGAGCACCTAAATGTAGACGTATCAAATGTTATAAAATCAGCATCTTAAGATACCAAGGCTTTTAATCAGATTATAATTCAGGAAAAACTGGACATTTTCTTGTATTAGCGATATGAAGAAAACTTGCAGCAAACTTAGTAAAGCTGATTTAAATTTTATTAAAAATTTAGCCTTAGCAAAATGTGCCGAGAAACTTATATAAAGACGGAAGCTCATTGCCAAGGCAATAATGGCAGTCTTGATTCAATACATACCTACTTAGTCGTACGGAACGAAAATTTAAACATTAAAAAGTCCGATTTTCATATTCTGACTATATTATATGTACAAGAAAAGTTTATCTCGATGCAACGAGCAAATATCGCCACAATTGCAAGTAAAATAGGATGTTAGAAACTTTTTCAACTTCTCCTGCAGACCAAAGAATTCCATGATACAAGTTTGCTTAGGGCCTGTTTCACAAGTTATCAATAAACTGTCAGTTAGCTTATTCGGAGCATATCTGACACATATCTCGGAATTTTGCGTTCCTCAGGTTACTGATAGGCTTATTCAGCACTTAAAGTCCCTAATAAGTTAACAAGTAGATCATGTGGGTGTTATTCTGTTTATCTGCTGGAAATACCTATTACAAAATGGCCGCGATTTTTATTTTATTTTTTCACTTTTTAGAGACATTTATCTGCTACTTAGTTTATTTGTCGATTAACTATCCGACAGTTTATCACTAACTTGTGAAACAGGCTCAAGTCCAAACAAGGCCAGGCACAAGTGTATTAAAGTGCAGAAGTTATAGCTAAAGTCACACTTTGTAATACTTACAAGTTTAATAAGGAAATATTTAAATTGCAATTGAATTTTTTATTAATTTGTAAGACTAAACGTATTTTTTTTATCATATCATCGTGAAAGCTTTTATTTAAAAAAAATATTATTATATAGTAGTAATAATTTTTGAATAGTAAGTTTGAATATTTTTGGTTATTAAGTAATGGGTTGCGATCTCAGGATTTAAATAAAAATGTCATTTTTATTTTTATGAATAGAGCCATCGATTCAAGGTGAATAAAAACAACATTTTTGACATTTTTTAACGTAAATATAATAAGTTTTAACGTAAATATTTAATGTCAAATTCTGTTACAAATAAAACTTTGTTAAAACTTGGTAGAAGGTTAGACTTTGTTACAAACTTTCGTAATTGAAGGAAAAATTTAAAGAAACAAATTACCATAAAAATTCAAGTTAAAATAACTTACAAGCGCTCTACAAAAATTAAATTCCTTTTTTATAATAAGTGGTCTTTTACCCAGTATCAGACATCTCTTTGCTGTGTTAAAAAATGAATAAAAACAACCTGTAAGCCTTACCACTTAATTTAAATCACGTTTTTCTCAAGCAGACTTCAGATGAAATATTTATTACTCGTAAATGCTGTTCTATATACAGTTGTTCATTGCTGTAGTTCATTAACTTGAAAACGTGAATTACTTTTGAATTGTCATTATCCTCCTGTCCTTATTCCACTATGTGGGGTCTGCACAACACATTATTTGGCTACGTATTTTACGACCAGCCGCCTGCCTGTTGCCAACTTACCTTAGTCGTATTTTACGACACCTCGGTAAGTTATGAGGGTGGTCTATCTACTCAACTGGATACACGGTGGGTCACCGTGTGGTAATCTTAGATATTTAACTGAAACCGAATTTTGTAATGCGTTCAGTCTATACATATTACAAAACAAAGACCGCTAAAGCTGTATGTTTGGTTGTGATCGATTTGCTTAAACTCTACTTAACGGATTTTTGTATGGTGTTTACTAAACGATAGTACAATTCTTGAGGAAGGTTTGAGTTAATAGTACATTACCGTTTTATGTAAACTGTGTTACAGAAGTCGGGCGGTTGTAATAAAACTCGCCTGCTGGGAGGTTTACTCGCGTGCGCCGCGGAAACCGGCAGAGATACACTAATGTAATGTACAAGAAAATTGTAGACCTATAAAAATACTACAAAAAAGTCAACGAGAGCTTCTCTCTATCTCTTATGGTTATACGCAATAACTACTTTTATGTTAAAATTCAATTTGGGGAAAACTTTGTGACACTGATATCCAAGCAGGCAAAGTCGCATTCACAGCTAGCTTAATATAAAAAGTACTAGTAAAGGCCGCAATAATTAAGCTAAAGAATGAATAGAACAATAGAAGACAAATGTTTCGCATATCCCTAAGGGTAAGGCATCTCTTTCAAAACCTCGAATATTAAATAAACTCGCTGAATATATTTTCAGTATCTCACATGCATAGTTTGCGAAAAATCCCTCTCAAAGTGTGAACATAAAATAGCGGATCGGTCCCGCGCGGCCTGAGGGTCTTTGTGTTGCTAAAAGTTTACTCTTTTATATGTCCTATGAAATATATTTGCTGGGAACAAATTTTCTTAAAATTATGGTTGCAAGATCTTACGTGTTCCATACTTCTGATGAAAGTGGAAACTTTTAACGGATATTTACACTAGCTTTGGTTTTGCTTATGAAATTTTGAGTTTTGATTTTGACTTTATTAAGGAATCTTAAACGGAGAGAGGCGGATTCCCAGCAGTGGGATAGTAACAAGTCGTTACTTTAATATATAAAAATAATTGTTTGTCTGTTCTTTATAGACTCCGAAACCTTTTTAATGATATCTTCAGACAATATTTAGAATGACCCAATGAATGATTCTTCACTTCTAAGAATAAGAATATCTTTATTTATATAATTGCACTACTATTCTAACAGTGTACGTACAGTGTAGTATACAACAAACAAACAGTTGAAACATACAGATAATAGCAGTGCAATGCTATAAAATGGTAGCTACTCAACGATTGTTGAGCTGGGAAGCCAAACAGTTTTAGTAGCAGCCAAACTAATACTAACCCTAATCCTAACCCCCAACTTCTTGTTCTCCTTCTGTTATCCCTTTTAGGGACAAGTCCACCTTTATACATTTGCTTTTTTACTTTTTCTTTCTCTTTTCTAACTATATGTATAAAAAGAAAGAAATAAATAAATGATCCTGTTGGTGGCGTTTGGAGCATTTTTTTAAACTGTAGAGTTCTGTTTCTGAGAAGAGTTCAAAACAAAACTGAGCCACAGCAATACATGGCCGGACAGCTAGTTAATAAATGTATTTTAATTTTCTTATATTATAAGCTTATATTATAGTTTGAATGCATTGGCAAGTTAACTTTTACGGTTTATCTTTAATTCTACTTTATGACAGTCGAAATACCTGATGGACCAAATGATATCAGGAAACATTGAAGAATTGAGTTTTCTATAAAATATCTGAGTAGTTTTTGCCCAGTCGTGGGCTATATAAGCCGCTACTTTAATGTTTTATTACAGTCGATATCCCACATTGCTATATCGATTTCAATTACTTGTCATTTTGTAAAGTCCTAAGCAGGTTTTAACGTCAAAGCGAAATCTTTTTGCGAACACATTCTAAAGGAAGACGAGAAAAGTTACTTCAATTAAAACTTCGCCGTCTTTTTAAAACATACGGTTGCAAAATTTGTACTTCTACACTAAATGATTTCGCCCTATCCTAAAGATAAAGTTATATGTTTCATGTATAAACATGTAACTTTATACTTCGGATGGGGTGATTTTATCTTCTTACCCGTATATAAACTACTGTATATAATTTTCTTTTAATATATAGGTCAATTACACACACCGTCGTCCTTCCCCATAGTAAGTCCAAGTCCAGTCCAGTCAAGTACTATAAATCTTATATTATGGGTGACAGACAACTGGTAAATATATACAAACATCATCCTCCTGACTTTATCCCACTCTAAGTTGACTGGCCCGTTGGCGCAGTGGGTAGTGATCCTGCCTTCTGCTCCGTGGGTCGCGGGTTCGATTCCCGCCGAGGGCCAACATTTTTCTCTAAAAGAATCTGTTGGTTCTTCGAGCTTGGGTGTATATTTGTATTTAAGTATATATTTCAAAATTATGTGTGTTATATTCACCAGTTGTCAGACCCATAACACAAGTGTTAAATTACTTACTTTGGGACGACCGTGTGTGTGTGGCTTTTTTTTCATTTATTATTTATTTAAATAGGGTCAGCACAACATGTTATAAACATATTACGACCGGCCGTCTGCCTGACGTCAAGTTACCTTTTGCGGCACCTCGGTAACAAAGAGGCTGCTCTATTTTACTCAGCCAGATACCACACGGCGGGTCACCTTTCCTTACTAACCTTTTGCGACACCTCGGTAAGAAAGAGGGTGGTCCATTTTACTCAGCGAGATACCACACGGCGGGAAGAACCAACAAATTGTATTTTTTAAATGTTGACCCTCGGTGGTAATCGAACCCGCGACCTGCGGGGCTGTAGGCTACACTGCCACCCGCGCCAATGGGCCAGTAAAAAAGTCAAATTTTTATTAGTAAAAGATAAGCAATATACAAAATTTGAATAGGTATTTTTCCACAAAACCTTATTAACTAGTTTATTCGTATATAGTATAGCATCTTGATTCATAACTACTGACGACTTCTTTACAATACTCCGTTAATCGATGACAAAACGAGCGGTCATGCACCCCTCATGAGACATCACAGTTCAAAATATTTCTAAGGAATAACTTAAAAGGATCGTTACGTGGGTCGCGAGTGAACGAACTCTGTTTATGTCCGGGCATACATTATCGTCCCACGACTTTGATATGTATAAATATTCCTTAACATGGTCCTTTATTGAATCCCTTTCAAGTTATCTTACGACGCATTATATTTGTATTGAAAGATGAGCCTATATTCAAATTTAAATTCAAATATTTCTTTATTCAGGTTGGCTTTTACAACTTTTGAATCGTCAAATTACAATGAAGCTAAGGTTGAGGGGTTGAGCTGTGATACCTAACCGTGAACGCTTTTGAGAGGGCACGGGTTCAAACCGAGGCCAGGCACCAATAAGTTCTGTTAGAACTTGTGTCTAATTGATAATTTCAATATATCACGCGATTTTCTGTAAATGAAAACTTCTTTTTCCTTCCCTTATCCCACTCTAAGTGCGGTCGGCACAACATGTTATAAACATGCTGTCACATGATTTTGGCTGCGTTTTTAAGTCCGGCCGGCCGGTGGTGTATGAGTTTTGACGAATTCTGCATATATCAGGTATGAGAACGGGTAGTACATTCTAAATTTAGCTTTACTTTTAATACTATTATAGCAAAATAATATTTCCATTACTTTTATAATGCTTTCCCATTAGTAATCTTACTAAGTAATCTTAGTTTCCCAATATAAATAAGTGGCTTTCCGATATTTTTTGATGTCAATTATCTTTAAAATACACCACTTCTGTTGGACATTAGCTTAAGCTACTTATTGCTATTCCCATAGTATATGTACTGAACTTTGCCTTCCAATCACTTAACATTACTTTACCGAGAAACAGAACAAATAAAGCGAGTCAATTTAGTTAAGACTCATGTATATAGGTACGAGTGTTTCGTAGAATTTGTGAAACGTTGACTGCAGAGCAGAAATAAATAACCTGTACCACTATATGATATTTATTATATACTTTTCAGTAAAATAAAATCTGCTCATCCCTAGAGATTCGGGATCGGAAAGTATACTTAAAGAGAACAAGCAACAAATTCGTATTTATTATAAATACTTGGGTGACCGACCTTTGATAGGTATGTTTTTTTAAATATAAAAACTTGCAATAATAAAATTAAAAACTAAATGATTTTGACAAATACAGGCTCCGTCCCATTGATTGAGGTAGTCTAAAAACAAAATACACCATCATCCTCCTGCCCTTATCCCAGTCTAAGTGGGGTCGGCACAACATGTTAAAAACATGTTGTCACATGATTTGGCTACGTATTTTATGACCGGCCGCCTGCCTGACATCAACTTAGTTAGTATCGTAAAAGGCGACTAAGGTTGCCTCGACCTCGGTAAGTAAGAGGGTGGTCTATTCTACTCAACCGGATACCACACTATGGGTCACCTTACCTTAGTCGCCTTTTACGACACCTCGGTAATAAATTAGTTTAGTCTATTCTACTCAGCCGGATACCACACAGCAGGTCGGCTTACCTTAATCACACACCTTAATCACAATCCACAAATTAATAAAATTTGAGGAAACCTACAATATTTTTGTCGACTTAAGAATATTAACTTCAGTAAACCAGTTACGTGATAATATTTGACTTTATATCTTGAGATATTAGTAAGTAAATAAATAAAAAGTAAGGGAATCAAGGTACGGTCACATCAAATAGACCTGATGATTATATTGTTAAAAAAAATGTCTTGCAATGCCCATGGAAAAGAGAGCAAGAGAAGACCTTTCGCCACGTGGTTGACGATAGTCCAAAAGGACATGAGAAATTTAGGACTCCGCGAAGAAGATGCCTATTGTAAGGAAAAATGACGCCACATGATAGGATAAGCAGACCCCGTATAACAGGAAAATGCAAGGACAATGATCTTGAGATATTAATCTGTTTTGGGCATGCAATAATATAATTAACACGGGATTTGTAACTTCGCAGCAGTTGTATCCATTTTTAAAATATCTTTCTGTTTATTTTTCAGGTAATCGAGTCGTTCAAACTGCATGACTGATTTCAAATAACAACATTTAAGTAAGTAATAAAATAAATATAAGGAAGTCTGGTACACTTTATAATTTAATTACATAGCAGATCAAATTACTATATTAGGAAATATAAAGTTGTTATTTAATGGTTTTAAATCTATGTAATAATAAATATATAAAGCTGAAGAGTTTGTTTGTTTGATTGTTTGAACGTGCTAATCTCAGGAACTACTTAACCTATTTGAAAAATTCTTTGAATGTAAGATAGTACATTTATCGAGGAACACTATAAACTATATAGTTATAATGTCATGCTAAGATTAATAGGAGAGGAGCTGCAACAAAAATATTGCAAAAATGGCAAAATATAGTTTTTCTTGCATGCGCTAAGTAAATGGTGAAAGTAACTCAAAAATCTCTTGTAGTCTCTTGTATAACTCACGATAACTACTTTTATGTTCCAAATTTCAAACTGGAAAAAAAATTTACACATTCATTTATTTATTTATATACTTTATTGTACACCACAAAGATATAGTATACACAATACAATCACTAAAAGTAAATATTTAAAAGTACAAGAGGCGGTCTTATCGCTACGTAGCGATTTCTTCCAGAAAACCTTTGGATTAGGAAAGTTCTAATATAAATATAGGTAGGTGGTGTATTATAACAAACATACATAGAAATAAGTACACAGACATTACACAAAATATAATATTCAAAATACATAATGATTCTACACAGACTAATAATTAATATTATACTATATGTATATATATATATATATACTTTTAAAAATTCCGCCCGCGTGAAAAGATTTAAACTGTATTATAGTCTTTTGATAACCATAAAAATGGTTACAGTTGGTTAACCTTAAAAGCTAGACATATGCTGTCGCAGACTTTTGTTTAGAACTTTCAGAGGGGAAAAATTTTGTAATACATGATATTTGAATAACTATTACCGTTTACTCTGCGCACGCAAGGAAACCTTTAAATTATGCCGTTTTAGTACTATTTTTTATACCTGTTCCTCTCCTATTCATCTTAGCGTGATGTTATATAGCCTATAGCCTTATATATACCTTCCTGAACAAATGGACTATCTTACACTGAAATAATTTTTCCAATTGGTCCGGTAGTTCCTGAGATTAGCGCGTTCAAATAATCAAACAAACTGTTCAGTAGGCGTTACTATGCGGAATAAAAATAATGATAGAACTATTTTGGAATAATCTTCGTTCGTTTAAGCGTTTGTTTGTTGTTACAAACGCGGATTATAGAAAAATAATATAATCATTACTTTTCTTTCAGTATTTAAACGTGAAGCAATTGAAGCTGTGATAGCCTAACGGTGAAACCGTGCGACTCTTTCGAGGCGTCATGAATTCAAACCTAAGCAGGCACCAATGAGTTTGTTAAAATTTATGTGTCTAATTGAGAATTGCAATTTATCACAGGCATTTTGAGTGGAGTAAAATATCCTGAGGAAAACTGTATATCTCTAGAAAATACTAAGGTATGTGTAACCTACCAATCCGCATTGGAGCAACTTGGTAGGTCTTAGCTCCAATTCTTCTCTCCAAAAACGGAAAGAGGAGGCCTATGCCCAGCTGTGGGATAGTAACAGACCGTTACTTTGCTTTTTTAAAGGCTGCATTTATAATATTTTACAAAAAAAAGTTGTTTGTGTAATTTCCACAAAAATTGCCTAACAGAATAACTATGCAAAAATGGCACGTGACGCCATATTGCTGAGTCATCGGTATATTGCAGATAAATCTACAATGCTGATGAACTCTGCTAAAAAGCTTCCATTCAAGTTTTTATACACAACATATTTTTTTGCTAAACAATATAAATAAGAGTCATTATTTGACGTAAAAGATATCCATTTAGGCTTTTTGCTCGAAGCATTAAGGTTTGCTTTTTGCAAAAAGTGTAATAATAACTATGGTTAACAATATAAATTGTTGTTTCATAGAATTTTTGGGTTATTCAACCTTATATTTTAGTAATCTTAAAAGACTTAGTTATAAAAAATCAAAAGATCCTAAATTATTTACAAAAAAAACATCACATCAAATAAGATAATAAAATAGGTATACATACATACTAAAACATATATTTAAATATAGTATATACATATATTTTCTATTTCCTTTATCTGGCCGTGTAGAATCCAGCTGAGTAGAATAGACCACGCTCATTTCTTACCGAGCTGTAGTAATAGACGACTAAGGTAATTTAAAGTAAGGCCGATACGTAAAATAACTAGTCAAAACATGTAACAACATGTTTCAAACATATTGTGCCGAAAACACTTAGAGTGAGATAAGGGCAGGAGAATAATGAATATTATTATTACTTTCGTATTATTGATATCCGCAAATTAACGTCTAATGGTATACATTATTTAAAAATATATAAAAAATGGGAATAACACTTCACTTTTCATAAAAAACGGTTGCCTGTAAAGTCGGTTTTACGGACAAAGATTTTACGTGACAACGTCTTTTTAAATGTGATGGATTGGAGTGGGAGAGAGACGCAAGGTATTCGCCAGTCCGGCGGGCCTCTCTTTCGTTCGGTGACTCATCGTAACAGACGTGAACGGCGTTACACTTTTTCAATAGTGACTCCAAGCCGCAACCTAATTTAAGACGTTGTCACGTCAAAAAAGCTGATGTGGGTAAATTGACAATAAATTCGGCAACTGAATAGAGTTAATAAGTGTTCTCGTAAAACACAAGTTTCCCACCCTATATAAATACAGAGAACAAAAGCTTTTCATATAATAATCAATCTGATATTGACAATTTGTTTCAGTTAACTTCGTAATTTATTTTTAATTAAAGTGATTTTGATGGATCGTATTCAATTTCTTTCTAATTATACCGTGTAATGTTTGGGCACCGCAAACCGCTGGAAAAAGTTAATGTACCGTAGAAAAATTAATACACGGAGAAATACTTAAGCGTCGGTCGTCCAACGTAATTTTATGGTCATTATATTGATGGCCCTATTTATCTCAAACACGTTTGTACAGTTTCTTGTATGGTATTTAATATCTATATCTATTCTATACTTATCAAACAAAGTCCCTAGAAGCTGCCTATCACAGCTTGCTACAGTTTTATGTAAAATTTAAAAAAGCAAAAATCAGAGTAGAACTAATTGTAGAAATACTATGCAACTGTCCGCACGTCTATCTCTAGAAACTAGAATATCATAGTGGTATTCATAGTTAAACTATTTAGTTAGTTATTCTATCGGGTCAGCCCGAGTTCCCGCCACCATAACGCCGCGTAATGAATAAGGGCCTCGTATGGTCTTGAAACTAGCCGGACTCACCCGAAAGAAAGGTTGGAGTATTCTATACATTAATTTCTGCACCATTTACGAGTATATTTCATCTCAAATTCAAGATGTAAGCAAGGCTCATGATCTCCTTGAAGTTAAGGTTTCGAATACGCTTGCATATGTTTACACCAATTTAATTTATTTATACGTTTTTATACAGCGACGTAAATGATGGAAGCGTGTAATTAAGGCTCGACCCGCGTCATCAATCAGCCGACACCTTGAACACAAATGCAGGGGAACGCTATTGTTACATATTTATCGCTTTTTTTCATACTTGCACCACGGTAGTTATGTGTGAGCAAATATCTGACAATGGCATATTACGACGGCAATTCTTTAATAATTAGTATCAAAGTGTGGGACTTAAATCAGTGTTGATAGATTTGCAAAGCGCACAGACAACTTCAAAAAGTCGCAAACAGCAGCTAGAGCGGCATATGTTAACGATCTTGTATATCTTATAATCCAAGCAAATATGCAGTATCTCCTTTTTTTAGATGATGCACATCTATTGTATTAGTCTTTTCCACGCCATATGATTTTATGTTATTTAGGTTCTTACATTTATCCTTTAGGCATCATTATTTTCTTTAGTCATTTCAGCTTTGTGCGGTCCCATTTTGAAGTTATCTTATCACTTTGTGGGGGATCTATCTATAGTGAGTTTTCGGTACGATAGCCTCTCCAAGAAATTAAGAAATAACGTGTATAAATTCTTTTAAGAAGGTCACCAGTACATCACCATTTTAACTTCACAAACTTCAAGTATATCAGTTGCTTTGGTTATTTTATGTATCATTTTTGATTACGCATAGACACCCTGAGTGTAAGTTTATTCGTTGGTCACCGATCGATGTTTTTTGTAAATTCCATAGTTTCAGATCCATATTTCATCATAAACAACGCGCACTGTTTGAAGACTTAGACCATTAAATATTGTGAGATTCTTGATATTGGTCTAAATAATAATTTATTTTATCCATTAATTAATACTTCATTACTTCAGTATAAAAGCAAAACAATAAAAATCAAATCCCCTATATACGAAGCCACTGTGATTGACGCAGCGCTCGCCCGCTTAATTGCTCGGCTCCATCATTAATATTGTTGTCATTTAATCTCTCCACTCTCCCTCAGGCTTGGCCACTTAAAATATCTTTACGAATATTATAGCCATCTGATATATATTCCAGACTACGTTTTGTTTTTATATATTGTATTTCGTACGTTTTCCCGAATTAGTCTGTAACTGTAGAAACTCTGTTCCAAATACATTGCATTTTAATACGTACAGTTATTAGCCTTTAGATAGCACCTATACTAGTAAATGCACTGTAATTATAAACTGCCATATCCAGACTATATATATTATAGAAATAGAATATGGAACAGGGAAGAGAAATAACAATGGTGAAAGACTAATAAACATGGCTCTAGAAAACAAATTAAAGATCATGAACACCTACTTCCCGAAAAAACCCTCAAAAAAGTGGACCTGGATCTCGCCTGATGGTTCATATCGCAATGAAATAGACTACATATTAAGTAACCAACCTGGAATCTTCCACGATGTCGACACAATCAAACAATTAAACTTCAACACCAACCACCGCATGATAAGAGCAGTATTAAATTGTGCTGAACAAAAGAAATGCAGGAGAAACTTCGGAAAGGCAAACTGCTACCAGATACCATACAATGAAACAGGATCATCGAAAACCTCAGAAAATAATACCAATAAAACTCAACAACTTTACGACAAGGAAATTTGCAACATGTATAAGGATAAGTTAATGACAAAAATAAAAAAGGAAAAACCAGAGATACTAAGCACAAATACAAAAGAATTAATACAAAAGAGAAAAACTCTGTTAAGTAACAAAAAAGATAAAACTGTCCTAAAGGAAATTACAAAAATAAGCAAGGAAATAAGCAGGAATATTAAGAAAGACAGAGCGAGAATGACAATAACATGCATAAACAATCATATAACCAGAACTGGGGGAATCAATAAAGCCCTTAAAGAACTCAGAGACTATAAAACATGGATACCTAAACTAAAAAACAAAAAGCAAAAACCCGAAACTAAAAGAAAGAATATTTTAGAAATAGCTACGAATTTTTACAAAAAACTGTACTCAAGCTCGAGCTCAAGCCTAATAATAGACAAAATAACCAACAAAACCACAAACTTGCTAGAAGATTACGAGGAAAATATTCCCCCGATATTACAAATGGAAGTGTCTCATGCAGTTAGATCACAGAGGAATGACAAATCACCGGGACAAGATAACATCACAAATGAAATTATGAAAATTACACTACCAGAGAACCTTCATAAACTCACCCACCTTTTTAATGTTGTTATGGAGACTGAGTACATCCCTATTCAGTGGACAAGTAGTACGATAGTCTTGATATATAAGAAAGGCGATAAAGATGATATGGGTCGATAGTTATTTAAACTATCGACCCATTAGCCTTATGTCAAATGTATACAAAGTCTTTTCAAAAATAATTCTCAACCGAATTAGTAAAATCTTGGAATTCCACCAACCTCCTGAACAGGCTGGATTTAGATCAGGATACTCAACCACGGACCACATTCATAGCTTGAAACAGATCATAGAAAAATGCCAAGAGTTTGGATACATTTTATACTTGGCATTTGTCGACTATAATAAAGCCTTTGATTGCTTGGAACATTATCATATTTGGAGAGCATTAGAAAACCAAGGGGTCGAAATGAAATATATAAGACTGATAAAAAATGTCTACTCCAACAGTATAGCGTCTGTCAGGCTTGAAACATGTGGACCAAATTTTCCTATCCGGAGAGGAGTAAGACAAGGGGATCCCCTGTCTCCTAAATTGTTCTCTGCTGTGCTGGAAGAAGTTATGAGACAACTGCCCTGGGACAACTTTGGAATCAATATTGATGGCCGTAAACTCAACCATCTTAGGTTTGCAGACGATTTGGTATTAATAGCAGAGAATCCAGTGATCTTGCAATCAATGCTCCAAGACTTGGCTAGAAAGAGTGAGAAAGTCGGTCTTACTATCAACAAATCAAAAACTAAAGTAATGACGAATAGCTTTAAAAGTGAGATAAATGTGGGTAACGAAAGAATAGAATATACAGATACCTATATCTATCTAGGGCAAATAATTTCCTTTCATGACCAAATGCCACAGGAAATTGATAGGCGAGTAACAAATGCATGGAAGAGGTATTGGGTGTTTAAAGACATCATGAAGAATAAAAAGTACAAAATCAATATTAAGAGAAAGCTTTTTGATACCTGCCTGCTACCCATTCTGACATACGGCTGCCAAACTTGGGCTCTGACACAAAAACTCCATTTTAAGCTAAGAACTTGTCAGAGAAGCATGGAAAGGAGCATCCTCGGATACAAAAGAAAAGACAAGATGCGTGCATCTGACATACGCAAAATCACCAAATTCGAGGATGTCACCATGAAATGCAAAACACTAAAGTGGAGATGGACTGGTCATATGATGAGGCAACCAGTGGATAGGTGGGCTAGAAATATTACAGAATGGGTACCACGGTATCATATTAAAAGGAAAAGAGGTCGACAGCTGAAAAGATGGGCTGACGACCTCCGCGGAATTGCTGGCGCTCTGTGGATGAAAACGGCGAGAGACAGGGACGAGTGGAAGAGGTTAGAGGAGGCCTATGTGTCTACGACACACTGATGTGCGACTAGAAAAAATCATAGATTTATATTGTACAGAGCAACATTAGTCAGTAATAAAGGCTTTATTATTATTATTATTATATTTTTTTATTTTTATTACTCTCAGTAAAGAGGTCTCTAAGCACGGGCCATGGCCAAGTGCATTAAAATTCAGCTAGGAATTTTCGTACTATCCTACACGTATTAAGTATTACAGCCTTTTGCATAAGTGTGTATATGTGTGGGTGAATGTCTAGACTTTTTAAACTGTTTTTTAGGCTCTTAGGGATGATACCCGTGGATGAAATGACTATTGGGATTGTATGAACCGTATTAACCGACCACTGTTTTTTTAATTCTATTGCTAAATCGCGGTATTTGCATATTTTATCTGAATAAGTGGTGGTCAAGTTGTGTGTGTTACATATTGCAATATCTATTAATCTAACTTGCTTTTTAGTCTTATCATACACGGTTATGTCCGGTCTATTGTAATGTATAGTTTTATCTGTGATTATTGTTCTATCCCAATATACTTTATACTGATCGTTTTCTAAAACGACACTCGGTTTATATTTATAATAGGCAGTTTTATTAGAGATAAATTTGTATTTATACGCCAGATTTTGGTGAACAATTGCTGCTATTTGGTCGTGTCGGTGTTTATAGTCAGTTTGTGCTATCGCTTTACAGGCACCTGTTATATGCTGAATTGTTTCGGACTTACAGTAACAACGCCTACACGTGTCTGTTAGGAGATTAGGTCTATGGATAATATATTTTTCATAATTTCGTGTAACTATTACTTGATCCTGTATTGCAATCATAAAAGCTTCTGTCTCTGGAAAGAGCTCACCACGCCGCAGCCATTCGTTCGACGCTTCTATGTCGACGTGAGCTTGGCTAAGATCAGCTCGGTGTCTCCCATGCAAAGACTTCTGTGACCAAATTTCAATTTTTTGATCATTGCTTAAGATGTTTTCCTCAGGTTGTGAATTTCTGTCATGTAGGTTAAGGGGGGTGAATTTTTTATCTATTTCAGTTACATATCGGTGTGTTTTTATGTTTTCAGCCTTTTCATGGAAATATTTTCTTAAATTTTTTATAAGTCTGTTGTGTAAGTTCTTTATATCTATGATCCCTCTTCCTCCTTCTCGTCTAGGCAATGTGAGTCGCTGTATACATGTTTTAGGATGATGCTTTCTATATTTGGTCATGAATGTATTTATTATACGCTGAAGTTTATTCAGATCTGTTTTAGACCAGTTTATAATTCCGAAAGAATAAGAAAGAACTGGAATGGCATAAGTATTTATAGCTTTAATGGTGTTGCGTGAATTAAGATATGTTTTGAATATTTGGTTTAATCTAATTTTAAATTTCTGGGTAAGATCTTCCTTCGTCTGCTTTTGTTTAATTTGTTTACACTGCTGGAATCCTAAATATTTGTATGAACTATATTCATCCATGGCTTCTATTTTCTCTCCTGTATCTAGAGTATAAGTGTTTGATATTGTTTTCCCACGGTTTACTGAATGGATCTTGCATTTATCTACCCCAAATAGCATTTGAATGTCCCTAGAGAATAGTTGTGTGATGTCTGTTAATGTAGTAAGTTCTATATTATTAGTTGCATAGAGTTTTATATCGTCCATGAACATTAAATGGGAAATAATGTGGTAGGTGTTATTTAGTTTCAACTTAAATCCAACGTCTGCGTTATTAAGTAACTGAGACAGTGGATTAAGCGCTATACAAAACCAAAATGGACTGAGTGCATCTCCTTGAAAAATGCCTCTTTGAATTTTTATCTGCTCAGTAGTAATTGAGATATTATTCTGTGTAACCTTCAGCTTTGTCCGCCACTGATTCATAACAGATTCTAAAAATGTAATTAGTATTGGATGTACTTTATAGAGCTGAAGTACATAAATGAGCCAGCTATGGGGTACCGAATCAAACGCTTTTTTGTAGTCTATGTACATTGTGTGAATATTTCTCTTACTAGTATGTGCTTGTTTCATAGCAACTGCATCTATTATTAACTGTTCTTTACAGCCCTGACTATTTTTCCTACACCCCTTTTGTTGTTCTGCAAGTATACTATATTGTTCGAAGTGTTGATAAATCATTTCGTTAATGCATCCTGTGATAATTTTGTAAATAGTTTGTAAGCAAGTTATAGGCCTATAGTTTGCAGGGTCTTTTGGATCTGCTCCTTTGGGTAACATGTAAGTGATTCCATGTGTTATAAATGAGGGTATTGTCTGTGGTGCTTGAATGAATTTATTTATATGATTGTGTAAGTGTGTATGTGCACTGCTGAATTTTTTGTACCAAAAGTTGTGTATATTATCGGTTCCAGGAGCTTTCCAATTGTGTGCACGTTTTAGAATTTGAATAAATGTATCTAGTGGTATGCTTTCAAACATCATTTTTTGTGTATTTACTGTACTTGTGACTTTTTGAAGCCAACAAGCGTTTGAGTTGTGTTGAATTGGGTTTTCCCAAATGTTAGCCCAATAATGGTGGAAATTTTCTGGTGATGCGCACTCAACATTACCGGAATCAGGTGTTTGGCGATTACTGCCAAGGTTCCTATAAAACATTTTCTCATTATTATTAAATGTTATGTTCTGTTGTTTTCTCTTCGTACAATCTAAATATCGTTTCATTCTGCTTGATGCCGAGTTTAATTTTTGTTTTAAGGTGTCTAAAAAGTGTTCTAATTCAGTGTTTGGTTCTTCGTGTTGTGTGTGAGTCTTATATTTAATTTTTATTTGTTCTACAGTGTAAGTTACTTTTCGATTTCTATTACCTGCAATATATTGTGTTAATCTGCCTATTTCTAATCTATATTTTTTAATTTTTTTCTCAATCCTTTTTTGCCATGCGGGTTTTTTTATATGACTATTCCTAAATGTACCTTCTCCTCCTCTGAATTTAGTACCATTGCAACTAGCAGCCGCGTATGCTGCTGCATAAATTAATGCGTGTACTGAATTAAAATCTAAATTATCATGTAAATGCTTCTTTAAGATGTCATTTAAACTTTGAACAATTTGGGAAAACTTTCGAGAACTTTTTTGCTTAGGAATATATGGTCTATCTTCTGGATCTAAATTTTTAAACTGAACTAATGCCTTATTAAACTCTGTTTCTATATGACTGGATACTACGTTAAGTTGAATCTCGACTGAATAACTAGTATTTTCGTTAGGTGGATCTTGCGAAGTATCCTGTATCTTTGGATCACTACTTGCGTCTGCAATATCTTCGGTTTCATTTTGACTTATTAGGTCCATATATAAATCAGATGATACATTACTTCTCGGCTGATTTTTAACAGCAACCAGTTGAGCAATTTCCATTCTAATTTCTTCGATTCTATCTTTGTTGACTAAGTTATTCATAAAGATTACTCTTCTTTGGTCTGCAATTCTTTGTTCTGAAAGATGTGATAGGTGGGGATTTTTAATCGTAAATAGATCATACAATTTTTTCCGGTACGCTGTCTTGTTTTGTTCAAGCTGCGTTGCTTCAAAATAACATCGCACAATATCTTCATTAATATCGTTTGACCATTTCATCCTAATATTTTGTGTGATGCTTATTGCTGGTGATGGTGTATAATTAAACTGTGGAGTTGGCTGATTTAGTGCTTGTGTTGATGGGATATTGCTTGTTTCTCTTTCTTTCTGTATGTGTGTTGCCACTTCGTTTCGTATATCATCTAAAGTATTTTGGGACAGTAACTTTCTTCTAAGTATAGCGCGTCTTTGATCTCCAATTCTCTGGCGCGTAGCTAACATTTGAGGGAATTTCTGATCAAAAAGTCTATGTAGTGGGTCAAGGTAATTATTCATTAGCGTAGTTTCACATTTGGTGATGGTTAAGTATGTGTGCCATATAAAGCGGTTCATCTCTTCAGACCATTTTTTCCGCACACGAGCAGTGCCAGCAGTGGGTGCAAGATTAAGGGCATTTGCCTCTTGCACAACAGCTGATGACGTTGATTTTGGTGATGAATGTATAGATGTTGATGAAGATTGGGAATAAGTATGAAAGGAAGATGAAGATGAGGGGCTTGATAATGAAAGAGATGAATATGAGGATGATCGGTCAGCTGTAGCATGTTTGTCGAGGGGAACCCGCTGACTCAGTCCCCCGTCGCCAACGGTTCGCATACTGTGGCATCCAGCGTTGGCTCCAGATGCGCCCCGACGAACTCCGGGAAGCGGCCGCAAATTATACCTTTTATTTTCGTTCTGCATATCTCCATTTTGTTGGGTTTGGGATCGTTAGTTAGGGTAGGTATTCGCCAAGATGATATGTGGCGTTATAGATGTAAGGTCAAGATGATCAGACCATTAAAATACCAGTAACCATACCCGTAAGCCCCCCCACCACGTCAAGGTGATCCCCGGGGGGGGTTATTATTATTATTATTATTATGTAGGTATATAAAGCTATCTTTATCTTATATATCTTTTGTATTTACGAACTCTAAATATAGATATTTTCCCTCACTCCAAATTTAAACTAATTTTTAAGAATTGATAATTAAAATCAAATCAAAATATTCTTTATTGTACAACAACAAAAAAATACATTATGTACTATTATTAAAAACATATATATTAACGGTTGCACAACTCGCGGCCTTATCGCTAAAGCAGCGATCTCTCCCAGGCAAGCTTTTTATGATAGAATTTGAAATTTATTAATATAATTTTGAAATTAAGTGATTTAAAATTAAGTGTAGCAGATTTTAATATTTTCAAGAGAAGAAAATACTTGATTCTTTTTCGATATATTTTTTAAACATAAATAAATTACTTTCCTTAAAAACTTGTCTTCGCTGATTATATGGTTACCGGTTTTGTTATTTTGGGTCTCCTTAAACCTAAACCTTAAAATTAATAATTAGAACCTAAAAAAACTGCTCGATATATTTTAACTATATGTATCAAAAAACTAATTGACTATCATGATTATGATTACAATATTAACACCATTTGATATTGTAATTAATAGTAGTAACAGATATCGATTCAAGACTGCGTTGCGAACCTCCAGATATTTAGGTCGTGGTCAATTGCGTATGCTCTTGCACTCATTGTATATCCTATACTCATCATAAACCTGCATTTAACCAAATCTTTAATAATTATCTGGCCTTGAAAAACGTTAATGCTATAACGACGAGAAGTCCAGGTCTAAAGTCATTTATTTTTATCTTGCAACTTACTCGTAAGTATAATAATAATAATAAATAAATAAATATATGGGACATTTACACACACGGTCGTCAGTCCCCAAAGTAAGTAACTTATACTTGTGTTATGGGTGACAGACAACTGGTGAATATATACATATATAATTGTTAAATACATACTTAAATACAAATATACACCCAGGCTCAAAGACCAACAAATTCATTTATAGAAAATGTTGGCCCTCGGCGGGAATCGAACCCACGACCCGCGGAGCTAAAGGCAGGGTCACTACCCACTGCTCCAACGAGCCAGTCTAAGTATAATCAGAACCTGTGCACAGAAGCTAGTCTATACTTATTATAAAACTAGTAATATCTCGCGGTTTCACCCGCGTATTTTTTTTGTACTCATTATTACATTTTTATAACGATTCCCTATTTTTTTTAATGTAATGTAGCCTATGTTGCTCAGTAAAGATGCAGCTTTTCAATGGTGAAAGAATTTTTCTAATCGGTCCAGTAGTTTTTATGTGAAAACATTACAAACATACATACAAATTTTTCCTCTTTATAATATTAGTGTAATTTAATTCCCCGAAAGCAATGTAATCGATTTTATCAAAATCTATTGTACGGGTTATTGTACGGTTTTTATTAAAAGGTAGTGCAGTTCATCCGTATAGATTAATAGTATATGATCGTTTTATGTATATTGTGTTGAAAGGTCGCGCGGTCGTAGACAAAATTCCTCCGCTGGGAGCTTTACTCGCGTGCGCCGCGTAAACTAGCAGAGATATACTAAAAGAATGTACTAAAGAATTGTACATATACAAAAATACTACAAAAAAGTCCGCGAAAGATTCTCTCTATCTCTTGTGGTTGACTCGCTACTTTTATGCTAAAAATTTCATTTTGGAAAAAACTTTGTAACAGCGATATCCACTGATGCAGGCAAAGCCGCAGGCACAGCTAGTTTAATATAAAAAGTACTAGTATAGGCCCTAAGTAAAGGCCTCTATCACTTATGGCAAACTCACAAGTTTGCAATAAGATATAGAGGCCTTTACTTAGAGGCCTTAACTTTAAGTTCAAAATTTGACTTCGGCATAAAATTTCTGCCACACTGATTTCCACGCGTGCGAAGCTGGTGGCACAGGCACTAAGATATAATATGTAAAAACAACATCACCGACTATAATTCTTTATGTTTTCATCCTCAAGGTAAAACGTGGTCCTTTATTTATGTGTTATTCATCCTCGAGGCACTATTATCCTGAGCCTATTTGCTTAGGACATTTTATTCGAGGATTAAAATGAAAGATAATTAACGAATGGAGCGTTACCCTTTTTGTGAAATTGTACAGGTCCCTGAGCAGGTTAAATTAAACTACAACAAATCCCTTACATTCTTCCCATTCTCATAAAATTTGTAATCCTAATGTTTCCGTTTTAGTGACAATGAATCGCGAAACTATTTTTTAATGTAAAAAAAGAGTGAACGCTATTGTAACCCATAAAACATTCATTTTAAGATTTTAAACTTCGAAGAATTTTGTTACGAGTACATCACTTGATTTTTATATTATTTTTATATTGGGCTTAAGTACCACTCTCATTTCATACCTAGGTGTAAAAGGCTACTAAGGTAAGTCGACCCGCCGTGTGGTATCCGGCTCACTAGAATAGACCACCCTCATTTCTTACCGAGGTGTCGTAAAGGGTGACTAAGGTAAGTTGACCCGCCGTGTGGTATCCGGCTGAGTAAAATAGACCACCCTCTTTCTTACCGCGGTGTCGTAAAATACGACGAAGGTAAGTTGATGTCAGGCAGGCGGCTGATCGTAAAATACGTAGCCAAATCATGTGACAACATGTTTTAACATGTCGTGCCGACCCCACTTAGAGTGGGATAAGGGCAGGAGGATGATGAATAAAATAGGCAGAACACATCACGGTCTTGATGTCATTTACCTGGCAAAAAAATTACTAAACATTGCAACTGTCAATGTTCCATAGACTTCTTTGCACATAGAGACAGTAACATAACGTTGACCACAGACGTATAATGGGTTTAATATAGACTATACATATAATGTAAGAATTTATTACGGATATAGTTAGTTATTTTTGAAAATAACGTTACCTTTGCATGTACCAAGTTACTGAAAATATTTCGGATGCATTTAAACTTGAAGCATGCTTCAAAAGCAAGGTAATTGGGGATTCAAGTAGCTTACTGTATTCTCGTAGCAGGTGGCCTGCGGTTGCGGTTCGTAGAGATATAGTGTTACATATCCTGGCCATATCACAGGCGATGTGGCCGGCAAAATTCGATATTCTATACGTATAGCAAATTGTGTATGTTATTTACATACAGGAACAGTTTTCCGAATAAGCAGTAGAGTTCACGTTCAAGCACTTGTTTACAAGTTTACGTGAATAAAGAATATTTTGAATTTGAATAAACGGAGTCCTTGTGTTCACGTATAAAGATAAACAAAATTTATCAAAGACTCTTTAATAATTTGGTATTTTATTAGTAAATAGTAATCTAATAAGTGCTTTCTTCGCAGACACAAACAGTAAAGACAGTAAAATAAGTTATTATGGGACTTACCTTACCAGAGTAATAATAAAATTATGATTACTTTTGTATTATGGATCTCCATATAGTAACGCCTAATTCAATAAATTATTTAGCTTACCAGGTTATCGCGGATCGATATCTGCGCAGGCAATTATAATTTTCTCTAACTTTACTACCAAATTATGTGCCTCTTCATCATATTTTCTCCAGTAAAGGAAAAACATAATAAGTTTTAATCATTATTAATTTAAAAATTTATCTAATACTAGCTTGTAACTTACACGCCTCCCTGAGATATCTCTGAGATAATTGGGACTGAATTACAACAATATTTATACAGACCAATCAGTCCTTTATAAGACACTAAAACAAGATATTAGAATTAAATTTACGAGAGATTTACACATTTCTAAAGCAAACCTTTTTTACGTGTGCTATCAAGAAGGAAGAGATCCGTATTTGAGCCGTTGTATTTCTTTGACATCCCCCGGGTCGCCGGGACACCCGCGGGATAATGGAATATTGGGCCACGAAAAACGCGAGTGACAGATTACTAACCCGCCTCAATACTTATAAGTCTCACGACAATCTCAGACATTTCTTATTTTTCCATCGATGGACGCCCATGGCCCATACAAATAGATCTCTTTGAATGATTTTGTTCAGAGCATCCCGCGATGTTTTTGAAGACCCAAGATTCGTAGATTTTTGGCAATCTTAAAGAAACAGAAAATAGAGTTCATCGTTTATATGAGATGGAACTTGAAACAAGAATTAGAGCCTCACACTAGAGGAAAAGTTTGTGGTTGCGAAACATCCGAGATCGGACCAGTTTTATTTTCGAAGAACAATTGTTTCTCAGTACCGTAACGTCTTACCTTTATTATTGTGGAAGCACACAAATAAAGAAACCACCTGGAGGATTTATTCACGCTTTGCTTTCCAGTCAGAATCATCACTCAGTTCTTTGTACTATGCGCTCTGCCTATTGCTAATTCAGCTTTGAGACGCGGTGATATTGGTAATTTTAGTTCTTTAAAATCTGTACTCGTTCATTTATTTAATCATGTAGAGGCTGACCATTCTGACAATAAAATCCTTGTCAATTTCGATCTGCATTATTTTGATGGTTAAAACGTGTTTCAGGCTCATTTATAGCGTTTAATGCGCTCGCAAAATCATCCATATAATGGACGGACCAAATTTAATCAACCGTGAATGGCACCTTGCATGACTATACCTTGTCTGAGTTAATCCAAGGTGGATAGCGGAATGTTCGGGGGCTTCAATGTGTTCAATAGAACAAGCCATTTTAGGGTCGCAGACAGCGGGGAGGGGAGATCAGGGCATAATGTATTCCAAGTCGAAACGTAGACCATTCGTTGAAGCCTGTTGCTCCCCCTGATGGGAACCTCCGGGCGGGACCTCTGAATTGGAGGATACAGCGCTCTACCTTCAGAAACATCTCTGGAGACCGTCGATGCATTAATTGTTTTCAATGTGTCGAGGTGCCCTTGATGGATACTATAACATAACTTTTATCAGAAACCCTCATTGGTGCCTGCGTGGGGTTGAACTCGTGACCACCTCGAAAGAGTCGCACGGTCTCACCGCTGGGCTATCACAGCCAATATAATCAAAAAGAACTCTCAGTATAAACAATTTCATCTAATCCTACTAACATCACAAATGCGAAAGTTTGAATATTGGTTTCTGTGTTTAATGTTCTAAAGATTAACGGATTTGTACGTAATTTTGTTTTCGGCTAAATCTAAGCCTGGACTTATACCTCGTCTTTATATTCCAAGAAAATTCAGAATACCTAAGAAAACTAAACAGACTAGATTAATTTATAACTAGCTATTTTTCGCTTTATTAAAACTAGATTTATACGAATAAACGAATATAATCAATAGTATACTTAATTGCCTTAGTGTAAGTATAAGTTACTAGCAATCACAAGCGGCTCCGCCCGCGTGGAAAGATTAAAACCGTAATATAGTATTTAGATAACCATAAAAATGGTTAAAGTGGGTTTACCTTCAAAGCTAGACATATGCTGTCGCGGACTTTTATTTAGAACCTTTAGAGGGGAACAAATTTGTAATACATGATTTTCCAATAACTATTACCGTTTACTCAGAGCACGCAAAGAAAGCTTTAAATTTTGCCGTTATCGTACTATTTTTTATTGCTGCTCCTCTTCTATTCATCTTTGCGTGATGTTATATAGCCTATAGCTTTCCTCGATAAATGGACTATCTTACACTGAAAGAATTTTTCAAGTCTGTAAAGTAGTTCCTAAGTTTAGCGAGTTCAAACAATCAAACAAACAAACTCTTCAGCTTTATATATTAGTATAAATTCATTAAGCAACACTCGAATCTCTAGTTATCAATATCAATACATATACTATTTTCACGTACTGCGTCCCAACAATCGATAGACAGTTCCGACGACCGTAAACCAATAACGGAATTACGTAATTCATTTGAATTGTCCCATTTAGTCCATATCTTGAGACCATATATGGACGCTCGTGCCGTTTTAGTGGCCTCATATAAGTTTATTTAGGACTGGACGCAACCTCCGAACGTATTGGGGCGTGATTGGGCACGAGCCCTGGTTATAGAGCAAATAAATCTATAAGAGGAAGGTAAACAGTAACATAAGATGTTATATTTCTTAACAGAGTTTACTAGCCTTAAGTATATATTTTTTCAAAAGTAATGAGAATATTATTTTGCTATAATCCGCGATAAAAGAAAATATATGTAATGCTAAATGTAGAGTGTACTATTCGTTCTTATACCTGATACATGCAGAATTTGTAAGATCTCATGCACTACCCGACACCGATGGCACAACAATACACAAACCCTGCACACATTCACCACAATCTCAACAATTGTTTCGCCCCGTAACCGAAGCATCGTCAGGAGACACAATCTTTGCGATTGTGTCGCAAATCTTTGCATCTGCATGTATCAGGTATTAGAACGAATTCTGCGTGTATCAGGTATGAGAACAAATTCTGCATGTATCAGGTATGAGAACGAATAGTACACTCTACATTTAGCATTACATATATTTTCTCTTATCGCGGATTATAGCAAAATAATATTCTCGTTACTTTTGTATTATGGACCTGTAAATTATATATTTTTTTTTATTATTGTGACGGTTACGCTTCTCACGTCAATCTCAATTTATTTCAGATTTTTTTTAGTTTTAAATAATCGGTAAAGTAACGGATTGTTACTATCTGACTGGATATAGGTATCCTCTCCTCGTTTTTTGGTAGGAGCTAAGACCTACCACGCTAATGCGGATTGACATACATCCCTAGAATTCTCTAAAGATATGCAGCATATTTTTGTCAAAACTTCTGTTGTCTTTTGTTATAAGGCTGTAATAAGTTATTGTACGTTGTTTTTTTACCAAATGATACATTTAAATCGGTATAATTGTAAAAATTAATTCTTTTTAAAGAACACTCTTGTTGCCAGGCCTAGTTTGAGCCACAAAACTTAGAGCATCACATTTTTTAAATAATAATTTCTGGTAAATTATCTTTTTTTATAAATAACAAAAAATAAAATTGACAACCCTACTTACCATAGTATAGCAACTTGTCATCATGTTGTTTTCATTTAATTATACAAATACTCGTTAAAAGGACGTTGCTCTTTTGTAAGCTCAAAATTAAATCTCAATATTTTATTAGATCAAACACAAACTCAGAAATGGAGCAATCTTTTCAAGCATCCGAATTGTAAAATGAAACATTATGTAGACTGGAATTTGTTCTCAAAGTTTCTTACGGTCGGGCGGGTTACCCCGTTATAAATTAATTAGCAATCACCTCAGCCTAGCGAACTGTGGTGATATTCAGTGAAAATAGGGTGTAATTCTGAAATCAAATTGAATTGGGACATGTTTAATCACACACGTTTGCTTCAACACCTTTGGGAAGTCTGTTAGGTTATTCTTTTTCTTTTAACCGATAAACTCTTAAAACTTTTTCACGCCAGACGATTATGTGCTGCATGTATCCATTTCTTTCTCTCTGTAATCCTTTTTAGATCGTATGTCCCCCTTTCCGTCAGGTAAATATCTATTAAAACACATTTTATCAAATACTATTCTTGATCTTCAATTTATCGGACTATTTAGCATTGACATCTGGGTCAGACCCAACGAAGTAATGAATATAGTTAACAATCCTCCTCAAGCATCTCCTGTCGACCATAAGACCCGAAATCCTGACAAGATCGGGTAATTTTTATTCCGGGATATATCCAGATATGGATATAACCCGAGACGGCTTTACCATGGTAGCATTTTTATGGTATTCTCAACTCAAAAATAGCGAAATGTAACCAACCTGCATTTGGTTACTCGCGATTATTTGTGTCTATACCCTGTTTTTATTACACAGCTGGGTAAAAACCCTCTTTCATATGAAGAAAAGAACGTAAGAACCACGACGCTGCTCCAATGCGAATCGCGGAAATTCCGCAACGAACAAGTGTCATCGTTATGCAAAAAAAAAGAGAAACAATTTTTTTTTTAATTTTCCGTTGCGTATATATAAATATTCATATTCAAACATAAATGTTCATATATTAACTTAAAAAGAGACAAATTTACACAAATCAAATCGGCTGGTGCCTCTAACTGGAATACATTAAGTAAATGAAATTGTTGACTAAATACCGTCGCTTGAAATATTGAATACAACAATGCGGGCTTTTGCCAACAAGCTGTTTTGAAATATTCCAAATTCATCATCGACAATACGTAGGTAAAATCACTACAAATATCCTGATTTTGTATTTGATACCGTAAGCGTTCGATATCAGCTCTCTGGATTGTAAGTATTATGAGTCTTCATAGAAGTAACGACTTCTAATTATCCCAATGCTGAGCTTAGCTTCCCCTCTCCCTTTTTGGGCAGATAGGTTGGAGCTATGACCCACCACGCTGCTCCAATCAGGCTTAGAAGGTTACATTGAATTAGTTATCCAAATCAAGAATCTATGGCTTAAACGTTAGCGAACGAGTATATAATTCGCTCTTTGTCCTAGATATTCTCGGAATTGCTATTAACCGAAGCACAACCAAAGTGATGATAATGGATTGTAGAAAACTACAACTACAAGGAACCTCAACTAGATTGATCTAATCAGCTGAAGGCCGAGTGTGCTCTTAATTTTCACGACTTTGTTGTAATGGCCGATAATGGCAACGCGGTAAATAATAATCTCCACCACACCAATCAAACTAACTGACAAATTCATGCTAATCACAATCCTCAGATATAAGGGACCTATGATATGCAAGAGAAAGAACTATTACTAACAAGTAAGCACAAAAAATCGACTACACCAATGAGTATTACGATGTTTTGTATTGTTATATGAAAAACTCAGATACTTATACCGTGAAAAGCTTATGACATTCATCTATGTTTGTAATTTAATATGCCGCAATTTAAGAAATTCAAATAAGGCACCGTTTCTACGAAGGAGCCTGGATGAAAATGCAAATGTTATTTTTACATTACACGCAAGGTTCTGTCAATGTTGCTTTGATCGGGCAACCGTGAAATTACATATACCATCCAGGTAAATATGTTTGCCAATTGTAACTTGACGGAATTGGATCTGCGTGAATTATTTTGATGACAAACGAAATTTAAAACACATTTTCTTAAAGTACAAAGTGCTATGGAGCGTGCTATGCTCGGAGCGTCTCTCAAGGATAAAACCAGAAATGATATTATCCGCGAGAGAACCAAAGTAACCGACATAGCTAGCAGAATAAGCAAGCTGAGGTGGCAGTGGGCTGGTCACGTCTATCGCAGGACTGATGGCCGTTGAAGAAAAATATTCCTGGAGTGGAGACCGCGTCTTAGGAAACGCGGTGTAGGGCGTCCTCCGTCTCGCTGGACGGACGATATCAGAAAGGTTGTTGGGACAAGCTGGATGCGCATTGCGGAGAAACGGGATGTCTGGCGCAGACATGGGGTGGCCTATCCAGCAGTGGACTATGATAGGCTGATGGATGTATGGATGGAGAAATTATTGTGATCAAAGTTCTTGCATCCTTTGTTTCCTCTAAACGATATTAAATTGGAAATTAAGATAATTTACATAAATCAAATTTGATGGATTATTTCATAGACCTTCTGTTCCGAGAGTTATTTTCCGCAATACCCCAAGTACTGATTCTTCTTCGTACTCTAACACTGATCGTCCATATATCCTTGTAAGTACAATACAAGTAGCTTTTATCGCGGATTATAGCAAATTAATTTTATTATTACTTTTGTATTATGAATCTTCGCAAAGTAACGCCTAATTCTATAAATTACAAGCAGCTTCTTCAAATACACTATTTAAAGCTATTAGTCTTTTTGGAATTCTAAAAAGGCCGTTTCTTTTATGACTGAGGCGAAATTTAAGCTTTTTGTGTAATAAGTTTGTTTCTAATGTCTAATTATAATTTAGGAAGTTTAAATACAAAATAATATTGATAATAATTTCGATAAGAGTTCAATATCAAAAATTAATATCGATGTGCTTTTGTTATCAAAAACTTGTATGAGTATTCATCGCTCATCTCTGCTTCCATTTGAACAAGTTGAAAGCAGGTAACTTAAAGTTTCCAAAAAGTCCTTTTACAAGTTGGATGGAAGAAAAGAAGGAATTTGTATAACTTCAGCGGTGAAACTTCTAAAATCCTCGCAAATAAACCTTTTCCGGCCGCTTGCCGCCGTTATTTAAAGAAATATGTTTGCTATTTGTGTAAAGAGTGAAAAAATATGTGAATGATATATTCAAATGAGCTTAATTGGGTTAAAATATTTATGCAACAGAGATAGAGCAAATAGTCTACCGGCTTCTATGATAACATTTTTATTTAATGAATTGGATATTTAATAAATAATTTCATTCATATTCAAAATGTATATGTTGAATTTTGTATTATTTATTATTGAAGGACATTAAATGTAAATATATGTAGATAGGAGGATAGCCTTAACTTGTCAGAAATTAAGGTCATTATCAAATACATTTACTTAGAAGATTTAATAAATTTTGAAGAAGCAATTAGTAGAAAGGATATTTATCGAACTATAGATTTTTTTGACTGGCCCGTTGGAGCAGTGGGTAGTGATCCTGCCTTCAGCTCCGCGGGTCGCGGGTTCGATTCCCGCCGAGGGCTAACATTTTTTATAAATTAATATATATATTATAAATTTAAGTATGTATTTAAAAAATATATAAGTATAAAGTCACCAGTTGTCTGTCACCAATAACACAAGTATTAAGTTACTTACTTTGGGGACGGACGACCGTGTGTGTAAGTGTCCCATATATTTATTTATTTTTATTATTTATAGATTTAAACTGTATCGACAGTATGACATTGAGTGAGTATAGAGACTAGTGTGCTTAGTGCGAGTATTTTTTAACCTACTCGATCGCGTTAGCGTAACGCAAATTTGTATGGCACTGCAACAGCGGTCACTAGATGTCGCTGTGGCAGCGGAACGCCTGACGTTAAATTACCTTAGTCGCCGGTAAGAAATAAAGGTGTTCTATTATACTCAGCCGGATATCACAAAGCGGGTCAACTTACCTTAGTCGCTTTTTACGACACCTCGGCAAGAAATGAGAGTGGTATTTTCTACTTAGCCGGATACCACACGACGGGCCAACTTACCTTAAGAAATGAGAATGAGAAGAAAAGATATTCGGTCAATGATTCAAAGATCTGGCAAAAAGTACAATATTAGCTATAAAAGCAAACTGACATCATTTAACCTAAGGCCTCAAAATATTCCGCACTAAATTCATTCGTTATGGAGATCATAAATATATGCCATAAAAATTCAAGACCGTGATAATGATAATGCTTCCACGCACAACAATGGAGTATCCAAAAATTTTTAAGAGCGCATATCGTTTATGAGGGTACCTATTTATAGTGCTTAATCCCTAAGTATGGTATGTGTTTACTGCGCGGCCAGTGAACGTTTTATTGTGCCACAAACTCTTCGCGAATGCTTTCAGAGCTTACCACTCGAGGGATCGTAAAATCCAACACAAGTGCCTCTATACAGCTAATTAATCCTTGTGGAACGGTCGGTATTTCTTTATTAAGACTTGCACTGCTATTTTACTGTTATTACTTTTATATGTGGTCCGCCGTGTGGTATCTGGCGGAATAGAATAGACCACTCTTTTCTTACCGAGGTCTCGTAAACGGCGACTAAGGTAAATTGACACGCCGTATGGTATCCGTTTGTTACGATCAAACCACCCTAATTTCTTACCGAAGTCTCGTAAACGGCGACTATGGTAAATTGACACGCCGCGGTGGTATCCGGTTTATTGGAATAGACTACCTCATTTCTTACCGAGGTCTCGTAAAAGGTGACAAATGTAAATTGACACGCCGTGTAGTATACGGTTCAGTCGAATAGACCACCCTAATTTTTACCGAGGTATCGTAAAAGGCGACTAAGTTAAGTTGTCGTCAAGCAGGCGGCCAGTCGTAAAATAATTAGTCAAATCATCTAACAATATGTTTGTAACATAAAGATATAAGTTATAAAATAATCGAGCATAAACTCAAAAGGAATTAAAATAATAATACAGTATCTATTCATGTTGGCTAATAATTATGAGACCACAAGCGTTACATTTTTCTACAGAATGTTTCGTCGTCCTACTTCGTAAAGCGCGCGTAAACTTTTAGTTATCAATTAAACATTACCAAATAATCATGAACGTTAGTTTGTATAGGCAAATCATTGGTACGTTTTTGGGGTCTGATCTCGCGAAGCATCCGCACTCTTACCGTCGAACCGTCACAACATTAAACATATGACGCTAATCTACAGCAAAATAATCAGGTTTATTTTACCCTTACTCCCAATTGAGAACAGACGCCTTTTCCCAAATGTAACACATAAACTTAAAAGGCCTCAATGTAAGCAGACAAACAACGTAAAATAAACAGTATAATACCCCAATAGTCCGTGTAAATTCTCTACTATGAAACCTTCGCTCCACTTGATTACACATTCATAAACATAAGTGAATTTCTGAAAGCTTTCAACGTTTACGTTAATATGTATACACCAGACACTAATATACATAAATAAATTTATACTCAAAGTGTTATGTATACATAAACTATGCGTTTAATTTTGGCCAATAATAATTGTTTGAAAACGTGTATCTATCCCATTAAAATAAAGACCGATTTAAGTTTAATTACATCATTATCCTCCTGCCCTTATCCCACTCTAAGTGGGATCGGCTCAACATATTACAGTCATTTACCTGTCTGACGTAAACTTACCTTAGTAGTATTTTACAACACCTCGGTAAGAAAGAACGTGGGCTATTCTACTAGACATGGTGGTTATAATTACAATGCTATCCAAATAAATTCCGTAAGTAAAAGAAAATAAAACGCAAAACTAAAAAGAAAAGTACAAAATCTTATACAATGTTTTATGGGCAAATTATGACAGTTTATCTTTAGTTTAAACGTAAACTTTAAAACTCTAGTAAACATCCATAAAACAGTGGTCTAGTCTGTGACTCCATAACAAAGTTCAGAAGAACTCGCCAGAATAGCTCAGTGAGCGATTTAGGGAGCTTGGAGTATCTCTACGTGATCGAATCAGGACTTCTTAAGAAAGCTCAAAAAGCTCCGAAGCTATAATACATAGAGTATCTCTACGTCGTCGAACAAGGAATAAGGAGAATCGAAGAAGTGCCAAGTTTTTACTATTACTCAGATATTATTATACATCTCTTCTTAAATAAAACATGTTACTTTGTACATTAATATATGATCCAATACTTTGAACACATAATATTAAAAACAATTATTAAGCTATAATCTACATTTTAGAGATGTGATTCGCTGTAGCAAAACACTTCTTAGAAAAGAAAGTGATAAAAAAATATCTAATGACCAATACATTGTTTTTCCAAATTTGATTAACTGTGAAATAGACGTAAAATATATTTATTCCTTCTTAAATTTATGCCCTTCAAATCTTTTCCTGTTCAATAGTAAAAGTAAATAATATTCTGCGTTGACATTCTATTATGTCCCCATAAGGGAGGAATATCTAAAAAATCCAATAAGTCGAGAAAATACTGGTAGGGCAGCAAAGAAATTGGAATGATAACACCTACAGTTTGTAACATCTGCGTCTGTGATTATAAGCATTTTTATCTTATATTTTAAATAAAGTGAAATTAAAAACTAGCCGTGTGGTAGTGTGGCTGAGTAGAATAGACCAACTTCATTTTTTACCGAGGTGTCGTAAAAGGCGACTAAGGTAAGTCGACCCGCCGTGTGGTATCCGGCTGAGTAGAATAGACCACCCTCATTACTTGCCGAGATGTCGTAAAAGAACGACTAAGGTAAGTTGACTCACCGTGCGGTATCCGGCTGAGTAGAATAGACCAACCTCTTTCTTACCGAGGTGTCGTAAATTACGACTAAGGTTAGTTGACGTCAGGCAGGCGGCCAGTCGGACAGCATGTTTATAATATTTTGTACCCAGTCACTTAGAGTGGGATAACGACAGGAGAATGTAGTGAAATAGTAATAAGCCGCTACTTTCTACACTATTAAGTTGAATGAGCTAAAAAACCTATGCCCAGCAGTGGGATGTTAACAGGCTATTACATACACATGCGATCATTAGTAGATGTCGTTACTTGTCGATTTACCCGCGCTCCGCGTATCGCGTCGACGGCAACTTAATGTCCTCAACATTCATCGTTCAGAATGAAATATTACAGCGTTTTATTATTGTTCAAACATCGAGTACGTGAATTACGAAAATAACGTCGGATAATTTTTTATTCCATCGTGTATTGAATGGGACGGAGAGAAATGCAAAATACTTTTGTTCTCTTATGTTTTATTTTCACTCCTATTCATCATTCTTTCAGTTTTGCGTAATAATTACTTCGATATTCCATCGTATTGAAAGTCTAAAAATAATAGAGAACTATAATAATAATATATTGAAATTAGAACAATATTTAATTTGGAATAGTGCTTTAATAATAATGCTTTTTTTTATTTTCTATTAAAAACTTTACAAAGTATCTTTATAATTTAAACATTTCACATTAGGTGCAATATGGAAGGAGACTGTTTTCTGAACTAGGTTTCCCCGTATTTCAAGTAATACTGCAATATGGTGTCTTTTAATCACTTTATTTAAGTAATAGCTTATAGCCGCGAATTCGCGTAGATTTTAGTACCGAGGAAAAAAAAATTATGTAAATATTCAACTCTTCAAATACCTCAGGTACATAAGTTTTTATAGATCCCTCAATAGTTTCTGCATCTTCCTGCCGTTATCCCACTCTAAGTGGCTATTATATATGAGTATAGTATATTTTATCGTATACGTAGCCAAATCACATGATTTGGCTACGTATTTTACGACGGGCCGCCTGAGATCAACTTTCCTTAGTCGTATTTTACGACATCTCGTTACGAAATGAGGGTGGTCTATTCTACTCAGCCGGATATCACACGGCGGGTCGGATTACCTTAGTCGCCTTTTACGACACCTCGGTAAGAAATGAGGGTCGTACTATTCTATTCAGCCGGATACCACACGGCGTAACTCAATAGTTTAGCATGAGGTTTAAATACGTGACCTCCGATAAGTGTAACATATTCTGTTCCACTATAACCTTAGACAAGCAGAAAAATGCCGGTTAACATTTGAATAAATAAAGTAAGTAGCGGCCTGTTACTACCCCAGTGCTAAGAATAGGCCTCTTCTCTCCGTTTTTGGAGAGAAGGTTTGGAGCTAAGACCTACCACGCTGCTCCAATGCGGATTGGTAGGTTACACATATTTCCAGAATTCTCTAGAGATATGGAGGATTCCTGTTTTCCGTAACCGAAAAGCGTGTGATAAATTGCAATTATCAATTAGACACATAAGTTTTAACAGAAAAACTCATTGGTGTCCGCCCGGGTTTGAACCCGTGACATCCTCGAAAGAGTGGCACGGTGTTACCTCTGGACTACCATAGCTGTACATTACACATTTGAATAATGTGCGTAATTTTGTTATAACTTGAAATATAATTTAGTCGACAGGAAAAAGAGTTTCATCCAATTATATTTCCTAATACTGATAAGCGGACGAGATATAATATTCGTCATTTGCATTACAATTACAACCGTAAAAGTGTCTAAAAAAAAGCAATTTGATTTTCAAAGATACGATATTGCATGTCGGTAAAACAAGGTTAACGTGGGCTTATGGTAATGTTTTCGGTACGAATGCGTGATACAGACAAGAAATGAGTATTGGACATTTTAAAGACAAAAGATTGGTGTTCACTTTGGTGATTTGTTTTTTTTAACCGGCCTACGCAGTTTATTCCAGACCACAAAAATCATGAAATGAAACTTTCATACAATTTTGGGCCAAAGATAATATAATATAAAAATGAGACCCATTAATAACTAGTTTATTACTCAACAATAACTCAAAATTTTTCTGATTTTTCCAATCTTGAAGCAGAGTTATGAAAGATTTAATAACAGTAAGTTTTCTATTTTCTCATACGATAAACAGCTGATTTTTTAATTAAACAGGTATTTTTAGCATAGATAATGCAGCATAGACAAGTCTATACACAACAGTGATGAAACAATCAATTAATCAATTTCTGAACAAGAATCAAATTTAGCTTCAATTTCATTATTATTTAAAATATTTAACAATAAAACATTTAAACTATAGAAGATTATTTTAATAATTATTTTATTAAAATAGTAAAGTAATCAACGCCGTCTTTGTTATATTTTTAACTATTCGTTTATATCATCGATTATTATAATCGATACCTTGTTTTATTGGTGGCAATTTAAAGATTTTTTTAAGCCATGCCTACTACAATCGGGCCCAAATATCCCAAATATATATAATATATAATTATGTCGTTCTTTCATAGGCGGAGCCAAATTCAAATTTATGGATTGGATTTGACAGTTTCGTATCCACTTCTAGGTAAATGTTACCTATAATCGAGTTTGAAACTCCAGCACCGCGCACATCACCTTAAATTTGTTTCAAAGACCCAATCTTGTGTTCGCATGTAATTTAAAGTGACAGACATGTTCGCAGTAATGGGCAAATTAGGAAAGTTGTATGTTGTGTTGTATATTAAAAATAAATAATTTGAACATTTCATTTTTTTTCAATAATATAATGATTTTTGTTTTCTACGGAAATTAATTCTCTAGAAAAATGCATCTAAACTCATTCAAAATTTAGGAAATCACTTAAACATTCTTGGTTTTTTTTATTTATTTGTTTATTTCTTTCTTTATTATACATATTGTTAGAAAAGAGAAAGAATAAGAAAAATAGCACACAAAGGCGGACTTATTCCTAAAATGGATATCTTCCAGTCAATCTTTGAGTTACAGTTGAAGGAAAGAGACAAGAAGAGAAATACGGATAATATAGAAAGAACGACCTTTAAAATCGGTTACTAATCCACGACGTCTTAACACAACTCAATCTTTGAAAAAAGCCAAGAATAGATATACTGGTAATAAAGAAAGAAAGACGTTTAAAATCGGTTACCAATCCATGATGTCTTAACATGGCGACCTAAAGCGCTAAATAACTAAAATAATTACGAAAGACACCCTCCTAAACTCGGTCACCCATTTATGGTGGATTAACATGCCGACGTGAATTGCTAAATGGCAGGTAATTATGAAAGACACCCTGCGAAATTCCATTACCCATTCCATTATTGACTTGTGTGTACATCATCATATAAACCCGCTTTCCAATACCAGTCTCATTTTATCTTTAATATTTAAATGAGTTAATCTTGTACATATATATATGTATATTCGGAATCTCGAAAACGGCTCCAACGATTTTCCTGAAATTCAGCATGTAGGGGGTTTTGGGGATGAAAAAATTTATTTAAAAAAAATGTCGTTTTATCCTTGTTTTCGGGCTCTAAAATTTTTTGAAATTTACGTTGAACACAATCACAATTTTTCGCTGAACAGCGTAAAGTCATGGTGGTTCATTTGGGGAACGGGCGATCTAGAGAGGTGAAAATACCTAGGATCGAGCCCCACCTGCCCTATTATTTTTTTAATTTTTCTTTTCAATTTTTTTTTACATCATTTTAAAAATTACCCAGATACTATTGATTATATTATAATAATGCTTGCTTACAAGCATCTACTGCTTTATCCTGAGAAGTCTCAGGGGAGCATATGTTTGTATTGTTTTATGATATATTAAATGTGTGCTCAGCTTAAGCGCCGCGGGCGAGGGTGAGCGGCGGGGATGTGTAAACCGCTTTCAACTCGATTGCTCCTATACATTATTTAGAGTAGGCCCAGGACAACATTACTCAACTCCTTACCGTGACTACGTCTCTTTTTAATTTATTATTTGTGCTTTAACTCATACTAAACACTTATTCGATGCATTAAGACCTTCTTTAAAAAAAAGTAAAGTAGCGACGTAATACTATTCCAGTGCTGGTCTATAGGCTTCTTCTCTCCGTTTTTGGAGAGAAGGTTTGGAGCTAAGACCTACCACGCTGCTCCAGTGCGGATTGATAGATTACACATATCTCCGGAATTCTCTAGAGATATGCAGGTTTCCTCACGATGTTTTCCTTCACCGAAAAGCGTGTGATAAATTGCAATTATCAATTAGGCACATAAGTTTTAACAAAAAAACTCATTGGTGTCTGCCCGGGTTTAAACCTGTGACCTCGTCGAAAGTGTCGCACGGTGTTACCGCTGGGCTATCTAAGACTAATAAACCTAACTATTAAATAACTAACTAACCTAATCTAACTAATCTAGGACAAAACTCTACCTTAAATAGACTTATGCGTCAATATAAGTTATCTAAAGGTAATATGTCAGATATAATGTACAATTCCGAATCAATGTTTAGAAAATTCCTTCTAAAACTTTTAACTGAAACCTAGTTTACATAATTTGTGTTATTGTCACCAGTTTCTGCTTTTTATTTATATTCTTCTTTTGCATTTTATACCTTGATATGAATGTTTGTTATTATTGTAAATGTTAGCCATCTTTAATTAATATAGCATTTAGTTTTTAATGTATCATGTATCTATTGAACACGTATTTAATGTATATATTGTTGATGGCCTACTAAAATAAATAAATAAATGCATTAAAACCTCCTAATCGGTTGTCAATTGTGGAGATTGCAGTACACCCCATCAGTACCTGTTCTGGGCGGTTACATGTTATAAGGATGCAAATATAAGGTACTCGTATGTTAATTCCTATATTATCGTACTGGGTAGTAAGGTAGAACAAGATTTCGGATTTATTGTGAGTTCTACCACTCAAATGGCCAAATTTAAGTAATTATTTATACATGTTAGCCACAGTGTGGTATCCGGCGTAGTAGAATAGACCACCCTCATTCCTTACAGAGATGTCGTAAAATACGACTAAGGTAAGTTTACCCACCATGTGGTATCCGGTTGAGTAGAATAGACCAATTTCTTTCTTACCGAGGTGTCCTAAAAGGCGACTAAGGTAAATTGACGATAGACAAAACATGTAACACCACGATTAAAACATGTTGTGCCGACCCCACTTAGATAAGATCAAGATAGCGATACGTCATAAATAAAGTAGTAGAAATTTAGAAGTTAAATGTTCAATATAGTTTATTAAGTAACAACGAAAATATACAAGCTATAAGGATCTTATAGTACTTACACACTATATATATACAAATCATGCCTACGTGAAATGGTTCCAAGAATACTAGCAGCGTTTCCGCGTTATGCTTAATCGTGTTTACAAGTAATAAATAATGTTGGTACATTACTTTTCTAAATTCGAAAGGGGTTTTCAAGTAACAAACAACGAAATTCGATCATTGTGTGAAAAACGCAACCCCACGTAATCCCGTAAGTGCGATGCGCTTCAATCCGATTACGTGAGAACGAAGTGACGGCCATTAAGCCCCGCCACAATACATCTATAGCTTTAAATTGGACATTTAAGTTTTAAAAGCATCGGACTACATCCAATTTTAAACCATATCTATGCCTTTAAATGTTAGTACCTGTTTTATTTTTTTAAAGTGACGTCTTAAATTAGGTTGCGGCTTGGAGTCACTCATGAAAAAGTGTAACGCCGGCTCACGTCTGTTACGATGAGTCACCGAACGAAAGAGAGGCCCGCCGGACTGGCGAATGCCTTGCGTCTCTCTCCCACTCAAACATGATTGGTCCGCCGCGCGCGCAGCACTAGAGAATTAAGCGCGTTGAAGCGGAGCGTGCTTGTGTCTCTGGTAAACAAACTATATTTCTATAGTTAAAATTTGTGCAATTCTTATTTTCATTCAATTCCTTGTTCCTATTGTGCAATTTAATAATATTCATATCAATAAATATTCTACTGAGAAAAAGACGTTGTCACGTAAAATCTTTGCCCGTAAAACCGACTTTACGGGCAACCGTTTTTTATTTATTTATTTTGTTCGTACAATATTACAGTTACGTGAATAGGTGTAAACATAAACTTATTCAAGTTTGAACGCACATCAGAGTCGGTCGACAGATAGTGTAGCAAAACAAAAACATAATATATATATTTTTTTATACAGTATACATACTATTTAAGATTATAATACTACTAACGATACTACTAATAAAGATTATAAAGTTAACCGACCGTTTGAATATTTTACAAAATAAAAAAAAAACTTTAAAAAAAAAGAAAAAGTAATTAGGTAGTTGAGGATCCTAGATATGTAGGTACATTTCTCGAGAGTGCCCGTTCCCCTTTATGAATAAATTGCGCTGACTTAATAGTTATGACAAAAATAGTGTTTTATATTCAATATAAACTTAAGTATTTTTAATGTCCAAAAACAGTGATAAAACTTTTTTTTTTTTTACATAAAACATTATTTATATATTTACATACAAGATTAACTCATTTAATATTAAAGATATATTATAAACCGAATGCAAACATTTTGCCATGATTGATAAAGATTTTTTGGGAATGAGAAATCCATATGGCTGGAGTTAATTAAAAACATCTAAAATGGTGATCATAAATAGTTTCAACATTCGATATAAAATAAATGAGATTCTCGAAGGTTTACGAGTATTATAACTAACAAATAACTTCGCTTTATGATCATTTGATGCCTTTATAAACAACTTTATAAGACTTTATAGACTCCATTGCGGCTTAAAGCGTCTTGTCCGAGATTATAATGTTTCAGCAACACAGGGGTTTCGTTTAATTCTGAGACATGTTCGTTAAAAATTTAATTAGTCTTAAAAGATAAAATACGTCACAAGATTAACAAAAATACCGAAATATTGCCGTAAAGATTTTTTTTAGCATAAAAGGTATCTTTTAATTGGAAAGAACTACCAAGTCGTCAAGGTTTTGTTGTCTTACATTTTTCATCTTTGTAATAAACTTAACCTTATTTCTTTTTTATAATTATATCACAAATTGATGTAAAAATGTACTACATTTTTGTTTATACAAAATCTAATAATATTGATAAAAATAAAATGACAGTATTACTTTCCCATTCTTGATTTAATGAATCTAGATTCCAAAAATCACCTTATTTATTGCAATTGTAAAACGTACGGAATCGATTTCAAATATAATTACGTACTAAAGCATAAACCAAGTCGATTGCAGAGAACGTAATATCACGTTACTTAGATCGCAATTGACACTATACTGTGATGTCGTCACATGTTACTCTTGACCTGGCCAGCTGAAAGTTCTTAAACCCCGTATTGTATAGACTTTTCTAAATCCCCGAGAATCCTTGCAGTGATTCCATACGAGAAAAGCATAAGGAAATAGATGTTATTACGTCAGCTTCACTATATTTTTTTGAAATATACCTTTTGTGTGTAGAAATAATATACAGCATTACAAAAAACTGGAGATGTATAAACACATAAACAAAAGAACAAACCGCCCTAAGCATGCGGCTTATGCTTCACATCTTGCAAAAGTACGCAAAATGTTTGTGGGTTTTGTATACGATTTTATAGTAAAATTCCACAATCAATTTTTGCTTTGCCATAACAGTAGTTTAAAATGAATATTAAAAGAAGGCTGATACCGAAAATCTAACATACTATTGAGGATAACATAAATGTTAAAAATGCGTATATTTGACCAATCTCCGACCTATCACAAAATAGTAATAACCAAATGTAACTAGATTTAAGATATATATTTGAAAAGAGCAACCGCCGATAAATTTTCCAAACCCGCAGTGAAGCACTTGTTTACAATCGATTTGCGTGATCCATTTGGTGACGTACATTAAGTATTGAATTTATTTCTACCTTCATTCTCACTTAAATAAACATTTGAAACGTTTATTGATAGAATTGAATACGAGTTCATATTGAAATACGATTATATTTTCATTTCGCTTCATTGTGAAGAATAAATTTGAACTTTCCGGACGAAATTTGATGAGTTGTAGAACGATCACAGTTTTAACAAAAATGTTTTTTAATAAATATATTTAAGGAGATTAGAGTAAGTCAAGGGATATTTTTCGGTACTTAACAATGTAAATTGAAATGAAACGAAAAACTGAAAACTTGCCAACAGTCCTGAAAGTTGAATCGTTACGACTATGAGATGATATGTCGCCTAGGACTTTTTATTATCATTCGTGTTTCTTAGGTATGTAGGTAGAGTTTTATTTGTAGCCTGTATAAATATTAATGAAGCCCCTTGTTATTACTCCCGATAACTAACTATTAAATTATATAAAAATTAATAAAAGAAATTTAGAAAACTATTGTTTTTCCGTCGAACAAAGTCGTGATAGGATATTTTTTGACAAGATAAAACATTTTTTTCCTACCAAATTAATTATTAAAATAATTAGTTCTTTATTAATCATTTAAGTAATAGGGTTTTGAAAGGAATATTTATTCTTTTAGTACAAGTTGCGTGTGACATTAATTTTACGCTCGTTACAGTAACCATGGTAAATTTATTGAACATTGATTTTCCTAGAACTTTGAAATGAAAGGTTTTTCAAGACAGACCTGTGATCTCAACTGTAGATAAAAATAAATATTACAGACTTAAAAAACAATTTGTCTTATTTGCAATGCTTTTCTTTGGCCAGCATTTGATCTCTTTTTCCTTAAAAATACATTTTACACGGAGTATTAAAGTTCTTCGTGTTCATTCGTCGATTACGTGGGATCAATGGGGGTGGGATAGCATTTGAGAACAGCCTTGGCGTAGACAAGCAGTCTCAAGTTCGGTTATCTCGGCTCTTTCCTATAGTATAATTCGCTTACAAATAAAGCTCCTATTTTCTCCAAACTTTTGTTCGATTCAAACTCGTTCACAGCTCAATGAATCTTTAACGACTTCTCGTATCGAGATTCAATATTATAACGAGAGTTTCACAATATCGTAATGGAAACTGTTGTGTTAACTATTTTCATTTCTCTATGAGGAGCAAAACGCTTTAGATATTGTTTATTTACATTACAATAATTTCATTTTAAAATAGAAATAAAATATTATTTTACTTCTTAGAAACTTCTTCTTCTATTTCAAGCTATGTCCACTGCTGGACATCATTACATAACACGATCATGTGTCGCTTAGATCTAGCGAATTTTTTAAGGTCACCACTGTCACTTTAGCCTAACAACGTGCCGAGCCATATTGGTAATTTGTTTTTTACTACGGATTTCCTCAGTTATGATTTGATCACGTAGAGATACTTTGAGGATAGCTCGTCGATACATAGTCCGAGGAGCGATTCCGATTATGTTACCATAGACAAAAACACTCAAATGTTGTAGCAACAGTTATAATAATTCAGAATATTTTACTAAATACATCATTCAATAAAATAATTTCGAAACAAAACAACAAAAGTAATTATAAAATTATTTTGCTATAATCTGATTACAATTGTGATATAATCATAATGTTTTTAAGAATCCTGCATATATCAGGTATAAAAACGGATTATCCACTCTACATTTAGCATTATATTTATTATATATATATTTTCTATTTTACTTTACAAAATAATTTAATTATTACTTTTCCGCCGTGTTGTATCCGGCTGAATAGAATAGACCACCCTCATTTCATACCGAGGTGTCGTAAAAGGCGACTAAGGCAACTTGACCCACCGTGTGGTATCCGGTTAAGTAGAATAGACCACCCTCTTTCTTGCCGAGGTGTCGTAAAATACGACTAAGGTAAGTTGACGTCAGGCAGGCAGCCGGTCGTAAAAACGCAGCCAAAGAATGTGACAGCATGTTTATAACATGTTGTGCCGACCCCACTTAGAGTGGGATAAGGGCAGGAAGGTGATGAAGATGATGAATTTAATTATTACTTTTGTGTTACGGATCTCCGAAAAGCAACGCCTGGTTCTATAAATAACAAAAATACTTAAAACAAAAAACAAACAAATAGAATAGCTAACTGGTTCCTTCAATAACTCGATTTAGGTCATAGGAAATGGGTCAAATGGTCAAGGCGAACAAAAAAAGGCAATTTATGCATGGTGCCAAAATATCTGTGTCTAAAGCCTTGATCCGGAAATCCGAAACACCATAATCATTGCCAAAATATCGTGCGGTAAAGTATCTACTTGACACAGAAGAAATAATTATCGCATATAAAATGTAAAATAAATTCAAATTCAAATATTCTTTATTCAAATAAACTTGGAAACAAGTGCTTTTGAATCGTCAACTCTACTGCTGGTTCGGAAAGCTGTTCCTACCGAGAAGAGCCAGAAAGAAACTCGGCGGTTGCTCTTTTAAAAAAATACAATTCTTAATGCTAGTTACATTTAATCGTTTCTATCTTGTACAGGGTCGAACAATATCTATATCCACACATTCTTATCGTCTAAATAATCCTCAACAGTATAGTAGACTTTCTGTATCAGCCTCTCATTAATAGTGTTTTTAAACTGCTGTAATGGCAAAGCTTAAATTGATTGTGGAATTTTATTATCTAGAATCTTATACCCAAACCCACAAACGACTTACGTACTTTTTCAAGGCGCAAATCAGAGGCCGCAAGCTTATGTCGGTTCCTACTTTGTCTATTATATACATCACCTATTGTTTTGTAATTCTTTATATTTTTATATACAAAAATCAAATTAGTTAAAATATACTGTGAAGCAAATGTAAGAATACCTATTTCCTTAAACTTCTCTCGCAGGGAAATGTATAAGTAAATGTATATAAGCTTTCGAAGATATCGAAGGGTTATGTCCCGGCAGTTTAAACTCAGGCACGAAGCACTAACCTTGACCTCCAAAATAAACACCGAATTAGGAACCGTTGCCAGAAATCTCAGCTGCAGTAAAAGTATGTATCTTAGCATTTGGCAGGAAATATCAAGGACAAGTGCGGTTGCTCTTTTAAAAATATAATTCTTTATACTAGTTACATTTAATTTACAGGGTCGAACAATATCTATATCCACGCATTCTTATCGTCTAAATAATCCTCAACAGTATAGTAGACTTTCTGTATCAGCCTCTCATTAATAGTGTTTTTAAACTGCTGTAATGGCAAAGCTTAAATTGATTGTGGAATTTTATGGTGGATTGGCCACCCCAAAGTGGTCCGTTCGCCAAGATTAAGCTTGCCCAGGGTGCGCCACGAGGAGGCCGACCACTTTGGCACCCCAGGGGAATAGTTTTATTCCAAATTTGACGCTTGTGGGCCACGGGCAGTAATGAATAAAACAAAACTACTGGATAGATTTTAATCATTTTTTTTTTTGCTGAGTGACATAGGCTATATATTTTATACCCGTGCGAAGCCGGAGCGGGCCACTAGTATTATATAAACTGCCTTTCACCATAATGGGATATTGTATGACATAATGTTATTAGAGAAGGAAGGGAAGCCTTACCATTTCTTTGACAGTTTCATATTTGTAAACTATCATGAGCTTTGAATGAAAAAAATCAAAATGAAATCCGATCTGAATTTTTTGGGATATGTTGCTTCTGAGCAACTCTCTGAAGTTCTTATCAAATGTGGGAAATAAATTGCTTTTATATTTTTTGATGTTTTAGTTTTTGTTACTAGAGGTTTTCTAACACTGCATATATAAAGTACTAGCAATCGCCAGCGGCTCCGCCTGCGTGGAAAGATTAAAACCGTATATATAGTCTTTTGATAAGCATAAAAATGGTTACAGTGGGTTAACCTTAAAAGCTAGCTATAGCATATGCTGTCGCGGACTTTTATTTAGAACTTTTAGAGGGGAACAATTTTGTATTACATGATTTTTTAATAACTATTACCGTTTACTCAGCGCACGCAAAGCTTTAAATTTTGCCGTTTTTGTACTATTTTTTATTGCTGCTCCTCTCATATTCATCTTAACATGATGTTATATAACCTTCCTCAATAAATGGGCTATCTTACACTGAAAGAATTTTTCAAATCGGTCCAGTAGTTCCTGAGATTAGCGCGTTCAAACAATCAAGCAAACAAACAATATGGGGGATATGTAGCTACTCGCGTCCGCAGGTGATAACCCACTGATACCCTGCACGTTTCTCCTGGGTGGTGCTAAAGAGTAGCAACGCCGAATAAGGGCGGCGGTAATTAACCCAGTACCTGATCCTATCATGGATAAGAAGCGGCTAACAGTGGCCGAGGTTAATCCAAAATACTGGCATGGAAGGATGTGGGAATCCACCATAGCTTTTATCCCAAGAAAGCTCCTTATGACAGAACACAGTAAAGATAATGGTTTTCAGGGCAACCCGAGCAGTGCTCGGTGCCGCTTAGTAACCGGGCTAAGTGGTATGAAATGGACTACCGAAGCTTCTGAAGAGGTAGGTCGTCAGGCCTCTGTAGGAAGAAATGCTACTGGCGGCCATGATACGGGAATGTCCATTACTAGGGAACATCGCATCGGCACATGGAATGTGCGTGGAATTCTTCAAACCGGCAAGTTGAGCATAATAGAGAAGGAAATGAACCTCCACAACTTAACCATCTTAGGTTTATTTCCTGGAACGACTTCAAAACCAACGTCTCCATTCTGAATAAATTACGTATTAAAGTCCGGCTGAACTCTGTCTGTCTACGGCGGACTCTTGAATACTTCGGTCACATAGCTCGGAAAAACGTCGACAGCATCGAAAGACTGGTGATTACAGGAAATGTCGACGGACGGAGACCACGAGGACGTAGCCCGAGACGTTGGACGGACCAGGTCAAGGAGGCTCTTAACTCCCCTCTTTATTGTGCTCTTCACACGGCGGAGAATAGGACCAGTTGGCGTAAAACCATAAACAATGTGCTATCGTCAAAGAGCCACGATTCTCATCATTGAGAAAGCGACGCAAGAAGAAGATATCTTTAACGCGACATAAATAAATTTTAACTGTCCAACGAAGTCGCAGATATAACTAGTATGTAAAATTTCAAACATGTAACCATTTATGTTGATTCTCTACGTATACTTAATACGACATGATGTTTTAATCTTTCAAACAAAATCTAAACAGTAATTACACTAATGGGCTCGCAATTTACAATTTCACACTTTCTACAATTATGTTTACAAATGCCTCTTATGTAACGTACCCTTATAACCTAGTAAACCACAGAACATTTGGTGCGTGAACTGTGAATGAAAAGTTTGAACGGCAACACTTTTCCTGCAGTCGCTATGATTCTTATTTCTGAACACTAAAGGTGATAATCGTTTGCTTGACACGTGTACTAACATTGGCACACGAATTGGTCTCATTCACGTATCGCTGAGGCGGTTACGTTGCTTTTTATTTATGAACTAGCTTTGTTCAGCTCTATGGAAGGGGAAATGCTGAGTAATTAATAAAATTGGGCAGTATTGGTATGTATTTATTACATACCAGCTATCCGTGTATGAAATTCAGTTACGATACAACTTATAACAGAGATTAGCTACATATATATAGCGCTCTTTAAGCCATAAGACAATATTAGATTTAGACTGGCTCGTTGGAGCAGTGGGTAGTGACCCTGCCTTCAGCTCCGCGGGACGCGGGTTCGATTCCCGTCGAGGGCCAACATTTTCTATTAATGAATTTGTTGGTCTTTGAGCCTGAGTGTTTATTTGTATTTAAGTATGTATTTAACAATTAAATATGTAAATATTCACCAGTTGTCTGTCATCTATAACACAAGTATTAAGTTACTTACTTAGAACGACTTATGTCCAGAAGCGGAGAGGAAAAAGGTTAAAAAAAAATTAGATATTCGTAATACAGGTACATGAATACATTTTTTACAGTAACACCCTATAACTATTAATATAATAAATCATTATTATTAATCGGAGCAACATGTTTTAACCATGTTGTCACATGATTTGGCTGCGTTTTTACGACCGGCCGCCTGCCTGATGTCAACTTACCTTAGTCGTTGTTTACGACACTTCGCTAAGAAAGAGGGTAGTCCATTCTACTCAATCGGATACCACATGGTGGATCAACTTACCTTATTCCCCTTTTACGACACCTCTATAAGAAATGAGGGTGATTTATTGTACTCAGCCGGATACCACACGGAACTATTAATGTATGACATATTATCATAAAATACGAAAATAAAATTATTAATTGACAGATTTTTTGATTCTTTTTTATTTACAGCAAAAATGTACAAGTTATATCTGAAATTACTTACACGCTAGGACTATACAAATCATGCCCACGTGGAAAGTTCCCAAGAATGCTGGCAGCGTTTCCGCGCTGAATCGCTAAGCTGATTCATTGTGCGAAAAATGAACCAGCCCTCTTGTCACCTGAAGAGGCAATTAACCGTGCTGTTAAAACGGATAAAAAATTTTGAATTATATTATTTTTTTAATTATGATAATTTTTTCATCTTACTTAACTCAGTATTGTTTTTGTTTCAGGTATTAGATGCGGGGGTATGCCAAAAGTCTTTCTTCTACAAGGTTTCGTAAGCTTTAATATATTTAGCATAATATAGGCATATATATATTTTTTATTCATAGATAAAATATATGTCTAATATCTTAAGATGATATTCCAAAACATACCATAGTAAGTACCTGACGATCAAAATGGGTATATTTTGATCTTGTTTTAATTGGAAAAAATTTAGTTCAGCTCGCGGCCGTCTTATGTCTTTGTAAAATCAAAATAAAAAATTAATTGCGCCGCAAAATTTTATTTCCTTAATATGGAAACCCCAATACTGTATGCAGGCAACACAGTAGGCATGTAGATAAGCAAAGCATTGTTTAAATCGATGGCAGTGTAAGAGATGGTGTGCCTTCGTATTTGAATCTAATTTACATACATTCCGATCCGCGATATCGAGAGATTCTCAGTTTAGAATCGCCTCTCTGAGATTAAACGTCTCAGTGAGGCGATTCCAATTATTTCAGATCCTACAACCAATGCAATGGAATTTTGATGCATCACCTTGATTATTGAATAGTCTAATATTTAGAACTTTAACACAACATAGTTTTTATTACGAGATAGTTAGAACCATGTTCTTATTTTTTATTTTTTTTTTCTCGTGAGGAGGAAAAATCCCTGACGGACGCCTACCAGCCCGTACTGGTAGGGAGTGTCCGACTCGCACGGACTAAATAACCTCCTCTTTTACTGCCAATCAGCACGGAACCGCTGTCGCATTACTTCGTACTGACCTTTTAAGCATTATTTTTTTTATTATCTTCGAATGCTTCTGCCACTCCTCTTCACTTGCGAGCATGCGTGGCACCAAGTTTTGTGCACTTAAGGCCACCCTTGTTCCCTGCACTGTACTCCTTAGCTCTGCGAATGCCTCACACTCGAAAAGGGCATGTCTTGGAGTGTCCATCTCAGCACAAAAATAGCAGCTCTCAATTGGTGCTTTCCCTATAGCAAACAGGTAAGTGTTAAAGACTCCGTGTCCGCTAAGGGCCTGAGTCAACCAGCGGTCTATCTCTCCGTGCTTTCTGTTGTGCCAAATTTTTAAATCCGTGATCAATTCTCTTGTCCACGTTCCTTTTCCCATCCCTGACCATTCATTTGCCCATTATTCATTAATAACAAAAACAATCATGCAGGTTTTGCGAGCTAAATCGTATATTAATTGTGTTTCTTTTTAACAAATTTTACGAATCTACAATAATTTTCCTGCTTTTATCCCACTCTAAGTGTGGTTCGCACAAAATGATTTCCCTTACATTCTTTCCTGTCATTCGTCAACTCTGGTGCTACACTTTTTACATACATGTTATATTTCGGCTCTTCTCTCTAGTCACATATACTATGTTATTAATATGTTGTCACATGATTTAGCTACGAATTTTACGACCGGCCGCCTGCCTGACGTCAACTTATCTTAGTTATTATATGACACCTCGGTAAGAAAGAGGGTGATCTATTCCACTTAACCGGATACCACACGGTGGGCCAACTTACATTAATCGCCTTTTGCGACACCTCGGTAAGAAATGAAGGTGGTACTATTCTATACAGCCGGATACCACACGGGGTTGTATAAATTGCGATTTGCGACTAATGTAAATTATACCACATGTTTGAGAAATATGGTTTTAAATTTTGTTTATTTATAAAAGTTTCGTTTATGATCTCACACTCAAAAAACACAAGATAAACTTGTTCTTAAGGTTGTTGGCAATCAAAAGTAATAAAGTGGAAGCGTAAAATAAGACAAGCTGACCCCACCACCATGTGGGATGAATAGCTAGGAAGAGAGAGAGGTAAATGTACAGTGGACTCTCCATTTACTTGATACATGGAGGATTCCAGCATTCACTATCTCAAAGCTTTGGGGATTTCGTTGTAGAGAAAATGCCTCCACCACGGTAAATTCGAGTTAACCTTTCTTCCTACAACTTATACCTTCATTTTTAGTGCAATCAATTTAAGGTATGCACCAAACTGATATTGCAAACGCCAATGTATACGAACTAGATTCGCACTCGTGCCTAATTTGCATTCATTCCGATCTACGATATCGAGAGGTTCGCCTGAGTACTCAAATATCTATCGGTTCAATGCAAATTGCGCTCCCGATTGCTATCGCAGTTGAGAGCCTTACAGATTTTATAGGGGCACATATTTTAATCGTAAATTTATTTTTGTATACAGATTTTTCCGTTGAGTTTCGCCTTATTTATATTTCATTTAAACGTACGAATAATTAACTGAAAAAATGCACCTGGGCAGGTAGTTTTGGTTATTTAAATATTACTTGATTTCAAACAGCCCTAATAACAGAGAGATTCAATTAAGTTAATTTGAAAATTATGGCTTTCTCAAGTCAAATCACATAAAAATAATCTTTATTTAAGTAAGCTTTTTATTAGCACTTATAAATCGTCAAGGATCGATTTGACTTAATGAAGCTATTTACAATTGGTTCAGAATGTTGCTCTTACAAGCAAGAACCAGCAAGAAACTTTGCGGTCAATCTTTTAAACATTAGCGACAACTTGGCTAAATCACTTCCAATGTCATATAAGATGGAGAAATCACAAACGTACGATATTAATAAATATATACGACAATTACATACACGGTCGTCCGTCACAAAATAAGTAACTTAATACTTGTGTTGTAGGTGCCAGACAATTCTTTATTTTTGATAAATACATAAATATACCCAGTCTCGAAGAACCAACAAATTGTTTTTAGAATTTTTCCTCGGCGAGAATCGAACTCGTGATCCCCGGAGCTGAAGATGGCGTCACTGCCACCAACCGGCCAGTTAACGATAAAATATCATCATCCTACTGCCCTTATCCTACTTTAAATGTGGTCGGCACAACATGTTATAAACATGTTGTCACATGATTTGGCTACGTATTTTACGACCGGCCGCCTGCCTGACGTCAACTTATCTTAGTCGTATTTTACGACTTCTCGATAAGAAAGAGGGTGGTCTATTCTACTTAACCGGAAACCACACGGTGAGTCAACTTAAATTAGTCGCCTTTTACGACACCTCGGTAAAGAAGAGGGTGGTCTATTTTACTCCAGCGGATACAAAACGGTGGGGCATCTTACCTTAGTCGCCTTTTACGACACCTCGGTAAGAAAAGAGGGTGGTACTATTCTATTCAGCCGGATACCACACAGTTAACGATAAAATATATTTATAAAAAGTTATAATCCTGTTTTACTAAAAAAGAAATTTTAAATATTCCATCATTTAAACTTTGTTTGCCTGTTATTTTTTACGAAACCAAATTATCAGATTTATTCAGCTACAACGTTATTAACGACGAAAACGGTCCACTGCCAATGAAATTAAATTACGCTGAAAATAAATCGTACTCGAAAAATTCACTTCACATTTTGCAATGAACTGGCGTAACGTTTTTCTTCTTGTGTTTATAAGCAATTTTATTTTACTTTATTAGTTTCCAACACCAAAGTTAAAGCGGTTACAAAATTACTTGAGAAATTTTACATTTCGTACGTTTTTGGTTGGGTTTATTTCTTGTGTAATTGGTTATTACGTTTCGAACAATTTCAGTCATCCATAGCTTTTATGGCATCTGTCATTTTATCTCTTTATCATCATCATTCTTCTTTATCATCGCTCTTATCCCATTCGAAGTGGGGCCGGCACAACATGTTAAAAACATGTTTTCACATGATTTGGCTACGTATTTTACGACTGGCCGCCTGCCTTACCTTATCTTAGTCATTTTACCTTACAAAAGTAATAATAAAATTATTTTGCTATAATCCGCGATGAATTAAAATAGAAAATATATATAATGCTAAATGTAGAGTGGACAATCCGTTTTCATACCTGCTACATGCAGGGTTCGTAAAAATACATGCACAAACTTCCACCACCGCCACCACAATACACAAGCACTACATACGTTCACTATCACAAACTCAACAATCATTTCGCCCCGCAACCGACGCATCATCAAGGAATAGACTCCACGACAAAATCGCAAAGCAAAGGAAAGCTTTGCGATTTTGGCGTAGAGTTATCGCGGATTATAGCAAAATATTTTTATCATTACTTTTGTATTATGGATCTCCGCAAAGTAACGCCTAATTCTATAAATCATCTTACCTTAGTCGTATTTTACGACACATCAAGACTCACCGACAAGCAAGTCTAACTTGCATCCTCTCTATATAGTTATTAAACCAGCCATTTCAAATATACCCGTATATTTAATAAATAATATCCAAAAAGGTAAATTAGTATGTATTAATTGTATTTATAGATATTAAAACGACTACAGGACTACTTAAGTAAACTACAGTTTGCTTATTCATAATTATTTATGAATAAATAATTATAAAGTAAACGCCGTGTGGTATCCGGCTGAATAGCCACCCTCCCTCTTTTCTTACCGAGGTGTCGTAAAAGGCGACTAAGATAAGTCGACCCGCCGTGTGGTATCCGGCTGAGTAGAATAGACCACCCTAATTTCTTACCGAGGTGATGTAAAAGGCGACTAAGGTAAGTGACTCACCGTGTGGTATCCGGTTAAGTAGAATAGACCACCCTCTTTCTCTTCGAGGTATCGTAAAATACAACTAAGATAAGTTGACGTCATAAAATACGTAGCCACATCACGTGACAACATGTTTATAACATGTTGTGCCGACCCCACTTAGAGTGGGATAAGGGCAGGAAGATGATGAAATAATTATAAAGTAAGTAAGTAAACTATAGAGTAAAATTTGATATAACAGTAAAGAAAATTTTTAAAAAACGTCTCTATCGTCATGTTTGAACAAGTTAATGCAGCGGATTGGCTCTGTATTTATTCGGACACGACAAACCGAATCCTAGCGCCGATGCAGGCGTATACTGTACAAAGAAATGCCATTTACTTTTTCCATTTTCACTGATCTTTTAGCACTATTTTTATTTCCGCTTTTTAGCTGCGAGCTTAGTCAATATTTGCAGTTGATTTATTTATTTGAACGATATACCGACTAAAAACAACAGTTTTGGAGTATAGAATATATTGAGAAGCCATGATAGAAAGAACGATAATCTTCTTCTTCTTCTTTGTCAACCGATGGACGTCCACTGCTGGACATAGGTCTCTTTATGGGATCTCCATACCACACGATCTAGTGCCGCTTGGACCCAGCGGCTACTAAAGAACGGTAATACCTACGCGTTATTACCGTACATTTCTATTAGGTCGCAGATTCAAACTCCGGGCAGAAACTATGAGTTTTACAATAATTGCTCGTACCATATATTTTTAATCTTTAAATGACTTAATCTTGCAATTGTGAATCTTCTGTAATTGTTAACTGATTTTCATGAAACTTAGTATGTAGGGGGTTTCGGGAGCGATAAATCGATATAGCTTGGTTTCATTCAAAAAGAAAAGACGTTTCATCGCTGTTTTAAGGTGCTGTAAAACTGCTACTACAATAAGAAAACAAGGGTTAATTACGCTGTCACATTTATAAAAGCCCAGTAAGTAACGGACGGACTTAAAAATTGAAAGTACCCCGCATGCCGGAAGTTTCAGATATGACCATCCCTTTTTTTTCATATTTTCAATTTTTTTTATATCTTCTACAAAAAGACGGCTAGGTACTTTATTTATTAATTCACTATGAGCTTCCCACTGAAAGGTGATAAGAACTCGTGGACATACTCTTTGACCCTGTTCAATATAGTAATAACTGTAACTAGTTATAAAAATTATATTTTGAATAGAGCAACCGCCGAGTTTCTTGCTGGCTCTTCTCGGTTGGAACAGCTTTCCGAATCAGCAGTAGAGTTGACGATTCAAAAGCACTTCTTTACAAGCTTACTTGAATAAAGAATATTTTTAATTTAAATTATCCAAAGGATGGAGGATTTTAGCTTGTAGCGGAATAGCAACAAGACCACATGCTAATATCGATTTCTGTACTTTAATTAATGTTTTAATCTACGTTTCAATTTAATATATAGTTTATTTCTTCTTGGAAGTAAACGAAGAGAAAAGACGAGATGAGACAGTTCTGTAGATATGTACAGTTCAAAATTATTTAATTATGTAAATGTGGCTGTGTGATAGCCAAATCGCTATCCTATCATTGTAATAACGCTTTATTTATAGGCAATAACAGAACATAACTACCTCCATTTCGACTATATTAGTTTTTTTTAAGTAATCCCATGATAACTAAGCTCATTTATCTTTTGGAATTGTCACAGAAATGTCTGCGTTTACTTAGAAGAAACTACAGTATGTATAAGTCATTTATATGTTCACGACTTTTAATTAAATTTGAATTAAAAACTTAGCATTTCAAATATGTTCTTTCGTATAATGGAATATCCTATCTTATGAATATTATGAATGTGAAAGTTTGTAAGTATGGGTTAATGTTTGTTATTCTTTCACGGCGAATCCGCTGAATTGATATCGATGAAATTTGGCATAATTATTCCTTATACACTGGGGTAACTAATAGGCTATAGAAATCCTGTTAATTCTACAGTAATATCCATTATTAAAATATCGTGCGACAACGGTCCACGCAAACGAAGTTGCGGGCAAAAGCTATTATAGTAAAACTTATAAGTAAAAGTTATAACATTTATATCCCTGATTAATATATACAAATATCAAAATATGTTTATTAAATGTCTGATACATAATTAGCGCAATTAAAACTTGATTAATAATCTTGTTGCATTATGAAAACTGTCAAATTTACCTTCGATACAAACAACGGTACTTAGGTTTCACTCAAAAACTTGGCTTTAATTATATTAAAACATAAACAATAAAGTTACGAAATAGTGTAACCATACTTTTAACTAGAATAAAAGTAAAGTAAAGCCTGTTACTATGCCACTGCTGGGCATAGACCTTCTCTGTCCGCTTTTAGAGAAAAGGATTGAAGCTAAGACCTACCACGCTGCTCCAGTGCGGATTGGTAGGTTACACATATCCAAGAATACAGTATGCAGGTTTCTTCTCAATGTTTCATGGGTGGCAGTTACACGTTAGAGGCGGTGGTCGCATCTCTTTAACGTGTTCTTTGTCGCTCTGGTCATCGTCATCGGATGCACGGATGAAATTTGTACACGCGACGCTTACGGTGTCGGGTTCAAATCGGTCTTTAGATGAACCCGTAGTGTTAAGAATCGGTTTCCAAGCCGGAGGTAGTGTCCATCCATCGTCTCTGTTGAAATTCGGGTAACGGCAAATTTCAATGACTTCTCGTATTTTAAATCTGAAAATTATGCGAACTTTAGAATATTGTAACAAAAAAGTTATCTCAACAAACTAGTACTTTGTATAGCCATTTCACTAATCCGTAACGGACCTCGTTAAGCTGACAAGACGGAATCTCTATTAAAACTTCCTTCCTGTCAGCATCGCGGTTAATAAGCGATTAAGCGTGCTTCATAAAGCCACGGGGGAAAAGGGGGTAATCGATCTTTAGCTGCTTGAAGATAAATACTGGAAATGTTCAGGATTTCAAAGGCTTACTTAATAAGTACTTTTGTCCTTGTAAACCTTTTGGATTAAGATTAAAGCAATACATTTTTTATATCCCTATGAACGACATTTTTGACGGCTCAGCCGGTGAATGTTTGGTGAGATCGCATGAATATTGTAAAGTGGTCACGGATTTAAACCATGAGCAAGCACGTATGAATTACTATCCCACTGCTGGGGATAAGCCTCTCCGTTTTAGGAAAGAAAGGTTGGAGCTTATACTTATCACTCTGCTCCAGTGCAGATTGGTAGGTTACACATATCCCCAGAATTTTCTAGATTTTTGCAGGTATCCTCACAGTTTCCTTCACCGAAAAGCTGTCATAAATTGCAATTATCAATTAGACACAATTTTTAACAAAAACATAGTAGTGTTTGCCCGAGGTGTGAACTCGTAAACCCCTCGCAAAAAAGAAAGAGGTGATCTTTTCCCCGTGATAGGACAGGAAATGGCCGCTATTTATAGGCGGCTGAGAAATCAGGTTGAATAAAAGAACCTTCTTATTGAGATGCATAAAGCCTAACGATCTGGCCAAATATCTATAACTGTTTTATGATTAGATAAAAGGTATTGGAACAAGATGTTCTCATATCATTAATACCTTATCTGAACCTGTTCCATAGTAGCTATAAACTATGGCGTATGTAATTTAAAAATATTATGACGGGCTTAGTGTAAGGAAACAAGAAACCCTAACCAGATAAAATGAATCTATAAAAAATATCATCACAAATTAACTGGCATTTGCATATTTTTTTAATAATTAAATTTAATTAATTAATGGCGCTATTATTAGCGGAAAAGCAAGTGTAATGTTCGCCGAATTCCATGATATATTTTTTTTCTGGACAGTTTATATAATAAATACATTTTTTTTGCTTATATATAAATTAACGTATATGAATTGACTTGTATTGTATGACAACAAACTCAAACACGTACTAATAATAAGTTACTATACGTCCAGTCTCGTCTACGGTTTTGGTGTTACTGACGTAATGCGCTTGAAATAGTGTAGAGTTCCTTCGTACACTAATATTAGTGTATATGTATATTTATGTATGTATTATTTGTGTGTGTGTTGTATATAAATATAGAAGGTAAGAATCACACATCCCACATACACTACATAGACTATATATAGTATAAGTGCTTATCAGAAAAGTAAACCACACTAGTCATAACATTTTCGAGAGCTCCCCGTTATTGCGGATACGCTTCAGTTCAATTCAATTGGAGTCCAAGTGGTGTATTTATTTTGCAATAAATAAACTGGAGCCGGTTACTGTATATTTCATTGAGTTAACCATATCTGTTGCAGCACTTTTGGACTGAGTTTCATTGCTCGGAGTGGTCTTGCGTGTTTTCTCTAGCGAGTATTGACGCAATACAGAGGATTATTTTAATTGCTTTTATTTTCATACTCGCAGGCTAATCACATAGACATCGTTTAACCTTATAATGTACTAGTGTGTATACTGAAGCATTTAAGTACCCTCAATAATGCAATATATGTTTTTACTAGTTTTTTACGACATTTGTCGCGTAATAGGTTGATAATAGATTCAATATCGTCCTATTCATTCATCGATATTGGTTCAGCGTAATAAAAACATACATCCATACTCACAAACTTTCGCATTAATAATATTATAAGGATATGATTTGAATGTGGATATGTGACTGGAGGGAGGCTGAAAATAAGATGGTTGGATCGTGGATGTTGGAAAATTTTTGCTTTGCCATTATAGAAGTTTAAAACACTTAAAAAGAGGCTGATACAGGCATACTACACTGTTGAGGATTACTTAGAGGATATATAGGATAGAAGAAGAATATGTGAATATAGCTAATGACGGTAATAAGTAAATGTAAAAGAATTACCTATATTTTTAGAAGAGCAACCGCCGAGTTTCTTGCTGGCTCTTTTCGGTAGGAACAGCTTTCGAACCAGCAGTAGAGTTGACGATTCAAAAGCACTTGTTTACAAGTTTATTTGAATAAAGAATGTTTTTGAATTTGTGTGAAGTATGTATGACTTGCATATCAAAGGAGTAGCGTCAGGGGCGGTAAATGTTAGAGTGGAAGCAAGAAACATGTTGTGTCGACCCCACTTAGAATGGTATAAGGGCAGGAGTTTGAAGTATTAGCATGTGGTACCTAATTTGAAAGAAAATTTGTATTGCAATATTTCTCTATACTATTTTTCTTATTACATAAATTCTAATAAGAAGCACAAAACAGAAAATCAAATAAGATCACAGTCTAGCTGGTTGAGAGCTTTAACGGTAACCGAATTGGAAAACAGGAGGATTCCGAATTGGATAAAGAAAATTCGTTCTTCTAATGCGCTTTGGACATAACGAGGAAAGTTGTGATCCTGTTTTCGGTACTTAAATTTGAACAATTCATAATCTATGTATAATAAATGTTCTATATTAAACGTAAATATAAACGGAAAATTAAGCTATTTGTGTACTAAGTCTACTAAAACGAAATTTCCTGAATAATATAGAAAATATTATAAAAACAACTGAATAGTTGAAAAAATATATTTTAAAAGGAAAAAGGCAATTTCAAAAGCATTATTAAAGTATAATAACTTTGTTTTGTATAAATAATGATTATCCAAGAATCTCTTCTTCCTTCCCTTATCCCACTAAGTGGGATCGGCACAACATGTTATAAACATGTTGTCACATGATTTGGCTACGTATTTAACGACCGCCACCCATCAACTTACCTTAGTCGTATTTTACGACACCTCGGCAAGAAAGAGGGTGGTCTATTCTACTTAACCGGATACCACACGGTGAGTCAACTTACATTAGTCGCCTTTTACGACACCTCGGAAAGTAATGATGGTGGTCTATTCTACTCAGCCGGATACTACACGGCGGGTCGACTTACTTTAGTCGCCTTTTACGACGCCTCGGTAAGAAATGAGGATGGTATTATTCTATTCAGTCGGATACCACGCGGTATTATTATTTTTGTATTGTGGATCTTCGCAAAGTAGCACAAATAATGTTATAAATTATTTAAAAGGCCGAATGCCTAAGGATGTAAAATTGAGAACACTTTAACACACATTTATACAATAAAAGTTTGCCAACTATATTACCAAGAAAAAGTACGGAACTTCTTCTAATAAAGTAGATATTACCAAAAAAATACGTTACATGTACAGCGAACAGTGTCACTTCAACGCGAATAATTTTACGAATTGCCTCGCCAATATGTCCCTTTATAGCCGTATATAAGGACGAATTCCTCACATTCACAAACAATAGTCAAAGGAAAAGGTTCCAATATCCAGAGGATGTCGCACAATGAATAAACAACAGATGCTGCGATCACTTTCTTTGAAAGGACGTTGAAACGCTTTCCTAAATATTCAGCGCTCAAATTTAGCGTACCTTCTCTTCTCGTCACCTTTTATTTGACTCGAATTTGAAATATTAAAGCAAACAATTACTTTAAACTCGCCTTTAAGTCTGGCCCGTTAACGCAAGAATCCGTAACCCTGGCTTCAGCTCCGTAGGTGTTCGATTCCTACCGCCGGCGATTTTTTTTAAAACAATATGTTGGTTTTTCGTGTCTCTTTAGTAGAATAGACCACCCCTCTTACTTACCGAGGTGTTGTTAAATACGACAGAGGTAAGTTGACGTCAGGCAGGCGGCCGGTCGTAAAAAAGCAGCCAAATCATGTGACAGCATGTTTATAACGTGTTGTGCCGACCCCACTTAGAGTGGGATAAGGACAGGAAGACGATGTTGGTTTTTCGTGTCTGTGTGTATTTATATATTTTATTTTTTAATTTATTTAATTGTACGGGTCAACAATTTCAATTTGGATCTTCGAGCCTGGGTGTATATCTGTATTTAAAAATTATATATGTATATATTTACCAGTCGTCTGTCACCCATAACACAATAAAATTACTTTGGGGACGGACGAGCGTGTGAGCAATTGTCCAATAATACGTAAATAATATATGTGGGACTATATATTTAAATGTTTATTGTTATTCCCATACTCCTACTTTAGGCACGGATGACCGTGTATACCACCGTAATATATTTATTATCATCATTAAACTATGAGACTGGTTCGCATTTTTTTACTGGTTTTTATGAACCACTTCTCCGTCTGAACCACAGCTTTTAAAATTTTGCGTTACGTTAGCGTAGCGCTCATTTGTACAACTCTGTAACAGCGACATCTAGTGACCGCTTTTCCAGTCATAGAAATTGCGTTACGCTAGCGCGATTGAGTGGAATAAAAACTCGCTCTAAGGACACAGTTGTTAATAAATGTTGGTCCAACGTTTTAGCGATGAAAGTGTTGCAAACAGACAAACTTTGGCTTTTAAAACATTAGTACAGATTTGTCAGTACTATAATATAATATGTACTTAGATAGTCCTTGACTTACCCAAGGTGAAGGTTAATTTAATTTTGCTATTTCTTTTTTTTATCTAGTTGTAGTTGAAACACGATTTTCATTATGTTTTTTCTTACCTTAGCTTACTTTAACAAAGAGAAAATCGCACAAAGACTGTCTTGTAACGTATTTGAATGAAATCAACGTTTCCTTGCACTTCATTGCAGACGAGGGATCAGTACAATAATTGCAACGAACAAACTCGAATCCATCCCTAATTGGATTAAGTCAAACAAAAGCTGTTGGTTGGGGTTGGCAATAAAAAGCATGAAAAAGCCATGTTTTTCATCATTGAACGCTAAGGGCTCTTCAATGCAGTCTATGGTCTTACTATTGTCCGGTTAAGCTAATACTGGTTAATTATTATCCTTACTGAGTATTTGCCGTCTGCTCCGGATAGGCTGCTCTGAAAAAGAAATATTGAAATCGTTACGCCGCCGTTTTCGCTATTCAGTACTAGATGGCGCTGTACGGATTTAAGCTGCGCTATAGAAGTTATTATAAAACGATAGCCAGTACATTCGAAAAATGTTACACTGAGTCCTCCACAGTGTGTCGGTTTAAACCTAGGTCTCGTTTCCCAAAAAGGGACACGGTATCGTGTAAAAAATTTCAGTCCTCTACTAGGAATTAGGAACACGATATCGATTAGAAAGTAGGGGTGTAAAAATAATCGTTTTTTTAATCTATTATTTTAATTATCCTCTTTTTTTTAACTCTTTTTCTTGTTTTTTAAGATTATATATGCATTGTTGGATGAAACCAGTGTAGCCAAACTACACATTTTAATGGAATTTTGCACTGATTTTGTTATTGTTTATTGGTAGTTGTCCACTTTAATTATCCTTAATTCTTATTATTATTATTATTAAAAAAGGCAACTTTTGAAATAGTCAGAAAAAAACGATTATTTGGATACGACATAAACTTTTTATTTATAATTGATTATTTTTATAGGAATATTTATAATTTATAAATAGAAGTTAGAACCGATTATTAATCGATTTTTCTACTCCTAGATTCCAACTCAGCCATAGACTGTTCTGTGTATTTGTTGTGTGGCATCTAGAAAGAGAGCCATTCCAAAAATATATATTATACATATTCTGTTCCACCTTTGTTTTGTTTTAACAGTTCTACAAGTATACATGTGTTATAGATTTTAAAGTGATCACTCGATAGCGCCATGCAATTGAAGTGAGCGCCATCTACAAAAGCTAAATGTAAATAAATATTATAGCGGTCTTAAAAATTATTACAGTTCAGTTAATATGTGTTTTCTTTTTCGTGAAATAATTAATATAATTATTTTTTCGACTATTAAACTTTTTTTAATATTTTTTTTTTAGTTATATATGCAGACAATATAAAATATATTATAACAAGCTTCTTCGTCTGAATGGATTTTGTTATTAAAATAGGCTGACACACTCTGCAGGCTTGAAATCAATGCCTAATGAAACAAAGAGGTACCTAAACTAAATTTTTGTTACGTACCGTTTCTAATTTATTAAGAAAGAAGAAAGAAAGAAAGAAAGATTATCATTTGAATCGCTTGCAGACCATTGTTGCAAGTTTGTCGAACTTTCGCTATGACTTATCTAGGGAATTAAAATTATTATATTCTCTTAATTATGTTTGTTTTTAATCTTTTATTCTATAAAATTCTAAAAATTCTATGAAAATAAATATTATATGGATAATATTTTTTTTTTTTTTTATTATACAGGAAAAAACCCCTTATGGGTACCGCCGCCCGACGGGGACAGGCGGCGGTTATGTCGGACTCGCACCGACTAAAACGACCTGTGTGCTCCACCACGCTGCCGATGGCAAGGACAGGATATCATTGTACATTTTGCCCCCATCCCGCCGACTGATCCCAGAGAATAAACACCTCCAGGTAGGGGCCCCTCGAAAGAGAAACCCCCCTCCGCTAACCGGTGCATCGGGAGCACCAGATGCACCGACCGCCTCGGGGACCTGTAAGCCAGGTGTCCGATGTACCCCGTTCGGAACGCCCGAAGGTCCCCAGTTAGGGCGGCAGACGATGGGCTTGGGCGAGTCACTAACACCTGGACTCACCAGCAGCAGATTGGATCCAGAACAACGGTTCGTGGAACCGCTCCGCCGCCTCCCTCCGCCCCCCTCCGCAGAGCTAAGGGAGGCCATCGCTGCCCACGATCGCTCCCTGCCCACCGTGTTTGCTATGTCACGGTCGACAGGGAGAGATCGCGCCCTAAGTAGGGGCCCCAACGCCTTGGTGGGCGTTTCCGCCCCCACCGGGTAATTTTTTATAGAGGTTTTCTTCCTCGCAACCCGAAGGTCCCCGTTCCCATTGCTGGGCTTCCGGGTTTCGCCGACGGTGGCCGTAACCATGTCCAGCCAGACTTAGAGTAAGCCCAACTGGACCCGTCGCTCATTAGGGACTTCACCCCAACCCCCCCGAAGTCCCCGGCCCGTCCAGATTGCCCTCTGCTAATCAGAGGGACAACTGGATTGGCCACCCCTCAGTGGTCCGTTCGCCAAGACTAAGCTTGCCCAGGGTGCGCCACGAGGAGGCCGACCACTTTGGCACCCCATGGATAATATATGACTGGACTTGGGTAAAAGGCGATTTAGGTAAGTTGACCCGCCGTATGGTATCCGCCTAAGAAGAATAGACAACCCTCATTTCTTACCGAGGTGTCGTAAAATACGACTAAGGTAAGTTGACGTCAGACAGCCGGCGGGTCGTAAAATACGTAAACAAATCCTGTAACCTACCATTCCGCACTGAAGTAGCGTAGATTGTCTGAACTCCCACCCTTCTCTCTATGGAAGTAATAGGTCTTTATTTTTACAGCTTTTGGTGATTTTACAGTAATACAAGATTTAGATACTTCCTTTGTTCATAGTTTATCCTGGGTATTGTTTATTTTAAAGATAAAGCTACAAAAACTCCCGGGAAACTCTTAGAAGAGTTTTCTTAGCGAAATATCACGTCCTTGCGACCTGACGTCGGGCACGTTCACCGCTCGCCGACAAATGGACCGAAAAATTGTACACTTTGATTCACTACAGGACTCCTTGCAAGAAACTTTTACTTACCTTTTTCATTTGACTTACTTCCAACAATATATGTATATCTACCAAATCTTTACTTAATGATTTATAAAACAGCTGTAAATGCTGACAAGTTTTCAAAATATACTAAAATATTGAGTAGATCGGAATCTCTTCCTTCTTACATTCTTTACTGGCTACAAACATTGACTGCCCTGTTGGCGCACTGACCAGTGACGCTGCCTTCAGATTCATGGGGTTCAATTCCCGTTCAAAACATTTTGTATAAAAAAATTGTTAGTTCTGTCTGGATGTGTATTTTATCAGAGTCACATTCCACCTTCAACATACATACATTCCTAGTTGAATAAAAGCTTTTAAAAAGAACAATCACGTATTTACATCCATTCAAATCTCGACCTAATCTTTAATATTTAAATGAATTAATCTAGTATGTTATCTGGATCTCGGAAACGGCTCCAACGATTTTCATGAAATTCAACACGTAGAGGGTTTTGGTGGAGATCGATCTCATTGGTTTCATTTAAAAAAAAAATTGTTTAGTCCCAGTTTTCTGGCACTGAAAAAATGCAAATAAAAAAATTTATATTGAATAGAATTGACAGTTTTTGCTGTCAATTGTAAAGTCATGGTAGCTCATTTGGAAAAATGGCGATCTAGAAAAGTAAAAAATACCTAGAATCGAGCCCCACATGCTCGATTATTTTTTCTTTTTTTTTCATGTTTTATCTTTTTATCTTTTCAAAAAATAACCCAGGTACTTATACATTAAACCTATAATCCTCATCGAATTAGAGCCCATTAGACAATTAATTAGTAAATTAGAGCAACAAATTTATTTAATCTTTATAATAATTACAGTGGTTAATTCAATTAGTGCGCGCAACTTGATGCAATTACTATTTCCATAGCGCCGCACATTTATACTAAACCACTCATTTGCTGTATGCGTTCAATTTAATATGGTACTTCAAACGCTTTGACCAAAACAAAGTAACGCTCATTTATATAATTGCTACGAGAGCAAGGCATGACTATTACAAATTTATGTACCTATGTAAGTGAGGCAAAAATGTATGGCAGACATGTGAGATTTTATTCTTACTAGTCTACTCTAATGAAGGGATTAAAAAAATAATCGATTTTCAAATATAGATTATTTTTTCATCAAAAATCAATTTCTTTTAAATCGATTATTTTAAGTTTGCTTTATTCTTTTGTTTTCTTGTTTTTTATAAAAATTATAAATTAAATACAGATTGTTGAATAAAACCAATGTAGCCAAACTACACATTTTATTGAATTTCACAATTAATACATCTGTTGTTATATTTTCTTGGTAGCTGCCCACTTTAATTACCTTTATTGTTATAAATTTAATTAATAATTAACTATGAATATTAAAAAAGGCAACTTTTCAACTAGTCAGAAAAAATCAATTTTTAAAAAATCGATTATTTCGTGTCAGAATAATCGATTTCAAAAAATCGTTTATTTATTCATTGATTTTTCTACTCCATGTCGATCCCTACTTTAATAAGTCTTTATTCTAATAAGTCGGTAACTCATATTAAGTGGCATCTAAAAAGAGAGCCATTTCAAAAATATTTTTATATTATTGTTTTTACGAAAGGCCTATTTAATTCTATGCATCACTTATAGATTTTAAATTGATGAAAATGATAACAAAGAGGATGGTCTATTTTACTCAACCGGATACTACACGGTGGGTCAACTTACCTTAGTCGCCTTTTACGACACCTCGGTAAGAAATGAGGGTAGTCTATTCTACTCAGCCGGACACCACACGGCGTCCATATATACATATGTTCATATTCATATGAAAATAAATATTAAAGCGACCGTCATTAATCCATATGCGGTAGGACTTAACGATTTTCACCAATTCCACAAAAGTAAATTCTCCGCGCGCCGCTCAGAATTTCAAAAGAAGCCTCAATAACGCAGTCTCTTTGTCTGAACGTCCAAAATTATACAGGCCAGTATTGAGATCTCTTTGGACCTAGGCTTTGTGTCGACTACTATTGTCTATATCTTTCAGACTAAGTTTATTTTGAATGCATAGATTGGAACCTAAACCGAACATCCACCAGTTTTATTCAATAACTTATGTCTATGTATGTGTAAACGCGACTAAGGTAAGTTTATACGCCGTGTGGTATCCGTCTGAGGAGAATAGACCACCCTCATTTCTTACCGAGGGGTGGAGGATTTCTCAAGTCCTTTCGTGAATACGGTGAATGCAATGCCGAAACGTAGAACCTTATATTCGATTTTATCCCGATGTGACCCATTTAGTTTATATCGACCTATCCGAAGAAAAAAAAGATGAAAGTCACATTTCCTATGCTTATACATGAGGGAAGTAATTTAATTCTTCAGATAGGGCAATCCTATCCTACTTCCTATTAATATTACATATGCGAAAGTTTGTGAGTTTGGATGTATGTTTGTTACTCTTTCACAGCGATTCCGCTGAACCAATATCGATAAAATTTGGCACAATTATTTCTTATACACCGAAATGACATATAGACTATAGAAATCCTGTCAATTCTACAGGAATAGGAAGACATTGAAAAGCGCCATCTATTATCGACCTATCACACAACAATAGTCCACGCAAACGAAGTCGCGGGCGGCCCAAACACAGTCCAGGCCACAAAGCCTGCGAGGACCAGCCCGAGCAAAGAGGTTCGCCTCGAGGCCCGTACCCCGCCTACCCCTCAAGGGTATGCGAGAAGCCCCCCCCCCCCCCGGGTAAAAGCTTAGTATTTAATAATAATAATGAGTTCTCATTACGCTGTCAATACGAACTTCTAGTGCTATAGAAAATTTTGCGTTTACCTTATTCCCAAAGTTCAATTTTTCCCATTTCTTTTCTCAGTGAGAACTTGAAACTTACCAGACTGTACGCTACGAGTACTTCGATCCGCCTTTGTGATCTCTACCTGCTTCGTACATTTGAGGAAAAGTTTCAAGATCATTTTGAAAAGCGTGAAAAGATTCTTATTAAAATCTAATTTAATGGTACAATAAGTACTGAAATATAATTAAAATTTGCAACATTAAGTTTATGTTTTACGAGTAGAGATAATAAGCGCATGTAGCTATGATTGTATCATTCAAATAAAGCCACTAAAGCCTGTTTCTATCCTATTGCTGGACATAGGTTTCCATTTTTAGGAAGAAGGGTTTAAAAGTTAGATTCACCACGCTGTTCCATATTAAAAATTAATTGTTTTCAATTCACTATTTTCAATGTATTATGATAGTTATTAAGCTATGATATTAATCTGTGATAACCCAGCGGTAACAGCGTGCGACTCTTTCGAGGAGGTCACGGGTTCGAACCCGGGCAGGCACCAATGAGTTTTTTGTTAAAACGTGTTATGTGTCTAATTGATAATTGCAATTTATCAAACGCTTTTCGGTGAAGGAAAACATGTGAGGAAACCTGCACATCTCTAGAGAATTCTGGAGATATGTGTGACCTACCAATCCGTATTGGAGCAGCATGGTAGGTCTTAGCTCCAAACCTTCTCCCTAAAAACGTAGAGAAGAGGCCTATTCCCAGCAGTAGAAGAGTAACAGGCCGCTACTTACTTACTACGATAGTTATTTCTTCCTTGATTTAGCGCATACCTGCTACTTAACTAAGCTCTGTTAACTATATTATAGAGTGACTTCAACTTGACCATCAATTTTATGATGAACTAGTTGCAGACGGATAAAAAAATTATATAAGTTTTAAGCTAAAGTTTTAAAGTAAAAAGCTTTATATCTCGACACTAAAGTCCACAAAGAAGAAACCGCGAGAAGTTAGTAAAAACAAAATTAAATTACGATCTCTCTTATATGATAAAATATATTATACAAAAAGTATTATGTAGTATTTGACCGTCTAAAATGTACTTATATAAAACATACATGTTTCCCAAATTTTCCAATGGACCGTAGCGGAAAATAACACCCCACAAAGTTCTCTCGCCCGCCGGTTAATGGCGCGAAAAATTACTTTATTCAATCCTCTACGACTCCTACACGAAACAGTTCTTTCGTTTTAAGACGAAGGGACTTGTGTCGTCTCTATACATATTATAAAACAAAGTCCCCAAAAGCTGTCTGTCTGTATGTGATCGATTTTGTCAATATGTAGATTCGTGTACGGTTTTTACTAAAAGGTGAAGCAATTCTTCTGAAGGTTTATGTAAATAGTTACGGTTTTATATATGTAAATTATGTTGAAAAGATCGCGCGTTGTAAAAAAAAATCGCATACTGAGATCTTTAGGCGCGTGCGCCGCGTAACCCAACAGAGATACACTAAAGTAATTAACTAGAGAATTGTAAATCTACAAAAATACTACAAAAAAGTCCGAGACAGTATGTCTCTGTCTCTTATGGTTAACTCCCAATAGCTTTTTTCATCTTCAAAATGTGAATTATATACAATGATTTTCACGCGGGCGAAGTCTTAGGCACAGCTATTTATATAATAATAATAATAATAAAGTTTATTCAGAGAAATAAAATTGGTTACAAAACATTTCGGTGTTATAAATATGATTGTACAAGTAAATTCAATCAAGTGGGTGATGCGCTGTACTCCTTGCTAGGTTATAAAATAATCTGTGTTAAGGAGTAACAGGCCCATTCCCAAATATACTATGTTACAGTATTTATGTACAATGTTTTCTTCTTTCTTTAAAGCTGATAATTTAAAGTTATATAAAAAGTTTAATAAAAGTAAAAAACAAAAAATAAGAAATTAATAAACTATTACAATTCATGCTAAGTAAAAGATAAAATCGTATAAAAAATTAAAACAAACTGTATGGAAGCATGTAATGATGTATATGCGCGTGTGCGCGTGTGTGTGTGTGTGTGTGTGTGTGTGAGTGTGAGTGTGTGTGCGTGTGCGTGTGCGTGTTGTGCGTTAGAATGAATGAGTGAGAGAGATGTGTATATGGATGTCAGAGGCTATTGACGTAAACTAGTTAAGGTAAGTATTTTTCTGTTTCATCATAAGTTTTATTTTGAAGGTAACAACGTACACTTTTTTTACAATTGTGATAGGATAAGCCATGTATTGAACAGTTTGCATTAACCTTATTGTAAAGATACGGTCCGATTATTTGTTATATAACTTTCGTTTACGCGAAACGGATTCGACTTTTAAAATCGACAATTTAAATATAAAGAAATTATCTATTTAATTCTGGGATATATATCGCGGACTTCAAATCATGGGCATGTATCAACAAAATGCGAGTATTGTTTAATACTGTTGAAGTGAAAACTTTTTTAGCAGCGTTGTGCACTTTTGTGATGAGTAATTAGTATTAAACTCGCGTAAGGCACGTGTCCTGATCGGAAATTCATATGACAAAGGCAGAGTAGATCGACGGCAGAGTAGACAGGGAGAGTGAAATCACCAATCAATCAATGATAAGCCAGCGAAAAGTACCTTAAAAATCAAAATTATATTTTAATGACGTTAATTCATTACATGTCGAATAAAAAGTCAATTAAAAATGTATTAATACGCCATTCATCACGTAGATTTATCTGAGAGCTATCGTTTCGGAAATTTTAATGAAAACCCACAGACAGCTGGGCTTAACGGCCATTTTATGCAAATCGCTTGCTACCTGCCGCGGCATCAATGAAGCCATTAATATACTGTTTCCTGCGAATCGCCTGAATATTATAATAATAATTTTTCATAATTGTTTCAGATAGAATCTAGATATAATAATATTATCTTATTCTTATTATCGTATTTATAGAAGTAGGCGTTAGTTTGCAGAATTCCATAAAAAAATAATAATACAATTAAAAATAATAATATAATTGACTGGTAATCGCCAGCGGCTCCGCCCGCGTGGAATGATTAAAACAGTAATATAGTCTTTTGATAACTATAAAAGTGGGCCTAAAGTGGGTTCAAGTGGGTCAAACTTAAGAGCTAGACATATGCTGTCGCGGATTTTTATTTAGAACTTTTCGAGGGGAACAATTTTTGAATAACTATTACCGTTTACTCAGCGCACGAAAGGAAAGCTTTAAATTTTGCCGTATTCGTGATGCGTGCTAACGTGATGTTATGTAATCTATAGACTTCCTCAATAAATGGAATATCTTACACTCAAATAATTTCTCAAATCGGTCCACTAGTTCCTGAGCTCAGCGCGTTCAAACAATCCAACAAACTCTTCAGCTTTATATATTAGTATAGATATAGTAAACAAGCTCAGGTTGATTACTGGTTTTTTTTTAATTTACCTTGTCTTCCCACAGGGTTGTCACCATTCGTGCGGCACTGGCAGCCGGCGACCTACGAGCCGGTAGCCCGACCACGGCGACGCCGGTCCGTGTCGCTGTCTCCACCACCCTCCACGCTCCGCCTCGCGTTCACAGCACACAACAGGTATATTGTCCTTATATTAATTAATTACGAGTAACGTCACTAGAGAGAAAAGACTCGAGATCCAGGTATATCTATAATGAATCCGATATTTGGTTGTTCTATCAAGCCGTGAGGTATCTGGCTGAGTAGAATTTACCACACTCATTACTTGCGTAAATGGCGACTAAGATAAGTTGAGCCGCCGTGTAGTAACCGGATGAGTAAAATAGACCACTCTCAAATATTACCGAGGTGTCGTAAAAGGCGACTAAGGTAAGTTAACGTCGGGCAAACGGTCGTAATATTCGTAGCCAAAATCATGTGTCAACATGTTTATAATATGTTGTGCCGACCCTACTTAAATTTGGGATAAGGGCAGGCGGATGATAATTTATTTGTAACATCGTTAGGAAAGTCTGAAAGTTGCGCCCATTATATAAAAGACGAAAAGTGCAAGATTAAGATAGTATGGACATATAATGAGGAGGGATAAAAATCATGTCATAAAAAAGGTGGTAAATATGAATGCAGATGGATATTTGAGAGAGGTTGGATTGTGTGGAATATGACATGCATATATAAGGACAAGCGCCAGAGTTGAAGAATGATAGGAGAGATTGGAAGAGAAAAACATGTTGTGCCCATCCCACTCAGAGTGGTATAAGGACAGGAGAATGGTGATTTGGCTGTGACAATTGATAAATCTATTATATGAATATTTTATGAAAGTAACCTATGACCTAAATGACATTTAATCCACCTTCATCATATTATCAATGTCCAATACCAAAGTTCTCTTTCTATTCATATACTCATTCCATTTGCTGAGAGTAATAATTATTTATCGAGTAGATACCGCCGTCGCGTGACTCGTGGACATATTAAAACCTCATGGTTTTATCTGTATTAGACTGCCACTTTGATGAAACTTCGAACAATATTAATTTATTTACGTGAGCCCTGAAATAGACACTCTTCATATAACATATACAGTGTACATATTGCAACGATTGTATTTTTATTGTTTAAATGAGTTAATCTTTTTTCAGTTTTTTTTATTTTTTATTTACAGCAAAAATGTACAGGTTATAGCTATCTTAAATTACTTACACCCTAGGACTATACAATCATGGGCACATGGAATGTTCCCAAGAACGCTGGCAGTGTTTCTGCGTTTAATCGCTAAGCTGATTCTTTGTGCGAAAAAGGAGCCAGCCCTCTTGTCACCTGAAGAGGCGAGGTGTTAAAACGGATAATTATTTTTTTTGCACTTTGACTCCATGGCCCTAGGGTCTCAACTGCAAACGGCACAAATATATAACTCTCGATGAGAGATGTGTACTTTCAACGTTTGCCAGATTCGGCCAGCTAATCTTGTATACATTATATATAATCAGAATTTCGGAAACTGCTCCAACAATTTTCAGGAAAATTAGTATGTGAGGGTTTCGGGGGCGATAAATCGATTTAACTAGGTTTCATTTTTGAAAAATGACTTTTCGTCCCTGTTTTCAGGGACTGAAAAACTGTTACAAAATTATAACAGATAAATTAGTTAATTTCACTGCTATTTACAAAGTTTTAATAGCTCAGTGAGGAATGGGCGGACTTAAGTAGTGATAATACCCGGCATCAAATCCCAGATATCATCAGTCCTTTTTATTATTTTATTGCATTTTTATATCTTTAAAAAAAATTACCTACTACTTAATTTATTATGTGAGCCCTGAATAAAAACTCTTTTTTACATAACCTCTACAGCCTACAGTGTATATATTGCAACGATTTATTTAATTTTTAAATGTCCAGTCCACTTCTTTATATTATCGAAGCATTTAAAGCTATAACTTCCAGGTGCTCTTTTAGAGAACGTCTTTCCTTGTAGAATTAATCTAGGAAATTGATACAGGGTACTCTCTGTAGATGTCCTAAATAAGCTTTCTTTGCATAAAGGTTTTATAGTGTTCGCTTGCATGTAACTCTATCTAATGTATGTACTTCACTATCGGCAATGATCGTTGATCGTGTGATCGTCTTTAATCGGCACGGTCATCGTGGACGTATCCACACGATAATCCGTATTATTACACAATATATAAGTCACAGGTATCACCCTGACATTCCATTTGATGCGTGTCCGAAAAACTGTCAATTCCGGTTTTTAGATGATCGGTGATCGTAGGCGATCATAGACGATGATTGGTGCGGCCGAGCATGCTCTGTACATGATCGTACTCACGCTAAATCGTTTGTAATCGCCGATATGAAGATGAGCTATATCACCTGCGCTTATAGACAAAAGTTTATCCAAGGGACCTTTAGCAATTCGCATTTGGGATATTGACCCTGCCTTCAGTTCTATGAGTCGCAGGTTCGATTCCCGCCGAGGGCAAACATTTTTTGTAAACAATTTGTTGGTTCTTTGAGTCTGGGTGTATATATGTATTTAAGTATATATTTAAAATTATATAAGTATATATTTACCAGTTGTCTATCACCCATAACACAAGTATTAATTTACTTACTTTGGGGACGAACCACCGTATGTGTAAGTGTCCAATATATTTATTTATTTATTTTTTTTTTTTAAGTAATTAAATTTTAACAGAAAAACTTATTGCTCATCGGTCCAGGGTATGAACCCGGGATATGCTCGAAAGAGTCGCACTATCTCACCGTTATCACAGTTGAATATCAAAATACATGGTATAACCATCAAATAATAGTTGTTCGAATTATTTCTAATAAACACCGTATCCGGTGGGATATTAGAGGTAAAATTAATACAAGTCTCCGTGTGTTACATGGACCATTATCATGAGTAATGAGGGATCGGATCCAATTATATACACATTAACTAACGATTGCCTTGATCCTTTAATATGCCTATAGATATATGTTGTATGTACAATACTTATCTATTAAAATACGGTTATACCTTAGACATTTGAATCATCTATTCTAATAGCATCCTTGTTTGTTTGATTGTTTGAACGCGCTAATCTTAGCAACTAATGGACCGAGTTGAAAATCCTTGAGATATATATTATCTATAGGCTATAACATCACGCCAAGAAGTATCTTTAATTTTGTAATATGCACGTACTCCATGTACGAGTATAAGGAAATCGCTTACAATTTTTGAATTTAAACTATCGTGAGTGTTATTCATAATTTATGAATAGATTCCGGATACACGTGAGTATAGCCGGAATCTATACATTAATGTCGCTCTTCACTTTATTATAATCTTCACTTAATTAAAACCTCTCTGTAGACTGGTCTAGTATGAATTGCGGAATTTTATTGTAGAAGCAAATACCGAGACCATCGAATGAGTTGCTAACTCTACTGACTCGCGACATAGGTATCACAAGCTTATTGTGACGTTTATGATATACCTACCTACATCAAATTTTGACTAATACAAATGGATACTTTTCCTTACGAATAGAATATTACTATATATGTCTTGTGACGCTACAGTTAGTAGTATTTAACATCATTCCATTATATAATAAAACTATCTTTTACTCGAAACTTCGTTTGCAACTGTTGTCGGATGATAGGTTGATAATAGATGGCGCTTTTCAATGTTATCCTGTATCCTGTAGAATTAACTTTTTTATTCTTAAGAAATTAAGGAATAATTGTGCCAAATTTCATCGATATTGGTTCAGGGCATTCGCCCTGAAAGAGTAGCAAACTCGATACTCAGAAACTTTCGCATTTAAATATTATTAGCTTTCACCCGCGACTTCGTTCGCGTGATTTTTTATCGTATGATAGGTTGATAATAGATGGCGCTTAAGTGTCATCCTATTCCTGTAGAACTAACAGGGTATCTATAGCCTATATGTTATTCCGGTGTATAAGGAATATTTGTGCCAAATTTCATCGATATAGGTTGCAAGACTAATAAACTCGATACTCACAAACTTTCGCATTTATAATATTTCTAGTAGGAAAGGAGTTAATAACGTTCTAGATGTTCTCTTTAAATTACCACAGTCCGTAACTCGGGTCGGTCTACAGCGAGTAGCTGTCCAAGAAACAAATGCTTTCAATATGTTGCGCTTCTTCTAATCTTCTTAAATGTGAAATTTCGCCTTGTTATTGGGTCTTATTTTCTGTAAGGGTTCTAAATATTTAAATGCAATACGCCTTTAAATATTTAGAACCCTGATTATTTTGCTAATAATCATCATCTTGCTGCCCTTATCCCACTCTAAGTGGGGTCGGCACAACATGTTATAAACATGCTGTTTCATGATTTGGCTACTTTTTTACGACCGGCCGCCTGCCTGGCGTCAACTTACCTCAGTCGTATTTTACGATACCTCGATAAGAAATGAGGTTGTTCTATTCTACTCAGCCGGATACCACACGGTGGGTCGACTTACCTTAGTCGCCTTTTACGACACCTCGGTAAGAAATGAGGGTGGTACTATTCTATTCTGCCGCATACCATACGGCTTTGATTATTTTGCTAATAATATTAATAATAAATAAAAAATTCTATTCATTTTGTTTTAAAGAGAAAAATCAATTCGCTAATAATGTTAACGTGTTCAGCAGTTTCAAATAAAAAAAAAAACAGAACCTAGAGTCGGGGTATTATAATATAATATTTCATTTCATTTACGAAACCGAAAAATAATAAAACATATAAAATAATTTGGAAAATTGTGAAATATACATTTCTTATCTTCATATCTTAAATTACTTACACGCTAGTACTATACAAATCATGCCCACGTGGGATGGTCCCAAGAATGCTGGCAGCGTTTCCGCGTTGAATCACTAATTCAAAAACTTAATAATAACATTATTAAAATAATATAATAATTTTAATAAATATACATCTTTAATCATAGTATCTGGCTGACCGAATTTTTTTTAAGATACAAAAATGCAATAAAAAAAAGACAATAGCCCTGAATGACATGTGGGAATCGATCCCAGGTATAGAACTTTTTTGGTTCGCGCGCAACCATTAGGTTACCACAGATTTGCATTTGACAGCTCAAATTATAAGTTGCTATCAATTTCTATATTCTTAGTTTTTTACTGCCCAAAAACGAGATTTTTATAAATAAAACCGATAATATCGATTTGATAAAACGAGATTTATTTTAAAATAAAACCTATCTAAATCGATTTTTCTCTCCCAAAACCCCTACATGCTGAATTACAGGAAAATCGTTGGCGCCGTTTCCGAGATTCAGAAAATATATTTATATAAATACATACAAGATTAACTCATTTAAATATTAAAGACACTCGTACATAAATGGACAAAACTAATGTACACAATCAAACATTAATTAATCATGAAATAGTCTAATTGAATAAATTATCTCCAAATTTCAATGTATTATACGTCTAAATAGAGTTAAGGTACGATACAATACATCATCTGTCTTAATTACAGAATTACCAGAATGCACCTGATAATAGAATTAGTTATGCGATGCATAATAACTACATAAATCACGCTTAGAACTTCATTATGAAATACTAGGCTTTTACCCACAACTTCGTTCGCGTAGATTATTGTCGCGTAATATGTTGATAATATAATAGATGGCGCTTTTTAATGTCATTTAATTCCTGTAGAATTAACATGAGTTCTGTAGCCTATATGTTACCCTGGTATATAAGGAATAATTGTGCTAAATTTCATCGATATTGGTTCAGCGGATTTGCACTGAAAGAGTAACAAATACATCCATGCTCAAAAACTTTCGCATTTATAATATTTGTAGGAAGTAGGATATTGCCAGAAATATCATAACGGATACAGGGTTAAAAAATCAGGTGTTTAAAATAGAAGTAGCTATAACTGCACTGTTACTAAATCTTTTATAGCTCTGCTTTTAGAGTGACAAAATCAGCCAAATTTTGAGTATTAATTAAGTAATAAAAAAGCTATTAATTAGCCCTATTTTTATATTTTCAAGGAAGTAATTTAAATAAAGTTATAGATTAAAAGTTAAAAAATATAGAAAGATAAAAAAAATCTTATATTTTCAAGGAAGTAATTTAAATAAAGTTATAGATTAAAAGTTAAAAAATATAGAAAGATAAAAAAAATCTTATATTTTCAAGGAAGTAATTTAAATAAAGTTATAGATTAAAAGTTAAAAAATATAGAAAGATAAAAAGTTATAGAAAGATATTGAACAGCACTACTAAATCCACTTACTATTGTTTTTCACACATATAGAATTTACTTCTTACACATATAGAAAATCAATCATAAATTTGAAAAAAAGACCTTAATAAATTAGAAAAAGCGAAATTGAAACTGAAATATAGCATTTTAATCAAAAATCCTAATTTGTTCATTGCAATAATTATCATTATTGTGGTATATAATCGATATCACAGATTGTTACATTGAAATCATTCTATTAAAACAGATCAAGTGACTACTAAATACTTAGCGAAAAGATTAAGAAACGCAGTTATAGATAGACAGATAGTGTGTGTGAATACACGCGCACACAACCACAATCGTAAGTAAGTACGTGCGTGTGTGCGTGCGTGCGTGCGTGCGTACGTGCGTGCGTGCGTGCGAGTGAGCGTGCGTGCGTGCGAGCGAGTGTGCGTGCGTGCGTGCGTGCGTGCGCGGGTGCGCGCGCGTGTGTGCTCCACTCGTCCTGGACACATTATTATACACATATCGAATACTATATTAGTCAAAAACATATTTAATCTTGCTACCGCCTGTGTTAAACTCAGGCGTTTTAGGAGCGGACAGGTGGGTATAGACTTTACATTAAACAAGAATCTTACAAAAATATAAATATAAAGAACACATTAGGATTAATAGAATTTGTCCAAAACCTATTTGAATAAATACGAAAACCTTACCTTCAAATGTACCGAGGAAAAGTTTCTCTAGCCGACTGCATTAAACAACGTACAAAAAAACAATCATTGATTTTTACCCCTCGGTGAGCAGACCCTCGCCATATCTGAGCAAATCGAAGATATTTCAGACTAATCCATTTGGTAGAACTTAGCTAAAGGTTGGCGCACACCTGAGTGGTAGAGCGGAACGTTACTCGTTCAAATAAAAATAAAATGGGGTTCGGCCACATTTTTATTTTACAAATAATATTATAATATAATTTATTTAAAGACACAGAATATTACATTGTTTTTTGATAAAATAAAATAGGCACTTAAAGACTTTGTTAGTATATTAAAATTAAAATTAATTTATCCGTGTGATATCTGGCTGAGGAGAATAGACCACCCTCATTTTTTACCGAGGTCTTCCAAAAGGCGACTAAGGTTAGTTGACATCAGGCAGGTGGCCAGGCGTAAAATACCAAGCTAAATCATGGAACAACATGTTTATAACATGATTTTCTCAAAATCTACATAACGAATGTTTGTACGGTTTTACTAAAAGATATTGTGATTCCCGAGGAATAGACAAATAGTTTATTCTACGGAGCGTCTTTAATGATTGTGATGAGACTTTCATTGGAAAATAAAGGATATTGTGGAGGCTATAAGCTACTTTTTATCGTAGAAATCCCTCGAGTTCGGAATTTATATACATATTAGTAATATCCCGCGGTTTCACTCGCGGCCATACAGATCTCATGGCAGTGGAACTTCTTCTAAGTCGGACTATTCATTTATTTTTGTTAAATATATCATTAATAGTTTCGCCAGTGCGTGCGATGACATATTTTTGTGACAAATTTTTTTACACCTATATTTTATAGCCTATGTCACTCAGTAAAAATCCAGCTTTCCAATGGAGAAAGAATTTTAAAAATCAGGCCAGTAGTTTTTGTGTGAAAAAATTACAAACACACATACAATTTTTTCCTCTTTATAATATTAATATAGATTACTAAACTAAGTAACCAAAATCTCTCTGCCTGTGTGTGATCAATTTTAATATTTAAGTCGGAAGATGTATCACGTGCGAAACCTGGGCGAATCGCTAGTCTGTAATAAGTCCCTTGTTCCACGTCACATCACATAGGCAGGCAAGTGTGAACTAAGCCTAATGCCACAACGCCGTGGTACCCCTCCATTCCCTTAATTAAAACGTTTCGCATCCAACCAATACCGATGTTCATGCCCTTTTATACAGAATTCATTGAAAATAGATCGTTTAAAAAGTACTCTTTTATCTGTTTTATATGCAGTATACATACATACTTATTCGTAATTGTAATATCTCTTGTGAAGTTTTTGGTTAATTAATTATGCTTAAACGCTCAATTTATTGGGAAATAGCGTATTTCTAGTTAACATATATGATATAAGATTTTAGATACGCATTGTAAATACGACTGTCGAATATGTACGAGTATCTAATAAGAAGATAATGTTTCTTACTAGCTCATTTCATTTTAAGCTAGATCTAGGAGCTAAGATCTGTCACAAAGCTCCGATGAGGATTGGTAGGTTACACGTACAACATACTACAAAATTCTATAGAGATTCTCTAGAGGTTTCCTCACGGTATTTGCCTACTTAACTGAAAAGCGTTTGATAAATTGCAAATAAAAAAACTAATGAGAATATTATTTTGCTATAATCCGCGATAAAAGAAAATATATGTAATGTTAAATTTAGAGTATACTAGTCGTTCTCATACCTGGTACATGCAGAATTTGTAAAAACTCATGCATTACCCGCCACCGATAACGCAACCATAAACAAGCACTGCACACATTCACCACACAATCTCAACAATTGTTTCGCCCCGTAACTGAACCATCGTCAAGAGATAGACTCCACAACAAATAGATGGACCTCCGCAAAGTAACGCCTAATTCTATAAATCATTTTGATCTATTAAAAGTGTATTGCCACATCGCCCTATCGGAAGAATAAAGTTACATGTTCCATGTATAAACATAGGAGATGTGACTTTATTCTTCTGATAGCGCGATATGAACTCTTTCAGTTCTTACAAAGAGACATTGAAATGGCAATAAAATAACAATCGAGATAAGGAAGCAACCGATTGCTCTGTAACACATCGGCAAACGGTCGCTTAAATTGAATTTTATTGTCAATCTCCTACTAAATGGTTGAAATCGTCTAGCTCGAATTACAATCAATTGAAGGCATAGAGGCATCCCTCAATCTCTGAATAATGGTAACTAGTGTTGTATAGCAGTAAAGCGGCTAATGTGCCATAGTCTACCTACTTCCGGTGGCGCACATTGATCTTTGTATTATAGGATTGGTAATAAATAAATTGGCCGATGATAAAATATAAATATTATAATAAATAAAATGTATAAAATAAGGGCAAAGAGTGATGTTTGAAATCATTAATTACTCTCTTAACCCACTCTAAGTGGGGTCGGGACAACATTTTTTAAACATGTCACATACTTTGCCCAGTTATTTTACGATCGGCCGCCTGCCTGAGTCAACATATCTGAGTCGCCTTATACGAAACATTGGGTAAGAAATGAGAGTAGTCTATTCTATTCAGCCGGATACCACACAGTAAGTCAACTACCCTTAGTCGCCTTTTACAATACCTCCGTATGAAATGATGTCTATTCTACTCAGTCGGATATTGTACGGCGGATTGTTTGAAATATGGAATGTAAAATTATTTTTACGGTCGTTTACGTTCATTACAGTTACAAAATGGCTGTATTAACAATAAAGCTTATATTAGCTTAATATTCGCCGGCAAAATGACTAATCCATACGCACAATTGTTGGCTTATACGTATTTGTGTGGCTTTAATATCAATTACTGCTCGATCGCTCTTTTAACAGATTTCATTAACTAAAAGAGCTTAACATGTATAGGAACAGTAATTGCTTAATTGAAATATAAAAACCCTATAATATACCCAATAAATTTTCGCTTGGGGCGTTGGGGCCCATACTTGAGGCGCGGTCCTTCTTTGTCGACCGTGACGTAATAAACACGGTGGGCAGGGATCGTGTGCAGTGATGTTCTCCTTCTGCTCTGTGAGGGAGGCGGTGGAGCAGTTCCGGGAACTCTTGTTCTATAAATAAATAAATATAAATAACTAATTGGGGACCTTCGGGTGTTCCGAACGTGGTATATCAGACGCCTGGCTTACAGGTCCCCAAAGCGGTCAGTGCATTTGGTGCTTCCGATGCATCGGTTAGCAGAAGGGCACTTCTCTTTTGAGAAGTCCCTACCCGGAGGTGGAGTCTCTGGGATCAGAGCGGCTGTCGGCGGGAATGGGGGCAATATTTACAACGATACCCTGTCCATGCCATAAGCAGCGTGGTGGAGCACACAGGTCATTTTAGTCGGTGCGAGTCCGACATAACCAACGCCTGTCCCCGTCGGGCGGTGGTACCCTTGTGGGTTTTTTTCCTATATAAAAAAGCTCAACCACTCCGATCATAAAAGTTTCAAGTTAACCGAAAACAAAACTTGTTAATACAAAGTAATAGTAAAATTATTTTGCTATAATAATTTAAACAATCAATTAATACTAACAATAAATTTGTGAATATTCACCAAAAAGTGTATTTGCTACATGCAACAGCACTTTTAAAGTCACTAAATAGTCAGTAATAAGTCATTAAATAATACTTGAATGTCTCTTTATTTAAGTGTGAACAACTTTAAGCTCGGCATCTTTTATGTCTTATTACGACTTAGACAATTGAAACATACAAAACTATCTGTGCTTGCGGCTTCGCCTGTGTGAAAAATCAGTGTCTTTTATTGAAATTTTGAACATAAAAGTAGTCATTATAAGTTTATCATATGATATAGAGACATGCTGTCGTGGACTTTTTTGTAGTGTTTTTATAGATCTACAATTCTCTAGTACATCATTTTAGTGTGTCTCTGTTGATTTACGATTCACACATGACTAAAGCTCCCAGCATGCGAGTTTTTTTTACCACTGTGAGAGCTTTTCAACACAATTTACATAAAACCGTAAACCTATTAAACCTAAACCTTCCGGAAGATTTGCACTGCCTTTTAGGAGAAACCGTACAAAAATCAGTTCAGTAGATTTTGAGAAAATTGATTACATACACACAGACACCTGGAGGACTTTGTTTTATAATAAGTATAGATATGCAATTTGTTGCACAATTTCAGTAAGTCGAATGCCTTGACCTTTACAAATTCAATTAATATATGTTAAATTTGAACATTAAATACCTGTTAAATACAGAATGGGCAGATAAATGTCATATGGTGTTTTCAAGGTATAAATATCATCATCTTCCTGCCCTTATCACACTCTAAGTGGGGTCGGCACAACATGTTATAAACATGCTGTCACATGATTTGGCTGCGTTTTTACGACCGGCCGCCTGCCTGACGTCAACTTACCTCAGTCGTATTTTACAACACCTCGGTAAGAAAGAGGATGGTCTATTCTACTAAACCGGATACCACACGGTGGGTCAACTTACCTTAGTCGCCTTTTACGACACCTCGGTAAGAAATGAGGTTGGTATATTCTACTCAGTCGGACACCACACGGCGGGTCGACTTACCTTAGTCGCCTCTTACGACACCTCGGTAAGAAAAGAAGGTGCTACTATTCTATTCAGCCGGATACCACACGGCGTTCGACCTTGACATAACTAACATTTTTAATTCCTGAATCCCTTTTATTATTGCATTCCTGAATTTGTAAGAACTATGTATTATATTGACATATATATATATATATATATATATATATATATATATTAAGCTGTGATGGCCTAGCGGTGCGACCGTGTGAATCTCTAGAGACGATCATGGGTTCAAACCCGGGCAGACACCAATGAGTTTTTCTATTAAAACTTATGTGTCTAATTGATAATTGCAATTTATCACACGCTTTTCGGTGAAACATCGTGAGGAAACCTGCATATCTCTAGAGAATTCCGGGGATATGTGTAACCTACCAATCCGCATTGGAGCAGCGTGGTAGGTCTTAGCTCCAACCCTTCTCTCCAAAAATGGAGAGAGGAGGCCATTTGCCCAGCAGTGGGATAGTAACAGGCCGTTACTTACTTATGTATTATATTAAAGTGATCATTTTATTTGCAAAATAAATGAGCAACTCTGGATTACCAACTTTATTTCTAACTCAATTTCCGCATTAATTACCTGAACATCGGACTTGCGAAAATGTCGGGAGTTATATTTATCTTTGTATAAATATTAATAAGCCGGGTTTATCTAGGAAGTTATTTGGCTGCGGAGACAAGTAACGAGATTAATGTTCCGGATTTGCTTTACTTTCTTGTTAGTCTGATGATTGAGCGACTTCATATACTATACTTAATTAAACAAGATAGTTTAATTATATAACTGCGCCGTGTGGTATCCGGCTGAGTAGAATAGACCAACCTCATTTCTTACCGAGGTGTCGTAAAAGTCGACTAAGGTAAGTTGACCCACCGTGTGGTAAACGGTTTAGTAGAATAGACGACCCTCTTTCTTACCAAGGTATCGTAAAATACGACTGAGGTAAGTTGACGTCAGGCAGGCGGCCGGTCGTAAAAACGCAGCCAAATCATGTGACAGCATGTTTATAACATGTTGTGCCGACCCTTCTAATAGTGGGATAAGGGCAGGAAGATGAGTTTAATAATATAACTAATATTGCTTTAGTAGTTATCGTTCTATTATTATTTAATGGCATTTTTACCGTATATTACTTAGAGAACCAGTCTGCAGAAAAATTTAAATTAAGTATAAGAGATATGCTTATACGTAATCATCATCCTCTTGCCCTTATCCCACTCTAAGTGGTGTCAGCACAACATGTTATATACATGTTGTTACACGATCTGGCTGCGTTTTTACGACCGGCCGCCTGCCTGACGTCAACTTACCTTAGTCGTATTTTACGACACCTCGGTAAGAAAGAGGGTGGTCTATTCTACTAAACCGGATGCCACACGGTGGGTCAACTTACCTTAGTCGCCTTTTACGACACTTCACACCTCGGTAAGAAATGAGGTTGGTCTATTCTACTCAGCCGGATACCATACGGCGAAGATATGCTTATACGTAAAGCATATTCAAAAATTTAAGATTATTTGGATGATAAAAATGCCTGGATTTAAAAATCCTTTCAGCTTCATACAAGACTGCGGTTTAATAATGAAAAATTGAAATTGATTAAATGATTGACTGCCGAGTTTCTTTCTGGCTCTTCTCGGTAAGAGCAACATTCCGAACCAGTTGTTCATTAATCATATTGATCCTTGACGATTCAAAATTGCTTGAAAGAGCTTATTTGAATAAAGATTATTTTGATTTGATTTCGGAAACATAGGTTTATGTTTATCAGAAGGCAAAGTAGTTTAGGATAGTGTCCGGCTGAGTAGAATAGACTACCTTTATTTCTTACCGAGGTTCTCGTAAAAGGCGACTATGGTAAGTTGCCCCGCCGTATGCTATCTGGCTGAGTAAAATAGTCACTCTCATTTCTTACCGAGTGTTCGTAACAGGTGACTAAGGCAATTTGACCCGTTGTGTGGTATCCGGTTAAGTAGAATATACCCTCATCTCTTATCGAGGTGTTTAAAAATTTCGAAAATTTACATTAGCATCTATGAAATGAGACAATGATTAATAGGCCCGTAAATCAAAACAACGTGACAGTATATATTGCCAACTTTTATTAGAAAGTCCAACACTCGCCCGTCTGTCCTTATTTGGGCTCAACACTGAAAACTCGGAAAAGAAGTTATTAGAGAACGCAATTTCCCGAAGCCATTACTCATTTAGGAAACAAGCCGGGCTTTCAGCTCGTTCTGGACTGACACAGTTTTAAAGGCCATCTCCTAAGAGCCCTCTTATATTACACGTCGTAACTTAAATTATATTTATGGGCCTTCTAGTTATAGTCTTAGTGAGTTGGCGGCAGACTCAACTTGAGAACTTTTTTTTTAGAGTCCGCCTATACTCCGTAAGTTTAGGTGCTTAACTAAAGGTAAGTATGTCACAAAAGGTTATTTTTATTAGGCATATTACAACATATTAGGGCCTGTTTCACAAATTACCAATAAACTGTCAGTTAGCCTATTCGGAACATATCTGACACATATCGCGGAATTTTGCGTTTCTCATTTTTCTGATAAGCTTATTCAGCACTTAAAGTCCCTAATAAGTTAACAGGTAGATCATGTTGCTGTTATCATATTTATCTGCTGGATAACAAATACCTATTTCAAAATGGCCGCGATTTTATTTTATTTTTAATTTTCACTTTTTACAGTCTCTTTTTAGAGATCTGTTATCTGTTACTTATCTGTTTTCTGTTTATCTGTTACTTAGTTTATTTGTCGGTTAACTATCCGACACTTTATCAGTAACTTCTGATACAGGCCCTTAATATTATTGTTATTTATTTATTAGTTTTGTAACGGTCGTTTAGATTACCATAGTAAAAGTCTCAAATCAAATAATGATTTATGCGGTAAATGAATTCTACTTACTGTTTGCATTTTTACACTTTATTAACGACTATCTTCTAAATTCCCCATTTATTAAAGATACAAAAATTGGCGCAACTTAACGTAAGTAGTTTTAGTTTTAGTTGTAGTTTTAGTTTAAATTCTGTTTTATTCATCTCTTACCTACAACGTCACGTAGCGAGCCGGGCGGTGAGACCGTGCGACACTTTTGAGGGGATCACGAGTTCAAACCCCGAGTAGGCACCAATAAGATTATTTGTTAAAACTTACGAGTAGCTAGGTAAGCTAATTGATATTTGTAATTTATCACAGGCTTTTGGGTTAAGGGAAATATCGTAAGGAAACCTGCCCATCTCTATAGAATTCTGGCGATATGTAAAACTTACCAATCCGTATCTAAGCGGCGTGGTGGGTCGATGCTCCAACCCTTCTCTCTAAATAAGTGACTAGGATGCCAAGCTGTGATATACTAACAGAAAGGTTTATTATCGTCAAAATGCTACTTTTCCTAATAAGTAAAAGGATAATATAAGTAAAAGGATGTCATGTAAAGAAAATACTAGGTGACTTAAAGAAAGATCTCTAACGCGGAATGAAATGAAAATCTAGTATCAATTAACAAGTTCTACTTTAACGAAGTTACTTAAATGATAACTACTGTAACGTTGCTTGTAGCGTCGTTTCTATCTTTTTCGCAACTACCTACTGTAAAAGTTTAATTTGTCTCAATCTTGACAAAGTAAGGATTAGTATACAATTGTTTTTATAATTTAAAAAAAATTCTTCCCAGTTTTATTTGTTGTTCTTCAATAGAATCTAACGATTGATAAGTCATCATCATCTTCCTGCCCTTATCCCACTCTAAGTGGGGTCGGCACAACATGTTATACATGCTGTCACATGATTTGGCTGCGTTTTTACGACCGGCCGCCTGCCTGACGTCAACTTACCTCAGTCGTATTTTACGACACCTCGGTAAGAAATGAGGTTGGTACTATTCTATTCAGCCGGATACCACACGGCGGCTAATGATTGATAAATGTTAGCATTTGAATTCCACGTGGGTGATTCCGCAGGCACAGTTAGTATAAATATATGTAGAAGACTAGCCTTAGAAGTAAAAGGTAAAGATATATAATACCATAGAATCAATAAGCCATGCTCTAAATCTCTTGGAAAATTCTGACATTTTTATGATCCCGAATCGTATAACATAATTACATACACCCAATAACCGTATTTCCCAAGTGCATCGTAATATCGGTTATAAGATAGCGCATACTAGGATCAAATTTAATCATTATTTATTAGTGAATATGAGATGATTTGGAACTCTTTCCAAATGGCAGGGTCATCACAAAGGTCAGCACGAGTTCAAAAATCAGGGCCATATTAAGGTGCACATATTAACAGTGTAATAGTTTTTATAATAGTAAGTAAAGTTAAAATAATAGTAACAATTTATGTCTTATCGATCACTTTTTATATAAAGCTCTTTCATTCATTGTCTTACCCTTATCCTACGCTCTTAGTGGGGTCGGCACAATACGTCTTCTTCTTCCATTCTCCTCTATCATTTGTCAACTCTGGTGCCACTCCTTTAACATGCATATCATTTTTCATTTTTTGTTCAGCCTCCCCCTAGCCATACATCCATCCACATTCATATTTAAAACTCTTTTGGTCACATGATTTTCATCCCTCCTCGTTACATGACCATATCAAACTTAGTCTCGCACTTCTCATTTTTTCTGTAATGGGCGCAACTTTCAGACTTCCCCTAATATACTCATTGCGTATTCTATCAAGTTTTGTCACACCACACATCCACCTTGACATTCTCATCTCATATAAATTATATTATTATAAATTCTCATATAAATTCCTTATACACCGGGGTAACATACCCCGGTGTATAAGGAATAATTGTGATAAATTTCATGGCCTATATACCCCCTCGTATAAAAATGAATTGTGCCAAATTTCATCAATATTGGTGCAGCGGATTCGCCATCAAAAAGTAACATACATAAATCCATACTCACAAACTTTCGCATTTATAATATTAGTGGTATTATAAGCAATACAAACAAATCACCGATACTTTAGATTACTATTATTGAGTTTTCCTCTCAATGTAATTCCAATAAATCACCCCCGTCTTGTGTAATGCTGATATAGGGCCCGAACGTGATCACTTTAGTATAAAACTAAGTAACTTTTACACACGTTACAAAGTTTCGTGAATAATGAGAGCTGTCCGGAGACCGGCGGTAATATGGATGTACGAGAATGTCCGTTGGAGTGCTAGTCGTCGCTTCGAAACTTTCGCAGTATTATTTTTATAGGTCTCGCTTGTATGGTAAAATAATTATAGCAATACCTATTGGTTAAGCACTAACTTTAATTTGTCCCCGCCGTGTGGTATCCGGTTAAGTATAATAGACAACTCTCTTTGTTATAAAGGTGTCATAAAATACGACGAAGATAAGTCGGCCGGTCGTAAAATACGTAGCCAAATCATGTGGCTACATGTTTATAACATGATATGCCGATCCCACTTAGAGTGGGATAAGGGCAGGAGGATAATAAATACATGAGACGCTTTCCGAACAGCTAAGACAAAAACGTATTTATTTGTTGTTAGTGTCACCCGCGACGTCACATAAACATCACGTCAACATAAGTTTTAAAATACCCTCAATGGAACGGCTTTTTTTCGTCGCTGAAGGGGGATTATTTTTTTAAATTCTATATTAGCCCGGCATAATAGTCCGCTGTGTGGTATCCGGTTAAGTAGAATAAACCACCCTCATTTCTTGCCTAGGTGTCGTAAAATACGACTAAGGCCAGTTGATATCAGGCAGGCGGCCGGTCATAAAATACATGGCCAAATCATGTTACAATATGTTATTACATTTTGTGCCGATCCCACTTAGAGTGGGATTAGGGCAGGAAAATGATGGTTGGCTTGGTATAATAGTATAGGATTCAATTGTAAAAAATTACATCAATATTGTTCCAGCGTTTAAGCGCAACAGACAGTCAGACAAAGGCAGGCAGGCAATCTTTCGCATTATGCCATGGATTAAAAATTCATTGATAGATATTTACACTTACACTTTATATTGAATAAGTGAAAGGAATCCGTACATCTCTCAAGTTATAGACATAATTGAAGTAAAGAAAGATATCCATAATTTCAAATACGTATAAAGCTGTAAATTATACTGGGCCGTTACGAATTCAATTTTCTTATTTGTTACAGAAAGTTTCATCTAGTACTACAACCAGACCCGACCTCCGTGTTCGCGGAGGGAGTGCAGTTCCATTCCTCAGCCGGCCCCATAGACTATAACACCAAGCTGGTCTACTCCGGGAAATTAGAAGGTATTCTTTATTACATCCAACAATATTTTCATGCTCAATATATCCACCTACTCGATAGCAATCAAGTTTTAAACGGGCTGAAACTTGCGTTGTAATTCTTCTAACCGTCTTAAATCTTTGCAGTACAATTAAACCTTAAAGTTGTTGAGGTGCAACCAAAGTTTACAATTCATACCAGCTAAAACATCATTAGTCCTACAAAAGTTTAAAAATCTTAGCGGCTGGAACTTGCGTTTTAATTACAATTTACAGTTTTATCTATAATTTTGCGGTACATTGAAGTTTACAATTCTTTCCGGTAAAACTTTGCGGTACAATTGAAGATAACAATTCTTTCCGGGTAAAACTTTGCGGTACAATTCCTTCCGGGTAAAACTTTGCCGTACAATTGAAGTTTACAATTCTGTTCAGGTAAAAGTTTGCGGTTCAATTAAAGTTTACTAAAGCAGCTAAAGCAATACGGTGTAATTAAAGTTTGAGTTTTTACCGTCTTAACTTGCACTACACTTGGATACAAATATTACTTCAAAGGTTATTTTTTCTTTTGAAAAAATACTACTACTAGCGTATAACCTTAAAGTAATATAAAAACATTTTCCCATTTTAGTGAAACGTTAAGAGATAAATGTTCTATTAAGAAATTTTATACTTGAAAACTCAAAAGGCTTATAAGAAAATACGTGTAATATTTAAGCATCATATAATGTATCTTGTAGCTTAGATTATGAAATAGAGAATAATTTATAAGGATCCGTAATTGTATAGCTTCAGTGGCCATTTATTATTCACGACACATGTTATCCCACTTTACAATTTGATTTGTATGTGTTCGCTATGTTAATTACTTGTATTAACCGAGTATATCTAATGCTCTGCTTATACCTACTGGTAGGTTTGGGTGTAATTAAGCATATCCGCAATTTAGCATCACACACTTGAATAAACGACAATTAGACGACCCTTGAATTGTATGGTTGGCGGTTTATATTCAAATTCAAAATATTCTTTATTCAAATAAACTTGTAAACAAGTGCTTTTGAATCGTCAACTCTACTGCTGGTTCGGAAAGCTGTTCCTACCGAGAAGAGCCAGCAAGAAACTCGGCGGTTGCTCTTTTAAAAAATATAATTCTTAATACTATTTACATTATGTCGTTACGGTCTTGAATACGTTTACGTAAGCAATTTGCTATAGGTATAAAATAATCATTTATGGCTGTTTTACAATCGTTCTTACTATATTATTTCGTAATATCATTGATCAGAGCACTTTTATTTATTTTAAAGCATTTTTAATAAATTTTCTATTAATTTTACATCATAAAATATTGTAATAAAACTATACTTAATAATAAGTTTATTTATTAAATCAAGTATCAATTACACACAAGAACAAATAATGCTTCAGCAGAGATTAAACAGATACACAGATTCTTTGTTGATGGTTCTTAATTTAGCTATTACGTTAAACTTGCTATGGAAGGAAACTGGCGCCTGAACTAGGATTCCCTGTATTTCAGGTCGCCAGAGACTTCCTCCCTTACAAAATATAATAGACTAAGTTATACAAGTTATAATCAATTAATAGAATCTACTACAGCAATTAGTAAATTCTCTTAAGAAACGCTGATTACATCAAAATTGTACCTTTTAAAGTTACAATATGGAAAAAAATAAAAAAATAATTTAATATAAAATATTGAAAAATGTAGAAAAAAGAATGTATGTGTGTGTGCATGGTTATATGTATGTATATATGTGTGTATGTGTAGATTATAGGGTACTAACCAACTAATACTACCAGTTAATAACTGGTAGTATTAGTTGGTTAGTAATTGGTCTTATACTAATATCACCTATCACTATTATCCGAACCAGTTAACGAGTTAGGTAACTATTACGCAATTATCTGATACCCTAAGTCGCTAGTACACACCATTTTCAATTAAGGTATTGGCTTAATTCATGTAACATCATAAACTGTCCCAACTATTTTATACCATAGTAAAGAACCGTGAGTAATGATATATATAAAATTACTTATCGTTAGTTAATTATAAGAGATTTTTAAATAACTTTCACCGCTTACTTACCGCATTCAAGGAAAGCTTTAAAATTGGCCGTTTTCGAAATATTTTTGATTGCTGCTCCTCTCTCTTAGCGTGATGTTATATAGTCTAAAACCTTCCTCGATAAATGGACTGTCTTACGTTTTAAAGAATTTTTCTAATCGGTTCAGTAGTTCCATAGATTAGCGCATTCAAACAAACAAACAAACTCTTCAGCATATATATTAGTATAGATTTTGTACTCTATAATTCCGAAAATTAACGCCTCATCATCCTCCTACCCTTATCCCACTCTTAAGTGGGGTCGGCACAACATGTTATAAACACGCTGTTTCATGATTTGGCTGCATTTTTACGACCCGCCGCCTGCCTGATGTCTACTTACCTTAGTCGTATTTTACGACACCTCGGTAAGACAGAGGATGGTCTATTCTACTGAACCGGATACGACACGGGGGGTCAACTTACCTTAGTCGCCTTTTACGACACTTCGGTAAGAAATGAGGGTGGTCTATTCTACTCAGCCGGATACCACACGGTGGGTCGACTTACCTTAGTCGCCTTTTACGACACCTCGGTAATAAATGAGGGTGGTACTATACTATTCAGCCGGATACCACATGGCGTTCCGAAAATTAACGCCTACTTTTATGAATTAAATAAAGAAACATTTATCGTTATGTCTTGTCAAATCCCGCCTTCCCATGTTTTCTGTGGCGTCAAGATAAATTAAGGAGGAATAGGAACCTCTATATTGTGTAGCAAACTTAATAAAACGAAATTACGAGGTGCGACCCATCTGCTACATTCAAGACAAAGTGAAATTTGATGAAATTAGTTCACAAGTTTAATGGAGTGTGCTCCTTGAGTGTTTGGACTTTCTTGTCTCCGGCGTTACACACAACTCATTTAAATATTAATGTACATAAGTAATTGTGCTGCGTAAACATACACTTTACCTATTTTGTAACTAATCTCCGTGGCGTTAATTTTGAGGCTGTGAATTTAGTGTTGATAACATTATTTTAATTAAAACACGTTTATAATCCGCGTTTGTTAAGAATATCCATGTAATGCTGAGTATAGGAAGCTAAAACCGTTCTCATACCTTATATATACAGGAGTAACCGCACGTATCTCAAAACAATTAAGAAGATTTAAGAAAAGCTTAAATGCTAGTGGATTAGACATGTCAGAGGTAGCATATTCCACAGTTCTAATTAATCAACTAACAACTAACCGAAATATGTTGTCACATGATTCGGTTAGGTACTTTATGATAGGTCGCCTGCCTGATATCGACATTCTTTAGTTACCTTTTACGACACCTCAGTAAGAAATGAGGCTGGTCTATTCTACTCAGCCGGATACCACACGACGGATCAACTTATCTTAGTCGCCCTTTACAGCACCTCGGTAAGAAATGAGGGTGGTCTATTTTATTCAGCCGGATACCACACGGCGTCAAGGTTTTTTTTATACAAATACTATTTAATAACTATAATTAAACCGATTAAGTTATGATCGTTCCATACGAGAGGGCAAGCAAATATAATCAGTTACTTGCTAACTTAACAGTTTTTATACCAAATCTGCAAAGTTTCTAAATTCTTATAAGTTATTTAAAAAGAAATAAAACTTCACTAACAAGTTTGCCAAACACTAAGTACGAAACGTCCAAGATATTGTTGGATACATTCTACAGTAAAAGTAAAGTGCATTAATAAAATCATGTCCCAGAGTTTGCTAATTTAAAATATTATTTTATCCAAATAAAGTGAAAAAAGGCTAATTGAATTGAACGTCACTAAATTTATTCACTGTTAGCTAATAAGGCATAACGGTCGTATCTATAAAATAAACGTTGGGAACGCCGAGGGGAGTTGATATTACGGTTCTTTATGAACGGTTTTATTGTTCAATGCGAGTGCAAGTTGTGATTTTAATACTTTGAAAATCTCAGCTCTTTGCACCTCGAAATGCTATGCATTAAATATAGCAACCAATTTATTTGGTGCCCCTTTTAATGGTTGTGAAATAGCCAGTTGTTCCAATTTAGTCTTAAAATTGCTTTCTCTCGCCTTTGATGAAATATTGATTAATTTAATAGTAAAATGTTAATACGTCCCTTCCCTTTATTGCGATTTCATTAATCAAGAAATCGCTTTTACTTTTCAGATGATGACTCTTCCCTAGTTTATGGAGTCATCACCGCTGATGGTCTCTTTGACGGAACAATATGGACTCCTACAGAAGAATATTACATTGAGCCTCTTTCCCGGTATAACGTAGAATATCCTTCAATGCATAGTGTCATTTACAGAAGGTCAGATGTCGATCACCCATATAATTACAGTAATATTTCCCATTGTGCTTCACATCTTCTTCATATTAAAGGCAAAGTAGGTTACCAAGGAGAACTATTTAACTTTACTGATCAAGTAATCGTTGAAGAAGTGCCGTTAAATAATGATACAGAAGACTTAAACAGTGAGATAAACAGACGTAAGAAGCGATGGCTTCCTGAAGACGAAATGCAAGACGATGAGCCAAAGAAAAATCCTGAACTACCGTTAGACTTAGACGTTCCATACACCAGTAATAGTGACCCGTTCGATAAGTTTAGCACAAGAAAACCAAAAACAAAAATCGATAAAAGTAACCTCATAACTAAAGTGCGACTCGATTCAGAGGAATCCAGACCGAAGCCAAAGACGCACGTTGAAGTGATAAAGACTAAAGCAGGTGTAGTGACTGTTAGTAAAGATATTGTTAAGAAAGAGCCAGTAGGATATACTGTACTCTCTGCAAATGCCAGTGATGACGGTAGGCATGTCAACAAAAGAGCTACAGTAGATCCAAGAAAAACCACTTGCTTAGTATACTTACAGGCTGATCATATGTTTTATCAAAGATATGGGTCGGAGGAAGCGTGTATAGAAGTCATGACTCGTCACGTTCAAAAAGTTAATGCGATTTATAAAGTAACAGGTATAATGCTTTACCTTGCTTTTACTGAAATTTCTTTTTTTGAAACAAGAATAAAAATAATTTTGTATACAATGTGACCTCATTTGCGTAATTCAGAACTCTTTCGTTGTGTTTTAGATTTCAATCAAGATGGAAAACCAGATAACATCACTTTTATGATTAAAAGAATTAAGGTCCACACGCTAGACGCACTGAAAGACCCTGCCTACAGGTTTCCTAATAATTACGGAGTAGAAAAGTATTTGGAACTATTTTCAGGTAATAATTTATTTTATTTGTATTTTTATTACGTCTACCGCTATTATAGTCTGTAAAAAATTCGTGAAAACAATTATCGGAATGGATTCATTTATATGTTTATTATTTTATTTAGAGGAAGATTATGACGCGTTTTGTCTGGCGTACATGTTCACGTATCGCGACTTTGAAATGGGTACATTGGGTCTGGCCTGGACTGGTGATCTGAAAAATGCAGGCGGAGTTTGCGAAAAAAATGGCGTAAGTCACAGTTTAACTCTTACTTTTTTGTCACTAAAGATATAAAGATTATAAAGATCGTGTGAAGAAACACAGAAATATTTAAATAGCGGAAATACTTTTTATAATTATCGACCATTATTGTATTATGCGATAACCATATTGTCTACGGATTACATCACTCTGATTTTCAGTATATATAATTTTTCACTAGGGCTTTCACGGTGAGCCGGTTTTTACTAGTACTTTAATTGAGGCCAAATTTCTAAATTTCAAGTAGAGAAGACTATTATGACGAAATCACTATTTAATTATCAATTTAAAAAGTGTTTTAGAAAGCCTACAAAACAAATATTTGTTAAGCCCTCAGAAATGGTATCATAGTCATTATTTCAATCTCTTAAAGGCTTAAAGGTGGATTTCATTTTCATCTATTAGATACTCGCAATCATAACTTAGACTGGTCTACCAATTTCGCTAAGAGAGCTATGGAAAGAGCTATGCTCGGAGTTGCTCTAAGAGATCGTATCCGGAAAGAAATGATCCAACAGAGAACCAGTAATCGACATAGCCCAAAGAACTAGCAAGCCGAGACCGCGCCTCAGCAAACATAGACAAATCCTCCGGCTAGGTGGAGTAACGATATCCGCAGAGATTCTGCTCTTACCGAGAAGAACTAGAAAAAAACTCGGCGGTCAATCTTTGAAACATTTTATACTTTACATGATTAAACCGCAGTCTTGTATTTGTATTGATTGAATTGTAAGCTGAAAGGATTTTCAAATCCAGGCATTTTTATCATTCAAATAATCTTCAATTTTGTAATATGCTGTACGTATAAGCATATAAGCATATCTCTTATACTTAATTTAAACCTTTCTGAGAACTGGTCTATGGTATGGGTATGGTTTGCGAAATTTTATTATAGAAGCGAATACCGAGACCATCGAATAAGTTGCTAACTTTACTGAGTGGCGACACAGGTATCACAAGCTTTTTGTGACCTCTCGTATGTCTATGGTATACGACTACGATAAATTTCGTATTATACATATGGATATTTTTCCGTACGAATAGAAATTTGATAAAACTTGAATAAACTTTTGTGACTTGTTAGGACTTTGAAGTTTTAATTACAGTGAACGTTCAATCCAATTGTATATTTTGGCAGTGTCCTAGTTTCCGCCGTTGTTTCCGTTACTTGTTAAAGTTTAATTGTTTCGCAGCACTACCGCGGCAGTATGAAGTCGCTGAACACCGGCATTGTGACGTTGTTGAACTACGGCAAGCACGTGCCGCCCGCAGTCTCGCACGTCACGCTTGCGCACGAGATCGGCCACAACTTCGGATCGCCGGTAAATGTGTTTGGATTTCTAAGCAACGTTTTCGTAACTTTATCTACGTGGATTTCAGTTAGAGCAGATCAGATTAGAAAACGCACACTTTATCCCTTCAACGACCTCCGTACTAGAAATCACATAAATCCGTTGTCCCATTTGTACATGAATGAAAGTTAGAAAGAAATACCTTTGTCCTTTATCTCTTTGAATATTGTTTTCCTCTTTGATGGACTGAAATCCTTGACAAGTATTTTTTATTTATACACAACCCAAATTTTTGGGTTTTTGGAATCACTTAACGTAAATTTCGAAACCTCGATCGAACCTTATACAAGGGTAACTCGATTTTAGCACGATGTGAACCGTATGTTTGTATAACAATATATCACTTTAAACAAAATAATTCAACATTTCCTTTACATTTACAAGCAAACCGTCCCAAATCTGCAATTTTACAAGTTAGAATGGTTTTAATAAGCCATCCTTAAAATAAATATATACGAGTATGTCATCTCGGAATTTCCTTTTTTTAGCCTACCGGAATTTACTTTTTTAGAACCTAGAAAATTGATTTTAGTTATATCTCACAGTGATTAAGTATTATTCCATGAAAATGTCCTTGGCCACAACATTTTCCAATATTATCAAAAATTCGGTCAAATTAGAAAAACCTTTACAAATTATTCAACTAAATATTCTCCTGAATCGCTTTATTGTCTTTTTATCGTCTATTGGCGAACGGAATGACAATCCGTTGAATAATTTTGATTTTATTGCTAACATCCGGATATATAGATGCAGCAAGATGAGGTCACAGATTCAAATTAACAGGCAATAACGATTTTTTTCTGTTAAAGCTGATGTGCTTAATAGATATTTGCACCTTATCGGTGAAAGAAAACATCGTAAGGAAACCTGTATATCCTGTATACCTGAAATCCTAGGATATGTGTAACCTAAAGCGAGGATGCTCATGCCCAGCAGTGGGACAATAAAAAGTCGTTACTTCAAATAATTGACAAAAATAATTTAAATATATTCACTCAATTGTTATACTCTAAACATAATATGAGAGAATGAGGCTAGATCAGCGATGCGGTCCTCAGTCGCACGGCCTGTAAATTATTTTACTCTATTGTTTGGTGAAGAACTGTATTTATAAACTATGTTTGAGGTAGTGGAAAAAGATCATTTTAAAGTTAATCTAAGGAACGCTTACTAATGCAGTAAAGCAAATGAAATAAATCCCATTTTGTTAATTCTACCGTATAGCTTGCTCACATTAAATACCACTTTCTAATCCGAATTTCGATGCAATTTTTTCGGTTCATTTTATTGAACATTTCTCTTATGACAATTTTAGAAGGAAAATATTTTGCTTCTCGATAATGCTTTAAGATTTTCAAATTTAGTTACAAATAGAAGAAAATTAAATTACAAATATTTGACATAATGCCAATACCACATATAATACTCGTACTACTATATACTTATTATAAAATAAAGTCCCTAAAAGCTGTGTCTGTATGTGGTCGATTTTTTCAAAATCTACAGAAGGAATTATTGTACGGTTTCTACTAATAGGTACCTAGTTCTTTTTCCTAAAGGTTTAGGTTAAAGAACATTAAGGTTTTATATAAATTGTATTAAAGTGTTATAAGGGGTTTACGTGGGCAAAACTTTGTGACACACTGATTACAACGCGGACGGAGCTGCAAGCACAGCCAGTAATAATAAATACCAAAATATTCCTGTGGGGGTCGATATATTTAAGTAATTTCAGCACGATCCAGAGATGTGCACCCCTTTTGGCGAAGATGGCAACTACATAATGTTCGCGCGCGCCACCAGCGGCGACCGCAAGAATAACAACAAATTCTCGCCGTGCTCCCTTCGAGCTATCGACCCCGTCCTGAACAACAAGGCACGATCCCCGAAAGGATGTTTTACGGGTAACTTCAAGAATGTTCTACGAGAAACGGAGTAATACACTCCGTTTCTCAATTGATCACGTAACGAAACTTTAAGCGAATCTCATAGTCGGCGACCTTTGCATTACGCATGAATATGGATAATTGATTTTCCCCTTTTTACATGCTTTATATAAATTTCACCTGTAGCATCATCATTCTTCTGTAGCATCTTAAAGAGCGATTCAACTTCTTGTCTAATGTAGGATGTGGCCGGCTAAGATCTATAAAAACCTTAGATCTTGCTTTCCCTAAATGCTTTCAAGGTGTTAAGCTGTGGAATGATTTACCAGTATCAATCCGCAAATCACTTTCTCTTTCGGTATTTAAGTTACAGACTAGAAAATATTTATCTTAAGTAATTATATATTAGTAGCATCTTTTCGTCTATTTATTTTACCAAAATTAATTAATAGTTCAAATAGTTAAATTTATAAAAACTTTTTCTTTTTCTCTATATGACCCGTACTCTCCTTCTACTTCAATTCTTGTCCTTTTCCTTCTATTACTCAAAGATTGACTGGAAGAGATCCCTTTTAGGGATACTTACTCTAAGTAAGGTCGGCACAACATGTTTTTCTCCTCCATTCTGTCTTATCTTCGTCAACTCAGACGCTACTCCTTTTATATGCATGTCATATGTCACACAATCCAACCATCTTTTTTTCGGTCCCCCTCTCCATTCTCGCTTCACATTCGTTTGGTCACATGATTATCATCCCTAATTATAATTTGTCCATACCATCTTAATCTTTCACTTGTCTTTTCTATAACTAGTTTCACCTGTACGTATATATCTTTGAACTCAATTTCAACCAACTTTGCGGACGCATTTAATTCAAACTTGCACTTATATATTTATACGGATCTCCAACAGCATAACATATTATATAACCCAAAAAATATCCAAATAGTCTTAAATTAATGATGTAGTACCAATTACAGGAATTTACATCATTCTTAGTAATAATTTGACAATTGCAAACCTAAAAATAAACAGAAAATCCAAAAAAAAAACCAGGAATAATGAAAACATAAAAAATAACAACATTAAGGTTCAAACTCTAAACTTAACATTTTAATTCATTTTTTATAAATGATGAAAGCCCATCTCAGCCAATATCCGGCGATAATGGGTCCATTGTGCAGCTATTGTATATGCGGTATATACAATACTTTAACGATTTTCAAGGTATCCGTGGTTACGTTCTCTCGTTCGATAGGTCTGTGAATTAATATTTGGGTATTTTTTTCGTTTTGTAGAGCCGCAGCCAGCCATCTGCGGAAACGGTGTGGTAGAGGAAGGGGAGGAATGCGATTGCGGCTGGGCCTCTGAGTGCACGGACGTGTGTTGTAGGCCGCAGGCGGTGCGCCCGCACTACAAGCCGTGCACACTCACCGAACATAGCGTGTGCAGTCCTAGTCAGGTAGTATTGTGCTGGACATAAGATTTATTTTATTATAGCGGTACTCCTTACGCGTAACTTTGGCTCAGATTGCTTTTGGTTTCCCTTCGAAACAAAATTGTCAGTTGAAAAAAATGCCACCACCACTTTACATGATTATCCGCTGGGTCAATCTAAATATATGGGACACTTATATAGACGGTCGTCTATCCCCAAAATAAGTAACTTAATACTTGTGTCAGACAACTGGTCTAAAATTTGTCTGAAAGTGATCCGTTTCGGAGTAAAGAAACCTGGTAACCAATTTCATAGAAATATATTTTATAAAATAAAATAGGAAATAACTTGTGATATATTTCATACCCGCCACTAATGTATGTGTTTTTCCCTGTTCCCGAAAATAACGGAATATTTTTGTCCTATATTTTACTACTCCTATTTGTACCATATTCATAAATGTTAGTCCAGCGAATTTATTGATTTGATCCAGCAGACAGACTTCTGACATTTGTAATATTAGCACGGATTTGGGGGTTATTTGTGCCAAGTTCATTAATTTTAGTCCAACGGATTTATTGATTTGATCTAGCAGACAGACTTCTGACATTTGTAATATTAGCACGGATTTGGGGGTTATTTGTGCCAAGTTCATTAATTTTGGTCCAACGGATCCAACGGATTTGATCCAGCAGACAGACTTCTGACATTTGTAATATTAGTACGGATTTGAGGATGTAAATTAGTTGAAACATGACACATGTATGTTTATTGTAAATGTGTGCAGGGTCCGTGTTGCACCGCATCGTGCACGCTCAAGTTCGGCGATAAGTGCCGCTCGGACAACGGGTGCAGGGACGCGGCGCACTGCGACGGCAAGCGGGCCGCCTGCCCCGCCAGCCGGCACAAGCCCAATCGCACACGCTGCGACAAGGAGCTCGTCTGTTTCATGGGAGTAAGTATCAACACACCAATACTGTAGGCTTACAAAAAGCGTACTATACGATCAAATTAAAATAGCAAAGATTAAACACTGTTAAGTCAAAGTAACCGATCTCGCGGTGTCAAGGATCACATTTGATTGGTTAATGGCAACCACTGGCCATTATTCCGTCCTTATACCGCTTGCAACTCGCGAAACGCAACGTACGCGTACAAACAGCAATTTTCCAAAATTTGTGATTTGTGACCAAAAACTATTTAGAAAGTATCCAGAGTTTCCAGAATTAAGTCCCACACAGCATCATCTCTGGTTAAGTTAAGATAAGCTGATGCCAGTTTTGTAAAGTCCGTCGGCCATTTCTTCTCGCCACATCATCAATGTGCTTTCAAATAATAATTAGACCACTAGCCCTTCACAACACATCAATCTAGGCCGTGGCCCGGCTTCACACCCTTATGACGACGTTTCCAACTATATTAAGGATTCTGCGCTCTTTTCATCCAAATTCCACAACCTCGAAAGTACTGCGCTTGTCTGTACCGCCCGGTAATGCTATAATAGCCGTTAAAGCTAAAAAATTGCTATTACTGCGAAATAAAGTAGTTGTAGCAATTAAAGTACGTAAAAGCGTAGGCTAAATATTACTTAATCTTTAAAAAATTGTCTAGTACTGAGCACAGGTCGATTTATTTATTTATTTTTAAGTAGATTCTGATCGCGCAAACTATGCTCAGAGTAGCTTACATAATAGGGAGGTCCTTAAAAGACTTGAGTGAATCATATACTGAATTAGAGATAAGCTAACTCAGAAGATGCACAGTCAGAAGAATTTCATCTAGATGAAGAGTGGCGACCCCGTTCGTAAAAGTGCAGTATTAGTATACACACTAAGTTCAACGATGACGTCAAAGAGATCCCTTGAAGCCAGTGGATCAAAGAGGCAAATATCTTGTGTGGAAATTCCTTAAATATTTCTATGTCCAGCAATGGACGGTCCAAAGTCCTTACTTCACTTTAATATTCCAGGAGTGTACTGGTTCGATCTGCCTGGCGTACGGCCTGGAGTCCTGCCAGTGCGCGCCTCGCAAGGACGACCCGCGCTCGGCGTGCGAGCTGTGCTGTCGCAAGCCTGGTGGGGCCTGTGTCTCCTCCTTCCACTGGAACACGGCGCCCTACGACGTGCCCGACATGTACGCGAAGCCCGGCACGCCTTGCAATGATTACAACGGGTAAGTACAATGCTAGATACAGCCTAGCCTTTTTATTTAAGAGAAAACTACGGGTGCGTTGATTGTAGGCACTGAACGAGAGTAAGCCGTCACGTTCGGCTATGTAACGCTTGTTCAGGTAAAGTCAGGACAAGCCGACTAAGGGAGCGAGAAAGATATAGTTATCGTGCCTTTGCTGGTGTCTGCTATACTCGCTCGGTAACCGATTCACGCCAGGCTTTGGATTATAACACTCGTTCGGGTAAAGTTGGCTCAATCGGTATTATTAACCTCGATTGGATGAAGTTTTCGCTTCTGCCATGTGGTAAAAGATGCTAGTTACTCCAACCAGACTGGCTCCTGCAAAATCCGAAACCCTATACCGGTTCCTCGAAGTTTCTTGAAACGTCCACTGCGAACCAAGGATGTGGGTCAGATATTCTGCCACCTCCATGCAATGTACCTAAGATGTTTTTGTAAAAGAGTAAAGTGGTGAATTAGGACTGCATTTTTACTATCACGGACTTCATTTTCCCGGGTGGCGTCCCTTGAGATCTATCGTCCAGGTTTCGAGGGTGTACTTTAAGTAGTAAATGTCACAACCAATGTGTGGTGCAGGTACTGCGACGTGTTCCAACGCTGCCGCGAAGTGGACCCCTCGGGCCCGCTGGCCACGCTGCGCAAGCTGCTGCTGTCCGACGAGAGCATCGCCGGCTTCAAGCGCTCGGTGCTGCGCCACTGGTACGCCGTGCTGCTCATCCTGCTTGCGGTCATCGCTCTTCTGGTTAGTAACTACCGTATTAATTTTTAGCAAACTCTATAAACTAACGTTTAAACAACATTATACACCAATCTTTAACCAATTGACGTTCGAATGTATTGTGAAGTACCTGGACGATAAAGCTTTGCTCATTATTTTTTTAGATTTATGCGTTAATACGCCGAATTTGAAAAATATAATCGGACTGAAGACATCTGAACTCGAACCGGGGTCTCTAGGTTTCGGGACCGCTGATTTCTGAGCTATAACCTTCTAGATGGATGCAAAATTTGTCTTCGTATTCTAATAATATTCAGTTTTTCATTCCCTGAAAACCTAGATGAAACGTCGTTTTCTTTTAATGAAACGTAACAAGTATAGTTAGTGTAATATATAATAATTAATTGAAAACACTAATGAAACATGTTTATTGTTATAAATTATATTCTAATTGTAAGATTATTCTCATTTTATTTTTAGCGTTGCTGCAGCGTCCTTGATTCCGCAATAGAATTACACGATAAAATTTAGTACTTACTTTAGACTACGTCATTTTAGTTAATAAGGTACCAAAAGAACAAAAATCGTAGGCTATTTATTAAATATTAGTAGACAGCTAGCAAATATTTTCATAGCTCTAATATGTATGTTGGTCATAAAGCAATGGCCAGAAAAATTGAAAAGTGTTCTCGTAAAATCATGTCAAAGTTTTGAAAACCAAATATTTATTGAAATTAAATTATTAAACACTTCGCACAACAATCGCAAGCTCCTTCACACTATATTTAGCAAACCACAGGAAGCTTTTAAGAATTAACAGAATTAAATTTAAAATTATAATATTAATTCTAAAGCTTTGAAAATCTTCAATTAGCGGTTAAGAATTTTAACTATCTAAATTGAACATAAAATGCATTTAAAAAAATCACAATTGTTAGGCAAAATAGGACGAGTTGTGAGATCCTGAAATTGCGGTAGCGGAATGGATAGGACTTGCGATCAAGAGGTCGTGGGTTCGAATCCCGGCCATTATACTACCGACGTGAACCAACTCCTAACACAAGCATTTAGCTTAGCTGGAGGGGTTAACAAGTTTACTTAACCTCAAAAAAAAACGCACTGGTCTTTGTAATTTTTAAAACATGTTTGAATGTATCAACATTAAGTAATGTATATAATACTGTTTTCATCCCATACATATATTCATCAGCTATAGTAAAGTTAATTTTAAAAAAGTAAAGCACGAGTCTTTGAGTGAGTTTTAAACGCACCGGAGTTTACATTGATTTATTCATAGTACTTTCGTGAAATATCAATTTCACATTTATAAAAAAAACAGCTGTATATCGAATGTAGTGTATCATCATACTTCTGGCATGTATCATACCACTATTATGAATCAAGATACACGCCTATACTGTTTCATTGACGTGTAATCATAGAGGTATTCGCAACGGTCAGTATCACAAAAGCAGTCGGTGAGAATGGACGTGTTTAGGCTTGCCAACTTTATCTACAAAAAATAAGGTATATTGAGGTGTGAAAAGAATTATAATATGAATATATATGTATAAAATACATTTTGTAAAAGTTATTACACAACTTAATAATTTAGTCTCTTTTAAAAACTTAATATTACTAAAATTATAACTAAAATCCATAATAAAGTAAGTAAAATACGAGAATAGGTTAGTCAGCCTAAAATGTGTCCACCAAAAAATCAATCCCTCTTTTTTATTTGTAATTAGACAATATGGGTTTCTCATATTCCTTCTATTATTATGTGTTAGACACTCACACGTCTACCTATGGCTTCCCTACGATATGCAAAAATGTCTTGAATATTTGACATTGTGCTTTGCTTTAAAAACGTTTTAAACGCTTTAACTTAACAAAAAAAAAGGTGAAACCGTTAAGTCTAACACTTAACACTGGTGTCAAGCATTTTGCAGAAAACATTATTTTGTATACTTTTTTTTATTTAACGGTAAAAATCATATTGTGAAAAGCAGTACGAGTATAGTACTAGAGTATAGTTGGCAATCCTAGTTGTATTGGCATTCGTGCCAGCCGTTGTACCATAGATAATACACTATATAGGATACGTTGTACAGCTAAAGTTAACAATATATCGCTACATTGATATCATTTTGCCCTTTGTTAAGTATATTGTTTAAGATTTACGTGTTTTTGAAATAAAAGTCTGACTTCCAGGTGGCTAGTACCCGATTCTTCGGTCGTCAAGCGAAAAAGATCAAATCAGTCACAATTATTCATTCATCCACCACTGAAACCGTCCGCCTGCCTGAAGCAACCGACCAGGGTCTGATCGTGCACACAGCTGTTAGGTAAATTAGTTTATTATATAAATCACATTAATTTTAAGATTAGAATCAATCAAATGTTTTAAAAACGGTTAAGCCAATAATATGCTGAGTCAACCCTGACCTATTGTTTAGTGAAACCTCAAAGATTATTATATAGTAAATTTATTCATGCTACATGCATGGAGGAATCGAAATCATGACACCAAACGAATTTTTAATATGAATGTTGATGTATATGTACTAGAGATGGTTAAATAGTGGGAAGTATGACTTGTATATCAAAGGAGTAGTGCCAGAGTTGATGTATGATGAGAAAATGGAAGAAAAAACATGCGCCGTCCCTACTTAGAGTGGGATAAAGAGCAGGGGAAAGATGATTAATGCTATATGATAACTTTTTTTTATTCACAAAATCGCTTTTTATCCACTTAAGAATCATCAGCAACATTTTTAAAAACATTAAAATACCTCGACATTTTTAAGAACACATTAAATAAGCATTACATAAATAGAAATTATAGTAATATGTGTGAAATGATCTCGGTTCGGCTTTAGTTAATATTAACTATATATATATATATATATATATATATATATATATATATATATGTATGTAAAAAGTAAATATGTCGTATATATATACGACTTTTAGTTTAACTTACAAAACATATTATCCATCTAAAATTTTGTAATATGAAGTATAAATAACTTTATTTACATTTCGTGACTGCAATAGTAAAATCAGTTTTTAATTAATTTATAAATTCGTTTCTCAGATCAAAACTTCCTCTGAAAAAGAAAGTAGCTCTAAGAACGCGCGGCTACAGGAGTAAGAAGGATGCAAAAGTCGATAAAGCGTCTCCTTCACATAATATGAAGAAGAGAGTAAGTAGTCTGAATTTCATAAAAAATATAGATATAAAACTCAGAAATAACAAAATTTGATTTTTTTTTAATTTTTCTTGTATTTTGTTGCTTTATTTTTAATTCGAAAAATCCATCATTGTATTAAATATCGATTTAAAAACTTATTTTTACATTTTTATTTTGGAATTAGTACAATTTGTTATTGGTTTAATAAAAATAACGTAGCACCATAAGTATAAGTTAATTACTACTGCTTCGTATCCAGCGAACTTCGCGGTTATTCAAAACTGTCTAGAAAATCATAGAACTGATGCAGATCAGTACTACTAAGTATTTATTTGCATATATTTTAATATAGTCTTATTAATTTCAGAAAGCAAGCAATTCGCCAAAGACAGATGATCCGCAAAAGGTGGCAAAAGAAAATACAGCGATCATCACAAACGCTGAGGGAAAATCTCCGAAGCATGTTATTTTATCTAAACATAAAAACAAAGTCAAGAAGCGTAAAATGAAAGTCAAAAAAGAAACAATTGACTACAGTTCCCTGCAAAAACATTCCTCGTCCACTCCTATAAAAGATACAGAAGCACTTAGTAAAGTACAGAAATGGCTACTTAGTTCCCCCCAGCCTACAGTAATTCCTAAATCAAAGTCTATCCCTCTAGGTCTTACCGAGAGAGCTCATAGACCGGCACCTAAAGGTGTGCGAAAAACTAGGCCGTCCAAAAGCGCAACCAATCTCCTCTCCGGAGAAAAAGCTAGGTTACAAGTCGTTTTTAAGCCTCCGTTCAGATTTAGTGTCAAAATTTGTAAAAGCGACAAAACAAAAGTAGTGCTCGATAAATCGTCCAAACCCGACGTGGACAGAAAACGCAACGACACATTACCGCAACTCACTTGTCCCGCTGACGCCAAACCTAGTTCTAAGGCACAGAAACTTATAAGAAACGCGAGTGACAATAATAACGTTCCCAAAATAGAAGATATAAACCAAGAAGGCCACGGTCAAATCAACCACGGCTATGAAAATTTACTACCTAGAAGCGCCAGTGATTGTAAATTAGGGAAGAAAATACCCGATCTGAAAATTCGCGTAGCTCATAAAAAGAGCAATTCCGTCGGCCAAAAGCGAGAAACGACTGAGAGCCGACAGAATCTCATATCACATGAGGACTCTGACAACACTCATGTTTATGAAAACGTCCTCTTGACCCAAGATGTTTTCGTACCAAAAAGTTGCAGTATGCCAAGGCGACAGACGAGCGCCGGCATATCGCGACAGAGCAGCTACGGTCACCTACCTCGAGCCCAAATCCGCCCACATAGACATAGTACGAACAACGTAAACAGATCGAGACACAACAGCGCGAACGAATCCGAACACTTTTACAACATAATAGAAACGCTCAGGCGAGATAATACAAACGGACACAGTAACCACACGAACACGAGCAGCTCGTCGGGTAGCAGTCGCGAAGGAATGTCTAAAAAGGGAATGACGTCTCGACAGAGCAGTCTAGTCGATAAGCGGTCAAGTGGCGAGGCGTCATCGTCCAAACTCACGCGTCAGCTGAGCGAATTGGAAGTGGGCAAGCCGCAGCAGAGCGACAGTAGTTTAAAGGGCTTCCAGTTGGTAGTTGGGAAGGATAAGCTCAAGCGGCAGCTGAGTGACAACGAGCTGAGCCGGTCGCGGCTGCAGCTGGCCATGCCGATGTCGGCGGGCGCAGAGCCCCGGCAGCCTTTCTGTTGGAACAAGCGCGCGTCCCTCGACTGCGAGGCCTCCCTCCCCGCGGCGCGCGTCAAGCCACGGCCCAACAAAAAGAGAACCACCTACACATTCGGCGAACTCAAAAACACCGTCCCGAACTCCATCGACGGTTCCGCCGTCGAGGGTATTCACATCTCACCAGAGGATTTCCTCAAAATCATCGACAATTAGTGGCATACGTGGATTTCCAAGTGGGATTTTTAATATAAGTCGTTTCTACGAAAAAAAATATAATAGTAATTAATCGATGTGTATATTATTGATATATTCGCAGATGTAACTAATTCCGGCTGGTGTAAATATTGTAATGCGCTTCTATTGATCATTAGGAATAACACGCCCCACTGAAACAGGCCATTGCTCAGTTGTATGAGATAGGTGTATAAATGTACTGGGTAAAATGGATTGTGTTTACTGCTATTAAGATATTGCCTCGCGAACAAGCATTTTGATATATTCCAATGTTGTCATATTATTCATTAATATATAGCTATTTGTTTAAACTTTAAATATTTGTCTAACACTCTGCAAGTCTAGAATTAAATGAACACTTTTCAGGGCCCGTCGATTAAGTATAACACGCTATCGAACAATGTTATAGATAGGTTAAATATTAATTAATTTCTTGGCTGGCAATGGTTTAGTTTCACTGTACGATCTCTACAAATGAATCTCTATTTTTTCTACATACTATGTACCTATTGTACAAATTTACTCATACTTATGTAAAGTGTTCATATATAATTATTTTAATACAATAAATATGTATTGATTATGCAATAATCATATTTATCCATTTTTTTATTTTTAAGCTTCTATCAAATTGCATCAAATAATTATATATGCTTAGTACAATTATTAATGTTTTATGATCGTTGAGGTATATTTATAGAGGAAGATAGGATTAAACATAATATACCAAAATAAACCTGGCTGAAAAAAATTTAATTTGACAGTATATTAATTAATTTTTTTTTTAAAGAATGACTATATCATTTACTTAAGTATATAAGCAGTATATATACCTCAATAATCGTAACGACTTGTCACATATTATGCTTATTTTTAAATAGTCAATTATAATGTCAATCTGTTAAAAATGGTAAATGTCTATAAAATAATTTGCGCTTGTATTCAGAAGAATAAAAATTCTTTAACGATCCCATGATGCTAATAACTTATATGCAACACAGAATTCTACTAATATAATATTATAAACTAAGTCTTAAATAGTCTTAGCACTAAATTATTATACCATCCTCCAATATTGAATGATTAATTGCTACTTGATTATTTAATTGATCTATAAATATTTTTTGATGTTGAAAGTTGATTCTTATAATTTTTAACAATATAATCGAATAATATAATATATTCGAAAATTAAGTACGAAAGCGTGAATTTTACCAAAATTTTTGTTATGTGGAATCTATGCGTTTCCCCTTTTTTTTTCAAATTAGAAAAATATATTTTGTTTTGTCATGTATATAAAAATAAGTAATATTAACTATTACAAACACTTTCTGGTCGAATTGTAGATTTTTGTAGTAGAATTCTGCGTTGGTGAAGCAATCAAAACTTTTCACTCAATAATATTAAGATATTTAATTAACGTTTAAACTGTCTTCAAATTATCATATTTTTCTATAAATATTTAATTGAACTCATATCTATATCCTCAATACACAGAGTGGTACCGACGATGTGATACGACATTAAATGGATGTACTGATCACTTAAACGTATAAATAGGGCATAATTCAATCTTCTTAAATATAGTTTTATAAGAAATCGAACTGAGCCATCAGTTTTGCCCGCATGGGAATGAGTGTGTCATAAATTTTTTCCCGAATTGAAATTTTGAGCATAAAAGTAGTTATCGTGAGTTAATTATAAGATATTTTTGAACTACTTTCACCGTTTACTAAGTCCACACAAAGAAAACTTTAAATTTTGCAGTTTTCACAGTATTTTTTATTGCTGCTCCTCTTCTATTCAGCTTAGCGTGATGTTATAAAGTCTATAGCCTTCCTCGATAAGTGAACTATATTACATTCAAAGAATTTTTCAAATCGGTCCAGTAGTTCCTGAGATTGGTACGTTCAAACAATCAAACAAACTCTTCAACCTTATGTATTAGTAGTATAGATGTATTCTAGAACAATATAAATATAATTTAATTTGGATATTACTTTGTTTATGTTCACTGACCTGGAGCGGCGGGTAACAACATTTTTGTTTTGTCTAATTCGCACCTTACTATTTAGTTTTAGGTCAAGGTTGTGTGTCGTTTTAAAATATTTTGAATGGCGTAAGGTCATTGATTTCTATGAACCGTGTATCATTTTTTAATGACAAAATAATTCCTGTGGCTAAAATACTTCACTGAATTAACTGTTTTTTTTTTGTTTTATATTAACTAAAATTCAAAATTAGTGTCGTATGAGCGGTACCACGCTGTAAAACGTACTCAGCTTTTGTTATTTTTTCTTATATTCTGCAATATCTGGGATGAAATATTTTATTAGTCGATGTATTAGCGAGACAATATTATGGTACATAACTCTAATTATAAGTGTAAATCATTGTTAATGTGCTAATTAGGTACAGACAAACGGAATTATTATGTTATTTCCGCCTATTTTTTTATTGACCAATTGTCACACGTATGTATTTCAAGTAAGTTCTTGTATTAGAACTTAATATTCAGTGCCAATATTTCATTTTATTTAAGTGTTTCTTCGGATTTTTTTTTATTTAGAACTGAAAATTAAGTATCCATTGTTTTGTATAAGTAAGATATATTGGAAAGCCCAAATTTTTGAATTATTAAAAACTAAACATGAATGAATAAATGAATATACATATATTTACGTCGTTTGTATGTATGAATAAAAATGTCAACTTAATATGACCTGTAACCGTTATATGCTTGGCATAACTATGATAAATGATCTGGGAAAAACAATTACAATCGTCTATCTCAGTGATTCTCAACCACTTTTGTGTGCCGCCAAATTTCAGTGTGCCGCAAAATTTTTAGTGTGCCGCAAAATTTCAGTGTGCCGCCAAATTTCAGTGTGCCGCCAAATTTTGCAAATATATAATAATGTTAATATTATTAAATTATATCATTTAAAAAGAAAAATATTTTTATTATTAGCTTGTAATTAATCCCTTAATAAACTTTTAGTTATTATTGTGATATATATTAGTTTATTTCGTATATTTAAAATTTTTGTCATAAACTGTTTATGCAGTGTGGTGTAGTAAGTAAATAATTTTTAACTTTTTCTTTGTGTGCCGCCAAATTTTGAAATCGTTAAATATGTGCCGCATCAAAAAAAAGGTTGAGAATCACTAGTCTATATATCCCTGAACCATTTTATATAACTTTCCAGTAACTAGATAAATACAAACGATGGTAATATATTGTTGAAATTGTAGTAACATTAAACGGAATAGATTTCAATCTCAGATATCAGAATGTGTTCCATTAAATTTGAGTGGTAAGAGAAGGTCGCGAATGCTTTGCGGCAACGCCACAGCATCTTATGAGCTTCGTTATAGGGAGGTAAGGGTAACATAAAAGCTAGATATTGTATAGAAACCAATTTCTAAGACGATACTAAAAGTATTGAAAGTGTTACAAATTTGTATTTTTAAAATTTTCGTATAGACATGTATGGATAATGTGAGAATAATTGAGTAGGTTGTATCGCTATGCATTTGCCTCGATGTAGTAGCTCCCTGTCTTATGATAGATTATATAAAATTTATTCAGTTATTGTACTGTACATTACCTATGTTAATGTGAGAGTCACGACAGATTGCATTATTCCAACCTATGCCTAACAGGAAAAAAATTAAGAAAAAACTAGTAGGTTTACACAGATATTTAATTACGCGTTAAAAGTAAATAATTAAAAAAATGCATTAAAAATTTTAAAAAGTGTTTAAAACAATATACGAATAATTAAAAGATCTTATGGGAACCTTAACTTAATTTTGATCACCTTAGTATCTCCAAATATGTGACCTCTCATTAACAATTCAGTAGCCATTTATGTATCGTAGATCTGTGTATAAATTGTTTCTATATCGATTAAATCACGTGTTTATTGTAAATTTTATAAAATAAATGTGATTAGTCTCAATGTAACTATTTAATGGTTTTGTAGATCACAAGAAAGTGTATCTATTCGAAACTAATTATTAAGTACCTATTTATAGTGATTTTAAATGTTAGTTTTACAAACTACAATAATAGTTTTCTGTATTGTCTGTGGCAGATGTTATATGGCCATATGATCTCAGTATTTGTTCCAAGTGCCTTATGAACAAATCTCATTCCTACATACATAACATTCCAAACATAATAAATACATTCCAAGCATGATTATATAAAACGTGGCAAGGACCCACGAAGTTAATAAAAATTTATATGTAATTGTAATTTTAGATGATTGCTGTCCAAAAAGTCATAGAGAAAACTAAAATAAAGAGGGTTTCTTTTTGTCTATTATAGAGTTAAAGCCTGGAATAAACGCTATGTGCGTGTTTTATGCCTAAGCCTAAATAGTCATTTTCAGTTAAAAAAAAATCCGGACTCGAAAAAATGTTCATAATTGTTCACTCCTAATGTTCATTATGTTAGATATATAAAATTTTATATATAAAGCTTGTAAGTACATATTCAAATATATTTATGTTTTCAGTACTTAATTAGTCTGTGATAGAATAAGTTTAAATTTGTTTCCATATTCTATTTCTTTTCAATTGAGTATTTTTAAATTAATACAAATTTGTAATAAATTCATTTTCTAACATTTTACTATTTTTTCTGTATTTTTTAAATAAAAGAATCCAATACAGTCAAAAGTACTTTAATTGATTAATAACAAATGTTAAATTTAACCCCATATTTTCGCGCGATTATACTAACCAAATATTGAACGAATTGAATTTTTTTTTCGAGCAATGAATTTTAACTTACAATTAAAAATAATAATGATTATAAAAGTAACAAATATACACTCCTAATAATTACCTTCGATAATCTACAGTATATGCTATCTTAAACATATTAAAGCATTTATCACATTTTAAATGCATATAAGTATGGGTGTTTGACGGTTACTCTCTCATAGCTTGATAAATATTGATGAAATTTCGCTTATATAGAACGACAAAAGGAAAAATCCTTTTTACTTTACATATATTCAAAAATATTAATTCAGGCTAACGAAATCGCTTGTGCTATTCTTATTTTACAGGAATATAAACTTGAAACGATATTTTAATTATAAAACCTTTAGTTCTCGATAAGACAAACAAAAAAGTTTAATCATATTAGGTATTTAATAGAATAACTGGCCATTTTAACAATAAATACTTTTGAGAATGTCATTTCGAATTTCCTTTTCGCTTTCTTTTGTTTTGTGCCACAGCACAGCTGTCAGTGTTATGTTTTGAATGTATTGAATTGCATTATGTATTGAATCTTGCACGAGAATTTTATAAATTTAGAATGGCTCCCATACGATACAGTTTGCACTATGAGGACTATTCTGAACATCTGATGTCAAGATTTGGGAAGCTGTTGCAAATGCAGTCATTAGTGGACATGACACTTATGTGTAGTTCCCATACTTTGCGCGTCCACAAAGCAGTTCTTGCAGCGAGCAGTGTGTATTTTCAAGTAAGTGCCTAAAATAAAATAAGTTGTCGTCTTTAATTAAAACTCCCGTAAACAATTTAAATGTATAAGTATATAATGTACTAGTATACAATTCAAATGTATAAACCGTACTTTACCGTTACGCTTTAATTATAACCCACGTCTGGACAAATTGGAGACAATATGGAGTTGTAACCCACGACTGTAGTGGGTTACAACTCCACTAATCCTATACGAATTTCCAGATAAATACCACTAACAATATTGAAATTCGCTTACAATTTTTTCAGGCACTTAGGGTTGAAAATATTAAACACGATTCGCACGCTAAGTATTAAATTTAATGAATTAAAAATTATAAGCCTAATTTTGATATATATCATTTTAATACTAAATTAAAAAAAGTTTGATATTGATCAATATTTTATCATTGGATAAAATATTAACACGTACGGGGTTCGGAGATTTGATAGAGAACACCTGGTGTCTCGTTCAAAAACATTATTACAGCTTTCAGTACATAACTCCAGTACTACAGTCACTACATACGTTTAATATCACGAACTCATCAATCGTTTCGCCTCGCAGCCGAAACATTAGGAGATAGGCTCCACGACAAAATCGCAAGGCAAATTGCGAAATTCCATTATTAATTCACATTTGAGTTCTTAAAGTACCATAAGAAATCATGGTTGTTCTACATGAGACAGAAAATGTCATTAGTCAATATCTAGTACAATCATAACACGTTCTCAGTTATTATTGTTTTTTCTCCTTAGGAAGTCTTACAAAAACAGACCGGCGAGCCTCTGATTATTCTGAAAATGAGGTTTAGTGTTTTGAAATGTTTAGTCGAGTTTATGTATTGCGGCAAGGCACAATGCTTGGAGGAAAACCTGGACGAGTTAGTATCCGCCGCTCAGTTTCTGAAGATTAAAGGACTGGCAAAAGTAACAAAAGAGGGGTTAGGAATTGGTAATCACAGTAAGTTATAGTTTTCTTTCTTAAATTATATAATACTAGCTTACTTGCTTTTTATGTAGAGGACTTTAGAACATAGATAGAAACTATCTGAACCTAAAGGCACGTCCATCTATTGCTATATTCGGACATACTAGCAAAAAGAACTAAACATTTAAAAATGCTATAATATCTGCCCATGTACACATCCATACATACACAGCCACGAATTATGGAAATCCTCTAACATTTGACAATAAAAAACATTCGCTATTTTATAAGAATTATTCACATATTTCATTTGCTTTGAAGTTATTGAGATAGTGCATAGTAATGTTCGTTTGAAGATGCAGTTCAAAAATTATACGAATCCGAACCACAGATAAAAAATATATTAATACATAAATAAAAGTATATAAACACATAAATATGTTTAAGGTGAAGTGCCCGTATTCACTCCGCCGGTTGTGATAAATTGCCCGCCACAATCACTAATCGATTTGCATTCTCAGGTACGTTACTTAATTTTAATTCTCCATTTTTATTGTGATTATTTTATTTATTAGTTATGGTATTTATATTGTATTTGATGAATCAATAGGCATTATTTTCGATTTCGATTGTTGAAGATGATGATGATGAGAGGCCCTAACTCTTAATAATGGTTCTTCAAAGCCTTCCAGCCTAATAGGTATCTGCGACATGTAGATACCACAGAAAATACTGTTCCACTCTCGCACGCCGTAATATGATTTATCTATATGCTAATATTAGTATGTAATATATTATAGGTAATATTTGTATGTATTATATTATAGGAATATGTATTAAGGTATGTATACTGTATAGTATATGTGTAGTATTAGTGTTCAAATTTGTGTAATCTATTATACTTTATGTATAAATACGAATGAAATAACTCCTATTATTTGTGTTGCACCAACCTTTTTTTTTGTTTTAAGATCCGTAAGTTACGGGTTGCCTGTAAGAGATCGCTGTAGGCGATAAGGCCGCCCTTGCAAGTCCCAGTTAATTATTACATATACATGTGTTTTTTTTGTATGTTGCAAGAAGAATAAATAAATAAATAAATAATGATTGTCATTACCTTTAGATATTGTTGTTGAGTATGTTAAAGTAATAACTATACACTGTCCATTATATTAACCATCTTTTGACAGATTGACGATAGTGATGTCCTAAAGATTCTCGTATGCGATACCATTCCGATTATAGTACCTACTATCATTAATCGAATTACGTACCTAAGTAATTCGATTAATGATAACCTACGTAAACTAGATTACTACTTGAGAAAAGAAATTCCAACTTTGAGAAAACTTATTGTTTCTTTGAAAAGAAGTGGTCTATTTCATGGTGAAAAATCTTCTTTGGTCAAAGTTTTGAACACAATTGGCTTTTCATATAAAAAGTTAAATAAAAGAAAATTATTAATGGAACGCACAGATATAGCTATAGCACGTTGTGATTTTTTAAGAGAGGCAAAGAAAATACAAGATTGGGCAAATATTGTTTTCACGGATGAAACATGGCTCAACGCTAACCACACACTATCTCGTTTCTGGACTGATGATACTGCTGATTCCACTTCCTCAGTACCAATGGGAAAAGGTGAGCGCCTAATCATTTGCCATGCAGGTACAGCAAAAGGATTTGTACAAGACGCACTGTTGGCATTTAAATCGAAGAAATCAAATGACTACCACGAAGAGATGAATGCAAATGTGTATGAAGAGTGGTTCAAAAAAATGCTCATTTCATTGGAAGAACCATCAATAATTTTTATTGATAATGCGCCCTACCACTCCCGTCAAATTGACAAAATGCCAACACAGGCTAATAAAAAGCATGAAATAATTAATTGGCTTCGGGACAATGGAGAAAATGTGGACGACTCAATGTTAAAAGTTGAATTAATAAAAATATTAAAAACCAAAAAGAGAGCAAAACGCTATGTAATCAATGAAATGGCAGCAGAATATGGCCATACTGTTCTTCGGATTCCTCCATACCACTGCCAGTACAACGCAATAGAACTTATATGGGCACAAGTAAAAGGGCATGCTGCGAGATGCAATACAAGCCCCCCATTCACAGCGAATAAAATGTTGCAATTGCTAAAAAATGCTTGCACCCACGTAACGGCCGAGAACTGGGCAAGTGTGGTGGAAAGAACTAAAAGAGTAATATTCTCTGATTGGGAACGTGATATTGCGTTTGATAATATATTATCTACACAAGAGCTAATAATAACTGCTACTGAAGACTCCTCATCGGAGGAGTCTAGTGTTGATTATCATTCCGACGACTCGTGCTAATAAAATAAATTAAAATATCCTGATTGTTTTATTTGTATTCATGTATTAACTAAGAAGAAAGTAAAACTTTATATAATGTTATTAAATGTCTTTTAATACTCGTAACATCGATTTCTACCGATTATTTTTAATCTGTGGCATAATCGTAGTAACCCATTATGTGTGACATCACTAAGTGGGCGGTACCCATCCATAAAGTACAAATATTATTTGTATGATATTTGTACGTAAGCAATACAAAACTTAATGAGCGTGAGCTGTCAAAAGACTGATAATATGATGGACGCAGTATAACTAGGAAGAAGTGCTATATTTAAAAGTTTAAAGAACCATAGATTCAAACTGTTGAATGGTTCATAACTCTCCTGTCCTTACCCCACTGAGTAGAGTTGGCACATTTCTATGTCTATCCATATTCATATCTAACACTCGTTTGGTTACATGATGCTCATCACTATAAGTACCTACTATCAACTGTTTATATTTATATTATGACTTATATCTTTCATTCTAGGAGAGCACAGAGCCAAAAATTTCCCAGACACAGCTCGCATCGTCAACCCCGAGTCAATCAGTTGATACACTCAACCGGAATAATAAGGTCAAGTTGTCAACTATGTGACTTAATCCAAACACAAAATCTTATGTAACGATTGAATCAAAGGCTAATCTTTTACAAATTTGAATTATAGGCGGGCACTTGTAAGTTTCATTTTATAATTAACGACACGAAATAAGAAAATGTACAGAAAATAAACACCTTAAACGTTATTTAAACAGAGCAACAATATCATGCGCAACTAGGTCGTTTAATTCAATTCCAATTAATTACTAATTCGTTAATGTCATTGTATAATTGGTGTTAGTACAAATATCCATTAGGCCCATTACTGACTAGAACGGTTTTTAATACAGGATATGGTGGTGAGGATACCGTTCGACATAGAGGGTGGATCTACAATAGATTACGCAGATCCCACTCGCGGGATCCGACCTAGGCGTGGTCGTCCCAGCTTCAAGGTACCCAGCTTCCATAACACTGAATTAAAATTTATCGATCCCTCAATAAAGCATTTCGAAATAAAAAAATAACTCAATAGAACTAGAACTTCTTACCGTATCATCCAAATGTCTAAACAGAGTCTACTGAAGTTAGGGTTTAGTTGAGTTTTTACCAATATTAGCACCTTCGACTCTTGGATTGTCGTTTGTAGAAAGTCTAAAAGCTTCCTCTTTACAAGCCAAGTTCTAAGTTTAATAAGATATAGGACCTTATTCTTATGCCACTTTATCTATTATGTTAAGTATTTTATTTAATAAATTATTGTTTACCTAGCGTCCCTCAGGATGGGAGACCAGCTCTGGACTAGGGCGTGCGGCGGAGCGCGCTCTGTTACGTCGCGAACAGGATTCACGGAAAGCGATACACCATCTCAAACACCTTCAAACGCGTCATATGCAAGTAAGTATAATAAAAGCAATAAGTAATAAAACTTCAGCAGCAGCTTTCCAAGGCCTGCTATCAAATTAGAGTGACTAAAAGAAAATAAAAAATAAACTAGCAATTCATGGATTAAACAAAAACAATTTAGAGATAAAAATTGTTGCGTAACACTTGGAAATATCAATTGCAATGTAACACACACTTTTCAGTAAAGGGAAACATCGTTAGGAAACCTGCATATCACTAGGGAAATCTGGGGATTATATCTAACCTACCAATCCGCATTGGGGCAGCGTGGTAGGTCTTAGCTCCAAACCTACTCTCCAAAAACGAAGAGAGACAAGGCCTATACCCAGCAGTGGTATAGTAACAGGCCGTTACTTTTTTTTAAATTAAGAATTAATAAACTGTTAACAATTGTACAATGTAAGAAGCCCTCAAAATGCGCATTTCCAAACGCTGAAAAAATGCTATTGATAGATGATTTCTTGTCTAACAAGTCTTTAGACCACGATTTTTTTATATGCTCTTTTTTCGCAGGACTACATCGACAGAGTAACATTGTCACAAGCCGTCAACAGCATTTGCAACAGTGAAAACTCTCAAAGTTATCTCAACATGGAAAATGATCTGATGTATATGGACCAAACGATATCTTCGAACTCGCTCGATCCCACAATTCCATACACGAAGGATTCAATTGTGAACGAGACGTTGACATCAAATTACTCAACAGCAGTTACTAGCACTGCCAACGACACATCAAGTAGTGGCATTAACACTGCCATGTCTCAATATGTTAATGCTTTAAAGAACGCTGGTTTACCTACAGACTTACCCATTTTATTTGAATCCGGCGATGGATCTTATATAAACGTTAACGAGCAAGTTCTGCTAGACATGGTCCAGAGTAGTGAAATACAGTACGAAGTTATAGAGCAACCGAATATTATAGAAAAGGTAGCAGATCCAAGTGAAATCAAAAGTATAGATGAGCTATCAAAATCTATAGAGCGAGGTGAAATGTTGATGGGTACAAAAAATTTTACATCAAGTAATGACTTCAACAAAGATAATCATGAAAATCCTATTGATAGTTTAAATTCCATACTGCCAGATAATTTGGAATCTTTTGGCGATCAACAAAACTACGTAGTATTGGATCATACTCTTCAAGACAGCCACAACAATATAAGTCATGATAACCCGACAGACTTTTCAAGTATCGAAAGTGATATGCAATTTTTCACTAAATCTATGAGTGACGATGTCAAAAAGTACTATGAAGAACAGCAATTAGGAGATGCAAGGTCGATGGACCAATTTTGTCCGACAAGTACTTCACTAGATACAAGTTTTAATATGTCTCTGCTAGACACAAAAAATTCTCATTTAGGGGTTAACATTGATCAACAATATAGTTCCCTAAATACAGAAGATTTAAAGCGGCATGATGACTGCTATGACTTCAGCTTACCACCATCAAATGTATTTAAAGAGGATGCCCTAGATTGCTTAATGTCTCCAAAACAAAATGGAAATCACGGAAATTACATTGAAGATAACTTAGATAGTAGAGTGCAAGAAAGGGATGAAATTATTAAAGATTTAATGAATATTGAGAGTAAAATTTCTATAGATTATAACAGCACAACAAATACAATAAGTAAAGAAACCTTAGAAAGTGATAATGTTGATTTAAATACACTTCATTGTGATGCATCGGATGACGAAAAGGAAAGTAGTACATCTAATATCAATGCTGATTTTTCATCAGTATCTCCATGTGATTTAAAGGGGAATATGACTAGTAAAGACGGGAATGATGAGAGTAACGAAAATTCAACTGAACACCTAAAATTGGATACATCGCAGAATGAAATATCAGATTCAGAAGCGAGCGTTACAAAGGCTATTGAACTCACACCTGGAAAATGGAATTCAATTAAATACAATGACGGATTAGATAACAATGAAGAACTGCATCTGCAGAAAAGTAGTCTAAGTAAAAGTACTTTGGACGAAGATATTCCGTTTGCGGTAGGACTTTTGCCTACAAAACAAATGCCACATTCGGAGGACGAAAATTCACTGCTTAAAAGAAAAGGCTCGTATGACATGTTAGACAATATCGACGCCAAGTGCTTAAAACGTAAGGTTAAATATAAGAAATTGTAAATATTGCTCATTAAAATAGGATAGTGATAGAAATAAAAAAATATTAGCACTACTATTTCCTTTTTTTGGAATATCCAATTTACATCTGATGACGCCGTGTAGTATTCGGCTGAATAGAATAGTACCACCCTCATTTCTTACCGAGATGTCGTAAAAGGCGACTAAGGTAAGTCGATCCGCCGTGTGGCATCCGGCTGAGTAGAATAGATCAACCCCATTTCTTACCGAGGTGTCGTAAAAGGCGACTAAGGTAAGTCGACCAGCCGTGTGGTATCCGGCTGAGTAGAATAGAGCAACCTCATTTCTTACAGAGGTGTCGTAAAAGGCGACTAAGGTAAGTTGACCCACCGTGTGGTAACCGGCATAGTAGAATAGACCACCCTCTTGCTTACCGAGGTGTCGTAAAATACGACAGAGGTAAGTTGACGTCAGGCAGGCGGCCGGTAGTAAAAACGCAGCCAGATCATGTGACATGTTGTGCCGACCCCACTTAGAGTGCGATAAGGGCAGGAAGATGATAATAATTTATACTCCATTATCATTTTACAGTAATGACTATGCAATAAAAGAACTTCTGAAGGTGACTTATAATAATTAAATATACACAAATAAAACAGGATGTAAATGTATGGGCGATTTTATTAACCATTATTTCATTATAAAAAATGCTTATTTTACATTCAACATATTATTAAGGCAATGTTTATATTTCTAATTAATCTTCATTTATTAATTCAATTATAGAAAATACAAGAAAAAAATTACATCCAAGACATCCATGAAAAAATACTATGTACATTCAAATGGACATTTTTGTATTGTATTGGTTCACAATTTATTCGACTCTGCATCCAGACTATTAAAATATTTTGGTGCTTTCGAACCAACTGGGATTAGTTAGTACTAGAACCATAGAGTTATTATAGAGAGTACTAGAGCAGGGAAGCCAGTCTTAAAATATACCATATTACAATGTTACATGTTTTTAATACAACCTCCTTCATAGAGTTGGCGATTAATATGAAAAAGCATTGTGGCTGTCATATTTTTATGTGTCATTCATTGAGTTGTAGCGAAAGAGTAAATGGGTTAACTCTGGGAAAACTGCTTTTTATTTATTGAATAAGAATAAAGGAGAAATATCGTCGTTTGTTATATTCAGAAGTGGGATGTAACCTAAACTCACAAATAGAGTGGACATAAGGAATATCTGGAAATTTAAAGAGTTTGAAGAAAAGACAAATGACGATCAATATCTTGAGACAACAAGGAGAGTGCGAATTTCATATAATTTCAGAGATGGTTGCGATATGCGATGCTATGGAATAAAAAAATTGAGTTTTTATTGGAGCGATTATTGGAGAGATTATTGATGGTAATTGGTATTCGGTTAATTAATTCTGTGAGATCAACGTGACGATGTGCTATGTGAGGCCTTAGACGCGCCCGTGACTTTTGTTCGATGGAACTGTCAGCTAGAATGACGATTGTTCTCTGGATCTTTCCAGTTGTAACGATTGTTTTCTAGACTGTGGACATCTGCAACGACTGTCAGCTAGGCTCTGCCTAGAAGTGGTGATTGTTCTTTGAGCGTTATCATTTGCGAGTCTGTTTACGTGTGTATCTGCTGAGTTGGTTGCCACTAATTGAGCTGTGTTATGCCATGACAGTGATTGAGGGTGAGCTTGAGGTGCGAAATGCTTATGGTGCGAAAAGCTTAAGGAGTTGAGGAGTTGAGCTTAAAGAGTTGAGCATAAAGCGTGAGCTTAAAGAGTTGAGCATAAAGCGTGAGCGTAGTCCTGTCATGTCATGGCATGTGCGGTTTTCTTTTGCAGATTAAAAGAGCAAGTACTGAGTTTCTTGCCGATTCTTCTCAGTACAATCAGCATTCCAAATCGGTGGTAGATTCATTCCCAGAAGTCAGCTTATGAGATTTGCGGGGTCGCAAATGTTGTTAAGAGAAAGCAACTAAAAGTGTTTCATCTCACTTTTTTATGTGTAATTAGACTGAGATGAAGTATACGAGTTTTATCTTCCTTCACATTATTTATTATTACTCACTTACAGGCTTACCTATGGCTCCCCTAGTCTAAGTATAATAACTCTATGACTATTAGTGTATTTTTAAGTAACATATAATCTATACCTCTACATTATAAATACGTTCGTCAAAGAACTTATGTATGAAACGCTATTTTAACACTATTAAAAAGTGTGCCTTAAATCATAATAAAATGTCAAAAACAATATAGACTATCTTAAAACATAATTATACCTACTATTGTACAAAGGGTATGTAAAAAATATAGAAATTTAAAAAACCGATTAGAAAGAACCCCTTTGATATTCAAATAGCAAATTTTTATCTAAGTGTTTATGGATAAATATTTTTAATAAAACCAAACGGATATTAGATTTTGGTTGATTTTCTTTTGGTGGGCATTTTGATGTGTTTTAATGGTAGCAGATGGTATTTAAAATCTTGCTAAATTTATTATACAAATAAAATATATTATTTTATATTTAAATATAAAATGTATTTATATAAATAATTCATTAAATTCCTGATTTTAGTTAGATATATCTCACATATTTGTATTATCTAGTACAAATATAAATTTATACTTTGGGACAATTATACTTCTCTTCTATTTATTCATTAAATTACTAGATAATTTTAAATCAAGACACCATTGTTTTATCAATTCCAAAAATTAAAATTTTTTAATGTTTGGTTGACTTTATAGCTGCTGCATTATTTATATTAAATAAATGTTTGTCTGTATATAATTTATAGACTCAGAAACAGCTGCACCGATTTTAGTAAAATTTTCAAAAATTGAGATTGACTCAGTGGATAAAGTTTACAAACTACAACTTTATCTACTGTACTGGGTTTTGTAACAGTTCCTGTAAAATTTGATAGCAATTAGAGTATTTTTTTAAACTGACGATTTAATTCCGAGGGAGATCGAAACCAGACTGAGCCACAGTAACGCGTAACCGGACCTAGTTCTCTAAAAATATTACAATAGTTATTAACTTAGTCAATGAGTATAAAAACTACAGTTGCACAAAAAGTTTGTCCTTAGTATATCTTAAGTATAAACATATTACATTTAATCAAACTATCATTAATTACAGTAATATCAGAACTATATATCTATAGATATTATATATATCTATAAAAATGGCTCGGATTGTTAGTACATTTCCAAATGCATCTTAAAAAATTGATTTCTTACATCTACGCACAATGATCTTTAATTATGATTTGATTTTGTAAAATAATATCATAATATATCAATATAAATTCTAAAAATATACTAGAGTATATAGAGATTCATCAATAACAAAAATAGTTTACTTATTGTCAAAGATTCAGCAAATAATATTGAATAATTAAATCAAGAAATAAAAATATAACAGAAACAAAAAAAAATGGCCGGATATATATCACAAAATACTCTCACTGAATAAAACAAAAATAAAGGAATGTGTATATAAAAATGGACAATATTCATTATAAAGCGTTTTGTAAAAAATAAACATCATAAAATTAGTTTCCTTAGTTGACAAATTAAGAAAAATTCTATTTAAAAATTAAAAAAATAAGTGCACAAAGCAAAAGAGATTCTTTTAAGATGTTTGATCTGTGAGCAGAACTACGTACATAATAACCATACGCATCACTATGGTAGTCGCCCATTTGGAAGGTTATTGCTGGGGAGGACATTCTTCCGTCACCTCCGTTGGAATAGGCCAGCACTCTCAAGTTGTATGATTTACCTGGTGTCAAATTCGTTACGTAGGCTTCGAGTTTGTGCTCCACTGGTATCAAGGTATCATTTGCGATGCTCATATCCTGGTCGATTTCCCATACTCTGACCTGAATATAAAAAAATTAAGTTAAAATATTTTTTTTTGCCTTTAATTAAAATAATTTATGGTAATACAATGTATATAACACAAATTATTTGTGCATACTACTTGTGAACAATCCACAATTTTGCAGCAATCAGCAATAAAAAGAAGCATTCTTGATGCATTTATCAAAAATATATGGTAAAAATACAATACATCACTACATAATATAAAACAGTCTCTTTCCATCTGTCCCTATGTCCCTATACCCATATGTATGCTTCCATCTTAAAAACTACGTAACAGATTTTGATGCGGTTTTTTTAATAGATAGAGTGATTGAAGAGGAAGGTTTATATGTATAGTCACATTCAATATGGAGTAGAGAAATACTGTAATTTTTGAGGTTTCTAATGTTATGTCGTAAATTATTACATTTTTTTCCGCTTACATTACAAACGCAGGCTGAACCCTAAGAGATCTATCAAAATAATGTACTAAAGTATTTGTATACCTTGAAAAGGTTTACAAAAAAACTTCACGATGGTATATGTCTATCTCTTATGGATAACCCATAAGAGCATTTTTTGTCATTTACTTTTGACGAAAAATAATTCGTTATTTTCGAAGCAATTTTAAACAATACAGCATTAATCCTTATTCAATTAAATACCTTAAATATCTTGTTTATTGAATATAGATCAATATGGCCCTTTACAGCATGTAATATAAATGAACATTTTAGAAGATATTACAGATTTAAAATCCAGGGGCATAGCGGTTTTGTTTTACTCCAAGTTCAACGCGTGCGGGCTACGGGCAGTAATGAATAAATCAAAACTACTGGATCGATTTTAATAATTTTTTTTCACTGAGTGACATAGGCTATATATTTTATACCCGTGCGAAGCCGGAGCGGGTCGCTAGTACAATATAAAATAAAATACTCCACCTTGTAACCAATAAGAGGTTCCTCTTCATCGGTTGGTTGCACATATCTCCATACGACGCGTACGGTGCTGGGGTTCACAGCCCAGACATTCACAGATGCTGGCGGCTTTTGAGGCGCCTTTCGGAATGTGCGTTCTAAATAATACTCGCTTTCTGGTCCTTCACCCGCCGAATTAAACGCCATAACCTGAAAAATATATCAAATATTTTCAGAGTATATCATCCAAAAACAAGTTATAGAAGTAATCCAAACAAGTGAAAGATCAAGTATCATTTCGAGGACATTCTGCATCATTTACCAGTTACAAAGGATAGAAAAAATTATACCAGTTGATTCATATTTACCTTAACATAGTAATACGTGTCAGGTTGTAATCCAACTATCACAGCCCAGTTTCGTGTTGTTCTAGAAAGATAGTATATACACTCCTCCTGTTTATTGGCTTGTTTCCAATACTTCAGACGATGGCCTATTAATTTTCCGCGCAATCTTTCGCGGGATTGATCAATAGGATTCCATGTAACGTTTAGAGCGGTGGAGTTAAAGGATCTCGAATGTACCTGTTGAGGAGCGACCTGAGGCATATCCTCAGCAGAATATATCGTAACGATCTCGCTCTCTGGGCCAGCGCCGATGTCGTTAAAAGCCTGAACCTTTACGTTATATGGAGTAAAAAAGTAGTCCAATGGAATATGCACAACATGCATTCCAATGTTGCCATATTCTTTAAGTAAAAGCGATTGGAATTCAACTTCAGAGTTATTGCGACGCCAAAATATTTTGTAGTGAATTCCTGGTCCATTTTGCAGGGACTGTGGTAGTGGATTCCATTTAATAGTAAGATCGCCAATTTTTCCCCCACCTCCGCCAACATTAAACGGAGCTTGGTAAGGCTTATCAGGTTGGGTAGAGAATTGCGGACTGGGTGATGATGCTCTCCCTATTCCCAAACTATTAACGGCTTGCACTCTAAACTCATACACTGACCACGGCATAAGAGTTGTAGATATCGTTGCTCGCTTTCGACCATTGTTTGGATCAATTTCTATAACATTTTCAACATTATCGTTTACAACATACCAAGTGGAGTTCCATTGAGTCCGACCTGTCACAACATATCTTGTTATTTGTCGACCATTTGGATTGCTGTCTGTCCATTCTAGTGTTACAGAAGACCGTTGAATATTTATCACTTGTAAGCCTCCAGGCGGACCGGGCGGACCTTCTATACGTAATTGTGTGCGAGTGGAAATCCGACCGATTGAGGACTTAACGATGCATTCGTATTCTCCTACATCTGATAGACTAACGTCGTATATAGTTAATTCGCCTCCATCAACACTAATCCTTTTATCAGCATAAATATCCGCATTTTCTCTCATACTTAGACCATTATGATTCCAAAGATATGCAATGTCTAAAATAGAATCAATTTCTGCAATACAGTGCAAGAATACAACTGAACCAACTTGAGTCGTTATTCGCGGTGGTAGTCGTTCCACAAAGCGCGGGGCACGCAGAATGATAAGGCGACCCCGGCTTTCATCAGTGCCGTATTGGTTTTTGGCGACGCACGTGTAAACACCCTCGTCATCCCTGGACAATTGCCTTATTATAAGATTACCATTTTCAGTTATAAATCTTTTACCACCAGCTCCAATAACAATGTTATCCTTTTTCCAGGTAAATGTTGGTTTAGGTGCTGCTTCAGGATTGCATCTAAGTGTTACATTGCCTCCTTCAGACCCATATGTTTCAGACTCTAATGGACGCTTCTTAAATGATGGTTTTAGAGATAGTACCCGTAGTTGTGCAGTCGAATATTTAGCCTTTAATTGATTCTTTGCTTCACACTGATACATACCAGGATCTCTTGTTGGATCTAAATACTTTATGATCAAAACATTGTCTTGTATTACATACCTATCTCTATCTTCAGTTGCTAATGTGTCCATAGAAAGTTTCTCACTATTTCTCCACCATGTGTAATTGACGTCAGGAATACCAAATGCCTCACAATTCCAATGTAAGTCACCTTTGTTGTCCATATGTTTGTTTGTTAATGGAATGGTGAAATTTGGTTCAGCTTGCACTTTGAGAAACAAACTATTTGATATTTGTGCTCTGTCATTTCGAACATTACATATATACTCACCTTCATCTTCCACACCAACATTAGGTATTGTCAAAACACGATCATAATTGCTCAGGTAAGCTTGCTTAGGGAAGCCACCATTTTTCCGAGTCCAATTATATGATGGTACTGGATAACCAAAAGAAACACATTCAAGTCTTACTTCCTGCCCAACTACTGGTGCGTCTGGAAATACCTTAGGAAAACCATTTGGAAATTTTAACTGTTGATAATCTGAATTTGGATAAACAAGTAACGGAAAGAAAGGTCCATTACGACCAGCATCAGAAACTTTACTCATTACATTACAGCTGTAGTTACCACGATCGATAGTTTCTAAGGCTGAGAAATATAAGCCACCATCATAGGAAACAAAAACCCTCTTATCCTCCTCTACAAGGTTAGGAAAATAATTGCGGGCCCACAGAAAATTTACTGAAGGGTAATATGATGGAGGATCACAGTACATAACTTTACCCCAGTATTGTCTCCCACTTTCCACTGGCCTTTTTTGGTTAAACTCTCTTATAAAACCAAATGACAATCTAACAGATTCAGATCTAACAACTCCAAATTTATTTGAAGCTGTACAGTGGTATTTAGCATTGTCTTTTTCAGCATCAGGATTGTAAATCAATAAAGTGCCTCCACTTAAAATAAACCTAGATTCTGAGAGGGGGTCTATTTCCGTGAAAACTGGATTGTCAACTTGATAGTCTTCTCTATACCATTTGTAGGTAGGTGCAGGGTACCCACCAGCTATGCATGTTAACTGTACTGTCTTTGATGGATCATAAATAGTGTCCACTGGCTCCTTTATAAAATATGGTCCTCTCGGCAATCTTTCAGGATCAAACGTGTCCAGTCCATATGTGAAAGATCTTTCTTCTTCTATCAGGTAATGTAACCTCTGAGTTTGACCTTCACATATGAAGTGGAAGTACTGTGTTCCCTCTACTGGAGCTAAGCCCCAACGGCCATCTTCCTGTGAAAATCTATAAACTAAATAATCTCGAGGCAGTAAATTGTAGCTTGTGTATGTCAATTTTCTATCATCAAAGAATGCATTTTCCAAACCTGATAATTGTGTACCATCGCCCTCATTAACCCAATATCCTGGAGTCTGCTGGTGAGCACCGACATACCATGACCCTTTTTGAGGGTCTAAACGCATGAGATTTGTGATAATAAACCCATGCTCTTCAGGGCTGTTCAAAGACGCTAAATCTGCTTCATATGCTTGGCATATTTTTCGAGCTTCGTTGCGAGGACGGTCCGGAGATTTCGTAAAGCGATAGCACGCTTCTCTGAAACGAACCCAATTTGGAGGGCATTTATATCGCTCCTCGTAATCTAACTCTGCATAGTAAGTAGCTGTGTTCTGCGGGTCAGCACCATTCTCACCCTCGTTATAGACGTCGTTTTGACTGTCTTGGTAAAATGAACTCTGAGCTTGATTGACGTAGTCATTACCGTTCACAGGAAAGCTACCGTAAGGTGCCTGTATATTTTGACGATACTGCGTACTGTTTTGGTTAGGGTCTACTTGATATGGTTTTTGATAATTTGGATTATAAGGCTGCTCCAATCCCTGGCCGTAAACATAATCTAACGACACTAAAAATATCCACATCCCTTTCATGTTTTGTTTCCACATAACGGACAATTTCGTACAAGTGTTTTATAAGCACAAACTTTATTCTGAATTCATCACAAATTTATTAAAAGTGTAAATTATTAACGTTTTATATTTGTATCTTTCTATTGACAGTTTCCTGTTTCACAAAATATTAAAAAGATGTTAAAAAACATTGAAGCCCCGCCTCAACCATAGACTAATATTTTATATAAATATAACAGAAATGTAACGAATTAGGAAAATTAAAAAAAAACAGTATACAAAATATGTGACTACATGCGAATTGCGAGCAATAATGTTAAATAGTTTTATTTTGATAATACAAGTAAATGCTTATTAATAACACTCGCAAAATTTTACAAAAAATCATTACATTCGTCTATGATTACATTTTTTCATAATACAATTTATTTAGAAAGAAATATATTACTATTTTTTACAATATTGAACATTTATTCCTTTTATTCTAATAGTTATATGATTTTATAAGTTTGAAGTTTTGAAGAGTAACCCTTGATTTTAGATAAAAAACTTAATATAAAGAACAAAACACCAAAAATGTTGCCAACAATAGAATGTTAATTTTCCTCAGAAGTCGGGGAAAACAATGTTCTACTTCATACGTTACCACTATTTTAGTGAGTAGTCTATGGTTACCACGTTTCATGCCACTCGTCTTAAAAGGCAAACTATATCACACCGCAAGCGTTTTCCTGACTCTTTTCAACACTCAAGCTGGGCCAATGCATGTACAATATGCATGAGGCTAACTATTGGGAAACGGCAGAACCATGTGCCTATGCCTGCCCCATTACTGCCCCTAACCATGCCCCCATAGTTCTATTCAAAACTTATGTGCCATATTGATATTTGCAATTTATCACACCCTTTTTGGCGAGAATAACATCGTGAGGAAACTGTATATTCTGGAGAATTCCTAGGATACGTGTAACCTACCAATCCACGTTTGGGTTATAAGCTCTCTCCAAATGAATGAATGAGAACAAGCTTATGAAGCAGTAACAGGACGTTTACATTACTTTTTTTTATAGCCATGAGCGTAAGGTAAATAATAAACAGTAGCTCTTAATTGATCACTTTCTTTATTTTCCACTTTATCAACAAGAAATTGTGTCAATATTGATAGTAATACTTATACTGTAGGTACCGCTTATAGACAGTTAATATTATACAGTTCAGTTTACAACTTTGTATACAATAATATAAAGTTGTTAGTTACAATCACTTGCGATTTCAAAATTCATACCAATTTCACGCGCAAGTTTATTCTTCTAATATTATTTCATCACAGATCAATCATGTACTTCTTAGTTTATCTCCATAAAGAAATAAGTTAGGGCGGAACATGATTCAATTATGGAATACAAAATTGCTACTATGCACACAATTCTTCCAAAATTCTACCTATATACTACTGACTGAATAATACATGATTTGATATTTACTAGTGCTCAGTACTATTCAGACAATAGACTTGAAATAAATTAAAAAATAATTTGCTTACAAATTCCCTTATAAGGTAATATTTACACAATTATATTTCGCGATATGCATAAAAAATATGACTTAATAATAATAAAATTTCCTAATATTTTACTGGACTCTATAAATAAAAACATAACTTTATTAAAAATAAATGAAATTACTGTACAATAAAAATATTTCCGGCACAAATATAGCTTCAAACATAACAAATAAACAAAATAAATGTTAGGTAATGTACTAGATAAAAGATCAAAAATCTAATGTAGCTTAGCATTAGCATAATCTCAGGACAGTTGACATAAATTACAAAAGTATTAAAGCCTAATTAGTATATTCACAATAGAAATGACTAATAAACAATATCATAAGGAATGAATTGATATAATTCTGCACAAAGCATCATTTAAAATGAATGCTGTTTTTGCATTGTAAATATACAGCCAAAATTTTATACCAATCGCTGAATTGAACGTTTGATGTTAGTCTGTAGCCAATATATTACAATTTTAAAGGTGTTAAATTCTATAGAAAACTCTAATAGTCATATTGTTGTTACCGAGGTGTCGTAAAAGGCGACTAAGGGAAGTGGATCCGTCGCGTCGTATATCGAGCTGAATAGAATAATATTTATATATTTAATATTACATGACAAGCATGACCTGATGGTGTTGCCAGGTTTTGCTCCAAAACTCCTCAACGGTTAACAATAAGGACATGAGATTTTGTTAAACACATTTATAACTTGACTTGTTATATAGTGAGATTATTATATGGTTATTCTATTGCACACTCAAGATTATGCTATATCTTACATTACTATGGTAACTATAATGTTATTCTAGTTCATTACGCTATCATTGCCATACATAAACCTATTCACATACTTAACATAAAACCGTACACCAATATTAAATAGCACCCTTGGGAATATAATACAATAAAAGCGACATTTATAATTTACACATGCAATCTAGTAATATGTACAGGTTCTGTATACATTCTCAGTGGACTCAAACGTCTTAGATTGATTATGTAATGGCTGCCCTAAATTAAATAAAGTCTCATAAAACAAATAAATTTTGTTCCTAAATGAGATATTTAGTTTTACAATAAATCAGTCGAAGTGTATTTATAAATAGCTTTCGTTTATTCTAAAGCAAGTCGACTTAATGTAGTTTGAAATATAAAATTTTCGATAGAGATCGGACACTATAGCAATTTTTAGCTAATACAAAGTATTCTTTATATAAAATATGTATAGTTTTATTACGAAAACAAACTTTCACGATCTTTAGTAGTTCTTTTATTCAACATATTCTATTCTATGCAATAGTAATTTAATTATAGAGCTATTATACTAGGATTAGGAAATAAAGGCAGGCTTGTAAGTGGGTGTCACAATAAATAATGAAATGGAAGATTAGATTCGTATACTTTGTCGTATCAATACTAAGGCCAAAGCTAGCCTAAAATGTGTCCATCGTAAATAAAGAGAAAGCAAATGAGACTTATTATCTGTCTCTTTTGTGTGTTATTAGACAAGTAACATATGAGTTTCATTTTTCCTCACATTATTTGTTGCGTCATTTTTCAGGCCGGACTAGACTTTTATCGGACTCTAAATTGATCCTCAAGGCGGTCGATGCATTTGGTATTTCCGATGCATCGTCTAGCGAAGGGAGGGGCCACTTTTATAGAGGGACCGACCCAGAGGTGGCGCACTCTGGGATTCAGAGATGCTACTGGTGGGGATGGGGTTAATGTGTTCAACCCTATCCCCACCCCCAGCAGTGTGATGGGGCACTCAGGTTATTATGTTATTAGTCGATGCGAGTCCGTGTGGTATCCGGCTAAGTAGAATAGTACCACCCTCATGTCTCACTGAGTTGTCGTAAAGGGCGACTAAGGTAAGTCGACCCGCCATGTGGTATCCGGCTGAGTAGAATAAACCACCCTCATTTCTTACCGAGGTGTCGTGAAAGGCGACTTAGGTAAGTTGACCTACCGTGTGGTATCCTGTTTAGTAGAATAGACCACCCTCCATGTTACCGAGGTGTCGTAAAATACGACTAAGGTAAGTTGACGTCAGGCAGGCGGCCGGTCGTAAAAACGCAGCCAAATCATGTTACAGCATGTTTATAACATGTTGTGCCGACCCCACTTAGAGTGGGATAAGGGCAGGAGGATATATAGTCGGTGCGAGTCCGACATACCCGACCCATAAGGGGTTTTTCCTGATATGAAAAAAAAAAACAAAGACTCCCCTACTCTAGTGTAATAGCTCTATGCACAAAACAATGCTTTTTCTTGACAGTATCTTTGAAAACACATGTTTTTGTTGTACATGTAAAATCAATCCAAATAATTTCTATTAAATCGAACAAAAAAATTTAATTTCTATTTATAAAATTAATGTCAGCTAACCAGGACGGTCTCGATTTTGAGTAGTTGTCTTAATTTATCAGTGACCCTTATAAGGGCCACTTTGGACGCTCGCACATTGACCTTTTCACCAGCTCCAAGCAGCTGGTGACATTGGGCTCTCTCTAAAAACTCCTGGGTCCGGATCTCTCGAAGGAGTTCTTTAGGTGATCCAGAGCCGCAGTGAATTTGCTTTAGCAGATTTTCTTTTGACTTTATCTGTAAAATGAAGTTAATTTGGCATTATATAGTGTAAGTACAATTTACTGAGCATCACGAATTCTAAATCATTTTAAAATGTTTTATTTCATTAATAATAATATGCTTTATTGTACACCAAAAATAGTTAACGGAGAATACAAAAGTTAGGTACAATAGGGCTTATCGCTAAAGAGCGATCTCTTCCAGGCAGATTAGTAAGCCGTGTGGTATCCGGCTAAGTAGAATAAACCACACTCATTTATATCCGAGGTGTCGTAAAAGGCGACTAAGGTGAGTTGACCCGCCGTGTGGTATACGGCTGAGTAGAATAGACCACCCTCATTTTTTATCGCTGTGTCGTAAAAGGCGACTAAGGTAGTTGACCCGCCGTGTGGTATACGGCTGAGTATAATAGCCCACCCTCATTTCTTACTGAGGTGTCGTAAAGGCTACTAAGGTAGTTGACCCGTCGTGTGGTATACGACTGAGTAGAATAGACTACCCTCACATTTTACCGTGGTGTCGTAAAAGGCGACTAAGGTAAATTGACGTCAAGCCGCTCGGTTGTAAAATACCTAGCCAAATCATGAGACAACATGTTTATACCAAATTGTGCCGATCCCACTTAGAATGGGATAAAGGCAGGAGAATGATGAGAAATATGATGATTTGTAGTATAATATTTACCTGTAAAATATTAGTAACGTCTTGCAGTAGAACCCATAGACCATCGGCGGGTTGTCCCGGTGCCGTTCGAAGGCTGTAAAACGGCGGTAACGGCGCCTCTGTACATTGTATCTCTATGGTAGCGTCAGGCGGTGGAGGGGGCGACCCGGGGGGCGGGGAAGACAGAGGATCGTATCCAATCTCCTCACGGTCTAGAAATAATATGTAAACATTATTAGTAAATACTGGAAGCAGCTATTTTTTCGGACAAAATGAAATTCTATGTTAATACGCGAAGCAAAACTTTGTACTCCTTTTCATAAAAAATACGGGAGGGTATTAAATTTGACACAGTTATACTTTGGAGAGAGGAGTGCAGAATGCTTAAATTTGAAAAATAATGCATAATAACTAAATGAATTCACTCAAAAATTAAATCTTTTTGTTTATGGTTGAAATCTAGATCAAATTGAGAAGAGAATTATATTATTTGTCTGTGGTGTTACTAGTAATCATAGACAATACACTATATAGGATTGTGTATTATCTATGATTACTATATATGCTAGTAATTGTGGTTGAATTTCGAATTGGTAGATCGCTAGTAAGTATGAAAAACAGAAAGGTAAATCTTATATAATCTTGCCAATTTAAATAGTGATGGAAAAAATTCAAAACCCAAAAATTATTTGAATCAGCATATCGTATTCATATCTATTTGTCAATTTATCATATAATTCTCACCTAGAATGTTAGCGGGTGATGGAAATCTCCACGGTTCGATGGCACGACCTTGGACATCAGCGATGTATAAATGGAGCAGAATAGCCGATGACCCTTCCGCTAATTCTTCAGGCGTCTGACCGGAATAAGTACCCAGAAGAGGATCAGCGCCATAGGCTAACAGAAGCCTTATTATTTCTACATGACAATTCTCGCACGCCTCGTGAAGTGGCCTGTAAAACCATTAATTTATATAAAATTATCTGTTGTACGTGTAGATATTAATGCAATTAGGTAATAATTTTACCTTATTCCACCTTGAGCCGCGGCGGAGACATTAGCACCGTATTGGAGAAGAAGACGTGCTATTCTAACATGACCTTTAGCTGATGCCACGTGTAGTGGTGTGAAACCTGCATTATCTTTAGCTGAAGGATCAGCTTCCATTTTCTCTAAGCAATATGCAACACAATCCTAAAAAAGAAATAAAAATTCCAGAGATATTTGTTCAAACGAAATAGATAAATATATTAGAAATTTGTGATACTATACTCACTGTAAAACCAAGTCTAGCAGCACGATGTAGGTGCGTCTCACCTATACTTTTATTAATAAACCAGCCTTTGATTTCTTTTTGTATATCGTGGACAGATTCAGGACTAGGTTTAGGCGCTGTTCGCCGAACTTTTGGACAGTTGTCCTCTCGACGTATTATTTTCTTCTTTTTTCGTATATAATCAAAACCGGAACTAAATTTTCTTCTCCCAAATAGACGTTTGAGTCGCCTTTTAACGGTCCCTTCTGTTGTTCCGGGTGAACTACCATCTACTTTAGTGTCTACTTTGTCGCCAGCCGGGTTTACCTCTTTTTTTACTTTGTTATTAGATATTTCTTTCCTCCTCTTATGTGCGAATGACTTTATAACACTATTCCTTTTTTTTAAGCGCATCAATCTTCCTTTAGCATCATTTGTTTTCAATGATTTCGTGCTTCTTAATCCATCTCTAATCGAACTAGATCTTCGTTTTAGCTTGTCTTTAATTATTTTTTTAGGTTTAAATTTTGGTTTAGTTTCAATTTCTTTTTTTATCGGTACAGTTTGTGGTGGGTCGTCATGAGTTATTTGTTCCCTACAGGATGTTGGCGGAGCTGACGCAGGCCTGTCATCGCCAAACACTTCTTTAATGGTAGCTCGCTTCTTTAATACTCTGCTTTCAGTTCTAGTTCGTGATTTCAGTACAACTGGTGCAAATTCTTCGGTAGCACCAATTAATCCGTTAGTATCTTTTATAAAAGCTGTCCTAAACATGGTGACAGTTTCTTTTCTGAAAGCGCCTAAGTAAAAAATATCTTCCATCAACTTTTCTTTTTTGGCACTGAGATTACCCTTGTTTCCATTTTTAATTAATCCTAAACTTGGTGTAGGTAAAAGTTCAGTATTATTTAAATTTTTTTGAACAATTTTCGGAGTCCTTTCTTCTTTCTCTTTCAATTTCTTTTTCGATTCATCTCTCTTACCGCACTTTTTAATAAGGACATCTACAATTGAATTGCTCTTTTTCTTAGACTTTGTAACAGAAAATACAGTTGATGTTGAAGCTTCCGAATCATAATGAAGTTTATTCAAAGCAGAACAACTAGAATTAGATTCAAGATCACTATCGAGGTTTAATTTATCTGGTCTTCTATAAAGATCATCTGTTGCTGCGGAAGGAGCAGATGATGATGCCGGTGAAAGAGGAACAGGATCTAAGTCTGGAAGCGATGTTGAACCACGTGAAAACTGCGTCTCACAATTTTTGCCAAAAAATCCACCTGAATGACCTCTAGGAATTGCAATGAGTCGAGTAGGCATTCTCAAAGATCTCTTATATCTGTACAACTCTTCTTCCCATCCTGGATGGAAATCCGAACCATCTCCAAACCCTGGTTTACGTAAAGGTGTTGAACTATTACTACTATTACCATTGTCATTTTTTTTCGAAGGAGATGATTTTACGGGAGTTTTCTGTAAAATCGTATTTCTGACATCATCAGTTTTCGTATTTTTACGAACTCGCAATCTTCTTGCAACGCTTAACTCGTCGTCACTATCCGAACTCGATTCATCGTCCAGTTTTTCTTTTTTAATTGTTTCTGTCGACGATGATTTTCCTTTTGATTTTGACATTTGACGTATAGATTTTCCTTTATTCTGTTTATCCTCTTTAGGAGCAGAATCTAGGGACTTTCGCACTCCAGTATTCACACGTTCATCACAACACTCTAACTTAACATAAGCTGATTTTTCTGACAAGTCTTTTAATAATTGATATTTTATTAACTGATCGCTCTGCTTTTTATCTTTAAGTAGTTTGCTTTTTATCAAAGGTTCATCGTCGTCAGTTGATTCTAACTCCTCCTTAATTATTGTTTTAAGTGGTTCTATGGTTGCGTTGGTTTCTTCAACTTCCTTTTTTATATCAGTTTTTGTCGTCAAATTTTCGTTTTTAACCAATTTATTTTTTATTTTCACGTTACTTTTATTTTTATACGATTTATCATTTTCTTTATCTTTTTGCTTTTCAATTTTAGGTTTCTCTGACTTATTTTTTTTATTACTACTCTTAGAAGAATCATCTTCATTGTGTAAAGAGGAAACTTCACTATCTAATTTTATTTCTTCTTCGTCTAAAGGTTCTTTTTTAATTTCAACGATAGGTGGTAACTCTACAATTGATTGATCCGAACCGAACTCCACTTGATCTTCTTTACTGTCACTAGTTTTTATTGGTTGTTCAGCTAATTCACTTTCTTGGTCCAAAGTATTATTGCGTTTTTTATTTCTTTTTTTATGACATCCAGTTTTCAGTTGTTCCATAAAACTATCGCAAGCACTAGCCCAATCCATGTCTAAGCCATCCGTAGTGCTATTGGCTTCTATATAGACGGAGTCAATTTTTGTATCTATGTTTTCCGATTTTATTTGTAACATTGCATCTCTTTCTATTTCATCTATATTCATAGGTTCTATTTTCACTTCTGGAATGTTAGTATTAAGAGATTTCTCATTTTTTATTACTGATTCTAATCTAAGATTATCTTCGCGAATTTGATTAAAAAGGTGCTGTTTTTGTGACTTTGGAAGTGGTTTATTGGTGGTATTTTCAATAGATATAGAATCTTGTTTCGTGTCTAATTTTGTTGTACTGTCTTGTGTCGGAGGCATTACTTTTAATTCTGCCTTAGTTCTTATCCTGGCAGCAACATCATTTTCAGGTGATGTTCTTTTCGACTCAGGACTGTCAAACTTTTGATAGTCTGAATCTCGAGAAATCGAATCCACAGCTTTCGGCATTTTAATATGATGGCCTAAATCAGTTGCCAAAGGATTTAAAATATTGCGTTTATTACTATTGCTTATTTGTTTTCCCTCAATATCTTTTGTTAGATCGTCATCAGTTATCTCTATTACAGAATCATCTACATCATCTATTACGATAAGATCAGGAACTTCATTTGCTAATTTGGCCGCTTCTAAATATCCCGTTTGTTTTGTTTCTAAACTGTTTCTTAATATACTTAATACTTTTTTATCTGCAGGTTGTGCAGTATTATTGGGCAATGAATGATGTGAATGTAAGTCTCTATGACTTGGAATTTTCTGTATAATATGACGACTACTATTAGGTGGTAACCTTTCATGATAATGCGGATGATAATCATTAACTTCTCTATTGCTTCCCTCAGAGTACGAATTACTAAGATATCGACGGTGAGAATGATGTTCACTATAAGGATTTAAAGGCCGCTCAGTATTTATTGAACGCTTTTGATCATGTTGACTTGCTTCCAGCCGTTTGTAACTCGTGTAGCTGAATACTGGCTGAATCATAAGCTCACGTTGCTCCCTTGCGGATTGACTCATTTGTTCTATCCGACTGTCTGCAGTCCATGTTTCATGACGAAGAATTTTTTCAGGAATGTTGCTAACTATAGGCCCTGCTGGCCTTTTCCTCTCTTCTATAATTAAATGTCGATCATCACGAACCTTACTTTCCGAGTAGCGCTCGTCGTGGCTCGTTCGCGTGAGATCTATTCTGGGAACATGATCGGGTCTACTTACTGGACCATCATATTTACTACGTGACGAGTATACTTGATGACGAGATTCAACGACATAAGAATCAGTACCAGGTCTAGAACTATAAACTCCATTATACCGCATATTTTGGTTTGAAGTATTGTATGCGTGGGCCATATTTTTTTCTCTATATTGAGCAAAATCAGGAGAGAAATCAACCTTATGAGATCCAACAAAGCCTGTTATGGATGTATTTCTACCACTGGATGTTGGCCTTGATTGTATTGAAAGATTTTCAGTTTTCATTAAAGCAGAAGCAGAATCAATAACATCGTCTTGAGTTGTTGATGAATCTGCTGAATTCTTCACTGTTTTTACAGATAAATCTAGCGGCGATTCACGCTTTTGCTTAGTTTGGTTCATTTGATTTACTAATGATGTAACCGATACAGTCATGCGCGCCTGCTGACTAGGATAGCCCGGCTTTACGGTCGAGCGCGATGGTGAAATTTGTACATGATTTGCATAATCATAATTCGTCTTCGGAGCTACAGCCGTACGATATGACGGTCTCGAATGCAGTGTTTGGGAATGCGGTTGTGAATTATTCTGAATAGACTGAGTTGGTGTGCTGGAAGCATATCTCACGGCGGACGTTGAAGGTGTAGCATAAGGGTAACTATTTCTGGAGTCCATTGTCCTAGTTTTGACATAATCAACCCGTGAAGCTAGGCGCGCAATCTCTTGAGATTGTAAAGTCGGTTGTGTCGGTGGTAATCGATCTGTGGGTCGTATCGCAAAGGATACGTTCATAGCATCTATATTATTATGCTTGTATTGAACTGGATGAGAATCGACTCTTTGATTTGGTATAGGTAATGGCGCTGAAACTGTCGGCCGATAACCAGAATAAACTTGTTGGGGATCATACTTTCTTTGTGGAAGAGTTGGATGCCTTTCATACTGCGACGTCGGTCGTATATGTGACGGAGATTCGCGTCGTTGCGGTATCGAATGATATACTGGTGATGCACGATTATCTATAGAACCAATTCTTTTAGTCGGTGGAACGTGTTGCGGATGATGTATAGGTGGGACACGATCATTGTGCGGAGGAGGCGCTTGAGTGGGTGTTAAAGAATAACGGTGCGTAGGTGAATTATAAGAGGATTCATTTAAGCGACTAACAGTATGCTGCGGCACCGAGCTAGAGATTCGTGCGTATGTTTGTGGACGCGGTGGTATGGAAGGTTGAGGCGAGGCTATCGGAGGCCCAAGAGAATTTCTTCCGTTGTCAGTGACATTAGACTCATACTGATAGCGTTGGTACGGCTCCGGTGGACGAGATGCAGAATAATGATCTAATGGACGGCCTGCTGTGAAATGGTCAGGTGGTCTCGCTGTCGGAGTTTGTACTCGTAAAACTGGAGCGCGATACTGAATCGCAGGATCGACTTGTTCAGTTACCATAGGTATAGCTGATGGAGCTTCAGAAGGGGGACGAGCAGGTGACGGACTCGGCACAGCCGGCGCTGGTGCGGGTGAAGGTAGCGTGTGGGGAGTTGGCTTGCGTATAATGTGAGAGGGTGGAGATAATGCCCCGACTGACTCGTCCTCGTCCTCGATTTCTGGTTGTTCTCGGCGTTTTTCTGCTGCCTCGCGCATCACTGTAGCTTTATGAATTATATGTGGCTCCGGTTCCAGAGGCTCGGAGGGTGGACGAGGTGGAATAGAAACAGGCGTAGACGCTGGCGTTAGCGATGGTGCAGCAGCAACGGATGGTGGTCGTGAAGATGGCGTAGGTGCTCCGGAGAGGGCAGGAGTTCCCTCCTCCGTCGAAGTAGTTGCTGGCCACATTTGTTGGCCGGTTCCTCCTTGTGCCTGCTTTGGTATTCCCATAAAGTACTGGCGCGTCCCTTCCAGTACATTGTTGAAACTGACATCCATACTATGCACTCCCGGTCTACAACCAGCACCTGAAAAAATGCAGAATACCATTATATAGAAAGGTTTTACCAATAAAACAACTTAACCACCTAAAACCAAAAATACGTAAAGCAGTAGTAAGCACAGGGCAAGGGTGTTGGATAAATAAATACTTGTAAACGTTTATCTAAGACACTTGTTCCACATGACTCTTAGTTCATACTTTTCTAAGATATTCCCTGAAACTGTGCATAATTCCGCACAGCGTCACAATGAAATGTGTGATGAATTATTAATAATAGTTATGATACTTTATTAAAAACCTCTATATACAGATACGACAAGTAACCGTCAATAAATTTAAATTACAAAATATTGTAAACAATATATTGGACAATATTATGCTTATGCATTACTAACTCTATTTCTGCTAATTATGTACCTGATATAAACAATATATTATCATCATTCTTGCTCCTGCCCTTATTCCAATCTAAGTGGGGTCGGCACGACATGTTTTAAACATGTTGTTATACGATTTGGCAAGGTTTTTTACGACCGTCCCCGCCTGCCTGACGTCAACTTCATCATAGTCGCCTTTTACGTCACCTCGGTAAAAAATGAGGGTGGTCTATTTTCCTCAGCCGGATACCACACGGTATATATTATACAGTGATCAAATTGTAACTATATTACTTGATATATTATAATGCAGTGATTTACACCGTGTGGTATCCGGCTGAATAGCATAGTACCACCTCATTTCTTACAGAGGTATCGTAAAAGGCGACCAAGGTAAGTCGACCCGCCGTGTGGTATCCCGGTTGAGTAGAATAGACCACCCTCATTTCTTACCGAGGTGTCGTAAAATACAACTAAAGTAAGTTGACGGTCAGAGGGACGGGCGGTCGTAAAATACGTACGAAATCATGTGACACGTTTATAACATGTTGTGCCGACCCACTTAAGAGCGGGATAAGGGCAGGAAGATGATTATAATTATTGCAGCGATTTCAGTATTACGTGCTTTTTAGGTATATACGAAATTTAACAAAACGGATTTTATAATTTAAGGATATTTTTAATGTACATAGTATTTACAGGAAACCGTTCAGTTATTTATTGCGAAGCTTTCAATCAGCATACTTAAAGGTACGTAGAACTTAAGGTGCGTGATGGGGTCGTTACCCGTCGGTTGCCCTTGAGGGTTCCTCGCCCCCGCACACCGACGAGACGAATGTAATACGCACAACACGCACACACTGAAAAACTTCCGCGAGACATTACTAAAAAGTTTACCGACCTTATTATGCGTGTCAATGTTTTCTTTACAAGTTCTCTCAAAATATTAATGAAAATAGACCTCACTATTCAGAAAAGTTGAATACGCCGTGTGGTATCGGGCTGAATAGAATAGTACCACATTCATTTCTTACCGAGGTGTCGTAAAAGGCGACTAAGGTAAGTTGACCCACCGTGTGGTATCCGGTTTAGTAGAATAGACCATCCTCTTTCTTACCGAGGTGTCGTAAAATACGACTGAGGTAAGTAACGTCAGGCAGGCGGCCGGTCGTAAAAACGCAGCCAAATCATGTGACAGCATGTTTATAATATGTTGTGCCGACTCCACTTAGAGTGGGATTAGGACAGGAAGATGATATTCAGAAAAGTTAAATATACAAATAAAAATGTTATAAATGCAAAAATCTGTCTGTAACGCTTTCAATTTACTACACTTGACAAAAATGAATACAAATATTGAGGATACAGAATCCCACAGAAGAAGGACAACAACACAAAGAAATCCCACTGAGTCTAAAGACTAAATTATTCAACCAGTGTGTCCTACTTGTCATGACTTACGGTGCCGAACAGCAACAGTTAAGGCGGTCAAGCTTAAAGTCGCTCAGCGGGCTATGGAAAAGAGGTATGCTCGAGGTTTCTCTAAGGGATCGTATTCGCAACGAAGTAATCCGTCAGAGAACTAGGGTCACCGACATAGCTCAGCGCATAAGCAAGCTGGAGTGGCAATGGGCCAGCCATATCTGTCGCAAAACCAATGACCGTTGGGGTAGACGTGTAATGGAGTGGAGATCACGAATCGGGAAACGTAGTGTAGGACACCCTGAGACTCGATGGAGTGATGATATACCGCGGGTAATGGTTGGAAGCAAAAAGCCCAGGATCGGACTAAGTGGCGAATAATTGGAGAGGCCTATGTCCAGTAGTGGACTAAAGTGGGCTAATAATGTTGATTCAGGGTACAAAAATTCCCGTTAATCTTTCGACAACAGGTAAAAAAAATCCATTATTGAGGGTTTTTAAATGCTTTAGTTGGCGCGAACGAAAAATACCACGTTATTTATTGGAACTGCATAATGTAATGTATCTTGTAGTTTACATACATATAAGAAAGGATGTAGGTAATAAAATATTCCCGGATCAATGATCGTAAATTGTACCCTTGTCGATCTTCATCCTTCGATTGTAGAGCAAAGGGTACGTTTCTTATTGTAATGTCGATGTATCGAATTATATTCTAATAGGATTTATATGAATACTACCGATTGAGATTTACAATTATTAAAAAAACTACACTAAAAGTTGTCATATTTGTTAACTTTTGCGTTGCGTTGCGTATAAAAATTTCAAATGTATATTAAAATTCTTTCGGACGAATGCCGATCCTGATCAATGTGCTTAATGGGAGTTGTTTTAACCTACTCGATCGCGTTAGTGTAACGCTAATTTGTATAGCGCTGGAACAGTGGTCACTAGATGTCGCTGTTGCAGCGTCATACAAATTGGCGTTACTCTAACGCGATCGAGTAGGTTAAAAATACTCGCACTAAGCACACTGAAGTGGTAATAGTAAGCCCCAGTGGCTTATTAGCGCGGAGATCTAAATAACAATGAAATGAGTATATTACCTTTGGATCTGTCTACCCTGCTTGATGAGAGTGACAGCCCCTAGTCGCGTTCATGTCTCCTCCTCCCCTGTATTCAGCTTGTTCTAGAACAAAGAAAACATTATATTAAACTTGGTTTAAATCCAGGGTTATCGTTAAATTGTCTACATTATTCTCCAGCATTTGAAGACTTGCCTTAACACGAGTTAAAAATATCTAAAAAACTATGTTATTACACATAGACAAAATATTACAATGGAATTGTAGCCAGCGGAAATAATCAATAAATATATTTATATAAAGTATCTGGTTGACAAAGCTTTGCCCGGTAATTTTTTACAAAAAAAAAACTTAAAAAAAAAAAGAAATAAATAATGGGGTAGTTGGGACCGATCCTAGGTATTTACAATTCTTGAGACCGCTCGTTTCCCGAATATGCGACGCGACTTTACATTTTACGGCAAAAATAGTGTTTTAATAAATAAGTTTTAGTATTTTTTAAATAAACGAATTTTTTGAAAATAAAATCTAACTAGAGCGATTTTCCTCAGACAAATCGCGACAAATTTGACGAATCAAAAATGCTTACTTTATACAGAAAATTTTCTTTGAATTTACATTATTTACTATTGCAATAATAACATTGATTCGGGCATCGAAACCCCGAGAAAACACTTCTAAGTTCGCTTCTTAATTTAAAATTTCGTTCTAAATGCATAATTGATGTTTAAGATTCTTTATTAGCTTTTCGCTAAAAAGAAACATTGGCAACCAAATCTGTAGAACAAATGTGTAAACTGCCAATAATAGTGAAACAAGGTGGTGGGTTTAATATGAACTTCTCTCTATATCAGTTTTAAAATGGCGTCACGATTGAAATTAACGGTCTGTCCACAACTGGGAATAGGATCCTCTGTTCATTTTCGGAAAGGGATTGGAACCAAAAATCACGATGCTGCTCCAATGCGGATTAAAACGATACACACATGTCCCCAGAATTCTCTAGAGGTATGCAAAGTTCCTCATGTTTTCCTATACCAAAAAGCGTGGGAAAATTGCAATTATCAATTAGACACAAACGTTTTAATAGAAAACTCATTGGTAAATGCTTGCAGTTTGAATTCGTGATATCTCAGAAGCAGTCGCACGATCTCACCGCCGGGTTATCACAGCTTGTAATATGACGTCACGTTTAGGTCTCAGGAAATGTTCTCGCTACTTGAGTATTACGCAACCGATGCTAATGGTCGTATGACGCGTCCAGTGCTGACGAGCTGTAGGTATTTATTCTGTTTCGTTTTACAAGTCAATTCACGTGATGTGCTGAATAGTCTATCAGCAAGGATGTGGGTCAATGTCCATACGGCACTTGTCCATACTATCAACTGTATCTACGTATTGCGATTTCAAATTGGACTGTTAAGAGATAGTAACATGTATTCCACGTCTGGTCAACGCTAAGTCAATGGGCCGTAGTGTTGCCCGTAGACAAATTTTGAATGGCCCACGTAAGAAGAGTGTATCATCATCTTCCTGCCCTTATCCCACTCTAAGTGGGGTCGGCACAACATGTTATGAACATGTTGTCACATGATTTAGCTACGTATTTTACGACCGGCCGCCTGCCTGAAGTCAACTTATCTTAGTCGTATTTTACGACACCGCGATAAGAACGAGGGTGGTCTATTCTACTTAATCGGATACCACACGGCGGGTCGACTTACCTTAGTCGCCTTTTACGACACCTCGGTAAGAAATGAGAGTGGTCTATTCTACTCAGCCGGATACCACACGGCGGATCGACTCACCTTAGTCGCCTTTTACGACACCTCGGTAAGAAAAGAAGTTGGTCTATTCTATTCAGCCGGATACCACCTGGCGGGTCGACTTACCTTAGTCGCCTTTTACGACACCTCGGTAAGAAATAAGGGTGGTGGTAATATTCTATTCAGCCGGAAAATATAGTAAAATATAAAGTCGTAAAGTACTTAGCCAAGTCATGTGACAACATGTTGTGCCGACCCCACTTAGAGTGGGATAAGGGCAGGAAGATGATGGTTAGATACGTTAATTTATGTACAATATGATATATAATAAACACAAGATACATAAAACTTTTTCACCTCACACAAGTGCCTCGTTATATTTGTGTGCACTATTTACGTACAGCGCCCAGCTGTAGCGGGGTCGTTGCCCCCGCGACGAAACAAGGTGAATCGCGAACGGTTTTTTTGTCTTCGCTGAAATGCGACTCGACGGGTTCTATGTTAGTGATATGTGAGATCATTATTTGCAAACATGGCACCTGTGGGTTATTGGTATGACATATTTATGATGTAATTTTATTTGACATTAAGAAAGTTCGTAAAATTTTATACTTGCATATAGTCAGTAATATAAAATCATCATAATTCTCCTTCCCTTATCTCACTCAAAGTCGGGTCGGCACAACATGTTAGAAACATGCTGATTTGCCTGCGTTTTTACGACCGGCCGCTTGCCTGACGTCAACTTACCTTACGACACCTCGGTAAGAAAGAGGATGGCCTATTTTACTAAACTTGATACCACACGGTGGGTCAACTTACCTTAGTCGCCCTTTACGACATCTCGGTAAGAAATGAGGGTGGGTCTATTTTACTCAGCCGGGTACCACACGGCGGCTTCAGTATTATAAAATATTTTTGCTAACCAACCTTTATTATTACTAAACGTGCATTTAACTCGATTTAAACATAGCATAACTCATTTACTAGGCTCTATATAAATTTTATATGCTAAGTAGTAAGTATCCACAGTTTAAATAATGTTTTATTAATATATCTATTCATACAACAACATAAAACAAAACATTTATATTATAAAAAATTTATACATATAGTTTGATAAAATTGATATTTTAGAGTGTAACTATATTAAATATTTATTGATTAGAAACATATATTTGCGTTTATTTTGAAGTTTTTAGTTTAATAACTACCACAAAGGTAGTTTTTTGCTACTGAAATGAATAGTCGTGCTTTTAGCGCTACTGAAAGTATAAATTATGAAAAATTTTATGAACATAATATAAAAAAAATACTACAGACAAAAATTTGAAATGTAAATAAATACTCGAGCGTGAAGCCCTTGCAATGTAAAAGCCTGGCGCCTATTGATTTAGTTGCAGATATTATCAACTATATATTGATATTAAACGTAATACACCTGCATATTTCAAATAATAAACTAAATTACTCAATCGTTAAGCCAGATTCGTAAGGAATAAGTAACCATAAAACGTACAAAACATGATAAATTAAGTACTTACAGCTAAAAGTTATTTTTACTATTGCAATTCCAATGAAAAACGAGATCGTGATTAAAACGCAAATGTATTTCCACGCGGAACATTTTCAACAGTTCGCCAACCCAATTTTAAAGTCCATTAATCTTGGCACCCTATGCATGTTTCGCGTAGCGTACAATCGAAATAATTTCCAAAGAAATGTTATTAATGCAACATTATTTAGCGCAGGACCGCGTGCCAGTTAATGATATTGAAAAATAAAGAAGAAATAAGTATTAATGACATTGAAAAAAAATAAGAAATATTATTAAACATTAGCTGTTATTAAAGATATTTTTAATATTTAATTTTTTAATATTAATTTAATATTTAATGTTAATCTTGTATGTATATACATATATTTTCGGAATCTCACAAATGGCTCCAAAGATTTTCCTGAAATTCAGCATGCAGGAGGTTTTGGGGAAGAAAAATCGATCTAGGTAAGTTTTATTTAAAAATAAATCGTTTTAACCCTGTTTTTGGGAATTAAAAAAATACTAAAATTGACATTGATTATATAAAACACTATTTTTGCCGTTAATTGTCAAGTCAGCGTAGCTTATGCTTAGCTTTTTTTTAAATAAATAAATATAATAATAATAAATATATGGGACACTTACACACACGATCGTCCGTCTCCAAAGTAAGTAACTTAAAATTTGTGTTATGAGTGACAGACAACTTGTGAATATATACTTATATATTCTTAAATAAATAGTTAAATACAAATATACACCCAGGCTCAAAGACCAACAAATTCATTTATAGAATATGTTGGTCCACGGCGGGAATCGAACCCGCGACCCGCGGAGCTGAAGGCAGGATCACTACCCACTGCGACAATGGGTCAGTCAAAACTTCATCTTTGTCTAATCGAACATAAGAAAAAGAGACAGATACATAATTTTATTGCTCTCTCTTATTTCATAAATAAAAAAAATTAAGTAATTTATTTAGTTTATTGTATTGTATTGTCGCTTGATAAATAGTATAAAGTTCGAATTAAATCTGTCTGCTCAAAGAGGGTCAAAATTGAGTTCAAAGGAGTCTGTTACATACAGGTTAAACAAATAAAACGTGTAATATATCTTAACATATAAAACAAAGGCGTAATATTAGTTTGAGCACTATTACAGGGACGTGTTAAATTTTGTTGCCAACGCGATGCAACAGAAAAGTGAGATCATACTAACAATGTAAATGACTACACGAATAAATTTAAAAATACTCTGCGAAGTCAGTATGAAAATTCTTTTCTTTTCACGTTCAGTTTCATGTTAATGTATATGAAACTTTTTATAAATGTGTAAAATGTGATGCCTTCAGTATTGGCTATTAAAGATGTAGTCCGATGAATAATCTATACTTACTCTTATTATAAAATTAAGTCCCCCAAAGCAGTCTGTCTGATCGAGTTTCTCAAAATCTACTAGACGAGTTTTTGTACAGTTTTTACCAAAAGGCAGTGCAATTCTTTCAGAAGGTTTAGTTTATTTATACATAACGGTTTTACGAAAATTTTGTTCAAGAGCTTTAGTCGCGTGCGCCTACAAAAAATACACATTACTACAAAAAAGTCCGCAAGTCGGCATGTCTTTATCTACAACGGTTATCGCACAGTAACTACTTTCATTTTAAACTTTCGCGATTCATACTAATTAAAATATAAACAACCGGGTCACATCACGACCAGTCAGTTCGTGACCACGGTGGATGCAACTCTGCCGAAACGTCGAACCTTATACAAAGGTAACGAGATTATCGCGATGTGACCCGGTTGTTTATACTTTAACTATTTTCATGTTCAATATTTCAATTAAATACACTGATTTGCACAAGGGCGAAGCGGCAGGCGCAGCTAGTCCTGCATAAATGCTATGCATATTTTCCATAATACAAAACGTTGAGGTTTAGATTAGACCCACCACGCTGATCCAACTCGGATTAGTATGTTACACATATCCTAGGAATCGTACATAGATATGGAGGCTTTATAATAATTTTGATTTTATTTTACATTGGATTGCAAATATCAAATTCTTCCAATCTTAAAGAATACTCAACATACCAAGAATATCAAGCCGTGAAATTTGATAAATACTTTGTATTTGATACATTTTATATCCAGACAAAGCAGTACACGCCTAAGCCTCGCCGCCTATAGTACACGCACGTACCTACGGGGCAATCTATGTCAATAGAGGGCGAGGGGATAGAAAATTATGAGCTTTCCCTTGGCGCAGAGGCTCGATAAATGCGAGGCAATATACGGGGTGAGTTTAATTGAATCAATACACAAACACGAGTCGCGAACTATGCACTATTAAGTTAAATTAAACGTTCATATCGAGTATATCAGCTGTTTAATCTAAATATTTTACTTTCACCTTCATTAATGAAAATGTTCTGATGCAATTTCCTGAAGTGCTAATTTATTTTGTTGTTACATCACCTGATAGTAAGTGAAAATGGAAACGTACATAGCTGGAAAAGGTAAACCCGTTTACAGTCTCTATATCTTTAATATTTAAATGAGTTAATCTTGTATATATATATCTCTCGGAAACGGCTCCAATGATTTTCCTGAAATTCAGCATGTAGGAGGTTTTGGGGGAGAAAAATCGATCTAGCTAGTTTTTATTGGAAAAAAAATACATTTTATCCTTTTTTTTGGGCATTAAAAAAATACTAAAATTTATATTGAATTGATTTTTTGCCATTAACTGTCAAGTTAGCGTAGCTTATTCGATGAATGGGTGGTTGCGAGAAATGAAAATACCTAGGATCGAGCCCCACCTACCCTATTATTTTTTCTTTTTTTTTGAAGTTTCTTTTTTTACCGAGTAAGACTCGGTCACCCAGATATTATTATTTAAAAAAGAACAGTGAATCGATGGTCGTACGGATGTGTTGGTAGGGGTATAACTAATCTTAGCAGACTTTTTTATTGTTAATATAGGCGAGCGCTCGACTTAGCCGTGTGGTTACCTTCATTTGTTACTGAGGTGTCGTAAAAGGCGACTAAGGTAAGTCGACCCGCCGTGTGGTATCCGGCTGAGTAGAATAGACCACCCTCATTTCTTACCGAGGTGTCGTAAAAGGCGACTAAGGTAAGTTGACCCATCGTGTGGTATCCGGTTTAGTAGAATAGACCACCCTCTGTCTTACCGAGGTGTCGTAAAATACGACTAAAGTAAGTTGACGTCAGGCAGGCGGCCGGTCGTAAAAAACGTAGCCAAATCATGTGACAACATGTTTATAACATGTTGTGCCGTCCCCACTCAGAGTGGGATAAGGTCAGGAAGATGCGATGAGGCGAGCGCTTGACTGAAATCATGCCTGATGGTAAGCGATGATACAGTGTAAGGTGGACCGCGGGTGGCTATAAAATGCCTAATCAACCTGGCTTTGAAAGTACTTCTACATGTCGAACTAGAGTAGAAAATATAAGCTGCTTTTAATGTCGGTAATCGAACCGAGAACCTTTATTTAATTTCGCAGGCATCAAACACTGCGCTTCGGAGATCGTCAAAAAATATTTTCTTTATTCAATATACATTCAAAAATAAATGTTTATTACACGTAGTTCATCGAACTTTGTAAAACGTAAATAACAGTTATATCGGGTCAAAGTGATAAAAGATTTGATAAGATGAAGATGGTAACAGCCTCTTTATGTTTATAAATTTACATCTTAAAGTGCATTATTTTTAGACGCCGGATTTATTCTTGGATACTATTGCATAGATGCAGTATTAAATATTTTTAATTATACTTTTTATTCATTGACTAGACCACCCTCATGTCTTACCGAGGTGTCGTAAACGGCGACTAAGTTACGTTAACCCGCCATTTGGTATCCGAATAAGTAGAATAGACCATTACAACTTAGGTAAGTTTACGTCAGGTGGGCGATCGATCGATCGAAGAATATACTTAGCCAAATCATGTTACAACATGTTTACAACATGTTGTGCTGACCTCACTTAGAGTGTGTTAAGTGCATAAGGATGATTTTATTACAAATTTAATTACATTATAATTATTTTTTTAATATTTCTGGTCTTTCTTAGTTTCTTTCTTTTTCGGTCTCATCTGTTTTAAATAAGTGAATAAAGTAGCAGTTTTGCATGTACGATTCTCGGTTTCATAGTCGCTCAAGAATTATGCCCGGACAAACAGTTTCCGTCGAACGAAGGTCGATTAGTTTTATCATAATGTATATGTTTTTAGAAACAGCAAACACAATGTTACATTATAAAATTTTTGTAATAAAGACGTTATAAATTTAAAAATGCATATTTTTGCAAAAATTCGTTGATTTTATTTATGAAATCAGACTCACAATTTTTTTTCCTTTACTTTTATATAATATAAAAGTACTATATATAACATAAAAGTAGTTATCGTGTGTTAATTATAAGAGATTTTTGAATAACTTTCACCGTTTACTTAGCGCACGCAAGAAATGGTTTAAATTTTATCGTTTTCGCAATATTTTTATTGCTGCTTGTCTCTTATTTATGTTAACGTGATGTTATAAAGCCTTCCTCGATTAATGGACTATCTTACACTCTGAAGAATTTCACAAATCGGTCCAGTAGTTCCTGAGATTAGCGCGTTCAAACAATCAAACAAACATACAAACTCTTCAGCTTTATATATGTATAGATTTTACTGGAGATAAATTTCCGTATCGACTACTTACCCACTATACATATCTAGCCCGTATTTTAATAGGCCAGGGTCGCCCAACAATTCGATAGCGATCGTCAAGCTAATCGCTCGCGATCTTTTTGTACAAAAACAGATAAGACAACATGCTAAACCCTAATTAGGGCATTAAGGGCGTTCTATTTATTCTATACCGATTACACGTCACTTGGAAACTAATTTTATTCTATGGCACCCTCCCCACTTCAATTTTGTCTTACTTACTTACTTACACCAAAAGTGATCTATCACTTTTTATTCTTACATCTTTTCATTCCTCATTCATCATTTTTTTCGCCATATCTTTACATGTTATAAAACAAAATATCCGAGTCCGTCTATCTGTTAATAACTCAAATAACCTCAAAAACTACTAAACATGGTTTTCACCAGTAGACAAAACGACAAAAACGTTGAAACATAACGACAATTTTTAAATTTAAACTATCGTGAGTAGTATTTTTAGTTAATGTATAGAACCGGCTTTACTCACGTCTTACTCTATCGGGTTATCCCGACTAGTTTCGAACTCATCCCCGATGAGTTCCCACCGCGATAACGTCGTGTAAAGAGCTCATGAATATGTGCCCCGGATGGGTTTGAAACTAGTCGGGCTAACCCGATAGAATAAGACGTGAGTATAGCCGGTTCTATATATTAACTATAACGATAATTGTTAAAAATTTCGGATTGATTTCACTAATTGTATATGTCTTAACGAGTTAATTTATTAACCTAATTCGAGTTTAATTCAGTAATTAAGATATCATATAACCCAATTGTCTCAAATCTTTGGTACTTATAAAATGCTAACGTATGCGGTAAGTGTATGCCATATGCCATAAAACCTAGGTCCGCTGACTAATAATTTATCCTAGTTAAAACCCAAAAAAATCAAAATAAGTAAAATCCTACATAAGTAACATAGGTACACATAAAATTATTATAATTATGTTTATACTAATTATACCGTTGTGTGGTATCCGGCTGAAAAGAAAAGACCACCCTCAATTCTTACCGAGTTGTCGTAAGAGGCGAATAAGGTAATTTGACGTCAGGCAGCCTGCCGGCATAAAATAACTAGCCAAAACATGCAACAATCTGTTTAAAACATGTTGAGCCTTTTACCTCGGTAAGAAATGAGGGTGGTCAATTCTACTCAGCCGGATACCACACGGCTACATATATTTTTACCTGGCATATCAATAAACTTATCACAAACAAAAACAATTTATTTTCTACACTAGTATTAATAACAAAATACGTTCAACGTGTCTCTGCAAAAGAATGGCAGACGATAAGTCTAAAAATAAAAAACTACGTAGGTGTAAAGACAATTTATCTACGAAACGACAAAGTGTATTTATAACCGCGTACTATCGTCCTACAGATGAATTACTTACTAATTAGTTAACAAATATAACTCATCCACAATGAACGTTTTAATTAAAGGAAATCATTTAAATTGCGAAATATAAACCAGAATCCATAAAACTTCTTCAAGGAAATATTTCCGTAAACATAAAGTTATCCAAACTTATGTTTGTTATGGTTTAACGAAAAAAAAAAACAATTTTTTCGTAAATAATTTATGGAAGTAGATGTTACTTTGCAGAATTTCATAGTACAAAAGTTTGGATAGAATTGTTTTGCTATCCAAGCTTGTTTATCCACAAACGCGTATTATAATAAAATCATAACTTTGTAAAAAAAAAACAATTGAATGGAATAGGCGAATATGTACGAGAGAAAGGGCGATATAGTAATTTGCTTATAGATGGAAGGATCTTTAAGACTATTCTTATACAAAAGTAATAATAAAATTATTTAGCTATAATCTGCTTAATAAAGTTAATCAAAAATATATGTAATGCTACTCATAAATGTAGAGTGGACTATCCGTTTTCATACCTGATACATGCAGGATTCGTAAAAACGCAAGCACTACACATGTACACTATCACAAACTCTACAATCGTTTCGTCCTACAATCGAAGCATAATCAGGATATAGGTTCCACGGCAATATCGCAAGGCTTTGTGAGCTAATCGCTAAATTAATTCGTGGGAAAGGTGATTCTGATTTGTGAGAAAATGGAGCCGTCTCTATTACACATTTATTTAATAGTTACAATTCAAGTTCAGCATTAAATACAATTTCCTTAAGGAAAAAATCTTTTACAAGGTCAAGTATGCGAAATCTAAAGAAATATAATGGTGTCGAAATCAAGGAAGAAAATAATGCCGGAAGACCTATTTCGCGCTATTTACCTTATTTTTGCAAGCTTTTACATATTTTGAATTGTATTTTACCGGTTGATTGCTTGTAAACAATTTTTGACGCATTTTTTATATATTCATATAACTGCCGTTAAAGCTATGATAGCCGGGCGTTGTTACACTTACTAGGGGTTCATAGGTTCAAATCTCGTGCAGACACTCAATAAGTTTTTCTGTTAGTTGTGTCTAATATCATAGTAGTAACAACAAAATAGTTTTTGCGGAGTTACTTTGCGGAGATCCATAACACAAAAGTAATAAGATAATCTTTGGTATAATCCGCGATAAAAAAAGCTATTTTATCGCGGATCGCAAAATAATATTTTTATTAGTTTTATATAAAATTTCACAAAAATCGGTCAAGACGTTTCAAAGGAGTGTGGTAATTATATGTAATGGTAATTGTATGGTATGATACATTGTGACACGAGAATTTTATATATAAGATTTACTTAAATAGTTAAGACAGGAGTCTGTCGGGTCTGCTACTAACTCTGTAAACTTTAAAGGTGTTTCTAAAACCTCTAAAGTTTGCGCATACGTTTGCTTTCTCTATGGATACAGAGATTCTCCAATCGCGATAGTTATAGATCGGCGGAGTAGTGCGGGCGCGCCTGTGGCCCACATATCGCGTTCTATTTTTCAACGCGCGCTCTAGCGCCCTCTATAATTAGATCCGCATTGTTTATTGCTAACGACCGACTTACTAGCGCTTTTCCTGTATTCGTTCGGAACGTTAAATATCGGTAACTAAACTTTCGTAACAGTTTAATATTTTTTAAATAGCAAAATAATAACATCGAAAGTAATTTATAGAATTACTTTGCGGAGGAACATAATACAAAAGTAATGAAAATATTACTTTGCTAAAATAAAATTTTGCTAAAAATAATCCGCGATATATGAAAATATATATAATGTTAAATGTAGAGTTTACTATGCATTCTCATATCTGATACATACACAATTTGAAAAAACTCATGCACTACCCGCCACCGATAACACAAAAGTACACAATCACACATTCACCACCACAATACAAATGCTGCATGTATCAAGTGTGAGAACGAACAGAACACTACATTTAGCATTACATATATTTTGTTGTATCGCGGATTATAGCAAAATAATATTTTCATTAGTTTTGTAATTTCTTAGGTCTAATTAGGCCACATTTAAAAGGCAAAACAATATTATCTTTGTTATTACTATAATAATCGATCGATCAATAGATTGTACCAATTATAAAATCACAAGCTATTAATATAATTAATAGATACCAAATGTCTTTGTCGTTTAATTGTATGCATACATTTAAAATACCTACTACTTTTTTATTACTTTTTTTTTTTCAAATAGAAACAATTTGAAGGTCACGCGGTCGATCATCCACACGTTGGATGGTCCTAATACGACCATTATCATCTTTCTCCTTATCCCACTCTAAGTGGGGTCGGAAAAACATGTTATAAACATGTTGTCACATGATTTGGCTATGTATTTTACGATCGGCCGCCTGCCTCTGCACTTACCTTAGTAGCCTATTACGACACCTCGGTAAGAAATGAGGGTGGTCTATTCTACTCAACTTAATATCACACGACGGGCTAACTTACCTTAGTCGCCTTTTACATCTCGGTAAAAAATTAGTATGATCTATTCAACTCAGTCGGAGGCCTGCTAATACGACTATAACTCTGCGGTCTAATATACTAGAAACGCTGAAGACCGCGACAGATGGAGACGCTTTGCAAGAGCTACAATAACGGTCACAAAGCATCATCAGCCACGGCCACTGAACAAGAATGAACGACTGAGGAAATCTACTTATTCGAGACAATATTATATTTCGGGAAAGTTCTAATGGCTAAGCCATTAGATTGAGTAATTGTAAAATCCCTAGTGAATACGTGGATACGTAGCTCCTACTAGCTCGCTACTTTGGAGTACGCTGGTAGATCAAAGTTGTAATCCTTCTTAACCAGGATTAAAGCCTTTGTGATGTGGTATCTCTATACCACGATGTCTCTACATCGCATTTTACCTGTGCTCTATTTCTATTATACTCTATGAAGAAGTATAATATTATAACAATTTATTATACAACTAACTTAAGTTTCAGCGAGGTGTAAGAGATGAACTTTATTATTTTTTATATTAGCAGTGTGGTATTGAGCAATGACATTATAAAGTGGAGGCATGTTTTATTAAAACGGCTTCAGTTTAATATAATTATACCAAGAACGCACCTACAATGAAACATTTAAATTAATGCATATATCACACGCTCTGTTTGGCTCACGAACTAGCGGACATATGTTATGCCTAAAAACCTTCGCTAACCTCATTACAACATGTTCCAAAGAACGTTTTAAAATTCATACGCATCTACGTATGCGGAAGTTAGTATCTGAGGAAGTTAGTCCTCTTCATAATCAACGATTACAAATGATTATGCGTGAGCACAAACGTATAGGGGGCATACTGGGTTGTCGAGTTAATGATCGCCTACAATCCGGGAATTGTCTGTTTTCGGTGACGCATCAAATGGAATCACTGGATAATATTTATGATCGTATGTACCGTGTGATAATTCGGACGATCGTGTGGACACTGGCACGATGATCGTGCTGATTATAGACGACACACCCAACAATCATCGTCGATAGTGAAGAGCAGGCATAAGGAAATATTACGTTTCTTATATACACAACTTAATTAGGTGCCATTACCTTCGCAGCATTGCATTTATAACGGTTTTCTATTGTAGGAAATAACAAGACGATGATTCCATTCATTGTTTCCTTCAAATTACCAATCACATAGTTATCTCAAAAACTACTAAGATCGACTAAAGAATCTTCAAACTAATAGCTATAAATTCTCATTCCTGTGTAGAGTTTTACTTTTTCATTCTGATCATTCAAGTAGCTTACTTCTCGCTATATTCTTTGCTCGGGTAACTTGGTCATCGCTATTAGTATCGCTATCACTAAAGCGTGTTTTTAGTCTTCATATTACAGTTACTTATTAATCTTGCTTAAGGTAAGATAGCAGCTTCTTTACCAGTTTTGCTTACTATTCTCTCGACAGTTACTATTTCTGCTACATCCAAATTGTAAAGTCTTGTATGTTCTTAAATAGCAGTCGCTCTGCATGATATTATCAACCCAGTTGCTGTTTTTCCTCTGATATTAACAATAATTATCCCCAGAACGAAATTAACAATCCTTTTCTATTTGTTTATGGTTATTAGACTTTGAAGGTTAGGTAGCAGGCATTCCCCGTATAATCTACATTTATCAGCTATTTTTACTAAAAACTAATAATCATCTTATTAGGATTGCGAAGGTTAAATAGCAGGCGCTCCGCATACTAAGTACTTGATATATATGGGTGTGAATTACACCCTAGTTTGATATTAACTGAACATTTTCTATTATTTATAATATACAGATAGGCCTATTGGAAAGACCCATCAGAAGAGAGTAGCTTTATCTATAACTAATAATGCCCGCGGATTCCACTGCGTAGAAATCCGTGTCACAACTTTTTTCCGCGTTAATCCCAAACTCGCGGGAATTCCAAGACCAAATATAACCTATATATTGCTCCACAAGCTCCTCTATCTTCCAAGTTCTATCATAAATGGTTAAGCAGTTTCGATATGTACTTTTAACCTAACAGTCGTAATGTGCATTTAACTTAAACCTTCCACAAGAATTGCACTTTATATCTTTTAATATAATTTAGTAGACACAGTACAAAACTGATTTTGACTAAATCTATCGTATACAGACAGATAGCTTTTGGGGACGTTGTTCTGCAATATGTATATAGGAACAACATTAGTTACAATATAAACGACGCCAATCCCATCCAATGTCTTAACGTAAATAGGTCGCGATAAAATACCTGAGGCTATTTTAAGAATGAAACAACTAGCAATGTCTGTTTGGAATTTGTCCAACGTACACATTACGGATCGAGTTTGTTAATGTATGTTTGTTATCTTTATTTTATAACGTATCATGTATACGACATATCAGTACTAATAGAAACCGATAATGCGTTGTAATCTTAGACGTCGCAGACGGATTGACGTGGACTATTAGTTACTAGCAATCGCCAGCGTGGAAAGATTATAACCGTACGTGTTTTGATAACCATAAAAATGGATAACGTGGGTTAACCTTAAAAGCTATCGCGGACTTTTATTTAGATCTTTTAGAGGAGAACAATTTTGACATGATTTTTGAATAACTTTCACCGTTAACTTAGCGTACGCTACGCAAGCCTGAAATTTTTATTTTTCGATGCGTTTTCGCAATATTTTTTATTGCTGCTCCTTACCTATTCAACTTAGCGTGTGTAGTATATAGCCTTTATCGATAAATGGATCTCTTTTTTTTTACACTCAAAGAATTTTTCAAATCAGTCCTGTAGTTTTTGAGATTATCGCGTTCAAAGAATCAATCAAACAAACAAACTCTTTAGCTTTATATATTAGTATAGATATTTCACTTACGCAGCTTTCTGCTACAGAAGGTCATGAGTCGGTTGTATTCAATGGCTGAGACTTTTGAGCCTTTTGTTGGACTAAGTTTTTTCGTCTTCAAATATTACTAATTTGCACTACATAACTGATTAAAGAGACGTAATAATAAGTATTCATTAGCCTACTCTAAATAGATTCTATATGTCTACTTCCGCTTCCGCTGACGACTTTGATTCAAATTTCGGACATCCGCTACACATTTACTTAAAAGTAAAGCATTTAGAAGTCTTTGGAAGCGATATAATAAAATTTTGAAAGTAGAGAATATACATTAGTATCATCCGGTTGAATAGAATAGACCACCCTAATTTTTTACCGAGGTATCGTAAAAGGCGACTAAGGTAAGTCGACCCGCCGTGTGTTATCCGGCTGATTAGAATAGACCCCGCAACCGATGCATCATCAGGATTTAGACTCCACGACAAAATCGCTTTGCGATTATATGTGTTTTCTATTTTTCTTCATCGCGGATTATAGCAAAATAATTTTATTATCACTTTTATATTATGGATATCACTATCACAAACTCAATTATCGTTGACAAAAGTGATTTTGTCGCATGTGTTTTTTGCGAATCCTGCATGTATCAGGTATGAAATCGGATTGTCCACTCTACATTTAGCATTATATTTATTTTATATTTTGCTTCATCGCGGATTATAGCAAAATAATTTTATTTTTTAAGGGCATTTGATTGTGTTAACACTTCTCTGCTTCTTTCTAAATTGAGTTATTACGGGTTCACTGCAAATACAGTAAAATGGTTTGATAGTTTTTTCAAGGAGCGCTATCAACTAGTTAAAATTCCCCAAAATACTGGCAGCCAGCTAGTCTCCTCTACACTACCAGTCGCTATGGGAGTGCCACAGGGATCAGTTTTGAGTCCGTTACTGTTTGCATTATATAGTGCAGACTTAGTCAACTGTATCACACACTGCAAATATCATATATACGCGGATGACGTCCAACTATATTATTCCTTTCACCCACAAGACACAGTAGAAGCTTTGTGTAAAATAGAAGATGATCTCAGAAACATTGCGAATTGGTCCAATTCAAACTCTCTTAACCTAAATCCACAAAAAACGAAATATATGATTATGGGGTCAAAAAATTTGATAGATAAAATTGAATATCATATACCTATAATTAAAATTGGACAAACAGTCATAGAAAAGGTTTCTGAGGTACGGAATTTGGGAGTAGTTTTTACTTCCAATTTACGTTTTGAAGAGCATATCAGAACTATAGTCAAAAATTGTTTTTACAGGCTGAAAATTTTGTACAAACTAAGACCTTACATAAATGTCGATGTGAGAATCAGATTATGCGAGTCCTTAATCCTCTCAAAGCTGAACTATGCTGATACTGCATATGGCCCCTGTTTGCTACGCAGAACAGTAAAGTTAATACAGAGAATACAGAATGCGTGCGCGCGTTTCTGTTTTCCAATTCCACCTCGTTGTCATGTGAGCCCGTATATCAATAACGCGAACATGCTAAACATGGAGTCTCGCCGCAAGCTACACTTGGCTACGTTACTTTTTGGGGTAATATCTACGGGAAAACCCATTTATCTTCAATCGAAATTGAAATGGTCTCGGGAACACAGTAAATACATGAAAAGGAGTTCCACGTGCCGTCTGTCCATACCAAGACACAAAACAGCTGCTTTCCGCGGTACTTTTAAATATTCGGCCTGTAAAATTTGGAATGACTTACCGCCTCCTATTTATGAATTAAAATCAAAACAAAGTTTTAAACAAACACTGAAATTTTTTTTATTGAATAAACAAAAACAGCTATGACTTTTATTAATATAAATTTTAGACCTTATCGATTAAATGTTTTGTGTTTATGTTTGGATATATTATCTGTTTAAAATATCTTTCCAAATTTTACAGAGTCATAATGTAAAAATTCATAATTATTCTATTATTAATCTATTATATCTATTATGAATTAGCTTAGTTCTAAACTCTTTGTGTAAGTTATGTATGTATGTCTGTTATCTCTTTTGTGTTTCTCTTCTTTTTTTTCTTTTTTTTTGTATTTAATTTTGATATAACAATAGCAGTAGTAATAGGCACCAATATAACCGGGCGGGACCGTGACATCACCCTAAGGGTCTCGTCTGAAAATCAGCGCTGTAGTCTATACTGCAGCTTAATGCTGAGGCGACGACCTTTTCAGCAAAGTACAATAGACAGTTTTTAATATTGTTATGTTTGGAAACAAAAAGAAGTTAATTGTAACTAGAATAAATATATTTAAGACTGTGTATGTATTTTTTTGGCTGAATAAATCTTATTATTATTATTATTATTATTATTATTATTACTTTTGTATTATGGATCTCCGTAAAGCAACACCTAATTCTATAATTTATTTAAATGACGATATCTCCGCTTAGGTGGACACGAGGCCTTAGTATCATCATAATCAAATCGTAGCGTACCCGTTGACCTAGGATATACCTGTTTCCTCTTGTTTGAAGGCACCTAGTTTATAAGTGGCAGGAAACAAGTTGTCGCATGTCCTCAATCTGAAGATGCATTTTTGCGGCTAAACTACTTCATCATCCTCCTGCCCTTATCCCACTCTAAGTGGGGTCGGCACAACATATTACAAACATGTTGTCAAATGATTTGGCTACGTATTTTGCGACCGGCCGCTTGCCTGACGTCAACTTACCTTAGTCGTATTTTACGACTCCTCCGTAAGAAAGAGAGTGGTCTATTTTACTGAACCGGATACCACACGGTGGGTCAACTTACCTTTGTCGCCTTTTACGACACCTCGGTAAGAAATGAGGTTGGTCTATTCTACTCAGCCGGATACCACACGGCGGGTCGAATTGCCTTAGTCGCCTTTTACGACACCTCGGTAAGAAATGAGCGTGGTCTATCCTACTCAGCCGGATACCACACGACATATCGACTTACTTTAGTCGCCTTTTACGACACCACGGTAAGAAATGAGGGTGGTACTATTCTATTCAGCCGGATACCACACGGCGGGTCGAATTGCCTTAGTCGCCTTTTACGACACCTCGGTAAGAAATGAGGTTGGTCTATTCTACTCAGCCGGATACCACACGGCGGGTCGACTTACCTTAGTCGCCTTTTACGACACCTCGGTAAGAAATGAGGGTGGTACTATTCTATTCAGCGTTGCGGCTAAACTACTTAAAGCAATGAAAATAAACGCGACGAGTACCTTGGCATTTCAAGGTTGACGCAATAATTTGTATTCTCAGAAAATCATTTAAGCGCCGACCTTTGCAGTTCGCAAAAAATATATAAAAACATATTAAAAAAAGTTTATTTTCAACTTTAACCTTTTTTTACCATAGTATTTAGGTACGCCGTGTGGTATCCGGCTGAATAGAATAGTACCAACCTCATTTCTTACCGAAGTGTCGTATAAGGCGATAAAGGTAAGTTGACCCACCGTGCGGTTTCCGGTCGAGTAAAATAGACCACCCACTTTCTTACCGAGATGTCGTAAAATACTAAAATATGACTAAGGTAAGTTGACGTTAGGCAGGCGGCCAGTCGTAAAATACATAGCCAAATCATGTGGCAACATGTTCGTAACATGAGTATATGGCAATATACTCCCCAAGTCAAGAGTGCGTAATGTTACTTTACTTTACAATATATACGTAACAATTTCTATATTTAATAATACTATAAGCGATAATAGTATAAGATTACAATGGTAGCAGAGAATTAACAAAACTTCCTCTTCCTTCAATATCGTCTCAAAGATCGCGCACCTCAAAGCACGCTCGTTCGCCGTGAGTCGATTGCGACACGCAAGACTTGTTTTCCTTCTACAGTTTGTGTGTCAGTGGGTCAATAGCTGGTTACTTGAGAATAATTTTGAGCAATACCAAAACCGGTTTGTGAATTACATTACCTAAGCCTAACACGAATTAAATGAAAATGCGTTGTTAGCTCGATCTTATCAAGGTTTCATTAGACTCTTTTCACGTATTATACAACTGTGAACCCCAATTACTTTAAAAAAATATAATTGCTATCATTTATATGATATCTGGCCATCATTAAAATAACAGACCGTTCTACTACTAAAATGACTTGGTTAAATTAAAATATTTTACTATATGATTGAATTAAAAGTCTAGTATTATTGCTGAATGAGATGAAAATAGTACAGTGTAAAAGGGGAAAACCCGATGCTTCATTAGGTATTAGTAAAATTATTGATACGAGTAACAAGTAAAGTTAAAAAAGCTTTTTAAAAAATTTCAGGTCTCTAATATTAACCGTAGCGGGATTCCCTCGTTTGGAGCCATTAAAATTAAAGTAATGTTTAAGTCCGAACAAAGAAAAAATCTAGTTAAATATTCTTCTGCAACACAGGTAATGACAAGAAACCCCTAAGGAATATTATTTAAAAAATTATGTTCTACGTAGGACACTTCTTTGGTCTTAGATAGAAATAAAACAGAAGAAACAAGACAAGACAGCAAGAATTTGAGCTAAAAGACAAGAGGATATGCGAAGCATAGTCGCCGGAACCTTTAGATCATGATGATCACACCTTACGAGATGCATAGCTAGAATGAGAGAGGTCATCTAGCTACAAAACTCATCATTTTCCTATCCTTATCCCACTCTAAGTGTGGTCGGCACATTATGTCTTTATCGTCCATTCTCCTAGAATTCCATTCAACTAGAGTTGACGAATGATAGACATCCGTCAACTCTAGTCCAACTCCATCCCCAAAGTAAGCAAATTCACAATACTAATTATGAATATTATGCCCAAAAATATGTATTATAATCAAATATAGCATAATAATAGTATTTTAAACTATAAAAAACTACAATACCGTAACACATAATATATTCTAAATTCCAGCTAATGCATAAAACATGACTATTGTTATTTCCGGAGTTCAACCTACGGAACGATTACGTAAATCGATATGAAAATCGCTCAGATGGCAGATAGTGACTCGATAGTGATCGCAGTTGTACAAAACGAGTCGCAAAACCGTAGTGGGTCACCAGGCCAATGTCGAACACTCCCCGACGTGAACCGCTCGCTCTAAATACGTTATTACCATTGTACGGTCTATTATTCCTTGAAATTTCATACAAATGTATGTTTTATCTGATATTCTGTTCGAAATTTGAATTAAATAACAGATAAATGTTTAAATCATGCGCTGTATTTTTATACTTGCGTAGAGGAGCCAGGGAAATGAGACTATCGGGAAAAAAGTGACAGCAAATCTGTCTCTTTTTTATGTTTTACTAGCTGTCCGGCCACGCGTAGATGTGGCTTAGTCTGGTTTCGAATCCCCTCTAAACAGAAGCCAAAAGTAAAAATAAATGCTTCAACTTTGCTGGATCATCCGCTGGGACATTCTAAAGATATCTGAAAACTGCATTAAAATCGGTCCAGCCGTTTTGGAGTGTATAAAAGATAAATAGACAAACATTCATTTTTATATATAAGAAGATTAGACGAAGATCTTCCCTCTTATTATCCGTTGGACTTTCACACTCACAGGCCTGCCCATGGCCTCCCTACTCTATGTATAATAAACTCTATGGTACTTAAAGATATTTCTACGGAACTTAATATTTAGTATCTGTGCCGATACCTAATGTTGGCATTCGACCCATCATAGAGATATATAAACCTTGAAAGCGTCTCTACTATAAATATAGTAATCAGAGTCCTAACACTGCATCAGCGGTGTAAGTTGAAATAGAAATAATATCTTATAAGAAATTGTATGAAATATACAAGTTCTTATATCTTAGATTAGGCGTCTCATCATTTGTTGGAAACTTATACTCAGAGGCCTGCCCAATGGGTCCCCTACACCATAAACAATAACTCTATGTTAATTTTACTAACATGATAAGTAATTAAATTATTTGCCCTATCTAAGTTTTTTTAATCTACTCAATCGCGTTAGTTTAACGCTAATTTGTATGACGCTGCAACAGCGCCATCTAGTAGCTTAAAAAGCTCGCATAATTTTTTTATTGAACACAACAGAGGAGTTACGTCTGGATTTCTTAAATTATCGTAAATTCGGTACAGTTTTACTTCTGATAAATGGAAATAATAAATCATAATTATAATAAAGTGGCAAGTCTTGTAACATTTTTATGACAATAACATAATGAGAAATGATGATATAAATTTCCTTTCACTTAACCGAAAGATTTTTAGCGCTTATTTTACATCGACAGATAAATTATATGATAACAAATTTTGAAATCGACTGTCTGTATAAGCGAAAGTGTGGTGAGTCATCATTTAACAGCGAGCGCGCTGTCCATTTGATCATAACTTTCGTAATACTTAATAACTCTAATCAGCTCGTCTCATGTTATATAACCGGTATTAATCTCAGTTTTCAACTTATTATATGCATAATATGAGCAGTCGTAAAAGGCGACTAAGTAATAAATAATAATAATAAATATATGGGACACTTACAGACACGGTCGTCCGTCCCCAAAGTAAGTAACTTAATACTTGTGTTATGAGTGACAGACAACTGGTGAATATATACTTATATATTTTTTAAATACATACATAAATACAAATATACACCCAGGCTCAAAGACCAACAAATTCATTTATAGAAAATGTTGGCCCTCGGCGGGAATCGAACCCGCGACCCGCGGAACTGAAGGCAGGGTCACTACCCACTGCTCCAACGGGCCAGTCAATTCAGTAAGTTGTCCGCCGTGTGGTATCCAGCTGAGTAGAAAAGACCACCCTCATTTCTTACCGAGGTGTCGTAAAAGGCGACTAAGGTAAGTTGAGCCGGCGTGTAGTATCCGGCTTATTATAAAAGTTCACCGTTTTTCTTACCGAGGTGTCGTAAAAGACGAACAATTTAAGTTAACCCGCCGTGTGGTATCCGACTGAGTAAAATAGACCACCCTCTTTCTTACAAAGGCGACGTAAAAAGCTACTAAAGAATAAAGAAAGTCACATTTCCTATGCTTATACATGGGACATGCGACTTTATTCTTCGGATAGGACGAATTTGTCACGTCGAAAAAAGTCGCTTTGTTGATTCTTCGATAGAATTATTTGTTTAGAGTGCATCGCAACTCCCCACGAAGGTGAGTTCAAATTTAGATTATTATAAAATGTTATCTTATCAACATAATATCCAAATCGTTCCGATAACCCGTACCGTAAAATTGATGATTCATCGTAAGGATATCGTTACTCAGAACACATCCGAAATAACGTTCTTACAGATAATAAATTCCGATTCCTTTTAACTAACATCGACAGTTTGAATTCCGAATAATTTATACAATATTGCCAACTTAATAAATCCTAATTAAATTATTTTATTCAGCTTCTTTTGTTCAAGTGTTGTTATTAAATTAAAAAATTTACTACAATCAATAAATTGTACTGCCCGCTCTCTCTCTCTCTCGATCGTGTGATCGTGTATAATCGGCACGATCACCGGGCAACTGTCCACACGATCACACCTATTATCACATGATACATGATCATACATATCACCCAGCGATTATTCTTGAATCATGTCCAAAAAACCGTCAACCGTCAACCGAAAACCGTTTCTGGGTTATTGGCGATCATAGATGATGGTTGGCGAGTACAACTGAGTATGTCCTTACGATTGTGCTCAAGCCTAATCGTTTGTAATCGCCGATTCTACTTGTCTCGTTGAACAAAAATAATCAAAATACTTCTGACCGCGGTGTCGTAAATGGCGAGTAAGGTAAGTTGACGCGCTGCGTATCCGGCTGAGTAGAATAGACCACCCTCTTTCTTACTTAGGTATCGTAAAAAACGACTAAGATAAGTTAACGTCAGGCAGGCGGGCGGTTGTAAGACACGTAGCTAAATCATGTGACAAAATGTTTATAACATGTTGTGCCGACCCCACATAGAGTGGGATAAGGGGGATGACGACTTATAAAAGTTCTTACTTAAAACGTCGTTTAATTAGATAATATGGGATATACCAGTGACAATAATACTGATTACGATAATGTTCTCGTAATTACGCATATCTATTTGATAATAAATCTATCGGAAGCAAAATATGCTTTGAATATCGCAAGCGATAACACTGAGGCATTTTGTTTCGCAATCGCTATAACTGTTTATTATTAATTTATATTATGATTATAAAACTGGAAGTTTAACAACGCGGGCTGGTTAAGTTAATACTTGACTTGTCTCCTTAACGAAAGGTCTCCTGGAAGAGATCGCAACTAAGCAATAAGGCCGCCTTTTGTACGTTACAATTTGTTTTTTTTTTGGTTTTTATTGCTGTTTTCTCTTTCCAATTTATTCGTTGTGGTGTACAATAAAGTGTATAAATAAATAAATACTTGAAGTAAACCTCACCTAAGAACCAATTAATTTTGATAGCTCCTAAAGTTATTGAACCAGTAGGAGAGACATAGGTAGGATTGTGTTGTTGTGTCCATAAATAATAAGGGAAGGAAAATGGGAGACCCGTACTTAGCTTTGTCTAATCCTACTCCTACTAATATTATAAATGCAAAAGTTTGTGAGTATTGATGTAGTACTCTTTCACGGCGCATCCGCTGAACCAATATCGATGAAATTTGGCACAATTATTCCTAATACACCGGAATAACATATAGGCTATAGAAATCCTGTTAATTCTACAAAAATAGGATGACATTGAAAACCGCCATCTATTATCGACCTTTCACACGACGACAGTCCACGCGAACGAAGTCGCGGGTAAAAGCTACACATCAAAAAGAGAGACAGAGGTGTACTCATTTTTTTTTCGATGGTCACTTTTTAGGCAGGCTCATCTCGGACGGTACGCACTGTCCTGTGGTTTATGTGGAAAGTTCACCTCCGTAGAGACTTCCCCTTACTTTCTACTTACTCCAATCCGTTCTTCGAAAAAGCTTAATGAAATCTTTACCCAGTTACAATAGACTTCGGCAAGTCGATCTAACTGTACGTAAACTATTCAGATTTCTACTCGCCGAAAATCGAGAGTGTGTCTTATATTAAATTGACGATAAATTTAGGATCACAAACCCAAAACAAGGTACACAAATACAGCATCTTCACCGGATTCATCCTTTACGTTTTTCTGTGATTGTAGAGCTTCTACGATCTCCACATTTTGCACATTCGACGATACTTCAGCGTCAAACCCGTCCGGTGAAATTGTAAAAGACATAAGCTCATATTATTTCGAAAAAAGTTTTAGAAGAACTTATTCAGATACTTTATAATCATGTATAATGGTGCTCTACGTTAAAAATATGGTTGTGTTCAAATGGTAGTGGCGATTGCAAGAACAAATATGGCTGATTCGCGATTGTTTTATAAGAGCAAAAAATTCATTTAACGTTAGAAGAAAATCAAAGCCAACTAACGGCAAAGCGGCAGTAAACACGTAATGAATTGTACGATTCAACGAGCGAGCGGAGCAAAACTCAGCGGGACAATAGGGTTGCCAATACAAAGAAAAAATATTATTTATTTTAACCTACACAGCTGAGATAAACCTAATTTTACTTTTTTTCTCTTTTCTAAGAATATGTATGTACAATAAAGACATAAGTAAATAAAATTTCTATTTTTCTTAATCACATTACATTTTGTACGTATGTACGATTTTTAATATGTTGGTTATTGGTTTGATATTACAAATATATGTAATATAATATTCAAAGTTTATGTTAAGTGAGATGTTTACTTAGATTAAGTAGTTTAAAAGTATTTGTATATTCATAGTTGAGGTCTTAACTAATAGGTAAACATATTTAATATTCATGAATAACTTAATGTATGTATTGTAATGTAACGTAATGTATATATTGTATTTTGTGTTATAAATATCGGAATATATTATTACTATCCTATACATGTGATTTTGCCTGCATGGACTTCAGTACTGCTAGACAACTATCTCCTTACTTAAACGACTATAAAACATACACACACTGCCGCTTATCATTATGTTCGTATTGTTGGATTATATAATACATCTTTATCTTGTATTTCTAGAACTCACCATCATATACAACTTTTGTTAAGGTTGGCATAGATAATTAAGGCTTTATTAAAATCTCGTGGACTTCGCCTTGACTTCGAATTCCTAAGTAGGAGGCAACCCTAGCGGAGTTGCGACGCGGAAGTAGCGCAATTGGTGAAAGTGTGGTGAAAGCGCGCGTCGCAACATTTACCTAATCGCGGCACTCTGCACGCTTGAGGCCGCGTTACATCAGAGCACATTTGTGAAAGTCAATGTTATGTCGATGCAGGCCACGGCAGAATTGAGGCTTCACGTGTTACGAGCCGAATAACGTTGAGCCCTGAAGTAATAGACCCCTCTTCTAAAGGTACAACGAAGAAGAATAAACATTTACTCAGCCTACCCATGCCTTCTTTGCCACACACAATAGGAGTCACGTGTTAACGATGGATTCGAAATTTGAATTAGGATCAAGTAAATTGAGCTACTACCCGCAACGGAAGTAAAACGTTATGCTTTATCTTTCTGTGATTTCTCCCACCACGTTTAAACATTACGAATCCATTCCTCATTGTTTAAGGTGCCCATGATTTTCTAGGTTGGCTATAAATAATTAATTTGATATATAAATAAGGCAATTGATCTGAGAATCATTAAAAGCTATTTAACTTACGAAATTCACAGTCTTTCGTACCTTTAATATAATCTATTACATTGTAATTTAATTTAGAGATTAGCTACATATCATAATTTACGATTTAGTTTATATCCCAGGCAACACAAGATAAAAAAAATTCGCTGTTCCTTGAACAAATTTGGCGCCATTGCAGAATAGTTTATGTCAGACTACAATTTTCTTTAACCGGTAATAATAATCAGACTGGCTGTTAAACATTTCAAAACAAACACGTTGAATATAAATAAACAAACATAGTTTACGAAATGCGTTAGAGAAAGTGGTGGGGCGTTATCTTCAAGCTTATGCGACTATGATAGCGGGTATCTAAGTAGGTCACGGAAGACCTACATCATACTGCAAATCAACTAGCACCCATTTGAATTATGTGTTTACTTAGTTTACTCCCATTTTAGAATTTATAACTTATTTATCGCGGGCGAGGTTCCGGTTCAGATAAATTAACAATACGCATTTTCCCACCTCGTCCCGTCCATACTATTCGTAAACATGGCTGCCTATTCCTAATTTGACTGGGAATAAATTAAACAGTCAAAAAACTAGGAGCACAATTTTTCTTATAATTTTTGATCAATGCATCATTTCGAACTTTTAGTAATGTTTATTTAACCTCGGTTAATTGCCTCTTCAGTTGACAAGAAGGCTGGCTCCTTTTTCGCACAATCATCTTAACGATTCAACGCGGAAACGCTGCCAGCATTCTTGGGACCATTCGACGTGGGCATGATTTGTATAGTCCTAGCGTGTAAGTTATTTTATATAGATATAACTTGTACATTTTTGTTGTAAATGAAAAAACGATAGTAATGTTTATTTAACCGAGGCTATACACGAATATACTGCAAATTATTGTATCAGGTGAGCCCGATTAAAGCCCACCCAGAGCCCTTAATCATGAGTTTTTGTACGGTGTTATCGTGGCAGTAACTGTATTAAAAATGTAGGTTTAAAATGTTTTATTGAGATATGCATTTCATTGCTTAACATATACCTTTTTGGTCAACAATTCGTTCGTTCTCCTGCCCTTATACCACTCTAAGTAGGGTCGGCACAAAATATTTACATTATATTCTCTTCTATTAATTAACTCCGGCACTACTTTTATATGCATGTCATATTTCACACAATCTATCTTTTTTTTGAAATTATTGTCTGTATCCGTGAGCATAAGGGTTAAGTACCTAATTTTTACGAAGAGTTCGCGGATTCCCGTTCCGGACAGCCAAAATTTTCAACAAGATAATGTTCTCAGTTAATAGAAAAGGGGAAATGTCTAGATAATGTGACATCCGTACTAATATTATTAATAGTTAAGTCTATCTGTCTGTTACGCTTTTGCTATTACGACCAATATTAATGGAAAATTGGTAAAATTAAAGGTTGTATGTATTGTATGTATAAGGTAACATACGGTAATGGGCTCTTAACAGACAGACAGGCAGACTTTCGCATTTAAAATATTAGTATGTATATACATACCAAGAATTTTTGTCGGTACATTATTAATACATAATATCTTAAACATAGAATCAAACATTTTTGTAGATCAACCCCTTATATCTTTCCTATCTTTTTTTATTTCTAAGACGCTATTACAGTACAATAAACATTAGAACGTGAAATCCTTGACCTAAAATGAAAATAGATTATACTTATCGCGTGACCCACTGCGTTAAGTGGTTCATTTCTAATTATTATTATATCTATATGTAACTAGCGGCCTGCCCCTGCTTCGCACGGGTATAAAATATGTATCCCATGTCAGCCAGTGTAAAAAAAATGATTAAAATTGATCCAGTAGTTTTGATATGGCGCTGTATTTAAAAAATGATTTTCCCTATTTTCCCGCTTTTCTATTGAAATTTTTCCTAGATTTTCGTTGCTATAAACCTCACGGAGCCCGAGACCTTTCCAACGAATGCAAAACCGTGGAAATCGGTTCGTGCGTTCTGGAGTTATATCGTCAGGAAGGAAAACCCGACTTATTTTTATATAGTAGATAATAAATTATTATGAAGCTAAAACTTTGTACCGCAAAAATAACGCACCGCGAGACGTTCTAATTAAATTTCAAAAAGAAAAGAAGAGCAGGAAAAGAATTTTTTGGCACAATTCTCCTGCCCTTATCACGTATCTAAGTAACCCTACTTAAGTAACTCTAAATAAACCCTGGTCCAACATGTTTCTTTTATCCTCACCTATTGTAGTGTATGCGGGTTGAGATGTGTAACTTACCTTGTATATATAATACAAGACACATATTATATGTAATACCTATATTAACATACACTAACTCACACTAATACTGATGTGAAAAAAAACATACACGGTCTCATGATGCACCACGTTAGTAACACGAGAGCCCTTGGTGAGAGTAGACGTGAAGTGATATGTTACTCGTTAGTGCGTGTTTGAGCTTGTGCTATATCCATACAACATTAGTTTATATACACCACACCTATCATTCGACAACTCTGGCGCTTTTCCTTTTATATGTGTGTCATACTTCACACGAATCAACCCTCTCCTTTTAGATCTCCCTATAGTCAAATATCATTTCACATTCATATTTAACAGTCGTTTGGTCACACGATTTTCATCCAACCTTATATTTCCATACCATCCTAATGTTGCACTTCTCGTCTTTTCTAATAGACGCAATTTTCAGAAAAAGAATTTCTTTGTAAGTCTTATATATACCACAAAATATATTATAACACAAAAAATGTGATACACTTGGGGACAAATTCATTCATTCTCCTGTCATTATCCCGTTCTAAGGGGGGTCGGCACAACATGTTATAAACATGTCAAATGATTTGGCTTCGTATTTTACGGCCGACCGCCTGCCTGACGTCAACTTACCTTTGTCGTATTTAACGACACTTCGGTAAGAAAGAGTGTGGTCTATTCTACTCAACCGGATACCACACGGAATTATTGTTTTAAAATTAATAACTCGAAAGACAGATACACCGTAGTGCCCGAAATTTACTCTAAACATCTGTCACTATTTGCTATTTGTTAAAAAACCGTTATTATGCTAATTTCGTATAACATGACTCAGTCGTGGAATTACCGTAGTAATGGTGAGAAATTACTAAGCGTAGGTTTTTTTGGCTATCAATAAATAACCAATGATATCAGACATTCACACTTAAATACGATTCTGTAACCATAAGAGTATTTTTAACATTAGTGAACTCTACCACCTCTAGACTCTATTGATTGATGGTCGTTATATAAAAAACACATTCACATGCGAAAGTATACTTGGCTGATGATGATATAGAGATATGAGTAGTAAATTTAAATAAAATATTCTATTCAATATTGGTAAAATTTGGCACAATTAAAGCTTTATATAGGAAATAAAATGCAAAAAATTACGAATATTATTATTATTGTTAGAAAGATGGCACAAAGCTATTAAAGCGCGTTTTTTAAACTATATTTGCTTCCCATTTTTTAAGAGATGTTGATGAAGTGTCTGTTAAATCTCTAAAAAAATAGAGCACCCTGTTTCTTGAGGTGGATACGAGGTTTCGTAAAATACGACTAAAGTATGTTGACGTCAGGACATTGAAAATTTGTTTGTATGTTTGTAAAGTTTTCACACAAAAACTACTGGACCGATTTCAAAAATTCTTTCACCATTGGAAAGCTGCATCATTACTGACAGGCAATATTATATTTTCAAAAAAATAGAGATCCGTTATAAAAATGTAAGGTGTAAAAAAAAAATTACGCGCGTGACACCGCGGTGATATTACTAGTAAACAATATACCTAATAGTTCCTGCATCCAATCTTTCACATAGCATCATCTTCCTGCCCTTATCCCACTCTAAGTGGGGTCGGCACAACATGTTATAAACATGCTGTCACATGATTCGGCTTCGTTTTTACGACCGGCCGCCTGCCTGACGTCAACTTACCTTAGTCGTATTTTACGACACCTCGGTAAGAAAGAGGGTGGTCTATGCTACTAAAGCGGATACCACACGGTGGGCCAACTTACCTTAGTCGCTTTTTACGACACCTCGGTAAGAAATGAGGGTTGTACTATTCTATTCAGCCGGATACCAGACTGCGTCCAATCTTTAACATAACAAAGTCAGAATTAAATACCAAGTGATGTACAAGACGAAAATCGATATGCATGAAAGCGCTATTAACAGTTACAACCGTAACGTTACCGGACGAGTAACGTTAAAACGGAACATTTATTGTTTAAAGAATTTTATTTCAACGGTTGATTCTTAAGTAGATTTAACGAGCGGCTTCCTCGTCGGTGCCGGTGTCGTGCAGTAGGAAACAGGCCGCTAACGCCTTGACCCACTTATACCGTACCTTATACCTCTCTATATAGAAATTAATAGCTATGCCATCGACGTTGCCCGCGTGCAAATCGGTATGTCACAAAATGTATCCCGAATTGAAATTTTGAACATAAAAGAAGTTACATATTTTGATTTAATTTTTTAAATTTAAACTATCGTGAGTAGTATTCGTAGTTAATGTATAGAAACCGGCTATACTCACATTTATATTTCGGGTTAGCCCGACTAGTTTCCAACCCATCCGGGGCATTTATTCAAGAGTACTTTACACGGCGTTACAGTTCCCGCCGCGATGTATAGCAGGTTTCTATACATTAACTATTTTGACTTAATCATAAAAGATAGAGACATGCTATCGCGGACTTTTTTGTAGATCTGCAATTCTTTAGTACATTAGTGTATCTCTGCTGGTTTACGCGGCACACGCGAGTATAGGTCCCAGCAGAGTTGTTTTACAACCGTGCGTACTCTAAAATACAATTTAAATAAAACGGCAACATACTAAAAACTAAACATTCCGAAAGAATTTCACTATCTTTTAGTAAAAACCGTTCAAAAATCTGTTAACTAGATTTTAAGAAAATTGATCACATACAGACAGACAGCTTTTGGGGTCTTTGTTTTATAATAAGTATAGATATAGCTCTTACAACATCATTATGAAGTTGCAGTCTATCAGCCTTTACAGGAAAGTTAATGGAAACTAAAAATAATGGCTTTGCGTAATTCTATTTCCGATACATACGTATAGGTATTTTTAATCTAACAAGAGAGATCTCTATCAAAGGGATAAGTTGATCCTTGTTTACTGTTTTATTTATAATATTTTAACGTTTTTTATGGTACATAAATAAAAAGAAATTAATAAATAAACTAAATAATCTCCGTTTATTGTTAAAGTGTAATACAGGTACATAGTAAAAAAAGTAAAGTAGCGGCCTATTACTCTCCCACTGCAAGGAATAGGCCTCTTCTCTCCGTTTTTGGAGAGAAGGATTGGAGCTAAGACCTACCACGCTGCTCCAATGCGTATTGGTAGGTTACACATATCTCCAGAATTCTCTAGAGATATGCAGGTTTCCTCACGATGTTTTCCTTCACCGAAAAGCGTGTGATAAATTGAAATTATCAATTAGACACAAGTTTTAACAGAAAAACTCATTGGTGTCTCCCCGGGTTCGAATCCGTGACCTCTTCAAAAGAGTCGCAAGGTGTTACGGCTGGGCTATCACACCTTGTGGTAAATAGTAACACAATAATATATGAACATATGTCAACAGAGTTCTAAATTTAGTGAACTCGCCCACGAGGTCGTTTAGCGCGTCAGTTCCTGATTTCCTGAAGATGGCACCCGTATATTTGCGATATCATTTGCCGTTTAACCTCGCTCGACTATTACAGCAATTAATACTGAATAGATGCATAATATTAAATTGTATAGTCGGAGGTCGACTGTTAGTCTATCGTGAGAATGTATAGGATGATATGTACACCTGCGCAATCGCGTCTCGATTGAATTCTAAAATTTATTACCTCCGGAGAGAGAGGTTTTGACGGCTACCTGGACTTAAACGAATATGGGATTCCAAAAAATATATATACAAACGCGAACTTCTGGTGTTTCTATGTGTATAAATTATCGTAAATTGCATTCAAAACATTTCATTAAAAAATAATACAAAATATATACATTTGGATTTTCGGCTATAGTTTTAGACTGGCTAGGGTATATGTATAGTGTTTTAATTATTAGTGGCATATGTTCATATTTTCGAAAACACAAAAAAAATAAAATGTCTATCAGATCTTTTCTATAACTTTAAATTCCAAGAGACGATATTAAAGTTAAAAACAGGTACATTTTAGGTTTACAAAGTCTTGTTTCGCATATCATAAAATTTTATTTAAGTATACTATTGAAAAATCATTTATTCTTACATATTATAAAACAATGTCCCCCCGACGCATCTGTCAGTCTGTTCGAAACACTCGAAAGACAACCAAATCAAAATCCACCTACAATATATATATTTATACTTTAAGGATATGTTACTACATACATCACATGGCCGGATCTCTTAAGTATTTGTATGAAAGTGAATAACACAACTAAAAATAATTTATATAATTTATATCTTGTATTGTGCAATAAAGAATACAAGACAAAGAACTTGTAAAAATTAAGTGTTACAGACAACAGTAAACAGCGATAGCCTCTCATGATATCCAAGATTTTTGATAAAGAAAAAATACCAAAAACGTACGGTCACAATAAAAACTGATAATTTAGTATTGGTATTGCGATATTAAATAACCACTCAGACTTTATTGATATGAAAATAATCACATTCGAGTTTACACATCAGTTTTGAACAACGGCCGGACTTCGACAGATATAAAAATTAATTTATTGACTTTGTTAAAAAACTACAAATACATTTAAAGAAAGTAATCGTTATATATTTAGGTACTTACATTTATCATTGAACGGTCTAGAATCCAAATTGGTACAATCCATTAACTAATGACACAAATCACTTATTTGCAGTCCACAAAATCAAGTGTAATTAGCGATCACTTCACTTATGTACAAAATATCACTCACTTTGATTCAAAAATGCGCAGCACTAGCATAAAGTTCCTTACGATTAACACGTTCTCAATAAGAGTATAAATATGATTACATAAAACTAAACGCCGTATCTGGGTTCACACCCAGAAGTAGGTACCTGCAACAAGACAAAGCAGTTATAAATTTTTGTTAAGTTAAAAACAACTAAAGATACTATTAAACTTTATTAAAATAAAATTGGCGATTGCGACTACTCACTAGGTTTGCTTTAATTAAAATGAACACAAAAAATATTAACTAGGACGTAAATAATTTAGACTTTGCGCAGTTCGAGCGCGTACTACCAGCTCGCTGACTAAACGTTGACTGGCTGACGCAAAGGGGGAAACCGGCGGGAGGGGGGGAACAGACGGAGGACAAATCGAGGGGGGGAGACTGTCTGGTCGACTGGTTGGTCGACCTATTGGCACGACACACACACAAAAGCGCTGTCAGTAAAGTTTCTAGGCTGATTTGTTTCACGCCTACAAGAGCGCCTCTCGGAACAAATATAATATGAAACGAATAACCTCCAGTTTTTTACTACTTGATCCACAGTTACCTAGAGAAAATAAGTTGACTAATCGGTAGACAAATCCCCGGAATCGTTGCAACGTAGCAGGCAAGTATCGGCAACCTTCGGGAGTTCTCATGGCCACGCGTTCGAGCGTAAAGGTCATCTTACTCTGTTGCTAACAAATAACAATGCTCGCGGATTGCGCTATATCTGTGTCTTCGACTAACAAACCAGAACGACTCACTCTAAGTATAACTCTGAATACACGATTCCCACATAGTGATAAAGTATGTTGTTGATAACGACAGTTATCCGAAAGCAAGTGAAGGAAACGCTGTGGCAAGATAACCCAAACTGATAAGCTCAGTACGTAAGCAAACAAAAGACGTTGAAGGGCGCGCAAAAATTTATCAGCTTCAAAATATAACGTAATTCGACATCGAAACAGTTTCACTTCCTGTTAATGATGACAGTCGTATAAATTTTAGCAGTCTTGCAATTATTTATCAATATTGTCGCACGCTAAATGCCATGTCTGTCGCTCTTCTCATATTGATGTTCGTAATCAGCGGGAATTTCGATCTGTTAAAGAATAATTGTTAAGGAAAATAAACAAATATAAAATCTAAATTAGTTTAAATTATCAGGCTCATTTTTTTAAATCAGCCGTGTTGTATCCGGCGGTAGAATAGATAACCCTCATTTCTTACCGAGATGTCGTAAAAGTCGATTAAGGTAAGTTGACCGACCGTGTGGTATCCGGTTAAGTAGAATAGACCACCCTCTTTGTTACAGAGGTGTCGTAAAATACGACTTTGGTAAATTGACCTACCGTGAGGTATCCGGCTGCGTAGAAGATCCGGAAACGAATACGTAGGCAAATCATGTGCCAACATGTGCCAACCCCACTTAGAGTGGGATAAGGGCATGAGAATGATGATGAGTTTGATAAGTCAAAATCAATTTTAAAAAAAAGTTATTCATCCCCACAATATTATAATGGAAAAACAAGAAACAATTATATAAACAAACAAAAAAACAACTTTTTTAAACAATAATCAATATCTTGTCGATTTAAACCGCTAGACGGAGATAAATAAAAATAAATGTTAAGATAATCTTCGTGGGGGTAACGCACTTGTTTGGTTCGGTACAGCTCTCCTTCTCGCACTCGGTTGTTCGGGTTTTTTTTGCTCATATATCGAGTCATCGCCTTACCAGTTCTTTATTTTTAACTAGCAATCGCCAGCGGCTCCGCCCGCGTTGCAAGATTAAAACCGCAATATAGTATTTTGACAACCATAAAAATGGTTAAAGTGGGTTAAGCCTCAAAGCAAGACATATGCTGTCGCGGACTTTTATTCAGAACTTTTAGACGGGGTCCAGTAGTACCTGAGTTTAACGCATTCAAACAATCAAACAAACAAACGAACTCTTCAGCTTTATATTAGTATTTATAGCCTTCCTCGATAAATGGACTATCATACACTCAAAGAATCTTTCAAATACGTCCAGTTGTTCCTGAGATTAGCGCCTTCAAAAATATCAAACAAACAGACAAACTCTTTATATATTAGCAGCTCAGCTTTATATATTAATAGTATACAGTTTAAACTTACATATTATCTGTAGACTCTCCTTGATACGCCAACGGCATTGCAAAACCTTAATTCACAAGGTTGCGTGCGCATTGCCGGGAAAGATAGCGTTCGAGAGGCCAGTCACGTTTCGATGAGCGATTTTTCTATTAATTTTAAATACCGTTATATTTGTAATACTCGTCTGTATTGAAACATGTGACCACCGCTGGCGGGCGTCGGTCTGAGACTGAGACCTGTTCAAGAGAAAGTGACCAAACGATTACTTTCCAGCGGCCGTCCAGTTTTAGACGGTGGTGTGCGCCGCGCTCCGGAGCGGAAGCTACCGTTACCCTGTTTTTGCGTAACGAGGCCGAGCGTAGTTTACATCTTCGACGGTGACACTTGACTGTATCGTTATGTAAACGAATTTTACGTATTCGTAATACTAATTAATATCAATTTAATGCGCATTATACGACTGTGACCACTAATATGTGTTTAGCTTTGTCCAACTATACCATATCAACGTGTTCGTACCACTTATTAATAACAAGTTAATGCGCAGTATACGACTGTGACCACTAATATGTTTTTTTTTATCCAACTATACCATATTAACGTGTTCGTACCACTTATTAATAACAAGTTAATGCGCAGTATACCAATGTGACCACTAAAATGTGTTTTACTTTTCCCAACTATACCATATCAACGTGTTCGTACCACTTATTAATAACAAGTTAATGCGCAGTGTAAGACAACGACCACTAATATGTGTTTTGCTTTGTCCAAATATACCATATCAACGTGTTCGTACCACTTATTAATAACAAGTTAATGCACAGTATACAACTCTGACCACTAATATGTGTTTTGCTTTGTCCAATTATACCATATCAACGTGTTCGTACCACTTATTAATAACAAGTTAATGCGCAGTATACGACTGTGACCACTAAAATGTGTTTTGCTTTTCCCAACTATACCATATCAACGTGTTCGTACCGCTTATTAATAACAAGGTAATGAGCAGTGTAAAACTCTGACCACTAATATGTGTTTGCTTTGTCCAACTATACCATATCAACGTGTTCGTACCACTTATTAATAACAAGTTAATGCGCAGTATACGACTGTGACCACTAATATGTGTTTTGCTTTGTCCAACTATACCATATCAACGTATTCGTACCACTTATTAATAACAAGTTAATGCGCAGTATACGACTGTGACCACTAATATGTGTTTTGCTTTGTCCAAATATACTATATCAACGTGTTCGTACCACTTATTAATAACAAGTTAATGAGCAGTGTAAGACTCTGACCACTAATATGTGTTTGCTTTGTCCAACTATACCATATCAACGTATTCGTACCTCTTATTAATAACAAGTTAATGGGCAGTATACGACTGTGACCACTAATATGTGTTTTGCTTTGTCCAACTATGTCTATAATCATAATAATTACAGAGAGTTTTACTCTAAGTTACACTCTAAGAGGCCTTGGCACAACTTGTTATAAACATGTTGTCACAAGATTTGGCTACGTATTTTACGACCCTTTGGTAAGAAAGAGGGTAGTCTATTCTATTTAACCGGATACAACACGGTGGTTCAACATACCTCAGTCGCCTTTTACGACATCTCGGTAAGTAAGATGGTGGTCTATTCTACTCAACTGGATAGCACACGGTGGGTAAACTTACCTTAGTTGCCTTTTACGAAACCTCGGTAAGATATGAAGGTGGTCTATTCTATTCAGCCGGCAAATATATTAAATTAAATATACAATATAATAAACTATATTACACCAATAAAGAAATTTTAGATATCTTTTAAATGAGTCTCGAAAGTAAAAACATTATTTATCATTATTATTTATGAGTCATTAATTGATAGAGGTTACACATGATTATTTTTAATGGTGTATTTGTTCCATTTTATTTTGAGTAAACACTATGATGGAATATCACAAGCGATAGTAATTATAAAAGCGAGTTTATCAAAGTGATTTAATAAATAGAGCGACTCAGTGTACTTTATAACATGTTGTGGAAATACTATAATTGCGTATTATAAAACAAATTCCCCTGCCGCTTTTGATTATCTGTTTATATTATGCTTAAAAACTATTAAAGAGAAAAGATTAAGGTTTAAAATTTAAAATTGTCAGTTGAAGCCATACCTGACTCTATTAAGATATGACGTTATTATTCACATAAAAAGAGAGACAGATAAATCAACCTCATTTGCTCTCTCTATTGAAATACGGCGCATTTAAGTCTATCTTACCTTATATTCTATTCTTAAGCTGTGGTAGTCCAGCGGTAACACCATGCGCCTCTTTCTAGGAGGTCTAGGGCTCAAACCCCGGTCAGGCACCAATGAGTTTTCTAGTATAAAACTTATGTGTCTTAATTGCAATTTATCACGAAGGAAAACATCGTGAGGAAACCCTGCATATCTCTTGAGAATCTGGGGATATGTGAAACCTACCAACCCGCATTGGAGCAGCGTGAATGAATGAATGAATGAATGAACACTTTTATTGAACACCACATTAAAAACAGTAAAAACTAAAAATAATAATAATAAATACATATTGAAAAGTAGTGCTACAATCTGGCGGACTTATCGCTAAATAGCGATTTCTTCCAGCCAACCAGGTTGATGAAAGGACAAAGCTACAGATATATAGTAGGTGGTGTGTATATACAAAGAATAAAGAATATTAATTAAGATATACATACGAATACATACATAAACATAAATATATACATAGATACATACAATATACTAATACATATATAAATATAATTTATTTACAGTACATAATATATAAAAATCGTCACGCATCACAGTAACCCAGCAAGAGACAAGAAATGCTGTTTAACCCGCTTTTTAAACAAAAATAAGCTTTCCGATTGCCTTATAGGCAATGGCAAAGAGTTCCAAAGCTTAATAGTCTGAACTGCAAAAGACTTATCGTAGAACTTGCTTCTGTGCGCAGGCATCTTTAAAGTGAGCATGGTTGTTTGGCGAACGGGTCTACGATAATAGGATACCAAAAATTTAAAAGAACTCTTTAAATAGTACGGAGTTGTGGGGTTAAATAACACACAGTACAGAAGAGAAAGACAATGTAAATTCCGGCGAAAACGGATTGGCAACCACTTGAGACGATTACGAAATTCGGAAATATGATCATATTTACGTAAATTAAATATGAATCTAATGCTAATGTTTTGGAGCCTCTCAAGTTTATTTAATTGGTCTTGGGTTAAATTTATATAGCTCGTGTCAGCATAATCAAGAATAGGAAGAAGCAAAGTTTGTGCGAGCATAATTTTGGTAGGAATAGGAAGAAGATAGCGTAATCGTCGTAAAGAACTCAAAGCAGCGAATGATCTCCTACTCACTTCTTTCAAGTGATGCGACCAACTCAAAGTATTGTCCATATAAATACCTAAGTTCTTAACTACATCGCTGTAGGGTATCGTGACTCCATTAAATTTAACCGACGGAAGACAGGTCCAATCAACTTTAGAAATCTGGCCAGGACTACCGATGATAATAGCCTGAGATTTCAGGGGATTTACATCAAGACCATAGGACTGGCTCCATTGAGATATTTTATCCAGATCATGATTTATTTTAAAGATAGCTGTGGTAAGAGTATCAACCGTGGACTGCGCATAAATTTGAACGTCGTCTGCATACATAGATAGAGAGAAGATATGTTATGAGTTATTGAGTTTATGAAAATGGAAAAAAGTAAGGGTGATAGCACGCCGCCTTGGGGCACTCCAGACGTAACATCGCACCAGGCTGAAAAACTGTCTTCCACCCGGATGCGCTGCCGTCGGCCTATGAGATAGCTTCGAAACCAGTCAATCACTGATGGAGATATGTGAAGAGAACGTAACAGACTTAACAGCACATCAAAGTCAACTGTATTAAACGCATTGCTAAAATCCAGCAACGTCAATACAGTAAGTTGCTTGCTGTCCATACCCCATCGAATGTCGTCAGTAACTTTGATAAGAGCAGTAGCCGTACTATGTCCAGGCCGGAAGCCTGATTGATGGGCATTAAGTATTTTATGATTGTTTAAGAATACATTTAATTGTTGATGAACCATCTTTTCAAGGACTTTGGATAAGAAGGGTAGAATGGAAATTGGACGAAAATCGGATGAGTCTACAGGATTATTTTTTTTAGGTAAAGGAACAATTTGAGCGGACTTCCATGTTTCAGGAAACGTAGAAGAGGATATGGATGCATTTAAAATATGGGTCAACACAGGAGCAACAATATCAAGGATCGGGATGATCATATTACGACTAATGCTATCAGCACCGACGGCATTCGAGGAAATAGCCAGAATGTTCTTCTTAACATCACATTCAGAGAATTGGTTGAAATAGAACGGTGGGTAGTTAGGAGTTGGTTTCGTTGAAAGAGATTGTAGGGTAGTCGTTTTATTTAAAGGATTAAATTTGTTTTGAGAAGTTGAGAAATACTGATTCAGTGAGTCAATATCAATATTATGTATTGCAGATTTTTTTTTGGTTTTACCAACTCCTACAGTTTCAAGAAATTTCCAAACTTTGGATGCGTCGCCGTTCTCGACCGATGTGTGAATGTAGCGTCTTTGTGCATCTCTACACAGTGTATTGCAACGATTCCTAGCCTTGTTGTAATTGCGTCGGTTTGTCTCAGTAGAATTAGACTTCAGCTTGGATTTTGCTAAGTTCTTCTCATGAATCCTATCTTTAAGATCATCGGTTAGCCAGGGTGCAGGTAGATGTTTAATCTTCACAGTTTTGGTCGGTGCATGTAGGTCAAAGAGTTGTGTGAGTAAGGAGTTGAAAATATTCACCTTTTGATCGACAGAGTTGTTCGTTTCAACAATCGACCAGTCAATTTGCCGAGCATCGTTGCGCAAATTATCGACTACCATCCCACCAAAATTACGTCGCAGAAGAATTTTAGGTTTATTTCTTGGAGGTCGCAGTTTATACGAAATATATACAAGGTCATGATGAGAAAATGCATCGGCAGAACACTGTCCGTGCTTGAAAACAGAATCAGTGGAAGATACCATTATAAGGTCAAGAAGAGAAGGAGCACAGTTAGGAAAATAATGGGTGGCTGTGGAAGATAAAATGTGGATATTACAGGCCTCTGTGACAGATAACAATTTTCGAGAACGGTAATCTTTTTTAAGTAGACATGTATTGAAATCACCCATTATAATTGTATGGCTATAAGAGGGAACAAAATTTTCAAGAAGTTTTTCAAAGGAGAGGAAATAATTATTAAGGAGTGATGGGTTATAAAAAACTCCAAGTAGGACTCGGGACTGGGATAGCGTCACCTCAATAAGCAAGTGCTCACAGGCATCATCAGGCGGTGGTTGACCAGACGAGCTAATTATTTTGAATGGAATATAGGATCTTAGATAGATCGCCACACCTCCTCCGACCTTTGAAGCGCGATCATTGCGTATGAGGTGAAACCCAGGAAGAGAATACGAAACGGATGGTAGGCAAGGTTTAAGCCAAGATTCTGAAATGAGAATGGCATGGATATTCTGTGACTCAAACGACACGAGCATATCAGTGAAATGAGCCGGAATGCTTTGGGCGTTAATGTGAACTATGTTGAAATTCTTCACACAATCTGAGAAATAAGAATCTAAGGCAATATTAAGGGATGGAGAAGATGTACTGTGGTAACTGCTCTCACTGAGAGTCTCGCTGCTGGATGACAGAGACATAAACAGGTCACTATTTATACTAATATTTGGGGACGACATTGAAATATTAATAAAATATATAAACTAAAAATAACAATATTATAAAATTAAATATAATAAAATTTTGTATATAATATAAACTACCAACTAATATAATATCAAACAACTATGTCCAACACCCACCAGCTGTATGGAAGAGAAACATTGAAATGGTTACACAATAATTATTCTGAGGTATCACAACATAACAAACATGTAAAAATCTCACTAAAATAACAACAGCAAAACAAACTACCATACAAAGTAATCGCTGAATGTTGTATAAAAATTACATAATTTATGAAATGGCGAAAGTATAAGAGTAATAAATGTACAAATAAATTTTAAATAAAAAGAATTTTAAACGTAATTTCCGTGGATCTGAATATTTCCGGTACACTCAGGAATTAAAAGTTTATGGCAGACAAAATTCCAAGAATCCAGAGTCGCATAACATAATGTTATGTCATTAGCCTAGTGACAATGTCAGTTTGACTAAAACAAAATTAATTATTTGTAAAAAATACATACCTAAAAAAATAAGAAAAGAAAAAGAAAATATACTTTTAAAGAAGGTTGTGAAATATGTTTGAAAAAACAAATATTATAATTAACTACATATTGCATTGACATTAGATTTGGCTATACAAATGTAAAGTAAATTTATAACTAAAATTTACAACTAAATAACATTGAAAAAATAACATTGAGAAAAAAAAATTAGAAAAAGAAAAATTTAAAAATAAATAAAAAGGTTAGCAAAAGTATAAATTCATCAAATACTAGGTTTTGAATTACACAAATATACGATATACAATACAATGTATATTTATATAGATGGTGCATTTTAGAATTCTAGATAGAAGGAACACTACTTCCTGAAAGTTTTTTTCTGCCTTACTGTCACCCTACTGTCTTTTTCTACCGATGCGCCGCTTGAATTCGCTGTCACTGGAGAAACAATAGCCGAATCAGGAATTGCATTCAGCTCAGACAATGAGACTATGCGGTGCCGTTTTCCATCAGGACTGAGCACCATAACACACCCATCCCTAGTCCAGCACTTTGATACTCCAAAACGCTTCCGTGCAGCTATGAACGCTTCATGCCTGCCTCGAGTTAAAAATTCAGACAGTGTCACTCCACTACCTTTTAAATTGGTCTTGGCGAACCAAATTTTATTTCTTAGAGCCACATCCTTGAACTTCATAATTAAAGATCTATGTTTATTAGATCTGATAGGGCCCAGATAATGACACTGTGTGATTGAATCCACCGGTACAGAGATTTTGAGATGATCAGATAGAAACTTAGATATGTTATTGGATAGATCATCTTTGATAAGCTCCGACACACCGTGCACTAAAAGCATTTTTCGTCTGGATCTCATCTCCATCTCATCTTGCTGCCTGGACAACAGCTGTAACTGTAACTGCAAACTTTCCAGAGAATTCAGCACAAATGTTCGGAATGTGAGAAATTGTGAATTAATGTTTGAGGTTGGATTTGCTGCTGGAATAGAACACTTAAGATCTTTTTGAAAATCTGCCATTCTTGTATTGAAGTGTTCTGTAAGTTCTTCCAAAGACTTCTTCAATGAATCCATTAATATTTATTTTAGTCTTTTTGAGAGACAAAACAATTAATAAACTATGCAGTGATGTGACAAAATTTATGAAAATGTAAATTATTGAAAAACTCAGCACAATTATTATTTCAAAGGATAAGCTGATGGGCTAGGGACACTATTGACACATATTCTATATAAATTTACTACTTTTCACTACAATAAAATAATATAAAAATTTGCAAAAAGTTGAAATGTGTTATCACTTTGACACCTACCCACCAAAAAAAGCCTACCACCAGCGTGGTAGGTCTTAGCACCAATCCTTCTCTCCAAAAAAAAAAACGGAGAGAAGAGACCTATGCCCAGCAGTGGGATAGTAACAGGTCGTTCCCTAATCTTTTAATCACACAAAAAAAGGTACAGACAGATAAATCGATCTCATTTGCTTTCTCTTTATTTATTTTTATTGAAATACGGCACATTTTAGGCTATCTTCTAATCACACATAAAATAGAGAGACAGATAGATCAACCTCATTTGCTCTAAATAGGCGCATTTAAGGCTATCTTCCCTAATCTTCTAATCACACATAAAATAGAGAGACAGATAGATCAACCTCATTTGCTCTAAATAGGCGCATTTAAGGCTATCTTCCCTAATCTTCTAATCACACATAAAATAGAGAGACAGATAGATTAACCTCATTTGCTCTAAATAGGCGCATTTAAGGCTATCTTCCCTAATCTTCTAATCACACATAAAATAGAGAGACAGATAGATCAACCTCATTTGCTCTAAATAGGCGCATTTAAGGCTATCTTCCCTAATCTTCTAATCACACATAAAATAGAGAGACAGATAGATCAACCTCATTTGCTCTAAATAGGCGCATTTAAGGCTATCTTCCCTAATCTTCTAATTACACACAAAAAAGGGAGACAGATAAATCAACATTTGCTTTCTCTTTATTTATTTTTATTCAAATACGGCACATTTTAGGCTATCTTCGCTAATCTTCCGAATCACACATAAAAAGAAAGACAGATAAATCAACCTCATTTGCTCTCTCTATTGTAATATGGCACATTTCAGGCTTGCTTCGCTACTCAAGTGTAAAAACTCTATGATATCAAATTGCAACACTAGTAACGAAATCGTTATTTTTTGTCACCTTGAAATCGAGTAAAATGAGGGGTACAACGAGTAATAGATAAATCTCGCAGCATTTGACCTTGCCACCGCGGATAACACAACTGGGTCAGTCGGACAACATATTCGCACCTTTGATGTTGAAATGCAATTTTGAATTTACGATATTATTTTACAGGTTCTAAACTGCTGTTTTTACCATAGAGATATTTGTACTAGATTTGGGAACAAGCCAAAAATTTGTCCATCGAAAAAATAGAGAAAGCAAATGAGGCTACTTAACTCTATCTCTTTTTTAAGCATTATCTAATAATCTCCCTAATTAAAAGGTATAAAATAAGATTTTGTACGAAAAAAAGATTGTAAAACATTTATTTTGTCAAATACTATCCAGAACCTAATTAATGTATAGAAACCGGCTATACTCACGTGTTATTTTATCGGATGAGCCCGACTAGTTTCAGTTCCCATCGCGATAACGCCGTGTAAAGAGCTCATGAATAAAAGCCCCGTATGGGCTTCAAACTAGTCGGGCTCATCCGATAAAATAACACGTGAGTATAGCCGGTTTCTATACATTAATTATGAATACCACTCACGATAGTTTATATCCAGAACCTGTTTGAATAAAGATTGCATACTGACGTGTAAAATTACGCAGATGCTATCATCAAGTGAATGACCATTCGAGTTTAATGTTCGACTTTATTTCATAATTTATTCTGTTCATTATCCTTAACGCTACACCACGACTTATACACATTTAAATGTAAGTACATATTAACAAATTCTTCTCTATTTTTCGGGCATTATCTTCGTTTTTTCATTATGATAGAGCCTTCTCTAACATAATAAAAAATAAAGATCTATTATGACAACAAACAAAGGATAGAATAACAAATATTTTATTTATTCAACATCATCATCATCCCCTCTAAGTGCGCTCGGCACAACATGTTATGAACATGTTGTCACGTGATTTGGCTTCGAATTTTACGATCGGCCGCCTGCCTGACGTCGACTTACCTTATTCGTATTTTACGATACCTCAGTAAACTAAGGTATAGCTTTTTTAAAAGAAGGTTGGTCTACTCTACTCAACCGGATACCACACGGCGGGTCGACTTACCTTATTCACCTTTTGCTAAACATCGGTAAGAAATGAGGGTGGTCTATTCTACTCAGCCGGATGCCACATGAACATGGTATTTATTCAACAACCAATGATAACGGCATGTATCTATAAGCAATCTAAAACAATAACTTCAAGACACGATACTAAAAATAGTTTATTAACAAATTAGTTTATAGACATCTAGTTACTTAATTGAAGCTTGAAGGTACGGTTAACATTAACGTATGGTTTCATACATAACAAACTTGCACCGGACACAATTCGTTACGGCTTCGGAGTTAGTTGTTAATTGTGTTCAAACCTAGCGACTTTCGACCTTGTCCCTGCTGATACCATAGTTAGATAAGTCGGACAACAAACCCATTTGTTGTTCCAAATCCTACTAATACTATAAATGCGAAAGTTTGTGAGTATGGATATATGTTTGTTACTCTTTCACAGTGTATCCGAAACAATATCGATTAAATTTAGCACAATTATTCCTTATACACCGGAATAACATATAAGCTAAATCCTGTTAATTCTATAGGAATAGAATGTTACTGAAAAGCGCCATTATCATATTATCAACGTATCAAACAACAACGGTCCACGCGAAGTCGCGGGTAAAAGCTAGTTGTATATAATAATAAATACTAGCTTTTACCCGCAACACGTTCGCGTGGATGTTGGCGCGAATTATAACTTTTGAGTGTTATATCGTAGTAATAAGTAAAACTTTTATTAATGATATACTTTATCAATGAAAATTATAATAATATTGACTAGACTACGAGAGTCTAACAAAGAGTGGCTTACTAACTGTTTGACTGTTTAACTCTTAGACTGTTCCCCGCACTTTACTTGTTCTAAGTTCTAACATACGTAGCACTAACATATAACACGCGTGATAGGTTGATAATAGAGAACACTTTTCAGTGTTATCCTATTCCTGTGGAATTAACAGGATTTCTTTGTTACCCCGGTGGTTGGTTCAGCGGATTCGCCGTGTAAGACTATACCCATCCATACTCACAAACTTTCCCACTTACAATATTAGTAGGCTTCATATGGTATATAAACCGCCGGTTAAGACGAGGTCCCAGTTATTTGACGGCCGGCCCTGGTTGGCGTTTTGTGTGTAAAGTATATAACCCGCCGTGTATCACACCGCGGGTCGACTTACCTTTGTTGCCTTTTACGACATCTCTGTAAGCAATGAGGGTGGTCTATCCTACTCAACCGGATACCACACGGCTTCCGCAAGCACAGCTACTATAGTCTAAAAATGTATAGAATAAACGAATAGAAATGCGATATCAAAAATACGCAAGCATAACCTACTACGGTTTGTTATGCTTTGTAAATGTGTTGTCATTTGTTTGAATACTATAGTATCTAACCTTGACCTGTAGCGATACCAGAATTAGGTCACCCAACAACAATTTTGCATATTGGACGTGTACAATTACATTTTAATGCGATATTTGCCACTATTATGTATATCTACCTGCTATATATATAGACAATGCTATCGTTGAAATAATTACTTCTTCCTCCCCTTATCCCACTCTAAGTGGGGTCAGCACAATATGTTGTCACATGATTTGGCTACGTATTTTACGACCGCCGACTGCCTGACGTCAACTAACCTTATTCGTATTTTACGACTCCTCGGTTAAAAAGAGGGTGGTCTATTTTACTCAACCGGATACCACACGCTGGGTCAACTTACCTTAGTCGCCTTTTACGATACTTCGGTAAGAAATGAGGTTGGTCTATTCTACTCAGCCGGATACCACACGGCTGGTCAACTTACCTTGGTCGCCTTTTACGACACCTCAGTAAGAAATGAGGGTAGCCTATCCTACTCAGCCGGATACCATACGGCGGCTCTACTAGCCTCAGTCGCCTATTACGACACCTCAGTAAGAAATGAGGGTGGTATTTCCTACTCAGCCGGATACCACACGGCGGGCCGACTTGTCTTAATCGCCTTTTACGACACCTCGGTAAGAAATGAGGGTGGTACTATTCTATTCAGCCGGATACCACACAGCGTAAAAATAATTACGTGCTGCGTTAAGTGCCCTATGGCATAAACAGTTGGCCAATAGGAATAATTGCGTTTCAACCAATAGCTGCATCTAATTTTCGCAATGTACACGCTGTACGAAATACAGTACTAAAACAGTCCACTTGAATAAAGAATAAGTTGAATTTGAATTTATTAAAGTGACTTGAAAATAAATATTCAAATTCAAAATTTTTTTATTTCCAAACAGGTGGTTACATTTCTCAGATAAACTTAACTTAAATAGATGCTAAATGTTATAACTAAGTATTGAGATTTACTAGTAGCCCCCAAACTAAGTAAAATATTACTTTGAAGGATAAACAAATGTCCAGTAAAGATTATATATCATACTTTTATGATAAGATTTTTTTCGATACAAAATAAAATAACGGTTTAAAACTATCCAACTGTTCGGTAAATACCTTTGTTGTTGGAAAAGTTTGGATCAAACATGCTGCGTCAATATGAATTATACATAGAAAAACGTGTGATAAATTAAAAATATAAATCAGTTATCATCATCCCGGGTCCAAGGCCAGTTGGAAGACCCAAGACAAGGTGGAAAGAAGTAGTGCTAAAAGATAAGACTGCATGCAAAGTTACCGACGACGATGTCCATGACCGAGCGAAGTGGAGGAAATTAATAAGGAAGGCTGACCCCACCGCCATGTGGGATACATAGCCAGAGGGAGAGAGAGAAATCAGTTATCATCATGATCATTCTCCTGCCCTCACCCCCCTCTAAGTGGGGTTGGCACAACACACACAAATATGTAGTGATTTTGTAATGTGTTGTTGGTTGCGGTGTTTTGTGATACATGCGTTAAATAATCCTGCATGTATAAGGTATGAGAACAGTGTTTGCTTCATACACGTAGCATTACATAGATTCTCTTAACAATGTGGATAATAGCAAAATAATTGTAAAATACATTTGTACTATGGAATTCCGCAAAAATAACGCCTACTACAAATTACATAGGCTACTTTTGTATTCGAAGTCCATGCAGACGAGGTCGCGGACGGAAACAAGTACAAAAAATAATCTAAATATTACGCAATCACAATATATAAACGTTACTTGCGACCTCGCATTCACCACGTACGTTTCCAGATTCACTTTATTCTAAGTCACATATGGTACGCTACCAGTTTTAATATTAATTGCAAATACATGTATTTACATGTATATTAGTATAAAAGTGATTTCGTATCGTTCCATCCGAAGAATAAAGTTGCATATGATATTGTTACGTGCAGGGTTCGTGGATTTGGTGAAAATACCTATTAACTCGTTAAAAAAAAGGTTATTCAGTTTTTCACTACAATATTTACAGACACTATGCTCTATGTACAATAACAAAGCTGAGGTCACCATTATTTTACATTTATTTTCGTTTCTTAATCCGCCTTTTGACTTGACTTCACAAACTGTATCCCGAGGTGCATAATACGATCGCTTTTATAGTAAATCGAACCATACGCGAATGTTCCGCATTTTGATTACGATGGCGGGGATACAGAACGCGATTCGTAAACAACGTGAATGTAGCAGACAATTATTGCCAAGTGATTTTGAAGTCTATGAAATATCCATTACGAACATTTTTTGCATGTTCTTAACAATTTGTACATGTAACCTTATTCTGCGGATGGGGCGGACTATGAATTTTCTAGATATTTATTACGTTTTGACAGAACCTCGTATGCAATAAAATTAACTATTAAATAAGAAAACATATTGTACCACAGCTCCAATTCAACTTAATTAGGTGTGCGACAAAAGAGTATTTACACAGTAGTAGAATCGAATAGTACTTTCTTAATTCAACATCACCATGCGCTTCATTTTCAATTTATCAACGTGAAGAAACCTTCATATCTCTGGAGAATTCCATGGATATCTTTAACCTACTAATCCGCATTGAAGCAACGTGGCAAGCTCCAACAATTCTCTCCAAAAACGACAGATAAATAGTAACAGACTGTTTACTTTTACCGTAGTTCTATCGAATACTTTGTTTATGTAATCTCAAATCTGGGTCGGATAAAGCTGGCGACAATGACCTGACCTTGCGTCTGACGGATACGAAATAGGTCACTGGGACGTAATATTGCTCTTTTTGCAACACGTATGTTTACCCGTACTGCTGAACATTGATCGATGATGTTTACAAACAAAAAACGAATTTGTGTTATAAATTGTTGAAAAAAATAAATTTATCTGCAACGCTGCAACTGTGATAAGGACGCGCGACTCTTTCGAAGGTGTCACAAGTTCGAACCCTGGGCAGGCACCAATGAGTTTTTCTTTTAAAAACTTAGTGCCTGGTTGACCGAACTTTTCTCGTTAATTCTGTAGAAAATAAAAAAGAAACTTAAAAAAAAATTAGGTAGTTGGGGATCGATACTAGATATTTACATTTCCCGAGATTGCCCGTTCTCCGAATAAACTACGCTGACTTGACAGTTTATGGTAAAAATAGTGTTTTATATTCAATATAAATTTTAATATTTTGAAATGCCCAAAAACAGGGATTAAACGAATTTTCTTACATAAAACCTAGCTAGGTCGATTTTTCTTCGCCAAAACCCCCCTACATGCTGAATTTCAGGCAAATCGTTGCAGCCGTTTCCGAGATTCCGAAAAAATACATACAATATTTAACTCATTTAAATATTAGAGATATGTCCAATTAATATTTGTAATTTATCATTTTTCGTTGGAGAAAAGATCGCGAGGAAACCTGTATGTCTCTAGAGAACTCAGGGGATATGTGTAACCAACCAATACGCAGCGTGGTAGGTCATAGCTCCAACCTTTCATCCCAAAATAAAAAAATGGGCAGAGAGGAGGCATATGCCCAGCAATGGGTTAATAACAGTCCGTTACTTTACTTTTACATATTTATATCTATATCATGAACTAAATTTGTTATAGATTAAAATAAATTAAATGCCTGAGACAACGTTATCGTTGTTCAAGGCGTATTAATTGATAAACCTTTCTTCTTTGACATTTTATAATCTATCTCTTATGATGCTTCGTTAAGAGGCGAAACGATTAAGTTCATGATGACGTGTGCAGTGCAGTTGTTCATATAAACAACTTGATGTGTATTTTGGGAACTTATTTATTTGGTGCTCTATTTGATTTTTTTTTTCATTACGTACGATGTTTTGGAGTAACGCTCGCCTATCGTACGCTATTAAAGTGCCTTGATTTTTTTTATTTGGTTACTAATTAATTAGAAGTAAAGCTCAACTAATGTTAACACTCCCTGTGTCAGCGGCATCGCCTACTAGGAAATCAGTGTCACAAAGTTTTTCCCGCGGGAATTCTAGGATAAAAAGTAGCATATTTTCTGTGTGCAGGACGCAAATATGTCTAGGACACACAGTATTATGCTGATTCTAAAGCCTATTCTGCAGTATGCTACGGACATTTATTAGATGTTTTATTTAGCTTTTGTTTAATTTTCTATATTTGTTAATTTATGTCATGTTAGCACTAATGTGGAATAAATTCTCATTTCATTTCATCTCATATTTGTTACTCCACAAACCCATTTTAAAAGTCCAATGAAAATCGGTTTTGTTATTCCCGAGAATGTTGTATTAACCTAAACCTTCCTTAACAATTGATCTTTCAGTAAAACCCGTACAAAATTCACTTTAATAAATTTTGAGAAAATCGATTACATCGACACCTATTGGCGACTTTGTTTTATAATAAGTACAGATTAAAATAGAAATTCGCTCTAAAAATGTAACTTAGATGTATTAGTTCATCAAATCATAAGCAAATTATACAAAACAATCAAAACCTATGTGACAAATAGATTTAAATTATAGTCATGATTGTAATCTAGTTAAATACTAAATTTATGGTTGTGATTTTTTCTTAATAAACAATCTAAATTCTGGTTGTATCTATTTCTATTACAGAAAAAAGTTATTTTTTGTAACACATTAAAAAAAAATTGTCTCCCAATTTGAAGTTTTTTGTGACTCCACGTGTTCTCCAAAAACGTTCACAATCTTCTATAAATAAAGATCGACTATAGACAAGGATAAGGTATAAAAACATGTCCCTTTCTCCCTTATCCGTCAGCGCAGGTAGATTTACATTAGGGTTAACACTTTCTTAAATTAAATATTTTAATTTAATATAAATAATAGTATAAAAATTTTTAATATATTAAATGGAATAGAATTTTTTAATTTATCGAAACTATAACAATATTTCATAAATTATTTTGCTATAATCCACGATAAAGTAAATAGAAAATATATATAATACTAAATGTAAAGTTGAGCAGGTTTGTTTTTCTAGCATATGCAGAATTCATAAAACACATGCACAACCTCCACCAACGCCACCACAATACACAAGTACTACACACACTATCACATACTCAACAATCGTTTCGCCCCCAACCGAAGCATTATCAGGAGGTAGAGTCCACGACAAAATCGCAAAGCGACGTAGGACGAGTGCAAAACATATAACTTATGAGTTATTTGTTTCAGGACACGTTTATAGGATATCAGAACAGATGAGAGTTAAAATTACTTATTACCCTGATAAGACAAACTGAATTGAAATTATTTATAGAAGTAGGCGTTACTTTGCTGAATTCCATAGTACAGAAGTTACAATAAAATTATTTTGCTGTAATCCGCGTTTGTACTCAATTCACTGCGACTTCGTAATCGGATCATCATCATCTTCCTGCCCTTATCCCACTCTAAGTGGGGTCGGGACAACATGTTATAAACATATTGTCACATGATGTGGCTGCATTTTTACGACCGGCCGCCTGCCTGACGTCAACTTACCTCAGTCGTATTTTACGAAACCTCGGTAAGAAAGAGGGTGGTCTATTCTACTAAACCGGATACCACACGGTGGGGTTAACTTACCTTAGTCGCCTTTTACGATACCTCGGTAAGAAATGTGGTTGGTCTATTCTACTCAGCCGGATACCACACGGCGGGTCGACTTACCTTAATCGCCTTTTACGACACCTCGTTAAGAAATGAGGATGGTACTATTCTATTCAGGCGTGACTTCGTAATAGGATATTAAAATAAATATATTGGCAACCCTACATAAATTGTTAACATAGGGATACATTTTTTTTAAAACAAAATATCCGAGCCATTGTTCGCGGGAATAGTGATAACGACGTTACATAATATACTTGCCTCACAGTTCATATCGGATTCAATTTCACTTTTGAACCGGGGTTATATTGCTTTCGTAATGTTGATAACGAGTTCTATAAATCGAAGATCCACGGACAGCGTGAGCAAACTAACGTATATAAACATAAATTTTAAAGTAGAATAATAATTTATATATATTTAAATACGTTAATTATATAGTCCATTTTGTAATCTGAGTGACCCTGGCAGATAGACAAAAACAAGAGAGAATTTATATTATTATTAGAATTAATTATCTGTTACCGATGTGTCGTAAAAGGCGAATCAGGTAAGTTGACACACTGTGTGGTATCCAGTTGAGTAGAATAGACCATACTCTTTCTTACCGCGGTGTCGTATACAACTAAGGTAAGTTGACGTCAGGCAGGTGGCCGGTCGTAAAATACGTAACCAAATCATGTGACAACATGTTTGTAACACGTTGTGCCGACCCCACTTACGAGTGGGATAAGGGCAGGAGGATTTTTTTTGGTCTACGATCTGCATTTCATGTCTTAGTAATACACTTCTGCACTACCCCATCTGTGTGCTTAGTGCAAGTTTTTTAACCTACTCAATCGCGTTACCGTAACGCTAATTTGTATGGCGCTAGAACAGCGGTCACTAGATGTCGCTGTTGCAACGTCAATTACGTTAAACTGATCACTGACATTTTAAAAGCCGTTAGCGCTACCATCTGGACATATCGAAATAAAAGACAAGTAAGGTTTAAATGATAACATTCTCAAAATTTAATATAGTTTTAAACTTATTGACCTAATAATTTTCTATTAGTCGGCAAGCTAATAAGAATTATGCTACTTATACAGTCAATATCATATAAGGCTACATAGTAATATCCAAAAAAAACCTGTGTAACCGCACATAACGAATACAAAAGGTAACGATTAACGAATCATATGCATATATTTCAGGCAAATTTCAGTATAGATTAGTTAACTTTAAGTTTTAAACAATCTAAAAAAAAAATTGAACGCATATTATTTTAAGTAGTAAACAGCGAATTATCATTATTGGTTTTTAAATTATTTAATAATATTAATGTAATTTGTCAGTCAAATATACAAAAGTAAACAAAAATCTGCCATCGACTAAATAAGCATAGTTTGGCGCAATCCAAACGATTTAAATCTCGAATTCTATTCGTCGTGCGGAGTGCGCTAACAAATAATAATAACTCGCAGCGATTACAAACGAGTCATCGACCTTCGAAAAATCTGACCTGCGCCGCGCGCCGCAAGGTTGCGCGCACGACAACAACGCTACGATTAACTTCTATATTCAAATATTCATCGTTGCGTTTCCTTATTTAAGTGTTGCTAATGCTATTATTATGTTTTTGAATAAAAATTTACATTTTATATTTATATAATGTAATGATAAAGCCAATAAATTAAATAAAATTTCAATACAACAATCTTTCAACGGCTAAATGGGAAAAGTACATTAAATTCATTGCATTTTATCTAATAACATCTTAATTTTATATGTATAAGCTTTAATATCTTAATTTTTTAAGTTTAAGCCTAATGTTGCAAAAAACAAACAAAATTGGATGAATATTTTAATTGATTAAATACTCCATTCCTTCTTATTTATTTATATTTCATAATTTCGTATTCTTTTTATATTTTCGTATTATAAATATAAAAATATTAAAAAGATAAATCAAAATTGTTTAAATACCTTGAATATGCAGATCACAAATATGATATTATTATAATACTTCAAAAAACCTTGATAAAATATCCCCATGTTTCAAAGATGTAGAGTTTTCTTAAGTTAAATATGTGTTCTGTGTAATTTGGCTAAATCTGTAATATGTTATAGGTATCTGTAATGTGATTGATTGTCGATTTTTTTATATAAAATTAAATTACTATTACAATGGGTCTAAAATGTATACCTATCTTAATTATTTTAATAACGAAATGAATGGGCTTTCTACAGTTTTGGCTAACTGTATTTACATAACATACTAAGACGAAAATGTAAATTATATTTACGTTTCAATTAATCTATATTTATTTTTATTGTCGTGAAACTGGTTACTTAGGTATGCAAAGTAACTTGTGCCAAGTTGGCAATTATGAAAGTCATGCACAAAGAGTTGAATTGATAAAAATAATAGCGTTACTTATTCTCGCAAAGCATTGGGAAAGCCTTATCGTGCATTCACCGATAATAAATTATCTGATTCGATTACAGGTCATCAATGTAAATATATTCAAAAGTACACATGTTCCTTGACCTTTTCGACTTACGATCGAATTGGAGTCGTGTTTTTCGCAAAAAACTTGTCTTTCTTGAAAATGAAGGTGCTGATCGAATTGGTCGTCCGTCTATAGAGACATTTAAGGCGCCGTAGCGATCTTGCTCCGTCGACGCTTCTAGAACGTTTTGCGTTGATTGATGTTCGTTTTAAATGGCTTTCATTGACGACCAAATGAACTGCGAAAATATTTTAGTTAAAACTCGCATTTACACATGGTTTCACATGTTTTGTATATATAACTCTGGCAACCCCGAATGAATTGAAAAATATTATAAAACTAGTTGAAAAAGTTGCCATTAGGTGACTTTAAAACATTAAAGATAATATTGCTAATCATTCATAGTTTGATATTCAACCTAGTGCGAAATCATGTAAAAATATAACATAGTATTTACTTATTAAAAGTTAACGTAGAACGTGTCGCTAAGCAACACTATTTATTTTTAGGTATGATGATAATCAAGTACTGAACTGTCCTTCAAAAACAGTTTTTGTTTTTTATAGGGCTCTACGTTTTACCGTACGTCAATAAAAATCTCAGGAAACAAATTAATTACACTTACATAATTAAAATAGCGACCTTAACAATTGACCTTAGGCGCAGGATTTGAAAAAAAGAAGCGGAAACAAAGTATCCAAAAACTTTAAATAAGGCGGTTTTTAGGAACTCTTTTAATTTAATTTAATAATGTTAATTTAAGCCCATTTTAAATATAGTTCCTAGTAAAGAGGACAAGGAAAAATTGTTAAATCAGCAATGTAATGATTACGCTTAAGTCACGACAACACAAAAATAGAAAACAACGGAATCTTTTCCGTACAATTTCCGATTTTAGATACAATTAATACAAATACAATAAATTTGAATTTTTAGTAATACATAATTAAATTATTAATACGTTTTACGGAAATTATACAATGTATATTGGATTTTCTAACTCTTCTCTAAAAAAACGGAAACCAAACGGTCTCTTACTATCCCATCAGTGGGATAGTAAGAGACCGTTACTTTTTTTTCTCCACTCCACTTAGATCGGGATAAGAGCAGTAGGATAATGTTGAGTTCAAGAGCATTCTATCTTTAAACTGGGCTAAAATATGGCTCTAGAAATAGCACTAAAATAATTTTATTTAAATCGCATTAGAATATTCGACAATAATGACCAGGTATATAGTATTGTAAGGTGTGATGACGTTGTGACATATATTAATTATGGACGGTTACGAGATGACAAGCAAAATCATTAACAAGGAAAGGAATAAGTTAGTTTGAATTAGGTTCTTTACTCGTAGGTATATTCTAAGAAAATTTATAGTATGTCCTCATTACAATTTATATGCCGTATTGTAAAACCATTTGCAACGCCGAGTGGTATCCGGCTGAATAGAATAGTACCACCCTCATTTCTTATCGAGGTGACGTAAAAGGCGACTAAGGTAAGACGACCCGCCGTGTGGTATCCGGCTGATTAGAATAGACCAACCTCATTTCTTACGAGGTGTCGTAAAAGGCGACTAAGGTAAGATGACCCACCGTGTGGTATCCGGTTTAGTAGAATAGACCACCCTCTTTCTTACCGAGGTATCGTAAAATACGACTAAGGTAAGTTGACGTCAGACAGGCGGCTGGTCGTAAAAACGCAGCCAAATCATGTAACAACATGTTTATAACATGTTGTGCCGACCCCACTTAGAGTGGGATAAGGCCAGAAGGATGATGATTGTAAAACCATTTACAGTTCTAGTAAGTGTAGTATCCGATAATATTAGCAGTAATTATAGCAGTGCCTATGCGTTTTGCTGATATGAAAGTAAATAACTATGCCGAGGTATACCAATGGCAAAAGTCTTGGATAACACTTAAAAAAATGGTATTTTAGAATTAATTAGAAATTGATAACTTATTATAAGATAACAATTTCGACGAATTTTCTGTATCGCATTGAGGATTTCTCCTTCTTCATCAATCGATGGACGTCCATTGCTGGACATGGTCGCTCGGAGTTGATTCAAAAGCACTGTAAACAGTCCACTTGAATAAAGAATATTTTAAATTTGAATTTGAATTGGATTCAGCAGCTCCCGAGATCTTTTTGAGGTCGTCAGTCCATGGACGCTAACTTGTAATCGAATTCTGTTTCTTAATCTTCAAACTAAACACAATAACATATCACTCCACTTTAAAAGATGTTGATTTCCCAGGGGTTAACAAAGGTCTTATGAAAAAGAGGTATATTTGCATACATATGGAGGTTCCTTCGTGATTATTTGAAAGTAAATATAAATTTTTCTAAAAACATTGCGTGAGTTTTATATAAGAGATAGGTTTTTATTTGAAACAAATTCAAAGGATTCACTCGGGAATCGAGCTTGCGAACACTTGGTAATGATTATTTACTACTGCTTTATCGTCAGATCTTTTTATTAATCTATGCTCTGTACTAATATATAAAGCTGAGAAGTTTGTTTGAATAATCTCAGGAACTACTGGATCGATTTGAAAAATTCTTTAGATAGTCCATTTATTGAGGAAAGCTATAGGCTATATATAACATCACGCTAAGATGAATAGGAAAGAAGCAGTAATAAAAAATGCGTATTGCGAAAACGGCAAAATTTTAGCCTTTCCTTACGTGCGCTAAGTAAACAGTGAAAGTTATTCAAAAAGTATTACAAAATTGTACCCATCTAAAAGTTCTAAATAAAAGTCCGCGACAACATATATCTAGCATTTAAGGTTAACCCATTTTAGCCATTTTTATGGTTATCAAAATACTATATTACGGTTTCAATCTATCCACGCGGGCGGAGCCGCTGGCGATTGCTAGTAACGTATATTACTCAATTACCCTTGCAACGTCAGTTATTTTTGGCACAAATACTATCCAATTTAATGTACGTCAAAGTACGTAAATACACGCAAATTATTCTTTATCTCGGACAATTCAATAACATCTGCACTGACAAAATACATGTATAAAAAAAGCTTCTGATTCGAGTACTACGTTTTAAGAATTTCATATGTTATATCATTATGATAATGTATTGTATTAATTACATGATTTTCTTTAATAAATCAGTGGTATCTCAATTTTTCCCTAATTACCGTAAATGGTGTTATTATGCCAGTCGTCTCCAATTTTTTTTTTCCAGTTTTTTTAGAAGTACAAAACAAACTTAGTCGCCTTTTACGACACCTCGGTAAGAAATGATGGTGGTCTATTCTATCTACTCAGCATACAATACGGCATATTTATTAAAGACTATATTTGTTTATATTTACTAGTTGTGTGTCGTCCGTGTGGTATCCGGCTGAATAGAATAGTACCACCCTCATTTCTTACCGAGGTGTCGTAAAAGGCGACTAAGGTAAGTTGACCCACCGTATAGTATCCGGTTTAGTAGAATAGACCACCCTCTTTCTTATCGAGGTGTCGTAAAATACGACCGAGGTAAGTTGACGTCAGGCAGGCGGCCGGTCGTAAAAACGCAGCCAAATCATGTGACAGCATGTTTATAATATGTGCCGACCCCACTTAGAGTGGGATAAGGAAGGAAGATGATGATGTCTGTCACCCATAACAGAGTTATTAAGTTACTTTGGGGTCGGACGACCGTGTGTGCAAGTGTCCCATATATTTATTTACAAACTATAAACGAGAGCATATATATCGATTTAATAGGATATGTGGGGACCTTTATTCAAATCGTCTAATTGCTATCGGAGCAATATCCGCAGTTGTTTTATTTCTATACAACCGTGTCGTATAAGGTCGATCGAGGTGAACACCCCATCAAGGAGAACCGTTGACCCCCGATCATATCCGTGTGCTCTTGAGGGCCTCAGCGGGTACGAAAAATTACATACACTTTGTACTACGCCGGTTGTATTGTTTTTACAATTTAAATGTCGTTTACAATCGTTTCGTTTGTCGTTAAATTTCAATTTTAATGATAAATATTTAACCGTTATAGTATCGTGAATGATACTCGTTATAAAACCGGTTCTGATAATATTATAAATAACATTATCATCCTCCTGTCCTTATCCCACTCTAAGTGGGGTCGAATTTATTCGTATTTAAGTATATATTAAGTATTGTCTCTCGCTCATAACACAGGTAGTAAGTTACTTTGGGATCGGAAGACCGTGTGTGTAAGTGTCCCATATATTTATTTATAAACTATAAATGAGAGCATCATTATCATCTTCCTGCCCTTATCCTACTCTAAGTGGGGTCGGAATGTTATAAACATATTGTCACATGATTAGGCTTCGTATTTTACAATTGGCCGTCTGCCTGATATCGACTTAACTTAGTCTTAGTTTACGACACATCGGTAAAAAAAGGGTGGTCTATTTTACTCAAGCACCACACCGCGGGTCAACTTAACTTAATCGCTTTTTAAGACACCTCGATAAGAAATGAGAGTGGTCTAATCTACTCAGCCGGATACCACATGGCGGGTCGTCTTACCTTATTCGCCTTTTACGACACCTCAGTAAGAAAGTCGGTGGTCTATTCTACTCAGCCAGATACCGTAGCGCAGGTCAACTTACTTTAGTTGTTTTTCGGTAAGGGATAAAGGTGTTTTACACACCTCGGTAAAGGATGAAGGTGTTTTATTCTACTCAGCCAGATACCACACGGCGGGTTAACTTACCTTACACGTCTTTTAAGACACCTAGGTAAAAAATGAGAGTGTTCTATTCTACTCAGTCGAATACCACACGTACGTGGGAACTCACGAACGTATTTGCGAAAGTATTTTATGAGCGACCCCAAAGAGAATCTTGAAAATAAGTGCATCAATGCTGCTTTAACAAGACTGACTTAATAGAATAGTCTATTTAACTTAACACGTTATTACCATAATGGTGTTCGCAGCACATACATACGTCATTACTGCAATCCGTGAAGCACACCAGTTACCGTTGATGCCCGTTAGAGGGACTGCCTCTAAACCAGTTATCCTTCCGGGTTCATAAATGCTGGCTTTTAACCGTGACTTGGTCCGTTTTTGCACGCAAACCCACCTGCCTTGAAAATAATTATTGAGCAAGTTTTTCGTTTCCTATTCAGTGAACTCGACCACCATACATAGTTCGTTAATTTTTTTTTATTATCTACTTTATGTTTTTAATCTGTATCTTTAATATTTATACGAGTTAATCTTGTATATATATTTTTTCGGAATCTCGGAAACGGCTCCAACTTTTTTCGTAAAATTCTGCATGTAGTGGGTTTTGGGGGAGAAAAATCGATCTAGCTAGAATATATTTAAAAAAAATCGTTTTATCCCTGTTTTTGGGCATTAAAAATACTAAAATTTATATTCCATTGAATTTTTGACATAAACTGTCGTGTCAGCGTAGCATATTCGAGGTACGGGTGGTCGCGAGAAATGAAAATACCTAGAATCGAGCCCCACTTACCCTTATATTTTTAATCTTGTTTTTTGAAGTTTATTTTTTTTATTTTGTAATAAATTACCGAGCAAGGTTCAGTCACCCAGGTCTTTATAATATACAGGTATTATATATTATAAAGATTAGATTTTGTGAGTTTATCTATGCGTGTTTGTATAGTTTTAAAACTCCATCGGTTTAATGGGTTTGTATTAAATTTAGCGGACAGGTAGCTCTATACTTAGAATTTCAGAAAAATTCAGAGTTTCAGAGGTACCAAATTGGATTTGTGTCGATCTAGTTCTTATGTATAAACATTTGTTTACTTACACACACACACACATATAACTTTCCCTTTTATAAATAGGGCATGTTTTTCGTCGTGTGGTATCTGGCTGAGTAGAATAGACCACCCACATTTCTTACCGAGGTGTCGTAAAAGGCGACTAAGGTAAGTTGACCGGCTGTGTGTCATTTAAAGTTAACTAGACTACTCAATTAAGTTAGCTTTGTTAAAGCAGCGTTGTTGCACTTAAGCCGAAACCTGCTGTGGCAGCTAAATCCGTGGTCGCCACCACTCAGGCGCAGCCTAAGCAAGGGGGGAGGAAACTCCAGACCCCACGCTCGGCTGCGGTTGTGGTGACCTTGGATAAAGAGGGGTTAGATAAGGGCCTCTCGTACATGGACGTCCTGACCCGGGCCCATAGATGTATCAAGATTGACGACCTGGGTCTAGAAGGAGGTATGAGGTTAAGGAAGGCTGCCACCGGAGCCCGGATGTTTGAGATTTCCGGGCCTACAAAGGAGCAGAAGGCGACGGCCCTTGCCAGCCGGCTCCGTGAATTATTTAAGGAGGAGCCGGCGGTGCGCGTCACTACGCCCACAAAGTGCGCTGAATTGCGCATTGTGGGCCTAGATGACGCCGCCACTGAGGGGGACGTTGTTGTCGCCATCGCCAAGGTCGCGGAATGTCCCTATCAGGATATCCAGACAGGGGCGATTCGTAGAACTGATAGGGGGCTTGGCTCTCTATGGTTACGAGTCCCGGTGGCGGCAGCCAAAAAGGTTATGGCGGCAGGCAGGGTTTTGGTGGGCTGGGTGTCCGCTCGAGTCCAGCTGTTAGAGACTCGTCCGCTCCGTTGTTTTAGATGCCTCGAAAAAGGGCACCTGCGGGCGGATTGTTGTTCTACAATTGACCGCAGCGATGAGTGTTATCGCTGCGGTCAAAATGGTCATAAGGCCCAGTCTTGCTCGGCAGCTCCACACTGTGGGAGTTGCCAAAGAGCAGGGCTGAAGGCTGACCATCGGGCAGGGGGCGGGCAGTGCAAGGCACAGTCTGTCCTTGCGAGGAGGGGAAGGGGGGGTGATGGCCCTAGGGTCCCCTCGCCACCTGCCGCCAGCCCGGCTCAAGCTACAACGAGCCGGCCAAGGGAGGAATCTATGGAGGTCAGTAATTAATAATGGCCCCAATGAGATTCCTCCAGGCGAATATCATGCGCTCTACCAGGGCCCAGGACCTCATATTCCAGACCCTGGCGGAGCGCATGGTGCACGTGGCTGTGGTCTCCGAACCCCTTTTCGTTCCGTCGGGCGAGGAGTGGGTTGGAGACCGTATGGGGGATGTGGTCATCACGTCCAGGGGTGCGGTTGGTTCCCCAGCTCTAGAGCGCGTAGTGAGGGGACGCGGGTACGTCTCCGCAAAGATTGGGGACGTATCCGTCATCGGGGTGTACTTTTCACCGAACAGACCGTTCTCCGACTTCGAGCTCTTCATGGCTGAAGTCGGAGACTTGGTGAATAGGTTACGCCCCGGCAAGGTGGTCCTGGCCGGGGACCTCAACGCGAAATCCGCCGCGTGGGGTTCTCCGGTCACGGACGTCAGGGGGAGGTTCCTGGAGGGTTGGTTGGCCTCGGCTGGGATGGTTGTCATGAACCGGGGGACAGCTGACACATGCGTGCGGTGGAATGGCGGCTCCAAAGTCGACGTTACCTTTGTCGATGCCGCCATGTCACCATGTGTCAGGAATTGGGAAGTAATGGTGGGTGTGGAAACACTCTCGGACCATCGATATATATGGTTCGAGGTGTCCGCACGCCATGCTCCCACTTCCCCCCGGTCGAGAAGAGATTACGGCCCTCGGTGGTCGGTCAGAAAAATGGACCCCGAGTTCCTCGTCGAGGCCGCAACCGTCCAGGCGTGGGCCGCTGGGCCCGTGGGTAGGGGGGTCGCCGCGGAGGTCGAGGACCTCCAGCGGCGGATGTCGCTCGTCTGTGATGCCAGCATGCCGAGGGTGCGTGGCACAGTGCCGGCACGCGGGGTGTACTGGTGGTCGGAGGAGCTGGCGCAGCTGCGCGAACAGTGCGTGTCCGTGCGCCGCCAGTACACTCGGTACAGGCGTCGTAGACGACGCGACGTCGAGGAGGAGAGGCGCCGTTACGAGGCTTATCGGGCTGTCCGCACCTCCTTGCGGATGGCGATCGCCGAGGCCAAGGACAGGGCTCACAAGGAGATGGTCGAAGAGCTCAATCGGAATCCGTGGGGGAGGCCGTACATAGCGGCACGGAAGAAACTTCGTGCCCGCGCTCCCCCCCTTACCGAGAGCCTTCGGCCGGATTTCGTTGAATCTGTTGTGGAAGCCCTGTTCCCGCAAGGAGCCGAGGTGGAGCCGCCTCGTATGGCGCCTCTTGAGGAGGAGGATGGCACTGGGTCGGGTGCGCCGGGGGTGTCGGAGTGGGAGTTAGCCGGGGCGGTGAATCGCATGAAGGCGAAAAACACTGCCCCCGGCCCCGACGGTATACCTGGGCGCGCCTGGTCTCTTGCCCTGGGTCCGTTGGAGTCTGGACTCAGGGCGACGTTCAGTGCCTGCCTCGAGCAGGGCCTCTTTCCCCGTAGGTGGAAAACGGGGAGACTAGTCCTGCTTAGGAAGGAGGGAAGACCGGCCGATACACCCTCTGCGTATCGGCCCATTGTCTTGCTGGACGAAGCGGGGAAGTTGCTCGAACGCGTAATAGCTTCCCGCATAGTCCAGCACCTCCGGGAGGTAGGGCCTGACCTCAGTTGCCTCCAGTGCGGATTCCGCCAGGGCAAGTCCACCCTCGACTGTATCGAGGGTGTGAGACTTCTGGCGGAGGAGGCAACAACCCGGCGCGAGGTGGTGTTGGCGGTGTCGTTAGACATCGCTAACGCATTCAACACCTTGCCCTGGGGAGTGATTAAGGAGGCCTTACGCTTCCACCGCATCCCCATGTACCTGCAGCGTGTGGTCAGTAACTATCTGGCTGACCGCGCTGTTAGGTACCCGACGGCTGGGGGTAGGTGGAAGGAGCGGAGGATGTCGTGCGGTGTTCCACAGGGGTCGGTTCTTGGCCCCCTCCTGTGGAACATCGGCTACGACTGGGTGCTGCGCGGGCAAATGCTTCCGGGGGTGCGACTGTTCTGCTATGCAGACGACACCCTCGTGACTGCCCGCGCGAGCACCCACCGGGAAGCCCGAGTGCTGGCGACCGCGGCCACGGCTCACGTTGTGGCCCGGATTCGCCGGCTGGGACTGGGGGTGGCCTTGGAGAAATCCGAGGCCATTTGCTTCCACAGGTCTCGGATGGCGCCCCCAGTGGGCTCCCGGTTGGTGGTGGGCGGGACGTCCATCGAAATCTCGGGTACATTACAGTACCTGGGATTGCTCCTCGACAGCCGATGGACGTTTGAGGCCCACTTCCGGCGGCTCGCCCCTAAGTTAACGGCGACCGCCGGAGCCCTGAGCAGGCTCCTCCCGAATTTGGGAGGGCCTAATGCAGGCTGCCGGCGCCTATACGCCGGGGTGGTTCGGTCGATGGCCCTGTACGGCGCCCCCGTATGGGCGGGGCGGCTGACCGCGAGATCCTTGCCTCTGCTGCGCAGGGCGCAGAGGGTAATGGCGGTCAGACTTGTGCGGGGCTACCGGACCATCTCCGGCGAGGCGGCCTGCGCCTTGGCCGGGTCCCCTCCATGGGATCTAGAGGCCGAGGTGCTAGCTCAGGCCTACCGCCGTAGAGTCGAAGCCCGTTCACCGGGGGGAGACTTAGCGGCGGTAGAGGTGGATTGGCGGAGGGCAGCTCAGGAAGAGCTCCTCCGTCAATGGAGGCGGCGCCTTGAATCGCCCAGTGCAGGAGCCTGGACGATTTCGGCCATCCAGCCCATTCTCCAGGGCTGGGTCGCTAGGAGGCATGGGGTCCTCACCTTCCGCCTTACACAGGTGCTTTCCGGACATGGTTGTTTCGGGTGGTATCTGTGGAGGGTGGCCCAGCGCGAAGCGACTGGTGAGTGCCACGAGTGCGGCGCCGACTTTGACACGGCGCTGCACACGCTCGCAGACTGTCCAGCTTGGGCGGTTCAGCGGGCGGAACTCGTGGCACAGGTGGGGCACGATCTCTCCCTGCCCACTGTGGTTCGCGCCATGGTGGACAGGGAGCGATCGTGGGCAGCGATGGCCTCCTTCTGCGAGGATGTTATCTCGCGGAAGGAGGCGGCGGGGCGGATCCGGGAAGTCGAGTCCTTGGATCCAATCCGCCGCAGGCGAGCGGGGCGCAGACGACTCGCCGAAGTCCGTCGCATGCCACCCTAACGGGGACCTCCGAGCGATCCGAACGGGGCTTTATCGGACGCTCGCTGGAGTTAGGTCCCCGAGGCGTTCGATGCAACCGGTGCTCCCGATGCATCGTCCAGCGGAGGGAGGGGCCACTTTCAGAGAGGCCCCGACCCAGAGGTGGCGCACTCTGGGCTACAGAGTTGCTGCTGGCGGGGATGGGGGGCAATGTCTTCATGGGTACCCTATACCCGCCACCAGCAGCGTAGTGGAGCACACAGGTTATTTTAGTCGGTGCGAGTCCGACATAACCGTCGCCTGTCCCCGTCGGGCGGCGGTACCCATAAGGGGTTTTTTCCTGTTTAAAAAAAAAAAAAAAGCGTTGTTGCACTTATTTTCAAGATTTTCTTTAACATATATTTTCCAGTTATCTTTGGGGTCGCTCATAAAATACGTTCGCAAATACTTTCGTACGTTCGACCACCCTCTGTCTTACCGAGGTGTCGTAACGGCGACTAGGGTAAGTTGATGTCAGGCAAGCGGCCGGTCGTAAAATACCTAGTCAAATCATTGGACGACATTGTTTGCTGTGTTGATAAGGGCAGGAGAATAATGAATGATGAAGCAGGATATGTTTTTGATTACGAATGCTATACATGTATCAATCGTTGCGCTGATTTTAAATATCAATGCAGTCAAGGAAATCTAGAATAAAATGGCGAAATGTTTTCTTTTTAAAGTGTTTATTTTTCTTCGTTTTATACAAGTAGAGGTCATTGCCTTCAAAAGCCAATAACATGTAATATATTAATGTTCATTGACTTTATTATTTTCGACATTACTGAGTAGAACATCCAGTTTTGTTGATTATTTATTTTTGTTTTTTATGACTACTAAAATTTTTGTAGTTAGTGGCATAAATATCATCATCCTCCTGCCCTTATACCACCCACACTTGACCTTAGATACAAAGATCCAATGGGGACCCCATATAACAAACCTTTGTGGAAAATTAAGTTCCGCTGCCTACGCTGTTAGGAAAATTAGACAATTAACTGATGTTGACACAGCAAAACTTGTTTATTTTTCCTATTTTCATAGCATTATGTCATATGGAATCATGCTATGGGGTACAGCGGCTGATATTCACAGGGTCTTTGTTTTGCAAAAAAGAGCTATACGTGGTATTTATAATATGAAACCTCGTGATTCTCTTAGGGAAAAGTTCAAAGAAATTGGCGTTATGACTGTAGCTTCACAATACATCTACAGTAATATACTATTTGTACGTAAAAATATTCACTTGTATAGTAAAAATAGTGATAGGTATGACAGACATACAAGAAACAGACATAAACTAATGACGCCTAGATTACGCCTCCAAAAGGTCCGAAAATCATTTGTCGGTCTCGGTACACGTTTTTATAACAAAATTCCTCAACATTATCTGGACTTGCCTTTACACAAGTTTAGAAATTATCTCAAAACCATGTTGCTACATAAAGCTTACTATACTATTGAGGATTATTTGAGTGATAGCTTATCTTAACTGCAGTCAGCTACGCATCCAGCTGCAACGATTATCTGTAACCATCAAATTGTAATAATTTTTAAAAGATTAGCCGCCGAGTTTCTTGCTGATTCTTCTCGGTAGGAGCAAACTTCCGAATCAGTGGTAGCTTCTTTAAAACATTTGACGATTCAAAAGTACTGTAAACAGTCCACTTGAATAAAGAATATTTTGAATTTGAATTTGAATTTGACACTAAGTGGGGTCGGGCACAACATGTTATAAACATGCTGTCACATGATTTGGCTGCGTTTTAACGTCCGACCGCCTGCCTCACGTCAACTTACCTCAGTCGTATTTTACGACACCTCGGTAAGAAATCAGGTTGGTCAATTCTACTCAGCCGGATACCACACGGCGGGTCGACTTACCTAAGTCGCCTTTTACGACAACTCAGTAAGAAATGAGGGTGGTACTATTCTATTCAGCCGGATACCACACGGCGTAGTTAGTGGCATAAATATATCTTAGTTTGTATCCGGCCGGTCGTAAAATGCGTAGACAAATCATGCGATAACATGTGTATAATTTATGTTGTGCCGACCCCACTTAGAGTGGGATACGGGCAGTGATATGATGATGATGATCATGATTTCATCATTTTAGATCCACTTGTCGTAATAATTTCAAAAAGTAATATCTAAAATTACTGCCTCTACAGTCACAATCTCATTATTTACGTGATATTACTTTCTCCACTTGTATTTATCGTGTATATACGGAAGGGGGAAAGGGGCAATTACACGTAACATAATATTATGATTATGCATTATAAATTTTTATACACTACAGAATACCTTTAATTGCATTGAACTGGAGGGTAACGGAAAATTGATGGTGCCTGAAGTATAAGGTACTACTACTATCTTTGGAAGGAGAAAGCACTGCTTAGAGAGGCCCTTGGCTGAAGGTTGCGCTATCCTGGGTACAGAAATGCTGTTAGCAGGGATGAGGGAAAAGTGTAAATCGTTACCCTGTCCTTGACACCAGTGGCGTTGTAAAGCAAGGTTTTAGTCGGTACATAGTCAAATATACCCGTCGGCCATTACCGTTGAGCGATACCCACATGGGGTTTAACTGATATATAAAAGTCCATCCATCCAAGTAACTTATATATGGAGGATTTTTTTAAATTAATTCATATCACTGCACTCAGCATCTATGGCAAATGGAGTTCACACCAATCACGCTGTTTCAACGAGTATATGTATTTCCCAGGAATACTATACGCTATTTCAGGTTGCATGACGATATATTATTTCACCGAAAAATGCATAATGAATTGAAAATTAAGGTCGTAAGTTTTTTTTTAGAAAATTCATCGTTTTCCTTGTTAAGTAATACGATCCATGAGCTCATTTCTGATTTATACTGCAATTTTTAATACGTTTACGAAAAATCTTGCAAGTTAAATTTGACTCACTTCCCGGTGTCCGATTGAGCTGAAATTTTATATACTGGTCCAGTCCCAAGGACAATGCACGTTTATGATATGCATGACCTGATGCTATTGCCAGGATCGACTCCAGACGAAGAACTTAACGGTTAAACGGTTAGAAAACAAAATTTCATATAATTTTGTTAAAAGCTTTTTACCTTGATTTGTTATATGTAATTAAGCTAAACTTATAACAAAAATACACACACCGCTCTAGTTATTTCTGCTTGTACATTTATATCGACACACACGAGAATACATATTAAAATTTATAAGCTTTTTTCTAAAAAAAAAAACTGTAAAACTTTCATGAGATTCATTGTACCCTACATCATCCTTCTGACCTTATCTCACTCTAAGTGGGGTCGGCACAAGATGTTACAGACATTGTCACATGATTTGGCTAGGTATTTTACGACGGCCTGTCTGACGTCAACTTACCTAAATCGCCTTTCACGACACCTAGGTAAGAAATGATGGTGGTCTATTCTACTCAGCCGGATACCACACGACTTATTCCCTATATCCTAGCCTAGTAATATATCACGGTTTCAGGCACGTAACTTTTATATTTTACACCTTATTACATTTTTATAACGGATCCCTATTTTTTGAAAATGTTAATATATGCCTATGTTGCTTAGTAAAGATGCAGCTTTCCAATAGGGAAAATTTTTTTGAAATAGGTCCTGTAGTTTTTGTGTGAAATCATTATCAATACAAACATACGTACCAATTTTTCCTCTTTACAATATTAGTATAGATTAAATCAATAGCGTCTTAACACGAGATGTTCCGCAGTTCACGAAGAACGGTTTATTCACTGCATTAATAGGTCGCCATTGTATAATATAGGAACAAACAAACGAGAGCAGAACGAGGTCGCACCTTGAACTTTGTCAGCGATATCTCGGCATCCGCAATAATTAATGATCGCCGGCTCATTGGGAATATCGGACGATTCGCTTTGTTCTTCGCAAATTACATCTGCATATTACGACAAGGGTTTTTTATTATAAGAAAAGAAATAATGTAAAATTACAGAGATAGAGGTCTTGGAAAAGTTCACTGAGAGAGTTTATTATTATCTATTATTAAAGGAGGTCCAGAAGTAAGTATTAGTTAAACCCTGAACTGTAATTCAGCTTGTATTATCCCCACCCGTAAATTAATTGCGATATAAATGAATACCATAGCCCACAGCAAAGGACACGTCACACCAGATGGCTTGTTATTCCGTTGCCATTGCAACCTCCATTTGTTATTGCCCACTACGCCGGGCACTCTGCTGTTTTCGTAGGACGCTCGGTGACATGGAGCTATACTAGTAACACGCACGACAGCAGCGACCTCTTGGAATATCCCTTTACACTATTATCTAAACAAGGACTATCCCTTCAAGATAGAGCTCAAAAATTCCCTCTGAAAGCTGTGTTTCTTGTATGAATCCTGTATAAAATATAGTTGGTAAATTCTATGGTATAGAGGAAGGATATTTTGTGTCAAAAAATTCGTGCTGAAGCTCTTACCCTCTCTACAAAGTATATTGTTTATAAACACAGTTGTAATTCAAAATTAATGAAAATATTATTTTGCTATAATCCGAGATATCTTTTTTGTTCGTGTATTATACTAAAATAATATTTTCATTACTTTTGTATTATGGATCTCCACAAAGTAACGCTTAATTCTATAAATTATCAAATTTTAAATATACATTTTAGGGTAACATTTCGCGTCAGTCATATTAAAATAAGACTAAGTACCTTATGTTTATTTAAAAATCATAAAATTCTTTTCACTGTTTCCTATTTAGGATTATAAAATATTTAATGCGACTGTCAGACCTGTTTAGAGCTCGCGAATGCCGGTTCAGAGATTATACTCGGTATTTCCGGTAGATGGTCTCAACGCGTACATATATTGCATAATTAAACAATAACAGTTTCATGTTATCCTCGTCCTTTATGGGAATTTAATAAGATATGATTTCACTTTAATTAATGAAATAGATTTGTTCCTAGAGGTTCAACAACGGGTGGGGTCAGATGAAAATATGTGTTATGAAATGAGCCATTAATATTAATGACATGAGTGCAGAATGTCCAATTAAGATACGGCGCTTTCCAGTCTCATGCAGATAAAATACTGAAGAACGGTCTAGGTATTAAAATGATACGAGTACTTCGTCAACGCTTCACTGTACATGGCGACCCTGCCAGGATATCTCGGTCTCTCCTGTTAATTTATATATCGTGGAAAACCCGGCGTGGGTGGGACAGTGATCAGATCTTGTGGCAAAGAGAAGCTCAGTATCGACCTATACCTATATACTAATAATTATATTCATCTACGTAAAAAGAATTTATAGGCAGCGATGACTTTGTTGTAGAAAGTTAAGAACATTTTCGATTAAATCATAATCGCAAAATTCCTTGGCATAACGATGACACTCTGTGGGTTACTGTGATATTCGGATAACTGAGATAAATTCCGGGTACAATTTCGGATGCTGCCGTTAAATCGATTAACTATAGTATTAGCATCTGTTTCAAGAGGTCTCATCTCGAAGAACTAGATAAGTGTTGCTGAGAAAATACACTCAGAATTCAAATTCAAATTATTCTGTATTCAAACTGGTTTTTACAAGCACTTTCGAGATCTGTTTATAATATTTAACCTTGCAATTTTACTTTTTATTACGTACTGTAAATCTAGTACTTTGTAATCTTTAAAGTAAACACTCTTTCACTTGAGTTATTTTTTTAATCAAGTAGTTTCTTATTAAGTCAAAAATCTATTTTACATAAAAGTAATAAAGTAACGGCCTGTTACTATCCCACTGCTGGGCACACGCCTCTCTTTCCGATTTTGGAGAGAAAGATTTGAGCTAAAATCTTCCACGCTGCTTCAATGCGGATTGGTAGGTTACACATATGCCCAAAATTCTTTAAAGTTAGGATTCATCATGATGTTTTCTTTCATTGAAAAGCGTGTGATAAATTGCAATTGTCAATTAGACACAATTTTTTTTCTTAAACAATAAGTAATTGGTCCAGGGTTTGAACTTTTTTACGAATAAGTCTTTGGTGCCTTTCCAGGGTTTGAACTCATAATCATCTCAAGAGTGTTGTTCAGTTTAAACGCTGGGCTATGACAACTTATATTATGTATACAGTATCTATTTTAAATACGACATAAATAATAGATACTGTATAAATTATGAAGTATTGAAACAAGTGTTAAGGAATCAGTAAGAAAATATACCTAGTTTGAAATCGAAAACTAAACTGTTTTACTGATCGAATTTTGTAAATGTTAACGCAATTAATTCAAAAAATTTTCGTGCAAGCCTCGCTGTGTACGAACAAAAAATACGTGAAGAAACTTTCGACTATTCTCTGCCCAACAGCATTACGAAACGGTTTGCGAAAGCGATTGTTGCACCACGAGCTACGAGTTTTTGACAACGCCACCGCCTCCCGATATCATCATCTAAACCTGTATTTGAATGCTGATTAATGCGATATCAGACGTCGTGGGAGTTCTGAGGCCACGGCAGTAGTGTGCGAGCGGCATCTCGTACAATTGGATTAAGCACAAATATAAAAATGCTAGGTTAGATTGCAGAGCAAAAAAGAAAGATGAAACTCATGCCGGATAATAGAGTGAATGTTTTAATAATAACTTTTAAATGTTTTCCTTTTTTGGTAGGGATAATAGGTACCTAATGTACGTGAGATAATTTAGAATACGTTCGAATGCTTATTTATATTATACATTTAAGATGAAGTTGGCTTACTTTTACGAGTTAAATAATTTATAGAATTAGGCGTTACTTTGCGGAGATCCATAATACAAAAGTAATCATAAAATTACTTTGCTATAATCCGCGATGACTTACGCGCGCGATTACTTTTGTATTACGAGTCAATATTTTTCTGTATTTATACGCTTTGTGGTATCCGGCTGAGTAGAATTGACCATACTTTCTTACTGAGGTGTAGCAAAAGGCGACTAAGGTAGGCAGACGTCAGGTAGGCGGCCGATCGTAAAATATCTAGTCAAATCATATGCCATGTTTATAACATGTTGTGCCAACCCCACTTAAAGCCGAATAAGGGTAGGAGAATGATGATGATGTTACTGTATACGAAAGCCCGCTAAGTATTATATATTAACTTTTAACCCGGTGCTCTCGTTCTTCGTTTCCTTTGATCTCAGTGTTAGACTTACAAGAATGTTTGTCAGGTAAGTACGTAAAGTGGATAGAGATGGCGGTAAGCTACATGTCGGCCGGGAACACGATACTTCGGAAAAAAGAGGGTGCTCTATTCTACTTAACCGGATACCACACGGTGGGTTAACTTACCTTTGTCGCGTTTTACGACACCTTGGTAAGAAATGAGGGTAGTACTTTTCTATTCAGCCGGATACACGGCGTACGGAAGCCCGCTATTTGGACAAATGAAATTATAAACTTTTAACCCGGCACTCTCGATCTTCGTTTCCTCTGATCTCACTGTTAGATTTACAAGAATGTTTGTCAGGTAAGTACGTAAAGTGGATAGAGATGGCGGTAAGCTACATGTCGGCCGGGAACTGGTTCGCGCGAGGGGCGGAGGCGCGGGCCCCAGACGGAGGGACGTCATTGACCTGCGCCCCCTCCCCCGCGCCGCGCCCACCCCGCCGACACCCGCGCGGACCGTAACTTCATTGTATTGCTGCACTGCGAATCAAATTCGGTATAGCGGAGACGTTTTTGCTAACGTCGTTCAAGTGAACTCGATTAAGCGGCTTTTTGACAGCGCCTAAAAGGAAACACTGTAATTGCAGACTACGAGGGCGTAACTTTATTACCAATCTTGTGTACGCCGTTGTTACATTTTAGCATGTTGGTATACCTTCTTTGACGTAAAACGCTTCCGGAATTTAATCAAGGTCTTCCGAGCCTAATTTAATATTGTTATAACTTAATTTTTCACGGAACAATTGCCGCGTAATCTTGGGTACTCGTTACTGTTACTCGTTGTTGTACTCGTTTGCAAATATTGTTTTATTCTCAAAAGAATAATACGAGTTATTTTTAACAAGCAATCGCCAGCGGCTCCGCCCGCGTGGAATGATTAGAACCATAATATAGTCTTTTGATAACCATAAAAATGGTTTAAGTGGGTTAACCTTAAAAGCTAGATATATGCTGTCGCAGACCTTTATTTAGAACTTTTAGAGGGGAAAAATTTTGTAATTCATGATTTATTAATTACTTTCACCGTTTACTTAGCGAACGCAAGGAAATCTTTAAATTTTGCCGTTTTCGTAATATTTTTTATTGCTGCTCCTCTCCTATTGATCTTAGCGTGACGTTAGCATATAGCCTTCCTCAATAAATGGACTACACTAAAAGAATTTTTCAAATCGGTCCAGTAGTTCCTAAGATTAGCGCGTTCAAACAAACAAACTCTTCAGCTTTATATATTAGTATAGATTTTACACGGAACAATTGCCGAGTAATCTTGGGAACTCGTTAATAATGAATCCGTAAGCATCGTGATTCTTGACTGCGTTTACGATAAAAGAAAACATCGTGAAGAAACCTGCATATCTCTATAAGAATATAACGATTTATTTATTTTAAAATCTGTGATAGCCGAACGGTAGGACTATGTGACTCGTTCCAACGGGGTCGCTGGTTCAATCCCGGGCAGTCACCTCTGAGTTTTTCTGTTACGACTGTGCCTACTTGATATTTGATTTATCACACTCTTTTGGTGACGGAAACGTCTCGAACTTGTAGATCTCGGGAATATTTCTAGGTTGTGTGTAACCCACCAATTCGAATTGGGGCAGCGTGGTAGTTTTAAGCTCCAATCCTTCTCTCAAAACGGAGGCATATGCAGCAGTAGTATAGTAACTTAACTTTACTTTTACTTTTTTCAACAGTTATTATAAAATTATTTTGCTAAAATCCGCGATGAAGTAAAATAGAAAATATATGTAATGCTAAATGTAGAGTGGACAATCGGTTATCATACCTGATACATGCAAGATTCGTAAAAACACATGCACAAACCTCCACCACCGCCACCACAATACACAAGCACTATATACGTTCACTATCACAAATTCAACAATCGTTTCGCCCCGCAACCGAAGCATCATCAGGAGATAGACTCCACGACCAAAATCGCAAAGCGAAGCAATACCCAAATAAGCTTAGTTAAATAAACCCCACCATTCATTTTATTTTGCCTGCGAACAAGTGTAACAAGCTTGAACTAGAAACATTATCTGATCGTTAATGAGGGTGCCGAGATTATAAAACATAACAAATGGCTCTCGAAAGACTCGCACGGTCACACCGCTGGGCTATCACAGCTCTAACTTTTGCCTGCAGTACAAAAATTTACCTTAATCGTTTGATTTTTTTCAGTGCTATATCCAAGGGCGATAATTAGAGGTAGTTATTAATAAAAGCAAACAGTTGCGAGGAAATAAACAAAAAGTTTCCCGAGGGTCGTGCCTCCCCGTCCGACTGCAGCCAGACGAGCGATCATTTAAAGTTCGCCGCTCGTCTGTCGAACTCCCTCATTGGGTCAAGTTCAAGCCCTCATTCTCATCCCAGTTCACAAGAAACATTTAGCCAGTTATCTTGTATATCTTTACTCATCTCTTTGAAAGCTTTAACTTCTCACATCTATACTAATATATAAAGCTGAAGAGTTTGTTTGTTTCATTGTTTCAAATCTCAGGAACTACTGGATCGATTTGAAAAATTCTTTCAGTGTAAGATATTCCATTTATAGAGGAAGGCTGTAGACTATATAAAATCACGCTAAGATAATTAGAGAGGAGCACTCTCCTATTAATCTTATCGTGATGTTATATAGCCTTAACAAACTCTTCAGCTTTACATATTAGTATAGATTGGCTAATTTTTTCGGCAGACCTGCTTATTATTCATCCTAATAATATCTGGGTGACCAAGCTTTGCCTGGTATTTTTTTAGAAGATAAAAAAATTAGTAATGTCAACGCACACTATATACAAGAACACGATATAATAGGAATACCACAATTCCCGTTCCGAGATGCACTTCTCTTGAATGACGAATAAAGTCTGACTGTCACTTAAACGCTTATCAATAGAAAGACTAAACCGGAAACAACAACGACAAGGTATTGCCACCGTTTTAATCAAAAAGGGCGCGATACTCTTGTTTCATGACTTTGTTGCTATAAAATACAAAGCGGAAGTCAGTGGCGATAACAGTAATACGTAAAAAAAATGTTTTATTTCTGCGATGATGATTTTTTTACTAAAACTTACTTAAAGTATTAATATTTTTATGTCAAAAAGGTCAAACTTCGATTCTTTTACCGATAAAAAAGACTGATTGGCAAGTACTGAGCAAGATTTTAACAAACTTTAACTTAAACAGAGTTTTTGCTGAATGACAGATGTGGTATCAAGGCAGACGGCCGGCCGTAAAATACTAAATCATGTTGCAACATGTTTATAACATGTTGTGCTAACCCAACTTAGTGTGGGATAAGACCAGGAGGCGAGATTTAACTAAATGAATAGCCCTACACATATCACTAGTTCAAGGACTGTTTTACATTGACGCGCTTATAACAATGGCTATAAAAACTTTATAAACTATTACTGAGAAAGTAATCACGCCGCGATTCACTAGTACACCCTAAGGCCATGTGTCCAACGGCTCTCAACACTTAAGTATGTTTGGGAGTGTATCCCATTTAGACAAGAGGTCTTGACAAGTCCGCTGCACATGTTCACGAAATGATACGCAACTTCAACTTTGTTTGTCCGTTATAATTTACTAGCCGTGCCAGCAGCTTCGCCTGCATGGAAATCAGTGTGTCAAAAATTTTGTCCCGAATTTAAATTTTGAACATAAAAGTAGTTATCGTGAGTTAATTATAACAGATATTTGAATAACTTTTACCGTTTACTTAGTGCACGTAAGTAAAGGTTTAAATCTTGCCGTTTTCGAAATATTTTTTATTGCTGCTCCTCTCCTATTCATCTTCCCTCCTTGCGTCGTTCTCCTCAGTGCTGAAGGTCGTGACCTTTTCCACGGATCACTTTTTCATGAATGATTGATCTCCAAGTCTTGCGATCTTCTGCGACTTGTATGCGACTTGCCTATTCATCTTCGCGTGATATTATATAGCCTTCCGCGATAAATGTAAACTATCTTACATTTATAGAATTTTTCAAATCGTTCCTGAGATTAGCGCGTTCAAACAATAAAAAAAAACCCTTCAGCTTTATATATTAAGTATAGAACCATGCTTTTATGACTAAGAAAATGCAAACGTGCTTTTTAAGAAACGTGCTTTCGAACTAAAAAGTAAAAGAAACTAAAATTTCTAAAATTCTTATAAAAAATATGGGGCTCTTTCAGACAACTTTTTCGTATTAATGCATATATACAATCAACAGAGGGATTTTTCGTTATTTTTCAATTTTATTTTAAAGGAGTGTTTTTTAAAACTCCATTCATTTTTCGCGTTGCTTTCTGAGTTTGCGGTTTCTACCGAAAGTAAATTGAGCTTAATTGACATACTAGTATTATGCATAGTATTAGAAACAATATAAATACTTGGTTACTACAAAAAATGCTGTAATCACATAATGCGGTGTCAATGGCTTTGAAGTGGGCGGTGTTCGATGACAGTAAAAACTTTGCGTGGTCATCTACAGAAATAAAACTATGCAAAATGTAATTAGAATTGGCTAAGTGATCGTATTTTTTTGGTTACAGGTTTGTACTTGACCGTTATCTTACTTGATGGCATATACTTCTATACTAATATATAAAGCTGAAGGGTTTGTTTGTTTATTTGATTGTTTGAACACGCTAATCTCAGGAACTACTGGGCCGATTTGAAAATTCTTTGAGTGTAAGATAGTCCATTTATCGAGGAAGGGTAAGGCTAAGGATACAACATCTACGATAAATATGAGAGGAGCAGTAATAAAAAATATTACGAAAACGGCAAAATTTAGAGCTCTCCATGCGTGCGCTAAGTAAACGGTGAAAGTTATTTTAAAAATCATGTATTTCAAAATTGTTCCCTTCTAAAAGTACTAAATAAAAGTCCGCGACAGCATATGTCTAGCTCTTAAGGTTAACCCACATTAACCATTTGATTATCAAAATACTATATTATGGTTTTAATTTTCGACGCGGGCGGAGCCGTTGTCAATTGCTAGTTTAATATAAAAATACTAAGCTTTAGTAGCTCGAACACAAATACAAAACAGACGAGACTATAAAGAGACAATATAAAGAGTTGTAGCGATCCAACACGGAAACGCGGCCGCATTCTTTCGACCACTTTACGTGGACGTAATGTTATATATTTATATTTACATTATAATAGCTTGTAAGTCAATTTAAAAAGAAGTTAATGTTTAATATGTAAATGCTATTTTGTCGTGGAGTCTCCTGATGATGCTTCGGTTACGGGGCGAAACGATTGTTGAGGTTGTGATAGTGAACGTGTGTAATGATTGTGTATTGTGGTGACGGTGGTAAGGTTTGTCCATGTGTTTTTACGAATCCTACATGTATCCGGTATGAAAACTCAGTGTCCACTCTACATTTAGCATTATATATATTTTCTATTTTGCTTCATCGTGAATTATAACAAAATAATTTTATTATTACTTTTGTATTATGGATTGCAAATGCCAAATTCTATTAATTATTTAAATGGGCTATTTTAGTAATAATGTAATCTGTATTTCAGAAACGGCTCCAACGATTTTCATGATACTTAGTATGTGGGTTTCTGGGCCATAAAACGATCTAGCTAGGTTTAATTAAAACAAAAATAGTTCTATCCCTGGTTTCAGGTACTGAAAAACCACTACAATATTATAAGAGAACAAAGGTTAATTACGCTGTCACCTGTAAAATAATAGCTCAGTGGGGAACGGGCGCACTCATTAAGTGAAAATGCCCCGGATCCAAAGTCCAAATACCATCAACTCTTTTTTTTTAATTTTCATCTTTTTTTATATTTTCTAAAAAAAATACCAAGCAAAATTCGGTCATCCACATATTTTAACATTACGCGACTTGATCACAAGCTTATACATATAACTTTCTAACCTTTATACTATATCCATTTAAAAAATCGCATCGATACAAAACAACGAAAGACAAACATACTATCTTAAAATACGTATGGCTGCTCTTAGTTAAAAGGCTTATAAATATTTATTAAAAACTCGTTTCCGCGCCTTGTAAAAATAATAATATTCAACTTCCTTGAGTTAGATAAATTACTGAGTGCTAATTGATTAAATGAGCGTTTGAATACAAAGACACGTTCATAAGTCGGTCAAAACCCTCATGCCTACGCCTTCCACTATTCAATTTAAATTAGTGAGACCAAAAAAAACTATTTCTTATAGATTATTCACAAAAAAAAATTTTCACCGAATGTAACGATAATCGAAGCGACAAACATTCGTATGTATTAAATTTTCGCTGTTCATAATTAATTACTAAGAAATCTGCGATATTTGAAAACAGTGTAATCTTTACAATAAGGCCGACTATACACGGATCGCTCTTGGAGAGTCAAGAGCTTGAAGCTATCTATACTAATATATAAAGCTGAAGAGTTTGTTTGTTTTATTGTTTGAACGCGCTAATCTCAGTAATTACTGCATCAATTTGAAAAATTCTTTTAATGTATGATATTCCATTTAAAGAAGGCTATAGGCTATATAACATGACGCTAAGACGAACAGGAGAGGAGCAGGAATAAAAAATATTACGAAAACGGCAAAATATAAAGCTATCCTTGCGTACACTAAGAAAACGGTGAAAGTTATTCAAAAATCGTTTATTACAATATTGTTCCCCTTTAAATGTTCAAAATAAACGTCCACGACAGCATAAACCTAGCTTTTAAGGTCCACCCACTTTAACCATTTTTATGGTTATCAAAATACTATATTACGGTTTTAATCTTTCCACGCAGGCAGAACCGCTGGCAATTGCTAGTATTTACTATAAGGCCGGGTGCGGCTGAGATATTTAACCAAATAATATTTAATACTAGCGGCCTACCCTGCTTCGCACGGGTATAAACTATATAGCCTATGTCACTCAGTGAAAAAATTATTAAAATCGATCCAGTAGTTTTAATTTATTCATTACTGCCCGTGGCCCGCACGCGTTAAATTTGAAGAAAAACAATTCCCCTCTTCCTATACCAAGAAGATTTCCTGCTATATCTAACGTCAAAGTAATTACTAATTATAAAGAAAAAAAAGTAATTATTTACGACATCACATTAGAAACATTACAGTATTTCTCTACTCCATATTGAATGTTATTATACATTCCTATTGAATCACGCTATCTATTAAAAAAACCGCATCAAAATCTGACGCGTAGTTTTAAAGATTTAAGCAGTCATAGGGATATAGGGACAAACAAAGAATGTGACTTTGTTTTATACTATGTAGTGATAATCCCTATAGCATGATTCAGTATTCACGCGCGATGGCTTATTATTAGCGTATTTCATGTATAACTTTGGTGTTTCTATACCGATTTCAATGATTCTTTTTTTATTCAATGGTTAATACTATTCACTTTTTTATTTAGGGATGACTGAGAGTGATATAAACGTAGGAGTAGACAAATATAACCAGAAAGCTTCGAACTGCTAAGCTCTCGGGAGTTACACGTGTTATTGTGAGTCAACCATTAAAGATAGACATATGCTGTCGTGGGATATTTTTTACATAATTTTAAGGAGAACATTTCCGTCATACATGATTTCTGCGTAGCTTTAACCATCAAGGTTGCACACGCGACGGAAGCTTAAAAAATGGAGTAACTTCTCCCGTTTTCCCGACATTTCCCTTCACTGCTCTGCTCCTGTTGATTGTAGCGTGATGAAAATTATACTATAACCAGCTCAGGAGTATGAAGAAAAATTGTGCCGAGTTTCGTTAAAATCCGTCGAGTAGTTTTTATTTCTATAACGGTTATACAGACAGACAGACAGACAGACAGACAGACAGACAGACAGACAGACAGACAGACAGACAGACAGACAGACAGACAAAATTTTTACTGATTGCATTTTTGGCATCAGTATCGATCCCTAATCACCCCCTGATAGTTATTTTGCAAATATATTCCAGTTACAGAATTGACCTCTCTACAGATTTATTATAAGTATAGATAAATTCATATTCTAATTCAAAATATTCTTTGTTCAAGGAAACTTGTTTACAAGTGCTTTTGGGTTGTCTTTAGAAAAGCTCTTGTAATAAGCAATCTAGTTGTATAAAATTAATTTCATATTTATATCATTTTGTAGAAATCTCTCTTAATTAACCTGCATTTTTTATAGAATTATTATTTTTTACTGTACAAAAATTCAAACTAAAAATATGTCTATCCAGGATTAAACCTCCGTTTTAAATTTCTAAGATTAAAACAAATTTAATTTTAGAATAGCCAAAAAATATATGAAAAGTACTTAATAAACAAACATATTTAAATAATAATTAACAACTAGTTTTATACCAAGAAATAAATTTATGAAAATGACCCATAGTCCCTTACATTTATTTATTGTGGACTTTAAGCGGAAAATAAAATTATTTTTTTTAGAAATTATTAGAGCTTACCTTCACTTCGCGTTTCCGATGTCGAGAATGTTATTAGTAGTTAAGAATAGCGAACTGTAAAGAAAACAAAAGATAACATTAGAAATAATATTCCACCGTGAGAGAAGGTGTGAAATAATTCCTACTCGTCACTTTATTGTCAAAATATTATGGTCTACGCATTTAGTTTGTCTGAAAGAAAGAAGGAATTTAAAATCATGTATGTTTAACGCCGTATATAAGCTTTGATTGTACAAAATTTCATCGATATTACTTTGAATTAGCCGAGAAAGTATAATTTACTCAGATAGGAATAGACAAAAAGATTTCCGCATTTATAATAGTGGTCTAAATTTGACCACAGACTAAACATAAACAAAAAGTATGTGTGTGTCACAGGTATAGCAGTGTGACTTTTTAGTGATGTTTTAAAGCATTTTTTTAGTTATTATTTTAAGCATTCTGCACTTTTATATATAACTACAACTGCTAATTTTCATACTTTTCCGTCCGCGTAGTTTTAGTAAAAAAGGGTACATAAAAGGGTTTTTTCATGTGTTACACATATAAAGAGTATGAATTATAAATTGCACCTGCTTAAAGATAAAAATGATTACACACTAATATTTATTATTACGATATGAATGTGTCCGGTTGAGTAAAATAGACCACCCTCTCTCTTAGCGAAGTGTCGTAAAATACGCCTAAGGTAAGTTGACGCCAGGCAGCCGATCGTAAAATATGTAGCCAAATCATGTGACAACATGTTTGTAACATGTTGTGCCGACTCCATTTAGAGTGGGATAAGGGCAGGAGGATGATGATGAAAAGAAATATTTTAAACTTAAAGCCTTTCGTGAATTCGTAATTTCAAATTTTGAAAAAAATGTATGAATATGTGTTATTATAAATGTGAAACAAAATAGTGCTTTGTAGGTTAAACAAACTGTGTTACGAGTACAATACAATCGCACGCTGCGCCCGCGCACCTGTTACTGATATAATTTGTTTGTTGAATGACTGATATCGTCGTGCACAAACTGCTACTATATTGTTAAGTTTTGTATACGATTCTATAATAAAATCCCACAATCAGTCTAAGACATTTTAATTATCTATTAAAAGGAGGCTGATATACAAAACCTACCATACTATTGAGGTTTACGTAAAAATGCGTGGAGTAAGCTACTCTTCGATCTGGTACAAAATGGCTATAACGAAATTTATCTAATAATAAGAAGTATATTTTGAAAAAAGAACGCCGAGCCTCTTGCTCTTCTCGGTAGAAGCAGTTTTCCAAACCATCAGTAGAGTTGACGATTTAAAAACACTTATTTACAAGTTTACTTGAATAAATAATAAACATTTTACTGATGTCACTTACGAATAACTAAAATGGCGATTGATGTTGCATTTGACTTTAAAAATCAGTCCAAATGTATTTCGTAAATGATTGAATCCCTTTAAATAAAGAATTCTGTCCGATGACGTTATGAAAGACTAAAAGCACAGATCATAAAAAGTATGATTCCTCAATTTAAAATATCTAAATGATAAAATACAAATTATTAAATACTAAATATTTCATATTCCTCATTCAATGCCGACAACTATATAAATTATTCGCGATTAAAATAGTATAACATTATAAAAAATGATTCTAAATAAGTAATGCACAAAATGCGTTTACAGCAGGAGTGTCAAAATCACGGGCCGCAATCTACATGTCGCGCGAAATGAACATTTTTGTGACAATAAAATAGAAATGTGAATCTACAAAACCAATATATAAAATCATAATATCTTTAATATTTAAGTTAATCTTGTATGTATATATATATTTTCGGAATCTCGGAAACTACTCCGACGATTTTCCTCAAATTCAGCATGTAGGGTAATGGGGGAGAAAAATCTATCTAGATAAGTTATATTTAAAAAAAATGTCGTTTTATCCCTATTTTCGAGTTCAAAATTTTTTTTGAAATTTACGTTGAATACAAATTTTCGGTGTCAAACGTAAAGTTATGGTGGTTCATTTGGGGAACGGGCGGTCTAGGGAGGTGAAAATACCTAGGATCGAGCCCCAACTACCCTATTATTTTTTAATTTTTCTTTCCAATTTTTTTTTACTTTCATTTTTTTTAAATCATTTTAAAAATTACCGAGCAATGTGGTATCCGGCCGAGTAGAATAGACCACCCTCATTTCTTACCGAGGTGTCGTAAAAGGCGACTAAGGTAAGTTTACCCACCGGGTGAGTAGCATGGACCACCCTCTTTCTCACCGAGGTATCGTAAAATACGACTAAGGTAAGTTAACGTCAGGCAGTAGGCCGGTCGTAAAATACGTAGCCAAATCATGTGACAATGTTTTAACATGTTGTGCCGACCCTACTTAGAGTGGGATAAGGACAGGAGAATGATTTATTATGAGGAAGATTTATTAATAAACTACACGAATCATTTCAATAATTTAACTGTATCTGTAATAATTTAACTCTTAGCATTACAGTTACGTAATTCAAAAACGTTAAAATACATGTTGGCTTTCAAGTTTGACACACCGGGTTTAGAATAATTTTTGCAGGAAAATAATTTTATTCACAAGTGTCGAGGCATTCGTGGAGTCGACCTTGACATGAATTAACCGATTCATCTTATTTCAAGCCGGTTTACTTGAAAGATGTTAACCCGGTTCATACAGATGTTTATTTACATTATAATATCTAAATTATTATATTTGTTAACGCACAATATAAACAATAACACGAGATAATAGGAATACCACAATTCCCGTTCCGAGATGCACTTCTCTTGAATGACGATCAAAGACTGAATGTCACTGCAACGTTTTATCAATAGGAAGACTCAACCGGAAACAACACGTCACAGTGTTGGTACCATTTTAATCAAAATGGGCGCGATACTCTTGTTTCATGACTGTGTTGCTATAAAATACAAAGCGGAAGTCAATGGCGACAACATATTCAACACTCGACAAAACATAGACTATATTGAGAACTAAAGAAAATTTGTCTTGTCTATATGTTGCATGGTAAAACAATGCTTTCAATTGAAACTAAATTTACTGCAACATGAATTTGATATACATTTACACGAGAGTAAAAGTAGTGTACAGGCCTTAACCCATAGCTGGGCATAGGACTCCTCTCTCCGTTTCTGGAGAGAAGGGTTGGAGCTAAGACTTACCACGCTGCTCCAATGTGGATTGGTAGGTTACACATATCCCCAGAATACTCTAGAGATAGGCAGGTGTGCTAAATGTGCTAAATTGCAATTACCAATATGACACCTAAGATTTTCTGTTAAAACTGCATGCCCGGATTTGAATTCATTACCCCATCGGGAGAGTCGCACGGTCTTACCGCTGGGCTTCATAGATATCACAGCTTCACTAGAGTCAATTGACTTAATTTACTATTGGTATTCCCTATGCAAATCATCTTCCTGCCCTTATCCCACTCGTAAGTGGGGTCGGCCAACATGTTATTAACATGTTGTCACATGATTTGGCTAAGTATTTTACGATCGGTCGCCTGCCTGACGTCAACTAACTTTAGTCATATTTTACGACTCCTCGGTAAGAAAGAGCGTGTTATATTTCACTCAACCGGATACCACACGGTCAGTCAACTTACCTTACTCGCCTTTTACGACACCTCGGTAAGAAATGAGGGTTGTTTATTCTACTCAGTCGGATACCACACAGCGCGTCGACTTACCGTGGTCGCCCTTTACGACACTTCGGTAAGAAATGAAGGTGGTACTATTCTATTCAGCTAAATTCGAAATAGATCGTAAACATCAATACATTAGGTACCTACAAGAAAAATTGTAATTTAAAGTCCATTTAACTCGGCTCGTGCTCACGTCACGTGAGGCATACCGCATAAACCAACAATAATAAAGTGCCAATTCCTCAATGAGGTGCGCGCGCGCACGACATGGCCGCCGACAAGATGGCGGCGGTGAAAGTGTTGTGGACTGTATCCGATCCAAGTACCGGTAATCTCGAGCATCTAAAAAATCTCAAGAATTATTGCACAACTATATTGTAAGTCACTTCCACGTAAGATTCCACGTCGTAAGATACTGTGCTGTTTGTATCCAGCTTCTCGCCATGACTTTTTTGAGCTCTACTGTGTGCTTAGTGCGAGTTTTTTAAGCTACTCCATCGCGTTAGCGTATCTCCAATTTGTATTGCGCTGAAACAACGTTCACTAGATGGCGCTGTTTCAAGCGTCATACAAAATGAAGTTACGCTAACGCGATTGGATAGTTAAAAAAAACTCGCACTAAGCACACTGTTCATTTCGTAAAGAGTTTTGACTGGCCCGTTGGCGCAGTTGGTAGTTACCCTGCCTTTATCTCCGCGGGTCGTGGGTTCGATTCCCACTGAGGGCCAACATTTTCTAACAAAAAATTGTTTGTTCTTCGAGCCTGTATATATGTATATACATATATATGTATTTAAGTATATAAGTATATATTCACCAGTTGTCTGTCACCCATAGCATAAGTATTAACTTACTTTTGGGGCCGACGAACGTGTGTCTAAGTGTCCCATATATTATTATTATTATTAGTTTATCAACGCTGCTTTGCTATTCTACAAAGTGGGACTCCTGCGCACACTATTTCTTCTCATTAATACTAATTTATGTTAGAGGAATAAATGAATATAGGTTTTAATTCATTATTAATTAATGAAGTGATTAAAAAAACATTATATGCAGTGTGCATTATGGCAAATAGTGGCAATAGATTGATCATATAAACATAAATATTATGCCGTATTGTATCCGGCTGAGTTTTGTTCTATTGTGTTATATGTTGAAGTTTAGTTTTAGTTAACAACTGTGTATCGCGGAAGGTGAAATAAACGTTCTTTCGTTCTTCCTTTCTTCTTTCATGTTATTAACATGTTGTTACATGTATTGGCTACGTATTTTACGACCCGCCGCCTGTTTGACGTCAACTTACTTTAATCGTATTTGACGACTCCTCGGTAAGAAATGAGGTTTGTCTATTCTACTCAGCCGGATATAACACGGCGGGTCGACTTACCTTAGTCACCTTTAACGACACTTCGGTAAGAAATGAGGGTGGTACTATTCTATTCACCCGGATACCACACAGCGTAAGGTACTGTGGTCATTTGTACAACACAATTTCGTGTAACGGGTTTTTAATACATTTCTGTGAAACATGTTATTCGCGAAAACATCTTTATGCAGTCAAAACATGTTTGGTTGTTTTGTCTGTGTCATTTCGTAATGACTAAGATTATGACAAACGCATTTAAACTTTATAGTGTGTATTCGTAATTTAAAAGGATGAGATAAAAATAATTCGATAACAGTATCTCATACTCTTATCTAGATAAGGCATGCTCTACCACAATGTGTAAATACATTTTCTATTTTCTGATTTGATTCAACAGAATAACTCAAATTTAAACCATCTTTAACAGATGCTAGATATAATTGAATTTTCCTCTTGATTTTCGATACGATGGAATTATTTTGTTGTAAGTAAGAAGTGTGTGAATAAGCTGTGGTAGCCCAGCGGTAACACCGTGCGCCTCTTTCGAGGAGGTCTAGGGTTCAAACCCCGGGCAGGCACCAATGAGTTTCCTAGTAAAACTTATGTGTCTAATTGATAATTGTAATTTATCACACCCTTTTCGGTGAAGGAAAACATCGTGAGGAAACCTGCATATCTCTAGAGAATTCTGGGATATGTGTAACCTACCAATCCGCATTGGAGCAGCGTGGTAGGTCTTAGCTCCAATCCTTCTCTCCAATAACGGAGAGAAGAGGCCTATGCCCAGCAGTGGGATAGTAACAGGCCGTTACTTACTTACTTAAGAAGTGTTCTAGTTTAAAAATAACGTATAAATATATAATATCTGGGTGACCGAACCTTGCTCGGTAATTTAAAAAAAAAACTTAAAAAAAAGAAAAAATAAATATTTAGTTGAGGCTCGATCCTAGGTATTTACATTTCTCGAGGCTGCCCGTTCTTCGAATAAGCTACGCTGACTTGACAGTTAATGGTGAATATTCAATTCAATATAAATGATAGTGTTTTTAATGCCCAAAAACAGGGAAAAAACAATTTTTTTTGCATAAAACCTAGCTAGATCGATTTTTCTCCCCCAAAACCCCCTACATGCTGAATTTCAGGAAAATCGTTGGAGCTGCTTCCGAGATTCCGAAAATATATATCCATACAAGATTTACTCATTTAAATATTAAAGATTTCATTGTTTCTGAGTTCTGCAACATTTTTAGAAGAAGCTTGTTACAATCGTAACTCTAATGCTAGGCAAACCCATTGACTAGATAGAAGGATTGTAGCTTAGACCCACCACGCTGCTCTGATGCAGATTAGCAAGTGACACATTACTACATTAGGAATTCTCCCAATTTCCAAATTCACGATGATATACATGATCGTAATGGATAATAAAATCTTTTGTTTTAATAAACTTATTAGTGTCAGGATTTGAACTCGTTAACGCCCTGTTAAGCGTCACTGCTATCACTATTCAGCTACCACGGCTTTATAACAATTGCCCGTAGATATCCATTATTTTCTTTGGGTTTAGCGCAAAGATGAAAAATTGTGTGTATCGTTTAATTTGGCGAATTATAATACATGAGTAACTACAGGATACACAGGATAATTGATAATCACAGTCGCCGTCAGCAAACCTTTAGTTTTCCTCCACAACACATCATCCTCCTGCCCTTATGTCACTGTAAGTGGGGCCGGCACAATATGTTATAAACATGTTGTCACATGATTTGGCTACGTATTTTACGACTGGCCGCCTGCCTGACGTTAACTTAACTTAGTCATTTTTTAAGACACCTCGGTAAAAAAAGAGGGTAGTCTATTCTACTCAGCCGGATATCATAAGGCAGGTCGACTTACCTTAATCGCCTGTTACGACACCTCGGTAAGAAATAAGGGTGGTCTATTCTATTCAGCCGAATACCACATTTTCACCTCCACAATACAAATTTCTAAGTTAGAGCAACTTAACCTACAGAACAATTTTGCAAAGAATTCATATGATATATGGATTTATGCGCAAGGTGTGACGTATGATATAATGTTTATTTTCTATTCACCTTCAGACTAGAGCTATTGGTTAATTCATCATGTCTACTGAATATTTTTATTATCTCGGCCCGAACAACAGTTCGTCACGACTACATAAATGCCTTTCTAAATCTCTTATATCACAACTGTGGTCAATTTATTCACGTTTAAAGAATTCGTTTTAGAATTCGGCTCTTGGATAATTTAGTTTCGATTGTGATTTAATAATTTAACTTGAAATTTCGATGACTATTTCGTATCAAAAACGGTTTGTTTACGAGCAAACACTATTTTCTATAGTGTTAGAAAGTCCTCTATGGATAATAAGAAGATATAGTAAAATACGTCCAGCTTGTATTTATTTATTTGACTTTATAATACATACAGTTTAATTAAATAACATCTCTATTATTTTCTTGCTTTTACGTATATTCCTTTTTTGACAGCTCGCGCAAGCATGGCCGCCTCTCGGCCCCTCCATAGTCTCCTCCCTTATTTTGGGTGTAGTTATAGACAAATATACAAAGATGGGAATAGACAAATATTGGAATAGCTAACAATAGAATCTATACTATATTATAGTATTATAGTTATATATTATAGTATTAATGCGAAAATCTGTATGTCCATTAACCTGCCACGGCTAATCCGCTAGACAAAATTTATAAAGTTTTGATAAAGTTAAAAAATTAAAACTCATAAACCGGGGTTACATAGAGGATATAAAAAACCGAGAAAGACATAAAGCATTTGGAGGGTACTTAAAACCTTAGGTTTGTGCGAACGAAAACGCAGATACTACTAGTGAATTGAATAATCCAAGATAGTAATAGAATCCAAGGAGCTACGATGCTAACCAACCAACACAATAAAATATACATTGCTCGATTATATCATTGCATAGTATATCAGTGTTTCTTAACTTATTATATCTATACTTATTATAAAACAAAGTCCCCAAAAGCTGTCTGTCTGTATGTGTGAAGGATTTCTGTATTGTATTTACTAATAGCCAGTACAATTCTACCAGACGGTTTAAGTTAATAGTACATTACCGTTTTATATAAAGTACCTGGCTGACCATTGCTCGGTAATTTTTGACAAAATAAATAAAGAAACTTCAAAAAGAAAAAAATAATAGGGTACGTGGGGCTCGATCCTAGGTATATTCATTTCAACACCCGTTCCCCGAATAAGCTAATAATCGAAAAAGCCCGCTGACTTCACATTTAACGGCAAAAATAGTGTTATATATTCAACTAGCGGCCTGCCCATGCTTCGCACGGGTATAAAATATATATCCCATGTCACTCAGTGTAAAAAAATGATTAAAAAGACGATTTCCTGCTATCTTTGAAATATCTAAACTCATATAGTACATTTTTACTTATTTACTTTTACATTTTACCTATGTATTTTATTTTTACAATTAATTACAGAATGTCTTTAAACAAACTCTTAAAAGATTCGAAGTGCTATAGGGTGAAGCGCGGCGTCCTCGCGGCATTTTAAATCTGTAATATCTCGGAAAATGTTCACTTAAATTACATACTGTAAACGGCCATGTTGACCTATATTAAATCAACAATTTATTTAAGGTACTTAATTGCATAAGGATTAATGTTGTATTGTATAAAAATTGCTTTGAACATAAGGCATTATTTTTCCTAAAAAGTATATGACAAAAAATGCTTTTGTGGGTTATCCATAAGAGATAGACATATACCATCGCGGACTTTTCTGTAGACCTTTTCAAGGCGTACAAATAATTAGTACATCATTTTGATAAATCTCGTAGGGTTTAGCCTGCGTTTGCAATGTAAGCGGACAAAAATGTAATTATTTACAGAAACCTCAAAAATTACAGTATTTCTCTACTCCGTATTGAATGTTATTATACGTACAAACCTTCCTTTTGGATCACTCTATCTATTAAAAAAAACCGCATCAAAATCGGTTGCGTAGTTTTAAAGTTTTATGCGTACTTACGGAAATATGGACTTTGTTTTATAATATGTAGTGATGTAAATTTTTTATTTATTTTTTTAATGCCCGAAAACAGGAATAAAATGATTTTTTTTATAATAAAACCTAGCTAGATCGATTTTTCTCTTCTGCATGGATTTTTCTCCCCCCAAAACCTTCTGCATGCTGAATTTCGGGAAAATCGTTGGAGCCGTTTCCGAGATATCGGAAGCAGGCGAAGACGCTGGTAAAGCTAGTATGTGAACTAGAACTATGTGTATGAAGAATAATTGATTGTATTCATAAAATAACTATACGAATTTTAATTAACTTCACATTGACTCTCAAACGAGACCTTTGCCCAGATACCGCCAAACTTTTACTTTAGAAGTTTAATTCGACGCGTAAACTTATTGTATAATGATGCGATAAACCGGTTGCCATAACTTTATTGCTACAACGTAACACATTTCCGTGTTATTTACGTAACAAGCTAAATATAATAATAAACGCCCGTTGCTGTGTGGCTCTATTATATCTATGATAGGCCCAATAATATTATAAGCAAATATAAACGAATCTGAACCAAGCTAGATGACTGGAAATATCCAATTTTACATTAGAAAAGATCTTTGTCTAACATTAAATCTCTATTAGATTTTTCACTAGCCAAGTATTATATCCAAGCATTCGTCAGCGGCTTCGCCCGCGTAGAAAATTGAAATTAATTAATTTAGTATTTTGATAAGCATAAAAATGGTTACAGTGGGTTAAGCTTAAAAGCTAGACATATGCTGTTGCGGACTTTTATTTAGAACTTTTAGAGGCGAACAATTTTGTAATACATGTTTTTCGACTAACTTTCACCGTTTACTTAGAGCAAAAATGCTGAGTCGTATGCTATTTTTACGTAGTCAAGACTAACAAATTACTACAGAGGTAATGCAAATAAACAATAAATCATTACATAAAAACTCATTTTCTCTACAGTCAATTGACCTCGTTAACTCACCCTAACAATTAAATGAGACGCCATAGTTCAAAGTTAAAATATGTGTTAACTCCTTCATTTACGCTAAGATCTCAGACGGAACACGAGTGACGGATGCAACATTAATCTCTTGAACTGCGCAGACGAAAGACAACTTTGTATTCTCGTTTGATATTGGCTTCAAATGCTTGAAAAAGGAAGTTGAAATTGAGGAATGCTTGAAGTTATTCTACGTAACCAAATCTGATTGAGACTGGGGCGTTCCAAGATCCAAGAAGAACTAAAATTGCCTATTGTCGTCAAGAATCGATATACGAGAGATGAAGCACCGTTAATAGTCTCTTTTCTGCTCCTAATAGGTGGACTGATGACCTCGAAAAGGTCGATGGGAAATTTCAACAGTGGTCATAGTTCATAGGTGGTTAGATTTTTTTTAACTGCATGTAATAAGGGCTATAGATATCTGGTAATTGAGAAAACAAAACATAACATAAAACATAGATGTGGAATTCGCTGAAGAAATCTATATTCAAAAGACCAGAATCTAAAATTGCTTAGTCGAGTAAAAGAAAATATCGGTTTTACATTTTTAAACATGAAAGAAGGGCTAATGATGTCTGATTATTGAGAAAACAAAGCATAACATAAAACATAGGTTTGGATTTCCGCTGAAAAAATCTATATTCAAAAGACAAGAATCCAAAATTCCTTGCTAAGTCGAGGAAAAGAAAACATCGTATTAGACCCTCGGTACGCGACTATACATGCCTTGCGGATACTTGATAAATTACTGTATACAACAAATTAGCTGTAAATCAACGCTGCTATTGTATACAATATCCATGCCACGTAATTAAGATCTTTACAATACCTTGCGGTTCTAACAGGTAACCTTGAAATAAGCCGAGATTATTTATAGCGTAATACGCAATAATCTTTTTCTTTATTGATGACATGTTACAACCTCACCTGAAGTGATGATATATTTTACGATCGAAAGGAATTATTTTTGTTATAGAAACCATTTACAATACTATTCACAATTTCCTGCCTTTAACGTAGGATTTCTAATTTATTAAATTTCATTAAATTATTTAGTTTAATTTAGTCGAAGTTTAAACCTCTTTTGGAGTTAATACAACTGCGCCATAGAAACAGTGAACAATGTAGTCAATACTTACAATCGTCGGCTGTTACAATACAAATATTAAAACCCACCCAAAACCCCAAATTTCAAATACCAGTAGGCCTCTATCGCGGGGCAACACGTTTTTCGAGAAGAGTCAGGAGTTTAATGATTGCTATAATTAAACTATATTTGTTTCAACTTTAAATTATCTGATCCTAGGGCCATGGAGTGAAAGTGCAAATTTTTTTTATCCGTTTTAACACCTCGGTTGATTGCCTCTTCAGGTGATAAGAGGGCTGGCTCCTTTTTCGCACAAAGAATCCGCTTAGCGATTCTTGGTACCATTCCACGTGGGCATGATTTGTATAGTCCTAGCGTGTAAGTAATTTTAGATAGATAAATAACTTGTACATTAAAAAAAAAGGTTTAAATTAATACGATGTTTAATATTCGTTCAACGTAATTCCATTTACTTTTTTATCATTAATTTGCTATTATGGAATACCGTAAATTAATGCTTAGAACATATAACTGTGCTCTCGAGTCCACCCTAGTGGAAATTAGTGTCACCATTTTTTCAGTCAATATACATTAAATCGAAATGTACTTTTGTATTACAGCTCTCCACAAAGTAACGCCTAATTCTATAAATTATCCAAAATGTACTGTAAAAACCATACAAAAATCCGTTTAAAAAATACATTTGGAGAATTTCGATCACATACAGCTTTTGGGAACTTTATTTAATAATACACACACATAAATCTGTACATATAATATGTATAGATGTATAGCTCTTATCTATATAAATGAAAGCGAGCATACTACGTGAAACGCACAAATGCGACCCATATAACAAGTACAAAGGTAATTGCCCCACTTGAAGCTAGAATGTAATTAATTAGTAGCACGATTCGGATTTAAAACGTCCCGAATCCGGATAACCCTTCGACCTCGTAAGTCGTACGTATTACGTACATAGTGATAAAGTGCGCGGACATCGAGACAAAGTCGCGGCCATTAACCTCCGGCTATCAGCTGACGACATCGCCCGACTGCGGGGGAAATTATCTTTCATGCAATATTTCGGTCGTTCACTACAATCGCCCTTTCTTCGCGTTGGGCATAGTTCGGTACACGTTCTATTGTGATCGATATACATTGTTGCGTTTGTTGAACTGCGATCGGAGTTCAAACGAACCTGACTAATGCTGTTCGAATAGTTAAACAAGTAAATTCTAGTCGCAATAATTTAGTAATGAGGCCATTACAAAAAAGGCGTGATGGCCTAACTGTAAGAGAACTCAGAACACAGAAACAGAGAACGCAAGAATATGTGGTTTCAAAATAAAGTGAGTTTTGTATAAAATTACTAATACCTCTTCGTGTTAGGAAGTATATCAATCCAAACTAATTAAATGCGAACGTGTGTCTGTTAAGTTATATAGCGATATATAAGAAATTTGGTACAATTAAAACTTAAATACCGAGCTAATATAGCATAATATATTCTGATATTCTTTTGGAGGAGTAGCTAAGAACAATGTATTCATTGTTGAGGGACCACCCTCAGTTCTTACCGAGGTGTCGTAAAAGGCGACTAAGGTAAGTTAACCCGCCTTGTGGTATCCGGCTAAGTAGAATAGACCACTCTCATTTCTTAGCGAGGTTTTGTAAAAGGCGACTAAGATAAGTTGACGTACCGTGTGGTATCCAGCTGGGTAGAATAGACCATCCTCATTTCTTACCGAGGTGTCGTAATAGTCGACTTATAATACTTATGGTTGAAAAAATTTCACCAAATATTATTCGACTTCTGTACTTTCTCAAAATAAATTTACATTAATGTTTGTTTTACAAAAACTTATAAAGCACAGAAAGTGAAATTCAGACTAATTTACAAACATCGAAATGCGGGGGTGAATCACACAACTTCCGGCCATTAATTTTCCTTGACTGACCTGTTTTTATTTTAGGATTCTTCGAATATTATTCAGTTACAAATTAATTACTAATGATTTATAATATTTTATTTTAGAAAATTATAGGTTAATTAGTGTAACTGGGTAAACTTTGCGTTTGTACAAATTTATTATATTAATTTATTTAATACCTTAATATTCGTTGTATTTTTGTATAACTCTAGTATATTCATAATATTTTATATAGGTTATAGAATAGGTCAGTGCCACGAGCTTTTAAATTATCTTTATAAATTTGTTAGTGTTACATCTATCCTCCTGCCCTTATCCCACTCTAAGTGGGATCGGAACAAAATGTTACTAACATGTAGTCTCATGATTTGGCTAAGTATTTTAAGACCAGCCTGCCTAACGACATCTTACCTTAGTTATTTTACGACACCTCGATCAGAAATGAGGGTGGTCTATTCTACTCAGCCGGATACCACACGACAGGTCGACTTACCTTAGTCCCCTTTTACGATACCTCGGTAAGAAATGGGTAGGGTACTATTCTATTCAGCCTAGTGGTATCCGGCTGGATACCACACGGCGGAAATTTGTTAGTGTTACCTCCTTACTAATTAAAGTAAATAGTAACAAGTAGACTAATTATAATTAACCTTCGATCAAATAAAGAACATCGTTATCGTAAGCAAAGACGATGCTAGTCGCGAGCGCAGGAGGCGTCGGCGTCGCGGGCGAGCGCGCATCGCGACCTACTTGTTTCCGAGCCCGCGTGCCTTAGCACCGCTAAAAATAGACAAAATGTTGAGAAAGCACGTCAACGCACGCTGTTTGATCGATTGTTTTCTAATTTTTACTATAGATTGCACTTAGGCTATATGTGTTGCATTTTTACTGATACTTGCTTTAATACTAATGTCTTAAACACATATCTTTATTAAATACAAATGTCGGGTTATTTTTTTTTCAATTTTGTATCAAAGCGAAAAATTTAATGTTATACTTTGCATAAAAAAATATTTATCGTGTATAACAACTAATATTCTTATAAGTTTGTAAATTAAAAATGGACAATTACGACTGCGTTTTATTCAATCAAAATCCAAAACAAAGCTTATGTGTTTATTTACCTATATCTAAATTCGGTATAGAGCCATTAAAAATTATACTATAACTTATTAAAACATCGGCAAAGTTATATTTTATATTGGAATTTTCCACTATTATTTTTTTAAATGACATGACATAAATGACAATATGGTTTTCGGATAGTGAAATTTCGATATATTTATAGATTTAGAAAATTCGTCCCTCTGGGCCTTGGCAACACTTGGCCACTTGCCACGCCCATCCAAACTAACTGGAAAGCAGTTTTGCACTGCCAAGTCGTCAGAGCTTGCTAATTAACTCAACTGCTAAAATATTTACATACGAAGTATTACTTCATAGTAAAATTGCTTTAAAAATACTCTCTGTCAATTTTTTCTTTATCCAAACCGAGCTACTTTGATTATCTGCTAATAGATGGGGCAATAAAGTCTTACTTCCTCATACGTAACTCTTCAATCAAGATAAGTGCTGACATTGAAAATTGTTTCACGATTTTAAACTCGCTAATTGAAAACGAAATAATTTAAACGAAACAATGTAATTGAATTTGTTCGAGGCATAACATATAATTAAAGTTATCGTGAACTGTCGGTATACACCGAGGCCAGATAACGGTATTTAAGTAATTTATATATGTAATTTGCTGCTAAGTGAATATAAACGGCTTAGTATTTACTAAAAAGTAGTTTACTAATAAAATGTTAAGGGACCGCGAGCCTATATTTTTCTTCCACGTAGGCGATCGTTTTTACAAGCAGATTCTGTATTTACCCCAGAGCGTGAAGGATCCACGACGACACCTGAGTAGTTCTCTACGATGTCGCGTACGCAGTAACAACACTCTCACAAATTTATCACTTCACCTAAATCACGGGACAGTTTCGCAGCTATGATAATTGTCGCACAGTTTTAATGAGTTTTTGTAGACGTACGAAATAAAAGTCGGATCAACTCAGTTATAGAGAATGACACGAACACTCACACGTACGGCTCGATGAAAACTGGAATTTAGTGCGACGATTTAACCCGATCGCAAGCCGATTGGCCCTGGGCGCGTAGTGGGGCTTCGAGGTCTCGTTCACTCTTGCGAGGCTCACGTAATCACGTCCGAAGTAGGGGAACGAAGGAGGCCGAGAAGTGCCGAAGAGCTCTCGCTGATCCCGCTATGATCGCTACGATGTCACGCACGGGTGATCGCCTGATGGGTGGCGGGAGCTTTGAGCACATTGCCTCTAAGAGTTGAGTATATCAAGTGTGAGTGGGATGTTTTCTTTCGTTTCAGGTATGAGAAATAAACGTGATGTTGTTCGCAGATTTCCAAGAATAAAAACAAATGACGTTTTTTTATTGGTACATATATGTATTCAAATTATAAATAATAACACTGCTGATTTGCACATTACTTTTAAGTCTCTATTTTCTATACTAATCGACAAATAAGCATACCGACTGACTAAATGAGCTACATTTTTATTATTAATAAAATTATCATCATCCTCCTGCCCTTATCCCACTCTAAGTGGGGTCGGTACAAAATGTTTCAAACATGTTGTCATATGATTTGGCTACGTATTTTACGACCGGCCGCCTGCCTGACGTCAACTTACCTTAGTTGTATTTTACGACTCCTCGGTAAGAAAGTGGGTGGTCTATTTTATTCAACCGGATACCACTCGGTGGGTTGACTTACCTTAGTCGCCTTTTACGACACCTGGTTAAGAAATGAGGGTGGTACTATTCTATTTAGCCGGATACCACACGGCGTTCTATTATTAATAAAATCATTATCATATAGTTGCAAATTAATGAAAGCATAAAATAAACTAACTTCTTTATACCCAACCATTGTAATTCCGAGCAATTTGCTTTTACTTTGACCGAATCAGGTTCATATTTCTCGAGCGCTAAGAAAGATATTTCAATTTCTTCAATTTTGCACTTTGGTAGAGACGTCCAAAACAACATGCAATGCCACGATAGAGTATATTACAATCGTATACTATCGCTACATTACTTGATTTTGGTTTTATTTCATTGTGTCCAACGTAAATATACAAGTTATATCTATCCTAAATTACTTACACGATAATACTATACAAATCATGCCCGCAAGAAATGGTCCCATGAATACTAGCAGCGTTTTCGCTTTGAATCGCTAAGCAGATTCTTTCTCTCTTTTACTTCTTTACCTAGAGAGGCGATAAACGGAACGTCATGGTCCTAGAGTCTCAACTGCACACAAAATATCTAAATCTTAATTAGAGATGGATACTTTCGCCGTTTGTCACATTCGGCCATTTCCACCGCAGCTAGGTCTTGACGCTATTTCCTTGATATGGAACGAGGCCAGTGCATGAAGGCATGTTGTATTCCACATTAGGTCTCCATCATCCCAGTCCCCGTTTTAATTTAATTTTTTATCCCAGTCGATTGATATAATTGAATGAAACGATGTTACTGAATGGTTCCCGCACTCGCTAGGAGTACTTATTTGCCCGACTTTTTTTGCCGTTCGCACAACTTTCCGAGGCATTGTACATAACTCTTAAAACGTGGGAAAATATTTTTTTGCTTCTAAATGATTTTCTATAGAAGGTATATATGTAATGAGTAGAAATTACGTTGTAGAAGCAAATCATTGGGTTGATACATACGCTCTATTGTTCGAGTAGGAAAACACGAAATATATCGCGAGCTTTAAAGCATAGAGACGTATACGGATTACGGAGTTCAGTGTTCTTAGTGCGAGTTTTTTTAACCTGCTCGATTACGTTAGTGTAATGCCAATTTTTATGGCGCTACAACAGCGACATCTTGTGACCACCGTTCCAGCGCCAATCGTCGTCACGCTACGCGATCGAGTAGGCTAATAAAACTGGCACTAAGCACCCAGTTTACTGACCGTAATTCGTAGATATGACGTTATATGACCGATAGTAGAATTGAATAATATTAAAAAACAAAATATCGTATTTTTTTTATAAGTTCCTATGATAAGACCGCAATATATTACGTAGGATATATTGTAATACGTAGACAGATTTACAAATAGAATTCAAGGTAAACGGTAAAAAACAGAATGTTGTAAAATTGAAGAATAAGCAAAGTGACTTAACTTTTAGCTATAATAAAGTTTATAGCAATAATAAGCATGTTTTGGACCTCCCAATTAAATAATCTACATATATCACTCGATAGAGTTAGTTTATATTTACTCTATCCAATAAATAACCCTGGCCTTCGTTATTCAGTCAGTGGTATTCAATTAGCTACCATAGCAAGTTATTCTACGATGAAATAGTCATCAGTGCTAGTTGTTTTTAACCTACTCGATCGCGTTAGCGTAAAGTCAATTTGTATGACGCAACAGCGACATCTGGTGAACACTGTTCTAGCGCCATACAAATTGGCGTTACGCTAACTCACTAACGTACTAAGGTATTTTGGACTATGGTAACCCGCCCGTCAGAAATGGATTCCAAGACTGACCTCTTTCTAAATACAAAACTTGTAGTTTTAATTCGCGTTTGAAACAAAATCTTTTTTAAACTATATAATTTATGAATTAATTGGTTAACGCGTAGGAGCGAGACAAATGGAATAGCACTATGATAAATGACGGCTGTTTGACCGCGTCACGATCTCTACCTCTGGGATGTGTTATTTTATTCTCAAACCAACGTATTTTATAAGTTACACGTAGTTTTCAAAATGATAGTGATGACCCATCGTGACGGGGTAATTTTTTTAAATTTTTAAATTACCAATTTATTTATCTATACTAATATATAAAGCTGAAGAGTTTGTTTGATTGTTTAAACGCGCTAATCTCAGGAACTACTAGACTGATTTGAAAAATTCTTTTAGTGTAAGATGGTCCGTTTGTCGAGGAAGACTATAGGCTATATAACATTACGCTAAAAGTAGGAGAGGAGCAGCAATAAAAAATAGTACGAAAACGGCAAAATTTAAAAATTTCCTTGCGTGCGCTGAGTAAACGGTATTCAAAAATCATGTACTCATATTACAAAATTGTAAACAACTGTTTTGTAAACAAAATTGTTACAAAATTGTATTGTATAATAGAAAATAGAAAAGTAATAATAAAATTATTTTTCAACAATCCGCGATCAAATAAATAGAAAATATATATAATGCTAAATATAATAAAGTAGATTATCCGTTTTCATACCCGATACATGCAGGATTCTTAAAAACACATCCACAAACCTCCACCACCGCCACCACAATACAGAAGCACTACACACAATATAAAGTTGAGTACGGTTTATGCTTCCAACATTCAGCAATATATAGATTTATGTTAACAAACGCAGATTATAGCAAAATAATTCTATCTTACGTTTTACACTGTAAGATTCCGCAAAGTACCACTTACTTCTATAACTAACTTATTACAATGTTTATCCTTTGAAATATCCCCGTTACGTCCCTTCAATCCTGGTTCCAACCATTCATTAGTTAAAGCAGGACAAAGATAATTTAAAATGTTGGTCGGACTTTCGTGGCTCTATTTATAGTCACACGTCCCGAAAACATATTCACATTTCGCACGTGTTGCGGTCAATGTCTGTTAATGCGGTGTGTACATAGCGAACTAAAAGATTTTACAAGCGCTTGGCAAACGCGCTCGTTTCGACTTTATAATGACGACTTATCTTGACCTAGAAAATAAGTCGCGGAAAGCGGTACGATCGATATACGATTTGTTGAAATAGGTAACATAAAATGTCTTAATATCTGGGTGACCGAGCCTTGGTAATTTTTTACATCATCCTTCTCTTACCCTTATTCCACTCTAAGTGGGGTCGGCACAATATGTCTTCTTCTTCCATTCTCCTCTATCATTTGTCAACTCTGGTGCCACTCCTTTAACATGCATATAATTTTTCACACAATCCATCCATCTTTTTTTTCGGCCTTCCCCTAGCCATACATCCATGCACATTCATATTTAAAACTCATTTTTTACACAATAAAAAAAGAAACTTAAAAAAAAGAAAAAATAATAGGGTATGTGGGGCTCGTAGGTCGTTTCATTTCTCGCGACCACCCGTACCCCGAATAAGCTACGTTGACTTGACAGTTAATGGCAAAAACTCAATTCAATATAAATTTTAATATTTTTTAATGCCCAAAAGGATAAAATTATTTTTTGAAAAATAAAACCTAGCTAGATCGATTTTTCTCCCCCAAAACCCCCATGTTGAATTTCAGGAAAATCGTTGGATCAGTTTCCGAGATTCCGGAAATCTATATACGTATATACATACAAGATTAACTCATTTAAATATTAAAGATAATTATTCTTTCGCATTCAATATTATGGATGTTAAACAAATCGTATATATGAATGAAAAATCACAATAAGCGTTGATCGTTGATAATGTGATCGTCTATAATCGGCACGATCATCATACAAATGTCAATAGTCCGTATTATCATACAATTATACGTATTACCCAGCGTTTCCCTTTGAAGTGTGTTGGATAGGAATGTGAAAAAATTCGAAAAAATCGATTTTTAATAATCGATTTTTTTTACATTCCCTAGTTCCCGACTAGCTCATCCGATAAAATAAGACGTGAGTATAGCCGGTTTCTATACATTAACTATGAATAACACTCACGATAGTTTAAATTCAAAAACTTTTTCTTTCCGTTTAAGTTCCATATTTGAATACTGATCAATTAAATTAATACTTTATAGAATAATATATTTTTGCAATAGCACATTTATAGAATCCATACTAATAATATAAATCTGAAAGTCTGTCTGTCATGTTTGATACGCTTTCACAGCTAAACCGCTGGACCAATATTGATGGAAAATGGTAAAATTGAAGCTTATATACCGGGCTAACATATAGGATAGAAAACCTCTCGTTTTTGCTTCACGAATAACGAACCTTCATCAATGTAATTTTTTTTTATATAACTGGGTTGAAATGTATACAACTCCTATTTCTGTGTTACCATATTTAGAACATTGTAAGAGACCGAATGCAGCCTTGGGCGAATGTATTCGGTTTTCGCTGATAATGTCTCCGAGGTCATTAGTACGCGTTTCACAAATATACCACAAAAACGGCGATAAGCCCGGCAATTTCCGAAATTCATTACTAAGTTGATTCATTATAGGTCATTGTTCGTCGTCTTTTTAATTGTAAATCCCGATTACCCATTGAGGAGATTAAAATAGTGTTATTTTGTATATCTTACGATTAACATACGGAGCTGTAGCCTAACATATTATTATTATACCATATTATCGATTTTATTACTCTTCTTTCAATTTCTAATGGCTTAATGACCCTGTCTTCGCTTTACTGTCTTACTTCTATAATTTGTAAGCGCCTACTTATTATTTAGTAATTTAGCTCGCATATTCCTAAAATAAGTGCTTCAATGACAGTTGGACTATTTATTTATTACCTAGGATTGAGCTCGCATATTCCTAAAAAAAATCTCCAAAATATGCATAGGTATCATATAATAATCAAAATAGTATTTTATTCCAATTGAACCTAATTAGTAAATAAAGAAACAAAAATCTCAAAACAAACTATGATTTGGAATTAAAATCCAATTTAATGGTTATAGTATGTTGAGGTTTAAATTTACCGTATTGCTTAGGTATTCGACAGAGTGAAAGTGGAAGTAATGTGCTACTTTGCTTTCATTTGCAGCTCTATACCGAAAAATTTGCACATATATTTTAAAATATTATTTGCTTTATTTTATATTCACAATTAAGAGTCTACATATATCAAATCAATTAAATGCATTTAAACAATTATAAACAGTCAGCATACTAACACTAAATATTTTATTGTGTTTATTATAAAGATTACTTTTAAAAGATTTAAAAAAATAAAGTTTAAACTCTAAAGTAAATAATAAAATCGCATACAAGTTTGCATTTTTTTAATGTATAAAATTTCCGTAAGTCAATAAATTAACTTGAATTTGTTTTTAAAAGAGTAAGCCCTTATATAGAGATAACTCTTATTTAGTCAGAATTTCAGTAGAATGAATTTTCTTAAAAGTATCTATGTTTGGAAGAAACAATACCTAAACTATACTCTACTGCATAAAAGTAATTGGTGATTTCAACTACCTAAAAACGCATAGATAATGTAATATAATGTGTTTTAAAGTTTTGTTTCTGTGGTCAGTAGTTTGCTTTACTAATAAATGTTAAGGTTATGCAAAAAAAAGTTGACAACCCTGCGCGTGACGCAAAGTTGTGAAAGCCGATAGCACAGGAATTGGGTTAGCGTGTGAGCGCGCGAAGCCAACCCGCGCGCTGTCTCCATCAGTTTATTTTCGTATGACTCGATTTTACTGTTACGCTACGGTTATCTGCTTCATTGTTTTACTTTTTTGTGCATTTTGTAACTGGCGTTAATAAAGTATGAAGCTCATCATTTCATTTATTATAACCTCTTCATATTACTTCAGACATTTATTATTATTTAAAACGCTTTAAGCCTTTTTCGTATGATATACCTATGTGTACAACTTTACTAGAATATTAAGAACTTTATAAATAAGAAGAATATTGTCCTAAACGTACTTTTCCAAATGTTCGATTCTTCGTTTATTGTTGTAAGATATTTAGTGCTGCCATCTATTGTTAGCTTATCACTTTCAACATACAGGTCGAACCACTTAATAGTTTACAGTTTCACCGCGCGATAACGCGTGGCGCTACGATATCGGACTTACGACCGCAATTACGGTAAATCAAGGTTGTTTGTGGTTTTAGCGCTTTAAATGCATAGCGCATCCCGCGCAACGGATTCAATGGTTATTACGGAATAAATACTACTTATAATCTTTACATTATCTTACCATACATAAAACATATATCATAGCCGCTTCCATTCTACAACGACTACTACTATGCTCTTAGTTTCGTTCTTTTATTGTTGGACGTTTTAATATTTATAAAATCACGATATTTTTAATAGTTGTATTTTAATCAAGACGTTAAGACGTAAAGTTTTACCTGCGATTACGTTCGAGTTAATTTAAATGTTAAAATACCCACGGTAACATAACCCACCCTCAGTAATTAACATTACAAATATTATTAAATAAATAAATATATTTATAATATCAGTATGGCGTCAGTATGTTCTCATTTTAGCCATTAATGTATGGACAGGCTGAGGTTATGAAACTATAGGAAATAGGTTTCAGGAGAAAGTAACCAAAAAAACGATTTTAAATAACCCTTTCTTTGCCCGTCTGTTTTCACAGTACTTTTTAGGTATCAAAAATATATAAATTATAAGGACAAAATGTGGTAGCTGATTTTATCGATAGAGTCGAAAAATAAACCTTTTATTTTTTTCGATTCTGAATTTTCCTTTTATTTTTTTTAGGATTATTTTAAGGCATATTCTTGCTATACATATGTAGGTTAGATGGCAGTTACTGTGTGTAAAAACTGAAAGCTTTTGAAGACTTATAATTAAAAATTGACCGTGGTCAAATACTGAGAATAGACTAAATTGAAGAAAGAAAAAGGAAAGCAGAAAGTTACCACAAAAGTTCTAGTTTGTAAATGATCCAGACGATTATTTTTATCAACATAAGAAACAATAAGACTGAGCCCTTTGTTATTAAGAAATCGATACTGAACGCTATCGAATACCATAAACAAATTACAGAAAATAACAAATAGAAGATATTTTAAGAGCTTTAGTTGGGCATTGTTTTGTAAAACAATACGACTGCTCGAAGGGTTTATTACTTAGAATAAAATATTTACAGTTAATTGATCTTAGTTGTTTTGAAATCTCTTTTAAGATTTGCTATTATTCAAATATGTATTTAATTATTTGTATATATAATGTCGCCCGGTTTATTTAAATTTTATTTTTACATATTTTCATTTCATTTTTACATATATATTATTATTTATTTGTCCTGTATGTATGTGGTACATATAGCTATAACTGCAATAAATTGATTTTACAAGTTATGAGTAAACAAGCTTTGCCAGCAGCTTCGCCCGCATGGAAATCGGTTGTGCACAAGGTTTTTTTCGAATTTAAATTTTGAACATTTAGATTATATAGTAGAGAGATTTTTTAATAACTTTCACCGTTTACTTAGCGCACGCAAATGAAATCAAAAGCTTTTGATAAATTTTTTGATGAATTTTGCCGTTTTCGTAATATTCTTTATTTTATCTTAGCGTGATGTTATATAGTTTATAGCCTTCCTTAATAAATGGATTATCTTACACTTAAAGAATTATTTTTAATCGGTCCAGCAGTTCCTGAGACTAACGCCTACAAAGAGTCAAACAAACAAACGAACTCTTCAGCTTTATATATAAGTATCTATAGTCTTCATCGATAAATGAACTACCTTACACTCAAAGAATTTTTCAAATTGGTTCAGTAGTTGTTGAGATTAGCGCGTTTAAACAAACTCTTCAGCTTTATATATTAATATAGATGAATGACTGAATTTTACCTAAGAATCTTATGCTGAAAATATCATATTTTGAATTATTAATATATTAACCATTTATAATAATATTGTTTTTTTAATTAATAAAACAGATTGCTTATATTAAAATACTGTTAGGTTTTCAGCAGAGTGTACATAAAGCGTAATAAAATTGTTCTCTCACTGCAAGAAATTAATTCCTTGAACAACGTGTAGGTACGTAAAACTCACCATATTTCCTGTGAAGGCTAACAGCTTGTGATGGTGATTCACTTTCGATGTCGAAATAAATTTATCACTGTAAAATAACGAGATCCTGATCTGTGGGCGAAACAAATACCATGCAATCTGATAAATACGATCATTTAATTATCATTATTTAGGCAAATCACTGTTTTTGCTCGAAAAGCATAATATCTTTACAGTGAGGACGCCTATACAAAGGTGCTTGAATTTTTTTATTATTTTTTATTAACAGTTATTTCAGACGGTATGTAGATATTTTACGATATCGCCGTGTGGTATCGCGCGAAATAGAATAGTACCACCCTTATTTCTTACCGAGGTGTCGTAAAAGGCGACTAAGGTAAGTCAACCCGCCGTGTGGTATCCGGCTGAGTAGAATAGACCACCCTCATGTCTTACCGAGGTGTCGTAAAAGGCGACTAAGGTAAGCTGACTCAACGTGTGGTATCCGGTTAAGTAGAATAGACGACCCTCTTTCTTATCGAGGTGTCGTAAAATACGACTAAGATAAGTTGACGTCAGGCAGGCGGCCGGTCGTAAAATACGTAGCCAAATCATGTGAAAACATGTTCATAACATGGTGTGCCGTCCCCACTTAAAGTGGGATAAGGGCAGGAAGATGAGATGATGATGTAAGCTGCATTTTCTTTAGATAATTTCTGGAAAGTCTCTCGCCATTTAATTTTGGAAAATGGCGGATATAGACTTAAGCGTAAGTTATAGCCAAACAAAGTCGATAGTTGCCCTAAATATGGAGGACTCATTTAACATAAATTAGGCCATTCACCTCCATACCTTGGTGAGAACATTAAGCCATTGGACCTGATTATTATCACTAAAATCTATAATAACCGTACAAGTTTAATTTATTCTATTTCCATTAAACTTGTTTAACGTTTTTATAAACATTAAAGTAATAAGAAGACCCTGGGAATCAACGCAAAAGTCTGTTTAGTTTTGAAATGGATATGTTGATAATTATGCTTAAATAGTACGCGATTTATGGCACAGCTGTATGGCACAGTAGAATAGACCACCCTCATTCCTTACCAGGGTATTTTTCGCCCGATCATAAATGAAGAGTATTCTGTTCAGCTGGATATCACACAGCGGATCAACTTAACTTAGTCGCCTTTTACGACACCTCGGTAAGGAATAAGGTTGGTCTATTCTATGCAACCTTAACGAGTTATATACTGTTAGGAATCTCTAAGCTGTGACAGCCTATATAAGACCACGAATGACGTCATTGGCTTTCTTCTGGCGTGCGGGATTCTTTGGAGGTAGACGTGTTTCGGAGACCTCTTTTGTATTTTGTGTTAATAGAATCTAACCTTAAATAATCGCTATTCGTGATAACAGCGACTGCTGAGTTTCTTGCCAGTTCTTCTTAAGTAGGTTAGTGTTCCGAACTGGTGGTAGAATCATTCTGTCGTTGGATTTTGTAATGAAAAGTGTTGGTGCACCGTAAGGTGCCCGGCGTGATTCCCTAAACGCATTCGTTCATTTTTTATTATTCATTTTAAATTGAATTTAGGCTTAGTTGTTAACAATACATATATTTGTTTTGATTGCAAGAGAAAAACGCGGATAAAGTAGACTCTTAAAACACATATTGTCCCCGTTCATCTAAAGTCTCAGTACACCGTACGTGTTCAGTAGTTGCGCAACCGCAGCGAGGTCGCGTGACCTCATTCCTTACGATCCAGTGTCAGGATCACGGCCGCCAAATTTGATACTTAAACATTGTATAATTTACCCTTGACAAATATTTAACGTGATCGAAAGTGTTTGAGTTCGTTACGCGCTAATCTGGAAATAAATATGGCATACTTAAATATTATCTTAACAGAACGTAACGGAACGTTAAATCGCTGATCGATAGCTCAAATGTCACGGCCGAAACTACTTTCTTTATTAAAAAAAAGGAGTTTGTGTCTGGGCTGTGGTAGTAGGTTAGGGTTGGCCAACCTTTATACATCAAAATGTAATTTTTTCTTAACAAATGTTCAATAAGGTCATAGGCGTTAATATTTTGACTTCCTAATTATTGGAGAAAAAAAACATTGATATCAATGGTTTTTTTTCTCCAATAATATTTTACATGGGAAATCCCCAAAATATTGGGTCGCGTGCCATTGGTTTGAAGGTGATTTCGTATACAAAAACTATATATAGCACAAAAGATCGATACTAATATTATAGATATGAAAGTATGTGTGTCTATCGATTTAAAGATAATTAGTTAAATCATATCTCATCATCATCCGCCTGCCCTTATCCCACTCTAAGTGGGGTCAAAATGTTATAAACATGCTGTCACATGATTTGGCTTTACGACCGGCCGCCTGCCTTATGTCAACTTACCATAGTCGTATTTTACGTCACCTCGGTAAGAAATGAGGGTGGTACTATTCTTCTCAGCCGGATACAACACGGCGGGTCGACTTACCTTAGTCGCCTTTTACGTCACCTCGGTAAGAAATGAGGGTGGTACTATTCTATTCAGCCGGATACCACACGGCGTTTAAATCATATCTCATATCGTAACTTAATTTAAAAATTGTTATTTATTAAAATACTAATTTTCAGTTCTTCAATGTATAATTTTAATGTACGAAGTGTGTATTTTGTTGGTAATCTAAAATAAATTATAATTTGTGCGTTAAGTTTTCATAGCTAATCTGCAATATTGATGTAATTCTGAAAAACTTTAGACTTATATATCGTACATGTAAACAAATACATAGTTGATACATAATTTAGGGTATTTTTTTTTTTGATACATAATTTAGGGTATTTATCAAAATTGACGCGAAAGTAGTTGCGAGTAGCGCTTGTCTTTAAACATATTAATTTTATTACCAAGATAAATCATAAAATAATAATAGTAATGAATATAAAATTTAAGCAAGAAATAAGTAACACCTATTTTCCACTGGCATCATTTACTGAGGTATAAACCAAGTTATATATATGTCTGTCTTTGTGAGAGATCATCGATCCGGACTAGGGTGTTGCCTAGGTAATTCCTTCCCCTTTATTTAATAAGATGTCGCTTTGCGAAACATGGTGTACATTACATAGAGTCATTACACTAGAGTTGGGAGCCCGTGAAGTTATTATACTAGAGTATACTTCGAAAAGAAAGTCCGCGTGTGTAACGAAATACCATCATGTAGACAAAGGGACAAGGCCGTTACAATCTTCCTAAAGATTTAAGATAGAGTGAAAGTAGTTTCAAACATACAAAACCGTTAGACATAACATGGACGTTGCACGTACGATCTATAATACAAAACTTGATTTTGTTTCGTCATTTATTTCAATACTATTATTTATTTGTTACTCATCTACAACAAAGGCGACTTTAAATAATTGCTAGAAGATTTATGGTCGGAGAGTTATGATAGCCCAGTGGTGAGACTGTGCTTGCTACTCTTTTGAGCAGTGTTCAAACCCCGTGCAGGAACCATTGAGTTTTTTCTGTTAAAACTTATGTCTAATTGATAATTCCAATTTGTCGCACGATTTTTTGTAAAACATCGTGAGAAAACCTGCATATATCCACAAAATTCTGGGGATATGTGTAACCCACCAATCTGCATCGGAGCAGCGTAGTGGGTTTACCTCTAACCTTTTTCTCCGAATAAGAAGAGAGGAGGCCTATGAACAGGAGTCTTTTTCTCCGAATAAGAACAGGCCAATGAACAGGAGTGTGATAAAAACAGGCCGTTATTTATGGTACAAACAAAAAGGAATAAAACAAACCAATCAAAAAACTGTTCCGATTTATTTCTGTTATAGTAACAGACGCATAATTCAGATCTCTGAATAATAATTTCAAAACAAAAATATTGCACAAATTTTTAAAGTCTCCAATATATTATTAATATAAAATTTAAATACGTAAGACTAGAAAAGAACACATCAGGCTTTACCTATACCCAGCAAGCACACTGTTATGTTATATAGAAAATTAAAATTTTTATAAACTAAAGTTATAATAAACCATAGTTGCTTAAAAAAAAAATGTTTTCTGTAGACATTTTATTTTTGCGGAATCTCAAAACTAACAAAGTGTAGATATCACTATTTATAAAAAAAATTATCGTTATATTTAATAGTATGTATAGTATAGTATAGTAAGAAAAAAACTCGCTTAAAACATTAGATCTCTTGTTTGTATAATTGACATAGTTTTTTCAATTTCAAATAAGACACGTTCTCCGAGAGACTTACTTAAACTTTCTTTTATAAAATCATTTTAATAGCCCTCCATCTTTGTACCAGTTGACTAAACCTTACCCGATTCCATCGATATACAAACAATTTCGTTCCGAAATAGATGCTACGATTTTCGAGCATAATTAAATGATTTAAACTATGATTTACACTTCATACTGGCCTGGTAATTTCATCTTGGTCAGTGGTTCCGAACGCAACAGAAGTTAAAATAGAATTATTTTGCTGTAATACGCATTTGTTATGAGAATCTATATAATGCTGAGTGTATGAAGCAAGCAACATTTACATTCCTTATACATGCACGACAACTCACTACACGTATCACAAATGCTGCCAACACCAACGCACAAGCACTACACACACTCACTATCACAATCTCCACGATCGTTTGGCCCCGAAACCGAATCAGGAGGTTAGGCTCCACGACAACATCGTAGTGCGTACTTCACCAGTTTAGGCGCAAGTTACATCAAAATGAGTTTAGTCTAACTTATAACATCGACATTTTGGAGTTACCAATTTTTACTTGTCACTTTCGAGTTATATTAAAAAAGCAATAAATAAGATAAAAGTATTTTGATACTTTCATACCGAAAAAGATTTGGAACCACTGACCATGACCTACTACTAGTTTTCAGCAACAGAATTTCCAGTTGAACACGTGACTTTCTTTATATTTGAAGACCAAGTTTGATTAATGTATATACACAAAGATTGTACCAACAATTTGCTTGCAATTAACTAATGGACACCATCTTTGGGATACTAAATAAAACAAAGTAATATTTATTCTAAGATCAGATCTGCAAGTCTTTACTAAGTCACGTCTTTGTCAAAAGAAGTACTCGAATCAACATAATTACGTAATTAACATTAGCGATTCTGATGACATTGATTTTTGCAAACTTCAGTTCCAAATGAGCAAATTGTTGATAAAATAAAAACAAAAGTGTTAGTGTATTTTATGGGAGACGATAATATAGTGACTAATATAGAATTAGTTCTAACTACCTTTCTCTTTTTTAAAATAAGCAACGGAATGACATAAGAAGATTTAGGAACTTAAAAATATAGTTCAATAAGGTGAAGTAAGTAATAAATATCATAGTTTTTGGAAATAATTTTCTAGAAGGACCAATTCAATTTAAGTAAAATTCATTACCGATCTACCATCTTTATAGAAAAAACCTCATACTAGTAGTTGTATTATAATGCAAACTAAACACCGAAACAAAGTTAATTACTGTTTCGGTCAGTACGAATATTTAATTAAGATTTAAAATTAAGATTTAAAGTTAAAAGTGATATGAGGCTTGGTATGACAAAATTATAACAAAAACTATAGTTTATTGTATAAGGCTCAGTCTTTATAAGGATTTAGAAATGTCAAGTTATAATATTGTATTAGGAGGTGGTTTATCGGGTTATTGGTAATTCGATTTTCGCAACTACATTATATTTTCGTTATTTTTTAAATTTAGAAATACCTATTATTTAAATATACATTATTATTTCGCAACATTTAACACAGTTTAACCTATTCAGCACACCTACTATATAAGACTAGTAAGTCATACTGTTCGTTTCACTATGAATTAATAAGGAATTTCGAAGTGCTTTCCGCGTTCATTATAATTCATATTTAGTAGCAGACTGTTTAATGTTCTTGGTATAGTTATAAACAACTTGTTTTCTGAGCAAATACGTTATTAATACAAAGATTCCCGTATATTACGAGGTTTTAAAACTGTATACGATAGTGGTGACCACGTTTATTGTTTTCTTTGGCGGATTCTGCGGAACGGCGCCGGGCGGCTGCGTACACTGCCAGTTTGGAGGGCGATGGGAGACTCGAGTCTCGCGGCCTCACTAGGGACTCTCGGGACTCGGCGGCTGGTAGGGAGGCTGAGGTCGGCACGGATGGTAACTTCCGTTGTGTTACCGTGTCGTAGGGTAACGGCGAGCTGCGTGATGTTGTAGATGCAATCGATCCGGAACCATCTGAATCCTATAATAATAATAATAAAATAAAATAATAATAAAACATTCAGTAGGAATTTTTTATTTATTCAACATTTTCCAATACTACAAGGTTTGAATAAGATATATCTGATGTCTAGGTGGGACTTTATAACTTAATAGGTGAGAAATAATGTATTGTATACCAATAGGCTTCGGGTAAGGACTGCCATGTTGCCATGCCTTGACTGTATTTGGCTGAGTAGAATAGACTACCTTCATTTTTTACCGAGGTGTCGTAAACAGCGACGAAGGTAAGTCGACCCACGATGTGGTTTCCGGCGGAGTAGGATAGACCGTCCTCATTTCTTATCGAGGTGTCGTATGAGGCGACTAAGGTAAGTAACGGTGACAACATGTCAAGTAAGGTAAGTAAGTAACAAGTGACAGTAGGCAGGCAGCCGGTCGTAAAATACTTAGCCAAACCATGTTACAACATGTTTATAACATGTTGCCCCGACCCTACTTAGAGTAGGATAAGGACAGGAGAATTATGACGCTTCGGGTAAAGACTCACCTTTCGCGCGTCTCTATGCTCGAGGCGGTCATATCTGGTGTTCCGTGCTGAAGGTTTCCTTGGGGGCCGCGGTAGAGCAGAGGGCGGTGGCGGCAGGGACGACGAGCGAGTCTGCTGAGAGGCGCGCCCTTGTCTCTCCAGCAACAGGGCTTCTTCGCCACGTCCGTTACCACGAGCTCCCACCGTGCCCAGGCCCGGGAAGCAGCATAAACCTCGCTAGAAACAGTAATAAAAGATTATAAGGAAAGAGAATAGAAATATACTTTACTGCACATCATAACCCTAACGTTACGTTGCAACATTTCCCAGCTTAGATGGGTATTGATTTTATATCACTACATATTATAAAACAAAGTCCATATTTCCGTATGTACGCATAAAACTTTAAAACTACGCAACCGATTTTGATGCGGTTTTTTTTCATAGATAGAGTGATTCCAGAGGAAGGTTTGTACGTATAATAACATTCAATACGAAGTACGATCAATCAATCGATCAACCAATCGACCAACCAATCGACCAATCAATCGACCAACCCATCGACCAACCCGTCGACCAACCCGTCGACCAACCCGTCGACCAGCCCGTCGACCAACCCGTCGACCAGCCCGTCGACCAGCCCGTCGACCAGCCCGTCGACCAACCCGTCGACCAACCGGTCGACCAACCGGTCGACCAACCGGTCGACCAACCCATCGACCAACCGGTCGACGAACCCATCGACCAACCCATCGACCTACCCGTCGACCAACCCGTCGACCAACCCGTCGACCAACCCGTCGACCAACCCGTCGACCAACCCGTCGACCAACCCGTCGAGCAACCCGTCGAGCAACCCGTCGAGCAACCCGTCGAGCAACCCGTCGAGCAACCCGTCGAGCAACCCGTCGAGCAACCCGTCGAGCAACCCGTCGAGCAACCCGTCGAGCAACCCGTCGGCCAACCCGTCGGCCAACCCGTCGGCCAACCCGTCGGCCAACCCGTCGACCAACCCTTCGACCAACCCGTCGACCAACCCGTCGACTAGCCCGTCGACCAACCCGTCGACCAACCAGTCGACCAGCCCGTCGACCAGCCCGTCGACCAACCGGTCGACCAACCGGTCGACCAACCCGTCGACCAACCCGTCGGCCAACCCGTCGACCAACCCGTCGACCAACCCGTCGACCAACCCGTCGACCAACCCGTCGGCCATCCCGTCGGCCAACCCGTCGGCCAACCCGTCGACCAACCCGTCGACCAACCCGTCTACCAACCCGTCGACCAACCCGTCGACCAACCCGTCGACCAACCCGTCGACCAACCCGGCGACCAACCCGTCGACCAACCCGTCGGCCAACCCGTCGGCCAAACCGTCGGCCAACCCGTCGGCCAACCCGTCGGCCAACCCGTCGACCAACGCGTCGACCAACCCGTCTAAACCCTACGAGATTTATCAAAATGATGTACTAAGTATTTGTACACCATGAAAAGGTCTACAGAAAAGTCCGCGATAGTATATGTATATCTCTTATGGATAACCCACAATAGCAGTTTTTGTCATTTACTTTTTACGAAAAATGATGATGAATGATGCCTTATGTTCAAAGCAATTTTTATACAATACAGCATTAATCCTTATCCAATTAAGAACCTTAAATATATTGTTTATTTAATATTGATCAATATGACCCTTTACAGCATGTCATTTAAATAAACAGTTTCGAAGATATTACAGATTTAAAATGCAGGGGCCGCGCCGCGAGCCTATAAATAGCGCGTCGGAGGTCGCGGTTCGCCTCTCGGCGATGCTTCCGCGCTCGCCCGTCTTATCGGTGACGCTGTCAAAGCCAGTAGGGCTAACAGCATTAGTCAAATTCGAAAAAAAAAACGTGGTTCGCCCTTTAACCATTTGAATTTAGCAGCGATCGGACGCATTTATGATCGGAGCTCTCTAGCGAGGAAAATAACAATCACTACATATTATAAAACAAAGTCCATATTTCCCTATGTATGCATAAAACTTTAAAATTATGCAATTTTGAGATTTATCAAAATAATGTACTAAGTATTGGTACATCTTGAAAAGGTCTACAGAAAAGTCCGCCATGGTATATGTCTAATTTTTATGGATAACCCACTAAAGCATTTTTTGTCGTTCACTTTTTACGAAAAATAATGCCTTATTTTTGAAGCGATTCTTATACAATACAGCATTAATCCTTATCCAATTGAGTACCTTAAATAAATTGTTGATTTAATATAGATCAATATAGCCGTTTACAGCATGTAATTTAAGTGAACATTTTCGGAGATATTACAGATTTAAAATGCCGTGAGGAGGCCGCGCTTCGCCCTATAACACTTCGACTTTAGCAGCGATGTCGCTCTTTCAAGAGTTTGTTTAAAGACATTCTGTAATTAATTGTAAAAATAAAATACAAAGGTAAAATATAAAAGTAAATAAGTAATAATGTACTATATGAATTTAGATATTCCAAAGATAGCAGGAAATCTTCTTGGTATAGGGAAAGGAAATTGTTTTTCACCAAATTTAACGCTACGGCCACGGGCAGTAATAAATAAATCAAAACAACTGGATCGATTTTAATCATTTTTTTTACACTGACTGACATGGGATATATATTTTATACCTGTGCGAAGCAGGGGCAGGCCGCTAGTTTAATTTATAAAATGTATTAACGCTTACTTAGGTATTTTTTGTTCACAACAGTTTATATTTAAAAATATATATTTAATTATTAATAGTTCGCGATGACATCTGTATGTAGACGGTTTCTACGATTTTTAATATACTTACTAATATGAAACAAAATTCACCAAATTAAAATAAGGCCAATAACTGTTAGTAATAAATACAAAATATCTACGTTTTTGGATATTATTTGTGATATTAGTTCTTACCTCATCCACTATTTACGACCACGTTGCAACAGCTGAAACACCAACATTAAGGCAAGCGCACTACACAACACATCACGATGCCATATCATTTAATTAGGAATTAATTTTACTTAGCAATTTTAAAAGTCCAGATTTGTCTCAAAAGTGAAGTAAGAAGAGATTAAAGAGACTGTAGAATTATTTCGCTTTCAGCGTCCTAATCCTTCAATTTAAACAAAATCTCCATAAATCATTTACCACATTGTAAAAAACTTCGTAGGATGAAAATATAAATATTGATTATTATAGCTTTCCTCCTTTCATTATGCACACTGTAATCTTTGCTTTTCTCTTTAATCCTATCATGTCAACGCATAGAAAAATAACTACCAGAGGTTCTAAAAAACTGACTCCCAATAAAGAAGTTAGTTATAATATCATTTGACTGGCCTGTTGGAGCAGTGGGTAGTGACCCTGCCTACAGCTCCGCGGGTCGCGGGCTCGATTCCTGCCGTGTGCAAGTGTCCCATATATTTATTTTCATATTGCAAAAAATATTGCTATAAATAATTATATGTATTTTGTACTATTTTAGGTAGTTTGTTCATTTGGTGCTTTCTCTTCTAGGCAAATTCTAAATTCTATCACTCGTGTGTTTGCCGTTTTACAAGACACTGGCAAAGTGCTTCATCATCGTGCAAAATTCCACACGAACATCCATACAATAGGAGCATAGATATTTCTTTTAATTCGTGTCAGAAAACGGATGATACCCGGGTTGTAGGCGATCGCAAACGATGATTGTCGAGTACAGCTGACTATGCCTTCTACACGATCGTGCTCGCGTTTAATCGTTTGTAATCGCCGATTATTAAGGAGAGCCATTAAAGAGTTAAATATCAATGGGCGTCACTTCACAAGCTATTTTATTATAAGCTTTCAAAACACTCACGAAACACCATGCATTTTATTTCCGAAATTAAAGATAAAATCAAAGTAAGTTAAATATTTTTTGTTTTTCGTTTTCTTATATATTTTATTATTTTGAATTTTGAATATATTTCCGAAACTCTTACGTTTGTAACTGTTATTCTTACGAAACTCAAAGCTTCTAAGGTTAGGAGTGGCCATTAAAACTACAAACAAAAACAAAAACATGTTATTTATTATTCAACATGCCTCTAAAAATATGTCGAGTACAAATTTGTTTACCAAAATATCCACTTTCTTAAAATTACATCTTTCCTTAGGTAAATCTATTAAACAGCTTCCACCGATAAAGGCACGTACAGAAAATGTTATAATTACAACATAAATAAGGCCGTTACACACTAATTGAATTTATCATATTTTTGTCTTTGATAAAAAAGATAAAAATGATTTTCAACAACTTTTTATGAACTATCATATAATTATAAATATAATTTTAAAGACAAACAGAAAGCTGAAAAATATACATAAGTATAATATTTTAATTAACTATTTTTTATTTAATATTGTAATATGAAATTTTAGATAATTTCATTGTTCATATCTATCAAAATAGTAATCAATGGACTGACTTGAAATGATAGTAGTTTAATCATAACTATTACTTATATTTTTATATTTTTTCATATACTTTTAATTCCAAAGTTCCCACAGAAAATTCTAGATTAGATTAGATTCTTAGATTATTCCACTTGAAACATGGCGGATTAACTAATAATACAAAAAACATAACTATTGGCGATATTCTATTCATTGCGTAATTTGAATCGCCTTTCATACAAATATATGAATATAGAAAATAGTCAACTGCGGATACATATAAATAGTTTTTATAAATAATATAGCTAAAATAAATATGAAACAACCCATTATAAAACAAAATTATTTCGATATACTCTACAGTGATTGAGTACTCGAATAATCTTTATTCTAACTTTGGCGTACGTTTGTGACCAATCCTTATAACATAAAATAGCTACCGACTATATACAATTTATAATATCATATTACTAGAACCAAACAAACATCCTACATTGAATAACAATGAATCACAACGACTAGTGGAGTTAAATTTCATTTGTATACAAGATTCATAAAATCTACAAAAAGTTTTATATAAGTTGCCATCAATGCGCTTGAGTTTTAAAATTTTTAATACAAATATAAAGAATAAGGCACTATTTGTTAATAATTTTTTATATTATATATTATAATTTAAAATTTTCGAATGATCAAATGAAGCTGTACATATAATTTACCGGTATAATATCGCACGCTCAGTATTAAACTGACCTAATTCAAAAATAAAGCTTAATTAAGTTAGGATACATTCTCCTCCTCCATAAAATCTAATCTTTAAGGAGAGCAATTATTAAATGGATACGCCGCTGGGCGCATACCATGGTTTATGAGATAAAAAAAAGGTAGATACATGTTTTATTGCTTTTCCAAGTTATAGGTTTCTTTAACTCACGAATTTTTGTAGGCGCTACGTATTATATGTAATGTAATGTATATGTTAGGTCACTTTAATATTAAGCCTGCTATATGTATGATTATTATTCTATAATAATTAAAATTTAAAATTAGTTTTTGTAGAGAAATGCACAACACAATATGAAGGCATGAATGAGCGTATTCTAACGCGGTTAAACACATGTTGCTTTATTCCACAATAACATCAAAAAAATTCACAAATCAAAAGTTTAAAACACTGCAATACTTTTGGTCTATATAAGGCCCAGTTTAAGTTAAACATTGTTTAACATACTTAGAAAGCATGTTAGAAAGCTCATTGTTAGGCAAAATCATTTCAACACAATATAAAAACAACACAAAATACAGTTGATATAATATAATACCCAAAATAAAGCCGCTCAGAAAATTTAGAAACACATGTTAGGATGTTTTATTTAAAAACTATAAAAATATGACGGCTAGAATATTGAAAAAAGAAAAGTGTTAAATAAAATTTTGGTAATTTTAATATGATTAATGTAAAGGATTTTCAATTTTAAAACTTAAAATACTACATATATACTTTAGTATAGTTCGGCTATTTTACAAAGCGACAACACTAGTCTCCCTTTGTATATCATGCTCGACATTTAAATCTGGTCGACATCTGGTGAGAGAAACCAATAAGTGTTCATTGATTTGATAAATCAATCTTTAATAGATATATAATAGATATATAATAGATATATTATATTATTTAATAGATATATTATTATACTTCGAGTAGGAAAGAGAATGCAAATGAGGTTGATCTATCTCTTTCTTTTTTATATGTAATTGGACAAAGATGAAGTATACGATACAAGTAATCCTCATTACTTATTGTGTCATTGTCACTTACAGGCCTGTCTATGGCCTTATTCTAAGTATGATAACCCTATGGTTTATATAGGTAATATATCAAATTATGACAGTAGCCAATAGACAATTACCATAATTATCTCTGTAGATGAAAAACATTAAATATAAAAAAGTATATAATGAACATTCCCGTTGTAACGCTGTATTGTGAAATGAATAAATGTGCTACAATAAAAAAAAATCTAAAAAAATATAATATAGGCCGATATTTATTTGTATTTAAGTGAAATATGTATTGTAGATTGTATGGAACTGTGTATCTATGGGTATTATATCAATGCAAAACACAGAAAGGCTTACACTAACTAACTTGTTTAATACAGACCGAAGGAATGTTAATGTTACAGATAGGTACATACATCTTGTTGCTAAGCCATGTTAATCGGATAGTGACTATTAAAATTTATTCGAGCACCGATTAAATGACGACTGCCGCATAATTCGTAACTGAAAATGAGTTTTGCGAGCCCTTGAGTTATTACAAAAACATTGGAATGTAACTTAATATTTATTATAGAAATAATTAAATGAAAGCAACCACTGGAAATTAAGATTATATTTAGCACTGTAAATTAAATGTAGTAATTCGAGCATATAACTTAGAATTAGTTTGGCCAATATTAAATAACTATAGAATATAAAAAATTATATTGTGTTTGCTCTTTATTATGAATATTTCATTAGTTTTGTTATAGTAGCAATTTGTTTACTCTTAAATAGTCCTATTCTGACGGTTTATATATAAACTATATATGGCCCATGGGGTGAAATTGTGACACGTCAAAAAACACGTGTTTTGGACTAAGAATAGGTAAATGTTAAAATACAGATTCTTTACAGCAGCATTATAGGCAAAACTCATTATTTCTCTATTAGAACGTACGTTAAAGCAAACTAAAGTATTTTTTATGCATTTTCTTTAGCAATTAAAAAATTAAACACATTTATCTCAACACATGATTTTTTTGAGTTGTGCCCCTATTGCATTCCGTAAGCGATATAATAAACGAAATATAAATAAACGAAAAATTTCTCTTTTTGAATTCGCTATAATATTTTACGCTGATATACATTATAAACAGTTTTTTTTTTATGCAAACTAAAGTAGCTTAATTGTAGTACTTGATTATAAATGTATGACCCAAGTAACTAACGAACAATCAATGTCTGTTAGTTTAATTATTATGTTTTAAGAAGCTGACGGTAAACTCTTATTTATTTTTTGACGAGACTAAAAGAATACAGTGAACTTTGATGAAGGAACTTGCTTGAATCGTTTAACCCTACGTTAAATGTTTTATAAATGTTGCATGGCATTATAAAAATCATATAAAAGGTGGTGAAATTCGAGCTATTTAAAACAGTTTTATTATTTTGTAATGCATTTAAAATATAGGTATCTCAAACATAGTGTAAAAATCACTTTATTATTTTGTAACACAGTCAGTTCTGTAGTTTAAAAAAATCCTATTCACAAGTAATATCTGGCGGTATTAAGACCCTTTACGTCTTTAAATAGTAAAATAAAATGCAATATAAATGTACATTGTAGGGAAATGAGGTAATAGATATCGAGACTATGCGTGGGACTTATATAGTTTAGACTAAATTTGTTTCGAGCTGTATGCTGTTAGTTTTAATAGCTTTTACAGCATCACCGAGAGAGTCGAACGCATAAGCTTCGCCGAGGGCGCGGAACACAGAGCTCTAATATAGGCTAACCGTTTAATTCAGTCCTCGCCTGCAGGATAAAATGGTGTAGAGGTGCGACAAGAACGGGTACTGAAGGAGGTGCAGGCGGTCACCTGTCACCACTTGTATATCACGCTACAAGCGTTAGCCGTTTACAGGCGAGGACTCAGTTAAACGGTTAGCCCAAAGTGTCGGTCTAGTTAAACTTATGACTTTTATAACACGTGACGTCACTGTTAATAGTAGTTGCCATGCGGTCGGGAATGCGAGGAGTGTGACGAGTGGGAGGAATGGGACGAGTGTGAGGAGTGCGGGGAGTGTGGGGAGTGCGGGGAGTCCGGGAGGTAACTCACGGCGGGCACGGGCGGCCGCTCCAGCCGCGACTCCAGCGCCGCCAGCTGCTCCTCGAGCCGGAGCGACGAGCTGTCGAAGCCGCAACCTGGAATAACATGAGTACTAATAACTGCAATAACCAAATAAATTCCAACCAAAAGGAAAAGGTCATTGACCTATTCCGCAATGGAAAACGATATATATATATAAATATAGTAAAACAACATCTATTGGATAGCATATTTTACATAGAAAAATATGTGTGCTAAACTTTATTCAATAGCATAATTGTGTCTACCCGCCGTGTAGTATCCGGTTGAGTAGAATAGACCACCCTCTTTCTTACCGAGGTGTCGTAAAATACGACTAAGGTAAGTTGACGTCAGGCAGACGGTCGGTCGTGAAACGCGTACCCAAATCATGTCACAACATGTTTATGACATGTTGTGCAGACCCCACTTAGAGTGGGATAAGGGCAGGAGAATGATATCTAGACAAGAATTTTGTTATAGAATATGTAACAGACACTAAAAATACTGTTTACTATTTCAACAAAATAGGAAATAGTCAGTCTGTGTTGTTGATTCTGGAAGCGGGGTTCTTGAGACGTCAATATCGAGGGTAGGCTTTTTTATGTGAGTGAGGATTGCCTTAAATAGTGAAACTTGACACAATAAGTTTAGTCCGTCAACTGAAGGTAATTTCTAGTTCAAGTAAATTTATGAGTCGATATAGGTTTCTCGAGGTCAAGTTTAATAATGAGAAAGTCAAGATCATTCACCCCAAGACCTTCTGAGCTCGTTTTAAATAGTATACCAGACCCACAAACGAGGGAAAATATAAGTGTTATAAATCTGAACTATACCGCTAGCGTTATCGTTATGCGGCGAGTAGTTCCGCCGCGTTAGGTGTCGGTATCGACCAGCCACGGCGCCGCTCGCGCCCACGCCCACGCCCACACCCTCAGCGCTGGAGAACGACGTGCCGGAAGAGAGCCCCACTGCGAATGTGTAACGAGTAAAAAAAAAGTAAAGTACCGGCCTGTTACTATCCCACAGCTGGGCATAGGCCACCTCTCTCCGTTTTCAGAGAGAAGGATTAAAGCTAAGACCTACCACGCTGCTCCAATGCGGATTGGTAGGTTACATGTAAAATTGAAAATGTTTAAAAGATTGACCGCCGAGTTTCTTTCTGGTTAATCTCGGTAACACATCACAGCTTGTAACGAGTAAGCTACAACTAAATACGCTAATTTCTTAATTAATCTATTAATTCATTTTTTTATTTCTTGATTGTTCATACATACTGTAAGAAAAGAGAAAGAAAAAGTAAAATATTACATTTACAAAGACGGACTTAACCCTAAGCGTAACAGAAGGGAAAGGACAAGTGAAATACAGCTAATATAGTAAGAATAAAAAATAAAAACGAAAAGTAATAAACATAGATTAATATTTGCACTTCACACAAAAGATAAAAAAAAAACAATATAGACAATAGTAATTATTTAAATTTATATAAATTTAACTATGTAATTTACAAACTTATAATCGATAAACGCTTATTATTTAAAATTTCGTACAAAACGGTCGACTACTGGTACAGGCTACAGTGGGAGAAGATCGACTCAATTTATCTCCCCAAATGCTAATTTAATCATTCTGTTCTACAGACCGGCTGATAGGGCTTTGGCGACCGATTAACGTTGGTAACCATACATATTATAAAAATAATTAATTGCTACCCTTAATTAGGAAATGATTACCGTGACTTAAGTATTGATTACCAAGTTCTTCGCGGCTGGAGTTGTTCCGCAGAGAGGCAGCGCTCGTATGCTTTTGCAGCACTTTTATCATCGCATCTCGTTCCGCCACTTTCGATTCCAGCTCTTTGACTCTGCAAAGCAAATATGTACTTTTAAACCCCCGGATTCAATTAAAGATGTTGTTATTTTGACGTTATTCTGAGTTTTTTCATTCCGCCATTATCAAATATATAATCAAATTTAAAATTAAATGGCCCAAAAATTCTATAAATTTGGGAATAATTCTAAAGTGATTTATGATATGAGACAAAAAACGCGACGCGCAGTGTAGGACTTGCGCCTAAGGCGGCATGATTGAGGGGCGGCAAATATTTTTTTAATCCAAAATTTTACAGACGAAAAAAGGTAAGGACAGACTCTATATATAAAGGACTCTATATATTTCCTGAATTTTTTCTCTATAAAACGGACCTTGAAAAATAAAATTGCAAAAACATACAAAATGAAGCAAACTTTAATGAATAATTGAAGTAACCTACCACTAGGTACCTCATTATATATGTAAAATTATTGATAAACTTTTAGTTTAGGAAGAATGAACTCACGGATATAACATTTTTCACAGAATAATATTTATTGACAGTTGTACATTAGAGACATTACGGTTGTAGAATAGTTTTCTATAATTATAATTATCTATGATACATAAGGATGTAGTAAAGCCGTGTGGTATCCTGCTGCGTAGAATAGACCACCCTCATTTCTGATCGAGGTGTCGTAAAATACTACTAAGGTAAGTTGACGTCAGGCAGGTCAAATCATGTGACAACATGTTTATAACAAGTTATGCCAAGCACTTAGAGGGGGATAAGGGCAGGAGAATGACGACATAAGGATGTAGTAAAATTAGAATGTAGAAATAAAATATAATTTAAATAGCAGGATTATATAACTTGAACAAAAATTTAGATTTTGATACTAAGGTATGAAGCAAGTTTTAGTAAAGTTGTTGAGGAAAGACTTATAATATGAGTTTGCATATTTTTGTCATGTGATAACGACAAAAGATGGCGCTTTTCAATGTCATCATTCCTATAGAATTAACAGGATTTCTATAGGCTATATGTTATTCCGGTGTATAAGGAATAATTGCGCCAAATTTCATCGATATTGGTACAGCGAATTCGCCGTGAAAGAGTAACAAACATACATCCATACTCACAAACTTTGGCATTTATAATATTAGAGCATATTATATACAAATTAGGCTGCACTCGTGACCAACCTGCTTTCCAGGTCAGCGAGCTTCTTCTGCGCGGAGTGCAGTTCGTCCATGTGCCTTATTTTCTCGCTGCGCGCCTCCGCCATTAACCGCTCGGACTCCGCTGACGTTTTTTCTAATGCAGCTATCTTTGCATCCCTAGTTAGAAACAGTTTATAAAAAACCAAATACTGAAATACTTACATAAATAAACATATATACTAAGCTAAGCTGAGATATGTTCATTAATAAGCATAGAATCAGGCATTACTTTGAACACGAAAAATAAAGAATATTTTACTATATTCCGCGATTAAAGAAAATATATGTAATTCTAAAACGCCGTGTGGTATCCGGCTGAATAGAATAGTACCACCCTCATTTCTTACCGAGGTGTCGTAAAAGGCGACTAAGGTAAGTCGACCCGCCGTGTGGTATCCGGCTGAGTAGAATAGACCAACCTCATTTCTTACCGAGGTGTTGTAAAAGGCGACTAAGGTAAGTTGACCCACCGTGTGGTATCCGGTTTAGTAGAATAGACCACCCTCTTTCTTACCGAGGTGTCGTAAAATACGACTGTGGTAAGTTGACGTCAGGCACACGGCCGGCATGTTTATAACATGTTGCCGACCCCACTTAGAGTGGGATAAGGGCAGGAAGATGATGATATGTAATTCTAAAGAAGAGATTATCTTCTGATGATGCTTCGGTTACGGGTTGAAACGATTGTGCTAATGAATATGTGCAGTGCTAGTATAACAGTGGTGTATGTAGTGGTGTCAAACTCCCTGCCCGAGATGAACATTTTTACGGTCCAGTCAATATTACCGACACAAAGTAATTTTTTTTAGACGGTTTTGAGTATAATAAGGTATTCACACGAATAGAAACTATACTCTACTTTTAGCATTACATAGATTCACTATTATTGTGAATTAGAGTATAATAATTTAATATTTCTTGTATATAATTTATAGAATTAGGCGTTACTTTACGGAGATCCAACTAAGCTGATTTGGGTATTGCTTCACTTTGCGATTTTGGTCGTGGAGTCTATCTCCTGATGATGCTTCGGTTGCGGGGCGAAACGATTGTTGAGTTTGTGATAGTGAACGTATGTAGTACTTGTGTATTGTGGTGGCGGTGGTGGATGTGTTTTTACGAATCCTCCATGTATCAGGTATGATAACCGATTGTCCACTCTACATTTAGCATTATATATATTTTCTATTTTACTTCATCGTGGATTATAGCAAAATAGTTTTATTATTACTTTTAATATTTCTTATCTTATAGAATTCGGAATAGCGCCTTATTCCTTAAAATTTAATATACCTAAGTTAAAACGACAAATTACTTAGGTATGGACGCGGCGGAGACGGCCGCCTGTCTGAGCGCCGCCTCCTCCAGGTAGCGCTGCTCCCACTTGGCGCACTCGCCCTCCATGGCCAGCAGCCGCTCGTCGCGCTCCCGCAGCGCGCGCTTCAGCTCCTCCGCGCCCGCCTCGCCGCACGCGCCCGCGCCCGCACCGCCCGACACGCCCCCGCACGCACACTCGCGCTTCCTGCGGACCACAAAACACGTTAACACTTTCTTCAGACAAAACAAAATCAATACAACTTGTGCCTGCAGCTTCGCGTGAAAATCAGTATATTGAATTGACATTTTGAACATAAAAGTGGGTATTGTGTGTTAAGCATAAGATATGCTGGGATAGGGAATTTTTGTGGATCTACAATTCTCCAGTACTTTCGTGTATCTTTCGTCTATCTCTCTGCTGGCTTACGCGGCGCACGCAATCAATACAAAAATTCGTCCAGTAGATTTTGTGATTTGAATCGGTTACAGACAGATAGCTTTTGTAGACTTTATTTTATAATAAGTAATAACTTTAAACTTTTATATTATTTAAAAAATTGTATCACTTGTTTCGCTCGCCAAAACTAGTTCTTCACTGATTGCTATTAGCAAACTGAATTCCCGAGACGCGCGATACTTATACAGTAAACTTATTGATTCAGAAAGTTTTATCGCTTGAAAAATCCCGAGTTGTAATTACAGTGGATTCGGGACAATTTGTAAACGACAAAAAGTTCCAAGGTAAATATCAAACTTTATTAAAATTGAACTCTATATAGAACGTTCTAGAAATCATTTTTGCATGTTCCTAGCAATATATACCGTAACGCCTGCAATTCGGTTTCGAGCTGTGCCCGCAGCTTGCGCTCCGTGTGCTCGCGGCGGTCGGACGCCTGCTGCAACGATGCCAGCGCGCGCTGTAGGCCCAGCACGCGCTCCACGTACCCGCTTGCGTGTCGACACTGTTAACGGAATACACTTTTATATTTTTTTTTTCAGAAATTTTAATTATCTTCTTAATCATACATATTTGTAATATGCTATTTGAATTACATAGCTAATAATATATATGAATAGTGACCCGACAATCATTTATGTAATGTCGGTTTTATCTAACCGATAAAAAAGTTGTGCACTCTTGTGCTAAAGGCATGCGATTCGGTCATAACTGGCTGTTGCAAGTTATGCACTCCTGTCATAAAAAAATTCTACTTATCATCTTAGAGCAATAGTTTATACAACAAAACACTTCCAGCTTCGAAACTACATCTTAATTATGTAAATTAAAATTGTTTAAAAGATTTACCGCAGAGTGTCTTGCTGGTTCTTCTCTGAGAGCAACATTCCGAATAATGGTAGTTTTTTTAATGTTATTCATCTTTGAGGATTCAGAAGTGCTTCAAAAAACGCTTATTTCAATAGAATACTAGATTTGAGTCAGACAAAAGATATGCGTAGAGTGCTTGTGCTATGTATAATATAGATTTTATTTAGCCGGCCCAAAATAGTTTTATAATTCTTTGTTGCCAAGTTTGTGAAGCCGTGCGGTTCACGGATTCAAATCAAGGCAAGCATCAATGAGTGAAGTGAATGATTATCAAACGCTTATCGGTGAAAGAAAACATCTTATAAGGAAACTTGCATATCATAAACGAATTCTGGGGATATGTTTAAACTACCAAACGGCGTTGGAGCAGCGTGGTAGGACTTAGCTCCAATCTTTCTTTCCAACAACTGAGAGAAAAAGCCTAAGCCCAGCAGTGGGATACGACGAAGCCCTTATTTTTTTTTATCAAGTTACCTCGTCCTCCAGCCGTACGACATTAGACTGTGCGTTGGTGAGAGCCGTATCCAGGATGTCTATGTGCGTCCGTTGTTCTTGGAGCGTTGCGCGTTGTGCCGCCATTTCGATTTCTTGTCTCTCCTTAGCGCACGCTAACTCCTTATCTGTATGGGATATTTAATGTTATGGCCGTCGAACAATCTAGTTTCTTCGCTCATTTAGTGTGTCATATAGTGTTATACGACACACTAAATTATAGTGTTATGATCGGATCAACTTGCTCCAAAAGATTAACAGTGAGAGTGTAACAGAAAGTCACACACTATGCTTATACATGGGAGATGTATTTTTTTCTAGATAGGGCGATATGTTTCTTCTTAATTATTGTGAAGATATTATTTTTAAGGGGCTAGTTAATGATACAAAGGTAGACCACCTTAATCGTTTAATCGTCAGTATGAAAGCGTATGTATGACCGTTACAAGTTACTTGTCAAAATTTCAAATTTTGCAAAATGATGCACATAGATATAAAAAGGGTGATATAAATGGTTGAGCACGCTCGGCCGCTAACGTCGTACTGATTTCCAATTTATTCGATATTAAAAAAAGCGTAAATGCCGATGTTGCAAATGTACGTGTTAGCCCGTACAGGCTGTATGGCAAGGTTACTGTATGTAAAAGTAATTAAGTATGTAGAAGTAAATATTATTGTTTACTCTGTGTAATGAGTTGCGCGATCAGCATCTCCCTATTCTGCAGCTCTTTGCGCAGCGCTTCACTGTTGCCGTCACCTTCCGCGCGGACACCTTGAGACAATAACTCCACCTGATAGAAAAAGAACACCATGGATGACTATATTGATAATATTTAAAATTAATGCGGGTCTATATCTCTCTTTCACTAGCTCTCTATCTCTCTCTCTCTGGCAGGCTCACTCTATCGCACGCGCTCTTTTTCTCTCTCAAAAGCATGGGCCAGGTGAGGCCCTAAGGTTAAACAAATTATTCTGCAGTTACCTTTTGGATTGATCAACTCGCGTACAAATCCTGGACAATAATTTTTATTTCGAAACTTATATGCTTACTTTATATTTGCAATTTATCACACGTCTTTGAAGCGAAACGAAATTTGTATATCTCTGGAGAATTCTTGTGATATGTGTAGCCTAATTCTCAAGATCAATTATCATTTGAGCAGCTAAGTGGATCTAAGCTCCAACCCTTCTCTCCAAAAAAAGGAGAAAGATGGTCTATGCTACGCAGTGAGATAGTCAGGCCGTCACTTTCATAATTGTAGTTGTGTTAGGTGGATATATCTTGATCGAGTTGTGTGTGTGTGATAAATAACCTGTTAAATAACAGTACCTGTTGTTTGAGCGCTCGGTTTAACTCTTGCAGCCGCCGACAGTCCGCTTGCAAACGCACGCGGGCCGCGCGCTCCAACCTTTCCCGTCGTTCACACGAGCCCACTAGCTCCTCATGGGCAGTACGGACTTTCTCCACCTCCTCCTCCAACTGTTAAGGGTTTTTTAATTTATTTATTTATAACAACATAAACATTTGTTACGTAAATTGGATATGAAGTATTCGCTGAGTTCGTGTTCCTGTTTTCGTGGCCTCCAAACGTGCCGAAGTTGATGATGTCGCAGCCTAATGAAATTAATTCCTAATGAAAGCAGGGTAAAGCTGATGCAGCATTGCATCAGCCGAGGAAATCTTACTGGTTAAATGAAGATAATCCATCATTATTAGATTTAGCTTCGACTGAGAAGATAGTTTAAGTAGTTTTAGTTTAGTTGTAATTTTAATTTAATTGTTTCTGAAAATTATTTTTCTTCAAACCTCTGGCTGCTGCTAACGTAATTCATTTCTCAGTTCTAAGAATACACCAGTAAAAAAAAAAACAATCTTCCTTAAGGCTAATAACACCTCATACAGGACTTGTAAGTTAAGAAAAACAATTAATTTTATAATATATTATAAAATATATAACTATTACAAACAGCAACAGTATAAAGTAGGTTAACTGTTAAAGGTAATATCTTACTCTAATCGGAAGAATATTACTTAAACGTAGTACTTAAATGGATACAATATCCATCCCATGTTATGGCATGGCATGACGCGCAATGGGCTGAAAATCAGTGATCCGTGTCTCCTTAATATTCCGTTTTAACATGAGGCTTATACTATGTTTCCTTTTCTCTTTTGTGTTAAATTTAGTATTTGATTAGCTATCTTTATTAAAACAAGTCTTCACTTTATGGATGAATGCTTTAACGCATTAGGTTGGCCTGGGCAGTTAGATTAATCCAGCGGATAATGCTATACAATTTTGGTGGCAATCGAAGTATTTTATTTAGAGTGACAAAAAAAACGAAACAAGGTTGAATTTTAAAATAAAACTAAAAAATTAATTAATATACTTTTTCTAGTGAAAGTGCAAAACCTCGCTCGAACCATTAAATGGAATATAAAAATAGGTTACGCAAAGAGATATCACTCGTATGACCGTATGATTCCTCGTATATCTAATTTTGATGGTGAGTAATGTTTATTTTCGCGCCTGTGGTGACGTCACTCGGACGTTTTGAATGGAAATCGTAATGAAGTACGTTGCACTTAATCCTGTTTTATATTCACACGTGATTCATATTTACTCGAATTACGGATTCCAATTTGACTGGCCCTTTGGCACAGTTGGCAGTGACCCTGCCTTTCGCTGCGGGCCGTGGGTTTGATTACCGCCGAGGGTCAACATTTTCTATAAACAATTTGTTGGTTCTTAGAGCCTAGGAGTATACGTGTGTATTTAAATATTATATAAGTATATATTTACCAGTTGTTTGTCACCCACAACACAAGTATTATTACGACGACAGACGACCGTGTGTGTAAGTGTCCCATATATATATATATATATTTATTTATTTTTTCTAGCAATTTTTACTTGTAAACTTGTTGGCCCACCCAGCTAAGCTAAAATGCTTGTGTTAGGAGAGGGTTCACATCGGTAGTATAATGGCCAGGATTCGAATCCACTACTTCTCGAACGCAAGTCAGTTACTCTAACCATTGCGGTACCGCCGCGTTTTATATAGTGATCTTTTGTAAATGTCCATGTTGGGCAATGAAAAAGCCGGATGAAAGAAGAATACATGCAAATGAGATGAGAATGTTAAGGTGGATGTGTGGTGTGACAAAACTGGATAAAATACGAAACGAGTATATAAGGGTAAGTCTGAAAGTTGCGTCCATTATAGAAAAGAAGAGAAGTGCAAGATTGAGATGGTATGGACATGTAATGAGGAGGGATGAAAATCATGTGACCAAACGTGTGTTAAATTTGAATGTGGATGGATATGTGCCTAGAGGGAGCCTTAAAAAGTGATGGTTGGATTGTGTGAAGTATGATATGGATATAAAAGGAGTGACGCCAGAGTGGACGAAAGATAGAACAGAATGGAAGAGAAAAACATGTTGTGCCGACCCCACTTAGAGTGGGATAAGGACAGGAAGATATATATTTTGTGAATGTCCAAGTAGTTACCTTGTTGGTCTTGGCGACCCGTTCGCAGGCGTCGGCCAGCTGCCGCTTGAGCTGGTGGTTCTCGGCGGCCAGCGCGTCCAGCACGGCGGCGAAGGCATCGTCGGGCTCCTCCAGCGAGCCCTCGCCGCCGCTGCACCAGCCGCTCGACTCCGACCCGCCGGGCACGGCGCGAACGCCCACACTGCAACAATTACATTACAATATTAATTACTAGCATCCTGCCCCTGCTTCGCACGGGTATAAAATATATAGCCCATGCCACTCAGTGAAAAAAAAATTATTAAAATCGATCCAGTAGTTTTGATTTAGTCATTACTGCCCGTGACCCGCAAGCGTTAAATTTGGAGAAAAACAATTTCCTCTCCCTATACCAAGACGATTTCCTGCTATCTTTGAAATATCTAAACTCATATAATACATTTTTACTTATTTACTTTTACATTTTACCTACGTATTTTATTTTTACAATTAATTACAGAATGTCTTTAAACAAACTCTTAAAAGATTCGAAGTGCTATAGGGTGAAGCGCGGCGTCCTCACGGCATTTTAAATCTGTAATATCTCCGAAAATGTTCACTTAAATTACATGCTGTAAACGGTCATATTGATCTATATTAAATCAACTATTTATTTAAGGTACTTAATTGGATAAGGATTAATGCTGTATTGTATAAAAATTGCTTTGAACATAAGGCATTATTTTTCGTAAAAAGTAAATGACAAAAAATGCTATTGTGGGTTATCCATAAGAGATAGACATATACCATCGCGGACTTTTCTGTAGACCTTTTCAAGGTGTACAAATACTTAGTACATCATTTTGATAAATCTCGTAGGGTTTAGCCTGCGTTTGCAATGTAAGCGAAAAAAAATGTAATTATTTACAGAAACCTCAAAAATTACAGTATTTCTCTACTCTGTATTGAATGTTATTATACGTACAAACCTTACTCTGGAATCACTCTATCTATTAAAAAAACCGCATCAAAATCTGTTGCCTAGTTTTAAAGTTTTATGCGTACATAGGATATATGCGACTTTGTTTTATAATATGTAGTGATATTTAGATTAACTCATACAATTACAGTCCTACCTCGGTAAGAAATAAGGGTGGTCTATTCTACTCGGTCTACCATACGGCGGGTCGACTTACCTTATTGCCTTTTACGACACCTCGGTTAGAAAAGAGGGTGGTTTATCTACTCGGCTGGATATAACACGGCGGGTCGACCTACCTTAGTGGCCTTTTACGACACCTCGGTAAGAAATAAGGGTGATCCATTCTACTCAGCTGGATATCACACGGCGGGTCGACTTACCTTATTGCCTTTTACGACACCTCGGTAAGAAATAAGGATGATCCATTCTACTCAGCTGGATATAACACGGCGGGTCGACTTACCTTAGTCGCCTTTTACGACACCTTGGTAAGAAATGAGGGTGGTCCATTCTACTCAGCTGGATATAACACGGCGGGTCGACTTACCTTAGTCGCCTTTTACGTCACCTCGGTTAGAAAAGAGGGTGGTTTCTACTCAGCTGGATATAACACGGCGGGTCGACTTACCTTAGTCGCCTTTACGACACCTCGGTAAGAAATAAGGGTGATCCATTCTACTCAGCTGAATATAACACGGCAGGTCGACTTATCTTAGTCGCCTTTACGACACCTCGGTAAGAAATGAGGGTGGTCTATTCTACTCAGCCGGATACCACACGGCATTCAAGAAAGATAAAGTGTGTCCAGTACCTGAATGGCCGAGACTTGCTCGGTAATTTTTTAAAAGATATAAAAAAATATACTTAAACCCGACATGGAATTCGAACCCGGGTTTTGAACATTTTCGGTCCGCCAGTTATCCATCGGCCATCGTAACACTACGTTAGACAACCAAAAAATCCTTTGCTTTTAGTTCTACATTTTAGCATTTTTAATCCCAAAAACAGGGATAAAACAATTTTTTTTTTAAATAATTCCTAGCTAGATCGATTTTTTCTCACCCCAAAATCCTTTAAATGATGAATTTTAGAGAAATCGTTCGAGCCATTTCTGAGATTCAGAAAATAGATTTGTATATACATCTATCTAATTGCAGGGATGCCCGTCGTTGCACGACGGGTGGTCAGATCATATTTTGGATTATTCCACCCATAAATATATACATACAAGATTCTCATTTACTTAGATATTAAAATTTTTCTTTAAAATAACTAACCTCGTTAAATCGGGTTGAGATCTTGAAAGATTTAGCTTCTCCTTACTAAGCTTTGCCTTCGAGCCCTTGCCCTTCCTCTCCTCGCGAGGCTTGGAAGGCGCCCGGTTGGAGTGGGGGGCCAGCGGCGAGGCGGGCGGCGTGGGGCCACGCGGTGTGGGCGACTGGGCCACTTCCTTAGCGAGGTGTTTCAACACTGACGACTGGTTTAGGAAATCATCGGGAATCTCAGTTATTTCCTATTGGACACCAACAAATACGAATTTTAAGAAAGTACACGAACAAAGTATTTTTATGATAAAAACTAGCTAAAACCTATGATGGTTGGTAGGTAGTTAAAAGGCATTAAATGTAAGATGGATGTAGATTAAAGAGGAAAATTCAGGATTTTTTTTTTATTTTATAATATTCCACTAAATTTACAATTTCTTCTATTTCCTTCATAACATCGATGTTCTCTAAAAAATAAACCTTATCACCATTAACATGCTTGTATAAAACCTCAGTCAAATCAGAACTTAAGAGAAAAAAAATGCACTCTAAAGTAAACTAATGACCTGTTCCAACAGCTAGGCAAAGGGCACTCTCTCTTTTTTGGTGAGAAGAGTTGGTGCTGCTACTCTCAAAAAAAAAGTTAAGTAGCAGCCTGTTACTATCCGAGAATAGGTCTCTTCTCTCTGTTATTGGAGAGAAGGTGGAGCTAAGATCTACCACACTGCTCCAATGTGGATTGATTGGTTACACATTTCTCCAGAATGCTAGAGATATGCAGGTTTCCTCACGATGTTTTTCTTCACCGAAAGGCGTGTGATAAATTGCAATTAACAATTAGACAGATAAGATTTAACATAAAAACTCATTGGTATCTGCCCGGGTTTGAACCCGTGCCCTCCTCGAAAGAGTCGCACGGTGTTACCGCTGGGCTACCACAGCTAAAAAGACTCACTACGCTGCGCCACTTCAGATTATTAAGTTTCACAAATCCTCAAAGTATGTCATGCATATATCAATTAGGCACGTAAATTTTAATACAAAACTCATTGCTGCTTGCCTGTTATTTGTACCTGTGACTGTTTGGGAAAGCTGTATCACAGTATAATATGGAAGTTAAGATATATTTCTATGAACAGAACACATAAAAACAAACCAACCTGAACTCCATGATCCGGTGGACTAGTGTAGATCCTTTGCCCACCAATATCTATGTAATTTGCATTAGCGGTAACTGTTTGCTCCTTATGCATCTTGGGCAGTGGAATACCACTTGGTTTCTTCACACCTTCGCTCTTTTTCAACGTGTGGTATGGTGATGATTGTGTATTTGAATGTTTAACTTCACTATTTGTTCGTTCGTGTTCTCTATATTACAAATCATAAAAAATAGTTACAAATTAAATTTCTTAAGTTTAATTTTAATTAAATTCTTAATATCTTTAACGATGATGTATGTATGGCTGTATGTAGGGCTAGGGGGAGGCCGAAAAAAAAATGGATGGATTGTAAAATGATATGCATGTTGAAGGAGTGGCACCAGAGTTGACGAATGATAGTGGAGAATGGAAGAAGAAGACATATTGTGCCGACCCCACCTAGAGTGGGATATGGGTAAGATAATGATGATTAATATCTTTAACTACAAAAACAGTAATGTTTATATTAATATAGAAGTATATTGTTAAGCAATTTTGGCTTTCCACCAAACAAAGGAGCCTTATATAAAAATAGCATGTGATCAGATGATGGAAGGATGACCAAAATTTACAAAAAAAAAAAAATTTTTTTAACATTGTTTTACATTAAATTTTTAAAATTGCTTACATTTAAATATTTAAAGTTACAAATATGTCCTAAAATTAGAAGCAATTGGTGTAATTTGAATATTATGTTGATCAAGCGTAAAGCAGAATACTAAGAAAAAAAAACTTACCGAATAGGTGTTGGTCGTGATGACCAGGAATCATCCTGATTATGGATAATAAGAGTGTTGTAGGAAGAAGAGGATACGTCTAGGGAACTTCGATTGCTATTACCACCTCCCACTGAATCTTTTAGTGAGTTGCGGTTGCTGCCCGACACACTATCCTGTTGGTGTTAATATTATTAAAATCATAATATACATATTTTTATTATGTTTACCTGTTTGTATGTCAGTAGTTTAGACTTTTTAAGTATGTATTTCTTAATATAAATTTAGTAAAGTGAGTGATTAGAAGCTCTATCTTAATATTTAAATGAGTTAATCTTGTATATATATATATTTTCCGAATCTCGGAAACGGTTCCAACGATTTTCCTGAAATTCAGCATGTAGGAGGTTTTGGGGGAGAAAAATTGATCTAGCTAGGTTTTATGTAAAAAAATATTGTTTTATCCCTATTTTTGGGCATTAAAAAACACTAACATTTATATTGAATTGAATTTTCGCCATTAACTGTCAAGTCGACGTAGCTTATTCGGTTAGCGGGCAGCCTCGAGAAATGTGAGTGCCAAGGATCGATCCCAACTAAATAATTGTTTTTTCTTTTTTTAAAGTTTTTTTTTTTTTAAATTAGTCAAATCACCCAGATATTATATAATAAATTCTGTTAATTACATACAAACAAATCTGTTTATGGATTATGGTGTAGGACAACAGATCTGTGGTGTCTTACCCAGAAAACACAGGTTACAGCTTAGTGCAAAGTAAAAATTTCATGATATATTTTAAATTTACAATTTACTCTCACTGAGTAGTGCAATAACACAAATAACAAAAATAAGTAGATGATTTATTAAAATAAATGAGTTACTCTTGTATGTATATACATAAACATATTTTCAGAATCTTGGAAACAGCTCCAACGATTTTCATAAAATTCTTTATATCTTAAAAAAATTGCAGAGCAAGGCTCGGCCACCCAGGTACTAAAACAACATACCTTTAGTGAATTCCTATTATTATTTAATTGACTCTGATTCTCCTGACCCTGTGGTTCTACACGAGCTGTGTGTCGGACAACATATCTCTCTTCCCTAGAGAGGTTCTCATTTGATGTTGATACATCAGTCTCACTGCCAGATAAACTTTGAGGAAATCCACTGGGCACTAAGGAAGAAACAAAATTATGCACATAAGCTTGTAAGTCATATATTTAAGTTTTCAAAAAGAAATATTTTCATATTCTATTAGAACTATTACAGTAATTCTTTCAACATATTTAATAGCTGGTGTACAAAGATTTATCTTAAAACTATTCAGATTAAAACAATATTTGTGAAAATGCAATAAAGTACAGCAAGTTAATATTATTAATTACCTTAACAACAATAATTCAACTCAATTCTACGATTTCAGTTGCTAAACAATAATATCAAGAAATATAAAGTGTTAATTGTAATTATATGCATTATATCTGCTTGAAAACACTATCACAACACAGAACACTCCTTATTATAAATATTACTATTTAGAACTACTAAACGTAAGAATTAGAAACTCAGTGTGGTATCCGGCTGAATAGAATAGTACCACCCTCATTTCTTACCGAGGTGTCGTAAAAGGCGACTAAGGTAAGTTGACCCACCGTGTGGTATCCGGTTAAGTAGAATAGACCACCCTCCTTACCGAGGTGTCATAAAATACGACAGAGGTAAGTTGATGTCAGGCAGGCGGTCGCTCGTAAAAACGCAGCCAATATCATGTGACAGTATGTTTATAACATGTTGTGCCGACCCCACTTAGAGTGGGATCAGGGCATGAAGATAATGAAGAGTAAAAATTAGAAACATATACTTTGACCGTTTTAATAAATATATGAAACGACAAAAACAAATAAGGACATTCACTTAATGAGTTATGATTCATGAAAAAAGCATGCAAATTTGTCAGAAATCAAGCAATAGCCAATGTACTTACCAGTTTGTTTCTGTGTCCTCTGAATGTTATTAGCGAACGTAAGAAACCTTCCCGTCGGTCGCATGGACCCCATATTCACAACGTGACCTTTCGTTTTAACTATAAAATTGATTCATAACATATTTTATATATTATGTCACTGATTTTCATGCTTATGTCTCTTCCATCTGGAAGAAAATAACATTCCAGTACAATAACACCATTCCACACAATTATACATTCATAGAAATAGATTTCAATAAAAAACTAAGGATAAGATTTATTTCGATGTTGAGTATAATGCAGTTGTGTGATGTGATTGAATTCCACAATTTGCATGAATAATAATAACAACATCAAAAAATAACTTACACTACAAACATTTTTAGAAAACAAAAAAAAAACTATAAAAACAAATCAAACTATTCAAGTATAAAAATTACATATGTACACACATACATACAATTTTCCAATTACTTATTATTTTAATCTATGCTACAGACTAGTTATGGAATCTCTATGACCACAGACTACTTTGAAGATAACTGTTATATAAATATAAGAGAGTCAAGTATTTTAATTAATATGTACACTTATACACTAATATAGAATCATATAACAAATATTAAGGTTCTTGTCACATTTATTATGATTATTTTTTGCAATATCAACTATTTCTTATTTACTCTTCTCGATATAAGCAACTTTCCGAAATAGCGGTAGAGTTGACAATGCAAAGGCACTTGTTTATAAGTTACAATACAATTATTATATCACCTATCATTGAATCAAAATTTCAAATAGAGTTAAATAAAAATTTCGTCTTATTTTCATAATTCATTAATTTCATTATTTTTTATTTAAACTTCTGACCTAAAAATAGTGTTTAGGAAATAATTTCTACGTCTAATTAGAAATTTTTGTCTATTCAAATGGTATCGTCATGTAGAGACTAGAAATCTATACATATTACTTTTCTTTATACGTTACTCAATGTCCGGTATATTAGGAATAGTCTCTTAATCATAAGGAAGTTCCGAGTGACTCATCATGCCATGGAGATAACTAAAAATTGATGTCACCCTAAGTGATAAAAACATAAATGAGGAGATCCGTACCCGAACAGAGTTACGAGTTATCTCACCATACCACCATTTGTAATAATAGTTATAGCATAGGTACCATTTGTAAAACGGAGGTGGCGATGTGTGAAAGAAACAACCGTTCGACCGTTCAGCGTTAGAATACAAGTCACTGCAACATACTGTATTTCTTTAATCCCGACGACTGACGAACCTTTTTTTAAAGGTTTAAGTATAAAGTTATATGTACTGCAAAAAAAAACCACTTGAAACATTGGGAGTTGGACCTTAATATTAATTTTCATTGATATTCATAATGAAGATCTTATCAACTTCCGTAGCAGTAATTTCAGATTAGACTTAGACATATAAAAATGAATCTGCATTTGTAATATAAAACAGATAGTGTTATTTTTCTGATCAGCCTTGTAGCGCAACTTGTGATACAGATTAGTTTTTAATAATTTGCACTGGCAATGTTTTGTAAAAGAGTATCAACAATACTGTTGCTTCTGTTTGCTTCAAGTAGACAAGGTGAAATAAATACATAATTTCTATTAAATATTACTAATATTAAATAAAATAACTTAGTAATTTAAATTACTTAATTTTTGCTTCTAAATATTCCATCTTCGTAACGCATTTAATTTCATTTTATTTAATTGATATCTGGCGCAGAATTTTGAATAAAAGAGAACTTATCAGGGTTTAGTATTAGTTTTTCGAATTGAATAAAGAACTTTTCCGACGGTATATAAAAATTGTTTTTGCTATTCGTAAGTGATAATTCGAAATCGCAGGCGCATATATGTTGTGGAATATTTTAAAAATATGTTACTGTATATTTAAATAAAATATGTGTGTCAGTAGTAGAGAAGATAATATTAAGTAGAAACACGACCTTAATTTGCCTTTTTCGGCATCTCGCAGTACACTCACATTAACTCAGGCAATTATTTAGAAGGGATTATTAATATTAACCTTTTTGAACCAATGTTTATGTTGGAAAATAATATAGAATATACCTATACCAATTAACTAAGTTTCGACGAGTTCAGCGTATAAAGTAAAAATAGTAGTCTCTGCAATACTGGGGCAATAAACCCGAGTGGCGCGACATTTGAATATTTGAAAAGTGACATAGCTTATGGGCTACAATAGTGGCACAACTCAGAAAATCGCGTGTTTTGAGATAAATGGGTTTAAAGTTTTCAATGTTAAGGAGAATGTATAAAAATTTCTTTAGTTTGCTTAAACGAACGACCTAATATTGAGTATCAGTTGTGCCGGTATTGCTGGTGAAAATAATGTATTTTAATATTTAAATATTCCCTATCTATAACACGTGTTTTTTTAGTTGTGATCTATCGAAACCGATGAGCTATATGTTTAACATAGTATTAATATTTATTAAAATTAAAAACAGAGAATGTGGTATCCGACTGAATAGAATAATAATACCCTCATTTCTTCAGAGGTGTCGTAAAAGTAAGGTAAGTCGACCCGCCGTGTGCTATCCGGGTGAGTAGAATAGACCACCCTCATTTCTTACCGAGGTGTCGTAAAATACGACTAAGGTAAGTTGACGTCAGTCAGGCAGCCGTTCATAAAATACGTAGCCAAATCATGTGACAACATGTTTGTAAAATGTTGTACCGACCCCACTTAGGGTGAAATAAGGGCAGGAGAATGATTATAATGATTAATTAATAAGAGAGAACTGAAAAACGTTACGTTCCTTGGCGGATTATAAATTCCATCCAGTACTTAATTACGAGAGGTAGGCTTTCTAAGTTTATATGACAAAACCGCGTCGGCTTTGGAGTCTTCATATGAATCTCCAACATTGGTTGTTTACGGTTCAAAGCTGAAAACTTTTTTGATGTAAATTTTGTTTTTTACCTGCCCTAAGTCATTGGTTAATAATTAACCCTGAAATTTTACGCTTAGCCCTTATTTGTCACGAGCTCTTAGGCTACCTAAGAATAAATACTTTTCGTTATTTATAGATGCCGTCAAACAATCCACGAGGCTGCATCAACGACACCTTTCCGAAAAAGTTGACCTTGAGAGCTTAATAGTTGATTTTTACTATGTTAAAAATGCAATTTATAATCCTGAAATTTTAATAATGGACGTGAGAGAACCTGAGGAAATTATGGAACTTGGGAAAATTCCTAGCAGTATCAATATCCCGTGTAAGTTTGTCTTACATCATCAATTTATTTATTTATAGAGTAATGTATCATTAACTGAATGCAAATCGCATATCTGTGATTTATCACGCAAAAATATCCATCATAAAAATCAGTTCCAAAAACTTGTATAGCTAAAAATTTATAAAGTAAGTTACGAATTTTGACTAAATTAATTCCTATCCTATTATTAATATATCCTATTATAATTAAAAACGTATATGATTATGTTTTTCCCAACATCAATCAAAAATGGCTAAACGTATTTTGATGAAATTGGACAAATTGTAAAATTATAGCGTAGGTTAAAACGTGTGATACTTTTTATCCAAATAGAGTATAGTTCGGACAGAAGTAGTAATATAAATTGCTTCGACCCACAATTATTGTCGTGAACGGATGGAACAATTTGTGTAAAGCGGAACATAATAAAATTAAAAAAAAACTTGATTATATTGTAATATACATATTCATATTGCTTTTCATGCGTATTAATAACTATCTTTATCACAGGTAGTACCACTAGTAATAAATTCCTTATAAGATTTTATTTTAAACTATTATTTTACAGTAGACGATGTTTACAATGCATTGGGCGAGATGTCAGATGCTGAATTCCAGGAAAAATACCAGAGACAGAAACCAGCAAAAGATAGTGAAATAATAATTTATTGTAAAATTGGAAGGAGATCGACAATTGCACAGCAAACTGCTTTAGACCTAGGTTATAAAAAGTGAGTATTAATTAAATAAGTGTGTAATTAAAACTATATGATGTTATTTCTTATCTATACATATTATAAAACAAATTCCCCAAAAGCTTACTATCTGTATGTAATCGATTTTAATTAAAGATTAATTAAGAAATTCTGGAGGAAAGTTTAGGATAATAGTACAAAGATAATAGGACGGCTAAACCGATTTTGATGGGACTTTCACTGGCTGATAGAGGAAGTTGTGGGGCAACACATTGGTTACTTTTATCCTAGAAAAGGATCCTAATTTACGCGGGAAAAACTTAATGACACACAGATGTCAGCTAGGCTTAGTTTATTATTTGTTTTAATCCGTTACTTATTTTATTTTCTTAAGTTAGCTATTTTATTTTTTAATTTTTTGTTTTTATGGTATTTTATATTATAAAATAAATAATATTTCTTTTGCTTTCAGTGTCAAAAATTATATTGGCAGTTTTACAGATTGGGCGAGTAGGTTCGAATAAAGAAGTCTTTATATATTATACTAGGAGTCCCGCCCCAGCTTCGCACGGGTATAAAGCATAGCCTATGTCACTCAGTGATAATCACAGTATTTCGCTATTCCATATTGAATTTTATTATACATATAAACCTTCCTTTTCAATCACTCTATATACTTAAAAAAACCGCATCAAAATCTTTTGCGTAGTTTTAAAGATTTAAGCAAACATAGAGATATAAGGACAGAAGAAAGTGACTTTGTTTTATACTATGTAGTAACGTTTATAGCTACTACTATTTTGATAATTGTCAAATTTTTACCATACTTATCCAAAGACTAAATTACGTATAGCTGTCATTTATGTTTTGTTTTTCCATGTCATAGTCGTTTTTGCTATACCACGTTTTATAGTGACTTGACGGGATAAAATAAATGCGGTCGAACGGGATAAAAAGTATCCTATGTCCGTCTCCTGGTTCTAAGCAACCTCTCCACCAATTTTCAGCCGAATTTGTTCATCTGTTCTTGAGTTATAAATAGTGTAACTCAGACCAACTTTCTTTTATATAGATAATAGATTTATAGATGAATAAAATATTTATATTTGTGATATTTTTACACTTGGTTTACGCCTCGATTATCAATATTGATGTGGGTTTTATAAGAGGAGTAACATGAATTTTTTTTTGTAATTAAAAATTTGGAAAACATGCCTTTGTATTTTACTTCTAATCTTTTGTAAATTAAGAGATTTTATTTTATGATTAAAATATGACAAAAAATGATTTGTGACGAATAACAAATACTTTCGATTTATATTAGGGATGAACAACACGCATTATCTCTAAAATTGAATTTATTTTTAAATTTAAACTATCGTGAGTAGTATTCATAGTTAATGTATAGAACCGGCTATACTCACGTCTTATTCTATCGGGTTCCCGCCACGATAACGTCGTGTAAAGAGCTCATGAATAAGTGCACCGGATGGGTTCGAAACTAGTCGGGCTAACCCGATAGAATAACACGTGAGTATAGCCGGTTCTATACATTACCTATAAATTTATTTTATAGACTTTCTTCCATTAATATATTGTTATAAAATTCATTAAAAAAAAGTGTTGGTACACACTAAATGAAATCTTAACTTCTTTTGAATTTTATATTCTTATTCTAATATTTATTAAGAATAAAGTTTCGTAAATTATTAGCAAGTGTAACTTTATGTACAGCCCGACAAAAAATAAATAAATTTGAAATTGGCCCGTTGAATAAAAAGGTTGCTCGCATGATACTTTTGACATTATACTACCGTGATATCGTTAAGGTGAGCGAAAGAGCCCGTTACCAAGGCGTCCCTAGGTTCAAACCCTGGAGCATGTACCTATTTACGATGTTACTATAAAAACTTGAAGCTAATTGATATTTACAATTTATTAAGAGTTTTTCGGTAAAAGAAAACTTTTACCTACATTTCTAAATAAAGTTTCTTAATTTATATAAAGATGCGCAATTTGTTTTTAAGGATTATCACGATTTAAAAATTCGGTTCATTGCTTTGCTTATTTTTACTTCTGGTATAACCCTTAAAAAAATTATATAAAATTAATTAAGTATTCTGATTTGCTTTCTCATTTAATTGATTATAATAATAAGTTTTATTTCAAGCATAAAGTCCATAGATAGTATATTATAAGAATCTACAAAAATACTATAATAATAAAGTAAATTAAAAACAACAATGTTATTTCGCTACAATATTTTGTGGGCAAAAGGAAAGATTTATCAGCGATAATGTGATGACATTTTCTACATTACATTCTACACATGCGAAAGTAATTCTGTCTGTTACGCTTCCACGGCAAATCCGCTGGTGTGACTTTGATGAAAACTGTTGCAATTCAAGCTTATATAACGACCTTACTAGTAGCATAAAAATTACTGGGTTTACTTAGGGAACATGAAAAAGCGCGCATGTAGAACGTATTTGAAGTTATTTCATACCTTAAGTTGACGTGGACGAAATCACGGCTATCACTAGTAAAATTCGGTTCCTAAATAAACAATTTTAGCATTGGAAATACTAGTCCAGTGTCTTCCAACCTTTATTGTGCCATGCCCCACCTTAGCATTTCTAAAATTCTCATCTTATTAATTTGTAACATTTTCTTCTTCTTCTCTGATGAGTGGCTCCTTGGCGCAGTTGGTAGTGACCCTGCCTTCAGCTCCGCGGGTCGTGGGTTCGATTCCCGCCGAGGGCCAACATATTTTAACAAAAATTTTATTGGTTCTTCGAGCCTGGGTGTATATATGTATTTTAGTATGTATTTAAAATTATATAAGTATATATTTACCTGTTCTCTGTTACCCATAACACGTAAAAGGCGACTAAGGTAAGACGACCCGCCGTGTGGTATCCGGCTGAATAAAATAGACCACCCTTTCTACCGAAAGTCGTTTTCGAAGTTTTCTCTTTCTTACCGAAGTGTCGTAAAATACGACTAAGGTAAATTGACGTCAGGCAGGCGGTCGGTCGTAAAATAGGTACGTAGGCAAGTCATGTGACAACATGTTGTGCCGATCCCACTTAGAGTGGGATAAGGGCAGAAAGATAAACCCCTAAGCTATAAGGGTTGTCCACGCCTAAGATTTTTTTAAATATTTTGGACAAGATTTTTAATTTTATAATGAACACTAGAAATTCCCTAACAAATTTATATGGCAAATAACGTTTGCCCGGTCAGATAGTATTATATTAAATTACCCTGCTATTATCAGATATGCATTAAATTTCAATGCACATAATTAATTGCACAATAATCGCGGGGAATAACGATCAGATATTTATGATTGACAGACTGTTTCGCGTTAGGTAGTAACTTGTTATATCACAAAATCTCAGATAAATTAGACCTTGTAAATGGCTTAGCGGTTTTTGTGGACATTTATCAGTTGTTTTTCTGTCCATCAATCGAATCTAAGGCAAACGATGTGTTTTTTTATATTAGGCGACCTCTTGACTGCAATCATTCCTGATGATAAGCGATCAGTCAAATGGCTCCTCTTTGTAATCGGTGATTACAAACGATTAAGGGCGAGTATGATCGTGTATAGGGCATACTCAGGTGTACTCAGCAATCACGGTCTATGTCCCTCATTTCTTACCGAGGTGTCGTAAAACGCGACTAAGGTAAGTTGACGTCAGGCAGGAGGAAAGTCGTAAAATAACAAGATAAAACATGTTGTGCCGACCCCACTTAACATAGAGTGGCATAAGAGCAGGAGAATGATGATGTATATAAGCAGCATATGTACCAAACTTCACAATATTTTCCCAGCGGATTATCCGATGAAACCGTAACAGACAGATAGATAAATAGATTAATGTTACACTAGCAGTCGCCAGCGGCTCCGCCCGCGTGGAATGATTAAAACCGTATTATAGTAACTGTATTTAGTATAGTAACCGTTTTTAACCACAAAAATGATTAATGTGGGTTAACCTTGAAACCCAGACATATGCTGAAGCGGACTTTTTTAGGAATTTTTAGAGGGGAACAATTTTGCAATACATGATTTCTGAATAATTTTCACGTATTTACTTAGCAAAGCTTACTTACATAGGAAAGCTTTAAATTTTGCTTTTTTCATAATATTTTTAATTGCTGCACCTCTCCTATTCATCTTAGCGTGATGTTCTATAGCCTAAAGCCTTCCTCGATCAATGGACTATCTTACACTAAAATAATTTTTCAAATCGTTCCAGTCGTTAGATCTCTAGGTCTTGAAATTAGCGCGTTCAAACAATCTATCAAACAAACTCTTCAGCTTTATATATTAGTATAGATATAAAAGTATAATAAAACAAAGTTTAGTTGTAAAAAATTTAATATTTCCCATACTGATGGAATACATAAAAAAGTTTCTTCGTTTATCAGTCTTTACGCTTTATTTTTGTGAAATAGTATAAAAATTGGACAAAAAATATTAAATTGGATTAAGTTATTTTGTGTCTTTATTTTAAACTTACTTGTCCGTGCAAATTGTTACCATAAATATATTTATAAAAATATTGAATATACATTAAATTAACCAGAACATTTATTCTTAAATTACAGATCGCCCCATCCGAAGAATAAAGATATATGTATAGAACATATATCTTTATAAGTTTTTATATGTTTAAAGTTATATGTTTTATGAATATGTAATTTTACTCTTCGGATGAGGCGAGATATGCTTTTTAAACTTTTTCAACTTAGATTCTTTCAAAACAAAATAACAGTAGTTTAATATACATTTTAACTAGTTTTTTGGACATGAAAATACTGATAACTATTATCAAGTACATATTTATTTTTATCAACGTAATAAATTGCAGGCTAATCTCAAATTCAACATAACAAAATACGTAAATTAATATTAACCTTGTCATTAACCTTGTAATATGATTCAATCACGGGTAGGTAGTACCTTGAAATTAGCTAGGAACTAATAATGTCATCTAATCTCAGATAAATAAGGTATTGTAATATTCTATTTAGGGCCTTGTAATTCAACTAATCATAGATAAATTAAACCTTGTAATATCAACTAATCTCAGATTAATGTGACCTTGTAGGGAGCTTAATGACTGTAAAAATGAATAGCAACTCTACGTTACAAATTTAAACATAAAGAAACGGAAATGATTATGTAGTTTGTATAAAAATAAGAATCCAGAATTAATTTAAAAAATATACTTTACGCTTAATATAACACTTGCAATAGTTTGAGCGAAATTTGCTCAAAATATTGAACTTAAAACTTGAACTTGGAGAACGTCAGGAGACTGCACGGCTTTGCAATTTTGTCGTGGTGTCTATCTCCTGACGATGCTATGGTTACGAGGCGAAACGATTGAGATTGTGTTGGTGAATGTGTGCAGTGCCCGTGCATCGTTGTATTATTGGTGGTGGGTAGTGCATGAGTTTTTACAAATTTTGTATGTATCAGGTATGAGAACGGACACTTAATTTCGCATTACATATATTTTCTTTTATCGAGGATTATAGCAAAATTATATTTTCATAACTTTTGTATTATGGATCTACGCAAAGTACCGCCTAATTCTATAAATTATATAATCACTTAACTACCTAAGATGAAAAACATAGCAGACTCGTGTTACAGTATATTATAAAAAGTGACTAAAGGATGTAGTCTTTATCTAAATAACAGTCAGCGCACGAGTTGAATGCAGAGTGGAATCATATTAGCGCGGTGATAATCACTATCGATAAATTACACAAAAATAGTAACTGCTATTTTTTATAATAGACAAAAAAATCTATATGTATAACTAATAGATTTTTAGTAAATTTACAAATATACATTTAGAGTAATAAAACAAAATAATAATTTACTCATTTATTTGTGTTAAAAATAAGTTGATAAAATTAATTCTTAATTATTCACATCAGACTAATATGACAGACAGAATTGACGTCAATCTTCTAATTATCAGTAACCTCAATCAGGAATCGATATGCATATACTATCTTCGATCAATGCATCTTTATCGCCATTTTGATTATGAAGTAATCGTTAATCGTTTACAATAATCTGACTGAGTGGCAATTCCAGACATTTTTTTTCAGCAGATTTAGATCGGAATTAAGATATCACATTGATACGGGACTATATTTTTCATTTTTGCATTTCGGCTCAGTCGGGCTGTGACTACATGATAAGTGCGATAGTAGTCTGAGAACGAAATGGCCATATTTGTAATGAAATAGGCATATTTGTTCCTCAGGCCCATGGGCGGGCGATGTAAGAAGGTACAACAGCACTTCTCTGTCCGTAAACAAAATATATAAAAAATTACATTTTTTTTACCCGACTGAACTACCGGAAGTTTCAAATTTTAAGGAAATCGAGAGAGGAGAGATGTACTAAGTATATTTGTCACATTATTACGTCCTATTTTAAAGAAAAAAGAACAAAATTACTTTTGATATAAATTTTTCTATTTCCGCCGTGTGGTATCCGACAGTAGAATAGACCACACTCATTTCTTACCAAGCTGTCGCCTAAGGTAAGTTGTCCCATCGTGTGATATCTGGCAGAATAGAACAGACTATCCATATTTCTTATCGAGGTGTCGTAAAGGATGACTTATGTAAGTTGACGCCGGGCAGGCGGCCGGTCGTAAAATAAGTAGCGAAATCAACTAACATGTTTAAAACATGTTGTGCCGGCCCCACTTACAGTGAGATAAGGGAAGGAGAATGATGATGACCTAGCGGAAGGATAGTGCTTTTTAAGTATGTAATATCTTTATCATTCTGTAAAAATATGACCATTTCGACAGTATATACGCGCTATGGCGTTTTTAAAAATTAAAAGTGAATTTAGCACATTTTGTTGTGAACCAGACCAAATTAATTGTTATTAATAAGGACTTTGAATTTATTTTCTTGTACACCATGGGTGACCAACATTTATAGCAGACGGGCCTAAGTTTAGAGATGAGAGTTGCTGGCGGGTGTTGTGTACTCGTACAGTAAAAGAAAAGAAAGGTGTGCATATGCTGTTCGGGCCACAAATAGACACCTAGCGGGCCGCGGTTTGGTCACCCATGTTATACACTGATACTGTACTTTGATCAGCAGATAAGACATCATAATTTAAGTTAAGCACTAATTATCTCAAAATTAATAAGCTTCATAAGCCTGCGTTAAATAGCTTAGTGATAGAGGTTTTAAAACCAACGTCGCGTTCCTGCGTCAAGAACGATAAACTGTCGAGCTTGTATCCATCAATGCTGAATCATATCCTATTGCCATCTTATTCCTGGGGTACTTTAGAAGAGTGAGATTTTGCAAATCCACATCCCAAAAATGTCTATTTCGAACACCTTGTGTATAAATAGAAAAATTTATATAAAAAGTAATTTTGTTCTTTTTTTCTCTAAAATAAGATATAATACTGTGACATATTCAGTACAACTCTTCATTAAAATGTGAAATTTCAATTTTGTCTATACTGGCACCTATTTTACCATCTTTTGTGTTTAATAAAAAATTACTTATTAATATATAATATTTTACTTCAGTGAATGAAAATAGTTTTCACTAAATTGGTTGCTTATTTTGCCTTTCTGAAGGGTGAAACACGTTAACACGTTCTTCTATGTTTTTTAGAAAAAAATCTCATATAAAATACATACTATGTTAATATTACAAATGCGAAAATAATTAATGAAGGACTAGAGAGCGATAGTAGTTACTTTTATCCCGGTACTCACGTCTACGCAGACCAAGTCACTTGTAGAAATTAGTATACAGCTTGGTCAACTGAATGAACCCTTTAATAGCAACTTAAAAACATACGTTCCGCTTTTCTCAACACATGATATAGCAAGCTTTTTATGCATTTCCTAAGCTTGGTGTTGAATAAAAAAACGTTTTTAAGTACGTAACTAAACTCGAAAGACTAAGTTTGATAGTAAGTTTAACTTGATAGTATGTGTTAATGCGCCTCATAGGCATACTTGTTTAAACAGTTTCAACGACATGCCTACATTCGGAACAGCGAATAGGGCATGCGGGTAATAATGAAAAGATGTCCCCCCTTGAAAACAAATTCCAGCTGCATTCAACTCACGCTTTTAACGCAAGATATGAATACCATAGAATGGTATGATAAAAAAGATTTATTGCTTTAGTAAAAAAATTGATAAAAATAAATAACTGCATTAAAAATATTAGATTAATAGTGATGATAATGAAAACAGTAATAACAAAAAATATCTATAAAACTAATTAGCCACTTTCTCGAAATATTTCTTCTTTTCATCAGGGTTGGGGATTATCTGGAAAAAAATGAAAACAGACTAAAACACATGTTTTTAAACCTTTTAACTGCCTTATTCGTGACTACACCCTCATTTCCGAATTGGAATTATCCGAAAAACTTTTGTCTTTAAATTTTTTTTAAATTACCTTATTTGTAAAAAACATAGAATTCCTAACACGCTTCATATACTACTTAATGATAGCTTAATGTGACACAGCACTTCAAACAGAGTACGAGCGTAAAACTCTTTTTAGAGTGCAAGCTTTATTGCGAAAATAAAGCACATTTCACAATCATTTAAATGCACAAATATGACGATTCTGCAACACGTAAATCAAAACCGCAAAGTGCTATACTATATTACATTGCTAAATTTATTATAGTGAAAGAGGTGCTGCGTTTAGAGACATCCGGGATTGATCTGAACAATAGGACAAAATATGCGAATCCAACCTTTGCCAGTTCCAAAGGCAATAAAAAAATAAAAGATTGTCTTTTGTTAATCATACAAAACAAGGACAAGAAATAACCACTATTCTAAGTTTAATTAGTTAGTAATGTAGCATAGTACTCACAGTATCCTGGCCAGGCTTCCAACCTGCTGGGCATACTTCACCATTTTTATCTGTATACTGAAAAGCTTGAACCAGCCTCAAAGTCTCATCAACTGATCTGCCCACTGGCAGGTCATTCATCGTTATTTGTCTTAAGATACCCTTATCATCAATAATAAATAAGCCTCTTAATGTATGACCTAAATCTTCTAAGTACACTCCATAATCCTTAGCAATAGAATGTGTAAGATCACTCAAAAGTGGGATATTTATCTTTCCTAGCCCTCCCTCTTTTCGAGGAGTATTGATCCAAGCTAAGTGAGTGAAATGCGAGTCCACTGAACATGCTACAACCTCAGTATTAATTTTTTTAAACTCTTCTACTCTTTCAGAAAATGCCAATATCTCAGTTGGGCATACAAAAGTGCTGAAAATAATATCAGATACAGAACAAAAAAAATAGGGTTAAGAGCTGAAAAATAAAATTAGCAAATAAAAATAAAACTGTAATATTATTTTGAATACTTGTATACAATTTTACACACAATAATACGCCATGTGGTATCCGGCTGAATAGAATAGTACCACCCTCATTTCTTACCGAGGTGTTGTAAAAGGCGACTAAGGTAAGTTAACCGCCATGTGGTATCCAGCTGAGTAGATTAGACAAACCTCATTTCTTACCGAGGTGTCATAAAAGGCGACTAAGGTAAGTTGATCCACTGTGTGGTATCTGGTTTAGTAGAATAGACCACCCTCTTTCTTACCGAGGTGTCGTAAAATACGACTGAGGTAAGTGGATGTCAGGCAGGCGGCCGGTCATAAAAACACAGCCAAATCATGTGACAGCATGTTTATAACAGGTTGTGCCAACCCCACTTAGAGTGAGTATAAAGGCAGAAAGATGATGAATTTTACACACAATAATATTCAAATCTACCATATATATTTAGTAAACATATAATATAATATATTCATTAATAAAGTTTGATTAAATAAAAGATTGAAAAGTATTCAAGCTCTTCACACATAATTATTAATAATTTAATTAGTCTTAATTGCTTACTAAATACTGCAGTGACCATTTAAAATAAAGTTAGAATTAGTAAACATGATTATAGTAATTTATCCATAACAGATAGATATGTATATGTATAGCATTGCAGATTTTTTTAGCCAAATGATCCTTGCATTGTTCTAAAATGAATTTTACAACATTTTCAATTAAAGATACATTAGATCATATTTCAAGTAACTTATAGGTAACAGATTATGCATTGAAACCTTTATCAGGGATCATGCAATCTATTGGTGAAAACTGATTGAAAATCCTTACAGTAGTTTTGGAGTCTATAACAAACACAGAGAGAAACATAAACATGCAGCGGGGGCGTTATTTATAATATGGCAGGCTGTAATTTTTTTAATCTGAATCATAAAACTAACTTTCCAATTAGTACTTACAAATCCAAAGGGTAAAAGAAAAATACTAAATATTTTCCCTTAAAACTAGATAAAGAAAGTTGAGTAATCTCTCCGTTAACAATCGCTGTCGCCTCCCACTCAGGAGCCGGTTTCGAGACTGCAATCAATCAAAATTCTGAATAAATATTCATAATTTCTATGAAGTAATATTATCCTGAAATAAAACTTTAGCGGAGAACATACTTAAAGCTTTGGTAAATTGTAATTTATGATCAATTTTACGAGCACCGCCGGGAAATACATTGCCACTGCCGAAAGAATAACAGGAATCGCTCTCAAATAATGTAGATTGAACAAAGTTAAATAATAAAGTAATAACTAAAATAAGCTTCGTAGCAGCCGTCACGCCTTTCATTGTAATAAGAGTAGATCCTAATTAAAAAACAGAATTTTTCTTAAAAATATTTGAAAAATAAATAAATTTGAAACTTTCAAAAGAAACAAATGTCAAACATATTTTTGATGACATGACACTCACCATAGATTATTAACTATAAAATAGATGGTTGAGATTCATACAATGGCGCGAGCCTATTTTCGGTGGTATGGGGGGGGTGCAGAGTAGCACTATAGCTACTTACATTCTCATTCGTAAAAAAACTATCTGCCTCTCACCCGTTTCATTCATAAAAACGGATTTAGTCTCAGCTCTGACTCTTTCTCACATATGGAGTAGTAATATATATAACGTATGACGTAAAATCGTAGTAAAATTAGTGATGTACTTGGTGCGCTAAAACCGTAACTAGTGATGTCAAAGTTTTATCGATTCGCATTTTACTCTTACCGATTATTTGGATAACCGGTTTTCCTGTAACATATTAATAATGATTTTTAGATTTTAATAAAACAAAATATTTAAGGAAATTCTTTAATAGACTTTTACTGTAATAAAAAAATTTATATTCAACAGCCGTTTTACATTTCTATGTGCATGCTTCTTAAAAAAAAAAGTTTTTTCCTAAACACGCTAAAAGTGCAACTTCAAAAATGATTACTATTTTTAAATAGGAAACAGAATCGGCGATCATGTATCTTGAAAATATAGGAATTGTAATTTAAATTATTATATATTATTATTAAATATAATTAATTATAAGTATTCACTCGAAAACAAATTTACAAGATTAGTATTTGAAACAATAGATGCTTTCGTTTTTACCGTTTTAGTATTTAGGAAAAACATTATACTTAAAAGGAGTATACTTGATGGTAAATTATAAATATTAGTCTTTTTTAGATATATTGGTAGTAGTTTTATAGAATATTAGTGGTTTTTATCTCTAAGTATAATATTTTCCATCAAACCAGTTAACACTTCGGATTTATACATATAAAGTAAGAATTAAATTGTGAAATTTTGCCATAATTAATGTGCCAATTGATACCAAGCTTTTCGATGAAAGAAAACATCATGAGGAACTATACTCCATGGGTTAAGTATTTAACTAAATGTAAACATGTCAAAACAGGTAGTTTATAGTAGGCATTATCTGCCTACTATAAAGTACCTTTTTTATTACAACACATTATACTAACATTTAATATAATTTTTAATTCTTTTAAAGAATTTAAAATTATTGATAGTATTCGCACCACTTTATTATGGCGTGATTGCTATCAATAATTTTTACAAACTTTGAAACAATAAATAAGAATTACAACATTTTTAAAGAAAACGATGGATAATATTAAATACACTAAATTACTACACATTTAAGTATCACAGAGTGAAGCTCGTAGGTAGTTTACTTGGCTAATTTGTATCTGCTGAATTTTATTAAATTATATATTGCTGTTTTGCTATACTAAAGGTATAAATATTTAATTTTAGAAAATACCAATCAATTTATGAAAATTACATTTATAAATATTAGAGATATTCTTTTGACAACTGCAGTTGAATCCCAAATTTTCATTTGTTAATAATATTATTGTTATGACATATTTGTCACTCCTGAATCACATGGTTTTGTTTGTTTACATCTTGTTACGTTTCTATACTTATGGAGTACCTATATATAGTAAAATAATAAAAATTTTGAATCAATTTTTAAATGTTAATAATAGTAATATTAGTTAGTTACTTTTGCCTCATGTATCATAGTTCTATAACTTTACTTGCGATAAAATTTTCCATTTCCATTATCGTTTTCCAAGTATCTGCAGTACTGTGAATTCTCCTTAATTGATACACCGTTGTCTAACTCGCATTATGATTACGATTATGCAAAAAACTTTTAACAAATCATATTTATGATTAATGCAAGTTAACCAGGAATTATAGTTTTTTAAGTTATATACATTTTTGACTAATTAACACTTTACATGCCTATAATGCCATTCCAAAGATATAAGTTTTTGTGATGGATAATATAATTTTAACTAGATCAAATCTTTCAGTTTTATTAGACAATAGCGTAATTATAAAAATTTCACAATTTAAATAATCCTGTTTTGAAAATATATTACTCCCAGGATTGCTCAGGTTTTTAGTTTTGCTACACAAGTAAAAACACGTGTTTTGAATAGGAATAAATGGTGTTAATGTTAAAATACACAATTTTTAGCAGCAATACAGGCAGAACTCATATTTCATTATAAGCCCGTCGTTTAAGCAAACTAACAATTAAACTAGCAACTAAGCAATTGTTATTCATTTTCCTGAGTAATGAAAATTTTAAACCCATTCATCTCAAAATATAAGTTTTTGAGTTGTACCGCTATTGCTGCACATGACCGATATATCAATATACTGAACCGGTAATATGATATGGCTTGGGTCTGGAAAATATTTCTGATGGAATACAAGGTACTATAACTATCAAACAATAATATTAACCAATCATGTTTTAAACAATGAAACCAAATTATGATCCGTTCTAGTGTGCTAGAGCCCCCTTATCCACGGATTTGAGAAAAAATCCATTGGATCCTAGTTAAGAAGTTTCAAACTTCATAATGTTTGTCAATTATACTAATATGAATACTATTTTGAAGACACAACCTTCTCTTGAGTCCTCTAGCATTGAAGCGGACTTTTACAGCCTTATTCCAAAATTCCGAATGGTTCAGGCGGCAAAATAAATTGTTAGTGAATAAAAGCATTCGCGCTGTGAAAATGTTATTACTAATGTCAATAAATGAGGCTAAATAATTATGATTCGACTGAAGCTCTTCATATATGTTCATCTGCATCATCGGGCTCGTGGACACTTCCCGGCGGAAGAGTTCGCAGCATATTTAACCTGTAATAAATAAGTTATTCTTTAATAATGTATAGATAGAACATTAGTTTGCAAAGGTAGTCTTACAGACAATCTTGGCATTGATATCCCCTGAGTAGAATAGACCACCCTCATTTCTTACCGAGGTGTCGCGAAAACCGATTAAGGTAAGTTGACGTCGGGCAGGCGACCGGTCGTAAGATACCAAATCATGTGATAACATGTTTAAAACATGTTGTGCCTACCCCATTTAGAGTGGGATAAGGGTAGGAGAATGATGCATTGACAAATAACAGAGATTTTAAATTTTAAAAATATATTTTTAGCTTCTACTGGTCTTGAATAGTGTCTGGAAAATATTTTTTTCGTGTCTATAACTTTGTCTACAGTTATATTTTAAGTATAGAATAGAGACTATAATTATAAATAATATTTTTTTTTAATAATAAAATATAAGGGGTATCTGTGACAATCTTTGTGTTATGTTAAATATCTTTGATTTTGTACTGTTAGCAGTACCAGGCTAATAATATTATGCTTTCCAAATACTGAATTGTATGTGACAATTAAGAAGCATATGTGACAAAGTTCCAATGATCATCACTAATATGTCTTTTAAGCTATTCTTATATCACACACTTTTTTGCATCACTATAATAGAGGAAAAATTGTACCAAACATTTTTTGTTATATCTCAAACGGATTAGGCAGTTAGCCCATTAGACATATAAGCTTCAGTTTTAATAGAAAGTGAAATGGACAGACTGACATACTTTACATCAAATATTTACTTGCCTTCATCTAGTCAAATCAATTGACCTAATCATGTGCTTCATCCCATAAAGCATCAACAGCATATAGCCCTTAGACGTCATCCCAATGAGTACTCTCTTTGGCTATGACCAGGTTCATCTGAAAATTATTGCAAATACATTTTAATAAATATGGAACAAGCTATGGATAGCTCAGCGGTGAGGCCGTTCGACTCTGTAAAGACGATCATGGGTTTATACCCCGCGCTGGTACATGTCTAATTGACAATTGCAATTTATGACACGCTTTTCGGTGAAGGAAAATATGGTAAGGAAATCCGCATACTTCTAGCGAATTCTAGGGATATGCGTAACCTACCAATCCGCATTGGAGCAACGCGATGGTAGGTCTTTGCTACAATACTTCTCTCCAAAAAACGGATAGAGGAAGCTTATGGTTCCCACTGCTGGGGTGGATAACAGGCCGTTACTTTAAACATACACATGCCAATTTTTGTGTTTACAAACAAAAATGATTTATATTTGAAACATTTTAACTCACTTGAAGAATATCAGCCATTGTATCAGATATTAATGAATTCATTGCAACAACAGTAGCAGTGCCTTGACCAGACACAGTTACTCAGACAAAAAATCTAGTTGAAATGTGCATAACTAAATGGGATAGTATGTTAAAGTATCTTGAACAAATAACTTTCTGTTAAATAATTAAAGTATGTCTGTAATCCATATTGTCTGTCGCAGAAAGAATAAAAACTATTCAGAAATAACCACCTAAAACATAGAATATAACTGATATTGGGTATGACATATGATATACAACACTTCAATAAAGCATACACAATAAATATTACTATAGAAGGAAAAGTTTTATTTTTATTATTTTAGTTTTATTTTTACTTATATTTTAAAATTAAAAAATAAAACTTCCCTATATTATCACAGTTCAATAAAAACACAAAGGATATACTATAATGCTATATGCTTCGAGGTCCCTGCTTTAATAAATGTATATATAAATTGAAAAACACTAGCTTAAATTGTACTATATATTATAGAAAAAGAATATAGCACGAAAAATACTATATTTTTATCGCTAATTGCAATTGTCGTGCTTTTTTTAATTAACTGTGAATGGAACGCACCCGCAGCCCTGCATAGGGAATGTAGGAACGAAACTCATTCATGTATTTACGGGGCTTAGTTAGTTAGTAGCTCTAACTCCGTGGCATTATCCAGCGAAAAGTAATAAAAAATAATCATGGAAAAATAAATAATGATTGAAAATAGATGTGTCCTATTTTTTTTCCTGAATTTCCTAAAAGTACTATATTTTTTTGATTTAAAAAGAAAAATAGTATTTTTCTTCAAAAAAAAGGTGGCAACCCTAATCGCGCCCTTTTTGATTAAATAGGGGCAACACTGTGCCGTTATTGTTTCCGGTGGGGAGTATTCCTATTGATAAAACGTTTCAGTGACATTCAGTGATTCAGTCGTTGTTCGTCATTCAAGAGAAGTGCATCTCGGAACGGGAATTGTGGTATTCCTATTATATCGTGTTATTGTATATAGTGTGCGTTAACAAGAAGTTTATGGAATTGTCTAATTTTAATTAAAAATCATTTGTTGATTTATATATTTTTGCGTAAGTAAAAAGTGATTACAGTTATATATTACGTATAACGAACGTTTCAGGTGAGTCAGTACGTTTCAATTTTCTTCGTATTAAATAGTGCAAAAGTATAGTTTATTTGTTATTAAGTTTTGGATAACTACTCACATTTTATCCGAGAATGTTTGTTGAAAATCAAACATTTGAGTTGTTGAGTTTGTGATAGTGAATGTATATAGTGCTTGTGTATGGTGGTGGCGGTGGTGGAGGTTTGTGCATGTGTTTTTTACGAATCCTGCATGTATCAGGTATGATAACCAATTGTCCACTCTACATTTAGCATTATATACATTTTCTATTTTACTTCATCGCCGATTATAGCAAAATAATTTTATTATTACTTTTGCATAATTACTCTGTTTTAATCATAGCTTAGGTAAATATAGACATTGTAATCTTTAATATTTAATGACTAGCAGCGTCTGACTGCCCTCCTGTAAAAGCTGCAGGGCTTTTTCTTCTCATTTAACAGTATGGTTGAGGTGGACACTGCAGTGTTCTTTCTTCCCATACTGTGTAGGCGTTTTGTTGGTAATGTTCGTTTTCTGTATCGTCGAACATTAGCTTCAAAAGCGCGCTACTTTGTAAGACGTTTTATTAACGGGCTAGCCATTATAAAGGTGTCGTACTGATTTCTGAAATTGCGCAGTTTTGGTAATTCGTACGTCATTAATTTTTACATTTTTTTTTGTAATGGTTATGTGTTGCGGTTGGCAAAGAGCCGGTATTTGGCACCTGCAATACATGTAAAACCTTAATTCTTTTCCCAGTCGCTTTTGGCTACTGATGTTTGAGTGCACGCTTACATCTGTGGCTAAAATTACGGGAATCTAACTTAGCTTCATAAATTCAGACTTCACTTGAGTATTAGTTACCTCAAATGCATTTTCTCAAATTACAGAGGTCCTGGTGGTTGACGCTACTGTTCGGCCTGGCGCTGTTCGAGCGCTCGAGGCGACGGCGGAGCGACAGCAGCTGCGGCATAGCCGGACGGGCCGGCCTGGGGTGAGGGGCGGCGGCACGTCTCCATTGGCAGCAGCGAGGCCAGACCAGCGTAGCTCGTGGAGTCACGAGGCCAGCTGTCGGACTGCCCTCCTGTAAAATTAATCCATTAATTTTATTCAATCCATTAATTTTTACATTTTTTTTTTGTAATGGTTATGTATTGCGGTTGGCAAAGAGCCGGTATTTGGCACCTGCAATACATGTAAAACCTTAATTCTTTTCCCAGTCGCTTTCGGCTACTGATGTTTGAGTGCACGCTTACATCTGTGGCTGAAATTACGGGAATCTAACTTAGCTTCATAAATTCAGACTTCACTTGAGTATTAGTTACCTCAAATGCATTTTCTCAAATTACAGAGGTCCTGGTGGTTGACGCTACTGTTCGGCCTGGCGCTGTTCGAGCGCTCGAGGCGACGGCGGAGCGACAGCAGCTGCGGCATAGCCGGACGGGCCGGCCTGGGGTGAGGGGCGGCGGCACGTCTCCATTGGCAGCAGCGAGGCCAGACCAGCGTAGCTCGTGGAGTCACGAGGCCAGCTGTCGGACTGCCCTCCTGTAAAATTAATCCATTAATTTTATTCAATCCATTAATTTTTACATTTTTTTTTTGTAATGGTAATGTGTTGCGGTTGGCAAAGAGCCGGTATTTGGCACCTGCAATACATGTAAAACCTTAATTCTTTTCCCAGTCGCTTTCGGCTACTGATGTTTGAGTGCACGCTTACATCTGTGGCTGAAATTACGGGAATCTAACTTAGCTTCATAAATTCAGACTTCACTTGAGTATTAGTTACCTCAAATGCATTTTCTCAAATTACAGAGGTCCTGGTGGTTGACGCTACTGTTCGGCCTGGCGCTGTTCGAGCGCTCGAGGCGACGGCGGAGCCACAGCAGCTGCGGCATAGCCGGACGGGCCGGCCTGGGGTGAGGGGCGGCGGCACGTCTCCATTGGCAGCAGCGAGGCCAGACCAGCGTAGCTCGTGGAGTCACGAGGCCAGCTGTCGGACTGCCCTCCTGTAAAATTAATCCATTAATTTCATTCAATCCATTAATTTTTACATTTTTTTTTTGTAATGGTAATGTGTTGCGGTTGGCAAAGAGCCGGTATTTGGCACCTGCAATACATGTAAAACCTTAATTCTTTTCCCAGTCGCTTTTGGCTACTGATGTTTGAGTGCACGCTTACATCTGTGGCTAAAATTACGGGAATCTAACTTAGCTTCATAAATTCAGACTTCACTTGAGTATTAGTTACCTCAAATGCATTTTCTCAAATTACAGAGGTCCTGGTGGTTGACGCTACTGTTCGGCCTGGCGCTGTTCGAGCGCTCGAGGCGACGGCGGAGCGACAGCAGCTGCGGCATAGCCGGACGGGCCGGCCTGGGGTGAGGGGCGGCGGCACGTCTCCATTGGCAGCAGCGAGGCCAGACCAGCGTAGCTCGTGGAGTCACGAGGCCAGCTGTCGGACTGCCCTCCTGTAAAATTAATCCATTAATTTTATTCAATCCATTAATTTTTACATTTTTTTTTGTAATGGTTATGTATTGCGGTTGGCAAAGAGCCGGTATTTGGCACCTGCAATACATGTAAAACCTTAATTCTTTTCCCAGTCGCTTTTGGCTACTGATGTTTGAGTGCACGCTTACATCTGTGGCTAAAATTACGGGAATCTAACTTAGCTTCATAAATTCAGACTTCACTTGAGTATTAGTTACCTCAAATGCATTTTCTCAAATTACAGAGGTCCTGGTGGTTGACGCTACTGTTCGGCCTGGCGCTGTTCGAGCGCTCGAGGTGACGGCGGAGCGACAGCAGCTGCGGCATAGCCGGACGGGCCGGCCTGGGGTGAGGGGCGGCGGCACGTCTCCATTGGCAGCAGCGAAGCCAGACCAGCGTAGCTCGTGGAGTCACGAGGCCAGCTGTCGGACTGCCCTCCTGTAAAATTAATCCATTAATTTCATTCAATCCATTAATTTTTACATTTTTTTTTTGTAATGGTAATGTGTTGCGGTTGGCAAAGAGCCGGTATTTGGCACCTGCAATACATGTAAAACCTTAATTCTTTTCCCAGTCGCTTTCGGCTACTGATGTTTGAGTGCACGCTTACATCTGTGGCTGAAATTACGGGAATCTAACTTAGCTTCATAAATTCAGACTTCACTTGAGTATTAGTTACCTCAAATGCATTTTCTCAAATTACAGAGGTCCTGGTGGTTGACGCTACTGTTCGGCCTGGCGCTGTTCGAGCGCTCGAGGCGACGGCGGAGCGACAGCAGCGGCATAGCCGGACGGGCCGGCCTGGGATGAGGGGCGGCGGCACGTCTCCATTGGCAGCAGCGAGGCCAGACCAGCGTAGCTCGTGGAGTCACGAGGCCAGCTGTCGGTCTGCCCTCCTGTAAAATTAATCCATTAATTTCATTCAATCCATTAATTTTTACTTTTTTTTTTTGTAATGGTAATGTGTTGCGGTTGGCAAAGAGCCGGTATTTGGCACCTGCAATACATGTAAAACCTTAATTCTTTTCCCAGTCGCTTTCGGCTACTGATGTTTGAGTGCACGCTTACATCTGTGGCTGAAATTACGGGAATCTAACTTAGCTTCATAAATTCAGACTTCACTTGAGTATTAGTTACCTCAAATGCATTTTCTCAAATTACAGAGGTCCTGGTGGTTGACGCTACTGTTCGGCCTGGCGCTGTTCGAGCGCTCGAGGCGACGGCGGAGCGACAGCAGCGGCATAGCCGGACGGGCCGGCCTGGGGTGAGGGGCGGCGGCACGTCTCCATTGGCAGCAGCGAGGCCAGACCAGCGTAGCTCATGGAGTCACGAGGCCAGCTGTCGGACTGCCCTCCTGTAAAATTAATCCATTAATTTCATTCAATCCATTAATTTTTACATTTTTTTTTGTAATGGTTATGTGTTGCGGTTGGCAAAGAGCCGGTATTTGGCACCTGCAATACATGTAAAACCTTAATTCTTTTCCCAGTCGCTTTTGGCTACTGATGTTTGAGTGCACGCTTACATCTGTGGCTGAAATTACGGGAATCTAACTTAGCTTCATAAATTCAGACTTCACTTGAGTATTAGTTACCTTCCTTTAGTTGCACTTAGTCTAGTGCTATTCCATCTCTGAAAATAATTTTAAAAAATTAAAAAAATTAAAAATTGTTACTATTCAAATAGAACCTCTTATGAACAAGGTTGTATTTGAATCTATATGAATAGTTGTTCTATAATATAAAAAAAATGTTGTCTGTGTCATTATGCATTGATTTGTTAAGAAAGAGTAAATGGGTTCACTTTTAGAAAAATTGCTTTTTATTATTGCATAAGTATGAAGGATAAATATTGTTTGTTATTTAATTTCTGTTAGATATAAACAGTTGCACATTTTAAGTGATTTATAAATTACATAAATATTTACTTTCAGTTTTATAGAACAGTCTTTTAATATTGATGTTATTCTTTCATTCCTTACACATACTATTATATCTTTTATTAGCACTGTAAATGTAAAGATATCTCAAATCATAACTATAAATAACATCATGTGACAATCATATTAAAATAAAAAATTACTCTTAATCTTGGATCTGAGGATTCTTGAATCTGCAATTAATCAATCAATCGTTTAATCAATCGTAAATTTAAATTTTGCTTTTGCTTTTTAATTAAAATTCAACAATAGTGTTATATAAAGCAATATACCCTATATTGCTTTATACAGAATAAACTTGCTCTCTTTTGCTATTTACTCCCTTTTCATCGGAGTCTCATTATAAAAAACTTGACAATCATTTTTAAAGTTCTAATATAATACAATGAAGTATCATTTATTGCACTAAGAGACACTAGAAGCTATATAAAATCGCAAGACATATCCTTAATATAATAATGAATATAGCTAATTCATCAATCGAAGTTAATGTACATATCATAATTTTTATATAACGATAACTAAGTCAAATATGAAATAAAAACTATACTGCATGTTAAAGGTTTTAGGCTATCCATGCAAGGTTAGGTTATTATATTTAGATGTGAGAATGTAAATTTTAAGAAAGCTCTTACTATTATTGAGATGCACAAAATTCATTAAAACTCAACACTTAATATAATGATTAAGTAAATCCTCTTCTTATTGTTTTATAACTGCACGTTTCTTCGTTGTTATATTTCTCATTTTAAGAAATATCTCAACAGCTACTGGTGAAATAAGACTTGATACATTTAATTTGCTTCTAGTGATATTTGTTTCAAGAATTTTGCTAACTAAATTAAAACAAAATTATACATTTTAGTAAAAATTAAAGTACTAGAACTTTACAACGGGAAATTTAAAAATTTAATACACCGCCTATTCATTGATAAAATCAACTTGTTATATGATAGACAGTCAAAATGAGAATGAGTGCGTAAAAATATGTATGAAGGAGTGGAGCGAGATGCAGCTGAGACTATTTTCATACGATTCATTCATAAATACGTACATGTGCAAGAGGGATGCGAGATAACATGTGTTGGCGCCTGTAGTAAAACCGCCCTGACACTCACACGTACTCAGCCATAGACAAAAATAATATACATAGGGCATGTATAATTATTACACTCTTTGAATAAAAATATAATGTATAATATGTGTAAACACAATATGTGTAAAGACTTGTTTTTTGTGTCTAGAACATTTAAATGAAAACTCTACAGTACACCTAAACTTTCTTTATAAATCATTTACTATTCAGTTGTTTGAGAGAAACGATATGAAAATCTATTAAATAGTTTAATGTATATCGCGAAAAATAATAGAAACTTGCGACAGGGGACTCTGTTGTATATATTATTCAAAGACTGAAATATAAATTTTTATGGACATACTAACTACTAATATTGTATATATCTGATCAATTTTAAGTTAAATAAAACCTTTGTTACTGTTATTTTATTTTATGTGTGTTATGTATGTTTTTTATATGGAGCATCTTATTGCGAGTCACATTTACCGTACACTTTTTTACTTTACCACAATATTTATTTCTAATAACATGCAGCTTTATTTTTTATATATAGAACTGTAAATTTGTTATCTTTATTATATATAGTTTCAAAACATATTAATTTTAAAATTATTGATATTACAGAGTTATGAACTTGGAAGAATTAAAAATCAGCTAATATAAAAAAATGTATGTATGTAAAATAAAATGTTCTCACATGACGCTTGTTTTTGTCTGTCTTATTTTTTTATCTGTTGTGCATCGTTCGCATTCGCGTTCGCAGCGAATGTTGTATTTTGTACTTTCTTAATATCGCTTTATTGTCTTTCCATGAAATAAGTTAAAAATGTATTTATATTCGTATTTTAGATCATTTTCATAAGTTTAGTATCCTTCTAGTCCATCGCTACTAGATGCGGTAAGTTTGTATATTACTTTGCAAGTATCACTTGTATTCATTATGGCGGTCTGAATTACATTAAGTTTTGTGTTTGTAGTTTATATGTGAATAAGTTGCGTCCTAACATTGTACTTTATATCTGGTGCGTGTGAGAGTTAACAAAAAATGTATTGTAAATTGTAGATGGACGGACAAGACGAAGGGGTCTTGGATGTGGATTTATTAGCTGACGATGGATCGGATGAAGAAAGTGAGGTCCCGCAGTCTTCAGGTACGGAACATTCCTTAGTCAGCTGGCAAGAGACATTCAGTATGTTTATATATAAGTTTATATTTAATTTCACTATAAACAAAATTTGCTTTTTGCATTGAATGACCAACTGAACACTTGAAGTAAATAAGGCACTAAGTACCTAAAAATTAAAATTCGAACTAAGTATGCAATTTGATTCTAAAAGCCTTTTAAGTGTTCAACTAATATATGTATCTGTTACCTTAATATATTAATAGTACTTGCTTCCACATTAACTAATTTCATAGCTATTTATTAAAGCAACTTTATTATAATTTTTGTTATTATGTGTAATTTTTATTTTTGCAGATTTCTATCCAGGGCCTGCGTCAACGCCGACGTCATGTGCGTCGTCACCGCGAGGCGAGGAACCGGCTTCCCCTCTGGCTGTGGTCTCACAACCAGCATTTTTCCACCATCAAGCATACTCTCGTCCTTTTTTTACATCAGGCAGAAGGGGCCCAGGTAGACCACGTAAGGAAGGGGCTAAGTTGGCAAGAGAAGGCAAAATAGTAAGACGGTATGTTTGCTAATCGCTAAAGTTATTAAAAATTAGGATTGAGCTATTACCTAAAAAGCATTGTTACTCTTAATGATTTGCAAATATTTCTAAGGGCCTGTTTCACAAGTTACCAATAAACTGTCAGTTAGCTTATTCGTAATATATCTGACACATATCTTGCAATTTTGCATTTCCCAGGTTTCCAATGGGCTAAAAGTCTTTAAAGTCACTTAAAGTCCCTAATAAGTTAGCAGGTAGATGATGTGGCTGTTATTTTGTTTATCTGCTGGATGGCAAATACCTATTTCAAAATGGCTGCAATTTTTTTTTAATTTTTGCCTTTTAAAAGAGTCTTTTCAGAGACATTTATCTGCTACTTAATTTATTTGTTGTTTAACTATCCCACACTTTATCAGTAGCTAGTGAAACAGGCCCTAAACCTATTAATATGAAATATGCAATAGTTATTATTTTGCTTTATTATGTTGGTCATAATAAAGCATCATAAAGTGTTCTACTTTGGTTCATTTCGTAATATTTAATTGCAAACATTATAAATTAATGTTTTAATTTAATATTATAAAACAATGTTTTGTACAGATATAGAGGGAATCCTGGATCACTTAGAGGGGCAAAAAGACATCGTGGCAGTAGAGATGAGGCTCTTGATGAGATGATGGATGAGGATGACTTTACTATGCCAGCCCCCGAAGAACCGCCATACACTCCAGAAAAATGGTAATATAAATATGGTAGAAAGAAATAGTAACACTAATTGTATTTGAAATTTTTCTGATATAACCAATGTTTGCATATTATTGCCAATTAATTTTTTAGATAATTACTTTTTTATATTATTTCATACATTTGATTATTAATGTTATATGTTGAAAATGTAGTTTATAATTATATATTTTTATTAGATATTTCATGGTATATCAAATTTTATCATATACTAGCGGCCTGCCCCTGCTTCGCACGGGTATAAAATATATAGCCCATGTCACTCAGTGAAAAAAAATTATTAAAATCGATCCAGTAGTTTTGATTTATTAATTACTGCCCATGGCCCGCAAGAGTTAAATTTGGAGAAAAACAATTTCCCTCTCCCTATTCCAAGAAGTATTCCTGCTATCTTTGAATATCTAAATTCATATAGTACATATTTGCGTATTTATTTTTACATTTTTCCCTATGTATTTTATTTTTCAATTAATTACAGAATGTCTTTAAACAAACTCTTGAAAGAGCGACATCGCTGCTAAAGTCGAAGTGGTATACGGCGAGGCGCGGCGTCCTCACGGCATTTTAAATCTGTAATACCTCCGAAAATGTTCACTTAAATTACATGCTGTAAACGGCCATATTGATCTATATTAAATCAACTATTTAATTAAGGTACTTAATTGGATAAGGATTAATGCTGTATTGTATAAAAATTGCTTCAAAAATAAGGCATTATTTTTCGTAAAAAGTAAATGACAAAAATGCTATAGTGGATTATCCATAAGAGATAGACATATACCACCGCGGACTTTTCTGTAGACCTTTTCAAGGTGTACAAATACTTAGTACATTATTTTGATAAATCTCGTACGGTTTAGCCTGCGTTTGCAATGTAAGCGGAAAAAAATGTAATTATTTACAGAAACCTCAAAAATTACAGTATTTCTTTACTCCGTATTGAATGTTATTATACGTACAAACCTTCCTCTGGATTCACTCTATCTATTAAAAAAAACCGCAATGTTTTATAATATGTAGTGATGTTACCCATACAAAATTTTATTTCTATTAACTTAATATTAAGGGATTAGTGAAAAGACTGAAAAGGACAAAGCCTTTTCAGTTAGTGTAATATAGTGATAGTGTAGTGTAGTATTAGTGCTACTGGAAAAGAACACAAGAACGAAGTGTCTCCTATAGTAAGAAAGACTAAGATAAGTCATTGGACCTGTTCTTAGGTATAAGTTAATTTATAAGTTTAGGTTAAAATTAAGTTGCTTATTAGGCTAGATTGTGACTACAATAAAGTACCTCCATTGTGATGTACTTTATAATAGGAAAAAAAATTCTTTATAACCTATTCGTCAACAATTAACATTTTTGTACTTTACAGGCCTGGAAAAGTTTGTGCCTTATGTAACCTCAGCGAACGCAGTCAACTTGGACAGGGTGAAATGCGGCAGGTTGTCTGCATTGTTGATAATGAAGGTGGAACTACACCTGTAGTCAGTAACTCTGGCGGGGCAACACCCACTAGTGCTACCACACCTGGCACACCAACATTCCCATTGCCCCTGGGATTAGCTTCACCACCTCCAGAGTTTATAGACACTGTCCAACAACAACAAGCTTTGCCCTTAAGTAGGAGGCAAAAAGCTTTCAATAAATGCAAGTGAGTACATCAAATCTATACTAATATATAAAGCTGAAGAGTTTGTTTGTTTGTTTGTGTGATTGTTTAAACATGCTAATCTCAGGAACTACTGGACCGATTTTAAAAGTTCTTTGAGTGTAAGATAGTCTATTTATACAGGAAAGTTATAGATAATATTATAATAACACTCTAAGATGAATAGGAGAGGAGAAGCAATAAAAATTATTTCATAATTACAGTTTGCCACCATGTTGATACTGAGTACATATGTATCTATTTTAGAACCCCGCTGTACAACATGGAGCACACAGACGAACTGTCTATAATTGGATTTATTGAGTCCCTGGAGCTTCCTTCCATTGTATCGTCTGGAATGTTGTATGTTCACCGATGTTGCCTTGAGTTCACTCCACCATTTCAAGAGCAAGTGGTTGCTGCTTGTAATTCTGATGAAGACAAAGAGCTGATAGAGGAGGCCAGAGTCAGGGGTATTGTGACTGTTGCCCTCGGCAGAAAATGTGCCTTCTGTCAGAGACATGGCGCAAGTATACCTTGTAAGGTTAGTGTTATATGTTGTATCTAAAGGAAGTATGTAAGCTTTTTTATAGTGAAAAATTTATATGAATAAATAAAGTTAATATATTCGACTGGCCTGTTCTGCTTTCAATGAATCTGTGTTTAGCTCTGCAGGTCGCGGGTTTAATTCCCCCTCAGGGCAACATTTTTTATAAATTATTTATTCGCATTTTCTTTTGGGTGTATATTTAAGTATGTATTTGATATGATACATATATATATTTACCATTGTCTGCCACATATAACACTAGTATTAAGTTATTTACTTTGGGGATGGACAGTTGTGTTTGTAATTTTCCCATATATTTAATTTAAATTTATATTATTCTTAATAAAAAGAAATGCGAAAGTCTCTCTATTTTACACTTTGAGGGCTGCCTTGCCCTATAGAGAAGCAATTTGATTGTTATTTGTTCAATTCAGAAACCTAACACAATTTCTGAATTGAATTGAATTTTGAAATTGAACATGAATTAAACCCTTATACTCCAGGCTGTTTTAATTAGTGCCAGATTTCAGTGCAAAATTTAACGAAAAAAGCAAATTCTTCTTCCTGAAATCTATCATTTAAGTTTCTTATGTGATTTTTTTATATTACAATTCATGTATGTTGCATAAAGGGGCATAATAATTTTTAAGGTGGCATATAAAAGGTTGGAAAACACTGAATTAGCTATACCTTATGTGATATAACTTGTTCCAGATGAGCTGCAGTAAATATTTCCACTTACCTTGTGTTCTCGCCTCTGGTGGGTTCATGGACTTTCAGACCAGATCATCGTTTTGCAAGGACCATTTGTATCAAGTGCCTGTTGAGTGTGAGTATAACAATGACCACGTTAAAATGAAACTTAGCTAACAAGTTACAAAAGGAATCTGTATTAGATTTTTGTTACTGGCTAAAAACATAAATTATGAAGTTAAAGAACATTAATTACAATATATATCTAAAATTCACTAGATTATATTGTAAAATTTTTAATTTGTTCTTAATTAATTAAGACATTATTGTAATCCTTAATTTTGAAAAGAGTGACCGCCGAGTTTCTTGCTGGTTCTTCTCGGTAAGAGCACCTTTCCGAACCAGTTGTAGCTTCAATGTAATTTGACGATTCGAAAGTGCTTGTAAAAGCCAATTTGAATAAAGAGTTATTTGAATTTGAATTGGCATAGTGCCTACATGCGCGCACGCACACACGCACGTACGCACGTAATAAAAAAATTAAAAATATGCCTGATGTTATCACATGCTTTTCGGCGAAGAAAACGTACATAACCTGCCTATCTCTGGAGAAATTCTGGGATATATGTAACAATCGGTATTGAAGCAGATTGACAATATGTGTAATGATTTTTTTATTGATTTATATACTTTTTATGGATTATAATTAGCATTCTGCACATTCTCTATATAAACTACAACTGTGCCAAACTTCGTAATTAAGGGTTGTTTCTTATTTTGCTTAAAACTAATGAAAATATATGTAATGCTAAATGTAGAGTGTACTATTTGTACCGAAGCAGACCAAAAAAGCAAATCGCAACCGATAAAATCGCAAAGCAATTGTGGTGGAGTCTATCTCCTGACGATGCTTCGGTTACGGAACGAAACAATTGTTGAAATTGTCGTGGTGAATGTGTGCAGTGTTTGTGTATTGTTGTGTTATTGGTGGCGGATAGTGCATGAGTTTTTCAAATTCTCCATGTATCGAATGAACGAATAGTACACTCTACATTTAGCATTACATATATATTTTCTTTTAACACTGATTAAATCAAAACAATGTTTTCATTAGTTTTGTATTATGGACCTCCCCAAAGTAACGCCTAATCCTATAATAATTATTTTTGCTTCATTTTTTCATTTGTTAATTAATAGATATTATAATACATGTAATATATAGATGTTAAATAATTTCAGGCGTAGCGGACATTGATTGTCGGACGTGCAGGACCATTGGCGACATATCGAACCTTATGACGTGTGTGACGTGTGGCGGCCACTACCACGGCACGTGCGTGGGCCTGGCTCAGCTGCCAGGTATGTATATACTTTATTAAATATACACATGAATTTTTAAAATATATTTAATGTTATTATTTATCTCGACTGTATCTTAGCGTCTTAAAGCTTTATTAGAGTGTAAAGTTTTATCCTGTATGTTATCTTTATATATAAGCATTAATAGTTGTAATTTTAGTTATCTTGAAACAGTTTATTTGAATCAAGATTATATTTATTTGATTAACATCACACATATTTAACTTTGCCAGTTGTGAATACATAAGCTGTAAATATGTAGAAACTGGCTATAAGTACCCAAGACTTATTTTATAGAGTCAGTCCTGCTAGTTTCAAGTCCATAGGAGACCCTTATTCATTAGCTCTTTACAAGGCTTTATTGCGTCGTGAACTGCCTGTAAAAGACCGCCGCCGCCTCCGTCTCCCCAAGTCACTCACGAGTCGAGTCTAACGAGGTGCTAACCGCCGCCAAGCCATGTAAAGATCACATGAATAAGAGTCTAATCAAATCATAGCAAATCAAAATATATTTATTCAAATAAGCTTTTTCAAGCACTTTTGAATCGTCAAGGGTCAATATGATTTATGAATCTACAACTGGTTTGGAATGTTGCTCTTACCGAGAAGAACCAGAAAGAAACTCGGCGGTCAATCTTTTAAACATTTTTAATTTTACATTATTAAACCGCAGGCTGAAAAGATTTTCAAATCCAGCCTTTTTTTATCATCCAAATAATCTTCAATTTTGTAATAAGCATATCTCTTATAATTAATTTAAACCTTTCTGTAGACTGATCTAATATTGATTGCGGAATTTTATTGTAAAAGCGAATGCCGTGACCATCGAATGAGTTGCTTATGATATACATCGAACTTCGTCTTATACAATGCATATTTTTCCGTACGAATAAAATATATATATATATATATATATATATATGTATATATATATATATATATATATATATATATATATATATATATATATATATATATATATATATATATATATATATATATTGTGATGCTACAGTAAGTATGCCTATTTCTTTGAACTTTTCGCGAAGGGACTCACGTTGATTCATATTATAGATAGCCTGTATATGGGCTACCTACCTATATGGGCTTGACACTAGTAAGGTTGACCCTATAAAATAAGACGTGAGTAGTAGGTATAGCCGGTTTTATAGATTAATTATGAATACAACTAACGATAGTTTGAATTAAACAAAATATATACGCTGTCCGTGTTGCAGGCGTGCGCGCGGGCTGGTCGTGCCGCTCGTGCCGCGTGTGCCAGGTGTGCCGCGGTGAGGCGGGCGCGGGCGCGGGCGACTCGCGCGCCGTGGCCTGCGAGCACTGCGACAAGCTGTACCACGCGGTGTGCCTGCGGCCCGTGATGGCCACCGTGCCCAAGTACGGCTGGAAGTGCAAGTGCTGCCGCGTGTGCTCGGACTGCGGCGCGCGCTCGCCCGGCGCCGGGCCCTCGTCGCGCTGGCACGCGCACTACACCGTGTGCGACTCGTGCTACCAGCAGCGGAACAAGGGCTCGTGCTGCCCGCTGTGCCGCCGGGCGTACCGCGCGGCCGCCTACAGGGACATGATCCGCTGCTCCACGTGTCGCAGGTGACGTGTACCATTCTGTTGAAGACGTATGTTGATGATAAGAAAGCCCAAGTCCACCTGTCGCAGGTGACATATACTAATTGTTAAATATTCTATACTGTTGATTGTATTCTATAATTGATAATTGCAATTTATCACACGCTTTTCGGTGATGGAAAACATCGTGAGGAAACCTGCATATCTCTAGAGAATTCTGGGGATATGTGTAACCTACCAACCCGCATTGGAGCAGCGTGGTAGGTCTTAGCTCCAGTCCTACTCTCCAAAAAAAAAAAAATGGAGAGAAGAGGCCTATGCCCAGCAGTGGGATAGTAACAGGCCGTTACTTACTTACTTTTTACTTACTATACTGTTGAAGAGTATGTTGATGATAAGCTTGAGCTTTCTTTTAAATCCAAATTTATGTTGGGACTTACTTGATTATATTGTGATAGATTATATTGACTGGCCCGTTGGCGCATTAGGTAGTGACCCTGCCTTCAGCTCTGCGGGTCGCGGGTTGGAATCCCGCCGAGGGCCAACATTTTCTATAAATGAATTTGTTGGTCTTTGAGCCTGGGTGTATATTTGTATTTAAGTATGTATTTAAAAAATTATATAAGTATATATTCAACGGTTATCTGTCTACCATAACACAAGTATTAAGTTACTTTGGGGATGGACGACTGTGTCCCATATAATTAATAATTGATCTGTAAACAATTATATAATAATGTATAAAATAACAATTATATTAATATTTTTGAACAGCCACCGTGTGGTATCCGCCTGAATAAAATAGACCACCCTCATTTCTTACCGACGTGTTGTAAAAGACGACTAAATTAAGTTGACCCACCGTGTGGTTGTCGATTGAGTAGAATAGACCACCCTCTCTTCTTACTGACGTGTCGTAAAAGACGATAAAGGTAAGTTGACCCACCGTGTTGTATTTGGCTGAGTAGAATAGACCACCCTCTTTCTTTCTGAGGTGTCGTAAAATAAGACTAAGGTAATTTGACGCCAGGCAGACGGCCGGTCGTAAAATACGTAGCCAAATAATTTGACATCATGTTTAAAACATATTATGCCGACCCCACTTAGAGTGGGATGAGGGCAGAAGAATGATAGGGTTATCGCGTTACAACGCACAAAACAAATTTCATAATGACTTATAGTTTATCTTTGTTTCATAAAATTTCAAACTATTGATGATTTCATCCTCCCATAGATACGTCCACGGTATGTGCGATCCGGACGCGGACCCACAACAGTATCGGCAAAAGAAAGAACAAAACCCAACATACGAGTACAGCTGTCCGATATGCAAAACAAACATTCAAATGGCTGGCTCCAAATCTGCTTGTAAGTTATTATTTTACTACTGGTTAATTCTTGGTAATTCATCAGTAATCGAACTTCGTTTCGAAGGACCAATACTACTCTAAACGTCTACTTTAGCACTTTGAGACTCATGTAAAAAAAACACAATTTGAAATTTTGTCGTGGAGGCTATCTTCTCACGATGCTACGGTTATGGGGCGAAACAATTGTTGAGATTGTGGTAGTGAGTGTGTGCAGTGCTTGTGTATTCTTTTGTTATTGGTGGTGGGCATAAGTTTTTAGGAATTCTGCATGTATCCAGTATCAGAATGGATAGTGCAATGTACATTTAGCATTTTATATATTTTCATTTCATGTACTGTTTAATAGTCACAATGGTACAAGATTACCCAATGCAGTGGTACAAAGTATAAAATAGGTGTTATTATAAATAACTAAAATTTTAATAGCATAGTTACTGTTACACACTCTCATGTATGAAAGTAATTAGTTAGGTAAGAAGGTATTGAAGGTTAATTGATATCTCTATCTCCCGCTATCTCAATCCTTCTTTTTCTTCCTCGCGTTCTCTCTCTCTAGCAACGTAATCATGTCGCCATCAATTGTCTTTCCGCGATACACAGATCATTTTAGTTATAATCATCATAAACTTAGTATAAGCATAATTCCATGGTAGCATAAATATCTCTTATCAGTTCCATCTTTACAGCATTTGAAGAAGAGAATATGGCATCGACCTCGCAGGACTCCTCGTTTGGCGATGATACACCCCAGGACCAAGATCCTCTCGCTATTGAACCTAAGGTGAGACAATTGTATCTATAAAAGGATTGTGAGATTCATTCTTATTTTTTGTCACATAGAGAAGTGCAAAACATTTTATTTTTGTTTAGTTCGAGGTGCGACTTTTTGTACATATGTATTTAAGGATATATATCACACTACACTTATTATTATTGGTCATGCTTTTTATTATTGGTCATTGCGGTTTTCACCTCTCCTTGCATACTGAAATAACTATGTTCAAATAATTTATAGAATTACATGTTACTTTCAGAGATCTATTATACAAAATTAATAATAAAATTATTTTATTCTATCGTGTGTTATAGTTAAATAATTTTATTATTACTTTTGTGCGTATGTTTACTTGAAAATTGACAATGTAGTCATCACAGTTCAATAAATTCAATCAGACATGGCCAAAAACATTAATATACATGCGACATACAGAATATAGAATAGAATGAAAGAAAGAAATGATTTATTTGAACACAATTGCCAAAATAACAAAAAAGAAACTTTCAGCTTCATACAGGACTGCGGTTTAATAATGTAAAATTGAAAATGTTTAAAAGATTGACCGCCGAGTGTCTTTCTGGTTCTTCACAGTAATAGCAACATTAATCATATTGATCCTTGACGATTCAAAAGTGCTTGAAAGAGCTTATTTGAATAAAGATTATTTTGATTTGCAACAAAATTACATTTTTACATATTCGAATTGCGAGTAAAAGCATCACGGACGTGCTTAGGATCACCCGCGAACCCAGCGATCGCTCTTAAAAAATACCTACTTCAATTTTTTTCTCTTGTAAATGTAACAAAATATAATTTTGTTTCTTTTTGTTATTTTGGAAAATGTGTTCAAATAAATTTCATTTCTTTCTTTCTTAGTGCATAATGAATTTCGTGATCACTGACATGCCCAAAAGCAAGCCATTGGTTCGTCACCCCTGGCCTATGTCAACTTCTAAAACTTTAACGTATTACTTTATTCAATTTCCTTTCAGACTGATGTAGGTCTTGGTAAAGGGAAACCATACACTGTATCGTCAAAGGTAGCCAAAAAAAAGATTGGCGGTTACAAGCTCAAAGGTGGATTCCCACCGGCTGGTAAGCTTGGATTTCAAAAACGACAGAGGTCTGTTTTTGATTTGGGACGGAAGAGAGGGACCAAACCAAAGATGAGAGGCGTGTTTGGGGTCCCCGGTTTAGGCTTGCAAAGACCTCAAGCACCTGATAATAAGACCTCTGATGATGACCCAGGTAATTATTATCTTCAATTTAGCTAGTATAATTATGAATTCATAACAGCTGTCAGATAAAGGCACGTTAAGTTATTTCTGATAGTTTGCTGATGGCGGGGATGGGGGCAATGTTTTATAGGTACCCTGTCACCGCCACCAGTAGCGTGGTGGAGCACTGTCAGGTTTTTAGTCGGCGCGAGTCCAACATACCCACCGCCCGTCCCCGTCGGGCGTTGATGAGTCATAATGGGTTTTCCTGATATAAAAAAAATATTCTGATAGTTTATATGTATTGAAACAGTTATGTAAATAAATATCAAACATGATTTAGGAAAGGGGATATACATTGTCACAATGTTAGTAACTTTAAGATGTATTAGACATAAATATGGTATAATCAAATCTGGCAACTAGAGTATTCAATCAGCATATTTCAACTTCTATTTCATAAAGTAAATATCGCACACTTAGTATTAAAGTGACCTAATTCGAAAAATTGTTGTGACAAATTGCAATAAAGCGTAGCGCAGAACTGAGTGTTAAGAGTTAACAGACCCATAATTCAGGAGAGCAAGAAAACAGTAGTTTATTTCAAAAGTTCTTAGCGTGATGTCATAGATGGTATTGAAATAAGGATTACAATATATTTAACTCTTTTAAACGTATTTTTTTATTAGGTCACCTTAATACAATAACTTTGTTAATTTTGTACTTTGGATTCACCATTATGAACAATAAAAAAATATACATAATTTTTTTTTAAATTCTTTCATTAACAACAAAGCTATTATGCTTTTGTGTTCGATGTCTTTCGCTTATCTGATTGTAAAAAACACTTTTTGTTTTTGTCGTTTATACTATTATTGTTTCAGGAGTAGAAAACAAACTAGTTCTGTGTTCGAGTAAAGATAAATTCGTCCTGACTCAAGACTTGTGTGTCATGTGTGGAGCAATTGGTACAGATTCAGAGGGATGCCTCATAGCGTGCTCACAGTGCGGGCAAACGTATCATCCTTATTGCGTTAATATAAAGGTAAGAAAGATTTCTACATTATTGTCCAATCACTCCTTTCACCAATAGCACTTAGGTTCCTCAGATTTTACTATGCCAAATGCTTTAATACAATCAGATACCCGACTATAATATTGTATTGTACAGGGGTTTGTAGACTTGGACAAAAATACCTGGTGATTCGTTAAAAAAACTTTATTCAGCTTTTAACTACAAAATTATTACTATAGATTACTATGCAGTCCATTGTCTAATAACAAAGCCCAGGTCACTATTATTTCATTTTTATTTTCGCTTAATTCGTTCTTCATCGCTATTTGCAAATGAATGCCGAGGCGCCCGATACGACCGTTTATACTAGTGAATGAATCGATTCGACAATGTTCTGCGTCTTGATCACTCGCGAGTAAACAACGTGAATGTTCCAGAGAATTAGCGTCAAGCTAATTTGAACTCTATAACATATAGTTTACGAATTCCTTTGCATATTCGTAACACCTTCCAATTTGAACTCTGTTAGATATTCATTACGAACTCTTGTTTTGCACGTTGGTAATAATATGTTAAAGAAAATATTTTTATTAAATATATTGAATAAAGATGTAGAGAAGAGATGTGAAAGTTAAGTATAGTAGCTGCCTATGGTGATACGCGGGTGGTAGGGTAGTTAAAACAATTAGCTAAGAACAAGTTTTCACTAAATTTTCTGTTAAACTGAAAGGTTTGCTTAGAAATAAAAACGTCTAAATATTCAAATTTATTTAAGTTCCTAATAGGAACTTAAACGTGTAATTAAACTTTAATTACCTTTTGGAGAAGTTGAGAGCAATCTATCTCATTGGTAGCAATATTTATATCATCATTTAGCTGAAACTTTATTCAAATCGGTGTTATGTTAATAATGTTTTTTTAATGCGAAGGATGTAGTTGTCGTTGATGGTCTTATAAAAATAAATAAATTGATTAAATAATTGGTTTAATGTGGGACTGGCCCGTTGGAGTAGTGGGTAGTTACCCTGCCTTCAGCTCCGCGGGTCGCGGGTTCGATTCCCGCCGAGGGCCAACATTTTCTATAAATGAATTTGTTGGTCTTTGCGCCTGGGTGTATATTTGTATTTAAGTATGTATTTAAAAAATATATAAGTATATATTCACCAGTTGTCTGTCTACCATAACACAAGTATTAATTTACTTACTTTGGGGACGGACGACCGTGTGTGTAAATGTCCCATATATTTATTTATTTATTATTTAATGAACAGGCTTTCTATATTTTGAACGTTGCTGCTGTCGTTGTTCCCAGGTGTCTCAGGTGATCGTCGGTCTGGGCTGGCGCTGCCTGGACTGCACGGTGTGCGAGGGCTGCGGGTCGCGCGGGGACGAGCCGCTGCTGGTGCTGTGCGACGACTGCGACACCGCGTGGCACACGTACTGCGCGCGGCCCACGCTGGCCGAGGTGCCGCGGGGCGCGTGGCGCTGTCCGCGCTGCCGCCGCTGCCTGGTCTGCGGCACCAGGGACACCGCCCTGTGGTGCGACAACTACACGGGTGAGTACTCTACACTTGCAACATCGGCGCAGCGTAGCCTGTCTATCGGTATTCTACAGGATATATTTCGGAGAGTGTGCTCAGGTACTCCATGACCTTATTCCTCCATGGCCTTTTTATCATCGCACCGCTAGGCGCCGGGAGAAGTTCCACCCTTACGTTATCAACATACCACGAAGGCGCACAGAGCGATTCGCTTCGTCATTTTTGATGCGCACAGCGCGGGATTGGAAATCTCTTCCGGCATCTATCTTTCCCGAAACTTATAATATGGGTACCTTCAAAGCAAGGGTGAATAGGCATCTTATAGGCATGCGCGTTCCACCTTAGACTGCGTCACTGCTTACCATCAGGCATGATTGTAGTCGAGCGCTCGCCTATTAAACAAAAAAAAAAACACCAGGGCTTCTTAAGCTTTTGTCATTCACGACCCCATTTATGATTGATGACCCCGTACAAATATAAAAGAATTTTTTTTTTATGATTTATTTATTAGGTAACATTATCCATACACATTTGAAAATATATAGTTTTAAAATTCGTTTTAAAACACAAAATCTAAAATTGAATATAAAATTATAGAATTGTATTTATGGTTTCAAAAATAAAAGTGGATTCTGACCGTTTTAATTCGCTTGAATTTATTCAAGTTGTTGTGTATTAAATAATTCTCTGGCGACCGCAGAATTTTGCTATGCGACCCCATTTGGGGTCGCGACCCATAGTTTAAGAAGCCCTGCTCTACACTGAAGAAATCCATTCAGTAAAACTCCGAACAGTGTCGCGGAACACTTATTGTTTTAAGTACGATAATACTTGTTAAGTAGTACGCTGAATAATATCTCGGAACACTAACTGTTTTAATTACAATGATACTTGGCGTGCACAAAATTTTACTTTATTTATTCTTTTTGCATACACAAAAATATTTATACAAATTATAAAACAATGTTTCCCAAAGCTGTCCATCTTTATGTGATCCATTTTCTTCAAATCTACTGAACGGAATTTTGTATGACTTTTACTAAAATATACAGCAATTCTTGTAGAAGGTTTAGGTTAATAGTATATTTTCCGGGACGGCTAAACCGATTTTAATTGGACTTACACTGTAAGATAGAGGAGGTAGTGGAGCAACATATATGTTTCCCTTCTCTGCCTCTGCCATCACCGGGTATTCATACAAACATTTCTTTCTTTCTTTCTTTTCTTTCAAATATGATTTTGCATAATTACATAATCTTTGACATTCTGTACGACCATACACAAATAGTATCAAAAGACAAACAATACTATCTCAATAATCTCCCCAATTTGTATCACAGATTTTAAACAACATGAATCATAAAACGTGAAAATCAGTCTTATCGCCTATAGTGAGTGATCTCTCACAGAAAACTCTTTAAGTTAAATTTTCCTTGAAATATTAGTATGCGTCATTTATTTATTTATTTTATTAGGTCCGCCAACAGAGAATACAATTTTTATTAGCTTAATTATTAATGTACATTTTAAAAGTCTAATGCTACCCTATTTATGCATGCTCAAAAATATAGTACATTATGATCATTATAAAATTGTCAACATATTAGAATTTCAAAAGTCAAAAAAAAAAAAATAATATCTCATTACAATAGTCAGAGATAAATGTCAAAATGTGAAAAATTTACAAATTTTTGTTGTTATTCTAATAGAATGTGCGCCATGCGCGTCTCTCGTAATGTGCTGCGTTTGCTCGGAGCCGTATTCGGATGGAGAGCTCATCATTCAGTGCACTTGCTGCTCGCGCTGGCTACACGCTGCCTGCGACTCCATTCGTTCAGAATCAGACGCGGAGACCTGCTGCAGGGCCGGGTAACTGTTATTTGCTTCATTTCTTCAAGTTTTATTCTAGGTTCTCCTCATCCTAAATGCAGCTGATGTTCAAATAAAGATCGCAAACACAGATACATAGTTTTCGCCGGGTTGTCGTGGCTTATCGCCGCACTTCTGAAAGTGTTGACTTGTCGTAGTCATACCAGCTCTCCACTACACTTTGCCCTAAGCTGTGTTCGGGTCTGATAGGAGACACCCTTGAACAACGTTTCCCAAACGCTACAATGTTTCCCAACCCAAATGTTTTCTGCGCTATAAACTCGTTTCGCAACTCAGTGATACTTTTGATATTATCAATTAAAAATAATAGTTCTATGTTTCTAATTATTAGCCTTATAGAAATAGTCAAGGTCTCACTGCGAGCAATGCAAATAATTCCGTCTGTACGAGATCATATTACAACTAGATAGGATCTGTGGAGGAACCTGAGACAATGTAAGGGTCTCAGAATTTTGCTTTGGTGTTCCATGGTGGTGTGATTCCATACTCGAGAAACAGTCTAGGCCGACAGGAGCGTATGGGTAAATAAACGAAATAAAGACCAACTTTAACCGGGAAAGTAGACGCAAATAGATCCAAGAGTCGGTGTCCAAAAAAGTGTAATCTGTATCACGTGTCTGTGAACAGCTCGACATGAAACTTAAAGTTCTGTGTGCTGTTGGCTGGGAAAAATGGCGGCAGCTAATTTACATCATGAGGAATCGTACTCATCAGTAAGTCCACGAGGAATTAGGCGTTACTTTGCGGAGATCAATAATATCTACAAAAGTTTATTTTGATTAATTATTTTGATATAATCCACGAAGAAGTAAAATAGAAAATATATATAATGCTAACTGTAGAGTGGAGAATCGGTTATCATACCTGATACATGCAGGATTCGTAAAAACACATGCACAAACCTCCACCACCGCTACCACAATACACAAGCACTATATACGTTCACTATCACGAAGTCAACAATCGTTTCGCCCCGCAACCGAAGCATCATCAGGAGATAGACTCCACGACCAAAATCGCAAAGCACTCTACATTTAGCATTATATATATTTTCAATTTTACTTCTTCGCGGATTATAGCAAAATAATTTTATTATTACTTTTGTCTTGTCAGGTACAAATGCCTGCTGTGCCGCGGTCGAGATTTGCCGCCGCCGCACTTGGCTCGCGCCATAGAAGCGGCGTGTCCCCGCAGCCCGCCCCCCGCGCGGCCCCGGCTCACGCCGCTAGCCCTGGGCCTGGCGGGCGAGTACTACGTGGACGACGTGTGCCTCTCGCAGCGAGGGGCGCACCACATGAAACAGCTCGAAGCCGAGATGGGGATTACACACACGAGGAGAAAACGACGCTTCAAGAATGAGAATGTTGAGAAAGACGCTGGTGAGTCTGGAATTTTTTCCATTTCTCAGATAACTAATTTTATGAAACAATCTCCCTTTGGCGACGTTCCCGGATCGGTACGATATAAGTACCTAAGCGTGTTTTCCACCTTTTTAAAGGACAGCAACACCCTCGCTCCGCGAGAGGTCGTGAGCGGCGATGATTACTTGAGGTGCACCGCATGCTCGTTTGCTCTCCCATTCTATAAAAAAAAATGTGCATTTACAATTTCGCATATACGTATCCGACGCATCATATTAAACGCATCCTAATATTCCTTATATAAGAAGCCATACAATTGCGTTCCTTGATCCGCATCGTACGGATGGTACGAATCTAGCCGTCGGCAATGTTGACGCTGTTGTTCCGAGACAACTTTTGCGATGATACCGATGATGTCATACGGAATAACGATACAGACGAACTCTGCGCGTTCACTCGTTTCTTCTTCGTATACATCCATTATCTCGCATATTCCACCGAACACTACGTTCCCTTTCACTACGAAATAATGAAAGTGGCTTCGGAAAATCAGATGATACTGATATCTGCTGATACTGTGGACGAATTGGCAAAAAAAACAAATCCGTTTGATGCGATGTATCAGATATGTACGATGCAAACATGTGGACGCCTAGCTTAATTGAACAATGTATTTTTAAATTTAGATCAAAACTTAACTGAGTTTGATAAATTCCAAGATTGATTGCAGACATTAGGTGTTTCAAGATTTTTTTATATCTTTAGTTATTTATAAGAACTAGATGTAATCTCGATTTCGTTAACGCAAACTAAACCGTTTCAATACTCCCTTTTATATATCACTCAAGTCTTAAAGCTTTAATTGTGCTAAATTTCATCAACATTACAACTAGATTAGCAGTAAAAGCTTAGCAGAAAGACTATCGCATTAATAATAATATGATAATAGTCAAGATCAAGTATCTAACATGAATTTTTGTGTGTTGGACGCTGGCATATTGGATATAGAAATAATGGCATCTATTGAAACAGTGGTTCAGAACGCAGAAGGCGAGATGGGTGACGACGCGAAGCCCGACAGCACAGCCGAGGTCAAAGAGGAGCCTGGTGGGTATTTCACCATAGAGCTATTATAAATTGAGTGGGGTAGCCATAGGCAGCCATCTATGTACCCAACGCATAATAAGAGAGGGAATATATAAGACCTATACTTATCTTTGTCTCATCACACATAAAAAAACGAGACAGAAGGGAACCCTCATTTGATTTCTCTTTCTTTTCGATGGACATATTTTAGGCTAGCTTCTCTACTCAAGTGTAATAACTCTATATATTTCATTCACCACATTTCAAATACTATGAAACTTCTTTTAATATAAACTATCACACGGTTCTGTCCATTGTATAGATTCATTATTTACTTAATTTCATTTTATAAATAAATATATACTTTTATAGAAATATTTTAAAAGTTTGTAAACAAATAGCTAATGTATCCATTTAGGCATGTTTAGATAATATTTATCACATGTTTTGAATTATATTAAATGTAGGATTTTTCTTATTTATTTCATTAGGCTTAACACCCACAAGCAACCTAAAAGAAGGCATTCTGTGGAATGTAGCTAACGACGGACCGGTGCCTGAGGGCTTCACCATTTACACCACCGACTCAGGTCTCACCGTGTTGAGGAGGAAGCGTCAGAGGAACCTCAATAAGCTGGGCATCGGTGGGTTCGTGGTGCGACAGAGACAGAACACAAAAGCACAGGCAGACGACGAGAAAGAGGGGGACGGAACACAGGGATCTGGAGGTGAGATACACTTACAAGTTGGTAGATAATAATGTCACACCTTCATATCCGGCCTCAAGCCATAGGGACGTATCAATATGCGTGCGATTTTTATTTGATTCTACTATTGGTCACATGTGTCATAAACTTACGTAGTGGCAATAAAATGGTTTAGTGTTTGGGAGTCTAATATTAAATCACCCGTCAATCAATCGAGCAATCAACTTCCATCACTTAACGGCATCATCATAATCCTCCAGCCTTATCCCATTCTAAGTGAGGTTGGCACAACATTTTATAAACATGTTGTCACCTGATTTGGCTACGTATTTTACGACAGGCCGCTTATCTGACGTCAACTTATCTTCTATTTTACAACACCTCGGTAAGAAAGAGGGTGGTCTATTCTACTCAACCGGATACCACACGGTGGGTCGACTTACCTTAGTCGCATTTTACTACACCTCGGTAAGAAAGAGGGTTGTCTATTCTACTCTAGTAGATACCACACGGTAAGTCAACTTACCTTAATCGCCTTTTACGACGCCTCGGTAAGAAATGAGTGTGGTCTATTTTACTCAGCCGGATACCACACGGTGGCACAAGTTCTGATTCTCGTATGAATAATACTCATACTTCAATCAGAACTTGTAATCGGTAAACCCATGTACTATGTCAGAAATATGAATTAAATATAACTTGCGTTTAATTGTTCAAGAATCACCGAGCAACAAACGCAAGCCGCGTCGCAAACCGCGTTCCAAATTGATGGAACAGTTCCCGTCATATATGCAAGAGGCTTTCTTCGGCAAAGACCTTTTAGAACCATCTAAACCCACTGTTAGTTCAACTGGTAAGTTCATCTTTATATATAAAAATTTATCTCTATTACTATTTGCTATCACAACACGCGAAACAAGTGGAACAATTTTGATAATTTGATTGATTGATTTTTTTGTTGTATTAATTATACTGCGTCCATCATATTATCAGTCTTTTGACAGCTCACGCTCATTAAGTTTTGTATTGCTTACGTACAAATATCATACAAATAATATTTGTACTTTATGGATGGGTACCGCCCACTTAGTGATGTCACACATAATGGGTTACTACGATTATGCCACAGATTAAAAATAATCGGTAGAAATCGATGTTACGAGTATTAAAAGACATTTAATAACATTATATAAAGTTTTACTTTCTTCTTAGTTAATACATGAATACAAATAAAACAATCAGGATATTTTAATTTATTTTATTAGCACGAGTCGTCGGAATGATAATCAACACTAGACTCCTCCGATGAGGAGTCTTCAGTAGCAGTTATTATTAGCTCTTGTGTAGATAATATATTATCAAACGCAATATCACGTTCCCAATCAGAGAATATTACTCTTTTAGTTCTTTCCACCACACTTGCCCAGTTCTTGGCCGTTACGTGGGTGCAAGCATTTTTTAGCAATTGCAACATTTTATTCGCTGTGAATGGGGGGCTTGTATTGCATCTCGCAGCATGCCCTTTTACTTGTGCCCATATAAGTTCTATTGCGTTGTACTGGCAGTGGTATGGAGGAATCCGAAGAACAGTATGGCCATATTCTGCTGCCATTTCATTGATTACATAGCGTTTTGCTCTCTTTTTGGTTTTTAATATTTTTATTAATTCAACTTTTAACATTGAGTCGTCCACATTTTCTCCATTGTCCCGAAGCCAATTAATTATTTCATGCTTTTTATTAGCCTGTGTTGGCATTTTGTCAATTTGACGGGAGTGGTAGGGCGCATTATCAATAAAAATTATTGATGGTTCTTCCAATGAAATGAGCATTTTTTTGAACCACTCTTCATACACATTTGCATTCATCTCTTCGTGGTAGTCATTTGATTTCTTCGATTTAAATGCCAACAGTGCGTCTTGTACAAATCCTTTTGCTGTACCTGCATGGCAAATGATTAGGCGCTCACCTTTTTCCATTGGTACTGAGGAAGTGGAATCAGCAGTATCATCAGTCCAGAAACGAGATAGTGTGTGGTTAGCGTTGAGCCATGTTTCATCCGTGAAAACAATATTTGCCCAATCTTGTATTTTCTTTGCCTCTCTTAAAAAATCACAACGTGCTATAGCTATATCTGTGCGTTCCATTAATAATTTTCTTTTATTTAACTTTTTATATGAAAAGCCAATTGTGTTCAAAACTTTGACCAAAGAAGATTTTTCACCATGAAATAGACCACTTCTTTTCAAAGAAACAATAAGTTTTCTCAAAGTTGGAATTTCTTTTCTCAAGTAGTAATCTAGTTTACGTAGGTTATCATTAATCGAATTACTTAGGTACGTAATTCGATTAATGATAGTAGGTACTATAATCGGAATGGTATCGCATACGAGAATCTTTAGGACATCACTATCGTCAATCTGTCAAAAGATGGTTAATATAATGGACAGTGTATACTAGCAATCGCCAAGTGTTATATATTAATCGCCAAGTATTAGTGAACCGTAATATAGTCTTTTGTTACCATAAAAATGCTTTAAGTGGGTTAACCTTTAATGCTAGACATATGCTGTCGTTGACTTTTATTCAGATCTTTTAGAGGGAAACAACTTTGTAATACATGATTTTTTAATAGCTTTCGCAGCTTCCTTAGCGTAAATATGGAATGCTTTAAATTTTGGTGTTTTCGCAATTTTTTTATTGCTGCTCCTCTCCTATTCATCTTAGCGTGATGTTATATACTATACCCTATACTATAGCGTTCCTCGATAAATGGACTATCTAACACTAAGAATTTTTCAAATCGGTCATGTAGTTCCTGAGATTAGCGTGTTCAAACAATCAAAGAGACAAACTCGTCAGCCTTATAATATATAAGTATGGATTTGCTTATTTATTTCTTAAATAGTTTAGACCAGTGTTACCCAACGAGGGGCCCACGACCCACAGGGGGGGCAATTTGATGGTCAAGGGGGGGGCTGGCAACTCGACACGAGTTTAAGCCTTGCGCTCTGGGCCATTTAAGTGTAATGCTAGGTTTCGGTGACAAATTTAACAAAAAAAACAATTTTTCTTCCTGAAACCTTCCTGAAACCTTGAAAATTTATGTTCTTTAAGTGGGCAATTAAATTTTTAATATTAAAATTTATGTATGTTGCTAAGAGGGGCAAAATATTTTTAATATGGGGCATGGACCGAAAAAGGTCGGAAAACACTGGTTTAGACGGTTCAACGTTTGGTCAGCTAGTTATATTGAATGTGTGTGTTGTTAAGGTGTAGCCGGTGGTGTGGGGGAAGGCGAGGGCTGCGGGCGCGGCGCCACCCCCGAGGGCTACCGCGAGCTACGCGACTTCGATAACTCGGACAGCGACGGCGATGACGTGCTGGCGGCGCTCACCACCTTCAACGACCACGATAACACCTTCTTCATAACGCTCAACACGGTATGTGGTAACAACAATATAAACTAGCGATCGCCCGGTGGTCATAAAATGACTAAGTTTTCATCATAATTACATAAAATAATAGACAAATAAAATTAATGTATTCTCAATGTAGCATTAACCATAAATAAAAGTGTGCGTATTTATTTGTGTGTGTGTGTAAATGCAAGATCTTTTTTTTAATTTATTTATTTTATTTCAACAGTTATGCAAGTACATTTTAAACTTAAACTAGAGAACAAAACACCAGACTACCTCCATTTGTTTTTGGTGTATAGCAATATGCAGCCCAAATAGACCCAGGGCTAGCAAGAGTTTCAATGTTTCTATTTTACTTATTGCCAGGTAACTACTAATTTCAACAAATATATAAAAAAAGAAAGGAATAGATAATGTATTAAAAAAAGACTTATAAACCTTTCTATATACCCAAAAAAAATAAAAAAACCCACCACCATGAATATATTTTTTTGTGTGTTTCTGTGTGTATGTGTATTTGAGTGTGTCTGTGTTTATACATTATAAATCTATATTAAGTTAGGTTATAGTTGTGACAAATTTTATCTACTACTACTCCATCTACTATTATCAGTCTATAAAATAATACTTAATATAAGATTTATAACATTGTAGCCAGAGGCCGAAAAAGAGATGGTATAATTGCGTAAAGTATGACATGGATATAAAAAGAGTAGCGGCAAAGTTGACGAATGATATGAGAGAATGGAAGAGAAAAACATGTTGTCGACCCCACTTAGAGTGGAATAAGGGTAGGAGAATGAATTAGATTTATAGCAATATGTCATTAATAATAATATGAATTTTGTCTAGCTTAACGTAAATGTCATATCGGGAATCCGATCGTAATTCTGTATTTTACCTTATCACTTATACAGGAAGAGTCTGAAATACTGCAGTCATTAAGGCCCAAAGATGATAAAGATGATGGTAATCCCTTGGCCGAAGCGTCCAAAATCAGCGAAACTTCAGACGATTGTCAGCTGAAGCATACTGAGGACTCTACTGCGTTGAAAAATGCGATACTCGGCCCACCGCCTACTGACAGCGACGCGGCCCCGCCTGACGCCGCCGTGCACACGCCGAAGACTGAAAACATCAGTGCTGGTAAGTTTGGGGGAATTGTGTTGAATTGTGTTAAACGTCCAAACTTTATTGTGACGTCACGTGTACGGGCTAGCACGTACATTTGCAACATCGGCATTTGCGCCATATTTTGAATATCAAAGAAATTATAAATCAGTACGACGTTAGCGGCTGCGCGTGCTCAACGTATCAAATTCATATAACATATCACATTATCATTATCATTATAAAAAATAAAACTATCAATATTAAGCGCCGCCATCTATCAATTACTATCACTCTATCAATCTATCAACCAAAGAGCGTACAGGGTAGTAGCAGCCCGTACATCACGCTAAGTTTCGTCTTGTTATAGCAAACATAAGTTATGTATATACTGGGTACCTAACTTATTTAATAGTAGCTAACTAAGTAACTTCGTCGCGTTAACTATTGTTTAAATAATATATCCACTATATTTTTTTTCTATTCCTGAAGCAAAAGCGGGTTTTGTTTTATTGTATACCAGTGGTGCCATAGTCTTCAGTAATTTCTTGAAATTTGAACATAAAAGTAATTATTATGAGTCAACCATAAAAGATAGATACATGTTATCGTGGACTTTTTGGTAGTATTTTTGTAGATCTACAATTCTCTAGTACATTATTGTAGTGTATAAAGATGAAGCTGAAAGTGATAATGATAGAAGATAACGAAAGATATGACGATAACAATAGTTAATACTATTAAAAAGTCTTTATTTTCTGTGCCCTAAGTAAAACGTATATGTAATCAAAAATAAAAATTTCTAACCCAGAAACAAGCGTTGGCTCGCAATCCTCTCGGATATCACCGAAGGATGAGCTGTCACTTTTGGGTGTGAACTTGGACGCGATGGTGAGAGACACCCTGCCCGATATGGACAGCAATGATGTTGACGAGATATTTAAAGGGGTCCTGACTGATGACTCACAGGTATGTGGTTACGATGTCGGATTATATTATTCTATATATATTATACTATCTACCGTGTGGGAAGATTAAAAACCCTTATTTTGTTTTCTGATAACCATAAAAATGGTTAAAGTGGGTTAACCTTAAAAGCTAGACGTATGCTGTCGTGGAATTTTATTTAGTACTTTCAGAGGGGAACAATTTTGTAATACATGATTTTTGAATAATTTTCACCGTTTATTCAGCGCACGCAAGGAAAGCTTTAAATTATGCCGTTTTCATAATATTTTTTATTGAATCTCCTCTTCTATTCACCTTAGCATGATGTAATATAGTCTATAGCCTTCCGCAATAATGGACTATCTTACACTGAAATAATTTTTCAAATCGGTCCAGTAGTTCATGAGATAAGCGCATTAAAACAATCAATCAAACAAAAAACTCTTCAGCTTTATATATTAGTACAGATTATAGATTTATTATTCTTACCGGCGAAGATGAGGTCTAATTTATTTTAACGTCGGCCACAAGTAAAGCTACCAGCCTGAGAAGGACTTCAACGTAAATAGAACCAGCGAGGGTTTTAAAACAGGCTTGGAATTTTTCGTCGTACAATATTTAAATGGTATAAGGAATGAGAGACGTTTTTGAATTTGAGTGCTCGTATAAGAGGTTGACGTATATGTCAAATTTGAAAATTACCCATCCCGCGAACGCACGTTCTACCTTTATTTAATTCCGAATTATATTTTATTAAATTATTTCCTTATTGTAAATGCTTCGCTAACACAGCCCCCCACTAAACATTGGCCTTAGCTGTGGTGCACCATCAAAGAAGGCCCCCAGGGCTTCGTTCCCCGGTGCCAGTAGAGTTTCTACGCTCTACTATCCGCATTTCGCAACTTCTGACTCTGTTTAAATTGTAAAGGCCAAATACTCAATTAAAAGGTGTTATTTCAACCATCATTATCTACCCATAATTTTTACTCAGGAATCCCAAGAATCTTCTGTGTCGTATGTGAATTCGATGGCCGGTACGCCGTACTCTCAGCAGAGACAGCAACTACAAAGCCCGATGGAGTATGCATCACCGTATCATTCGGAGTTTGGCAGTGGGTAAGGGTATATTCAGTACTTTTAAAGTTACTTATTCCGCGTTTGGCAAAAAAATTTAATTGTTCGAGAGCAACACTATTTACCACACTACATGATCGTCAACAGACTACTAGTGTCCGATAGCTAGTAGAAGTGTCTATATTGTGTATATAATATTGTAAAAAAACTGTTCATCCAGCCTAATTACATCAGTGGACTGTAACTTTGTGTACGATTCTTCTGCCTATTTAGGTTGCTGGGCGTTCTAGAGCAACTAAGTTGTTTTTCATTTTGTCAATCCCAGATTCTGTGTGATTTGGAGTTTGCGATTGCGATTGGCAATTGACCTACTTATAATATACAACCCAGCGCCAATACAGCCATACCTGTTCCTTCTCTCTTACGGCAATTATTTTTAGACCATATGATCATATAATCGCACAACGCATGGCACAAACACTTCTATTCGCTTGCGTGAAAGGGATAGCCTATATTTGTTAATGGTGTATAAAAAAACGAATACAAAAAATATTTTGTATGTCGTGTAGTTAAATTAAGTTGTTCAATGTCATTAAGTCAATTTCACCAAATTGGTACAAGATAGCAATGGTAAATCATAAAATATCAAGTTTGCGTAGAAAATACGATAAGAAGTTGCTAGGTGTTGAAGTACTGCCTTCACCCAGTTTAGAATAAATTTTAATTGCAAATAATGATTTTGTAGTAGTGCGCTTAGTCCACTGTACGGCGATTGTGGAGGGGGTTCGAGCGCCGGGTCGGGCACGGGCGCGTGGGCCGAGCAGCCCGCACCGCCGCCCTCCTACAACCAACGCAGTGCGGACAAGATGCGGGCTGACGAGAGTTAGTATCAATATTTTTATTTAGCAGTTATTGACCTAATACGTTGGAAATAAAAACAAAAATATATTAGTTTTACTATTTTTAAACAGTATACACACTATACTGTACACTACAGCTTATGTGACACACGAAAAATGCAATGGCAGAAGCCATTTGACTCGGGAAGTTACGCGCCATCACCACATCACATATTAGCTTGGTACATGACCTAAATATCAAGACATCTATTAGTCGCTCGAATTCGGCAAAAGACACATTTCAAGTACAATGGAATATAACAACTAGGTTTTGTTTTATCTTAATTTAACTATCTTTAATTTTGTTCCCTTCTGTGGTATCCGGCTACGTAGAATAGACCAACGTAAATTTTTTATTAAGGTGTCACAAAAGGCGGATAAGGTTAGTTGACGTCAGGCAGGTGACTGTAAAATACCTAGCCAAATTATATCACAATATGGTTAAAACATATTGTGCTGACTACAGTCAGCACAATATGTTTTAACCATATTGTGACTTGAGTGAGATAAGGACAGAAAAATGATGTTTCATACCTCTTTTATATCTATAAGTGTTGAGTATTTTTTTTATAAAAAATTTAACAGTTAAAAATTAGGTAATGTTAATGTATAGGCTATACTTACGTATAATTCTATCGGGTTAGGCCGACTAGTTAAAATTTATTAGAGTTTCGAATTTACTTTGTCCATGCGTAGGCCTAGGATCTGCGGCGACTATATCAGCGGTGTTATACGCAAACACAAACCACCCTGAATGGAAGACCGAGTTTCCGAACTGGGTTGACCGTTGCAAGCAGATCCTGAAGAAGTGGCGCGCTCTGCCTTCCGAACAAAAGGCGCCGTACCTCCAGCGCGCCCGCGACAACCGCAGCGCCATCCGCATGAAGAAGGCCCAGCAGGTACGTGACGGTTCCTCTGCGGCCCTCGTGTGTGCTAACCATTACTCACTGTGTTGTACTCACTCGTGTGCCCACCCCACTCCGCTCGTCCACCTCATACAATTATTATACTAGAGTAGGGGAGCCTGCCTAACATGTGTCCATCGAAAAAAAAAGACAAATGATACCTATCTGTCTTTATGTTGCCATTATCCGACAATTTTGTTGGAATTTGTTGGATCGTATTGGATGGTAGATAATTTCAAACTAATTCAAAAGTAATAATAAAATTATTTTGCTATAATCCGTTATGAAGTAAAATAGAAAATATATATAATGCTAAATGTAGAGTGGACAATCGGTTATCATACCTGATACATGCAGGATTCGTAAAAACACATGCACAAAACTCCACCACCGCCACCACAATACACAAGCACTACATACGTTCACTATCACAAACTCAACAATCGTTTCGCTCCGCAACCATCATCATCATCAGGAGTTAGACTCCACGACCAAAATCGCAAATAATTTTATTATTACTTTTGTATTATGGACCTCCGCAAAGTAACGCCCAATTCTATAAATTATTTAAAACTAATTTTCCTTTTGTATACAAAGAGGCCTACCAATCCGCATTGGAGCAGCGTGGTAGGTCTTAGCTCCAATCCAATTCAAAAACGGAGAAAAGAGGCCTATTCCCAGCAGTGGAAGAGTAACAGGCCGCTACTTACTTACTATACAAAGACGCATTCTGAAAGAGTGCTAAAAAAAATTCTTAACTAAAAACCATAAATATTTCTGCACATATGTGATAAATATAGACCCCTCATCGTGTTTCTGTTATTGTTTGTCGGACACTCGCACTCACAGGCTTTGCTTCCCCTACTGTATGTATAATAACTCTGTGGTCCACCTTCGCTTATTCATCCAGGGTTGCCAAACTAAAGCACATAATAAGTCAATTGTATGCTCAAATATTTAGTTAAGTTAAGACTTATGGGTCAATTTAAAATTTAAACCCTGAAAACCCTGTGCTTTATTCTGCTAACACTGGATATACTCGTCCAACCCGTTACTAACATGACCTTAATGATACAGTCAATATAAATTGACGTATTTAGTGTTGGTAAGCTTTTATGAGTGATGTTATATCTGCTAATAAATATCAACAACAGTACTAGATGGGGATGAATAGAAATTTAGATACAACACTATGGGATCTTATTTTGTGTTTATAAAGACTGTGTATAACAGCTTAGAGCTTACGATAGCGACAGATTGGGTAGTTATGTATGAAATGTCTTAAATGTAAACAGAACTGACCAAGGTCCATATATAATGTAGTACGATATGTTTATAATCATAAATATATAATTATAAAACAAAGACATAAAAAAATTATTCGTCGTTTATTGAATAAAATATAATTAATAACGATAAATTGTTACGTGTAAAACAATTGAAGCGATTCAAGAAGTTTTATTATGTATGGTGTTGTGACAACATCATGGTTTTACCTCGGTTAGTCATGTTTATAGTTTAAGATATTTAGTTTCATGTCGAATATACTTTCGGACGCTTGTGTTGAAACTAGCACAGCTGTAAATAAGCGTAGATATGAACACTGAGGACAACAAATATGAGAAATCGTTCTAGATTGTTTAGACTTGATATATTTTCGTTGGGTACTTTTTCTAATATAAATGTGAAACAAATATAGATGTAACATGTAGGTATGAAATTTTTATCTGTTTATAAAACATTGGAATAAGTAGTAAATATAATTTTTGACAACGCGTGTACAGGAACTATTTTTGTCAGTGTTGCTATATTATCAATTTCCGAAAATCAATTTTGTGAAATGTACTTACGCTGGCGTATATATAATTCAATTGGATTCGAGGTTTATTGTAAAATATATGAATACTGTATGAATATATATCCAATTTTCAGAAAAATTGTTAAAATTTCCTTAGGGTAAAAAAATGTGTATAAAACAAATACAGTACAGCACACATAAGTTCTCATTATAATCGCTAGTTCAAATGCAATGCAGCTGCTATAAAAATAATTGGTCGTCTCGGTAGGAGTCTATGTAATGTAGCCTTATATTAGTCGCCAACGTCGACACTTGCGGCAAGGAAAGTACTAAGTGTGGTTGGCGCGGCAGAGCTCGAGCGGCACGGCGAACGCGGGCGCCGCGAGCGGCGTCGAGGCGGAGGGCGCGCGCTCGCCCGCGGGCCCGCCCCACACCCCTAGCCCCGCGCCCGCTCCCCCCGCCACTATTGCCACGCCCCCCGCGGGCCCGCCGCCGACGACCAGCGCGCCGAGCGCCGCGCCGGCTGCCAGCGTCGCGGGCACGGTTCGCGCGCCCAACGTGACGGTGACGGCGGGCGGGCTCCTGGAGGCGGACGCGCACATCCGCGTGCTGACCCCCTCCGAGATCATGCGCACGCTGCCGCGCCTCGCGCCTCCCCCCGCGCACCTCGCCCACCTCGCGCACCTCGCGCACCTCCCGCACCTCGCGCACCTCGCCCGCAACACGGTACTCGCCCTCGGCGCTCGCATATGCACGCACCACCCACCCCACGCCACACCGCACTCACACAACATGTCTGCCTTTACCGCCTACTCTATCGTAAATGTAAATGTAACGTACGTACTCATCACTGGTTCTTCGTTGAGATTAACACCTTTCTATTTTCCTGACATTATCATCATAGATCGCTCTGTGAATAACGATACAGTAAAATGTTCTAACCTTTTGTACGAAGGCACATGGCATATTAAATACACTAAAACTTTATTGCGACGAAATAAACGAAACATTGTTTTGATACAGCAAATTATCGAGTTAAAGTAACTGCTAACTAAGTTAAATTATTCAGATCGCGAATACGTCTAGACCTACCGTATTTTATTGTTATTCTTGTACGTAGAAGAGGTAAAAAACTTTCAACGTCTTTTAAGACTGTCATATCTATAACTAACACCATTTCGTTGTATAAGCGCATAAACTTTCATTTGTTTCGTTTAACTTTCTGGATAACAAATATCCTATAGTCGACTATGGTCTTGGCTCGTGGATATCTGTTGTTTGAAACGTTGTTACATGTGTGCTTGTGACTAAAACAACAATTTAATTAAGTGTAGGGGCAAGTTAGTGTTAGACCTGTTTATATCTAATTGATTAAAGTTTTAACTATACGATCTTAATACATTATGCTCATACTATAAAATAACTGCAGTAATATATACCATTTAGAAAATGTATTTGCATATTTATTGTTTTTCTTAACTAAAAATCGTTAATAGGCTTAAATTTTGTATAATTAAATACACTCGATTGAAGTGAATTTAATACATGCTTCATACCAAAAGTAGGTATTTCAACACGAACACAACACATTATTGCCACTCTTTCATCGCTAGTCCATGTTCATACAATATAAGTGTTACCATAATCATGCTGTCGTACAGAATCAATTCAAGTGTGTATGCGAGAAGCTTCTCGAACATTGTTGGGTGATCGCGCGCCTGAACTCGCGGTCCTTTACGCTTTCTTGATTAAACTCTAAATTTGTTGTCACCCAACAAACTTTGGCTGTTCAGTGGCGTTGTAAGCTGTGTGATTATTTTTTTAAAACTTTTCTTTTAGCTTTTTTTTTTCTCGAGGACACATCTCACGAAACGCCTCCCGGACTCGCGTCCTCTGTATCCGTAACGTTGTTTATTTTAATTTTCGCTTTGTCTTGGTAGTGTTGGCTTTAACATGACTTTGGTGGCTGGTACTGGTGTGCTAACAATTCTAACTTTATTTCGTATGTAGTCGAGGATTTAGTTGCGTTATTATGCTGATAAGTTTTTATTAGTTATAAGTTTGCAGGTAACAAGCGTAACATAAATTTATACGACTAATGGAGAGTTGCATTTATTAATGATATATTTAACGTATTATTTGCACTGTAAATAAAAATGCCTTTTATTTTATATGTTTTGACCGATAAATAATTGTAATCAAATAAACTTTAAATTTTGTTAACTTATTTTCATCAATTAACATAATGCACTTAAAATAAATAATAATTTGCGATATTAAAACTAATAATCATTACATGAAGACAAATTAATAGCGAACACAAATTCAATTAATCTACAAAGCATGATAATAATATTGTTATATTTTTCAACTTTTAATAATTAAATATTTGCCTCTTTAGATCATTTCATTGCAAAAATTTAATATAATTAAAAAATTGATAATTTTGCATTATATCGTACTGTACAGTTTGTAAAGATTATATAATAATTGCATGTAATATATAATATTACTTTTATATAAAGTTTGAAAAGATTTGGCACGATTGTTGACGTAGTATTGATCTTGGGCAAAATATCTTACATATCTCAACAAATCTACACATTTGAGTTTATTGTAATTATTCGTTAGTAAAATGTATCGATACATCGTTATAAATGTAACTTACAGTATGACGTATTGTATTACATCTCGATTCAGCTATAAATTTCTTTTAAAGTTCATTTAGAAGGTTGTGCCTTTGATACGAAGTATATCCTTAACGTGAAGTAGTGGTCAAATAGTCACATAAACAAACTTTAATTGGAGTAGGAATAATTTAAAAAGCATCTGGACCTTGCTTTTTATTAAATCTGTTGAACTATTTAATCATCTGTTACAATTGTAGTATTAGCTCTAAATTAAATTTTGTAATGTATATGAGATTTGGTGAGATCTGGAGATGCTGTGCATATTTTTATTATTTCGTTTCAAATATAATTAGTTATTGCAGTATTCAAAAGTCGAGATAATGCATAAAAGCAAGTAGTTGAGAGCATGTGCGGTGCAGAAGGTAGATGACATTGATCTGAATACGATAGGAACAAGAGCGCGCGTGCAGCCAACAGAGGAGCGCGCGCGAGGCGGAACAGGAGAGGCAGTGGAAGCAGCTGCAGCAGTTGCGGCAGCAGCAGACCCAGCAGCAGCAGCAGATCATACACGACCAAAGGATTCAAGGTATCTTTGCGTAGTACTGTATTCCATTGCTAGAACAATGGCATGCCTCTGTTTAAAGATAAATTGGAGCGTATTGGTAACCCAGCAACTCCATTAAGAATACAATGTTGTCCTTCACCATGAGTCTTCTTTGTTTTGTTTAATATTTTAACTATTTTGCCATTAGAGCTGCTCAAACCAGCTTGTACTTTAAAATATGCAACAAGTATTGTTTTTGTTTCTTTTTGAAGATATTTGTACATGTTTTGTTGCATTGTAGGAAGACACCTGGTGGCTAAATCAAAAATCTTATTTCAGCTTTTGTGTACGAGTTATACTACTTAAACACAGCAATGGCAAGTCACCAATCCAGTAACGTAGCCGAGGTTGCTATTGTATAACTTGTTTTGTTGCCGAGTCCCTTATTAATCGCTTCGAAAATTAAATGCGCGCGATATTTCCGCTAATATGGCAAATTATCGACCCAGAAACTTTCTTGACTGTAAGGACGTCAAGTGAACGTTATGAATGAAGTATAAAGCATCATTTTTTCAAGTTCGTGACAATATATCGCTAATGGGCTGCAATAGTGGCATAACTCAGAAAAAAATAAATGTTAATGTCAAAATACACATTATTTTCAGCAGCAGTACCGGCACGTGTCATATTTTAAAATGAGGGTGTTCGTTTCCCAACTAAAACATTTTTTACCTATTCTCCTTAGCAATGTAAACTTTAAACCCATTTATGTCAAAACATGATTTTTGAGTTGTCCCTGTATTGCAACCCATGAGTGATATATAGATTAAAGTCGTGTGGTATCCGGCTGAATAGAATAGACCATCCTCATTTCTTACCGAGGTGTCGTAAAATACGACTAAAGTAAGTTAACGTCAGTCAGGCGGCCGGTCGTAAAATACGTAGCTAAATCATACGTAGCTAAACTAAATCACACGTAGCTAAATCGTTTATAACATGTTGTGCCAACGTCACTTAGGGTGGGATAGGGACAGAAAGATGATGATTAAATTTTAAATATTAAACAATAGGCTATAGTTTGAGCTTTTGGGCAGATGTTAATAGAATTACAAATTATTTTTTTTATTAGCTACCATAAACAAAACACTTATTATGTAACTAAACTATTTATATTAATAAAAGAAGTATTCTAAATCAGTTTTATTGTTTTCATAAGAAATGCAAAAATATAATTAAAGCAAACTCTCATTCGCTATTCGCGGGCTAGGCGCTAATGACAGCGGCTGTCACATCTCCCACGTCAAAAATGGCGCGAAAGGCTGTGGCAAGATGTGACGTCATGGCTTGCTTGCTTGCAATAGCGACAAGGCGGCGTTGTTACAATTACTTAAAATTTCATACAAAAGGTCAACAGTAGTACATATACAGGTACATGGTCAATTACTAGTGCCCTTACCTTACTTAAGTTAAGAATAGTACTGTTTCAGCGTATGTTTAAATTTTCAAGCAGCCATGCAGCGCATCCGCGGGCCTGACGGCAGCAGCCCGCCGCCCGTGTCGCCCGCGCCGCCCGACGCGCCGCGCGCGCCCTTCCCCGCGCAGCGCTTCCCGCTGTACGCCACCAACGAGGACATCAACCGGCAGCTGCGGGACCTGCTGCAGCGGCACCCGCACCCCGACAAGATGTGGCCGCCGGCTGCTCGTGACTGTGGTCAGTTTCTCCTCGATATCTCCTATACATACATACTTATATGTTTATTATAATACAGTCTCCAAATGGTGTCTGTCTGTATGTGATCGATTTTCTAAGAATTTACTGAACGGATTATTGTACAGTTTTTACTAAAAGATTCTTTTCAATTCTTGAGAAAGGTTTAAGTTATTAGTACATTATGGTTTATGTAAGTTGACTGAAACACGTATTCGTTCCAGTAATTAATTGAAGTGATGAATGTCTGTTACGCTTTCACGGCATATTTGCTTGAACAATATTGATCAAATTTTGAACAATCAAACGTTATATTCCGGAGCAACGGGAAAGATTAAGGATTCAAAAAATTGTTTTTCTTTCTGGAACAGGAAAAATATATATTGCAGTATTGAAATTAATTGAAATTTATGTTGTTTAGAATTGGCAATCAAAAACTGTTTTTTGTAGATAGGTGCGTGCGTTTACTTATGTATGAAGTTTGATAGGTTATTCCACAGTCCAGGAAGTAATTAAGAGCCCTTCACTTACACACAGACATACAAAACGTCGGAAATTTTATATAAGCAGATACCGGTGAGGAGGGTGGATCATCGAATACTAGCGCCGAAGGGGGATCTTTCCGAGCACCGCCGCCCGTCGTGCTGAGAGCTCGGGCGCCGCAGCCGCATCATCTTTCCGCGCCGCACCGACCCGACCACAGTCAGTATTGTTAATCATTTTATTATCATACCATTCCATCCATTCATACCATTTCGACTGGCCCATTAGCGTAGTGGGTAGTGATCCTGCCTTCAGCTCCACTCAGCTCGATTCCAGCTGAGGGCCAACATTTTCTATAAAAAGAATTTGTTGGTTCTTCCAGCCAAGGTGGTTCGAGGTGTATATTTATATTTGAGTATGTATTTGAAAATTATATATGTATATACTCAACAGAAGTCTCAAACCCTTAACATAAGTATTAAGTTACTTACTTTGGTGACGGATGACCGTGTGTGTAAGTGTCCGATATATTTTTATTTATTTTATACCACACAGCAATAGTAAATCATTTTGTATGGTTGTGTATAATAAAAATTGTTTATGTATGTTAGTTGTGTGAAAAAATAAACTGAATTAAAAATGTATGTGTTGATTACGTAAATGCAATGACCAGGCAAGTCTTATTTATTAAACATAAATTTTTCCTACAGTGATCATACAACATCGGCTCATTAGCGGTGACAATTCACAAATACAGCAAAATATCGCCAATACAGCCGCCCAACAATTGGCGGAACAAAAACATATTGCAAACTCACAAGGGAACGGTAAGTTTTCTTTTCGTTACTATATAATGCTGTATTTACTATATAATGCTGCTTTTTAAGAGTTATTTTATATATAGCATTCTTTCTGATAATATTATTACATGGTATGGTATTTATGAAATCAAAGCTATGATATCATTATTATTTCTGTAATTAAATCTTTTATATAAAGTGACTTAAAATTTATAACTATTGATAAGTTACGATCATGATCTTGTCATGTCTTAGATGAGCAGTGTTTGGGAACTACACTAGATTGTTGCGTAAAAATTCAGAAAAACAAAGTTTTAAAACATTGACAATGATAATATACAGGCACCAGGTGGGTTATTATAGGCTAACCATTTAACTCAGACTTTTAAAGACAGGTTAAAGGTATGGCGAAAACGGGGACTGAGGTAAGGTAGGGGGGGGGGGGTGAGAGCCCTTAGCGTGATATACAAGGGGTGACCGCCCGCGCTTACCTTAGTCCTCGTTTTCATTCTAGCTCCGCGGCCTTGTACCCCGCAAGCGAGGACTGAGTTAAACGGTTAGTCTATAATTTTATACGGAAAATCCAGCCTACCTATCATGAATAGATAGTATTTTTATATGATTAAATCAGCCATGAGGATTATCGATACATAGGGGCATCCAAATCGAGTTATGGTAAAGCGATCTATCTCGAATAACTGAATAGGGCATTGCAAAGTATGGTGAATTCGCATACGAAGATCCTTGGTTGGACAAATATTTTGTAACTGTACTTGATCTTTTCCTACCATTAAAAAACCTCCGCAAACGTTCTACAAGTTGTATTAAGACATAATCAATTTGTTTTTATGTGGAGAATAGTAAAAGTTATATTAATAGAAATACAATAATGTTTTTCATTAATTATTGTTGTTCTTAAGCAGTAATTTGATACAAAATATAACCTACAAGTGAATAATAAATGTGAAATATCTGTTAATAAATAATAGGCAAAGTTTTATTTAGACTTCTTTTCAATGATAGCCGCATCGGCCGATAAACACGACGGTGGCAATGATCAAGGGACTGACGAAATGGATATTGGAGATATGGACAAACTAGAACAAGATACTGGCAATATTGGAGAGGTGACGTATTCTTTGTACAATTTTACAAACTGAGTTTTCTTATTCTTATTCAAAACTCGTCCCTAAAAAACTCTTTTTCAACCGATAGCCACAATCATGGCTTATTTGTAGTCGATGTGTACTTCATACCATAATCTTCTTAATCTCTTATTCGGGTACATAACCATCACATAACTACTATGTCTCTCATTCTCGCAAATACTATAATGTGTTGGATTCATCCTTCATATGTCAATCATAATCTTGACTTCTGTAAAATATATATTATTTATTTATGTACGTACGTAAAAAAATTGTACAAAGGTCAACTTATACCTAGCAAGTTATCCCTGTAACTATCATCTGCCAACTGATTTACAAAGTGAGACAATTTATAAATCTGGAAAATTTCCAGAAGCTTATAACTGCAGATATTTTTAATTCAAATTTATATTTATTTTCACATAGTATTTTCAAATCAGGTTTCTTTGTTCAACGAGAATTGCCCTTCTTTCGACTGCCTTCTTTACCAAGTTATGCCACTTTATCTTGCGTGTTTATGGGATGAAACCTGCATTACTATCATTATTCCCAAGTTGGAGTCCATAATAGGTTGCTGAAATTAATATGTTTTTTTAGTAAGTTTAACATCTTCTTTCTTTGTCCTGTCACGCGGGATCTGATTTTCTTATTATGCGACCCTATTTCGCATCCTCATTGTAGAATTCGAACCTTTTTATGTCCTTTTGGACATTCGTCATCCAGGTAGTGCGTGGTCTTCCCCTACCTCTCTTTTTATTAGCCATGGAAAGGCACTTTATTACCACATAATCGTTGGACCCTTGTATATCATGTGCGTACCATATGAGCCTAGCTTCTGATATTTTGTCAATTATAGGCGCAACTATTTAGTATATTTAACATATGAAGGATAATTTGAACCGTGGTTGATATATTCAGGACATCCTAACGGGTCTAGGCGGCGAGGACGACGAGAAGCTACTCGAGTCATTAACATCAGATATCGGAGAGCAGTTCAACATCCTGGAGTACGCGGATCCAGAGCTGGCGGCCCTGGGCGACGAGCATCTGTTAGACGGACTGGAGTTGACAGACGATGTTCCCGATAGAGCGGAGAGATCTGACCACGGACACACGAAAAGACAACCTGAGTAATTATTACCATAAATTAAATATTTATTTATTGTACATACATATTGTTAGACAAAGGGGAAAACAATATCACATGTACACACACACGCACGCACGCACACACCACACACACACGCACACACACGCACACTATCGCACACACACGCACACTATCGCACACACATACACATACATACACACAAACATACGTAAGTCACACGTAGTTACATTGCGTTAAAAATTTGAATAGTGTAGAAACAATACTTTTTAAACGTATAACGACCATATGTGGGCATTACAGACGTGGCCACCGACGTTGGACGATATCAACCTCTTCCTATAATAGACGATAACTCATAACATAATGTAGATATATTTAAGATCTTGAGGGTTGTATATTTTAGTGGCGACCCTAGTAGCAATTAGTAGGGTAACCCTAATAAGTATTGCGAGGTTGTAGGACCCTAAGAGGAGTTAACCATAAGAGATAGAGACATGCTGTCCTGGAATTTTTTGTAATATTTTTCGATCTACTCTACAAAACATTACTTTATGTATCTCTGTTGGTTTACGCGGCGCACACGACTACAGCTCCCTCCCACCAGGCGAGTTTTTTTACAACTGCTCGACTTCTTCAACAATTTACAGAAAACCGTAATGTAATAAACCCAATCCTTCCGAAAGAATTGCACTACTATTTAGCAAAAATCCGAACAGCAGATTTAGAGAAAATCGATCATATACAGACAAATATCTTTTGGGGACTTCATAATAAGGGTTGCCTCGAAGAGATCGCTGCGTAGCGATAAGACCGCCCAATGTATGTCTAAGTTATATCATGTCTTTTGTTATTTTAAAATTTTGGTGTACAATAAAATAAAGTATATTGCATTTCATTTCGATTATTCATAAGTATAGATAGATATAGATGTTACGCTGTTGGAGATCCGAATAAATAAATATATGCTAGCATTATTTTGTATAAAAAGTGAATGCGTTTAATTTTACTTATTTTTAATTAAAAAGGGACGACTCCGATCAAAAAAGGGATAACAAGATGGACAGTGAGCTGCAAAAGGCCGTTAAGACCATTGAATATGCAAAATTGGAAGTGAAATCTGAACTTGCCGAGGTGAAAACTGAGGTTCTGGAGACGAAAACAGAAGTTCCTGTGTCGTCGAGCATGGGACAGATGTTCCAAGATAGCGTGCACAGAGTAATTTCGCAGAATCATCAGATCGCTTTACGTGTATGTATTTTGTAACCAACTTATAGTGTATTAGTAAATTAATCTATATCTATACTAATATATAAAGCTGAAAAGTTCGATTGTTAGTTTGTTTGATTGTTTGAACGCGCTTATCTCAGGAACTACTGGACCAATTTGAAAAATTATTTCAGTGTAAGATAGTCCATTTATAAAGGAAGCCTATATAACATCACGCTAAGATGAATAGGAGAGGAGCAGCAATAAAAAATAGTACGAAAACGGCAAATAATAAATAGCGGTAATAGTTATTCAAAAATCATGTATTACAAAATTGTTACCCTCTAAAAGTTCTAAACAAAAAGTTTGCGACATCTTTTAAGGTCAACTCACTTTAACCATTTTTATGGTTATCACAATACTATATTACGGTTTTAATCTTTCCGCTGGCGATTACTAGTATAGTATATTAGTAAATGTATTGTATATAATTTTAAACAGCTGTGTCAGTGGCTTCGCTTGTGTGGAAATCAGTGTCACAAATTTTTTCCTAAATTAAAATTTTGAATGTAAAAGTAGTTATTGTGAGTTAACCATAAGAGATAGAGACATGCTATAGCGGACTTTTTTGTAGTATTTTTTTAGATCTACAAGTCTCTAGTAGTAGACTTTAGTAGTTGTTTTTACAACCGCGCGACCTCTTCAGCACAATTAAAACGGAAACCATCCGGAATAATTACGTAGTGTAATTCGTTTAGCAAAAATCGTACAAACATCCGTTTAGATCAGTTAGAAAGCTTTTGTGGACTTTATTTTACAACAAGTATAGATTTTATTTATTATGGTATTGTATTGTATTATTGTATTGAAAAATCGTATCGTCACTTATGCTCTAACATGTGCAAAATCTCAAAGAGCAATCGCTTTCATCATTTATAAGTTAAAATAATAAACAAACTATTTTAAACCTGTCCTAAATATAATAAACCGTAGAGATTGACGAATAAAATTATTATAGGCAAACAAATCCAACAAAAGACTTGTAATTTTAAATGATTATATATTTTTTTAATGATTGTCATCAGACAATGCAAGCTGTCAAGGGCGAGGTGAAGACGGAAAGCGAAGAGACCAAAGAAAGCGAATGGCCGCGTCCTGTTTTTTCACACATGTTTGGGCTTCAGATACCAACACAGGTAATTTTTAAAAGAACCAATGTTTTAAAGTGTACTTCTTACCATATGTGACATACTAATAATACTGTGTAGATATGTCTTAACATTTTGTTCTCAACTGCATCTTAATATTAGGATACAGTGATGAGCATAATATGCTTGAGAAAATAGGTATCATAATCTTATCTGCCCTTATCCCACTCTAAGTGGGGTCGGCGCAACATCTTATAAAAATGTTGTCACATGAATTTACTACATATTTTACGACCGACGGCCTGCCTGACATTAACTTAATAATTAATTTATTCGTATTTTACGACACCATAGTAAGAAAGAGGGTGGGTCTATTCTACTTTAACAGATACCACACAGCGGGTCGACTTACCTTAGTCGTATTTTAAGACACTCCGGTAAGAAATGGTGGTACTATTCAGCCGGATGCAACACGGCGTGCTTGAGAAAATAGGTAATATAGTTACAAAGTTACCATCTCTTCCTTCTATTTCAAAGTTTATATTTTTAACGACTTGGGATATATAAAATTTTTGTTCTCATAGTTTAGCCGCTAGTAAGATATTAGTCCATAGTGAGAATGTTAGCTTAACATATGTTTTTGTTTATTTCTTACAGCAAGCGCAGGCAGTACGCCCGGGCCCGCAGTCGGTCGCTCAGCCGGTATCGGCGCGACCACAGGGACAAATTCTCAATCCGCATGTACAATTCGCTCAGGTATATATATTTTTTTTAAACAGGAAAAATACCCCTTATGGGTACACGCTACCGGGACAGGCGACGGTTATGTCGGACTCGCACCGACTAAAATAACCTGTGTGCTTCACTACGCTGCTGGTGGCGGGGATATGGTACCTATAAAGACATTGCCCCCATCCCCGTCAGTAGCAACTCTGTATCCCACCTCTGGGTCGGGGCCTCTCTAAAAGTGGGCCCTCTTTCCGCTGGACGATGCATCTGGAGCACCAGATGCATCAAACGCCTCGGGACCTTAGACCTTATGGGCGTCCGATTAAACCCCGTTCGGAACGCCCGGAAAGGTCCCCGTTAGGTATAATAAGACCTAAGTACTCGTTTCCTATTCAGAGCAGCGGTATCGTAACATAAAATTGCCTTAATGATCGTTGAACTTCACGATAAGATGGCACGTTAAGAAGATAATATGACCTTTTTTTACATTTACACCTTTCTCCTACAGCAATGCTCTTAGGAATAAAGAGGACTTCATAACCTTATATAGCATAGTAAAATAATAATACTATTATTTTGCTATAATCAGCGATTATAGATATAGCCGTATGGTATCTGGCTAAGTAGAATAGACCACCCTCATTTCTTACCGAGGTGTCGTAAAAGGCGACTAAAGTAAGTCGACCCGCCGTGAGGTATCCGATTGAGTTGAATAGACCACCCTCATTTCCTACCGATGTGTCGTAAAAGGCCACTAAGGTAAGTTGACCCACCATGTGGTATCCGGTTTATTAGAATAGACCACCTTACTGAGGTATCGTAAAATACGACTAAGGTAAGTTGACGTCAGGCAGGCGGCAGGTCGTAAAAAGGAAACCAAATTATGTGACAGCATGTTTATATCATGTTGTGCCGACCCCACTTAGAGTGGGATAAGGGCAGGAGGATGATGATTAAGCGATTATAGATAATAGAAAATATCACTAACACATCGCAATATCTACTTCGCCCCGTTACCATCATCAGGAGATAGACTCCACGAAAAATACGCACAGCGATCTATCATCCAAGCAAGCATACATATATCCTACATTGGGATAGGAAACATTTGTGCATAGCAGAGTGCCATTTTGTTTAAACAAATGTTTAAGGACGTTATAGGCGTGCCTAAAGTAAGTTGACGTCAGGCAGTTGGCCGATCGTAAAAAACGTAGCCAAATCATGTGACAATGTTTGTAACATGTTGTGTCGACCCAACTTAGAGTGGGATAAGTAGGGTTGCCACCCGTACTATATTATATAGTATCGTACTATATTTTAGTCAATTGTACTATATATTATTCAAAAACAATATAGGACGAAAAATACTATATTTTTATCGCTAATTCAATTGTCGCGCTTTTTTTTATTCAACTGTGAATGGAACGCACCCGCAGCACTGAATGTTTGAACGAAACTCATTCATGTATTTACGGAGCTTTGTCATTGGCCAGCGAAAAGTAATGATAAATATCATGGAAAAATAAATAATGATTGAAAATAGATGTGTACTATTTTTTTCCTGAATTTCCTTAAAGTACTATATTTTTTTTATTTAAAAAGAAAAATACTATTTTCTTCAAAAAAAAAGGTGGCAACCCTAGGGATAAGGGGAGGAGGATCATGATGTATATAGGTTGAGAAGGAAGGGGATGTGTGTGTTGCAGAGCGGTGCTGGGTCTGTGGTAGCGAACACGCAGAGTATTGTTAACGCGATGACAGCGCAAGTGCAAGCGGCGCTGGCTGCGGGCCGTGCCATCGCGCCCGGCACGCGTCTCCTCGGAGCCGACGGTGCTGTTGGCGTCGTGCGCCAGGACCGCTCCGTAGCTCTCGCCGCGTTACCGCACGCAGGTACGTACGGGACGCAGACCAACCTATAACCAGTGTTAGGCTACCTTGCTTCCACCTACATCCCAGTTAGGTCTGACCACCGAAAATATAGGCGTCCAAAACCGTCCTATATGACCCTGAAGATCAAATAACGATCGCAAACACAAACACTTAATACACACACGCAGCGTCTTCGCCGGCGAAGAGGAGGTCCCAGATTTCTGACATCGGTTGGTCATGGCTTCTGGCCACTTCCGTCGTCGTAATGACTAATCAAAGTCATACCATGATCCCTCCACTACACGTCGCCCTAAGTCGTGGTCCGGCCTCACAGGAAGCACCCTTAAGACGACGTTCCCCGACGCTTATAGAGCTTCAGCGCTCTACTCTCCGCATTTCGCAATCTCGGCGATGCTTCTGCGCTCGATCGTCCCGCCCGGTGACACTGTAAAAGCCGTTAGGGCTAACAGCATACAGTCAATTCGAAAAAAAGGGGCTACCTCAACGTATACTGAGTGGTGTTCCTTTTTGCAACGTCACATTTCTCTGCATAGGTAGAATATTTAATTTTATATTGTCTATTCTATAAGTTTTCATGTTAATGTAGAGTAAGTGTGATAGTTGTCAATAAAAGGTTTTTTTTTATTTGATTTGATATTTATTGGTACTGCTGTGCATGCATTATTATCCCCCCTGCTAAGCATGGGTTTCATTCTCCATTTTTAGAGAGTTGGAGTTAAGACCTACAATGCAGATTTGTAGGTTACACATATTCCCAGAATTATCTAGAAATATGCAGGTTTCCTCAGGATGTTTTTCTATAAATATTTGTCAGTAATCATCATCATCATGTTGGCCTTTTTTCAGTCAGTTCCTGGCCGTAGGCCTCTTCCCTCTCCTTCCATTCCCGGCGATCTTGTGCCCGTTTGTTTGCCACGCCCTCTGCTATCGGCTCTGGCTATCCAAGAGTACAAAGAAGTTGTCAGTTCTAAGAAGAAACTAACTCAAAATTTAATACAAAAGTTTAAAATTCAAATTTCCAATATTCTATATCTAATTTGCCTTTATAAGCATCCATCCAAGTGGTGCACAAATAATGTAATTAAAAGAAAATATTATCCTTCCTGTTCTTTCACGTTAACGAATTTTTTTCGTGTTTGATGTTACCTTATTCATCAATTTTGAAAATTTAACGTATCTCGAAAAGTAATATCAAGTCCTCATCCAAAACACTACTGTAGACCAAAGTTTGTTTTCAATTATGGGTTCATAAATGGTTACCTGAGAGAATAAGCTTGGGTAGTAAAACTATCGTCGTAATCACAAGTACAATACTTGTCACTGCGGCCAAAGAAATGAAAAGATGACGTCACACGTGCTCTCAAAAGAATCAAGCACCCAAATTTTTGCTAACAATAAAATATAAAATTGCACAGCACGCGGTATGGTTGCGGCGACTCGGCAGCTCGTGCCGGCAGCGCTGCGGCAGGATACTCCGCTCGCTATCTCATCGCTTTCCGGTACGTCTTTATTAACTTTAACTTTATATCCTAATTCTAATACAAAATACTTTTTCAAGTTTGCTCTTACTTTGGAGTCGTTAAATTGTAATGAAGCGTCCTCTGGTTCGGATATATGCTCTTACTAACCCTCCTGAACTAAATGCAAGATTGGATCGCCTTTATTCGTGTAGATCTATTAACATACACTGTGATAGCTGAACGGCGAGATTGGTTGAATCCTTTTAGATCGGTTACGGATTCAAACACAAGGCCCATGAGTTTTTCTGTTAGAATTTATATGTCCAATTGATAATTTCATTTCACCCGAAGCATGATCAGGAGATAGAATCCACGATCAAATCGCAGACTGCGGTTATGAGTCTAAACGATTGTTTTAGTGCCGTCCGTGATAGTGAACGTATGTTGTGGTGGCGGGGGTATAGGTTTGTCCATGTGTTTTTACGAATCATGCATGTATCGGGTATTAAAACGAATAGTCCACTTTACATTTTTTTTTTAATACAAGGGTATACGAAAATGTATATTTTTTTATTTTAAAATAGTTTTGAATCCTACTTTACAACATTTACACCCGCAGAAATTCGGAAACGTTAAGACTAAGACAGCTAACTGAAGACAGTGCTGCCAACTGTCGTATAGTGTGGCAATGTAAATACCGAACAAATGTATATTATGATTAATAGCCTTATCTAAGTATATGTATATTAGTATAAATATGCGAGTTTTCTTTTGCACATCCGTCACGCTCTTTTTGGTAATCCTGTAAGAAGGGTTGCCTGGAAGAGATCACTACTCAGTGATAAGGCCGCCCTTTGTTCATATACATAAGTTTGCATGTATTGCTATGTGTTTGTGCAATAAAGTTTTATCTATATATCTATCTCATGTTTATCTATGTATATCTCTGTCAATATTTTTCAGCAAACACTGGAATGTTAGTCAAATATTAATATATCTATTTATCTATCTATCAATATATCTGTCTCTTTCAGCCAACGCAGGAGTATCAGGTGCTGTACAGACCAGCGTAAGAAGCGCCCCCCCGCCACCATACCCCGGCCTGCGCGCGCCGCCACCGCCGCCTTACCCGCAACTACAGGTACGTGGCTGAACAGTTAAATATACTACAAACCTATAGTATAGCTATCTATTGCAAGCATCGGATATTTATATCTTAGATTTTACTACCTGTTCATATAAATGTTTCGTAACTTTTTTTGGTTCTTAGCTTTTTACGACAGTTGCATATGCTGAGCATATTTTTCTTTGTTGTAGTTTTCAGATATCTTACGAACCAATGATCACATTATCTAAAATGTAATTCAAACTTTTATCTTTTAAACGTAAATCTAAATACTGTCCCAGATATTTCATAATAATGGCAGATAATTATGGGAAAATTAGTAACAGAAATCATCTAAATTGATATAAATTTAAATAGGACAACTTAGCAATGCCTATCGGTTGATCCTTTAACTTATAGTGATTTTTAATATAATACTACTGACAGCTCTAAAGAACTCAAAAAGTACTTAAAAGTTTGTCAGTCGAGATTATCCTTTACATTTTTTTGTACTTAAGAGTTTTAGAAGCAAGATAAGAGCGTCAATACATATATACAAAGTTCTAACAAGATTTGAACTTTGTTATACTATACAGTGTCCTATAGGTGAGGTTTGCAATATTTACATTTAGACTATTTATTTTTCTTTATTTCTCTGTTTATGTTTGTAAAAAGGCCAGCAAATCCGAATTGCCTCTTTCTATATTCAAAATCTAAACTCTTGCCTGCATTGATATAACTATGCGGCTTATTAAACTACCATATTTCTTTCAAAGACATGTTCTGACTTCATTTTTCTCTAATTTTTTAATTATATAAAATGCCTAAATAAGAATATTAAACTTCATTATTTTGAAATTGGAAGTAACTTGGATATTCAAGAAGTCAGAAAATGTCTTAGAAATTTTATTAAAAAAATAATTAAACTTGTAAACAATCTTTAATTACTAATAAACGCATTTTATATAAATCAATATGTCTTGGAGGATTTTTTTAAATATGTTGTGCATGTCGTATAATTTTATCTTTAATTGTTCATTTTAAATCTGAATTCGCTTTAATGTTTGAAATCATAAAATAAATCGAATTCAAAGCTTTAAATGTTCGCTGTTAAAGCCACGGCTTGTATTTGTGATTTTTTTTAATCTGAGAAAATTATCAAATACAATCCGTTGGATATGATTTGTATAACTGCTTCAATTGTGACCGCATCGCAATTATATTGTTACTTGAATCGATGTAAACATATCCATAGCAATATTAATTCATCCATGCATTGGTGGAGGCTAAGTAATAATTGTAAATACAGATCGAATGAATGGAAAAACAATAATCTCCTTTTAAGTAAGAAGTTTCAGAAACTAATATTGCATGGGTATTGTAGAGAATCAGCCTCACTTTCATAAGTAAAATATGATACAAGTATGTTAACTTTGCTATTACCATCAAAAGGAAAAATACGTGGATAAAAATGCTAATTTATCCTAATCCAATATTTGCGTAACTCAGAAATTTCGTTAACTCATTAAAAAATTCGTATATTCGTTATACTGTTTAAGAACCAATGACTTAGAATATTCCTTCCAAATATCATCTATATGTTTCGTTAGCTCGTTAGCGAGTTACATAACTTTAATTGTATCAAATTCCATTTGTATTCGTCCAGTATATTAGACATGAAAACAGACAGAAAAACTGACAGACTCGCATTTGAAATTTTAGTACGGATGAAAAGTTCAATATATTTACTTTAACTACTCAAATAGATAAATCTTAAAATACAAGTATATTTATAACGAAAGAGCTATAAATTGATTACGTTCCATTCCACGTGACATGTGATGTCAATGTCTTGTGACACTCCGGAAAGCCAATAAATCCTAAAATTGAATAATGAAAGAGAGACTGAGTCTGTCGCGTAGTGGTCTCGGATGTGGTAGGCGATACAGGCGTGTTTTTGCATGTGGGTGGTTGGGTGTGCAGGCGCCCTTTGACGCGGACTGGGGCGACTGGCTGCACCGCCGCCCGCTGCTGCTGCAGGTACCATAACTACCGTCACCTCTCACCTTAAATCCCCCTATATTTTCTTCACTCCCACTTTTCCTGTCACTAACCACTTATATATGGATACTTACTAACCGTGTTATATTGCCAGTTAGACTTGCTAAAAAAATTTTATGAAAGGTGTGGGTTTATGAATACACTAGCTTTTACCCGCGTCTTCGTTCGCGTGGACTGTTTCGTATGATAGGTCGAAAATAGATGGCTCTAAAATGTAATTCTATTCCTGTAAAATTAACAGGATTTCTATAGCCTATGTTATTTCGGTGTATAAACCATAATTGTGCCAAATTTCATCGATATTGGTTCAGCGGATTCGCCGTGAAAGAGTAACAAACATATAGGCTCACAAACTTTCGCTAAGTTTAGATTGATAATGTATGTTAAACCTCAACCTAGCGTTGGCCCTTAAACGAATGTTCGTCGTCAATATTTATAAACTTTTATAAATCTGAGCGGCCAAATTCTCCGAAAATAGTTTTCACCATATGGAGTATATAATACACGTATTAGACTGTACGCAAAGTATGGGCGCTGCAATAAGTTTCTACTAATACTTTTCTTTAGATTAGCTTTATGTAGGAATATTTTTAACATCTTTGCAAATACTACGTAGGAACTCCTTAGATTTTGCAATTAGCTCTTGCATTTATTTCAATCTTTTTATTTATAGTGTCCCGCGTTAGCGCTCATTGTAAATCTAAGATGCATAATATTTCAATTTAAAAAAATATTCTGTTGAAAGATACAAAGTTAGTAGCATCCTAAGCACACATAGCCACAGCCCACATTCTTACTATACTTATTTTACTGAAAAAATATAGTAAATTCAAATTCATCACTGATTAGCTAAATTACACAAGTTGCACAGAAACTTAAATTAGATGTTCTTGGAACTAGAAAAATATTAGAAATTAACAAGTAATTCTAGAACGTGCTTAGTATCTAACACATTTCAAACATATTTTCCAGTACTTCCGATATCCTTTAGTCCTTTAACCAGTTGCAAATCTATTTAGTCCTTAAATGGTGGTCTCGATTTGCCTTGAAGGGTGGCCACGGAAGAACACATAGAGGGCCTTGTCACTACTAATCACCTTGTAGTTAGCGCTTTTTTCCGCTTGCTCGTGGCACGCATGCGTAAAAACTAACCTTTATTCCTTTTCAGCAATTATCCTAACATCACACTAATATAAGAACATGATTTACTATGAAAAAACCCTAATGTTACCTGGTTTACATAAGAATAAAAAGAAAAATATTATTCGCTTATCCATTGGAGTCCGGGTGGTGGAAGATCATGACGTTCACGTTTGGTTTCGGGTAATTTAATAGTCAATGTAAGATTTGGTTTATACAGCCCGTAGATACGATTGTATTGACACTTCAAAATGCAACGATATATAAATACCCATACATTTGTTATTTGCGTTTCAATATAATTGACGTCATGTTAATAGTAACTTATAAATACACTTTTATTGTAAACAACTAACACAATAACACAGCGTTACGTTTTTTATTATTTTGCTATAGAAATGTTGTAAAAGTTAATTTTGCACAGTATAGTACTAGATCTGTCGGCCTACGTCTCGTTAGTTGCACCGAATTCTTTTTATTAAATAAATTGTTTCGTGTACTTTTTTACATTGTTTCAATAGATCGTATTAGTAATAAAATAGTTTTAAATAGTCCCTCAAAATTAATTCGAAGCATTGAGTGTCGTCAATCGAAGTATAAACCTATGTACACGACTAACACATCGCTCTCTCAACGAAATTTGCCTGAAATCGAACCGGATCACGAGACGCCCGAGAGATCGCGGCTGGCGATCGCGAGTCGGCGGTCGGCGAGCGTCGAGGAGCGATGTGAAAACAGACATTTAACCGTCAGAACGTAAACCAGGAGCAACCGTTGCTTCTGGAGGAGCTGTTGGAGCAGGAGAAGCGCGAGCAGGAGCGCGAGGGAGGCGAGTGGGGGGGCGCGGGGCCGCCCCCGGCGCCCGCGCCCGCGCCCCCGCCCGCCGTGCCGCTGTACGCGGGCGCGCCGCCCCCTGCACCCCCGCCCCCACCCGAGCGCGCCACCTGCGACGCCGACCACCACGCCCGCCTCCTCTACGAACAGTGGCTCGCCTCGTACAACAGCTTCGCCGCAGACCAGTTGCGCTACTACGAACAGGAGGTGCAGAAGCTGCGCAAGATCCGCAAGGTGAGTCCGCCCACCGGCGTGCCTAGGCCGGAGGGGGCTGGCCGACCGGGACTCGTGCCTCTCTTACGACCTTTACATCACCTATTTAATTTTTAAGAGCGCGAGTAAATTTAAGGATGTAAATTGCTAAATACCAAACCCGTCCCCTCAGAGGTTTATCCTAGATACGCCCGTGGTGTTTCCCGTAGTGCGCTTCTGTGTTCGTGCGCTTCGTAGTCGCGTGTTTGCGTCCTCCACTTCGCGGTTATTTCTATTCCAGGTATACGTCCGGGGAGTGGGCACCTGTGTTAACCGAATGTCGATGTGTTACTAACTGGGTGCTAGATTAAAATATTCCGCCACTACTTCCTACACTGTGCACGTTCTCCTTCCAGTCGCTGAATAGTAAGCAGCGTCAATTGCGAAAATCGGGAAACGAACTTATGCCTAACGACGCCGCCGAACTCCAGCGAGTGTCGACTGAACAGCAGGCGTTACAAAAGCATTTGGAGGCAGCGAGGAAACAGGCCAGGCAGCATAGTATGCTCATGCAGGTAACAGTGATACGAATATGAATTTACTGAGTTTTATTTTTTAATAATGATGTTTTTCTGAAAATTGTTAATATTTTCAGGAGTACGAAACGAAACAGCGTCAACAGAATCCACAACTAGCGCAACAGTCTATATTAAATCAGCAACAAATATCAAATCAGACAGTTTTCACCCAGAATCAGAACATAAACCAAACTCAACATATGCAACAGCAGGGAACGATAAATCGACCGATGCAAATAGGTCTTCAAGGTGCTACAATTCAGCAGCAAACCTTGATAAGAACTCAACAGACGGTTCTCGGTTCAGACGGGCAGCCGTTGCCGCAGCAGAGAATAGGACTAGTAACTCCACCGCTCAATACTCAAGGAAGAATCTTGCAAGGGGCTCGAACACTAGTTATCGAGCAGACTGGAACGCCGCAGCAACAACTGGTCCGACAACTGTCGGGAGTACAAGAGAGACCGCAGTCGGTGGGCGGAATCGTGCAATTCAATCAGCAACAGATGACTAACGTCAGAAACTCCTTACCCGTGGGTAACCAAACTCCACGTGCAACAAACGCGAGGCCAGCTATGTCTCCACTACACGTTCAATCACCTCATTCGCAATCCCCTCTACATTCTCTCGCTCCCCAGTCTCCGTTACATCCAATGGCGTCACCGATGCAGTCTCCGTTGCATTCTCAACAATCTCCACTCCATCATACATCTCAATCCCCATTGCATCCTTCGACACAATCTCCCCTTCACACTCAACAGTCGCCGATGCATTCTCAACAATCACCTATGCATGTCCAACAAACTTCAAGTTTACCTCAACAGAGTCCGATGCATCCACAGCAGAGCCCAATGCATCCGCAGCAATCACCCATACATCCGCAGAGTCCAATGCTTTCACAAAATCAAATATCTACGCAACACTCGCCGATGCATCCGCAACAGAGTTCAATGCATCCGCAGCAGAGTCCGATGCATCCTCAACAGAGTCCGATGCATCCGCAACAGAGTCCGATGCATCCGCAGCAAAGTCCGATGCACCAGCAACAAAGTCCTATGCATCCACAACAGAGTCCGATGCACCCACAACAAAGCCCGATGCATCCTCAACAAAGTCCGATGCATTCCCAACAGTCACCGATGCATCTACAACAGTCTCCGATGCAGAGTCCGATGCCATCTTCAATGTCACCACAGCATTTTTTACAACAACTTCAAGCTCAGAGAACCAGTCCACAATTACCTACGCCTAGCCGTAGTCCACAGGTAATTATTTCGTTAATCTTATACATACATATTATATAATTTATCTTTTAATATTTATATAAATTAATTAATATTATTATAAGTAATACAGACCATAATTACACGCCAGACAATATTTAATTCCAAAAATGTTTAAATACCTCATTAAGATTTTTGATGAGCTGAGATAACATTTAGAATATTGTATCGGTCATAAGAAAACAATGATATATAAATAAATTCCTGTAACGAACTAGTCATTCTAAGTCAATAAATATATTACGAAAAAATTTACTACTCCACTATTTTTAAACATTACAGCAATTCATAGAAACTCTTAAACAATAATTCACGACCATCATGAGACTATATTTGTTAATAGTATATCCTTTATTATCTACACTTTTGTCGTTAAATGAAAAGCTACTGTAATGAAGATTATGGTAGAATTCAAGCACAACTATTATTAGTTTTTTCATTCCAACAGTATAATATTACAAAGGCTATAAAAAAGTACTTACGAGGATAAGTTTGCAAGCTAGAGTTTTAAGTAACCCTTTTCGTATTGCAGATTTATCAACAATCTCAAATTCAGAGTCCAGTTTCTTCTCATTCGCCACAATTACAAAATGTAAGTGGTTTTCATAAAATTTAATATAATATATAAAATATTGTTAAGTCATATGCCATGAATTCTTTTTTAGAATGACTATACAAGTGGCAGATTTCCCCGACCAGTACCCGGTTGTTCACCGTTGCCTACCCGTTTCGCTCGACCTCCACATCATCAGCAAGGTATTTTCCTTTAAACAACAAGGATTTGCTAATTTATATGAATCAAATTATTTTCGTTATTGCTAAACTTGTTTAGCAAATAAATGAATACTTTAAATAAAATAATTATTAATAACTCGAACATTTTTAGGTATGCGGGTAGGTGTGCCTTTTGGTGGGAGGCAACAAACTTCGCCACTCGGCAGCCCACAACCTTTGCCATCACCAGGAAATTCAGCTAATGAAATGACAGTACGTATTAAACTGTTAACAAACTTAGCAGTATTACATAAAAAAATTATAGTTGTATATTTTACACTAAAATACTTTATTAATAAAGTCTACTAAAAACATGATAAGTGCAATGTAAGTTATTTTTTCCATTTGGCAATTTTTTGTTTATTATTATTACAGCGCCAACAAATACTTCAACGGCAGCAATACAGCCCTATGGGAGGGGCTCCGGCGTCACCCTCTCTGTCTCGGTCACCGCACGTAGCGCGCACGCCGACTCCTTCTGCCTCTCCCGCCGCGTCGCCAGCGCCGCACCACGACCACGGCGGTGGAGCTCACCATCACCATCACATGGCACCGATACCGCCAGGATACAGATACTTTAAACCTGGTCTCTTTGGCGGTGCTCCTGTGTGGCCAACTAAAGAAGATGTCCGACGACGCACAACGCACATCAACAAAGTCTCTATACTTAAGCGTCGTACCCCACCGCGTCCTAGATTTGCGGGAAAGACTGGGGCTCCTGGCACGGATAGTCGATCTGATGATATTGGTGAAACGAGTGACGCGAGAAAGTATGTGCTGTTCTCTTCTGATAGTGTCGAATACGGAAGTGCATCTGATGATTCAGCTCGAATGAGTTTTGCTAAAGATGATGATGATGAGGATATGCAAGATTTTGTAGACCATCTAGATGATGATGATATTGTCGTCGTGGAACCTGGCGCTATATCACCTGAAGAACGAATTGCGACAGAGGAAGATTTTGAGGAATTAATAGACAGCGGGAAACCAGAAGATGAAGTGGAGGAAGAGATCTCACAGGATAAACCTCCCTTGCGGACCGAAACTACGACGAAAACTGTTGCTGTCATTAGTTTAGCACCAGCTAAACAGCAGACACCTAGCATGCAGCAATATAAAATTGTTAATCCCTCTCAAAGCACTTTGTCCCGATTGCCAGTTTTAAGCGCAACTGTACTTTCTCAGCATGCTAATACAAAAATTTTAAACGAAGTATCGCAAGCTACTGTGGCATCCGTATCGATTGCTAATCAAACTATTTCAGTACCTGTATTGAAAAATCTTTCTGTACCTATAGCTAATGTAACCGGTCATGCCCCGGGTATAGCAAAACCCCAAATCAAAAAGGTACCTTTGAATATAAGTAACCCTCCAATGGCTGTAAATATGTCTTCTCAGTCATTACCCAAGCCTATTAATTCTGTTATTAGTGTTATATCTTCCAATGTCGCGAAGAATGCTAGTCTGAATCCAGTCATTACTCTCGCCACCTCAAACACTATTTCAGGTACGTCTAGGCTCCCTGTCTCAATTTTAACACAGCCTCAAGTTAAACAAAAAATTGTGAAAACAATAGAAAAACCAATGGCTTTATCTCTAACAAACACAAAACTCTCAAGTTTATCGGTGACTCATGATGCTACTTTACCAGCTAAGATATTTCAAGACGACGCTGCATCGCCAGATAGCACAGTTATTTCTGAACATAATACTGATATACAAAACTCTTCTATCAACCAGCATATACTCTCAATATCGTCGCAAGAAATGAAGCAAAAAGAACAATCCTCTATTTTGAAAGAATCTAACAAAGATATTGATATCGAAACTGAAATAAGTCAACAGACAGAGTTACCACATACTCTTTGTTTATCAGATCGGACTCCACTTTTACTGGGTAAGGCAGATATAAAAAGCCCTGACCCAATTCCTGAAAAAATACCCGACAATATTATGGAAGGTGATGATGAAGACAAACCAGAAGATGACATACAAAATCATTTATTACTGTCATACAATAAATCTTTACAAGAACCACCGATTTCAAATACACATTCTGCAGGCAACAAATCTGAGGAAAATGTGGTCAAAACAATTAAAGCAATAGCAAATCAAACTAAAGAAATGGTTATTGATTCAAATATGCAAATTACGTCTGACATTACCCAAGATTCAGTTCAGATATCTATTCCTTCGCCTACACCTTCACAAGAAAGATATCTTAACGATATAACAATGCGAGAACATACTGAAACCGTAGAAGGTAACCCAAAACATGTAGAGTCTTTCGAACATATGCTAAGTATTTTAGAAAATATTACTGATGATAATAAATCGTTTAGTATGAAACAGGCAGCTCTTAAAAAATCAAACCAAACCAATCTTCAAAATCCAAATATAAATGCAAACCAAACTACGAAGAAAGAAGGTAGGGAAGCTCAGGAACAATCAGCCTTTCCGACTAGAGAATCTGAAAGACTCGCTTTACAATCTGCAACAATACCTCAATTGTCACCGTTATCTCAACCAGCAGAATTAACTTCTAATATGGCAAATGTATCGCAGCAGTTACGTACTATAATGTCCTCTTTAAACACTAATGCACCTAAAGTGGAATCTCAAAATATTATGAGAAAAACTAGTGATGCTACGACCCCCACACAAGTTAACTTTGAAACTTTACTTCCCTCTTCAAAAGTTGAAATAGCCGCACCACGGCCATCGCCTATACAAAGACTAGAAAAACCTCAAACTTCTAATGCTTGTTCAGAAACAATACCCATGAGTGCAGTACAAATGATCGGCTCTCGAATAAATACACTGTCTTCAATTGGACAAATAAGAAAATCTCCCACTGTATCACCGATTAATTCCCCTGTAAGCATACAAAATCCTTTGATGAAATCTCCAGCACAGTCGCCTCTCATTAACTGTCAGACTTTTAATGCTGGTGAAGAATCTCACAATACAACTATATCTTCACAAATATTGCAAATGCCAGCTCTCTCAAAAATACATAGTAATTCATCAGCGCCGTCTTTAATGCACTCGAATAATATTACTACCACAAGTGTTAGTGGTTATCAAAAAACTCAATCATTACCAACAAGTATTTTGGGCCACACGTTGCTGCAACCTACGAGGCAAATTAATACCAGTAATTTACAATTTAACCAACAAAATATCAGTTCGAGTCAACCACCAGCATTAGTTATGACTTCAAGGGCAATTATTGGCACAAAAGAGCCGGCTCCAAATGTCACTGTTCGCACTCACAGTATAGTGAGCACTGGTATGAGTCCAATGCAACCGAAATCAACACAAGGTCCTATAAGTTTCGTAACATCTTCTAAACTTCTACATACTCAATTAACTTCACCATTGAAACGTTCAAAATCAACTGACGAACCAAAAAGTGAAATTATAGTAGGTCACATTCAACCCACTAAAAGACACAGTGTTGAATCAGTAATAGTCAAATCAGAACCTATGGAAACTGATGAATCGAATAATGCGCCGGGTTCAGCTACTGATAGTTTAGGTAATAAAATAAGTCAGCAAAATGCAACAAATCAAAGAAACGATGAGTCACAAAATGTGCTACTTAAACAATTATTACAGACAACTACTACAACTTCAACTGTAGTACCGCAACGGACTGTGACTATACAAAGAAGCGCCCCTGCTTTAGGTACCATTCCTTCATTAGAGGCACAGTTGGCGAGACCACCGATACCCCCACCAACTTTAGCTTTAACTCAAGAAGTAGAGATACCTAAGAATTCTCCTCGCCACATAACTACTGTGAGCTCACCTTATTCGAATCGTCCTATTCAAACATCAGTACCAACATCTACTATATCTCCTCTAATACATACCTCGACGCAATCTTTAATGGACGTAAGAAAACCACCAATAAAATTTTTAAGTAAAGAGGAAACAACTCCTGTACCCGAATGTTCGCCAACTTTTAAATCATTACCCATGTATCCAACAACAATAGAAAATCAACAAATTCAACAAACCATAAAAAAAGAAGTAGCACCTCCACAGCAAAGTCCTATCCATCGGCCATTTACACCACTAGATGTAAAAAAGGAACTTCTTGACGAAAGTTCTCAACAATCTGCAACTTCTGGGGTTTCTACTGCCTCTGATCAAGGAAAAATGGATCAACCAATGAAAGAGGAATTTTCTGAAAATGTAAATATGGAAAGTTCATCGGATGTCAATCCTTCTGAAACTCCTTCAGAGGCTAAAAGACGTAAGCGAAGAGAGTATCAACAAAAAAAACGGAAACAAATGCAACAAAATATGAAAGCGGCTGCTGAAAATAATATGAATGCCGTTAATGCTAAAAAGCGCCCTCGAAAAGGTTCACGATATGAAGAAGATTATGATACATTTATTGACAACCTAATGGCCCAGCTGAGGTTATTACCGCCTATGCAAATACAAGAACCCGCTTTGACCACAAATTTTGCAGTGTGCCCATTGTTTGGTTCTGGTGATTTAACAAAATTGAAAAATAAAGATTATGATATTCTGAAAGGTGATTTAGTCGGAGATTTTGGCAATGCCAAAATACCTAATGTAGGTGATTATTACAATACCAAACCTTTCGGAGATGATGAACCATTACCTGAAAAACCAGCAACATCAACACAAAGAGGTTTTTATGATCAAGAATTTCAACCTATCTTATTTGACGAAGATCCTGAGGATAAGAAACTAGATTTTATCTGTAAAGAAAGAGACACAGATACCCCTGATACTATAGTAAGTTGCTCTAGTCCAGAGGGTTATGAAATTGAACCAGATGATAGATTCCCTTATTTGAAACCTATTGATGATGACGATGATGAAGAAGATGAGGACTCGTCGCTATCTGGTCGAGTTTCACCGGTGTTCCCTCTTGTAGCCCCTATTCCGATAAGAGTTAAGCCTTTATCATTGCATCAATTGAAGGATGACGATGAAAACCAGAAATCATTGAAAACTTTGGATGCTGAAACGCCGCTGAAAACCAAAATGGAAGATTCTCCTGGTAGTTCCGAAGGCAATGAAAATGTTACCGTTACTCTCACACTAACTTCCGGCGCTGCAGAAGATATTTTAGGTGTATTGAAAGAACTTGCTGGTATACTACACATACCACCACCTACTTCTTACCAAATAATAGAACGCACAGCCACGCCCCCATCACATAAACTTGGACTTTATAGGTCGAAAGGTAAAGATGGCAAAGAAGGAACACCGATTGATATACAAAGTATTTTAAACGGAGCTGCAAAATTCTGTCGCCACTGTGACGTTGTTATTTTAGATTCCGTAGTAAGAGCGAAAGCATCAGAATTTCCTCTTCTGTCCGCTAACAAAGGTAATGCTGAAGAAATACTTTGTGATAGTGATTCGGAGTTATATTTCTGCAGCGCGCAGTGTTATGAGAGATTTGCTTGGCGTCCGACGAATATTATTTTAGACGGAAAATCGAAAATTAGTAACAAAGAAGACAGCAAATCAGACGTCGAAAATAACTTATCCAAAGACAGAGACGATTTCGATACTGCATCAACTGAAAGTATGGAAACTGACGAACTAGATATAAAACCTGACATCAAAGATGAAAAAATGGATTTTTCTTTCATGGATTCCTTGGATAATGATGAATTAATGAAGGAAGTCGGTGACGACGTTAGCGCCCTCGATGAGGATCTAAAAAGTATTGAAACTGATGAGAAAAGTAATCAAAGCGTCGAGAAGGAGAAATTCAGAGGAACTCGATACAAAACCTGGTCACCGGGTTGTATCGGACCGCCAATAAAGTATAAACGCCCTACTGATCGAGAGTTGACCGAACTTGTCTTTAGAACAGGCGTTGCTATTATGCCCGTTACCAATGAAGACGCGCGAAAGTGTGAGCTGTGTGGAATTCAGGGGGATGGGGTCGCGGACGGCGTATCAAGATTATTAAACTGCGACGTCGACAGATGGGTCCACCTTAATTGTGCTCTTTGGTCGGAAGGAGTTTATGAAACTGTAAGCGGTGCACTGATGAATGTAGACTCCGCCCTGGCGAATGGATCAAACGCTACATGCGCAGTGTGCCGGAGGCTTGGGGCGACCGTGCGATGCTTCAAGGTGCGATGTGGAAGCGTGTACCATGTTGGATGCGCCGTAAAAGACAATTGCGTGTTTTACAAGAACAAAACTGCTTTCTGCGCGTCGCACGCTCCTAAGGTGAGTCCCTTTAAATATTTGAACTAACTTTATCATATTTATTAGCTGGAGATCAAATTAAGATCTAATATTAAAAATAACGAATATGAAATAAACAATTTCCTTAATTCCAAATATTTCTTAACATAATATAGCAAATAATTATTTAAATCTGTAAATGTAAATAATCTATAAATAATTTATAAAATTAGGCGCTGCTTTGCAGAGATCTACGAGTATAATACAAAAGTAATACCTACTAATATTTTTCTTTATTCCGCGATAAAGCAAATACAAAATACTTGTATGTCATGCTAAATATCCATTTTCATACCCGATACATGAAGGATTCGTATGCATGCCCTACAAACCTTCACCACCACCACTACAATCATCAACACACTATCACAAACTCAAAAATCGGTAACAGGGCAAAACGAACTACATATAGCTTGCTTTATCGCGGGTTATACCAAAAAAATATTATTATTACGTTTTATATACATTTTCATGAAATTTGTGTGATTATTATTGAATAGAATGAAAAAGACAACGAGCTAACGACGTTAAGTGTTGGGCGGCGAGTGTTCGTGTGCCGCGACGAGCAGCGGCAGGTGGCGTCCGTGATGCTGCACTCGGACACCAACCACCTGATCCGCGTCGGCGGCCTGATCTTCCTCAGCCCCGGACACCTGTTGCCGCACCAGCTCGCTGCCTTCCACACACCCAACTACATTTACCCCATTGGATTTAAGATTGTAAGTTTTTGTATTGAACTTAAATAACATTCTATGTTTTATAAGTACTAGCTTTTACCCGGGACTTCGTTCGCGTGATAGGTTGATAATAGATGGCGCTTATCAATGTCATGCTATTCCTGTAGACTTAAGAGGATTTCTATAGCCTATAGTTATTCCGGTGTATAAGGAATAATTGTGCCAAATTTCATCGATATTGGTTGAGCGGATTCGCCGTGAAAGAGTAACAAACATACATCCATAATCACAAACTTTCGCATTTATAATATTAAGTAGGATTAGTAAGATAATATACAAACTATGCCCATTTCCCATCATCATGTTTACCCGATGTATCCGATATTTGCTTTAATTATACCAAATTTTATCATTAAATACTCCAACGGATGAGTCTTGAAAGCGTATCACACAGCCAGTAAGACAGACTTTCAGATATATAATATTAATTTGTATTAATATCTGTCAAGGTGCGGTTTTATTGGTCCATGCGGCGTGCCAACAGCCGCTGCCGCTATGTGTGCTGGATCTCTGAGGAAGAAGGCCGGCCGCGCTTCCACGTGAGGGCGCAAGATGAGACTCGCCAAGAGTTGAGTGCACCCACCCCGCGCGCCGCCTGGGCTAACGTACGTAAAATTACTTCTATAACTGTATTACGATGGTGATCAAAAGATATTAAACAACGAGCAGAGGACATTAAGGTCCCAATTTCAGTAGATCAGAGGTTAGTTACTCTCTCCTCTTTACGTCGTTCTCCTCAGTGCTGAGGTTTGAGACTTCTTCCATGTATCACTTTTTCTTGGATAACCGATTTTCAGCGATCTCTTGCGACTTGTCAGAGGTTACAAAAAGTCTTAATTTTATAATGGGTGTACTTGATAGAAAGAAAATAAAATCCGCTTACGGATTGTGAACCCCAATTTTTTTTCTAGACCGTTGGGATCGACCTGCACCACTTTAATAGATTAAAGATAACCAACATCAAACATATTCTATTAAAGGTGTTGGATGCAGTGGCCGCTTTGAGGGAGGAACGGGGAGAGGAAGGTGTACTAAAGCTGTGGCCAAACTACGTCACCGGTGAAGACCTTTTTGGTTTAACTGAGCCTGCTGTTGTCAGAGTTCTTGAAAGCCTGCCAGGTTCGTTCGTTTTTTTTTATTATTTTAAAAATAAAAAACTCTTACACTTATAAACTCAGTAGTCATGCTGTGGCTGAATAAAAATCTTAACAATACAACGTTACGAATAAATAGGTAGGTATAATAAACTATGTGGGATTTTTGGACACCATATTTTTAAGGACAAAATAATTTTATACAACAAATTAATGTGACGATACCATGTATTATCGTAACTCAAACAATAAGGCAATGCCTACCGCGTAGTCGTTTTATATACCATTGTATGACATTCTACGTTAGGTATCGAAACGCTAAAGGACTACCTATTTAAGTACGATCGTTCCGCGTTGCTGCAGCATGGCTTGGCTATATATAGTAATAAGCGGCCTGTTACTCTCCCACTGCTGGGAATAGGCCTGCGTTCTTGGAGAGAAGGATTGGAGTTAAGACCTACCACGCGGCTCCAATGCGGATTAGTAGGTTACACATCTCCAGAATTCTCTAGAAATAATAATGCAGTTTTCCTCACGATGTTTTCCTTCACCGAAAAGCGTGTGTTAAATTGCAATTATTAATTAGACACATGAGTTTTAACAGAAAAACTCGAGTTTGAACCCGTGACCTCCTCGAAAGAGTCGCATGGTGTTACCGCTGGGCTATCACAGCTTGGCTTTAAATACACACATTTAATGGTATTGCTAATGTGTTCCGTTGTACGCTAGGTATCGAGACACTAACGGACTACCGGTTCAAGTTCGGTCGTTCTGCGTTGCTGGAGGGTGGTTTGGCCGTGAACCCGTCGGGCTGCGCGCGCTGCGAGGCGCGGGGCGCGCGCGTGTGGCGGCGGCCGGCGCGCTCCATGCAGCCCGCGCCGCCGCCGCCGCTGGACGCCACGCACGCCGCGCACCCCGCCTGCCCCTACTCCAAGCAGTTCGTGCACACCAAGAGCAGCCAGTACAAGAAGATGAAACTCGAGTGGCGCAACAACGTTTACCTCGCCAGGTATGTGTAGTTTTTTTTCGTTTTTTTTTTTAAATATAGGGACACTTACACGGTCGTCAGTCCCCAAAGTAAGTAACTTAATACTTGTATTATGGTAGGCAGACAACTGGTGAATATATACTTACATATTTTTAAATACATACTTAAATACAAATAAACACCCAGGCTCAAAGACCAACAAATTCATTTATAAAATATGTTGGCCCTCGGCGGGAATCGAACCCGCGACCCGCGGAGCTGAAGGCAGGGTCACTACCCACTGCGCCAAGCCAGTTTCACGACGCTAACACGCCACTCATGTGAAGATATAAACACACGGGTCACATCGCGGTAAAATAGAGTTCCCTTTGTATAAGGTTCGACGAATAGGTAGAGTTCCATCCACCCGTGTTTATACGTAATCTAACATCTTTGTGTTGTCATATCAAATTGTCAACGAAGTGATGACTTGACATTAAAATGAGCTATAGGAATTATTTTATTTATTTCTATTCAACATAACCATAATATCCAAAATATATATAAATAAAACCAATTTAAATAAAATTACTGTTGGTTGAAATATCTGGAATAAATTTATAGCTATGATAGCAGGAGACAGAACTGTTTGACCCTAATTTCGTTGGATCAGACGCTTGCGGAAACATATATTACACTCTTCAAGAGGCGCAAACGTACTTAGCGGCGTCAGGCTTATGGCATCGTGATATTTCGTAAAAGTGCAAAAAAGTAGTAATTAATTTTGTTTATGTGAAAATTTTTGTTTGTGTTTTCAGAAAACCTGCTGTCTCGTTTCCTATACCGAATCAGTTTGAAACAACTAACAGAATAATGTTAATAATGAAAATTGTATTTTTACTACAGATCTAAAATACAAGGACTGGGACTTTACGCTGCTCGCGACTTAGAGAAACATACGATGGTGATCGAGTATATCGGAGAAATCATACGATCCGAGCTCTCCGAGATCAGAGAGAAGAAATACGAAGCCAAGGTAATAAATACATTTATAACTTAACCAATCACAGAGAAGCATAGGTCAAAGTTATTTTATATAGATTTATCCGGATAGTGCTCTTACGGAACCGCTCTTTGACTTTCATTTATTCAAATGACTTAAAATATTAAAATAATGCTCACTTACTCTTCTAAAATGAATATACTTGTACGTCTCCGTACATTTTAGGAGTTTTTTAAGCGATTTGAGTACCCATACTTTCTGATCACTATACCGGTTTATTCTGACAGCACATATAGGTAACAGCTATAAGGCAGTGAACCCTCTATTGCAGTTTAAATCAAATCTTCGAGCTAACCAGATAAAAACTGCTCGCCTCGCTCATATGTTTAATAAACGACATTGAAAAAATTTTAATATACATTTCGTCGCTGACCATTGATCTCATACTTACGTAAAAGAATCAGAATTACTGATATAGCCTAGCGTGAAGCATGAAGCTAAAGTGGCAATGGACGGGTCAGTAGTTTGTAGAAGTGATGAGCTTCGGTGTAAGATGCTGGGATGGCGATCCCACATTAGAAAACGCATTGATAGACTCCCTAGCCGCTGGATTCAAGCGACAGAAGATAGTGTGCTGTAGAAATTCCTTAAAGAGGCCTCCAGAGGTGTCCAGCTCTGAACGCCTCTAGTTTAAAGACAAGATTTTTTTTGTCAAAAATTTTGTAGAGGGGTTTAATTATATATGTTAAAAAAACAATAGAAAATACACTTACTAATAAACCTTATCATACTATGTAAATGACAATAAAGTTTGTATTGAAGTTGCAACCAGCTACACTCAATATAGTACGCCTTTCTTTGATCTGATTAATAATTGTTCATTATGAAAAGTGTGACCGTCGAGTTTCTTGCTGGTTCTTCTCATTAAGAGCACCTTTCCGAATCAGTGTTAACTTTATTATTTGACGATTCGACAAAGCTTGTTAAAGCCAACTTGAATGAAGAATAATTATAATTTACATGGTGTTTGTCCGGTCAGAACCGCGGCATCTACATGTTCCGGCTGGACGAGCGGCGCGTGGTGGACGCCACGCTGTGCGGCGGACTGGCGCGGTACATCAACCACTCGTGCCAGCCCAACTGCGTGGCCGAGACGGTCGAGGTGGACCGCCATCTGCGCATCATCATATTCGCGAAGCGGCGGATCGCACGCGGAGAAGAGGTAAGGGCAGGAAGTGGCCTAAGTTTGCACCATATGCAAATACAGTGCAAACTATATAACGACCCTGAAGGACTGTGGATATGTTGACGTTATAGAGAGTTGTCGTTAAGTGGAGAGAAGAAAAATCTGTATTCGAAAAAAAAAGTTTATATCAGGCTAGTGTTAGTAATAACATAAATAACAATTCTTGTTTGATCGCTATTGCGTATTGTCTGTTATATTTGTCGGACGTCTTTTGATGCACCAGTAATTTTGTTGTATTATTTTAATTATTTTATTCATATCTTGTGACATTGAGGTATCTTGGTGATAAAGAATCCTACTAACAACAGCCAACACGTGGAAGCAGTCTCAATTTGTAAACAAAAGAACGGATTTCTTAGAAAGTTCGTTAAAAAGTGACGTTACATGGAGTTTACACTGTATACCCAAATTTAGAAACAAAACATCGTTTCGGAGTCTGAAACGATGGTCAGATCACACTACACAGAGCTGTCGATCGTAACACCTGGAAAAGGACAATTGATAATTCGAAAAAGGGTCACGATCCTTAGCAATGAGGGAACGATTCGGAATAACCTGACAAAATTTGATGTATTATATCATAGACATACGAGAGGTCACAACAAGCTTGTAATTCCTATGTTTCGACTCAGCAGAGTTAGTAAATCATTCGTTTGATCTAGGTATTCGCAATAGGTATTCTTCTAAAATAAAATTCCATAATCCATAATTCATAATCCATTTGTCTTCTGAATTAAATAAGTTGTAAGAAATATGCAAGACTGCATAATGTTATTAGAAAATGTTTAAAATGCCTGTTCAAGTTTCTTCAGCAGCATTCCGAACCAGTTCTAACTCGCGTTAATTGACGATTCAAAAGTGGTCGGAACTTATTTGAATAAAAATTATTTTGATTAATTTGTAATGAATAAAGATTAATTTAAATTAATTTAATATATATATGCTGTGATAGCCCAACGATGAGACCGTGTGACACTTTCGAGGGGGGTCACGAGTTTAAACCCGGGTAGGCACCAATGGTTTAAAACTTATGTGTCTAATTGATAATTGCAGCGCCGTAGATCTTAGATCCAACCCTTATTTCTAGAAACGGAGAGAGGAGGCCTATTCCCAACAGTGGGATTGTAAGAGGCAGCTGCTTTACTTTACATTTCGATTGATTTGTTGCTTTCCTCATTACAGTTAGCCTATGACTACAAATTCGACATCGAGGACGACGCTCACAAAATCATGTGCATGTGCGGCGCGCCCAACTGCCGCAAGTGGATGAACTGAGGGCCGCCCGCAGTCGTGTACCAAAGTGAATTTACAACCTTAGTAGTAAGCAAATCTATAACTTTAATAATGGATTTTACTTTTTTTTTTTATTAAGCTGACGTGTGATCTTATTTATAAGTAAGACAATATAAAGAATTATACAGATACCATTCGAAAATTATGCGATCCGGCTATCGGATTATATGGTCAGTGGCGTAGCTAGGTATTCAAAGGCCCTGGAGCAATAATAAATGAGGGGCCCCAATATATTGAAATTCAATAATACTCGTCATGTTCCTAATAAGGCATACTCTAGATCAGTGATTCTCAACCTTTTTTTTTGTTGCGGCACATATTTAACGATTTCAAAATTTGGCGGCACGAAAAAAAAGATAAAAATTATTTACTTACTACAACACACTGCATAAATAGTTTATGACAAAAATTTTAAATATACGAAATAAACTAATATATACTACAATAGTAACTAAACGTTTATTAAGGGATTAATTACAAGCTAATAATTAAAATCTTTTTCTTTTTAAATTATATAATTTAATAATATTAACATTATTATATATTTGCAAAATTTGGCGGCACTCTTTTGAAATTTGTCAAAGTGCCAGCGGCACAGTGGTTGAGAATCACTGCTCTAGATTCTTTATAGATTCTTCAGATTAATTATAATACATAATCCATAATAAAAATAAAAACCAACTAACTTATGAAGTCTGTTACTTCAAAAGAGGTTTCTCAATTCAGCAGCATATTTATAGTTTTTTCTATACGTGTGTTTATACTCCGTATATGGGTGAAATTTCCACTAGTTCAATTTATATTTTGTTAGAGTTCGAGGGGCCCCAGCTCGGGGGCCTCGAGGCACTCCCCGCCTAGCCCTCCGATAGCTACGCCACTGGGTATGGTTTGTAAATATTATATACAGAGATCATTGTTGTTATTGAATATTAACGTGTTTCATATGTGAATGTATACGTAGTTTAATTTTATATAGTTCTAATGTATTTTATAGATATTTTTCGTCACCGCTTTTTTTACTTTGACGTTTTTTTTATCATATATCTTAACTTTGTTATTCGGGAAATTTTTTATTTACTGTTGGTATCGATTTATGATTTATTGACTACTTTCATTATAACGTAAATTATTTTAATTATATTTTAATAAATTTCCATTTACGTGTAAATGATTTGTTTTTGACAATCTCAAAGTTAAATTATGATGCTTTAGGTTAAGGTTACCAAATAGACGAGTATGCATTTAGAAAGCACGTGTTATTAGCTGTTTAAATACTTGATGCCACATCGTGCCTGACCAGTTTTGTATAACTATTCACGGAGGGTGGCGCTTCTGGAAGCGTCCTAGTTTAGTAGAGCTTATTCCGCGCTCGTTCAGTGCCTCGTTATCCTTCGATATTTTTCATATCCGGTCTGAATTTAGGTGAAGGATTTTATTTATATATAATAAAATATTAAAAAGCCGTGGCTACAACGATTTCGGACTTGCGGTATTTGAGTTTTAAAAAATTATTACATCGTTTAATCATGCGCTTGATGATGAAAAAATAACATTTTACGATCATAGCAATTCTAAGCAATGAATTGTTCAGGAATATTTTTACTATCAAATCTTGTTAATAGTCTTGACGATTGTGATTTGTTTAATCAATACCGTTTTCCGTAAATCTAAATGTTATCAATTCAGTTGAAAATCACACTTGGATGGCATGTTATTTTCTCCTTACCGTTCATAAATCGGTATTTAGTATGACAATCTTTGTGCATCCGAAATTTTGTTTAAATAATAAAAAAAATAGAACCGAAATACTGCGCCACAGCCGTCAAGTTAGTGACGTACCTTTATCGTTATCGATGACAAAGAGACGGAATTTATAGATAGAATAATTTATACAATAAACCGTACGTAGTGATGAGAGCTATGTAGTTTGTGTATATTATTTATAGGATATAAATATTAGTGAGAAAATGTTGTAATTTATAATGTAATGAACCATGAATTGATCGTTTATAAATTTAGATGGATTATTTCCGTCCGCCAAGTCTTTTCGACGCTTCTGCAAATACACGATATATTTTATAGAAACAATATACTCGAATATTTTCGATGTAAATTTTACTTATGATATTTCTAACAGAAATAAATGCATTTTTTATAGATATCTGTAACATTTTTGTTATAAATACATTCGGAAAGACTTTGCGTACTGCGAAATGGCGGTAGGTTATAGTTTAATGTTATACTCGGTGGCCATCTGCGACGCGTAATTGTAAGTTGAATTGTGCAATATCGAATCAGTACCGAATGTAAATAATAATCACTTTGCAGGGGTCGCAATGTTTCGTTATAAATCGGTTAATCATGTATTAATTTATATTTAAGTGTATCGTACGCGACGGTGGTGATATCACATTGCTTTTTCCATCAATTTATTTATTGAAAGCATTCCCATTATTTCAGACTATAATAGAACTGACTACCGATTTACTAGACAGGTCTCTGAAGTGCTAGTGAAATTATATATATTTTAGAAATATTCTATACTTAATATTTTTATCACATTATTTTCCTTCATTAAAATTTTTAAGTAAAAATTGCATTTTCATTTCCATATTCCTTTGATTTGAAGAAAATGTTTGGAACTATGTAAACCTTACATATAATTTTCGCTATCTAACGAGATTAACGTCATATTTCCATAGGGATTCCATTAATCTTGGATATGTAATTTTTCTGTTAAAACACAATAGTACTTAAAAATTCTTTTTTTACCTAAAATTTCATATTTATGTTGATGTTTGAAGGTTTAAAAACCTTGAGATCGGATCTTCACGATGGAGATATCTCCGTTTTCCCTTTCAGCTTCATTCATTGTCATCCTTCATATCCATATTTATTAGTAAGGGAATTTGAATTTTAGTTATGAAATTAAAACATCAAACTTGAATATAAATTTTATTACAAACTTTTTTTTGTATTTATACTGCAAATTATACACCCAAGGGCAATCGAATTTCACTGAAATGGCAGTATACTTCAACAGAATCCGGAAACGGCTTGTTATAAACACATTCGACATAAACCATCAAATTATATTAAGTATATGTCATAATTAAATACATATTATTAAGTAAACTTCTAAATAATCCCGGCCATGGTTTTAATATTAAAAAATACGAGATTCAACGTGAGACGCGATCTACATTGCGAAGTTCATTGTCACGTATTATAATTAATATTGCAATACATTTTCAAATCATATAAAAATTAATGTTGCGCATACTAATCAGGAATTTTGTACTCCAAATCGCTCGCTTAGTATTAAAGTGACCTAAATCAAAAAGTTTATGGAAAATTGCAAAAAAGCGTAGCGCCGACAAACTCGTGAGTGGTAAAGAGACCCATAACTTAGTGCATAAACTCGTGAGTTTGTAGTGAAATGTCATAGAGGGCATTGAAATAAAGATTACAATGTATCTAATTCAATTTAGCTTAATTCTGAATTAGGTCACTTTAATACTAAGCTTGCGAAATATAGAATTTGTATTGAATTAATTTATCAGATTACACCTATAATGCTATTTAACAAACAAGCCGTTTCGAAAAAAATATTTGAGAGCATTCTACATTAACGAAACAAATAGATGACAATTAAAGCAATCATTTACAAAAATATAATATGTATAAGTATGTCGCGTTTACAAATATACAACACAATGAGCGTTTTAAAGTCAAGATACACTAATAAAGTTGGAATGAGAAATAATATAATCAAAATAGTATGAAAAATAATAATTTTAATTGTATTCCAGTGGCTTTATAATCATGTACAGAATAATGGTAAAAATTATCTACTACCATACCATAGACACGAATATGCGAAATTAAAGGAAAAAATACTAAATCAAAATTCAAAAGAATAGTTATAGACAAACATCGAATTGAATGCCTCAGCAATCTGACTATATAGAAATCCTAAAACCCATTACAATTTTTTTTTAATTACATATCCCAAAATGAGTAATAGTACCAGAAAAATCCCTTATATTGATTAGGGTTTATAATATTTTTACTATCTTGTAATCGTAATGCACTTAAAGGACTAATTTAGAAGAAATGGTTTACATTCTGGCGCTATCGTAAAATTTTAAGATATCTTTTTACTTCTTTTTCTTCGCAATAAAACTTGCTATTTCTTAACGTATCCATTACCTGACAATATAATTCGAAGCCTACCAGAAAAAATTGAAATGGAGGGAATTGATTTAATTGAAAAATCTTATACAATTTAATGAAGAACCTTTGAAGAAATTGTCAAAGAAAAAATATGATATCACATTCTGCACGAAAACAGAGATGAAATATTAACCAACAACCTAGGTGATGTTACAGGATTTATAAAGTGGTAGTAATTCCGTATAATAGCCGCTATGAAGATGGGGAGGGAATATGGAGGGGGCAAGGGGACAAAAAAAGAGATGTGTCCATGAAGAAAATTCATTTTGAATTGTTCAGCTCTGGATTTAGTGTTAACTCTATGTGAGGCCGTCATTATGTTTTTTAGACGATCAAAGTAGTCAGTTAGATCATGCACTACCTACTAACACGTTAAATGCCATTAAAAAGTTTGAATTCGAGTAAATATTTAATTCTTTGATAACAAAATCAACTGTTGTTGATCAGAATGCAATATTGCAATTTTTGATCATTTAGACCCGATTAGCAAGCCATGCAAAATTAGCGTGGCATTCAAACGTGCTAATGATTTCATTCTTTAATGAAGGCGTATAAGTAGTGTACAATATGACATAGAGAGTACTTAAATATTTAAATGTCTTAATTATATTTAAATGAACAAAACCAAATATATAAAATAACAGCCGCTTTATATGTTTAAAGGTTACATACAACAAAACGAGTATGGATCTCGTGAATACTAAAGAGCACAGATAATAAAATAAAAAACTATTTGGAAGTTATTTTAACGGCTTATTTACCGCACGCTCACTAATAACGCGTAGCGAAACAACTATTCAAGATATGAACATTATTTTTATATATCGCAGTAATTTGTTTTAACACCTTACTCAGACTAGATAACAGATGCTTGATTAATGCAAGCGTGTAAAGTATGCTGCTGAATTTGATTGATTGGAACAGATCAGTATTAAAATTCATAATTATAAGAAGCAGACTTTATTTTTAAGAATCACGCCTTTGATTTTTCACAAGAACAAGAAGAAAAGACAAGTTTTTCACAAGAACATTTTCGGATTTCGACAATAGCGCCACGTGATAGTTCTGAAAATTTTTACTGACCATATAAATCTTTCAAGCATCTGCCTAATTGTTAGAGATTTTTGAATAGCTTTCATCGTTTACTTAGCGCACGAAAGGAAAGCTTTAAATTTTGCCGTTTTCGTAGTATTTTATATTGTCGCTCCTCGCCTATCCATCTTAGCGTGATGTTATATAGCCTTTAGCCTTCCTCGATAAATGGACTACACTCAAAAAAATTTTTAAGCTGTCCAATAGTTCATGAGATTAGCGCGTTCAAACAAACAAACTCTTCAGCTTTATATATTAATATAGATTTTGTTTTCCTTGTGTTCTTTAATGTAAACTTAGTGTACTTAATAAATAAAGTTTTCCTTTCTTTGTTTCATCTGCCCTTTTATTATTTGTTAGACACTCACAAGGCCTGCTTATGACTGCTCTATTCTATGTATATTTACTCTAACCTAATAACTGCAATAATCATCAATAACTTGTTAATGTAAGTGTTGTAACCACAATGTTATTAGTGAGCGATTATTTGGCTTGTAAACGTGGAAATTATATTCAGCCGTTGTTGCCAAGTCGTTTGACAGTCAGGATTTATTTGAAACTAAAAATACTACAGTGTAAAAACACTGTAACAAACCGTGTATAGGGGCCAATGCGAAACGTACAGTATTACTGATTATTTAAATCACATTGAAAAAATAATAATGTTGGCATACATTTGATAGAAAATTACAAGGCAAAAACATATCACTATCGACTTATTTTCGATAGAAAACTATCAGAAAACATATCAGATATTGGGACACATGGGACCATTTTTAAAAAACAAGATTTTTTTATCCTACATTAATAGTATGTACCAAATTTTCTTCTTTATATTTTTCAGCGGATTAGTTGTGAGAGCTTAAAAGCAGACATTCTTATTTATAATATTAATTTGTCTGCTTTAAATTGCCCAAAGACTAATAATGTGTCTGCTAGTATATCTAAAGAATTTCTATCCCCCACTATGAATGTGTGTGTGAATTTCATATCGCAGTTAGTATTAAACTGACCGAATTAAAAAAAATGTTTTCGGGAAATTGCGATTAAAATTCGTAGCATACATACCTCATGAGTGTTGAAGAGACTTCGATAGCATTGAAATAAGGACTACAATGTATCTAAATCAAGCCTAATTTTGAATTCAGTCACTTTAATATTAAGCGTGCGATATTTTCCGTTTCAGGTTAACCAAATTATATATTTTTAGTACAATAGACACTAGACTCCACTATAATATAATAATAAACAAAACTTCACGAAATGCTCCCCAAGTGTAAACAAGATTATTTTAATATGTATTTCGCCTTAGTTGGAAATCATTTAATTATACAACCGATTTATGTCGCGTATATTAACTTATTAATATTAAAATACTTCTTATGTTGAGGACAAGTGTTATAACCCTTTGAAGCGTTAAAAACTGTTCTGCAATTAAGGCCAGAATGATCAGAACATATCGTACGCTTAGTATTAAAATGACCTAATTAAAAAAAAAATGTTATGTAACTAGCGCCTATAAAACTCGTAATTATTAAAGACCCATAACTTGGAAGAGCATGAAAACACTAGGTTTTTTATTTATTCAATAAGAATTACGATGTAAGTCAATTAAGTTTAATTTTGAATTAAGTCACTTTAATAGTAAGTGTGCGAAATGTTCCATGTTTAAGTCTAAGTCCATGGCACGACTGAAAAGGTCACCTATTATTTAATACGCATTATCCTGTTGAACTACTTCCATTTGTTACTTAGCAATTAGTGAATTTAAATTTCTGTATAATTTTATTAGTATTAATATAGGCGACATAAAAACAGTAATAAAGCAAAACAGTAGTTTATTAAAATCAAAATGTAGTAGTTAATTTACCTATTCTGTAAATGTACAATTGATAGTGTGGGCAAAGACCGATCCCAAAGTTGGCCCCAGCACGCAGCCCGGGCGGGCCGCTCAGTCGATGTACTGCGCGAGCCAGCGGAAGCCCTCGCCGTAGCCCTGCCGCTTCAGCACCGAGCACATGAACAGCTCCAGAGGCCGCCCTGGCAGCTCCGACCGCGACACCTTACCCTGCACACAGACAATAACACAAACTTTATGTATATAAATCAGTTGTCAAGTTTCAAGCTCATCCAGGGCCTTTATTCATGAGCTCTTTACATATACCCCGTTTATACTTTGCACTATCATGGCGCCTTTCCTATACATAAAGTTGGGATATAAACTCACGATAGTCTTAATTAAACATTTACAATTTTCAAATCTGACTACTCTCCTTTATGATAATCAAATTCAAAATATTCTTTATTCAAGGAGACTGTTTTTAGTACTTTTGATTTGTCAAGTGTTTTAAAAAAAGCTATCACTGATTCAGAAGATTGCCGATAAGAACCAGCAAGAAACTCAGCGAGTAATATTATCTAGAAAAAAAAAATTATAGAAGTAGGCGTTACTTTGCGGAGACCCATAATATAAAAGTAATAATAAAATTATTTTGCGATAATTCGCAATGAATTCATTCAGATGATTCATCACGGATCACAGCAAAATAAATTTATTATATTGAACATAAACAGGTGCTCTGATATAAAAACTAAATACAACGATTTTTAGTATGAGATCAAAACTTCTCCTACAATACTCACTTTTCCGGTGGTTTGCTGGTACAGATTAAAGAACTGCCTCAACTCATCCTCGCTGGCCGCGCCAGGTTTGTCTATTTTGTTGCCGAGGATGAGGACTGGACAGTTGCTCAGAGTCTCGTCCGTGAGCAGCGAGTCAAGTTCGGTCTTGGACTCCGGAAGTCTTTTGCGGTCGCACGCGTCTACCAGGAAGACGATCGCATCCACGGCGGGGAAGTAGTCGCGCCACACACGCCGCGCCTGCTGATGCCCGCCCAGGTCGAAGGTGGTAAACCGCATGCTGCCTATCGACAGCTCCTCGGATGCTAACAAACACCAAAGAAAAATACTTAACAAATACTCTCATTGACACACATTGACTGGCCCGTTGGCGCAGTGGGTAGTGACCCTGCCTTTGGCTATCTCGGTACGGGTCAACATTTTCTATAAATAAATTTGTTGGTCTTCGAGTCTGGATTTATTTTTGTATTTAAGTATTTAAAAATTATATAAGTATATATTCATCAGTTGTCTGTCTACCATAATACAAGTATTTAGTTACTTAATTTGGAGATGGACGACCGTGTAAGTGTCTCATATATTTATTATTAATAATTTTACATGTATAATTAGGAGATAGAATTTGTTAACACCTCTACCGTGCTACTGACTCGTAAAACGTGTGAGCAATTGATATGGATTAAAATAAAAATTCAAATATTTATTAGCATTGAACATTATAGAAAATATATTTGATAGTTCAAATACCCTACTAACTTGGTCACTATCTTTCTTTCAGTCATTCTGGCTATAATTACTCTACATACCAGAAATGGTGAAAAAAAATCGCCTTTATGATATCAGTATGGATTGTAACTTGTGCCTTATAATTCGAAATAATGTTAATTATTTTAACTTCAAATGAATAAATAAGTGACTAATGCCATACTTTATATTCACTTTAATTATATGTGAACTAACAGTTGAAGTTTTTTTAATATATTCTTGTACTGTTACATCAAATTATGTAATAAGCTTTATATAATTATAATTTCCCTCTTAATATTAAAAGAGATCTTTGTGAATGTTACAATTTAATAAGCAATAAGTATAGATAATATCTTTTCATTTAAAATATATATCGTCATTCTCCTGCACATATCCCACTCTAAGTGGGGTCTGCACATCATGTTATAAACATGTTGTCGCATAATATGGCTTTGTATTTTACGATCGGCCGCCTACCTGACGTCAACTTACCTTAGTCGTAAGTCGACACCTTGGTAAGAGAAAGGGTGGTCTATTCTAACAAAACAGTACCACATGGTGGGTCAACTTACCTTAGTCGTCTTTTACGACATCTCGGTAAGAAATGAGGGTGGTATATTCTACTCAGCCGGATACCACACGGCAGATTTAAAATATACTACTAAATAGTTCCTCACTAAAAACATTTCAATATAAATTTAAAATTTATGTAATCAAAAATTGTAAGCAAAAATTAAGTCATTGAGGACAAAATGCTTAGCTGTCAAGGTGAACTCAAGGTAAAACCCATTACAAATATGTTTAATGCAGTGGCAATCAGATTACTTTGCACTTCTTGTCTATTATGTATCAAGGTTAACATATCAAGATATTTACATTAGTGTGTAAAGATTCCAGAGTATTATGCTTAGGTCCAAATTTTAATAACAGTTATTTTTAACTTTATTTTTATCTATAACTAAGTGCCTCTAGGTAACCATCTTACATGTATGTTTTATTTGTTTGTTTGAAATCAGGTACATCCAACTAATATTATAAATGTAAAAGTTTGTGAGTATGGATGCATGTTTATTACTCTTTCCCCGTGAATCAGCTGAACCAATATCAATGAAATTTTGGCACAATTATTCCTTATATACCGGAACATATAGGCTATACAAATCCTGTTAATTGTAGAGGAATAGGATTACATTGAAAAGCGCCATCTATTATCGAACTATCACACGACAACAGTCCATGCGAACGAAATCACGGATAATAGCTAGTTGGTGAATAAAATTACTTACTGGGATGTAAAGTTGGAACATGTTGTGCCAGTCTATCATCCTTTAACATATGCAGGAGTGTAGTTTTACCAGCATTGTCCAGCCCAAGGAATAACAGCTTTCCAGATTTTTTATAAAGACCTGCACACACACAGTAAAAAAGTAAAAAAATAAATGTTAAAAAAAAATCTTTTACATTTAGGTATTTGTTTATTTAGGTTTATTGTATATTCTAAGCAATTTAATAGACATGTATCTTTGAGTATGATTTAAATTTTCCTTATGCTAACAGAATAACATGGTTCTTATTTTTTATGAACAATATACATAAATCTATTTATCACTCAACATTCATAAATATCATATCTTATAACTAAATAGTAATACATAATTGAAACTGAAGTTAGAACATAAGTATGTATAGAATCAAACATATATTTATATAATGTACTATTTTATCACAAAAAATTTAATGAAGACTTAATAATAGCTCACAAAAAATATTTATTATTCATAAAAGAATATATATTTAAACTAGCGGCCTGCACCTGCTTCGCACGGGTATAAAATATATATCCCATGTCAGTCAGTGTAAAAAAAATGATTAAAATCGATCCAGTTTTGATTCATTCATTTGATTTATTTCGGGCCCGAAGCCCGCAGGCGTTAAATTTGGAGAAAAACAATTTCCTTTCCCTATACCAAGAAGATTTCCTGCTATATTTGGAATATCCATCTATAGTGGGTTATCCATAAGAGATAGACATATACTATCGCGGACTTTTCTGTAGACCTTTTCAATGTGTACTGATACTTAATACATTATTTTGATAAATCTCGTAGGGTTTAGCCTGCGTTTGCAATGTAAGCGGAAAAAAATGTAATTATTTACAGAAACCTCAAAAATTACAGTATTTCTCTACTCCGTATTGAATGTTATTATACGTACAAACCTTCCTCTGGAATCACTCTATCTATTAAAAAAAACCGCATCAAAATCTGTTGCGTAGTTTTAAAGTTTTATGCATACATAGGGAAATATGGACTTTGTTTTATAATATGTAGTGATTTCTAATTTTTATTAAACATGTTTTTATTTAAATGTTCAAGTTAGTTTAAGAGAAAGATAAACCCAACAATAACTGTGTCATTGATAGTATAATCTCAATATACTATAAATATGAAGCATTGATATGGATAAGCATACAGACATTATATTACTTTTTTACTTATACTTATGAATTGTGTAACTCTTGTGACATATCACAATTAGATATAATTTCAGTTTACAGAACTGAATGCTAATTAATATGAAACTACAAATATACATTTAAATCTGTAAATTTTTACGTTATGTATTGTAGCATATTGTACTATAGTTTAGCACAAAGTTATTTATAGCATAAATAGATGATGATGCTTCGAAAGTAAATAAATTATAGCCAGATTACAGTTTTTGCTGTTTTTTTTTAAACTTCTTTAGTATTGTAAAAAAAATCGTATATTTTACATGATCACAATCTCTTTTAACATTTAAAAGTTTACAGCCTTTATGCTTAGTTACAATAAGAAAAATTTGATTGATGAGAATTTGAACTATTTAAATCCTATAGAACTTAAACAGCTGTGTATCACTTACCCAAGAATCCTAAGACACCAGTAAACCAATCCCAGATAAACATTTTAAATCTGAAATGTACGAATTCGTGTTAAACATTTATCACAGCACAGACTTCATCACAAAGGATAATAATCTAAGTCATGACTTGCACATCTCTTTTATATCATCTACGTAACATCTGTCCATGAAACACACGTTACTTTTTAAGAATGATGTCTACAATTTATCAAGATACATCCGCAAATCCTAATATTGCGATAATGAATTGAGTAATGCCAATGACAGTATGTCATTTGCGTAGTTAAAATTTAAAACAAAAATTCATTAAAAAGGAAACTGGAATACTCACTTATTAAAATTGTACTAGATTATCTAACACTAAAGAAAGTCTATCACAAGTTTTCACACTTATTTGTAATACGCTTCGTCACTAAAATCGACGATATTCTCAAGTCTTATTACGAATACGACGAAATATCAATCTGTTGGCAATGAATGACGTATACTACCACTTCCGGAAGTCTACTTGTCATATTTTTGTATGAATGCAATCAAGATAATTTAGCATATTCCACATCATTTCTAAGAGTTGTTCATATTGGAATTTATAGGTACTATTTTTGTAAATTTCATAATTTTTTTATTGTAATTGTATTAAAAATATGTTACAATAGATGCTTTAACGATATTATCAACATTTAAGTTGGTTATTAAACAGTTCTGCAAAATCTTATTATTTTCTTATTAAAATTTGAAGTTAAAATTAATGTTCACAATCATTAATTATTATTTTTTCATAAACTATTACTTATAGTCATTCTTTCTAATAATTTGATTTTATACATGTGGTCGTTTGTCTGTATTAATAAATGATGGAAACACCGTATCTAGAAATCTATGCTATACATAAATTATTAAATTGTAGTCTTTCTTGTTTTGACAGCTTTCAAAACTAAAGGTATTAAAAACTTGTCTTTATTTATTTCGAAAGTTGGTGTAATATGTGATGATATTATTAAAATAATCCAAGGATCTAGTCGATCAGTTATTGCTAATAACATATGTTCTAAAGCAAATAAAACTGTGAACGGATTACAACGATTTTTTAAGGTTATAAAGTGTTATTATAGTGTCATTACTTGCAGGCCTTAGCCATGGCACCAAGGAAAAACAAAGTAGCTAAAGAAGAGGTGCAGGTAACACTCGGCCCTCAGCATTTGGCTGGAGAGACTGTATTTGGAGTTGCTCACATATTTGCTTCATTCAATGATACTTTCGTTCATGTTACCGACTTGTCTGGCCGAGAAACAATCGCCAGGGTGACTGGAGGGATGAAAGTTAAGGCTGATCGTGATGAAGCCTCGCCATACGCCGCTATGTTAGCCGCTCAGGTAATGTTTGTTTTATTACATTTGTTTACAATTATTTAAATATTTAAAAAATTCTAACCCAACCTAACCTTAAGCCGTTTGAATTACAAAATTACACATTTTTATACGGTCTATATTTATTAAAACATTAAAGCTGCAAGTGTAATGAAACCATATTCAACCTTAGTATCTCTATTCTTTCTTGGTACAAAATATTTGATTACTCTTATTTCTATTTAAGATTAAGATTGTCTATGAGTGACTATTATTTTACCATATTCAAAACAAAACATTTCCAATTTTAGAAATAAATCAAATATTTTATCAAAATATTACTGGAATCTATTATTTAACTTTTAAGCTTCATTTATCCAACATAATTTCAATATTTACACTTATAATGATACAAATGGATGCATAATTCTTGGTGATAGATAAAGAAAAAATACTCAACTTCAGAACTATATGTTTATGAAATGAAAATAATTGTATCATAATTAACAAACAATCACAGATTAATAAGAAAAAATAAATTCTATTAGTAATCATTCATTTAGGGATCCTTATTGTTGTGTGGTATCTGTCTGAGTAGCATAGACTACCCTCATTTTCTACCGAGGTGTCGTAAAAGGTGACGTCAGGCAGGCAGCGGGTCATAAAATACCTAGCCAAGTTACATCACAACATGTTTAAAATAGGTAGACCCCATTTAGAGTAGGGTAAGAGGGCAGGAGAATGATGATTTAGGGGTCCTTAGTAACAAAATTGTTCTAATTTTCAGGATGTTGCTGAAAAGTGCAAGACTTTAGGTATTACCGCCCTTCACATAAAGCTGCGTGCTACTGGTGGTAATAAGACAAAAACTCCAGGCCCAGGAGCTCAATCTGCTCTACGAGCTCTTGCTCGCTCTAACATGAAGATTGGTCGCATTGAGGATGTTACCCCAGTGCCATCAGACTCAACCCGCAGGAAGGGTGGTAGGCGAGGACGCAGGCTGTAATCTTTTAGTTTAAGCTAACTGTGAACTTAAATAAATGGTTTATGGTTAAAAGTTATTTTATTACCTTTGTGGTTTATTAAAAATATCCATAATAAGATATTGTTGTGTCGAGAAATTGTGTACATCTTTGATCAAAGTGATCATTTTTATCAATTAATAAATATATAGGACATTTACACATGTCTGTTGGTCTTAATACCAAATGGCCAGTCAATAAATTGTAATATAATTTATGGACAATATTAATAAACGACACATGATGAAGTACACAGAAAAGCCTGAATGTTACACTATTTAAAAAACAATCTAATGTGTAACGAAAGGAAAATGAGGAGAGCTAAGTTATAGTATAGTCGTGAAGTTAGCTGTGGCGAGGTGTGTTGACCGGCGGAGAGGTGCGGTGCGGATAGGAAAGTGGTATTTGACGCAGTCGTTATTTCCGGGCGCGGAGTTGACAAGTTGCTGATAAATAAATGAGTTGACTTTTGAGAAAATTGCTGCTTATTTATTGAATAAGTGTTAAGAAAAAATATCGTTATAGTAGTAACTATCCAGTGAAACTACTTGTAGTCCAATGTGGTTGATTATTGGATCTAAATGAACAATGAATTTTTGAATTTTATATAAGTTTTATGATTAAGATTTTATGTAAGAATTTTACATATAACATACGATCACATCACGATAAAACTGAGTTACATAAATTGTGTCCAAAAAATAAAAAAAATTATACGAGATGGACCCTTATCACTTAGGGGTATGAAAAATTGTAGCAGATTCTCATACTGAATAGGCATATAAAATTTCATAGAAATCGATCATGCCGTTTGGGAGGAATATGGTAAATAATATTGTGTTTAAAATTGTCGTGAATTTTACATTAAAGACGATTTTCACTTAAAAAAAACTATAATAGCATAATTTGCTAAATTTATAAACTATAAAACTAAAAAGAACAAGGATTGATTAATAAAAAAATATTTATTCAGAGAACATTGTACGTTATTTATTCATATATTAATATATTTTTTATAAATAGTTTCTATTTATTATACATATTCTATTTTCTAAGATTAATACATCTTATAAGAATTTGATAAGAACAATTTCTATATAGATGTAGATTAACCAAAATCGTATTAACACACATATTATTGCACTGATCAGTTATCTAGAACTAAAATAAGTAATCCAACCCAAATATACATTTTTTTGGAGATAAATTGAGAATATTTGAGACAACCGTTTGTGTAAAACTGTATCTATATATTTCTGGACCTGAAGAACATTTACTGAAGTTTTAATAATTACAAGGAAATTTATACAATCTTGAATATAAAATGAGATCAGGAATACATTCGCGATTAGCTTCTTCTGCTAGTTAACTATATATCATATTTATACAGTTTTATTAAACGAATGTAATAAACAGCATGTCATTTGAAGCTTTAAATTTACGAACGAAATTTCACATATGTTTCATTTTATATAGAATAATAAATATATGTCCGATAAACGTGGTGGAGACTAAGTTTTAACAGATAAATGTAAGAAAAATGATATTGAAAGTAAGTGAATGATGCAAAATTAAAAAAAATACAAGCCTAAAGAATTTCCTACTTAGAATCATATGTAAAATAAAAAGCAACTGCTAAAAATACAATCGATATTTCTTAGAAAGTTATCATTTTTACTTTTGGAAAGACACAAGTTTCATAAATAAAGATATTCTGGTAACACTATGTGTTAATAATTTTGCAACTTTAGTTGAATATTTACGAATTTAATAATGCTGCATTAAATAAGTACTACATTTTATTTTAGAGTTATTGCCAAATATAACTGTCACGGATGATAATTTTGTGCATTTAATACAACACAAATTATATGTCTATCAAAAAACACATTCAACTTTCTATCACATAAAAAAAACAATTTAAATGGCAAGTTTCTGAAAAACTCAAAGAATTGTAAAAAAATTAGTATGCACAATCCTAATTATCCTATTGTTGTATAGAAAATAAAGTAAACATTAATTAAAGAGTGTGCCAAAAAACAAACAAAATGAGACTGTATCCAAACATATTAACGGATATTTTGGTGACCATACATTAAAGTTACAAACGACATGAATTTCTAATCACTCTTACAGGACATACTACGAATCAGTTGACATTAAAGTTTTTGGTATAACATACGACACGGCAGGGTTCGATCAACGTATTGTGATTTGCATGCTGTCTTATTGTATCTAAAATTGAACTAATGACCTTTGAAAATTCACGCGAAGTTTATCAAATAGCGCGTTGAGGACCGCTAGTCGTTTAGCAGGACTCGGAGGCGGGCCTCGCGCGCGGTTTGCGCTACAAACCGGTTTTTAACCTTATCTTCTTGAGACGGGAGGGCGATGGATTGGGGAACGGCCTCCTCTTCGCCGCCAGGGAAGACTCTCCAAGCACGGTGCCACCCGAAACATCCTCCCAAGTGCTGCCGAGCACATCATCCGAGGACGAAGACGCCATCGCGCGGCATCTGTTGCTCGAACGGGTGCCTGCTCCCCGCAGCGACCTCGAGAAGCTCCGTTTGCTCAACTTAGCGGACACTATCGACGTTCGCGGATTCTCCGAGTCGTCAGCTGCCCTACGGCTCGCCTTCGCCTTCACGATACCGCTAGTTTGCGTCTTGGCCGCATTCGGTTTGCGGATCGCCAGTATGTTCCGTCGTTTAGTTGATAGAGTCTTAGGTTTGGGCTCGCTCTCTGCCAGGTATCTGGTTCTTGACGTGCTTTTGACCGGTTCGTTCTTTTTAACGAACTTCAGGTTGACATTTAGTAGCTCGTGGCCGGAGCGCTGAGCTAGGATTGGCGGGCTGCGTTTGCGTTCGGAATCCGTTTTGGCCGCTACGTATGCGTTTTCCTTCCTCTCATCTATCACTTTGGCTTTAGATCGCGCGTAGAGCGGCATCCGGGTCGGCGACGACGTCTTAGGCCGCAGTCGCGACATCGTCAACTGAAACAATGTAGTCATTAACGATCTCGAGGCTGAAGCCAGCGTCGATGATTACGATGGTACTATTGTAACACAAGTTTTAGTAGGTGATAAAGCGTGACGTTATAAACGCAGTCGGAACACACAAATTAGTTCCTTACCCAAATTATTAATTATTAGACTGGTGATTGATTTATTATAGAAGTTTGGTGTGATTTAACACTGAAAATTAAAGATGATTGGTTGTTAATTACACAGAAATAAGAAAAGTCATTACAGTAATTAAAAAATAAAATCAATTATTTTTAAAACGTTTATAGTGTTAAGAAACTGTTTTATTAAAAAGGCTTCCCACATTATAATACATTAACAGTTATTCTCGTATTAATTATATTATTAAGATTATATTGAAGCTGTTTTATTATTTATAAAATTTTCCATAGTGGCCATACTAAGGTTTGGATTCGAATAATTTTTTAAATTGCCAAAGTGCGTCAGATTATTAATCCCAAAAATATATAGGGCTTTGTACGTTAATAGTTTTTTTATTTGAAATCGTTAAAATGTGTCTAAACAACAAATTGCGTGTGTACCTGCGGGCGCATTGTGCGTGTATGAGCACGCAGCCACTCACGCACGGCCGGCAGATTGCGGTGCTCCGAACACGGGATACGCGAGTTTGGATGCTGCGCTGTCAAATCCAAGATAGATGCGCCCAGAGACCGCCCAACCTGCACATCACACACCGTGCTCACCGACATTTCATTAAGTAGTAGCACAGACTTACTACTCGTATCTACTCATAGTTTCGAGCACGGGAGACTATTTAAAGGGTCCTAAATAATTGATATTAATACCACTAGTACCCAGTGTTTGTCCAGATATATCGTCATTTTCTGCTTTTAATGAAATGAAATCAATGAAATGTTTACAACAGAGTAAAACATACTTTCTGTCTTGCTTATAATTTTGCCATTTGAGTAAGTAGTAAGCTTGATATAATTTATAACTTCTAAGGACACATGTAATTAATAAGTATGTAGATTTCAAATACTTTAACGGAACGCTAAATAAGTTCGTAGAATGGTTCGGTAAGTATGTATCACCACAAGCAAGAGATGTTTGGAGCAAGTTCAAGGTATTTGTGTATATTACAATTGCTTATGATATAATAAAATTTAATTACATTTATAAATATTTATGTGCTGTTAAACGCAGCAGTGAGTTAAAAAATTTGGAGATTTTTGAAGAGATAATGTCAAGCATAAAAAGCTTTCAATATCTACTATGTACAAAATAACAATGGCGTAACTTTACCTTTAAAAAGATTCTTATATCAACTACAGTGTTACTACTTTACAAACGAACGAACCTTTACAGGGTCTATCTCTTCAAAACACTCCAGGTTCTTTGCTCGACAGTGTCTTACCTGAAACTGTGGTAGGTCTTCTGAAATCTACATCACTAATAAAATATTGTGTTCATTTTTTATAAACTGTCAATACAAAATATTAAATGCAATAAATGGCATTAACATCCTTTTATTAGACCTATATCAAACCTATATCAAACTGATTACTTAATTTCCTGATCTCAAAATAACTAATGGATCGATCAGATATCAGTATAAATATTTTAACCCAGTTGTCAATAAATGAATAGGAAATAAACGTGCGTAATCGATAAAATACTAAGCCACATTATTCTTAGTACCGTAATTGTACAAAATTGTTAAACTTAGGCTTCTGTACTTATTAACATTTAATATTAAAACAAATACATGAATGTCAAAGACCACGAATAAAAAACTTATCAAATACTATTTTATTTCCACTCATTAAACATAATGTTCTCCTCAATTCCCATAGAATTGCCAAACAGCTAATAAGTTTAATACCTAACATTCTAGTCCAATTTGCGAGTCCAAAATAATGTTTCTAAATAATAATCTAAATTGTTACAACGTTATTATACGATTATAAATGTAAACTTTATTCTTATATTGTCGCCATAATTAAAACTTAAGTGTCAAATACATTTTGTAGAAAATAGCTGGCTTGAACTGCGCAAGACCAAATGATATGGATGTTCTTTGAGGTAAATGTCGAGCAGTGTATTGAATCGAATAATGCAACTGTTTTTTATCCTTTGGTATACAAACTTTGTACATTAAAATTATTCTGACAAATGAGTTGTGCTCCCTTCAAGTTCTAGCAGGGCAACATTTCTACTTTAACTCGATATCATGAAAACATAAAGTGAATGATACAGTAAATAGACTCTTGTAATTCTGGTCATAGCACATGTCGCGGGAGTACAAATTTTCATAGCATACAACTCCTTATTACCTGGTACAGAAATCTTATAGCCACTTACCTATTTACCACAGTAAACGATCGAAAACAGTTTGCCACAGTTCTAAATTATGTTCCTAACTAGATCTTAGGCACTTTCCACTAAAATAAGAAAGAGTTTACCTTTGCAGACACGAGGTCGATGTTGTAGCAACTACACTGAAGTTCTACTCATTATAAAGGGCTCGCTGAATCCAATCGCTGTCGTACCATATCTACAGCAATCTACTATTCAATAGGCAGTCGTTGTCCCACAAACCTGGAAGGGGTTTACCTCTTCGAAGATGTGGGGGGTGTATTTAGGCGGCACCGGTGGAGCGGCCGGTATGGACGCTGGGCCATCGCGCGCAGTCGGCGGCAGAACGTTAACAAGTCGGCCCGTGTTGTAGTTACACTCCAAAGTGTACGAGCGCACCAGCCCAGTAGCCTTTAGAACGGCAACACGGCCAGAGCCTTCCCGAGACATGCCATCGCGTCTGTCCCTGATAGAATTACTTTAATTATTCAATTGAATACCTAAACGATTGAATTTGAAAGCTTTCTATTTATACAGTTATTATAAAAGAATAGGGGGATTCAGTCTAAAATGTGGGCAACGAAAAAAAGAAAGGAAATGATGGCTTTCTGTCTCTCTTTTTAAAATTATAATCTGAAGTTTTTATTTAGTTAGTTGGATCAAATTAGATGTTGGAAAAATTCTAACTAATTCTCCTTTTGCATAAAATACGCAAAATTTTTAATATGTTTTTAAAGTATTTCAATAAAAAAGCCCCCATTAATATTTCCCTGCAAATGTGTGGTTAGACAAGTATGGGTAAAATGGGATAATGATATCCCACGTTGATTATTTGGTCGACACTTGCCTCTGAGACCTCGTTGTCTGTGTATATTGTTGTCTTTATTACTGCACTAAAATTTTATTTATATTAGGCAAAAATAGCACGTTTAAAGCTTCAGCTAGAAGCTGTTAAAAACGAAAGAAAAGATCTTGGTCTGTTCAGTTTGAAACAGACATTTGTTTAACGTTGTCTAATGCAATATAAAGCTGTACGTACTTAAGGTACATGTTCCGTTCGGTGAAATTGCAGGAGGAGAAATGGAAGTGTAGGTTGTTGAGCGACATGATGCGAGGCAGCAGCATGCACTCCACGCAGCTGTCCAAATCCTCGAAATGATTGCCGTACATGAATATACCTGTACAAATTTAGGGCTGTCAAGTAAAATGTAATGTAATGTTTAAGTATTTCTAATTATACAGGGTGTATGCATTTGTATTAAAGAAAATAAGGTCTGACATCTATATTATGTAACCTTCTGTTCTCCCTCGTTGTAGAAAGCTTAAAATATGACAAGTAACACATACCTCTGAAAAGTAAAGATCATTTTTCGGACCTATGAAACGTATATTGATTTGCTATTAAAAAAAACTGGGTTTTGTGGAAGGCTATTATGTGGATCGCTTGCACCGAGAATACGATAAATACAATTTATTGCATGTTAAAGTTTCGTTGCTATATAATTTTTAAATCTAATCAATGAAGACAGATTTCAATTGCCGTGTGGTATTCGGCTGAGTAGAATAGACCACCCTCATTCCTTGCCCAGGTGTCGTAAAAGGCGACTAAAGTAAGTTGACTCACTGTGTGGTATCCGGCTGAGTAGAGTAGACCACCCTCTTTCTTACCTAGGTGTCGTACAAAACGACTTAGGTATGTTGACCTCAGGCAGGCGGCCAGTCATAAAATACGAAGCCAAATCATGTGACCAGTTTATAACATGTTGTGAGTTTGTGATTGTGAACGTATGTAGTATTTGTGTAGTGTGGTGGCGGTGATGGAGGTTTGTGCATGTGTTTTTACGAGTCCTGTATGTATCAGGTATGAAAACGGATTTCACTTCATCGCGGATTATAGCCAAATAGTTTTATAATTACTTTTGTTTTAAAAATTTACCTTTTTTAGATGCATGCCCGTGTAAGTCGATGTACAGATATAGGCCAGAATCAATCTCTTTGGTGTTAACTCGAGGTAGGACGACGGGGGTAGCGGGAGCCGGAAGTTTCTTCTTTGCCGCCTGCTTGTTGGGCCCAGACTTGGGTTTCTCTTCCTTCGTTGGTGGAGGTTGCTGCTATAGAAATTACGATATCTACCGTTAAATATTACATTTGGAAGTGAAATCTAATTTCATATGATTGATGTCCATAAAAGTTCTTTTTTATAACATGAGAAGCCAACAACAATAAAAATATGAGTATGAATTCTATAAACATTACATTTGATGGCAACAATTTTACCCTCTCTCCGGGTATGAATATTTCTAACAAACGTCGATCTACTACAGGGAAAAATCTTGCTTTAAACATCAAGCCTTAAACATCGGGGCAACATATAGAATAAATAAAATCCGTTTTTCTTTCGAGAAAAATACAATGCATCATCGAGGATACTTAAGTTTGCCCATTGTATGACTATGTACATCGCACCACTATAAACAGAGTTTAAAATTAAAAAACACATTCTTTCGAACTGTACAGTAAATATAAAACGTGAAATGTTTTTTTTGTGTTCACCTTTTAGTACGATTGATTGTTAAAAATAAATCAAATTTATCCGCTCAAAGTGGGTCAAAATTTAGGACTCAGCTACATACTATAAAAAAGATATTTTTCTTTTACACTTATTCAAAAAATAGGAAGCAATTTTTTCAAAAGTCAACCCATTTATTCTTTTAAAACTTGTCAACACCGCGCACAAATAACGACTACGTCAAATGGCTCTCCACTCTCCTCTCTGCATCGCATCTTTCCGCCCGTAAGCACAACTCGCCACAACTAGCTTCACATCTCTTTGCTGCATCCTTTTCTCTCCTTATTTTGCTTCCGTTACAATACATACAAGTAAAACTGATACAGAGCGTGTAAGTGTAAGACAATATACCGTGAGTAAGGAGTCCCCTAGGCTGGGCGCAGGGGAGCGGGGCGCGGGCGGCGCGCGCACGTCGCTGCCGTCACCTGCGGACACGCCCACGCTCGCACGGGACGCCGCCTCTACCGCTCCGCAGAGCATCTACACGACCGAAATCCATACAGTTATTACACTGTAGAGAAAGACAAAATATATCCCTGACAAGAAAAAGAGATATTTACTATATCCTTTCGATCTTCGGATATCACTCTTTTATATCTTAAACTCGTTTAACTCAGTACGGCTCTGAGAAAATAGGGCAGCTAAGACTAAAAATATATCAATATTAGAGAATGGCAAAACAAAATTACCTTAAAAATGGCAACAAGTTATTGAACATAACGATGCATATTTGAACTAAATCGGATATGTTTAACTACACTAGATGAAGCCGTCAATATCGTGCAAAAATAATGGATTACTTTTTACTACACCTAATATATACTAAATTAACTAGGTAAGGATAATTTTTAGGTTTAAGATTATTTTGTTTAGTGGTCTTTACTTTTTGTTATTTATATTTGTATCGTGGTGTGAAAGCAAATAAAGTTTTTTCTATTGTATTATTTTTTTATTTTCTGGAATAACACTTTTACTTGAAACACTGTACAGCTATATTTAATAGAACAATATATTTTTTTTATAATATAATACCAATATGTGTATATATACTTACAATTTCTTCATTGCGCTCCGATATTATGTACCTCTTAAAACAATTTGTGCAGAAATAAACATTTTCACCGCTGTCACTATATTCTACGTCACCGAGCTGAAACAATATAATTATAACAATTGTACTATCTAATAATACAATAGGAAATAGGTTTCAGGTAAGTATGAAGAAATGAAAATGCGGTTCCATGCATTGGAAGTGAAAGAGATTATTTAGTCCGTGCGTCCGTCAGGTTTTCGTCTTCTTTGCGATAAAAAAAAGGAAATAGATTTCAGACCACATTGCTTAATTCAATAAACTTTTACTTAATACTGGTTACTCGGAAAGTACAATATCAATCAATATAAAAACAAGATAAAGTAAAATCAGGAATTCAGCTGAAACTATTAGCTAGATTGGCTTATAATATTCCTTAGTTTGTAAAGTAAACAAAATACTATCTACTCTTTTTTCTTAAAGAAAATAATTAATAAAAAAAGACGTAATAATTGAAATAATAAATTATGGTTCGAAGGAATAAACTTAATAAAAAACACTACTAGTAGAATGTTAATTTCTAAAAGGCCTTATCTTACTTTGCTCTGCTGATCATCAATTTTTTGTCTTTGGTGTTCCCTGTACTCTTCGATGGTGTGATGAGTGGGGGATTCCGAGCGCATCTGACCAAATTAATACAGTTGTAGCTTAATTAGGGCTTAAAGATAAAATTAACAATGGAAAAAAACTTAAAAATTATGGCTCATCACGTTATAAATCCTCAGAATTTTTTATATTGCACAGTTAGTCAACAGTGGAATTATTTCTTTAATTTATATAGGTTGTGTACTTTAAGTTATAGAGGTTTTGAAGTCTGAGGGGAAGGGAGTAGGTTATTTTTGAGTTATCGAGGTTTACTGTAATTAACAATGAACTAGTAATATCCCGCAGTTTCACCCGCGTACATACCTCATGGCAGAGGAAAGTTTACTAAGTCGGACTATAGATTTATTTTTGTTAAATATATCATCAATAGTTTCCGCATCGCATGCGATGACAGGTTTTTATGACTATTTTTTTATAACTTTTTTTTATGACTATTTTTTTATTTCATTTTTATTACGGATCCCTATTTTTAATTATGTAATATATGTTACTAAGTAAAGATGGAGCTTTCCAATGGTAAAATAATTTTTAAATTTGTCCAGTAGTTTTTGTGTAAAAATGATACAAACATACATACAAATTTTTCCTCTTTCTAATATTAGTATAGATCAGCGTTTCCCAACGTGGGGCCCACGACCCACAGGGGGGCAATTTGATGGTTAAGGGGCCCCCTTTCGCTCTGGGCCATTTAAGTGCAATGCTAGATTTCGGTGCTAAATTTATCAAAAAAAACAATTTTTCTTCTTAAAACCTATTGAAAGGGATTGGACAGTGTTACCAATTACTGCTTTATTAGTTTTAGTCTGCGTCTCTGATCAACTAAAAGAGGCGGTTGCGAAACATTCTGACAGTTGACATCCCAGGCGTGATATACCTCACTTCTCGTTTGACCGTGCAACTAAGAACTTAATTAACGTAATTCGTTGTAAGCAGTGAATATCGTTTATTATTTTCGACAAGTTAACACTATTATTTATGTTCTTTAAGTGGACAATTCAATTTTTAATATTAAAATTTACGTATGTTACTTAGGGGCAAGATAATTTTAACGTGAGAAAGATAAAGATAATTTTAACGTGGGGCCCATATTTAATGGTCCAAAAAAAGGTCAGGAAACACTGGTATAGATTGTTTAGAAGTTGTTATGCCAGTTACCAGTGCGGCGCTGTAGCCCGGCACGAGGCTGGTGATGCCGGGCATGGTGTGCTCGAGGCGCGCCACGGCCCGCCGGCACTCGCGGCACCACCCCATCTTCACCTTGCTAGAAGGGCCCCCGAAATCCGCACCGCCCGACACTACGCTGTCGCTGATAGATGGACACAAAACAATGAAATGAAACTATAGCAAACCGTGATTTCGGATCGTTTTTGTACTGAAATACCCTTAATTTTGTACTGTTTTGTTTTTTGTGTAAGGAAAGCGGGAACTTTTGTTATTCTATACTTTAAGAGGCTAACAATAATCTATGATATGTATAATATTGGATTGTATCAAATTTCAGACATAGTTTAGCGTATTTTCTCATTTGAAATTGTGTGGGTGCTGATTCGAAAGCTTGGATTTACCAGCTAAGGACTAGATTAGATTGTAAGCTTTTTTAGTCTAAAATGTTTGATTAGTCTAAATGATAATAATTTATTTACTATTTTTGGATAGAGTTACACAAAAACTCGGCAGTTTTTAGTTATTCTTGGTAAGAGAACGTTTTTGAACCAGTGGTAGCTTCATTGTAGTTTGACGATTCGTGCATGTAAAACCCAACTTAAATCTATACTAATATGTATTATAAATGCGAAAATATGTCTGTTTGTCTCATACGCTTTCACGGTAGACCGCTAGACTAATAATGATAATGTATCAATTCAATCTAATACACCGGACAATATATAAGTTAAAAACTTCCACTTTATGCAGGAAAAAGAAAAAACTAAAGTACATAATTAACGGTATTTCAACACTTAAGTTAAAACATGACTAACAATTTTTGCATTCAACTTACTCAAGAGCCGAAGAACTGGACTCCATCAGTAAACTGATACTATTCTTGAGTGTTTCCCTCAAAGGCTTCAGAGGATTTGTTCCTTGAATGTTTAACTCCTCGCTGGTGCTGAGGTGGACGGTGGATCCTAAGCACGACCGGAGTACGTTGTCGTTGAGTAGTGATGACGTTTCTTCCACGTTTGGTATTGAGGCATTAGAGGAAAGGTCGCTGGTCTGTGACGGCATCTCTTGCAATTTCATGTCATATACCTACAGCGAGTTATAACTTTTTTTAGAAGACTAACGGTTATGTTTTACTAATATCGTTATGGTAAATTATGATACTGTTTCATAATAAGGGTTCTTATAACACGAGTGTGTTTTAAAAAAACGAACCGCAGGCGAGTTTTTATTATAGTATCTCACGAGTGTTATAAGACCAAGTTATGTACAATGTCATACACTACTTTATCTACTCTCATAATATAATACGTAAAACAATAAAAACCAAACTTTGTTTAAATATTGAAAAGGTTTTTTAAATGTCAAATGTTAGCGCCAAGGCGCAAACATTGATTGCGCATGCGTGTTGCGTCGCCGCGGACTCGTTCAGTGAAACCTTTTTTTTTAAGGTTCAACATCCTTGGTCCAGCTGGACGTTGTATAGGTGTATCATTATGATTAAAGAGTTATATTATGATACAGGTGTCCATACAAGACCTGTATCGTAATAAAAAAAAATATTTTTTTATATTTGGCCTGTACGTAATAATTGTCATAAGAATTTTGGTTTCAGTTTTATAATCTTTGTATTATAGTTCCAGAGTAGATAAAATATATTATACCACAGCTTCAAACCAAAATGGTTACAACTGTGGAAGAATGGTTAGATTGGCCTACCTCTTTTATACAAAAAGTCAGCAATGACATATCTTCACGCTTATATTAAAGTGACCGAGTTCAAAATTAGGCTTTAGTTAGATACATTGTAATCTATAATTCAATGTAATTTATATTTCATTTATGTCATTATGTTACTAACTATTAAAAAAGCTAGTGATTTATTTCTCTTCCAAGTTATTGGTGCCTCTAACACTCGAGAGTTTTGTAGGCGCTACGCTACACTTAATTGCAATTTGAAACTTTTCGAATTACGTCACTTTAATACTAAGCGTCACTCTAATTCATCTTTTAACAATAGCTTCCTATACTAAATTTAACCTTCAACCTTCATAAAATATTCTTATTAACAATACGAGGAAAGAAAGATTTTTAGAAATAAACGATGTCAACACCCAAAATTTATCTTAAAGCTAAAATTGATCGTGTGTATCTTTAGACCATAATTTAAATATTTAAGAAATAATGGCAGATATAAACTTCGACTAACGTAAGTTGACCTACCGTGTGGCATCCGGTTGAGTAAAATAGACCACCCTCTTTCTTTTCAAGGTGTAGTAAAATACGACTACATGTTTTTAACATGTTGTGCCGACCCCACTTAGAGTGGGATAAGGGCAGGAGGATGATGAATGTCAAATATAAACTTAACGCGCTCGAAAATAAATTATCGCGCGCGTTGCCTAATTGAAGCAAGCCGAACCTCTATTCTTAGCCCTTATACCTTGCTAACGCGGGTAGGAAGACTTAAATCCAATTACTACTCTACCTACCTGTTCCGCTAAATTAGACGTGTCACCGCTTAAAGCCTTCAATTCTCTACTATTGTCCACTGACACTTCCTTCACGCTAAGCGATGATTTGTTCCCAACTTTAACTTTCTCCCTCTGTTTAAGCGAATCACTTTTGTAGGACGGCGATGAGCTCATGCTTTTTTTCTTCTTCAAATCGACCAGCTGTGGAAGTATTTTGGTGATATAGACTCTTTAACACCGAAAGTTCTACTATATAACATACCATGGAACAAAAGAGTTAAGAAGTCCAAGGCTAAGCAATTTGTCTGCTCATACCTGACTTTAAAGAAATTTTAATATTAAACTCCATTGATGCCATAAAATATGTAGGAAGCAAAAGCGTCAGCATCCGTTCAGGACCTATACTGTTCTTCTTCTTTGTCAACCGATAGACGTCCACTGCTGGACATAGGTCTCTTCATGGGATCTCTATACAACATGATCTCGTTCCGATTTGGCCCAGCGGCTCCCCACGACCTTTTTAGATCGTCAGTTCATCTCGTCAGGGGTCTAGCGACACTGCGTTTTCCGGTGCAGGGTCGCCATTCTGGATGAATGGCTGTTGTGTTCTACGCACTATGTGCCCCACCCATCGCCACCTCAGCTTCGCAACACGCTGAGCTATATCGGTTACTCTGGTTCTTCTACGGATCTCCTGATTTCTGATTTGATCACGTAGAGATACTCTGAGCATAGCTCGCTTCATCGACCCCTGAGCGACTCTGAACCTTCTTATGAGGCCCATACTGTTCACTTAGATGGGCCTATACTGTTCACTTAGAGAATATTATAAATACAAAAACACAGTACTAACAGCAGCCTGCGGTTTCCTATGCTGTGTAAAGATTTTTGCAAATTGAGATTTTTGTTTCGTCAGATCTAACTATACGCAAAATAAAAGACATAATACAAACACACACAAACATCCTATCGCCTTTATAATATTGGTACCATAAATACCTCGGCACTTTCGCTGATATTTTGGATACTGCGCGATGTAAAACTTCTGCTCTCGTCACAAATGTCCTCCTCTTTTTCTTGTCCGAAATGGTAGTATCTGGAATCCAAGAACTTCTTAATAATATGAATGATTTTGTAACCAATCTTCCATAATGTGCTAATTTAACTCAACTTCTCAGTATCCAAAACTATGAATTAAAAAACAAAATGAATGCCCAGTAATTCTTTATATTGTAATTTTTTTTTGTTCTTTTTAAAGGATTAAGACAATTCAAATACAATAGCAATAACTTTAACACAAATTATATGCTAATATTTGCTTTTAAAAACGCTATGGGCTTTTAATTAAATTTACAGAACTTCTCAAGATACTGAGACCAGAAATTCAAAATAATTATCATTTACATGAGACAAATGAATCAACTGGATTCTTTAATTAAAAAAAAAAAAAATTCATAAAAGTATAAAACCATCTATGGAAAATTTAGGTTTAATTAGAAAAAGGTTATATATAGCATGGGACATCTATACTAATATATAAAGCTACAGAGTTTGTTTGTTTGATTGTTTGAACGCGCTACTCTCAGGAACTACTGGACCGATTTGAAGAATCCTTTCAGTGTAAGATAGTCCATTTATTGAGGAAGGCTATAGGCTATATATAACATCACGCTAACATGAGTAGGAGAGGAACAGCAATAAAAAAATATTGCGAAAACGGCAAAACTTAATGTTTTCCTTGCGTGCGCTGAGTAAACGGTGAAAGTTATTCAAAAATCTTGTATTACAAAATTGTTCCCCAGTAAAAGTTCTAAATAAAAGTACGCGACACCATATGTCTAGCTTTTAAGGTTATCAAAGGACTATAATAAAATTTTAATCTTTCCGCATACATGTATAAAACATAGTACATGTATGTATAAAAGTACAAATTGATTAAAACAATCTTACCTAATAAGAGCCCTCGACGCATACACTGTTGGGTGATATGTCAAGGATGGGTTTAAATACACTCTGTTTAAATTCACGCCCCTCGTGTCGGTCCTGTAGTGACCTCTGGCAACACCGTCGGGATTCAAAAAGGGTATCATTTTGAAAACGTATAGTTTTCGCAGCTGGATCGCGATGGGATCATTCCGTGTTAGTAACAGGTTTAGAAAGCCGTTGAATACGAAACTCGAGGGCGTTTCACCTGGATGTACTCGTGCTGATATGAAGATCACCTGGACAATTGAACAAAATTGTGTTGCGTATGAATGATACTGTAAGGTTAACAGGTTTTTACGAATTACGAATTATTGAAGATATTTTGTGTCGGCAATACTGAGGCGAGGGGAAGATGGCGGCCAGCTACAAGAAGTGTGTGTTCTATGTAAATTAAAAATAAAGTAGATTAGACTATTTAAAGAGGATTTAATTATAAATTAATGAATGAATTGGGAGTTTTAATACAATACAAATGACAAACATTGACATATTCAGGCCCATCTTATAATTAATGGGTGCATAAAATAAATCCAAATATAAAGTAAATCCAATAGTCCCCCCCCCCCCCATACCAAAGGTTTTGGCCGTATCCGCCGAGTTTCTTGTTGGTTTCTCTCGGTAGGACCGAACTTCCGAATCAGTGTTTCTTTAATAACATTTGACAAGTTCTGGAAACGGTCTACTTAAATAAAAAATGTCTGAATTTGAATAAAGAAAAATTCTTGCTATATATAATAACATAAAGGAAAAGGTTCCATAAATATTAACGAAATTTTTAATCATTTTATACCTTTTTATTGAGAAATTTAAAAGGCCTATCCTGATTTTCGGGAAACAGATTTTTCAACCTTTCTTCCTTTTCTGTGCTTATGCCGTGATGGGACGTTATAGTTAATAAATCCACTCGCCTGCCTAAAAGAACAGAGGCAATATTTAGGCTATTGTTAGTCAATCTTCTCTGAAAAGCTTTTAATGAAATTTTATTGTTAATATTAGTTAAAGTCATGGTTGTGTTCAGGGTGTCTTAACATGACACATTCAACAACTCAAAAAACCAATTTTTAGTCCTTGGCCTAGTATTGAAAATAGTATTAACGCTTTGATTGTTTTTAATACTATTTACATTAAAACATCGTTAATGCAAAAGTATTTTTGTCTGTTATCCTATTACAGGTAATCCGCTGGCCTCATATAGGGGAAATTTGATACAAGATAAACAACAGTATGTAATTGAGGGTATTTTAACACACACACACACGCACGCACGCACGCACACACACTTAACAGCTGACACCCACATACATGATTTCTATTATTGAATATATGACAATTTAAAAATAGATATTAGTAAGTAACAGCTCTTGGGAATTTTAGTAGTTGCAATACAAATTGAAATATATACTGTCTTAAATATATTTAAATAATTATTTTACTCACCTTCTAATGAATATATTAAACATTCTCTGCAGTAATAAATGTCATCTGGGGACTGTGGTGATGGAAGTGGCAGCATTTTCAAATCAATAGAGTTAAGTGCAATTTGTAGCTCAGCAAATGAGAAAGGGTATGTAAAAGCAAAGAATGTTGTTGCCTTGGGATTTTCAGCTGTCTTATATCTAAAGGTGAGTGTGAATGTGTTGTCATCAGTCTGAAATGAAAAACAAAACATAACAGAAACATATTTAGTTATAACACTGAAAAAATTGCATTATTTCTTTATTTGCAGTTTGGGTGGAGTAGTAGATTTTAAACTTTTGCAATTCATACTAATTACAATATAAACAATCGGGTCACATCGCTATAACCTGGTGTTATCTTTTGTATAAGGTCATCATTTTGGCATCCTGACTTTGTCAGTCACCACTGTGAATGCAACTCTGCTGAAATGTTGAAGCTTATACAAAAGGTAACTCGAGGTTATCGCTACGTGACCAGTTTGTTTATATAGTAATTGGGTGGAGTAGTCTAGAATAGTAGTTGACCACCCATCCTGTATCGATAGGCGTTCCCAAGATTATATAGATTAGATTATTTGTAGTTTTCTAGTCATCATCTTCCTGCCCTTATCCCACTCTAAGTGGGGTCAGCACAACATGTTATAAACATGCTGTCACATGATTTGGCTGTGTTTTTACGACCGGCCGCCTGCCTGACGTCAATTTACCTCAGTCGTATTTTACGACACCTCGGTAAGAAAGAGGGTGATCTATTCTACTAAACCGGATACCACACAGTGGGTCAACTTACCTTAGTCGCCTTTTACGACACCTCGGTAAGAAATGAGATTGGTCTATTCTACTCAGTCAGATACCACAAGGCGGGTTGACTTACTTTAGTCGCCTTTTACGACACCTCGGTAAGAAATGAGGGTGGTACTATTCTATTCAACCGGATACCACACTGCGTTATTTGTAGTTTTCTAGTAAACTCAATAATATATTGACAGTGTAAAAAATCTACTTGCTGTGTATATTTCCACTCACAACAAACCTGGACAAAAAAGCAAGAGTACAAAGTAAATATAAAGTAAAAAAAAATATCATATTCGCTGTAATATCCAGTGGGGTTGCATTAATACAAGTGTTTTGTTTTTAATCATAGGAGTATGCTCAACAGTTATCTCAATAGTGGTAAGTAACAATACTATCTAAGATGTAAGCTTGACCAACAGAATATCATCTCAGCACTTAGATAATTAAACTAGCTAAGAGATCTCTTAAATGGGATCTCTTAAAAGAGATCTCTTAATAAAGGGCTTATTATATTATATTATACCGAGATAATTACGAGCAGTTTTTGTACTTTACAGAAACAAGCAATTATAAAAATTAATATTCATATTTATTTTGCAATAAAAAATCATTTTATAAATCCTATGATTGTTTAATAAACTGCAATTATACTAGCTACAATTTAATAACTTACAGAATGAACTGGGCGATCCCTTATCCTCTCCCACTGTGGCTTTCCAGGTAATGTGCGTGTTACAGGTGCCATTCCTTGATTGTACATTTTGCCTTGTTTGTTTAAGTTTATCAAGTTCAACCGCACCTAATATACCATGTTTTTTAATTCTTAAACTTACAATAAGTAAATTATTTATTACAAAATAATATATTTAAAAACAGTTATGCAAAATAGCTGCTTGAGTTTTATAAAAAATTGCAAATATTTTACTCATTTATTAATTAAAAATATAAAAGTATGTAGAGAAATTATAATAAGAACTTAATATACAAGTTCAATAAACTGTGAAAAACATTGATACATTTTTTTTTTCGAAATTGTATACCTGTACATTAGGCTCGCTAGCCTGAACACCAAAATAGAACCAGGTTCTGTTTCCATTTTCAAACTCAGTACCAGCACAATCTGGTCGTGTCCATAGATTAAACTCATAGTCTGGAGTCTCTGCTGCATTTGTTTTTGGGTTAATTGTTGGAGCTACAAATATATCAACTGTAATATTGATTGCGATTTGAATTCACAAGATAATATGTAGTATAAATGACAATGTACTTGCTGATAAAAACAAAATGTCGCCTTACCAATAAACTCGGTAGGCACCCGCTCCACATGACCCAGATTTCCCGAGTCAAAATTATGTATAAAATAAAAGCCACCGCACTCTATTATGTTACTGCGTTCCATAACTAATATATTTGACTACATTCTAAGGAAAACCACAAAAAATACGCCAATCCAGTTAGCATTTGTGAACACATTTACTTTTATAATTTCACTGATAAAGTATCAGATTCCATGAACATGTTTAAAAATTTCAAAATGACACTCAAAAATATTAGCTTCACTGTTTTTCCAAACAAAATTATGTAATTTTGTTGACATCGATTGACGGATAACAGCTGATTTGTTTTATTGGTGATCTTTTTATATTACAAGGGTTGTTAAAACTAATTATTTTAAAGTAAACTAGGCTTCAAAAATTATCACAAAAATTTATATTTCATTAATGAAGATAATGATATGGAATGAATGCATTTACTTTTTATTTGTAATATCACTTTTTGCCATTATGAAATTTTATTCAAGATGGCTGACATGCCATTCTACACAAAGGAAGTTAAAACGCGAACTGTGAAACTGCCAGTAACAAAAATATTGAGATTTATTAAATTTCAGATAGGTACATTAAATTTCTAAATAATCATATTTTTAATTTCAAAAGAGCGATAATTTCCATTAAATTTCATTATATTTAAAGTAAATTGTTACACAGTATCACAAAAATTGACCTTTGCCACAGATTATCTTATCTATATAATACTCTGTGATCTTATCTAAGCTTAGAAAAAACTAAATATAATAAATACATACATATTTTACTTAATACTCTATATTGGTATTTAGAGCCATAGCCACTGCTTTGCTACGAATGGGTCTAGTACATTTACCTAATATACTTTTTTTTTGCCAAAATTCAAAAGATTGAAGGTATTTTTAACGGTATAAAAATTTAAAAATGTCATATTACAAATATATCTATTATACACAGAATATCTTTTTAAATCGTCAAATCGTTATCGTCAGGCCTATTGTTGAGTTTTTTGCGTGTTTAGATGCATAACTTATTTTCTTAAATTTTTTATGTGTTATCGTTAGGTCATATTAGGAGAACCATCCTAACTAGGTTAAGTGTAGGAAAATTATGAGTTTATGTTACGCCTAAATATTGTTATCAGACTTCATACTCATGTAAATATAGAGTCAAATATACACTGAAAATAGTTCACTAGCATAAACGTCGCTTTATGTGGTTAGGAAAAAGGTATTTATTATACCCTATATAGTGAATTATCTATGATATCAGGTATGAAGCGAATAGAAGTGAACACTTGATCGGCATAACGTCTCACAGGCGATATGATTCTTATAAGAATAATTTAAAAACTTTATGGTGTAAAAAAAAACAAAAAAATAGTTAATACACATCAAATGGATAGACAATTTTCATCTTAATTAAAAAACCTAGAACCAGTATAAATTATTTTTGTCAATGCTCTGGGCCCATCTTGCTCTATCTTATTTTGATTGGGAAGGTTTGTAATGAAATCAAAGACAATTTTATTTTTAAAATTTAATCAAATTAGAGAAATGATATAAATACACTTCGTACTCTAAACAATATGCATAAATAAATAGAACATAATATCTAGTACTAAATTTAGAAAGTTGAGATACATTCTTACAACTTATTGCGCTGAAGCACATTTTTACAATATAAATATTATATCACCAACAGTAATTAGATGTTATAAAATCTCATAACATTTGATCACTGCTCATTACTAATACTTTCTTGATACATTTTTTTCTTCTCTGCTTATGTTTTAATCAACTTGGCTGAAAGAAGAAAATTAAGTATGAAAAATTTAATATGATTTAAACGTATATATCTATGTGTGTGTGTGTGTGTGTGTGTTTGCGCGCGCGCGTGTTCGTGCGTGTGTGTGTGCGTGCGTGTGTGCGTGTACCGAACATGCGACATTCATTTTGATTCAAACTCTACAACTTCTTAGCAGCCTACATAAGAGAATTCAGTTATTTTGGTGAAGTAATTTAGCAACAGGAATTATTATATTATGTTTTCAACAAAAGGTACATGAATAAAAGTGCAAAATCTTCCGCACCTGTATTTAGTATATCGGTTATGCATTACATACGAAATGGAATGGGGTACGCTCATTCACACTTCTATATCATGTATTCAAAACGTGTTGAACACTGCTAAGGTCGGTAACATCCTGTATAAATTCTAAATTCACGCCAACTTAGGCGTTCACGTAATGTCAATTATTTAATATGTTTTTACCTGTTTGTGTAAAACGGGATTGATTTATCCTATGTGTTACTCCGTTATATAAGCTTCAACTGTACCAAAATTCATGTATATTGCTTCAGGGGATAAGTCATAAAAGTGTATCAGACAGGCATAAGGACCAACTTTAATAATTATAATACATCTATTAAGGCTTATTTTCATTGGTCGTAAGATCCCGAATTCGACGTGCGAGAGATTTTTGTTCACGCATGCCATAGGGACAGCATAAGGAAACCGCTTTCATTAGTCGATTGAGCCTGCATGCTGGATGTTTAATTTACTTCAGCGCGTATCTATGCTGTATTTTTTCAATTCATTTTATGTGGAGCAATTTTTTCTGTTTCTGACGTACTTAACACCATTCGCAAACTGAATCCCCGCACCCCGTTTGCTTTAGATTTACCAATGAATTTCATTGGTTGTAAGGCTGTGTGCGGGGAATACCCGTAAATTGTATATTGACTGCGATATTGATAGCGCATTTTCAGTAGTCGTTATTCCGTATTCGGGGACTCCCCGTATGCAGTATAACTACTGAGTTATGGACTACTGAAAATGAGCCCTTTTTATGGATATGGAGTGGGATAAGGACAGGAGGATGATGATGTAGTATGGATGTATGGATATACTTACATGATGCGCATAGTGTTAGTGAATCCGGAGCCCTGCCGCCATCCAGTGACGACAACCACGCGGTCACCGGTTTTGATGAAGCCGCGCGCGCGCCCGAACTTCAGCCCGTACTGCACGCGGTTGTCAACGTCCTTCAGCCAATCGCTCGCCACAGACTCTATATAATAGATCAAGATGTTTTTTTTTAATTTATGTTATTTACTCTATATACTTAGTGGTAACTTTATTTAATAATTTAAATTGGTAGTGTTTTCGCTTTCATTCTTCACCTCTGGCACTACTTCTTTTATGAGCATTGCATTATTCACACAATTCAACCATCTCTCTTTCTTTGTCATTTAACCCTACTAATATTATAAATGCGAAAGTTTGTGAGTATGAATAATTGTTTGTTACTCTTTCATGGCGAATCTGCCGAACCAATATCGATAAAACTTGGCACAATTATATATATATATATATATATATATATATATATATATATATATATATATATATATATATATATATGCTATACAAATCCTGTTAATTCTACAGGAATATGATGACATTGAAAAGCGCCATCTATTATTAACATCATCATATATTACAACAATCATATATTATTACACGACAACAGCCCACGCAAACGAAGTTGCGGGTAAAAACTTGTTTTTATATAATACTAGGTGTTGCGTCTTCGCCCGCGTAGAGATAAGTGTACTTAATTGAAATTTTGGACATAAAAGTACTAAACCTACCCTTAACGTAACCTTCCGGAAGAATTGCAATATCTTTTAGTAAAAACCGTAATAAAAATTCGTTCGTTACATTTGAAGAAAATCGATCACATACAGACAGCTATAAGGGATTTTCCTTCACACCACACAGTAGCGGCCTGTTACTATCCCACTGCTGAGAATAGGCCTCTTCTTTCCGATTTTGGAGAGAAAGTTTGGAGCTAAGACCTACCACGCTGCTCCAATGCGGATTGGTAGGTTACACATATCTCCAGAATTCTCTAGAGATATGCAGGTTTCCTCACGATGTTTTCATTCACCGAAAAGCGTGTGATAAATTGCAATTATCAATTATAAGTTATAACAGAAAAACTCATTGGTTGTCTGCCCGGGTTTGAACCCGTGACCTCCTCGAAAGAGTCGTACGATGTTACCGCTGATCTACCACAGCTTGTGTAGTAATAAGTGTAATAATAGATAAATATATAATAATACATTAGAATAGTGCGTACAAACATCGTAAACTAACCCTCATAGACTATGGGCAGTACGCCGCGGTACAAGTGCGCCTGGCGGGCGGTCTGCGGCTGGCGGGTGACCGCTATGATGGGGCACCGCGGGCGGTACTTGCTGAGCAGGTGCGCGGACCGCCCGCTAGTGGTGATCACCACTATGGCAGATGCCATGCACTTGGTGGACGCCTCCACCGACGCGATGGCGACTGAGTGGCCGGAATCGATCGGCAACTTCTCCTGTAACGTGATTGTGATTATAATTTCAGTATATATTCAAGAATCCGGCAGAAGTGCATTAAACATTTGTTGTTAATTTTTTTTTTTATTATATAAGTGTCCCGTATATTTATCCATTATCTATGTTGCCAGTGTCAGGTTTGGATTGGTAACTTCTCCTGTAATGTGATTGTTATTATTTCGGAACGGAGTCGGGAATATGGCTCGAAGTTCCAAAAATATTTTACTTAATTTGGTCATTGAAAAAAATTTAAATTTAATTCAAGCATAAAATTATAATTATTTGATTTGAATGTATGGTTGAAAAGGGCTTTCCAGAATATCTGAAATAATCCTGATACGACCTTCCTGTTCCTATAATAAGCTGACTGTTCAAACTAAGACATTTAGCTATATTTTTATAGGAATGTCAAGTAAAGCAATGAAAATGTAGGTACTATAAAGGTAAGAGGGACATTGATAATATATTAATATAGTATCCCAATATTTCCCAATGGCCTTTTAAATGTTAATATTAAAGTTGGCCATAGGGGACAGTGTTGCCAACCCTACAGTTTTGACTGTAGGTCTACAGTTTTTTGGGAAATTCCCACAGTTTAGGCCTCAAAATCTACAGTTATTATTATTTGAGATGCTTCGTCATCAATTTTATATTCTACGTATTACGTGCACTAAGTCAGACGCACAGTACCGTAATGGTAGAATGTTTGTTTTCGAGCATTAAATCTTGTTATAAAATATTGGCCCTCAGTGGGAATCAAACCCACGAGCTGAAGGGCTCCCGCAGAGCTGAAGACAGGGTCACTATCAACGAACTAGTCACTATATATATATAAGAAAGGCATAAGAATTTAAGAAAGGTTAAGGTTGGGCAACTCAAACTCAAAAAGGTTGGAAAACACTGCACTTACCTGTGAGGTGAGGTCGAAAAAGAGTTGTCTGTGCCAAATAGCTGCTTCGGCCTCTTTACAAATATTGGCCATAGTGAGGACGCACTCCAGAGGGTAATCGCCCTTAGCTGTCTCTCCAGACAACATAACACAGTCTGCTCCATCCAAAATAGCATTGGCTACGTCCGAGGTCTCAGCGCGAGTGGGGCGGGGCTTCTTCACCATGGACTCCAACATTTGTGTCGCGCAAATCACGGGTTTGCCTACCTGTGAAATAAAGTTGGCGTTGGTTACAATACATATGGCCAATTAATAATTAGTACCTGGGTGAGAGCCTTGCTTGGTAATTTTTATACAAAAAAAAAAAGACTGAATTATGTTGCTGGGACTGACTTGACAGTTTGTGGCAAAGATAGTGTTTTATATATTCGATAGATTAAAAGTAATTTTTTTTTTTTTTTAATGCCCAAAAATAGGGATAAAATAATTTTTTTGACATGAAACCGCCTACATGCTGAATTTCAGGAAAATCGATGGACCCGTTTCCGAGATTCAGAAAATACATCCAAGATTAACTAGTTAATCAGTTAGGATGTACCTTTTAGCACGATAGCTACCTTGTTACAGCGGGCAATCATGGTTTTTTGCGCCAGGAACACCTTCTCTGGTGGGATCTCAATACCCAAGTCACCGCGAGCTACCATTATGCCATCAGATGCCTGCAAAAATAATAATGAATTTCATTAATGCTATTCGATTCATTCGCCATACATACAATAGATAAATAATATGGTGTCATATAATTAAATTCATTTAATAAAATTAGCATATGAAATTAGTTTTAATTTGGTAGGTTACACATATCTTTAGAATTTTCTACGCTTTTTTGTCTACATAGCGCAACGGACGAAATTACTTTGATTGTCCTAGTGAAAGTGTGCAAAGTTAGTATAATACAAGGGTAGGTTATTTATGACAAATTCAAAATCATTTACTTTTGCATAATACACTTAAGAAATGGTTTTATAATTATGCTATAAATACTCATATACCTGCGGTTACTAATCCTGCATGTATAAGGTATTAAAACGAATTGTGTTTTCTAGACTTAAAATTAAAAGTTTCCTAACAAACACGAATTATAGCAAAATAATACTATCATTTCTTTGCAGTTTCGCTCATTATAGAAAAGACGAAAACATCAAGATTAAGATAGTATATAGACATATAATTAGGAAGGATGAAAATCATGTGACCAAACAAGTACTAAATATGAAATGAATATGTGACTAGAGGGAGACCTAAAAGAGATTGTTGGATAGTATGAAATATGACATGAATATAAAAGGAGTAGCGCCAGAGTTGACGAATGGTAGAGAAAGGAAGAAATAACATGTTTTGCTGACCCAATTCGGATTGGCATAAGGGCAGGAGAATAAATGAGGGTTAATCGGACGACCATTTTAAAAGATCCTCGAGGCGGTCGATGCATCTGGTTCTCCCAATGCACCGTCTAGCGGAGGGAGAGGCCACTTTTAGAGAGGCTTCGACCCAGAGGTGGCACACTCTGGGATTCAGAGCTACTGCTGGCGGGGATGGGGACAATGTGTACAACGCTACCCTGTCCCTGCCACCAGCAGCGTGGTGGAGCACTTATTGTATTAGTCGGTGCGAGTCCGACATACCCCCCCGCTCTTCCCCGTCAGGCAGTGACGAACCATAATAGATTTTACTGAATTAAAAAAAAACGCTGTCCCCGCCACCAGCAGCGTGGTTGAGCAATCAGGTTGTTTTAGTCGGTGCGACTCCGACATACCCATAAGGGGTTTATTCCTGATAAAAAAGATAAGAATATACCAGAATGAATACTTTAAACTTATAAAACTAAACTCTATACATCTCAAGTTATATTCAGGGTTGAACAACAATATGTACATTGGACATGACCTAATTGTTTCGCAAATCGCCTGCATCCTTATTTATAAGTAACAAGACTAAATGGTCCATAAATTTACGAGTAGTAACTAGTTGCAACTAGATTAAAATCAAGACGAACTCCTACAAATCTGTATATACCAGTGCTAATAGAATAAATAGTTGAAATTTACATAAGAGAGGATTTTAGTACGGTTTTTACTAAAAGATTCTTGAATTCTTTCAGCAATCCTTGAGGAAAGTTCAGGATAATAGTACTTCTCCAGACTTTCTCAACCGATTTTTATGGGACTTTCAATGGAAGATAGAGGAGAATTAGTAGTATATGTCGCACCTTATGGTGCTACTACTATACTACTATTATCTTAGAATTACCGCGAATTGATAAACTTTCTAGACACAATGATTACAACGTGGACGGAGCCGCGGGCAAAGCTAGTAAATAATCTATATATATAAAAATAAATGTTTGTCAGAATGTCTTTTATATACTCCGAAACGCCTGGATCGATTATAGTAAAGTTTTTAGATTTACCAAGCTGATGTTCCTGTAAAATTTGCTTGATTTTGACACATCTTGAATAAAAATAAGTTCCATAGGTTTATTATAGATGGCGTTTTGAATGTTATCCTATTTAATTCCTCCTGAATTTAATTCCTGTTAAATTAACGGATTTATATAGCCTATAAGTTACCCCGCCGTATAAGGAATAATTGTGTCAAATTTCATTGATATTGGTTCAACGGACTGGCCGTGAAAACTTAACAGACAGACAGACAGAATTTCGCATTTATAATATTAGTAAGGATATAAAAAACTCACCGCAATGATCTCGTCTAGGTTGACCATGCCCTGGTGGTTCTCTATTTTGGAAATGATCTTGATGTTCTTGCCCTTCTCGCCGAGGATGCCGCGAATCTCGGACAATGCGGCGCCATTACGGATAAACGATGCAAAGATCATATCCACCTAGAAATTAATATAATACTTTATTATTAACATTCTTCTGTATTCCACCCTTCTTCCGTCTACTGAAAAACGTTTAAGTTAAATTTTTATATCTTTCATTATATGATCATCATTATTCATGATGATTATATTATACAAAAATTATGATACAAATTACTGAAGTGGATTTAAAAACTTCCCAAGTAAAAGCAGAAACACAGATCGTCTTTCTTTGTGTGCTATATTTTTACATTTATAGTACATTTTAATGCTAAATTAAATTTTTAGTTGATAATTTTTAATAATGTAACTTAATGTCCACCCTATTTGTCGTTATTGATTTTAATTGATAAATTTGAATACTGTAATTTAACGTCCACCCTATTTGTCGTTATTGATTTTTTAATAGGTAATTTTTAATACTGTTACTTTATATCCACCCTATTTACCGTTATTGATTCTTTAATTGTCAATTTTTGATAAATCAGTCGTAACTCTGTTATTATACGACACTTTTTGTACCCGCGACTCTTCGTACTTTCGTCTTTATTCTTCATTTATGTAGGTACTTCTTTTTACACTTCCTGTGCTTTTTACATTTTTTATAGTACAAGGATTTTTTGTCCCCTAAATTTTAGTCTGATATAAGCTGAATATATTAACTGAAAGCGTAACGGATAGAAGCCAGACTTTCGCATTTCTAATATTAATAAAAATATCACAACATTATTAATAATTATGATACACAAAGGTTAAAAATCATTGAATGACATGTTAAGGTTAAAATATAATCAGCGGTTATAAATAATAACCGATAAATTATGACAGAGGTTATCCGTCCCTTCATTTGATCCGTATACAGCGGTATCTAGCGCTGTTACTAAGAGAGTAGAGATCAGTTGATGTATGTTTTCTTATGTAAAACAGTTTTGTGTGAAATGCAGAGGGAGACGTTAGTATAGTTCTGCCAATTTTTAATGAGCACATCTGCATATCGTAAGGTGATTGGTGATCAATGAAATATGGATTGGCCCGTTGGAGCAGTGGGTAGTGACCCTGCCTTCAGCTCCGCGGGTCGCGGGTTCGATTCCCGCCGAGGGCCAAAATTTTCTATAAATGAATTTGTTGGTTTTTGACTCTGTGTATATTTGTATTTAAGTATGTATCTAAAAATATATAAGTAGATATTCACCAGTTGTCTGTCTACCATAACACAAGTATTAAGTTACTTACTTTGGGGACGGACGACCGTGTGTGTAAGTGTCCCATATATTTATATTTATTTATTTATTATTAGCATTTCTATATAATTTCGTTTTTTAACGTACCTATTTCCGATAATTAATGCAAAATTAAAAAACATGCTTGCGAAAATTATTTAACATTATAAAGCATGATACGAAAAACGTAGGTATAAAATATCACCTAAATATATAATTTGTACTAATATATAAAGCTGAAGAGTTTGTTAATTTTTTTTTTATTGTTTGAACGCGCTAATCTCAGCAACTACTGGGACGATTTGAAAAATATTTGAATGTCCCATTAAATAGATAGTTCCATTTATCAAGGAAGGCTATAAACTATATAACATCACGCTAAGATAAATAGGAGGAGCAGCAATAAAAAATATTGCGAAAACGGCAAAATTTAAAGCTTTCCTTGCGTGCGCGCTAAGTATAAATAAGGTGAAAGAAATTAAAAAATCTCTTATAATTAACTCACGATAACTACTTATATGTTCAAAATTTCAATTCAAGAAAAACTTTGTGACACTTTTCTCCTATACGGGCGAAGCTGCTGACACAACTAGTTTCTTATATAAAAAAGTCGGATAATGCTGTCCGTTGAGAAATAACGAAGGAGATAAGTATATCATCAGTTATCATACATTGTTTAGACGCGTATTTGACATAAACAAACATTACTAAGCGCTGATACAGTTCGCGTGTCGCCATCATGCGCTGTTATCAGTAATCAATGTTTTGCTTTAGTTTTGTACTGTACCAATGTCAATTACTATTTATGTAATAGATATGATGCTGTAACAATTCGTGTTGAATATTCCCGCTATGTGTATACAATTTTCTTGGCAATTGAGGTTGGATGCATGACGTAGTTCTTTTTGGAAATCGGTCCACTCAACTTTTGATTCATAAAGTAATAATTACATTTGAAAACATTCGAAACTCTACTTACGCCTTGTTCAACACCAAAAATCAAATCTGACTTGTCTTTTTCTGACACAGCCGGGAGGTCCACTGGCAATCCTGGTAAGTTCACACCCTTTCTAGACCCCAGCATACCTACAGAGGGAATAAAAATGTAGGTCAATTTTATAAAAAAACATACGTGTCATTCATATCAAAAGTTAAATGATAAATATGCATTGATAATGAAATAAACTAAAAAAATGTGATTTGTTTCATGGAATTAAGAGACCATGTACAAAGAACACTTTCGCTTTAGTAGAGAAGAAAGAGGCCACCCCCTTACCCCCAGTGCGATGATAAAAGACAACTATGGGGTACTCAGGAACAAATTCTCCGACAAGGAATAGATCTATAAAAATTGAGGTGCTGAGAATAAATCATCACATATCTTTCAAGTGTTAAATATTAAGCCCACTAAGCGCAATGTAAATTGGGTGCAAAAAATCGATTATTGCATAATCGAATTTATTCGTTCAAAATAAATCGATTTTTAAAAAATAGATTAACTCGTATCGAAAAAATCGATTATTCATTTTTTTTAGTAGTTTTTTTTTGGAAATTATTAGTATATAATTAATTAAAATAAAAGACTATTTAAAGGCGACTTCAATTTTAAAAAATACGATAATAATAACATAGATGCGCCTGTTTACAAAATTTGATTCAAATGTGTTGGCTTTATTAGTTTATGCCATCATCACAAATATTATCTTTAACAAGTCATGTTAAAAAGGCTTTTAACAAAATTTCATGTCCTTACTGTTAACCGTTGAGAGAGTCTCGGGGATTTGCCACAGACAAGGGAACTCCTAAGGGAATCCTAGCATGCGTGACTATTCGAGACGCACGCCTAGCGATGTCTGTACGCGGCCTTAGACTAAAAGATGTTACCTCCATTCTCAATAGTGCAGACGAGGGTGTCGGTGGTAGAGGACTGGCAGATAACAGAGATGAGGCCGTCGTCGATGAAGATGCGGTTGCCGGATTTGACCACGTTCGTGATGTTCTTGTAGTCGACGAACACTACGCCCGCATTTCCGCGCTCCGCGTACGCGGTGTCCGTCGTTAGCTTGATGGTCTCGCCCTTCTTAAGCTCAACTTCTGCTGACCCACCCTGATAAGGATTGGACCACCTTTAATGGAAGCTGTGATAGCCAAATGGTGAGACCTTGCGACTCTTTCGAGGCAATTATAGGTTCAGTTCCAGAGGCAATAGGGAGAGAATCCAGTGAGCCGATTAATTTATTGTTAGAACTTATGTTGCCTACCGAACTCTACTTGTACTAAAGGTAAAATATATTGTCTAAAAATAGACAAGATTCTAGGCAACACTCTAGATGTTATATTTTTACCATTATTAAAAGAAAAGATCGACATCTAGTCGCAATCACGTGAACCGTAGTCATTGAAAAGAGTGCACAATTCGAAATTGTCCGTTCTTTTCAATTAATTTATACACTTTGGACTATATATGTTTAGTATGATATTATATCGATGCTAAAGGTTTTCTAAATTTTTTTGTTATCTAATTAGGTCAGTAGCTAAGGCTTAAGTAAATAGGTTCTATTAAATACTAGCACAAGGATTTTCTGGAGGATTTTTCTAACTATATTATCAGTGTTTCAAAAAATCCATGATAAGACTGCAATAGGACAGAAATTTCTATAAAATACTTACACCTTCTAAAAGGCCAGTTCGAATCTCGGGTCCCTTAGTGTCCAACGCGATCGCCAGCGAGAAAGGTATGCCAAGTTTCTTGCTGTAGTTCTTTTCTGCCACGCGACAGTTGGCAATGGTTTCCGCGTGATATTCATGGGAGCCATGGGAGAAGTTCATGCGGGCTACGTTCATGCCGGTCTCCATCATTTTCTCTAGCATCGCTACATCGCGGGACGCGGGTCCTATAAATAAACTTATGAAATTACTGTCAACATCACCGTACCTGTGCAAACAAGAATCAATCAAAAGAAAACCCTCATTCATACGAAGGTTTCACATTTTAGTTGAAGTATGAACAATACCAGACGTTTCACAAGCAAAATATTAAGATAGATATCAAAATACCAAGATAATGATGATTGGAATTCGGTGTTTGTGAGAAAACGTGTTTAATTCGGTTGGTTTCAATATCACTAAATAACAATTAATAAATACATGGGATAATATATAGAATCAGCAGTTACTTTGCGAAGATCCATAATACAAAAGGAATACTTTAAATTATTTTGCTATAATCCGCTTAATTAATTAAGTAAAATAATTCATTATTACTTTTGAAATAAATGATACAATTACACACACGGTCGATTTCCCCAATGTAACTTAATACTTGTGTTATGGATGACAGACAATTGATAAATTTGAGTGATAGTAGCATATCTTAACTGCAGTAACCATCGAATTGTAATAAATTTTTTTAAAGATTAGCCGCCGAGTTTCTTGCTGGTTCTTCTCGGTAGGAGCAAACTTCCGAATCAGTGGTAGCTTCTTTGAAACATTTGACGATTCAAAAATACTGTAAACAGTCCACTTGAATAAAGAATAATTTGAATTTGAAATGTATACGACTACATATTTAATTTTAAATAAATACTTAAATTCGTCATATCGCCCTATCCGAAGAATAAAGTCACATTTCCTACACTTATACATGGCATATGAGACTTTGTTCTTCGGATAAGCGATATATACACCCAGACTCACACCTGAAAAGGTCCCCAAGGCGGTCGATGTATCTGGTTAGGATTAGCGGAGGGACTACTTTTAGAGAGGACCCAACATAGAGTTGGCGCACTCTGGGGTTCAGGTTTGCTGCTGGCGGAAATCGGGGAAATGTATACAACGGTACCCTATCCCCGCCACCAGTAGCGTGGTGGATCACTCAGGTTGTTGTAGTTGATGCAATTCCGACATAAAGGGACCTGTACCTACCGTACCCTGATTAAAAAAAAGGTCAGTATCACCCATAAGGTTCTAAGGTTCACCACTCTTTGAAATAGTTGCTAAAGCCAAGATCCACACTGAAGCATTGGGGTTATTATGTTACATAATTAAAAAAATATATGATGATAATGATAATGTTTTCTTACCAATGGTACAGATTATCCCAGAGAGGCGAACATAGGAGGCCTTAGATTCGATGTCGAGGGAGCATATATGTTGCAGGTGAGATCCCGCGTCAGCGGCCGCCAACTGCATGCTGGGCTTATCAGCTGAACCCATCTAAAGTTCAAAGCGTTGTATTTACATATTCCAAAATTAAAAAAAATATATATTTAAAAGATAAATTTACCAATAAACATTGAAGATGCAATTAATGTCGACTGTAATTTGAAAATTTTCGCAAAATATTTTTAATACTCAAAACACTGTATTACAAAAACTAGACAATTGGATATATGCATGAATTTTTACAACCAGCCGAGAAATCGACTAAGTACAATAAATTACGAGTTATGTAGAACAAATGGCAGCATATGGTGTTCCAGTTTAATCGAGCTACAAACACGCCTAAAAAACTTGTAATAAACACCGAAACAACGGAACTGTATTAGCTGTGATAGCTCAGCGGTGTAACCGTGCGATGTTTCGAGGGGATCACGGGTTCAAACCCTGGGAAGGCACCACTGAGTTTTTCTCATAAAATTTATGTGTTTGATTGATAATTGCAATGTATCACACGTTTTTCGGTGAAGGAAAACATCGTGAGGAAACCTGCATATTTCTAATTAATTTTAGGAATATGTGTAATGCGTAAATAACCTACCAATCCGTATTGGAGCAGCGTGGTAGATGTTAGCTCCAATGCTTCACCAAAAAACAGAGAGAGGATGTCTATGTCCAGCAGTGGGATAGTAACAGGCTGTTACTTTACAACAGAACAGCCTGTTTTTATAAACAGAAGTCATATTAATTAAATTTCGTCATTGATAGCAATGACGAAATGTAATTAGTGATAAGAATTATATTTTGATAAAAGTTATCGCTGAGATTCTTGCTGGTTCTTTTCAGGGAGAGCAATATTCCGAATTATTGTGAGGGTGTGAAATGTCGAGTATAACACAATAGAGCTAAATTAGGTAACATTAGTCTAGACGAAATCGTTTTAGCCCTTGGACAGCTTAAGAATGGAAAAGCCGCGGGTGAGGATGGTATTACAACAGAGCTGTTAAAAGCTGGTGGAAACCCATTGGTAACAGAACTACAAGAGTTGTTTAATACCGTTCTCTTTGCCGGGAGAACTCCAAAGGCATGGCACAGAAGTATAGTCATACTGTTCCACAAAAAAGGAGATAAAACACTCCTAAAGAACTATAGACCAATATCTCTTCTGAGCCATGTCTATAAGCTGTTTTCAAGGGTTATCACGAACCGCCTCGCGCGAAGACTCGACGAGTTCCAGCCCCCCGAACAGGCCGGGTTTCGAAGCGGGTACAGCACGATAGATCATATCCACACCGTGCGGCAAATTGTACAAAAAACTAAAGAGTACAATCGACCACTATGCCTAGCGTTTGTGGATTATGAAAAAGCGTTTGACTCGGTCGAAACCTGGGCTGTTCTGGAGTCCTTACAGAGATGCCAAGTCGATTGGCGATATATTGAGGTGCTGAGATGTCTGTACGAAAACGCAACAATGGCAGTCCGAGTCCAAAACCAGCAGACAAGGCATATCCATCTGCAGCGAGGCGTAAGACAAGGGGACGTCATTTCCCCAAAATTGTTTTCTAACGCACTAGAGGATATGTTTAAGACGCTGAATTGGACTGGACTTGGCATAAACATTAATGGCGAGTACATCTCTCATCTCAGATTCGCGGATGATATCGTCTTAATGGCTGAATCCATTGAGGATTTGCAATGGATGCTGCATGGACTGGCTGATTCTTCTCAACGGATCGGTCTACGGATGAACTTGGGTAAAACCAAAATCATGTTCAACGAGCACGTTGCTCCAGGACCGATTTCCGTAGATGGAGTCACTCTCGAAATCGTTGATAGGTACATTTACCTAGGGCAGACGCTCGAACTAGGTAAAAACAATTTCGAGAGTGAGATTATGAGAAGAATACAGCTAGGCTGGGCAGCATTCGGCAAGCTACGTCGAGTCTTCTCGTCACCCATCCCACAGAGTCTAAAGACTAAATTATTCAACCAGTGTGTCCTACCTGTCATGACTTACGGTGCCGAAACGTGGACACTAACAGTTAAGGCGGTCCACAAGCTGAAAGTCGCTCAGCGGGCTATGGAAAGAGCTATGCTCGGGGTTTCTCTGAGGGATCGTATTCGCAACGAAGTAATCCGTCAGAGAACTAAGGTCACCGACATAGCTCAGCGCATAAGCAAGCTGAAGTGGCAATGGGCCGGCCATATCTGCCGCAGAACCGATGACCGTTGGGGTAAACGTGTTCTGGAGTGGAGACCGCGAATCGGTAAACGTAGTGTAGGACATCCTGAGACTCGATGGAGTGACGATATACGTAGGACGGCGGGCAGTGGATGGAGGCAGAAAGCCCAGGATCGGGCCAAGTGGCGTATAATTGGGGAGGCCTATGTCCAGCAGTGGACGAGAGTGGGCTGATAATGAGGTAACATTAAATATATGTTATATTCATTCTTATTGAATCTGGATTTTTTATTTCTGAACAATTCAGGAGCCTTAATCACTTAAGTAGAAGTCAATATTGCAAAACTCGTATTAACACTTCAGCAATGTTCTAATAAAGTCAGCAAGCTTGCAATTAAGACTTGTAATTTGTATACTCTGCAGTTCAATTAAAATACAATTTTTTGCAGTTCAGTTCAATCCATAATAATATTATAAATGTTAAAGATGGCTTAATTCCACTTTCCCCTAAATCCGCTGGAGCAATATAAGTGAACATAAATATTAATTAATAATTGAAGCTTACATACTGGGTTAAAATATAAAATATTTGTTTTTTTTGTAACAGATATGAAGTCTGGTACAGCTTGTCAAAAATGAATTGATAAACTTTAGTTGTAATGACTTCTTTATTCTTTAACACTTTAGTGTAATAACTCACTTTGCTGATTTATCAGTGAAATGATTTATTTGTACTTTAAAGCAATGATATCCTTACTAACTGATATTAAATAAATAAGTCAATATATCTCTTATATGTTATACTCTTTATAACTCTATTTGTGTAGTTCTCTAATAAATTACCTATAAGAATGTTCAGTGATAGAGTTCTCTATTCAAAGTAGAAAATATAAAAAAGTATGGTTAACAACCTTGTACTGAAAGAATATAATAATGTAATTAAAAACAAAACAAAAAATTATATATATTTAAATACTAATAGATGTACAGAATAATAAATACAGTAATGAAATAATCGTACCATACTAATTTGTGTACTTAAGTTTATCTTTCAGTTTGTATGAATAAATACTACAGCATATGTATATACTTATGAAAAATAAAGTAAGCAGTTTTATCTGCCTTATGTCAATGATTATACTAGTATTTTCAACCATATCACTTCTCGTTAAGGTTGAAGATAAATCTGTGTTTACAATTCCAGCTGCAAAATATAGTGCTAAATCAGTTGAATGCCAATATCATGTGCCTAGAAGTGTAACATCATAGGAAATATGTATGGTGCATAACTATAACAATTAGGTAATTTTAAGTTTTAAATATCATTAAGTGTTTGAGTTTTTAGCCGGAAAAATCTTGGTTTCGTCTTTTTATCTTTAATCTTAACAGTAAGTACCTAGTAGTATAAAGTAAATATTGATTGATTTTATCAATAATAAAATAAGTATTGCCGCAGTTGGAATGTGTATACGTATCGGAATTTTGAATACACAGTTTATTAAAAATTGATTTAAAAAAATTTCAGCATATTTGAAAACGTTAGAAAAATGTTAATTCGATTTTTAAATTTTCAATCTCGCATCAATTTATATATTTTATTTACTTTTTTTCTTTATGTATATTATAATTCTATTACATTAGGGCTAAGGCCGGGTGCGTACATAATCGTTTTGTTAAAAATTAAATTACATTTTGAATAGCACGTATCGGAGCGTTGTACGAAAATAGAAAATTATTACCTCGGTTTTGCCATCGTACACTGTCGACCAAACCATATTAACACAATTTGTATGAAACAATTTTTTAGAAAAACTATCACTTTGTAAAGCCCGCAATGTTAGTGATCTTGAATTGCCCTTTAGCGTGGAAAACTTCTCTCGGCTGCAACGAAACGCGGACTTGCGTATTGGATACCGAATCACAAACGTCGGCGCGCGCATCGACGTCGCGCGGGGTGAGTGCAAAACCCCCCAAGTATTCCTATTGTGCAGAATTTCTTTTAAAATTAGTATTATCTTTTGTGTAAAAAGTCTTTTAGTCGCTCCCCTTCTCAACTTTTCTTCTGTGATAATTCCAATTCAGAAAAGGTTACATGTTATTATTCACAATCACTTCTATTTTGAACAGCTGAAAGGGTGCCAACACAGCTGCCAATAGCTGAATTTTAACGTTGTCTTAAACATTATTTTATTGATCGCTTTTATTATTTACAGGTCATATGTATTAAATTTTCCGTTAAAGTCAACGATATAGATTTTATACTAATTTGATTTTTTTTTTATTTTGAAATTTTCATTTCCGTTCCCGTTTTTACAGGAAGTAGCCTGTATTATCAACCTTTGGTTTAAATGCTTTACTTAAAAACTATACTTTGGTTTAAATGCTTTTGGTGCTTCAAATAGTTTATGTATTTGTTATATTATGTTTGTTATTTTTAATATTTACATAAAAATTACGAATGGTATTGCTTTAATAAGATTATAACGCTTGTAGTTTCTTAACCCAAAAACATCTGTTAAAAGATTGCAAATTGTTTATGGCTATAATAAAAGGGTGAATTCACCCTTGCACAATGTTAGTTAATTAACTAACATTGTGCTTCAAAAATATAAGAACAAGTAAGAAAGAAGGAGATAATGCTAGCATTTTACGAATGCATAAAGATCGATTTTGTAACAATGAACCAAATATTATGATTTTAATAATATGGTGTTTTCTATAGTAATAAAATAAAAACAAAGACAAAACACATTCAAAGAAGTGTTTTATTTTTCTATAATATATAAAAAACAAGTAGTTATAAAACAATTCTAAATATATTTAATAAATTGCATATTGTACAAGTATGTCTAATGAACACAGTGTAAACGTTTGCACGTTTACCGTTCAATTCTCCTAAAAGTATAAAAAAAAAAACATTTACTATCATGAATCAAATAAGTAGGAATCAAGGTGTAAATTATAAATGTATGTACACAAGTGTTATTAATTTACTATATTTGTTTCTTATTGTTCCGAAGTCAAAAGAATACTATAATATTCATTTGTTATATATCTTAAATATATTTATATATTTTATGTACGTACATACTATAAAAGTATTTCTATTTGCTGTTAAAGTTATAAATTATGGAGCATTGATGACACCTTATATAGGCTAGTTTAAATATTTCCGTTTCACTTGTGAACACAATTACATATTAAATTGTTAAGTTAAACTAAAAGGACAAATTAAAAAGTTTTACCAACGGTAGAATTTTCTAGTAAAAGAATTTAACACAGACGCAAGATATTTGAAATTAGTCAAATTAAACATTTATCATAAAAAGTGTTCTGTTAAGGAAGCTAGTTTTGTATGTATTTGTGTAATAACGAAGCATCGGCAGATTTAACAATAATATTTCAAGCTAATATAACCTAAGTTTGTTAATGTAAATAAGTTATGAAAATAATTTTAGACCATAGAATAAGCTAAAAATATATATCTATGATTGGAGTTTATACTTACAAATGCCATGATTACTGCCGATAAAGCTACAAGAAATAGTTAAATTTACTTTAAAAGTTTATTCAGGATTAATAAAAGTGAACAAAAAGTTTGACAGCAAGTCAGTATAAGTAGGTAAGAAGAATTTTAGAGGTCATTGCAATGTTATAGGAACATGTAGTCATTTTTACGCTAGCCACATTAATGATTCGTTACAGATAATTATCATTTGATAAATTGTATTTTACTAAGCTCCTAAAGAAATTTTGTTCTGAAATGATTTTTTTAAATAGCAATAGGTTATTCATTGTAAAAAAATTATAACGTCAAACTTTTACGCAATAAACTTATTTGTCTTTAACATACGTTGTGATGTATTATAAATATTATACGAAAATAACTTTTCATATCTGATTTGGAAGAGAACTTAAATTTTTTTTATACGCTTTTAGTAGCACATTCATTTGTTTTATTTTAAATAATCCACAAAGTTTGCGTACAAATTAAATAAAGGCTATAGATATAATTAAAAAATACTATATCAATATGTACTACTCACTCTTAAAATTGTATTCCTTGATTCAACGGCCTTCATAATTAAACTAGTTAACGTAATAAGTGACACGTCTTATATTACACACAGCAAACTAGCTTTTAAATGATTTGTCTTATTCAAACGTTGATAATAAATTCATCGGACTTCTTTATCTCCTACAGTTGTCAATAAAGTTTACCCTCAGCCGATCGGTTAATATAACCTACCTAGATTACTTATCTTTATTATTATTGAAGTAAAAGCATGATACTGATAGTTCCCACAAGTTAATAACGTGAAACATATAAAATATAGTATTATATTATTTAGATCTATTTTTTACATAAAAATATAGTTATTTTAATTAAGAGACTCGATAGAAAATTAATTAATACGAATTTCATACAAATTTTACTATTATAAATTATGTAATTAAGTATAAAAAAAGTAAAGAATATTGTATTTATTATATCCTGGAAATGGTAATTAGGGTCTAAATGGTTTAGAAGCCCTGAAAAAAAGTTAGACAGTTTATAGTTTCAAGCTCGGTAGGGTAATGTTATTTAATATTTAATCCTTTAGTTTATTCAGTTTTCACACTAATTAATTATAATTGACAAAAATAAATTGTGGATAAATATAACTTTGATACTGAACTAATAATTTTCCTTGAAATTAATTTTACAAATATGACGTTAGGTACAATTATATTTACGGTAACAAACTATTCTATTTACGTAGGTACAGGGCCAGCGAATATTATACGGAATGAACAGAAATAACAAATGTTTATCCTATATTGGTTTTAAATTTGTTGCGTATACTATATTATATCATGTTTATCAATAATAATAATGCCATTGTTATTTCATAATTACAAAAAGAATAATGCAATTTGATTTAAAAATTTAATTTTTTAGATGAAATTGAATAAAATTTTTAAAATTCGGTTATTATATAATATTACTACACTTTCCAAAAGGTAAAAAGTACTAAATCCGATTACTACCGACTAATACTTGATTCAGAAGATCAGATGTACAAATATTTTAATTTATTTTAAGTTAGTCTATGTTTACGACTCAGTAAAAAAGAACATTGCTTTCTGTTAATTAAAAAACACATTTTGACACGCAATATAATCCGAAGCATCGTAGTGAATTAGAACACATTGTTTAAATTTATTTGATCTATACAGTATAGTATTATAGGTACATAAGAAAAGCTGTCTGTCGGTTTTACGGCTAGTCCACTGGCCCAATATTGATGAAAATTGGCAGAATTAAGGGGTTAACATATAGGATAAAAAATTCTCGTATAAAAAACACTTCACTCGATCGTTTGGCTGGCTTCATCTTTCTACTAAATATTGTAGGTGAAGGTTACACGAAGTTTTAATATCAATTTTTTCATAAATAAAACAAAATATAATTAAATTAATTTTATTTATTCCAATTAAATTTACAATGTATAATTGTATCTCGAGTTTTCCGTTTAATAAAGTTAACTCATAAAAGTATAATTATTGACAAGAATTTTACCTTTTTTAAAGGTTTTGGAATGGCATCCGCAATTAATGTACAGCTTAAAATTACGAAATTAATCACCGGGAATAAAGTTTTGACAGTTACGAAGAATTAAAAATATTTATACAATTGTGATGAGAATGTTATATTGTTTATAATTAAAAGATTAAGTTATATTTTTTAAACAAAACAATTTCAGAATAATTACATATGAAAAGGTTCAACTTAACAAGTACCATATTTATAATCTGTAATTACATTGCTTGCCGTTAATACAATCTATTAAAGGCAGTTCAAAACGTGCTTATTTATATGTATCTTCTTCTGATAACAAAACTAGCTGCTCAAACAATTGAATCATTTTTATACTAATCTTTATAAAATAATAATAATTATTATTTATTATAACTGTTGTACTGTAAGTCCAGATTGTAGGCAAATACTTCTTGTCATAATAATATTTGCTACAGAAAAGAAAAATTGTTTTAATATAGTTAATAAATATATATACTTTTCAATTACTGCTTTAACAAAAATATTCATTTATCTACATTTTTCTCTTCATAACCTTTTTAAAAATATTTATTTATAAAAGGGACAATGATTTGGAGAAAAATTTAAATGTGTTGGAAATCTTAAGTTTAATAATAATTAGCATTTTTGTCAATTTTTCCACAGATGCTACCTAGTGTTTATGGCTAATAATCTATGGATCACGATGAAATTATTTTTTGACTATCATCACCAAATATAAATACAAAAAATACCTTTCATTGTGATCTACAGAAAAAATAGTAATATGAGCTTGTGCTTTCGGGATTTCGAGACGTTACAACACGTTCAAGCCGGGGCGTGAATCTACATTTTTTTGCGTGAGGTATGACCGTCTTATCGCGTCACTTCGTGCTGCGCGGCAACACTGTTGCAAGTTCGACCGTACTTAATGCTAGATCAATCACATTCCCCACGGAATAGTCACGTGTGACTCACCAGTGGGTCACGCCGCTACACGGCACAGTCAAGTGTGACCCACCGGCGGGTCACGCCGGCGTCAACATGTTAAAGAAAAATATGAGGATTCATCAAATCGGTATTATATTTACATACCAAGTATAAAAATAGTCGCTTGCAGAAAAGGCAAGTTCTTAAACCATAGCAAATTCGCATTTATACGGCTAAATTTGTATAAAGAAAGCAGTCGTAAATAAAGCAAGCATTTTATCGTTATGGTTCTGATTATATAATATAACAAAAGTACTTAAACAATAATTTTAATTTGATCGTATTTTGCAAATCGAGTACATAGTAACAGTAGCAGAAACGTTGCGAGTTGATATGAGGTTCAATTTTTGTAGCCAAAATGCATCTCCTGGTCGAGTTAAACCTATTTTGAGTAGGTCTTATTCCAGAACACCTGAGGTGCATTAGCGGAAAAAAAATTAACGATAATAAAGTTTAAATTTCCCATCTAAAAAATTCTATAGGGAATGACGGACAATGTTGCTAGTAAATAAAAAAAGACTAATCTAATTTTCCTTTTAAAAAAATATAAATATTAGATATATAGATAAAAATTTAAAAATTATTTGAATACTGGCCATTTTGGCCTAGATTATTGCAATATTACTTTATCTCAGTACTCATTCATTTTTTAATAAAAGCGAGACCGTTATATCACCGCAACATTCTCTTCCAAAAACTATATACTCGATATACCCAAATTAATAGAATAGTTAGAAGGGTTTAACAATTTCGAAGTAAATATTCAATATAGCAAAATCGAACATTTTTGGTGTTCCACAAAACAGTGCTACCACGAAGACAAGTGGTATAGGAAAGTTCTACGGTTCAGTAATATTCAATTTTATAACATACTCTCTCTAATTTATAACTAACAGGACAAAGTGCACTTTTAACATTCGTGGTAATACTGTGTTTACACTATTATATAATTTCTTATAATATATTAATACATAATATTGTTCTATCTTTGAACTATTATTTTTGGAATTAAACGATTAAGGCCAAGTAATAATAATATTGCGCGTTATACTGTCTCTATATAAAAGACCTATTATTTTACTATCAGATGCCCGCGATGTTGTCCAATTTTGAATTTGATAAAAACTTAATGCCGTTTATGATTTCTAGTCAGTGTTTTTGTTAAGATGTCACAATGCAATCGTCTTTTAATTATTTGCATAAACTTTTTTTTAATTTTTAGTTTAGCATCTAAGTGTTAATACATTAAAGTATAGTTTTAGGCATTATGATGGAAATTTAAAGGATCACCTTGCATGTTAATTCAGAATTAGATAACTAATTAAAATGAAAGGTGTAAGGTATTATCAATATTGTTTTTATGTTTAGTGTTTTTTTTATTGGTTAAAGATTGTTCGCATTTATTTTATATAACTCATTTATGTTATTTTATTTTGATTGGAGATTTGGATATTTTAATATGATCTGTTCGTAATATATTTTTTTTAAATTCCGAATCTCAGCTTTCACGGTTTACTTATAGCGTCATACAGGTATCTTATGGGCGTATATACCTACGCACTATAATTTTGTTATAACGTTACTTCTAAGTACAGACACAACCACTTATATATATATATATTATTATATATCGCATTTTTAATTAAAGTGACCTAATTCAAAATTAGGTTTAATTTAGTAAGGTACATAGTAATCCTTAATTCAATGCCATCTATGGACTTATGCCAAAATGCTACAAATTTAAAAAAAAAACAATTCTTTTCTTTCTTTCGATTTTTTGCGCTTTCAAGTTATGGGTTCTTTAATTCTCACAACTTTTGTACGACTTTTGCAAAAAACATTTTTTAATTAGGTCACTTTAATACTAAGGATGCGATATGACAGTTATATAAGTTAGGCCAATATTGTCATTTATACCAGTAGCATTGTGTAAATTTCATATATGATGGAGATAACAATGATTAATATACTTTTTAAACAATCGATAAATTGAAGGTACAAATTTTCAAAAAACTATATTTTCTCCTATACACTTTTGTTCATATTGTCCGAGTTTTAACATGTGATAACTGTAATACTGCTATAAATAATGCTTTAAAATATAATCTATTGATAGACTTCGATACAGCTACATTCATAATATCAGTTAAGGCTGACATATTGCACTGTGAGAATAGAAGTGTCAAATAGGCTTTTGTCATAAGCGATTATTAATTTGAGGACATTCTGCTTAACATAATAGTAGATTATGATATTGTTGCATAATAAGGGTTCTTATAACACGAGTGTGTTTTTAAAAAAACTACCCACAGTCGAGTTTTTTTATAGTATCACACGAGTGTTATAAGACCAAATTATGTACAGTGTCATACACTACTTTATCTACTCTCATACTATAATACGTAAAACAATATTAATAAAAACCAAACTTTGTTTAAATATAAAAGATTTTTTAAATGTCAAATGTCAGCGCCAAGGCGTAACATCGATTGCGCATGCGTGTTGCGTCGCCGCGGACTCGTTCATTGAACCTTTTTTTTTTCAAAGTAGAGGCACAACCTCCTTGGACCAGCTGGAGGTTGTATAGGTATATCGTTATGATTAAAAAGTTATATTATGATACAGGTGTCCATACAATACCTGTATCTTAATAAAACTGTTTAATTTTTGGCCTGTACGTAATGTTTGCCATAAGAATTTTGGTTTCAGTTTTATAATCTTTGTATTATAGTATCAGAGTAGATAAACTTTAAATACATATGACATATGTCAAAATTTTATACCTTAGCTAATGGCTAAGGGATGAAATTTTATTAGGCTATTGACTACTTGTTCTCAAAGTGCAATATAATTGTAATATATCAAAAATGTCTTTTCAAGCACTAATATATAGAATAACGCAAAAGTTACTAATTAAACTCTCTACTTTACATATAGAAGATCGGCGCTTTAACTTATTTTATCACTGAGTTGAGGGATGTGATATTATTGGTAGTATATACAGGGTACCGACTATACGACATTTTAATTTTATTTACGTTTAGGTACGTACACACCTTGGCACCCTGAATAAAAAAAAAACAATTGTTAAATTCAGTGACGTATTTTAGCAACCGTAACTTAATACACCATTCCAACCTTAACCTAAATGGTAGTTGTTAATTTAAAGAATAATGTAGTAATGTATAGAAACCGGATATACCCACATCTTATTCTATCGGGTTAGCCAGACTAGTTTCGAACCCATCCGCGAACTTCAGGAGTATAGCCGGTCTCTATACAATAACTATATATGGTAGATGGGAAAGACAAAAAAATAATATTATTGTTTTCTACTGGCTACCAGGTCAGTCAACCATTTCTAACAAAGCCAGCTTATTTTGATCGAAAATACATTTTTTTAAAACTATATTTCAGGATATTAAGTGATATAGTCGGAACCACTATGTATACCAATAAATACTATATTTTGTTTATTAGAGCTACATAATTACATAAAATAACTCACTGGTTATAGGAACGGTCATTTTCAGAGACTACTAATATCTGACGGCAATATCTCCAAAATCACCCTAGACATGGCACAATATTGAAGTTATTACATCAAAACAGTTTCAGCAGCAAGCACGTCCACAATTGAACAACATTAAATTGGATCCTAAACTTGAATGATGATGAACTGTGAATTTTATTTGACCATTTATTGTTCAACACTCTCAACACAAAAATGTCTATACATATATAATGAATTAGTCAGTCAATGCAATAATGTGTAATGTTTATGTCACTTATCAATGTCTTAATATTTTAGAATAAATACGATTAAATAAAATGTAAAATAAATGTTAAAAATTAATATGTACGATCAAATACTGGATAATTCATTAATTTACCTGTTTTCCAACAGTTCATGCACAGCTGCTGAGTATGATCGGTAACAAAGAGTACATTTGCTTGAGAAGCGCCGATGAAGATAAAAAAGGAGTATCAGAGACAGTCACTATGTGATAGAACACCCAGTCAAATTCAGGGCTTCTATAGTACAACTCGCACCGTACACACATGTTAAATATAATACACTAGCCTACTTCACTTTTGACATAGAACAAGAGATACGGCGTGGCTGCGGATCTCATCTTGGGTTCAGCGGAGAGCAGATCTTCGAACTCTTCGTTTGATATCGGTTTGACGAGCTCGTCGTCACAGGCTAGCCAGCAGGCTTCAGGGCGGGTTCTTGGTACACAGCACTCGTTCGCTGTGCACCCAGCAGGGGGTGGTCGGGGCCTGTTGAACAGCGTTCTCATGAAGCTGGAGCCGCTGTTGGCCGCCGTCGCATCCCCTCCGCCCTCCCGTTCGCACTTGGTGTCCGCTTGCAAGCTGTCCCGTGCGTATGCGACGTAGTGGCCGCCGGTGAGCGTCTGGCCGAGGTGCATTATTACCGCCCATAGAATGTATCTGGAATATTATTACAATTACAATAACTAACGGTCACCCATTAGTGGAAATACGACCAAATTTTGATGACTGCAATAAATAATACCTTGTGTCATAATTATGAGTCAACTATAAACAAATAATATTAATCAATTTGTGCAGAGACTTCTACATTATTATAAAACAAAGTCTCCAAAAGCTGTCTATTAGTATGTGATCAATTTTCACAAAATCTACAGAACGGATTATTGTGCGGTTTTTACTAAATGATATCGCAATTCTTCTGGAAGGTTTAGGTTTATGATGCATTACTGTTTTATCAAAATTGAAATATGAAAATCTTTGTGACACCGGTGTGAATGCGGGCGCAGCCGCTGGAACATCTAATTAAACATAAAAAAATGGGTGTTTGTTAAATTCTTGCTCTTGCCAAGAAGACCCTGCAAGAAACTCGACTGTCAATCTTTTAAACATTTTCAATTTTAGTTTTTGAGTGTTGTATGAAGCTGAAATACATATTGTGACGCTACAGCAAGTGTCTGTTTCTTTGAATTTTTCGCGAAGAGATTCACGTTGCTTCATATTACGAGTATACATAGCTTTTTCTATATCGGCCGCTTTGCCCTACAGCATTATTCCATATGACATAATGCCATGGAAGTCGCGCTGTTTGAACATCGATTAGATGTCTAATTTTCCTAACAGCGTAAGCGGCAGAACTAAGTCTACCTGCTTTGGCAGATATATGTGTGCCCCACTGAAGTTTATCCATCTAAACCTGTACCTGTGTGAGGGAGGGTGGTCGGGCGCTCTCCTGGCGCACGGCTCGCAGAAGCACGGCATCAGTAGCGGTGTGGGCGCGTGCCTAGTTATCTTCTCCATGCCGCCGCTGAAGCGCTTCAGCTGCAGCACCAGAAGCCGCGGCAGGCGCGAGTAGGCCACGCTTCGCCGCGCTTCGTTGTAGCGTAGGCAACGCTCGCACCAGTACTGAAAAGTTTATTGACTATGTGACTTTGGCTTCATATAACAACAGCCTCAGTCGCGTCTACTCGTCTCTTAGAAAAAACCGGTCTTCTAGGATTTTTTACAAATGAAGATCAAGAAAACTATTTAAACATAAATTCGATAATAAGCTCTGCTAGCCGAACGGTGCGCTTCTTTCCAGGTAATTATAGGGTAAAACACTAACGATTTGTCTGTTAAAAATTGGTTGTCTGTTATAATTTAACTTTTCGGTGAAGGAAAACATCTTTAGGAAAGCTGCATATCTCTGGAGAATCGAATTTGTTAACTAACCGAGAGAGTGAGCCTTTGCCTAGCATCGAGCTATTCACAGTCCGTCATTTCCGTCGAAAAGAGTTCAAAGACATTATTACTCTGGCAGTTTAAGTTATATTTATCCCTAAAGACTCGGGATTAATCGAGAAATGGAACTTTTTGGATAGATTACTTCGTTAAGTGGAAGATTGGAAGTGGAAGATAACTTTTGTACTATGGAATTCTGCAAAGTAATGGCTACTTCCATAAATTATTGAACAAGGTTTCTGAATAATTTGCTATGTATTTTCCCCCAAATCCCTATATTTATTTATTTATAATTTTAATAAGACTATAATCCACCATTCATAGCGAATTATAGCAAAATTTTATTACTACTTTTGAATTATGCTTCTCCGCAAAGTAACGTATAATTCTATTCATATTTCACAATGACAATTTTGTTACCTTATTCTGGTCCCGCAAGTACTCGCTGGAGAGGCAGGCAGCTCTGAAGGGCTCCTCTGGCGTGTCGTCGTCGCCCACTGGGACACACAGCTCGCACACCGCCTGAGCCTTCTCTGTCACTGCCTCGCACTCTAGACACATCGTTCGCACTACCATTGTACCTGGACCGAATATACATCCTTATCAATATCTTTAATATTTAAATAAGTTAAACCTTTTTAAATTTAAACTATCGTGAGTAGTATTCATAGTTAATGTATAGAACCGGCTATACTCACGTCTTATTCTATCGGGTTAGCCCGACTAGTTTCGAACCCATCCGGGGCACTTCCTAGTTATAGTTCCCGCCAGGATAACGCCGCGTAAAGAGCTCATGAATAAGAGCCCCGTATGGGCTTGAAACTTGTCGGGTTCATCCAATAAAATAAGACGTGAGTATAGCCGGTTTCTATACATTAATTACAATAGTTTAAATTAAAAAACAAACAAACCTTCAAAGTTATCCGCAACAAAATCCCAACCAGGTCTCGACCGCTCATCTTTCTCCAGATCGGGCGAGGGAGGTCGCTCCTCAGACGGGGAGTTACGTTTTTCACTCGTCTTTACCTCTTTACGCTTCTTCCAAGACTTGCGTAGATTACCAAGTGTTTTCCCACCATCGTTCTCTAAATTTGGTTGTCGACCAATTCCATTACTGTAATATATATTTATTCTTTGTAAAACATCTACACATTAAAATTTTAAGTTCAATCAATTAGGATTTTATTAAAACTAAACATTGTAGACTACGCAAAATAAACTCAATATAATTAAGGAACTAAAACATAAGAACAGCAAAATTGAAAAGTTAACAATTAGTACACTTTAATCGAACGACTTTTATGAAATTCAGCGCGTACGGTATTTTATCGATCTAGCTAGGTTTCATTTGCAAAAAGAGTCGTTTTAACGCTGTTTTCGGACATTGAAAAAATGTCACAATGTAGAATTCAATGAAAATGATATTTTAGCTTTTAAACGTTTTTTTTATATATTTAAAAAAATTACCGAGCAAGGCACGGTCACCCAGGTACATATTATTAAAAAGTGATTGGCGAAGTTTTGTTTAATCTGAAACGACTCGTTTTATGTTTTATATTTTCATTAAAATTAATTTGCTATCAGACATTTGGCGACCCCGAACCGGAAAGCGCATTTTCGGCAGACCCCTACGAAATGGAAACGATTTAAAAAAAATTGGGGAGCTGGGTTGAAGCTGCTCAAGATCGTGTGGTGTGGAGATTCCATGATAAGACCTATGTCCTGCAGTGGACGTCCATCGGTTGACAAAGAAGTACAACAAAGTTTTGAGATTTCAGGCGTTTTTTTTCAAATACCTGTTGTATACTTTACCTTTCGCCATTTTCCTGTAGCTGCAACCGCGAAGCTCGCGCACTGAGCGCCCGACACGTCTCTCGTATGCTGTCTAGAATGCACACCAGTAGTTCGTGTGCGTCCTGTTGGCGATTGCCTGCAAGGAATAATTATACTTTTACTGGCACCGCTACTATTAGCAGTTATACTCGTGATTACATTATTGTTAACACAAAAAAAAACGCCAAACAACAAATTTGCATTATGAAATAGTTATGTCAAAAAATAATCGATTTTTAAAATATTAATTTTTTTTATCAAAAATCGTTTTTTAGAATTCGATTATTTTAAGTATCCCCTTTTTCTTTTCCACTTTGTCTAGTTTTTTAAGATTAGATATACATTGTTGGATGAAACCAATGTAGCCAAAGCTACATATTTTAATCAAATTTACAAACAGCGCATCTGATATTATTTCTTGGTAGTTGTCCACTTTAATAAGCGTTTATTGTACTTAATTATTCATATTAAAAAGGCAAAATCGATTATTTCATAACAAAAAAATCGAGTTATTTAAATCAATTTATTTTGATGGGAATTAATCAATTATTTGTTAATCAATTTTTTCTACCCCATGTCACATCCCTATTACAAAATCGTAATGCATTATCTTCGCACTTCGCACCCACACTAAAATTGTTAGGAGAAATGAAACTTCGATCGGATGTGGACAAATCTCGAATTTATTTTATACATCACAGCCCTACCTATGTCTGGGACAAAGAATCTCCTTAGCGCGATTTCAATTATTACTCCGTGCAGCGCCATCTATGGTTGAGTAGGTAGGTAAACGATATTTTATAACTTCTATGGAAAAATATTAATTAGCGTTTAACACATTACGATTGTGTTGTAAAGCCTATCCTTCTGACGATGCATTGGTTGCGAGTCGAAACGATCGTAGAGATTGTCGTAGTGAGTGTGTATAGTGCTTGTGTGGTGTGCTGTTGGTGGCCGTGTTTCGTGATACGTGTGGCATCTGTTCCTACATGTATAGGCACAACACTGTAACACGATCGAAACACGTGTTTAATAATCGTACAAGTCTTGCGTAAAGCTTGACTTGCGTAAAGCTCCGATCTGAAAAAACGATCTAGCGTCTAATAACCGTATGTCAAGTCAAGTTTAGCAGCACGACAGCCCTCGCCATGGCAATCTCAGCTATTTAAAATAGGAACAAACGAGCCCCTCCCTTTCTATTATCACGAGATTATGTGATTATCGCGTCGCCAGTACATCCGGTATAAATAACTAAAGAGATGATATTTGACTACTACCGTTTCCAACAACATTACTAATACATTACAAATAATATGTAACAATTATGAATTGTGAATATCAATTAAGCGTAGGGGTTTCAAAAGAAAAACTTATTGTGTCCGGTCAGAGTTTGAACAGGTGTTCCTTTGGGAAGTGTCACATAGTCTTACCAGTCGGCTATCAAAGCTGTTAAATAAAAATATTTAGTTAAAGATACCTTCAAATGTTGAGTTGACCTCCCTCAAGGCTGCAAGGAAAGCGTCAGCCGCGTACGGCTCCGGCGAGATCTCTGGCGCAGCGCTGTGGAGACACTTGCTCTCCGCAGCACGTAGACTTAAATATGTCTCGTGGAGTTTTTCTGTTGCTACCTGTACAACAACACGCTTCGTAGGTTAGCTGGCAGAGATCTCTGTCATAGGGATAAGTTGACCTTTGTACACTTACCCATAATGTTTTTTTCCAACATTTTTTATGATACATAAATAAATAAATAAAACACCGGGTGATACAATTTCGAAACTATTATTAACGCTACCGCAGCTATATCTGGTACTGTATAAATACTAAAACAAAACGATTTCGCCCTATCCAAAGAATAAAGTCACATTTCCTATAAATAAATAAATATATGGGACACTTCCTATGCTTATGCATGGGACATGTGACTTTGTTCTTTGGATATAGCGATTTGATTTGTTGTGGTGTTATCAGGAGCAGTTCGTTTCCGAATAAAAAAAACTACTACCGACTCGTGAAGAGCAATTCTGCGGGGCGCAGTTAGTCATTAGTCTGCTCTTATTCTAATCTAAGTGGGGTCGGTACAACATGTTATAAATATGATCATTATCAAATGATTTGGCTAGGTATTTTGCGACCGGCCGCAGCCTGACCGTAACTTACCTTAGTTGCCTTTTACGACAACTCGTTAAGAAAGAGAGTGGTCTATTCTACTAAGGCAGAAACCACACGACGGGCTCAGGTAATAAGAATAATTAAAAAGCTACCGTATGCTGCACAATTGAAAAGTAGTTTGCGACAATTGCAATTATGCTTCTCACAGATATATATTTTTAAGTATGACGCGGTCACTAAGGTAGGTTGACCCGCCGTGTGGTATCCGGCTGAGTAGAACAGACTACCTTCATTTCTTACCGAGGTGTCGTAAAAGTTGACTAAGGGTAGTTGACATCTGGCTGGCGGCCGGTCGTAAAATGACTAGCCAAAACATGTTGTGCCGAACCCACTTAGAGTGGGATAATGGCAGGAGAATGATGATGATGAAGTACTGAGTTCAAAGAAATGATATGCATTGAAGCTTTCTGTTTTAGTTTGGAAGATGTACTTCAGATATTTCCAGTAGAATTTTATGTAATAAAAAATAACTAAGACGAAAGAATTCAAAATCTCAAGTGTTTCCAATATCCATATCTATCAAGCAAAAGTCTTGATTAAGATAAATTTTGATATATTATGCTAGTACAATCTGCAGATATGGTCACCCAAAGATTGATAGAAAATCATTGTATTTATTAATATAAATAAAATACTTGCAATTCAGAATGACTTGTACTGCATGAACATGAGTGAATGTAGCCAGATACACTCCACTTTTTCACCTAAACTTTAACTAAATTCAAACTAAAAAGCATATAAATTCCATTCACTTTTATACTATACTATAATAGCAATGAGCGGCTCTGCCCGCGTGGAAAGATTAAAACTGTAATATAGTATTTTGATAACCAAAAAAATGAAGTGGGTTATGCTGTTGCGGACTTTTATTTAGAACTTTTAGAGGGGAACAATTTTGTAATACATGATTTTTGTATAACTTTTACTGTTTACTTAGCGTACTCAAAGGAAGCTTTAAATTTTGCCGTTTTCGAATATCTATAGTAATTTCTGGAGATATGTGTAACCTACCAATCCACACTGGAGCAGCATGGTAGGTCTTAGCTCCAATCCTTCTCTCCAAAAACGGAGAGAAGAGGCCTATTCCCAGGAGTGGGAGCGTAACAGGCTGTTACTTACTTCTTCTTCTTCTACTTACTTAAAGTAAAGTTTAAATTTATTTAACAATAAAAAATAATGAATATTTAAAGCTACTAGAGCAAAGATAATATCTTAAGATCTGTTTTTTTTTTACAAAGAAAGGCTAGCGCCTGGCTGCGATCTCGCCTAATGGTAAGCGACGGTGCAGCCTAAGGTGGACTGCGCTTGCCACTATAGTGCCTATTCACTCTTTTTTTGAAATTTTGCAGATCGTAAGAGTCCGGAAAGATATAAGAGGGAATTCCACATTTTGGCCGTGCGCATGAGAAATGAGGAGCCAAAGCGTTTAGTGCGTATTTTGGGGATATTAATTGTGTAGCGATGGAGCCCCTCGTGGCGTCTGTACTTCATACATAGTAATCTATTAACGATTAATCTATGATGCCAGTAAAGCACACTATATTATAAACAGTAAGAATTTGTTTAATATTTACCTGTATTTTGCTCTTAGCAGCAGTATTTTCTGACTGTCCAAGGGAGAGTAGGTCTTTACTACTCCATGACCTGGTACCTGATGATGCAAGACCTGCCGCACTTCGGCCGAGAGAAGAGCTTTTTAATCTAATGCTGCCAAGTTTTTGTTCTACTCTACTGAGGTCTGACACCAAGTGATGGAGGTTATGGACAAATTGAGGAGCATATCTGCAAAAAAAGATTACTTTCAGTAAACTACTGTATAATTTTATGATTTTGAAAAACTATAGGGTTTTTGACGTGACGTCTTAAATTAGGTTGCGGCTTGGAGTCACTCATGAAAAAGTGTAACGCCCGCTCACGTCTGTTACGATGAGTCACCGAACGAAAGAGATGCCCGCCGGACTGGCGAATGCCTTGCGTCTCTCTCCCACTCCAATCCATCACATTTAAAAAGACGTTGTCACGTAAAATCTTTGCCCGTAAAACCGACTTAACAGGCAACCCTTTTTATAGTTGTTTAAATTTTAGAATTTTTGAATTATGTCATCATCCTCTTGCCCTTATCCCACTCTAAGTGGAGTCCCACAACATGTTATAAACATGCTGTCACATGATTTGGCTGTGTTTTACGATCGCCGTCTGCCTGACATCAACTTACCTTAGTCATATTTTATGAAACTTAGGTAAGAAAGAAGGTGGTCTATTCTACTAAACCACATACCACATGGTGGGTCAACTTACCTTAGAAGTCTATTACGACACCTCGGTAAGAAATGAGGTTGGTCTATTCTACTCAGCTGAATACCACGCAGCTAAATTTTTAAATTATGTATTAACTTTTTTTAAGAATATAATATCAAGACACTGCCAAAACTTAATTGTAATCATAATCAATATCTATCTTTTGATGGCAACTGCATGAAAATCCATACAATAATTGCTTGAGTTTATCATGAACAGACATATGCAGTAGAGGGCTTGTACATATTTATGATATGTAAATTTATTGGTAATTTAGGCATTCGCTAGTTAAATTACATATTTCTCTTGTATTATGATACTAACCTTAATGTATAAAGTACACTGTTTAAAAAACAAGTATTTCCAAGGTTCGAGAGTGTTGCAATGGGAGCCCTCCATTGTGTGCTCCCTCCATACTGATTATCTGATGGGTGGTGGCCATTCAACATGGCAGAGTTACTTAGAGGCTCCTCAAGGACTGTTAGTCGAGACTCTGGCAACAACTCTGTATAGATAGAAATTTAATAACTATTATATAATAAAATATTATTATATTATTATTATTATACATGTTTACATTTGCTGATAAAAGTTACATTAATTGGAACTAACAGACATTCAATACACCTTGTAATTTAATAGGGTTGTCTAAAAATCTCTCTTTATCATATCAAATTACAATAATATGACAACCTAAAAAGTAGTAGTAACCCTACCAACAGTATTTTTTGTAGTCAATTGTATGGCATAAATGCTTGTGGATAGTTAGTGAGAAATTATGAAAGGAAAAATTAATGTATGTTGGAATTAATATAGTCTCATTTTAGAAGTACATCAATAATTATGGGAGTCTTTTCGCCCAGTACTCTGTAGTATCAGTGAAGATATACTGTCTAACAGAACAGATCAGTTTATGCACTTATCGCTAAAATATATTTACATTTAGTATTTACTTGTAGCATTGGGCAAATAAATAATTACAACATCCACACGATTAATAAGTAAGAACGAATTAGTTTTTTTAAACTATACCTTGAGGCTTAGCCACGTCTGTCAGGGGTTTTAACTTTTTAGCTGCTTGCAATGTATTATGATATGTGCCTTTATATGGCCTCTTTACTGGCTTATTTTCTTTATTGTCGTTAGATTCCAAGCAAGAATGGTCTTTTAAACTCGCAGACGTATTTTCGTTGCTCAGTTGAGTCGCATTATTTCTATTGAGTGACAACGAAAATTTAGATTTCGGAACACGTCTTTTCGTTTTCAAAGAATTAACTGGCATCTTCAGAATACCTGTAAAGACACAGGATATTAAGAACACGAAAGTATGAGTGATTTGGTACCTTAGTAGATCGTCAAGGATTTCGGTGAAATTACGGATAATAACTTGATGTACAATATACTTACAGCAATATTTATATTACACACATTGACTTACATTATTTATAATAAGGCAATGTATGTCCCCAAACGAAAAATGCTACAATAAACAGAAATTAAGAAAATATAGCCGCGTAGAGCTCCAACCATAGTAGACAGCCATGTTGAACTCAAGCATAGAGAATAGAGATTATAGGTATTTTAGTAGTTAGTCTGTGACATAGACTAGTATGTGATTATAGATGAGAAGCTTGAGTTCTAAAATAAACACAGAAAATAAAGAACACTTAAAAACTCCATTAAACTAGTGTGCTGCTTTCATATATTTAGACTGTATCAGGGATATAATTTAGGTATATGAAAATTTTACAAAAAAATATCCAAAAAAATATATTTCACATCCATTGGGGTGTTAAATAACTTCCAAATTCGAAATGAATAGGATTATGTTAATTATATTCAAATTACTCATTACTTTTCTAATGGCTTACGAACTAATGAAGAGCCTTGATGTATTTATCCATGAGTAGAAAAAGAGTTAATCTAGATGATTTCCATGAGTAGAAAAGTAGGATATTCGGATTGTAGGAAAGGAAAATATTTTTGCAACATGCTACCTTATTTATAAGTAGGGCAGATTGGCATCCTGATAAATGTTTCTTTCGGGTAGTGCTTAAACACTAAAATCAATGTATCGGTGACATAGGGTTTTTTGTTTTAATGAGTGCAAAATGTAATTACGCTCTTCTATTTTAAACTGCGTTTTATAAAACAATAACACTAAAATAAATTAAAAACATACCCCATGTTAAAAGCTTTAAAATGTTGTAGTAAATAATAGCTCAGATATAAAATGGAAACAATGGTAAAGACGTTGATAAACGAACTAGCACAACCATATAAATTGCCTTTGCTTGTAATAGCTTTTCTTGCATGTATAATTGCTCTATCCATTCTAGTGATTGTGTACTCGTCATATTTTTTGTCTTTTTAGTTTGTTTTTATAAAGCCCTGGTATTCGGTCGGTTTTTTCTTCATTTATTATAACCAAAGAAACACAAATATTACAAGAAATATAAACCAAAAACCAAAGAGATTTGTTCGGTATGTTATTGACTAGGTTAGTGCGAATGCGACTTATTAATAAAAGTTGCGTATTTGTAGGTGAATAGCACCTCAAACCAATTGAATAAATTAAAAATGTAAAACAGTTTACGTCTTTAATAACGATTCGTCGATTCTAAACTGGGAAGACATTTATGAGTTATTTGTAACTTCTCATGTAAAAAATAATACTTTATTATGTGATGTGACGGCTTTTGATATGGAGATCACGCAAGTGGTCGTGGGGAGTGGGGTTCAAGCTAAAGGGGACCCCTTAAAAAACCCACGGGAGCAGGCTAGGTCCTCCTCTCCAAAAGAGAGAGGAGGCCTTTACCGAGCAGTCGAAAATTAGCAGGCCGATCGTTACTTACTAATTTTAAATATTGAACTGGAATTTTAATTGATGTTTCATTGATATAGCGACCAATAATGGATGAAAGTTTTTGTTAACATTAATATAAAAATAAGAAAATTTTCGTATTCTTTATTGTCTTTTAGTGTATTCTAAGTAATTGAACTACACATTATAAAGTGCATATTACGAACAAAAGCTGAAATGCAGATAGAGTGGAGGTTTACAAAGCCAATTTTTACCTATAGCAATTTACTTTTGAATTAAAATTAAGGTTGCCAGATTCTTGTTTTGAAAATAACTCAAAATTTATTAGGTATCAAAAAAATAAATTAAGGTACTTAAAGAATGAATGGTATTTAAAAGAATGAATGTTTTCCTATTTTTACTATTGACGAAAAAGATAAAAAGCGCTTAACATGCGCCCGTTCAGTGTAATTTTGTAGGATAAAAGCTTTTGTAGTACCATCCGGTACGACTGCTTAAAGTGTTGTTGTAAATGTCATGAAGGACTTAACCACTACTACTCTCTCTCTCACTGTATCTCTCTCACTGTATCTCTCTCTATCTGTATCTCTGACTCTCCACTAACCTGTAAACAAAACTGGTAAAGAAGAAGCTCAGTACCGCTACTTACAGAAGTGCAGAGTAAAAGGCTTTTTTATAGAGCTGTTTCATCTTCAGCTTGGCACAATATAGGAGTTTTAGAATTGAAGAATCTCTTAATGGCAAGGGATGCCAAGATTTTTGTTTTGTTTTGGAGTCGAGTCGAATATTTTGGGTGATTTAATTTTTTACGTACAAATTCAATTGTAATATGATAATATCGTTCCATCCGGAAAATAAAGTCACATTTCCTGCTTAAATATGTTACATGTAACTTTATTCTTCGTATAGGAAGGTATTGGCCTTGAACCGTTATTCGTATCGATGGTTATTGAACATTTAGCTTAAATACAAGATCTAGACAGTCCGTATTTCAAGCAAGTGCTTCATCTTGTTTGCCAGGGTCTAATCTAACTTGAAAAAATAAAAACACGTTCGATATAAACGATTTTAACTTTTTTTATTTACGGCAAAAATGTACAAGTTATATCTATCTTAAATTACTTACACGCTAAACTATACAAATCATGCCCACGTGGAATGGTCCCAAGAATGCTGGCAGCGTTTCCGAGCTAAATCGCCAAACTGATTCATTGTGCGAAAAACGAGCCAGCCCTCTTGTTTTAGAGGCAATTAACCGAGGTGATAAAACGGATTAAAAAAAATTCCACTTTGACTCCAAGGCCCTAGGGTCTCAACAGCAAACGACACCAATATATAACTCTCTCAACTTAAAAATGTTTATTCAAACAAAGACCTCACAATACTGGCATATATTGGCAACCCTAAGTGCACGAGTGTAGCAGAGTTGCAAATTGCATTCAATTTTCTTAGTAGGGAAACGGAATATCCGGCTATACTCGTACCTGTGTCAGCGGTCGTTTGCAACGGCAAGGACTGTGTCGGCATAACAATGTAATTACAATAGCATATACTAAATTCTTCCCATAGCAAAGCGAAATATGTGTATGCAATATTCTTTATAAAAGCCTGGACTTGGACATATAATTGACAGTACATGGGTGACCGAGCCTTGCTCTGTAATTTTTAAAATAATGCAAAAAAAAAGATGTATAGATGAATATAAGATGTAAAGATAAATTAAAAATAATAGGGCAGATGGAGCTCGATCCTAGTTATTTTCACCTATCTAGAACGCCCGTTCCCCAAATGAACCACCATGACTATACGTTTGACAGCGAAAATTTGTGATTGTATTCAACGTAAATTTCAAAAAAATTTTAGAGCCCGAAAACAGGGATAAAACGACATTTTTTTAAAATAAAACTTATCTAGATCGATTTTTCTTCCCCCTACATGCTGAATTTCAGGAAAATCGTCATATATATATATATACAAGATTAACTCATTTAAATATTAAAGGTTTAAATCATTATACCGATAAGATTCAAGTCATCAAATTACGGTGTTTATTATTTGCAATTATAAAGCTTTTAAGTGTGTAAATAAACGCGGAACCGAACAGTAAGGCTTTGCCTCGTAAGGGGTCACGGGTTCAAACCTCAGACAGGTACCAATGAGTTTTTCTGGTAAAACCTAAACATTATGTGTCTAATTGATATTTGCAATTTATCATACGCATTTCGGTGAAGGAAAACATCGTAAGAAAACTTGAATATCTCTCGTAAATTTCTAGGACAAATTTTCTTTCCAAAAAAGGAGAGAGGAAACCTATGCCCAATTATGGGATAGTAACAGAGCGATGCCTTTATATAATAATGATATCAAACCACAAATGTAGTAACCACATAGTTTGAAATTGTCAAAATAATCATTAAAAATTCCGTGAAATTGAAATTTGTATAAAGTTTAAAACGTGCTTTAAAGTTTTTGTTTAGTTTGGTTGTTATTGTATCGAGTTGAGTGTTGGGTGACTCGCTACGTTTACAAAGCAATCGAAAACAGTGAGGCAACAAATGAAATTAGTCGGTATGCAATTATGTGTATTTGTGGCTTATAGCTTTTAGTTTCAGCACAAAGTTAAATTAATTAAGTTTGTTCAAATTGAGTTTTTGGGCAACTATAAAATCGGATACAGTACAATACATGAATAACGCATAGTCAAACCGATTTTATCCGGTGTTGCTTGATAATGCGGCGAATCCGATATATTTGATGGATATTAAAAAAAATGCATAACACTATTGCCATTTCTTTAGTTGTTTCTATGCCAGAAAAATTGAAATGCTATTATTATTGTATTATCATTATCAGATTATTATAAACTTTCAGGAACATCTCTTTTTTTAAGTGATTAGATGAAATAAAAATGGGTTACAATAAACAAACGCGGATTACAGCGAAATGATTTTATTGTAACTTCTGTACTATGGAATTCCGCTACATAACGCCTGCTTCCAAAAATCATAAAAATGACTTTTAAAACGTTATCAAAAATATATGTACTTATATGATTATAATTGTTATGATAGTTGTTGTTATACATTTTTAATGAATTCAATTTATTTTTAATTTTGTGTAATAAATGAAATATTTTACTTTACTTATATTAAATTTATCTAGGAATCGATTGTATATTCGATACCGTGAGAATTGATTTATCGAGTTGTAAACTATATAAAATATTTTAAAAATATCATTACCGATTAATATTATCAACACTAAACGAATGTATTTGTCGGTTTTCAAACTGTACAGTCACCTTGATAAATATTAGATAAAATGGTGTAGTATTGCATTGCATATTAGCATTGGATAATTATTATCAATTGTGTAACTGCCTTTATTACACAAAGTACAAAGTTTGGTGCTTTTTGAAAACGTGCATTGTTAAAACTTATATTATCTCGCAAAGAATTTATTTGATAATACTGCTTTGTATTTAAATACTGACCTACAAAATACGGTATATCGTGAAGTGCTATGCCGCAAAATCTAATCTAAACATTATTATCCACATTTCAACATTACTCTGTAGTCAAATACACAGTATACTTTAGAAAATTAGTTTGTCATAACTACTTTCTACTGTGTTTCATGACAGATACGGAAATGGAAAATTTTGAAAACGCGACGTTCTTAGATTTCAAGTGGATAAACGAACCTTCTAGTTGGACTCTAAGTAATAGCGTGCTAGAAGTAAAAACTGATAACAAAACGGACTTCTGGCAAAAAACGTGGTACAATTTTGCTTTTAATACAGGACATATCTATGGCATGCACATAAAAGAAGATTTCACATTGGAGGTATTTACTATTTTTTCAATAAATAGGATCATTGACTGTCTAGTTTTAGTTCATGAGATAAAGTATACTTATTATTTTTTATTTAGGAGCGAGTTCCTGTCGTATTAAGTATACCGCAACAGTCCGGGTTGTTGGGAAATAGAGAAATTCCGATATAATAAACAGAAAAAAAATTTGTAGAGAAGGAGCATCATCTTTCCCATCCTTTTTTTTTGTCAGGAAAACCCGTTATGGGTCATCACCGCCCGATGGGGAGCGGCGGGTATGTCGGACTCTCACCGACTAAAAACCTGACAGTGCTCCATCACGCTGCTGGTGGCGGGGACAGGGCAAAGTTCTACACATTGCCCCCATCCCCGCCAGCAGGGGCTCTGTACCCCGGAGGGCGGTACCTCCGGGTAGAGGTCTCTCTAGCAATTGGCCCCCTTCCTCTGCTAATTGGTGCATCGGGAGCACCAGATGCATCGACCGCCTCAGGTACCCAATTCCAGCGAGCGTCCGATAAACTCCGTTCGCATTGCTCGAAGGTGTCCCCATTAAGGCGGCATGCGACGGACTTCGGTGACTCGGATCGGATCCAAGGACTCAAATACCCAAATCCTCTCAACCGCCTCCTTCCGCGACATAATGTCCTTGAAAAAGGAGGTCATCGCTGTCCAAGATACCTCCCTGTCCACCGTGATTCGTGCCATGGTGATCGTGAGAGATCGTGCTCCATCTCTGCCACTAGCTCCGCACGCTAAACCGCTATCGAACGATTAGGTAATTATTGTACCAGGCTTTATTCAGATACAAAACTAGGTATGTTTTCTTTATGTAATACAGCACAAAGGTAGACATCTATCTATTGAAAACAAGAAGAAGAAAGATAAGGAAATTAATTTATTACAATGTGATAGAGGCACTGTTTTCACCTTCGCAGATATGTGTAGAAGCAGAGTTCACAACGCTTTACGATCAAGCTGGCCTCATTTTATATTTGGATGAGAAGCATTGGATTAAAGCGGGGATCGAATATAACGACGGACAGCCAATGATCGGGAGTGTATTCACCAATCAAGTTTCAGATTGGGCAACTGGTAACGTGGTTTTCTATTTAAAATAATTATAAAAATTTGTTTATTACGCTTCAACGGTTAAATTAATGGAGCAGTGTGGCAACAACTAATCCGCTGTAGTAATATTGATGAAATTTGGTACTATTTAATATCGGGACGAAATAAAGAATAAAACTAATGTTTTATGGTCGGGAATCTGTAATCCAAAAGACATAGGTATTACGTAATTAAAGTATTTGAACACTAAAGTTCGGTAAAGTAAGTTACAGAGTCACGAAAACAACTAGTATGAATGATTAAAGGAAAGATTAATGCTCGAAGTGACTCTGTACGACCAGAAGTGAGATTAAACAAATGTAACCTAGTCCAAAGAATTGAGATGAGGAATGTTTATAAATAGGTGACATAGTTTGAAGATCTAATGGACATAAAGGTCTCAGGGGATTGAAGTGGCAAATCTACACTGAATTACTCAGTTTAGTTCGATTTTATAGGAGGACTCACAACCTCAAAGTACCTCGTAGCAGCCGAAATCCTCTATAGGTCTAGGTCCGCTAATGGCCTATGTCTGTCGGCTGTAATGTGTGTCGATTAATTGTATTATATTTAACAGGAATTTTTAGCGGTAACCCAAAGAGGTTTTGGCTCCGGCTGAGTAAAGTGAAGGATGTGGTGTGCGTCAAATATTCAGCTGACAATGTCACGTGGATCTTGCTGAGACTGTGTTCATTTCCATTAATATCAGACGATTACATCGTGGGACCAATGTGTTGTACGCCTCAAAGAGAAGGATTAATTGTTAAATTTAGTGGTTTGACCGTGCGCATACCGGATAAAGATATATTACATTCGAATTAAAAAACCTAATAAATATTAGATTCATTTTTAATTTACCACATAACATCATCAACTTATAGGTCTTGAATAGGCCTTGTCATTTCATTCTCTTTAACTTTAATTTGATACTAAGTCAAATTATTACTCTTCAATATTATTATTTCAGCTATTATTCAAACTATAGAGATAATTTATGTATTTAGATTTGTATACTAATATTATAAATATGTAAGTCTATAACAAAATATTTCTCCGTCAACGACATCGGCGCGAATTGTAAGAAGACTTTTTCTTTATTTCATTTATGTTATTTTTAATTTTTAAATGTATTTTAAATAAACTATCTATATAGGGTTATATAGGGTTCTGTATAATTCTATCGATTATATCCTTATTAATATTATAAATTTGAAAGTCTGTCTGTCTGTCGCGTTTTCACAGTAAATCCGAATAAACAAATATCGATGAAATTTGGTACAATTATGCCTTATACAACGGGGTAACATATAGGCCATATAAATCCTGTAAATTCAACACAAATCATCCTATCCTATGACATTAAAAAACGCCACTAAAACGTTACAAACCGCCACACGCTACTAAAACGCCACAAAACGTTATCATCACACAGTCATGTCAACTATAAGTTTTTTTATTCACGATATCTTCAAATGAAATCTGTAATTTAAAGGATTCTATATCACATTGTTTGGTTTATACCGAAAGAATTATTTAAAGAAAGTTTTCATATATTTTTGTTTCTGTTTACTGGATAGAGCTGCTGCGGTTTATTTCAATACTACAGTCCATGCAAACGAAGTCTCGAGTAAAAGTAGCCGTGTGGTCTGAATAGAATAGTAGGTACCACCCTCATTTCTTACCGAGGTTTCGTAAAAAGCGACTAAGGTAAGTTGAACCACCGTGTTGTATCCGGTTTAGTAGAATAGACCACCCTCTTTCTTACGGCGGCCGGTCGTAAAAACGCAGCCAAATCATGTGACAGCATGTTTATAGCATGTTGTGCCGACCCCACTTAGAGTAGGATAAAGGCAGGAAGATGAAGTCTCGAGTAAAAGCTAGTTATGTATATTGTCAAAGATGTGATTTGGTGACTGACATTATTTGATAGGTGGGAGCCATAATACATTTCTGATAACTGAATTGTGGAAATTTTGTGTCTGTTATAACGATAACTTCGGCGAACATAAATCAAGCCGACCCGAGCGAAATAGCGTTACTTGCGATTTTACTCGCAGTTGATTTTCGTTACAATACGCTTCATTACACTCAACGTGCGCGATCAATCTTTTACGTTGAATTTAGCATGCTTTCGTTTAATATTAATTTTGAGTGGGACGGAAATCTGGCCAAAGTCGATTTATTTTTAGGCGTGGTCATTTTATTTTACTGCAGCTTACTATAGTATATTAGGTTAGCCGTGTGGTATCCGGCTAAGTAGAATAGTACCACCCTCATTTCTTACCGAGGTGTCGTAAAAGGCGACTAAGGTAAGTCGACCCGCCGTGTGGAATCCGGCTGAGTAGAATAGACCTACCTCATTTCTTACCGAGGTGTCGTAAAAGGCGACTAAGGTAAGTTGACCCACCGTGTGGTATCCGGTTTAGTAGAATAGACCACCCTCCTTCTTACCGAGGTGTCATAAGGTACGACTAAGATAAGTTGACGTCAGGTAGGCGGCCGGTCATGTCTTAGCATCGTAACCTCTTTTTTTGAAGGAATTGAAATCGTAGGAACCCGGGAAGATCGATGCAGGAAAGGAATTCCACACCTTGGCTGTACGCATAAGGAAGGATGAGCTGAACCAACTGGTGCGAATATATGTCATCGGGAAATAGTCAATAGATCAATTTAGTCGAAGAGAGATACAAAAATTGCTTTTAACGCAGGCACGCCCCCTTATCATTAGCGCACTCACGCCCTTATCACGATCTAAGTGTTGTCGGCGCAACATGTTTTGAATATGTTTTCGCTAGTTATGTTATGACCGTCTGCCTGAAGTCGACTTACCTTAGTCGCCTTTTACGACAGCTCGGTAAGAAATGAGGGTGGTCGATTCTACTCAGCCGGAGACCACACGGTGGTTCACCTTACCTTAGTCGTCTTTTATGTCATTGCTGTAAGAAATGAGGGTAGTCTATTCTATTTAGCCGGATACCACACAGGAAAACAAAAATGTTAAATTTATTGAATTATACTTTTATTTATTTATATACAAATTTACATTATATTTTTAAATATTTTCTATATGAATACAAAAAAAAAAAACATTTATTGAATTTATTATTATTATCTATCTTTATAATTTATCAAATTTACAACTTTGTCTATTATAATTTTCAAAAGTTAGGTTTTGAGGACGTCAAAGGATTTAAAGAATAATTATCTCAATCACTTCTGACTTAAAAAAATTAATTAATAAACTTATTTTTTTTTACAATTAATCTGAACATATTCGTAAAAGTTACCGCAAAAGACAGAGCAAGTTTGCAGAAATATCATTTCACATATTTATCTACTCGTGTAGAAAATGTGGGGGAAATGAGATCGTCGGCGAAAGCTGAGTCGTACGTGCACTCTGCACTTTATACTGAATGCGAAAAATATTTTGTAAATATAGTTTCTGAAATAGAATGGGTAATGGTATTTTTACAGGCTTTCCTGCACACTAGAATGGAAAACTTAGCATAAACTTTTCGTCCTTTCAGGACTTAATCTTCACAATCCTTTTGGTCCCCGTGACGCTTTAGTCACTGCAAATTTAGCATCCCGGGCTCCCCTGCTTTAAGCCGGGAAGACCCCATTTTAAACTCCATTTGATTAGTTAAGAATAAGAATGAAGATGTTAAGTCGTAGAGATTTTGCTGTTTTGGCCCCAATATTGGTTGGATTCTAATATATTGGTTGGTTGGAGTCATATATTGCTTCCAAATTGCATCAGTGCCACGTCAATTTATTTATTGTGTGGTTAAGTACTCTCAATCCGCCGTGTCGTATCCGGCTGAATAGAATAGTACCACCCTCTTTTCTTACCGAGGTGTCGTAAAAGGCGACTAAGGTAAGTCACCCCGCCGTGTGGTATCCGGCTGAGCAGAATAGGCCAACATCATTTCTTACCGAGGTGTCGTAACAGGCAACTAATGTAAGTCGACCCACCGTGTGGTATCCGGTTTAGTAGAATAGACCACCCTCTTTCGTACCGAGGTGTCGTAAAATACGACAGAGGTAAGTTGATGTCAGGCAGGCGGCCTGTCGTAAAAACGCAGCCAAATCATGTGACAGCATGTTTATAACAAGTTGTGCCCACCCCACTTAGAGTGGGATATGGGCAGGATAATGATGATGATCTTTTGATTTATTTTGTACTACATTTCGCCTGCAACTTTTTTGTGTGGATTTTAATATCTACATGCAAAATAGCCACTGTTTTTTAAATATCTCATTTTCGCTTTTTAAATATCTCCAACATAAATGTTATGTCGAAACTCCGTTGAGATGTGAAAATAAAAGCACCGCATTTATAATATTAGTATGGATGAAAGTCAAGTATTCAATTTTGTCTAGTCACATGCAAGCGAACAATTTATATAATTTATTATTCCTCTGTAGAGACTTCATCATTCCACTTTGGAAAAATACTTATTATCTTCGCAGACAGTAGAGTCTCTCGAGAGTAGCAGTTTTTTAAGATGGATTTTTATGTTATATTATATTATATATGAAAAGTAATGTTTACGGTTTATTTGATTTATAGGTCAAAGTTAAAAATTTGAATTTGAACGATGTCCGTTGCACTGTTGATATCCACAGGATAATAAGCTAAGAATGCCATGTGGTATAGAATAGACCACTCTCATTTCTTACCGAGGTGTCCTAAAAGGCGATTAAGGTAAGTTGACGTTTGTGTGAAGTGTTTTAGTCCAGGGGGGATTCTAGTCCAGGTTCGGGTAGTCACTCAATCCCGCGTCTAGCGGTGTAGTAATTTTTTTTATATCTGGAATTGTTATTTGGAACTGGTTTTCTTTATAATTTATTTTTTAACTAAGTTATACATTTTTTTCGCCAAACTAATTAAGTTTACACTTTGTTTGATACGCTTATTAAAAAATATATTAATTTATATGGCTTAAACAAAATAGTATTGTTAAAAATAATAATAAATTTTACATATCCTAATATGTCCCGTATGGTCTAGTGGCTAGGATACCTGGCTTTCACCCAGGAGGCTCGGGTTCGATTCCCGGTACGGGAAAGTTTTTTGAAGTTGGTCAAACTTTTTTCTATTGTATATTTTTTAATGTTTCTTTAAATTTAATTTGTTTTTGTAACGAAGTTACTTTTTACTTATTTAACATAATTGCTTAAATATATTTGATCACATTTAGTTGTTCGGTTTTATACGGGAAAAGGGATATATTAAGTATTGAGGACGTACGAAAACCTTAAACAATGTTATTAAGACCTAATCCAAAATATATTTTATCTGCCTACATTGTAACGAAGTACCTAAGTGCCATAAAAACACATGTTGTTAAAACACTAAACTACCCGATTCCGAACCGTAGTTCGAGTTCGGAGAGTTGTTGTTATTGGAATAGAAATAATTCCAAAAATAACATTACACCATTTGGCTATACAGCTTTTTAATACATAACAAATAAATAAAAATAAAATATTCCCCAGAATTTTAATCATTTTTTTAAACATTCTTAAGATTTGCCTAGTAGTGTAGGATGATAGTTGATTTGCGCGCAAGAAAGATTGCTCACAACAAAACTACAGGTGTTTTAACTAAAAGAGAATAGTCTTGTCTTAAAAAAACAATATTAAAGACCAGTCTAAAGAGAAACAAGACTTGCATTTAAAAATTTTGAAAATATGTAGAAACTATTCCACAACATAAAGCTTGCTATTGAATTGGAAATTATTTGAGTTTTGATAACACGTTTTAAAAGAGTATCTGCCGTATTTTTTGTTAGATCTTCTTGGTAGGAGCAAACTTTTGAATCAGTGGTAGCTTGTAATAACATTATATGACTCAAAAGTACTTGATAAAATCTACTTGAATAAAGAATATTTTAAAGTAACGACGTCGCTAGCATATAAGTACCCTAATAAAGTTTTGTTTCGTTTTTATAATAAGGGATTTTTCTTTATCTTCATATTAATCCGTTTATATACCAGAGCTTTATTTAACTAAGTGCCAAATTTAACTAATATAGGTCTGTAGGTTGACCGTTTAACTGAGTCCTCGCCTGAGGCACACAAGTGCACAGAGGTAGGACGATAACGGGGATTGTGAGAGGTAAGGGCGGTCACCTTTTGTATATTCCGCTACAAGCCAACGCCAACGCCTACCTTAATTCCCTTTCTCGTACTACTACCGAGGCCCTTGTCCTCCTCAGTCGAGGACTCAGTTAAATGATTAGACTATATAGATTGACTGCGAAAGCGTAATGCCAACAAATTTAAATCCATTAAGTTTTATATTATATGATGTAGGCGCGGTTCAACAACAATAAAAGAACAGAAAAGCAATTTAGTTTAAGATAACTATATAACAACCGGCGGCCTGGATAAGTTTATTCCGCATAACAAACAATTCTAAAGGCCGTCTAACAAACGGAACAATTTTTATTTCAACATTGGCTACCACAAAGTTACTGTATTGAGTCCAAATAAAATAACAATTTTTTTTAGCTTCAAAGGTACGAACGAAACAGAATTCAGGTCAATTATTCAATATAAGTTTACTTATATATTCAATATAAATATACTTATATTAGCTTTTACCCGCAAATTCGTTGGCGTGGACTGTAATCTTGGAATAAACATTAGAGCTTCTGTTATTCGCCAACTCTGCGAATATCTTCATCACAAAAATCAGGTCGATCCGAGAAGACTGACGGAGATTTATTGTTATCTCGAGAGAAAAGTTTAATTACTGTAGGAAATAACCCGAATAACTTACAAGAATTATATGTTAAAATAAATTAATTTATGAATAAATTATAATAATCTTTGTAATGCTTTGTGTAATGCAAATGTCTGAAATTTTGTCTATTATCTCCTGATGATGCTTTGGTTACGGGTCGAAGCGATCGTTGAGATTGTCGTAGTGAATGTGTGTAGTGCTTATGTTGGTTGTGGTGTCTTGTGATACATGCGGTTACTAATCCTGTGTGTATAAGATATGAGAACGGTTTCTGCTTCCTACACTTAGCAATTATAGCAAAATAAATCACAACTTTTGAAATTGCATTATTCGGATTATCTGTAAAAGCATTTAAAATATTAGTCATTATTCTTCTGCCCTTATCCCACCCTAATTGGGGTCGGCACAACATGTTATAAAAGTAAAAGGTAACGGGCTGTTACTATCCCACTGCATAGGCCTCCTCTCTCCGTTTTTCGGGAGAAGGATTGGAGCTAAGGCCTCCTTTCTCTATTCTTAGAAAGAAGGATTAGAACTAAGACCTATGATGCTGCTCCAATGCGGATTGGTAGGTTACACACATCCCTAGAATTCTCTAGAGATCTGCAGGTTTCCTCACGATGTTTTCCTTCAATGAAAAGCGTGTGATAAATTGCAATTATGAATTAGACACATAAGTTTTAATATTAGTGCCTGCCCGGGGTTTGAATCCGCAACATCCTCGAAAGAGGCGCACGGTGTTACCGCTGGGCTATCACAGCTTAGATTAGCATGTTATAAACAAGTTGTTAAAAGATTTGGCTAGGTATTTTATGACCGGCTGCCTGCCTGACGTCAACTTACAGGATACTTCAATTATAATAGCATAAAATATAAAATACATAATAAATCTTATAATATGTTGAAATATATTAAATACACAATTCTGATATTTGACGAGGGTCCGCTTGCTCTAACCCATATTCGACACGCTAACAGTTTGTACAAATTATTACAATCTGACGCCTTTCAGATACATAAGTAGCAAATAGAATAAATTTGCTATAACAAGAAACAATTTACCGATATAGATAACAATGTATCCACAACATAGTTCACGTCTACTTAAAGAGTTGAAAAGCCTTTATTTATATATTTAATATTCTTTCGTTTTGCACAGGAAACAATTTGAATTTTTTTAAGCATTTGTTAACTCGGAATATAAGCATCAATTGTACTTTTTTATACAGGAAAAAACCCCTTATGGGAACGGCCGCCTGTCCCCGTCAGGCGGCGGTTATGTAGGACTCTTGCCGACTAAAACGAAGTATGTTTTCCACCACGCTGCTGATGGCGGGACAGGTTACATATGCATGCATATGTAATAGTGTATGTATTACCCTCATCCTTCAGACAGCCACTCTGATCCCAGAGATACCTCCTCAAAAACGAAGTCCCCCTCCGCGAAGCAGTGCATAGGGAGGATATTCTTTCATTCAGACATTCTATGACATTATTAGGCCATGGTGTGGCTATTGGAGGGCTTCACAGGCCAGTGCCCCGGGGTTCCCAAGCTTCAGGAGGCTCCTTTGAGTCAGTTGAAATACATCGAATCTGGAACACGAAGAAACTTTTCAATTGTTTAACAGGCGAGCGCTTGACTGCAATCATGCCTGATGTTACGCGATGATGAGGTCTAAGATGGATATCTATTCAGTCTTGCTTTGAAAATACCCATACGTGTGTCATAAGTATTGGGAAAGATAGATGCCGGGAGAGAATTCTATTCTCGTGCTGTGCGTAACAGAAAGTTAAATGCGAGAATGCGAAACAAATAACTTTAGATAGTTTAGACGGGGGCCCTAGTGTGTTTGGCCACAAAGCCTTTCATTCCCTAGTAACGCTACTGATTATTACTATGGATATAGAATTGTAATTCTGTTTTGTGCTTTGAATATTCCTAGTATATTTTATCACACTTTCAACTAAACGATATGTGAATTGCAAAATACTTCAAAGTAAATATTCACCTAAGATGTGTATTATTCCGCTAGAAGTTGCATTTTATGTGCAATTCACGATAGAGCTAATATTTTATTCCATTTCGCTATTTATACAACGGAGATTTGAAGTAAATAGCTATTTTAATGTTAAATGTTGGAGTTTTTTTACTTGGCGGCAGTATTACGAGGAGACTCTTTATAAATTGGCTCAAAGTGTTTTCTTTGGTAAGAGGCTTTGTACAGTTGTACGTGAGTCGCCTTTTATATCATACAGAGACTACAAACATATATAAGGGCTATCTATTTGTAAAAATACTGTACTAATGATACGATTTATTTATTATCTTTATTGTACACTAGCTATTCGGCAACGCGTTGTTGTAGCTCTGTCTGGTTTCGAATGCCCCTCAAAATAGAACTTAACAAAAAATGCTCCGATCGCCAACTTACTCTATCATCAACCAAACATTACACGATCATCCGCTTGGGCATCATCAAGAGTGTCTGAAAAATTCATTAAAATCAGTTCAGCGTATCAGTTCAGTCAGCCATCTTCGGTTTTAAAGTATAAAACGTGTAGGAGGTGTAATAATAACACCCTTGTTTCCAATATCTTTCTAGACATCATTGTGTAGAATTTCGCATCCAACGCTTTTGATTATAAAGTTAATTGTAATTATGGATCCAAGGCTAAAATTATCAAGGCGAATAAAGAGACTACTATTTTAAAGTAGATGGTTACCTCGACCCGAGTTGTTACCGATTTCTGGTTATCTTACCGACAACTCAAATCACTTCTTGCAAACTATGAATAAACATTGTTTCTTGACTTTTGACCTTAGTGGTTATATTTATTTCTGCCGTATATGTCAGCTGTTAAATTAATACAATGAATAAAAGAATAGTATACGGTATATGTATGTTAGTGTTTTAAATATCGTAGGGCCTCTTGTTCACTAACGTTTATAATTTTTATTTATTTAATTTATTGTACAGCTACTATACGTTTATGCAAAAGAATTGCTCAAACGACAGACTTTAATGCTTAAGCATTCTCTCCCAATGAACATTTAAGAGTTAATAATGGGTTAAATAGACTTACTTAACAGTAATGCTAATATAGACTTGTTTAGGAGTACGAATATAGGAACTACACAATACTATTGAAATAATAATAGCTAAGGACAGAATATTATAAAACAAAGTAAGTAGAACAAATATCTTTAATATTTTAATGAGTTAATCTTGTATATATGCATATTTGTATATATATCTTTGGGGTGTAAGGGACCGCATCAACATCTTGACGGTCCAAAGTCAACCTCACCTGCAAGTGGTGCACCCTGCTGTACAACGGACGAGGCTCTGACGATAACAGTACCTCTTTTGAGGTCGCAGGGGTCAGACGGCAGTCGCTCTGCATAAAACTGTGACCGCCGAATCAACTATGGAATGCAGTCAAAGTAATGGTATAACGGCTAGGGCGTCGCCGCCTAACGACGCGCAGGTACATCGCCCTAAACCTGCGAAAAGTTTGCGAGGGCTACCGCGCAAGGTACGGGCGCGGTCAAAGACGTTAGTACCAAAGATCCGCTTTGCCACTTGGAATATTGGCTCTCTAACTGGACGCTGTAGAGAACTGGCAGACGTGCTTGGAAGGCGCCACGTTCACGTCGCGTTTTTGCAAGAAACTCGATGGAAGGGCAATAAGTCTCGCAATATCGGTCAAGGTTACAAGCTCTTATATACAGGATCATCTTCGGGGAAGAACGGTGTTGCAATTGTTCTTTCTGAAAATATCCAAAATGGAGTTCTCAACATAAGGCGACTCAATGATCGACTAATGGTGGTAAAAATACTGTTGGGAGGTATTATCACCAACCTCATCAGCGCGTACGCTCCACAAGTAGGCAGTTCTGATGCCGAAAAAGAGAAGTTTTGGAATGAATTCGAGAACTTGCTTCACGGTATACCAACAGTCGAAAATATAGTCGTTGGAGGTGACTTCAATGGCCACGTTGGTATCGCCCGACCGGAGTTCGAAAGGGTACATGGTGGCTTTGGATACGGTCAGCCAAACTCAGAGGGTGACAATATTCTTAGAACATGTCTCGCCGCTGATCTTGCTATCGCAAACACATTCTTTCGAAAGAAAACGGAGCATCTTATCACATACAAGAGCGGTCCCCATGCTTCGCAAATAGACTTTATGCTTACAAGAAGGTGTAATATCGGTAAAGTAACCAATTGTAAAGTCATCCCTGGTGAAAGTCTAACAGCTCAACACCGAATTCTTATTATGGACACAAAAATCAATCAGAAAAAGAAAATGACCGAGCGTAACTTTTCCAAAACTAAGTGGTGGTTATTAAAAAACATCGATAAATCCGATGAATTCTGCTCCATTATTAGTAATACGGATGTCAGCACTGAAAGTGAGTCAGCAAACGATTTATGGCTTAAAACTCAATCAGCCATCACTAACACTGGTAATCGAATACTTGGCATTTCGAGAGGGCGTCGCGTCATGGACAGGGAAACGTGGTGGTGGAATGAATCGGTCCAAACGATTATAAGGCAGAAAAAGATTAAATTCAAGAAGTATCAAGAATCGAAATCTGCCGAAGACCTAGCTGAGTATAAAGTCGCTAAGCTTGCGGCAAAAAGAGCTTGTACGACAAGTTAGGTACAAATGAAGGACAGAAAGTTATTTTTAAACTTGCAAAAACACGGGAAAAATCCACCCGTGATATTACTAAATGTCTTTGCGTTAAGGATTCTGACGGCCGTATACTTTATACAAATGCAAAGGTGAAGCAGAGATGGCATGACTACTTCTCGAATCTATTGAACATCGAACACACTGCCGCTCAACCTGCCAACTTACCTAAAAATCTTGGACTTGTGGCTCCAGTTACTTCCGATGAAGTGCTTACCTGTCTCCGCCGGATGAAACTTAATAAAGCTGTTGGTATCGACAATGTACCGATAGGGGCATGGAACGCGTTGGGTTCCCATGGTGTGAAGTTACTTACCGACCTGTTTAACCGCATTATTTTAACTAGGAAAATGCCTAATGCTTGGAGACTAAGCATAATAACTCCTGTATATAAGGGCAAAGGGGACGTACAGGACTGTGCTAATTATCGCGGTATTAAAGTAATGTGTCACACCATGAAGCTCTTCGAGCGTATTATAGAGTCAAGATTGCGTCAGGAATGCGATGTGTCTGAATGCCAATATGGATTTCAACCTGGTTTTAGCACGATCGATCCCATATTTGCAGTAAGAATTCTCATGGAAGCACACAGAGAAAGAAATAAGGCACTCCATCTTGCATTTCTGGACTTAGAGAAAGCCTTTGACAGTGTACCACGGCGAGTAATATGGTGGGCACTGGGATCGAAAAACGTGCCTGAAATCTATATTGACATAATTCGAGATATGTATTGCAATACCAAATCACTAGTTAGAACTGCTGTTGGTGACACGACGCCGTTTTCTGTAAATGTCGGAGTCCATCAAGGTTCAGTTCTTAGCCCCTTCTTATTTAATGTAGTTCTTGATGCTGTAACTAATACAATACAGGAGACGCCTCCTTGGCTTCTTCTGTATGCGGACGATATTGCAATCATTAATAGGGACAAACAACTATTGCAATCTAAAGTGAACACCTGGAAACGGACGTTGGAGAATGGCGGACTTAAGCTAAACGTTGCAAAAACAGAATATCTTGCAAGTTGTAGTTCGGATCCTGGCAGTATTAACATCAGTGAGGCACATCGTACGGATAACTTTAAATACCTTGGTTCCGTCTTGCATGAGTCGGGAGAAATAGACCATGCTGTGAAAGCACGCATCAGCGCAGCTTGGGCTAAATGGAGGGACCTAACTGGTGTTCTGTGTGATCGGAGGATGCCTCTTAAGCTCAAGGGGCTCATCTACAAGAGCATTATCCGACCAGTACTTTTGTATGGCAGTGAAACATGGCCAACCCTAGCACGGCATGTGCAGGAACTCCGAGTCACGGAGATGAAAATGCTACGGTGGATGTGCAGTGTCACAAAAAGTGATCGACTACGTAACGACTACATCCGCAGTAGGCTCAGTGTTCGTGACATCGGAGATAAGCTGCAGGAAGCCCGTCTTCGATGGTATGGTCATGTAGCACGTAAGCCACAAAGTTACGTCGGACAGAGATGTCTCAGTTTGGTGGTCCCTGGATCTAGACCCCGCGGTCGTCCAAAAAAGCGTTGGCTTGATATTTTGGATGCTGACATGAGAGCCAACAATTTACACAAGTCGGATGTTCAAGATCGGGTAAAGTGGAGGCAACGAAGTAGGAAAGCGGACCCCGGGTCTTAGCCGGGATAGCGCTAAGTTGAAGAAGAAGATATATATCTGGGAATCTCGGAAACGTTGGGGGATTTGGGGCAAAAAAATTGATCTAGCTAGGTTTATTTAAAAAAAAATCGTTTTATCTCTGTTTTTGGAAAAATACTAAAATTTATGTTGAATTTAAAGATAATTTTCGCTATCAAATGTCAAGTCAAGATTTGGGGAACGGGTGGTCTACCTAGGCTCGAGCCCCACCTCAACTATTATTAATTTTTTAAAATTTTAATTTTTTTTAAAAAATACTAAAGAATGAAATAGGTACATAAATAATAAAATTGTATGAGATTTCTAACAAAGATATGCCTCAGGATGAGGCATGCGTGACAAACTATTCGCGACGCAGATCTCGCAATGTCTGCCCGCGGCTTAAGAGGTCTATATCTAACAATGGAAGTCCATTACTTAGAGAGAAAGAGAGAAAGAGAGAGAGAGCGAGATAGTTTATCTGAGAATGGTAATGTACACCGCGCAGGAATAACACTAGAACAATACTTCACCACCTTTACGTTTTTGGGCTTGTTTTCTTGGTCCACTTTGTCTTGGTCTAAGCGTTCATATTATATTTGTAAGACCACTTTAAAATTATTTGCAAAATGTCAGTCATCAAGACTAATATTTTGCAGTTACTATTACCATTATGTAAATCACAGTCACAGGTGTTCGTTCATACTTCGTGTAGCAAGAATTGAGGTTATAAAAGCTATTCGCGGTTTTAAATATACATAATATATAATATAAATATCTTCACAGAAATACCATATATTTATAACAGTTATAAAATTGTTCGATTTACTATATGGATTGTATATCATCTATATAATTTATAAATATAATCTGTTGCTCACGGATCTAAAACCTTGAAGCTGCCCGCTGTGAATTATAAGTAGAGTTTGTAAGTTTAAATATAGAGATTAAAAATTTGAGGATAATAGCTGAACGAGCTAAGTATTGAAAGTTCGTTAGACGCAGTAGAGAATTGCTTATTAAATTTTTCCGCGAACAATCTACCCATGTGACGAAAGCTTTAGTGAATGATTAATGTTGGCAAAACCGGTGTTACCAGCCAGTGGTAATATTACGACGCGATAACGGTTTATATTGTCGGTGTGTAAAGAACATGATCTGAAATTCGTCTTTCAAGAATTAAGGTGATGCCTGAAAAACATTCAATACAACAAAACAACAACAATTTGTGGAATTACAACAAGTACAAACATAATGTGGACTAGCCCGATGGCACTGTTGGCAGTGACTCAGCCTTGATTTTCAACAACAACATTTCAACAACATTTTCTATAAACAATTTGTTGGTTCTTCGAATCTGTGTGTATATATCTAATTAAGTATGTATTTAAAATTTTATATTTATATATTTACCAGTTGTCTGGCACCCATAACACAAATATTTACTTTGTTAAGTTACTTTAGGAATGAACGACCGTATGTGTAATTTACCCATATTTTTTATTATTTATTTGTTAATGATTACAAAGTTTAAACAGTTCGGCTGATTTTCAAAAATTTCTAATGGCTCCATTTTTATAATGTAAAAGTGCGTTTGTTGGCGTCTTTCACATTCAAATAGAGTCTTCAAAAAACAATTTTGCTATAATCTATCTATTGTTGAAGGAAACATCGTGTTGAAACATGCATATCTGTAGAGAATTCTGGGGATATGTGTAACCTACCAATTTACACTTCTAACCATAAAAGAACGATGAAAAGGAAAAGATTTCGTCTTTAAAAAAACATATCACTATATATGCTTTAAAAAAAAACTACAGTATCATGATCGCTTATTTACGCTACAGTTAGCATAAATTTTTTGCATGTTCAAGGTTTGCTGGAAGATAAGAGCGTTTGGCTGAAAGCCCACTGTAACGTGGTACTAAGCTATAATACAAATTATTTCCTTTCATTTTGTTTTCAATTTATGCTCTATATATTATGTTATATATTTTTATTATAAGTATATAGGTATATGATTAATTTTTTTTTAGTAATCACTTGTTTACCGTTATTTATTTTACCCCAAAAACATCGAGAATTTTTTATTTTTTTATTTATTTAAATTTAAATCTCAGGTTGTTAGTCATCTCACTTAATTACATAAAAGTCTTTATAGAATTATTTTGCTATAATCCGCGTTTTTTTTTATCTATTTAAAAAAAGTAAAGTAACGGCTATTCTACTGCTGATCATAGGCCTTCCCTCTCCGTTTTAGGAAAGCTGGATTGGAGCTGTTAATCTACCACGCTGCTCCAATGCGGATTGATAGGTTACATATATTTCTAAAATTCTTTTGACATATGCAGGTTTCCTCATGATGTATGCTTTCATTGTACAAAAAAGAAAATCACAAAGCGTGGGATAAATTGCAATTATAAGACATAAGTTTTAACAGAAAAACTCATTGGTGCCTGCCTGGGTTTTGAACTTGTGACCCCTCGAAAGAGTCGCAGTCTCGCTGCTAGGCTATCACAGCTTAATATCTTAAGCTACATAAAATAAATGCAGTAGTCAAAATTGAGTAGCTTTAAAAACCAATATCTGGATGACCGAGAATTGGTCGGTAATTTAAAAAAAAAGACTTAAAAAAAGAAAAATAACAATTTAGTTGGTATCGTTCCTATGTATTTACGTTTCTCGAGGCTGCCCGTTCCCCGAATAAGCTACGCTGACTTGACAGTTAATGGCAAAAATTCAATTCAATATAAGTGTTAGTGTTTTTTAATGCCCAGAAACAGGGATAAAACAATCTTTTTTTTACATAAAACCTAGCTAGATCGATTTTCTCCCATAAACCCCATACATGCTGAATTTCAGGAAAATCGTTGGAGCCGTTTCCGACATTCCGAATATATATATACATACATACAAGATTAACTCATTTCAATATTAAAGATATACAAACAAAAACTGCTTGATCAAAATCTTAAATTATTTCTATGATAAGCTAAAGCTAGTTTATAATTCATTTTAAGATAAGTGTTTAAAAGTTCATAGTTCAAGCGGATATAACAATAGAAATGAGATACACGCTCAACTATTTGATTTGTGACTTTAACCGAATTGGCTATTAAAATTTAACATTAATACGTCAGTATCATGTATATTTAAAATTCTGCTAAAACAGCTTTTACGCCTAATTTGATATATTCTGTCATCGTAAATTAATAATTTTATTTACAAAATTTACAAAGTCTAGTATTTTATGTAGATTTGTTTCGACTATAAAGCCTAGTGAATATATTCATTTTACACAGTATAATATTAGCACTAAATTTATATTACATCAAAGGTGCGTTAACTTTTAACTTTGAAAATATTTAATTAAGGTAAGGGCACTAGTAATTGACTATGTACTAGGAGTTGACCGTTTACCGTTTTGTATGACATTTTAAATAATAATCCTTTTGTTTGTTATAGCTAATAAAAAATAAATTTGTAATTACCTGTTGCCATCTACTAACAACTGCCCAAAACCTCAAAACTGTAGCCTTTTGTTTAATATCAATTGTTTAATGTCATATCAACATGGAAGAAATGATAAGAGTTAGCAGCGGAGTGCCTCAAGGGTCGATACTCGGCCCAACCCTCTGGAATATCTTATACGACAGCGTGTTTAATTTAAAATGCGAGGAAAACGTCCAGTTGATAGGCTTTGCTGATAATCTAGCACTCGTAGTCGTAGCTAGAAATGAAACTGTCCTCATGAACCGGACAAACAGAGCCCTCGAACGGATAAGGGAATGGATGCAAGCAAAACAACTTGCTTTGGCGCCGGAAAAAACAGAGGCTATCGTATTTAGTGGGAGGCGTAAGTTAGGTCCCATTAAATTCATGATCCAGGAGGTTGCAGTGACTCTAAAAGAGCATATTAAATATCTTGGGGTTTGGCTTGATAAAAGTGCCCTAGTACTAGTGCCCTAACCTTAGTTTTTTTATAGGTTTTCAGAGGACACAATGTTTCGCCTGAATCCAGCGACATCATGCGACCTCCTTGTGACTCCTTATACAGCGCATACCAAAATTACATTTTTGAGTGTGGGAGGGAATTTTGACAATAGTAAATTGTTCGCGACACATCTGATCTGCTTCTACTACTATCATCATTTTGCTACCCTCATCCTAAACTAAGTTATCAACCTTGGTAAATCATGAGGGCAGTGGCGTGCACAGAGTTTTTGCACAGGGTAGACAAAATGTCGTAAAAGGCGACTAAGATAAGTTGACCTACCGTGTAGTGTCCGGTTAAGTAGAATAGACCACCCTTTTTCTTACCGAGGTGTCGTAAAATACGACTAAGGTAAGTTGACGTCAGGAAGGCGACCGGTCGTAAAATATGTGCCAAATCATATGACAATATGTTTATAACATGTTGTGCCGACTACAGAAGTTATGTTAGATTTATTTCGCTATAATCCTCGTTCCTTAAGAGAATCCATTAGCGTTAGCTAAGTGTGTAATGATAGCAGATATTGTCTAGTGAGTGTGTACAGTGTGTTTTTGCCGGCGGTGTTTTGTGATATGTGTGGTGACTGGAGAGAGTGGGATAAGGGCAGGAAGATGATGGTGTAATCTACTCAGCCGGATACCACACGTATAAAATGACATTTTAACCTAAAAAGCTATGATCTGCTCGGAGTCATATTGCGAGTTAGTGCTTTAAAAATACGTTAGCCGTTTATATAGTGCCGCATAATCGAGCCGGGTTGACCTTTATATTATTTATGAGACTGTACAGAGCTCCTCCATTATTCATGATTTTCTTATAAAGTTCACTGGGTGGTCACTATAACGAAAAAAATTTCACTGACGGAAGCAATTATTGCTCGCTAACAACGCTCTACAGTTTTACTTGAAAACTATTAAATGTTTAATATTATGCATTTTAGATAAGAATGACGAAATGTAACTAGTATTAAGAATTATATTTTTAAAAGAGCAACCGCCGAGTTTCTTGCTGGCTCTTCTCAGTAGGAGCAGCTTAACGAACCAGCAGTAGAGTTGACGAAAGCACTTGTTTACAATTTATTTGAATAAAGAATATTCTGAATTTTAATTTGAATATACTTCTACTTACAATACTTTACGTACCACGTATAATTTGCATAAAAAACAAAGAAATCTTTAAGACTTCCGAATGTATAAACAGATATATATACATACATACATGTTGTTCTGCAGTACAATGACGATAACAGTGGTCAAAATGTAGCTGACCCCGCTAACTCGCGGCATTTTAATATCACCTTTAAAAGTCACACGAGGCATTTTGAAACATCAAGAAGGTGTGTGAATCATTAAGATATAAAATGTCAATGAATTAGATTGAGATGTTTTGAGTGTTATGAGGACAATTATCGCAAGAATATTAAATATCTAGTGCAGCAAAAAAGTTAAAAGTAAATTGGGAATAGGCGTTTCCTTATTTGGAGAGAAGGATTGGAGCTTATAATCTCCAAGCTTCTCGAATGCGGAATGATAATGAAAAAAAGTAAAGTAACGACCTATTACTATCCCACTACTGCATAGACCTAAGGTAAGTATTGCAACTATGTACCTACCACGCTGCTCTAATGCGGATGGGTACCTCGTCTATCGACGCTGCGTTTTCCGGTGCGGGGTCGCCATTCCAACGTCTTAAGACCCCAGCGCCTATCGGTTCTCCGCACTATGTACTACACATGTCGAAACTTCAGCTTCGCGACACGTTGAGTTAAGTCGATGATTTTGGTTCTTCTACGGATCTCCTTATTCATAGCATCCTCCAGCATCGCTCACTCCATCGCCCGCTGAGTGATTCTGAGTTTTCTTTTGGGGCCCATAGTCAGCGTTTTAGTTTATAGCAGGACCTTTTTGTTTTGTGCATTGCGATTGGTTTGGGAACAAACTTAATAATTTACGCCTAAATATCTCTTATTGTTTCCACAAATTCTATCAAACAATACTGTAGTTAAATCTACGGTTTACATTTCGCTTTTTAAAGTAAACACGATATTCATAAAATTAACTATTAGATTAGTAAGTGTAACTTGGGAAGACGTAATTACCAAAGTCTTGTCGCTTACTATAATGAATTTTGTAATTATTGGAGCTAATTGGTACAATGGCAATTAAGTCTTTCGTATAATGATCAAACTTTACTCTAAATTAAATTACATAAGATTTTATTAGGATCTAAAGGTGCTGGTTAAGGATTTCTGGTATCAGGCTGAGTAGAAAAGATCACTCTCATTTTTTGTGTCGTAAAAAGCGACAAAAGTAAATTGACGTCGGACAGACGGCCGGTCGTAAAATAACTAGCCAAATTATGTAACAACATGTTTCAAACACCACACCATTTGGGCAGGAGAATGATGATGGCAAATTAACATGATATGTACTAAAATATAAAAAGAAACCATTATACGATCTCATAAATTATTGATAAAGTGTAATAGCGTTTTTAATAAGAATGGCTAGTAAATTTGAACATTGGGTTGACCCAAAAAGGTTCCAGATTAAAAAAAAAAGATAATAATACAGAAAAAAGGAGGGCCCTAATTGAGAGCGATGTTTACACAATTTGTCCCTTTCTTTATTCAATTTGAGGGTTTATTTGGCAGTTTCCATTTTTCGTAGATTGGTTTAATACTGACGGTTTTTAAATTTAATGTATTACTACTCGTAAATGACCTAGCACACATCAATTTTAATTTTTGCTATACAATAACTGCTAAGTACTCTGTATGCTTTTGCATATATTTTAGAATTATAAATAATTTATAGAATTAGGTGTTACTTTGCGGAGATCCATAATACAAAAGTAATGCTATTTTTTTATCCTCGATGAAGTAAAATAGAAAATTTATATTTTATATTATATTATGTTATACCAAAAAAATATTTAGGAATTATAAAGTAAAAACCTATTCTTAATGCAATTTTATGTCTTCCTCTTTCTAAGTCGGACTACAAGGAAGGAAATTTATTATACCCTCTTTTTAATAAAGACCACCAATTCTGTTAGATTCTCCCAAATCCCTTAAGATTTAAAGTTACACCATTGTATTACTTCCGAAATTTGTTTAAATTTTCATGAATATTAAAATTTGTACTTTAATTAATTATTTTACGTATTTATTCATAGACAAATTTACAGTATATTTTTGAATATCTATACATAATATAATACAAAGTCCCCAAATGCTGTCTGTCTCTGTGATCGATGTTCCGAAAATGTACTAAATGATTTTTTGTACAGTTTTTACTTAATGATTATTAAAGAAGGTTTAGGTTAACAGTGCTTTACGAATTATGAAAATTAAAATAGGAAAAACTTTGTGACATATTGCCCGACGAGCTAAACGATCCACTAAAATTTTATCATGTTTATTGATAACTAACGCCGTGTGGTATCCGGCTAAATAGAATAGTACCACCCTCATTTCTTACCGAGGTGTCGTAAAAGGCGACTAAGGTAAGTCGACCCGCCGTGTGGTATCCGGCTGAGTAGAATAGACCAACCTCATTTCTTACCGAGGTGTCGTAAAAGGCGACTAAGATAAGTCGACCCGCCGTGTGGTATCCGGTTTAGTATAATAGACCACCCTCTTTCTTACCGAGGTGTCGTAAAATACGACTAAGGTAAGTTGACGTCAGGCAGGCGGCCAGTCGTAAAAAAACAGCCAAATCATGTGACAGCAAGTTTATAACATGTTGTGCCGACCCCACTTATAGTGGGTAAGGGCAGGAGAATGATGATGTTTATTGATAACTAGTTGTGCCAGCAGCTTCATCCGCATAGAAATGTTATGATGTTATACAGTCTATAGCCTTCCTCGATAAATGGACTATCTTACACTCAAATAATTTTTTAAATCGGTCGAGTAGTTCCTGAGATTAAATACGTTCAAACAATCAAACAAACAAATAAACTCTTCATCTTTATATATTAGTATAGATAATATACCTGTCAGTGATAATAAACTCGGTCCCAGAGTCAACCACGATCATATTGAAGAACTGGTGCGTCTGTACATCATCTGTGCATCATAAATATAATAATAATAGTGCACTATGTTATTATTCATTTATTTTTCTTAAACCTAGCTTTTTACATTTAAAAATATTTCTAATTAAAAAAAAATTATAATAAAAAGACGTTTAAAAATATAAAAAATTGACGTCCGCCGGGAACGGGGAAATATCCCGAGTTGCCGGTGATTAGGAGTCCAGTGAGAGGAACTTCCTCACAATGCGCGCCGTTTCAAGCAATACTGCCTTCTGCATCCGACACTTGATCCAACTGTTAAGCGAAAGCCTTTGAAGATGTTGGTCGAGGCTCTTCGCAATCAGACCGTTCACCGACACAACAAGAGGAACGATTATTGTTGAGTCAACATTCCACATGGCGGTTATCTCATAAGAAAGGTCTAAATATTTTGTTAATTTTTCTTTTTCGGCTTTTATGAGATTATCGTCATAGGGAATGGTGACATCAACATTGCATTGATAGTGCACTATTATTATTATATTTATATAGCACGCAGCTTATTGTAACATATAAACGTACAATACAATTAATAGAATCATTAATATAAAGCTATATCTATATACTACAATATAACTACTAATATACGATAAACAGCATAACATTTATATGCATTTATATAGCTTATAAATACGTTATATATTACATATTATTTACATAATGTATGTATATTTGCATCCTTGTTTTAACTAATTTTGTTTCTAATAAGTAATTTCTAATAATAGAATTATAATCTATACTTATTATAAAAGCCGTATTGTATCCGGTTGAGTAGAATGGACCAAACTCTTTATTACCGAGGTCTTGTAAAATACGACTAAACTAAGTCGAAGTCAGGCACTCGGCCGGTCGTAAATTACGTAGCCAAATCATGTGACATGTTTATAACATGTTGTGCCGACCCTACTTAGAGTGGGATAAGGGCAGGAGGATGATGACTGGAATTTTTGAGGAAGGTTTAGGTTAATAGTACATTCTCCGGAACGACTCAAAATATTGTATTTTGATCCGTCTTTCACTTTAAGCTGGAGGTGTTTCTTCTTATTTGTTGTGAAGATATTTTTAGGGGCTAGTAAATGATACAAAGAGGGTATTTTCCCTCAGGTTTATTCGTGAGTATCGAAACGAATCTATGTCCGTTAACTATATTACTTTCAAAGTTTACTTAGCGCACGCAAGGAAAGCTTTAAATTTTGCCGTTTTCGTAATATTTGTGATTGCTGCTCCTCTCCTATTCATTTTAGCTCGAAGTTATATATAGACTCTCTCCAATTATTGATTATTGATTTATTATTACTATCTTACACTCAAAGAATTTTTCAAATAGGTCCATTAGTTTCTGAGATGAGCGTGTTCAAACAAACGCTTCAGCTTTATATACCAGTATAGATTCTGGCAGGATTTACGCGGGAAAACTTTGCGACACAGATATTGAATTGTACCACTTTTGCCTTTTATTTCACGAAGTATTTTAACATCTAAAACAGATTAAAACGTAATGTAAAATATTTACAATGTAGCCTTTAATTAGTATTAAATATCACAATAAGGTTTATGTATAAGTTTTGGTATATGTGTGTATAATATTTCAATTTAAATGATATATTACGCACGAGATATAGTCACTTCATGTCTATATGGGTCGAACTTAGCCTTGGTTGCTAATTATTTGAATCGCTAATTGACAGGTTATTAGTCTTTACGCAACCTGTTTACGAGATGTAAATTATAAAGACTCAGAAGAATTTCCATTAAGGGTTAACCATTATCGTTGTTGTATTAATAGTTATAATGTTGGAGTTACATCATGCTACTCAAGACATGATAGAAAAACAAATCGTTAATATTATCAATTACATATATGAGTGCATTGTTCATTAAAGAAATTCGAAATAGAAATTCAAATTCATTCAGAAATTCAAGAAATTTTGAATCGTCAAGGATCAATATAATTAATGAAGATACAACTAGTAATATTGGTACGTGTTAAAAATACCTTATAATATAAATGAAATAAAATAAAACACTCGTTGCTTAAACGAAATTCTGTTAAACAAAATAATGTAGTTTGTCATTTATTCAACTAAGCAATTATTTTTCGCTATGATAATAAAATTATCATCTATTCTAATAAATATACAGCAGAAGAGTTTGTTTTTTTTGATTGTTTGAACGCGCTAATCTCAGGAACTACTGGACCGATTTGAACAATTATTTGAGTTTAAGATATGCTATATAACATCACGCTATGATGAATAGGAGAGGAGCAACAATATAAATATTACGAAAACGGCAAAATTAAAAGCTTTCCTAGCGTGCGCTAAGTAAACAGTGAAATTTATTCAAAAATCATGTATTACAAAATTGTTCCGCTCTAAAAGTTCTAAATAAAAACCCGCGACAGCATATGTCTAGCTATTAAGGTTAACCCACTTTAACCATTTTTATGGTTATCAAAATACTGTATTACGGTTCTAATCTTTCCACGCGAGCGGAGCCGCTGGTAATTGCTAGTAAGGAATATATTCAATATCATTCTAAGATTATCCTTTTCTGGAAACTTTGTTGAAAGGAATGATAAATTTACATTTGGTTTTATTTTGATCACTGGGCTATCACTAATTTATATCAAAGAAGGAAGAGAGAAATAATATATCTGTAATCTGCGATAAATCAAATAGCACATCAGAATAAGTTTTCTGATCTTGAATTGAATTGAATCTATATAGATTCTAAAAGACATAACATATTTATTTAAATCGTTGGAATTGATTAATTTATTGTCGGTTTATATGTAATAGTTAATCAATTGTATTTTTTTAAGCTTTTTTAACATACAAAAATAGATATTTATAATTCTTTAATAGATTGATATCCATTAAAAAACATGTAGTGCGTAATGTGTTTTATGTATCATAATATATTTGTTCTATGTTATTAAACTTTATAAAGAGGAACAGGAAATGGAGAGGTTTCTGACTGTACCTAAAATGAAATTGGACTTTCTATGTGAATTTCTTTCTTTGCTCTCCAATCACGTGGCCGTTTGATCAAACAATGTTTCGTGCCGAAAAGTATGTCAAAGGAATTCATTCAGTTTGTCAAATCGCTCGATCGTCTTATTGTTTTTGTTTTACAGCGATGTTTGTTAGGATGTAGTAAAAGTAGAGTAGCTTGTTACTATTCCAACGTTGGAAAAAGACCTTGAAGTGTAGGATAAGAGTGAGGAGCAAAACATAGATGTTACAGATATAAAAATAAGAATTTTCTAGTAAGGTTTATTGTCTCCTAAAATTTTATATTACTATATGTCCAGTGATCAATTGGAACGTGCTCTTTGCTAATTAAAAAAAATTGTTGTTCAATGTATAATTATTTTTTTTAAATACTTTATGTCTTCCTGTTAAGTCCGGAGGGAGACGTTGGTTGGTTTAAAAAGCCATAAATTTTTATCCTTAGATTGTCTCATAAGCAGCAGTGGACATTTGTTAGAGAGAGAAAGAGAGCGCTGTGGGGTACAATTTATGTAGAAATTCGATACCTATAGAATTTCCATTTTGAGAAGAATTTAATGTCGTACAAGCACTATAGACGGTGACGTCCGTTATTCCCATATAAATCGGACGCTTAAAGTCAAGAATATCGCTGGTAACTTTTTACTAACATTTATTTATAAATATTATTCTCAATAATGTTTTATGTCGTAATGTGTTTATGATGGTGTAGTGTCAGAAAAAAGTAAACGTTTAATAGCTTAACTGTAGTTCGGTGAAAATCTGTTTTTCTACGGACTTCGTAGCTTGAAGCTTATTTGAATTGTTTGTTTTTTGAGTCTTTAAACATAGTAACATAGTTTTATAATTTTATGCTTATCATATAATAAGAATATATGAAGGTGATGAGTATAAAATGTTTTAATATATTATTAATATTAATAAGATTATTTTATATTAAAAATATACAAATGAGGACCGATTCTTACACTATAATAAAGTCGTAAAATAGGAATGTTTGGAATTTTCTAACTCGTTTTACTTCATCACGATGTTCCAGCTCTTGATGGATTTCGAAAATATTTCATGGATAATGCGAAATTAAAAAAGTTATTGTCGGTGACAAGCATATTTTGTTGAACCGTGAAAAATACAATGTATTCGTAGTTGAATCCAATAAAGCTCGTAAAACCTTTTGGTTGAAGATTTCTGTGGGGCGTTAGGTATTAAATTTTTGCATATACGAAATGAGGTAAAAATGCGGGAAATAGTTGGATCCAAAGCGTTGCTCTATTTCTGCGAGGAAATAGACGCGTACGTTATGTCGCGGAAGGAGGTGGCAGTGCGGATCCGCAGAGTCAACTCCTTGGATCTAATCCGTCGCAGGCAAGCGGGGCTCAGGCGACTTGCCGATGTCCGTTGCATGCCACTCTACAGGTAAACTCAGAGCGTTCCGAACTGGGTTTGTCGGATGTTCGCTGGAGTTAGGCGCTCGATGTATCTGGTGCTCCAGATACATCAATCAGCAGAGAAAAGGGCCACTGTTTAGAGAGGTCTCGACCTGGGGGTGGCGGCTATTGGCGAGAATGGGGGCTATGTGTACAACACTGTCTCCGCCACCAGCAGCGTGGTGGAACACTGTCAGGTTTTTAGTCGCTGAAAATCCGACATACTCGCTGCCCGTCCCGTCGAGCTGTGACGACCCTTCCGGTTTTCCTAACAAAAAAAAAGTTGGTTGAATCCAAGCAGCACTAGATCGTATACATGAAAATCTACTGAAGAGCCGATACCATAAGAAAATTATTTAGCCCCTATGCCGCGACTTCACCTTCTAAAATTTTAAATTTTTAAGTAAATTTTATACTAAAAAACAATAAACTTAAAATATATTTTAAATTCAATATAATGACAACGTTAATTTATACATTAACATATTTTAACATTTCGATAACGTATTGTCCTTGCCAGAATCAAATATTGAATAATATTTTAAACATTTACATCGCTATCCGGCCGATGCACGCTAGGTGAGGTTCCTATATTAGCATATGCTTCTCAAACTGTAAAGAATATTTAGCTAGTAAGTAGCTTTACGAGTTTTTTTGTGGATTATATTTGCTGATGATGCTTTGGTTACGAAGCGAAACTATTATTGAGACTGTAGTTGTAAATGTTTGCAGTGCTAGTGCATAAGGTATGAAAACATAGAGTGCACTCTACCTTTAGTATTACATTTATTTTAATCGTGGATAATAATATAAATAAATCTATATATCGTGTTTTATAAATACTAAATATTAATAAAATATTATATCCATTACAACTTTTTTATGAGGCCTTGATGGCCTATTTGTGAGAGAGTGTGATATACCCTAGATTTATGGGTTCACTATGAATTGTTCGAGTACGATCTGTACAGGGTTAAGTAAACAGCCATATATTTTTTGAAGAGATGAACCGATTATTTTAGTCTCTAAAAGTTTTAGCAAAACTTGCGATTATAATAAGTGTACCAAATAAGCTCCCAACAAAAAGCCCTGGTGTCAAACTATTAAAAGATCAATGACAGATAAAAAAATAAGTAACTTATAATTAAATATATACCTACATTATTTAAGCAAAATATCCAAATCCTTTTATATGATAATCTATTATGGCGATCCTCATAAGTCATAAAAAGTATATTAATCAAAGTTTGGGAATCGTTGTCTGCGGCTACATATAACATTATTAACAATGAGAGCAGGAGATGATTCACATTAAAATTTAAGATGAAAAGAGTATATATAGGCGGCCATGTTGCGACTTCATCATTTAATTAGATAAGTTATAGAAAAATAGACAATGCGGGCTCTCCTTTTGGTATGTATTTGAATACATTTTATGCTTTTAATATTTAAAGGCTCATTAAAATATAATATAAGATAAATAATAAGTTCACCTTGACATAATAAACTAAAAACTTTGTAATAGTAATAGCAACGAAGTATTTTTTAAAATATACAAAAAGTTATGGATTAAAAAAAATGAATTGAATTTTTTTTAGTGTATATATATATTTTTAATTATAATTTTAAATAAGGTCAAAGCTACTAATAAAATTATTAAGTTAACTTTTACAGAATTAGGCGTTACTTTGAGGAGGTCCATAATACAAAAGTAATGAGAATATTATTTTGCTATAATCCGCGATAAATTTTATGGCGTTCGATTTATCACGGATTATAGCAAAATAATATTCTCATTACCTTTAAGTTAACTTTTTTAATAATTTTATTATGAATCAAACATTTTTGGTTCTTACTATCGCTGAATGGATTTGCTAAAATAATTATGCAGAAATTAATAATATTAGTAGCAATTTTTTGCAATATATTAGCTAAATCCGAATCCCTAAAGTGTTCTTTGATTTATTATTTTCTTTGTAAAGAGATAGTTAACTTGATTAGTCCATATGATTAAATCGTGTAAAGCCAAAGCTTTAATCTAATCATAGTGAAACAGAGATCTTAACCCTCGATGAATACGTAAAGAGGGATTTTGTGAGTCTTGATTGACGTGTGAATTAGTTGGTCTGAGTATCTGCGTGTTTGTCTGTATATCTATAAAAATATAATTCAAACGAAAGCTTTTCCGTCGAGATGTTAGCTTTGTTTAGTTATAAAGCAGCTGTCTCTAATATATTTAGCTGCAGCTTGGTAATTGGAGCGAGTTAAAGGATTTCAGGTTTTAGTTTGGGTTATTACTACTCTATTTATTCAGCTCGATAGCAGGATGCGACATGAGAAAAGGAGGTTTGCCATTAATGGCATGTATATGGAAGGGTTTTACCAATATGCGTTATGTAATTCTAAATATTAAACAAATGAGTAAAAACTGTGAATTTCATATTTTTTGTTATAAATAAGTTATACATGGCAGAGAAATTTAAATGAAATACGGGTTCCACCCTGGAGTTTCTTGGAAACCTAGCCTTATGACGAAACAATAAATTCTTGGACAGTCGTCCAAACATTTATACGTTTATCGACATTCTGGATTTTAAATAAGTAAATTATTTATTTACTTTATACTTAAAACACAACATAATATATAAATAAATTACTATTTAAACTGTGGGATAGTCTAAGGATATAAGCTCTTTTCCATATTTTGGAAATATCTTTAATTATATGTTATATTTATACATATGTCTTGAACTTCTTTTTAATATATTTTTTGTATATTTTTTTATTTTTAGTTATTCCCTGTATATTTACCCATTGTTCTTGATCCAGTTTTTCTTACAGTTTTTACGCAGTTTTTAAACAATTTTAATTGCCGGAAAAGTTTTAATTGCTTACCATTGGAATTTGTGGCTTTTACATTTAAGTTTCAAGTGATCTGCGTGTTTATACTTTGTAACGTGACAGCATGAGCAGTGTTTCTTACTTATGATTCTTGGCAAATTACTGGAATATTATCTTTGTTGGTCTTCGTAGTGTTAATTAACCATGTTATGACTATGACATGAGCCATGAGGTGTTTTTATTATACTTTATTGAAATTTAAATAAGTGTTAACCGGAGATGCGAACGGGTTCTAACTGATGACGAAAGCGTAGGCTTGTTTACTATTAATGTTAACTGACATTATAAAAGCTAATTTTATGCAACAGAGCGGTGTCATGGACAATACTGTACATATAACCTTAAAAAAGCAACTCGATAAAGCTTTTGATTTAAATTTCTAACATATGTAATATAAAACACATTATAACCTCACGTGGTTCTATTTTATGCAAGCATAAACACGTACTATGTTCATTATTTTGCATGTACAAATACAATTATATTCGAGTTGCATCTCTTGTTTCTATTTAATCGGCCTTTTATAAATTTCAATAGCGTCCCAGAGTGACAGTCAATCTATTTCAGTATCTTTAAAACTTCTTATATTTCTTTAATATTTCTGAATTTTGGAAACGGCTTCAACGATGTTTTTGAAATTCAGCATCTATAGGGTTTTGGGGGGTGGGCGATCTGGTACTGAAATAGCTGCTATGATTTTATGAGAAAGCAAAGAATAAATTTTGCAGAGACATTATAGCTCAATTGGGTAACGGTCGGTCTCGAATTCAGAATACTAGGAATCGATCCTAGTATTCTGAATTCGAATGAAAATCTTATTTTTTAAATATTTTTAGTTGTAATGCAATAAAAAATAAAATAAATAAATATTAATATTATTGAGTATATTAATTGTAAGCTGTGATAGCCCAGCCGTTATACCGTGCGACTCTTTCGTGGACTCGTTCGTCACGGGTTCAAACCCGGGCAGACACAAATAAGTTTTTCTGTTAAAACTTATGTGTCTAACTGATAATTGCAATTTATCACACGCTTTTCGGTGAAGGAAAACATCGTGAGAAAAACCTGCTTATCTCTAGAGAATCCTGGAGATATGTGTAACCTATCAATCCGCATTGGAGCAGCGTGGTAGGTCTTAGCTCCAAACCCTATCTACAAAAAGGGAGAGAAGAGACATATTCCCAGCGGTGGGAGAGTAACAGGCCGCTACTTTTTATACTTACTTACTTAATTTTTATATTAATTGAAATAATTAATGGAATGTTTTATTACAGGTTGTAGCCACAACGTTGGCGGTGGCGCTAGCTGCGGACGATGTGTCAGTATTTCTCACTTTAATTGCTATAAGTATACTAAGAATTTAACTAACATACCATTACTAGGTCTCTTGATATGCTAACAGGTGTGCATACGAAGTACCACACCTTTAAGTATGAACAATCATTATCCTCCTGCCCTTATCATCACATCATGTTGTAACATGATTGGGCTACGTATTTACGGCAACGTCTTTTGCGACACCTCGGTAAGAAATAGGATGGTCTATTTTACTCAACCGAATAGCACACGGTGGGTCAACTTACCTTAGTCGCTTTTGACGACACCTCGGTAAGAAATGAGGGTGGTTTATTCTTATAAGCCGGATACCACACGGCGGGTCGACTTACCTTAGTCGCCTTTTACGACACCTCGGTAAGAAATGAGGGTGGTGTTATTCTATTCAGCCGGACACCACACGGCGTACCTTTAAGTATGAACAAGTGATACAAAATATTACATAATTCATGTATTAATTATGCATGCTTTAAACTTTACGTATTTTGTTACAGTGTTAACCTTTAAATTGATATTTTGACATCTCATGTAACATTGTATTTTATTAGTTTACATTATGCATCTTTAATCTTGTTTCTTATTGGGATACAAATAATGCTTATATTAAGATTTATTAGTTAAATACATGTTTCATAATACGTGAAATATGTACGCTTAAATCATTTATCAAAGGTTTAGGTTGCGGTACATTCAGTGAACAATAGGTTAAATTAGTTTAGTTTGTAACTTGATTATATTCAATCATGTATTGTTTCTGGTGGTCATTTTTTGGTTTGTAGGGCTACGTATTCTTTAAGCCTAAGCCTAAGCTTTCGTAATTATCAAAACTCTAAAAAGGCTTCTCTTTTACTGGTATTTTTTAATTACTGGAGTTATTAAAACACACTCGTAGCACAAGTTATCTTAGTACGAGTGTCTACGATATTTGTTAATGTATATTTTGTATTTTATTATCTATTTTTGAATTTTATATTTTGTATTTTTTTGGCTAAATAAAGTTTATTATTATTATTATATACCCTCAATTATGTAAAAAAACGCGTCATATTTTCAAAATTAAACGCACAAACTCAATACTTTGCAAAATGTTACTAAAATGTATGGCTTCCCTTAGTAATTATATGGAGGAAATTTTATATTGAATAATTTATATCGTAACAGTTAGAATTTTATGATTTATTTTGCTATAATACACATTTTATAAACTCTTATGTAACAAAGTGATTCTATCATTATTAGTTCAGTGTGGGATTTCTTCTATAAATTACGCACAGTAAGTATAATTTAGGCAAAAGTTTTGTTGGAAAACAAGCTCGTCCGGGAATCGGAACGTAAATTTAATGCGCTAGCTTATCAATATTGTATTTTCTAATTATTCAAAAATTTGTTTTAGGAAGAACCCGTTTAAGTTTCCATTCCAGTTTGCCCGCACGACCGTAAGACCCACGACCTCAAGATACGACCCCTACCGCTATTACAGTGGTAATGTCGCCCGGCCCAGCGATAACGCGGGTCGCTACGACCCCGGCAAGTACGACCCGGGTAGATACAACCCCGGCAAATACGATCAGTCTGGACGTTACGTTCCTGACGAATCTGGTAGATACAAGTTAGTATCAAATGTCATGTATATATAGTATATACACATTATATTAACTAAAATTAATCATAATTTATTGATATATTAATAATTTATAGAATTAGGCGTTACTTTGCGGAGATCCATAATACAAAAGTAATAATAAAAATTATTTTGCTATAATCCGCGATGAAGTAAAATAGAAAATATATATAATGCTAAATGCACTCTGCCAAAATTATTTTGCTATACTCCGCGATGATTTTGACATTACTTTTTTGAGTCTTCATTACTAAATACTAACAAAGGCAGGAAAACCATAGATAAAATAGTAGAGTAGGAGAGCCAGTCGAAAATGTCTTCATCTTATCGTCGATGAAAACTAATAATAAGACCTATTAACTGTCTCTCTTTTTAAGTCCTCTCTTTTTTATGTAATTCTATAAAGATATTATATAATTTTTCATCTTCCTCATTATTTGTTGCGCCACAAATAATGGCTCCCCTATTACAGTATATTAACTTTATGAAGAAAACTCGTTAAGTTGGTGGGGCTGGTAGTACTATTATGTTGGCAATAACACGGAAATGTTCACAGTGGTGACCGTGGTGATCGCGGAAGCGCTGGCGGTTTTTACACTGGTTCATCGGACAAAGGAGGGCCAGGTGGCGCATACAGTGGCTCTTCAGATAGAGGATTAGGCAGTGGCTACAGCGGATCCGGTGATAAAGGGGGACCAGGTGGCGCATACAGTGGCTCATCAGATAAAGGACCAGGTAGCGGCTACAGCGGCTCCGGTGATAAAGGAGGACCAGGTGGTGCCTACAGTGGCTCTGCTAACAAAGGAGGCGCAGGTGGCGCTAGTGCTGGAGGCGCGAGTGGCGCTAATGTTGGAGGCAGTCTGGCCTCAGGCTTAGGGTAAGTATTAATTTACTTTACTTAGCCTACATAATACAAAAGTAGTCTGCTATAAAGCATCATTTAAAGCCATCATCATGACTGTTGAATGAGGCAATTACCTTGTCATCAGCTCCGAGCGCCGCGTAATCCATTCCCAGCGAGGCCCAACATTTTTTTGAAAATAATTTATTGGTTAACTGAATCTGGGTGTTTGAATATATCGCCGTCGGGTATCCGGCTACGTAAGAATAAACTACCCTAATTTCTTAACTTCGTGTCGTAAAAAGCGACTAAGGTAGGTTGAAGTCAGACAGGCGACCGGTCGTAAAATAACTAGCCAAATCAACTAACAACATGTTTGAAACATGTTGTGTCGGCTCCACCTAAAGTAAGATAAAGGCAGTACAACTGGTAATTATATACATCATGCATATAATTACCAGTTGTCTGTAACTTATACCACAAGTATTAAATTACTTCCTTTGGAGATGGACGACCGTGTGTGTAATTGTTCTATATATTTATTTATTATTAACTATAATTTTAAAGCAGTTAATACGTTTTTAACTTGAGTATATATTTTTAGCGCATTGACTGGTAATCAAGCACCAACAGCGAAGCCTGCTGCGACGGTTGTAATTTCCGCTTCCCCCAACTTAGGAAGTGCTTCACCGGCTTACGTGAAGCCCACTCCCACATACAACCCGGTCTCTATTGTAGTCAAGGATAACACCGGTAACTACCAATACAAATACGGTATTATTCGTCAAGAAACTGACGTACTTCCTGATGGATACCACTACCTTTATGAGACCGAAAACACGATCCTTGCTGAGGAAGCTGGTAAAATAGAAAATATTGGTACCGAAAACGAAGGTCTCAGAGCTAGAGGCTTTTATGAATACATCGCACCAGACGGCATCAAATACAGAGTAGATTATACCGCGGACGAACGAGGATTTTTACCAGAAGGTGCCCATATACCAAAGGGATTATTCTGAGATGCTTACAGAGTAGAAACAAGAGTCTAGAGCAGACGAAGCTTAATAATTTTAAGAGATATGCCTGTCAATTAATAATCGAACTTGTATTGACACAATCATGTCGTAGCATATAATTCAAACTACTATTTCATGAAAAAGTTAATAGCTGTTTCGATAAACACATCGTTTTTTAAAAGTGTCTCATTAAAATTGATTCTATTGGTTTCAACCATAGCATTTATGTGAATTTTAAATACCGCGTAGTATAATAAGTGATCCTATGCAAAATGTAACTAAAAAAGTTAAATGTAAGTATGTGAGTTGGGATGTCATTTACATCATCATGCAGCAAGTGTTCCTCCAAGATTCTCACCGCTGTAAAAATTGTATATTCTCACGCCGAATATAAGATTTAATATTAATTATAAACTTGATATTTTATTTCAATCCTCTTACCTTATGAATTTAATTCAATCTAAATATTTTATCAAATAGATTTAAACAAGTAGTTTCTTTAAGGAATAAAATATTAGCAAATGTTTATTGCATTAATATTAAAATCTTTTAAAATTGTCTCGCTTGGGAGTCTATTAAATAACACATATTTCCACGTTAGTGATTATTGAGGTATACATACAGTCTGAGACTTTAGTAAGCTACTAGACAGCTACAATATTAATCCTAAGTCACTTAAATGCCTTTGTTACGATAAGCATATCATACTCTTTGATCTCATATCATACTCTTTGATACTCTTTGATCTTTACACCATAAAAATATCTTGGAAGTTATCGCAAAATTTAAACAGTAAAGTAACGGCCTGTTACTATCCCACTTCTGGGTATAAGCCTTCTCTCTCCTTTTTGGAAAGACGGGAGTAGCTACCACGTTGGTCCAATGTAACCCGCGTCTGTTTTTATTTCACCGACAAGGATGTAATAAATTGCAATATCATACGAATAACGAGACGAGAGTAACGTAGAAATTTTTGAAAAAGTACAATATTCTTTCTTGTTGATTTTTTATACTTTTTGACAATTATGGACAGATCGCTTACATTGAAATTGTCATAATTTATCTTCGTGAAATAAAAGACGAGACTTGAAATTTATAATGTTAGCCTTTTTTCTTATTAAATTCAATAATGACTTTTTCTGAATGTCAGTCTAGTAATAAAATTAAGTTCTTCCGCATTATTAAGATTGTAGATAGTTTGAGTGAATATAATAAAACATTATCACTAGTTTTATTACTTTGCGAAATATATTTAAATATATTACTTTGTTTTGTTTTCAATGGGGCCTTATAATTTTATAGCTCTACTCTACGTGTAGTTTATAAGGTAGTTTCGACCTAGTTGATGGATTTACGAGTTGTAAACTAATTATTAGAATTATATTTTGTAAAGAGCTGACCCATCTCGGTAGGACACATTTTTCAAACCAATAACATAAAAAGAATCCATTAAATATACAATAGGGCCAAGAATATTAAGTTAATGACTTTATTATACCTACAACTGTTTTCATGGCTGCAGCAACAGCCATTATTAACAGTTATTATTATGTTATTACAGTAGCGTCTTTAACACGACTATTAATATTTTGAACATTAGATAAACAATAAATTGTAATATATAATAACAAAATTATAGTTTAAAATTCATTTTAGCCTCCGAGGTTTCCTTATTGACAATTTTATTGATCTTAAATTAGCCAATACAATGAAGTGATTGATTTATATCTATAATTGCGAATTTTAAAGGTTTCAGCCTTTGTCTAAACATAATGGTTTTAATTAGAAGATCAAATTCGGATAAATTTGAATTTATTTTAATTAATTTAATCTTGCTCATATTAATTTCTATTTATGCGCGTTGCGGTCAGCAGGTGGGTTTTTTAAAATTCTATTTATTATTTTAAAAATGTTGATATGCTAATTTATTATTGAAAATAATTCATATTTAAATAACTTGTATAAAAAACCACATCGTTGTCTTTGCTTACTTAATATGTGCATAATATGATACGACGCGGAAATCCTAAAATAAGAAACAACGAGAAAAATAAACGAGTTCTATTATTTCTCGTGACACAGTTTTAGTAAGTATAAAATTCAGAAAAGTTGCCCCGTTAGATATGAGTAGGGTTGGCAGGTATGAATGTTTAAATTTTTTATTTGATATTTAATTTACAATGGTATTTTTAATTTCAGGTTTGATCTTTATGTTATCATTTAATTGTGAGCTTATGATGAATAGAATTATCAATTGAAGACAAGTTTTTACCAATTAGGCACGAATTTTCAACAAAAACTTTTGATTCAACGCAAATTATGGGTTTTAACAACGGATATCGTAGAGGCAAATATGCGATCTGCTCTATTAAAAATATTTTTCAGTAATGGATAAATAGTAAAAATCGGGATAGTGTGTTTAGACGAATCTAATCTGATGAACGTACACTAATATTGATTAATTTTATTTATATTTTCACAGTATACGCGAATCTCCAATACAAGTATGTACAAGTGTCATTTACTGAGCATTGCAAACCGTTATTTCAAAGATTGCGTATATTACCACTTCCTAGTCTCTATATATTTGAAATTTGTATGTTTGTAAAGCGACATAATCATTTATTTACCAAAGTACGCGAAATTTATCCAAGATGCACGAGAAATCGCAACAGATTAGTTTTCACTCATAGACCAAAACATGAATTTTTCAAACAAAATAGTTATGCAATGTGTGTCAAAATATTTAATAAGTTACCTCTTAGCCTAATTGAATTACCACTCAGACAATTTAGATAAGAACTTTTTACATGGTTGCTTGATAAATGTTTTTATACAGTACAAGAGTTTTTAGAATAAAAAATACTTTTATATTTTTAATAAGTAACTTAATACTAAAAATACATACATACATTTATAATTATATAATTAATAGATTCTTAAATTTATTGTTAAAATTTGCATGTCAATTCTGGCTAAACATGTTCTGAAATTATATATTAACATCTGTAATTCATGTTTAAAGCAAATAAATGATTTTGATTTTAATTCAAAAGATTGACTAAATTTACCGATACATCTGGAGAAAATTGTATATTCCCTACTCGTTCGCTCTAATGATATCAGTTGCTTTTTTATACTAAATCCCAATGGAAATAATTACGGTTTTCATCTGGGTTGTAAAAGGCATACTAATTTTACCGATTCATTCCACATGTTTGATAACCCTTGCACGTGATGTTGTATATTTTTCTCTAGCGTTCTGCCTATTTTCATCTTCATGATTTACTTAATAATTTTATCAAAATAATGTTTTTTTTACACTGTGGTGGTGTCCGGCTGAATAGAATAGATCACCTTGTTTCTTACAGAGGTGTGGTAAAAGGACTAAGGTAAGTTGACTCGTCGTGTGATATCTGGCTGAGTAGAAAAGACCACTAAGTTTCTTACCGAAGTATTGTACAAGGCGACTTAAGTAAGTTGACCTGCCGTATGGTATCCGGCTGAGTAGAATAGACCACCGTCTTTCTTTCTGAGGTGTCGTAAAAGGCGACTGAGGTAAGTAACGTAAGTAAGTAAGGTAAGTATTAAGTAAGGTAAGTTAACGTCAGGCAGGCGGCCGGTCGTAAAATACGTAGCCGAACCATGTGACTTGTTAATAACATGTTGTGCCGACCCCATTTAGAGTGGGATAATTTCAGAAAGATGTACTAAAAGGGGAGGATTCCATACTTCGATACTGTATCTATCGTCCTAATTGTTTAATGATAAAATATTTTACAAAGCAATTGTTGATTTCGGAAAGCTGTACTTTATATAATTAGCGATTGGGTCAGATTACAGAGGGCAAGTTTAATTGGATTCCAGACCGATTCGGCTATTTGCGGCTTAGAAACATATTAACAGGGCCAATTTATATAATCCTTTATACCCTTCAGAATATTTGACTTTATTGTATTGAATATATTAATTAAAATTGTTTGGATAACTATTGGCGTTTTAAGAATGAATTTTTAGTGCACGAGTATATATATTTTTTTAATTTTGCTAGCGAATCTTTTCAAACTTTGACTAAGTTATACACTCTCGGAAATGATTTTCGGTTGGGTAATTTTTCCTGAATTTATCAAAAGTTATACTTGTTGTTTTCTCTCAACCTTGCTTAACTCAATTATTGGGTCAAGAGAAGCGTTTTCTGTACGCTTCGGAGTATTGCCTGAGGTGGTATGTAAGAGAGGAGATTATTCATGCCTTTTAACTATATATATGTAGTTATTTAAAATTATATAAGTATATTAATTATATAAAGTATAGTTTTTGACTCCCCGTTGGCGCAGTGGGTAACGACCCTGCCTTCAGCTCCGCGGGTCGCGTGTTCGATTCCCGCCGAGGGCCAACATTTTCTATGAATGAATTTGTCGGTCGAGTCGGGGTGTATATTTGTATTTAAGTATGTATTGAAATATTATATATGTATATATTCACCAATTGTCTGTCACCCATAACACAAGTATTAAGTTACTTACTTTGGGGACGGACGACAGTGAGTGTAAGTGTCCCATATATTTATTATTATTTATTATATTATGACAGCAGTTTAAACACTCTTTTAAAAAGAGGCTGATAAAGAAAACTATAGTGGTGATGATTACTTAGAAGATAAGAATATGTGGATATAGCTACTCTTCGACCCTGTACAAGACACTAATGACTAAATGTAACCAGTAATAAGAATTTCATTTTAAAAGAGCAACCGCCGAGTTTCTTGCTGGCTCTTTTTGGTAGGAACAGCTTTCTGAAGCAGCGGTAGAGTTGATGATTCTTGAATTTGCTTACAAGTTTATTTGAATAAAGAATATTTTGAATTTGAATTTGAATGTATTAAAATTATATAGTTGTCTGTCACTCATAACACAAGTATTAAGTAACTTACTTTAGGGACTGACGACCGCGTATATAACTGTCCCATATGTTTTAATATTTTGTCTAAATAACGATATTACAACTATACAATATGTGATGATCTGCAAATATTAACGATATTAAAAAAATAATTTGCATATATTTTAATATGATTAGATAAAAAACATCAAAACTTGTATTTCATTTTTAATGATTATTTATAAATTCAAATTGTCTATTCCGAATTTAGCATTCTCAGATTTATGTACCTGTAAACCACGTCATAGATTTTTATGCAGGACTAATTCAGATCAATTTCAGGTCAATTTTCTAACAGGTTAAGCTGTGATAGCCCAGCGGTGTGACCGTGGGACTCTTTCGAGGAGGTCACGGGTTCAAACCCGGGCAGACACCGATGAGTTTTTCTGCTAAAACTTATGTTAACTTAACTAAGTCTAATTGATGATTACACGCTTTTCGGTAAAGGAAAACATTTTTTTTTAATTAGAATTTAAATTTTTTTTTTTAATTTACATACACTACAAAGGAAAACATCGTGAGGAAACCTGCATATCTCTGGAAATATGTGTAACCCACCAATTCGCAGTGGAGCAGCGTGGTAGGTCTAAGCTCCAATCTTTCTCTCCAAAAACGGAAAGAAGAGGCCTATTCTCAGCAGTGGGATAGTAACAGGCTACTTACTTTATATCAATAAGGCGCAAATTCCTATTCAAGTAGATTTATATTTCCAAATGACATCCATCAATCGAATGGGTTGTATTATTTGTTTAGGCACATCCGAAATAAAAGAATATTTGATTTCCGAAACGGATATTTTACGTTAAGAGGTCACAGGTGAGATAGAAATCGATACGTTGACAGATTTGGTTAAAATATTTCTTAAGTCCAAACTATTTGAATATGTATAGCTGTTTAAATCACTAAACAAAAGAAAATTAAAAATTAAAAGCCTATCAGAGATGAGGCCAGCCGAAATTGATTTAAGTAACACATTAGCATAAATATGTAGAAGCCTATGATCAAATTAAGTCAGATATAACATGTTAAAAAAGCAGTGTGGTATTCGGCTGAGTTTACCACCTTCATTTCCTTACCGCGGTGTCGTAAAAGGCGACAAAGGTAAGGTAACCCGCCTCGTGGTATCCGGTTGAGTAGAATAGACCATCCTCTTTCTTACCAAAGTGTTGTAAAAAGCGACTAAGCTAAGTTGACTCATCGTTTGGTATGCGGTTGAGTAGAATAGACCACCCTCTTCCATACCGAGGTATCGTCAAAGGCGGCTAAGGTAAATTGATACCTGGTCTGGTATCTGGCTGAGTAGAATAATACCACCATCTTTCTTACCGAGGTGTCGTAAAAAGCGACTAAGGTAAGTTGAATCACCGTGTTGTATACGGTTGAATAGACTAGACCACCCTCTTTCTTACCGAGGCGTCGTAAAATGCGACTTTGATAAGTTGACTCACCGTGTGGTATCCGGTTAAGTAGAATAGACCACCCTCTTTCTTACCGAGGTGTCGTAAAATGCGACTAAGGTTAGTCGACGTCAGACAGGCGGCCGGTCGTAAAATATGTAGCCAAATCATGTGATTACATGTTTATAACATGTAGTGCCGACAACACTTAGAGTGGGATAAGGGTAGGAAGATGACGATAACACGTTAAAAAAATACGTTGATTAAAAGAAAGCAAGAAATATTTCCATATTTCCAAGTGCTTGCGTTGGCGGCAATAAAATCTATTTATACGCCATTTAAGCTCCTCTCCGATTCGTTTATCAGACTATCCACTCGACTAGGCATTGCTTATTGCGAGAAAAGTCAAGACCTTTTAATTAAAATACGTTGAGTAATTTTAAACTGCACAGTGAGTTTTATGTTTTAGTTCATATTCTTGAAATCGGAACGCTATCTATACTAATATATAAAGATGAGGAGTTTGTTTTTTTTTATTTGAACCCAAATCGTTCCAGTAGTTTCTAAGATTAGCGCGTTCATTCAACAAACAAACAAACTCTTTAGCTTTATATATTAGTATAGATTAAGTTAAAGTCTAACCGTTTAACTTAGACTTCGTCTGCGGGGTGAAAAGGCGCCAGTAGCGTGATATACAAGAGGTGACCGCCCGCACCTACCTCGGTCCCCGTTTTCCTCCTACCTCTGCGCCATTGAGTGCAAGGTGTACCGCAGACGAGGTCTGAGTTAAACGGTTAGCCTATAGATACATTGTAATAATATTTTAATACCATCTATTGACATCTTTTAATGACATTCCGCTACGAAATATTAAAAAAAAAACCTATTGTTTACTTGCTCTTTAAACTTATGCGTCTCTTTAACATTCACGAGTTTTGTATTCACTACACTACTCTTTATTGCAATTTATATTATCATCATATCAATCTATATTAACATTTTTTTAAATAGGTCTCTTTAATACTAAGCGTGCGATGTCTTTTTGAATTATATCACTGACACATTATTTCCTTTTGAGATATGTATAGAAAATTATGGGATCCTAATAACAATATGGTTTGTATGAAAAATGGCAGATCCGTGGCAGCCTAAGTAAGGGTTAGCGGGGAGAAATCCAAACATAACCTTTTTATCGTTCGGCCATATTGTATGCCGGTTTGCAAATTATGTTGGAAATAAATTTTATTACAGATTTTGATGACCAGTTCATGTATTTTGATTGCTTCCCTTAAGACTTTACTATTAACCAAATTGCGATAATTTCGTAATGCATTACGGAGTTTGTTTCAGATATGCTCAACATTATGTGCTTTTAAGCGTTATCTTTAATGTGTTATGATTGAAATTATTATTAGCTATACGTTACTGTTTGTTTGTATTCTCTTTGTTGCGCTCACAAATAATTAAACTAATACAAAAGTGATAAAATAATCTGGCTGCACTTCGTGGAACTTGAATATTAACGTTGTTCATTTTTGATATTTTGGAATAGTCAGGGAATAATTTTGAACGATTTGCTTTAATTATCAGTATAAGAGTACCATAATTTATGTGATAAAATATAATATTGATTTATTGCGCTATCGTTCACAAACATGACAATTTATTCATTCAAAATTGAACACTTCAGAACTATTACAATTACTTTATATTCAAAAGTTTTATATCAACTTTCATCCATGATTAAACGAAACTGCAGGTATTAACTTTCGCCGCGAAGTAGAAGGATAATGGGTGAGTGAATAAGTCCTCTTCTACGCTGCGCCGGTCTACTCTCTCTCCGTCTTACGAGTTTTAGAACAGGTCACGTGAACTGGCGCGCGTTTGACATTTTTTACCCATCACAAAAAGTATGCAACGCTGCTTAAGAAGTTTTTACTTCTAAAACATCATAATAAAAACACAACGACAGGTTTATCCCGGAGTAAGTATCTCTTCCAGCCAACCAGATAACCAGTCAAATTAATGAAGTAATTAAAAAGTTAAAAGAAAATTATACAGCTATGTCGAACAAATTAAATTAAAGGTAATATGAAGAATAATTATATGGTACTGTACTATTCATACTAATATTATAAGTGTTAAGGTTTTGTTTATCTTTCTGTCAGTCTTTCTGTCACGTTTTCACGACTAATCTGTTGGAGAGTTATTATAAGTATAATAATAACCTTTTAAAGTCAGCGTGTAAACAAGTGGAGTTGAAAGTAAAAAGTACAGGCCTATTACTTTCCCACTGCTGGTAAGGTCTCCTCTCTCCATTAATGCAGAGCGAGATTGGAGCTAACCTACCACGCTGCTCCAATGCGGATTGGTAGGTTACACATATACCTCCAACTCTCTAGGGATATGCAGGTATCCTCGCAATATTTTCTTTCATCGACAAGCGTGTCATAAATTGCAATTATCAATTAGAAACATAAGTCCTAACAGAAAATTTGATCAGTGCCTGCCCTGGTTTTAAACCCGTAATCCCTCGAAGAGTCACACGGTCTCACCGCTGAGCTATCACAGCTTTTAAGTAGAGTTTGCTCAGGCAGAATCGCCTTAAGAACATATGATAATATCAGAGGATGTCAGCCTGGCGCTTACACAACTGAAAATCTAATTTTAATTTTTTCTGTCTTTGACATCCTGTATCTTATGCAGAGACGGTAGCCCTACCCCTCATGTATATGGATTACGAAGGAAACAAAATGTTAATGTCTCATAAATCATTCCCCCATAGAGTACATTAAGCAGAATAAATAAAGCACATATAGCGTGACTGAAATACTAGAAATGGAACCATAGTATAAAGCTTGTTACAACTGTTGTAATTTCTATTTATTTTCTATGGTTCCGCCGTGTGGTATCCGGTTGAGTAGAATAGAACACCCTCATTCTTACCCAGGTTTTGTAAAATATGACTAAGGTAAATTGACGTCAGGCAGGCGGCCGGTCGTAAAATACGTAGCCAAATCATGTGACAAAATATTTATAAAATGTTGTGCCGTCCCCACTTAGAGTGGGATAAGGGCAGGAGGATGATGACGAATTTCTTTAACATAAAAAATACTACTTATTTGAATGTGGTATAAAAATAAATCTATAGTCCGACTTAGTAGACTTTACGCGGGTGAAACCGCGGGATATTTCCAGTAATAAGTATAGATTTTCATTATCATTATCCTCCTGCACTTATCCCACTCTTAAGTGGGGTCGGCACAACATGTTATAAACATGCTGTCGCATGATTTGACTGCGTTTTTACGACCGGCCGCCTGCCTGACGTCAACTTACCTTAGTCGTATTTTACGATACCTCGGTAAGAAATAAGGGTGGTCTATTCTACTCAGCCGAATACCGCATGTTAAAGAAATTCGTCAGTGACGAAATTGTCAACAAAAATCTATACGTGCTGAAAATTACGTGGATAATTTTTTTTTAGATTTCTAGACTGGAAAAAATCCATGAGGTGAAAAAGCTAACTAATTCTAGTACAAGAAACTGTTACAAAGGACCGTCGTGTCGTTCATCAATCTCGCCAGTCACACGCAGAAAAGTGATTCGTAGACAGGAAGGCCGACGTTTTTAAGGATGATATGTGTCACTGTTCTTTCTATATTCTAAATCAATGTTTAACGCTTCCTTCAGAACGAATATTTTTCACTACTACTCATATTATGAAAGAGGCAGTGTTTATTTCATCATTTGGCAACCGTTTCCGCCCACACACAGTAACGGATGTGATGTATTTTTTGTACCTCTGGACTTAAGTTTGCGTAGATAAAGTTGCCTTCAAAGGCTTATAGGCTAAACGTTTAACTCAGACTTTGCCTGTGGGAAACAAGCTCGCGTAAGTAGGATGAGACTGAGAACTGAGGTAGGTGCGAGCGGCGAGGGCCTGTAGCGTCCTATAGTAGAAGAGGTGACAACCCGCACCTTCCTCTTCAAGTCCGATACAGCTCCACAGAGTCACTTTAAGCCGCGGTCTGGCCTCACAGGACGCACCCTTAAAGCGACGCTCCCAGGATGCTGCGAGCCTCGCTCGAAACTCGCGCTCCACCCCTTCGCGACCTACTATGCTTCTGCGCTCGTCCATCCTTCAAGGCTATGCCACTTTTGTACCGTGCAGGCGAGGTTAAACGGTTAGCCTATAGGAATCTATAGAAATAAAAATGAAAATTATTTGTATGTTTGTCCTATATACGTTATCAAACCATTCTTTGGATGGCGATAAAAGTTGAGTTGAACCCGCATATCTTAAGGCGCATATACCCGCATAATCTTCATTCCTGGGAAAAAAATATTTTTCTATTTCACTTTTCTACAGCTTTTTCTACAGCAAGCTAAAAATCACTTTCTAAAAGGAGAGAGGCGAAATTCATAGTTTTAAATGTTCAAGCATTAGTTTCATATGTTGTGGGAAATAAAAAAAGGGTTCTCTCTGATGAATGTGAAGTAATTTAAAATTAGAAAATGGTTGCCAGCTTGCCACTGTGTAAGTTCTTGAAATAAGGGTGTAGAGTTGGAGGAGTGCTTATAAGTTTGAAGATTAAGGTGTACAATAAATCTGTAATGAAAATTGAGTTTATTAAATTTATTTAATATTATGGTGACAATAATTTAAAATACAAGCCAATATTGTATTTCCAAACACACATATGTATTACAACTAGAGTATGGAGACTATTAATGTTAAGATATTAAATTTTAAGTTATAATAAAATGCCGTGTGGTATCTGGCTGAGTAGAATAGACCACCTTTATTTCGTACCGTGGAGTCGTAAAAGGCGACTAATGTAAGTCAACCTGCCGTGTGGTATTCGTCTGAGTAGAATAGACCACCCCTTTTTTACCGACGTGTCGTAAAATACGACTAAGTTATGTTGACGTCAGGTAGGCGGCCAGTTCTAAAATACGTAGCAAAATCATGCGACAACATGTTTATAACATGTTGTGCCGACCCCACTTAAAGTGGGATAAGAGTAGGAGAATGTTGAAAGTGTAACAACGCAATAATAAATGGCTATTAACAATATTCCAAATATATTGAAATATCAGTCTAACGCCGTGTGGTATCCGGCTGAATAGAATAGTACCACCCTCATTTCTTACCGAGGTGTCGTAAAAGGCGACTAAGGTAAGTCGGCCCGCCGTGTGGTATCCGGTTTAGTAGAATAGACCAGCCTCTTTCTTACCGAGGTGTCGTAAAATACGACTGAGGTAAGTTGATGTCAGGCGGGCGGCCGGTCGTAAAAACGAAGCCATGTTTATAACATGTTGTGCCGACCCCATTTAGAGTGGGATAAGGGCAGGATGATGATGATTGTAATATCAGTCTTATATCAACCAAATACGCTCTAATATAGTGTGAAAAAAAACCTTTTCAGCATAAAATTATTATTTCCAACCGCGGATATTGATGTTTCCAATGAATAATTTTGAAAACATACGGACAGAGTATTGGTGTTAGATATATGAAAAACATCTTCAAATATTAAAAGAATCGGGGCATTTATCAAGGCCTCGACACCAAATAACGAGCCGCGTCTTATCCGCTTATATCTGAGGGCGCCGGTTATAATGGTTTTGATATTGGATAAAAATACAATATCCAATATTCCCAAGGCGACAAATGGGAATTTTTGTGACTTTTTTACAACCATAGAACGGTTTCAGTTATAAGTTGTAATTGAAACCATTTCATGCGTGCCGCGTCAATAGAACTATGTAATATGTACGAGTAAGTAAAGGAGTTTATTTTTATTGAAATGTGTTTGGTTATTAGAGAAAATATAAATATTATAAGACTTTGAAAAATTAAAAAAAAAAAATGATTTATAGAAGCAATCGTTACTTTGCGGAATTCAATAGTACAGAATTTACAACATAATTATTTTGGGGGACTTTGATTTATCTATACTAATATTATAAAGAGGATTTTTTTAAATGTATGTTTGTAATGTTTTCACACGACAACTACGGGACCGATTTCAAAAATTCTTTTACCATTAAAAAGCTGCATCTTTACTGAGAAACATAGGCTATTTAATATTTTCAGAATAATAGGGATCCGTAATAAAAATGTAATAAGGTGTAAAAAATTAGTCATAAAAATCTGTTATCGAATGTGCTGCGGAAACTATTGATGATAGAACAAAAAAATGTTCTACAGTATTATAGAAAGTATCAATATCTATAAAAAAGTCCGCAACACCATATATCCAACTACTATAGTTATGCCAATATAACTTTTTTACATTGTAGAAGTTGATAAAAGTGCCGCCATTAATAAAACTTTTATGTTAACAAATATAAATCTATAGTCCGACTTAGTAGACTTTCCATGTGATCGGTATGTACGCGGCTGAAACCGCGGGATATTACTAGTAATAAGTATAGATCATCATCATCTTCCTGCCCTTATCCCACTCTAAGTGGGATCGGCACAACATGTTATAAACATGCTGTCACATGATTTGGCTGCGTTTTTACGACCGGCTGCCTGCCTGACGTCAACTTACCTCAGTCGTATTTTAAGACACCCCGGTAAGAAAGAGTGGTCTATTCTACTAAACCGGATACCACACGGTGGGTCAACTTACCTTAGTCACCTTTTACGACACTCCGGTAAAAAATTAGGTTGGTATTATTCTATTCAGCCGGATATCACACGGCGTAATAAGTATAGATAAAGATATTTGTTTAATTTATCCTACGGCCATATGACTCCTGGATATTTTGATGATGGTAAGAAAGTTCGCATTATTGAGCTAAAGGTACTCAAATTAGGATTCCACTATAAACGTATAAAAAAATTACGATTCCATCAAATTACCGATGTAAAAATTGAGGCCTAGGTTTACTATCTGTTTATAGTCGAGCGAAGGTGAAAAACCCTCTTTATCTTTTATATGTAATGCTCGTGGGGTGTAAAAAACCTCATAAAGGATTAACTGGCCACTGTCAAGGTGAGTGTCCCTATCATTCAACACTTCGAGCTTTTATTAAAACGGCCGTAGTACGCAAAATAATATAAACTATATTCAATAAAGTAAACCAACCAAATAAATTAAACTATGTTTTTGCAATAAAACATATTCCTATGGAAAGTTATTGAGTGGCGACACAAACTGCGCGACCTTTTTTTTTCTTTTTACCCGATTGTTTTTTTTTGTCTTTCTGATTTCCTAATAAAACATTAATAAACTCTCTACCTTTTTAGCGCGGCTTATGAAGCTGTTTCTACTCAAAATATTTCCAAAGTTTATTTGAATAAAAAGGTTCGAATTTTGAAAGATTTTACGCCATTTTGTATGCATTCGTAATTAGACTTGCGTGAATTTCTATGTTAATTTGTAATTGACAATCTGGACTTTTTATGAGGCATTAATGATCATCATCCTCCTGCCCTTATCCCAATCTAAGTGTGGTCGGCACAACATGTTATAAACATGCTGTCACATGATTTGGCTGCGTTTTTACGACCGGCCGCCTGCCTGACGTCAACTTACCTTATTCGTATTTTACGACACCTCGGTAAGAAAGAGGGTGGTCTAATCTACTAAACCGGATACCACACGGTGGGTTAACTTACCTTAGTCGCCTTTTACGACACCTAGGTAAAAAATGAGGTTGGTGTATTGGAGGTTGGCATTAATGATATCAAAAATAAATAAAACTGATTTCGAAATGCTGTAAAATTACTATAAAAGAATTATAAGTTAAGAAAGATTACACTTATTAAAATTTTTATAATATTACTTCCGTATTAGGTGGATACATATAAATGTATTTATTAATCTATTATAATATACTATTAAGTTCATAATTTAACAAAAAATAAAGTTATTGAAACTTGTTCAACAATATAATTCAAATATAAATTGTAAACTTAAAGGAGTCTCCCTTAAGTTCCCTCTTTTTTATCCCTTCTTTTTTATCCCATTCAAAATACAAAGATTCCTTACGTAGTAGGTTGGGAAAGTAGGGTAGGGGAACAATTTAGGCCACTACGTGACGGACGATATATTTCGCTTACGGAACAAACAAATGACAACTCATGCATCTAAAGAAATACTTCCCAAGACAATAGGATCTCTCGAGAAAGATAATTTTCGTGAGGAGCCACTTAGTAAAATTAATGTACATCGACATTGCAATGTGTAACGGTAATATTTTAAGGTTTTTAGATTTTACTTGATTTTGATTTTAACTTTTCTTATGCTTGTGGGATTAGGGACCAGGCGGCGATTTGTTAAAGCTTATGGACATATCCTATTAGTGATATGATTTTTTTACTGTAATAAAAGTAAAGAAAAATAAGAGTTGGAACCCCTTGCAGGTGACCAATGTTTTTTTCATAAAAAACTTATGATTAATTGATATTAACAATATATCATGCGCACAATGCTGAACAAACATATCCTGAGAAAGCCTACATATCTTGTGAGAATTTTTAGGATGTGTTCAGTCTGCCAATTCGTACTGAAGCAGCATGCTTAGATCCCCGAGGCGTTCGATGCATCTGGTGCTCCCGATGCATCGTCCAGCGGAGGGAGGGGCCACTTTCAGAGAGGCCCCGACCCAGAGGTGGCGCACTCTGGGCTACAGAGTTGCTGCTGGCGGGGATGGGGGGCAATGTCTTCATGGGTACCCTATCCCCGCCACCAGCAGCGTAGTGGAGCACACAGGTTATTTTAGTCGGTGCGAGTCCGACATAACCGTCGCCTGTCCCCGTCGGGCGGCGGTACCCATAAGGGGTTTTTTCCTGTATAAAAAAAAAAAAAAAAAAAAAAAAAAAGCATGCTTAGATAAATCTATGAAAAATCTATCAATACATACAATAATATAATATTGCAAACATATACAGGATATGTTTGAATTGCCGTGTGGTATCCAGCAGAGTAGAATAGACCACTCTCATTTAAAAAGTCGTAAAAGTATGTCGTAAAAGCCGACTAAGGTAAGTTGTCGTAAAATACGACTAAGGTAAATTGACGTCAGCCAGGCGGCTGGTCATAAAATACGTAACCAAATGTGTGTGACAACATGTTTACAACAGCAGGGTAGGAAGATGATAAAGGATATGTTTGCGACCGACACCTTTTAAGTAATTTTTGACCCACTTCGAACTGACCGGGTTAATGAAAACTTTTTAAACTTATCAAGAACCATTGACATTACATTAAAATAGATAAGTTATTATTATTATTATTCAATTAATCATATCATTAACAAACTTAAAAACTAAAAATAAATGTTAAAAATAAACTAAGAAACATGCTTTCGAACTAAAAAGTTAAATATAGCGAATAATATTATTACTATTGCGAAAGAAGCATTTTTTTTACTCTTTATTTATTTTACTTATACTCACGTAACTCTGACTCGCGCTATTAAGACAGGCCTGTTTTAACTCACATTTATTAAATGATGGGAAAATAATCAAAAACTATTAAAAGTTTTGTGTTATTGGCTTGATGAAGGACAACCTACAGCCGTTAAAGATAACCACTGAAAGATGTACGGTGTGTTATGAACGTAAAATAGTTTTTTCCTTACGTCCATATTGGTATTTTCCATGTACACCGACTGTTTACCTGATTCGGGAAATTATATAATAATAAATAAATCACACACACTTGCACAACATACTACAAGGAACTTTTATAAAATCTATAATTATTTATGTAACTTTCTTTTCCTATTCTTAACCTATATATATATATATATATATATATATATATATATATATATATATATATATATATATATATATATATATATTTAATTATTTGTATATTTGTACATCTAGCAAGAAATAAAAGGCCTTTTATTATTTATTTAATTTATTAAATAAATCACAAATATCTAAAATTAAATAATACTACACTAAGTGGGGTCAGCACAACATGTTATAAACATGTTGTCACATGATGCCGCTACGTATTTTACGACCGGCCGTCTGCCTGACGTTAAGTTACCTTAGTCGTATTTTACGACACCTCGGTAAGTAATGAGGGAAATCTATTCTACTCTCCCGGATACCACATACTAATAATAAAAGAAATATTTAGTCTGTAAAGTCATCACTTAGCTGAAAATCACAACATTATATGATAGCTATAATATTTATAAATACATTATTGCAGACGTCTATTCTGTATTTTACAAAGTATTTATTAAACGTTTTTTAACTTTTTAAGTTCTACAATTTATTACAAGTTAATATCGTGTATTTATATGTTGTTCGTATTTGAATCAAATAAATTCGTTCAGAAATAGCAAAAAAACCTTGTAAAAAAAATTGTTGAACTTATTTTTATACAAGTTTTATATTTTAAAAGGTATAGATTTGGATGACCGTTTGAAAAAGCACTATTGTCTCCTATTAAGGTTACGAGATTCGTATTGTTAGGCAGTTAATTGTTGCTTCTTTAATAGTGATACCAAAGATGCGAGTTTTTGCTAATATAAAAGTTACAGGTGTATAAGTGATCATGTTATATTTATTATAAAAAGAATCTCACTTCAATACAAACGGCATTTTCCTCTTCGGAGATAGGAAACAAAGCTTACACCCATAATGCTACCTCAATACGGGTTGGCAATTTATCCTAAGAATTTTTAGGGATATCAAGGTATTTTTTACGAAGGCTTCGTCATAACAAAGGTCTTAATTAAAATGGTACATAATAATTAAACCCATTGATTTATAGAAAACTTATAGGTATGAAAGTCGAGTATCGTTATGTTTTCTTAACTATTTGACTTTACAGCAGCAAATATTTAACGACGATAATTCCGTCTCTGGGATGGAGTATTAATAATTTATTCCACCACCAGATACATCCTACAGCTCGGAGACCTATTTCTATTGTGAATATTCAACCACTGAATCACATGCTTAAAGGAACGGAGTTCAAATCTATTCATAGTGTCTTGGCATTGACTGGCCCGTTGACGCGGTGGGTAGTGATCCTGCCTACAGCTCCACGGGTCGCGAGTTCGATTCCCGCCGAGCGCCAACATTTTCTATAAATGAATTTGTCGGCCTTTGAGCCTGGGTGTATATTTGTATTTAAGTATGTATTTAAAAAATATATCAGTATATATTCACCAGTTGTCTGTCTACCATAACACAAGTATTAGGTTATTTACATTAGGGACGGACAACCGTGTGTGTAAGTGTCCTATATATTGAAATATTGAAAAAAAAAAATTATTATTATATATTAAAGAAAAGTGACACTAAGTGGCCTGTTACTATGTCAGTGTTGGGCAAATACTTCATTACACTTATATGTATACAGAAGGATTCAAATTTAGACACATTATAAGCATAGTGTCTTAATTTGAACCCTCCCTCCTGCTCCTATGCGGATTCGTAGGTTATCCATATCCCAAGAAGGCAAATAAATATAAGTCATTGGATCCTGCCCGGGGATAAACCCGCGGAGAAGATCACGTCTCCCTGTTGGCCTATCACACCTTGAAACAAAAGTAATGAGAATATTATTTTGATATAATCCGCGATAAAAGAAAATATGTGTAATGCTAAATGTAGAGTGTACTATTCGTTCTCATACCTGATACATGCAGAATTTGTAAGAACTCATGTACTACCCGACACCGATGGCACAACAATACACAAGCACTGCACACATTCACCACCACAATCTCAACAATTGTTTCGCCCCGTAACCGAAGCATCGTCAGGAGATAGACTCCACGACAAAATCGTAAAGCGAAGCATTACCCAAGCAAGCTGAGGTATATAGTCACAAGTTAAAACCCCCCACCATTTATTTGACTTTAGCATTACACATATTTTCTTTTATCGCGGATTATAGCAAAATAATATTCTCATTACTTTTGTATTATGGACCTCCGCAAAGTAACGCCTAATTCTATAAATTACATCTTGAAACATTTAAAATAGATTCGTTTATCCATAGCTTCTTGCTCTAAGATGTTTCTAATCATGGTAAATGCAAAATATATTTCATTTTATGCATACTTTATGGGTCCAATACAATTTTATAGAGCTGTATTAAACATGATATTATTGTGTTTACAGCATGTGTCTATTGGTACTAAAAGCGTTATTGGATTTTTCAAGTGCTTTCATGGCCACGCCGAATAAATTGCTTTTAAAGAAACAACTATTTATCGTGGCTGGCAGATAACGTATTTTCCTGTGCGTTGATTATATTGTTATGTTTTAAATACTTGAGTAGTGTTTATAGGTTGTATTGTTTTACAAATTCGAACTTTGGACTATTTGCCACATTTTAGGTAATCAAAACAACCGCCGTGTGGTATCCGACTAAGTAGTATAGACCCTCATTTCTTAACGAGATGTTGTGAAAGGTACTTTCGGAAGGTTTAGGGTATGAGTACATTACTGTTTTATGTAAATTGTGTTGAAGAGGATTTACTGGCTTGCTCTGCGTAAATCACCATAGATACGCTAAAGTAATGAATAGAGAATTATAGGTCCTCACAAATACTACAAAAAGTCTGCGACAACATGTCCCTGTCTTTTATGGTTAACTCGCAATTACGGGAATTTTTTTTATGACATATTGATTTCCACGGGGGCGAAGGCGCTAGCACATCTATTTATTATAAAATAAATATATGAGTGCTGCTTAGATAGCCCAGCGGTGTGACCGTGCAACTCTTTGAGAGGGTCACGAGCTCAAACCCAGGCACGCACCAATGAGTTTTTCTATAAAAGTTAGGGGTCTAATTGGTAATTGCAATTTATCACACGCTTTTCGGTGAATTAAAACATCGTGAGGAAACCTGCATATCTCTAGAGAAATCTGGGGATATGTGTGACCTATCAATCCGCATTGGAGCCGCGTGGTAGGTCTTAGCTCCAACCCTTCTCTCCAAGAACGGAGAGAGGAGGCCTATGCCTAGCAGTTGGATTGTAACAGGCCGTTACAATCCAACTTTAAGTATATGACTAGGGCACCTGGCGGTTTAAAGTAAGTTAAGAATGCTTGAGCTCGTGAAATACATAGAGCTAACTGTAGAAGCTTTACTTCGTGGTCTTAAGTTTTCCTGTACTGCTAGACTACGGCTCAGGGAGACGTTTTAATGAGGGTTGGTGAAAGTGGCTTTAACAAGCCATTGAGAAAAGGAGGTTGTGGCGAGAAGCCACAACTTCAGTAATCTCAGTATTATAATTGCTGTTCCTTTTAGACTAAATAGTTTACAGTCATACATTAAACAGTCTCAGATGAGTATTGTCGAGAAGGGTGTCTTTGTTTCGTTGAACAATTGAAATAAATTAAGTAGGTCTTATATAGATACCACAGAAGAGGTAAGAATTTAGTCGACCGAATACTTATTGCATATTGGGCTGTGTGCCAAATGATAATAAAATTCCCATAATAATATAATGAGAAAATTTGTTTATTTGTTTTCCTTTCACGTGCAAATGGATAACTGATCGACTTTTTGGTTTGGAGATAGTTAAATATGAATGTATATTTTTTATATATTATTTATGTAAAACAATTAAGATGACTAATTATTAAGGTAATTGTGTATTTATATTATATTATTTATTAGTTTATACATTTATTATTTATTATTTTTAAATATTTTTATGATGTGTAAATCTCTTGTCTATGTATTGGTGTGTATTTTTAGTATGTATTTAATTTTAGGAAAGTGCACCACCCGCATAATTATTTCAGTTCTCCTTAACCCTAAAACCCTATAAATCAATGTATTTGTATTCTTTTTATATTAAGCAGTTTTTCAATGCCTGAAAAAGTGATTAAACGACTTTTTATTTAAAATCAAACCTAGCTAGATCGATTAATGGCTCCCCAAATTAAAAACCCTCAAATTATATATACAAGATTAGCTTATATAAATATTAAAGATTTAAACAAGTTTATTATTAAACTATGGCTACGGCTATATCAAGAACGGTCTATATACGATGCCAGCAAGTTAAAGATTCCATATAAATTGAGGTTTTTTAAAAAAACTTAATATTTACAATTTATATAAAAATTTAAAACTGCATTTAATATATATGATATAACTAAATTTTAAGCAACACATAAACACATAAACACATTTTATTAATACCATGAGTAAAATGGAGCCAACAATAAAACGCTTACGAGGCAACGTAATGATTTTAAAAATTACTAGAAGCGAAGCAAGTTTTGCTTTCTCTCGCATTTTCCTAATAACGATAACCTTGAAATCAGTTGGGATTACCAAACGATCTTTTATAAAAGGAAAACGGCACGGTCAGTAAGGAGAAATTGTTGAATAGCTTCTCTATATACAAGGAAAACGTTAGAGCTTGATCGTGGACAATAGGGCCGTAGGAAAAATGAAATTTTCCGCTTGGTCCGCCGTAATAGTTTGTTATATGGAGATAATATATAACCAGTAGTTCACAGTGCGAAGGAAACTGTGCTGTTCTTGACCAAGCCTTGCTCGGTAATTTTATACAATATAAAAAAAGAAAGTAAAAAAAGAAAAATAATTGGGTAGGTGGGGCTCGATCCAATGTATTTTCATATCTCGAAACCACCCGTTCCCCAAATAAGCTACGCTGACTTGACAATACACGGCAAAAATAGTGTTTTCTATTCAATGTAAACTTTAGTATTTTTTAATGCCCAAATCAGAGATAAAATGATTTTTTTTAAATAAATCTAGCTAGATCAAGTTTTCTCATATATACACACACACATATATATATGTATATTTATATATATATATATATATATATATATATATATATATATACATATATATATATATATACATACAAGATTAACTCGTTTAAATATTAAAGATACAGATTAAAAACATAAAGTAGATAATAAAAAAAACCCCGACCACCCCTTCCTCAAATAAGCTACGCTGACTTGACAGTTAATAGCTAAAATTCAATTTAATATAAATTTTAGTATTTTTTAATGCCCAAATCAGGGATAAAATGATTTTTTTAAAAATAAATCTAGCTAGATCAATTTTTCTTCCCCAAAACCCCCTACATGCTGAATTTCAGGAAAATCGTTGGAGCTACTATTTGTGTAGACATTTTATTATATGGTCATAAATTCGTATGTATCAAACTTAAGATTAATATGATGCAGTGGTTTCCATAAATTTGTGGTTAACGACAAATATGTTATGTAAATTTCAAAATCTACATAACATATTCGAATTGTACTGTTATATCAATGTATTATATAACTCGACGTACAAATTATAATACGGGATTGCGTATAAACTTTACTACCCTAAGATGTTTAGAAACGTTAGGTAACTAATATTTGTGTTGTTATCTATATAAAGCTGAAGAGTTTGTTTCTTTGTTTGTTTGTTTGTTTGTTTGTTTGTTTGTTTGTTTGTTTGTTTGATTGATTGTTTGGACGCGCTAATCTCAGGAACTACTGGACCGATTTGCTATAGGCTATATAACATCATGCTAAGATGAGTAGGAGAGGAGCAGCAATAAAAAAATAGTACAAAAAAAAAATTATTCAAAAATCATGTATAACAAAATTGTTCCCCTCTAAAAGATCTAAATAAAAGTCCGCGACAGCATATGTCTAACTTTTAAGGTTGACCGATTTAACCATTTTTATACAGGGTGAACGATATGAAGTGTTACCTTTTCAAAAGACTACGATTTTTTAGTTATAACAAATCTTTTATTACTATAAGGGAAATAATGCGAGAAATATAGCAAAATTTTCAAATCAATTCACTTTAACTCGATATGACCACGTTTTGCCTTGACTATAGCCTTAAGTCGGTCAAAAAATGAGTTGCACGCTGCACGAAAGTGATCCTGAGGTATCTTGTGCCATTCACGTACGATTTCTTTCATTAGCGCATCCATACTGGCATATTTTTTAGCCCTCACTTTGCTTTCCAAAATGGACCATATGGAAAAGTCCATATGATTCGCGTCTGGGAAATTCGAAAATCATTGTGTAGACGAAATGAAATGTGGAACATGATTTTCCAGCCATTCTTGGTTCACGCGAGCTTAGTGAGCAGGGGCCGAATCTTGTTGAAACGTCCACGGCCTAATACCGAAGTGTTTGCATGCCCACGGGTCCAATACAGCTTACAAAACATTTTTTCTATAATAGGCAGCATTTAATTTGACACCAGGCCCAATGAAAACGACTGGAGAGCGTCCATCAGCGGTCACTGCAGCCCACACCATAACTTGTGATGGGAAATTATTTTGGGTGGTCATTCGAAGGCGTAAATTCTCGTTTGTACCTTTGGTCAAGTAAACACAATCGTTTTGAGTGTTGATAAATCGCTCAATTGGAAAAAAATTCTCATCAGAGAAAACATTGTTTGAAAATTGATCATCCTCGTGCAAGCTCAGCAACTGTTTTTCTCTTTCGAGGTAAACTTTTTTTTGCTTCTATGTAAGATCGCGTGCTTACTGAAACTTGAAAGGCTTGACATTTAGCTTATTTTTAAGTATGCGGCAAATGCTATCTTAGTGTATTTCCAATTCTTTAACCATTTGCCCTCCACTTCGACGCGGATTCTGCTCGAGCCGCATGGTCACTTTCCGAATCATAGCACGTGACGTTGCTGTCTTTTTCGGTCCACCACCATAGCATTTGGCAATGCGGCCAGTATCATTACAACGTTTTATGGTGCGATATACAAACATTTTATTCACTTTGAGGTGATTGAGCTCACGCACGATAGCTAGTTGTGATTTTCCAAACAAATATAACGCAATAACACTACTACGTTTGTATTCCATTTCGGATATTTGTCGTTCTACTGACAAGGAATGCAAATGCTTTCGGCAGCTTGTGAACAAGACAATGAATTATCAAAAAAGCAACTGTGACCTTGCCGCGATCAAAACTTTGACAGATATGCCCAGTGTGAAGTTGGTAACACTTCATATCGTTCACCCTGTAGTTATCAAAAGAATTTATTACGGTTTAAACCTTTCCACGCGAGCGTAGCTGCTGGCGATTGCTACTACTATATATAGCACAATAATAAATACATAAATTATGTTACTTCTAATAACTTAATTATTTTAATTTCAACGTATTTAACCAATTTCAATGAAACCCACAAACTTTAGTTTCATATTAACAACTATATAACATAAATTTAGTTTCATATTAACAACATAAATCACTTTGTACCAAAAGTCTTTTATAAAAGGTCCCAAATTCTTGTCTTAAGTGACGGACCGGAGGAAAGTTTGCTTTACAAGATGCATTTCTATTCTTCGCACGTAGACACTGTGATTCTTGTCCAATCAAGCGTAATTGTGAAGGAAATAACTTTTTAGAAGATAAAAGTGTGCTAATATTTTCTTCAGTTTCAATGGAAGTATCTATATACATCAGTTCTACGTAGTACGTAGAACTGATGGGCGTTGGGGTCCTAAGGTGCTAGAATGGCGACCTCGCACTGGAAAGCGCAGCGTTGGTAGGCCCCCAACGAGGTGGACTGACGACCTCAAAAAGGTCGTGGGGAGCCGCTGGATCCAAGCGGCACAAAATCGTGGATTGTGGCGATCCCTTAAGGAGACCTATGTTCAGCAGTGGACGTCCACATGTTGAGAAATAAGAAGAAGAAGATATATATACATACTAGCTGTATCAGCAGCTTCACTCGCATGGAAATCAATGTGTTACAATTTTTTTCCTGAATTGAAATTTTGAGGTTTACTTAGCGCATGCATGGAAAGCTTTAAATTTAGCCGTTTTCGCAATATTCTTTATTGCTGCTCCTCTCCTATGCATCTTAGCGTGATGTTATATAGCCTATAGCCTTCCTAGATAAATGGACTATTTTACACTCAGAGAATTCTCTAGTTCCTGAGATTAGAGCATTCCAACAATCAAATAAACGAACTCTTCAGCTTTATATATAAGTATTCTTGTAGATAAAACAAACTCCCTCTAAGATTTATTATACTAGAGTAAGGAAGCAAGCCGTGTGGTATCCGAATGAATATAATAGACCACCCTCATGTCTTACCCAGGTGCCGTAAAAGGCGACTAAGGTAAGTTGACCTACCGTGTGGTATCCAGCTGAATATAATAGGCCACCCTCATTTCTTACCTAGGTGTCCTAAAAGGCGTCTAAGGTAAGTTGACCCGTCGTGTGGTATCCGAGTGAATAGAATAGACCACCCTTATTTCTCACCGAGGTGTCGTAAAAGGCGACTAAGGTTAGTTGACCCACCGTGTGGTTTCCAGTTGGATAGAATCGACCACCCTCATTTCTTACAGAGGTATCGTAAAAGGCCACTAAGTTAAATTGAACCGCCGTATGGTATCCGAATGAATTGAATAGACCACCCCTATTTCTTACCGAGAAGTCGTAAAAGGTGACTAAGATAAGTTGACTCGCCATGTAGTATTCGGCTGAGTAGAATAGACCACTCATTTCTTACCGAGGTGTCGTAAAAGGCGACTAAGGTAAGTTGTCATTAGGCATGCGGCCGGGCATAAAATACCTAGCCAAATCCTTTAAAAAGGGAGAATGATGATGAGTAGGTAAGCCAGTCTAAAATGTGCCCTATTACAATAAAGGGGTAATAAAAAGAAACCAAATATAAGACTGTATGATATTAAAAAAAAACTTTCTGTCTCTATTTTTTATGTGTAATTAGACAAAGATAAGTATACAAATTTCATCTTCCCTCTCAATATTTATTGTTACTACACTATTTATTACACTCTCACTATTACTATCACAATATTACACTCTCACTTCCAGGCTTGCCTATTGCTCTAATATACTAACTCTATGGCTCCCCTATTCTAGTATAATAACTCGATCGATACCGAATTTTACCCAAAAACAACTGTATGTGTCAGTCACACAAATATGCGGTCATTATACACTGTCCATTATATTAACCATCTTTTGACAGATTGACGATTTACATATTTAGTGATGTCCTAAAGATTCTCGTATGCGATACCATTCCGATTATAGTACCTACTATCATTAATCGAATTACGTACCTAAGTAATTCGATTAATGATAACCTACGTAAACTAATAACAGATATAGAAATCAACATTTTGATTTAATATTGCCTTAGTTTTTTGAAAATAAATGTTAATCCGTGTGTATTTATTATAATCATAAAAAATATATTATACATCAACTGGCAACATCAACAGACCTTCCGCTCGGCCGCCATTTTGACGTGATCTGTCACTCTCAACGAAACGCCGGTGATAGTCACACGCATTTACGTTCGCTGAGTGTTCTCTCGCATCTGTTACACCTTGAGTTAAGTAGCTTTATTCCTCGGAAAAACTTTTGTGAAACTTATATTAATTGATCGTGAAAATGCCGAAAGGACGTGTGTTGAAAGCACAATCGAGACAGTTAGTGTTAAAACTTCATGAGTATTTTGAGCAAGAAAATCAAAATGGCGGACCTCTTATACCTATCACGCAAGTCCGAAACCGTGTTGCAGCCGCGTTGGGGATCAGTCTATCAACTGTGACTAAAATCACTACTGATGCCTACGGCAGGAGCGGCTTGGAGCAAAACAAACCATCTACACCAAAAAGAAAGCGCCGGGCTCATAAGGTGACAGCTGTTGATGACTTTGACGCTGACGCTATTCGTCGTCATGTATATGATTACTACTTGAGAAAAGAAATTCCAACTTTGAGAAAACTTATTGTTTCTTTGAAAAGAAGTGGTCTATTTCATGGTGAAAAATCTTCTTTGGTCAAAGTTTTGAACACAATTGGCTTTTCATATAAAAAGTTAAATAAAAGAAAATTATTAATGGAACGCACAGATATAGCTATAGCACGTTGTGATTTTTTAAGAGAGGCAAAGAAAATACAAGATTGGGCAAATATTGTTTTCACGGATGAAACATGGCTCAACGCTAACCACACACTATCTCGTTTCTGGACTGATGATACTGCTGATTCCACTTCCTCAGTACCAATGGGAAAAGGTGAGCGCCTAATCATTTGCCATGCAGGTACAGCAAAAGGATTTGTACAAGACGCACTGTTGGCATTTAAATCGAAGAAATCAAATGACTACCACGAAGAGATGAATGCAAATGTGTATGAAGAGTGGTTCAAAAAAATGCTCATTTCATTGGAAGAACCATCAATAATTTTTATTGATAATGCGCCCTACCACTCCCGTCAAATTGTCAAAATGCCAACACAGGCTAATAAAAAGCATGAAATAATTAATTGGCTTCGGGACAATGGAGAAAATGTGGACGACTCAATGTTAAAAGTTGAATTAATAAAAATATTAAAAACCAAAAAGAGAGCAAAACGCTATGTAATCAATGAAATGGCAGCAGAATATGGCCATACTGTTCTTCGGATTCCTCCATACCACTGCCAGTACAACGCAATAGAACTTATATGGGCACAAGTAAAAGGGCATGCTGCGAGATGCAATACAAGCCCCCCATTCACAGCGAATAAAATGTTGCAATTGCTAAAAAATGCTTGCACCCACGTAACGGCCGAGAACTGGGCAAGTGTGGTGGAAAGAACTAAAAGAGTAATATTCTCTGATTGGGAACGTGATATTGCGTTTGATAATATATTATCAACACAAGAGCTAATAATAACTGCTACTGAAGACTCCTCATCGGAGGAGTCTAGTGTTGATTATCATTCCGACGACTCGTGCTAATAAAATAAATTAAAATATCCTGATTGTTTTATTTGTATTCATGTATTAACTAAGAAGAAAGTAAAACTTTATATAATGTTATTAAATGTCTTTTAATACTCGTAACATCGATTTCTACCGATTATTTTTAATCTGTGGCATAATCGTAGTAACCATTATGTGTGACATCACTAAGTGGGCGGTACCCACCCATAAAGTACAAATATTATTTGTATGATATTTGTACGTAAGCAATACAAAACTTAATGAGCGTGAGCTGTCAAAAGACTGATAATATGATGGACGCAGTATAATTATAGAAATGACACAATGCGTCATATGATGCTGTAGACAACAATCCTTTGTGCACAAGTGACATTGTTATATGATGTAATAGTTTGGAATCCTATATTAGAAATTCGAAAGTCTTTCAGTCTGTAACGTTTTCAAACTAACCGCTGGCGAAATAGCATATACACCGCCGTTGTATATAGGGTTTTTTCTCTCAAAAAAATCTCATCGCATAATTGCGGTAATGAAACGCTTAAATTGTCGTGAACGATGTTGCTGATACCACTTGTAAATAATTAATTTTGTAAGAGATACATATCGTAAAAATAAATTCATTCGTCGCGTTTCTCTGTTCGCGATTAACTTAAAAACTACTGGACGGATTTTCTTGAAGGTATCGTAAGGTGTATAGTTTGTTGAATTTTTGTGTAAATTGGTTGAAATAATACAATTATAGTCAAAATTGTCGTAAAGTCAAACGTCCTCGAAACTTTAATGGAAAACGCTGTTTAATCCTATAGATATATGCCCATATTGCTTTATCGGGTTTAAAGATCAGAGGCTTTTGTCCGCAAAAATACTTCTATAAACAATCTGCACATCTGATCGTTTGTGGGCCTCGGTATACATTTTTATAATAAAATTCCACAATCTATTTTGGACTTGCCTTTACACAAGTTCAAAATAGCAATTAAAAAGACACTGATTCATAAAGCTTATTATACTGTTGAGGACTATATTGATGATAAGAAAGCTTGGTTTTAAATTGCGACCAGCTACGCACTAGATTATATTGTAAATTTTTTAATTTGTTCTTAATTAAGCCATTATTGTAAAACTCAATTTTGAAAAGAGTGACCGCCGAGTTTCTTGCTGGTTCTTCTCGGTAAGTGCACCATTCCGAACCAGTGGTAGCTTCATTGTAATTTGACGATTCGAAAGTGCTTGTAAAGGCCAATTTGAATAAAGAATTATTTGAATTTGAATTTGCACACTAATTCGTTCCCGGAATGAAAATTTTACTATTACATATAAATTGTATTTTTACTTTAGTACCTGGGTGACCGAGCCTTGCTGGGTATTTTTTACATAAATTAAAAAAAAAACAATTTAAAATACAAAAGAAAAGGTATGAAAAGTTTTCATCTGAGCTCAATCTTAGAATTAAGAATTCGTGATCTCCCTTACCCAATTAAGCTATTAGGACTTTGCAATTGACAGAGTAATTATCTTTTGCTTTCTCATAAAATTATAGCAGTTTTTTTCAGTGCCAGAAAACAGGGATAAAACAACATTTAAAAAAAAACCTAGGAATATCGATTTTCCCCCAAAACCTAATGCCGAATTTCATGAAAATCGTTGGATCCGTTTCCAAAATTCTAAAAATATATTTATACAAGATTAACTCATTTAAATATTAAAGATAGTGTTAATATGTTAAAGAATACAGTGTAGTCTATTTATATATGTATTACCTTTATTTTATATATGTATATTTATCATAAAATAAACAAATAACATTTTAAAACAGTACAGATATCGAAATCTGACGGTAACTACATTTTAAGCGAACTGACGATGTTTTTCACGTACGCGCTCGCTATATTTAGTTTTGGTAAACTTTGTTATGTGTTTTATGTTATTATTTAACGAAAAACGTGTATTTTTACACCGCTAAAATGAGAGAAGTTAGTAGAGTAATTTATGTAGATTCCGCTTTGAGGTTTTCTTATTTCGAAATTAGTGTATTAAATTGAATCAATTTTACAAAAGTAATAAATAAAATATTATTTTGCTATAATCCGCGATTAAGCCGTTACAAGCTACATTGAAATTTATAATACTATCACAACGGTGTGTATTGTGATAGTTTTATAAATTTCATCGCAGATTGTAGCAAAATAATATTTTCATTACTTTTGTATTATGAACCTCCGTAAAGTAACGCTGAATTCTATAAATTCAGTATAACGATATAATTTAAAGTGTTGTCAATATTTCTTCATAGTCATTAATGATGGTCGAATTTGGCCACGAGAGTTACTAACTCCCAGAAGTCAAATGCGATTACATTGTCGCATTAGTGTGCTAAGTGCCAGTTTTTTTTTAACCTACTTGATCACTTTAGCGTAACGTTAATTGTATGACGCTGCAACAGCGACATCTAGTGATATTTGTTCAAGCGCTATACAAATTGCGTTGCGTTACGCTAACGCGATCGAGTAGGTTGAAAAAAATCGCAGTACGCACACAGAACTGCTAAAATGTAACGCATGTGATGTCTGCCATGCCGCCATTTTGTCGCTCACCTATCGCCACGAACGCTTCCATATTAATTAAGGCGTAACAAGCAATATTTGTGTGCCTTGTGTTATAGTGAGAGTGTATGATGACATGGGACTTTAAGTTTTATTTAATTACCTTTACATTTACTTGTCTAATGAATTAAACAAAATTTAAGTAATTTTTCTCTCTAAAGTCGAGAGTGTACTCTTGCCCAACAGCGGGATATTAATAGATTATCTGTATACCATTGTAAGGTATTGTTGAGCGACATTAACAGGTAAAATCTTAGCGATTCGCCGCGTGCCCACTGCTACACGTGACGCAGTCACAACGCTGGTTCTAGGACTCGAGAATTGGGACGCCCTTGGCGCAAGTCTTCATTAGACAATATAATTGCCATCGCGACTCGCATTCACGGATCTAATCGACGCGTTCATAATCGTTAAAAACAGGATAAACAATAGAAATATAGTTTTGTCTCCTTCACACTTATAAGTAGTCTCTAGGTCAAGGTCAATGCATTACATACGAAATGGAATGGGTTACGGTCATTCACCCTTGTATATCATATATCTTTTATTTAAAACGTAAAATAATTCCTGTGGCTAAATTAGTAAACTTACTTCACTAAATTAACTGAAATTTTTCATGTAAGCTGCTAAGACAAAAAAATAATGTAGCGGCCTGTTACTCTCCTACTACTGGGAATAGGCCTCTTCTCATCGTTTTTTGGAGAGAAAAGTTGGAGCTAAGACGTTCCACGCTGCTCAATGGTATTAGTAGGTTACACATATACCTAGAATTCTCTAGAGATATGCAGGTTTCTTCACGATGTTTTCGTTTACCTAAAAGCATGTGATAAATTGCAATTATGAATTACAATCCTGCTAAGGTACCTGGAATTAAAAGACGTGTAGTCGGTACCACCTGTATATCTTTGAACAAAATAAAAAAAGTTCTTCAAAGTGAAACACTTCCTATTCAACTCGTTACTACAAATAACATTCGTTTACTTCATAGCTTATCAGCTCGCTATTCGTTTATAACCAGTTCATTCATTAACATTTACGGTTTACCGGATCGTAAAATCGTAAAAAATAATGGTGAATTACATCACTATTAGGCAAACAAGCTTTCATCACGAGCATTTTCTCGGTAATCTTTATTTTCGGTATTAACGTATATGATTATCATATCCGATACGTTGTTTTTAATATTGGTTATTTTACAGAGTACGTAATAAATCAAAATGCAATCATGTACGCCTCTATATGAATTAAATTCCCTCTTAAAACATGTTTCACTGTGATTGCTTAGTAACTGCTCTGTTCTGCGTGTTTCTTTAATTTGCGAATTCTTTAGTAATTGTACTAAACGATGTATTGTATTCGGATAGCGTGTTTATGTACGCTATTCGAATACGAATATGTACGATTTTTGATGGTTCTACGACTTAATTGTGCCGATTCCGAGTTTAATGATTTTGGGCAACCAAACGCATCAATTATTCAATACATTACTAAATCAACTCATGGATTTTCCAGCGCACTATTGAATACACAATTACAAAGCATACGTTTTATTTTAAATTACTTTAGGTATGGAAAGTTATGAACATATCTCTGTTAACGCACACTATATACGATAACAAGATATAATAGGAATACCACAATTCCCGTTCCGAGATGCACTTCTCTTGAATGACGAACAAAGATTGAATGTAACTGAAACGTTTTATCACTAGGAAGACGCAACCGGAAACAACACGTCACAGTGTTGGTACCATTTTATCAAAAAGGGCGCGATACTCTTGTTTCATGACTGTGTTGCTATAAAATACAAAGCGGAAGTCAATGGCGACAACATCTCCATTGCTTGAATCGCTATAAGAGCTGCAATGAAACTTAGTTTAAGTGAATATAAAAGTTAGTTGCAATGATACGTGTATATTATAGAATTGCATAGATGGGTTGCTTACACATCGTTTTTCTTTTATTAATACTAATATATTTTCATTCACAAACAAAATGCCATAATAAAATAGTTATGCGAAAAGAATATAAGGACATTTTATTATATATTTTTTAAATTCCATTTTGTAAAACTTTAAAGCTAATTTGTAATTTTTACAAAGTAGTTATAACTAAACTAAACAATTATTAATAATAATTTAACTAATCAGTAATCTAACCACAAAGTAAAATTGAAATAATAAATGTTCGAGACTAATCACATGTGACACTTGTTTTCAAAAGTAATAACTTGTTTTGATACTATCATTCTCCTAACTGACCTTAAAAGACTAATGTACTCGGGGCAGCGAATCATAACAATCTATTGTCTTCCAAAACCAACACATTTTATCTCAAAACAAAAGCAAAAACGGCAAAAACACGATTTTAGATAACACATTAACGAGATATGATGGGCGTGACATATCTCTCGCAAAATCCTTTTAAGCTTTCTTTTTTATTTTCCAACTAGAAAACAAAATGTGTAAGCATTATTACGAATATATTTACAGATTATGAGATAAATTTTTCACCTTTAACAGCGCTTTTTTATTGAATTTAAATTTAGAACGTTATTGTGTAAGTCATTATACGCCGTGTGGTATACGGCTGAGTAGAATAGACCAACCTCATTTCTTACCGAGGTGTCGTAAAATACGACAGGGGTAAGATGACATCAGGCAGGAGGCCGGTCGTAAAAACGCAGCTAAATCATGTGACAGTATGTTAATAACATGTTGTGCCGACCCCACTTAGAGTGGGATAAGGCCTGGAAGATGATGATGATTGTGTAAGTCATTATGATTTACCGCCATTTCACATATTCTACGCGTTCCTTCATTATTATTTTTACTAATACAAGAATACTGTATCTGAATGAAGATGATGAAAATGTGAGTATACAGGTTCTACTTGAACCGCCGCGTTATGTAGACCACCCTAATTTCTTACTGAGGTGTCGTAAAAGGCTACTAAGGCAAGTTGACCCGGCCTGTGATATCTGGCTGAGTAGAATAAACCACCCTCATTTCTTACTGCGGTGTCGTAAAAGGCTACTAAGTTACGTTAACCCACTGTGTAGTATCCATCTTAGTAGAATAGACCACCCTCATTTCTCACTGAGGTGTCGTAAAAGGCTACTAAGGTAAGATGACCCGCCGTGTGGTATCCGGATGAATAGAATAGTACCACCCCTATTTCTTACCGAGGTGTCGTAAAAGGCGACTAAGGTAACTTAGTCAGTCAGACGGCCGGTTGTAAATTAACTAGCCAAATCAAGAAACAACATGTTTATGCCGACTCCACTTAGAGTGGGGTAAGGGCAGGAGAATGATGACAGGTTCTACTTGAAATCTTTTCACAAAATCGTATTTCACTCGGCTAAATTCTAATCAGCTGCACATATACCGACATCGATCAATGTTGTTTTTGCGTAACTGCTTTGATCGACTGTTGGGTAAATGTTGCTTTCGCGGGAAAGCAATGCCCACCATTAGTTTGTTTAACGAAACACGTGTATCCGTGTTTTTGCCATATTTTACTAACTTGTCTTAACCAGATTATACAAACAGACTAGCCTGTTAGACCAATAAAACACATAATTTATATCAACGTTAAACCAAATAATATAGCTAATTCGATCCAGTTAAGATAATAATATTGAAGATTTTGCTGTGAGAATACTGCTGACGTCAGACGTGGTTGTGTAAACATTAAAAACATGAAAACATCGCAGTGTTCCCACAGGATTTTGGGGTTTTGAACTTAGTTAGTCTGAGAGACAGCAAATAGCTCCCGCTTAGTTTTAGTGTGATAGACAACGAGCATTTTATAATGTACTTCAGTAAATTTAAATGAATTGATATAATCTCATTTTTGTATATATTCGTTTTGATTTAGAAGTTTTGACACGGATCTCCAAAATCGGTAATTTATTTTTGTAATTCTTGAATACTTCAACAAATAGTTAACAACAATGTTAAGGTAGTGTAAACTTTATTGAATTAAAGTGAATGAAGCATGAATGAGCTTCAATCGTACCAAATTACATAAATAATGCTTCATCTGATTAGTCATGAAAGCGTAACAGACAGACAGGCAGATTTTCGAATTTATATTTTTTGGCCTCTTAAAACGTAGTATAGAGTAAACGTAGAAGTTGAGATTTTTTCGCAAACAATTCATTTAATGGTTAAAAAAGATTCAAAGCCTTAGCCATAATTTTACCTAGTTCTATAAAAATAATTATAAGATTATTTTGCTCTAATTCGCGGTTATAAAAAGAAATAAAATTCTAAATAACAAAGTTAAAAAAAAATGTCAAAGGACATTTTATGACATTCTAAGATTTTTTTTTATTTTTGGAAATAAACTTGGGATGAATGTAATGCTGGATTCATAACTTTATATTTGGTCATCTTATTACCATCGGGTGATCACTATTTGTATAAATAAACAACAAGATGAATGAAATAATTGAAATCATTTGAAGAATATTTTTTACTATGTTATAATATGCAACCTGCTACTATATATTGCATCTATTGCACCAGCGTACTAATAAACAGAAAGTCTTTTGCCCAGCAAAGGGATAGAAACAGGCAGTACACACAAACTTTTATGGTTTTAATGTCACTCTAAAATACTTAAAATTCAAAATTTTTGTTGGGTTTCCATGTTTAAAAATTAACTTTTAGTAACTTTATACACTAAAATTTGTCTCCTAAAAAGGTCAACATAATTTCGACAATATAACTTTGCTACTGTTACTAGAAAGTAGTAAAAGTACCGGCCTGTTACTAACCCACAGCTGGGCATAGGCAACCTCTCTCCGCTTTTGGAGAGAAGGATTCAAGTTGACTTACCACGCTGCTCCAATGTGGGTTGATATACATATCCCAAGAATTCTCTAGACATATGCAGGTTTCTTCACGATGTTTGCCTTCAGCGAAAAGCGTGTGACAAATTGCAATTATAAATTAGGCGTATAAGTTTTAACAGGAAAACTCATTGGCGCCTGCCAATGTTTGAACCTGTAACTCTCTCGAGGGAGTCGCCTGTCTTACCGCTAGGCTATCACAGCTATGTTATTAACAAAAGGCATAAATAAATTATACAAACACTATTGAACGTTGTAAGTAAGCGGCCTGTTACTATCCCACTGCTGAGAATAGGCCTCTTCTCTCAGTCTTTAGAGAGAAGTTTTGAAGCTAAGACCTACCACGCTGCTCCAGTGCGGATTGGTAGGTTACACATATCTCTAGGATTCTCTAGAGATATGCAAGTTTCCTCACGATGTTTTCCTTCACCGAAAAGCGTGTGATAAATTGCAATTATCAATTAGACACATAAGTTTTGAACGCTGTGTAAAACATAAATTCCACCATCGCATATTATCAGATAGATTATTTTGAAATCAGAGCGGTATGCAAAGAAAAAATGGTGTTACTTGACAAAGTGGTGTCTATTGACTCGCACATGCCTACCATATGACGATGTTAAGTATGTACAATGTGTAAAACTTTGGTTCAATAAGGATTTTTGAAATGTATGCTTTACAAATGTTTTGCTGATAGCTTTATTGAAGTCAAAGTTTGCCATCATTCTCTTGCCTTTATCCCACTCTAAGTGGCGTCGGCACGACATGTTATAAGCATGTTGTCACATGATTTCGCTAGATATTTTACGACCGTCTGCCAGTCTGACGTCAACTTACCTTAGTCGCCCTTTGCAACGCCTCGGTAAGAAATGAGGGTGGTCTATTCTACTCCGCCGGATACCGTCTTAAAGTTTGCCATGAAGCTATTTTTGAGGTACAATAAGTAGTGAAAAGTTAAAGTATTTTAGATTTTGAGAATATCGGTCAGATACAGAGAGCTTTTGGGGAATTTGTTTTATAATATGTTTAGAAATACTAAGCCACTTTGGATGAACGATTGTTTGTGTATTTTTTACTCAATTGCGTGTAAAACGCGACGTAATCGTTATAGTAAGCACAGCGATCTTAAAATAGAAACTTTTGATACTTTAGCTAAAGATTCGTTCGAGTTTTGTAGCTTTGTTTCGTAGCGTTAAGGTACGAATTATGGATTACTAGCTTTTACCTGCGACATCGTTTGCGCGGATTGTTGTAGCGTGATAGGTTGATAATAGATGGCGCTTTTTAATGTCATCTTATTCCTGTAGAATTAACTCTATATGTTACCCCGGTGTATAAGGAATATTTTTGACAAATTTCATTGATGTTGGTTCAGCGGAAACGCTATGAAAGAGTAACAAATATAAATCCATACTTACAAACTTTCACATTTATAATATTACTAGCTTTTACCCGCAACTTTGTTCGTGTGGTCTGTTGTCACATAATAGATTGATAACAGATGGCTTTTCAATGTCATCCTATTCCTGTAGAATTAACAGGATTTCTATAGCCTTTATGTTGTTCCGTTGTATAAGGAATAATTGTGCCAAATTTCATCCATATTGGTTCAGCGGATTCGCCTTCAAAAAGTAACAAACATACATCCATACACACAAACTTTCGCATTTATAATATTGGTAGGATTGGATAGTATACCATATAAATATTGCAACCTTAAATAATCTTTCTGACGCCTCGCCGTTATATACTTAAAAAGATTACCTCTCAAAAAGAATTGCGAAACAACGATATTACAAGTACATTATTTGTGTAGGGACGGAATTTTCCCCTTATCGAATTTTTATGCCATCATGTTCGAAATAATGGTTATAACATAACAAAAATTGACTTACCTAAATTCCAAGCACGGTAATAAGTAATAAAGCTTAAGCAGTTTATTTTCACTTCAAGCGGAACTTTTTTGATATAAAAATTAGAAAGCCTACTATACTGTTAAGGATTACTTAGAAGATAAGAATGTGTGGATATAGCTCGCTTAGACCCTATACAAGACAGTAATTACTAATTGAAACTAGTCATAAAAATTATATTTTTAAAAGAGCAACCGCCGAGTTTCTTGCTGGCTCTTTTCGGTAGGAACAGCTTTCCGAACCAGCAGTAGAGTTCGAAGACGATTCAAAAGCACTTGTTTACAAGTTTATTTGAATAAAGAATTTTTGAATTTGAATTTGAATTTGAATATTTTTACCCTGACTGATTTTTGATAGATATAAAATAATTGTTTTTTCAAACCACTTCCAAAAAAAGAGTTATAGATAAATATATGGGAAACTAACACAAAGCCGTGTGGCATCCGGCTGAGAAAAATGGGCCACCCTCATTTTTTACCGAGGTGTTGTAAAAGGCGACTAATGTAAGTTGACCTACCGTGTCGTATCTGATTGAGTAGAATAGACCACCCTCTCTCTTAGTAAGGTGTCTTAAAATACGACTAAGGTATGGTGACGTCAGGCAGGCGGCCGGTCGTAAAACCAGTAGCCAAATGTTTATAACATGTTGTGCCGACCCCACTTAGAGTGGGATAATGGTAGGTTGATGGAAAACTTGAACTTGAACTTTATACTTTATGTTACAGACAGACAACTGGTAAATATACAAATATATAATTTAAATACATACTTCAATACACCCAGATTCGAAAAACTAACTAATTGTTGTTAGAAAATTTTGCCCTCGTCGGGAACCGCGATTCGCGGAGCTGAAGCAGGATTATAACCAACTGTAATGTTATAATAGTAAAATATTTGTTTATCGCTTATATTTTTATTAATTCCATAGCAGAAAATTAACGGTTCCTCGGAATTTATTACATGATTGGGCCTTGGAGTTGTTATGGACTAAATCTATTTTTAGGTTCTATGTTTCAAATTCAAGATGGCGTTTATAAACCGTAAATATTTTATTATGATATTAACAAATTATCATACTCGTTGTAGCCTTACACTATGCTATCTTCATATTTATCGATATACGATGAAATATTGATACGCCGTGCGGCATCCGGCTGAGTACAATAGACCACCCTCGTTTCTTACCGAGTTGTCGTAAAAGGCGACTAAGGTAAGTTGACCCGCCGTATAATATCCGATTAAGTAGAATAAACCACCCTCATTCTTACCGAGGTGTCGTAAAATACGTCTAAGGTAACGTCAGACAGGTGGCCGTAAAATACGTAGCCAAATCATGTGACAACGTGTTTATAATATGTTGTGCCGACCCCATTTAGAATGGAATAAGTGCAGGAGGATAATTAAAACTTGTGCATTTATGTTGAAAATAATAAAATAATAAGTATTTAATACAACAAAACTCGAAGAGCCAAAAAAATATTTGTAGAAAACTTTGGATCTCGGCAGTAATCAAACCTGGGACCCGCGGAGTGCAGGGTCTTTGCCGGCTGCGCCGACGGACTAATAAGGTATAAACTATCGTGAAAATGATAACAATTGAGACACAAACAAATTAAATTAAATAATAAAAAAACTCTTACATATGATAAATATTACTATTATGTATTTAAGTTTGATAGTAATATCTGAACGACTTCATTTCTTAGCGATATTCATTAAAACATCAATATTATAAAAAGACTAGCTGTGACAACGGACTTGCCCGCGTGGAAATCGGTTTGTTACAATATTTCTCCCGAAATGAAATTTTGAGCACAAATTCAGTTATTGTGACATAACCACAAGAGATAGCGACATGTTGTCGCGGACTTTTTTGTAGTACTTTTGGAGATCTCCAATTCTAGTACATTATTTTAGTGTATCTCTGTTGGTTAACATGACGCACTCGACACGCTCCCAGCAAGCAAATTTCTACAACCGCGAGATTTCTATTACTACTATTAACTTAAAAATTACAGAAAAATTATTTCTTCGTCTTTTAGTAAAAACCGTACAAAAATCCATTCGGTACATTTTGAGCAATTCGATCACATACAGACAGCTTTTGGTGACTTTGTTTTATAATAAGTATAGATATATATGAAAAATTATTTGAAGTCTATGCAAGGAGCCAACATTTGCAAACTTCAGTTTAGTCGACAGTAATTTTTTCATAACTTTTTTTAATGTGGTATTTTTTTTGTCAATATAAAGAACACTTTACAAACGATTCCATTTAAAGTACAATTTAATATACAATACAATATAATAATAATTATATAACTAAGTTTTAAATTATAAAGGTTAGGCTTATAGAGGATAACAGATTTGGTAAACCACAAGGATTGGATAGCATAATCAAATATTAGTGTTAATAACTTGAGCCTTAATGAACTCTTGAACCCACGTAGGTAAAAGGTTAAATTAAATACCACTTAAGTTTCATTACCCAATTTTGTAGAGTTTGAAAATTTGAAAATATGTGTCGATTTAAAAAAACAAGTAGGTAACCCGTGGTTTCACTTGCAGTATCAAAGTTATCTATAAAGAAACAGATCGCTTAGATGTATGTATAGACAGGAATCGAGGATGAACTTTACCGGAATATAAAGGAAAAAGTTTATACATAAACAAACGCATAAATTCATAAAATTATCCTTGTAAATAAGATACTATGTAGATATTTGAGAAGTAGTAAATTATTCGCCTTTACAATATTTGTCGAATAGCATCGTTTTCAGTCAATAATGGATAAAGAAAAGCATTAAATTATTAAAATATATATCACTGAAAAGTTTAAAGTTTATGTCTTGAGTATGCCAAAAATATTTTAAAAATATTATACAAAAATAATACCCCAATTATCCGTAGTATCCAATAATTTAGATTAAAAAATATATATATTGGAATCCGAACGACAAATTATTGAGTTGTAATTAATAGAATTATGATATTAATAAAAAGATGGAGGGAAATTATTGAATTGAAATGAATTGAATTTCCAAAAAAGGGTTTATTACCAATTAAAATAATAAAAGAGTGCGCATAATACTTATAGATACGCAGAGGTTTGCGCGAATCCTTCTTCAGAACTCAAATTGCGATGGGAGAGCGGCGAGTCAACAGTGTCACTTTGGCGCTACGCTCACGAGCATCGCCTGAACAGGCGGCACGCGCGCTTCTAGTCGGAATTTTGAAGTAATACGCTGAAATATATTTTATCTGTAATATATTATATTGGCGGGAACAGTTTTACAGATAAAAAAATATTGTAGGCTCTACTTTGTGCCTTTGGGCTGGAAAACATTTAAAAAATATATATATACTATTAAATAGCGTGTTTGCGAAAAAAGTTTCAGTAGTGTGAAAATTAATTTTATTTAATTAGTGATATATTCAAAAAAATACATTTGAAGTTATAAAAAAGTTGCAAAGAACTTTGTAGAAAACCTATATTACAATATGGCATGATGTGGTTGTTCTAAGCAGTTACCAAGTTTAGTGCCGTAAGGTAAGTTTAGCTTAAATATAAAAATGATTGCGGCGACCGAGAATAGGTGGTTTTATGGCCTTTTATGGTGTAATATTCAATTTACTCACGCGAGCGGTTGTCTACTATTGATTTAAAATAAAATAAGTAGGGAATTATATTAAAAATATATGTATAACTTTTTTCATAGTTATAAGTTTAAATGCAATTGAATTGAAATTTTAAAATTATATTAAATTGATTTAACTGTGTGATAGTAATCTTAAACCCACAAGACAGTTAAAAAAGCCGTCAAAAATAAAATAAATTATTTGAAGATTTGAATATGGTGAACATTTAAAGAGTGAGATTTAACATTTAAATTCAGAATTTGCAAAATAAATTTTATAAATAAATCAATTAATAAATGATTTATTTATTAATTGATTTATTTATAAAATTAATAAATGAATCAATTAATAAATGATTTATTTATTAATTGATTTATTTATAAAATTATGAACAACAAATCAACAGCAATTTTTACCATAACCATTACATATGACCAAAAAGCTACTATTTCAGTTCCGTTCTTAATATTTTTGAAGAAAAAAGAAAATCTATATTTTATGTTATAATAATTTGTAATATTTGCAGTACCTTAACAATATCATACAATTCAAAAATTACGCTGATTTGATGATAAAAAAGATGTATAATAATAAAATAATATTGAGAAATATTTTTCTCTTTCATTGTAAGAGACCACAAGTATAGGCGGCAGATAAGGTTTTTTAATTTAGATAATTATACATATTTAGTTGCGTATCTTATTGCGGAAAAAATAAGATTCCTAAAGTTAAAAATAAATACTGATATCAACCATAATACTGCAGATTGTAAAGATAAGGACAATGATACTTGAGATAATTTATAAAACGAAAAACAAATTTATCAAACAACGCACCATTGACTAATGAACTTGAAAACTGTAGATTTTTTTAGTTGCACTGGTGTATTGGTAAATAACTTTTTCAAAACAAATCATCAATAAAACCGTATTTCAAAAACATTTGATCTCCACTTCAAACAAGTGTTTGAATTATTTTATGTGCATAAAAGTGTATTAAATATAAATGAAAATGGGTTATTTGGTTTTCCACGATTTAAAATATTTGTCGTTAAGTTTTATAGTAAGCAAGGAATATATCACTAGCATACGGTCCGACTTTGTAAGCGTGGATTTCAGTACTTTGATATAAAATATCTATATTAAACATTTGTATGTATACTAATATATATAATCTCACGAACTACTAGACCGATTTGAATAATTCTTTGAATGTAAGATAGTCCATTTATCGAGGAAGGGTATAGGCTATATAGCATCACGCTGAGTAGCAGAGGAGCAGCTATAAAAAATATTGCAAAAAAACGGCAAAATTTACAGCTTTCTTTGCGTGCAATAAGTCAACGCTGAAGCAGTTGGCACAGCTTGTAAAATATATAATACGATACGGAATGCAGAAGATATTTCCTACTGCTAGTTGAAATTTTATTCTTTGCTTTAAGACGATCCAGCTCTCTTGTTAAGCGATGTTATAATGCCATTAATAATACAGCATTTATTTTATTTATTTATTTATGTACCATAAAAAATGTTGGAAAAAAAACATAATTGGTAAAAAAAGTGTACAAAGGTCAACTTATCCATATTAGCATATTATCAATTGAACAATTGAAGTAAATAAGGCACTAAGTACCTAAAAATTAAAATTCGAACTAAGTAATTTCGAACTAAGCAATTTGGTTCTAAAAGGCTTTTAGAACCAAATTGCATACTTTGTTCGAATTTTAATTTTTAGGTACTTAGTGCCTTATTTACTTCAAGTGTTCAATTGAAAAATTCACCTCTGACAAATTTAGATTTTCGATATAAACTTGACATGAAGTACAAGAAAATGTTTACTAAGCCATGGAGGCAATTACTCGTATGAGACGGATTAAATTATTCTGCGGTTTAAAATGAACGGCAGACAAACACTCAGTGCCACAATTTTATAGATAAGTTGCGATAAGATATAAGTAAATTAAATTATAATCTTATCTACCTATTCATATGAATACGTAATTTAATTCATATTCACTTGTGTGTAGATAGAAAAGGGTTAATTCAAATTTTTTTATTTTCTTATTCAACTAAACTTGTAAGTACTTTTGAATCGTCAATTCTACTGCTGGTTCTAAAAGCTGTTCCTACTGAGAAGAGCCAGCAAGAAACTCGGCGGTTGCTTTTTTCAATAAATAATACTTATAACTAGTTACATTAAGTCATTACTATCTTTATCGGACAGTAGCTATATCCACGCATTATTATCATCTAAATAATCCTCAACAGTATAGTAGGCTTTCTGTATCAGCCTCTCTTTAACAGTTTTTTTTAAACTGTACTGTAACTGTTTTGTAATGGCAAAGCTGAATATAATACATATGGAGTTATAATAGTTAGAGAGAATAACATACTATTGATATTTATAAAATTTAGTTACTATATAAGTAAGTAACGGCCTCTTACTATCCCACTGCTGAGAATAGGCCTCTTCCCTCCGTTTCTGGAGAGAAGGATTGGAGCTAAGACCTACCACGCTGCTCCAATGCGGATTCGTAGGTAACACACATCCCTAGAATTCTCAAGAGATATGCAAGAGATATCCTCACCGTAAAGTAAGATAAATTGCAATTATCAATTAGACACATAAGTTTTAACAGTAAAACTCATTAGTGTCTGCCCGGATTAGAATCCGTGACCTCCTCTAAAGAGTCGCACGGTGTTACCTTTGGGCTACCACAGCTTAATATATAGAAACCGAATTTTATCGGACGCTCGCTGGAGTTAGGTCCCCGAGGCGTTCGATGCATCCGGTGCTCCCGATGCATCGTCCAGCGGAGGGAGGGGCCACTTTCAGAGAGGCCCCGACCCAGAGGTGGCGCACTCTGGGCTACAGAGTTGCTGCTGGCGGGGATGGGGGCAATGTCTTCATGGGTACCCTATCCCCGCCACCAGCAGCGTAGTGGAGCACACAGGTTATTTTAGTCGGAGCGAGTCCGACATAACCGTCGCCTGTCCCCGTCGGGCGGCGGTACCCATAAGGGGTTTTTTCCTGTTTAAAAAAAAAAATAGAAACCGAATACACTAACGTTCTTATTTATATAAAATAATTTAAATGCATAAAAAAATATTAATATTCTTATCATAGCTTAAATTATCAATTATTTTAAAAATTCTTAACGGTACGAGTGTCTAACTTATACACTTTGATATTCGCTTCATTTATATAAAAATCGGAATGAGGAACAACTTTCCTTGTTATATCGAAAAGTTTGAAGAAATACAACATATTTTGTTACGGATTGACATGACAATCATCATTACGGAACTTGTCTTTCTCGACATTATTTATTTAGTACTGTGAGAATAAGCGTTCGACTGTTATACTTGCTTAATGGTAAGTGACGTTATATGTAGATAGTATTTACTTATGTATTTAAATATTTTGGAAACATAAAATACAATAAAAAGCAACTTAAACCATTAACAGTTGCCTATAAGTGAAAATACAAATAAATAAGACTATGGCAAGAGCATGACAAAATAAACGTACCTGTAGCATAGATAATAGCATAAAAATTTATTTTAACACTAAAGAGAGTCTTATTACATTATCATTCTCATTTCATGGTTAAGCAAAGATCTTCTCTCTTTTTTGAAAAAAAATCATTAGATTAAATCCAAAGACATTTTTTACTATCGCAATATCACAGCACATTACTATCACGGCTCAATAGCAATGACCTGGGATAGCCAAGCGATGAAACCGTGTCACTCTTTTGGGGGGTAACGGGTTCAAATCCCGGCAGGCATCAATGTCGAAACTTATTGTGTCTAATTGATAATTGCAATTTATACACGCTCTTGAAGGTAAAGGTCGCACGCGGTGAAGGAAACCTGTATGTTTTTAGAGAATTTTAGGGATATGTGTAATCCTACCAATCCGCACTGGAGCAGCGTGGTAGGTCTTAGCTCCAATCCTTCTCTCCAAAGACGGAGAGAGGAGGCCTCTGCTAAGCAGTGGGATAGTAACAGACTGTTACTTCACCACTTTATTTTTATTTTGTCTATGCTATTGTCATTTAATAAGATATAATCAGTCGTGTGTAAAAAAAGCAATACATATTTATTCGTTGGAATAAGAAATAATGGATTCAACTAGCAATGGAGATAAAAAAGGTACAGTATTGTCTGAAAATACCCTTCAAAAATCCAGTCAATACAAATACACTATATCGTTCAAATGGAGATAATTGATTAAGCCCGTAAAAGCTTTTCATAAAAAAATATTTATTTATATTACGTACTCACACAATGTTCATCTACGGAACAAAGTGATCTACAAAAAAGGTTAAAAATTTTGGGTATAATAATAAATGATTGGCCGATGCTGTAAATGAATTCGTAGGTATTGCACATGTATATTTATAAGATATAATATACGTCGAAAGTAGATTCTACATATGTTTGGTAGCCGAAAAGAGGTTAGCAGCTAATTTAGATAAACGCTGTATATTGTGTGTATTCAATAAGGCTGATGTTAAACGTTGACTCGTTACCACTTTAACATGTTGTAGTTCCGGATACTAGAAGAATTTCTTAGATATCTGTTCTATTTTATTGTTAGATACGTCCGTGCCTTCACCATAAAGTATTTTATGTTATTTCATACATACAATGGCTGGGATTCAAACCCACGCCATCTCGATCGCAAGTCCGTTACTTTAACCATTCTGCTACCGTCACTTCAATTACGGCAATAGAGATATAATAGCCATAGAGTATGGCGACCAACTGATATCAAGATGATTTTAATATAAATCATCATCAACAGGAAGCAATGTTATCATTGCGATAGCGTTAGTACTGCGATTGCTATTGGCAATCAATCTATCAATCAGAATATATGCGAAAATATATAGAGGAACCACAATAATTAATTATAAATTGCTTAGAAAACTTTATTTGCCGTATTGGTGTCAATGGTTACTAATGTTTTTTTATTAATTATCAAACATGACCCAATTTTTTTGCAACGTCGTGTAAACGACCTCGTAATTAATATACAAATGAATGCTCGTGAAAAGGCTTACGAATCTATAAAGGTTTGCTTTAAAGTTTTCGGGTTTACTGAAATGGGCGAATTTCAAAAAGGTAGATTTTTTAAGTGTACGATCTAATAGAGTTCGTGTTGAATTATTATACCATCAGTTATGTTTTTTACCCTGTTTCCGAATGAAACATGATTTTTTTATATTATTTATTATTCGGTGTATAAGCGTCAATGTAGATATACGAAATTTCATCAAAATTGGTCCAGCTGAGACGTGGAAGTGTAACGTACAATCAGATTTGCACATTTTTTAATATTAGTGTGAAAATGGATTTGTGGGAAAATGGATGGAATCAGATGCCGCGTCATACATAAAATAATATTAAAATAATAACAGGAGTTATCTTTAAAGAATAAAAATATAAAATATAATTTTCAATCGTGATCTAAGGAACTTAGATCGCATGATGCTTGCCATTTAGTCACTAGTTTGTGTACCCGGCAAGCACTTATGAGTGTTTTATAGAAGTTAAGAACTTAAATGACGTTTACAATTTATCATATAAAGTGAGAGAGAAAACATCATGCGGAAACCTGCACATCACTTGAGATTTCGTAGTAAGTGAAACTTACTAATCTGTGGGTTTTAGCAATTCGTCATCTTAAAAGCGAGAGTACACCTTTAGCTAGCTAGCTATAGGCCAGTAGAAAGGTTCTATTTTACTTTTTAATTGTAATACGTTCCATTTCAAACATAATGTTAATTTTACTATACTGTTCAATTATTTGGAACGCAAAAATACTTCGGAATGAATACTCCATAATGATTCACTGAACAGGTAAAGAAATATGCGACCGACTTTATGAAAGCTCCTTTTTGTAGGTCTCGGGTAAACTGTAATGAGGAAAGTTTTTCAAAGCATTTTTCATCATTGCAGTCCTTTGCCATATTTGTAACTGGGCCATACAGTGTGTATATTTTTACACGTTTTATAATGAGTCTTAGTGATTTACATGTACTTTTACATTTACTTGGATTGATTAAAAAGTTTAATGTTACGTGAACTAGTTATATTGGCAAACATTTGCATTCTGTTATTAATCATTGTTTGTGGGTGAATTGGTGTGCGGATGGTATAGTGGTATGGTGGTTTCTACCATTTTTAGTACATGATGCATCTTATTTTTTTAGTTTAAACAGACGAATAGACAATTCATGTAATCAAATATAACTTTAAAATCAATTCAAACTCAATTCATTAAAACTTGAACAAATTAATTACAAAATAATTTGTAGTATCAAATTTTGTAAAGTAACAACATCATTCTATAAATTATTGAAAGATAAGTTTAAATACTATACAGAAGCGGCGTCCTCCATTTCTGCAAATACTGCTAGAGCATTCAGAAAATCGACGAGGAAAATTGTGAGAAAAATTGTTTGTTTGCAGTTCTTATTCGTATTTTTCCTTACAAATTGTGTTGTTCAGAACACGATGTATATCAATATAACAAGAAAGAAGGTTAAGACGAATAAAAATGTTCAAATAGGTGATTGAATTATTTGCTATAATCTGTGATAAGAAAAATTTTATCATGCTGAATGAACTCTATGCACTATTAACTTGGCACAAAAAGCGTATTGTAGATTAGTAGAAAGGCACTTTAGTGTCTTTATGTTCTGACATGCTAATAGTATAATACTATGCTATAGTATAATACCGATGGACACTGCCAGTTAGACGCAATTATCTTTAAGGACTTTACCTTGTCATGGGATCGTGTGTTGCCTTGACCCAGGGTTTTTAATAAGTCGTCTTTTCCTCTAGTTACACCTATTAATGAGCTACTTAAGCAGTGTAACTTTATTTTTACTTTTGGAAATCAGTGTAATCGATAAGTTTATAGGGGCAACCTCAAAACTCTGGCAAGTATATTTGTCAATCAAAAAGATGACTTTGGGAAATACGAGTTTGTATCATCATTCTCTTGCCCTTATCTCAATCTAAGTGGGGTCGGCACAACATGTTTTGACCATGTTGTGATGTAATTTGACCAGGTATTTGACTGGTTTCCTAACATCAACTTACCTCAGCCGCCTACCAACATGTATATAATAAATTTATTGTATGATTAATGAAAGATTTAATACGCAAAATGATAAAGCAAAAGCTTCACAGCCTTATTGTACCGTTTATTGTAATATTGCAAAATAACGCGGGTAACTATAGATCGATACGATTAGTGTCAGTTTCAGAAACAATATAAAACAACATACAAGGTTTCAGTTCGAAGTCTTGCTGAGGCAAATAGCAGAAACAAGACATAACAGCAATCCCCAATTAACAGAAACACGTCTAATTTCGCACGGAAGAAGTTACTGTGCAAAGTGTTCAATATAAGAAAATAACTAATAAAAGATGCCGATTTTTGCTTAATTATATAATACGAATAAGTGAGTTGAAGAGTGACTAAGTAGAAAAGACCACGCTGGTTTATTACAGAGGTGTCGTAAAAGACGACTAAGCTAAGTTGACCGGCCGTGTAGTATCAGGCTGAGTGGAATAGACCAAACTCATTTCTTACGGTGTCGTAAAAGGCGTCTAAGGTAAGTGGACATCAGGCTGGTAATAAAATAATTAGCCAAATCATATGTTTAAAGCATGTTATGACGACCCCACTTAGAGTGGGATAAGGGCAGGAGAATGGATGGATATACATATGATATGCGGCGTAGCATATGAGCTTTGCGCTAAAAGTAATCAACGAAAATAGTATTTCTTTGATGGAAGAAACAGAGATGTTAAAATTTGGTTACGTCTATGTCAGCTGGTAATCTTTTTTTTAGACCGGCAACATTTTTTAACCTATCGAATCTATTAAAATAAAATGGCGCTGTATAATATAATATGAGTTATTTCTATAGAGTTATTATTCTAGAGTAGGAGAGGCATTAGCCTGTAAGTGAGAGAATGAATAAATAATGTGAGGAAAGATGAAACTCATATACTTCACCTTTGTCTAATCGCATATAAAAAAAAGAGACAAATAGACACACCCTCATTTGTTTTCTCTTTATTGTAATATGGTACATTTTAGACTTGTTCCCCTTCTCTTATATAGTAAGTCTATCTTTCTCGTACATAGATACAGTCCCGTGATTCAACGCGGAAGTCCAGCATTCTTTGGACCATCCCACGTGGATCACTATGTAAACTAACACAATATATTCATGGTATAACAAACATGAGCCAAATTGGTGCACACATTCTGATGGCCCTATAAATTAAAGTTCATCTGTTTACTACACGTGTATCCATTTACAGTTAACGCGTAACTATTTGGATAAATCGCGTATACACTGTCCATTATATTAACCATCTTTTGACAGATTGACGATAGTGATGTCCTAAAGATTCTCGTATGCGATACCATTCCGATTATAGTACCTACTATCATTAATCGAATTACGTACCTAAGTAATTCGATTAATGATAACCTACGTAAACTAGATTACTACTTGAGAAAAGAAATTCCAACTTTGAGAAAACTTATTGTTTCTTTGAAAAGAAGTGGTCTATTTCATGCTGAAAAATCTTCTTTGGTCAAAGTTTTGAACACAATTGGCTTTTCATATAAAAAGTTAAATAAAAGAAAATTATTAATGGAACGCACAGATATAGCTATAGCACGTTGTGATTTTTTAAGAGAGGCAAAGAAAATACAAGATTGGGCAAATATTGTTTTCACGGATGAAACATGGCTCAACGCTAACCACACACTATCTCGTTTCTGGACTGATGATACTGCTGATTCCACTTCCTCAGTACCAATGGGAAAAGGTGAGCGCCTAATCATTTGCCATGCAGGTACAGCAAAAGGATTTGTACAAGACGCACTGTTGGCATTTAAATCGAAGAAATCAAATGACTACCACGAAGAGATGAATGCAAATGTGTATGAAGAGTGGTTCAAAAAAATGCTCATTTCATTGGAAGAACCATCAATAATTTTTATTGATAATGCGCCCTACCACTCCCGTCAAATTGACAAAATGCCAACACAGGCTAATAAAAAGCATGAAATAATTAATTGGCTTCGGGACAATGGAGAAAATGTGGACGACTCAATGTTAAAAGTTGAATTAATAAAAATATTAAAAACCAAAAAGAGAGCAAAACGCTATGTAATCAATGAAATGGCAGCAGAATATGACCATACTGTTCTTCGGATTCCTCCATACCACTGCCAGTACAACGCAATAGAACTTATATGGGCACAAGTAAAAGGGCATGCTGCGAGATGCAATACAAGCCCCCCATTCACAGCGAATAAAATGTTGCAATTGCTAAAAAATGCTTGCACCCACGTAACGGCCGAGAACTGGGCAAGTGTGGTGGAAAGAACTAAAATAGTAATATTCTCTGATTGGGAACGTGATATTGCGTTTGATAATATATTATCTACACAAGAGCTAATAATAACTGCTACTGAAGACTCCTCATCGGAGGAGTCTAGTGTTGATTATCATTCCGACGACTCGTGCTAATAAAATAAATTAAAATATCCTGATTGTTTTATTTGTATTCATGTATTAACTAAGAAGAAAGTAAAACTTTATATAATGTTATTAAATGTCTTTTAATACTCGTAACATCGATTTCTACCGATTATTTTTAATCTGTGGCATAATCGTAGTAACCCATTATGTGTGACATCACTAAGTGGGCGGTACCCATCCATAAAGTACAAATATTATTTGTATGATATTTGTACGTAAGCAATACAAAACGTAATGAGCGTGAGCTGTCAAAAGACTGATAATATGATGGACGCAGTATAAATTAAAATAACCTTCTTCGGACCAAGTCTGTTTATTGTTGCACCGGGATCAAAGTGTTTCATAAAAACTACGCGGTCTTAAAACTAATTCAATTATTATAAAAATTTCAACAAACAATGAGGAAATCTACGTTAATTTTATTAAAATTTATTAGCATTATATTTTACGTTCCTAAAATTTTATAGACGTTAATTTTTTTTCTTTGAGTTTAGTTGTACACAAGCATATAAGGTAAGTTATAGAATAAGGCGTTACTTTGCGGAGATCCATGATACAAAAGTAATAATAAAATTACTTTGCTATAATCCGCGATGAAGTAAAATAGAAAATATATATAATGCTACACGTAGAGTGGACAATCCGTTTTCATACCTGATACATGCAGGATTTGTAAAAACACATGCACAAACCTTCAAACTCAACAATCGTTTCGCCCCGCAACCGACGCATCATCAACAATCGCAAAGCTTTGCGATTTTGGTCGTGGAGTCTATCTCCTTAACGGATTGTCCACTCTACATTTATATATATATATTATATATATATATATATATATATATATATATATATATATATATATATATATATATATATATATATATATATATATATAAAAATATATATTTTCTGTTTCAATTCATCGCGGATTATACCAAAATAATTTTATTACTACTTTTGAACGATATAAGGGTTTAAAAAGAATTATTATCACAATGAACTTTCATGACCCATTATTAATAAACATGTTAAGTTAAACAAGTTTTTACAAAATTTCATAACTCTACAGTTAACCATTGAGGAGTTACCTCGTCTGGAGCCAATCCTGGCAACAGCATCAGGTCGTGCTTATCATAAACATGCATTGTCATCAGGACTGGACCAGTATTTATATTCTAGCTCAATCGGACAACGGGAAGAGGTTCAAATTTAACTTGCAAGACTTCATATTTACATACAAACATACAACCATTGCAAGTTAAATTAAAGCTTTATAAAAAATAATCACCGTCATCATTTTCCTACCCTCATCCCACTTTAAATGGGGTCGGCTCAACATGTTATAAACATGTCACATGATTCGGCTAGGTATTTAACAAACGAAAGTAAAGCCGTCTAGTGTGCAAAGGTCAATGGATTACTACGCCACTTAGTCTTGTCTCTTTTTGAATCTAGATCCAGAGGCTTAAAGCGACCATTACTAAATTAATTGTAATCTTTTCAAAGGTTGTGTATGTTAGGAAAATAACAAAGCATTTTGAGGTTGGAAGCTTTAAAATGTGATCTTGAATAGATCGCTTTATTCCAAGCGGAGTTCGTGATTTTGAGCTTTGGGTATTTATGGGTGATCTATATCTATGCGTGGCGGTGGTAACTTAATCAAATTAAAATAATATTAATGTATAGAAACCGGCTATATTCACGTGTTATTTGTTCTGTATTTGTTTTGGCTGTACCCACGTGTTTTCCACGTGTTATCGTTACGTAAAGAGCTCATGAATAAGAGCCCCGTATGGGCTTGAAACTAGTCGGGCTCATCCGATAAAATAACACGTGAGTATAGCCGGTTTCTATACATTAATTATGAATACCACTCACGATAGTTTAAACTTAAAATAATATTATCATAATACGCATTATAGTAAAATAATTTTTTTCAAAGTACTGAATCTTATAAGTTTTTTACTACTTAAATATACTATAGATCAATTTTTTTAAAATTCTATGAAAAAACGAAATTTATTTTAAAAACATAAATATATTTGCAACTAAGAATCAATAATAGCGGAGTTCACCTGAACTGAATCAAAGGAAAGTAACATAAAATAAATAAAACTTGCGCAGAACACATTTTCACGATAAATGATCTCGGAATATGTATGAAAGAATTTAATTGCAACAACGAGAACAAAATAAATGCGACGTAAGTAACGATCTTTTTGCCGTTCTTTTTTCAAATGGACCTTTTATTTAGACTCCATTAAACGTACTTCAATTTACATATTTTTGCGATTTCTTATGTATTAGTCTCGCGACTTTATTTTGGATATTTTTCAACATTTCGTAAGAATCTACTTTAGTCACAGGCAACTGTGACAAAGTAGCATAATAAACTATATAAATAGCATAAGTAAAAAATAGTATAAATAGTCTTCCTAATAAATAAAGAAATGTTTCCTACAAAAATATAATTACTATCTTCTAAAATAGAAGATTTAACTTGTAACTATTTTTTTACATTGCAGATTTCAAGTTACTATGTTCATTACTATCTTTTTATAATTGAAGCTAAAACCCACAACGCTCTCTAATGCGGATTGGCAGCTTACACATGTTCTAGTAATTCTCTAGAAAAATTAAGATCATTTTGGATTTTTTACTTACTTTTTACTGACTCCTGCCCTTATCCCACTCTAAATGGGATCGGCACATGTTACAAACATGTTGTCATACGATTTGGCTACGTATTTTACTACCAGCCGCCTGCCTGACGTCAACTTACCTTAATCGTATTTTAAGACTCCTCGGTAAGAAAGCGGGTGGTCTATTTTACTCAACCAGATACCACACGGTGGGTCTACTTACCTTAGTCGCCTTTTACAACACCTCGGTAAAAAATGAGATTGGTTTATTCTACTCAGCCGGATTCTACACGGCGGGTCGACTTACCTGAGTTGCCTATTACGACACGTCGGTAAGAAATGAGGGTGGTACTATTCTATTCAGCCGGATACCACACGGCGTACTTTGTGATGAATAGTAAATATCAAATAAGTACATGTGTTATAAATAATTTATAAGTACATAACCTTTGGCAAGATCGTGTGTCAAAACCATTTTTATAATCAGAGCTTTATTTCATAAGTGTAAACATCAGTTAAGACAAGAAATAAATGCATTATAATAAGTCCGTATAATCCGTATTCGGATTGCGTCCAAAAGTCCCCACTATCACCCCATTCATCTTTCTATCATTTTAATATAAGAATACCAGTATATAATTTATTATTTATGCTTGAATAACCACATTCCAGCGATCACCATAAATAAAGACGAACTAATATATTTATTCAGAGCACAGATGCAATAAAAGCGGGGTTTGAATGTTTAAACGATTTTCACATACAAGCTGTTTGTCTATGGAAAAACTGATTTTAAAAAGATTAGCTAATATATTACTCTAGGTAAAGAAATATGTAATATTTCATAAGGATTGGTCGAACTGTTTGAGCGTGAAAGTGCTACAAACATAGACAACTGACGAGTTTATTAGAAAGCTTAATAATAATTAGTATTGGATATAAATGAATTATAAAAAGTAAGAAACCATTTTGTTATTATCCGCTACATAAAGAAAAATATTATCCAAAAATATTTTATTTTAATAATTGAAATAGGCGTTACTTTGCGTTAATTTGGTCCATAATACAAAAAGAAACAAAAATATTATTTTGCTATAATTCGCAATGTTATTTTAAATCAGTTTTTCTTCTTCTTCTTCTTCGTCAAGCGATGGATATCTACTGCTGGACATTATTCATACCGTACGATCTTGTGCTGTAATCTAGTAGCAACCCAAGACCTTTTTGAGGTCGTCGTAGAGGGTCTACCAACACTGCGTTTTCTCGTGTGGGGTCGCCATTCTAACACCTTAAGACCCCAATGCCCATTAATTCTCAGCACTATGTGACACACGCTGAACTATGACGTTGCTCTTGGTTCTTCTTCGTATCTCATTTCTGATTTGATCACGTAGAGATGTTCCGAGCATAGCTCGCTCTGTCGTCCGCTGAGTGACTCTAAGCTTTCTTATGAAACCCATAGTCAGCGACCACGTATTTAGAGCCAAAATAATAATATTACATTGCATTTAGTGTATTGCCACATACTTATTGATGAGAGGGAAAGCGCGATAACTGTTTTATTTTTGCAGTTGAAACAGACTAAAAAAAAACTTCGCCCTTACACAGAAAACATAACAGCTTGTTATAACAATGTAATCATTCGTTCAAAGGAACAAAAGGTCGTTACCTGATGATGTAAAGTTAAGCAAACACAAATAACCATATTTTTAAAACGGCTTTAAATTTTAGAAAAGCTTTGGTTGAATTCATTCCTTTATATCAGTAAACAGATAAGAAAGAAAAGGGTTAAAAATAATGAAATTGGTGAAAATCTTGTCGTTTCTAAAAAGTAATAAAAATAATAATGCCTTGTGAATAATATATAGTAATATATAGTAGTTTATTTATTTATTTATTTATTTATTTATTTATTTATTAGGACATCCAGTAGTTGCTACATATAAAACTTACATATAATAAAACAGACACAAAAAATAAATGAATATGTACAACTTATGAAGGTGTCACGGCATGCACCAAAAAAAATTTTAAACAATTTAAATAAAAACATTACATAAAGATATAAGCAAACAGTTTAAAGTTAATAGGTAAAAAAAAACAATTACATTTTCTGTAAACGAAACACATAAAGATATTATATTATTATCGATTGCATCAAATTAACCGCCTCTTAACAATCTTACTGTCTTTTTTTTGAATTTTCGTAAAGTGTCGTTAAAAATATCCACTTCTCCGCAGATGGAATTAAATAATTTAGGCAACCTAGACATGGGCGAAAACTGTTTTAGATTGGTTTTAGCAAAAGGCTGGTAAAGTAAAGTCTTTGGAAGTCTCGGCACGCGGCGAGGGACACGGAACTTAATACATTGTAGCAGTGACGAACAGTCAATTCCATTCCTAAGTAGTTTATAAAGAAAGGTCATATCAAGCAGTTTTCTACGGACCATTAAACTGTCCATTTTAAAATGCACCAATTTTTCGTTGTACGTAGGAAGCTGTTTGTGAAGCCTGCATGAGTATGCAAGATGCCGCAGAAATCTTTTTTGTATTCGTTCAATTCTTAACTGATGAACTTTGTAATTTGGTGACCAAACGATACTGCAATACTCAAGTGTACTCCTAACGTAGGCATTATAAATCAATATTTTAGTTTTTGGACTGCGGAAAAACTTGCCATTTCGAATTAGAAAACCTAACATTCGCGAAGACTTTCTTATTATTTTATCAATGTGAGGTGAAAAAGTAAGCTTGGAATCGAAAAGCACTCCTAAATCACTTAATTCATTCTTTTGTAACAAGGCTGAGCCATTAATACAATATTGTGACTGAATAACATTTCTATTTCTAGTAAAAACAATAAAATTACATTTATCTGTATTCAGTGACATGTTATTATTGTGACACCAGTTAGAAATGGCATCTAAATCCTCTTGAATTAAGGTACTGTCCGTTTGGTTCCGAACTGGCTTTGATATTTTTATGTCATCGGCAAATAGATAAATACTACTATGTTTAACATGCGACACTATATCGTTAATGAACAAATTAAATAGCCAGGGTCCTAGATGAGAACCTTGAGGGACTCCAGATGTCGCTTTATAACAATTTGAGCTAAATCCTTTTACTACTACGTACTGAGATCTTTCATGTAAATATGAATAAAACCAGTGCAAAATAGAACCACCAATACCATATGATATCATTTTATCAAGTAACACCTTATGGCAAACCTTATCAAACGCCTTAGCAAAATCCAGGTATACTACGTTAACTTAATAAGTAGTAACATTTCTTACCGAGGTATCGTAAATGCGACTAAATAAGTTGACTCGCCGTGTGATATACGACTGAGTAGAATAGATCACTCGCATTTCTTACCGAGGTATCGCAAAAGGCGACTAAAGTGAGTTGACGTCAGGCAGGCGGCCGGTCGTAAAATATTATTAGTTTTTGTTAGTTAGTTAGTTTATTTGTTAGCATAGTTAAAATGTTAGCCCTTATGCTAACATAGGGTGCCATCAATTCATTACATTAGAAACATCATTCAGAAATCGTACACAGTATCAAATAAGAGATGTGAAGTAAAGTGGGTCAGGTATCCGGGAAGAGGTCACTTGGGCTCGTTGAGAAATAACAAAAGACTTTGAAGTTTTTTATTTAAATTGAGTCAATAAAATAAATATTTAGAATTTTAGTAAGTTTAGAATTATTATATCAATATTTATTATAAAACAAAGTCTGTCTGTATGTGATCGATTTTCTCACAATCTACTAGATGTATCGCTTAATGACATCCTTATAAAAATCCCAATGCAATTCAGTGTTGTGGCGCTTTAATTCAGCACCTAATAATGTATAGAATATATTACCGGGTTTACAAACTGCTTTTATTAGTGTGCAATCAACTTATGTATTATATCTACTCTTACAGTTCCATATCTCAATTAACATTTTAATAGAGATCTAAGCAGGAGGTTGTGATTGCGAATCCTCTTCGCTTATAATGTCTCTATCCACGACTTTATAAAGTGACATAAGTCGCAGTGTTTTCAAAAAAGATTTTGTTTTTGTCCTGAATTCTTCAGAAATTATCCCAAAAAATCCCTAGTCGTGAAAAATACTTCAAAAACAATCTTAAAAAAAAAATTACATAAATGATACAGTAAGTAAGAAGTATACAGTAAGAAGCCGAAGCATTACTTTTACAAGTTTTTGCGGCATTCAATATTGCTTGGAATATACTTTAATCAGTTCTATTTAAAGAGTACTTAAATTGGTCGGATAGAAATCAAATTTGTAGAGTCCCCAAGGAATAGAGCTGTAGAGCAAATAATAAATAGGGTTACCACATGAGACTCAAAATTTCTGTAAATCCCTATAAACCTAAAAAGCCCCAAGGCGTAGATGAAATAATTAGTTTCGCCCCAAAATAGGGCAATATCCTTAAAAGTGTAAACACTGGTATGACGTCGTTATACACATTGCTCGTTCTTTGATCTGTAATTTAAACCTGTAGTCTAATGTATGTGATCTGGAGAGTCCCTCTTGTGGGGCGGATTCTCATTAAGGAACTCCTTTATATGGAATACTAGCATATTATCAGTATAATTTAGTCATTTATCACATTTCATTATTTCTATCGGGTGATATTAGAACCTAATGCTGCGTCATTGAGATTGTCAATACTTATTTGTAAAACAAAGTCCTCAAAAACTGTCTGTGATCGGTTTTCCTAAAATCTACTGAAAATATTTTTATACGGTTTTTGCCAAAAGGTAGTGCAATTCTTATGAAACGTTTATGTTAATAGAGCATAACTGTTTTATGTAAATTATGTTGAGATCGCGCAGTTGAAAAGAATCTCACCTGCTGGGAGTTATAGTCGCGTGCGCCGCGTAAAATAACAGATATACTCTTATAATAATGTACTAGAGAATTGTAGATCTACAAAAATACTATAAAAATGTCAAACGGCAGAATGTCTCTATCTCTTATGGTTAACTCACAATAACTACTTTATGTTCAAAATTTCAATTAAATACACTGATATCCACTCCTATATGCTATATGCATGCACAGCTAGTATATTATAAAGTTAATCACTGATTTTTTAAAACGAAAATATTCCTTTTCTGTTGATAGAGAAAAATTTGTATGTAAATTGCGCATACTTTTTTATCTTCAAAATTTGTAACAAAAGAAATATGCCCTCTTGTTTACGTCGGTAAGGAACGTCTTAGACTTATTTACGTACCATCGAATAAAACAGAGGTCAAGCGGAAAGTGTTGCTAATAACAAAATGGCAAAACTCCGCTTGTAACGAGAGAAAGCACTTTTTCAAATATTATCCAGCCCATTTATTATTAAGAAACATGGTAATTAACTTTTAGGTGTTGCTAGCAAAAGTTTTTATCTTAAAGAACCTCATAACTTTTGAGTGTTCAGGGAGATCGTAAAATATCTTGGCTGGGAATCTTGTTGATTGTGTCAGTTTTGAACACTGATGAAACTTTTACAAACTTACTGAAATGGTGAATAATTTTTTAACATTATAGTATTTTTGGTAATAATTTTTATTGAGTAAATGTTTTTTTAATATAAAAAGTTCTAATTAATATTAAAAGTGCGCTAATTTGTCTCTCTGCCTACCTACTTTCCCGAATAGTGGCCAAAAGGGAACGTCGTTAATTGCGCGTAAGCACTTGCATGGCGAAAGAGAATAGAAGAGAATCGATATGAAAATATATTCATATTCTACAGTATGTGATATATTGTTTATTTTTTCATACGTTTTTATATGTATTACGTCTTATAAAGAATTTGCTACTAAATATCTTTATCGGCACAATATAATACACATAATACCCTATTTAAGATACACTTCAGTTTACTAACGAACACTGAATAAATTCACTGTTTCGTGTCAAGTTAAAAAAATTATAAATATTGAAAAACTACAGAAGTGGGATAGTGAAAACCCTCTGCTTTTTAATAAAAAATTGTTTCACATTTTACATTTAATTTACACTAAATAATACTCTTGCTTCCATTATTTCACTGATCCTTTTAAATTTTGCAAGACTTTATAGCTACCAGATTAGGGGTTACTCTCAGATCCTTTTTGGCCGTAGAAATTCAGTTAGGTACGTGATAATTCAGGGTTTATTCCTGTCGGTCGCGCCGTAACACGTATGCTTTTCGTATAAAAACGAAAATAAAAAAGGTGCCTTCGCTAAATCTAAAAGATTATGACGCTGGGATATAGACACTCTTTGACCCTTGTCAAAATTTGATGGGTTGTACGTTCGGTTGGTTTATCCATAAATCATTATTCAAATATTCAGGCTGTTCTGTATATTAAAAGAATATTAAAGCATTACTGAAAATTGTGTTGAAGTATATCTGTGCTTTGGTCATATCAATTCAAATTAAATAATTTTTTTTTCGAACTTTTTATTCAACAATGTGTGTGAAGGTGAAATCTTGCAAGTTAAATTTGACCCACTTCTTAGTGTTTGATTGAACTACAATATTACAAACTGGTTTAGTCTCGGTGACAATGCGTGTTTATGACAGGCATGAACTAATGCTGTTATTGGCTCCAGACAAGGAAAGCCCTGAACGGTTAATATTAGGGACAAAAAATTATGTTGAAAGCTTTTTGAACTTTAGTTGTAGACAAGTTCTTTTGAATCGGCAACTCTACTGCTGGTTCGAAAGCCGCGTCTATGAAGTAGAGCCAGCAAGAAACTTTGCGGCTTGGTTTTACGAGATTCCGAAAAAAAAAGAGAATATATATATAAAAAAATATATATATTAACTCATTTAAATATAAAAGATTTCATATAAGTCATAGGAGCTATTTGCTAAAATTATCAGACTCGAAAAAACGAAAACTAATCTCTCGCTCTACCCGAATCGACCTAATTTTTGTGATGGAGATATTTACAGGGTTGTTGAGTAATAAAAGCCACTGTTAATGCCAAGACTAAAAAGTATGTATATAATTAAAATCGATTGTTTATAGAAATCGAATCAGAAATGTAATTAGTACATCACTACTTTTTCTTCCAAAAGTGAAATAAATGATCATAAGTAAATATCAACTAAGCTCTACATACCAAAATCCGCTTTAAACTAACCACAAACTAACATCGCTATAAGTAATTTAAACTCTAAATGGCACGTAACTAACTCCTCGGTATACATATTGAAGTTCCTGAACTAGTCACTTAGATTGTATCTAATTTTCCATTGAAATGATTCGACATACAACGGTAAATTTAATATTCTCTTATATGGGAAATAGTCATTAGTGTAATTGTTTAATACCGGATATTGGGTTCGTATACTGGAAACGGGGGTTACAAGTGATAAAAAGCGAAAGCACGGTTTTTTATTTAGCTTCAGTTTCTACTTCATTAATATTTTTGCTACCTCCATGGGGTTATACCGTTAGTTCATGCAAATTTTGAATAAAATAAATTACAATAACGATATACTACATCCGCCTGAATTCGTAAAAAATGTTCAAAAGGAAATAAAAGTTTTAAAATAATTTAAAGAATTAGGCATTACTTTGCGGAGGTTCATAATACAAAAGTAATGAAAATATTTTGCTAAAGTCCGCCATGAAAGAAAATATATTACGTAACGCTAAATTTGAAATCCGTTCCCGTATCTGATACAAAATTGTCAAAAACTCATGCACTAGCAACCACTAATAACACAAGCACTTCACTCATTCACTACCACAATCTCAGCAATCGTTTTGACCCACAACCGAGTATTAATTTTTTCATTGTATTAACGATTTCACGACCATCTCATATATAACATTTCATGTATTTTCTTTTATCACGGATTATACAAAAAAAAAATCCATTTCAGGATTTATTTAAAGTTTGTCTAGCTACAATGAATAATATATTGTTCTATTATATTTCTTTGTGTGTTGCCATAAAAGTATGTGCAAAAACATAGTTGATTTTTGAAGTTAATTAATTAACGTTGAATATCGCATTTGTCGAGGCGATGATTGATATTCTTGGAGTTTAAATTCTAATTTGTCGAACAATAGAGGGAAAATTGAGTGATTATTCAAATGTACCTAGCAGAACCATTTAGTTTGGTACGATTTTTAACATCCGTAATATGATGCTATATTACCGTGTATTCATTTTAGTGCCGTGTGAATAAACCTGACTAGAATAGACCACCCCCAATTTCTTATCCAGGTGTTAAAGGCAACTAAGGTAAATTGACCCGCCGCGGGGTATCCGGAGTAAAACATCCTCATTTCTTACCGAGTTGTCGTAAAAGGCGACTAAGGTAAGCTGACCCACCGTAGCCATACTATAATATATTATAGTATGGCTACGGCATACTATAATATATAGTATGGCTAGTACATCTATTCTACTACTATACGATACCACCCATTATTCAAATAGGCGGGGTGGCGGTGGACGTATCCAATAGCGGAAGTCGTCACCCCTGCCCTATGACGAGTTTGTTTGGCCACAAGAAAAAAAAAAATTGTATCCGATTTAGTAGAATAGACCACACTCTTTCTTACCGAGGTGTCGTAAAATACGACTAAGGTAAGTTTACGTCAGACAGGCAGCAGGTCGTGAAAATGGAGCCAAATTATGTGACAGCATGTTTATAACATGTTGTGCGACCCCACTTAGAGTGGGATAAGGGCAGAAAGATTATAAAGGAAAGATACTAAACAGAAACTAGTAAGGACATTGGTATATTTCATATTTTCTTACGGGGCTAAAACATGTACAATTTAAGGTTATATACCAAACATAGTAGAAATTCCCATATTTCCTTCAGGAACATGAAAAGAATTTGGTCCATAATTAAGGGTATGATAACACTAATGTTGTTCACGAACAAAGTCGCGAATACAAGTCATTGAAGATAAATAATAGTAAAGTAAAAGTTAATCAGTCTGAAATTTGTATTTTTAAAATGATAGCCAAATTTGGACAATGTAGGTTTAAAACAATTTTACCTCTGTTATCTATGGATGGGTCTGCTTTGTTTCAAAACTCTAGTTTCTCTGTACTCTACTGATACGGGCTAATATGAATACTAAACACAAACAAGCTCATCGTTAAATAATAAGCCGATATAATCTCGGGTCCACTGTAAGCTTACGTGCCTACATAATTTCGTTTCTTTTAAATTTGATTATATTTATTTATTTCAATTACCAACAATGGTTGCAATACTTAAAATCTTAATATTATAACTCCATTTTCTCATGTTGTCGCCATTGACTTCCGCTATGTATTTTATAGCAACACAGTCATGAAACAAGAGTATCGCGCCTTTTTTTATCGAAATGGTGGCAACACTGTGCCGTTGTTGTTTCCGGTAGAGTCTTCCTATTGATAAACATCTCAGTGACATTCAGTCTTTGTTCGTCATTCAAGAGAAGTGTATCTCGGAACGGGAATTGTGGTATTCCTATTATATCGTGTGATTGTATGTAGTGAGTGCGTTAACACTCATTACAATTGCACCACTCACTAATTATAGGTAATAATGACATGATTTATAGGATAAAACAGCGGCTCTAAGCTCTTACTAATAAAAACAAAAACAAAAATTTTAATTTGGACTACTAAATAAAAATTATAAAAAAGTCGGAAATTAAAAATTATATAAGTAAACTTAATTTAACAGAAATAAAAATAAAAAGTTATTGATTTTCTACAAGATTATTTTTTTTTGAACTTTTGAAGTACAGCCTATTTCAAAAGTAAGTAAGTAGTACTTCAAAACTTTTGAAGTAGGCGAAGTAGGCTGAATATGAAAAGAAACAGTCATGAAAAATCGCTGAGTGCACGTGACATTTGCTGATGGATAGAGGTTTCTAATTTCCATGAGTTTTCAATAAAAAAATTATTTATGCATATATCTATACTTATTATAAAACAAAGTCCTAAAAGCAATCTGTTTGTCATTTTTTTTTTCAATATCTACTGATTGGATTTTTGTACGGTTTTTATTAAAAGATACAGAAGGTTTATGTTAATAACACATTACAATTTTATGTTTATGCTATGCTTATTATGTAATATCATTTAAGAGATGATGGAATAAATTAAAAAAAAATGATAATTATGTTGTAGTGCTTTACGTATACCAGCGGAGATACACTAAAGTAATGTAGTACAAAACAGTCCGGGATAGCATCTCTCTATCTCTTATTGTTACTTCATAGTAATTACTATTATCTTAAAATTTTAATTAGGGAATAATTTTGCTGGCTTAACTAGCTTAGACAGCTAGGTTACACTATAAAAAGTAACGGACTTTCTTATCCCACTAGTAGGCATAGGACTCTTACCTTTATTGGAGAGAAAGGTTAGAGCCAAGGCCCCTGACGTTGCTGCAATGCGGATTGGTAGGTAACACATATATCCTCAGAATTCGCTAAAGATATCCAGGTTTCCTACAATTATCAATAAGACACATAAGTTTTAACAGAAAAACTGATTGGTTGTTCGTTGTTATTGTTGCCTGCCCGGACTTGAACCCATGAATTTCCCAAAAGAGCCGCACGATCTTACCACTGCATTATTACAGCTCACACACCATGCATTCACGAAAATGTATACGTCAGTGATTAAAGCCCAAACCTGATACGTTTCAACGTCTTCGAAATTAAAGTGTTTGACGTAACCGATACCCCTTTGAACCTATTTTTGTATCAAAAGGCCAAAACAACATTTGAAGAGGACTATAGTATTTTGAGGGTGCTCCTTTTCTTAAGCAGAGATGCTTGATTCGGTAAATATTGCTCCGTACTACAAACGTTCGACAAGAGCCGAGAACCCTTCGCTGTGTATACAGAAATCGCATTAGGCACGAGTATCAATATATCAGAAACTTTGATGAGATAGAATTTATTTACATAGTATTTTAAAACGCCATATAAACAAACTATTGATTAATATTCAAAGAGTCGTACGGTATCTGGCTGAGTAGGAAAGACCACTCTCATTTCTTACCGAGGTATCGTAAGAGGCGACTAAGGTAAGTCGACCCGCCGTATGGTATCCGGCTGAGTAGAATATACCAACCTCACTTCTTAAACTTCACGTAAAAGGCGACAAAGGTAAGTTGACCCACCATGTGGTGACAACCGTCTTTCTAACCGCGATGTAAAATACGCCTAAGCTAAGTTGATGTCAGACAGGCGGTCGGTCTTAAAATACGAAGCCAAGTCATGTGACAACATACACTTACACACCTAGAGCGGAATAAGACAATAAAAAGACGTAATTATCCTACTTCTGTACATATTATAAAACAAAGTCCCCAAGTGATCGATTTTCTCAAAATCTAATGAACGGATTTTTGTACGGTTGTTGAAATTTTTCCGGAAGACTTAATTTATTTATTTATGTACCATAACATCATAAAAAAAAAGTGTACATAGGTCAATTTATCCCTAAGACAGAAATCTCTGCCAGCTTACCTACGAAGTGAGACAAATTAATTTAATTATTAGTTCACAACGGCTTAAGCGAATTTGATGGGATTTTCATTGGAAGATAAACGAGGGAAAAACCATATTATCATATATCACCATATATCATTTACTTTCTATTCAACTCTTTAGCATGTATTCAATGCCCAAAAACAGGGATAAAAAGACAATTTTTAAGATAAATCCTAGCTAAATCGATTTCCTCCCCCAAAACCCCACAAGCTGAATTTCATTAAAATCGTTGGAACCGTTTCCGGGATTCAGAATACATGTATAACTATATATATTATTAATTTTGTATATATATATATATATATATATATATATATATATATATGTATATATATATATATATATATATATATATATATATATATACAAAATTAACTTATTTAAATATTAAAGATTAAATTGCGGTTCTCAGCCAAATAGTTAAATATATTCTACTTACCATGCTGGTTCTTACATCATCCTCCTGCCCTTATCCCACTCTAAGTGGGGTCGGCACAACATGCTGTCACATGACTTGGCTGCGTTTTTTACGACCGGCCGCCTGCCTGACGTCAACATACCTCTGTCGTATTTTACGACACCTCGGTAAGAAAGAGGGTGGTCTATTCTACTAATCCGGATACCACACGGTGGGTCAACTTACCTTAGTCGCCTTTTACGACACCTCGGTAAGAAATGAGGTTGGTCTATTCTACTCAGCCGGATACCACACGACGGGTCGACTTTCCTTCGGCGCCTTTTACGACACCTCGGTAAGAAATGAGGGTGGTACTATTCTATTCAGCCGGATACCACACGGTGTTGCTGGTTACTACGAGATTCATTATATTTTTAACTTTTTATTCCAGTTAAAGAGTTAGTTACGCTTCCAAAACCTTTATGAGGTTTTATAGAGCCCTCAAACCATGAACAAAGTTAGAGGGGACGGTGAGTAATAATGAACTTTATGGCTTCGGACTTTCTATTTACATGTCAACTTCGCATATTGGAGGTTTTATTGAACTTTTCAGGGCAATTTGCTGAATTTCATTTCATTTATTTGAGGAATATTTGTTAGATATGAGTTTTGTATATAAAAATATTTTATTTCATAGCAAAAGACAGAGCAGAGCAATTTTTAAAATAAATCCTAGCTAAATCAATTTTTCCCCCCAAAACCCCCACATGCTGAATTTCATTAAAATCGTTGGAGCCATTTCCGAGATTCAGAATATATTTATAACATTTTCCACTGGACCGTTGGCACAGTGGATAGCGACCCTGCCTTCAGCTCCGCGGGTCACGAGTTCGATCCCGTCGAGGGCCAACATTTTCTATAACAATTTGTTGGTTCTTTGAATCTGGGTGTATATTTGTATTTAAGTATGTTTATATAAATTATATGTTCACCAGTTGTCTGTAACCCATAACAAGTATTAAGTTACTTACTTTGGGGACGGATGACAGAGTGTGTAAGTGTCCCATATATTTATTTATTTTATTGCATAGTTAGTACCTTACGGGTTTTTGTAAATTGTGTTGTAAAAAAAACTCACCTGCTGGGAGAGTCCAACAGAGTCACACGAAAAAAATGTAGGTCTTCAAAATTGTAGATAATTAAAAAATTCTACACAAAAGTCCGCGACAGCATGTTTCTATCTATTATAAGTAACTCACAATAACCACTTTTATGTTCAAAATATCAATTAAATACACTGATTTCCACGGGCGAAGCAGTAAGCACAGCTCAGTAATGTATAAAAATAGAATGTAATGGATTTACTTAGCCATAAAATCTCTAATGCGGTAGCGTAAAACAAAAACGAAGGGTGTGTCAGTTACTTTTGCTGACAATTTCTCACCACCCACATTACTTCGATCCAATTTTACCCAATGTTTTCGTAGTTGAGCGAATTCATATTTCAGCTAAAACCAGTGAAATGGGTTTTCTTAATTACTTTGTTGTTTTTCATTTTCTATTATTTTTTTATTTCGTTTAAATAAACGAAATCAAAATTACTTGTAAATACGAGTAATTTGTGGGAAAAATGTGTGCACGATAATGAAAACAATTGTAGGAAAATTTGGTAGCTTCCTTCAAAACATTTGACGATTGAATTTGATTGAAATGGATTTGAATTGAATTTTAATTTGAATAAGATTATGATGTGAGTTTAGACCTAGTTAGTTATCTTTTCAAATTTGCGCGAATACTTCGATGTAAATATCATAAAACTGGTAAAATATCGCAAACGTATGTAATATTTATACCTAAATATTAAGTAAACATTAAGTGGTTGTTAAGTTATTTATATTTAATTCATCCTCCTCCTGCCCTTATTCCACTCTAAGTGGGGTCGGCACAACATGTTATAAACATATTGTCACATGATTTGGCTACATGTTGTACGACCGGTCACCTGCCCGACGTCATATTTCTTTAACAACGCGAAAGGCTTTGCTTGACAGTGATATTAAAGCTTTGACTTATTTTCTTCACTTAAATAACTAAATATTAAATAATTTCTAACATATCGATTCTTATCACAAACCTGTATAAAATGCGTAAAATATATTGAAATCTAGAGCACTTTTGGCCAACGTTATAGAGACTTTTGTTTAAAAGTGATATAAAAGATTTATCTTACTTTAGTTCACTTAATTTGCGTAAGTGAAAATGTATGTTCATTGTCAAGAACTTTAAAAATAAACTGATATTTTCATTCATAACTAAAAAAACATGTAGTAGTGTGTAGTGTAGTGTAGTTTACATACTTATATAACTAGATTTATAAATTCAAATTTAAATTATTCTTTATTCAAGTTGGCTTTAACAAACACTTTTTAACCGTCAAAATACAATGAAGCTACGACTGTTTCAGAAAGGAGCTCTTACCGAGAAGAACCAGCAAGAAATTCGACGGTCACTCTTTTCAAAATAAATATTTTAATAATATATATTTGTCTATAACCATTAAAGTAAATTTTTAATGGTTTCTGTATTTACTAGGACCTCATACGATTTAAGATATCGAGGTTACTGAACCCACAAAAATGTTAAAGAAATTATAAGGAAGGAGAAATCAAATTTGGCTTCTGATTACTGAATAGTAATAACTTTGGTGATTTTAAGGCTTCGCGTCCATTCGAATAATACGATTTACAAATGAATATTGTTTATTGTATTTGGGATTTTTGTAAGGTATAATTAATTTGGGGTATATACTTTATATCGAATCACCTTTACTGGACCCCGCCTTAAATATTTAATGAATTACAATGGATTTACGTAGTTAAAATATATTAAACTCTACAATTCATCACGTTGTATAAATAACTCACTGTAACTTAAAAGAGACACTCTTGTAACCATAGAGATATGAGGTGCCATAGGCAAGCCTCTAAGTGACAGTGTCACAATAAATAATAAGGATGAAATTCGTATACTTCTTCTTTATTTCGTATCTTTGTCTAATCACATATTAAAAAGAGAGAAGGGTACGTATCATCTAGTTTGTTTTCTCTTTTACTTACCTTTATTATAATAGTGCACATTTTAGGCTGGCCTACTCTAATAAAATAACTATATGCTTTATGTATATATGTATGTTATGCGTATGCTCTCTCTAAAGTGTTATAAAACTTTTCAAAGACAATGCAGACTTCAAAAATAGAAAGAAGACTTGCACACGTTTTCACGCTTAGTACGCTTAGAGGCAACACATACGGTGTTACTACAAATTATGATGTCTAAGTGTTGCCATTGTGCCGATACATATTTGGATATTATTAATTAAATGTAACCATGAGGAGAAATATTTTTTTTACATATAGTCATTCTTGGAAATCTTTAAGTCAATCTTTATAATAAAATCAGTCAATCTTGATTGTCTGCGCTATGAAAACCACAGCAGACACGTTACTAAGCTTTAAATGTGTCAAACAGATGGTTTTATTAGTCATTATGTTTCATAATGTAAGTCAATTCAAATTCAAATTCAAATTATTATTTATTCTAGTAAACTTTTGAATAGTCAACTGCTGCTGCTCTGCTGTTTCGGAAAATGTTCCTATCGAGAAGAGCCAGCAAAAAACTCAGCCTTCACTCTTTACAAAATATAATTTAAGTGGCACAAGACAACAGTGACCCTGCCTTCTGCTCTGCGGGTCGCGGGTTCGGTTCCCGCCCAAGTGCCAACATTTTCTAAATATAATTTATTGGTTCTGCGTTTCTCGGTGTATCTATGTATTTAAGTATGTTTTTAAATGATATATATATACCAGTTGTCCGTCACCAATAACACAAGTATTAAGTTACTTACGGGACTGATAGCTGTCTGTGTAATTGTCCATATCTATACTTATATATAAAGCTGAAAAGTTTGTTTGTTTGAACGCGCTAATCTCAGGAACTACTGGACCGATTTCAAAAACTCTTTGAGTCTAAGATAGTTCATTTATTGAGGAAGGCGTTATAAGAAGAAGACTATAGATAGGCGGTTTAAAATCACGCTAAGATAAATAGGAGAGGAGCAGCAATGAAAAATATTGCGAAAACGTCAAAATTTACGCGCTAAGTAAACGGTAAAAGTTATTCAAAAATCTCTTATAATTAACTCATGATAATTACTTTTATGTTCGAAATTTCAATTCGGGACAAAAATTGCGACACACTGATGTCCATGCGGGCTAAGCTGTTGTTACAGCTAGTTAATTTATATTAATTTGTTAATTTGTTAATTTGTTTAAATTGTCACTAAGAATAGCTTTTTTTCACTCCTCCTTTGCCGTATAAATATAAAACAAAGCTATAAAATGCTCATGTTACCGCAATACCAGGTATTAGTAATAAGAAAAAATAAAAATTTTATGATAGCAATTATGGATAGCTTTCATACACCGTTACAACCTGGTACCATATAAAGTGACGCTATTTATACTTGACGGGTTCGTGCCTTTTAACCTTTAGTGCTTTTAGGTGATTTAACGTGCACTAACTTTTTATATGTAATGTTTCTAACACGAAATATAAATAGATAAAAGGTAAAAAGAAAAACCTTTATTATTTCGCTATGCTTAAATTTAATTGGTTAATGGTGTATGTCGAGTATAGAGGAATAAAAAATACGTCATCGTCATAATTGGACATCTTTTATTCTTAGAAAACAAAGTTTCAAAATTCCTTTTTATATAAACTACGAGTATATAAGACTCGTTCTAAACCCGTAAAATTTCTTTCCGCTTCATTATTTTCAACTATGATAAATTAGAGGTTATAAACTTTAAAAAATTTAGCCTTTTTAAATATGTACTAGTATATATACAGTTTTTGAAAATTACGACAATTTTCCGTACCACACTAATTTTAGTTGGTGACCGCTGAAGTATTTCCACCATGTGGTATCCGGCTAAGTAGAATAGACCACCCTCATTTCTTACCAAAGTGTCATAAAAGGTGACTAAGATATATTGACGTCAGGCAGTCAGAAGACTCTGCTGGGTATGTATATTGGAATTTGACGTTTTTTTTAAATCTTTATTTAAGAGCTTAGACGTATCCGACTATGTTAGGCCGCTTACAAATAATAGTAATTTTATCCACTACTAGACCTTATACCTAATGCTTCATTATATAATTTAACTAAAATATTTGCAGTGGTTGATAGTGGATCAGCTAAAGTAATATTTATACGTCCAGTTGAGAGTAGAATTTTATGATTACTTAATAGTTTACATCTCAATACGCGGTGTCGGATGTGACATTTTTATTTTAAATTCAGTCAAAACAGGTGTAGTTATGATCAAAGTGCCAGATTTTCAATCTGTATTGGTAGTAAAAGTTTGTTTAACGCCTGTCTACTCTATAAACGATAGCGCATAAAGAACACAAATGGTTGTCAGGCGTTATCATTAATCTATTTTAAATTTAAACCACTTCACTGACTCGTTTTAGTTGTAAAGCTTTTTTAAAAGGGTTATCTGTAACGAATACTAAAATTGATTAAATTGCATTTTGCTAAATGTTTTGAATTTCCTGTTTATTTGTACTTCTGATCTATTTAAGTGCGCTTATCTTTCATTTGCTCTAATTTTCGTCATATATAATCATGTGAATAAATTAAATGAGATTAAAAGTTGCGTTTATATTTAATTAGTACCTGATTGAGCCTTGCTCGGTAATTTTTTACAAAATAAGAAAAAGAAATTAAAAAAAAAGTAATAGGTAGTTAGGTAGTTGGGGTTCGATCCTAGGTATTAACGTTTCTTGAGACTATCCGTTCCCCGAATAAGCTACGCTGACTTGACGGTTTATAGCAAACATAGCGTTTTATATTAAAAAAAAACTTTAGTATTTTTTAATGTTTAAAAACATGGATAGAACGATTTTTCTCCTCCAAAACCCTTACATGCTGAATTACAGGAAAATCGTTGGAGCCGTTCCCGAGATTCCAAATATATATATATATATATATATATATATATATATATATATATATATATATATATATATGTGGGACGCAACATGCGTTGATACGATAGCCTCGTCCCATATCAGGGAAACAGCGTCAAGACCTGGAGCTGCGGCGGAAATGGCCGAATCCGGCAAACGGCGGAAGTATGCATCTCTCATCGAGAGTTATATATTTGTGCCGTTTGCAGTCGAGACTCTAGGGCCATGGAGTTAAAGTGCAAAAAATTTTTTATCCGTTTTAACACCTCGGTTGATTGCCTCTTCAGGTGACAAGAGGGCTGGCTCCTTTTCCGCACAAAGAATCAGCTTAGCGATTCAGCGCGGAAACGCTGCCAGCATTCTTGGGACCATTCCACGTGGGCATGATTTGTATAGTCCTAGCGTGTAAGTAATTTAAGATAGATATAACTTGTACATTTTTGCTGTAAATAAATATTTTTAACTAAATAATAACTAAAGAATAAAAAATAAACATTATATATATATATATATATATATATATATATATATATATATATATATATATATATATATATATATATATATAAGATTAACTCATTTAAATAATAAAGATATCACAATTTAAAAAAAGGGATGTATTGCACACAAAAACATTAATGGGATAAAATTATGATGTCTCTGGGTGTGATATCGATCTACGCGATTATCCCCAAAGTCAAAGGTTTCAGGCCTTTGGTACAAATAATCGAAGTGTACGAAATTAATTGCGAAATAATTTAATCATAAGATACTGAGATTAAGAACTGAGGTCAAAAGGCCAATATACTATAACATGCAGTAAATATCGAATAATATAAGTAATCAGTAACTTGATATGAACTTATACTGACCTCGGCACGGTCACAGCCCGCCTAAAAATACAAATGACGTCATTAGTATCATGCAATGTTAAACATACTATTATCACGCACTGGTTACTACGTTGAGATACAAAATAAAATAGTACTACTATAAATCGGTTTTTCGTATTTTTTATTTTAAATAACTTAACAGTTAGGTCGTGTGAAAATTTCTTTTTCACTATTATGGAGATAATTCATCATCCTCCTGCCCCTATCCCACTCTAAGTGGGGTCGGCACAACATGCTATAAACATGCTGTCTCATGATTTGGCTGCGTTTTTACGACCGGCCGCCTGCCTGACGCAAACTTACCTTAGTCGTATTTTATGACACCTTGGTAAGAAAGAGGGTGGTCTATTTTACTAAACCGGACACCACACGGTGGGTCAACTTACCTTAGTCGCCTTTTACGACACCTCAGTAAGAAATGAGGGTGGTACTATTCTATTCAGCCGGATACCACACGGCGGGTTGACTTACCTTAGTCGCCTTTTACGACACCTCAGTAAGAAATGAGGGTGGTACTATTCTACTCAGCCGGATACCACATGGCAGGTCGACTTACCTTAGTCGCCTTTTAAGACACCTCGGTAAGAAATGAGGTCGGTCAATTCTACCCAGCCGGATACCACAAGGCGGGTCGACTTACCTTAGTCGCCTTTCACGACACCTCAGTAAGAAATGAGGGTGGTACTATTTTATTCAGCCGGATACCACACCGCGGGTCGACTTACCTTAGTCGCCTTTTACGACACCTCAGTAAGAAATGAGGGTGGTACTATTTTATTCAGCCGGATACCACACCGCGGGTCGACTTACCTTAGTCGCCTTTTACGACACCTCAGTAAGAAATGAGGGGAGGGAGTACTATTCTATTCAGCCGGATACCACACGGCGTTAATATGGAGATAATTGAAGAACTCGAAAATTTTCCTTCAAAATGTTTCAAATCTTTAACGAATGGTGACATCTATTTATATTTAGTTTTATTGTGTGTTGCAAAATATAAACATGCTAATTTACCAACCAGCCGCACTTTAAAGAGCGCTATTTTGACTCTCCATTATAGGTTTTGTGAATGATATGAAACGTTTGGTGAAGCACTTAGCCTGAAACCATCGAATCTATATCACATACATCATCCCATAGATAATACACTATATAGACATAGACTGTGATGTGTGTGATGTGTGTTAAGTTTCAATATAAATTTTTTATATTTGATATATACTTGACTGGCCCATTGGCGCAGTGGGAAGTGACCCTGTCATCAGCTCCGCATGTCGCGGGTTCGATTCCCGCCGAGAGCCAACATTTTCTATAAATGAATTTGTTGGCCTTTGAGCCTGGTTGTATATTTATATTTAAGTATGTATTTAAAAAATATATAAGTATATATTTGCCAGTTATCACTCACCCATAACACAAGTATTAAGATTTTTTATTTCGATTTTTTTTATCGATTTTTCGAAGATCGATTATTTATTAATCGATTTTTCCTACTCCAAGTCACACCCATACTTATTGGTTAGCTCATTTGTGGACCAAACTGCTGTCGGATAAAACCAATATAATCAAACTTTTACCTTATAAGTATATTTAGGCTGATAATCCCCTAAGAGCTGATACATGGGAGAGTTGTAGGTGGCATTAGGTTATTAATATTTGAGTACGTATAAATTATCACAGGCGTTCGTGCGTTCATTCCATTAATAAACGATGCGTCATAGCGCCGACGCTTTTGATGCGATATAACTTTACAGCAAATAGAAACTCAATTTTCATAATAAGTCATTATGATGCAGCCGCCGTGTGGTATTCGGCAGATTAGAATAGACCACCCTCATTTCTTACCGAATTGTAGTAAAAAGCGACTAATGTAAGTTGACCCGCAGTGTAGTATCCGGCTGAGTAAAATAGACCACCCTTATTTCTTACCGAGGTGTCGTACCAGGCGACTAAGGTAAGTTGACGCGCCGTGAAGTATCCGGCTGAGTAGAATAGACCACCCTCATTTCTTACCGAGTTGTCGTAAAAGGCGACTGAGGTAAGTTGACCCTATTTGTGGTATCCGGCTGAGTAGAATATAGCGTCCTCATTACTTACTGAGGTTTTGTAAAAGACAACTAATGTGAGTTGACTTCAGGCAGGCGGCCGGTCGTAAAAAAGTTGCCAAATCTTGTAACAACATGATCATTATGTGTGTGATAAATTGCAATTATCAATTAGACACATAAGTTTTAATAGAGAAACTCATTGGTGCCTGCCGGGGTTCGAACTCGTGTCACCCTCAAGAGAGTCGTACAGGCTTACCGTTTGGCTATCACAGCTTGTTACTACAATGTATTTATATAATTTTAAACTATGTCGTGTGAGTTTTTTTTTTAATTTCACTGTCCATGATTGTGGGTAGATAGAATTGTAATTTAGGATATAAGAATTATTTAACCTCGAAGAAACAACAACTGAATCTGGACAAGAATTAAAAAAAAGGTTTTTATCAAAAAAGAGGTTTCATTTGAACAAACTATAAATAGGCTTGCTCTTCTTAACCTTTCATGTACAAAGACCTTATGAAAGAGCATGACAAAGCCGTAAACACTATTCGATACACCTCCCTTTTGATTAAGTACGACTATAAATTCACATTGAAGCAATAATGTATACATAAAATTTATTACAGCCAGACATTGCTATTAGAGTAAATGACAATCGATATACTTTATGCCGTGTGGTATTCGGCTGTATAGAATGGACCACCCTCATTTCTTATTGAGGTGTCGTAAAAGGCAACCATGGTACGTCATCCTGCCATCTAGTATACGGCTAAGTAGAAATATATCACCTTCATTTCTTTTAGAGGTGAAAAATGGAGCCAAATCATGTGTCAACATATTTGTAACGTTTTTTTATACAGGAAAAAACCCCTTATGGGTACCGCCGCCAGACGGGGAAAGGCGGCGGTTATGTCGGACTCGCACCGATTAAAACGACCTGTGTGCTCCACCACGCTGCCGATGGCAAGGACAGGGTATCATTGTACATATTGTCCCCATCCCCGCCGACAGCTCTATCCCAGAGAACAAACACCGTCTCCGGGTAGGGGCCTCTCGAAAGAGAAGCCCCCCTCCGCTAACCAGTGCATCGGGAGCACCAGATGCACCGACCACCTCGGGGACCTGTAAGCCAGACGTCCGATATACCCCGTTCGGAACGTCCGAAGGTCCCCTATCAGGACGGCAAACGTTGAGATGAGGCAAAGTCAATACCACCTGGACTCTCCAGCGGCAGATTGGATTGGATAGGAACAAAAGTTTCCGGAACCGCTACACCGCCCCCCTCTGCAGAGCAGAAGGAGGCCACCGCTGCCCGCGATCGCTCGTGTTATTTATAACATCTTGTGCCGACCACTCAGTGTGGGATAAGGGCAGGATGATGATGATAATGATAATCGACATACTTTGGCAAACTGTGATGATATAGTTTCATCATATGTTTGTAAGCTGGTACAGAGCTTTCAGAAGGTTGTTCCTACAGAGAAAAATCAAAAACTCGATGGTTATGTGTCGAATATATAAACATTTATATGTAGAGACATACTACAATACCGGCTCAGTGGTTCGCTAGATTAAAGGAGTATTCAAGGATTCGTGGTCAATTTTATCTTGTTAGCTCGGACCGTCTGGTTATTTATAGTTGTATAGGGTCGTGTTACCAAATAATAAATAGGTCCGAATTGCTCTCAATCAACTGACGTCTCACAAAAGGTCAATGTTAGCATTAAAGGGGCGTCCGCGGGTGTCAAAGTAACTATTTATAGCAGAGGGCTATTAAGTTTAAAACTTGAAGTTACAATAAAATTACTTTGCTGTAATCCGTGTTTGTTAAGAGAATACATGCAATGCTAAGTGTATGAAGCAGGCAACACTCACATACCACATACATGCATGACAAGCCGCCACACGTATCTCAAGACACTACTACAACCTCTACGATCGTTTCGCCCTGCAACCGAAGCATCATCAGGAGGATAGGCTCCACGAACAAAATGGTAATGTGTTTGTTCGTGGAGCCTATCCTCGTAGAAATCAGTGTGTCACAAAGTTTTCCGCGTAAATCCCGACTCCACGGAAATTATATTTCGAGAAGTAGATGCCTTGTGATATCCGGCAGAGAAGAATAGACCACCTCCATTACTTACCGAGTTGTCGTAAAAAGCGACTAAGGTAAATTGAACCGCCGTGTGGTATCCGGCTGAGTAAAATAGACCAACCCCATTTCTTACCAAGGTATGGTACGAGTATCAATATAACAGAAACTTTGATGAGTTGAAATTTATTTACATAGTATTTTAAAACGCCATATAAACAAGATATTGATTAATATCCAAATAGCCGGGTATCCCGCCGAGTAGAAAAGACCACCTTCATTTCTTACCGAGGTGTCGTAAAAGGAGACTAAGGTAAGTTGATCCGCTGTGTATCCGACTGCGTAGAATAGACCACCCTCGTTTTCTTACCGAGGTGTCGTAGAAGGAAGCTAAGGTAAGTTAACGTTAGACAGGCGGGCGGTCGTAAAATATCTAGCCAAATAATGCATGTTGCCGATCCCATTCAGAGAATGATAAATAAGCATTTAAATATAAAAAATATAACAAACGCGGATAACAGCAAAATGTTTTATTGTAACTTCTATAAAAAATCCACTTCGTCGTTATGAGTATTAGTAAAGCAGAAGTGGGTTTTTTACAAAAAAATATTGTTAGTATACTGTGTTATGTAACGATAAATCTCTGTCAAACAAAGTACGAGAGGTGATTTAACTCATATCCGATTCTATTTCGGTCTTGGGTTTGCGAAATAGGACGAAGGTCTTGATTGTAGTGTCTTACACCGCGAAATTCCGCCATCTTGTTATTTATTATGTTTTTACATTTTTAATGTGCTTACAATTGTAATGGAAAGAAAAGAAGAACATCAGGAAGTTGTAACATTCAGACATGAGGATAGATTTAAATATAAACAACCGGGTCACATCGCGATAATCACGTTACCTGTGTATAAGGTTCGACGTTTCGGCAGAGTTGCATCCACCGTGGTCACGAACAGTTCGTGACCACGGTGGATGCAACCACCAAAGGTAACGACCAAAGGTAACGTGATTATCGCGATGTGACCCGGTTGTTTATATTTTAATTAGTATGAATCGCGAAAGTTTAAAATCTACTATGAGGATAGATGCGGAGAGATGTGGAAAAGAGAGATTAGGTCCGGACAGGAGAGGAGAGTAGTGTCGCCTTTTGACGCAGTTGTTTTCAGTGTGTTCGTGGAGTTAATAGGTTGTGAAAAATTAATAAATTAATTTGACCTTTGACAAAATCTTTCCTATCTCTTGAATTAATTTAAATTTATACTTAATATATAAAGCTGTAGTTTGTTTGATTGTTTGAACGCGCTTATCTCAGGAACTACTGGACCGATGAGAAATATTTCTTTAAGTGTAAGATAGTCCATTTATCTAGAGGGGCTAAAGACTATTTAACATCACGGTAAGATTATAGGAGAGGAGCAGTAATAATAAATATTGCGAAAACGGTAAAATTTAGAGCTTACCTTACTTGCGCTATGTAAACGGTGAAAGTTATTCAAAAATCTCTCTCTAACTCACGATATCTACTTTTATTTTCAAAATTTCAATTTGGAAAAAAATTGTGACACTGGTTTCCACGCGGGCAAAGCTGCTCGCATAGCTAGTTTAAATATCGTTGTAATACCATATTCAGTAGTAAAATAATAAACCTATAAAGGGGATTTCAAAATAATTTCACAAAGTTTTGGGTTAAAACCATCAAACTAAATTCATATTTAAGTAGTTCGAACGACTTTGCGTAACATGGGTTTGAAATCTTAAACTTTTGTTACCAACAAAATTATTAGAAACTCACATACAGATACTTCCAGATATAATTTATGCCCTTGGGCTAATGTTTAACGAGAACCCTTTAATATAATATACTTAATTTTGGGTTGTTTACGTTATATACTTACTTGTTGATGGTTTTTATTACATGGAAGTCGAAAAACATATAGCTCATGTCTTCAAATTCAAATTATTCTTTATTCTTTATTAAACTTGTAAACAAATGCTTTTGAATCGTCAACTCTACTGCTGGTTTGAAAAGCTGTTCCTACCGAAAAGAGTTGGTAAGAAACTCGGCGGTTGCTCTTTTAAAAATATAATTCTTCGCGTTCGCGTGGACTGTTGTCGTGTGATAAGTCTTTAGTAGATGGCACTTTCCAATGTTATCCTATTTCTGTAGAATTAACAGGATTTCTATAGCCTATATATTATTCCGGTTTATAAGGAATAATTGTGCCAAATTTCATCGACATTGTTACAGCGGATTCACCGTTAAAGAGTAAAAAATATACATCCATGCTCACAACTTTTACATTTATAATATTAGTAGGAAGGATAGGACTGTGATACAGACTAGAGTAATGCCAATAAATAATGAAACACTTTTGATATCAAAGCTTGGGTCAACTAGTATCAAAGGTGTTTTGAATCGGTTCCCAGCGCCTCATTGGTCGGTTGAGCAGGTTCTATGCTAATTGATAAGACAGATTTCTATATCACATTTGAAAAACTTAATTCCCATTATTATGATGTAAAAAAAGCGAGAGCGCAATAAAAAGGCCAAAATATAAAGCGCAGTTTTCACTTTAGGATCTTATGATCTTACATAATATATCTTATAATAAGACCAGTCCGTCCCAAACGCGAAAGAAGGTAATTTTCTTCGTAAATATCTCGATTAGGTGGGTAAAATAATTTTATTCCGTCATAAAGATAGTCATTAAATAACGCCGGGTCGTAAGTCAGGCCAACTTGTTGAACGTTCTTTATGATTTTGAGTTTTAATACAAAATCTGGGACGTAAATTTAGACATAAAAATAACATAAATATTAAGCAAGAGTTTGGTGAAGATTTACATACTTAATTTTCAATTATAACATTTTACGGTATAATTATAAATTAATTAGTTTAGACAAGAGGTCTGGCTCCTTTTTCGCACAAAGTATCAGCTTAGCGATTCAGCGCATTATTGGGACCATTCCACGTGGGCATGATTTCTATAGTCCTAGAGTGTAAGTCATTTAAGATAGGTATAACTTGTACATTTTTGTTGTAAATAAAAAATATTAGTTTGGAAGTTAATGAAATTGATGATTGACGTAGTTCAAGGAGCTGATATATTTATGGATGGAGGCAATAAAGTTTCTAGAACTATGAACAGATAAACTATTAGTACCTGGGTGACCGAGCCTTGCTCGGTAATTTTTTAGAAGATATAAAAAAAAATTAAAAAAAAAGAAAGAATGCCATGTTGGATTCGAACCCGGGTTTTGAAAATTTTCGGCCGCCCGTTAGCCATCGGCTATCGCAATATTACGTTTGACAACTAAAAAAATCCTTTGCTTTCAATTCTACATTTTATATTTTTTTATGCCCAAAAACAGGGATTAAATAAAATCTAGCTAGATCGATTTTTCTCCCCCAAAACCCCCCTACATGCTGAATTTCAGGAAAATCGTTGGAGCCGTTTCCGAGATTCCGAAAATATATTTATATAAATACATACAAGATTAACTCATTTAAATATTAAAGAAAGATTGTACATTATAATGTTTAGTGCAGACAAATATTTAAAATATAATTATTGGAATGCCGTGTAATGAGCTAAGTATCGAGTAGGCTTCAAACTAGTCGGGCTAACCCGATAGAAAAAGGCATGAGCATAGCCGTTTTCTATACATTCTACGAATATCGCAGTTATAATATTAATAGCTTTGCCACCGTGTGTTATCCGGCTATTAAAAATAGACTACCCTCATTACTCACCAAAGTGTCGTAAATGGCGACTAAGGTAAATTGACCTCAGGCAGGCGGCTGGTCGTAAAATAACTAGCCAAATCAACAAAATGTTTAAAACATGTTGTACTGATCCCCCTTTAAAGTAGGATTAGGGTAGAAGAATGATGAATATTAATAGCTTTGCCCGAAAGTACGTCGTATGAACTTCAGTACCATTTTTTATTTCCATATAGTAAGTAGCGGCCTGTTACTATCCCACTGCTGAGAATAGGCCTCTTCTCTCCGTTTTTGGAGAGAAGGATTGGAGCTAAGACCTACCACGCTGCTCCAATGCGGATTGGTAGGTTACACATATCTCCATAATTCTCTACAGATATGCAGGTTTCCTCACGATGTTTTCCTTCACCGAAAAGCGTGTGATAAATTGCAATTATCAATTAGACACATAAGTTTTAACAGAAAAACTCATTGGTGTCTGCCCGGGTTTGAATCCGTGACCTCCTCGAAAGAGTCGCACGGTGTTACCGCTGGGCTACCACAGCTATTATTTCCATATATTATTTCATTATTATCATATATTATTATATATTATCATTCCATTATTCATATATTATCATTCCATATTATTATTTCTATTATTCTATTATTCTATTACTATTATTATTTCTTTATTCTTTATAAAGTCATATAAGTGTAATATTGTACATCAAAGCATATATACGGGTTGAAAGTTCAATTATGATTCGTATTTCAAACTTTATTCTCAACCGTTATTAACTGAACATTTTCACGCCTAATTTTAAATTTAACTTTGCAGATACTGAGCTTAAAGCTACGTAAGGTCTAGCAGAGTAACACAATCATTATAGATTTACATTGCTAATGATAAAGCTTAAAGCTTGGATGTAAAGATTCTTATTCTAAAACGAAAACGTCGCTTACGAAAATGTTCAAAATTATTGATAGAATTTGGCTGTATAATTTGAATAATTTCAGGCGAAGTTCATACATATAATTGTCGAAGTTTTACATGGAGGCGTTGGTTTGTATAAATCTTATGTTTAATTCCCGCGTGTGCTATATAGGCCTTTGACTGCTTATTTGGAACATAGTTAGCAATGTTATAAAATAAAATTTAAAATAATTATAATACTTGGAAGCTGTGATGGCCCAGCGGTAACACCGTTCGACTCTTTCGAGGACGTCGCGGGTTCAAATCCGGGCAGACACCAATGAGTTTTTCTGTTAAAACTTATGTGTCCAATTGATAATTTCAATTTATCACACGCTTTTCGGTGAAGGAAAACATCGTGAGGAAACCTGCATATCTCTAGAGAATTCTGAAGATATGTGTAAGCTACCAATCCGCACTGGAGCAGCGTGGTAGGTCTTAGCTCCAAACCTTCTCTCCAAAAACGGAGAGAAGAGGCCTATTCTCAGCACTGGGATAGTAAGAGGCCGCTTCTTACTTACTTATGCTGAGTAGACCACTCTCGTTTCTTATCGAGGTGTCGTAAAAGGCGACTAAGGTAAGTTATCCCGCCGTGTGCTATCTGCCTGAGTTGAATAGACCACCCTCATTTCTTAACGAGGTAGCTTAAAAGGCGACCTGACTGATCTCTTACTCTACCTCTTTAGGTAGAGCAACAGATGGTATCAATCTTCCATCTTACACTCCAGTAATATAATAATTCTGATGGATGAATTAATAAGCAAAAAACATTGAAGAAAACTTGGCCGGCACCGCATTGTTTCGAGACTAAGTGTATTTGAAACCTAAAGTATGAAGTTTCGATAATTCCCAACTTTGCCCGCAAGAGTAATATAATAATACTACGAATTATAATGGCAAGAAATATGTGGTAGAATGTAAAGGTAAAGATCATTCGTACAGTTATAATTTTTTTAGTAATAACGTCTAAGTTTGATGAATTTAGAAGCTTGTGGATTTACCTTACCGTAATGTACTTACAATACTGAAAGAATTCCACTACCTTTTAGTAAAAACCGTACAAAAATCCGTTCAGAAGATTTTATGAAAATCGATCACCTACAGACATAAATCTTTTGGAGGACTTTGTTTTATAATAACTTAATAATTATATTATATTATATTATAAATATTATAATAATTTGTTTTATACAGCTGCTTAATGAGTTTTCTAATAAGACTTATATGTCTAGTTGATAATTAAAATTTATCACACGCTTTACGGTGAAGGAAAACATTGTGTGGAAACCCGAATATCTCTAGAGAATTCTACAATATGTGTAACTTACCAATAGGCATTGGAGCAGCGTGGTAGGGTTTTAAATCCTTCTCTCTAAAAACGGAGACAGTAAGCCTATGCCCAATAGTGGGATAGTAACAGTCCGTTAGTTTACTTTTACAAAGATACTTATTCAGAAATAACACATTGTTACTCAATTTCAGTTCAAAATTACATAAAGTATGTGTGGAGTTATTGCGAGGGCCTTCTGTTCTATTTCGAAACAAGTAATATTGCAGAGATATTGAATAGTTGTAGTTTCTCTCAACATCTGGAACTGTCATATGTTGTACTGATTGAGAATAGTCACTCCATTGTGCTATTCACATTATTACTGTTGCACTTTAAAGGTTGTGGTACTGAAATAGGTTGTGTGATTGATTTTAAAGTGATCAAATTGAAATTTAAAATATTATCTATCCAAGCCAACTTTTAATCAATTGCTTTCAAATCGTCACCTTATCATATTATCATATATATTATATTTTTTGAAATATTATCATTTGAAGTATTTAGTATATTTACATTGAATTAAAAAAAATATAGAAATAGACAATTTGATTTTTTTATAAAAAGCACCTTGGCAACACTTAGTTAGTGGTATGGTTGGAAGAAAATAAATCAACCATGTGTTGATTTCATAGATGCAAGAAGAAGTGTCAAAAATTACGCTTGTGTATGACCAAATAATACCATGATGATATTATAATTGCTATGGCTAAACTTAAAGCTAAAAAAAGATCGCATCCCCATGTTGAAATCGCACCATTACTAAATAATTAGGAAATGCAAACGAACCATTGACGTCAAACGACAGACAGTCACGTTTTGCACGATTAATTATTTCTACTTTCTGACTTCAGACAGATTACTGAATTACTGTAATTTTAAGTCACATTTAAATCCAATTGTCAATTGGATTTAATTTTTGACCTTCCGTGAATTTTAGAGGTATTAGGGATCTTTTCGCTTTCGTTGATTTATGTAAGACTAGCAAAGCATGCGGCTCCGCCCGCGTGGAAATCACTTTGTCACAAAATACATAAAAGTAGTTGTTTTGAGTTAACCACAAAAGATAGAAACATGCTATTACGGACTTTTTTGTAATATTTTTGTAGATCTACAATTCTTTAGTACATTGCTTATTTATTTATTTATTTACTTCAGTGTATCTTTGCTGGTTTACGCGGCGCACGCGACTAAATCTCCACAACATAAGTTATGTAAAACCGTAATGTACTATTAACCTAAACCTTCCGGAAGCATTGCACTATCTTTTAATAAAAACTGTTCAAAAGTCCGTTCAGTAGATACTAAGAAAATCGATCACATACAGAGAGACAGTTTTTGTGGACTTTGTTTTATAATAAGTATATATACTTGTGAATGAGTTGTTTATTTATTTATTTCTATATCTAAACATCCTGCGTTAGTTGCCCCAATAACATAATACAGGCTCTAGCAAGCAAAAAATTTTTGTATTGTTGGAACGAAAATTCCTTGAAAATGTATGACTAGTTGTTTGGTGGAAAAATATATAATACTAGATGTGCTGGCAGCTTCGCCGCCATGGAAATCAGTGTATCGCAGTTATTTTCAGAATTGAAATTTTGAAAAGTAGTTATCGTGAGTTAATTATAAGACATTTTTGCACAAATATCACCGTTTACTTAGCGCACGAAAAAGCTTTAAATTTTGCCGTTTTAGCAATATATTTTATTGCTGCTCCTCTCCTATTCATCTTATCGTGATGTTATATAGTCTATAGCCTTCCTCGATAAATGTACTATCTTACGCTTAAATATTTTTTGAAATCGGTCCAGGAGTACCTAAAATTAGCGCGTTCAAATAATGGAACGAACAAATTCTTTAGCTTTAAATTTGGAAAACTTTTCAGTCTGTGCCATTGGAGTTGTTTTTCGCTGAGTAACATTACATCTCATAATTACCTATTAACAAAAGTGTTACTATAAAAACAAACTCTAGTTTCGGATCATTCCATTCCACTAATTGTAGCCACTACGGGGTATTTTACGGTAAAAGATGTTTTAAATGTGGTAATTCTTGGATCCTCAAGAGGAAACGTTGAAATACTAATTATCCTTTCTATTACCCTGAGAATACAGCTTGTGACCGTTAAATATATGATTAGGAACACGGGGTTTTGAGCATTGTAATCTTTAATCTTTAAATGAGTTAATCTTGTATATATAGTACGTAAGGGGCTTCGGGGGCGATAAATTAATCTAGCTAGGTTTCATTAAAAAAAATTGTTTTATACCTGTTTTTAGGTAACGATTACGCTATCACTTGCGAAATTATAATAACTCATTTGGGAACGAGCGGATTAAAAAAGAGAAAAAAAATCAGTTCAAGCCCTGATATAAGTGCGCCCCAGTGCATTTTTTTCATATTGCAATTTTTTTTATATATTCTTAAAATATACTGACTAATGCTCGTTCACCAAGACATAATTGATAATAAAAGGTTTTGTTTTGATGTCCATAATATACGTCAAACGTAAAACTCGCGTCAGTGTACTTACTGCGAGTTTAAACCAACTCGACCTAAATTCTATTAAATATCGTTGGATAAATAATTCGATTCAATTAAATTGCGTTTCGCTAACGCAATTTAATAGAATTGATTTAGCTAGGTTTTATTAAAAAAAAAGTTTTTTTTATGCCTGTTTTCGGGCACTATAAAACTGCTACAACTGTATGAGGAAGCAGAGGTTAATGGCGCTGTGAATTTCAAAGTCTTGATAGCTTATTGCGGTAATCGGCGGTGTCAAACCAGTCTCGAATCTAGGTAACATTTTTTTTAATAGCAAGTATTAAATATTTTCTTTATGTATTAAAAAAATACCGAGCAAGGTTCGGTCTCCCAGGTACTATCAGGCACCTTTGTACATGCTAGCTTTTAGTTATATACCTGTATCTAACGTTGACCTTAAAATAAACACACAAAGCCAATATTGGCGTCAATAAGCGTAATTGAAGACGTTACATCTACACCGTAGCCATAAGGGTCGATATATAGCATACTGCATTCCATTATTACCATTTTCCATGGTGTACTATTATCGTAATATTTAACAGTTATAATGAGAAATTTTATTAATGCCGTGTGGTATCCGTTTCAGTAGAATAGACCACCCTCATTTCTTACCAAGGCATCGTAGTTAACTAGTAACTACTAACGTAGTTAGTAGTTAGTCGCAACTAAAGTAAGTTGACCCGCCGTGTGGTATCTGACTGAGTAGAATAGACCATCCTCTTTCTTATCGAACTGTCATAAAATACGATTTAAGTAAGTTGACATCAGGCACGCGGTCGTTCGTAAAATACGTGGCCAAATCATGTGACAACATGTTTATAACATGTTGTGCCACCCCATTTAGAGTGGAATAAGAGCAGAAGGATAATGAAAATTGACACTTTAAACATGTGATTGAGGTATGTAAAAATAGTAAAATCAATTATATTCAGTCGTATAAATCAATTAGATAGAAATCCTGCTTATGTATGCCTGAGGGTAGTGAACGCCGGTGTATTTCCAAATAAAAACACAGGTTACTAATTACATTCAGGGTGATTTATTTTATTGTTGAACGCGTTTATAGCTTACCATTAATGGTAAAATCATGGGTAGTATAAGCCTAATTACATTTACGGCTAAAATATTCAGAGGGAAGTAAAAACGAAAAGAAATAAAAGCTACACATTGTTCGTAAGGCAAAGTTTACAGTGGAGATCAAAAATCACATTTTTACCCGACACTAATGACTTGGCTGGTTCAAAAAGGCTCTTAAGCGCGCTCAACGTTCTCGGCGTTAATTACTTTGCAAACTAGCCTTTTAAAGCATGACCAACGGTCTAATTCTTCTTAATGACCAATTTAATTGTGTTTATGTTAGTAAGCTGTGATGGCCTAGCGGTGCGACCGTGTGAATCTCTAGAGACGATCATGGGTTCAAACCCGGGCAGACACCAATGAGTTTTTCTGTTAAAACTTATGTGTCTAATTGATAATTGCAATTTATCACACGCTTTTCGGTGAAGGAAAACATCGTGAGGAAACCTGCATATCTCTAGAGAATCCTAGGGATATGTGTAACCTACCAAATCGCATTGGAGCAGCGTGGTAGGTCTTAGCTCCAACCCTTCTCTCCAAAAATGGAGAGAGGAGGCCTATGCCCAGCAGTGGGATAGTAACAGGCCGTTACTTACTATTGTTCGTAAGGAAAAGTTTACAGTGGAGATCAAAAATCACATTTTTTCCCGACACTAATGACTTGGCAGGCTCAAAAAGGCTCTTAAGCGCGCTACATCGTTCTCGGCGTTAATTACTTTGCAAACTAGCCTTTTAAAGCATGACCAACGGTCTAATTCTTCTTAATGACCAATTTAATTGTGTTTATGTTAGTATCAACACAACACGCCGTATGGTATCCGGCTGAATAGAATAGTACCACCCTCTTTTCTTACCGAGGTGTCGTAAAAGGCAACTAAGGTAAGTCGACCCGCCGTGTGGTATCCGGCTGAGTAGAATAGACCACCCTCATGTCTTACCGAGGTGTCGTAAAAGGCGACTAAGGTAAGTTGACTCACCGTGTGGTATCCGGTTAAGTAGAATAGACCACCCTCTTTCTTATCGAGGTGTCGTAAAATACGACTAAGATAAGTTGACGTCAGGCAAGCGGCCGGTCGTAAAATACGTAGCCGAATCATGTGACAACATGTTTATGGCATGTTGTGCCGACCCCACTTAGAGTGGGATAAGGGCAGGAAGATAAGATAAGTTAGTATCAACACAACATTTGTTTGTATGAGTTTGTATGAGTTTGTATGTTTCAACAGGTAAGGATGTGTGGTATGGGTATACCTTAGCAGGCAGAATTTGGCCTCTGAAAGTAAGAGCAACCGACTGAGTCGGTACCCAAGAAGCAACACCGTCACTAGTTATCTTCCTATTCAATCTCCTAGCTTTGTAAGTTTTAGCTTTTTTAAGCTAATTTTAAGCACATTCGTGGCTTGAAACTAGTCGGTCTCAACCGATAACTAAGACAAAATGATAAAGTAGTTTCAGACACATCCAAGGCTTGAAACTAGTCGGTCTCAACCGATGTAATAATAAGATATAATAAGAAGAGTACCTGATTGACCGGGCCTCGCTCGATGATTATTTACAAAATAAAAAAAAATCTTCAAAAAAAAAGAAAAAATAATTGAGTAGGTGGAACTCGTTCCTGAGCATTTTTATATCTCGAGACCACTCGTACCCCGAATAAACTACGCTGACTTGTCAGTTCTCGGCAAAAATAGTGTTTTATATATTCAATATTCAATGTAAATTTTTGTATTTTTTTAATGCCCAAAAACAGGGATAAAGATTTTTTTGAAGATTTACTATGAATACCAGTCACGTTAAAATTTACTAGTTAAAAATTTAAAAATTTTGGACGATTTATGGACGATTATTTACGATTTGGACGATTATTTACGTAACAAAGATAAAAAGTCATTAAATATCAATAATCCAATAGATTACACACAATATACGATTCAACAAGTTCTGTTTTGTTTTTAGGTAATAACAGCATTGCGTGTCATGTACGAACTGACAGGTAACGTTATTTAATTAATTAACGTTTAACAGGCATAAGCTTCCTCTGTTATTACAGAATTTGAGAGTTTATTTTGGGAATACGCTTTTGTTTTATAATCAATTTAGTGACAGGTGATCTTTATGCACATTTAATGAGAATATGGATATACATTTAAAAAGTCGACTTATTTGAAGTGCAAAATCTATTTCCGAATGGATGGGATCTACGCGTTGGATCAAATTCAATACAAATAAACAATACACGGCTTACGTCAGTTCAAAGCGGACGAATCGAACTAACCGGGAAGCTGTAAGAAAGGCTTTGAAGTGGTATTACTTGGCAATTTAATGTTTTGATTTCCATCATCCGTGCTAGGAACTATGGTTAGGGTATCTGCGTGATCAAATTAGAAAGGAGGAGCTGATCGTATCGTTAAGTTACATATTATATAAGCGATATGACACATGAATAATATCGTAACAAACAGACAACCTGTAGGCCTTGCTTAAAAAGCCAAAATCTATGTAAAATATTAAGGGAAGACTGAGAAAGATTTGATTGTTGTCTCAAGAGCATAGTTTTTTTATTTTAGTAAACATTCCAACAAATTTTAATGAGCTATTACAAATAAAATTAAATAATTTATAAAATAATTACGCCGTGCGGTATCCGGCTGAATAGAATAGTACCACCTTCATTTCTTAACGAGGTGTCGTAAAAGGCGACTAAGGTAAGTCGACCCGCCGTGTGGTATCCGGCTGAGTAGAATAGACCAACCTCTTTCTTACCGAGGTGTGGTAACCTTTTTATTTATTTATTGTAATATGTCGTATTTTAGGCTAGCTTCCCTATACTTAATATAATAACTCTATGGATATGGAACCTACTTCTATAACTAATAGATTTGACTTAACTTTGACGCATCTTGAATAAAAAACTTTGATATATTGATAAGAGGGCGTTTCCCAACATTTCCCAATGTCTTGCTATTCCTGTTTTCTCATGCTATTGCTGATTTTTATAGAACTATTTGTTACCCCGGTGTATAAGCATTATTTGTGCCAAATTTCATAGATATTGGATGTGGTTAGTCATCATGTGTAGAAACCACTGATATAAGCGGGTTTGCGGGTTTATGTGTATCGACGTTCCGAATAAACCAACAGAAACCAGTGACTCAAGAATCCCTTACTCTTCTTTATAGTTGAAATTATTGGCCTTACTGAGTGGATATTATTCCGCCGTGTGGTATCCGGCTGAGTAGAATAGAACAACCTCATTCCTTACCGAGGTGTCGTAAAAGGTGACTAAGGTAAGTTGACCCACCGTGTGGTATCCGGTTTATTAAATAGACCACCCTCTTTCTTACAGAGGTATCGTAAAATACGACTGAGGTAAGTTGATGTCAGGCAGACGGCCGTTCGTAAAAACGCAGCCAAACCATGTGATAGCATGTTTATAACATGTTGTGCCGACCCCACTTAGAGTGGGATAAGGGCAGGAAGATGATGACGCCGTGTGGTATCCGGCTGAATAGAATAGTACCACCCTCTTTTCTTACCGAGGTGTCGTAAAAGGCGACTAAGGTAAGACGACCCGCCGTGTGGTATCCGGCTGAGTAGAATAGACCAACCTCATTTCTTACCGAGGTGTCGTAAAAGGTGACTAAGGTAAGTTGACCCACCGTGTGGTATCCGGTTTAGTAGAATAGACCACCCTCTTTCTTACAGAGGTATCGTAAAATACGACTGAGGTAAGTTGATGTCAGGCAGACGGCCGTTCGTAAAAACGCAGCCAAACCATGTGACAGCATGTTTGTAACATGTTGTGCCGATCCCACTTAGAGTGGGATAAGGGCCGGAAAATGTAGTATAGTAGGCTTTTTGTACTATCGTTTTATTAAAAGTGTTTTTAAACTGTGATGTTTAAATGCTGTAATGGCAAAGCTAATATTGATTGCGGAATTTTATTATACCAACTATATATTATATTGTTGAATATATATTATATTGTTGACATTATTGTCATTACGGAGTGGATATTATTGTTTCACCCTATATAGGTAGAGGTTAGAGGGAGATGGAGGAAAGAGTGAGAAAGGTTCGGACTATATTGGAAGGTTAAAACAAAGTATGATTTATTTATGTGTCATAAATATTTAACTAGAATTTAGCATTTAAATACAAAGCCTATATCTATATAGAGCTGTTACATTAGAGCTAGATTAGGATCAAATTGAAATGTTTCGAGGAATCCATTAAGTAGGATCCAATATTTACATTTTGAGCAATTGAGTGAGTAACTTGAAGAAAGTTTCGGACATCTTATAACGTTTAGGTACTGCTACGAGTATTTACATAATTGGTAAAAATAACTATTTTTTATGTCTTAATAATTTTCTGTGTTCTACACTTAGTATATATAAAAACGCGGATTATAGCAAGATAATCTATACTAATATTATGAAGAGCAAAAATTTGTATGTATGTTTGTAATGTAACACAAAAACTACTGGACCGATTTCAAAAAATCACCATTGGAAAGCTGCATCTTTACTGAGCAACATTGGCTATATTACATTCAAAAAAATAGGGCTCCGTTTTAAAAATTTGGGTGTATATTTGTATTTAAGTATGTATTTAAAAATATATAAGTATATATTCACCAGTTGTCTATCACCCATAACACAAATATTAAATTACTTACTTTGGGGACGGACGACCGTGTGTGTAAGTGTCCCATATATTTATTTATTATTTATTTATTATTATTATTAAATGGAAAAAGGTGGAACAAAATAAATATTACGCGGTTGAAACCGCGGGATATTACTAGTTCTGTCATAACTTCTGTACTCCACAAGTTCCAGAGTTCCACAAAGTAACACTTCCTTCTATAAATTATTTCACTAACAACTATTACATCACATAATAAATAGATTAATAGATATAATCTTCATCATCCTCCTGCCCTTATCCCACTCTAAGTGGGGTCGGCACACATGTTGTCACATGATTTGCTTACGTATTTTACGACCGGCATCCTGCTTGACGTCAACTTACCTTATTCGTATTTTACGACACCTCGGTAAGAAAGAGGGTGGTCTGTTCTACTCAGCCGGATACCACACGGCGGAATAATATCCACTCAGTAATGCCAATAATTTCAAGTATAAAGAAGAGTAAGTGATTCTTGAGTCACTGGTTTTTCTAACCTTAGTAACCGTTAACAACACCTCGGTAAGAAATGAGGGTGGTCTTTTCTATTCAGCCGTATGCCACTTGGCATTATTTCAGTTAGAAATATTAATAGTATATAATTAATAGATAAATATATTCCTCATGTATAAAAAAGGACGTAGAAACGAGCGTGTAATTTTACTAAATGCCACCGTGTAACTAATGATCGATCTGTTAATTTGTCATTCACAACAGCAATATAAATGCACTTCACTTGTGGCTACACGCTATTTGTTCGTTTGTCAAACATTAATGTTTTAAAATGGCTTTGATGTTGTAAAAGCCCTTTAAATCAAACAACAAAAAAATGTGATTAACATGTTCAATCTGATTTCACCATCATCATCATCTTCCTGCCCCTATCCCACTCTAAGTGGGGTCGGTACAACATGTTATAAACATGTTGTCCTATGATTTGATGTATTTTACGACCAGCCGTCTGCCTGACGTCAACTTATCTTAGTCGTATTTTACGACACCTCGATAAGAAAGAGGGTGGTCTATTCTACTTAACCGGATACCACACGGTGAGTCAACTTACCTTAGTCGCCTTTTACGACACCTCGGTAAGAAATGAGGGTGGTCTATTCTACTCAGTCGGATACCACACGGCGGGTCGACTTGCCTTAGTCGCCTTTTATGACACCTCGCTAAGAAAAGAGGGTGGTACTATTCTACTCAGCCGGATACCACACGGCGTAACTCTGATTTCACCATATTGTGATATATATTTTTTTTATGTTATCTGGAAAACTTACAACTATTACATCAAAATACTTAACAACATAAATTATGAAATAAGGCCAATGGCAAGTTTTCGCAGTTAAACATATCGATAACCTATGTAAAAGGTCCTTAAGTGAAAAAATATCATAAAAAGAATTACCAATGAGTGAGATAATAAGTGAATGCGGCATATGGCAAATAACTTAATAGGAATAACAAATGCGGAACGGTGATCAGAATATTAAATGAACATAAACGAAATTGAGTTCATTGAAAAACAATATTTTCTAAATTGCCTCTGCCTATAGTCTCCCCTGGTGGGAATATTCAAATTTATATTCAAATTCGCAATATGCTTTATTCAGACAGAATTTACAGAGCCTCTTGTTTAGTTAACGGATATGACACTAGAAAAATCTGTTGTCATTGTTTTCATAATATTAATATATTATGATCAGTCTTATATGTAAAAAATTGAATATAATGGATAGCTTATAATTTGAAGAAATAAAAGAATATAAAAACGGGTGGGGTTTCTGATTTGAAACTATTAAAAAATATTTCATTTCTTTTCGAGGTGTCATTAAAGGCGACTAAGGTTAATTAACGTCAGGCAGGCGGCCGGTCGTGAAATACGTAGCCAAATCATGTGACAACATGTTTATAGCCCGTTGTGCCGATCACACTTAGAGTGGGATAAGGGCAGGAGGATGATGATGTATAATTAAATGATTTAATATTTAAATGAGTTAATCTTGAATATATATATTTACGGAATCTCGGAAACGGCTCCAACGATTTTCCTTAAATTCAGCATGTACGGGTTTTGGGGGTAGAAAAATCCATTTAGCTAAGTTTTATGTAAAAATATATTCGTTTTATCCCTGATTTTGGGCATTATAAAATACTAAAATTTATATTGAATATAAAACAGTATCTTTTTCATAAACTGTCATGTCATCGTAGCTTATTCGGGAAACGGGCAGTCTCGAGAAATGTAAATACCTAGGATCGATCCCAAGTACCTAATTATTTTTTTTAAAGATTTTTTTTATTTTGTATAAAATTACCGAGCAAGGTTCGGTCAAACAGGTACTTATAACTAAAACAAAATTTGATTTGCTCTTAAGCTACATAAGATTATAATCAAGTGTCAAAGAAAATTCAAAAGTTACACGATTGAATTGCTCATCGTATAGAGTTGCGGCAACTCAATGCATAACTTAGTTTGGCAACGATACCGTGGCCCGAGGATGTCAGGGAAAATGTTTGCGATAAACTTTCATACATGTCAATTAAACTTGTACAGTTTAGACATCAAACTATCCCAGTTGACGAGATGGTTATGAGTTCTTCACTTCTTTTAATATACAACTAATATTATCCAAATTCAATTTTTGAACCATGGTATGCTTTTTTAACAATTTCAATTCAATGAATAAAGTCATCATCATCATTCATCATCCTGTCCTTATCCTACTATTTCAAATACTAAGGGCATGTTTCACAAGTTACTGATAAAGTGTCGGATAGTTAACCGACAAAAAACTGTAACAGATAAATGTCTCTTACAAGAGACTCTGAAAAGTGAAAAATTAAAAAAAAATCGCGGCCATTTTGAAATAGGTATTTGCTATCCAGCAGATAAAAAAAAACAGACACATAATCTATCTGTTAACTTATTAGGGATTTTAAGTGCTGAATAAGCCTATTAGAAACCTGAGAAAAATTCCGAGAAATGTGTCAGATATGTTCCGAATAAGCGAACTGACAGTTTATTGGTAACTTGTGAAACTACTACTAAGTAAAGTATGTTAATATTTTTTGCTATTAGATTTAAATGCAGAAAAGTCTAATAGTTTATTATTGGTGTGGTAAATCAGGCAATAATTTATTTACATTTATACACTTTCTTAAGATTACCCTGCTTAAAAAATGAAGATGAAACGTAGGATAGCTATTGCTAAAAAGCAGATGACACAAAAACTGCAAAATACGGCGAAAAATGTATAATACCAAAGCCCTAATATTCCCGATCTTTCTGAATCCGATCTATGTAGAACCTTGGACAATCCAAGCATGGGTAAAGCAGAATAGAAGCAACAAAATGTGGTTCTGGTTCTTCCAAAACGAAAAAATGTATTTACTCTTTCACACTTGGCATAAAAATCCAATTTTCCACCATCTTTCTTAAATGCATGTCTTCGTATTTCGGCCATATAATGCAAAAAGGAGATGGCAACCTTAAAAAGTTGGTCATTGCTGTCAATACAGAAGGCAAGAGACCACGAGGACGGTACCCAACACGATAGTCTGACTAAATCAAAGAGTGAGCTACCAAAGTCACCTTCTCATTCTATTAGGCTACTTTGGACTATAAATGGAAGCAGACGAAATATCAACGAACAACCTCGTAGAACATTTTATATAGATATTGATTTTACCTTAACATATGTTGAAGCCCACACACCCACATAAAATCTGTTTATATCGGAATAAATCACGTTTATTGATAAATCGATCTGTAATCTCAGAATTATACGCGAACATCTACGACTGTAAGAAAATAATAAACAACCGTTTTCCTTAGAATTTAATGTCTGATATCCTGTAATTATTTTTATTGTATATACATTTAATATAATCTTTTTTGCATAGAGTTATTTTACTTAGATTAAGGGAGTCATAGGCAGGTGTGTGCAGGTGGGTGCACAATGAAAAAATAAATAATAATAAAGCTGAAACTCGTTCTTCATCTTTGTCTTATCACATATAAGAAAGAGAGATAGATCAACACCTAATTTCAATTCAAAGTATAATAAGTCTATGTTATATATCTCTTATTATTTTTTGTGGAAATAATCTTCATTTTTATAAATACTTAATTAAAATGTAAATACATGTTCTGTATATATATATAGAATAATAATTAAAATTAATTTTATCATGCACAACTTTCAAACCAACTACGCCAGAATTCTGCAGCCGGTGTCGCGCTTAAAAAAAGTATAGTTTAAAAAGTATTTTAAAAGTGTGTCTGTATATTTTTACTCTACAAACTGTACTGTGCAAACAAGTGCTAAATAAAATGCCGTATGATCATTCTGACGTAATAGTAGAGCGTGGTAAACGTATTCCATATTTTGCTGTCAGAAAGCTTTTAGCTCATAAGCAGTTTCGGCAGCTTTTCTACTGTCCAAGGACGTTGTTTATTTACTATTTTTTTCGCTATAAAATGTGACATTGAACTGAATGTTTTTGGCTTAAAAAATAAAAAAAATAGTTTTATTTATTTTCTTACATAATATTAATAAACTAGTGAAACTTATTAGTAAATAAGTAAAAGAAGTTTGTTAAGTGTTGGAAGGACCACACGTATCACAAAATACCGACACCAACAGCACACCACACCAGCACTACACACTGTGACACTACGATCGCTTAGACAAAATCGACGTTCCACGACAAAATCGTAATGCTACAATGTAACTATAGGATTTTAAGTAAAATAATTCTATCATAACTTGTAAATTAATTTTAATAACTTGGATATTTTTTATTAAGACATTGCAATCAACAATACATAATAAGTTTTACCGAAAGCTTGTAAAAAGCTTTTAACAAAATTTCATGTCCTTACTGTTAACCATTGGAATTCTCTAATCTGGAGTCACTCCTGGCAACATCATCAGTTCATGCTAACAATAAATATACACTATGTAAAATTTCAGCTCAATTGGACAACGGGAAATGGGTCTAATTTAACTTGCAAGATTCCACCCTCATACATAAACACCAACAAGTCACACACATACATAAGTTAAATAAAACCTTTTTAAAATACCGCAATGTTCAATATAAAACTTCATATGGTTAGTAGAAGTTTATAAGCAGGTAAAGCGAGTCTCTTTCATCTTTGTTAAGAACAAAGTAGAACGTACGAAGGGCCTACTTAGGTACTTAACTTTTTCTTACACTACCTTACACAATCTTGTTAGCAAGTTAGTTTAAGTTGCTTGTGTTTGTCGGAAATACGGAAATAGACTATTCACATTGTATTCACGTATCTGTTGTTATGACTGACTTTCCGTAGCACATATAATATTAAAATACTCAAGTATTTTAGTATTGTTATTTTAGAATTTTGAGCAGTGATTGCCTAGATGTAGCTAGATAGCGAATTTATGAGTTCTGAAGGTTTATTTAATTTAAATTTTTATATATTTTAGAATCATGAATGAAGACTGAAACTTAGTATTTTGATTATTGGCGACGTAATTGTTTATATATCGTTGATCACTTTGAGATAATGTATTTTTTTGACACTAGAATAGGCAGTCCTGCGAATGCACGTAGTACGGTTTGATATTAAAATTAAAGCGTTTTTAAAGTTCAAATTAATTAGAATGAAATAATAACATAAATCTTTGTGAATTATATCTATACAAATTTTTTTTTTAAGAAATTTATGCCATTAAAGTGGATTTCTAAACGTTCGCAATTCATACTTATTTAAACGGATCACATTGCGATAGATTTTATCGAATTATTACGTCTGATAGTTGAACTGTTAGTTCTTGACCATGGAATATGCAATTCTGACAAAAGTTGACCTTATATAAAGCTAACACCATCTTATTACCCATAAGTTTGATCCGTACGTTTATATACATAAAGACTAAAGTCTTTATTTGATCGTAAGCGCGATAATTATTATTAATATAAACATAAAGGAGAAATCCGCGAAACGTTGATACGGTTTCTACGAAGCCATTAATTTCGACAACTTTGTATCAGATCAAAGATATTTAATGTGTTCTTGCTATACATCAATGTTTCATGCGCTTATATGTACCCAGTTACGTTTTGAACTCGCATCGATAATCATAATATTTTGGCGATATTTTGCCTGAATATATCGCCTGCTATATAAGTCAATATTGCTGTTACGTTAGATTTCGTAGTTTGCTTACTAAACCAGTAGTGGCATCTTATTGTTTGTTATTCACATGTATCAATTAATTCCATTAACTAAAGTCGATAAGAATGGTTTTAGCGATATGAACGTCAACAAAGTATTAGCATTATTTGTTTTTCCTGTTGAATTATCACTATGTCATAACACCGTGTATTTTGTAAGGAATAAAGTATCTTAATTTGTATTTACAGTGTCTTGTATCTAGAAATTTGTATCCGATATCAAGACTTCATGGTTTTTTACTATAAATGGTAATTTAATGTTAAGTTCGAAAATTCCTTCCTATTATCAAATTTAAGGTAAGGTTCAGTCACTAGGAGATTATCGTTAAAAGTGAATAAATGTATATGTTTTTATAAGTAAAAATGCTACTTGAAATCCAGACACTGAAACACAGAGGCATGATTAAGATTTCGCTTAGTATTAAAGAGATCGAATTTAAAATTAGGATTGATTGATTTAGATACATTTTAATGCCTTCTATGATATCATGGTTACGAACACAAACTTTTACGAAAACAACTTTTTTGAATTAAGTCACTTTAATACTAAGTGTGCCATTTAATATTTGATAAGGTTAAAGAGACGATTTTACACAATGTCATTTCAGTATTTCCAGCCACTTCGGCGACCATATTTACGATGCTATTTTAATCTTAATCATAACTCGGTTCGCGCTAAATTGGTTTAGAAGTTAATAACAGGCTGCCATAAAATAAATCAACAACTTAAAGACGTTAGAGGTTACAATGTAATTTATGTATGACATTAATGTGGGATTCACTGGATTTTTCACTTAAGAGTCAGTAGTGAATCTATTAAGTATACAGCATTTGTGACACACAATGGACAATTTGAATTCTTAAGAGCACCGTTTGGTCTATCTATCTGTCCTAATTATTTTATGAGGTTTATAACCGCAATATTTAGGGAGTTAATCACTAAAGGTATTGTTATGATATTCTTTGACGATTTATTAATTCCAGCAAAGGATGAATCTGAAGCATTGGCAAGACTTCAAGAAGTATTAACGGTGGCATCTGAATATGGATTACAAATAAATTGGAAAAAGGCTCATTTAATTTGTCGAAGCATAACATATTTGGGGCATACAATTGAAAATGGTCAAGTAAGGCCAGCAAGTGATAAAATTGAAGCAGTTATGAAATTTCCCGAACCAAAGTCGATCAAGCAACTACAAAGTTTCATAGGCCTTGCATCATACTTTAGAAAATACATCAAGGATTTTGCTCTCATAGCAAGACCACTAACAGAATTGTTAAAGAAACATGAAAATTTTATATTCAGCCATGAACAACGAAGTGCATTTCAAATATTGAAGGAGTGTCTCACAACTAGACCTGTGCTACAGATATACGATCCGAGACGAGAAACCGAAATGCATACTGATGCTTCATGTGTGGCTTATTCAGCCATACTAATGCAGCGTTCGGAGGTTGATGAAGGAATGCATCCAGTTTATTATATGAGTCGCAAAACGAGTGATGCTGAGAAAAAATATACAAGTTATGAATTGGAGAGTTTGGCTATAATTGAAGGAGTAAAAAAGTTTAGACCTTATCTGTATGGAATCAAATTCAAAATTGTTACAGATTGCCAGGCATTCCAAATGACTTTGAAAAAAAGAGACCTGTGTACTAGAGTGGCCAGATGGGCATTACTTCTTCAAGAGTTTGATTTTGTTGTTGAACACAGACCAGGAATAAAAATGAGGCACACGGATGCACTCAGCAGGAACCCATATGTTGCTACAATAACCTTACATGATGAGATAAGACAAGCACAGATGTTAGATGACGGGCTGAAGGCAATTATGCTTCTTCTAGAAGAAAACTCATATGAAGATTATTTTGTAAATAATGGACTTTTGTATAAAGGAGCTGAGAAGCATTTAGTTATTCCGAAAACCTTAGAAAGTGAAATAATTAAAAGAGTTCATTCAAATGGACATTTTTCAAAAAGGAAAATGGTCGAATTAATAGGCAAGGATTATTTTATAAAGAATTTGGATAAAAAGATAGACGAGGTAATTTCTACTTGTATTCCTTGTTTGTTGGCAACTCGGAAGGAAGGAAAACAGGAAGGATTTTTAAGCCCTATTGACAAAGAGGAAACACCATTGCATACTCTTCATTTAGACCACCTTGGTCCGATGACGGAGACTAAAAAACAGTATAACCACATATTAACGATTATAGACGCGTTTACCAAATTCACTTGGATATTTCCCACTAAGAGTGTTACCAGTAAAGAAACTATAGAGAAGCTTAAAATCCAACAACAACATTTTGGTAACTCCACAAGATTAATAACAGATAGAGGTACAGCCTTTACCAGTTCAGAATTTAAGGAATTTTGTAAAGAAGAAAACATACAGCATGTTATGATAACTACGGGGATACCTAGAGGGAACGGTCAGGTAGAGAGGATTCACCGAACAATAATTTCAGTACTCACTAAATTATGCACAGAGAGTCCAGGTCTTTGGTACAAGCATGTGAGCAGAGTACAAAGATCTCTTAACAGCACCTTTCAGAGGAGTATAGGTTCTACACCTTTTGAGTTAATGATCGGAACGCCTATGAGAAATAAAGAAGATATAGAGTTATACAATATGCTTATGCAAGAAGACAGAGACAGCTATATAGAGGAAAGAGATACACTGAGGCAAAAGGCTAAGCAACAAATTTTGAAAGTTCAGGAAGAAAACATAAGAAGTTACAATAAGAAAAGGAAAGAAAGTAATAAATATAAGAAGGGAAATTGTGTAGCTATCAAACGCACACAATTTGGCAGTGGCATGAAATTGAAACCCAAATATTTAGGTCCTTATGAAATAACAAATGTCAAAGGTCATGACCGCTATGAAGTTAAGAAGTTATATCCGAATACTGAAGGCCCTGGTTTTACCTCAACTTCAGCAGATTATATGAAGCCATGGCCAGATGCAGTACTTGCATCTAACACCAGGTAGAGTGTGTTCATTTTTCCAACGGTTTTGTCTATTTTTGTAATTTCTACTACTGTTTGTATGAGATGTGTACAAGAGTTAGTTTAAGTTAGCTATGCTACATAAGTTCTAGTATGTAATAGTGTAATAATGTTTAAGGATAAGATATTTTTCTGTTGTATTTGTAACTTTGGGTATTTATTTAATCTATTTTTCTTGAAACTTAACTTAGAATTTTATGTAAAAGTTTATTGTTTAGTTACTATATAATATGTAAAGATGTTAACATAAATGGGATTTATAGCATGTGTCTGTATGTCTGAGGGCAGACATTATGTCAGGTTTGGCCGCATGTGGGATTGTAAGTTTGAACACAGCGGAGAGCAAGTGAGAAGGATGTATGAATGACAGAGTGAAAGGATTAGGTGACGTATGGATGGTTTTAGTTTGTAATGAGTAATCTATGGTCTAGAGTCTTAAGCCGAACGACGAAACGACGCTAACGTGTTTTCCGTGCTCTGTAATAATTTCAAGTGTTTGTAAAAATCTTTGAATAAAGAAATAATTCGATTAAAAAAGAATTTTCATAATCCCACATTAATATTATAATATTTAATTAATCTGTATCTTAAAACGGTCTGTAGGCGCAGGTAGCAGTTATTCTGCATTAAATCCGCGGCTCCTGTGTTCGATTCCTGCCGAGGGCGAACATTTATACAACAATTTATTGGTTCTTCGTGTCTGGGTGTATTTAAGTATTTATATAAAATTATATATGTACTAGTTTTTATCCGCAACTTCGTTCGCGTGGCCTGTAGTCTTGAAATAAACAGTAGTTTGTTTTACTCACTTACCCTGCAAATATCTCCACCACAAAAATCGGATTGATCTAGAATGACTTATCGTTTTCTCGAGACCATAGTTTCATAATTTTGGTAAATAACCCGTATGACTTACATGAAATATACATTAATATAGCTCAGTTAAATTTATTCACTAAACAAAAACCAAAATATATAAAAACTTTCTCAAAATGTCTCTTTCATCGTAAGTCAAACAACGTGATATAAAACCTTCTTTAAAATACAAAATTTAATTCATCATGAATAAAAAATGACATAGGTTTACAATAGATGGCGTTTTTATATGCCATCGTAATCCTGTTGAATTAACAGGATAACTATAGCCTATATGTTACCCCGGTGTATAAGGAATAATTGTTCCAAATTTCAACAACATTGGTCCAGAGAATTGGCCGTGATAATGTAACAGACAGATCGACTTTCGCATTTATAATATTAGTTAGAATATATTTACTAGTTCTGTCACTCATAATACAAGTATTAAGTTTCTTTCTTTGGAACTTTTGTTCTTTCCGTACAGTCGAAGTTTCTACCAGAATCAGACAGACTAAAAGACAGGGTTTTATAACTTGAAATAACGGAGACATATACTTTGGAAATATGGAGATGAATAAACGCTTTATTATTACTTTCTCTATTTCTAAATTATCCCTTAGAGATACCTGACTGTTTTTTCAAGCTTCAAGTATCAAAATAATTTAATTAAATTCTGTTGTAATAAATTTCAAATTGAAAACAATCTTAACTTTTGTAGAACAATATGAGTTTCATAAATCTTAGAGTTCTTGGAAAGAATCACTCACTCACGAGTAACTTGCAATAATAATTTGCTCCGAACTTGGTGAACTTGTAACAATCGTGAAATGAGAAGTTTGTTTTAACTTAACTGTTGTAACTACATCGCAATTACATAATATTTAACCCCGACTTGCTTGGCTTAAATATACTTTTGAATAGTAAGAAATATGAAGGCATAGCAAAAACATTTTTGTTTTATTTACAGATATGTTGAATATAATTTTACTTTCAAGTTAATAGACGGATTGAACGCTTTATCACTTTGCAATTGACTTGCCATCAAATATTGTAAGTGCTTTAGCTCATCCTTTTTCTTTCGTTGAGCCATAATGCGACATTTATTCGTTACGTTTCGGTTCTGACACTTATGGCTTGGAAGCTTTTATAAAAGTACGAATGGCTTACTTATAATCGCTATATCGCAACTGAGCACTGTTATTTTATTAAAACATAATATGAATAAACACATAAAAGTAAAAAACAGTTTTTCGGTTGAAACATGGAAAGGACTTAATATAAACCTAAAAAAAATATTTATTTTTAAGCGTTTTACTTTATTTGACTGCTATGTATTTTCGTATGTGAAATTCTTGAAATTTTTGCAAGTTAAATTTGACCCACTTTCCGGTCTTCAATTGATATGAAATCTTTCATACTGGTCCAGTTCCGATGACAATGCATGTTTATGATAAGCATGAGCTGATGCTGCTACCAGGATTGGCTCCAGAGGAAGGAACTCCTCAATGGTTAACAAGGACATACAATTTTGTTAAAAGCTCTTTTAACTTACTTGTTATATTATTATATTATTAACTAGTATGTCAAGCCCGCTTTGCCGTGCTTTATTTAAAAAAATATATATAATAATAATTACAGTTATAAAAAAAAAATCCAAACTCCACTAAATTCCAGTATGCAAGTACCAGTATCGTAGTACGAACTTTCAACTTAAAATTATCATATCTTATTTATTTGCTCACCGATTGAAATATAACATACCCTATATGTAAAGTGAGGCTTTTTAATACATAATAGTAAAAACAGCATCCAAATCATATTAGCGGTTTTTGAGATTAGCAAGAACAAACGCAAAGAGATTTGACATCTCAACGATTTTATTATATGTATAGATAGAATAGATAATAACTAATTATTAGTTTTCATATTTATTTTTATAACTCATACTCATTATTCGAGTCGTTTTAAGTATTAATATAATATTGCTGTTTGTATTCGCCATTCGTTAAAAGAGCAAAGTAAAAGTCTCTTCAGATGAAGGTAAAGTTTTTACGAGACCTTTCGTCGAAGAGACTTATTATTTGTTATTACTTTAATAATGATCATTAAGTACATCGTTAAAAATATTATCAGCACAATAATTATCACATCTTTGTTATTCTAAATATTTGTCTGGTACTTGAAAAAGACAAATATTACGATACGATATTTGACAAAAAATACGATATAAAAAATAGAATACGTGTCAGTGAGTTTATTGACGATTTATTAGCGAGAAAATTAACTTATTTTTTATATTCACACTGTCAATATAAAAATTCGCCGTATATTTACAGATTATGAGATAATTTTTTCACCTTTAACAGCGCTTTTTTATTGAATTCAAATTTAGAACGTTATTGTGTTTAGAACAAATTTAGAACGTCACTATGGTTTACCGCCATTTCACATATTCTACACGTTTCTTTATTATTATTTTTAGTAATACAAGAATATTGTATCTGAATGTAGATGAAAATGTGAGTATAAAGGTTTTACCTGAACCGCCATGTGATATAGATCACCATTATATCTACTAAGGCTACTAAGGTAAGTTGACACGCCGTGTGTTATCTGGCTGAGTAGAAAATACCACCCTCATTTCTTACCTTTTATAAGCTGTGATGGCCTAGCGGTGCGACCGTGTGAATCTCTAGAGACGATCAACGGTTCAAACCCGGGCAGACACCAATGAGTTTTCCTATTAAAACTTATGCGTCTAATTGATAATTGCAATTTATCACACGCTTTTCGGTGAAGGAAAACATCGTGAGGAAACCTGCATATCTCTAGAGAATTCTTGAGATATGTGTAACCTACCAATCCGCATTGGAGCAGCGTGGTAGGTCTTAGCTCCAATCCTTCTCTCTTATAACGGAGAGAAGAGGCCTATTCCCAGCAGTGGGATAATAACAGGCAGCTACTTTACTACTACTACTTTACATTTCTTACCGAGATGTCGTTAAAGGCGACTAAGGTAAGTCAACCCGCCGTGTGGTATCCGGTTTACTAGAATAGACCACCCTCTTTCTTACCGAGCAAAAGGTGACTAATGAAGTTCACATCAGGAAGGCGGCCGATCGTGAAAACAACTAGACAATACATGTGACAACATCTATAAAACATGTTGTGCCGAGTCCAATAAGTGGGATAAGAGCAGGAGAATGATGACGTATAATATAAACGTTTTGATTTTCGTTACTTCAAACACATATAATGCAATTTTTTTTTTCGAAATAGTATCCAACATTACTGATCGCACAATTGGCTTATTTAGGATTTTTGGATTAGGTAAAAGGCCTTATCTTATAATCCTGTTTTGGCCAGATAGGGTTGAACATGTTAGTGTTATCCATTGTAAGAGGAAAGGCTACTAAGATCGACATGCAGTTAAACACTGATTTATTAAAAATACATGTATTAAAAAATTGTAATATATTTCTGTGGCATTTAAGGCATAAAGATATATAGATGCTTGTTACAAGTACTATGCTAATACTGAGCAAGGACCTTCTTTCTCATTTATTCTTTCTCTTTTACACTCCAATACTATGTATAAAAATTTCTCCAGAGATATGTAAATTCAATTTGATGTTTTCCTTTACAGAAAAGTCCACGATGAATTCAAAATATAAAATAATCTTAACTTTTAAAATAAAATACAAAATAATATTTTCGTTGGTATTGTATTATAGTCCTTAGTGAAGTAACGCTTATTTCTATAAATTAAGAGAAATCATAGTTGTGTTCACAGTTTTTACGCTGAACTTGATCTTATACACGTACCTTTAAATAAGCTAATCTTGTATGAAAAAAACTGCTACAATATTCTTAGAATACAAAAGTTAATTTCGCTTAAACTGCCAAAATCGAGCTTAGTTAAATTTGGTTAATAAAAAGAAACTTATTTTAAGGCGCTATATATGAACAGAAGCGAAGCATTCAAATTGAGACATGGTTTTTAATTCTTCTTATTTCATTTGTGTCATCAAAATGACAATAGTAGACAAACGGAGATTAACTTAAGACTAACTTCTGAAATGCGATTCAAGCTAAAACGTTTTTGTATTAAAACCACCGGCTTTTATTGTCCGTCTTTCCCCCTTGTCCTCTTAAAGTCTTAGAAGTAAAATTCCTTCATTTTATTTACGACCTCACTTTACTCAGAATTTAGTATAAAAACTAATCTTATTTTTGACAAACTAAGCCACTACCAGTGACAAGTTTTTAGAGTTAAATTATAATATATTTGAATTAACTTTAGCCGTGTAGGATATACTGAAATTGTAAATAATATAATATCCTCTTTTTCTAATAGTTCTTAGCCCCGTCATTCTCATGACCTCATCCCACTTTAAGTGGGGTCAATACAACATGTTATAAAGCTGTAGTCACATGATTTGACAAGTATCTTACGACCAGCCGCCTGCCTAAGGTCAACTTACCTTAGTTGCCTTACGACACTTAGGTAAGAAAGAGTGTGGTCTATTCTACTCAGCCGGATATCACACCGCAGTCTCATGGTACTTAGCGAACTCTAAACATCTTGAAATTAGATTTAATTCACCTCATCGTGGCTAATAATTAATTAAATACAACACCCTGTACCTGTACATTTTTACCATTTTCACGTAAGGATTTAAGAATTTAAATTTTCTTCATTTCTCCTGCTGCCCTTATTCCATTCTAATTCTTCTAATTAATTCTGTAAATATTTTTAATTATAGAATAGAGTAGACCTAACGATTCAAAGGCACTTGTTTACAAGTTTACTTTAATAAAAAATAATTTGAATTTGATTTGATATAAAAAAAATGTAAGAGGAAAAGTTTCAGTCTCTTTCAACTTAATTATTGAACTCACGTGCCCGCGTATGCCCCTTCCGAGTAACAAACAATGGCGACCGGATAATGAAGGTACCATTCATGCTAGCTGATATATGGTCGAGGCCATTCATGCAGACTGACCCAAATAGTGTCGGTGTTATAGGGTCAGCTTTAGCTTGGTGATTGATAGTAAACTTCACGGAAATTTCTCGATGAGGCGTATGTCCTGCATTGAGCGTCTTTCAGCAGAAATTTCGTACAAAATTCAATTATATAAGTTCACTGCGTTCAATCTTACTGTAGGGTCGCGTCTCCAATGGACATAGATTGAAGCATCAATAAACATTGACGTTTCAAGATGTTGGTCTGGCAAAAACCAAAAGACACAATCTTTATAGACCTCTAAATTATACGCTACTAAGAAGCCTAGGATACCTGGGACATACGGTCCAACTAAGTAGGTCCAATTTGGAGAAAGAGGTGGTAGAATCCAACTTGGATAGTCGGCGTTAGGGAAACTACACGCGATCTTTTCGTTTAAGTTACCTCTGTGCTAGAAGACCAAAGTATCCATACAGTGCGTGTGTGAAGACTACAAGAAAGCTTAAAGTGGTGATGGCTCACTCAGTGGGTGATGAAGCGAGCTATGCCCGGAGTATCTCTACGTGATCAAATAAAAAATGAGAAAATCGAAATCACTGAAATAACACACTGATTGCCGTATCCGGCATGGCTCATACTGCGCTGGGTCTCAAGGTGTTAGAATAGCTACTGCATATATCCGCACCTGAAAACGCAGCGTCGGTTGACTTAGTCCTACACGATGGACTAACGACCCTTGAAAGGTCGCGGGGAGCCGCTAGATTCAATCAATATGATCGTGTAGTGTGGATATCTCATGAAGAAGTCCAGTAGTGAACGTCTATAGGTTGCTAAAGTAAAAGAAAAATCTCGGCGCCGTAACGGTTTCTTCCCTACTTTGTCGATTTTCCACCGCATACAAAACACTCGAATATCCAATCTTACTTTAAAAGATTAAGCTATTTATTCAATAGAGTCTGTCCCTGATGGTAAATAACGATGTAGTCTGAGTTATAAGCACACTAACCTGAAACAGTTATGGCAGTCGTCCAATCTGTTACGGTCTCTATACGACATTGTACAGGAACACTAAATTTTGGCGTTGTAAGTAAAATATGTAAGTGTAGAGACTAGACGTTAGATTTTGGTTGTAGACATAATGGCAGGAAAGAAATTTATTTATAGATTATCTTTACGCTTACAACTGAATGTGGCATGCAAAAAGTGCTTTACTACAAATTGTCTTACTTCGTAGGTTAGCTGGTAGCGATCTAAGTGAACGGGATTCCATGGTACATAACTAATAAGTACCTGAGTGACCGAGCCTTAATCGGTAATATTTTTCAAAGATATAAAAAAATGTTTAACCAGATTATTGGAAGTGTTCTCATCAAGAGCATGACGACTAAATATCTAGCTTATAACGTCTGGAACTCCTTCGGATACCCATAATACATACCCATACATAATACATACATAGTAACGCCTAATTTTATAAATTATTTTCATAATTCACTAATTTTTTTCCATGCTAAAACTCAAGAATAGCTAGAACAAATTGGGTATTTTAAAAATATTCTTTGAAGCCTAAAGAAGATTCTGATAGAAAAAAACTGTAATTTTATTCTATTTATTTTTATTTACAACGAAAATGTATAAGTTATGTCTATCTTAAGTAAAAATTGCAAAGAACATACGAAAAACCACTTTTTTATTTTTCACATAAAAAATGATCGTTGCTAAAAACGAAGGTGTCCCAAGGCGTTGTGTTCGTTGGGTAAGCTACTAAGTCAAATATATCAAATCAAAAGAAAATAAATCTATACTTATGATATAGAACATTCTTTTTAATAGAATTTTATTTTGATTAAATTCACAATTATTATTATTTTTTTTATAAATAGGTGTTACTTTGCGTAATTCCATATTACAAAAGTTATGTTATAATTCTATAGAATTATAGACAAATAATACCATCATAACTTTTATTAAAAAAAAGTAGAATACGCAACTCAACAATCGAACTTGCGATTCAAGTTAAAAGGTGACATCGTAAAATACAATGCGCTCACTGACCTATATAACTAGTTAATCTATTTTATGGCATAGTTATTAACTTGTCGCCGCCGCATTAAACGACTTTGTAAATATTGCCAATACACTGTGTGCTACGGATATTGAACTTAGACGTATTGTAGAAAAATGAGAAAATAATTTACACTGAAAATATTCATTATTTGATCGTCATTCTCCTGCTGTTATCCCACTCTAAGTGGGATAGTCATAACATGTTATAAACATCTTGTTTATCAACTTACCTTAGTCGCCTTTAACGACACCTCGACAAAAAATAAGGTTGGTCTATTCCACTCAGCCAGATATTACACGGTGGGTCGACTTACCTTAGTCGCATTTTACGACACCTCGGTAAGAAAATTGGGTGTGGTTTATTCTAATCAGCCGGATGCTATTGATAAAATTGATAATATTTCTACGCATCTCTTCATTTCTGGTTTGATATGGCTACTAAAAAATGAAAGGGTTGCACTCTGGGAGTTTCGGTAGAAGTTAAAACTTGAATTTAAGCGTTGTGCATTTTTTATATTTTTTTAATGGTTCTGGAATAATTTTGCACAATCATTTATGTGGTAAAATACAATTACAAATTTTTTACCTACCAGAACGGCACTAAAGATGTTTTACTTCAAAAAATATTTTTATTCTTTCATATTCATTTCGTACATTGATAGCGCCTATTTCAAGAAGAACATTTTCATTTAATATGTAATATGAATTGTTAGAAAAATTATATTTGAATAAGTTCAAATATAATTTTTATAACAATTGTCTATTTTATGTATAATTTTTATAACGTGTAACAAATCGATAACAATCATTTAAAGTTTCCACATTATTTGAGAAATTTTGGAAAGCAAATTAATTGATTGGTAAATCACTCCGCTTCGCGGTAACATAGAAATGAAATAAATTCACCTTAATTAATGTAGTTACGTGATAGGCTTGTGGGGTAGAACGTGGATTTATTATCATTACGGCCACTGAGGATGTTTTATGCAAAATGGGAATTAAAGACCCTTCGCTGGGGTCGCCATAGAAATTTATCGTATGTACTGAAAGATAAGCTGTGATAGCCCAGAGGTGAGACTGTGTGACTCTTTCAAGGGGGTGCAGAGTTCAAATTCCAATGAGTTTTTCTGTTGCAACTGTCTGCTTTATAATTAAAATTTATCACACGCTTTTTGGTTTTTGATGAAGGAAAATATCGCGAGGAAACTTGTATAGCTTAGCTCCAAGCATAGCTCCAAAAAAAATGGGGGATATGTATAGCCCACCAATCCGCTTTGGATGGGTCTTATTTTCCCTTCTGTCCAAAAATAGAGAGAGGAGGCCTATGCCCAACAATGGTATAGTAACATGTCTGTAGTTTCACAGAGATATAAAGTAAGAGATACGAGTTTCAATGTTCAGTTATTTCAGGTTCTACAATTTCAATAAGGTACAAGCTTCTAATCAGAATAAGTCAAAAGTTTCCTGCCCCATAGGAGGATTTTAAATGTTTCCCACCACGTTTCTCCATTATGAACCGGATGTCTCAAAAAATCTCTAGGAATATAGGTTTCATTGATTTGTTTTAGATTTGTTTTTATCAATTTTATTAATAACAACGCAAATTTTTGAATTATGAAAATCTTTCGTTTGTGAATTGTTTCGTAAAAGTCATTTTGATCAAGTGTTGATATATATACGTCATTTACAATTTCTGGTGCCAATATAAATTTATTCGCATAGATTTTGTGACATAGACATATGCCCTGGAGCAGAGTGGTAGGTGTTAGCTCTTACTTTTCTCCCCAAAAACGGGGAGAGGATGCCTATGCCCAGCAGCATAACAGGCCGTTACTACAATTCGATATCCACATATAAAGTCATATGCAGTTGCAGGCAGAAGCTTGAATAAATTTAACGATAAGTAAAATGTCATTTTGTGACTAACGTAAGCTTTCCTCATTCATTCAAACTTAATTTTCGTAATCTTTTTCGTTTAATCACTCAATCATTCAATTCATCAATTTATTCATTCTTTAGTCAAGTAAACTTGTAAACAAGTACTTGGTTCGGAAAGCTTCTCCTACCGAGAAGAGCCAACAAAAAGTCGGTGGTTGTTTTTTTTCAAAATATATTCTTGTAATTAGATACATTTCGTCATTATTATCTTGTATACAGTCTAAGAGGAGCGTTAATATATTCACGCATTATTATCATTTATGTAATCCTCAATATAGTATAGTATAGTAGGCTTTATGTATCAACCTTCTTTTAATATTTTTCTCAACTGCTTTAAAGGCAAAGCTAAAATGGATTGCGGAATTTTAGTATAGAATCTTATACCAAAACCCACAAAGGACTTACGTACATTAGTAAGGCGCAAAGGAGTACTATTAAATTAGTCCTTTTTCTCGTCATACTCCTAAACTTGTGAAGAATTCTATCTAGTATACTCGTAAGCTTCAACGGCTTACTAGAGAAAAATCTATCTCACTTTATTCAGAAATTCCTCACTCGACCCAACCTCGGTATTTGGGAGAGGTCAAACAATCTATTAAATATTTGAACTTACGCCCTGCAAGATATATAGATTGTTGAGATTGCTGGAATTGGTTGCAGATTACTGTATGGAAAGACGATCTATAGAGGTAATTTTCATTTAATGGGTACTTTATTTTACACTAGTAATATCCCGCGGTTTCACCCGCGCAATTTTAATTTTTTTACACCTTATTACATTTTTATAACTGATCCCCATTTCCAATGGTGAAAATTTTTGAAGTCTGTCCAGTAGTTTTTGTGTGAAAGCATTACAAACATACATACAAATTTTTCCTCTTTATAATATTAGTATAGATTTACTAAGATAGGTTCAAAAGGATATAACTTATTGGCAATATGAGAAATACGTTAACTTTCTGTTGCGTTATTTGATATGAGTATAGAGAAATAGGTGTGATAGCCCAGCGGAGAGATCGCGCGACTCTCTGGAGAAGGTCACAGGTTCAAACCACGGGCACCACGGGCCATTGTAGAACTTAATATAACGGAAAATTTATTGATTTTTTATCTGTATGTTAAAGTAGCGACTTGTTACTATAGCACTGTGGTAGCCCAGCGGTGCGACCGTGTGAATCTCGATAGATGGGTTCAAACCCGGGCAGACACCAATGAGTTTTTCTATTAAACAAAAAAAAAAACTTATGTGTCTAATTGATAATTGCAATTAATCACACGCTTTTCGGTGGAGGAAAACAACGTGAGGAAAGTTGCATATCTCTGGAAAATCCTAGGGATATATGAAACCTACCAATCCGCATTAGAGCAGCGTGGTACGTCTTAGCTCTAATCCTTCTCTCCAAAAGCGGAGAGAGGAGGCCTATTCCCAGCAGTGGAATAGTAAATGGCCGATACATACTTACTATAGCACTGTTATACATAGACCTCTTCCATTTTTGGGGAGAAGAGTTGGATATAACACTTATCACACTGCTCCAATGCGGATTGGTAGGTTACACATTTCCCAAAATTCTTTAGAGTTATGCAGGTAACCTCGCGGTGTTTTCCTTCACAGAAAAGCGTGTAATAAATTGCAATTATTGAGTAGACACATAAGTTCTATAAACTTCAAGGACTAGATAAGTCTTGATTAAACCGAGTATTATTGCGAGGGTTTAAAGGACTATATATCTGTTTGCCCGATCGTAGCTTCGGAATTTCATTGCGGCGACCGCCGTAAACGTACTCGCTTCTATTGGTTTCGATTTTAAAGTCCAATGGGATGGTGTATAAACTGATGTGAAACTACGACTAGGGCTATCAACTTGACGGTCATATATTATATTCGGTTTTTCTTATTCAACTTGGAGATTTATAATGGATATAGGATATTAATCATCTTTCATCAACGCCGTGTGGTATCCGGCTGAATAGAATAGTACCATCCTCATTTCTTACCGAGGTGTCGTAAAAGGCGACTAAGGTAAGACGACCCGCCGTGTGATATCCGGCTGAGTAGAATAGACCAACCAACCAACCAGTACCAACAGTTCTGAAGAATAACCCAATAAAGTACATAAAGTACCTGAATATATTTAATTATGGAATATCTCTGTAAGTTTATATAAAAGTATCAGTTATGTAATTTATAGAAATACATTTATTTTGTGTCTGATCGTTATTTTAATACCAAAGTATATTATTATTTTCGCGAATCAGTGTCAAAGTATCAAAATAGAAAAATTTATTGTGGCACTAAAATCTAAGGCCTAAAACTATTTTAAGTATAAATTATTTGAAGGAAAATTTTCATATACAATATAAACTTCGGGTGACTGAATCTTTTGTGATTTAATAGAGTGATTTTTTCGGATCACTCTATTTGAAAGAATTTAATCCGTGAGTATTTGTATGTAAAATGGCAACCCTACAGATGTTTTGTGTAGCACGTAACAAGCTCTTTGAAAGCTTAATAAAATATTGTTAGCATATTAAAGTGGCTAATCCTAGCCCAAGTTTATTCGATACCGAATATTGGATACAATATTTTTTTATCATACTATACATTATATCATACATTACTTAAAATCCATAATGTATTGTAATTCCTTAAATCAGTCCTTATTTGCTACATCGGACGCCTGGCTTACAGGTCCTCGAGGCGGTCGGTGCATCTGGTGCTCCCGATGCACCGGTTAGCGGAGGGGGGCTTCTCTTTCGAGGGGCCCCTACCCAGAGGTGTTTGTTCTCTGGGATCAGAGCTGTCGGCGGGATGGGGGCAATATGTACAATGATACCCTGTCCTTGCCATCGGCAGCGTGGTGGAGCACACAGGTCGTTTTAGTCGGTGCGAGTCCGACATAACCGCCGCCTGTCCCCGTCGGGCGGCGGTACCCATAAGGGGTTTTTTCCTGTATAAAAAAAAACAAAAAGTCCTTATTTGCAGAATATGGGTACATAAAAAGGTCTTATAAAACACAGGGGACAGTAAAAAAATATTAAATGCAATAAAATCGTAGTTAAAGAAATTTTTTAAATATAGTAAATACTAAAGAAAACTTTGACTTTACCGTTTAAGTACCAGCACCAACTTTAGCGTTTGAGTACCCTCAATGATGCAATATTTTACCTGTAAGAAGATAATAAGAATATAGAACAAACGGGAATTATTTAATTCTATGTTAACCTAGTGTATATGCTTTAATTGTGCAAAATTTCATCAATATTGGTTCAGCGGAAGAGTCATTAAAGTGTAACACACAGACAGAAATACATACACAACGTTAACATTTATAATATTATAATGTATATATTAATTATAATTTATTGATACATTCAACATACAATAATATTAATACATTCAAAGAAAGCGGTTTTTAAAGAAATTGTCGTATTTCAAATATTGGACATTTTATCCACGTAATTTTGGACAAGAATGAGCGCGTTTTGATTGAATATTGTATCCATTTTGCCGCCCTCTGTTGTTATGATCATGATATTTCTTATTGAAGATAAACTAGGCTGAAATTGTGAGCAATCAAATTAAGTTTATTGGTCGTATTTACTGAGGAATTCGCTTTGTTATCGGAATTCTCCGAGTATTGAACTCGATATAGAGGGACATCCTCACATTCCTGTAATTCTGTGTTGAATTTCAATAAAATATGTAACTTTTACAACTTTTAAGACAAAAGATTGAGTATAAAACATTTATAGAATACCAACTTTTACGTGCAAATGGACAATATCATCATCCTTCTGCCCTTATCCCACTCTAGGTGGGGTCGACAAAACATGTTATACATATACATGTTGTTGCATGATTTTACGACCGGCCAACTGCCTGACATTAATTTACCTTAGTCGTTTCTACGATACGCCGGTAAGAAAGAGGATGGTATATTCTACTCAACCGTATACCACACCGTGGGTCAACTTATCTTACTCGGTTTTTACGGCACCTTGGTAAGCAATGAGGTTGGTCTATTCTAATCAGCTGGATACGAAACGGCGGGTTGACTTCCCTTAGTCGCCTTTTACAATACCTCGGTAAGAAAAATGGGTGGTCTATTCAGCCGAATACCTCACGGCAATTTCATCAATATGAGTTCAGTGTATTCGCCGTGAAAGCAAAACATACAGACAGACTTTTGCATTTATAATATTGGTAAGAATAAGGATATTTTTTACTGCCAGTGAAGAGAAAAGATAAAATAAAGCGCTTCGTGAGCATTTGTGAGATGTTAAATATGTATAATTTTAAAATAGTAGTAGTGAATTTTAGACACATCTTTCTTCTTTCGTCACCATAAACCCATATGGCTATACGTAAAATTATTTGGATATTTTTAATACATTAACATTGTATTACTACTATTATCCTTTACTTATGATCAAAAATATCGAATTCACCCTAGTTACTACATAGCAAATACCTATTTTAGTCAAATATTAACTTCAACGAGGTAAGGTTCCTTAATGACGACTTTTAATCAGGCTAATGTGTTTGCTTGCTGAATTTACAAACAAAATACATTTCCTAGGTCATTAGCCTATATTTAGTATACATTTAACGGTTAACGGGACTGAGAAAATGGTCAAAGACGTCCTTGAGTGTTTAAGTTTTTGATAGCGGAAATGGAAATGAGCAAGGTGGACTGACGACCTTAAAAAGGTCGTGGGGAGCCACTGGTTTCAAGCGACACAAAATCGTGGATTGTGGCGATTGTGTGGTCCCTTAAGGAGTTCAGCAGTGGGGAGATATTCAGCAGTGAACGTCCACCGGTTGAGAAAGAAGGAGAAAAAGAGAAGAAATGAGCAAGTGGGGCTTTTGAGTAAGTGGATTTATTGCTGCCAAAGCACTTTCTGTTCTGAACGTGGCCTAAACACGTCGTATCTGAAACTACTATAAGATATCGATATTGTACTAAGATAGAAATAGTTGTTCGTAATTCTTTTGCAAAAATATTTTATTGAGTACTGGCGATCAATTGAGAGTGGTTAAGGTGGTATTTTAATGATATGTAAGGTGTAAATCTTTTCTGACATCGTCGTCCACTTTATCATAGATATATAATTTTTTGTGGTTATTAGACTTTAGTAGACTTTAAAGGCTTTTTACTTGTTTTTTTAAAGTTAGACACTCTGAACTGGTGGTAGATTAGTTCTCCTAGTTCTTTTTTAAATATAATTTGATACCATTGATATCCTCAGTGCGCCAATATTTCAGTAAATAAATAATTTATACATAATCAAGCACATTGAAGTAATTAATTTTATTTGGCAAAACGAGGACAGAACATTGTGATTCCTTGTTGACATAGTTTGCTAACAACAAGGTCTAAATTGAAGGTCATTTGTATTTTCAAATACCTATATCACGAAAGCGAACAAAATAATTACTGACTTTTCGTAGTTAATACGTAAAATAATAATTTGCAAAAACCTTTTAATTATCAATACTAAATACAAGGCGGTCAGCCTTAGTTAACTTCAGTGACCTATTTTCTGAAGACGTCCAAGAAGCCGTCTAGACCTTGAGACATATCCCTACAGATCTTATTAGTCCGACTTCCTTTACTAACTTCACTGAATATCTCATCGCTGTTGACACTTTTTGAACAACCAAGTTAACTTTCTCTTCATTTGAATACATAAATTACGAAAGTTATACGGCTCAATCCGTACGTGTAGATCGTGATTTTCACCTTTAGAATTTAGGATTGGGCTAATTTTCTTTTAAGATTTAAGGCTTCCTCTCTCTCCTTTTGTTATGAAGCGGCATGCCCAGTCCCTTATGATTTTATGATGACGGTGGTGTTGGGTCGTTAAGTTCAATGTTATTATTATTCCTATGACGTTTGCTCGTATTAAGTTAACATCAGAATGATTCACTCTAGCCGTCCTAGGTGGAAAGCTTATTCTGTTTTACTTAACCCTTATTAAACAAGCAATTGCATACCATTATTCGATGTCTTTAAACTACCTCTGTTATAGGTTTCTAAGAGAGATATCAAATATAAAACTTTATGTCGGCAAGGTTTTCATATTATATCATCAGTTACAATCACGTTATGTTGAGCCCTATATTTTATTGTCATAAAATATAAAATAATGAGATATGATACTCCTGAAAATAGTAATTTTGAAAACAGTTTTTAGAGCTTCAATAAAATGAAAAGTTATATTATACTAGATAATAAAATAACATATGTAAATCAATTGTATTGAGTTACAATATGCGATGTAGTAAGTGGATATAAATTATATTATAGCTACTCCTAATCATTTAACGTAGTGTATAATATGTACAACAGACTTTATTAATTTTTTTTCGGGAGGTAAAATTTTATCTTGACTGCATCTTCATTTACTGTTCGGAAGTGATGACTGTCAAACACAAGCTTGGTTCCATTAAAAGTTTTGATTGAAAAACAGCAAGGAATGAGAAATATTTCTGATTTCAAAACTTGATTCATAAGTTTCTATTTCTGCAATAAATTACATTGAGTAAGCTGATTTGAAAATAGCAAATAAGATAAAAATGTCAGCGGATTTTCACTGATGCTAAATTGCAATGAATTTCCATTTAAGTTAAGCTTTGTGAAAGGATGAGGGTGTATTTTGTTTTTGTTTCACGACAAACTCCTCGGTGCATTTGCATGTTAAAAACAAAAGTTGGATATTTTAAATTCAAAAGCATTAAAGGTTGAAAGATTTCATCCCTTTGGTAATAGATATATATTTGAAAATATTTCTCAATTTGGCATTACATTCTTATTAACAATAATTAATAGAAATGCTAACCTGAACACACAGTTATCCTTTACTTATATCTATACATATACTAAACAAATTTTAATTAATTTAAAAAAAAAAAAAATTAAAAATTGGTAACTAAACTAGAATTTAGCAACTTTCGGTTTTTATAATTGTATAATTTATGTATTTTGTAATAATTTGCGTACGATACCCTTGTAAGCATGGTTCACATCAAGAAGACAACAATTATTGTAAGCGAATTATTATGTTGAATTTTGATATCCTCAATTGTATGTCAGTTTTGTACACTAAATAAAAAAAAATCCCAATAGCTCTCTGTATGTGATTGATTTTCTCAAAATCTACTGAATGAACTTTTATACAATTTTTACTAAGGGATAGTGTTTTTTTACTTATATCCAACTAGCAATCGCCAGCGGCTTCGCTCGCGTGGAAAGATTAAAACCGTAATATAATATTTTTGATAACCATAAAAATGGTTAAAGTGGGTTAACCTTAAAAGCTAGACATGTTCTGTCTTATTTAAAACTTTTAAAGGGGAACAATTTTGTAGTACATGATTTTTGTATAACTTTCACCGTTTACTTAGCGCAAGGAAAGTTTTAAATGTTGCCGTTTTCGTAATATTTTTATTGGTGCACTTCTCCTATTCATCTTTACGTGATGTTATACGCGTAGCCTTTCTTAATAAATGGAGTGTCTTACATTAAAAGAATTTTTCAAATCAGTCCAGGAGTTTCTGAGATTAGCGCGTTCACACAATCAAACAAACAAACTCTTTAGCTGTATATATTAGTATACATTACCTGCGCGTGGCGGTTTTACCAGTACGCGAAGTTTATATCTTTATATTTAAATGAGTTAATCTTGTATTGTAATATTTTCTGAATCTCGAAAACGGCTCCAACGATTTTCCTGAAATTCAGCATGTAGGAGGTTTTGGGGGAGAAAAATTGATCTAGCTAGGTTTTATGTAAAAAAAAAATTGTTTTATTCCTGTTTTTGGGCATTAAAAAACACTAACGTTTATATTGAATTGAATTTTCGCCATTAGCTGTCAAGTCGACGTAGCTTATTCGGGTAACGGGCAGCCTCGAGAAATGTGAATGCCAAGGATCGATCCCAACTAAATAATTGTTTTTTCTTTTTTTTAACTTTTTCTTTTTTGCAAAAAATTACCTAGCAAAGCTCGGTCACCCAGATATTAAAAAGTAAAATAAGTTATTTCTTTTTTTCTAGGACTAAAGCTTAATAAAAATCTTGGTGTTATTCCATGTCTATATATTTACTAATCCGCGAAAGTTCATATGAACTCGTTAAGCCGTTGGATCGTTAAACCGGGGCCAACACAAACTTTACCAGACACTCAGAAAGTTTCATCTTCATATTGGAAGGATAACCTAATAATAAAGTTTTATTAAATAAAAAAATCTCATCAGTACATATACAGAACACTAATATTTCGTATACCAAGCTAAAATATTATTTCTCCTATAAGTAAGTAAGTAAGTAGCGGCCTGTTACTATCCCACTGCTGAGAATAGGCCTCTTCTCTCCGTTTTTTTTTTTTGGAGAGAAGGATTGGAGCTAAGACCTACCACGCTGCTCCAATGCGGATTGGTAGGTTACACATATCCCCAGAATTCTCTAGAGATATGCAGGTTTCCTCACGATGTTTTCCTTCACCGAAAAGCGTGTGATAAATTGCAATTATTAATTAGACACATAAGTTTTACTAGAAAACTCATTGGTGCCTGCCCGGGGTTTGAACCCTAGACCTCCTCGAAAGAGGCGCACGGTGTTACCGCTGGGCTACCACATTTCTCCTATATCATCTTCCTATCCCTATCGCACTCTAAGCGGGGTCGGCACAACATGTTATAAACATGTTGTCACATGATTTGGATACGTATTTCACGACCAGCCGCCTACCTGACATCAACTTACCTTAGTCGTATTATACGACATCTCGGTAAGAAAGAGGATGGTCTATTTTACTTAACCGGATACCACACGGTGGGTCAACTTACCTTAGTCGCTGTTTACGACACCTCGGTAATAAATGAGGATGGTACTATTCTATTCAGCCTGATACCACACAGCTTAAAATATTATTTCTTCTACGTATATAGAAATATTCAAAATTTTTGCTAACTATAAGGTGGATTGCTCATAAAATTAAATTCTTTGTTTCTTTAATTTTTTTTTATGTCTTTATAAGAAATAATTTTTTTTAGCTTGAAACAAAATGATTTCACACGGTGCAACTATATTATAATTATAATAATGTGTCCTCATCTACCGTACCTTAGTCGCCTTCTACGATACCTCGGTAAAAAATTAGGGTGGTCTATTCTACTGAGCCGGATCCCACTCGGCGAGTCAACTAACCTTAGTCGCCATTTACGACACCTTGGTAAGAAAAGGGGGTGGTCTATTCTACTCAGCCGGATACCACTCGGCAGGTCGACTTACCTAGTCGCCTTTTACGACACTTCGGTAAGAAATGAGGATGATCTATTCTACTCAGCCGGATACCATACGGTGAGTCAACTTACCTTAGACGCCTTCTCCGACATCTTGGTAATAAATGAAGGTGGTCTATTCTACTTATATACCACACAGCCATTCTCTAAACGTGGATTATAGCAAAAATTATAATGATTACCTACTTTTGTATTACGGATCTCCAAAAAGTAACGCTAATTTTATAAATTACATTAGTTACATATCGTATACCACTGCAGATAAAAAATTCGTTGAACATTCAGAATGAAAGTATAAGTCCATATATCGTCTACATTAGAGTAGAGAAGCTTAGGTGCAAATCCTGTGGGAATTGGAAAATAATTCTACCCCATTTGAAATTTCAGCATAAAACTGTATTCAGAAACCGCTTTAAAGTTAAAGAGTGTTAGGAATATTCTGTAAGAAAACTAATGTTTGACATTTCAATCTGAAAGTTTGCACAGTATATTGAATACTGCTGTAAATACGAAAGAAATAATGTTATCCAATGTAAGTACGTATTCTATTAGATTTCCTTCTCTACTTTTATATAAAAACTATTTATTCTTGCTTCTTTGCCAGCGTAGAAATCAGTGTTTTGATTAAAATTTTGAATGTAGAAAAGTAGTTATTGTGAGTTAACCATAAGTGATAGAAACATGCTGCTCCAGACTTTTTTGTAGTATTTTTGTAGATCTACAATTCTTTACTACATTACTTGATTGTATCTCTCTTGGTTTACGCAGCGCACGCGAATATATCTCCCAGAGATTAACTTTTTAAAAACTGCGCAACCTCTTCAGCGCATTTAATATAAAACCGTAAAGTACTTTTAAGCGAAAGCTTTCGGAATAATTGCACTACCTTTTATTTAAAAACGTGAAAAAATCGGTATAGTAGATTATGAGGAAATTGATGAGTTTCAGACAGACAGCTTTTGGGGACTTTGTTTTATAATAATTTTAAAACATATAAAAATAAGTGGTATAACTGGAAATAGACATATCATATTTGTGGTTGTTCTAATGTTTATTAGTGGAAGTGTAAAAGTTGTGTGTAAAAAAACTTAGTGGGACAATTATTTTGAATATTGAAGTTGAATACAAGGAGACTTTCTGAACGGGGACTTAATGCAACTATTAGAGTCTCCTGCTCTCGCGTACACCAATGGATATAGATTATGGAGTAGACTAGGTCTATGAATACTGTTACATTTAGCGAAAGTTGTTTATACTATTGCTTTATTTGGTCACGGACGATCGTGTAAATTTTCCATATATCAAAAAATATAACTATTGATATTAGAGATTTTTGATATTTAAGGCAAAAGCGGCGTAATAATTATACTCAGGGCTTGATAGTCTCATATGAAACGTGAAATTATATAAGCCGTAAAAATAAAGTAAATATGTTGTCTTAAATTTCATCATATTACGATAAATTGAAATATAGGTACTCAGTGTAATATTTAGGCAACACTTTTATCCCTTTATCGTTTTTCTGATCCAACCTTGATATCCTTTTGTTCATAAAATTGTCTGAAATATTAAAGTCTAAAATTTTAGTCACTGAATTAATTAATATTAATTAAGCCTTACTGAATTATTTTGAAGTTTTCATTATCTGATGAAAGTTAAATGGCGTAGTTTTGACAAATACGTCTTTTGTCCACTTGGCTCAATAAAGATAATTTTGCGATTCGTTATTGTTCACCCGCTGGTATATGATGCTATTTAGTCTGTAAAACATGTCAAACTAAGTGATATAAAAGGCTTTTAGTATCTCTCAGCGATTTCTACCGGATATCCTTAACGCCAAACCTTCAGGCGACGAAGTTATCTATTTTAGAAACTATAGGCTATTAACATTGTACTATTTTTAATCATCATTCTCCTGCCCTTATCTCACTCTAAGTGGAGTCGTCACAACATGTTTAAAAATGTTACATGATTTGGCTAGGTATTTTACGACCGGCCGCCTGCCTAACGCCAACTTACCTTAGTCGTATTTTATGACACCTCGGTAAAATGAGGGTGGTCTATCTTAATCAGCCGGATACCACACGGCGGGTAGACTAACCTTAGTCGCCTTTTACGACACCTCGGTAAAAAATGTGGGTGGTCTATTCCACTCAGCCGGATACGACACGGCTAGTTAAAATAAAACTAAGTAAATAACTCTAAGATAAAAAATATCATTGAGTGTGCTAAAAGTGGAGAATAGACCATTGAATTTACATTTACAGAGCACAAACATAGAGAGATTATCTTTAAAAAGTTATAATGAACTAGATATTATTAAAAATTTTAGCACTTTCTGTGAATAAATAAATTCAACAACATGTGAGTACTCAGACTGGTTAGCGGCTTCGTCTGCGTGAAAATCAGTGTCAGAAATTTTTGAAATTTTGTAAATAAAAGCAGTTATTGTGAGGAAACCATAAGAGATAGAGTTATGTTCTCGCAGACTTTTTTGTACTATTTTTGTAGATCTACAATTCCTTAGTACATTACTTTAGTGTATCTCTGTTAGCTTACGCGGTGCATGTTACTGAAGCTCCAACAGTTTCTTTACACCAGCGAGACCTCTTCAATACACCTACTTGAAACAAAACCGTAATATACTATTGATCTACCTTGCAAAAGAATTGCACTACTTTGTTGTAAAAATTATACAAAAATCCGTTCAGCAGATTTAAAGAACAGCGATCACATATAGACAGACAGCTTTTGCGGGCCTTGTTTTATAATAATTTATTGGTTATATGAAAGCTGCTCTATTTTATAAGTTGATAGATGTCAATCAATTGCGCAGTTTCCTGCATTCGTTACAAGAGTAGATTCATTTAAAATAATTTGTTTTTAACTCATATATTAATGAACTCTTGGATAAATAAACACAAGTTCAAAGAACTTTTAATGATTCTCTTGAAATGTAGCGAACGTATGACGGAAATATTTATCCAGGATACACATATTTCTGGATAAAAATGTGTACTTTGAATTTGCTCGTGTTTTTCTCGTCACATTTTATCCGAGGATTGCTTAAAAAAAGTCTATATTTTTGTAGCAGTAGATAGTTTTTACGTGTTTAAAAGCTGTGATAGCCTAGCGGTGAGATCGTGCGGCGCTTTCGGGCATGCATATATAATTGCAATTTATTACACCCTTTCGGTGAAGGAAAAACATCTTGAGGAAACCTTCATATCTCTAGAGAATTTTATGGATATGTGTAACCTAATAATCCGCATTAGGGCAGCGTGGTAGGTCTTATATCAAATTTTTCTCTTCAAAAACGGAGAGACGAGACCTATGCCCAGCAGTGGCATAGTAACAGGCCGTTTTTTTACTTTAGTTTTAGATAGTTTTCTAGTTTTTTAAGTAACGAGTCAACCAGCGATTTTCTTGACGTACAATTTTCTACCGCCATAACTCAGTAGGGTCTTAAGACCTTTTTTAAGGTTTTTTCTTCTTTTCAACTAATAGAAGTAGTAAACAAGCGATAATCCTGACGTAAGATTGCCGCCGGAAGACGCCAGCTACGTCTTGAGACCTTTTTTAAGGTTTTCTTTCTATACAGTGGGAGGTGCTTTAATACCTCAGGACCTCAACGTCCATCGGTCCTTTGTAGAAGACACCAGGTCATAGCCGATTTTCAATTTCGAAAGGCTATGTTGGTTATGAAATTTTTTTTAGGGCACTCCTAATTTTAAATCTAATTATGTACGGAAAAATAAGAACAGCCCTGTCCAACCACTATGGGCTGTATGAGGGCCACAGTCATGGCCGTAACAAGTTTCTGATCCATCATTTAACTCTGGCAAACCGGTCTTTTAAAAACGGTTGATCATCATACACGTGTCTGGAATTTTCAAATTAACTACTTAACCAAATCGAACTAATAACATGTTTTCAACCATAATTTACATCGATAATATTTACATTTTATTACATAATTGCCGAAAAAATGGTGTACATATTTTACTTCAATAATATTTACTTAGGTAACACAAATTTCTATTTGAAGGGTTCTCTTTGAATTTAGTTCTTCAATTTGATATATTTTGCGTCATATATTATGTTTAAATTATTACAATATTACGAGTTCTTTACATTTTGTATAAATATTAAAATTGGATATCATCTTTCGTATTAAATTGGTATTTGTTACTCATCGCTCCAAAACCGTTTAAGGAATATAAATTAAAAATTTTGCATAATTCGCTTTTGTATTAGATTAACACGTGTACACAGATGAAGTATATGTATTAGTAACTTAGAAGCATTAATATTGTTTTTGTCTACAATCTATTAATAGTATCTTAGAGGCTATGTCGTAATAGATAGAACTGGAAGACTTGAAGTATAATTTACACTCAACACTTTCGTATAAAAGACCAAGTTACGAAACAACTAGCATTGTTAACGACTAAGTTGTAGCCATCGACGAGAAATCTATACAGTTAACTTTATTACCAAATGTCGTGTTGTCGAAGTGAGTTACTCGCAGTTTCATTGTTTAATTAAAGTTAGCTGGCAAACGTAACTCGGGACAGGCGGGACTTGGCATTGACTGATAGAAGACTTTGACAAACATTTACCTCACACAATGGTCAAATTGATCCTTTACGATTTGTACTTATTCAGTGAAATCTAAGGGACATTATTTGAACGTGACTTTTTAATTAAATAAATTAATACGTAATTTTTGCTCTGTGGTATGCGGCTGAGTCGAATAGACCACCCTCTTTACTTACCGAGGTGTCGTAAAAGGCGATTAGGTAAGTTGACCTACCGTATGGTATCCGGCTGAGCAGAATAGACCACTCCCATTTCTTACCGGGGTGTCGTAAAAAGCGACTAAGGTAAGTTGAAGTAAGTGAGGCTGGTCGTAAAATAACTAGCCAAATCATGCGACAACATGTTATAATCAATAAAGCATCGGTTTTTATAAATATTTTTAAATGCTATTTCTGAATTTGAACCGCGAAGGTAAGAATTATGAACTTTTAGCATTCATATATTGACCTTGGTATACCTTGGTATCGTATAAGATAACTTTGGCATTTAATTAATCTTCTTAAATATCGTTTAAGTAAAATTATTTACGGACAAAATAATAATAATTTAATTGAAATATGGCTTTTTAGTAATGGCTTAATGACCTGAAGCGGCGCGTTTGTTAAAAAAAAGGAGAAAACAATAATAACATTGTAGTTCTGTCTCCTTCGCACTTGTATGTAGTCTCTCGGTCAAGGTCAATGCATTACACACGAAATGGAATAGAATAAGAAATAAAAATCTTTTATTTCATCAACAGAGTTACAAACGTCGAAGTAAGGTTGGAGCCATCTTTTAAGCATGAATATGCTTGTGCCAGAAGACTCCGTCCTTCCATCATATTGTATATACACTCTATATTGAACTTATTTAATTGTGGGTGTCTGCACAAGTGTGTGTTTGTGTGTGTGCACGCTAGTGTGCGTGTGTGTGTGTGTTTATGAGTATATGAGTCTGAGAGAGTGTGTGAGTGAGCTTTTATTTCTTTATTCTTAGTTGTTATTATTATTTATTTGAAATTTTATTTAATTACTACTACTAACTATTACTGAAGGAATTTGTACCAGAAATTAAGGTAAGGTAACCTATTGAATGTAATTGGAAATCAATGAATGATGTTTTATTTTCCGCCAGTCCCACCGAAATGTTCTTACGAGATTAGACTCGATTCACATTTAATTTGCTCCCTTATCAGTCACTTGTTCACAATTTGCTGAGTTTACGCCTCCAAGGCGCTCTGAAAATTAAGTTGATTTTGCACCAATCATTTCCGTATTTTTTTCCTTTTCTTTAATATTAATGAGTTCAGGTCATCCTTATTTCTTTGAAAGTATTAAAGGATAAAATATATCCTACTGTTAGGATCCAAAGTAGGAATTATAAAAAGAGAACAAAATGAATACATTTGTAACCAAACAAACAAAATGGCTGACGTGAACAGATTAAATAACAGAGCTTTCGCACGCAAGTACCGATCGTAAAAGAGACCTTTGTTCTTGACCTGACCACTTTTATACTCTAGATGAGAAGTAATTATGAAGTGTTGCTAGCAATAATAAATTAAAACGATGATTAAAAATGTTGCTATCTACACTACTTATATTATAAATGTGTTTGTTTGTGAGTGTGGGATAGTAGCAGCCCCGTTAAAATGTACTTATCTATCATTAATTTTGTACTACTACGATACAAAAGAGTATACGCCACTTTTACGAGTATATCATAGTAGATATTTTCTTAAGTATGGCCCGAATGCTTGCGTCAAAAAGGGTCAACGCGTTTTCGTCGCTCTATTGAGTTATAAACTTCATAATAAAACCTTTATTGCCCTTGTTATCATTTCTAAACCTATAAATTTTAAAGCATATTTTGGAGCATTGTGTAACGGCTCAAACTGATATCATCATCATTATCCTCATCATCCTCCTGCCATATCCCATGATTCTTATAAACAGTACGCATTTTACGACCAACCGCCTGCCTGACGTCAACTTACCATAGTCGGTCTACACCTTGGAAAGAAAGAGGGTGGTCTTTTCTACTCAGCCGGATTCCACACGGATTGACTTACCTTACTCACCTTTTACGACACCTCAGTAAGAAATGAGGGTTGGGTATTATTCTACTTAGCTATTTATTGTACTAATATAACAGGGCAAAAGCTTTTTTTTAGATAGGGACTTTGACACGCTGCCACAACATGGTAGCTTAGACAAAATATCATCATCCTCCTGCCCTTATCCCACTCTAAGTGGGGTCGGCACAACATGTTATAAACACGCTGTTACATGATTTGGCTGCGTTTTTACGACCGGCCGCCTGCCTGACGTCAACTTACCTCTGTCGTATTTTACGACACCTCGGTAAGAATGAGGGTGGTCTATTCTACTAAACCGGATACCACACGGTGGGTCAACTTACCTTAGTCGCCTTTTACGACACCTCGGTAAGAAATGAGGTTGGTCTATTCTACTCAGCCGGATACCAAACGGCGGTAGCTTAGACAAAATATCTGGGTATATTATTCCTAACTATGTTTTACTTCACCATAAGCCCTATAAGGATTTGCTAATATTTATTGCGCATAAGTTTTTATAAAAATCTCTGTGTAGTCTTACTGGGGCTTGAAACTAATCTTTACAAAGACCGTGTTTTGACCGCTACTACAGCCTAATACAAAGAAAAATAGAATTGCTAACCTTAGCTTCGTAAATACAGACATAAGATAAGCGATTGTGCCCAATAATGTTTGTATATAAAAACCCAGTTTCCAAATGTGAGCCAGCAAAGCTAAGGAAAGCCTTTTCTTAGATTAGCACGTTTAGTTGTTTTAAATAAATTTAATTTAACGTAAATATAAATTTAAATCGAGAATTCTAGACTGAAGCGAGTAAGTGCAAATAAATATGAATAATAATAACTTGTAATAATAATAACTTAAAAGTGAAATGATTTTCGATAATATCTATGCAGAATTAATAAACAAATATATTTAAAAAAATCAACTAAGCTTTAAAAATAAGACTGACATTTGGTTGACTTGTTGACTGACTATGAACTACTACTAGCAAAACGATAACCACTTTAGCAAGACAAAATTTTACCCAGACCGTATTCGAATTTCAGCATATAGAGATACAGTAGTCGTTAAGATAAATTCAGCACAAAAAGTTTTCGTAATTATAGCAGTTCTGCTTTACAAAACAAACATTAAAATGAAATCAAGATAAGTAAATTAAATCAAGATAATTCTATAGAAATGAAATGTATTTAATAAAAGGAGCTTACCGTTGAACTCTAGGAAGTAATCAATATTTCCAATTTGGCAATTGTGGAAATCAATTCGTAGGGATCAAAAGATATAAAACAATAAAGCGAATACGTTCATTTCTTTTTATTTTTTACTAGCAATCGCCAGCGGATCCGCCCGCGTGTAAAGATTAAAATCGTAATATATTATTTTGAAAACCATAAAAATGGCGAGTTAACCGTAAAAGCTAGGCATATGCTGTCGTGGACTTTTATTTAGAACGTTTAGAGGGGAACAATTTTTCTAATATATGATTTTTAAATAATTTATAGAATTAGGCGTTACTTTGCGGAGATCCATAATATTTGTGGAGACCCAAATAAGTTTAGTTAGGTATATACTGATCGGTTCAACCCCACCATCTCGATTTGTTCGCAAACATTTAGATTATAAAACATAACAATGGCACCCTCATTAACGATCAGATAAATGTTTCTAGTTCAAGCTTGTTACACTTGTTCGCAGGCAAAATAAAATAAATGGTGGGGTTGAACCGATCAGTATATAACTAAACTTATTTGGGTATTGCTTCGCTTTGCGATTTTGGTCGTGGAGTCTATCTCCTGATGATGCTTCGGTTGCGGGCGTTTTATTATTACTTTTGTACATGATTTTTAAATAACTTTCACCGTTTGCTTAGTGCACGCAAGGAAAGTTTAAATTTTACCGTTTTCGTAATATTTCTTATTGCTGCTCCTCTCCTATTCATCTTAGCGTATTATATTATATGCCTTCCTCGATAAATGGACTATCTTACACTCAAATAATTTTTCATATGGTTCAGTAGTTCCTGAGATTAGCGCGTTTAAACAATCAAACAAACTAATAAACATACAAACAAACTCTTTATATATTAATATAGATTAAAGACAGGCTGTGTGAATATTTTCATACTTAAAATGAAACCGTGCGTAAAATTAAAAAATTGGCCTGCTATTATCCAACTGTTAAGCAAAGGTTCTCTTCTCTCCTTTCGAAAAGTAATTGATGTTTAAATCCATTACGCTGTTTCAATTCAGATTGGAATATTACACATATCCAAGGACTTACCCAGAGATATACAGGTTTCGTCACGATGTCTTTTTCATCATAAAGTGAGTATGAGAAAATTAGGTTATTGAAATAATGATTCACGTCCGTAGGTAGTGTTTCGTTACCATTTGTGAGTATCTGGCAGAGTAGAATAGACCACCGTCTTATCTTACCGAGGTGTCGTAAAAGGCGACTAAGGTAAATTGCGTAAAGGTCAAGTCAGCATAGCATATTCGGGGATAGGGCAGTCTCGAGAAACTTTAATATCTAGGATCGATCGAGCACCTATTTTTTTTTCTTTTTTCTTTAAGTATCTTTTTGTTATTTTGTAAATAATACCGAGGATGGCTCGGTCAACCAGGGACTATCTATAATCTTTGATTGTTTGTCCGCAGACATTAGCATGCTATGATGCTGCTCGAGTCGAGTCCAACAGCAGCCTCCAACTGGACGACGACTTACAGCGACTACTACATCACCTTCACCGATGATTCCGACAACAGATATGGTAACACCACGAAGAACGGTACAGAGGTGTGTATATTGCAAATATTTTAATAACTTCTGCCCGCAACTTTTTATTGTATTTAAAACGATTAATTCCCCCATTTGGATGTGAAAGAATGACGGAAATAAAACACCTTTATATTACCTAGTTACGATTATTATAAATGTATAATGTTATATTGCCCTGTCTTATGTATATATAATAATAATAATCTTTATTTAAGACTGCACAATCAGTCCAGTTGTTAGTAAAATACCTTAAGCCTAAGTGTTAGTAAATACAATTTAAATTTAACTTATAATTACCTAATACTACTCTAACCTAATAATTGTTCGAACAAAATGAACGAAAAATGAACAAAACGAAAAATGAGCAAACAATTTGGTGTCTATTTTATCCGACAATTATTTTTAGAATACTGTTGGCACTATTCCGAGTTCTCTCCAACAAACTAGCAATTCTTCTCCGGATGATGCAATAAAAGTCGTTGGTACGAGCTATTGCAAACATACCGGAGGCACTGCAGAAACGCGGAAGTCCCAACAGTTCTAAATCCATTATTATATTGGACTCGCAGAGCATCCAGCGATGCACGTGTGTAGCTGCACCACAGACTGCTCGTGTAGAAGGACTGACAGTATGCCTTGAATAATGTTACTTTAACGTCCTCGCTACATCGTGAAAATCTGTGAATCAGCATATTACACCTCACCGCTAAAGCTCTATATACATAAGAATGTATATACATAAGAAAATATAACTTTATTCTTCGGGTGGGGCGATATGTATAGCATTGACATTATAAAGTTACTAGCGGCCTGCCCCTGCTTCGCACGGGCAGTCAGTGTAAAAAAAATGAGTAAAATCGATCCAGTAGTTTTGAGTTATTCATTACTGCCCGTGGCCCGCAAGCGTTAAATTTGGAGAAAAACAATTTCCTCTCCCTATACCAAGACGATTTCCTGCTATCTTTGGAATATCTAAACTCATATAGTACATTTTTACTTATTTACTTTTACATTTTACCTATGTATTTTATTTTTACAATTAATTACAGAATGTCTTTAAACAAACTCTAAAAGATTCGAAGTGTGAAGCGCGGCGTCCTCACGGCATTTTAAATCTGTAATATCTCCGAAAATGTTCACTTGAATCACATGCTGTAAACGGCCATATTGATCTATATTAAATCAACAATTTATTTAAGGTACTTAATTGGATAAGGACTAATGCTGTATTGTATAAAAATTGCTTCAAAAATAAGGCATTATTTTTCGTAAAAAGTAAATGACAAAAAATGCTATAGTGGGTTAACTATAAGAGATAGACATATACCATCGCAGACTTTTCTGTAGACCTTTTCAAGATGTACAAATACTTAGTACATTATTTTGATAAATCTCGTAGGGTTTAGCCTGCGTTTGCAATGTAAGCGAAAAAAATGTAATTATTTACAGAAACCTCAAAAATTACAGTATTTCTCTACTCCGTATTGAATGTTATTATACGTACAAACCTTCCTCTGGAATCACTCTATCTATTAAAAAAAAACCGCATCAAAATCGGTTGCGTAGTTTTAAAGTTTTATGCGTACATACGGAAATATGGACTTTGTTTTATAATATGTAGTGATGAAGCGCGGCCTCCTCGCGGGATTTTAAATCTGCAATATCTCCGAAAATGTTCACTTAAATTACATGCTGTAAACGGCAATATTGATCTATATTAAATCAACAATTTATTTAAGGTACTCAATTGGATAAGGATTAATGCTGTATTGTATAAAAATTGCTTTGAACATAAGGCATCATTTTTCGTAAAAAGTAAATAAAAAAAACTGCTATTGTGGGTTATCCATAAGAAATAGATATATACCATCGCGGACTTTTCCGTAGACCTTTTTAAGGTGTACAAATACTTAGTACATCATTTTGATAAATCTCGTAGGGTTTAGCCTGCGTTTGCACTGTAAGCGGAAAAAAATGTAATTATTTACAGAAACCTCAATAATTACATTATTTCTCTACTTCGTATTGAATGTTATTATACGTACAAACCTTCCTCTGGAATCACTCTATCTATGAAAAAAAACCGCATCAAAATCGGTTGCGTAGTTTTAAAGTTTTATGCGTACATACGGAAATATGGACTTTGTTTTATAATATGTAGTGATATCGCACGCTTAGTATTAGACTGACTCAACAAAATTAGGCTTAATTAAGACACTTTGTAATTCTGATTTCAATGCCATCTATAACTTCACGATTCTATTAAATAAAGCTAGTGTTTTCTTGATCTTCTAAGTTATGGGTCGCTTTAACACTTACGAGTTTGGTAAGCGCTACGCTACATTTTGTTGCATTTGCTACAAAACTATTTTTTTAATTCGGTCTCTTTAATACTAAGCGATATGAATATAATCTGATAAAGTCTCAAAACGATCAGTAAGAAAATTTGCCATTTTGAAAAAACTAATATTAAATTTCTATATTGTACATAACTAAATGTGCGTTTGACGACGTATGCTGAAAAATACGGGTATAAATGCAGGTTTTGGTTCATTTCAATAAGGCTTCTTGAAACATTATTGCAAACTATGAAGTAGGTTTTGGTGTAAACCAATCTACAGAAAGGTTTAAGTGAAGTATAAGAGATGTACTTATACGTCAAGTATATTAAAAAACTGAAGATTATTTGGATGTTAAAAAAGCCTGGATTTGAAAATCCTTTCAACTTCATAAAGGACTGTGGTTTAATAATGTAAAATTGAAAATGTTTTAAAGATTGACCGCCGAGTTTCTTTCCGGTTCTTCTCGGTAAGAGTAACATTCCGAACCAGTTGTAGCTTCATTAATCATATTGATCCTTGACGATTCAAAAGTGTTATAACTTATTTGAATAAAGATTATTTTGGTATTTATTGAACATAATTTTTCTTTGACCTCCAGGCATATCCATCGTTCATCCTACCATGGTGGCGGCAGGTATTATGGACGGTGCTTTTCGCAGGCATGGTGGTGGTGGCTACCGTGGGTAACCTCGTCGTCATATGGATAGTCCTCGCAAATAAGAGGATGAGGAGTGTAACAAATTATTTTTTGGGTACGTTGAAGTTAAATTTAGACCGATAATTTATCTGGTAAAAGGAAAAGTAGAGAAAAAGAGATCCAGAGTTCGAAACCTAAAACGATGTTTAGACCGCATATCCAAACTGGATATATTCAAATTCAAAATTTTATTAATTCAAATAAACTTGTAAACAAGTTCTTTTAAATCGTCAACTCTACTACTATTTGGGAAAGCAGTTCCTACCGAGAAGAGTCAGCAAGAAACTTGACTGTTGCTCTTTTAAAAAATATAGTTCTTATTACTAGTTACATTAAGTTATTACTGTCTTGTACAGAGTCGACGAGTAGTTACGTCCACGTATTCTTATCACCTAAGTAATCCTCAATAGTGTAGTAGGCTTTCTGTATTAGCCTTTTATTAATAGTGTTTTTAAACCGCTGTAATGGCAAAGCTAAAATTGATTGCGGAATTTTATTATAGAATGTTATACCAAAACCTACAAACGACTTACGTACTTTTGTATTCTTTATATCTGTCAGCACCGCTTTACATTGAGTTACTTATCGTAACAGATCACAGTCTACAAATCAAAAAGAGTCAGAGTTAGAAAGATCCTCACAAGTGAGGGAACGATTGGAAAGAGAAATTAAATTTAACCTACAATCTTCAAAAGCTTTACGATGTTTACTTAATGAATTAATGTTACAAGTTTCATCTATAGTATTTAAAGACTCGATTCCATTTTTTATTTAAACGATTATTGGAATCGATTAAACATTAGGGTGATATTGCTCTCGGCATGCTATAAAACTCGTAACTGATAGTACAGGTAAATTTAATTTTATCTTTATTTCTAATGTATATTGCAAATTTGTAACGATTGACGCCGTTACTATAAAAACTTTTAAAAAGGACTGCTTTTTTCTATCAATAATAAAAATTTTGGTCAATGCTCTGATAATTGTCTGTTAATTATGTTTGTCTTAGTAGGTATCATGATATATGACAGGTATATATGAAGATTTATGACAGGAGTTATTTAGGTGAGTAAAGATATGTGTTAGTAGTTACTATATAAAGATATAGTCAGAAGATTTTATACGATAGAGATACGAGTAGTTTTCGTATTCATCAACTATATTTCCTAGCTATATTCAATTAATTTCTTAACTAGCCTTATGTATGTATCTTCAACTAATGACTATACAACAACTTGAATAACTAGTTATTTCCTTGTACTTTCGTCTCCAAAAATATGACAATAACGTGAAAAGAGTTTCATATTTTAATAGAAAAGAAAAGTGGCATTAGATCTATATTGGCTACACGTGTCGCTTTTAATTCAGTTAAGTATTTAAGTTTCAGATTAGAAAATATTTATCTTAAGTAATTATATATTAGTACAATCTTTTCATTTATTTATTTTACTAAAATTATTTAATACTTTTTCTTTTTCTCTATATGACCCGTAGATCTTTCCTGCTGTATACGGGTATTTACAAAGCGAGCATAAATTGACATCTGCTGAGTTCTTACTCAGAATATGCCTATTGAGGAACTTGTTTTATCATTACATTTTAGCTTAAGAGCTTGCATCACCTAACAGAATGTAGGAGTTTTCTATTTGGCGATTTATCTAAAGTCTAAACCTAAAAAACAGCACTGAACTTCATGGATCTAGTAGAGACATTATACGTATTGTAAACGTACTATGGAAAAAAAGATACAAATAAATAATCTGGAGCACCAAGTACGTTGCAATTTTCCACAGCGTCGACGTATGTCTTTAAGATTCCGTGATGCTAAGAAGCTAGACCCGTACTTTGCCTTCAATTTTGGAAATAGCTGTCAATCAATGAAGAGAAAAACCTTGATGAAATTTCACTATGTACCGTATGATAAAATAATACTCTTTCCCTGTTAAACTGTTTATGTTTTATTACTGATCAAATACAATGCACGTTTACAATTTTATAAGATACAATGCCCGAGTCGGGCCCAGACCATTCGTTTTTATTCTCTCTACATTGACAGCACATTTTAAATTGAAAAGAAGAATAGAACAAAAATACAAATTACGCTCAATACAATTCGTCATTCTAATTTAACCTCATTTCAATCTTGAAATGAGGTTGACCTAAATTAAAATATTTAACAGTCGGCCATTCTGATGGTCACGTCTGTCCCAGACGGATTGCTGAAGTAGTAACCATAACATATGTTAACCAGCTATTTTCTTATACACTCTACTCGGCTTAACGTATTGAATGAATTTGTTAAAATTAAAATATAGCGTTTCGCTTCCTCTGCTGTAAGCTTATAGTGGAAACTTTGTTCACACTTGTACAACACTAGATTGTTATTTAAATATGTATGCGGAACAAAAAGGTTACTACGTCAACGAGAAAATTACAAAGATCAAGGTTCAAAACACACGTAATAATTATTTTATACAATGTTAAGTCTTTCCCTGACGTTCGTTTGTTTCGTACTAGTAATGATAATTTGCAACAACCTAAATTAGGTTCAGAAATTCGAAAAGAAAAGTAAAGTTCCTGTTATTACGAAACAAATGATAAACTGACTGTACCTAAACGTTCACGAAAACAAACGAATCTAACCCCATTAGCATTACCAGTAATTACATAAAAGAACCCATTCAGTCTATCCTGACCAACGACTAAAATACAGCTTGTTACCTAGTTAACCTAACCCTTTGCTCTCAGATCATATCTACTAATAAGCAAAAAGGAAAAACTGAATTAAACAAATCAACATCACAAAATAAATAAACACATGAACACCCATCTTAAAACTACCAAATAAAAACATTGTCATCAAAGTTACACTCATTTAAAACAAAACAACTCCGTACAACATCAACCCCCTCGGCCATTCTGAATTTTAGAATGTCCTCATTCCCTAGCCATACAAACAGATAATCTTAAAAATACAACTAAACAGACTTTATTAACCACAAACAGTATATTATACATAACACTTTCCCAGCACACTGCAAGCACTTCGCCACACAACTTACAACCCCGCACACTAAACAAAACACAACCCTACCTCACACGCGCAGTATTACCCGCAGCGTCAGGCCGCTCCGCTCTCAGTGTCACTCTGCCAAGCGCGTAGTTTGCGCGCAGAATCGCGCGCAGAATCGCGCGCCGTATCGCGCGCCGTATCGCGCGCCGTATCGCGCGCCGTATCGCGCGCCGTATCGCGCGCCGTATCGCGCGCCGTATCGCGCGCCGTATCGCGCGCCGTATAGCGAGCCGTATTGCGCGCTAATCGCGCGCTAATCGCGCGCAGTATCGCGCGCAGTGTCACGCGCTGTATCGTGCGCTGTATCGCGCGCTGCACCGCGCGCCGTGTCTCGCACCGCATCACGCGTAGTGTCTCACGCTATACCAAGCACCGCCTCGAGCAGCAATGCGCGCAACATCGCGCGCAGTCTCGCGCGCCGTCTCGCGCGCCGTCTCGCGCGCCGTCTCGCGCGCCGTCTCGCGCGCCGTCTCGCGCGCCGTCTCGCGCGCCGTCTCGCGCGCCGTCTCGCGCGCCGTCTCGCGCGCCGTCCCGCGCGCCGTCCCGCGCGCCGTCCCGCGCGCCGTCTCGCGCGCAGTCTCGCGCGCCGTCTCGCGCGCAGTCTCGCGCGCCGTCTCACGCGCAGTCTCGCGCGCCGTCTCGCGCGCATCATCGAGCGCAGCATCGAGCGCAGCATCGAGCGCAGCACAGCGCGCTGCAACAAACACAGCCTCGCGGGCCGCGTCGCGCTTTGCACCGCGCGCCGTACAGCATGTAGCTTAGCGCTCCATAACACGCACAGGTTGCGAATTTCTTTGCGCACTGCTCATTGTACGCCACATAATCACAAAGCCATCTCCTGATTTCAGCTTTCCATTGCGTTCGCGTCCGTCCAACAAAGCTGCCAACCAAGTCCAAATAAGTTATGGACCACAGCTCGCTTCATGGACACCGCTCATACAATCTCATGGAATTATTTGAACAATAGTGGAACACCGCTTGCCTACGCAAAAGAGGCTTCGGCCTCTGTCCACAAATCATAACGGGGCACCGCTTGCCCATCCGGTGAGGGCTTCGGCCTCTTCCTCTTGAACCCCTCATACGAAGTCACGCTTGCTTCGTCCCAAGCAGCAACCTCTCACTATTCTCTCTGACATAGTGGTACGTCTACCGTCTAAAAAGTCGCTGCCATCAATCGCGTTGTCTGCTCACTTAACCCAGTTCTGTCTAATAACGCCTGACAAGAACGCACATGCAGATATACTATTTGTGGGTCAAAACTTACTATGGATCGTTGACCAGCCTGTCATCATTCACTCGCTACGTCGTTGAATTCGGAATCGCTGTCCGATTCCGAAGCAGTATACCTAATCCAAGGTATCAGCTTATCAACTGAGAAAATATTACGATACTTCCTTTTTGAGTAGCCATCCACACTGCTTACTTCATACCGGTCATGTTCCACTACTGCTGTCACCCGGTATGGACCACTAAACGAAGGCACTAGCTTGTTACTCTCACCCGGATTTCGGTGATGCTTTTGGACCATCACCAACTCGCCTTCACGGTACACCTTTGGCTTGCACCTCTTGCTGTCATATCTCAGTTTCATTTTCTCCTGTTGCGCTTGGATGTACTTACTGGCGTTCTCACGAACCTTATTTAACTCCTCTTGTGATTGACCTGGAATCACTTCATGTATCTCGTGTAATTGACCTTCCTCTTCACTCACGGCTGGTCTGCCGAATATGATTTCAGTTGGTGATGTTCCTGTTCCCTGATTTATGGTGTTATTAAGGTTCCACTGTACCCGATGCAAGTGTGCATCCCAATTTCTTATCCCAATCCGATTATACCGCTCAATCTGTCCGTTAGCACGAGGTGTTGCAACGGCATTCAACACATGTTTAACGCCAAGCGATCGTAGATAAGTTTCGAAGGCGTGCGACGTAAAACTGGTTCCTCTGTCCGATGTTCCACTTAGGGGTCCCAAACAAGCTGAACACATCACGAAAAACCGCAATAGCTGTTTCACTTCTGGTATCCCTCACTGCACGTAAGATAACAAACTTCGTGAAACCGTCTATCACCCCCAATATGTACCTGTTACCTTTCTTACTCTTGACGAAAGGGCCTAGATGGTCTATATGTAAACACTGGAAAGGTCTATCGGGCTTTGGTATTGGATGGAGAAACCCTGGTTTTCTCCCTGCAGGTTGTTTCGCGTAAGCACACGGGATGCATGCTCGAAAGTATTTCTTTATAAACTGTCCCATGTTAGAAAACCAATATTCCCGCTTTATCTTTTTTAATGTCTTTTCATACGAGAAATGCCCTGCTTCATCATGACATTGCTGGCATATTTTCCATCGTGCATCTTTCGGCACTACCCAGCGCAATTCATCATTTACTTTTCGAAAAATTTTACCATCTTTTAACTCGTAGTTGGTTCTAATATCTTTAGCTTCATGGCTCTTGTGGTCTTAAGCTGCTCTGATGTGCGTCAGTAGAATCACTCATCTGAGCTGATTGCAACCAATGTATTTCTCCGACTTGCATAACCATTAGCTCCTCACAATTCGACGCGACTGGGTTACGACTCAACGCATCCGCATGAGCCAGCTGTGCATCGGGTCGATATTCGGTCGTAAAAGTAAATTCCTGGACCAATAACCACCACCGAGCGATTCGTGGGATGAGATCCCTCTTGGTCAATGTCAAACGTAGAGCGTTACAGTTGGTGACAACCCTGAATTCAATACCGAGTAAATAAACCCTGAATCTTTTTAATGATGCAACCATTGCGAGCCTTTCTAATTCATACGAATGGGACCGCTGCTCGTCACTGGTAGTCTATCGGCTGAAGTAGGCCACTGCACGTAGTGGCAGTTGTCTTTTCTCTCTTTGTAACAATATTCCACCTAATCCCAGCAAGCTCGCATCTGTATGCAATTCTGTATCGTACGATGAATTATAGATCGCCAATATCGAACGCTTGGTTAACGCTTCCTTCAGTCGACAGAAAGTGCTTTCCTGCTCTCCACCCCATGTCCATTTGATTTTAGCCTTGGTAAGCATAGTCAATGGTTTTGCTATCGTAGCGAATCCGGCTACAAATCGCCTAAAAAAACTTGTCAAACCTACAAACTGCCTTACTTCGTGTACACTGGCTGGTGTCTTGAACGACTTAACAGCTTCAGTCTTCCTCCCCCCCAGGACGGACACCATCATTCGAGATTTCAAATCCTAGATACTCTATAATCCTTCTGAAGAAGTTACACTTGGCCAAATTCACTGTCAAATTAGCTTCTCTAATGAGATCTAGGACAGATTCTAGTTTGTTCAGGCCCTCTCCTTTGGCTTCGAAGCAATGATAATATCGTCCATGCACGCTAGAACGCCCGGAATATTCTTGCGTCGCAACCAGTTCAGGACCAGTCTTTGAGAGACCGCAGGTGCGTTCGTCAAACTGAACGGCATGCGGTTATACTCATAATGCCCATCCGGGGTCACGAATGCAGTCAGGTGCTTCGAGACCTCGGACACAGACACCTAATGATACCTCGACCTAAGATCCAGTGAAGTAAAAAATACCTGACCTGACAAGTTGTCAATCTGGTCATCAATTAGCGGCATTGGATACTTTTCCTTAAGAGTCCTTCTATTGAGTGCCCATTCTTCATGCAAGGTTCAGTGTCGACGTAGATCGTCCCGCTCCATTTCGCTTCTGTTTTAATCGCAATACTTTCCACTCCGGATAAGGTAACTTCCTCGCAGTTATACACAGTCACCTTGTCACAGACTCGACCCAGCTCCTTGAAAAACACTAATTTATCGTCGGTTTTAAAAACTCTTACTCGGGGTAGCTCAGTCAGTGTTTGTCCTAACAAAATATCGGTAGTTAAAAATTTTGAATCCACCAAGTAAGCGTCGACTTGTTCATCTATAGCATCCAACTCAACCCTCACCGTTCCTTGCCGTACGGCACCACTACTCCATTGGCAAACCCCTTCAATTCTGGCAAGTCATTACGGTCAATCGGCACATTGAGATTAATACCTAACTCCTGTTTCAATAGTGTGCATTGACTACCAAAGTCGACATATGCGAGCATAGACACTCCGTTTACGATCACTTGTTAAAAATACTTTCCATTCCCATCTCTGCGAGTAGTAATATTAAGAACATTCTTTTGTTCATTCGTACGTTAGAGTCATAAATCCCATGACTTAAGCAATCCACAGCCAGCTTGCCCTTAAGATCACACCTGTTAATAAGCATGATCTTATCGTAGTAATATTCCTCCAAAGTTTCATTCCGTCTAGTTTAGGTTCCTAGCTAACATATCGGATAATAACTCACCATAATTTTGTTCACACGGAAACGCAGCTAATAATTTCTCTTGCCACTCAATCCATGTATACTGTACACTTGCCAAACCATCATACCAGTGCTTTGCCAGACCTGTAAGTCTAGGTAAGGCGTAAAATATTGTCTGACGCTCAGACCATCCGAATATATGAGCTGATTCGTTTATTTACGCAATCCAACGTTTCATTGACTGACTTTACTTGTGGATCGAAATCAGACACGACAACATAAGAACCTTGAACACCAGATGCACCAGCATGCACGGGCCCATTTCTTTAATTTAGGACATCCACCAACCTTTCCAATACAAGTACATCAGTTACAGCTCTGGATTTTCCCGCTGCCTTCGAGGGACGCACTTCTACGTCCGTACCCGGATTGACGCCGGCCGCACCGACTACGTTCCTTATTTCCCCGCAGTCGACTACCACGCTCCAGCGATGAATCGGTGGTAGTCGAAGATCCTGCGCAGTCTTTGTACCTTTCTTCCTTACCACGACATCGTTTCCTTTTACCAGATTTAACCCTCTCGCGTGCGCGTAAGGAAGGTGAAGGATTTCCAACTGTTTCAATTTGCTCCATCTCTCTTTCTGGTATTAAGTTTATATCAGTCAACCTCAATCCTTCGAAACTATAAATTGTTCGTCTTAGCTTTACAAGAAAAGACCGTTTCATGATCTGCCAGAAATACCCAATCGAATGAATTTCTATTTATTCCCATATAAGTATGTAACTTTCCAAAAAAAAAAAAACAAAAGAAAACAAATGCCAACCATACATCCTAATCACCAAAACAAAATCATCACACGTACTACAGCACGTCGCTAAATATCATCGCAATTTACCGGTTAAAACGCCGTAAATTTATTACCGTACGAACTTTAAAGAAACCGTTCACATTTTTACAAACAAACACCGATACTTACTCAAATAATATTACAATAATAATAATCTAACCTTAAACCACGAAAATCAACTCACCTTTTCCTTCAAGAGATAAATAAATTACTTACTAAAATGCTTACTAATTATCCTATTAATTGTCAGGCACGTGAGCCCTGATTCCACCTCTGAAATGATAAAATAATACTCTTTCCCTGTTAAACTGTTTATGTTTTATTACTGATCAAATACAATGCACGTTTACAATTTTATAAGATACAATGCCCGAGTCGGGCCCAGACCATTCGTTTTTATTCTCTCTACATTGACAGCACATTTTAAATTGAAAAGAAGAATAGAACAAAAATACAAATTACGCTCAATACAATTCGTCATTCTAATTTAACCTCATTTCAATCTTGAAATGAGGTTGACCTAAATTAAAATATTTAACACGTATTTTAAAGAGATTATAATGAATATTCTACCAAAAACACTACCAATGAAAATAAACTAAGAGTCTTGTATAAATTAATGACCAATTTTCTCCACCAACGCTAATTACTTGAAGACCGGTCTAATTTGTGAAGCAAAACCATCGATTAATAAAAACTTCTCGGGCCTGTTGGGGCCGCAGTCTAAATATTGGAACACTCTTAGTAGTTTAAATTTATGAGTTTGGAGTTATATGGAGATTTATTCTCAAAATGTGATTATTTAGTGTTAGGTATTTGGTGTTAATAGAATCAATCTATGGATTCATAAACCAGATAAAAATTTCTTCTTAATCAATGGCAGCATTTTGAACTATTTGTAGAACCGTTATGCCAATTTTATTCAACATTGATTGGAACCACTTCTCAGACTCTGTAAAAGTTCAAAGCGTATGAATTGATTACGATTCTAGTTCCAGTTTTAATGATATCCAACATCAGAAGTGGAATAGTATCAGGTCCTAAAACGTGCTCTATTTTAAGGGATATTTAATTTTTTGATGACTCAAGAATTGAACACCAAAGGCTAATCAAAATTTTTCAGGATATCAAGTTTTATGACAATAGAAATAAAGTATTGTACAAATGTAAAATATGTATAATTAATAGCAAGTTAATGTCAGTTATGTCGATTATTTTAGATTAGAACACCCTCATTTTTTACCGAGGTGTCGCAAAAGGTGACTAGGGTAAGATAACCAACGTGTGGTATCCGGCTTAGTAGAATATACAAATTTTTTACTGAGGTGTCGTAAAATACCACTAAGGTAAATTGTTCGTCATGCAGGCGGCCGGTTGCAAAATACGAAGCCAAATCATGTGACATCATGTTTATAACACGTTGTGTGAAACCAATTAGAGTAGAATAAAGACAGGAGGATAATGATGATGATTGATATTCAATCATCTAAGTCTAAGTTTTCCAAAGGTTCTTTAACCCACTATATTCACAATTCCTACAGAGTGGTACTGGGTCGGGAAACTATATTTTGGTGACCTATATTTATCTTTGCAGTAAATCTGTCAGTAGCCGATGCAATGGTGTCAACGTTGAACGTGACCTTTAACTTCACATACATGTTGTACTCCGACTGGCCCTTTGGCCACTTCTACTGCAAGTTTTGTCAGTTTATCGCCGTGCTCAGCATCTCTGCCTCGGTTTTCACCCTCATGGCCATTAGTATAGATAGGTAAGAATTACTTATTTTAACTTCATTTATTTATTTTGACTTTGCATGGAAATTTGTATCAGGTTTTTCCACAGTCACTAAACTCAACTGCCGCTGGTGCGATTGCAAACCAACGAAGCTTTCACTAGTAGAAATGTTACAATTATATCAATAAAAGTAGTAATAAATAGTAGTAGTAATAAAATTATCTGGCTTTATTCCGCGTTAAAGTAAATAAAAAATATATATAATGCTAAATGTAGAGTGGACTATCCGTTTTTATACCCGATAATAATCTAACAATGCTCAGTAGATTTAAATAAAAACATTACAAATGACCTTTATTTTGGTTCAATTTATAAATACGCCCGTTAAATTAATTGTTCGTAATAAATTAACATTTGAAAGATTTTGTAGTGGGTGTAAGAAAATTAAACATTCATTACTTTGCTGTTTCAGAATGTTTATTTTTACAAGACGTAAAGTCAAAATTGTAAACTTTTTGTTTTAATAAATAATTTATAACTTCTGCAAAGATATTTCCAAAAGGTATTTGCAAAACTTTGTCTTGAACATTCAACAATTATTTGAAAGCTTTTCGCATCAGCGCTCAGAACGTTTGAGTTTACCTAATTAAAATTTATTGTATTGTTTGGAATAATTTTATATGTGACAGTAAATAATAAGATTTAATATATATATTTATTTAACTTTAAACTACAACCTAGAATGTTCGATGGCTTACATCTGAGAATAGAACTTATAGTTCAACTTTATATGTATATCAAATATGCATTTCGTTAATTTCAATTCAAGTTTTTTGTCCTTTACGACAGTTGATATATTTACTGTGGATAGTTTTTTTTTGTTAAAGTTATTTTACTACTGACCTATTGCTTAATTTGCTTAAGTGTGTGGTTTATGTAAAGTATAATTAAAAATTGATGCTTAATGTGTCACCAGTTCTAGATGCGAGAAATAAATCACTGTTATATGTAATTATTCTTAGCAAAAAACCGTATCATCACACAACACGCTCCTTCGATAATTATCTCATTCAATCAACACTTCAATATAAAAAACAGAGTGCACAGATATTTAAATACTAGATTCCTACAGAACATCATTAAATTCTTTGAATTATACGACGCTAAGAGAATTCTAATGATGGAAGCTTCTGTAGTAATGCGCTTAACATCATTAATTTATTCCAAGGAATTTTACCGTTCACAGAATATATTATGGAAGCATTTTATTTTATCAAAAGACATCGTCTCAAAATCTTATGACTTTGTAAATTTTTGTTATTCTAATCGATTCATAAAATACAAGCTGTATAAGTAAGTAGTAAGTAAAACGCGGAATAAACGCGGGCGGATAAAAAGTGGTATTCGGCTGAGTAGAATAGACCACCCTCATTTCTTACCGAGGTTTAAGACTAAGGTCAGTTGACTCACCGTGTGGTATCCGTTTGAGTAGAATAGCCAACCTTCTTTCTTACCGAGGCAAGTTAACATCATTCAGGCGGCCGGTCGTAAAAAACGTAGCCAAATCATGTGACAACAAGTTTATAACATGTTGTGCCGACCCCACTTAGATTGGGATAAAGGCAGGAGGATGATGAGATGGATGAATGGTATTTGTCGCGGACCTTACTTGCATCTTACAGATTCAAACTTCATGCCGACGTCATTCAATCCACACTAATAAAGTCTACCTTGCTCTTTTTGTTATAGATATGTAACATTAATGCTACTGTATTTTTGCAACAAATACGTAGCAATAATGATACTCAACGACGATTTTTGTAACAGATACGTAGCATAAATACGCTACGCTGATTTTTTTGTCACAGATACGTAGCAATAATAATACTCAACGACGATTCCTTGTGACAGATACGTAGCATAAATACGCTACGCCGATTTTTTGTAACAGATACGTAGCGATAATGACGGTGATTGTTTCGTAGATGATATGAATCAATGACGTGCAATCGTGTTCTTTTGTGACAGGTATGTAGCAATAATGAGTCCGTTACGGCCGCGGCTCGGCAAGAGAGCTACACTTGGTATCGCTGCAGCCATATGGACTGGCAGCTCCATTATCAGTAGTCCAAATATGATCTATTTCACAACGGATGCTTATTCATTTAACGATGGAACCCGCAGGTACATAAAATAAGACTTACTGAGCAAGTTTTTTTTTTCAACAGAATTTTAACTTGTCTTTTGTTATACCATAAAAATATAAATAATCTAGTATGTGTATTATAAATATCAGATTAGTAGAATGTATCTCACCTGACCTGACTGGCTCGTTGACCCAGTGGGTAGTGACCCTGCCTTCAGCTCCGCGGGTCGCGGGTTCGATTCCCGCCGAGGGCCAAAATTTTCTATAAATGAATTTGTTGGTCTTCGAGCCTGGGTGTATAATTGTATTCAAGTATGTATATAAAATATATTTAAGTATATATCCACCAGTTGTATGTCTACCATAACACAAGCATTAAGTTACTTACTTTGGAGACGGATGACCGTGTGTGTAAGTGTTCCATATATTTATTTATTTATTTATTTATCTACCTAACCTATTTGGGTCTCTGAAACAAGAACTCTTACAAGGACGTGTAACTTTACTTTTTGCTACTGGAACCTGTCATGTTTCTTTAATTTATTTTTTAAATACGTATTTCCCATAATTTGTATTTTTTATTAATACTTTTTAATCTTTCAAACAGGCGTGTATGTTATCCGATTTGGCCAGATGGAATAACGACAGAGTCTCAGTTCGAATATATGTAAGTCAAAAACTTTTATCCCTATTTTTAAGATAGTTATGCGCAAAGAGGAGTGTGAAGTTTGGCATGATTGAAGTTCATGTCAATGATCAAAGTTGAAGTCACTCAGCGGGCTCTGGAAAGAGCTATCTATGGTCGGGGGATCGTATTCGCAATGAAGTAATCCGTCAGAGAACTAGGGTCACCGACTTAGCTCAGCACATAAGCAAGCTGAAGTGGCAATGGGCCGGTCATATCTGTCGCAGAACCGATGACCGTTGGGGTAGACGTGTTCTGGAGTGGAGACCGCGAATCGGTAAACGTAGTGTAGGATACCCTGAGACTCGATGGAGTGACGATATACGTAATACAGCGGGCAGTGGATGGAAGCAAAAAGCCCGGGATCGGGCTAAGTGGCTAATAATTGGAGAGGCCTATGTCCAGCAATGGACTAAAGTGGGCTGATGATGATGATGATGAAAGTTCATGTAGAAAAGGACTGTAGAAAAATAAAATTTATGTGGAATAAAGTTGTATATTCACTGAACATATATATATGATTATCGTTAAGGTTAACCTCGGGGAGGTTGTCCTATTCATAGAGTTATTGATGCTTAGTTAGAGAAGTTATAGGCAGACCTGTAAGTGACATAATTAATATTAAAAGGGAATATGAATTTCGTATACTTTATCTTAGTCTAATTACACATAAAAAAAGAAAGACAGATATAGCACCCTCATTTGCTTTCCCATTATTGTAATATGATACATTTTAGGCTTGCTTCTCTACTCTAGTATAATAACTCTCACCATCATCTTCCTGCTCTTATCCCACTCTAAGTGGGGTCGGCACAACATGTTACAAACATGCTGTCACATGATTTGGTTGCGTTTTTACGACCGGCCGCCTGCCAGACGTCAACTTATCTCTGTCGTATTTTACGACACCTCGGTAAGAAAGTGGGTAATCTATTCTACTCAACCGGATACCACACGGTGGGTCAACTTACCTTAGGCGCCTTTTACGACACCTCGGTAAGAAATTAAGTTGGTCTATTCTACTCAGCCGGATACCAAACGGCGGGTCGACTTACCTTAGTCGCCTTTTACGACACCTCGGTAAGAAATGAGGGTGGTACTATTCTATTCAGCCGGATACCACACGGCGTTCTAGTATAATAACTCTATAGTTCTTTTTTATGCCTCAGACAAAAAAAATCGTTTAAGAATCACTTGAAATGTTAAAATAGGATCGCTTTATTAATTTTTCGCAAAGCGCTCGATTAAATTGGAATCGGAATGATTTAATTTAGAGTACCCCTTTAGTAAAAATGTAATTTCTAACTTTTTTACTAGGTATATTGCAATTCCTGCTAGAAACAGTCATATATGTTTATATAATACAAGAGTTTTATGATACATCAAAAAATTTTCTTTGTCTTTCTTTACAAAAGCAATTATTCAAAAATTATTTTGCTATAATATAGCGAAAATTATTTTTTTATCACTTTTGTATTATGGATCTCCGCAAAGTAACGCCTATCTTTATAATGAGTGCTCTGTGAATATAATACTTTTAGATGTTAACAAACACATATTTTATTGTAAAATGAGAAAATTAAATAATGTGGAATTTTAGATAGAATTAATGAATGATATAAATGATGTATTAGTCGTTTATGATCTTAAAAAAAATCAATAAGAAGAATGATAGCAAATAGTGGATGATCGTGCTCAATTTTTAAGCAGAGAAATAATTTACACAATTACCATCAGATATGGGGCCTTGAATCGTGTAAACTCGAGCCATCGAGTTTTAGTAGTGTATTGTTATAAGAAATCATCATTATCCTGTCCTTACCCCACTCTGAGTGGGGTCGGCATTACATGCTATAAACATGTTCATAACATAAACATAACATCATTTGGCTAGACATTTTACGACCGTCCGCCTGCCTGACGTCAACTTCCCTTAGTAGTATTTTAAGACATCCCCATACGAAAGAGGGTGGTCTATTCTACTCAAACGGATACCACACGATAGGTCAACCTACCTTAGTCACCTTTTACGACACCCCGGTAAGAAATGAGTGGTCTATTCTATCCAGCCGGATACTACACGATAGGTCAACTTACCTTAGTCGCCTTTTACGACACCCCGGTAAGAAATGATTGGTATGTTCTACACAGCCGGATACTACAAGGCATAACGTAGTGCATTGTTATAAGAAAATATTTATTATTTATAGTATTTTGTTTTATTTCTTCTTCATAAATTAAATTTTTCTTTTATCGCGTGATCATAATCACTTTTCTTACAGATATAATGTAGCCTTTATGGTGCTTACGTACTTTCTGCCGATCATTTCAATGACTTACACTTACGCTAAAGTCGGCGTTGAATTGTGGGGATCACAATCCATCGGGGAGTGCACGCAACGGCAGCTGGACAACGTTAAGAGCAAACGGAGGGTAATCGGAATTTTAATTGACACTCATTTCTGTAAAAAGCTAATCGCCGAGCAAAATTGCTCGGATCTAATTGCGACGTCCTTGACGTCTCCCGAAGGATTGCTGGATTGTCTAAGTCTGTAATATTAATGCAGTATTCTTAATTGAAGGATCAGTTTCATGTAATTCAATTTGTATTTTACGCGCTACCAGATATATAAAGGATGGCTTATGCCACCGTTACGTATAGAACTCGTATCATGAAAGTTATATGATATATGTAAAATAAAATACTTGTAAATCGAATCTATACATATTATAAAACAAAGTCCCCAAAAGCTGTCCGTCTGTATGTGATCGATTTTTTCACAATCTATTGAACGGATTTTTCTACAGTTTTTAATACAAGATAGTGCAACTCTTAAAGGTTTAAGTTAATAGTGAATTACGGGTAAATTCCCGCGGGGCCAGTATTTACGCTGAAAAAACCTTTTGACACCCTGATTTTCGCGGGTAGTAACTTATAAAATAACGGCTGCACTGTACTAGTTTTGAACATATACAGATTTCTGTCATGTGTTCTTTACGTAGTTATATGTCTTTATAAATTACTCCTTTCATAACCGGTAAATACGAAGAAAACAGTGTTTTTTCGTGCTCCACGATTGTTGCTTACTAGTAGCCATGTATGTTTTACGTATAGACAACATCGAGTTGTATAACTATCATGTGTGATTACTTGAGATTAAAGAAGAATAATTCTGTTGTTAGGAATTTCAACTTCATCATCTTCTTGCCCTTTTCCCACTCTAAGTGGGGTCGGCACGACATGTTACAAACATGTTGTCACACGACACCTCGGTAAGAAAGAGGGTGGTCTATTTTTCTCAACCGGATACCACACGGTGGGTCAACTTACCTTAGTCGCTTTTTACGACACCTCGGTAAGAAATGAGGGTGGTATATTCTACTCAGCCGGAAACCACACTTCGTTATTAGGAATCTTAACTTAACTATGATATTCTATAAATTAAAAAAGGCAATGTTTTAGGTTGTAAAAATGATGATGGTCGTCGTAGTGATATTTGCTGTTTGTTGGCTCCCGTTCCATATCTATTTTGTGATAACCTCATATTACCCCGACGTGGTAACCTACCAGCATATACAAGAAATATATCTTGGAATCTACTGGCTTGCTATGAGCAATTCTATGTACAACCCAATTATCTACTGTTGGATGAATTCCAAGTAAGTAAACTCTGTAAACTATTATATTTATTTCTTCAAATGTCGAGAAACTGTTAAATATGCGCTACTTTAAAACATTATTATTCACAAAATAATTTAAATGAAGTATATTTAATTTGTAAGTGTTTGTAAGCTGTGGTAGCTCAGCGGTAACACCGTGCGACTCTTTCTAGGAGGTCACGGGTTCAAACCCGGGCAGACATCAATGAGTTTTTCTGTTAAAACTTATGTGTCTAATTGATAATTGCAATTTATCACACGCTTTTCGGTGAACGAAAACATCGTGAGGAAACCTGCACGTCTCTAGAGAATTCTGGAGATATGTGTTACCTACCAATCCGCATTGGAGCAGCGTGGTAGGTCTAAGCTCCAAACCTTCTCTCCAAAAACGGAGAGAAGAGGCCTATTCTCAGCAGTGGGATAGTAACAGGCCGCTACTTACTTATATTTAATTTAACTTTTTAATGTACCTATATAACGTTTACAATAGTTATCCAACTACCAAGGTTCGCTGGCAGATATTATTACTTAAAGAGATAAGTTACTTATCCTTTGTTTTAAAGTATTTTCTTGTTTCTTTTCTGGTACAAATATAAATATAATAAATAAATAAAAAATAGCAATGCTAAAACATTAGGCAATATATACAATAGCTTAACTTATTATATCAATTATAATTATAAAGATTAAATCAACATGTTTTTTTTTTACTCTCTGGCCAATTTACTGTCTCAGATAATTTATTCTACGTTATGCGTCAAATAATTTCAAAGGGGATTTGTTTTCAATTGTCACTGGATTTGTTCTGAATTGAACTCTGGTGATGTTCGTGAGGTTCTAGTTTATTTATTGGAAGCTCCAAAATTTTGGTTCCAAATTAACTCATTGATTTATATTCATGTGTATAGTGTATGCGGGTTGAGATGTGTGTAACTTACCTTGTATATTTATATACAAGACATATATGTAACACATAATACTAATGTACAAAGGAAAATACACGATCTTAGAATGTACAATGTTAGTAACACGAGAGCCCTTGATGAGAGTGGACGTAAAGTGCATGTTACTTGTTAGTGTGCGTTTGAGCCTGTGCTATATACACATTAGTTTATATACACTGTGTGTTAACAGATTTAGGCGAGGTTTCAAGCAGTTCTTCTGGTGCTGCGGTGCAATGGATGGCAGACTAAATCGTCATCGATTTGGTCCCGACCGCCTAGATCGGTCTATGCGATCGCTTTCTCCTAGCAGAAGAAACGGCACCAGTAAGAACTTAATTATTTTCGAGTTTATATTCTATAATTCCAGCTATGTTTGGTTTTTATTTTATTTTAATCAGATATTCACAATTTTTTCTTTCTCTCTAATCATTTCTATAGCAATTATTTGAATAAGAAATACAAAATCGTGAATTTAAAATATAACATCTTCTTTCTCCTGCCCTTATTCCACTCTAAGTGGGGTGTCGGCACAACATTATACAAACATGTTGTCTATTTTACTCAACCGGATACCACACGGTGGGTCAACTTACCTTAGTCGCCTTTTACGACATCTCGGTAAGAAATGAGGGCGGTCTATTCTACTCAGCCGGATACCACACGGCGGGCCGACTTACCTTAGTCGCCTTTTACGACACCTCAGTAATAAATGAGGTGGTACTATTCAATTTAGCCGGATACCACACGGCGTAATTTAAAATATAAAATATGGTAATGTATTTGTGGTTAGTCATGCTGATTTCTTCTTTTAGATTAAAAGGTTAGATAAACTGATAAGTATGTTGACTACATATATGTCAGTTTCTCATTTTTTTTAATTTTTGATTTCACATCATCTGAAATAGTGTTAAGTTTTTACAAACACCCAAATAAAAAAAAATATTATTGTTATGTTAATCCATTTTCTAATTAATTCATTATCTCACTATCACCACGATCTTCTTAGTCTTAATTTCAGATCAAACTAAAACGTTTCAAAAATTTGTCATCGTTTGCAAAACTTGCTTCTTTTATTTTTTTTTACGGCTTGTTTAACTTTATTTAATAAAACGTGGAGATCATAGACGAGAAAAATTATTATTCGTAGGTTTATTCAAGACCACGATCAAAACTACAAAATTCATGAAAAATCCACCCGGCTCTCCTCATTTGCTACACGCAAATAAAATACACAAGTAGGAGATGCGCGCTGACCAATCCTGCCATTTGGTAAATTATATCAATAATAAGTGTTAAAAAGCAAGCTTCTCTTGCATCGTGGATTGGTTTATCGAATTATAAAATGTAGTAGTTAGGCCCTTCTCACTCGCTCGCAAGTTTTGCCTAAACACTTTTGGTTTGCTTCTTAAACAATAAATAGCTTTTCGGTTTTTACAGCGCTTAGGTGCCTAGCTTTCCTGTATTTATATGGCTTATGATTACTGTACTTATAAGACTGATATAATTACGAGTGATATTTTAAGACCATTACTTAAATTAATATGCACTGATATAACAAACATTGTAAAGTATGTTGTATTCTTCAACTAGCTCGTAATTATACTTACAGCTTATTTTACTTTTTGTTCACTAAATACAAAAAAATTTCGTCGTTTGTTTGAACCCTAAAATGTGCTGTTCAAACCTTAGCTTTTTTTTACGGATTTCGAAATTTAACAATAATAATATCAAGCCAATGTTGTGTAGCTTAATTTTACTAGATTAATTTTTATGAAAATAGGTAAATAAAAATAGTCTAATAACATTTAATGTTTATTAGGTACGATTCGTATATCGTTGCATAGCACGTATAATAATCCACTGATGAGCAGCACCTGACGGCGGCGCGGGGCGTGCGGCACCCACAACGACCGCGGAGCAAATGATTCAACACACGGCGAAGAACGCACGTGGATATGACGTGAGAATAACCCGCGCCCCGCTCTTACCCCTCATGATCTTTATGGTTGATCAGACCGTCAATGTGACCAATCAGAGCTTACGCTTCGATATTCGAATTTTGATTTTGAATGTTTTTTTAAATAAAGAACTATTAAAAGCTAAATACTCGTTGTCCTCGGCTACTTTTAGTGTATAGTTAAATGTTAAAAGTACAATCATATCTGTTTTCTTTTCCTCGATGGACCAATATGTATAATATAGTTGAACAAATTATTATTTAAATCCCAAAGAATTTTAAACTAAGCATTGATAAGTAATGATCGTCGTTCACATTAAAAATTTCTACAAAATGAGAAAATTCCTTCGAGATCCAAGCTAGAGACGCATTTATTGCGCCGTAGTAATAAAGTTTATAGCGGTAATTTATAAAATCATAGTTCAGACTAGAATATTTTGCTTGGGTTTAGTCTAGAATTCTTTTTTTATGGACCACTCTAATTAAAAATATTTGTCGTTTGTTGTCGCTGTTTCGCTAAATGGTTGATGATTAATCCTATTAGGTTGTTGGGACCGGGTTATGCTTGATCCTCTTTCTATTCATAGGTCTACTATGGTCTTCCGAAAAATGAGTTTGCAATTCTGATTACTTGAGACTTCGGGCTCCTCTAAGTAAATATTTATCCTTCATTTCAACATGTGACTATATAGCAGCTGTCATTAAGTGATTATAAGTATTCTTATAAGGTCCGAGTTTAGCAATTTTTAAAAACATTAAACAATCTGCAATTCTAATTGAATGAATATTAAAAGTTCCGAACAAATACCTATTACTGCTGAGTACTTTTTAATTACTAGGATAACCGTCCATTTTTTATTTTTGTTACGACCAATTAGTTTTAATTTAGCAGTGATTTCTGTATACTTTAATTAAATATATATTAATATCTGAATATATTTATTACTTAATACTTTTTTTTATTAGATAAGAGACATCAAATAACCGTACCTGTATCAATGCACATTCACAATACCACCGATTCGGTATATCAAATCGTACAGTACGCAATATAAGGTTGAGAATTCGTATTTATACTTTAGATTCTAGAACAAAATATTTTAAAAACTTTAAGTTATTACGTACTTTCTGATACACAGCATACATAGTCCAACTTTGATAGTTACATAGTCCCATCTTTGATAGTTACATAGTCCCATCTTTGATAGTTTTACGTCAAATAATTTAACATTACTTTGCCTTTTAAAATGTTAATTTTCAATTGTGTTAAAAAGAGGGGCTAAATTCTATGAATTCTATTGAAAAATGCCATAATGTTTTTGCCTTAAAAACTTAATTGATATTTATAATTTATCACGCGCTTTTCGGTTACGGAAACTATTTTGAGAAAATTTGTATGTTTTTGAAGAATTCTTGATATGTCACCTGCCAATATTCATATAGGGTGCAAAATAACATCGTATTGGAGCAGCGTGATGGGTGTCAAACTCAAGTCATTCTCTCCATATGAGCTATTTACCAATCTGTATGATTATCCCATATATTTATCTATTTATTATATTTATAACAGGCCGCTATTTTACCCATGTATATAAATTATAAAATTGTAAATATAGGTCCTAACTTGTAATTGTAATCCCCAAACGTCGTAAAATAATTTTGATGTAAAATTTTATGAGATATTTCAACGGCCTTTCCTTAAACTATTGATATATGGGCAAAGTTGCAGAACAAAAGCTATTTGTTATATTAAGCATACTCGCATGACTTACTCCGTTCCTAAGCTCGTGTGGAAATTATTTCGTGGCTCCATTTCATAGTACCGAGAACAGCTATATATCTTTGTAGACGAAACAAACTTTTTATTTCCTTTTATAGGCTTAAGTCTTAGAAAATATTGTATAAAATGGCTTTGCTATATCCCAAGAAAATTAATAATAACGTTAGTTTATATTGATTAAAATGTACATAAAATGATGATTTTAATATATGATGTAAATATCGATTGATTGTATTCGTATAATAATTATATATAAATGTAAAAAAAGTGATTGTAAAAAGGTTGAAAATGTTAAAAAAAATATTTTTATTGAAGAAAATCAATCTGATAAGCCTTTTCATTGAGGTTTCATAATAGATATAAATATAGTATAAGCTTAGAAGGAAAAGGGGAAAAAATTTAAGTATGCGAGTTTTCAGAACATTATTATGATTAGTTTTTACGTGGTAAAACAAATAACTTAAATAATTCAGCGGTATTTTAGCATCATCTTAAATTTATAAATATTATATCTAATAATTATTCTCCTGACCTTATCCCACTAAGTGAGGACGGCGCAACATGTTTTAACCATGTTGTGTTGTGATTTGGCTAGGTATTTACATTTTGTTTTAAAATAATTTGATATGAATATGTTATTGAGAATGCATTTCAAATCTTTTTACAATACTATGAGCCATGCGCTTCGACGTGTAAATATCTTTTGTAATTTGTATATTTATTGAATTAGGCATACTTGTGGATGTAAAAATTTTATGTTTAACATGAAATAAACGATGAATCACGAATTCTGTTTTATTGAAAAAATATGAATAATAATATGAAATATTGAACCAATGTTATCATAATTACTAGTAATATAGAGTGTGTGAAGCCCAACGGTAAGACCATCCGACTTTTTTGAGGAGTCGCGGGTTCAAACCCCTGGCAGGCACCAATGAGTTTTCCTGTTAATAACCTATGTGTGTAATTGATAATTAAAATTTATCACAGGGTTTTCGATGAAGGAAAACATTGTGAGGAAACCTGTATATCTCTAGAGAATTCTAGGAAAATCTAACAAGCAGCGCATTAGAGCAGCGTGGTACGTCTTAGCTTCAATCTTTGTCTCTAAAAAAGGAGAGAGGAGGCCTATGGTGAGTAGTTATTTTACTTTATAAGTCATATTACCGTCCAACCGTGATTTTATCACCGTGGACTTTATTATCGTCATAAAAAGCAGCCTAAGTCACTACAGCGTTTCCATTATTTAACTCGACATAATTCGTCAATTCATTGTTTCATTTGAACGTAAAATGAGGAAAAACGACCACATTTGCTCATTAAGATACAAGAAATGAGCCCAATAATGTTCGCAGGGACTTATTTCCGAATGGTCCTCAGTTGGCCGTAAGGCTGGGTTTCGGACAGATAATTTGAATATAATTAACAAAGTTAGTGAGTTAGATGGCAACGATAGAGGGAACCGCAATAAACTTAATTGCACTGAAGGGAAAGATCAGAGCAGCGGAAATCTGACAACAAGTCATTAGTGAGTCAAACAACGTTGGGCAATCGTGACACAATTAAAATACAAAAGTATGTCAAAGCGGTCATAAAGTGAAGACAGACCTTGATTGTTAGGGGCAAGTAAATTCGTAATAAGGGTACAAAGTATAAGAGTGTGCAGAAGCGGTGAGTGGGCTAGTTTGCTTTAAATTGCGTAGACTTGAGTAGAAAAGGCAATAAACTTCTGATCCTGAATTCAATTTTGTTATTAGATGTTTCATTGTCTAGACGGAAACTAATGTTAATGAATTCCGTATTCGTATAACAAAATTTGGTCGAAATTTTGAATAAAATAGAGATTTTGTGAGGAAGTTTAGCATTCAAACCCGAAATTAAATTTTTTGTACGTATGTTTCTTTGATTTCAATGTTTACTACATCTTTTATTTAAAAGCTGTATGCTGCTGTTCCTAGTGTATATACTCAAAAAACTCTTTAAAAAATTTCATTATCTTTATAGTGCCATTTTCCTTTTTTTGGCAATATCGTTCTTTGTTTCTCCATTTGCTTACCATTCAAATTAAATTCAAATTCCAAATATCTAATATTTTTATATCAAACAGATAGATGTTGTAGTATTTTCATATAGTATATTCTATAGTACGTAATGTATTTCAGTCTTCTAGATAGATATAAGTTCTCTGTGAACATGTTTCCATTTTAAGGCAATTTCGATTGAAAGCTTTTAAAAGCCACTGCGGCATACTTTATTTGCTCTTTCGCAACATCACAATCGCTATTGTAGCCTATTTTTGTTGTCGAAGCATTTCACATATGGTTCTTTATTGGAATAGATAAAAATATATGACGTCTTCAAGTGCTAAGATTTTAAAGATAGAGTTAATTATGAATAAAAAATCCATAGCGTTATTGTACTAGAGTAGGAAAGCTAGCCTAAAATATATTCATCGACAATAAAGTGAAAAGCAAATGAGTCTTTTTCAAATTCAAATTCAAAACCTTTATTTGTGACCATAACGTAAATAAAACTTAAAAAAACAATACAAAGAATTTAAAATAATCAACAATATACTTAAGAAAGACATAAATAAATATAATAGATCACAAAATGGTAGACCACTAGCTAGGGCGAGAACCCTAGCACTGATTTTCAGCGGCTGCCATTGTGCGAGAACGATAAGAAAGTGACAGCATGGGACAATACAGAAAAAAAGAAATATAAAATAAATTATGTATACCTACATTTAATATAAACAATACTAAGTAAATAAACAGAATATATTTAAATAATAACTTAAACGTAATTTAAGGACAGTGTATGGGTCTACAGAGTATATGATCATCAGGCATCATTTTTATTTCTTTCTTTTTAAAACCTTTTATCCAACTTGCCGTGTATGTATGTATAGTTGGAATTTTGCAAGTTAAATTTAAACCACTTTCCGGTTTCCGACTGAGATGAAATATTATATACAAGTCCAGTCCCAATGACAATGCATGTTTCTGATAAATATGACCTAATGCTGTTGACAGTATTGGCTCCAGACCAAGAAACTCGTCAACGGGTAACAGTGGGGATATGAAATTTTGTTTCCTCTGCTTGTAATAAATAAAAGCTTTTAATGTGATTACCTTATTATTTGTTGCAACACTCTCACTTAAAAGTCTGCCTACGAATTTACTATGATACTTTCAAATAAAATTAACATTCAAACTTTACTTACTATTTAATTACTTAAAATGAAATTTCAAATCCACTATTACTAAGAGACTAATCAATACGTATTTCAAAAGTAATAATAAAATTATTTTGAAAAATTATATCAAAATAAATCAATCAATTATAGCAAAATAATTTTATTATTCCTTTTGAAATATGGATCTCCGCAAAGTAACGCCTAATTATATAAATGATTCATTACATATTTCACTTATAATTTCAGGATGATTTCAATAAATTCAAAAGTAATATTTTGTCCTAAATTACTGTTTTATGAACAACGAACCATACAAAAAAGAGCTATTTATCTCACTAAATTGACGAGGCTATAGGCAAACAATTTATCATCAAACATTGCGTCCTCAACCAATATATTATCAGGATCAAATTTCGCATACGACATTGCGGATGTGAATATAAGGTGCTTTTTATTCCATAAATCATACGTTAACCCGAGGGAACCTAAATATGTCTACTGGAATAAGAGCCTCGGTAGCAGCTTAATATGGTATAAATCGTGAGTTTGCTGAATTTATTCTGAATCGTTTGACATTGGAACCAAATTTTCTATGAAGCCAAATACTGGTTTATAAAGGCCTTTGCGAGCGATGAACTAGTGAACGATGTAAGCTTATATCTGAAGCTTATAGCTTGAAGGGAAGTCTGAAAGTTGCGTCCATTATAGAAAAGACTAGAAGTGTGTGGCGAAAAGGCCTTGCCAGTAACGTCACACTGGGTCGGAACACCCCGAAAATGAACTGTGGCCTGGCCAACAACAATTACACTTACCGCAGTAACGTAGCGTTCCAGACCGAGTGCCTGGCAGCCTCCGGTGGAGAAAGATGGGTCTTCTTTTGATGCAGATGGCACGTGGCGGCAACGCCCCATGCTGATACCTCTGAACTTTTGATGAACTACTATTGTCCACACATATAACAACTATGCCACAATGTCTTAAAACGAATATGATAATAGAAAACAAATAAGCGTCCCTTTTCTCGGATTTTCTTGCAGTTCACACACACGATAGTAGACTTCGAGTGCGAATTGATGCGTAGCCGCTCCCAGCGACAACTCAACTCGGTCCGGGGCCAATGGTAACGCGTTACTGCCGTATGCTCACAGAGCGTTGTTATTGGCCAGACCAAGCGCGCGAAATTTGAATTCACGAAGAGTGAACAAAGTGCAAGATTAAGATAGTATGGTCAGGAATGGTATAATCAGGAAGCTGCGTGATATGTGGTACGTGGCCGGCAAATAGAATAGATTCCCCTCATTTCTTACCGAGGTGTCGTAAAAGGCGACCTCAGGCAGGTGGCCGGTCGTAAAATACGAAGCCAAATCATATGACAACATGTTTACAAAATGTTGTGCTGACCCCACTTAGGTTGGGATAAAGGCAGGATGATGATGACATATACTCTCAGTGAGGAGGGATGTAAATTATTTGACCAAACAAGTTTAATATGAATATGGATGGATTGTGTGAAATATGATATGCATATTAAAGAAGTAGCGCCATTGTTGACGAATGATAGGAGAGAATGGAAGATAAAAACATGTGCCAACCAGACTTAGAGTGGGATAGCACACGAGAATGATCATTATTTAGATTGACGTGTACAAAATTAATAAATAAATAATATAAATAAATAATATATGGGACACTTACACACACGGTCGTCCGTCCCCAAAGTAAGTAACTTAATACTTGTGTTATGGTAGACAGACAACTGGTGAATATATACTTATATATTTTTAAATACATACTTAAATCCAAATATACACCCAGGCTCAAAGACCAACAAATTCATCTATAGAAAATGTTGGCCCTCGGCGGGAACCGAACCCGCGACCCGTGGAGCTGAAGGCAGGGTCACTACCCACTGCTCCAACGGGCCAGTCAATTTATTAAAATTAAATCTAAAAATATTATCATATTTATAAAAAAAAAAATCTTTATAGTATTAATCCGCATTCCAATAATTTTGAACAAAAAAAAAACAGAAAAACAAAAAAAGCTTGTCTATAAAAAGGAGTTTGCTTTCCATATTAATCAAGATTACCAGTTAATAGTCTAGCTAAATACTCATCAAATTTTAGACCAAATCTCTGTGAATTTTAAACGCAACGGATGTTACCGCTGCATTCAATATTGCTTTAGGCGGTGTGTTAAAATGTTGATTAATTTCCTAATATATTCTGATGAGCTTGAAATTTGTTTTAACTTTAACATATGGACATTGACAAAATACATATTTATATGGAATACAGTTTTTAGTTTGTGCAATTTATAAATTTTTCATAAGCATTAGAACATTTTCTCGATTTTAATACAAATTAGGTATAAGCTTTTCTCATTAACCACATAATATATAATATCAATATCAATGTATTTAAAAAAAATAAATGAATAATAATCAATAAATATATACACACATGATCGTACATATATAAATCCACACTCGAAATACTAAAAAATTGTTTTTAAAAATGTAGGCTCCCGACGGGTATCAAACCCGCGACCCACGCCGGTTAAGACAGGGTCACTGCCACCTGCGATAACGGGGCAGTCGTTTACATATTAATTTCCTTAAAAATAATAAAAAATCCAGCCCATTTCCGTTATAATCTACAATATACCGTTTCAGATCCAATTTTTTGTAGTGGCCAGGTGTGTAACCCAAGAATAAATAGCTTAACCGTTTAAGTAGATTTACCGCAGCACAAAATATGTCACTTTAATCCTTTCTCCGTTAAAACAGACAACTAAATCTTTATTAACATAGACCAGAAAAATACATACACTCAAACTAAATATATCTCTAAACCATATATATCCTCCTGCCCTTATCCCACTCTAAGTGGGGTCGGCACAACATATTATAAACATGCTGTAACATGATTTGGCTGCGTTTTTACGACCGGCCGCCTGCCTGACGTCAACTTGCCTTAGTCGTATGTTACCACACCTCGGTAAGAAGGAGGGTGGTCTATTCTACTAAACCGGATACCACACGGTATGTCAACTTACCTTAGTCGCCTTTTACGACACCTCGGTAAGAAATGAGGGCGGTCTATTCTACTAAACCGGATATCACACGGTGGGTCAACTTACCTTAGTCGCCTTTTACGACACCTCGGTAAGAAATGAGGTTGGTCTTATTCTACTCAGCCGGATACCACACGGTGGGTCGACTTACCTTAGTCGCCTTTTACGACACCTCGGTAAGAAATGAGGTTGGTATTATTCTACTTAGCCGGATGCCACATGGCTACATAAACTTAAATTAAAATTAAAGCTAAATATGGTGTCAGAATTTTATACACAAACCCACAAACGACTTATGTACTTTTGTAAGGCGCAAAGCTGGAGCAAGCTTATGTATAAAGATCATCAAGTAAATAGTCATATATTGCGCTCGGCACGGTACCAACTGGGTGTCTGTGTGAATCTTTAATTCATGGCAACACCGTCCGACTTTTGTTTTATGAATACCCACTCCAATAAAGTGCTTGTTTTGAACGCAGTCACAGACGGTACTCAAAATAACGGTAATGATAACTGAGAGTTTTATATATAGATAGATACTTATCAATTATATTATATATTTGTGTGTGTAACAAGCTGTGATGGCCTAGCGGTGCGACCGTGTGAATCTCTAGAGACGATCATGGGTTCAAACCCGGGCAGACACCAATGAGTTTTTCTATTAAAACTTATGTGTCTAATTGATAATTGCAATTTATCACACGCTTTTCGGTGAAGGAAAACATCGTGAGGAAACCTGCATATTTCTAGAGAATTCCGGGGATATGTGTAACCTACCAATCCGCATTGGAGCAGCGTGGTAGGTCTTAGCTCCAACCCTTCTCTCCAAAAATGGAGAGAGGAGGCCTATGCCCAGCAGTGGGATAGTAACAGGCCGTTACTTACTTTTACTTTATATTATATATTTATTAATATTGCATGCTTTCGGCTGCGGGGGTCGTGGGTTCGATTCTCACCGAGTAGTATTTTAGTATATCTATAGTATTATTTTTGTAGATCTATAATTCTCTAGTACATTATTTTAGTGTATCTCTGCTGGATTACGCGGCGCATGCTAGTGAAGCTCCCAGCAGGCGAGTTTCGTTTTACAACTGTGCGACCTTTTTAACAAAATTTACATAAAATTGTAATGTTAACTGGCTCGTTTGCGCAGTTGGTAGTGACCCTGCCTACAGCTCCGCGGGTCGTGGGTTCGATTCCCGCCGAGGGCTAACATTTTCTAACTAAAAATTGTTGGTTCTTCGAGCTTGGGTGTATATATGTATTTAAAATTATATTAGTATATATTTACCAGTTGTCTGTCACCCATAACACAAGTGTTAAGTTACTTTGGGGACGGACGACCGTGTGTGTAAGTAAAAAAAATCTAAACTTTCCGAAATTTTTTTTTAGTAAAACCGCAAATAAATCGGTCCAATAGATTTTGAGAAATTAATCACTTACAGGCTTTTGGGGACTGTGTTTTATAATAGGTACAGATTAGAAGGATATATTTTTAATAGAACTATCAACGATGCCTTAACATGCCTAGTTCATATCAAAAGCCATAAATAAGAATCACTTAAAGTATTGCTAAGGACGATAATCTTGAAAAAGGACCAAGTTGCCTTTGATCCTAAGTAAAGCTGTTCACAGTCGCATGGATTGTTATAAAAAATATTTATGGAAGATGAAAGAGTTTATTACTTTTTTAAATATATATAATTTTAAAAGCAAATTTAGTTCTCAAATAAAAAAAATATTACAAAATTACGAAAAAATATACAATTCTACTTCAATATACTCGTGCCCTTATACCACTCTAAGTGGGGTCGGCACAACATTTTATAAACATGCTGTCACATGATTTGGTTACGTATTTGTGGGTATATACTTTAGTCGCCTTTTACGACACCTTTGTAAGAAATGATGGTAGTCTATTCTACTCAACCGGATACCACACGGTGGGTCAATTTACCTTAGTCACCTTTTACGACACCTTGGTATAAAATGAGGGTGGTCTATTCTACTTAGCCGGATTTCACACGGAAGGCGACTTACGTTAGTTGTATCTTACGACACTTTGGTGAGAAAGAGGTGGTCTATTCTACTTAACCGGTTACCACACGGTGGGTTCAACTTACCTTAGTCGCCTTTTACGACACCTTTGTAAAAAATGAGGGTGGTCTATTATGGCATCTATCTCAGCCGGCGGGTTGGCTTACCTCTGTCGCCTTTTACGACACCTCGGTAAGAAATGACGGTGGTCTATTCTAGTCAGCCGGATACCGCATGGCGCAAGTTATTTAATAGACAAATAAATAATACTGTATATGTTTGAAAAGCATTATCAATAATCTTTTTTTGATAACCGTGTTTTATCTTCGTATAACACAAATTTAGACAACATTAAATCAACCTGGCCCATTTAAGGAATAAATTTATTGCTAGAGTTAAAAATTTCTAATTTTAGAATAGATCAACTTCGTTCAGAATTTTTCTACTCCAGCTTTAAAATCATCAAAACTTTAGTAATTAAGTTTTGTCTTTTAAACAGGCTTAAACGACGAAACAGGGTCAAGATAACATCGTTAACGTATTCCCTAAAGAGGTTAAACTTAGAGCAAGATCAGACATTAATCTTCGGTAAGTACAGATTTCAGTGAATAGTGAAAAATATTGTTAATCTCTTTTTATTGTAAATTAAAGTTTTAATGCCGTGTGGTATTCGGCTGAATAGAATAGTACTACCCTCATTCTTACCTAGGTGTCGTAAAATACGATTAAGGTAAGTTAATGTTACATGAGCGGTCCGAACGGGGTTCATCGGACGCTCGCTTGAGTTAGTTCCCCGAGGCGGTCGATGCATCTGGTGCTTCCGATGCATCGTCTAGCGGAGTGAGGGCCTAGTCTAGAGAGGCCCCGACCCAGAGGTGGCGCACTCTGAGGTTCAGAGTTGCTGCTGGCGGGGATGGGGGTAATGTGTACAACGGTACCCTGTCCCCGCCACCAGCAGCGTGGTGGAGCACTGTCAGGTTTTTAGTCGGCGAGAGTCCGACATACCCGCCGCTCGCCCCCGTCGGGCGATGACGACCCATAATGGGTTTTCCTGACATAAAAAAAAAAAAGAAAAAAAGTTAATGTTAGGTAGGCGGCGTACGTAAAATAAAATAAAATGTAAAATACGTAGCCAAAACACGTGAAAACATGTTTGTAACATGTTGTGCCGACCCCACTTAGAGTGGGATCATCAATATATGGGATAATCAAACATGGGTTAAATATGTCATGAACTTTACACTCTGGTCTGATGTAACTCTAAACGGGGCATTTCATAATGTCATAGTTTGCAATCAAGCCTATCATGAATTATAACATAACAAACATCTATACTTAAATAGATTTTAGAATTAGGCGTTACTTCGGAGATCCATCAAAAAAGTAATAATAAAATTATTTTGCATAATCCGTGATAAAGTAAAATAGAAAATATATATAATGCTAAATGTAGAGTGGAATATCCGTTTTCATACCTGATACATGCAGGATTCATAAAAACACATGCACAAACCTCTACCGCCACCACAATACACAAGCACTTTACACGTTCACTATCACAAACTCAACGATCGTTTCCCCCCCAACCGAAGCATCATCAGGAGATAGACTCCTAGACAAAATCGCAAAGCTTTGCGGAGCTAACAATATTCAAATAAACTTATTAATAAGTGTTTCACTAATCGACTTCTCGACTGTTTAGGAAACTACATTTTTTTTAACATTTCGTCTTAGTGCAAAGTCGAAACACATTGCTATCATTTTTGTAATAAGCTTGATGTATCTACTTCGTTTTTTATTCTAGGAATTTTACTAAAATACACAATAAATATTTTTCTAATATACCAATCTTGAATATATCATTTTTTCGTCCTCTACAGTCCTAAGATCCAAGATATTACTTTATACCACGAAAATTCACTCAAAGCATCCTTTTTACTCATATATTCCAATAGCCGTTAGAATCGATAGCAATATTTCAACCGACGATTTATTTACAAACCTTTCGAACCGAAATATTCGACAAGCGGGTATTAATCTCGCCGGTTTTGTTGTCATTTTATTTATATTCACAAATTCAAGTCAATTTCGTTTTTATCCAGCACTCTGTATAATATTGTTCGAAAGGATGTTTCATTTGTTACGTAAATAAATACAATTGAACGAAAGTGGCTATTTTTATGAATTGTTTTTGAAATATAGTTATGTTATTAACAAAGATATTATTAAGCAACATCAAATATACATAAAAACAACATCTAAGTACATAAAGTTGATCCGACTTACTCGACTTTCAATGGATTTCACATGCAAACTAGTGAAACTCTCTACACGTAAATTATCGTGCTTTTGAACTACGGTAGCTTCGACTGGTACCAGTATAAAGTGCCAATCAGTTAAGAGAACATGTGGTGTGTATTCTATTCATTGTTTGAATATTCAATTAACTAGGTGCCGGAATATCGGTACGAAGGTAAACATATGCATGAGGGGATTCAGTTCTGTTCTTGTGCGCACTATAAAGACATTTTTAAACAATCATAGAGTTATTATAACTAGGAGATTTATTATAGTAGGAGGGTCATAAGCCTGTAAGTTAGTATCACAATAAATAATGAGAGGGAAGATTAGATTCGTATACTTATCTTTGTATAATCACATATGCGCAGAGAAATATTCAAGGCGAGTTCACAATTTGACTCCCAAATGACGTTTGCTCAGTACACAGGCGCAAAAAAGAGATAGATGATTAACATCATTTTCTTTTTCTTTAATGTAATATTTTTGACGAACTTCCCTACTATAGAATTTTTGAAATATTGAACATGTGACCCCCTGATGAAAACATCAGGGGGTCACATGTTCAAACACTAAACAAGCATCTATATTCATTTGTAAGAAGCTTATGGGTTTAATTGATGTTTGTGCTTTAAGAAAAATATATGGATTGCATATCTCCAGAGAATTTCTGATAATATAATCTAACATTTCGCATAAGAGAACCGTAGTGGGTCTAACATTTCTCTCCGATTAGAGAAAAGATGCCTAGACGTAATATATAATCGGAGTAAATAGTCAGAAATAGGAATAACTATAACTGCTTTATAGGATGCACGCATGCACGTACGCACGCACGCACGCAAGCACACACTAAAAATATATAAATGTTTTAGTATAAGTAATATAGTGTAATAAATATATCAGATGGAGGCGGGCAGCAACCAACATTATTTCACTTAAAATTTTGTTTATCTACATTGATTGTTTAACTTGTAGCGATAAATAAATAAATAAAGTGGCGTTTCTAACGTAGTAGATTTCGCGATTAGCGTCTGTAGAGAATCTACAGTCAATAAATTAGACGTAGAGCCAAGGAATTTACTTAATATTCTTTCAGTAACAAATAATTTAAAGATAATTAGAAAATGTTTGATTTAATTATGTCCAAAATAATGAAATAATAAGCGTGAAGAGCTGTAATTCGTGAATGCGATATATGTAAAAAAAATGACAGATATTAAAAAAGTAATGATGTTTTTTGTTACTTCAATATACGTTCGGTAATATACTTTTTGTGCGACAATAGAGGTAATAGGCAATATAGGCACCGATATAAGCTTATGAGTCGCTTCAGAAAATCGTTTGCGGGCTTCTGTACACGTTTCTATAACGAAATTCCGCAATAAATTTGACGCGTTTGTACAAGAGTAAAATAGTTTCTCAAAGTGTTTTTATACATAAAGCTTACGTTTACGTAATTTATGAAAGAGTTTTGGATAGAATTGTATCTAGCATGCCATGTTTGCAATAAATGACGTCACATTGAAACCTTTTTTAATGATTTCTATTGTTGGTCCGGAAAATCCATATACAAAAAAAGTTATAGTTCGTTGTATCCCTGTTTTTGGGCCTATATATCATAGATAGATATTTATATTATAGTTTTTAAACACTATTGTTGTCGTTAAATGTGAAGTCAGTGTAGCTTATTCGGGGAACGGGTGGTCGCGAGAAATGAAAATACCTAGGATCGAGCCCCACCAACCACATTTTTTTTTTAAGTTTATTTTTTTTTGAAAAAAATTAGCGAGCAAGGCTCGGTCAACTAGGTACTCGTAATTTAAGCTAAGCGGTAATGATTGGTATTTAAAACGCATATCCTCTCCCCTCCACTTAGGTAGATACCGTGGCTAAGGATGATATTAGAAACTGAATTTAAGTTATTACATTCTGAGTGAATTTTCACTATAGAAAGTAAACGGTGAAAGGAAAACATCACGTACGAAACTAATATCTGGAAATACAATATTTCATCGCATGTTCCACACTTCTAAGTCTACGATGAACTTTTGTTTATTCGGTAAAGTATATTGCGAACCGTGAAATTGATTTTTATTTCGAACTCCGATGTGATTATTACAATAGAGAATAGAAGATCAACAAGAATCATATACACTTTTCTTCACATTTTAATCTCAACTGTAAACATGCTACGTGATTTTTATGATATTTTCAATTTTAATATTACTACTTTGCAACACTGAGTACAGTCTTAAGCAGATAAACGTAGCGTTTGACTCCCCATTAGGTATACATGATCATTATACTACAATATAAAATTTAATTTTTTAATTTATATTAAAGGGAATCACGCGGACTTATATTGTGAATGCCACGTACGGCTCTTCTTTGTAATACAAAAATATTTTCATTATCCGCGCATTTATCTCATAGTAATATTCCATATGACATAACGCTATGGAAGTAAGCAAAATAAACAAGTTTTGCTGTTTCTTTGTTTCTGTGTTTCTGATTTATAATGTCTCATACCATCGCTCATCATTACTATCACCTTAGCTTTTTTACCGTCTAGTAACAGGGTCCGCTTTCATAAACTTTTTCTTTCCTCTTCACTCTATAGTTTTTTTTTTTAATCGTATGGCATTTATTTTGAGAAATTATAAGCGTTAATTATTTGTAAATAAAATAATAATACTAAAACTAAATATACAATTATAATATACAAATGTCAAATAATATATAATAATACGTATGTCAGATATAATATAATAAAATAAAAATGTCAAATAGTTTTATGTCTAAATTTAAATTACAAAAATACAAATAATGCGTAAAAAAGACGGGTTTTTAATTTATTATTTTACAAGTCAATATCCAAGTTTTGTAACCAGTTGATAAATGAAGAAGGAAGATCAAACAAGTCACCAATTGGGCCTTGGTATGAGTGTATAGGACAACGTTGGATAATATGTCCCATAGTTTGATCTTCCTCATCGCAGTCACAAACGGCGGACGGCTTCCAACCCCATTTGTGCAGCAAGTAATTGCAGCGCCCATGCCCTGTTCGTAATCTGTTTAAGCGGCACCACAATTTACGAGGTAGTTGGAAACCATTCGGCTTTATTGTAGGGTCCAAAAAGTACGATGCTGGTGGTCCAGATGCGGTCCATTCTGATTTCCAAGCTTCCTGCAGGTTAAACTTTCTTATCTCGCGGGCATCATAGAAACCAGCACGGCGAGATTTAAGCCGTTTTCGTGGAGGGTTGTTAAAGATGTTGTTTACATGGAGTTGGGGGTTTGCATCAATTTTGTCAATTTCCCTTTTTAGTGCTTGTTTTCTCCGTAAGTGTGGAGGAGCAATATGTGACAGGACCGGCAGCCAGTTCAGTGGTGTGGATTTAAGAGTACCAGAAATGCACCTCATGGCGTCATTTAGTTTTGAGTCCACCAGGTTTACGTGAGCACTATTTAGCCACACAGGGGCGCAGTACTCTGCAGCGGAGAAAGCTAAAGAAATGCTGGAGGTTCGCAAACACTCAGCGGACGCTCCCCAAGTTGTTCCACAGAGCTTCTGTATGATATTATTTCTAGATCCGACCTTAAGAGACAGCTTCTGGAGGTGTTCTTTGTAGGTTAGAGTCCTGTCAAGTGTAACCCCAAGATATTTGGGGGTAGCATTGTATTTTAGCATCTCACCAGCAAAGAACACCTTTGGCTGATACTTCGCCAGCTGGTTGTTAAGGTGAAAACAACAAACCTCAGTCTTGCTCGCACTGGGGATTAACCTCCAAGATTGAAAATAATTTGAGAGGGTCCCGAGATCATTTGTGAGGGTGTTTTCTCCTGTACAGAAGTCCTTGCTTTGGGCAACTAGCGCGATATCATCAGCATATATAAACTTTGTTGCTGTGGTAGCAGGTAGATCATAGATGTAGATATTGAAAAGGGTCGGAGCCAATACAGAGCCTTGCGGTAGGCCATCTCTCAATTTCCTTCTTTTACTTTTGCAGTCCCCCAGGAATACTTCGAATTCCCTTTCGTTGAGCAAGCTAGAAATGAGGTTGACTATCCCCAAGTTCGGAATAACTTTGAGCAGTTTACAAATGAGCCCCTGTCGCCATACAGTATCGTAGGCCGCTGTTAGGTCGATGAAGACTACGGTGGACTTCATGTGTTTTTGGAAACCTGCTTCAACGTGGGACGTCAGTGCCAAGACCTGATCGGTGCAACTACGATGGCATCTAAAACCAGCTTGCTCAGGTGGTACACACATCTCAACGTGCGGTAATATTCTGGTGAGTATCAGGCGTTCAAGCAGCTTTAAAGTGCAGCTTAGTAGGGCTATTGGTCTATAGTTTTCTGGTAGGTCATTTGACTTACCAGGCTTTATAACTGCGATCACTTTAGCTAATTTAAATTCTTTGGGAAGCCTATTTTGCTGTAAGATATTTGTGAAAAAGGCCGTTAGCCAGTTTACAGCACAAGGCCCCAGGTGACGAAGGAACTCGTTAAATATATTATCTGGGCCAGCAGCTTTGTTATTTTTAAGGAGTTTTATAGCTTCCATTGTTTCTAGGTTAGTGAATGGCCTTGACAGCTCTGGGTCATGTAGAGGATTCTGCTTCAGTGTCTTAAGTTCCTTTTTTATTTTTTTTGTAAAAAGCTTGTCACGTTTAGCCCTAGTTACCTCCACCATGCGAGCGGCGATAGAGTCAGGATTTACTTTAGTATTTTGCCTGGGGAGATGTTTTTTGCCGGTCAAAGAATTTAAGGTTTTCCAAGCTTTTCTGCTAGCCCTTTTAAAGTCTAAATTGGACACCGTTGACTCCCACTTATCCTTGCGATTTTTGTCAAGGGAGCGCAGTAGCTCGGATCCTATGCTATGGTCACCGGTAGCTTGATATACCTTATAAAGCTTTTCACTTTCGAGACTCCATCCAGGCACATATTCCTTTCTGTATCCTCGTGGAATATTTTGCTTAGCAGCTTTTATTATTTTATCCACGAATTCATGATAATTTGAAGGTATGGGTTCCAGGTTGATTTTATTCAAAGCCGAGTCTAAGTTCTCCCGAAATTTTTCCCATTTTGCACGCCTAAAATTCCATCTCGGAAGTGGCATCGAGTATGCAAGGGGAATTTTGAGACCAACTTCTAAGAGTACTGGTCTATGTTGGCTGTTTGGGAAATCTGATAGAACTCTGCGGGTGATTGGTATAGGTTGCTCAAATTGATCTTTGGAAATAAAAGTCAAGTCAGTGTTGTAATCCTTATTCCATCTTGCCGAGTGGAAAGTACCTTTATCTTTAGCATCATAGACTAGGTATAATTTGGAGACTTCAGCCCATTTTGCTACTGCGATTCCATTTGCATTGGAAGTTTCATATCGCCAATCAGTGTGATGACTGTTAAAGTCCCCAGTGTAGATGCTAGGATGGTCAAACAAAGGTAAAACTTCCGAGGGCCAAACGACAGATGGGGGCTTATAGACATTAACTATAGTAAATTTGGAGACCTGTATTACAGTAGTAAAAATGTTATTATCATTATTTGAATAAATGTGCTTAACTTCTCGGAGGGTCGATCTAGCATAAGTGGCGATGCCATATTTAGGGTGGTGTAACGCTTCAACTATCTCATAGCCCGGTATTTGACCACGATTTTTTATTTCTGCATCGTCTTTTGTGTGGGTTTCCTGGATATTGACTATGTCTATCTGATTATCCTGCAGGATTTTGCAAAGGTAATCACATTTAGCGCGGCTTATGCCCTCTATATTGAATTGCAAGATGCGAACTGAGGGCCCGACATCTTTAGTCAGGTAGCTCTTAGAAGAGCTTTTTGATTTAAAATGGGAAGCCATATCGATTTATACTATGGCTAATAACGCTTATATTTGATATGCCGCTTGTTTCGTCACTCGTTTAGCACCACCCAGGGGACACGTGCAGGAGAGTAGAAGGTGATTTCCTGCGGACGTGAGCGACGGGTCGCCCCCCGAATCTCTATAGTGGACGCCTTCATCTCAGAGCTCACAGCTTTTCATATACGGTTATCCTCCTGCCCTTATCCCACTCTAAGTGGGGTCGGTACAACATGTTACAAACAAGCTGTCACATGTTTTGGCTGCGTTTTTAAAACCGACCGCCTGTATGACGTTAACTTACCTTAGTCGTATTTTACGACACCTCGGTAACATAGAGGGTGGTCTACTAAACTGGATACCACCACCAGTTACCAGTTGTCCACGACACCTCAGTAAGAAATGAGGTTGGTCTATTTTACTCAGCCAGATACCACGCGGCAGGTTGACTTACCTTAATTACGTTTTACGAGACCTCGGTAAGAAATGAAGGTGGTTCATTCTACTCAGCCGGATACCACACGGTTAACCATCATACCAACGGTATTGGTTAAAAATATAACGGCGAAATATTTAAAAGATTATGGTTATTTCGTAGAATTCCTCGACCTCAGTGGAACGATAAAATTATATTGCACATATGCCGCGCATCTTCCTTTTTGAGATATAAAAATTTATTCAATACCTTGCCCTACAGAAGATTATTTTCTGATTCCGTCCAGCCCTTTTTCTGTTGAGTTTTTAAGACTTTGCTTGGCGCCGTAAAAACGATATGGTTCATGTAAATTACACAATTGTTTTGCGAGGCAGAAACATTTTTCTTCTACTGTTTTCTACTCCATTTAACTGTTCCATGAAGTGTTGAGAGACGTGGCAAAAACCTTTATTATGTACGAATCTTTTACGCATCGAAATGTAGTGAGCGTGTAATAAATTAAATTCTAAAAAAAATACTTTTATATGATCAGTGCACTATAAAGCAATAAAGGATAATAAAGGAAGCATAACTTATCGATCCGCACTGAAGCATAATCTCGGCCTGATGAAAAAAGCGTTCGTTATGTAAAAAAAAACCGAATAGTTTAATTTTTTCTTCAAATAAATATCGGGAATTTCTTTAACTCCTCTAACTTCTAGTGAGCACCATGTGCACAAATTCAATTTTGAAAAATCAAAGTGAGCCTTGACCGTTCAACGGGTCGATAATCTATTTTTACATAAAACACGATATATTTAAAATATGTTTATAAATAAACAAAACTTTGCGTTGAACACAATTTTCCTAAATTCAAATAAGACAGAAGATACAAGATGTCTAAATTATGCAAACAAGCGAAAGCTGATTGTTAACGGAAAACGCTTTTCTGTCAATTGCGACAAACACTTCGATTACAGTAACAATATTTACTTATTTTACTATTCGTGAGGTAGAAAAGAAAATGTGACTGGAGTCATAATCTGTGCGTCCTTATCTCAACATTATAGATATTTGTTGCTATTTTAAATCACTTCTTCATATGAAAAAAAATACTAAGTTTTAATTAAAAAAGCGTAATAGTGAAACAAAGGCAGGCTTATTCGAAAATAGGAGTATCTTCTAGCTAATCACAAAACCAGAGGAAATAACAATACAATACAATTATATGCAATTTCACCAGGTCTTTGAGGCGGCTGCTATCTTTTTTCATACCACTAAGTGATAAGGGTTGTCCACCTCAAACCTTTTTCTGGACAATTTTTTATTTAATTTTTTATAATGTACACTACAAAAAAGCTGTGCAGCCCAGCGGTATCACCGTATCACCGTGCGCCTCTTTCGAGAAGGTCTAGGGTTCAAACCCCGGGCAGGCACCAATGAGTTTTCTAGTAAAACTTATGTGTCTAATTGATAATTGCAATTTATCACACGCTTTTCGGTGAAGGAAAACATCGTGAGGAAACCTGCATATCTCTAGAGAATTCTGGGGATATGTGTAACCTACCAATCCGCATTGGAGCAGCGTGGTAGGTCTTAGCTCCAATCCTTCTCTCCAAAAAAAAAACGGAGAGAAGAGGCCTATGCCCAGCAGTGGGATAGTAACAGGCCGTTACTTACTTACACTACAAATTCCCTAGAAACAATTTATATGGAAAACAATGTTTACGGCTCCAACGATTGTCATGAAAGTCAGCATGTAGGAGGCTTTGGGATTTAAATTAATATAGCTAGGTTTTATTTTTTTAAAGAGAGAAAGAAGAGCTAGGTTTTATTTTTTTTACTTGCATTTTTTTATAGGAAGGCTCGGTCACCCAAGTACTTTCTATAAAAAAAGTTATGACTCCACATTGCTTTAATATGGATGGACAGTCATAGTATTATGTTAGTTTGATAACAAAGGCGTGTTATTGTTACAAATACAACGATATAAAGAGGTTAGATCAGTATTTTCCAATGTATGGCCCACGGCCCACAGGGGGGCAATTTAATCGTCAAGGGGGGCAATTCCAAAATGGACTCGACACGAGTTAAACCTTTTTTAATGTAAGATTTCAGTGCCAAATTTGACGAAAGAAGCCAATACTTTTACCTAAAATCTATTATTAAGGTTTCTCAAATTGAGCAATAATTTTTTTTTTATATTTTAAGTTATGTATATTACATTAGGGGGGCATAAGAATTAAGGTGGGGCTGGCATAAAAAAGGTTAGAAAACACTGGGCGAAATAATCTATTTTAATTTTTCAAATCGACCGAGGAGCGCTTTTTGTGATACAACAAGTACTAACCTTCAACAAATAAATAATTTATTACGCCACTTATTTCTCCCGATTTCTCCCGCATCCGTTAGTTTTTCCCAGGTTTTTCTGAGCTCAGTACTCCTGACAATTATAAATGAAAGTACAAAGCGCTCTGATTTCCAATACGAAATCCATTTATCAAGTTTGGTTTTAACTTAAGAATGATTTATATACGGCGTTACTTAGCGAGTTTGATGCACAAAGGATTATGACACGTGAAGTATGAAACGTAGATGGATTTGGATGATTTATCTTTAGAGACGTCGAGAGGTACTTGACAGTTCTTGTCTAATTCACATATACGAAGCTCTCAGCTGGCCTCATTTGCTCTCAAAAAGCATAAGGATGTAGTACCTTGGAGACCGAAGCTTGAGCGGTAATTTTTTTAAACGATATCAAAAAATGGAAATAAACAATTAAAAAAGAAAAAAAACGGCTAGCTATATCTAGGGATCGATCGGGGTATTTACTTCTTAAGTTCACCCGTTTCCAACTGAGCTATTACAACTTTACAAATGACAGTAAAGTAACCTTTGCATTCTATTTTATATTTTAGCAGTTTTTCAATGCCTAAAAACAGCGATAAAACGACATTTTTTAAATCAAACCTACCTAGATCGATTTATAGCCGAAACCCCTACATACTGAATTTCATGAAAATCGTTGGGCCGTTTCCAAAATTTATATTATAAATATAATATATACAAGATTAGCTCATTTATAGATAAAAATAAATGTGTCACAAGTATAATTCAGGTACACAGCATCATCTCTGCTTCTGTAGAGAAAGGTCCCTCTAGAAAGAGGGAGAAATTAAGACCAATGCGCATTTGTAGGTAACATTATTTTATATTCCAGGTAATCTCTAGAGACTTACAAGTTTACTCACAACGTTTTCCTCAATAAATATATTAAGATACTTCTCAATCGAGATCAATTCTTTTTTAGTTTCTTTATATAGAAAATATAAAGAAACGTGTTGGAACCGCTTTGATTTGATTCCGTAACCTCAAAATTACCTAATTAGATATATTATATACCCGGTATGCAAATTAATGTTGCCGTGGTTTTGTATTAACAATCCTATTCAAGGCTCAAGATGCAATTACACTTTGTCTCAAGATCTCTAAGATCTTAGTAGATTAGTTTCTACTATTGGCTAATACTCAAGATTAATTACTTACCTGATTGTTGACTTGAGTCTGATATAACTTGTATATTACAACGTCCATGATATTGTACGTTAAACATTGATAGTTTTGATTTCTGATAGTTATTAAAAAAACTATCGATAGATAAAACAAATAAATATGAGAAAATTTAATAAAACATTTTAATGCTAAATTGAGAAATATTTTAATCAAAATATTGTATGTTTTGTTTCAAGAACAACATTTATTATTTATGCATTCTGTAGTTATTTGGGTGGCTTCAGAAAACTTCGTTCTAAAGGAACAGATGTTGCTGAAATGTAAAGATATTACTGTATTCGAATTTAATGGGTCTTCGGAAGATAAGACGTGAGTATAGCCAGTTTCTATACATAAACTATGAATACTACGCACGATAGTTTAAATTAAAAAAACAATAAGTACTTTAAATAAATGTTTAAAGTTCTAATATCTACTTAGGATCTACTAGTTAACATCTATTCTGGAAACATAATACCTAAAAACTATTCTATTAGCCGTGTGGGATTCGGCTGAGTAGAATAGACCACCCCTTATTTCTTACCGAGTTGTCGTAAAAGGCGACTAAGGTAAGTCGACCCGCCGTGTGGTATCAGTTTAGTAGAATAGACCACCTTCTTTCTTACCGCGGTGTCGTAAAATACGACTGAAGTAAGTTGACGTCAGGCAGGCGGCTGGTCGTAAAAACGCAGCCAAATCATGTGGCAGCATGTTTATAACATGTTGTGCCGACCCCACTTAGAGTGGGATAAGGGCAGGAGGATAATTAGAGCTTATACTAAACTGTAGAACATACTTATATTCTACATTATGATGCTGATTTGATAAATGTTCGTTGACACAAATGTCATTTATCATTTCTGGGAGTTTTTTGAACAGCTTTGCCACACCGTCATTAAAGGTTAACTGGCAGCATCAAATTTGACTAACGATGTGATTTTTTGGCTCCAAAAAAGTTTTTAAAATTCGCTTTCGTAAAGCCAGTATAGGAATGTAACTGAAATTAATCTCTTAAGGGTATACAAATATTTAAATATATTGGTAATCCACACTTAGTTTTTTTCGTGTATTCTCTCTATACTATATCTACTTCCACGTTAGTCACCATCCTCCTACCCTTATCCCACTCTAAGTGGGGTCTGCACAACACATTATAAACATGTTGTTACATGATTTGGCTGCGTTTTTACGACTGACGGTCAACTTACCTTAGTCGCATTTAAAGACACCTCGGTAAGAAAGAGGTGGTCTATTCTACTAACCGGATACCACACAGTGGGTCAACTTACCTCAGTCGCCTTTTACGACACCTCGGTACGACATGAGGCGGATACCAAACGGTTCTACTTCCACTTTAGTGAATACGAAAAACTGTTTGTTACGTGTTAGCGCCGAAATTAGCGATCGTGTTGCAAAAATAATAGTTTAGAACTAAACTAACTTAAAAAGCATCGAGTAAAAAATATCGAAAAAGCATGTTCGCCAAAAAATTTATTCTATGTAGTTTATCACCTTATGTACCTTGTAATCATCAATACAGAAATAACTTCATGGACAATTCGTTTTTTAACGAAGGCGAAATTTACAAGCAAAGACCTTCTTAGGATAGTAATAAATTTATATTGTTAACAGGATAAAGGTGTTTATTATCATATTCGGTAATTTATAGTAATTTATAGATAATTTATAGAATTAGGCGTTACTTTGCGGAGATCCATAATACAAAAGTAATAATAAAATTATTTTGCTATAATCCGCGAAGAAGTAAAATAGAAAATATATATAATGCTAAATGTAGAGTGGACAATCGGTCATCATACCTGATACATGCAGGATTCGCAAAGCTGCGATTTTGGTCGTGGAGTCTATCTCCTGATGATGCTTCGGTTGCGGGGCGAAATGATTGTTGAGTTTGTGATAGTGAACGTATATAGTGCTTGTGTATTGTGGTGGCGGTGGTGGAGGTATGTGCATGTGTTTTTACGAATCCTGCATGTATCAGGTATGATAACCGATTGTCCACTTACATTTAGCATTATATATATTTTCTATTTTACTTCTTCGCGGATTATAGCAAAATAATTTTATTATTACTTTTGTATCATATTCGGCAAAATGCAAGAAACGTGCTATCGGATTATTCTACTGTTCTTGTTATATGTAATACCTAGGTGACCGAGCGTTCCTGGGTAATTTTTTTTAAAGGTATAAAAAAACACAATAAAAAAATAAAAGGATGGTTTTATCTGGGATTTGATTTTAAAGTTCGTCCGTTCGCAACTGCGCTATCATAAATTTGCAAGTGACAGCGTTATAGCAGTTTTACCGAGCTAGAAAATGGTTATAAAGCAACATTTTTAAAATGGCTAGATCGATTTATCGTATAGCTCCTACATACTAAGTTTTTGAGCCGTTTCTGAAATTCAGATATATATAATTTAACTAGTTTAAATATTAAAGATAAGATAGAATCAAAATTATTTAATTATTTGGTCTTTGCTAATCTTGATTAAATTATATGTGGTTTAGATCACGAATCATAACATATAGCGGGAGGATTTTGAAAATTAAGTCACTGACAGAAGGTAGTCTAATTATAAAAATATGAATTTTGTAATGGTAAAAGTAAAATGTTTTTCCTTAATTTTATTTATAGAGCCTAACCTTTATTGAAGTAGACATTTATGTAAGCTTTTCCGTTAAAATGATAATGTTCGCTAGAAAAATCTGACAACGGAAAAATCTGCTTGTCATTCATCATATTCACGAGAACTCGCTGAAGACACCGCCTAATGTTTATGTGTAGGTAAAACGAGAATTCTTTCATTATACAGGGAAGACAATAAAATTGCTATTTTTAGAAGACGTACAAAAAAGTAAAATGTCACCTTTATCTCTCGTTCTTATTAAAGTATATATATATTTAGAACAAAGTGTAACCGTCACTTCGTTCGCGTCGACTTACGTGACAAAATATCCAAGTGTTTTTCCTATTCATGAATAAAACACGTGTTTTAGCTCGTCAGAATCTTTTATATTTGTATAAAAAGCAATGTAGGTTGTCTGAGAGCTCGTCTTTTACTGAGACTCGAGCGACTTTTAGATGCAGATGTCTTGGTTGTGTGATAAGCTAACGTGTTCATAAGTTAACCTAATGAGTGGTCTGGTGATGACCACTGCCTTGTCATCACTGACTGCGCCGTGGCCACAAAATTGCTATTTGTAAACCTAATGGTGATGGCCCAATGGTAATAGTGTACCCTCTATTATTCTTAATAAAAAAATCTTTTGCGTTGTAAACTATGTATATTGATATTTTTACTCATCAAAGTCTCTACGGTTAGTATAAGAACGTGTGGAAACTTTTGCATAATCTTATATAATTTCTACCAATGTTTCTTTAAGCGAAGTGCTTGGTCACTGCTTTTCTCTAAGTACACTCCAAAGATTGCTACTTATGAGTTTTTTATACATTCTACGATACGGAATAATATAATGAACGGATATTTTGCGACATTCACGAAGACATATTTGCTTTGTGTCAAGAAAAGATTCATCATCGTGAAGATAAGCTTTTTTCTACAAAAAAAGTCTTAAGGGATAACGAGCAACAATTGTTAGCGAAAGAATAATCTACCCACGTGGTAAATATTGCGTTTAATAATGGTGTAAAGCCACTTTATGTATAGATTGAAAGATTATAAGATTGTTGTGATTTTATAAAGAAATGAAAGTCAAAATTGAAATAATTGAAAGAAGACTAAGCTTGACGCTATATTGCTAAAATTTTATATCCTTCTGCCCTTATCCCATCCAAGGTTGGGTCGGCACAACATGTTATAAACATGTTGTCACATGATTTGGCTTCGTATTTTGCGACCGTCCACCTGACTGACGTCAACTTACCTTAGTCGTATTTTGCAACACTTCGATAAGAAAGAGGGTGGTTTATTCTACTCAACTGGATACCACACGGTGGGTTAACTTACGTTAGTCGCCTTTTACGACACCTTGGTAAGAAATGAGGGTGGTCTATTCTACTCAACCGGATATTACGCGGCGGTTCGATCGACTTACCTTAGTCGCCTTTTACGACACCTTGGTAAGAAATGAGGGTGGTCTATTCTACTCAACCGGATACCAAACGGCGTATTAATAAAATTTTATATATGCGTCGTAAATATAATAGTAGAATACACTGTTTTTATGTACTTGTTGCATATATAATATTAAAATGGATGTAAAAAGTTTCCTTGCACTCTTATAAATCTCCTTTATATTACAAAAAAAATTGTTTATAAAATAAAAGTTGTTCGTAAAAAAAATATTATGAGTGTTTAAAACGTTTTATTTGTTAGCTGTTTATTCTATTATGACCATTTCAGTTCGTTACACGTAAAAGCTTTAAACAAAGTTAGCTTTAATGAAAATTTGGATATAATTATTTCACGTTTTGATAGGGCCTTGAGCATTTACTAATTAAGTAATTTAATTTAACATTAAGATATAAATTAATTGATAAAGTTATTCAGATCATTCATCATTCTGCTGTCATAAGGGCAGGAGTATGATGTTGGATTGATTGAGAATGATGACCTACTCTAAGTGGCACAACATGTTATAAACAAGTTGTAACATGATATGGGTAGGTATTTTACGACCGGCCACTGAACAAAGTGTAACAGACCACCCTCATTTCTTATCTCAGTACGTAAAAAGGTCTACTTAAGTAAGTTGACCCGCCATGTAGTATCCGGAGTAGATATACCACCCTAATTTCTTACCGAGGTGTCGTACAAGGCCATTAAGGTATTTTGGCGTCAGTCAGGCGACCGGTCGTAAAATAGTCAAACTTGTAACAACATGTTTAAAACATGTTGCGCCGACCTCACTTAGAGTAGGATGAGGGCAGGAGATTGATGATCACTCTCCAATTCTTCAATTATTGCCATCCCAAAAATTAAATCCATTCGTTGCATCGTTAGAACGTAATAAATGGATACAAAAAAAGTTTTCTCATTTACAAGATTAGTGTGAATGTTCTGGAAGCTTAACTTAATCTGTCGTTTATGTAATGAGGTAGGATAAAAACGGCAGGTAAACTCGAAATAGTTAAACCTAATAGTCTTTTACTTTGGAATTGTTTTCTCTCCCCAAATTAGAAAGGAATGGTTACATTATAATAAATAGCTAAGAACAACATTCAGCGAGTTACAATTGTTAGAGTTTGACTGAGATAAATTTGTCAAAATTGAGTTACAGATACATAAAAAGCTTATTAATACTACTATTAATGCAAAAGTATGTTAGTTTGCACTCCTTTTATGTCCGAACGGAGCATCGTAAGGTATTTTTGAAATTCTATACTGCGAAATTGTGGACGTTACGAGAAATGTCAGCAAGTACATTAAAGAAATTTTTTTTCAGTCCTGTTCATGCTGGGCGGATATTCTTTTTGTTTGTGGCGAGACAGGTTGGAGCTGACACCCACCACGCTGCTGCAAGCGAATTGGTAGCTTACACATATTTCCAGAATTCCCTAAAGATATACAGGTTTCCAAAAGATGTTTGTTTTCTTCCAACGAAAAGCGTGTCATAAATGAAATGGAAATATACATAAGACATATTAGTTTTAAGTACCTGGTTGACCGAGTCTTGATTGGTAATTTTTTACAAAATAAAAAAAAGAAAAAGAATCTTAAGAAAAAATAAAAAAAACATTTAGGTAGTTGAGGACCGATCATAGGCATTAACATTTCTGGAGCCATCATACAGCCTTCCTCGATAAATGGACTGTCTTATACACAAATAATTTTTCAAATCGGTCCAGTAGTTCCTGAGATTAGCGCGTTCAAACAAATTAAACAAACAAACTCTTCAGCTTTATATATTAGTATAGATAGGACCATTTTATTCTTTTAAAGAGAGAGAGGGAAAACACAGGAAGGCGGAAAAACACGCAAAACAGATGAATCAACTGACTGAGGAGTGATATATCTTCAGACGACAGATTGCGGGGCAATTTTTTAAGGTGCGATTAATGAAAAAATCTACGCAACGCTTCTAATTGACGTAGACTGATCGCAAGCATCTATCACGAACTTTAATAAAACGACGTAAAATAAATTGAAGATGCAACAATCGTCTATTTGTTTAAATAATAGACACAAAAGAAAGTGGAAAGTTTATTTGATCGGACCGACCTATGGATAACAGATAAGTAATTTGACCTGAATTGAAATGAAGGTCATTTTGATGATGTACTTAGATGCCAAAATTCCTCACTTTCTTTTGCAATTACGTGCAAAACAGTGGTGGTGCGAAATCAGGATGTATGTACACTTCACTAGTTGTAGTCCCAAAATTTAATTTTCTTGATCCACTTATTCTTATCTCGGAATTTACGTCGAGTTCTTCTTGAGTTTGGAAAGTTCTAAACTAATCCTATTTAGGTAGTTCGATTTAATAGGTCTCAGTTAAGGTGCAAAAGCGTGTCGAAATGCATCTTACTTTATGTTTGGCTTTTGTTTTGCATATTTAAAATACAGTGAATAATTCATAGCTCAACCCAAATGATGTGTTAACACTTTGTTCAATGCATACAAAATTTTAATATTCATAATATTTAAATGTATGCATACATTATAATGTGGTAAGGCGTTATTAATTGATAGACCGTGTGACATCCGCTTGAAACTATAAGGCTTTTATAAAAGTTGTGCTTAATTAATATTAATACTTAGTAATTAAATTTTATTAATTTTCTTTTTGTTGTGTGATGTACTATGAGTGTGAAAGCTATAATAGCCAGCGATGAGGCCGTGCGATTCTCTAGAGACGATCATGGGTTCAAACCCCGGGCAATGTGGTGTGTCTAATTGATTTTACACAATTTGATATACAGTCAATTTAGGCCTTTTTGGTGAAGAAGAACATGAGAAACCTGCATATTTCTAGAGAATTTTAGGGATATGTACACCAATCCCCATTGGAGCAGCGTGGTAGGTCTCAGCTCCAACCCCTCTCTGCTGAAACGGAGAGAAGAAACCTATGCCCAGCAGTGGGATTCTAACAGACTTTATTCACTTTTATGCACAAAATTTTAATTTCTATACTTTATTAATATACTTACTTTCATCAGATTGTATAACCTTCTCAGAAACAAATAAAACAAGCGATCTCGCACTTTATACTGATCGATTTTAACAGGCTCGAGGATTTTTTCGCAAAATCCCTTGCGAGATAAAATTGGATTTCATTTCAGTGGAGGTTTTTTTGATACACTGGCGGTACTTTTGTGCAATACAATAAAAATGTGATAAAAACGCTTGGATTTTTTCGATTGAACAATATGTATTGAATTATTTTTATTACTTTCTTTTTCTTTTGAAAAGTGGTTAGTCATTTTTATGGTGATGTCTTACGTATTACTTACTTTAGTTAGCATATTGTTTGTTAACCTCAATCTACACATATGTGATCTATTCTCCAAATATACTGAGCGGATTTTTATACGATTTTTACTAAAAGATAGTGTTATTTTTGAGGAAGACTTAGCTTAATAATACATTACGACTAAATTACGCGGGAAAACTTTGTGACACTGATTTCCTCGAGGCGATGCCGCAATCACAGCTAATCAAAGATAAGTTAAAATAATAGTACTCGTAACTATACATGTCTTTAAAAGACACATCGCTATGAGAGTGTATTAACGGCGGGAGAATATTTGAGTATGGAAGAGAGTGTAGAAAAAAATTAACGGCCAAGGTACTGAAGGACCTTTTTCGCTTCTCTTGCATCGTTGTTCTCTCTCTATTCGAGTTAAGATACTCTAAATCTAAGCGATATAATAAACACAGATTTCAAACACTCATAACGTATATTAATAATTTACGTACACGTTATTAATAAGTATTATTAACTGATAACGGCGAGTTAACTTACCTAAGGCTCCTTTTAAGACACCCCGATAAGAAATGAGGGTGTTCTATTCTACTAAGCCGGATACCACACGGCAGATCTAGTATTAAATCGTATCGTGTAATGTGAGGAAAGCAGATTGTTTAAACTTGGGACAGAAAATTGCGGTAGATACTTTTTCCCGGGCTTTTGGGAATTCTAAACAATTGGTACGGAACGAAAAACCAGCGGCCGTTACAATTTACTACCTCGATAAAGCAACTGAAATTGAGAGATTATTATGTATCGTATATGCTCTAAGTTGCTTAGATACTTGGTCAGAAGGTAGTTTTTTAGGACAATGTCTGTTTAGAACTAATAAATATACAACTTTTTTTACTTAAGCTTTTTAACGTGTTTTGCGATAGGAGTGGAAAAAATAGCCAAGTGGATATTATAACGTGTTGTGAAATTTAAATTCAGCTTCAAAATACTTTTTATTCAAATAAACTTGTAAACAACTCCTTTTGAATCGTCAACTCTATTACTGGTTCGGAAAGCTGTTCCTACTGAGGAGAGCCAGCACGAAACTCGGCGGTTGCTCTTTTAAAAATATAATTCATAATACTAGTTACATTTCGTCATTCATGTCACTTTCTGTAACAGTGTTTATAAACTGCTGTAATGGCAAATTGATTGCGGAATTTTACTATAGAATTTTGAACATGTATATCCAAACCCACAAACGATTTACGTACTTTTGCAGAGCGCAAAGCAGGAGCCACAGCTTGTGTCGATTCCTACTTTGTCTATTATCACCTATCGTTTTATAACTCTTTATATTTTTATGTACATAAACTAAATTGCTAAAAATATACTGTAAAGCAAATATAAGAATGCCTATAAGTTCTCTCCTTATAATTATAGTACATTAAATATATAAATTACAGACCGATTTAAAAAGAATACAGCATATAAAAGCCATAACTCTCTTCTTGCGGGACGGAATGTATAACAAACCTAAATCTTTCCATTGAATTCCATATCAGATAAAGTCTAAGGCACTATTGTTTTTTATACTAATTTTTCCAATTAGTTTCAAGAATACTATTTCAAAAGAAAATATTCTGTTTATAACATTTAATTTATTTCTATAATTTAATATCTCTGTAATTGCCTCTTAAATGACAAGATGGCGGGCTCATTTTTCACATAAAGGACCAGTTTAACGATTCAATACAGAAACTTGGGACCTTTCCCCGTGGTCTTGTATAGTACTAGCCTCTATAAGTAAAATAGTAAAGATGTATGTGACTTTTGATTATTAAAAAAACAGTAAAGTGACGACATATTACTGCTAGGCATAGGCATCCTCTCTCCGTTTTTGGAGAGAAGGATTAAAGTTAAGAACTACCACGCTGCTCCAAAGCGGATTGCTAGGTTACACATATCCCTTACTGAATTATAAAACACTATAGGGATATGTAAGTAGCGACCTGTTACTATCCCACTGCTGGGCATAGGCCTCTTCTCTCCGTTATTGGAGAGAAGGATTGGAGCTAAGACCTACCACGCTGCTCCAATGCGGATTGGTAGGTTACACATATCCCCAGAATTCTCTAGAGATATGCAGGTTTCCTCACGATGTTTTCCTTCACCGAAAAGCGTGTGATAAATTGCAATTATCAATTAGACACATAAGTTTTAATAGAAAAACTCATTGGTGCCTGCCCGGGGTTTGAACCCTAGACCTCGAAAGAGGCGCACGGTGTTACCGCTGGGCTACCACAGCTTAAAAAGCATGTAATAAATTGCAATTATCTATTAGACACAATTTTTTTTAAATAGAAACTCATCGGTGTCTGTCCGGGGTTTGAACCTGTGACCCGCGATTATTATTTACGAGCAAATACTATAATGTTGTGTTATAGTTCAATTTAACTCAATTTTCATTTCGCGTTTCACTTTCGGCCTTAGTTATGCGCTGATATAATAAAGTTACTTAAGCACTGTCTGAAACTTTAGACAAGAGTAACTTGCTTCCTGGGGAATACATAATAAATTATTTATTATTTATTACATTTATAAAACTAAAAACGCCGTGTGGTATCCGGCTGAATAGAATAGTACCACCCTTATTTCTTACCGAGGTGCCGAAAAGGCGACTAAGGTAAGTCGACTCGCCGTATGGTACCCGACTGAGTAGAATAGACCAACCTCATTTCTTACCGAGGTGTCGTAAAAGGCGACTAAGGTAAGTTGACCCACCGTGTGGTATCCGGTTGAGTAAAATAGACCACCCTCTTTCTTACCGAGGAGTCGTAAAATACGACTAAGGTAAGTTGACGTCAGGCAGGCGGCCGGTCGTAAAATGCGTAGCCAAATCATATGACAACATGTTTTAACATGTTGTGCCGACCCCACTTAGAGTGGATGTAATAAGGGCACAAGGATGATGATTTATAAAACTAAAAAAAAATTCTCCTTGACTTCTAGGTCGCTTTTCACCAAGCGAGATTATAATAACATATCAATTTTAATTTTAACTATCAGGTAAGCTTGACTAGTCTATCACAGGTCATGTTTCGGTTTCGGGGCGAAACGAACGTGGAGATTGTGGTAGTGAGTGTGTGTAGTGCTTTTGGGGAGTGTTGTTGTGAGAGTGGTGTTGGCGGCCTTTTGTGATACGTGTGGTGACTTGTCCTGCATAAGATATGTGAATGTTGCTTCATACACTTAGCATTACATATATTATCTTAATAAACGCGAATTACAGCAAATTAATTCTATTGTAACTTCTGTACTATAGAATTCCGCAAAGTAACGCCCGATTCTTAAATCAACCTTAAAAAATTTTTCTGCAATAACAACGTATAAATCCATTGATCGACGTGATTCAAATCGGTTCGCATTGTTTAATTAAACTTAGTAATAGCATTCTGAACTAAGACGGCAGTTGTATTGGCAGACCTGCGATAAGCTATCTGAAATTTCCGAGTGTATATTGTATAGTCCATGACCCATTTATAATTCTAAATCACAACTATAGATCTATATTAATATATAAAGCTGAAGAGTTTGTTTGTTTGAACGTGTTAATCTCAGAAACTACCGATTGAAAAAATAGTCTATAATATAGTCTATAGTAAATATAATCTTAGTGTAAGACAGTCCATTTATCGAGGAAGAGCGCTATAATAAATAAGAGAGATTCATTCGAAAACGGAAAAATTTCAAGTTCACACTGATTTCCATGTGGGCGGAGCTGCTGTCAGCCGGATACCACACGGCAGGTTAACATACCTTAGTCGCCTTTTACGACACCTCAGTAAGAAATGAGGGTGATCCATTCTACTCAGCTGGATACCACACGGTGGGTCAATCTACTGTTGTCGCAATTAACTTCCGCTTTGTATTTTATAGCAACACAGTCATGAAACAAGAGTATCGCGCCTTTTTTGATTAAAATGGTGGCAACGCTGTGACGTGTTGCTTCCGGTTGAGTCTTCCTATTGATAAAGCGTTTCAGTGACAGGGAGTCTTTGTTCGTCATTCAAGAGAAGTACATCTCGGAACGGAATTGTGGTGTTCCCATTATATCGTGTTATTGTATATAGAGTGTGCGTTAACACTACCTTAGTCGCTTTTACGACACCTCGGTAAGAAATGAGGCTAGTGTAGAATACACTAGCCTCATTTCTTATAGCCTTTCATTTCACCACACGGCGGGTCAACTTACCTTAGTCGCCTTTTACGACACCTCGGTTAGAAATGAGAGTGGTCTTCTACACAGCTGGAATCCAAAAAATTAAAATATCTCTTTTTAATTATTATCACCTTATATCTTCTAAAACCATGATGAATAGACAAGGTACATAACGAAAACTCATTATTTCAAAGTCTACCCTCATTTAATTTAGATTCTTTCAAAGATCGTTAATTGCAATTGAATGAGGCAGGAATGTACGGATTCTATATTGCTTTCTTTTGTTCTCGACAACAAATAGATAAATTGTGGAATGTTCATAAACATTTTTCGCGTAAATTAAAATTGAAATGGAATTATTTATTTATTAATCTTTTCATAAGAATCATTACGATGTTTTGTATTGTAAAGCGAATAAAGAATCGTTAATATAAGTTTAGATTGAACAATTTTACGCTGAGGACAACCCACATCAAGGGTATTACATATTTATAACTATGACCTGAGATTCCCCATAGAACTTAATCGAGGTACAAAGAAAAATATCACAATATTTATTGCCGATAAGTGGTAAAAACGGTAACCCCCTTATTAACCTACGGGCAATGGAGCAATGAAAGCCTATTGAACTTTTTTACCAAACAAGTCTTAAGGTGCATGTACATTACATAAAAAACGCGCTATATTCTAGGTTCTTACAATAGGACATTAAAAACTTTACGTCGAATCTCTAAAATATTGTAATAAATAGATTTATACTAACATTAAAAGTTGTTACATTAAATTACATAATTCGATTTTTTAATGTATATTTACATTTATACCTACTAATAGTACCACCCTCATTTCTTACCGAGGTGTCGTAAAAGGCGACTAAGGTAAGTCGACCCGCCGTGTGGTATCCGGCTGAGTAGAATAGACCACCCTCATTTCTTGCCGAGGTGTCGTAAAAGGCGACTAAGGTAAGTTGACCCACCGTGTGGTATCCGGTTTAGTAGAATAGACCACCCTCCTTCTTACCGAGGTGTCGTAGAATACGACTGGGGTAAGTTGACGTCAGACAGGCGGCCGGTTGTAAAAACGCAGCCAAATCATGTTACAACATGTTGTGCCGACCCCACTTAGACTGGGATAAGGACAGAAGGATTATTGTTTTACATTTATACCTACATATTCCAAATACTTTGAATTTCTTGGTCTCGAACTAGCTTAGTAAAATCATTACCGTTTAGTGAGGTTTTAGCAAGCCGGGTGTTCTCAGTAATTACTTTAATTTTTTCTGCTTGAAAAAACAACATGCTTGTAAAAATAAATCAGTGAAAACAATTAAATAAATTTTTTCAGTGAAAAAAGTTTACGGAAACTTTCAAATCCTAGCAAATATCATAGAATACATATTTAACAAAAGGAAAAATGTGCTGTACATAGCAGCTATGTATGTAGTATGGGAAGTTTTCGTTGAAAGTGAACCGTATGAGCCTTGAATTAGCTCTAGCTTTGTATCGCTGTACAAATCCCCGAGAATTTCTTCTTAGAAAATCCAGAAAGTGTTAGTAGCGTTTGGGTTTTATGTACATCTGCTAATGAATTTACTCCATTACATTTATGCCATCGTTTTACTCACAATCGTAAAAGTGGCTTCGGCCCTTTTGTACCATTGGCGATCGTAAACAAATGCCAATATCGCTCGTAAGTTTTGCGATATAAAATTCATACTTCAATGGGAAACTTTACGTTTCTCTTTTAAATCTACACCTTTAAATTTTAAATACGGTTTCGGTAAATAAATCGGCTATCATACTAACACAATTTGGGAGAATCGATCGCTGTTTAGCTATTGTTTAATTGTTCATTCGTGTTTCCTATTTAGACCATAACGCAAACACTAGCGTCTGTTTTATCGAAGCATAACTTCGACAAAATAAATGTAGGGTATCCGAAGGTTGCGTGTTCAAATCACGTCGGGGTCACCAATTGTATGTAGGTGGTCTAGACTATAGAGTCAACCGATGGACGTTCCCCGCTGGACATAGGTATCTTTTAACTATCTCCATTAATAAAACACGATCTTATGCCGCTTGAATCCAGTGGTTCCCGCGACTGCGTTTAAGGTCGTCTGTCCACCTCGTAGGGGATCTACCAACATTACCTTTCCATTGCAGAGTCGCCATTCCAACACCTTTAAGACCACAACGTCTATATGCCTCGCCCATCGCCACTTCAACTTCGCGACATGCTGACTTTAATTCTTCTACGGATCTCCTCACTTCTGATTTGATCACGTAGAGATACTCCAAACATAGCTCACTCCATCTGAGCTGAGTGACTTTGAGCTTTATTATGAGACCCAGATTTAACAATGACCTAGTATAACTATAAGAATTATATTTTGCAAAGAGCTACCGCCGACTAAAGCTGATGATTCAAAAGAACTTGCTTACAAGTTAAATTGAATAGGTAATATTTTGAATTTGAATAGGAATAAGTTCACTAGAGCACGTAAATAGCGAAATATGATTGACCATATTACCACGTTTAAATCCAATCTCATTGAAGGTTGTACAAAGTTACAACCACCACTTCTCAGTTCGAACAATCAAATTAAATTGATGGCACTCTTCAAATTAGCGACCACTTTTGGTCTGTAATTACCCGAGTAGCAATTTTCATCTGAAATCATTCATTAATAATGGTTTAAGAGTGCCTATAATGAAATTGCTATTAAGTAATTACAAACTAGTGAAGATTATTTTGTGGAAGTAATTAAGTCTGAATTTGCGGTATTATCTAAGAAACTATAAAGCCTTGAAAATTACAGTTTGAAAATTCCTTATAGGGTTTAGGTATGAACTAAGTATATTCCTTTTAATATTATAAATGTAAAATTCTGCCTGCCTATCTGACTTTTTGTTTTGATGAATATATATTTAATGATGATGATATATTTGATAGACCCCGGAGCTGTCCAAAAAAGCGTTAGTTTGAAATTGTGGATGCCGACATGAGAGCCAACAACTTACGCAGGTCGGACGTTTAAGATCGGTCAAGGTGGAGGCAACTGAATAGGAAAGCGGACCCCAGGCCTTAGTCGGGTTGAAAGTTGAAAAAAAAAGAAGAAGAAGACATATATTTTGGAAATTCAAACATCAGACAGCAAAAAACATTCTGCACCATTAAAGATACGGGTAGCCAAAGATGAATCTTTCTTTTCTAAAATATTATGGACTTAAGTGATATTTACAACTTATCACGCGCTTTTCAGTAAAGGAAAACCTTACCTTCTGATATCAGATCAAATGGGAAACCTAACAATCCGCTTTGAAGCGACGTGGTGGGTAACTCTAACTCTTCTTTCCAAAAAAGTAGACGGCTTTACCCAGTATTAAGACGGTAACAGGCTGATAAAAATACATACGTGGGTGGGCGGATATAACAAGAGGCAATATATTTGGGAGGTTCATGGTATTTATCAACTTTACTGACCTAATATATCAATACAAAGTTCTTCGCACGTGTTGATAGCGCTGTTTTAATACAGGATGTTTTGTACTATAAATCACGTTACACCCTGGGGGCACCTAAATATATCTCAACGTAACACTACCCGATGTACAGTTTCATCCCTAACAAGTACATAATTTTATAGAATTAAAAGATGCTTTCAACTTTAGTTGCGTAATGAACTTCTTTTTTCTGGAACAAAGGCAATTTTTTTAGAGATTTTTAGATTTTTTCTTACAACCACAATCAAATCAAACGTTGCTCTTGAAGACAAACGCATATACATATATTAATTCTTGCATATAAGACATTTAGGTGGATTTAATGTTAATACTCAATAAAATAAAAATAGTGATTTCGAATATTTAGAAAACTATTTTAAAATCAATGAAATTTCTCTGTACTATAATGAAACACCTATATATAAATATCTACTTCGCTTCATCTGTCTGAGTGGATTGTTCACTTTGAAAACTTTTATCTCGAACGGTCCAGACAGCAAGTTGTTTAGCTATCGAAAGATAATTCATTTGACTTATCTCTTTAATCTAGCACTACCATAGTGCATTTATACAATACAATACATATACAGTATTTATTTTTCCAAAAATAGAGAGTGGATATCTCTCTCCATTTTTAGAGAGAAGGATTGGAGCTAAGACCTACCACGCTGCTCCAGTGCGGATTAATAGGTTACACATATCCCTAAAATTCTCTAGAGATATGCATGTTTCTTCACGATGATTTCCCTTCACCGTGTAATAAATTGAGATCATCTATTAGACACATAAGTTTTAACAGAGAAACTCATTGATGTCTGCCCTAGGTTTAAACCCGTGACCTCCCCTTAAGAGTCGCACGGTCTCACCGCTTGGCTATTACAGCTTCCACACACCGAACCAGCACACAACGAAAAGTTAATTAAATGCGCGTAAAATTAAATAACGTTATGGGTTTGAACCCGTGACCCTACGAAAGAGTCACACGATCACACCGCTGGGCTATCACAGCCTCGACTATTCAAATTCAAATTCAAATTCAAAATATTCTTTATTCAACTGGACTGTTTACAGTACTTTTGAATCGTCAAATGTTTTAAAGAAGCTACCACTGATTCGGAAGTTTACTTCTACCGAGAAGAATCAGCAAGAAACTCGGCGGCTAATCTTTTAAAAAATTATTACAATTTGATGGTTACAAGATAATCGTTGCAGCTGGATGCGTAGCTGACTGCAGTTAAGATAAGCTATCACTCAAATAATCCTCAATAGTATAGTAAGCTTTATGTAGCAACATCGTTTTGAGATAATTTCTAAACTTGTGTAAAGTTCAAGTATAATCTTAAGTTGTAACCGGTTTAATTGCTAACATTTCACGCTAATACGAATCAATTCGTCATCGATCTCACACGTAATCCGATATGGCGGAGGTTGGGCTCATTTCCTAACCAATAGTGACTCTGCCGCAATTAGAAGGGGGACGATTTGCATTCGATTGACAATCCCCCCCACGAGGTCACTTACGTTAAACTACTTAGTAGCCCCTGACTTTACAGCAATTATATTATTAAGACTAATGTCTGGGTAACCAAAAATAGTAGTAGGTGAGTTCCGATACTGGTATTTTCATTTCTCGCAACCACGCGTTCCCCGAATAAGCTACGCTGACTTGACAGTTAATGGCACAAATTCAATTCAATAAAAATATTAGTATTTTTTAATGCCCAAAAACAGGGATAAAATAATTTTTTTTTTAAATAAAACCTAGCTAGATCGTTTTTTCTCCCCCAAAACCCTCTACACGCTCAATTTTAGGAAAATCGTTGGGGCCGTTTCCGAGATTCCGAATATATAATAGGTGGACCGGAAAGTAATGTCGTTTTTGTGAATGTCGATATTCGGTCGTCATTTCTCAACTTACTGTGTATTGCAAAGAGGTGCCTAAGTTATTTTAAGGTTACTGTGACTTATTCACTTCTGAATAATTCAATATTAAAGTTTTCTAATTGTAATTTGAGAAAAAATGGCCAGCTAAATACCAGAAGAACGTATCCGGCATTGTATGCTTTTTGAGTTTCACAAGGGTAGTAACGCAACAGTTGCTACCAAAAACATTTGCGATATTTATTCAAGTGCATTAGACGTTCGCAGATGTCAAAGATGGTATTCCAAGTTCAGATCTAGTAATTTCGATGTTTCTGACTCCTATCAATCAGGAAGACCAACATCATTATTTAACGACATGCTAAGGGTAGAATTGGAAGAAAATCCATGTCTAACAATCAACGAACTATCAAATACACTTAACCAACCTTGGTCAACTACTCAGGAACATTTACAGCAGATTGGGAAAATAACGAGTGCATGTGTTTGGGTCCCTCATAATCTGTCTGAAGAAAAGAAAGTCAACCGATCCATTACATGCAACGCATTGCTTCAACGGCACCAAAGGGAACCGTTTTTTGATCGTCTGATCACTGGAGACAAAAAATGGGTCCTATATGATAATCCAAAACGGAAATGGCAGTGGTTTTTTTTTAAATGAATCACCAAGAAGTTCTTCGAAGCCGGGTTTGCTTCCCAAAAAAGCGCCCCTATGTGTTTGGTGGAATATTCGCGGAATTGTCCACTCTGAAATGCTAAAACCAGGAAAAACTTTTAACACGGACCTTTATTGTGAACAATTAGATCGCGTGAACCAATCTTTAATGTCAAAGTATCGTGCGATTGTCAACAGAAAGGGAGTCATCCTGCAACGGGATAAAGCAAGACCAAACTGTGTACGGCGACCACCCCAAAAAAATAAAGAATTAGGGTGGGAGGTACTGCCTTACCCAGAATACTCGCCTCATATCGCTCCTTTCGATTTCCATTTATTCTGATCCCTGCATAATTTTCGTAGTTGAAAAAAAAAATTAAAATTTGGATGATGTCCAAAATGCCACCTCAAGATATTTTTCTCAAAAATAAATTAATTTTTATTAATCCGGGATTACAAAATTTGCACTCTAGATGGCAAAAGGTTGCTGATAACGAGGGTGATAATATTATTGATTAGAAATAAATACCTATCAAAATATTTTATTTTGAATTTAATGTAAGAAAACGACATTACTTTCCGGTCCCCCTATATATTGAGATTGAGATGGTATGGACATGTAATGAGGAGGGATGAAAATCATGTGACCAAAAGTGTGTTAAATTTGAATGTGGATGGATATGTGCATAGAGGAAGGCCTAAAAAGAGTAATGGATTGTGTGAAGTATGATATGCATATTAAAGGAGTGGCACCAGAGTTGACGAATGATAGGACAGAATGGAAGAGAAAAACATGTTGTGCCGACCGCACTTAGAGTGGGATAAGGACAGGAAGATTAACTCATTTAAATATTAACATGTAAATGGTCAAAGTATCAATCATATCGTATATCTTCGTCACCTGTGAGCGCCATTTTTGTCCGAGTGGAAATGTAGAACATAGTACAAACCATCGTGTTATATTAGAGCAGAAGAGCCGTAGCCTGTAAGTGTCACAATAAATAATGAGAGAGAAGATAAAACTCGTATACTTCATCCTTGTCTAAAAAGAAATACACCCTCACTTGCTTTCTTAATTCTCTTTTTTGTAATATGACATATTTTTGGTGGCTTCCGTGTTGTGCTATATTAACTCTATGGATAAATAACAATTATTTGAGAAGTATTCGATTATACGCTTTCAAAACAGATACTCTGATATTAAGATCTGCAATAATATCTTACAATAAAAAGCTTTAAATTTTGCCGTTTTCGCAATATCGTTTATTGCTGCTCCTCTCCTATTCATTAGCGTGATATCATATAATCTATAGCCTTCCTTGATAAATGGACTATCTTACACTGAAAGAATTTTTCAAATCGGTCCAGTTCCTGATTAGCGCGTAAAATCAAACAAACAAACGAACTCTTTTGCTTTATATATTAGTATAGATTTGATTTTATCGATTTTTATGGAAGATTATGTTTAGGTAATATATTTTTATTTTCTATTTTTAACCGTTTGCTATCTGTGAGAACCTTAACGATCTGTACAGGTGTGTCCGATGTAAAGTAACCGCACTTAAAACCGGGAAATGAATTTTGGGTACGAGGGTATTCGATTGGTATCTATTACGGGCGGAATTCGCAAACGTAGGGGCGATATCAGTTGAATACGCAATTAAATGCTTATCATGTTTTAAATAAACATGAAGCAAAAGCAGAAAATTATGTCAAATATTTAGCAATATATTATGATAGGTTCCTGAATCATATGATTTAGGTGAACCTTTCATGATAGTAAAATACTACGTGAGGAATGGGCGATTAGATTATTTATTCCTGTCGTTATCAATGTTTTAATTGCATTTGAAAGCCTCTCTTTCTACTAAAAACTATTCTTCTTACTTAAAATGGGATTACATACCAGCCATATTGTTATGCGATTTCACTAAGCCTCATCTTCCTGCCCTTATCCCACTCTAAGTGGGGTCGGTACAACATGTTATAAACATGTTGTAACATGATTTGGCTACGTATTTTACGACCGGCCGCCTGCCTGACGTCAACTTATCTTAGTCGTATTTTACGCCACCTCGATAAGAGAGAGGGTGGTCTATTCTACTTAACCGGATACCACACGGTGAGTCAACTTACCTTAGTCGCCTTTTACGACACCTCGGTAAGACATGAGGGTGGTCTATTCTACTCAGCCGGATACCACACGGCGGGTCGACTTACCTTAGTCGCCTTTTACGACACCTCGGTAAGAAAAGAGGGTGGTACTATTCTATTCAGCCGGATACCACACGGCACCGATTTCACTAAGCCTCCTATGCAGTATTAATGTACATTGAGGTCAAGCAAAAATACACGTTGTCATGTATCTTGGGTATCAAATATACATCAGAATACGAATATGTAATAACCACTCTGCCATACCTACGTGTTTTATGTTTGCAATTTGTTGGAGAGTAGAGAAATATGCGGTGTGAAAATAATCCATCCATATTTTAAGGTTGACAATTGCAATTTTCGACTTTTGCAATTTGTTTCCAGAATATACGATACGTAAATGTATGATATAAAACAATGCTCCCGAAAACGTCGGTTTTTACTTGATGCCACTAAATATTTAATCAAAATGAAATTATTTAGGAATAATTTATAGACATAGTTCAATTTAATACCCGCATTTTGGTAAATGTGGTGTATGCTGTTTGATATGTGAATATCTTGTATATTTATATACCAGACATGTACGTATTACACAAACATGAATACAATGACACTCACATAAGTTTTTTAAGTACTGTACATACTCGTAAGTAGGTATTTTTACAAATATTTATTGGGGCTGTAGTGTATACGGTTTGAGATACGTGTGAATATACTTTGTATATTTATATACAAGACACATACATAAATCATCTTCCTGCCCTTATCTCACTCTAAGTGGGGTCGGCACATCATGTTATACACATGCTGTCACATGATTTGGCTGCGTTTTTACGACCGGCCGCCTGCCTGACATCAACTTGCCTTAGTCGTATTTTACAACACCTCGGTAAGAAGGAGGGTGGTCTATTCTATTAAACCGGATACCACACGGTGGGTAAACTTACCTTAGTTGCCTTTTACGACACCTCGGTAAGGAATGAGGGTGGTACTATTCTATTCAGCCGGATACCAAATGGCGTACAAGAGACATACATGAATATACTTACACTAATACTAGTGTACAAAGGAACATAACACTGTCTCAAGCGCACCACGTCAGTAACGTGAGAGCTCCTTGGTGAGAGTGGATGTATAGTGACATCTTGTTACTTGTACGTTTCTTAGCCTGTACTGTATTTATTTAACACAATTACACAAGTATAATATAATACAAGTAAACACAAAGTACACTTTAATTTAAGGGAATACAAAATTAATGATAGTATTATATTGCTTTAATCCACGATAAAAGAAAATGTAAATTATGTGAGTGGATTGTAAGCAGTGGGCTATAAAAAATACCTGCCTCGAATATTTAAGGGTTAATCCCATAAATATCAGCAAAGGAATCAATGAAATCATAAAATGGCGAAACTGTGTATATAACAATACTTTGATTAAATATTATTTCGTTTGCTTTTTTCATACAAAACATCCTTTTTTTTACTCTCATAAACCTTGCAATGTGCTTCTTCTAGGCATTAAGCTGGTGTTTATTGTGTATTAATTTATATAAACACTTTGGCCAGCGATATTGGGTTATGGAATCTATTTCATACGGCGTTACATTTTCTCATATAAAAATTACGTTTAATGATGTTCTGCTTTTGATACGCGTACAAAGAATTAAGATTATATCAGTCCAAAAATTTAAGTTACACACAATGATTTAGGTTGTAGGAAGGTAGTTTAAAGACGTATTTCTACCGACGTGTATTAACGTTGTGTCAATTGGCGTTTATCAAATTCACGTGTAATAACGTTATTCCTAAAGTGTTAAGAAAGTGTTTTCAATGCTTCATTATTAATAAAGTCAATGCTTTGTGAAGGTCGACACTTTATGCCTATCAGATTTAAGATTAATTTCCTAATATACAAACTTCAAAGTGAGTAAAGCACACACACGCAAGGCGGAATTCCACTTTGTTAACAAAAAGGGCCATATTCAAGTTAATCTCAAAATGTTGCATTTGGCCCAGTTTAACTTTATTAGTGTTTTAAACTCCTGTTGGGCTGTTGTGGGGTTAAAAGCTAAGGCAAGCATGACTAGGCTTTTAAGCCTTGTTTAAAGCCTCACATTAAAACGTAACGGTTTAACGGAGATCAAAACGTAGCTTTTAGTAAAGAAGTATTATACAAGAAGATGCAGGGAAATTTTGGATGATACTGCAGTTGGGTCAAGGGTTCTTTCTAATCCCGGACAGATGAGTTTTTGTATTAAAACTTATTTTGCTTATTAATAGTTGCAATTTATCGCACACTTTAAGGTGAAGAAAACATCGTGCAGAAAACTACATATTTATTGAGAATTGGGGATACATATCTCCAGAGATCTTGGTAAACCACCAGTTTGCATTGGAGCAGCGTGGTGGGGTTTTAGCTTTAATCCTTTTCTCCAAAAATGGAGAGAGGGGGCTGTATCCTACAGATTACAAATGTCATCCTCCTGCCCATATCCCACTCTAACTGGGGTCGGCACAACGTGCTATAAACATGTTGTTACATGTTTTGGTTTCATATTTTACGACCGGCCGCCTACCTGACATCAACTTACCTTAGTTGTATTTTACGACACCTTGGTAAGGAGGGTGATCTACTCTACTCAACCTGATACCACACGGTGGGTCAACCTTATACTTACAGATTACAAATGTGATTTCAATAAACTATTCAGTAATGTGACTTCTATGTTTACTAGTTTTAGAACGATTTTCATTTTTCTTCTGTTTTTCTGTTCGTTTACATAAATATGCCCTTTATATTCATTTTAAATTCCAAATGACGACGTCTAGACGATCTTACCAACCGATATTAAACTATATTCTATATTATAGAAACCAGATAGTGATTGAACATCAAATTATCTACAATTCTTCGACCGATTTCACAAAATGCTATCATTTAATTAACATTTAGCTATGCTTTATACAATCATAAGATTAGAAGTTTTATCAAGCGACAAGGTCTGACGTCTAACACGAATAAGATTGAACAGTTGTTTTTAAAATGAAACTTAATCGATACTTATTGATATAGAATCTTTCGGAAATGGCTTCAACGATTTTCATAAAATTTAGTACGTAGGGGGCTTCGAGGGACATTGAAAAACTGCTTTAATATAAATTGAATACAAAAGTTAATTTCGCTGTTAATTTCTTTGAGGTATTATTAACTTATATATAATATTACATCTATACTAATATTATAAATGTGAAAGTCTGTCTGTTTATCTGTCTGTATGTTACGCTTTAATGGCTATTTCGCTGAACTAGAATTATTGAAGTTGGACACAAGTTAACTGGGATAGTTTATTGAATATATGCCATTATAGCAGTTTAAAATCCTTTTATTTCGTATTCTATCTCCTTTCTACGCTGACACCTGTACACGACAGTAATGACTAAATGTAACTAGTAATATGAATTAAATTTTGAAAAGAGCAACCGTCGAGTATCCTGTTGCCTCTTCTCGGTAGGAACAGCTTTACCAGCACTAGAATTACGATTCGAATCACCCCCTTATAAGTTTACTTAAATAAAATTTTTTTTGAATTGAATTGATTAAGAAATGGCAGTTTTTCTTTCAGGCATAAATAAACATTGTTGAAACGCTTGAGTTGGTGCGAAGGAAGTCGCGGTAAAACTAGTAATTATTAACTTTGAACAGTATTCCGATCTCGTTAACAGTTAAATGCGCTTCCTATTCAGGAGTCGTTATATAGTCCCTAGTGGGCGAACTTCGCTTGATGTCCTTCGCTTTTCCCTATGGTAGATATCTAATTTGAAATGTTATTGTATTGTTATCGTAACTCGTTTGTGGGTTTTGGTATAAGATTCTATAATAAAATTCCGCAATCAATTTCAGCTTTGCCATTGCAGCAGTTTAAAAACACTGTTAAAAATAGGCTGATACAGAAAGCCTACTATACTATTGAAGATTATTTAGAAGATAAGAAAGTGTGGATATAGCTCTCTTTGAACCTGTACAAGACAGTAACGTCTGAATGTAAATAGTATTAAGAATCATATGTTTAAAAGAGCAACCGCCGAGTTTCTTGCTGGCTCTTCGCGGTAGGAACAGCTTTCCGAACCAGCGGTGGAGTTGACGATTCAAAAGCACTTGTTTACAAGTTTATTTGAATAAAGAATATTTTTAATTTTAATTTGAATATTATTTAACAGATATATTTGTTATCCAGCTGAGCTGAATAGACCACCCTCATTTCTTACGAAGGTAAGTTCAGCCGGATACACGGCTGAGTAGAATAGATCGCCCTCATTTCTTATCGAGCTGTAGTAAAAGGCGACTAAGGTAAGTTGATCAGCCGTGTGACATATGGCTGAGTAGAATAATATTACAGGGCTATTTTACGAGTATTTTACTACCGGCCGCCCACCTGATGTCGACTTACCTTAGTTTAGTATAGTCTTACGATGACAAGGTCTTATGAGACCTCGGTAAGAAATGAGAGTGCTCTATTCTACTCAGCCGGACACAACACGGCTGGTCAACTTACCTTAGTCGCCATTCACGACACCTCGGTAAGAAATGAGGGTGGTCTATTCTAATCAGCCGGATTCAGCGGCCTATTAATCTCTTTCAGGAACAATTTATAGAATTAGGCGTTACTTTGCGGAGGTCCATAATACAAAAGTAATGAGAATATTATTTTGCTATAATCCGCGATAAAAGAAAATATATGTAATGCTAAATGTAGAGTGACGACAAAATCACTGTATCAATGTAGACGACAAAATCTTGATTTTGTCGTGGAGTCTATCTCCTGACGATGCTCCGGTTACGGGGCGAAACAATTGTTGAGATTGTGGTGGTGAATGTGTGCAGTGCTTGTGTATTGTTGTGTCATCGGTGTCGGGTAGTGCATGAGTTTTTACAAATTCTGCATGTATCAGGTATGAGAACGAATAGTACACTCTACATTTAGCATTACATATATTTTCTTTTATCGCGGATTATAGCAAAATAATATTCTCATTATTTCTTTCAGGAACATAAAATAGCTTATAGAAATTGTCAATGTGCAAATGATAAAACTTTTCTCTCAACGTGACAGTCGTATAATTATGTATTCAACTCGGAACTACGTGACGTGAGTGTTGTTAGGCTCATAAATATTCTCATATTGTAAACCAAGTGAATCTGAACTTGAGAAAACGTGATTCTTGACAAAGAATGTGACGGAAGGCCATATTTTCTGTTACGAAGGTAGTTCGTAGAATTCAATAACTACACTGTTCGTATCGGTATCATATCCTACTATCCTTACTTAATATTAAAAATGCGAAAGTCTGTCTGTTTGCTACGTTTTCACGACCAATCCGCTGCACCAATATCGATGAAATTTGACACAATTAGTCCTTATACATCGGGGTAACCTATAGGCTATAGAAATCCTGTTAATTCTACAGGAATAGGATGATATAGAAAGCGTCATCTATTATCACACGATATATTCCTGTAACAACCCACGCAAACGAAGTCGCGGGTAAAGGCTAGTATTATAAATGCGAAAGTTGGATGTATGTTTCTTACTCTTTCACGGCAAATCCGCTGAACCAAAATCGATGAAATTTGGCACAATTATTCTTTGTACAGCAGTACCGGGTTTTGAACCCGTGACCTCTAGAAAGAGTCACACGGTTTCACCGCTGAGCTATCACAGCTCATATTATTCACTGATTTTATCATTCGTCATCATCTTCTTGCCCTTATTCTACTCTAAGTGGTGTCGGCACAACATGTTGTCACATGATTTGGCTACATTTTTACGACCGGCCGCCTGCCTGACACCAACTTACTTTAGTCGTATTTTACGACACCTCGGTAAGAAATGAGAGTGGTCTATTCTACTCACCTGGATACCACACAGCGGGTCGACTTACCTTAGTCACCTTTTACGACACCTCCGTAAGAAATGAGGGTGGTACTAATTCTATTCAGCCGGATACCACACGGCGTATTCAATGATTTTATCATTTTTCAATTTAAACTATCGTGAGTAGTATTCATAGTTAATGTATAGAACCGGCTATACTCACGTCTTATTCTATCGGGTTAGCCCGGGAACAGTTCCCACCGCGATAACGTCGTGTAAAGAGCTCATGAATAAGTGCCCCGGATGGGTTCGAAACTAGTCGGGCTAACCCGATAAAATAAGACGTGAGAATAGCCGGTTCTATACATTAACGATTTTATCATTATTTTACTAAAAACTACGAGATTTCTTAGTTATAAATAATATGTGAAATATTCCAAGATTTATCGAAGCTTCTAAAGCAGCTGTAAATCCCGAAGGATTATAAGGAAGATAGATGTCCCAAGCGAAGGCGTATTTGTATTATCCAATGAGTCATTAGTACTGGCCCCAGCTTTGTTCACAAACATATTGTTAGCAAAGTGCAAATTATGACCGTGGCTTTAACCTATGAGATATAACACGAGGTATTACGAACATATATTGCTTATTTTATTTAACCCACAATCGCTACAGAATCCATCGTTACATTTAAAGCCAAACGAGCTTTTACCCGAAACTTCGTCGGACTGTTGTGGCGTTATAGGTTGATAATAGTGAAATAGATGGCGTTTTTCAATGTCATCCTATTCCTGTAGAATTAACAGAATATACCCTATATATTACCCTGGTGTATAAAGAATAATTGTGCCAAATTTCATAGATATTGGTTCAGCGGATTTGCCGTGAAAGAGTAACAAACATACATCCATACTAACAAACTTTCCCATGTATAATATTAGTAGTATAAAATAGGATGTAAAAGGTAAATTTTTCGTCATATTTTTACAATGAAACAGTGCATCTATACTTTTTATATTCCGTAATCAAAAATTCTCCTTCCCTTACCCCACTCGAAGTGGGGTCGGCACAACATGTTATAAACATATTGTAAAGTGATTTGGCTACGTATTTTACGATCAGCCGCCTTGACGTCAACTTACCTCAGTCGCCTTTTGCGACAACCCGGTAAATGAGAGTACTCTATTCTACTCAGCTGGATCCTACACTTTGGTTCTACTTACGACACCTCAGTAAGAAATGAGGTTGGTCTATTCTACTCATCCGGATACCACACGGCGGGTCGACTTACCTTAGTCGCCTTTTACTTTACGACACCTCCGTAAGAAATGAGGGTGGTACCATTCTATTCAGCCGGATACCACACGGCGTACTAATGTTCTAGCAATTTTTTTTAAATTTAATGTGTAATACTTCCTAAACAAAAACTAATTGGGAAGGCAAGGATTATAAATTCAGTTTAAACTTTGTACCTTAATATATTCCACGTGTCGCGAGAGATTATAAATGAGTTCAATTTATTTCCCAAAGCCCTTTGTTATGAGGCATATGATGTATCATATTATACTTACAAATTTTAGCCATTATTTTACACTTATCGAGCTTATGATAAAAATATATTAAAAATATGTACAGCGTTGTAATATTTTTTAAACAAATACTGCGCACAGAGGATTGATATTTTACACAGTTATTGATAAAGAGACCAATAAAATACGTTTATCTTTAATTTTTCTTTAACTTACCTTAATCTTTAATATTTGAATGAGTTAATCTTGTATATGGGAGAAAAATCGATCTACCTAGGTTTCATTAAAAGAAAATATCGTTTTATATCAAATACAATAGAATAGTAAACACCCTCATTTCTTACCGAGGTGTCGTAAAAGGCGACTAAAGTAAGTCGACCCGCCGTGTGGTATCCGGCTGAGTAGAATAGACCAACCTCATTTCTTACCAAGGTGTCGTAAAAGGCGACTAAGGTAAGTTGACCCACCGTGTGGTATCCTGTTTAGTAGAAAAGACCACCCTCTTTCTTACCGAGGTGTCGTAAATTACGACAGAGGTAAGTTGACGTCAGGCAGGCGGCTGGTCGTAAAACGCAGCTAAATCATGTGACACCAAGTTTATAACATGTTGTGCCGACCCCACTTAGTGGGATAAGGGCAGGAAGATGATGATGTATAGCGTTGTAATATGTTTTAAACGAATACGACGCAAAGAGGAGTGATATTTTACACAGTTATTGAGAAAGAAACCAATAAAATATACGCTTTCCTGTACCTTTTATATTTAAATGAGTTAATCTTGTATATGGGCGAAAAATCAAGATAGGTTTCAAAAAATGTCGTTTTATATCTGTTTTCGGAAATCAAAAAAATGCTAAAATGTAGAATCGGATGCAAATGATAATTGAGCTGTCAAATACAAAGCTGTGACAGCCTAATGGTAACGGGCGGACCGATAAAGTTCAAAACCTTATATCGATTCCCATGTCACCCGGCGCTTTCTGTGTTTAAAAGGGAATCCTGTGCCCACGAATAAAAGCGAATTATCATTGTATGGTTCTCTATATATACATATTATACAACAAAGTCCCCAAAATCTGTCTGTCTGTATATGATCGATTTTCTCAATATCTTATGATATATGTGGTTTTTACTATAACATAATGCAATTCTACTAAATGGTTTAAGTAAATAGTAAGTTAATTTATGTTAATTGTGTTGAAAAGATCGCGTACTTGTATAAAAACTCTCCTGCTTCCAGCTTTACTCGCGTTCGTCGCGTAAACGAGCAGAGTTACACAAAATTTATTAATAGTGATTTGTAGATGTACAAAATTACTATAAATAAGTCCGCAATAGTATGTCTCTATCTCCTATGGTTAACTCGCAATAACTTTTTTATGTTCAAAATCTCTATTCGGGTAAAATTTTGTGACACGCAGGTGAAGCCGCTAGCACAGCTAGTTATATATATATATATATATATATATATATATATATATATATATATATATATATATATATACACAAATAAATAATATAAACACACTAAAACACGCATTTTCTTGTTATAAACATACTTATTTGTATATATGTATAGCATATGGATATTTATTTAATTATATATTTTATTATATTCTATTTGTGTTACGTAAAATGTTATATTAATAAGTAAGTTTATCGATTTTATTGTTTCGTTCATCTTGTTCACCGATCTCAACCTGTCTCTTATCTTTATTACTTTAACGTAGAGATTATCTGTAAGAGATCACTTTTAGTGATAAGACCGCCCTTGCACTCTTAAATGTTCTTATTTCTCTTGTTTATGTCTATTATTTACTTGGTGTGCAATAAATTCATTCGTTCATTCATTCAAATCAATTGTATAGACAATTGTGAAGACCAGCCTAGAGCAATTCAATACAATTTGTTGAACTGTACGTTACAAAACGTTTCAAGTGTGCTCAGCCATTGTTAAAGTTATTCCTGCTTCATCATTTCACTATCAAAGGAAGTGAAGGGGCTCCTACGCTGTATAATTGGTATACCATCAAAGGGATAAAGCGCTTTAGCTTATCATTACTCACATGTACAACTTACGTAAACAATTTTTAAGTTTACGCTACTCGTCTGTGCCTTTGTACTATATTAAGACAAGATTTTACCCGCAACTTTGTTCGCGTGGACTAGTGTTATGTGATAGGTCGATAATAGATAGCGCTTTTCAATGTCATCCTATTCCTGTAGAATTGACAGGATTTCGATAGCCTATATGTTACCCTGATGTATAAGGAACAATTGACCAAATTTCATCGATATTGGTTCAGCGGACTCGCCGTGAAAGAGTAACAAACATACTTACTGGAACTACATTTTTTTCGGTCCAATTTTCTTTCCTTTAGAATGCATAGAACTGCATTGAAAGTGATATACTGATCATCATCCTCTTGCCCTTATCCCACCCTAAGTGGAGTCGGTACAACATGTTATAAACATGCTGTCACATGATTTGGCTGTATTTTTACGACCGGCCGCCTGCCTGACGTCAACTTGCCTTAGTCGTATTTTACGACACCTCGGAAAGAAAGAGGGTGGTCTATTTTACTAAACCGGATACCACACGGCGGGTCAACTTACCTTAGTCGCCTTTTACGACACCTCGGTAAGAAATGAGGGTGGTCTATTCTGCTCAGCCGGATACCACACGGCGGGTCGACTTACCTTAGTCGCCTTTCACGACACCTCAGTAAGAAATGAGGGTGGTACTATTCTATTCAGCCGGATACCACACGGCGTTGAAAGTGGTATACTGATGTACGTAGCAAATTTAGGACCACCCAACAAGTAGACTGAGACTAGTCTATTGAAAAATTTACTGGGAGCAGATATGTAAATTTGGAAGTTAGAATTAGTTGAGCTAACAAAAATCATGAATACTTTTGCAACGGTGTTACTGTTTTGTAACGTTTCAACTTTTACATTTACATACATTTGACACCCAATGATCTGGGTTTCTTTTAAACAAGGAACTGATACTCCGCGAAATTTTATCGTATAAAGGGAACCACGTATTTAATTTTGCATCGCAATCACAGAGCCTTTCCGCTAGGGAAATCGATTCGCCATTTTGTTGATCTCCTGAGGATGCTTCGATAAAACGTACTTTTAGAGTTCCTTAGTGTAATCGTATGGTGGCTATTTAATATTAATACTAGCTATGACAGCAGCTTCGCCAGTATGGAAATCAGTGTCACCAATTTTTCCCCGAATTGAAATTTTGAACATAAAAATATTCATCGTGTGTTAATTATAAAATACTTTTCAATAACGCAATATTCTTTTTTATCGCAATATTTTTTATTGCTGCTCCTCTCCTATTCTTCTTAGCGTATATAATTATTATTATTAATCTATAGCCTTACTCGATAAATGGACTATCTAACACTTATACAATTTTTGAAATTGGTCCAGTAGTTCCTGAGATTAGCGCGTTCAAATCAACACAAACAAACTCTTCATCTTTATATACATATGTGCTGTGATGATAACGAACATTATAAAAGAAAAGGTTTATAGAAATAGGCACCTAATACATATTTTGTACATAACATGTACAGGACTGGCCTGTTGGCCGGCTCGCGGGTTCGATTCCCGCCAAGGGCCAAAAACTTCTATAAATGAATTTGTTGGTCTTCGAGTCTGGGTGTATATTTTTATTTAAGTATATCTTTTAAAAATATATATGTATATATTCACCAGTTGTCTGTCTACCATAACACAAGTATTAAGTTACTTTGGAGACGGACGACCGTGTGTGTAAGTGTCCCATATATTTATATATTTATTTTATTTTTTTATTTACAGTTTAAAAACTTATGTGCTTAATTTATATTGACAACTCATCAGACGCTTTTCGGTGAAATAAAAAATTAAAAAGAAAACGGCTCTGGCAATCTCTGGTGGATTCCGTGGTGTGTGTAACCCACCATACGAATTGGGACAGTGTGATGTGTCTTAGCTCCAAACCCTTTCTGCATCATAAAATAGGAGAGAGGAGGTCTATTCCCACCGGGTAGATAATAACAGACCGTTATTTACGCATGTATATTTCAATTCTGAAAAACTTGTTTTCAATAAAACTTTATACTTACGTTAATTTAATCCCCCACAGTTATATGCACTTATGCCCCTAGGATACGATTTACTTGCGAACGCATCTCATTTTCCGCATTTCCGGGAGTTCACAGAAGCACTTACGTATATTCCGCTTGTTACAGTTTTTAATGGAGATATAAAATTGATGTAACATGTTTCAAATCACCAATCCGTATTGGAGCAGTGTGGTAGGTCTTAGCTCCAAACATTCTCTCCAAAAACGGAGAGAAGAGGCCTATTCCCAGCAGTAGGATAATAACAGGCCGCTACTTACTTATTGTTTTACATGATTTTTGAATAACTATTCCCGTTTACCCAGCGCATGCAAGGAAAGCTTTAAATTATGCCGTTTTCGTGCTATTTTTTATTGCTGTTCCCCTCCTATTCATCTTACCGTATGTTATATAGCCTATAGCCTTCTATGATAAATGGACTATCTTACACTGAAAGATTTTTTCAAATCGGCCCAGTAGTTCCTGAGATTGGCACGTTCAAACAATCAAACAAACAAACTCTCCAGCTTTATATATAAGTATAGATAACGACAAATAGATTTGTTAAGCTGTGAATAAGTACAACAAGTAGCATGAGCTATCAAAAACCTGCCTCGCAGAAAAAAATCGAGCTTTTTATCGAGCTTTGGGGATTGATATGGAAATAGTTAAAGCGCTGAAGAGTGATACTGTTAATGCTGCATGAAAGGCGTATCAAAACGAATAATCCACTCTACATTTAGAAATATATCTATTTTTTAATTCGCGGATTATTAAGAAATAATTTTAATATTTTTTAAACAATAAGTTTCTTTTTATCTCAGTACGGAAGTTGTAGTCAGAGGGTAGAAACTAGCAGTTCTAGTCGAAAATCTTATGTTAAAGCACATCAGGTGCCTTATGTGGCAACTAAGATTAAATGGGCCATGAATCAGTCACCGTTGTCGAAGAAAATTCAATCCGGTACAAATAAAGCACAGTCATCAATTACTCTATCCTGTAAAGTGATTCTTGTTACTTTACTGCGGTTAAATTAAAAAGAAAGTAAATGGCAATGCACTTTCAAGAAAGTTGAAAGCTGCACATATGAGCAATAAAGTGCCACTCATTCTTATAGTAATGCGATCAATTCTATAATATTATGTTAATATTTATACACATACGTACAGACTATACAATATACATACCCATATTAAATCTTATAAATGCAAAAATCTGTCTGTCTTTCTCTCTATGTGTTAGGATTTCACGGCTAATTCGTTGGACCAACATTGATGAAATTTGGCATGTTTAAGTCTTATACGTCGGGGTAAATGGAATAAAGAATAAAAAAATAGTCCCTTTCCCGGAACAGACATATGTTTTTATTATTGAGGGTACTTAAATATGTATATATTGGAGCGAATGCAGTCACGGACACTGGTACAACATAAATTGTGATTTAAAAAAAAAGATAATTATGCTTTATAATCTACATATTATATATAAAAGAGAGAGTATCAATGTATATAAAAAACGGCTGACCCGATTTTAATAAAGTTTTCAACCTTTAGCGTGACCCCGTGATTAATTTCTGTAAAATTTGGTGGCGATTGGATTTTATTTTTAACTGTTAATGACAGTTTTGTTTCAAGGGGATGTCAAAACCAAACTGAGCCCCAAAAACGTGTGGCCAAACAGCTTGTTACTAATTAAATAAAATGAGCTCCTTGCTTTTGTTTCTCGAGAAGAGCAATTTCTTTATTTGCAGTTGAGTTCGTCCACCTAACAAACAAACAGTTTTGTCACTCTGCTTGTAAAGCAAATATTTTCTAAAGTAAAGCAAATATTCTCTTAAGTAGATTATAGATTTGTTTATTGTATTCTTTATCATACATAAAGCAAACGCGTATTTATATGAAATGGCAAAATAATTGTTGTCAAATTGTGCATGCCGTTGCCATCTATAATTAATATAGCACTTAGCTTAAAATAATTTCACAATTAGTATTTGTAATTCTACATGGTGTGTATATTGTTGTAAGTAACGGCCTGTTACTATCCCACTGCTGGGCATAGGCCTCCTCTCTCCATTTTTGGAGAGAAGGGTTGGAGCTAAGACCTACCACGCTGCTCCAATGCGGATTGGTAGGTTACACATATCCCTAGAATTTTCTAGAGATATGCAGGTTTCCTCACGATGTTTGCCTTCACCGAAAAGCGTGTGATAAATTGCAATTTTCAATTAGACAGATAAGTTTTAATAGAAAAACTCATTGGTGTCTGCCCGGGTTTGAACCCATGATCGTCTCTAGAGATTTACACGGTCGCACCGCTAGGCCATCACAGCTTATCACAGTATATTGTTGATGGCCTTTTAAAGTAAATAATTAAAAAACTTGTTATAAAAGAACTTTTCAAGTCAATTGGATACAGTTAATTTTAAGATTACACGGGAACAGTAAAGTAAAGAAAAAAAAAGCCTTATCTAGATGTTATGTAAGAGCAAAGTTTAAATAACCGCCAAGAATAAATTCTCAATTCAAATTTCAATGTAAGCACTTCCGAAATACTTGGAATAAATTCGGAAACCACGTCACGTTGAAAAAGTTAAAAGTAATTTGCTCGTTTTTCTTAAGTGTTTATATTCAGGCAGTGATTTATGATGTGAAAGATTTAAACATCCGATTTAAGATAAATGATTAAGAAGTTATATTTGAAAAAAAAGAGGCTAGACATTAATTATATCGGAAATGAAAAAGTCAAATGATCCAGGTGTTTATTTAATACTAGATGCGCCCGGAAAACACAATTTTTTTCCTGAAATCAAATTTATACTATAAAAGTACTTATTGTGTCCGCCGTGTGGTATTCGGCTGAGTAGAATAGATCACCCTCATTTCTTACTGAGGTGCCGTCGTAGGCGACTAAGGTAAGTTGATCCACCGTGTCGCATCCGGTTGAGTAGATTAGGCCACCGTCTTTCTTACCGATGTGTCGTAAAATACGCTTACGTTATTCTACTCTAAGTCGGCCCGACATGTTTTAAACATGTTGGCTGGTTATTTTACGACTTGCCGCCTGCCTGACATCAACTTACATTAGACATCTCGGTAAGAAATGAGGCTGGTTTATTCTATTCAGCCGGATACCACACGGTGTGTCAACTTACCCTTGTCGCCTTTTACGGCACCTTGGTAAGAAATGAAAGTGATCTGTTCTACTCAGCCGGATACCATACGGTGGGTTAATTTACCCTAGTCGCCTCTTACGATACTTCGTTAAGAAATGAAAGTGGTCTATTTTACTCAGCCGGTCACCACAGTGCGGTCATTTATTATAATATATTTTATTCTTAAGAACAATGTCACGTACATTACTTCGGGCCCAACACAAATTGCGGAGTTAAACTATCATATTGTCCAGCACGTCGTATAAAAACTAGTTTCGCCAGACTTATCCGGTGATATATCTTGTAAAGTCACAAAAATCTGTAGTATTGTATTAAGTAGAGAAAAGTTTTGGAAGCTAGCAATTTTTATAACAAATTCTTATAATTTTGCAGTGGGTTTTATTAATGAGTTTTCTCGTTTAGTCTTTATGACCCCATTGAATAGACAAAGGCCTCCTTCCTACTTCGCTGAAAAGAAAAAGGAAATTAGAACTACCACATTGTTCCAAAACGGATTAGGGCATTTTATAGCGACTGTAATCTATACTTATTATAAAACGAAGTCTGCAAAAGCTATCAGTCTGTATATGATCGATTTTCTCAAAATCTACTTTCGGAAAACGTATTTTCGTACGGTTTTTACTAAAAAGTAGTGTAATTTTCCCGGAAAGTTTAAGTTTATAATACACTACGGTTTCATGTAAATTGTGTTGAAGTGGTAATAAAAAAAACTCGCCTGTCAAGGAGCTTTAATCGCGTATGCCGCGTAAACCAACTGAGATACGCTAAACTAATGTACTAGAGCACTATAGATTAACAAAAAGACTGTGACAGTATGTCTCTATCTCTCACAATAATTATAATACTTTTATGTGCAAAATGTTAATTAAATACACCGCTTTCTATGCGGGCGAAGACGCAAGCACAGCTAGTTATAAATATAAATAAAACAAAATAATTTTTTTTATTTTAAAAAAACTCGCAGGTATATAACACGAAAGTTTCTTTTTATAACGGCATCTATTTGGCATTATATACCATCACCACAGCACATATTATCTCAGCACATGACCTCTACAACTCTACTCTCTCTCTCTACAAGGCATCTAATAGTCGCTCGAGTCTCTGCAGGAGATTGGCTCTTTGGTCTATTCTACTCAACCGGATACCACACGGTGGGTCCACGTACCATAGTTGCCTCTTACGACACCTCGGTAAAAAATGAGGTTGGTCTATTCTACTCGGCCGGATACCACACAGCTACGAGTACGTCTCATATGCAGCTATATACCAAGGCTTTAAATGATCGCGAATGTGTTATACATCAATGTTAACTTCAGGGGTAGGTTTGAAAACGAGGTTTAACCTTTAATGTGATTAATCGAACTGATAAGCTATGATTAATTGGATGCTGTCACTCACGTGATTATACGTAAAGAGCACGCTATTAGTATGTTATTTCAAAGTGTAAAAGACAATGTACTACAATACTTAAAAAAACCTTGAGAACTTGAGAGACCTTGATAAGCACAATACAAATATAGTTTTACATAAACACCCATAACATTATATTTGTTGAATTAAAAAAAACTATTTGTGTTTTCTATTGAAAATTATTAATGTCTAAAAAAGGAATTTTGTGAATAAAACAGTCCCGTTCTGAATGTGAAATCAATACGACTATTAGGTGTTCTGTCATGGAGATTGCAAAATAAGATGCGGTGTTGATATTTGTATTGTTTAATCATGTAGTTTCTAGTTGATAATGAAATTCTAGACGCGTTTTCATTCTGGCCAAGTCAATGCCGAATTCTAAAAAAAATTATTGCAGTATTGATGTATATTGCAGTGTACCGTGCATGAGTAATAAACGAGCTGTCGTTCTAAGTACAAGTGTGTTGCCCTAGTGCTGTTCCTCTCAGTTAGTTGAATACATTTCAACTATGTATTATATAATATTGGTAACAATAATTTATTCAAAATACTGAGCCGTGCGGTATCCGGCTGAGTAGAATAGACCACCCTCATTTCTTACCCTTATTCGCAATAATCAATTTATTCAAAACACTCGAGTCTCAAACTTGATAAAACATTTCATAGCAATTATTTTATATTTTAATAAATAAACATCAAATTGTAAGCTTTTGTTTCACAAATTAATGTTGCTGACCGGTTGTCTAGAAGAGATAGCTATTAACTGATAAGGTACCCTTACTGTTCTGTTCAGTTCTAATATACTATGTTATCTGTGTCCTGTGTACTAAACAAGGTTGTTTACTATTCGGAGAAACATTCTATTCATTCTATTAGACATGCAGTACTAAACAACGCGCCAAGATGACCTGTAATTACTTAATATTGTAATTGCAAAAAGTTTACTTATTATTATGAACATAATACCATTAATGCTAAGAATGCGTTCATTTAATTAGCTTTCGACTATTATAAGTACGTTCTTTTTTAATTATATTAAAGATAACTGCTATGATAAATAAAAAATATTGAAGTATAAAAACGTTGAGACTTAATTTCCTTATGAAGCCACTGTTAGCAAATAATTTTGGGATCCATAGAGAAATCTCGCTTGCGAACTTTATTCTTGAGGCATAAGGGATATTGCATCAAAAAATCTCACGTAGATTTTTAAACAGCGTCCGAGTGAAGTAATCATAAATATTTATTTTTAAATTGCTTCACTAAAAAGTGGTATAGATAAATAATATAGAAAGTATTAAATAGCTGAGAGACTTAATTTTTAACCACAAGGTCAGTTAACTAGTTGCTGATAGAGAAATATGTACTGTTCAAAGCTTTCATTCTTGAGGCACAAAAGAAAATCTGACGTTGATATTTATAAAAGCCCACGTTAAGTAATTAATTTCATTCAAATAAACTATTCCATTATGTTTGTTTTATTTAATTTTTATTTCTGAAAAGTATTTGTAACGTAAGGAAACAAAAGAGAGGGGAGACTCTATGCTACAACAGCATAGAGTTGTGAGCATAGTTGTGGCTAGGTATGAAGGGGTGATGGAAGCGCGGAAAGAGGAGGTGCGGAGAGGACAGGAGAGTAATGACGCATTTTGAGGCAATTGACATTTATACATGGAATACATACGTTGTTGAAAGAAAAATAAATTTACTTCTTTAGAAAATCGTCTGTTATTTATTTAATAAATATAAAGGAAAATATCGTTATAATATATTATATATTAAATTAAAAATGTTAGTACGAAAAGAAATAAACTTAGCTATATAGAGTAATATGTTTGTGATAAATATGATGCAGCAAGCTTATTAATTGCATCGTTCTCGGCGTAATAAGGTTTGCGGTTAACTCAGTGATGCAACCTAAAATATACTTGAATTTTGTACTGCATGTGTCACTTTCTTACAAAACGTGAACGACTACGGCTAACATATACTTTATTATATTAAAATACCTACAACTTATTATTTTCAGCGAATTAATATATGAAAAAATGAAAGTGATATTTGCCTTGTTCATGATTTATTCCCACCTAATAAAAATTTAAAACTACATCATTTAAATAAATAATTACATAAATATATGGGACACTTACACACACGGCCGTCTGTTCCCAAAGTAAATAACTTAATACTTGTGTTATGGTAGACAGACACCTGGTGAATATATACATATATAATTTTTAAATACATACTTAAATACAAATATACACTCAGGGTCGAAGAACCAACAAATTCTTTTTATAGAAATTGTTTGCCCAGACGGGAATCGAACACACGACCCGCGAAGCTGAAGGCAGGATCACTACCCACTGCGCCACCGGACTAGTCAATATATAGTTTTCAAAATATTTCAACTCCAATATAAAACTATCCACTGACTATAAATGTATTATAATTATTGAAATATTATTTCTAATAAATTTACTGTTTTTTTTAACCACTATAAGTTTTAAGATATAGTATTCTACAAAAGCTGACTCCATTTGTTATCAAAAATGGAATTATATAGTCCATAAGCCACATAATAATATCTTATATTCGAATAAAACATTTATATAAGATCCTTAAACACCATAAATACAAGGATAATACCAAGCGTTGAAAGATAAAAGAAAATTTTCTGTGGATTTAGCGAAAGATTTACACTAACATCTCGCAAATAAAGAAAATGTTGTGCTGAAAGGAAAACCGTTTTTATACGCAAGATTTTGTTTTGATCAGTTCTCAGAATTCAGTAAGAAGCGAACAGGCCAGCGAATATTGAAGAGTCGAAATTTCTTTATGGATTTAATATTTAGCTTGAAAATCATATTTGTACAATTTTTCTTAAATAAGGTTCACACCAAAACTTATATAGTGTAATATAGAGTTATATTGCGAAAGAAGAATAAAATATTAAACATAACATAACACGTTACCTAGCTAAGTGAATGTATGATGAATAAGTTATGTCAAAAATGAATCTTCTAGATATAATTTAAAACATAAGGTCAAATTTGAAATCTATTATGGCATGACAGACATTCTGTAGAAATATGCATGTTTTCTCAAGATATTTTCCTTTATCGAAAAGCGTGTAATAAATTGCAAATATCAATTAGACACATAAGTTTTAACAGACAAACTTATTGGTACCTGCCCGTTGTTTGAACCCGTGACTCAGTTTCGTATAGACATTATATAAGTTTCCGCTTTGTTGTCCTAATTCATCTTGTTTATATTTCGTAATCTTCAAAACAAGATACGGGCATCGTTGTTCGGCAGCTTAATGCAGTTACTGTCAAATGGGACTAAAATATAGCTCATTGGGCAATGAAAAACAGATGAAGTAATAGAGATAAATTAAATTAAGAATCCTTATTAATTTACTCGAAGTTTTAATTTAAAGTAATTCAATGTAAAAGTTAGGACCAAACAATAACGGTTAAGTAGTTACTTAAAATAATTGACTTCACTCGGCTAATTAGGCGCGAGGTTAATTCATTTAGTAATCGCCTAACTTCAATTAAACATTATTTTAATTGAAGTTAGGCAATTATTATATTCAATTCTGCCTAATAATTCATACAACGGAATTACTGTAGCCAAACTTTGTTTATCTGACTGTTTATTATACTTTCGTGGCTAATACGCAGGTGCAATTTTGTTTAAATTAAGTACAATTAAGGCTTGCACCGAGCTATTATTATACATATATAATAAAATTGACGTTTTTCCTTCATGGTAACACATTATTACATAATACTAATGGGCGTATTATCACTTAAGTTGACGTGAACAAAGTTCCAGATTCAGTTTATTATCGCCTGTTATGATGCCTGGTTGTGCACGATACTTTTAGCATTATTTAGATTATTTGTTATCGAAGATCATAGCAAAATAATGTTATCGTAGCTTTTGAAGTTGTAAAATGGGGAAAAATCACAGTTAGCAATAAAGGCCTTAATTATATATCATCAAATGTAACGGCAGAGCGTCAAACAAAGCTCAATTTTATGATCCAAATCAATTTATATAGCTATATTCATATATGTATATTATATAGATATAATACATGGTAGGTATTATTTATAAATCTATCTAATACTTGTACCGTTAAATGAGTTAATCTTGTGTATATATTATATATCATGAAATTAATGAAATATAGTATAGGGGGTTTCGGAGCGATAAATCGATCTAGCTAGTTTCATTTTAAAAATGACCTGTGATCCCTGTTTACAGGCAATGAAAAACTGCTACAATATTTTAAGAAAACAAAGGTTAATCATCATTTATAAAGTCATATTCAAATTCAAATTCAAAATATTCTTTATTCAAATAAACTTGTAAACAAGTGCTTTTGAATCGTCAACTCTACTGCTGGTTCGGAAAGCTGTTCCTACCGAGAAGAGCCAGCAAGAAACTCGGCGGTTGCTCTTTTAAAAATATAATTCTTAATATTATTTACATTAAGTCGTTACTGTCTTGTACAGGTTCAAAGAGAGCTATATCCACACATTCTTATCTTCTAAATAATCTTCAAGAGTATAGTAGGCTTTCTGTATCAGCCTCATCATAATAGCATCAGCATAATAGGTTATATGGGATCTGGTGGTCTCGATAACAACTGCGCCAGATGGAGTCCAGATATCATGTCTTTATATCAGATCTAGATATCTTTTCTTTTTTTTGAAGTTGCATCTTTTTTTTATATCTTCTAAAAATACCGTCAAAGCCCGGTCAACCAGTTTATGGTTCTTTAATGATACAAAAGATGTTACAGGAAAGATTTCAGACAACTTTAACACAATCTTTGCCGATTAGCGTACTCAAAATTCTCCTAAGAATTTTTTTAACACATAATAAAACACTCTTCTGTATAGATAAACATATTCGGATAGCGACAAAACGACTCCCATTTCTCTTGAATTACGTTAGAAACATTAAAGAAAAAGTAAAGTTACGGATATTTTTTTTATATGGCCTTTTCTCTTTTAGAAGGATTTAGGGCCAATGAGGATTAGCGGGATAAGTCCTAGAAAGTCTCCTAAGCTGAGTTTTCTTACTCTATTTTACTTTATTGCATGAAGAATAATAAATCTCGATTTATCTGATGAGTAACACATATGAATGCTAATAAAAAATGTGATGTAGGTACATATCATTGGATTTGGTTGAGGATTACTTAGAAGATAAGAATATGTGGATATAGCTTGCTTAGATCTTGTACAAGACAGTAATGACTAAATGTAACTTAGTCATAAGAATTATATTTTTAATAAGCAACCGCCGAGTTTCTTGCTGGCTCTTCTTGGTAGGAACTGCTTTCCGCAGCAGCAGTAAGGTTGACGATTTAAAAGCACTTGTTTACAAGTTTATTTGAATAAAGAATATTTTGAATTTGAATTGAAAAAGAATTTTTCACGTCAACTTTACTTCTTATTTCATTATCAGTAATTCTAGTAATTCAACTGCTGGTTCGGAAAGGCGTTCCTACCGAGAAGAAACTTGGTGGTTGCTTTTTTAAAAATATAATTCTTATTACTAGTTACATTTAGTTATTACTGTTTTGTACAGGCTCGAAGAGTAGCTTTATCCACTGCATTTTTATCATGTAAGTATTCCACAATAGTATAGTAAGCTTTCTGTATTAGCCTTTTATTGATAGTGTTTTTAAACTGCAATAATGGCAAAGCTAAAATTGATTGCGGAATTTTATTATAGAATCTTATATCCGTTAAATTATATTATATATAATTCAGGATGAAGATGTTATTTCATAGTTTAGGAACCTCGACATTCGGATAAAATATTAAAAAACTTTTGTATTATATCTTTGTAAAGGCAATGTTTGTTTCAGAGTTCCAACTTATTTAAATAAAGCATTGGTACTTCCCAGAGGTTCGAAATTAGTTTTGTTACCACAAAAATACTATATCAAGATTATACGGTATTTTGGTTAATGGCATTAATGTCATTTATCAAATGGGTAATTGTGAGAATAATGCCGTTGTTAAGGGCAAATTATAGTGGAGCTGATTTAGCAGAATTCGTTCGGACCACGCGATTGCAATTTCCTGTAACATTCAAGTTTTGTTGGTCAATTCACCGAATATTCAGGGCCCCGAACGATTCTTTGGTTTATTGTGGGGTGCAAAAGGTTTATTTACGTGAATTATAAACCAATTATATAATGTAATAGCAATATTAATATCATCATTCTCCTGCCCTTATCCCACTCTAACTGGGGTCAACACAAGATGTTATAAACATGTTGTGATATGCTTTGGTTAGGTATTTTACGATCGGCCGCCTGCCTGACGTCAACTTACCTCAGACACGTTTTACGACACCTCAGTAAGAAATGAGGGTGGTCTATTCTACTGAACTGGATATCACACCATACGTGATGCAATAAGGATAAGGGAAATACTTGTAATTTGCGACGATGAGTTTTAAAATGGGTTTTAAATAAATAATTATGATATTCGTCGTATTCGCTATTTAAAAGGTTTAAGCTTTATTAGACTAAGACAGGGTTACAGAGTAAAATAAAGAAAAATAATAAAACTCACTGAGTCTTAGCTATAATTATTTCATATCATGTCGTGAATGTAAAAAAGTATCAGCTTGGTACTATCCCACTGCTGGACATTCGCCTCGTCTCTCCCTTTATCGAGGTTAGATACCCACTACGCTAGTCCAATGCGGGAGATTCCCAATCCCAGACTTCTTTACAAATATGCAAGTTTCCTCACTTTTTTTTTCTTTGCCGAAAACAGTGTGACAAATTGCAAATATCATTTAAGAACATAAGTTTTAACAAAAAAACTCATTGGTGCTTGGGATTTGAACCCCTGACCCTCTGGAAAACGTTACGAGATCGCACCGTTCCGGCTATAACAACTTCGTTGTAAATAATCACAAAACGATATTTACTATTTTTCGCAACTATATTCTATATTAAGATGTAAATTATACTAGTTACGTAAAATCCAGACCAGCGTCACAATTTAGCAAAAAGATATCACAGTTTCAAAGCTTACTGGACATGAAAGCTATTTAAATATTAATTTCTCTTCCATATCTATACTAATTTAACTTCTCTAGTTTTACATAGGCTAAAAAAATTGTTATTTTTCTTTTGTGTATTATTGTGCAATAAAGAGTATTTCTATTCTATTCTATTCTACTAATATATAAAGCTGAAGAGTTTTTTATTTGGTTAATAAATTGTTTGAACGCGCTAATCTCAGGAACTACTGGACTGATATAAAAAAAATTTTCAGTGTAAGATAGTCCATTTATTGAGGAAGGCTATAGGTTATATAACATCTCGCTATGAATAGGATTATAACAAATATTACGAAAACGGCACAATTTAAGCTTTCCTTGCGTACGCCGAGTAAACAGTAATAGTTATTCAAAAATCATGTATTACAAAATTGTTCCTCTCTAAAAGTTCTAAATAAAAGTGCGCGACAGCATATGTCTAGCTTTTAAGATTGACCCACTTCAAACATTTTTACGGTTATCAAAAGACTATATTATGGTTTTATTAGCCGTGTGGTATCCGGCTAAGTAGAATAGTACCACCCTCATTTCTTACCGACGTGTCGTAAAAGGTGACTAAGGTAAGTCGACCCGCCGTTTGGTATCCGGCTGAGTAAAATAGACCACCCTCATTTCTTACCGAGGTGTCGTAAAAGGCGACTAAGGTAAGTAGACCCACCGTGTGGTATCCGGTTTAGTAGAATAGACCACCCTCCTTACCGAAGTGTCGTAAAGAACGACTTATGTAAGTTGACGTCAGGCAACACACGTAAAAACACAGCCAAATCATGTTACGGCATGTTTATAAATATCGCGCCGACCCCACTTAGAGAGGGATAAGGGCAGGAGGATATATATATTACGGTTTTAATCTTTCAACGCGGGCGGCGCCCCTGGCGATTGTATACTATATATATCCGAAAAGCTGTATTAAATACTAACCGCCGACACGAACATGGCAGCTGCGGTTAGCTCTACGTTAGGTTCTTAAAATAATATCGTGTTAAGCTGCACCAGTGACAAAGTTTATACCTACAGCAAATGAAAATTATTTCATACTTTCTGAAACTGAAATTTCTGAACAATAAATTCTGAACTTCCCGTGATCGTTAAAGCAACTGGAATTTTACAAACATCAAAGAGAAAGTTGTATCATTGGATTTCTTAAACCAGAAAATTCTCTCATTTACACTTCCTGTGCTTTGGTTAACAAAGGACGATTAATTGTGTGAGATATTTTGGGCAGAATGAAACGACCTTTGTCCTCATTATATACCTACTATATTTGATTATTTATGGCCCACCAGAGTAAACCACCCTCATTTCTTAGCGAGGTGTCGTAAAAGGTGACTAAGGTAAGTCGAACGACCAAGTGGTATCCGGCTGAGTAGAATAGACCACCCTCATTTCTTAATGAGGTGTCGTAAAAGGCGACTAATGTGTGGTATTCGGCTGATTAGAATATATCACCTTCATTTCATACCGAGGTGACATAAAAGGAAACTAATGTAAGTTAGCCCGCCGTGTGGTATCCGGCTAAGTATAATAGACCACCCCCATTTCTTACCGAGGTGTCGTAAAAGGCGACTAAGGTAAGTTAACTTCAGGCAGCTGGTTAAATAATTAGCAAAAAAATTGTAATAATATGTTTTAAATATGTTTTACCGACCCCACTTAGAGTGGGATAAGGGCAGGAGAATGGTGATATAAAGCGAATTTATATATCTAACATATGCACACATTCGTAGCAAAACCATAGTTCATAGCACAATAGGTGAGTCATGGTTTTAATGTTTGCAATATCCCATGAATATGTACAAGTTACTTCTGTCTTAAATTACTTACACGCTAGTAGTATAAAAATATATATAGTTCCTAGATATACCCAAAACTTGGCCTTAGTCCAACATAGTGTAACTTCGTAGCAAAAATACTGTTAGGTATAAATGCAAAATTTGTCGCAAAATTTACCCTAAAAATGCCAGGTTGCAATGTAAAACTTCGTAGCACATAAACTCGTAGTCTGTGTAGGTGGCGACATAAACGATTTAAAGTTCACACTAATCGTAGCATAGATCTTTCGCGGCGTAGCTACCTCACAGTACAACTTCGTAGCACATTTTCTTATGTAAAGTAGGTTTGTTGTTTCCGACAATCTATAGAATTTAATTTACATCAATCTTATAATGAATTTATATCCACAGTATTTTTTATAGTCAACGCAGCTTTAATAAAAGTTTAGTCAATTTTGTTAAACGATGTGAAATTAAACGTGTACTTATCATACGGCACTGAGAAATGGTTTTAGTAAGTCTTTTCAATGTATGTAACTTGCATAGTTTAAAGCAAGAGATCTCTAAATAATTATATATATATATATATATATATATATATATATATATATATAATGCTAAATGTATAGTGGACTATCCTACATAGACTTCACTAGTCTGTCTCCTGATGATGCTTTAGTTGCGGGGAAAAACAATCATTGTGTTAATAATGAATGCGTGTAGTGCTTGTGTACGGGCGTGTTGGTGGTGGAGGTTTGTATTTGCGTATATCAGGTATGAAAACGGATTCACTCTTCGTTTAGCGTTATATATTTTATTATAACAAAATAATTTTATTATAACTTTCCCAAGAGATCTCTCTTATAATCTATGTAATATATCAAATATTCTATAGTAGCATACATACTCTTTCAAGCTCGTTGAACAATTCAGTGTTAGCTTACGAGACTGATTAGGAGTACCAGTAAGATTTATGTATGCCTTTACTCGTGCCTGTACTAAGTTCGAACTTGAACCGCCTTTGTTAATGTCATGAATAATGTTCTTGGATCTAGAACGTTCCCAATATTCAGTACTGGCATTCTTACGTACAGAGGCAATGTTTGAGAGATTTGAAAAAATATGTCCTTGTTAGACTTATCATTTATTTATAGTTACTTTACTCGTTACTATTTTCTACGATGTTATTAATTTTTAAATTGTTGGAAGTTTTCAGTTAGTTTAACATTAAGACCTGAATTTTAAAGTAAATTTAACATTTGTTTTATCGGAGATTCTATTATATAATTAATGAAATAATCTTTATTCAAATAAGCTCTTTTAAGCACTTTTGAATCGTCAAGGATCAATATGATTGATGAAGCTATAACTGGTTTGGAATGTTGCTCTTACCGAGAAGAACCAGCAAGAAACTCGGCGGTCAATCTTTTAATCATTTTAAATTTTAAATTATTAAACCGCAGTCTTCTGTGAAGCTGAAATGATTTTTTGTTTTATACTTACTTACTTAGTTATATTGTATTATTGATAAGTTTGTTTTATACCTACGTTATTCCTTGTATTTTTGTTACACTTAAACTTAACGAAATTTGAATAGCAAAAAACTTAGAAGTAAATATGAATTCACCAAAGATGTGTATTATTCAGCTAAAAGTTGCCTTTTATGTGATACAACAATTCACGAATTCAATTCAGACAGGCTGAAGGCAAGATAGATTTTGCGTTTATAATTTTTATCGCTTCTCGAATATTGTGTGTAATATTTTTTGCTTTAGACCAATTTTCAATTTTCCTCTATAAACAAATGCCTACATGCTTAAATTAATGTCAACGTTTCCAAACGATCCTCTAACAATACTTTCTACAAAAGATAACATACACGAAAATTACACTGTCGTATCACTCTGAAACACGAAAGGTTAACTAATTTCAAGCTAAAATATTTACTTTGTACCTAACATTCTCGCTTTATTGAGTCAAAGGTGTGTTTTACGCAGAGTTTTTACAGCGACAAGCTAGTGATAAGTAATTTATTTCTTTTTAGAGTGAACAAACAGTACTTTTATCCTCTTGCCCTTATCCCGCTCTAAGTGGGGTCGGCACAACACGTTATGAACATGTTGTCACATGATTTGGCTACCTATTTTACGACCGGCTGCCTGCCTGACGTCAACTTACTAAATTGTATTTTACGACACCTCGGTAAGAAAGAGGGTGGTCTATTCTACTTAACCGGATACGACACGATGGGTCAACTAACCTTTTACGACACAAGGTAAGAAATGAGGGTAGTCTTTTCAAAAAAAAAAATAACACGATTTTCGTGCTATTTTTAATTTAAAGCAAAATTTAAAGCTTTCCTTGCGTGCACTGAGTAAACGGTAATAGTTATTCAAAAATCATGTATTACAAAATTGTTCCCCTCTGAAAGTTCTAAATAAAAGTCTGCGGCAGCATATGTCTAGCTTTTAAGGTAATCCCACTTTAACCATTTTTATGGTTATCAAAGACTATATTACGGTTTTAATTTTTCCACGCGGGCGGAGCCGCTGGCGATTCCTGGTTTTAAATATAAAAGTTTATTTGTTAGTTTGCTTTTCTTTCAGATAATTATAAATTTATATTATGGACTGTTTTTTATGTCGTTACTGAAGCCTGCGCAAACAAATTCATGGGAAGGTGGTAACAGAGAAATAATTTAGAGACAACTATTACTTGGACTATGCCATTGCCAAATCAATGATGCCAATTATGTCAAGGGCAATATCAATTGGTTAAGAAATTAACCACGCTCCGGGATGAAGAAATTAATATAGAACACACAAACACATAAAAGGCCGTAACATGTACACTTTTACCAATGAAATCCAACCTAAGTTATTTTTTAAGATATATTTTTCATTTAAGCCCATTCAAGAGACATTGCGAGACCCGCCGTGTGGTATCTGGCTGAGTAGAATAGACCAACCTCATTTCATACCGAGGTGTCGTAAAAGGCGACTAAGGTAAGTTGACCCACCGTGTGGTATCCGGTTTAGTAGAATAGACCACCCTCTTTCTTACCGAGGTGTCGTAAAATACGACTAAGGTCAGTTGACGTCAGGCAGGCGGCCGGTCGTAAAAACGCAGCCAAATCATGTTACAGCATGTGTATAACATGTTGTGCCGACCCCACTTGGACTGGGATAAGGGCAGGAGGATGATGCATGCCTCAACCTGAGGCATGCAACGGTACATACATGACACATGCTCAACCTGAGCACACGAACAACAACACATGGTACTCGTCAGTAGACAAATGGCACTAACAAGGCGAGACATGCAGATTGCAGTTGTAAGCCACAGCTATATTCATAAAATATTTAAAAAAGAGACTGTAGTGGGCAAAACGTTTTTTGATGAACCGATTACATTATGGGAATACATAGGCTCCATGACTTATGAGCGTGCGAGGCAAACAAAAACGTCCGTCTACATGGAGCGCACTGAGGCAGCGTTCGCACGAACGTAAGGCGCGAATGCTCACTGTGAACACGAACTTCCACACAGCTCCTGCCTTTATCCCACCTAAGTGGGGTCAGCTCAACATAAATATTTTAAACATAAACATTTTGTCATATGATTTGGCTACTTACGACCGTCTGCCTGTAAGTCTTAGTCACCTCGTTAAGAAAAAGTGTGGTTTATATTACTCAACCAGATTCCACACGGCGGTTCAACTCACCGTAGTCGCATTTTACTCCATCTCGGCAAGAAATAAGGGTGACCTATTCTACACAGCCGGCTACCACACGGCTTCTATGATCTAAATAAATTAAATGTGTAAAAAGATTTAAATTTTCCTCGTCTCACGTTACGTACGTCAAACACCGTATTATTTATTACATCTTTCCATCTCTCGTCAAGTGTTTGAGCCATTTTATGTATGAGGTTGTCTTGAATACATAAAAGCTATGCAATAAAGAAATAAGTACTAGTACACACTTATCTGAGATTCTTAATTCGTCATTCAATATATTTAAAAGATTATTATAGAGTGCAATATACCTTCCGTTATATTAGTCTTTTTTAGTCCTTAATATTTTTTTCTCGAATATCAGTCCTCAAGCAATCTAGACTTCTTATTATACAAGTTTAAAAGATTCTTATGAATGCATATATTATGTAGACATAAATAGTATTTATCTGCATTTTACCTAGGATCGTGGGTTTAATTTTTAATAAATAGTTGTTCATATTTGAATAAAGATCCGTTGAGCCGATAGTTAAAACAATACACACACACAATAACCATTTTCGCCTTTACGCTGTGTGGTATCCGGCTGAATAGAATAGTACCACCCTCATTTCTTACCGAGATGTCATACAAGGCGACTAAGGTAAGTTGATCCACCGTGTGGTATCCGGTTTAGTAGAATAGATCACCCTCTGTCTTACCGAGGTGTCGTAAAATACAACAGAGGTAAGTTGACGTCAGGCAGGCCGGTCGTAAAAACAAAACCAAATCATGTGACAGCATGTTTATAACATGTTGTGCTGACCCCACTTAGAGTGGGATAAGGGCAGGAAGATGATGGTGAATAACAATTTTCGCCTTCATTATATTAGTGGGATTTACGATTAATAATTTGTTCTACTTTCCTTGAAACTATCATTTATACCTTTGTCTTAGCGTCTTAGCTTTAATCTTACCTAAGATCGGATAAGTCTCAGATATTTTATATTACGGGACGGTTATTTCAGCTCTTCTTAGACTAACAATGTTCACGGCGCCTTACTGAATAATCGATTACCTAGATTAGTAAAACTATCATGCAAAAGTAATAATAAAAGCTTGCTAATCGCAAAGCTTTCCGATTTTGGTCGTGGAGTCTATCTCCTGATGATGCTTCGGTTGCGGGGCGAAACGATTGTTGAGTTTGTGATAGTGAACGTATATAGTGCTTGTGTATTGTGGTGGCGGTGGTGGAGGTTTGTGCATGTGTTTTTACGAATCCTGCATGTATCAGGTATGATAACCGACTGTCCACTTACATTTAGCATTATATATATTTTCTATTTTACTTCTTCACGGATTATAGCAAAATAATTTTATTATTACTTTTGTATTATGGATCTCCGCAAAGTAACGCCTAATTCTATAAATTATTTAAAACTATCATGATTTAATAGATCATGCAATCTTTACCATCAGTTCTAAGGGCCAGGAAAATTGTTACTCACAATTCACTCTTTGAAGACAGATATGGTAAGGGCTTGTGGTAATTTGCAAAGCTTAGAGTAAATTGGGCCGAAGATACTTTTTAAATATAAGTAACGTACCAATCTGCATTGGAACAATGTAAAAGTAACGGCCTGTTACTATCCCACTGCTGGGCATAGGCCTCCTCTCTCCATTTTTGGAGAGAAGGGTTGGAGCTAAGACCTACCACGCTGCTCCAATGCGGATTGGTAGGTTACACATATCCCCAGAATTGTCTAGAGATATGCAGGTTTTCCTCACGATGTTTTCCTTCACCGAAAAGCGTGTGATAAATTGCGATTATCAATTAGACACATAAGTTTTTAATAGAAAAACTCATTGGTGCCTGCCCGGGGTTTGAACCTTGACCTTCTCGAAAGAGGCGCACGGTGATACCGCTGGGCTACCACAGCTATGGAACAATGTGTTAGCTCTTAACTCCATAATATATAACTCTCGAAATGAAATTAAGCTTTTGCCCAACATTAAAGATAATCAGCAGGCTGTTATTGAACAAACGGATCACAACATATAATTAATTAAATCATCATCATCCCCCTGCCCTTATCCCACTCTAAGTGGGGTCGGCACAACATGTTATAAACATGCTGTCACATGATTTGGCTACATTTTTACGGCCGCCTGCCTGACGTCAACTTACCTTAGTCGTATTTTACGACACCTCTGTAAGAAATGAGGGTGGTGCTATTCTATTCAGCCGGATACCACACGGCGTAATATATAATTATAATTAATTTAATAAAATTAAAATATTTATTTTAGATAATAATTCGTAATTTCTTTGTTTCACTCTATTGATATTATTATTAATTAATTATTTGAAACTTTACTGATTTATGTATTCACAAGAATATTAGCATAAGTTGACTGTTTGTTTTCTAAATGATAAAATAAAAAATAATTAAGCAGCTAAAATAAGTCGAGCCGCCGTGTGGTATCCGGCTGAGTGGAATAGATAACCATCATTTCTTAACGAGGTGTCGTAAAAGGCGACTAAGGTAAGTTGATCCACCGTCTGGAATCCGGTTGAGTAGCATAAACCATCCTCTTTCTTACCATAAAATACGTAGCCTAATCTTGTGACAATATGTTGTGCCGACGGCCGACCCCACTTAGAGTGGAATAAGGGCAGGAAGATGATGATTACTTACTAAGTGATTATATATAGTACACTTATAAGACTGTAATATTTTATTGTATTCTCCTGCCCTTATCCCGCTCTAAGCGGGGTCGGCATAACATGTTATAAACATGTTTTCAAATGATTTGGCTGCGTATTTTACGACCGGCCGCCTGTCTGACTTCAAATTACCGTAGTCGTAATAAAGATAATAAAGACCGTAATATTGTATTGTATTCATAATCCAACGAATTTACAGCATTATATTGTAAGAATATCCGAAATATTAATGAAATAGTTCAATCAAACTTCTGTAAAGAACGATTTATTTTACAGCCACAAATTGATGTAACCGACATTACCTTAATGAACTTTAAGTATTTCAAGTGCTGAAGGCATCAAATATTCCAATCGAGCTCTACATTTATAAGAGATTAGGGTGCCATTATTTCAGTAATTGGTTAATTAGAAAATCGATTTCCTTAAACGTTTAAGTAAACGTTCCTATAAATAATGGAATACCAGCAATATAAATAATGAATTATGGAATACCAGCAGATAGTATTTAAGTACATATAGCCTTAGCGATAAAAAAATTGATGTCATTTTTAACATCAAATCTATACTAATACTCATTATATATAAATAAATAATAAATATATATATGGGACACTTACACACACGGTCGTACGTCCCCAAAGTAAGTAACTTAATACTTGTGTTATGGGTGACAGACAACTGGTGAATATATACTTATATATTTTTAAATACATACTTAAATACAAATATACACCCAGGCTCAAAGACCAACAAATTCATTTATAGAAAAATGTTGGCCCTCGGCGGGAATCGAACCCGCGACCCTCGGAGCTGAAGGCAGGGTCACTACCCACTGCTCCAACGGGCCAGTCAATATAAAGCTTAAGAGTTTGTTTCTTTGTATGTTTGAACGCGCTAATCTCAGGAACTACTGGAGCGATTTGAAAAATTATTTAAGTGTAATTATTTTAGATAGTCCATTTGTTGAGAAAGGCCATATACTATATGACATCACGCTAAGATGAATGGAAGAGGAGCAGTAAAAAAATTTGGGATATACCGATTTCCACGCGGGCGAATCTACTGGAACAGCTTGTTAGCTAAAGAGGGTCGTCTATTTTACTCAACCGGATACCACGCGGCGGGTCGACTTACCTCAGTCGCCTTTTACAACACCTCGGTAAGAAATGAAGGCGGTCTATTCTACTCAGCCGGATACTACACTTGGGGGTTAACTTAACTTAGTCGCCTTTTACGACACCTCGGTAAGAAATGAGGGCGGTGTATCGACTGGCCCGTTGGCGCAGTGGGTAGTGACCCTGCCTTCTGCTCTGCGGGTCGCGGGTTCAATTCCCGCCGAGGGCCAACATTTTCTATATTCTAATGAATTTTTTGGTCTTTGAGCCTGGGTGTATATTTGTATTTAAGTATGTATTTAAAAATTATATATGTATATATTCACCAGTTGTCTGTCACCCATGACACAAGTATTAAGTTACTTACTTTGGGGATGGACTACCGTGTTTGTAAGTGTCCCATATATTTATTTATTATTATTTATTATTCTACTTAGCCAGATACCACATTACATCTGACTCACATTATAAATGAGAAAATTAGCTATTTGTAAATCGCAGACACTTCTATTTTTGCCTTTCTAAGGACCTTTGGCAAGAGTTAAAAGTTCTGAGTTTTCGGCTATCACATCGTATAAATATACTTTGTCAAAAAATGTTCAAATGAGTTTAAAAAAGTGAGAAAACATTTTTATAAAAACAATCCAAAAGTTTTTTTAGGATATAAAAAGGTTTGTACGTTTTGGCGACCACAGATGTTCCCTGATATTTTTTTATCATGTCGACACAGTTGTTATCATAAACCTATATTCTGTAGTAACCGCTCATATTGTAGAAAGTAAATTAAAAACTCTACATGTGCGCAATAATGTACCGATCATTCTTAAAGCAATAACATTATCACATTATGGTAATATTTCTGAATACAAATCTATATCTATACTTATTATAAAACATAGTACCCAAAAGCTGTATGTGATCGATTCTCAAAATCTACTGAACGGTTTTTTGTACGGTTTTTAATAATCGGTAGTGCAATTCTTCCTGAAAGTTTTTGTTAATAGTAAACTACGTTTTTATGTAAATTATGTTAAATGTGTGACGCAGTTGCAAAAAAACTTGCCTGCTGGAAGCTTTCGTCGCGTGCGCCGCGTATACCAGCAGAGATACACTAAAGTAATGTACTAGTAGAGTAGTAGACCTACAAAAATACTACACAAAAGTCTCGACAGCATGTCTCTATCTCTTATGGTTAATTCACTATAATTACTTTTATGCTCATAATTTTCTTTAAAAATATTACGTTCTTTATGAGACTATTAGAATAATATAAATGGGAACAGGGAAAACATTTTGTGACATACTGATACCGACGCGGTCGAAGACGTAGGCACAGCTAGTTATAATATACAACTTTAAGATATGTTGTGATTCAGCCTTTGATTGTTTATAAAGTAATAGCCGTTATTAAGGAAGGCTATTGTAAATAACACCATTAGAAAACTTTCCTAGAAATAAGCTCCTGCAAATATCAGATTTCTGTCACTATAGATCGTAAAGGAACGGAGTTAATAGTATAATGAAATCGTTCATGGCATTTCATTTCAAAATTAATTTAAAACTAACTACTCGGTTTCTTGGCAATTCAATTTAAAATTAACTGAAAACTTTTCTCTTTTGAATTTTCCTGACGTTGAAATTTTATAAAAGTCTATACCTCGGAAAGTAATTGGGATTTTATGACGTTAAAACAATGCAAAAATAATTGCAAACTTATATCGTTTTCAATTTGCAATTCGCTGTGGGAGTGCGGCGAGGTACATCTAGATTAATTAACTTTGCTCTTCTAAGAATATATTTTCGCAATTAAGTCATCAAGATCTTGCCTTTCGTCTGCGTTCCAGAAACATGTTCTTGTTCCATTGAACAAATTTGCGCACTTGATGAAAAAGGTCTCTTCACCCAATTGTCCAGACCAGTGATTCTCAACCACTGTGCCGCGGCACTTTTGTGTGCCGCCAAATTATGCAAATATATAATAATGTTAATATTATTAAATTGTATCATTTAAAAAGAAAAATATTTTAATATTAGCTTGTAATTAATCCCTTAGTATACATCAGTTTATTTCGTATATTTAAATTTTTTGTCATAAACTATTTATGCAGTGTGTTGTTGTAGTAAGTAAATAATTTTTATCTTTTTCTTTGTGTGCCTTTAAATTTTGAAATCGTTCAATATGTGCCGCAACTAAAAAAAAGGTTGAGAATCACTGGTCCAGACTGTGGCATCGTAGAAGATGTACACCATATAGTGAAATGTGTTCAAAACGTACCTCTTAAGACAGATAGGGCTCTAGGATCGTGTAACATTAGCTTGGCGACTCCAACTTCTGACGTGGCAACTTACCTGTATAGATTAAATAATTAACAGTTAGGTAAGCGTATATGTAATTAATGTTAGGAAATTATTATACCTAAGTTTAGTTTAAGTATACCTACCACAGCAATATAGTCTCATAAGGGACTTGGCTCTTTAAATGAGAATATAAAAAAATCCACAATTCCACTTTCAAAAAAAAAAAACAAATTCTATAAAATGTGCAAGCGAAAGGATATCTATTAAATGCATACTTATGTCATATACTTTTAGGTAAGCCTAAACCGGCATTTAGATCTAAAACTTCTCAATCAATTTGTTTATTTACTAGCGGCCTGCCCCTGCTTCGCACGGGTATAAACTATATATCCCATGTCAGTCAGTGTAAAAAAAATGATTAAAATCAATCCAGTAGTTTTGATTTATTCATTACTGCCCGTGGCCCGCACGCGTAAAATTTGCTGTAAACGGCCATATTGATCTATATTAAATCAACTATTTATTTAAGGTACTTAATTCGATAAGGATTAATGCTGTATTGTATAAAAATTGCTTCAAAAATATGGCATTATTTTTCGTAAAAAGTAAATGACAAAAAATGCTATAGTGGGTTATCCATAAGAGATAGACATATACCATCGCGGACTTTTCTGTAGACCTTTTCAAGATGTACAAATACTTAGTACATCATTTTGATAAATCTCGTAGGGTTTAGCCTGCTTTTGCGATGTAAGCGGAAAAAAAGTAATTATTTACACATCACATCAGAAACCTCAAAAATGACAGTATTTCTCTACTCCATATTTAATGTTATTATACATATAAACCTTCCTGTTGAATCACTCTATCTATTAAAAAAACCGCATCAAAATCTGCTGCGTAGTTTTAAAGATTTAAGCATACATAGGGATATAGGGACAAACAAAGAATGTGACTTTATTTTATACTATGTTTAGCCTGGGTTTGCAATGTAAGCGGAAAAAATGTAATTATTTACAGAAACCTCAAAAATTACAGTATTTCTCTACTCCGTATTGAATGTTATTACACTGAAGACTAAAGTCTTCGAACAGTGCGTGTTGCCAGTGATGACCTATGGCTCTGAATCTTGGTCGCTGACTATGGGCCTCATAAGAAAGCTCAGAGTCGCTCAGCGGGCGATGGAGCGAGCTATGCTCGGAGTTTCTCTACGTGATCAAATCAGAAATGAGGAGATCCGTAGAAGAACCAGAGTCACCGACATAGCTCAGCGGGTGGCGAAGCTGAAGTGGCGATGGGCGGCGCACATAGTGCGGAGAACCGATGGACGTTGGGGTCTCAAAGTGTTGGAATGGCGACCCCGCACCGGAAAGCGCAGTGTCGGAAGACCCCCTGCTAGATGGACAGACGACCTCAAAAGGGTCGCGGGGAGCCGCTGGATACAAGCGGCACAAAATCGTGTGTTCTGGAGATCCCATGAGGAGACCTATGTCCAGCAGTGGACGTCCATCGGTTGAAGAAGAAGAAGAAGAAGATAGGGATACAGGGACTTTGTTTTATAATATGTAGTGATAGTGATGTACCAAAAAAAGAAATTTTGTATTTCTTTTTTATTTAAAATATAGTTAAAAAGAGAACAAGTACAAAAGATTATTGTTAAATTGAATAACACAATATCTAAATAAAACCCACTCACACAAGTAAATAGAAAATATATGTAATGCTAATTGTAGAGTGGATTATTCGTTTTCGTACCTGATACATGCAGGACCCGTAAAAACACATGCACAAACCTCCACGACCGCCACTACAATACACAAGCACTGCACACGATCACCATCACAAACTCAACAATAGTTTTAGAACTACATTTAGCATAATATAATTTTATTTTATTTTACCTTATCGAGGATTATAGCAAAATATTTTTTTTATTACTTATGAACAATTAATTTACTAAATTAGTGTCGGTATCAAGTTTTATAACAAACCATGGAACCTCGTCGCGATTTATTTCATACCGCTAAGTCGATTATCAAATAAAAACATTTAACATTCTAACTTCTAACAGCTATTTGCTAACCAAACAAATATTATAACTCTCATTTTCACATGCTTGCTTTTACCACTTTTTTTTTCCAACACTTTAGAATTCTGCGGTAGATTGAGTCTCGGGAGCGGACTGTATTTCGCGTGAAAACATGTTTTATAAATGCTTTCTTTTTTCCACTGATGTGTATGTGCAGTACGAAATATGTGTATCTTATGCAGCGTATTTATTGTTTGTGATTATTTCTTTCTTTCTTCTTTTTTATTGTATTTTATTATTTTTATACTTTTTACTTAAGAAGCTCGTTTTTTGTTATATAATAGTATATAAGAATATGTTGAATAGTTTTCTAGTTATTAAATATTAAGAGTTCGTAAGCATGTCCATTACGTCACATTAGGTTCATCACCCTGAAAACCAGCTTTGCAGCTTCGCTGCAATCTTTGCGCTGAGGGCAGACCTATATTTGACCATCATTCTATTTATCTTTTCTTTTGTATTTCTTTTATTGTATTTTGGTGAAATATTTCTATTTCTATTTCTATTTCTATTTCTATTTCTGTTCCTGTTCCTGTTCCTGTTCCTGTTCCTGTTCCTGTTCCTGTTCCTGTTCCTGTTCCTGTTCCTGTTCCTGTTCCTGTTCCTGTTCCTGTTCCTGTTCCTGTTCCTGTTCCTGTTCCTGTTCCTGTTCCTGTTCCTGTTCCTGTTCCTGTTCCTGTTCCTGTTCCTGTTCCTGTTCCTGTTCCTGTTCCTGTTCCTGTTCCTGTTCCTGTTCCTGTTCCTGTTCCTGTTCCTGTTCCTGTTCCTGTTCCTGTTCCTGTTCCTGTTCCTGTTCCTGTTCCTGTTCCTGTTCCTGTTCCTATTCCTATTCCGATTCCTATTCCTATTCCTATTCCTATTCCTATTCCGATTCCTATTCCTATTCCTATTCCTATTCCTATTCCGATTCCTATTTCCCTATTCCTATTTCCCTATTCCTATTTTCCTATGTCCAGCAGTGGACGTCCATCGGTTGAAGAAGAAGAAGAAGAAGAAGATAGGGATACAGGGACTTTTTTTTATAATATGTAGTGATGTACCAAAAAAAGAAATTTTGTATTTCTTTTTTATTTAAAATATAGTTAAAAAGAGAACAAGTACAAAAGATTATTGTTAAATTGAATAACACAATATCTAAATAAAACCCACTCACACAAGTAAATAGAAAATATATGTAATGCTAATTGTAGAGTGGATTATTCGTTTTCGTACCTGATACATGCAGGATCCGTAAAAACACATGCACAAACCTCCACGACCGCCACTACAATACACAAGCACTGCACACGATCACCATCACAAACTCAACAATAGTTTTAGAACTACATTTAGCATAATATAATTTTATTTTATTTTACCTTATCGAGGATTATAGCAAAATATTTTTTTTATTACTCATGAACAATTAATTTACTAAATTAGTGTCGGTATCAAGTTTTATAACAAACCATGGAACCTCGTCGCGATTTATTTCACACCGCTAAGTCGATTATCAAATAAAAATATTTAACATTCTAACTTCTAACAGCTATTTGCTAGCTAACCAAACAAATATTACAACTCTCATTTTCACATGCTTGCTTTTACCACTTTTTTTTCCAACACTTTAGAATTCTGCGGTAGATTGAGTCTCGGGAGCGGACTGTATTTCGCGTGTAAACATGTTTTATAAATGCTTTCTTTTTTCCACTGATGTGTATGTGCAGTACGAAATATGTGTATCTTATGCACACTGCATAAGATACACATATTTCGTATTGTCGTCTGAGGGCAGACCTATATTTGACCATCATTCTATTTATCTTTTCTTTTGTATTTCTTTTATTGTATTTAAGTGAAATAAAAAATATTTCTTTTTCTATTTCTATTTCTATTTCTATTTCTATTTCTATTTCTATTTCTATTTCTATTTCTATTTCTATTTCTATTTCTATTTCTATTTCTATTTCTATTCCTATTCCTATTCCTATTCCTATTCCTATTCCTATTCCTATTCCTATTCCTATTCCTATTCCTATTCCTATTCCTATTCCTATTCCCATTCCTATTCCTATTCCTATTCCTATTCCTATTCCTATTCCTATTCCTATTCCTATTCCTATTCCTATTCCTATTCCTATTCCTATTCCTATTCCTATTTCCCTAAACCTATTCCGATTCCTATTCCGATTCCTATTTCCCTATTCCTATTTCCCTATGTCCAGCAGTGGACGTCCATCGGTTGAAGAAGAAGAAGAAGATAGGGATACAGGGACTTTGTTTTATAATATGTAGTGATGTACCAAAAAAAGAAAATTTGTATTTCTTTTTTATTTCAAATATAGTTAAAAAGAGAACAAGTACAAAAGATGATTGTTAAATTGAATAACACAATATCTAAATAAAACCCACTCACACAAGTTAATAGAAAATGTATGTAATGCTAATTGTAGAGTGGATTATTCGTTTTCGTACCTGATACATGCAGGATCCGTAAAAACACATGCACAAACCTCCACGACCGCCACTACAATACACAAGCACTGCACACGATCACCATCACAAACTCAACAATAGTTTTAGAACTACATTTAGCATAATGTAATTTTATTTTATTTTACCTTATCGAGGATTATAGCAAAATATTTTTTTATTACTTATGAACAATTAATTTACTAAATTAGTGTCGGTATCAAGTTTTTTCCTATTCCTATTTCCCTATTCCTATTTCCCTGTTCCTATTTCCCTGTTCCTATTTCCCTATTCCTATTCCGATTCCTATTTCCCTATTCCTATTTCCCTATTCCTATTTCCCTATGTCCAGCAGTGGACGTCCATCGGTTGAAGAAGAAGAAGAAGAAGATAGGTATACAGGGACTTTGTTTTATAATATGTAGTGATAGTGATGTACCAAAAAAAGAAATTTTGTATTTCTTTTTTATTTAAAATATAGTTAAAAAGAGAACAAGTACAAAAGATTATTGTTAAATTGAATAACACAATATCTAAATAAAACCCACTCACACAAGTTAATAGAAAATATATGTAATGCTAATTGTAGAGTGGATTATTCGTTTTCGTACCTGATACATGCAGGATCCGTAAAAACACATGCACAAACCTCCACGACCACCACTACAATACACAAGCACTGCACACGATCACCATCACAAACTCAACAATAGTTTTAGAACTACATTTAGCATAATGTAATTTTAAATGTAAAGCATATAGCCTATGTCACTCAGTGAAAATCACAGTATTTCTCTACTCCATATTGAATTTTATTATTCATATAAACCTTCCACTTCAATCAGATGAGAGATGCATACTTCCGCCGCTTGCCGGTTTCGGCCATTTCCGCCGAAGCTCCAGATCTTGACGCTGTTGGATTTGGATTTGGATTTGGATTCGATTTCGATTTCGATTTCATTCGATTCGATTCGATTGGATTCGATTCGATTAGATTGATTTGGATTCGATTCGATTCGATTCGATTCGATTTGGATTTGATTTGGATTTGGCTTTGGCTTTAGCTTTAGCTTTGGCTTTGGATTTGGATTTGGAATTCGATTTCGATTCGATTTCGATTCGATGTCGATTTCGATTCGATTTCGATTCGATTTGATGCGATTCGATTCGATTCGATTCGATTCGATTCTATTGATTTGGATTCGATTTGATTTGATTTGATTCGATTTGATTTGATTTGGATTTGATTCGATTTGATTTGGATTTTTTTATTTTTTTTTATTTACAGAAAAAATGTACAAGTTATATCTATCTTAAATTACTTACACGCTAGGACTATACAGATCATGCCCACGTGGAATGGTCCCAAGAATGCTGGCAGCGTTTCCGCGCTGAATCGCTAAGCTGATTCTTTGTGCGAAAAAGGAGCCAGCCCTCTTGTCACCTGAAGAGGCAATCAACCGAGGTGTTAAATTGGATAAAAAAATTTTTGCACTTTGACTCCATGGCCCTAGGGTCTCGACTGCAAACGGCACAAATATATAACTCTCGATGAGAGATGCATACTTCCGCCGCTTGCCGGTTTCGGCCATTTCCGCCGCAGCTCCAGGTCTTGACGCTGTTGGATTTGGATTTGGATTTGGATTCGATTTCGATTTCATTCGATTCGATTCGATTGATTTGGATTCGATTTGATTAGATTCGATTCGATTCGATTCGATTCGATTCGATTCGATTTGGATTTGGCTTTGGCTTTGGCTTTGGCTTTGGCTTTGGCTTTGGCTTTGGATTTGGATTTGGATTTGGATTTGGATTTGGAATTCGATTTCGATTCGATTTCGATTCGATTTCGATTCGATTTCGATTCGATTTCGATTCGATTTCGATTCGATGTCGATTTCGATTCGATTTCGATTAGATTTCGATTCGATTTCGATACGATTTCGATTCGATTTCGATTCGATTTCGATTCGATTTCGATTCGATGTCGATTTCGATTCGATTTCGATTAGATTTCGATTCGATTTCGATTCGATTTCGATTCGATTTCGATTCGATTTCGATTCGATTTCGATTCGATATCGATTCGATTTCGATTCGATTTCGATTCGATTTCGATTCGATTTCGATTCGATTTCGATTCGATATCGATTCGATTTCGATTCGATTTCGATTCGATTTCGATTTCATTTCATTTCATTTCATTTCATTTCATTCGATTCGATTTGATTCGATTTGGATTTGATTTGATTTGATTTTGATTTTGATTTTGATTTTGATTTTGATTTTGATTTTGATTTGGATTTGGATTTGGATTTGGATTTGGATTTGGATTTGGATTTGGATTGGGATTTGGATTTCGATTCGATTTCGATTCGATTTCGATTTCGATTCGTTTGATTCGGATTCGGATTCGGATTTGGATTTGGATTTGGATTTGGTTGGATCCTACTTAGAGTGGGATAATGGCTGGAAGACGATGATAATTTTATAGTAATATTATAAACTAGAAATCAATGTGTCATGAAGTTTCTCGCGTAAATCCCGACTCTGCGGAAACTCTAAGATAAGGAATAATAGTCTTTATGATACTCCACAGCTTACTCTATTTTAATGAAAGTCGCATTAAAATCAGTTTAGCAGTTTCGGGAAATGCACTATTAACTTCAAGCTTCCTTGAATATCTTTTGGTAAAAACTATACAAAAATCCGCTCAGTAGATGTTCAGAAAATCTATCACATATATACAGACATTACACTTTTTTTATAGTAAGTATAGATGAGAAAGTCAGTCCGTGTTTCAGTTACGTTTTCAGGGTTTATTTGCTTATTGTAGTTGTTTTTCAGTGCCTGAAATCATTCATTTTCCTGCCCTTATCCCACTTTAAGTGGGGTCGGCACAACATGTTATAAACATGCTGTCACATGATTTGGCTGCGTTTTTACGACTGGCCGCCTGCCTGACGTCAACTTACCTCTGTCGTATTTTACGACACCTCGGTAAGAAAGAGGGTGGTCTATTCTACTAAACCGGATGATTTCGATTCGATTTCGATTCGATTTCAATTCAATTTCGATTCGGTTTCGATTCGGTTTCGATTCGGTTTCGATTCGGTTTCGATTCGGTTTCGATTCGGTTTCGATTCGGTTTCGATTCGGTTTCGATTCGGTTTCGATTCGGTTTCGATTCGGTTTCGATTCGGTTTCGATTCGGTTTCGATTCGATTTCGATACGATTTCGATTCGATTTCGATTCGATTTCGATTCGATATCGATTCGATTTCGATTCGATTTCGAGTCGATTTCTATTCGATTTCGATTCGATTTCGATTCGATTTCGATTTGATTTCGATTCCATTTCATTTGATTTGATTTGATTTGATTTGATTTTGAAGGATTATGAGGTAAAATTAAATATAATGTAATTATGAACCGAGATTTAATGGGATAATTACACATTACACATGAACAAAGCCGGAGCAGTAAAACGTCACAGACCAAGTGAAAGCAAAGACAACAAGAGCTGACATAGATATAAGTAGCAGAGACAAGTACTAACATAGACAACAAATTGATTGCGTTTACAAACTTTAACAGATTTGATTTGATTTGATTTGATTTGATTTGATTTGATTTGATTTGATTTGATTTGATTTGGATTTGATTTGGTTTTGATTTGGATTTGATTTGGATTTGATTTGGATTTGATTTGGATTTGATTTGGATTTGGTTTTGGATTTGGATTTGGATTTGGATTTCATTTTATTTCGATTCGATTTCGATTCGATTTCGATTTCATTTCATTTCATTCGATTCGATTCGATTCGATTCGATTTGGATTGGATTTGATTTGATTTGATTTTGATTTTGATTTGGATTTGGATTTGGATTTGGATATGGATTTGGATTTGGATTTGGATTTGGATTGGGATTTGGATTTCGATTCGATTTCGATTTCGATTCGATTTCGATTCGATTTCGATTCGATTTCGATTCGTTTGATTCGGATTCGGATTTGGATTTGGATTTGGATTTGGTTGATGTCAGGCAGGCGGCCGGTCGTAAAATTTATAATATGTTGTGCCGATCCTACTTAGAGTGGATAATGGCTGGAAGACGATGATAATTTTATAGTAATATTATAAACTAGAAATCAATGTGTCATGAAGTTTCTCGCGTAAATCCCGACTCTGCGGAAACTCTAAGATAAGGAATAATAGTCTTTATGATGCTCCACAGCTTACTCTATTTTAATGAAAGTCACATTAAAATCAGTTTAGCAGTTTCGGGAAATGCACTATTAACTTCAAGCTTCCTTGAATATCTTTTGGTAAAAACTATACAAAAATCCGCTCAGTAGATGTTCAGAAAATCTATCACATATATACAGACATTACACTTTTTTTATAATAAGTATAGATGAGAAAGTCAGTCCGTGTTTCAGTTACGATTTGATTTGATTCGATTTGATTTGATTTGGATTTGATTTGATTTGATTTGGATTTTTTTATTTTTTTTTATTTGTATAAAGCATATAGCCTATGTCACTCAGTCAAAATCACAGTATTTCTCTACTCCATATTGAATTTTATTATTCATATAAACCTTCCACTTCAATCATAATATAAAGCATATAGCCTATGTCACTCAGTGAAAATCACAGTATTTCTCTACTCCATATTGAATTTTATTATTCATATAAACCTTCCACTTCAATCAGATGAGAGATGCATACTTCCGCCGCTTGCCGGTTTCGGCCATTTCCGCCGAAGCTCCAGGTCTTGACGCTGTTGGATTTGGATTTGGATTTGGATTTGGATTCGATTTCGATTTCGATTTCATTCGATTCGATTCGATTCGATTCGATTGATTTGGATTCGATTCGATTCGATTCGATTCGATTCGATTTGGATTTGGATTTGATTTGATTTTGATTTTGATTTTGATTTTGATTTTGATTTTGATTTTGATTTTGATTTTGATTTTGATTTTGATTTTGATTTTGATTTTGATTTTGATTTTGATTTTGATTTTGATTTGGATTTGGATTTGGATTTGGATTTGGAATTCGATTTCGATTCGATGTCGATTTCGATTCGATTTCGATTAGATTTCGATTCGATTTCGATACGATTTCGATTCGACTTCGATTCGATTTCGATTCGATTTCGATTCGACTTCGATTCGATTTCGATACGATTTCGATTCGACTTCGATTCGATTTCGATACGATTTCGATTCGACTTCGATTCGATTTCGATTCGATTTCGATTCGACTTCGATTCGATTTCGATACGATTTCGATTCGACTTCGATTCGATTTCGATTCGACTTCGATTCGATTTCGATTCGATTTCGATTCGATGTCAATTTCGATTCAATTTCAATTCGATTTCGATTCGATTTCGATTCGATATCGATTCGATTTCGATTCGATTTCGATTCGATTTCGATTCGATTTCGATTCGATTTCGATTCGATATCGATTCGATTTCGATTCGATTTCGATTCGATTTCGATTCGATTTCGATTCGATTTCGATTTCATTTCATTTCATTCGATTCGATTCGATTCGATTCGATTTGGATTTGATTTGATTTGATTTGGATTTTGATTTGGATTTGGATTTGGATTTGGATTTGGATTTGGATTTGGATTTGGATTTGGATTTGGATTTGGATTTGGATTTGGATTTGGATTGGGATTTGGATTTCGATTCGATTTCGATTCGATTTCGATTTCGATTCGTTTGATTCGGATTCGGATTCGGATTTGGATTTGGATTTGGATTTGGTTGGATCCTACTTAGAGTGGGATAATGGCTGGAAGACGATGATAATTTTATAGTAATATTATAAACTAGAAATCAATGTGTCATGAAGTTTCTCGCGTAAATCCCGACTCTGCGGAAACTCTAAGATAAGGAATAATAGTCTTTATGATGCTCCACAGCTTACTCTATTTTAATGAAAGTCACATTAAAATCAGTTTAGCAGTTTCGGGAAATGCACTATTAACTTCAAGCTTCCTTGAATATCTTTTGGTAAAAACTATACAAAAATCCGCTCAGTAGATGTTCAGAAAATCTATCACATATATACAGACATTACACTTTTTTTATAGTAAGTATAGATGAGAAAGTCAGTCCGTGTTTCAGTTACGTTTTCAGGGTTTATTTGCTTATTGTAGTTGTTTTTCAGTGCCTGAAATCATTCATTTTCCTGCCCTTATCCCACTTTAAGTGGGGTCGGCACAACATGTTATAAACATGCTGTCACATGATTTGGCTGCGTTTTTACGACTGGCCGCCTGCCTGACGTCAACTTACCTCTGTCGTATTTTACGACACCTCGGTAAGAAAGAGGGTTGTTTTGAGGGTTGAGCGTTTGATTCGGATTCGGATTTGGATTTGGATTTGGATTTGGTTGATGTCAGGCAGGCGGCCGGTCGTAAAATTTATAATATGTTGTGCCGATCCTACTTAGAGTGGATAATGGCTGGAAGACGATGATAATTTTATAGTAATATTATAAACTAGAAATCAATGTGTCATGAAGTTTCTCGCGTAAATCCCGACTCTGCGGAAACTCTAAGATAAGGAATAATAGTCTTTATGATGCTCCACAGCTTACTCTATTTTAATGAAAGTCACATTAAAATCAGTTTAGCAGTTTCGGGAAATGCACTATTAACTTCAAGCTTCCTTGAATATCTTTTGGTAAAAACTATACAAAAATCCGCTCAGCAGATGTTCAGAAAATCTATCACATATATACAGACATTACACTTTTTTTATAATAAGTATAGATGAGAAAGTCAGTCCGTGTTTCAGTTACGATTTGATTTGATTCGATTTGATTTGATTTGGATTTGATTTGATTTGATTTGGATTTTTTTATTTTTTTTTATTTGTATAAAGCATATAGCCTATGTCACTCAGTCAAAATCACAGTATTTCTCTACTCCATATTGAATTTTATTATTCATATAAACCTTCCACTTCAATCATAATATAAAGCATATAGCCTATGTCACTCAGTGAAAATCACAGTATTTCTCTACTCCATATTGAATTTTATTATTCATATAAACCTTCCACTTCAATCATAATATAAAGCATATAGCCTATGTCACTCAGTGAAAATCACAGTATTTCTCTACTCCATATTGAATTTTATTATTCATATAAACCTTCCACTTCAATCATAATATAAAGCATATAGCCTATGTCACTCAGTGAAAATCACAGTATTTCTCTACTCCATATTGAATTTTATTATTCATATAAACCTTCCACTTCAATCAGATGAAAGATGCATACTTCCGCCGCTTGCCGGTTTCGGCCATTTCCGCCGAAGCTCCAGGTCTTGACGCTGTTGGATTTGGATTTGGATTTGGATTTGGATTCGATTTCGATTCGGTTTCGATTCGGTTTCGATTCGGTTTCGATTCGGTTTCGATTCGGTTTCGATTCGGTTTCGATTCGGTTTCGATTCGGTTTCGATTCGATGCGGAAACTCTAAGATAAGGAATAATAGTCTTTATGATGCTCCACAGCTTACTCTATTTTAATGAAAGTCACATTAAAATCAGTTTAGCAGTTTCGGGAAATGCACTATTAACTTCAAGCTTCCTTGAATATCTTTTGGTAAAAACTATACAAAAATCCGCTCAGTAGATGTTCAGAAAATCTATCACATATATACAGACATTACACTTTTTTTATAGTAAGTATAGATGAGAAAGTCAGTCCGTGTTTCAGTTACGTTTTCAGGGTTTATTTGCTTATTGTAGTTGTTTTTCAGTGCCTGAAATCATTCATTTTCCTGCCCTTATCCCACTTTAAGTGGGGTCGGCACAACATGTTATAAACATGCTGTCACATGATTTGGCTGCGTTTTTACGACTGGCCGCCTGCCTGACGTCAACTTACCTCTGTCGTATTTTACGACACCTCGGTAAGAAAGAGGGTGGTCTATTCTACTAAACCGGATGATTTCGATTCGATTTCGATTCGATTTCAATTCAATTTCGATTCGGTTCCATTCGGTTTCGATTCGGTTTCGATTCGGTTTCGATTCGGTTTCGATTCGGTTTCGATTCGGTTTCGATTCGGTTTCGATTCGGTTTCGATTCGGTTTCGATTCGGTTTCGATTCGGTTTCGATTCGGTTTCGATTCGGTTTCGATTCGGTTTCGATTCGGTTTCGATTCGACTTCGATTCGATTTCGATACGATTTCGATTCGACTTCGATTCGATTTCGATTCGACTTCGATTCGATTTCGATTCGATTTCGATTCGATGTCAATTTAGATTCGATTTCGATTCGATTTCGATTCGATTTCGATTCGATTTCGATTCGATTTCGATTCGATTTCGATTCGATTTCGATTCGATTTCGATTCGATTTCGATTCGATTTCGATTCGATTTCATTCGATTCGATTCGATTCGATTCGATTTGGATTGGATTTGATTTGATTTGATTTTGATTTGGATTTGGATTTGGATTTGGATTGGGATTTGGATTTCGATTCGATTTCGATTTCGATTCGATTTCGATTCGATTTCGATTCGATTTCGATTCGTTTGATTCGGATTCGGATTTGGATTTGGATTTGGATTTGGTTGATGTCAGGCAGGCGGCCGGTCGTAAAATTTATAATATGTTGTGCCGATCCTACTTAGAGTGGATAATGGCTGGAAGACGATGATAATTTTATAGTAATATTATAAACTAGAAATCAATGTGTCATGAAGTTTCTCGCGTAAATCCCGACTCTGCGGAAACTCTAAGATAAGGAATAATAGTCTTTATGATGCTCCACAGCTTACTCTATTTTAATGAAAGTCACATTAAAATCAGTTTAGCAGTTTCGGGAAATGCACTATTAACTTCAAGCTTCCTTGAATATCTTTTGGTAAAAACTATACAAAAATCCGCTCAGTAGATGTTCAGAAAATCTATCACATATATACAGACATTACACTTTTTTTATAATAAGTATAGATGAGAAAGTCTGTCCGTGTTTCAGTTACGATTTGATTTGATTCGATTTGATTTGATTTGGATTTGATTTGATTTGATTTGGATTTTTTTATTTTTTTTTATTTGTATAAAGCATATAGCCTATGTCACTCAGTCAAAATCACAGTATTTCTCTACTCCATATTGAATTTTATTATTCATATAAACCTTCCACTTCAATCATAATATAAAGCATATAGCCTATGTCACTCAGTGAAAATCACAGTATTTCTCTACTCCATATTGAATTTTATTATTCATATAAACCTTCCACTTCAATCAGATGAGAGATGCATACTTCCGCCGCTTGCCGGTTTCGGCCATTTCCGCCGAAGCTCCAGGTCTTGACGCTGTTGGATTTGGATTTGGATTTGGATTTGGATTCGATTTCGATTTCATTCGATTCGATTCGATTCGATTGATTTGGATTCGATTCGATTCGATTCGATTCGATTTGGATTTGATTTGATTTTGATTTTGATTTTGATTTTGATTTTGATTTTGATTTTGATTTTGATTTTGATTTTGATTTTGATTTTGATTTTGATTTTGATTTTGATTTTGATTTTGATTTTGATTTTGATTTTGATTTTGATTTTGATTTTGATTTTGATTTTGATTTTGATTTTGATTTTGATTTTGATTTGGATTTGGATTTGGAATTCGATTTCGATTCGATGTCGATTTCGATTAGATTTCGATTCAATTTCGATTCGGTTTCGATTCGGTTTCGATTCGGTTTCGATTCGGTTTCGATTCGGTTTCGATTCGGTTTCGATTCGGTTTCGATTCGGTTTCGATTCGGTTTCGATTCGGTTTCGATTCGGTTTCGATTCGGTTTCGATTCGGTTTCGATACGATTTCGATTCGACTTCGATTCGATTTCGATTCGATTTCGATTCGACTTCGATTCGATTTCGATACGATTTCGATTCGACTTCGATTCGATTTCGATTCGACTTCGATTCGATTTCGATTCGACTTCGATTCGATTTCGATTCGACTTCGATTCGATTTCGATTCGATTTCGATTCGATGTCAATTTCGATTCGATTTCGATTCGATGTCAATTTCGATTCGATTTCGATTCGATTTCGATTCGATTTCGATTCGATTTCGATTCGATTTCGATTCGATTTCTATTCGATGTCAATTTCGATTCGATTTCGATTCGATTTCGATTCGATTTCGATTCGATTTCGATTCGATTTCGATTCGATTTCAATTCGATTTCGATTCGATTTCGATTCGATTTCGATTCGATTTCGATTCGATTTCATTCGATTCGATTCGATTCGATTCGATTCGATTCGATTTGGATTGGATTTGATTTGATTTTGATTTGGATTTGGATTTGGATTTGGATTTGGATTGGGATTTGGATTTCGATTCGATTTCGATTTCGATTCGATTTCGATTCGATTTCGATTCGATTTCGATTCGTTTGATTCGGATTCGGATTTGGATTTGGATTTGGATTTGGTTGATGTCAGGCAGGCGGCCGGTCGTAAAATTTATAATATGTTGTGCCGATCCTACTTAGAGTGGATAATGGCTGGAAGACGATGATAATTTTATAGTAATATTATAAACTAGAAATCAATGTGTCATGAAGTTTCTCGCGTAAATCCCGACTCTGCGGAAACTCTAAGATAAGGAATAATAGTCTTTATGATGCTCCACAGCTTACTCTATTTTAATGAAAGTCACATTAAAATCAGTTTAGCAGTTTCGGGAAATGCACTAATAACTTCAAGCTTCCTTGAATATCTTTTGGTAAAAACTATACAAAAATCCGCTCAGTAGATGTTCAGAAAATCTATCACATATATACAGACATTACACTTTTTTTATAATAAGTATAGATGAGAAAGTCAGTCCGTGTTTCAGTTACGATTTGATTTGATTTGATTTTGATTTGGATTTGGATTTGGATTTGGATTGGGATTTGGATTTCGATTCGATTTCGATTTCGATTCGACTTCGATTCGATTTCGATACGATTTCGATTCGACTTCGATTCGATTTCGATTCGTAAAGCATATAGCCTATGTCACTCAGTCAAAATCACAGTATTTCTCTACTCCATATTGAATTTTATTATTCATATAAACCTTCCACTTCAATCATAATATAAAGCATATAGCCTATGTCACTCAGTGAAAATCACAGTATTTCTCTACTCCATATTGAATTTTATTATTCATATAAACCTTCCACTTCAATCAGATGAGAGATGCATACTTCCGCCGCTTGCCGGTTTCGGCCATTTCCGCCGAAGCTCCAGGTCTTGACGCTGTTGGATTTGGATTTAAATTTGGATTTGGATTCGATTTCGATTTCGATTTCATTCGATTCGATTCGATTCGATTCGATTGATTTGGATTCGATTCGATTCGATTCGATTCGATTCGATTTGATTTGATTTTGATTTTGATTTTGATTTTGATTTTGATTTTGATTTTGATTTTGATTTTGATTTTGATTTTGATTTTGATTTTGATTTTGATTTTGATTTTGATTTTGATTTTGATTTTGATTTTGATTTGGATTTGGATTTGGATTTGGATTTGGAATTCGATTTCGATTCGATGTAGATTTCGATTCGATTTCGATTCGATTTCGATTCGATTTCGATTCGACTTCGATTCGATTTCGATTCGATTTCGATTCGATTTCGATTCGATTTCGATTCGATTTCGATTCGATTTCAATTCGATTTCGATTCGATTTCGATTCGATTTCGATTCGATTTCATTCGATTCGATTCGATTCGATTCGATTCGATTCGATTCGATTTGGATTGGATTTGATTTGATTTGATTTTGATTTGGATTTGGATTTGGATTTGGATTGGGATTTGGATTTCGATTCGATTTCGATTTCGATTCGATTTCGATTCGATTTCGATTCGTTTGATTCGGATTCGGATTCGGATTTGGATTTGGATTTGGATTTGGTTGATGTCAGGCAGGCGGCCGGTCGTAAAATTTATAATATGTTGTGCCGATCCTACTTAGAGTGGATAATGGCTGGAAGACGATGATAATTTTATAGTAATATTATAAACTAGAAATCAATGTGTCATGAAGTTTCTCGCGTAAATCCCGACTCTGCGGAAACTCTAAGATAAGGAATAATAGTCTTTATGATGCTCCACAGCTTACTCTATTTTAATGAAAGTCACATAAATACACTTTTTTTATAATAAGTATAGATGAGAAAGTCAGTCCGTGTTTCAGTTACGATTTGATTTGATTCGATTTGATTTGATTTGGATTTGATTTGATTTGATTTGGATTTTTTTATTTTTTTTTATTTGTATAAAGCATATAGCCTATGTCACTCAGTCAAAATCACAGTATTTCTCTACTCCATATTGAATTTTATTATTCATATAAACCTTCCACTTCAATCATAATATAAAGCATATAGCCTATGTCACTCAGTGAAAATCACAGTATTTCTCTACTCCATATTGAATTTTATTATTCATATAAACCTTCCACTTCAATCAGATGAGAGATGCATACTTCCGCCGCTTGCCGGTTTCGGCCATTTCCGCCGAAGCTCCAGGTCTTGACGCTGTTGGATTTGGATTTGGATTTGGATTTGGATTCGATTTCGATTCGGTTTCGATTCGGTTTCGATTCGGTTTCGATTCGGTTTCGATTCGGTTTCGATTCGGTTTCGATTCGGTTTCGATTCGGTTTCGATTCGGTTTCGATTCGGTTTCGATTCGGTTTCGATTCGGTTTCGATTCGGTTTCGATTCGGTTTCGATTCGATTTCGATACGATTTCGATTCGACTTCAATTCGATTTCGATACGATTTCGATTTGACTTCGATTCGATTTCGATTCGATTTCGATTCGACTTCGATTCGATTTCGATACGATTTCGATTCGACTTCGATTCGATTTCGATTCGACTTCGATTCGATTTCGATTCGATTTCGATTCGATGTCAATTTCGATTCGATTTCGATTCGATTTCGATTCGATTTCGATTCGATTTCGATTCGATTTCGATTCGATTTCGATTCGATTTCGATTCGATTTCGATTCGATTTCGATTCGATTTCGATTCGATTTCGATTCGATTTCGATTCGATTTCGATTCGATTTCGATTCGATTTCGATTCGATTTCGATTCGATTTCGATTCGATTTCGATTCGATTTCGATTTCATTTCATTTCATTCGATTCGATTCGATTCGATTCGATTTGGATTTGATTTGATTTGATTTGGATTTGGATTTTGATTTTGATTTTGATTTTGATTTTGATTTGGATTTGGATTTGGATTTGGATTTGGATTTGGATTGGGATTTGGATTTCGATTCGATTCGATTTCGATTTCGATTCGTTTGATTCGGATTCGGATTCGGATTTGGATTTGGATTTGGTTGGATCCTACTTAGAGTGGGATAATGGCTGGAAGACGATGATAATTTTGTAGTAATATTATAAACTAGAAATCAATGTGTCATGAAGTTTCTCGCGTAAATCCCGACTCTGCGGAAACTCTAAGATAAGGAATAATAGTCTTTATGATGGTCCACAGCTTACTCTATTTTAATGAAAGTCACATTAAAATCAGTTTAGCAGTTTCGGGAAATGCACTATTAACTTCAAGCTTCCTTGAATATCTTTTGGTAAAAACTATACAAAAATCCGCTCAGTAGATGTTCAGAAAATCTATCACATATATACAGACATTACACTTTTTTTATAGTAAGTATAGATGAGAAAGTCAGTCCGTGTTTCAGTTACGTTTTCAGGGTTTATTTGCTTATTGTAGTTGTTTTTCAGTGCCTGAAATCATTCATTTTCCTGCCCTTATCCCACTTTAAGTGGGGTCGGCACAACATGTTATAAACATGCTGTCACATGATTTGGCTGCGTTTTTACGACTGGCCGCCTGCCTGACGTCAACTTACCTCTGTCGTATTTTACGACACCTCGGTAAGAAAGAGGGTGGTCTATTCTACTAAACCGGATGATTTCAATTCAATTTCGATTCGGTTTCGATTCGGTTTCGATTCGGTTTCGATTCGGTTTCGATTCGGTTTCGATTCGGTTTCGATTCGGTTTCGATTCGGTTTCGATTCGGTTTCGATACGATTTCGATTCGACTTCGATTCGATTTCGATTCGATTTCGATTCGACTTCGATTCGATTTCGATACGATTTCGATTCGACTTCGATTCGATTTCGATTCGACTTCGATTCGATTTCGATTCGATTTCGATTCGATTTCGATTCGATTTCGATTCGATTTCGATTCGATTTCGATTCGATTTCGATTCGATTTCGATTCGATTTCGATTCGATTTCGATTCGATTTCGATTCGATTTCGATTCGATTTCGATTCGATTTCATTCGATTCGATTCGATTCGATTCGATTCGATTTCGATTCGTTTGATTCGGATTCGGATTTGGATTTGGATTTGGATTTGGTTGATGTCAGGCAGGCGGCCGGTCGTAAAATTTATAATATGTTGTGCCGATCCTACTTAGAGTGGATAATGGCTGGAAGACGATGATAATTTTATAGTAATATTATAAACTAGAAATCAATGTGTCATGAAGTTTCTCGCGTAAATCCCGACTCTGCGGAAACTCTAAGATAAGGAATAATAGTCTTTATGATGCTCCACAGCTTACTCTATTTTAATGAAAGTCACATTAAAATCAGTTTAGCAGTTTCGGGAAATGCACTATTAACTTCAAGCTTCCTTGAATATCTTTTGGTAAAAACTATACAAAAATCCGCTCAGTAGATGTTCAGAAAATCTATCACATATATACAGACATTACACTTTTTTTATAATAAGTATAGATGAGAAAGTCAGTCCGTGTTTCAGTTACGATTTGATTTGATTCGATTTGATTTGATTTGGATTTGATTTGATTTGATTTGGATTTTTTTATTTTTTTTTATTTGTATAAAGCATATAGCCTATGTCACTCAGTCAAAATCACAGTATTTCTCTACTCCATATTGAATTTTATTATTCATATAAACCTTCCACTTCAATCATAATATAAAGCATATAGCCTATGTCACTCAGTGAAAATCACAGTATTTCTCTACTCCATATTGAATTTTATTATTCATATAAACCTTCCACTTCAATCAGATGAGAGATGCATACTTCCGCCGCTTGCCGGTTTCGGCCATTTCCGCCGAAGCTCCAGGTCTTGACGCTGTTGGATTTGGATTTGGATTTGGATTTGGATTCGATTTCGATTCGGTTTCGATTCGGTTTCGATTCGGTTTCGATTCGGTTTCGATTCGGTTTCGATTCGGTTTCGATTCGGTTTCGATTCGGTTTCGATTCGGTTTCGATTCGGTTTCGATTCGGTTTCGATTCGATTTCGATTCGATTTCGATACGATTTCGATTCGACTTCGATTCGATTTCGATACGATTTCGATTCGACTTCGATTCGATTTCGATTCGTAAAGCATATAGCCTATGTCACTCAGTGAAAATCACAGTATTTCTCTACTCCATATTGAATTTTATTATTCAAATAAACCTTCCACTTCAATCAGATGAGAGATGCATACTTCCGCCGCTTGCCGGTTTCGGCCATTTCCGCCGAAGCTCCAGGTCTTGACGCTGTTGGATTTGGATTTGGATTTGGATTTGGATTCGATTTCGATTTCGATTTCATTCGATTCGATTCGATTCGATTCGATTGATTTGGATTCGATTCGATTCGATTCGATTCGATTCGATTTGGATTTGATTTGATTTTGATTTTGATTTTGATTTTGATTTTGATTTTGATTTTGATTTTGATTTTGATTTTGATTTTGATTTTGATTTTGATTTTGATTTTGATTTTGATTTTGATTTTGATTTTGATTTTGATTTTGATTTTGATTTTGATTTTGATTTTGATTTTGATTTTGATTTTGATTTTGATTTTGATTTTGATTTTGATTTTGATTTTGATTTTGATTTTGATTTTGATTTTGATTTTGATTTTGATTTTGATTTTGATTTTGATTTTGATTTTGATTTAATCCCGACTCTGCGGAAACTCTAAGATAAGGAATAATAGTCTTTATGATGCTCCACAGCTTACTCTATTTTAATGAAAGTCACATTAAAATCAGTTTAGCAGTTTCGGGAAATGCACTATTAACTTCAAGCTTCCTTGAATATCTTTTGGTAAAAACTATACAAAAATCCGCTCAGTAGATGTTCAGAAAATCTATCACATATATACAGACATTACACTTTTTTTATAATAAGTATAGATGAGAAAGTCAGTCCGTATTATTCATATAAACCTTCCACTTCAATCAGATGAGAGATGCATATTTCCGCCGCTTGCCGGTTTCGGCCATTTCCGCCGAAGCTCCAGGTCTTGACGCTGTTGGATTTGGATTTGGATTTGGATTTGGATTCGATTTCGATTCGGTTTCGATTCGGTTTCGATTCGGTTTCGATTCGGTTTCGATTCGGTTTCGATTCGGTTTCGATTCGATTTCGATACGATTTCGATTCGACTTCGATTCGATTTCGATACGATTTCGATTCGACTTCGATTCGATTTCGATTCGATTTCGATTCGACTTCGATTCGATTTCGATACGATTTCGATTCGACTTCGATTCGATTTCGATTCGACTTCGATTCGATTTCGATACGATTTCGATTCGATGTCAATTTCGATTCGATTTCGATTCGACTTCGATTCGATTTCGATACGATTTCGATTCGACTTCGATTCGATTTCGATACGATTTCGATTCGACTTCGATTCGATTTCGATTCGACTTCGATTCGATTTCGATTCGATTTCGATTCGATTTCGATTCGATTTCGATTCGATTTCGATTCGATTTCGATTCGATTTCGATTCGATTTCAAATTCGATTTCGATTCGATTTCGATTCGATTTCGATTCGATTTCGATTCGATTTCGATTCGATGTCAATTTCGATTCGATTTCGATTCGATTTCGATTCGATTTCGATTCGATTTCGATTCGATTTCGATTCGATTTCGATTCGATTTCGATTCGATTTCGATTCGATTTCGATTCGATTTCGATTCGATTTCGATTCGATTTCGATTCGATTTCGATTCGATTTCTATTCGATTTCATTCGATTCGATTCGATTCGATTCGATTCGATTTGGATTGGATTTGATTTGATTTGATTTTGATTTGGATTTGGATTTGGATTTGGATTTGGATTTGGATTTGGATTTGGATTTGGATTGGGATTTGGATTTCGATTCGATTTCGATTTCGATTCGATTTCGATTCGATTTCGATTCGTTTGATTCGGATTCGGATTTGGATTTGGATTTGGATTTGGTTGATGTCAGGCAGGCGGCCGGTCGTAAAATTTATAATATGTTGTGCCGATCCTACTTAGAGTGGATAATGGCTGGAAGACGATGATAATTTTATAGTAATATTATAAACTAGAAATCAATGTGTCATGAAGTTTCTCGCGTAAATCCCGACTCTGCGGAAACTCTAAGATAAGGAATAATAGTCTTTATGATGCTCCACAGCTTACTCTATTTTAATGAAAGTCACATTAAAATCAGTTTAGCAGTTTCGGGAAATGCACTATTAACTTCAAGCTTCCTTGAATATCTTTTGGTAAAAACTATACAAAAATCCGCTCAGTAGATGTTCAGAAAATCTATCACATATATACAGACATTACACTTTTTTTATAATAAGTATAGATGAGAAAGTCAGTCCGTGTTTCAGTTACGATTTGATTTGATTCGATTTGATTTGATTTGGATTTGATTTGATTTGATTTGGATTTTTTTATTTTTTTTTATTTGTATAAAGCATATAGCCTATGTCACTCAGTCAAAATCACAGTATTTCTCTACTCCATATTGAATTTTATTATTCATATAAACCTTCCACTTCAATCATAATATAAAGCATATAGCCTATGTCACTCAGTGAAAATCACAGTATTTCTCTACTCCATATTGAATTTTATTATTCATATAAACCTTCCACTTCAATCAGATGAGAGATGCATATTTCCGCCGCTTGCCGGTTTCGGCCATTTCCGCCGAAGCTCCAGGTCTTGACGCTGTTGGATTTGGATTTGGATTTGGATTTGGATTCGATTTCGATTCGGTTTCGATTCGGTTTCGATTCGGTTTCGATTCGGTTTCGATTCGGTTTCGATTCGGTTTCGATTCGGTTTCGATTCGGTTTCGATTCGGTTTCGATTCGGTTTCGATTCGGTTTCGATTCGGTTTCGATTCGGTTTCGATTCGATTTCGATACGATTTCGATTCGACTTCGATTCGATTTCGATACGATTTCGATTCGACTTCGATTCGATTTCGATTCGATTTCGATTCGACTTCGATTCGATTTCGATACGATTTCGATTCGACTTCGATTCGATTTCGATTTGACTTCGATTCGATTTCGATTCGATTTCGATTCGATTTCGATTCGATGTCAATTTCGATTCGATTTCGATTCGATTTCGATTAGATTTCGATTCGATTTCGATTCGATTTCGATTCGATTTCAATTCGATTTCGATTCGATTTCGATTCGATTTCGATTCGATTTCGATTCGATTTCGATTCGATTTCGATTCGATTTCGATTCGATTTCAATTCGATTTCGATTCGATTTCGATTCGATTTCGATTTCATTTCATTCGATTCAATTCGATTCGATTCGATTTGGATTTGATTTGATTTGATTTGATTTGGATTTTGATTTTGATTTTGATTTTGATTTGGATTTGGATTTGGATTTGGATTTGGATTGGGATTTGGATTTCGATTCGATTTCGATTCGATTTCGATTTCGATTCGTTTGATTCGGATTCGGATTCGGATTTGGATTTGGATTTGGTTGGATCCTACTTAGAGTGGGATAATGGCTGGAAGACGATGATAATTTTATAGTAATATTATAAACTAGAAATCAATGTGTCATGAAGTTTCTCGCGTAAATCCCGACTCTGCGGAAACTCTAAGATAAGGAATAATAGTCTTTATGATGCTCCACAGCTTACTCTATTTTAATGAAAGTCACATTAAAATCAGTTTAGCAGTTTCGGGAAATGCACTATTAACTTCAAACTTCCTTGAATATCTTTTGGTAAAAACTATACAAAAATCCGCTCAGTAGATGTTCAGAAAATCTATCACATATATACAGACATTACACTTTTTTTATAGTAAGTATAGATGAGAAAGTCAGTCCGTGTTTCAGTTACGATTTGATTTGATTCGATTTGATTTGATTTGGATTTGATTTTGATTTTGATTTTGATTTGGATTTGGATTTGGATTTGGATTTGGATTTGGATTGGGATTTGGATTTCGATTCGATTTCGATTCGATTTCGATTTCGATTCGTTTGATTCGGATTCGGATTCGGATTTGGATTTGGATTTGGTTGGATCCTACTTAGAGTGGGATAATGGCTGGAAGACGATGATAATTTTATAGTAATATTATAAACTAGAAATCAATGTGTCATGAAGTTTCTCGCGTAAATCCCGACTCTGCGGAAACTCTAAGATAAGGAATAATAGTCTTTATGATGCTCCACAGCTTACTCTATTTTAATGAAAGTCACATTAAAATCAGTTTAGCAGTTTCGGGAAATGCACTATTAACTTCAAGCTTCCTTGAATATCTTTTGGTAAAAACTATACAAAAATCCGCTCAGTAGATGTTCAGAAAATCTATCACATATATACAGACATTACACTTTTTTTATAGTAAGTATAGATGAGAAAGTCAGTCCGTGTTTCAGTTACGATTTGATTTGATTCGATTTGATTTGATTTGGATTTGATTTGATTTGATTTGGATTTTTTTATTTTTTTTTATTTGTATAAAGCATATAGCCTATGTCACTCAGTCAAAATCACAGTATTTCTCTACTCCATATTGAATTTTATTATTCATATAAACCTTCCACTTCAATCATAATATAAAGCATATAGCCTATGTCACTCAGTGAAAATCACAGTATTTCTCTACTCCATATTGAATTTTATTATTCATATAAACCTTCCACTTCAATCAGATGAGAGATGCATACTTCCGCCGCTTGCCGGTTTCGGCCATTTCCGCCGAAGCTCCAGGTCTTGACGCTGTTGGATTTGGATTTGGATTTGGATTTGGATTCGATTTCGATTTCGATTTCATTCGATTCGATTCGATTCGATTCGATTCGATTGATTTGGATTCGATTCGATTCGATTCGATTTGGATTTGATTTGATTTTGATTTTGATTTTGATTTTGATTTTGATTTTGATTTTGATTTTGATTTTGATTTTGATTTTGATTTTGATTTTGATTTTGATTTTGATTTTGATTTTGATTTTGATTTTGATTTTGATTTTGATTTTGATTTTGATTTTGATTTTGATTTTGATTTTGATTTGGATTTGGATTTGGATTTGGAATTCGATTTCGATTCGATGTCGATGTCGATTTCGATTCGATTTCGATTAGATTTCGATTCGATTTCGATACGATTTCGATTCGACTTCGATTCGATTTCGATTCGATTTCGATTCGACTTCGATTCGATTTCGACACGATTTCGATTCGACTTCGATTCGATTTCGATACGATTTCGATTCGACTTCGATTCGATTTCGATTCGATTTCGATTCGACTTCGATTCGATTTCGATACGATTTCGATTCGACTTCGATTCGATTTCGATTCGACTTCGATTCGGTTTCGATTCGATTTCGATTCGATGTCAATTTCGAATCGATTTCGATTCGATTTCGATTCGATTTCGATTCGATTTCGATTCGATTTCGATTCGACTTCGATTCGATTTCGATTCGATTTCGATTCGATATCGATTCGATTTCGATTCGATTTCGATTCGATTTCGATTCGATTTCGATTCGATTTCGATTCGATTTCGATTCGATTTCGATTCGATTTCGATTCGATTTAGATTCGATTTCGATTCGATTTCGATTCGATTTCGATTCGATTTCGATTTCATTTCATTTCATTCGATTCGATTCGATTCGATTCGATTTGGATTTGATTTGATTTGATTTGGATTTTGATTTTGATTTGGATTTGGATTTGGATTTGGATTTGGATTTGGATTTGGATTTGGATTGGGATTTGGATTTCGATTCGATTTCGATTCGATTTCGATTTCGATTCGTTTGATTCGGATTCGGATTCGGATTTGGATTTGGATTTGGATTTGGTTGGATCCTACTTAGAGTGGGATAATGGCTGGAAGACGATGATAATTTTATAGTAATATTATAAACTAGAAATCAATGTGTCATGAAGTTTCTCGCGTAAATCCCGACTCTGCGGAAACTCTAAGATAAGGAATAATAGTCTTTATGATGCTCCACAGCTTACTCTATTTTAATGAGCAGTAAAACGTCACAGACCAAGTGAAAGCAAAGACAACAAGAGCTGACATAGATATAAGTAGCAGAGACAAGTACTAACATAGACAACAAATTGATTGCGTTTACAAACTTTAACAGATTTGATTTGATTTGATTTGATTTGATTTGATTTGGATTTGATTTGGATTTGATTTGGATTTGATTTGGATTTGATTTGGATTTGGTTTTGGATTTGGATTTGGATTTCATTTTATTTCGATTCGATTTCGATTTCATTTCATTTCATTCGATTCGATTCGATTCGATTCGATTCAATTCGATTTGGATTGGATTTGATTTGATTTGATTTGATTTGGATTTGGATTTGGATTTGGATTTGGATTTGGATTGGGATTTGGATTTCGATTCGATTTCGATTTCGATTCGATTTCGATTCGATTTTGATTCGATTTCGATTCGTTTGATTCGGTCGGTAAGAAAGAGGGTGGTCTATTCTACTAAACCGGATGATTTCGATTCGATTTCGATTCGATTTCAATTCAATTTCGATTCGGTTTCGATTCGGTTTCGATTCGGTTTCGATTCGGTTTCGATTCGGTTTCGATTCGGTTTCGATTCGGTTTCGATTCGGTTTCGATTCGGTTTCGATTCGGTTTCGATTCGATTTCGATACGATTTCGATTCGATTTCGATTCGATTTCGATTCGATTTCGATTCGATTTCGAGTCGATTTTGATTCGATTTCGATTCGATTTCGATTTGATTTCGATTCCATTTCATTTGATTTGATTTGATTTGATTTGATTTGATTTGATTTGATTTGATTTGATTTGATTTGATTTTGAAGGATTATGAGGTAAAATTAAATATAATGTAATTATGAACCGAGATTTAATGGGATAATTACACATTACACATGAACAAAGCCGGAGCAGTAAAACGTCACAGACCAAGTGAAAGCAAAGACAACAAGAGCTGACATAGATATAAGTAGCAGAGACAAGTACTAACATAGACAACAAATTGATTGCGTTTACAAACTTTAACAGATTTGATTTGATTTGATTTGATTTGATTTGATTTGATTTGATTTGATTTGATTTGATTTGGTTTTGATTTGGATTTGATTTGGATTTGATTTGGATTTGATTTGGATTTGGTTTTGGATTTGGATTTGGATTTCATTTTATTTCGATTCGATTTCGATTCGATTTCGATTTCATTTCATTTCATTCGATTCGATTCGATTCGATTTGGATTGGATTTGATTTGATTTTGATTTGGATTTGGATTTGGATTTGGATTTGGATTTGGATTTGGATTTGGATTTGGATTTGGATTTGGATTTGGATTTGGATTTGGATTTGGATTGGGATTTGGATTTCGATTCGATTTCGATTTCGATTTGATTTCGATTCGATTTCGATTCGTTTGATTCGGATTCGGATTTGGATTTGGATTTGGATTTGGTTGATGTCAGGCAGGCGGCCGGTCGTAAAATTTATAATATGTTGTGCCGATCCTACTTAGAGTGGGATAATGGCTGGAAGACGATGATAATTTTATAGTAATATTATAAACTAGAAATCAATGTGTCATGAAGTTTCTCGCGTAAATCCCGACTCTGCGGAAACTCTAAGATAAGGAATAATAGTCTTTATGATGCTCCACAGCTTACTCTATTTTAATGAGCAGTAAAACGTCACAGACCAAGTGAAAGCAAAGACAACAAGAGCTGACATAGATATAAGTAGCAGAGACAAGTACTAACATAGACAACAAATTGATTGCGTTTACAAACTTTAACAGATTTGATTTGATTTGATTTGATTTGATTTGATTTGATTTGGATTTGATTTGGATTTGATTTGGATTTGATTTGGATTTGATTTGGATTTGATTTGGATTTGATTTGGATTTGATTTGGATTTGATTTGGATTTGGTTTTGGATTTGGATTTGGATTTCATTTTATTTCGATTCGATTTCGATTCGATTTCGATTTCATTTCATTCGATTCGATTCGATTCGATTCGATTCGATTCGATTCGATTTGGATTGGATTTGATTTGATTTGATTTTGATTTGGATTTGGATTTGGATTGGGATTTGGATTTCGATTCGATTTCGATTTCGATTCGATTTCGATTCGATTTCGATTCGATTTCGATTCGATTTCGATTCGTTTGATTCGGATTCGGATTCGGATTTGGATTTGGATTTGGATTTGGTTGATGTCAGGCAGGCGGCCGGTCGTAAAATTTATAATATGTTGTGCCGATCCTACTTAGAGTGGATAATGGCTGGAAGACGATGATAATTTTATAGTAATATTATAAACTAGAAATCAATGTGTCATGAAGTTTCTCGCGTAAATCCCGACTCTGCGGAAACTCTAAGATAAGGAATAATAGTCTTTATGATGCTCCACAGCTTACTCTATTTTAATGAAAGTCACATTAAAATCAGTTTAGCAGTTTCGGGAAATGCACTATTAACTTCAAGCTTCCTTGAATATCTTTTGGTAAAAACTATACAAAAATCCGCTCAGTAGATGTTCAGAAAATCTATCACATATATACAGACATTACACTTTTTTTATAGTAAGTATAGATGAGAAAGTCAGTCCGTGTTTCAGTTACGTTTTCAGGGTTTATTTGCTTATTGTAGTTGTTTTTCAGTGCCTGAAATCATTCATTTTCCTGCCCTTATCCCACTTTAAGTGGGGTCGGCACAACATGTTATAAACATGCTGTCACATGATTTGGCTGCGTTTTTACGACTGGCCGCCTGCCTGACGTCAACTTACCTCTGTCGTATTTTACGACACCTCGGTAAGAAAGAGGGTGGTCTATTCTACTAAACCGGATGATTTCGATTCGATTTCGATTCGATTTCAATTCAATTTCGATTCGGTTTCGATTCGGTTTCGATTCGGTTTCGATTCGGTTTCGATTCGGTTTCGATTCGGTTTCGATTCGGTTTCGATTCGGTTTCGATACGATTTCGATTCGACTTCGATTCGATTTCGATTCGATTTCGATTCGACTTCGATTCGATTTCGATACGATTTCGATTCGACTTCGATTCGATTTCGATTCGACTTCGATTCGATTTCGATTCGACTTCGATTCGATTTCGATTCGACTTCGATTCGATTTCGATTCGATTTCGATTCGATGTCAATTTCGATTCGATTTCGATTCGATGTCAATTTCGATTCGATTTCGATTCGATTTCGATTCGATTTCGATTCGATTTCGATTCGATTTCGATTCGATTTCGATTCGATTTCGATTCGATATCGATTCGATTTCGATTCGATTTCGATTCGATTTCGATTCGATTTCGATTCGATTTCGATTCGATTTCGATTCGATTTCGATTCGATTTCGATTCGATTTCGATTTCATTTCATTTCATTCGATTCGATTCGATTCGATTCGATTTGGATTTGATTTGATTTGATTTGGATTTTGATTTTGATTTTGATTTGGATTTGGATTTGGATTTGGATTTGGATTGGGATTTGGATTTCGATTCGATTTCGATTCGATTTCGATTTCGATTCGTTTGATTCGGATTCGGATTCGGATTTGGATTTGGATTTGGATTTGGTTGGATCCTACTTAGAGTGGGATAATGGCTGGAAGACGATGATAATTTTATAGTAATATTATAAACTAGAAATCAATGTGTCATGAAGTTTCTCGCGTAAATCCCGACTCTGCGGAAACTCTAAGATAAGGAATAATAGTCTTTATGATGCTCCACAGCTTACTCTATTTTAATGAAAGTCACATTAAAATCAGTTTAGCAGTTTCGGGAAATGCACTATTAACTTCAAGCTTCCTTGAATATCTTTTGGTAAAAACTATACAAAAATCCGCTCAGTAGATGTTCAGAAAATCTATCACATATATACAGACATTACACTTTTTTTATAGTAAGTATAGATGAGAAAGTCAGTCCGTGTTTCAGTTACGTTTTCAGGGTTTATTTGCTTATTGTAGTTGTTTTTCAGTGCCTGAAATCATTCATTTTCCTGCCCTTATCCCACTTTAAGTGGGGTCGGCACAACATGTTATAAACATGCTGTCACATGATTTGGCTGCGTTTTTACGACTGGCCGCCTGCCTGACGTCAACTTACCTCTGTCGTATTTTACGACACCTCGGTAAGAAAGAGGGTGGTCTATTCTACTAAACCGGATGATTTCGATTCGATTTCGATTCGATTTCAATTCAATTTCGATTCGGTTTCGATTCGGTTTCGATTCGGTTTCGATTCGGTTTCGATTCGGTTTCGATTCGGTTTCGATTCGGTTTCGATTCGGTTTCGATTCGGTTTCGATTCGGTTTCGATTCGGTTTCGATTCGATTTCGATTCGATTTCGATTCGATTTCGAGTCGATTTCGATTCGATTTCGATTCGATTTCGATTCGATTTCGATTTGATTTCGATTCCATTTCATTTGATTTGATTTGATTTGATTTGATTTGATTTGATTTTGAAGGATTATGAGGTAAAATTAAATATAATGTAATTATGAACCGAGATTTAATGGGATAATTACACATTACACATGAACAAAGCCGGAGCAGTAAAACGTCACAGACCAAGTGAAAGCAAAGACAACAAGAGCTGACATAGATATAAGTAGCAGAGACAAGTACTAACATAGACAACAAATTGATTGCGTTTACAAACTTTAACAGATTTGATTTGATTTGATTTGATTTGATTTGATTTGGATTTGATTTGGATTTGATTTGGATTTGATTTGGATTTAATTGGGATTTGATTTGGATTTGATTTGGATTTGATTTGGATTTGGATTTGGTTTTGGATTTGGATTTGGATTTCATTTTATTTCGATTCGATTTCGATTTCATTTCATTTCATTCGATTCGATTCGATTCGATTTGGATTGGATTTGATTTGATTTTGATTTGGATTTGGATTTGGATTTGGATTTGGATTTGGATTGGGATTTGGATTTCGATTCGATTTCGATTTCGATTCGATTTCGATTCGATTTCGATTCGTTTGATTCGGATTCGGATTTGGATTTGGATTTGGATTTGGTTGATGTCAGGCAGGCGGCCGGTCGTAAAATTTATAATATGTTGTGCCGATCCTACTTAGAGTGGGATAATGGCTGGAAGACGATGATAATTTTATAGTAATATTATAAACTAGAAATCAATGTGTCATGAAGTTTCTCGCGTAAATCCCGACTCTGCGGAAACTCTAAGATAAGGAATAAAATAGTCTTTATGATGCTCCACAGCTTACTCTATTTTAATGAAAGTCACATTAAAATCAGTTTAGCAGTTTCGGGAAATGCACTATTAACTTCAAGCTTCCTTGAATATCTTTTGGTAAAAACTATACAAAAATCCGCTCAGTAGATGTTCAGAAAATCTATCACATATATACAGACATTACACTTTTTTTATAATAAGTATAGATGAGAAAGTCAGTCCGTGTTTCAGTTACGATTTGATTTGATTCGATTTGATTTGATTTGGATTTGATTTGATTTGATTTGGATTTTTTTATTTTTTTTTATTTGTATAAAGCATATAGCCTATGTCACTCAGTGAAAATCACAGTATATCTCTACTCCATATTGAATTTTATTATTCATATAAACCTTCCACTTCAATCATAATATAAAGCATATAGCCTATGTCACTCAGTGAAAATCACAGTATTTCTCTACTCCATATTGAATTTTATTATTCATATAAACCTTCCACTTCAATCAGATGAGAGATGCATACTTCCGCCGCTTGCCGGTTTCGGCCATTTCCGCCGAAGCTCCAGGTCTTGACGCTGTTGGATTTGGATTTGGATTTGGATTTGGATTTGGATTTGGATTCGATTTTGATTTCGATTTCATTCGATTCGATTCGATTGGATTCGATTCGATTCGATTCGATTCGATTCGATTGGATTCGATTCGATTCGATTTCGATTTCAATTCGGTTTCGATTCGGTTTCGATTCGGTTTCGATTCGATTCGATTCGATTTGGATTTGATTTGATTTTGATTTTGATTTTGATTTTGATTTTGATTTTGATTTTGATTTTGATTTTGATTTTGATTTTGATTTTGATTTTGATTTTGATTTTGATTTTGATTTTGATTTTGATTTTGATTTTGATTTTGATTTTGATTTTGATTTTGATTTTGATTTTGATTTTGATTTTGATTTTGATTTTGATTTTGATTTTGATTTTGATTTTGATTTTGATTTTGATTTTGATTTTGATTTTGATTTTGATTTTGATTTTGATTTTGATTTTGATTTTGATTTTGATTTTGATTTTGATTTTGATTTTGATTTTGATTTTGATTTTGATTTTGATTTTGATTTTGATTTGGATTTGGATTTGGATTTTGATTTGGATTTTGATTTGGATTTGGATTTGGATTTGCTGATTCTTTGTGCGAAAAAGGAGCCAGCCCTCTTGTCACCTGAAGAGGCAATCAACCGAGGTGTTAAATTGGATAAAAAAATTTTTGCACTTTGACTCCATGGCCCTAGGGTCTCGACTGCAAACGGCACAAATATATAACTCTCGATGAGAGATGTGTAAAGTTGAACAAATAATTACCAACTATTACGAATATTTGGAGGCGGCCACACTGAGCGGACGGGGGGAAGATGATGGCGGCTAGCGAGAAGAAGGATGTGTTCGATGGAAATGTATAATAATATAAAAGAGGGATCTTTTGTAACGTAGATTACTGATTACAATGTACGGAAATATATTTAAGGAAAGTTAATACTATAGTTTTATTACATTTCAGAAGTGCCAAGAACTTTAAGGTATGTAATGTATAATGGTGAAATGATTCAATTTTAATTATTTCATATGTTATTATTTTGCGATAACCATTTTCATCATACCTGTTTTGATATACACGCCTACTGCCTTATTTTCATTAACTTCCTTTAAGAAAATAGATGACTGACAGTATTCGATGTAATTAACTTATTGTGCTATTTGTTTAATTTTATTCGTTAAAAAATAATACTTGCGCTGTACAGGCCATAAACAAGATAATAATAATAATAAAAATAAATACAACAAAACAAAACAATAAATTTTAAATAATATAAATAATAAAAGTATCTTTAATATAAGTTTAATGTAAAAAGTATTGTCCTTGCTTTTATATGAAAATAGTAAGAAAAGCATTACGTAAATGATAATTATACCCAATTGGTGTTCAATATTTTGAATTCCTTTGAAATACTTGCAATTTTCAAACTAATGGATTTAGATCTAACAAGTAAAATATTAATCAATATTTCATTTTCATTATAATATTTAGTAATATTGAGTTTTTAGGATATAAAATATATTATTGTGTGTAGTTTCAGCTTGATAAACAGGTTCGAGACTCATTTAGGCTGGTACTAATCCATATCAATACAAATATGCTAAATACTGTGTCTCAGACGCATGGAGGTTGAACTGAAGAGGATTAATTCAACGTGTATTTCCCTTCATTGTGTAATTGTGGCTGTAGTGTATGCAGGTGGAGATGTAGAGTGTAATGTACTTTGTATATTTATATACAAGACACATATATGTAATACATACATGAACATAGTCACTCTAACTCACACTTATACAAAAGGACATACACAGTTTCAGGATGCACCATGATAGTAACATGAGAGCCCTTGGTGAGAGTGGTTGTAAAGTGACATGTTGTTACTGTAGTGTGTGTTTGAGCCTGTGCTATATTCACACAACATTAGTTTGTAAACACTACTGTGGCCGTAGCAAGTGGTAATGCTATGGATTTTGTTATAAATGGTTATACAAAATGATATTTGATTTAAAGCAATGAGTACTAATACATATATATTTTATTTATTTGTTGCACAAATTGTGTTTACAGTTCTGGTCTGGTTCTGGGTCTAGATTTTTAATAGACATCAATATTTAAAGTTTATTGATATAATTTACCTGAATCAGAATAAATATTTATTACTTTATTGTACATACATATTGTTAGAAAAGTTAAATAGTACATGCACCTACATTTGAGTACCAGAAGGAAAAGGTGAAGAAGTGAGATATGGGTAATATAGAAAGAAAGAAAAATAACAAAAACAAATGATATATAAAGAATAATAATTGCTGTTGATGTAGTTAAGATTCAAATTCTACTGCAGGGATTTCTTCGATTGAAACAAACGTGTGCACAGCTTAGATGTTTAATTGCGACTGTTTTATAGGTTGACAGAGTTGACAATATATACTAAACATACCGCCCACCAAAAGGGCTGTAAAGGCCTTTTTTAAATACAAAAGTTACATTACATAACAATGGATATCAAAAGAGAATAAATTTACTAAACATTAGTTATAATCAATGGGCAATGCACAAAGTTTCGTTATAGATCTTTTAATTACAGAGCCACTACTTTTTATACTATATACCCTAGTGAATCCATCTGCTGGTGTTTATCTACCACCCGTCCCAACGCCCATTTGCCTGGAGGTAAGTCTGTTTTAATTATTACAATGTCTCCTATTTTAAACTCCTTTTCTCTTTTCAGCCATTTAGGTCGTTGCTGTAATCTTGACAGTTTTTGAGTATGCTGCCAGCGTGATAAGGTATGTATTTAAATATTTTTTATTTCAGGTGAATCTCTATGTCGAAGGCGACCGCCCACCCTGAGTATATTATTCTCATCTAAATATGGGTTCAGGGATCGCAATTGACTTTTTCTTTTTACTTGCTTTTTTACTTTTATTCTTTCTATTTCTTCTTTATACTCTTGTTCTTGTACCTTTCTTATACAGATGTTTAGGGATTCTTCTAATTCATTTGTTGTTATATATTTGCTAATATCCATAAGTTCTCTCTTACTATTTAAAAATCTTTTACAATAAGTTAACTTTTTTAGTAGTTGCGTTAAATTATCAAAATCTTCAAATTGTGAAATTAAAGACTTCTCTTCTTCATTCTCCGACGTAATAGTATTAAGGTAAGTATTGATTTTAGTTGTCCTTTTTTCTAATTCTGTTTGTACTATTTCTTGTTTACTAATATTTATTTCTTTTTCAGATAGACATCGCGGTCCTTTCCACCACAGTCTACAGTTCTTCAGTTCTGATAGTAACATTCCACGGGAGGCCAAATCAGCAGGATTTTCAGGTGATTGAATATGATACCAGTGCTTGTTGTTCAGATTTTCGACAATTTCAACCACTCTGTTTGCAACAAAGGGTTTCCATCTGTTGGGTTCGCCACAAAGCCATGCAATAACAATTGAAGAGTCTGTCCATGCATACATTTGCGATGTGGGTATTCTCATTGCTTCGCCTACTTGTTTCATTAATTTAGTTAGTAGCAGCGCACCGCAGAGTTCTAAGCGTGGTAGGGATATAGTTTTCAGTGGTGCTACTCTAGTTCTAGCAGCAATCAGGTTTGTTTCAACTTTATTCGCCGTTTCAGTTCTGGTATAAACAACTGCTCCATATGCACACATAGAAGCATCGCAAAACCCATGGATTTGTAAATCTTCTTTGTTCTTACTAAGTGTGCCAAACCATCTTTCTATTTGAATATCATTAATATGAATCAAATCTGATCTGATCCTTTTCCATTCTTCCTCCAGTGTTTCACTTACTCTTTCATCCCAGTCTACTTTTTCAACCCACAGTTTTTGTATAAGCATTTTAGCCATGACAGTACTCGGAGCTATCCATCCAAGCGGGTCAAATAGTTTTTGTAGATCAGATAAGATGCCACGTTTTGTGATAGATTTATTTGTAGCTGGTAGACCTATATTGTACTGAAACTTATCTGTTTTTAAACTCCAAACTATTCCTAAAGTCTTTACAGTTCCATCAAGATTCAAATCTATTTGTGCATTAGCAGATTTTTTGTTTTCATCAATTGATTTCATGAATTCGATATTGTTAGATGACCATTTTGTAAGTTGAAATCCACCTTTCTTTAGTATGTCTGTGATTTCTCTAGATAATTTTACAGCATCTTCTACTGAGTCTGCTCCAGAAAGTAAATCGTCCATATAAAAATCTTCTTTTATAGTTTGTACAGCGCGACTATCACCATAACCTTCATCATGGGCTACTTGGTGCAATGTCTTCACAGCCAAGTATGGTGCTGGGGCTGTCCCAAAGGTAACTCTAAGAAAACGATATTCTTCCAGGTTCTCGGACTCGTTAGATCTCCAAAGAATGCGTTGATAGTCTGCGTCATCTTTAGTAACCAATATTTGCCGATACATTTGTTGTATATCAGCAACAAAACAGACATGTTTCATTCTCCATCTTATCAACAGATTTCTCAAATCATCCTGTAGCTGGGGGCCGACAAGTAATTCATCATTTAATGAAACGTTATTTGATCCTTTACAGGAAGCATCAAATGCGACGCGTGTTCGAGTGGACTCCTTATCATTGCGAATTACTGCGTGGTGAGGTAAGTAAACTGATTTTCCTTCTCTTTCTGTTTCAGGTACTTTCTCCATATGTCCTTCTTCTAAATAGCCGTTAATAACTTTAGTGTATTCTATTTTCAGATCTGGTGTTCTCTTCAATTTTCTTTCTAGTTGTAAAAATCTCTGTGTAGCTATATCTTTCAAATTTCCATTCGGTGATTGTGGACTGTCAGTTTTAAATGGTAACTTGACTATGTATCTTCCTTCCTGATTTCTAGTAGTTGTTTTATATATGTTCTCACAAAGTTGTTCTTCTATAGTAAAATGTCTTTTGTTATCAACGTCTATTTCCCATATTGATTTTAACATATCTTCCATATCAATTTGATGATGCATTACTAATAAATTGTTAGTTTCAGGTTTTGAATAAATTTCTCCGAATAGAATCCAACCAAGAGTGGTCTTTTGGGCGCTTGGTCCCCCTGGTGGACCTCTGATAAACCCGTCTTCTAATATTTGTGTATATTCTTTTACTCCTAGAAGGAGATCTATAGATCCTGATTTGAGATAGGATGGATCTGCTAGCTTGAGTCCTTTGATGTGAGGCCAGGTTTGTGAGGCCAGTGTATTTGTAGGTACCTTTGCAGTCAACTGTTTCGACATCACATAGGCTTGTATGGGTAAACTAAAGTTGCTTGATTGGTCCCAATGTGATCTTATTTGTAGTTGCACTACATGTGTAATCTTCGCTCTCGTAGATCCTACACCTGTGACAGATCCTTTAACAGGTTGTCGTTTGAGTTTTAGTGATTGAGTCGCCTTCTCACTAATGAATGTTGCTTGAGAACCCTGGTCTATTAGCGCTCGTAGTGGAATGGTGTGTCCGTATTCGTTTGTTGCTTCCACTATCGCTGTCGCTAGTAGTGCTATTCGCTGACTAGTATTGGATTGTGACGAAATCATTGTGTTGACTTGAATTTCTTCCTCTTCTACTACATGTGTTGACACCTGCGGTTGTGAAGTGCTCGATGAAGCCGCAGCGTCTGTACTCATATTAACATGAAGCAGTGAATGATGACGCCTTCTACATATTCTACAGGACAATGGTAGTTTACACTTTGATACCGGATGTCCTGGTACTAGACAGTTGTAACATAATTGTTTGTTTTTAACAAATTCGTTTCTATTTGCAGGTTCCATACTCGTAAATTTCTTGCAATGGCATAAGGTATGATTATCTTGACACATAATGCACTCTTTTTCTTTCAGCGTGGCAACATGATAAGTGCGTTCTTTAATGCGATTGGTAGTTTCTCTTGAAGGTGTATTGATTAATTCCAAAGTGCGGAATTTAGACTCCAAAAATTTCTTCAATTCTTTCCAGGTAGGTAATACTTCTGATTCTTCCTTGTAAGCGTGTTCTTCCCAGTCTTTATGTGTTTCAGGGTCCATTTTCTGCACCACCAGATATATTATTATTGGATCCCATGAGCTCGTAGCAATCTCAAGGTTTTCTAGAGTATTCAAACATTCGGTTGTAGTGTCCAATAAATTTTTGATATGAACAGACGACTGAGAATTCAATTTCTTTTGGTTAAATAATCTCTTCATAGTAGCATTTAAAATTACCTTTTTGTTCCCGTATCTCGCCTTCAAAACTTCCCAAGCATGGTTATAGTTGCTCGCCGTTATTGTTATGTGCCTTAAAAGATTCTCTGCTTCTGCTGTAACGCTTGACTTGAGATAGTGTAATTTTTGAACCTCGGTTAAATATGTATTACTATGCACTAAAGAAACGAAAAGGTCATGGAATGCGGGCCAAGCCTCATAGCTTCCGCTGAATGTAGGCAATTGTATTTTTGGCAATTGTGCTATATTGCTTTGGGTATTTCCAATATCAAACGATTGATTCGTTGACCTCGGCTGGCTGGTAGAAGGTCCTGTTATCGCCAGAAGCATGTCACTTAAATCCCCGTACAATACATTATACAAATCTTCATAAATAAAAAATTCTTCATTAAGAAAATATGGCAAAGTTCCTTTCAATTCTTTAGGTGTTATTCTTACAAGTTCAATATGTGCCTTCTTAAACGTATTCCAATAATCCTGAATTATTTTTATTCTCGCTTCTATGTATCCTTTTGTTATCCGTGACTTTGAACATTTCTTTAAGTTGACTTGGGTCTTTTGTAATACTGTCGCTGTGTCTTCCAAAACTGCTAATAATTGTGTTTGTTCTTGTGAAGCAGCCATTTTTCCCGAAAAAAACAATTTACGAGCAAATATTCTTCAATAATATTCACGTAAACAAAGTTATAAAACTTCGAATAACTAATTGCTTCAAACGACGCGTTCTTATCTCTTGAATGCAGGCCTATTGTTCTCGCTGCGCGAGCGACGGTTCGTTTGCCGCTTGTACTATCCGGCACGATTGCGACCATATGTTGATGTAGTTAAGATTCAAATTCTACTGCAGGGATTTCTTCGATTGAAACAAACGTGTGCACAGCTTAGATGTTTAATTGCGACTGTTTTATAGGTTGACAGAGTTGACAATATATACTAAACAATTGCACACTTTACACAAAAAAAAAAATGCAGTACAGATACAAGTAAATATTTAAATTTTTATAAATTTGATTGTTTAATTTTTGTAAAATAAGTAGATGAATAAAGATGTTAGTAATATATAATTACTTGAAACAAATATTTTCTAGTCTGTGACTTAAATGCCGAAAGGGAAACAGATTTGGTTTGTTATAGATAGCAGTTAGTAGTTCACTTATATGTTTATACTCATAAATTACAGATAGTTCAGTTTGTCTCTAATTCATGTCTTTAAATAGTTGATGCCCTTTCCCTATAAGTTCAGTTATGATAGAATATGATTATGATTTATATAAAATAAAGAAATCATTTATTTATTGGAATAAATCCACAGCTATTATTATAACTAAACACTAACATAAGTCAATTAGAATTTTATTGCTTGAAGCAAAACTGATGTTAGTGATTATGTTTATTAGGAGTCCATCTTCATTATCAATCATTAGGAATCTTATTATTTATTTATACACTTTATTGTACACCACAACAAATAAATTGGAAGCAGTAAAAAAAAAAAAAAAAAAGAAAAAAATTGTAACATACACGAGGCGGCCTTATTGATTAGTAGCGATCTCTTCCAGGCGACCCTTGGGTTAAGTAGAACTGTAACAACGGTGTGGGTGGTGCACTATTCTATAGTTAAATACATACTAATAATACATACAAATACAAAGACAGAAGATTTACACATCATAAAGACATCTAAAAGTAATATATATGCAATCTATAAACTAATACATATTATATAATGAATACATAACAATGATTTAAATACATACATTAATTATTATTTGACAAGTAGTATTGCTTTAAAGATTTTAATTTTTATTTAAAGGTAAGGTATTTGTAAAGGTAAAGGTAATTGGTAAAGGTAAAGGTATTTGAATATTTAAAGGTTACATTCCATAATTAATTAAATACATTATATTAATTAAATAAATTAATAATAATTAAATACATTCCATAATTTAATCTTAACATTGTATTTATATATACAGAAGTTTTAGAATACTTTTGGATCTGTTTGTATATTTCCCATACTTCCGCCGCTTGCCGGTTTCGGCCATTTCCGCCGCAGCTCCAGGTCTTGACGCTGTTGGATTTGGATTTGGATTCGATTTCGATTTCATTCGATTCGATTCGATTCGATTCGATTGATTTGGATTCGATTTGATTAGATTCGATTCGATTCGATTCGATTCGATTCGATTCGATTCGATTCGATTCGATTCGATTCGATTCGATTTGGATTCGATGTCAATTTCGATTCGATTTCGATTCGATTTCGATTCGATTTCGATTCGAATTCGATTCGATTTCGATTCGATTTCGATTCGATTTCGTTTCGATTTCGATTCGATTTCGATTCGATTCGATTCGATTCTATTGATTTGGATTCGATTTGATTTGATTTGATTTGATTCGATTTGATTTGATTTGGATTTGATTTGATTTGATTTGATTTGGATTTTTTTATTTTTTTTATTTACAGAAAAAATGTACAAGTTATATCTATCTTAAACTAGGAGTCCCGCCCCAGCTTCGCACGGGTATAAAGCATATGGCCTATGTCACTCAGTGAAAATCACAGTATTTCTCTACTCCATATTGAATTCATTCGATTCGATTCGATTCGATTCGATTGGATTCGATTCGATTGATTTGGATTCGATTTGATTTGATTCGATTTGGATTTGGATTTGGATTTGGCTTTGGATTTGGATTTGGAATTCGATTTCGATTCGATGTCGATTTCGATTCGATTTTGATTCGATTTCGATTAGATTTCGATTCGATTTCGATACGATTTCGATTCGATTTCGATTCGACTTCGATTCGATTTCGATACGATTTCGATTCGACATCGATTCGATTTCGATTCGATTTCGATTCGATTTCGATTCGATTTCGATTCGATTTCGATTCGATTTCGATTCGATTTCGATTCGATTTCGATTCGATTTCGATTCGATTTCGATTTCAATTTCGATTCGATTTCGATTTCACTTCATTTCATTTCATTCGATTCGATTCGATTTGGATTTGATTTGATTTGATTTGGATTTGGATTTTGATTTGGATTTGGATTTGGATTTGGATTTGGATTTGGATTTGGATTTGGATTTGGATTTGGATTTGGATTGGGATTTGGATTTGGATTTGGATTGGGATTTGGATTTCGATTCGATTTCGATTCGGTTTCGATTCGGTTTCGATTCGATTTCGATACGATTTCGATTCGATTTCGATTCGATTTCTAACTCTCATTTTCACATGCTTGCTTTTACAACTTTTTTTTTCCAACACTTTAGAATTCTGCGGTAGATTGAGTCTCGGGAGCGGACTGTATTTCGCGTGTATACATGTTTTATAAATGCTTTCTTTTTTCCACTGATGTGTATGTGCAGTACGAAATATGTGTATCTTATGCAGTGTATTTATTGTTTGTGATTATTTCTTTCTTTCTTCTTTTTTATTGTATTTTATTATTTTTTATACTTTTTACATAAGATGCTCGTTTTTTGTTATATAATAGTATATAAGAATATGTTGAATAGTTTTCTAGTTATTAAATATTAAGAGTTCGTAAGCATGTCCATTACGTCACATTAGGTTCACCCTGATAACCAGCTTTGCAGCTTCGCTGCAATCTTTGCGCTGAGGGCAGACCTATATTTGACCATCATTCTATTTATTATACAGTATTTCTCTACTCCATATTGAATTCATTCGATTCGATTCGATTGGATTCGATTCGATTGATTTGGATTCGATTTGATTTGATTCGATTCGATTCGATTCGATTCGATTTGGATTTGGATTTGGATTTGGCTTTGGATTTGGATTTGGATTTGGAATTCGATTTCGATTCGATGTCGATTTCAATTCGATTTCGATTCGATTTCGATTAGATTTCGATTCGATTTCGATACAATTTCGATTCGACTTCGATTCGATTTCGATTCAATTTCGATTCGACTTCGATTCGATTTCGATACGATTTCGATTCGACTTCGATTCGATTTCGATTCGATTTCGATTCGATGTCAATTTCGATTCGATTTCGATTCGATTTCGATTCGATTTCAATTCGATTTCGATTCGATTTCGATTCGATTTCGATTCGATTTCGATTCGATATCGATTCGATTTCGATTCGATTTCGATTCGATTTCGATTCGATTTCGATTCAATTTCGATTCGATTTCGATTTCAATTTCGATTCGATTTCGATTCGATTTCGATTTCATTTCATTTCATTTCATTCGATTCGATTCGATTCGATTTGATTTGATTTGATTTGGATTTGGATTTGGATTTGGATTTGGATTTGGATTTGGATTTGGATTTGGATTTGGATTTGGATTTGGATTTGGATTTGGATTTGGATTTGGATTTTGATTTTGATTTTGATTTTGATTTTGATTTTGATTTTGATTTTGATTTTGATTTTGATTTTGATTTTGATTTTGATTTGGATTTGGATTTGGATTTGGATTTGGATTTGGATTTGGATTGGGATTTGGATTTCGATTCGATTTCGATTTCGATTCGTTTGATTCGGATTCGGATTCGGATTTGGATTTGGATTTGGATTTGGTTGGATCCTACTTAGAGTGGGATAATGGCTGGAAGACGATGATAATTTTATTCGATTCGGTTTCGATTCGGTTTCGATTCGGTTTCGATTCGGTTTCGATTCGATTTCGATACGATTTCGATTCGATTTCGATTCGATTTCTAACTCTCATTTTCACATGCTTGCTTTTACCACTTTTTTTTTCCAACACTTTAGAATTCTGCGGTAGATTGAGTCTCGGGAGCGGACTGTATTTCGCGTGTATACATGTTTTATAAATGCTTTCTTTTTTCCACTGATGTGTATGTGCAGTACGAAATATGTGTATCTTATGCAGTGTATTTATTGTTTGTGATTATTTCTTTCTTTCTTCTTTTTTATTGTATTTTATTATTTTTTATACTTTTTACATAAGATGCTCGTTTTTTGTTATATAATAGTATATAAGAATATGTTGAATAGTTTTCTAGTTATTAAATATTAAGAGTTCGTAAGCATGTCCATTACGTCACATTAGGTTCACCCTGATAACCAGCTTTGCAGCTTCGCTGCAATCTTTGCGCTGAGGGCAGACCTATATTTGACCATCATTCTATTTATCTTTTCTTTTGTATTTCTTTTATTGTATTTTGGTGAAATATTTCTATTTCTATTTCTATTTCTATTTCTATTTCTATTTCTATTTCTATTTCTATTTCTATTTCTATTTCTATTTCTATTTCTATTTCTATTTCTATTTCTATTTCTATTTCTATTTCTATTTCTATTTCTATTTCTATTTCTATTTCTATTTCTATTTCTATTTCTATTTCTATTTCTATTTCTATTTCTATTTCTATTTCTATTTCTATTTCTATTTCTATTTCTATTTCTATTTCTATTTCTATTTCTATTTCTATTTCTATTTCTATTATTTCTATTTCTATTTCTATTTCTATTATTTCTATTTCTATTATTTCTATTTCTATTATTTCTATTTCTATTATTTCTATTTCTATTTCTATTTCTATTTCTATTTCTATTTCTATTTCTATTTCTATTTCTATTTCTATTTCTATTTCTATTTCTATTTCTATTTCTATTTCTATTTCTATTTCTATTTCTATTTCTATTTCTATTCCTATTCCTATTCCTATTCCTATTCCTATTCCTATTTCTATTTCTATTCCTATTCCTATTCCTATTCCTATTCCTATTCCTATTCCTATTCCTATTCCTATTCCTATTCCTATTCCTATTCCTATTCCTATTCCTATTCCTATTCCTATTCCTATTCCTATTCCTATTCCTATTCCTATTCCTATTCCTATTCCTATTCCTATTCCTATTCCTATTCCTATTCCTATTCCTATTCCTATTCCTATTCCTATTCCTATTCCTATTCCTATTCCTATTCCTATTCCTATTCCTATTCCTATTCCTATTCCTATTCCTATTCCTATTCCTATTCCTATTCCTATTCCTATTCCTATTCCTATTCCTATTCCTATTCCTATTCCTATTCCTATTCCTATTCCTATTCCTATTCCTATTCCTATTCCTATTCCTATTCCTATTCCTATTCCTATTCCTATTCCTATTCCTATTCCTATTCCTATTCCTATTCCTATTCCTATTCCTATTCCTATTCCTATTCCTATTCCTATTCCTATTCCTATTCCTATTCCTATTCCTATTCCTATTCCTATTCCTATTCCTATTCCTATTCCTATTCCTATTCCTATTCCTATTCCTATTCCTATTCCTATTCCTATTCCGATTCCTATTTCCCTATTCCTATTTCCCTTTTCCTATTTTCCTATGTCCAGCAGTGGACGTCCATCGGTTGAAGAAGAAGAAGAAGAAGATAGGGATACAGGGTTTTTGTTTTATAATATGTTGTGATAGTGATGTACCAAAAAAAGAAATTTTGTATTTCTTTTTTATTTAAAATATAGTTAAAAAGAGAACAAGTACAAAAGATTATTGTTAAATTGAATATCACAATATCTAAATAAAACCCACTCACACAAGTAAATAGAAAATATATGTAATGCTAATTGTAGAGTGGATTATTCGTTTTCGTACCTGATACATGCAGGATCCGTAAAAACACATGCACAAACCTCCACGACCGCCACTACAATACACAAGCACTGCACACGATCACCATCACAAACTCAACAATAGTTTTAGAACTACATTTAGCATAATATAATTTTATTTTATTTTACCTTATCGAGGATTATAGCAAAATATTTTTTTTATTACTCATGAACAATTAATTTACTAAATTAGTGTCGGTATCAAGTTTTATAACAAACCATGGAACCTCGTCGCGATTTATTTCACACCGCTAAGTCGATTATCAAATAAAAATATTTAACATTCTAACTTCTAACAGCTATTTGCTAGCTAACCAAACAAATATTATAACTCTCATTTTCACATGCTTGCTTTTACCACTTTTTTTTCCAACACTTTAGAATTCTGCGGTAGATTGAGTCTCGGGAGCGGACTGTATTTCGCGTGTAAACATGTTTTATAAATGCTTTCTTTTTTCCACTGATGTGTATGTGCAGTACGAAATATGTGTATCTTATGCACACTGCATAAGATACACATATTTCGTATTGTCGTCTGAGGGCAGACCTATATTTGACCATCATTCTATTTATCTTTTCTTTTGTATTTCTTTTATTGTATTTAAGTGAAATAAAAAATATTTCTTTTTCTATTTCTATTTCTATTTCTATTTCTATTTCTATTTCTATTTTTATATTTATTTCTATTTCTATTTCTATTTCTATTTCTATTTCTATTTCTATTTCTATTTCTATTTCTATTTCTATTTCTATTTCTATTTCTATTTCTATTTCTATTTCTATTTCTATTTCTATTTCTATTTCTATTTCTATTTCTATTTCTATTTCTATTTCTATTTCTATTTCTATTTCTATTTCTATTTCTATTTCTATTTCTATTTCTATTCCTATTCCTATTCCTATTCCTATTCCTATTCCTATTCCTATTCCTATTCCTATTCCTATTCCTATTCCTATTCCTATTCCTATTCCTATTCCTATTCCTATTCCTATTCCTATTCCTATTCCTATTCCTATTCCTATTCCTATTCCTATTCCTATTCCTATTCCTATTCCTATTCCTATTCCTATTCCTATTCCTATTCCTACTCCTACTCCTACTCCTACTCCTACTCCTACTCCTACTCCTACTCCTACTCCTACTCCTACTCCTACTCCTACTCCTACTCCTACTCCTACTCCTACTCCTACTCCTACTCCTACTCCTACTCCTACTCCTACTCCTACTCCTACTCCTACTCCTACTCCTACTCCTACTCCTACTCCTACTCCTACTCCTACTCCTACTCCTACTCCTACTCCTACTCCTACTCCTACTCCTACTCCTACTCCTACTCCTACTCCTACTCCTACTCCTACTCCTACTCCTACTCCTACTCCTACTCCTACTCCTACTCCTACTCCTACTCCTACTCCTACTCCTACTCCTATTCCTATTCCTATTCCTATTCCTATTCCTATTCCTATTCCTATTTCCCTAAACCTATTCCGATTCCTATTCCGATTCCTATTTCCTTATTCCTATTTCCCTATGTCCAGCAGTGGACGTCCATCGGTTGAAGAAGAAGAAGAAGAAGATAGGTATACAGGGACTTTGTTTTATAATATGTAGTGATAGTGATGTACCAAAAAAAGAAATTTTGTATTTCTTTTTTATTTAAAATATAGTTAAAAAGAGAACAAGTACAAAAGATTATTGTTAAATTGAATAACACAATATCTAGATAAAACCCACTCACACAAGTTAATAGAAAATATATGTAATGCTAATTGTAGAGTGGATTATTCGTTTTCGTACCTGATACATGCAGGATCCGTAAAAACACATGCACAAACCTCCACGACCGCCACTACAATACACAAGCACTGCACACGATCACCATCACAAACTCAACAATAGTTTTAGAACTACATTTAGCATAATGTAATTTTATTTTATTTTACCTTATCGAGGATTATAGCAAAATATTTTTTTATTACTTATGAACAATTAATTTACTAAATTAGTGTCGGTATCAAGTTTTTTCCTATTCCTATTTCCCTATTCCTATTTCCCTGTTCCTATTTCCCTGTTCCTATTTCCCTATTCCTATTCCGATTCCTATTTCCCTATTCCTATTTCCCTATTCCTATTTCCCTATGTCCAGCAGTGGACGTCCATCGGTTGAAGAAGAAGAAGAAGAAGATAGGTATACAGGGATTTTGTTTTATAATATGTAGTGATAGTGATGTACCAAAAAAAGAAATTTTGTATTTCTTTTTTATTTAAAATATAGTTAAAAAGAGAACAAGTACAAAAGATTATTGTTAAATTGAATAACACAATATCTAAATAAAACCCACTCACACAAGTTAATAGAAAATATATGTAATGCTAATTGTAGAGTGGATTATTCGTTTTCGTACCTGATACATGCAGGATCCGTAAAAACACATGCACAAACCTCCACGACCGCCACTACAATACACAAGCACTGCACACGATCACCATCACAAACTCAATAATAGTTTTAGAACTACATTTAGCATAATGTAATTTTAAATGTAAAGCATATAGCCTATGTCACTCAGTGAAAATCACAGTATTTCTCTACTCCATATTGAATTTTATTATTCATATAAACCTTCCACTTCAATCAGATGAGAGATGCATACTTCCGCCGCTTGCCGGTTTCGGCCATTTCCGCCGAAGCTCCAGATCTTGACGCTGTTGGATTTGGATTTGGATTTGGATTCGATTTCGATTTCGATTTCATTCGATTCGATTCGATTAGATTGATTTGGATTCGATTCGATTCGATTCGATTCGATTCGATTCGATTCGATTTGGATTTGATTTGGATTTGGCTTTGGCTTTAGCTTTGGCTTTGGATTTGGATTTGGAATTCGATTTCGATTCGATTTCGATTCGATGTCGATTTCGATTTCGATTCGATTCGATTTGATGCGATTCGATTCGATTCGATTCGATTCGATTCGATTCTATTGATTTGGATTCGATTTGATTTGATTTGATTCGATTTGATTTGATTTGGATTTGATTCGATTTGATTTGGATTTTTTTATTTTTTTTTATTTACAGAAAAAATGTACAAGTTATATCTATCTTAAATTACTAACACGCTAGGACTATACAGATCATGCCCACGTGGAATGGTCCCAAGAATGCTGGCAGCGTTTCCGCGCTGAATCGCTAAGCTGATTCTTTGTGCGAAAAAGGAGCCAGCCCTCTTGTCACCTGAAGAGGCAATCAACCGAGGTGTTAAATTGGATAAAAAATTTTTTGCACTTTGACTCCATGGCCCTAGGGTCTCGACTGCAAACGGCACAAATATATAACTCTCGATGAGAGATGCATACTTCCGCCGCTTGCCGGTTTCGGCCATTTCCGCCGCAGCTCCAGGTCTTGACGCTGTTGGATTTGGATTTGGATTTGGATTCGATTTGATTAGATTCGATTCGATTCGATTCGATTCGATTCGATTCGATTCGATTCGATTCGATTCGATTCGATTCGATTCGATTCGATTCGGCTTTGGCTTTGGTTTGGCTTTGGCTTTGGCTTTGGCTTTGGATTTGGATTTGGATTTGGATTTGGAATTCGATTTCGATTCGATTTCGATTCGATGTCGATTTCGATTCGATTTCGAATCAATTTCGATTCGATTTCGATTCGATTTCGATACGATTTCGATTCGACTTCGATTCGATTTAGATTCGATTTCGATTCGACTTCGATTTGATTTCGATACGATTTCGATTCAACTTCGATTCGATTTCGATTCGATTTCGATTCGATTTCGATTCGACTTCGATTCGATTTGGATTCGATGTCAATTTCGATTCGATTTCGATTCGATTTCGATTCGATTTCGATTCGATTTCGATTCTATTTCGATTCGATTTCGATTCGATTTCGATTCGATTCGATTCGATTCGATTCTATTGATTTGGATTCGATTTGATTTGATTTGATTTGATTCGATTTGATTTGATTTGGATTTGATTTGATTTGATTTGGATTTTTTTATTTTTTTTTATTTACAGAAAAAATGTACAAGTTATATCTATCTTAAACTAGGAGTCCCGCCCCAGCTTCGCACGGGTATAAAGCATATAGCCTATGTCACTCAGTGAAAATCACAGTATTTCTCTACTCCATATTGAATTCATTCGATTCGATTCGATTCGATTCGATTGGATTCGATTCGATTGATTTGGATTCGATTTGATTTGATTCGATTCGATTCGATTCGATTCGATTTGGATTTGGATTTGGCTTTGGATTTGGATTTGGATTTGGAATTCGATTTCGATTCGATGTCGATTTCGATTCGATTTCGATTCGATTTCGATTCGATTTCGATTAGATTTCGATTCGATTTCGATACGATTTCGATTCGACTTCGATTCGATTTCGATTCGATTTCGATTCGACTTCGATTCGATTTCGATACGATTTCGATTAGACTTCGATTCGATTTCGATTCGACTTCGATTCGATTTCGATTCGATTTCGATTCGATGTCAATTTCGATTCGATTTCGATTCGATTTCGATTCGATTTCGTTTCGATTTCGATTCGATTTCGATTCGATTTCGATTAGATTTCGATTCGATATCGATTCGATTTCGATTCGATTTCGATTCGATTTCGATTCGATTTCGATTCGATTTCGATTCGATTTCGATTCGATTTCGATTCGATTTCGATTCGATTTCGATTCGATTTCGATTCGATTCGATTCGATTTCGATTCGATTTCGATTTCATTTCATTTCATTTCATTTCATTTCATTCGATTCGATTCGATTCGATTTGGATTTGGATTTGGATTTGGAATTCGATTTCGATTCGATTTCGATTCGATGTCGATTTCGATTCGATTTCGAATCAATTTCGATTCGATTTCGATTCGATTTCGATACGATTTCGATTCGACTTCGATTCGATTTAGATTCGATTTCGATTCGACTTCGATTTGATTTCGATACGATTTCGATTCAACTTCGATTCGATTTCGATTCGATTTCGATTCGATTTCGATTCGACTTCGATTCGATTTGGATTCGATGTCAATTTCGATTCGATTTCGATTCGATTTCGATTCGATTTCGATTCGATTTCGATTCTATTTCGATTCGATTTCGATTCGATTTCGATTCGATTCGATTCGATTCGATTCTATTGATTTGGATTCGATTTGATTTGATTTGATTTGATTCGATTTGATTTGATTTGGATTTGATTTGATTTGATTTGGATTTTTTTATTTTTTTTTATTTACAGAAAAAATGTACAAGTTATATCTATCTTAAACTAGGAGTCCCGCCCCAGCTTCGCACGGGTATAAAGCATATAGCCTATGTCACTCAGTGAAAATCACAGTATTTCTCTACTCCATATTGAATTCATTCGATTCGATTCGATTCGATTCGATTGGATTCGATTCGATTGATTTGGATTCGATTTGATTTGATTCGATTCGATTCGATTCGATTCGATTTGGATTTGGATTTGGCTTTGGATTTGGATTTGGATTTGGAATTCGATTTCGATTCGATGTCGATTTCGATTCGATTTCGATTCGATTTCGATTCGATTTCGATTAGATTTCGATTCGATTTCGATACGATTTCGATTCGACTTCGATTCGATTTCGATTCGATTTCGATTCGACTTCGATTCGATTTCGATACGATTTCGATTAGACTTCGATTCGATTTCGATTCGACTTCGATTCGATTTCGATTCGATTTCGATTCGATGTCAATTTCGATTCGATTTCGATTCGATTTCGATTCGATTTCGTTTCGATTTCGATTCGATTTCGATTCGATTTCGATTAGATTTCGATTCGATATCGATTCGATTTCGATTCGATTTCGATTCGATTTCGATTCGATTTCGATTCGATTTCGATTCGATTTCGATTCGATTTCGATTCGATTTCGATTCGATTTCGATTCGATTTCGATTCGATTCGATTCGATTTCGATTCGATTTCGATTTCATTTCATTTCATTTCATTTCATTTCATTCGATTCGATTCGATTCGATTTGGATTTGATTTGATTTGGATTTGGATTTTGATTTTGATTTTGATTTTGATTTGGATTTGGATTTGGATTTGGATTTGGATTTGGATTGGGATTTGGATTTCGATTCGATTTCGATTTCGATTCGTTTGATTCGGATTCGGATTCGGATTTGGATTTGGATTTGGATTTGGTTGGATCCTACTTAGAGTGGGATAATGGCTGGAAGACGATGATAATTTTATAGTAATATTATAAACTAGAAATCAATGTGTCATGAAGTTTCTCGCGTAAATCCCGACTCTGCGGAAACTCTAAGATAAGGAATAATAGTCTTTATGATGCTCCACAGCTTACTCTATTTTAATGAAAGTCACATTAAAATCAGTTTAGCAGTTTCGGGAAATGCACTATTAACTTCAAACTTCCTTGAATATCTTTTGGTAAAAACTATACAAAAATCCGCTCAGTAGATGTTCAGAAAATCTATCACATATATACAGACATTACACTTTTTTTATAGTAAGTATAGATGAGAAAGTCAGTCCGTGTTTCAGTTACGTTTTCAGGGTTTATTTGCTTATTGTAGTTGTTTTTCAGTGCCTGAAATCATTCATGTTCCTGCCCTTATCCCACTTTAAGTGGGGTCGGCACAACATGTTATAAACATGCTGTCACATGATTTGGCTGCGTTTTTACGACTGGCCGCCTGCCTGACGTCAACTTACCTCTGTCGTATTTTACGACACCTCGGTAAGAAAGAGGGTGGTCTATTCTACTAAACCGGATGATTTCGATTCGATTTCGATTCGATTTCGATTCGATTTCAATTCAATTTCGATTCGGTTTCGATTCGGTTTCGATTCGGTTTCGATTCGGTTTCGATTCGGTTTCGATTCGGTTTCGATTCGGTTTCGATTCGGTTTCGATTCGGTTTCGATTCGGTTTCGATTCGGTTTCGATTCGGTTTCGATTCGATTTCGATTCGATTTCGATTCGATTTCGATTCGATGTCGATTCGATTTCGATTCGATTTCGATTCGATTTCGATTCGATTCGATTTCGATTCGATTTCGATTCGATTTCGATTCGATTTCGATTCGATTTCGATTTCAATTTCGATTCAATTTCGATTCGATTTCGATTTCATTTCATTTCATTTCATTTCATTTCATTTCATTTCATTTCATTTCATTCGATTCGATTCGATTCGATTTGGATTTGATTTGATTTGATTTGATTTGATTTGATTTGGATTTGGATTTGGATTTGGATTTGGATTTGGATTTGGATTTGGATTTGGATTTGGATTTGGATTTGGATTTGGATTTGGATTTGGATTTGGATTTGGATTTGGATTTGGATTTGGATTTGGATTTGGATTTGGATTTGGATTTGGATTTGGATTTGGATTTGGATTTGGATTTGGATTTGGATTTGGATTTGGATTTGGATTTGGATTTGGATTTGGATTTGGATTTGGATTTGGATTTGGATTTGGATTTGGATTTGGATTTGGATTTGGATTTGGATTTGGATTTGGATTTGGATTTGGATTTGGATTTGGATTTGGATTTGGATTTGGATTTTGATTTTGATTTTGATTTTGATTTTGATTTTGATTTTGATTTTGATTTTGATTTTGATTTTGATTTTGATTTTGATTTTGATTTTGATTTTGATTTTGATTTTGATTTTGATTTTGATTTGGATTTGGATTTGGATTTGGATTTGGATTTGGATTTGGATTTGGATTTGGATTTGGATTTGGATTTGGATTTGGATTTGGATTTGGATTTGGATTTGGATTTGGATTTGGATTTGGATTTGGATTTGATTTGGATTTGATTTGGATTTGATTTGGATTTGATTTGGATTTGATTTGGATTTGGTTTTGGATTTGGATTTGGATTTCATTTTATTTCGATTCGATTTCGATTTCATTTCATTTCATTCGATTCGATTCGATTCGATTCGATTCAATTCGATTTGGATTGGATTTGATTTGATTTGATTTGATTTGGATTTGGATTTGGATTTGGATTTGGATTTGGATTGGGATTTGGATTTCGATTCGATTTCGATTTCGATTCGATTTCGATTCGATTTTGATTCGATTTCGATTCGTTTGATTCGGTCGGTAAGAAAGAGGGTGGTCTATTCTACTAAACCGGATGATTTCGATTCGATTTCGATTCGATTTCAATTCAATTTCGATTCGGTTTCGATTCGGTTTCGATTCGGTTTCGATTCGGTTTCGATTCGGTTTCGATTCGGTTTCGATTCGGTTTCGATTCGGTTTCGATTCGGTTTCGATTCGGTTTCGATTCGATTTCGATACGATTTCGATTCGATTTCGATTCGATTTCGATTCGATTTCGATTCGATTTCGAGTCGATTTTGATTCGATTTCGATTCGATTTCGATTTGATTTCGATTCCATTTCATTTGATTTGATTTGATTTGATTTGATTTGATTTGATTTGATTTGATTTGATTTGATTTTGAAGGATTATGAGGTAAAATTAAATATAATGTAATTATGAACCGAGATTTAATGGGATAATTACACATTACACATGAACAAAGCCGGAGCAGTAAAACGTCACAGACCAAGTGAAAGCAAAGACAACAAGAGCTGACATAGATATAAGTAGCAGAGACAAGTACTAACATAGACAACAAATTGATTGCGTTTACAAACTTTAACAGATTTGATTTGATTTGATTTGATTTGATTTGATTTGATTTGATTTGATTTGATTTGATTTGGTTTTGATTTGGATTTGATTTGGATTTGATTTGGATTTGATTTGGATTTGGTTTTGGATTTGGATTTGGATTTCATTTTATTTCGATTCGATTTCGATTCGATTTCGATTTCATTTCATTTCATTCGATTCGATTCGATTCGATTTGGATTGGATTTGATTTGATTTTGATTTGGATTTGGATTTGGATTTGGATTTGGATTTGGATTTGGATTTGGATTTGGATTTGGATTTGGATTTGGATTTGGATTGGGATTTGGATTTCGATTCGATTTCGATTTCGATTTGATTTCGATTCGATTTCGATTCGTTTGATTCGGATTCGGATTTGGATTTGGATTTGGATTTGGTTGATGTCAGGCAGGCGGCCGGTCGTAAAATTTATAATATGTTGTGCCGATCCTACTTAGAGTGGGATAATGGCTGGAAGACGATGATAATTTTATAGTAATATTATAAACTAGAAATCAATGTGTCATGAAGTTTCTCGCGTAAATCCCGACTCTGCGGAAACTCTAAGATAAGGAATAATAGTCTTTATGATGCTCCACAGCTTACTCTATTTTAATGAGCAGTAAAACGTCACAGACCAAGTGAAAGCAAAGACAACAAGAGCTGACATAGATATAAGTAGCAGAGACAAGTACTAACATAGACAACAAATTGATTGCGTTTACAAACTTTAACAGATTTGATTTGATTTGATTTGATTTGATTTGATTTGATTTGGATTTGATTTGGATTTGATTTGGATTTGATTTGGATTTGATTTGGATTTGATTTGGATTTGATTTGGATTTGATTTGGATTTGATTTGGATTTGGTTTTGGATTTGGATTTGGATTTCATTTTATTTCGATTCGATTTCGATTCGATTTCGATTTCATTTCATTCGATTCGATTCGATTCGATTCGATTCGATTCGATTCGATTTGGATTGGATTTGATTTGATTTGATTTTGATTTGGATTTGGATTTGGATTGGGATTTGGATTTCGATTCGATTTCGATTTCGATTCGATTTCGATTCGATTTCGATTCGATTTCGATTCGATTTCGATTCGTTTGATTCGGATTCGGATTCGGATTTGGATTTGGATTTGGATTTGGTTGATGTCAGGCAGGCGGCCGGTCGTAAAATTTATAATATGTTGTGCCGATCCTACTTAGAGTGGATAATGGCTGGAAGACGATGATAATTTTATAGTAATATTATAAACTAGAAATCAATGTGTCATGAAGTTTCTCGCGTAAATCCCGACTCTGCGGAAACTCTAAGATAAGGAATAATAGTCTTTATGATGCTCCACAGCTTACTCTATTTTAATGAAAGTCACATTAAAATCAGTTTAGCAGTTTCGGGAAATGCACTATTAACTTCAAGCTTCCTTGAATATCTTTTGGTAAAAACTATACAAAAATCCGCTCAGTAGATGTTCAGAAAATCTATCACATATATACAGACATTACACTTTTTTTATAGTAAGTATAGATGAGAAAGTCAGTCCGTGTTTCAGTTACGTTTTCAGGGTTTATTTGCTTATTGTAGTTGTTTTTCAGTGCCTGAAATCATTCATTTTCCTGCCCTTATCCCACTTTAAGTGGGGTCGGCACAACATGTTATAAACATGCTGTCACATGATTTGGCTGCGTTTTTACGACTGGCCGCCTGCCTGACGTCAACTTACCTCTGTCGTATTTTACGACACCTCGGTAAGAAAGAGGGTGGTCTATTCTACTAAACCGGATGATTTCGATTCGATTTCGATTCGATTTCAATTCAATTTCGATTCGGTTTCGATTCGGTTTCGATTCGGTTTCGATTCGGTTTCGATTCGGTTTCGATTCGGTTTCGATTCGGTTTCGATACGATTTCGATTCGACTTCGATTCGATTTCGATTCGATTTCGATTCGACTTCGATTCGATTTCGATACGATTTCGATTCGACTTCGATTCGATTTCGATTCGACTTCGATTCGATTTCGATTCGACTTCGATTCGATTTCGATTCGACTTCGATTCGATTTCGATTCGATTTCGATTCGATGTCAATTTCGATTCGATTTCGATTCGATGTCAATTTCGATTCGATTTCGATTCGATTTCGATTCGATTTCGATTCGATTTCGATTCGATTTCGATTCGATTTCGATTCGATTTCGATTCGATTTCGATTCGATATCGATTCGATTTCGATTCGATTTCGATTCGATTTCGATTCGATTTCGATTCGATTTCGATTCGATTTCGATTCGATTTCGATTCGATTTCGATTCGATTTCGATTTCATTTCATTTCATTCGATTCGATTCGATTCGATTCGATTTGGATTTGATTTGATTTGATTTGGATTTTGATTTTGATTTTGATTTGGATTTGGATTTGGATTTGGATTTGGATTGGGATTTGGATTTCGATTCGATTTCGATTCGATTTCGATTTCGATTCGTTTGATTCGGATTCGGATTCGGATTTGGATTTGGATTTGGATTTGGTTGGATCCTACTTAGAGTGGGATAATGGCTGGAAGACGATGATAATTTTATAGTAATATTATAAACTAGAAATCAATGTGTCATGAAGTTTCTCGCGTAAATCCCGACTCTGCGGAAACTCTAAGATAAGGAATAATAGTCTTTATGATGCTCCACAGCTTACTCTATTTTAATGAAAGTCACATTAAAATCAGTTTAGCAGTTTCGGGAAATGCACTATTAACTTCAAGCTTCCTTGAATATCTTTTGGTAAAAACTATACAAAAATCCGCTCAGTAGATGTTCAGAAAATCTATCACATATATACAGACATTACACTTTTTTTATAGTAAGTATAGATGAGAAAGTCAGTCCGTGTTTCAGTTACGTTTTCAGGGTTTATTTGCTTATTGTAGTTGTTTTTCAGTGCCTGAAATCATTCATTTTCCTGCCCTTATCCCACTTTAAGTGGGGTCGGCACAACATGTTATAAACATGCTGTCACATGATTTGGCTGCGTTTTTACGACTGGCCGCCTGCCTGACGTCAACTTACCTCTGTCGTATTTTACGACACCTCGGTAAGAAAGAGGGTGGTCTATTCTACTAAACCGGATGATTTCGATTCGATTTCGATTCGATTTCAATTCAATTTCGATTCGGTTTCGATTCGGTTTCGATTCGGTTTCGATTCGGTTTCGATTCGGTTTCGATTCGGTTTCGATTCGGTTTCGATTCGGTTTCGATTCGGTTTCGATTCGGTTTCGATTCGGTTTCGATTCGATTTCGATTCGATTTCGATTCGATTTCGAGTCGATTTCGATTCGATTTCGATTCGATTTCGATTCGATTTCGATTTGATTTCGATTCCATTTCATTTGATTTGATTTGATTTGATTTGATTTGATTTGATTTTGAAGGATTATGAGGTAAAATTAAATATAATGTAATTATGAACCGAGATTTAATGGGATAATTACACATTACACATGAACAAAGCCGGAGCAGTAAAACGTCACAGACCAAGTGAAAGCAAAGACAACAAGAGCTGACATAGATATAAGTAGCAGAGACAAGTACTAACATAGACAACAAATTGATTGCGTTTACAAACTTTAACAGATTTGATTTGATTTGATTTGATTTGATTTGATTTGGATTTGATTTGGATTTGATTTGGATTTGATTTGGATTTAATTGGGATTTGATTTGGATTTGATTTGGATTTGATTTGGATTTGGATTTGGTTTTGGATTTGGATTTGGATTTCATTTTATTTCGATTCGATTTCGATTTCATTTCATTTCATTCGATTCGATTCGATTCGATTTGGATTGGATTTGATTTGATTTTGATTTGGATTTGGATTTGGATTTGGATTTGGATTTGGATTGGGATTTGGATTTCGATTCGATTTCGATTTCGATTCGATTTCGATTCGATTTCGATTCGTTTGATTCGGATTCGGATTTGGATTTGGATTTGGATTTGGTTGATGTCAGGCAGGCGGCCGGTCGTAAAATTTATAATATGTTGTGCCGATCCTACTTAGAGTGGGATAATGGCTGGAAGACGATGATAATTTTATAGTAATATTATAAACTAGAAATCAATGTGTCATGAAGTTTCTCGCGTAAATCCCGACTCTGCGGAAACTCTAAGATAAGGAATAAAATAGTCTTTATGATGCTCCACAGCTTACTCTATTTTAATGAAAGTCACATTAAAATCAGTTTAGCAGTTTCGGGAAATGCACTATTAACTTCAAGCTTCCTTGAATATCTTTTGGTAAAAACTATACAAAAATCCGCTCAGTAGATGTTCAGAAAATCTATCACATATATACAGACATTACACTTTTTTTATAATAAGTATAGATGAGAAAGTCAGTCCGTGTTTCAGTTACGATTTGATTTGATTCGATTTGATTTGATTTGGATTTGATTTGATTTGATTTGGATTTTTTTATTTTTTTTTATTTGTATAAAGCATATAGCCTATGTCACTCAGTGAAAATCACAGTATATCTCTACTCCATATTGAATTTTATTATTCATATAAACCTTCCACTTCAATCATAATATAAAGCATATAGCCTATGTCACTCAGTGAAAATCACAGTATTTCTCTACTCCATATTGAATTTTATTATTCATATAAACCTTCCACTTCAATCAGATGAGAGATGCATACTTCCGCCGCTTGCCGGTTTCGGCCATTTCCGCCGAAGCTCCAGGTCTTGACGCTGTTGGATTTGGATTTGGATTTGGATTTGGATTTGGATTTGGATTCGATTTTGATTTCGATTTCATTCGATTCGATTCGATTGGATTCGATTCGATTCGATTCGATTCGATTCGATTGGATTCGATTCGATTCGATTTCGATTTCAATTCGGTTTCGATTCGGTTTCGATTCGGTTTCGATTCGATTCGATTCGATTTGGATTTGATTTGATTTTGATTTTGATTTTGATTTTGATTTTGATTTTGATTTTGATTTTGATTTTGATTTTGATTTTGATTTTGATTTTGATTTTGATTTTGATTTTGATTTTGATTTTGATTTTGATTTTGATTTTGATTTTGATTTTGATTTTGATTTTGATTTTGATTTTGATTTTGATTTTGATTTTGATTTTGATTTTGATTTTGATTTGGATTTGGATTTGGATTTGGATTTGGATTTGGATTTGGATTTGGATTTGGATTTGGATTTGGATTTGGATTTGGATTTGGATTTGGATTTGGATTTGGATTTGGATTTGGATTTGGATTTGGATTTGGATTTGGATTTGGATTTGGATTTGGATTTGGAATTCGATTTCGATTCGATGTCGATTTCAATTCGATTTCGATTCGATTTCGATTCGATGTCAATTTCGATTCGATTTCGATTCGATTTCGATTCGATTTCAATTCGATTTCGATTCGATTTCGATTCGATTTCGATTCGATTTCGATTCGATTTCGATTCGATATCGATTCGATTTCGATTCGATTTTGATTCCATTTCGATTCGATTTCGATTCGATTTCGATTCGATTTCGATTCGATTTCGATTCGATTTCGATTCGATTTCGATTCGACTTCGATTCGATTCGATTCGATTTCGATTCGACTTCGATTCGATTTCGATTCAATTTCGATTCGACTTCGATTCGATTTCGATACGATTTCGATTCGACTTCGATTCGATTTCGATTCGATTTCGATTCGATGTCAATTTCGATTCGATTTCGATTCGATTTCAATTCGATTTCGATTCGATTTCGATTCGATTTCGATTCGATTTCGATTCGATTTCGATTCGATATCGATTCGATTTCGATTCGATTTTGATTCCATTTCGATTCGATTTCGATTCGATTTCGATTCGATTTCGATTCGATTTCGATTCGATTTCGATTCGATTCGATTCGATTTCGATTCGATTTCGATTTCATTTCATTTCATTTCATTTCATTTCATTCGATTCGATTCGATTCGATTTGGATTTGATTTGATTTGGATTTGGATTTTGATTTTGATTTTGATTTGGATTTGGATTGGATTGGGATTTGGATTTCGATTCGATTTCGATTTCGATTCGTTTGATTCGGATTCGGATTCGGATTTGGATTTGGATTTGGATTTGGTTGGATCCTACTTAGAGTGGGATAATGGCTGGAAGACGATGATAATTTTATTCGATTCGGTTTCGATTCGGTTTCGATTCGATTTCGATACGATTTCGATTCGATTTCGATTCGATTTCTAACTCTCATTTTCACATGCTTGCTTTTACCACTTTTTTTTTCCAACACTTTAGAATTCTGCGGTAGATTGAGTCTCGGGAGCGGACTGTATTTCGCGTGTATACATGTTTTATAAATGCTTTCTTTTTTCCACTGATGTGTATGTGCAGTACGAAATATGTGTATCTTATGCAGTGTATTTATTGTTTGTGATTATTTCTTTCTTTCTTCTTTTTTATTGTATTTTATTATTTTTTATACTTTTTACATAAGATGCTCGTTTTTTGTTATATAATAGTATATAAGAATATGTTGAATAGTTTTCTAGTTATTAAATATTAAGAGTTCGTAAGCATGTCCATTACGTCACATTAGGTTCACCCTGATAACCAGCTTTGCAGCTTCGCTGCAATCTTTGCGCTGAGGGCAGACCTATATTTGACCATCATTCTATTTATCTTTTCTTTTGTATTTCTTTTATTGTATTTTGGTGAAATATTTCTATTTCTATTTCTATTTCTATTTCTATTTCTATTTCTATTTCTATTTCTATTTCTATTTCTATTTCTATTTCTATTTCTATTTCTATTTCTATTTCTATTTCTATTTCTATTTCTATTTCTATTTCTATTTCTATTTCTATTTCTATTTCTATTCCTATTCCTATTCCTATTCCTATTCCTATTCCTATTCCTATTCCTATTCCTATTCCTATTCCTATTCCTATTCCTATTCCTATTCCTATTCCTATTCCTATTCCTATTCCTATTCCTATTCCTATTCCTATTCCTATTCCTATTCCTATTCCTATTCCTATTCCTATTCCTATTCCTATTCCTATTCCTATTCCTATTCCTATTCCTATTCCTATTCCTATTCCTATTCCTATTCCTATTCCTATTCCTATTCCTATTCCTATTCCTATTCCTATTCCTATTCCTATTCCTATTCCTATTCCTATTCCTATTCCTATTCCTATTCCTATTCCTATTCCTATTCCTATTCCTATTCCTATTCCTATTCCTATTCCTATTCCTATTCCTATTCCTATTCCTATTCCTATTCCTATTCCTATTCCTATTCCTATTCCTATTCCTATTCCTATTCCTATTCCTATTCCTATTCCTATTCCTATTCCTATTCCTATTCCTATTCCTATTCCTATTCCTATTCCTATTCCTATTCCTATTCCTATTCCTATTCCTATTCCTATTCCTATTCCTATTCCTATTCCTATTCCTATTCCTATTCCTATTCCTATTCCTATTCCTATTCCTATTCCTATTCCTATTCCTATTCCTATTCCTATTCCTATTCCTATTCCTATTCCTATTCCTATTCCTATTCCTATTCCTATTCCTATTCCTATTCCTATTCCTATTCCTATTCCTATTCCTATTCCTATTCCTATTCCTATTGCTATTGCTATTCCTATTGCTATTCCTATTGCTATTCCTATTGCTATTGCTATTCCTATTGCTATTCCTATTCCTATTCCTATTCCTATTCCTATTCCTATTCCTATTCCTATTCCTATTCCTATTCCTATTCCTATTCCTATTCCTATTCCTATTCCTATTCCTATTCCTATTCCTATTCCTATTCCTATTCCTATTCCTATTCCTATTCCTATTCCTATTCCTATTCCTATTCCTATTCCTATTCCTATTCCTATTCCTATTCCTATTCCTATTCCTATTCCTATTCCTATTCCTATTCCTATTCCTATTCCTATTCCTATTCCTATTCCTATTCCTATTCCTATTCCTATTCCTATTCCTATTCCTATTCCTATTCCTATTCCTATTCCTATTCCTATTCCTATTCCTATTCCTATTCCTATTCCTATTCCTATTCCTATTCCTATTCCTATTCCTATTCCTATTCCTATTCCTATTCCTATTCCTATTCCTATTCCTATTCCTATTCCTATTCCTATTCCTATTCCTATTCCTATTCCTATTCCTATTCCTATTCCTATTCCTATTCCTATTCCTATTCCTATTCCTATTCCTATTCCTATTCCTATTTCCCCATTCGTATTTCCCCATTACTATTTCCCCATTCCTGTTTCCCCATTCCTTTTTCCCCATTCCTTTTTCCCCATTCCTGTGTCCCCATTCCTATTTCCCTATTCCTATTTCCCTATTCCTATTTCCCTATTCCTATTTCCCTATTCCAATTTCCCTATTTCTATTTCCCTTTCCTACTTCCCTATTCCTATTTCCCTTTCCTATTTCCCCATTCCTATTTCCCCATATTTATTTCTCCATTCCTATTTCCCTATTCCTATTTCCCTATTCCTATTTCCCTATTCCTATTCCGATTCCTATTTCCCTATTCCTATTTCCCTATTCCTATTTCCCTATGTCCAGCAGTGGACGTCCATCGGTTGAAGAAGAAGAAGAAGAAGATAGGGATACAGGGACTTTGTTTTATAATATGTAGTGATAGTGATGTACCAAAAAAAGAAATTTTGTATTTCTTTTTTATTTAAAATATAGTTAAAAAGAGAACAAGTACAAAAGATTATTGTTAAAATGAATAACACAATATCTAAATAAAACCCACTCACACAAGTAAATAGAAAATATATGTAATGCTAATTGTAGAGTGGATTATTCGTTTTCGTACCTGATACATGCAGGATCCGTAAAAACACATGCACAAACCTCCACGACCGCCTAACTCAAACTCAACAATAGTTTTAGAACTACATTTAGCATAATGTAATTTTATTTTATTTTACCTTATCGAGGATTATAGCAAAATATTTTTTTTATTACTTATGAACAATTAATTTACTAAATTAGTGTCGGTATCAAGTTTTATAACAAACCATGGAACCTCATCGCGATTTATTTCACACCGCTAAGTCGATTATCAAATAAAAACATTTAACATTCTAACTTCTAACAGCTAGTTGCTAACCAAACAAATATTATAACTCTCATTTTCACATGCTTGCTTTTACCACTTTTTTTTTCCAACACTTTAGAATTCTGCGGTAGATTGAGTCTCGGGAGCGGACTGTATTTCGCGTGTATACATGTTTTATAAATGCTTTCTTTTTTCCACTGATGTGTATGTGCAGTACGAAATATGTGTATCTTATGCAGTGTATTTATTGTTTGTGATTATTTCTTTCTTTCTTCTTTTTTATTGTATTTTATTATTTTTTATACTTTTTACATAAGATGCTCGTTTTTTGTTATATAATAGTATATAAGAATATGTTGAATAGTTTTCTAGTTATTAAATATTAAGAGTTCGTAAGCATGTCCATTACGTCACATTAGGTTCACCCTGATAACCAGCTTTGCAGCTTCGCTGCAATCTTTGCGCTGAGGGCAGACCTATATTTGACCATCATTCTATTTATCTTTTCTTTTGTATTTCTTTTATTGTATTTTGGTGAAATATTTCTATTTCTATTTCTATTTCTATTTCTATTTCTATTTCTATTTCTATTTCTATTTCTATTTCTATTTCTATTTCTATTTCTATTTCTATTTCTATTTCTATTTCTATTTCTATTTCTATTTCTATTTCTATTTCTATTTCTATTTCTATTTCTATTTCTATTTCTATTTCTATTTCTATTTCTATTTCTATTTCTATTTCTATTCCTATTCCTATTCCTATTCCTATTCCTATTCCTATTCCTATTCCTATTCCTATTCCTATTCCTATTCCTATTCCTATTCCTATTCCTATTCCTATTCCTATTCCTATTCCTATTCCTATTCCTATTCCTATTCCTATTCCTATTCCTATTCCTATTCCTATTCCTATTCCTATTCCTATTCCTATTCCTATTCCTATTCCTATTCCTATTCCTATTCCTATTCCTATTCCTATTCCTATTCCTATTCCTATTCCTATTCCTATTCCTATTCCTATTCCTATTCCTATTCCTATTCCTATTCCTATTCCTATTCCTATTCCTATTCCTATTCCTATTCCTATTCCTATTCCTATTCCTATTCCTATTCCTATTCCTATTCCTATTCCTATTCCTATTCCTATTCCTATTCCTATTCCTATTCCTATTCCTATTCCTATTCCTATTCCTATTCCTATTCCTATTCCTATTCCTATTCCTATTCCTATTCCTATTCCTATTCCTATTCCTATTCCTATTCCTATTCCTATTCCTATTCCTATTCCTATTCCTATTCCTATTCCTATTCCTATTCCTATTCCTATTCCTATTCCTATTCCTATTCCTATTCCTATTCCTATTCCTATTCCTATTCCTATTCCTATTCCTATTCCTATTCCTATTCCTATTCCTATTCCTATTCCTATTCTATTCCTATTGCTATTCCTATTCCTATTCCTATTCCTATTCCTATTCCTATTCCTATTCCTATTCCTATTCCTATTCCTATTCCTATTCCTATTCCTATTCCTATTCCTATTCCTATTCCTATTCCTATTCCTATTCCTATTCCTATTCCTATTCCTATTCCTATTCCTATTCCTATTCCTATTCCTATTCCTATTCCTATTCCTATTCCTATTCCTATTCCTATTCCTATTCCTATTCCTATTCCTATTCCTATTCCTATTCCTATTCCTATTCCTATTCCTATTCCTATTCCTATTCCTATTCCTATTCCTATTCCTATTCCTATTCCTATTCCTATTCCTATTCCTATTCCTATTCCTATTCCTATTCCTATTCCTATTCCTATTCCTATTCCTATTCCTATTCCTATTCCTATTCCTATTCCTATTCCTATTCCTCTATTCCTATTCCTATTCCTATTCCTATTCCTATTCCTATTCCTATCCTATTCCTATTCCTATTCCTATTCCTATTCCTATTCCTATTCCTATTCCTATTCCTATTCCTATTCCTATTCCTATTCCTATTCCTATTCCTATTCCTATTTCCCCATTCGTATTTCCCCATTACTATTTCCCCATTCCTGTTTCCCCATTCCTTTTTCCCCATTCCTTTTTCCCCATTCCTGTGTCCCCATTCCTATTTCCCTATTCCTATTTCCCTATTCCTATTTCCCTATTCCTATTTCCCTATTCCAATTTCCCTATTTCTATTTCCCTTTCCTACTTCCCTATTCCTATTTCCCTTTCCTATTTCCCCATTCCTATTTCCCCATATTTATTTCTCCATTCCTATTTCCCTATTCCTATTTCCCTATTCCTATTTCCCTATTCCTATTCCGATTCCTATTTCCCTATTCCTATTTCCCTATTCCTATTTCCCTATGTCCAGCAGTGGACGTCCATCGGTTGAAGAAGAAGAAGAAGAAGATAGGGATACAGGGACTTTGTTTTATAATATGTAGTGATAGTGATGTACCAAAAAAAGAAATTTTGTATTTCTTTTTTATTTAAAATATAGTTAAAAAGAGAACAAGTACAAAAGATTATTGTTAAAATGAATAACACAATATCTAAATAAAACCCACTCACACAAGTAAATAGAAAATATATGTAATGCTAATTGTAGAGTGGATTATTCGTTTTCGTACCTGATACATGCAGGATCCGTAAAAACACATGCACAAACCTCCACGACCGCCTAACTCAAACTCAACAATAGTTTTAGAACTACATTTAGCATAATGTAATTTTATTTTATTTTACCTTATCGAGGATTATAGCAAAATATTTTTTTTATTACTTATGAACAATTAATTTACTAAATTAGTGTCGGTATCAAGTTTTATAACAAACCATGGAACCTCATCGCGATTTATTTCACACCGCTAAGTCGATTATCAAATAAAAACATTTAACATTCTAACTTCTAACAGCTAGTTGCTAACCAAACAAATATTATAACTCTCATTTTCACATGCTTGCTTTTACCACTTTTTTTTTCCAACACTTTAGAATTCTGCGGTAGATTGAGTCTCGGGAGCGGACTGTATTTCGCGTGTATACATGTTTTATAAATGCTTTCTTTTTTCCACTGATGTGTATGTGCAGTACGAAATATGTGTATCTTATGCAGTGTATTTATTGTTTGTGATTATTTCTTTCTTTCTTCTTTTTTATTGTATTTTATTATTTTTTATACTTTTTACATAAGATGCTCGTTTTTTGTTATATAATAGTATATAAGAATATGTTGAATAGTTTTCTAGTTATTAAATATTAAGAGTTCGTAAGCATGTCCATTACGTCACATTAGGTTCACCCTGATAACCAGCTTTGCAGCTTCGCTGCAATCTTTGCGCTGAGGGCAGACCTATATTTGACCATCATTCTATTTATCTTTTCTTTTGTATTTCTTTTATTGTATTTTGGTGAAATATTTCTATTTCTATTTCTATTTCTATTTCTATTTCTATTTCTATTTCTATTTCTATTTCTATTTCTATTTCTATTTCTATTTCTATTTCTATTTCTATTTCTATTTCTATTTCTATTTCTATTTCTATTTCTATTTCTATTTCTATTTCTATTTCTATTTCTATTCCTATTCCTATTCCTATTCCTATTCCTATTCCTATTCCTATTCCTATTCCTATTCCTATTCCTATTCCTATTCCTATTCCTATTCCTATTCCTATTCCTATTCCTATTCCTATTCCTATTCCTATTCCTATTCCTATTCCTATTCCTATTCCTATTCCTATTCCTATTCCTATTCCTATTCCTATTCCTATTCCTATTCCTATTCCTATTCCTATTCCTATTCCTATTCCTATTCCTATTCCTATTCCTATTCCTATTCCTATTCCTATTCCTATTCCTATTCCTATTCCTATTCCTATTCCTATTCCTATTCCTATTCCTATTCCTATTCCTATTCCTATTCCTATTCCTATTCCTATTCCTATTCCTATTCCTATTCCTATTCCTATTCCTATTCCTATTCCTATTCCTATTCCTATTCCTATTCCTATTCCTATTCCTATTCCTATTCCTATTCCTATTCCTATTCCTATTCCTATTCCTATTCCTATTCCTATTCCTATTCCTATTCCTATTCCTATTCCTATTCCTATTCCTATTCCTATTCCTATTCCTATTCCTATTCCTATTCCTATTCCTATTCCTATTCCTATTCCTATTCCTATTCCTATTCCTATTCCTATTCCTATTCCTATTCCTATTCCTATTCCTATTCCTATTCCTATTCCTATTCCTATTCCTATTCCTATTCCTATTCCTATTCCTATTCCTATTCCTATTCCTATTCCTATTCCTATTCCTATTCCTATTCCTATTCCTATTGCTATTGCTATTCCTATTGCTATTCCTATTGCTATTCCTATTGCTATTGCTATTCCTATTGCTATTCCTATTGCTATTCCTATTCCTATTCCTATTCCTATTCCTATTCCTATTCCTATTCCTATTCCTATTCCTATTCCTATTCCTATTCCTATTCCTATTCCTATTCCTATTCCTATTCCTATTCCTATTCCTATTCCTATTCCTATTCCTATTCCTATTCCTATTCCTATTCCTATTCCTATTCCTATTCCTATTCCTATTCCTATTCCTATTCCTATTCCTATTCCTATTCCTATTCCTATTCCTATTCCTATTCCTATTCCTATTCCTATTCCTATTCCTATTCCTATTCCTATTCCTATTCCTATTCCTATTCCTATTCCTATTCCTATTCCTATTCCTATTCCTATTCCTATTCCTATTCCTATTCCTATTCCTATTCCTATTCCTATTCCTATTCCTATTCCTATTCCTATTCCTATTCCTATTCCTATTCCTATTCCTATTCCTATTCCTATTCCTATTCCTATTCCTATTCCTATTCCTATTCCTATTCCTATTTCCCCATTCGTATTTCCCCATTACTATTTCCCCATTACTATTTCCCCATTCCTGTTTCCCCATTCCTTTTTCCCCATTCCTTTTTCCCCATTCCTGTGTCCCCATTCCTATTTCCCTATTCCTATTTCCCTATTCCTATTTCCCTATTCCTATTTCCCTATTCCAATTTCCCTATTTCTATTTCCCTTTCCTACTTCCCTATTCCTATTTCCCTTTCCTATTTCCCCATTCCTATTTCCCCATATTTATTTCTCCATTCCTATTTCCCTATTCCTATTTCCCTATTCCTATTTCCCTATTCCTATTCCGATTCCTATTTCCCTATTCCTATTTCCCTATTCCTATTTCCCTATGTCCAGCAGTGGACGTCCATCGGTTGAAGAAGAAGAAGAAGAAGATAGGGATACAGGGACTTTGTTTTATAATATGTAGTGATAGTGATGTACCAAAAAAAGAAATTTTGTATTTCTTTTTTATTTAAAATATAGTTAAAAAGAGAACAAGTACAAAAGATTATTGTTAAAATGAATAACACAATATCTAAATAAAACCCACTCACACAAGTAAATAGAAAATATATGTAATGCTAATTGTAGAGTGGATTATTCGTTTTCGTACCTGATACATGCAGGATCCGTAAAAACACATGCACAAACCTCCACGACCGCCTAACTCAAACTCAACAATAGTTTTAGAACTACATTTAGCATAATGTAATTTTATTTTATTTTACCTTATCGAGGATTATAGCAAAATATTTTTTTTATTACTTATGAACAATTAATTTACTAAATTAGTGTCGGTATCAAGTTTTATAACAAACCATGGAACCTCATCGCGATTTATTTCACACCGCTAAGTCGATTATCAAATAAAAACATTTAACATTCTAACTTCTAACAGCTAGTTGCTAACCAAACAAATATTATAACTCTCATTTTCACATGCTTGCTTTTACCACTTTTTTTTTCCAACACTTTAGAATTCTGCGGTAGATTGAGTCTCGGGAGCGGACTGTATTTCGCGTGTATACATGTTTTATAAATGCTTTCTTTTTTCCACTGATGTGTATGTGCAGTACGAAATATGTGTATCTTATGCAGTGTATTTATTGTTTGTGATTATTTCTTTCTTTCTTCTTTTTTATTGTATTTTATTATTTTTTATACTTTTTACATAAGATGCTCGTTTTTTGTTATATAATAGTATATAAGAATATGTTGAATAGTTTTCTAGTTATTAAATATTAAGAGTTCGTAAGCATGTCCATTACGTCACATTAGGTTCACCCTGATAACCAGCTTTGCAGCTTCGCTGCAATCTTTGCGCTGAGGGCAGACCTATATTTGACCATCATTCTATTTATCTTTTCTTTTGTATTTCTTTTATTGTATTTTGGTGAAATATTTCTATTTCTATTTCTATTTCTATTTCTATTTCTATTTCTATTTCTATTTCTATTTCTATTTCTATTTCTATTTCTATTTCTATTTCTATTTCTATTTCTATTTCTATTTCTATTTCTATTTCTATTTCTATTTCTATTTCTATTTCTATTTCTATTTCTATTCCTATTCCTATTCCTATTCCTATTCCTATTCCTATTCCTATTCCTATTCCTATTCCTATTCCTATTCCTATTCCTATTCCTATTCCTATTCCTATTCCTATTCCTATTCCTATTCCTATTCCTATTCCTATTCCTATTCCTATTCCTATTCCTATTCCTATTCCTATTCCTATTCCTATTCCTATTCCTATTCCTATTCCTATTCCTATTCCTATTCCTATTCCTATTCCTATTCCTATTCCTATTCCTATTCCTATTCCTATTCCTATTCCTATTCCTATTCCTATTCCTATTCCTATTCCTATTCCTATTCCTATTCCTATTCCTATTCCTATTCCTATTCCTATTCCTATTCCTATTCCTATTCCTATTCCTATTCCTATTCCTATTCCTATTCCTATTCCTATTCCTATTCCTATTCCTATTCCTATTCCTATTCCTATTCCTATTCCTATTCCTATTCCTATTCCTATTCCTATTCCTATTCCTATTCCTATTCCTATTCCTATTCCTATTCCTATTCCTATTCCTATTCCTATTCCTATTCCTATTCCTATTCCTATTCCTATTCCTATTCCTATTCCTATTCCTATTCCTATTCCTATTCCTATTCCTATTCCTATTCCTATTCCTATTCCTATTCCTATTCCTATTCCTATTCCTATTCCTATTCCTATTGCTATTGCTATTCCTATTGCTATTCCTATTGCTATTCCTATTGCTATTGCTATTCCTATTGCTATTCCTATTCCTATTCCTATTCCTATTCCTATTCCTATTCCTATTCCTATTCCTATTCCTATTCCTATTCCTATTCCTATTCCTATTCCTATTCCTATTCCTATTCCTATTCCTATTCCTATTCCTATTCCTATTCCTATTCCTATTCCTATTCCTATTCCTATTCCTATTCCTATTCCTATTCCTATTCCTATTCCTATTCCTATTCCTATTCCTATTCCTATTCCTATTCCTATTCCTATTCCTATTCCTATTCCTATTCCTATTCCTATTCCTAATTCCTATTCCTATTCCTATTCCTATTCCTATTCCTATTCCTATTCCTATTCCTATTCCTATCCTATTCCTATTCCTATTCCTATTCCTATTCCTATTCCAATTCCTATTCCTATTCCTATTCCTATTCCTATTCCTATTCCTATTCCTATTCCTATTCCTATTCCTATTCCTATTCCTATTCCTATTCCTATTCCTATTCCTATTCCTATTCCTATTTCCCCATTCGTATTTCCCCATTACTATTTCCCCATTCCTGTTTCCCCCATTCCTTTTTCCCCATTCCTTTTTCCCCATTCCTGTGTCCCCATTCCTATTTCCCTATCCTATTTCCCTATTCCTATTTCCCTATTCCTATTTCCCTATTCCAATTTCCCTATTTCTATTTCCCTTTCCTACTTCCCTATTCCTATTTCCCTTTCCTATTTCCCCATTCCTATTTCCCCATATTTATTTCTCCATTCCTATTTCCCTATTCCTATTTCCCTATTCCTATTTCCCTATTCCTATTCCGATTCCTATTTCCCTATTCCTATTTCCCTATTCCTATTTCCCTATGTCCAGCAGTGGACGTCCATCGGTTGAAGAAGAAGAAGAAGAAGATAGGGATACAGGGACTTTGTTTTATAATATGTAGTGATAGTGATGTACCAAAAAAAGAAATTTTGTATTTCTTTTTTATTTAAAATATAGTTAAAAAGAGAACAAGTACAAAAGATTATTGTTAAAATGAATAACACAATATCTAAATAAAACCCACTCACACAAGTAAATAGAAAATATATGTAATGCTAATTGTAGAGTGGATTATTCGTTTTCGTACCTGATACATGCAGGATCCGTAAAAACACATGCACAAACCTCCACGACCGCCTAACTCAAACTCAACAATAGTTTTAGAACTACATTTAGCATAATGTAATTTTATTTTATTTTACCTTATCGAGGATTATAGCAAAATATTTTTTTTATTACTTATGAACAATTAATTTACTAAATTAGTGTCGGTATCAAGTTTTATAACAAACCATGGAACCTCATCGCGATTTATTTCACACCGCTAAGTCGATTATCAAATAAAAACATTTAACATTCTAACTTCTAACAGCTAGTTGCTAACCAAACAAATATTATAACTCTCATTTTCACATGCTTGCTTTTACCACTTTTTTTTTCCAACACTTTAGAATTCTGCGGTAGATTGAGTCTCGGGAGCGGACTGTATTTCGCGTGTATTTTCCACTGATGTGTATGTGCAGTACGAAATATGTGTATCTTATGCAGTGTATTTATTGTTTGTGATTATTTCTTTCTTTCTTCTTTTTTATTGTATTTTATTATTTTTTATACTTTTTACATAAGATGCTCGTTTTTTGTTATATAATAGTATATAAGAATATGTTGAATAGTTTTCTAGTTATTAAATATTAAGAGTTCGTAAGCATGTCCATTACGTCACATTAGGTTCACCCTGATAACCAGCTTTGCAGCTTCGCTGCAATCTTTGCGCTGAGGGCAGACCTATATTTGACCATCATTCTATTTATCTTTTCTTTTGTATTTCTTTTATTGTATTTTGGTGAAATATTTCTATTCCTATTCCTATTCCTATTCCTATTCCTTTTCCTTTTCCTATTCCTATTCCTGTTCCCGTTCCCGTTCCCGTTCCCGTTCCCGTTCCCGTTCCCGTTCCCGTTCCCGTTCCCGTTCCCGTTCCCGTTCCCGTTCCCGTTCCCGTTCCCGTTCCCGTTCCCATTCCCATTCCCATTCCCATTCCCATTCCCATTCCCATTCCTATTCCTATTCCTATTCCTATTCCTATTTCTATTCCTATTCCTATTCCTTTCCCCATTCCTATTTCCCCATTCCTATTTCCCCATTCCTATTTCCCCATTCCTATTTCCCCATTCCTATTTCCCCATTCCTATTTCCCCATTCCTATTCCTATTTCCCTTTTCCTATTTCCCTATTCCTATTTCCCTATTCCTATTTCCCTATTCCTATTTCCCTATTCCTATTTCCCTATTCCTATTTCCCTATTCCTATTTCCCTATTCCTATTGCCCTATTCCTATTGCCCTATTCCTATTGCCCTATTCCTATTTCCCTATTCCTATTCCTATTCCTATTCCTGTTCCTGTTCCTGTTCCTGTTCCTGTTCCTGTTCCTGTTCCTGTTCCTGTTCCTGTTCCTGTTCCTGTTCCTGTTCCTGTTCCTGTTCCTGTTCCTGTTCCTGTTCCTGTTCCTGTTCCTGTTCCTGTTCCTGTTCCTGTTCCTGTTCCTGTTCCTGTTCCTGTTCCTGTTCCTGTTCCTGTTCCTGTTCCTGTTCCTGTTCCTGTTCCTGTTCCTGTTCCTGTTCCTGTTCCTGTTCCTATTCCTATTCCTATTCCTATTCCTTTTCCCCATTCGTATTTCCCCATTCCTATTTCCCCATTCCTATTTCCCCATTCCTATTTCCCCATTCCTATTTCCCCATTCCTATTCCTATTTCCCTATTCCTATTTCCCTTTCCTATTTCCCTATTCCTATTTCCCTATTCCTATTTCCCTATTCCTATTTGCCTATTCCTATTGCCCTATTCCTATTGCCCTATTCCTATTTCCCTATTCCTATTTCCCTATTCCTATTCCTATTCCTATTCCTATTCATTCCTATTCCTATTTCCCTTTTCCTATTTCCCTATTCCTATTTCCCTTTGTCCAGCAGTGGACGTCCATCGGTTGAAGAAGAAGAAGAAGAAGATAGGGATACAGGGTTTTTGTTTTATAATATGTTGTGATAGTGATGTACCAAAAAAAGAAATTTTGTATTTCTTTTTTATTTAAAATATAGTTAAAAAGAGAACAAGTACAAAAGATTATTGTTAAATTGAATATCACAATATCTAAATAAAACCCACTCACACAAGTAAATAGAAAATATATGTAATGCTAATTGTAGAGTGGATTATTCGTTTTCGTACCTGATACATGCAGGATCCGTAAAAACACATGCACAAACCTCCACGACCGCCACTACAATACACAAGCACTGCACACGATCACCATCACAAACTCAACAATAGTTTTAGAACTACATTTAGCATAATATAATTTTATTTTATTTTACCTTATCGAGGATTATAGCAAAATATTTTTTTTATTACTTATGAACAATTAATTTACTAAATTAGTGTCGGTATCAAGTTTTATAACAAACCATGGAACCTCGTCGCGATTTATTTCACACCGCTAAGTCGATTATCAAATAAAAACATTTAATATTTTATTATATTCCCATTCCTATTCCTATTCCTATTCCTATTTCTATTCCTATTTCTATTTCTATTCCTATTCCTATTTATTCCTATTCCTATTTCTATTTCTATTTCTAACATAATGAAGTTAGTCAACAGCGAGTTACTGTGACATAATTCCTATTCCTATTACTATTCCTATTCCTATTCCTATTCCTATTCCTTTTCCTATTCCTATTCCTATTCCTATTCCTATTCCTATTCCTGTTTCTGTCTCTATTTCTATTTCTATTTCTTTTCCTATTCCTATTTATTCCTATTCCTATTCCTATTTCTATTTCTATTTCTAACATAATGAAGTTAGTCAACAGTGAGTTACTGTGACATAATTTTGTCGTCTTTTATGTTTAAATGTACAAAACTTTAAATTAATAATAAAAATTATCGTAGGGATAACAGTGTAATATTTCTTAATACAAATAAAAAAATAGCGACCTCGATATTGGACCGAGATACAATTTAAATGCAAAAGTTTAAAGTTTATATAGCTTGCAGTTGGAGAGCATAGGTAGGATAGGCGGACAACCGGCTATTTCTCCACCCCGAATAAACAAGGTACTGACCTTTTAACTTGGAGGCTTCTTCTTAGGTTATGGCGTCCACGCCGCTCCGGCCAGAGTATAACCACTAAATAACTAAATCCACTTATATTCGTGGAATCACAAATTTGATTGTTCTTTGATATTGTTCATAAACACAGCCACCGAATTATTCATTATATTATTATTATGTTATACGACATTATAATTATATTATACGAAATACGTATATATTAACACGAACATCCACCGAACACCGATATTTATAATAATTCACTCCGAGCACCATACACAGTCTTGGGCGGCCGACCGATCTTTTTTTGTGTCATTAATTAATCAACTACCCGCACCGCCCAAGGTGCAGTAAGCACCGATTACCCTCGGTGAAAAAAATTGCCCAAACAAACGTATTAAACAATTTATAGAATAAGGCGTTACTTTGCGGAGATCCATAATACAAAAGTACTAGTAAAATTATCTTGCGGTTTATAGAAAAATAATTTTAAACCTCTATAAATCGCGATAATCGGTTATAGCAAAATAATTTTATTATAACTTTTGTATAAGCTTTGTATATTATTTTTGATATGTTAGTGCTCTGTATCAACATCTATTAAAATAAGTTAAAACCTACGTCCACCAAACCAAGTGCCTACGTCCGCTCGCGCTTGACGTATACGGCACCCGCCTGGTACGCGCTATGTTCGGCGTACCAGAGGCGAAGACTTCAAGTCCAGCAGAACCGCTGCCTGCGACTGATCGTAAGAGCCCCGAGGTATGTGCGGAACGACGTCGTGCATCGGGATACCAGAACGCCGACCGTGGAGGAGTATGTCCGTCGCCTTGCGCGCCGGATGTTCGCGCGTGCGGACAATAGCGCGCACGTACACCTCCATGGCATCGCGCCACTCCATGCGCGACCACCCGATGGACGTTCCCTGCCTCGCGAGCTCCTTCGATCACCGTCTCCGCGGCCCGATGCGGATTTAAAAAATGCGGACACCACCCACCGGACGAGACACCACCGAAATTGACCCCGAGGTCTTGGAGCTACCATTCCCAGATCTCCCCACGAACAAGACATCCATTAGGTCACCTAGGTGACCTGGGCTTACGGCCCAAATACCGACACCTTTAGGTCACCTAGGTGACCTCGGCCTACGGCCGGAACACATACCGGGCTTAAGTGCCCGCAAGGAGATGCCCGGATAAAGAGGAATTCCTCGAGGCCCGCACCCCGTTTACTCACCGGGTGGGGGCACCCGGTGAGTAAACGAGAAGACCCTGCTGCTGTGTCTTATGTTACACATTTCATTTTATCACACATTTCTTATGGCATTGTTATTCAAAACAAGTTTGAATGTGATATGAATATTTTGATAAAATATTACCCACTAAGAGTAAGTTTACTTGCTTCTGGTTTCCGCAGATATCTACATTTACATCGCAAGGAATAATTCATATTTTGCAAATAATATGCGCGCTGTAAATAAAAAGAATTCCACACTTTTATGGAAAACCTGCCGAAGTAATGCTGAATTATTGTTATTACAAAAGGAGCAATATTTCATTTTTTTTTAATGGATATGATATTTGGAGTTTGTCGTGTGGTAGCCGGCTGAGTAGAATAGAGCATCCCCATTTCTTACCGAGGTGTCGTAAAAGGCAACTAATATAAGTCGAGCCACTGTGTGGTATCCTGCTGAGTAGTATAGATCACCCACATTTCTTACCGAGGTGTCGTAAAAGGCAACTAATATAAGTCGACTCACTGTGTGGTATCCGGCTGAGTAGTATAGACCATCCAAATTTCTTACCGAGGTGTCGTAATAGGAACTAATGTAAGTCGACCCACTGTGTGGTATCCGGCTGAGTAGTATAGACCAGCCACATTTCTTACCGAGGTGTCGTAAAATTTAGCCGTGTGTTATCCGGTTGAGTAGAATAGACTACCCTCATTTCTTACGGAGGTGTCGCAAATGGCGATTAAGGTATGATGACGTCAGGCTGACGGCCTGTCATAAATACCTAGCCATAATGTCATAACATGGTAATTTTTATAACATTATGTGTCCCGACCCCATTTAGAGTGGGATAAGGGCAGGAGAATGATGATGATGTAGAATTGTATAATTATGAAGTAATTTATGTCTTTCTTATTTAAATTCATTGAACACTGAAACGGTTGATAATACAGTTACTGCCGGCGTTAACAAATTGATTTTCTGTCACTTTTTAATTGAGATTGACAAAATCGTAATTTCGTTTTAACGGACGGATTGTCAAAGTGTCACTTTAAATAACGACATTGTACTTATAATCGATTTAAAATTGATTTGAGCATTAATAATATAGATAATAGCCATGGAGAACTTTATTCTTAAGACTTTAATTCATCTTTAAAAAAATGCTGTCTTGTAGTACTTCTGTTGAAGAACAAAATTAACTGACGCAGTTATTCAAGTCTGGAAAATATAATAATGAAATGTACTGAATTAAAATAATTTATATGTACTGGAGACAAATAATCTGTTAATAATAAATATAAATAAATAAATTTTAATATTATTTTTATTACTTTTTTTCAAACTGAACTTAAAATAGAATTGAGGCCAAGAACAATAATAGACCGAATAATAGGTTCCGTAACTGGAATTAATAATTATGGTTTTAAAAATAATCCTGAGGTATAAAACTTCATACCTTTTATATAATTGTAATTTCCTTATATGATATTACTTATTGTTATACAAAGATGCGGGAATATAAAAATAAGAGCTAAAGAATGATTCCATTTAAAATTATTACAAAACATAAGACTTAGTGGAGTTTTATTAATATGTTGATTTTTTTAATGTTCTTTCTTATTATTCATGATTATAAAAGGTTTAGGAGCAAAATAAATAAATATTGTTTTATAAATTAAAAAAAAAAATCGTACAATATTATTTGTGATATGAACAATTGCGAAATTGGTATTTGTAATGTATGTACTAGTGCGGGTGGGACAATAATTGTCTGTGGCGGACGCGTCGTCTCGCGTCACTAGTGTCAGTGAACAAATATACGCCCTGTTTGCTATAACTTCTTTTATTTACTAGTATTCAACATTGAAATATTTATATTGGTAAAATCCTTATCTAAATATCAGATAAATACTTAACTATTCTGACAAAAACATACTTACACTAATTTAAAGCAACTTGATGTTCAAAAATTAAATACTATATTATGTAAGTCAAAGTTTCAATATCTATGAAATGTATTATCATCACTACATATTATAAAACAAAGTCAATATTTCCGTATGTACGCATAAAACTTTAAAACTACGCAACCGATTTTGATGCGGTTTTTTTTAATAGATAAAGTGATTCCAGAGGAAGGTTTGTACGTATAATAACATTCAATACGAAGTAGAGAAATAATGTAATTTTTGAGGTTTCTGTAAATAATTACATTTTTTCCGCTTACATTGCAAACGCAGGCTAAACCCTACGAGATTTATCAAAATGATGTACTAAGTATTTGTACACATTAAAAAGGTCTACAGAAAAGTCCGCGATAGTATATATCTATCTCTTATGGATAACCCACAATAGCAGTTTTTTTCATTTACTTTTTACGAAAAATGATGCCTTATGTTCAAAGCAATTTTTATACAATACAGCATTAATCCTTATCCAATTGAGTACCTTAAATAAATTGTTGATTTAATATAGATCAATATTGCCGTTTACAGCATGTAATTTAAGTGAACATTTTCGGAGATATTACAGATTTAAAATCCCGCGAGGAGGCCGCGCTTAGACCTTTAAGCGCTTCGAATTTAGCAGCGACCGGAGGCGCAACTAAATGTCCTTCTTTCAAGTTTATATTGTCTAATGATAAGGAAGCTATGAATGTTGTATGTAAAGACATTGTCTAATCAATTGTAAAAATAAATAATATCACTACATAGTATAGAACAAAGTCGCATTCTCTGTCTGTCCCTATGTCCGTATATCCCTATGTATGCTTCAATCTTTAAAACTATGCAACAGATTTTGATGCGGTTTTTTTTTAATAGATAGAGTGATTTTAGAGGAAGGTTTACATGTCTAATAATTTTCAATATGGTGTAGAAAAATACTGTAATTTTTGAGGTTTCTAATGTGATGTCGTAAATAATTACATTTTTTTCCGCTTACATTGCAAACGCAGGCTAAACCCTACGAAATTTATTAAAATGATGTACTAAGTATTTGTACACCATGAAAAGGTCTACAGAAAAGTCCGCGATGGTATATGTCTATCGCTTATGGATAACCCACTAAAGCATTTTTTGTCGTTTACTTTTTACGAAAAATAATGCCTTATTTTTGAAGCAATTCTTATACAATACAGCATCAATCCTTATCCAATTAAGTACCTTAAATAAATAGTTGATTTAATATAGATCAATATGGCCGTTTACAGCACGTAATTTAAGTGAACATTTTCGGAGATATTACAGATTTAAAATGCCGTGAGGAGGCCGCGCTTCGCCCTATAACACTTCGACTTTAGCAGCGATGTCGCTCTTTCAAGAGTTTGTTTAAAGACATTCTGTAATTAATTGTAAAAATAAAATACATAGGGAAAATATAAAAGTAAATAAGTAATAATGTACTATATGAATTTAGATATTCCAAAGATAGCAGGAAATCTTCTTGGTATAGGGAAAGAAAATTGTTTCTCTCCAAATTTAGCGCTACGGCCACGGGCAGTAATGAATAAATCAAAACAACTGGATCAATTTTAATCATTTTTTTACACTGACTGACATGGGATATATATTTTATACCCGTGCGAAGCAGGGGCAGGCCGCTAGTAAACTAATATAATGAATAATTAGATATCCAAACCAAGCAGATAAGACTCATAATAAATTTATAGAAAAATAATAGCATTACTAAAATAAAAATGAAATAAATAGACTTCGTTCTCTGATCGTCTCTAATCGTTGAGGTACCCACCACGATGTACGCGACAAAGATTCAAACACTGGTATCGAGTCCACGTTCATAGGAAACCTCCATTACTTGAAGCCACTATCCCTCTCAGACATAAATCTAAATATTTAAGCAACTACTACTAAACAACTAAAGCTCATAACGCAATTGATTTTTCCACGATTCCAACAAGGACAGTATTATATGGAATTCATAATTCATAATTTGACTACCGAACTTTAAAAATATAGCAAAAGCAATTAGTCTTTAATACAAAATTTCATGAAAAAGCTATTTGTCTTTATTAATCATTCTGTTTTTCGTACAAAAATATATTGTATTATAAAAATAAAACGCCGTTTATATTATAACATTTTTATTGCGAACTCAAGTTTTGTACTAAGCGATATCCTCTTTCATCGCTTTTTATTTTTATACTTTAATAAGAATTCAAAGTTGAAAGCCGTTTTATTACGCAATAGTATAATTAAAATACTGGTATTTATAATTAAATAGCGATTATTGATTTTTTAATCACATAAGAAGAAATTTAATTTTGAATATTTTACATAGGACAAGGATATAATTATGATATCAATAAAATATGAATGTGGATGGATATGTGACTAAATTTAGGCCAAAAAAGAGAAAGAAGAGTGCATGCAAGAATGATCATCTTGATGTGTAGTATGAGAAAACTTGATAAAATAAGAAACGAGTATGTAAAGGAAAGTATGAAAGTTGCTATCATTATAGAAAAGACCGTTTTCTAAAACGAACTATGCACAAAACTCACCTTTAAATCGTATAGCCCGTTTATATAATGATTGTTATAGTAACATAGATCTATTCAATATTAATAAGGAAAAACTAAGTTCAGAAATTTTTAATAGACATACTAACGACTAAATTTATTAATGAATTGCATACATACACACACACACACACACACACACACACATACACGCACTCACACATGCAAGTACAAACAGACGCTACACACATACACACACACACACACATCCACATCCACATACACAAATCTTAATTTTCGCGGATTTTTGTATTGCAACTAGTGATAAGATTAGCTTAAGGCATTAAAAGTGTAATCCTAAATTTGCTTATTTTATAATATATATTCATACGTTATAATGAAATTGTAAAACGCTGTTGGATTGCCTAATAAATATTAAAAAAAAAAGACAAGAAGTGCAACATTAAGATGGTATGTACATATAATAAAGGAGGGATGAAAATCATCTGACGAAACGAGTATTAAATATGAATATGAATAAATATGTGACTAGAGGGAGGCCAACAAAGAGATGGTTGGATTGTGTGAAGTATGATATGCATATAAGAAAATACGCGATACTTGATGAATGATCAGAGAGAATGGAAGCGAAAACGTGTAATAACGACTTAAAGTAGGATGAGGGCAGGAAAATGATGAACAATATAATATTGTGAAACGTTGTTAAATGTATATTGCAAAAGTAATAATAAAATTATTTTGCTATAATCCGCGATGAATTATATCTGCGGATCATAGTAAAATATCGGCCTGTTACTATAAATTAATTAAATGTATATTGATTATTTAAAAAAAGCATGTTAATATCTTGATTTATATTATGAAATTGCTGAAACAAAGTATTACTGTTTGCATATTTTATAACGAAACTATCATAAATACGCGTAAAATTATATAAAAATTGATCAGAACAATCTATATTTATCAATTTCCATAAATATATTTTCCCTTTGAACACATTTCCGTTATTTACTGATGTCTAAATGTAAATCTTTTGTCCGATCTACCGAAAAAAAGATTCCGTATTTCAGAAATTATTTTTCTTCCATATGTAATATCTTTTATATATTTCTCGGCTATTGAAGTATACAAAAATTCTATTGTGAATTCAATGCAGCGATATGCTTTTCGTATGAATTGAATAACTTTATGGATATTAATTCTCCTGCCTTTATCCCATGTTTCGACAATGTTGCGATGTGATTTGGTTAGGTATTTACAATCGGCCGCCTGTCTAATGTCAACTTACCTTAGTAGCCTTTTACGACATCTCGGTAGAAAAGTGGCCTATTCTACTCAACCAAATACAACACGACGGGTCGACTTACGTTAGTTGCCTTTTACGATACCTCTGTAAGAAAGAGGGTGGTCTGTTCTACTCAGCCGGATACCACACGGCACAAATTTATAGGCATTAGAAATTCAATTCAGTGGTATTATTGTAGTATATTATAAATTATGCTCATATAGGAGTAGAATATCAAGCATTTTCTTTATTCTTTAGCTTCGATTAATAACTTGAAGTAATTGTAATAATATAGCAATAAACAGATAATTCATGAAGCATAGTATATCATCAGTTTACTGATGCGTTGTTAACAATGCGGTGAGAATACGTTATCAGAATGCTGAACGAGAATCAATGGAAGCATGTCTCACTAGAACATGTCACACGCTCAGTAAACTGACCGAATTCAAAATTAGGCTTAATTGAGCAATACTTATACATCACCTTACTAGCATTAAAAAACTAGTGTTTTCTTACTTTTCCAAGCTATGGGTTTGTTTAAAACTCACGAGTTTCCATAATTTTACACAAAACAATTTTTTTTTTTTAATTAGGTCACTTTAATAGTGAGCGTAACAAATATATATTTTTAAACTGTTGTTTATGTAACATAAACATTTATCTACTTACTCTACCTTTAATCTCTATCTTTTTAAATTATACAATATATCGGTAATATTGTATGATTTAAAGCTATATGCAATTTGGCAACACAGAAGGCAAGAGACTACGAGGCCGGTCGCCAACACGATGGTCTGACCAAGTGAAAGAAGCCACCTCCTCTTCAAAATTCTATCAGACGGTTAGGGCTACTCTAGACCGGGATAAATGGAGGCAGGTCATACATAATAAAGGTTCACTTGACCACGATCCTCAGTAATGAGGGACCGATCAAGAAGAAGAAAGCTATATGAGATACAAAAGACCTTTTAAAAGTTAATTTCAAGAAATATATTGTGAAATAAAGCACAAATAACGTAAAAAAGTAATTGTCAAGTTCCTGAATATATGACCCTTAGTAAAAAAAATCGATGCACAATACTTTAAGTTATAAAAGTTAACAATATCTAACAAATATCAGAATTTCATTTAAGATAAAAAGAAAGTAAAGAAAATAGAATATTTGCAAACAGTGCATTAAGAAATAAGCAATAGACTCTAATGCAGAGATAATTTACATCGTTTCTCACGCACCCTTACCAACCCTAAGAACATTAGCGAAAAACCCACGCGCGCTCGTATTTCTGTCCCGTGCAAATATAATCCAAAATCTTATATACCTTTTCCGTGTTTGAGACGTGGTTACAAAGGTGTAAAACAAAAGTATAATTCCTCAAATAGGTGCATACCTATTTGGTTGCGCGTTTTAAAATACCCTTAATTAAGGTAAAGGTACTAGTAGTTGACTATTTTGTATGAAATTTGTTAGCATTTATGCTTCATTTGTTACAAAAATCATTACATTTTATTTTATAAACTGGCCACCCTTAATTAATTGTATAAAAGCAGCATCCGCCATGTTTGTCTCCTTACTTCTTAAAACTACGTCATAGTGATCGGACATATTGCCTTCCAGTGTAGTACAGTGAATAAACGTTAATTATTACATTTAATTCAGTTATTCATTTATATCCCTGGCCTGCTCTCCTACAAAATTTTAAATAATAAGTGGTTTGTTTGTTCTAGCCAATAACTGGGAACAAGCACTGTTCGAGACCTTGATCTTCATTCTGCCCGGATTTATTATGGTAGAGTAGGGGAGCAATAGGCAATACTGTAAGTGTTATAATAAATAATGAGGGTGAAGATGAAAATCGTGTTATCTTTCTCTAATCACACATAAAAAAGGGAGTTAGATAGATACAGAATCATTTTCTTTCTCTATATTTTATTTCGAAATCTCGGAAACGGCTCCAACGATTTTCCTGAAATTCAGCATGTAGGGGCCTGTTGCCCCTGTTTTCGGGAAAATAGGGAAAGGCAATTTATGTTGAATTCAAAAGATAATTTTCGCTATGAAATGTCAAGTCATGACAGCGCATTTGGGGACCAGGCGGCCTGCAGAGGTTGAAATGCCTAGGTTCGAGCCCTACCTCCTTAACTATTTTTTTTTTCAATTTTCTTTTTTTTTAATTTTTAGTTAATGTATAGAACCGGCTATACTCACGTCTTATTTTATCGGATTAGCCCGACTAGTTTCGAACCCATCCGGGGCACTTATTTATGAGCTCTTTACACGACGTTATTGCATAACGGTTCTATACATTAACTATGAATACTACTCACGATTGTTTGAATTTTTAATTTTTTCTATATTCTTAAAAAAACTTTATGTACTTTCTCTTAATTGTAATGGAGCATATTTAGACCGGCTTCCCTATTCTAATACAATAACTCTATGCCCTCACCACAACAAGCGACGTCAAGTCTTGACATGTTAATGTAAATAAGGGGTATTGTTACAGAAAGTGGTAGAACAATCACCCTATTTATAGCTCCTGTTCAATCATCGTGACCAATAAGTAAGTTCTTACCTAAATCAATCTTACTTAATGAAACTACTAAAATCAATTAAGTACAGTAAAGTTGTCGGTATAACATGGTTTACGTATTAAAACTTATATACTTTAATAATAGCCGTATGGTATCCGGCTAAGTAGAATAGTAACACCCTCATTTCTTACCGAGGTGTCTTAAAAGGCGACTAAGGGAAGTTGACCCACCGTGTGGTATCCGGTTTAGTAGAATAGACCACCTTCCTTCTTACTGAGGTGTCGTATAATACGACTAAGGTAAGTTGACGTCAGGCAGTCGGTCGGTCGTAAAAACGCAGCCAAATCATTTTACAGCATGTTCATAACATGTTGTGCCGACCCCACTTAGAGTGGGATAAGGGCAGGAGGATATATATAATAGATAACCCTTTGACAGAAAAATAGCATGCTGTATTTTCAGTAACGATCGTTAACTTAGTTTTAAAATACCCTAAATATGTGTTTTATCGAATTCCCGAATGATAAATCGAATTTATAGTCCTATTTTAAAGTAACGGGCTGTTACGATCCCACTGCTGGGCATAGGCCTCCTCTCTCCATTTATTGAAAAGAAGTGTTGTAGCACCTACCACACTGCTCGGATGCGGATTGGTAGGTTACACATATCCCTAGAATTCTCTAGATATATGCAGGTTTCCTCACGATATTTTCGTTTACCGAAAAGTGTTCTGATTATCAATTAGACACATACATTTTACCAGAAAACCTCATTCATACCTGCCCGGAATTTGACTTCGTGACCCTCTAGAGGTAGTCGTTCGGTCTTACCATTGGGCTATCACAGCTTATAAGGAAAAAGGTATAAGATCCTATCCTATATGATAAATAAGGCTCAATTGTACCAAATTTCATGAAGATTTCTCCAGTGCATTAGCCGTAAAAACGTAACAGACAGACAGACTTTCGCATTTATATTATCAGTATGGAGGTATAAATATTCCGAATTATGTATATAGCTGTGATGGCCTAGCGGTGCGACCGTGTGAATCTCTAGAGACGATCATTGGTTCAAACCCGGGCAGACACCAATGAGTTTTTCTATTAAAACTTATGTGTCTAATTGATAATTGCAATTTATCACACGCTTTTCGGTGAAGGAAAACATCGTGAGGAAACCTGCATATCTCTAGAGAATTCTAGAGATATGTGTAACCTACCAATCCGCATTGGAGCAGCGTGGTAGGTCTTAGCTCCAATCCTTCTCTCTTATAACGGAGAGAAGAGGCCTATTCCCAGCAGTGGGATAATAACAGGCCGCTACTTTACTATGTATATATTGTATAATGCTAAGTGTAGGAAGCAAAACCGTTTTCATACCTTATACATGCAGGATAAGTTACCACAGGTATTACAAGACCACCACCAACAGCACACTACACAAGCACTACACACATTCACTACGTTCTCAACAATCGTTTCACCCCGTAACCGAAGCAATTTCGTTATTTGAAATTCGTAGAATCTCGTATTTTTTATCTATAGTAAAAGGAAGTAACTTATTACGATATCTTGACTGATTAATTCACTATTTCAACGTATTTAGAAGTAATAAATTTCAACAGCTAACATCCTGAAATGTTAGTCTGTTGCAAGTGGGTAGAATAGAGAAACTAAACAAGTAATATATTTAGCTAAACTCCAGTGTAAATTATGTTTATAGAATAAACATATAGACCCTAAAGAATTTGAATTATTAACATGTTTACGTAACTATAAATGAACTCTTGTCTATGGTAATCATTCGCCACACTCTATACTTAATCACTATAGAGAAGGTAACAACAACACAATATTCTACGAACTGTAAGTTTTATCAAATTATACACGCACCTCGTCTGTCTAAACCATAGAGTTATTTTACCAGAATATATGCCGATAGTAAAGAGAAAGCAAAAGTGACTTATTTTTTGTCTCTCTTTTTTATATGATTAGACAAAGATAAGTATATGAGTTTCATTTTCCCTCTCTTATTATTTATTATGGCTCCCCTACTCTAGTTTTGCTCTTTACTCTATGGTCTAAGCACGATCAAACTAAAATCTATTGTGTAAATCTAAAGCTCCATCAAAATAAAGATTTATTCGTGATACACATATAAAATTTATTACATACTCATATATGGTATGTAGGTTTTGTGCAAATTGGTTGTAATGAGACGATTATTAATGAAAATTCGAAAAAAAGTGGAGTTTTCATTGGAAACGCTGCGTGACAGCATTAATCTTTAATTACTATAATACAATTGTTAACTCAAACATTTTATGCTAATTATCTAGTCGCGAACACCATATTATTTAAATGAACAGTTAAATGTTATCGCTAAGTTAGAACAAAAGCGAACGAAAACACTCGGGCACGCGATCTCGGGTAAAGGCATAATCTGTTCTACTATCCGTGCAAAGCTGGGGAGGGAAGTAAATCTATACTAATTCTATCTATAAAAATTTTATGTCTCTACTCTTCACCGTTCATCGTTAACCGTCACTCCCTCATCTCCAGAGGAGGGAGTGACGGTTAACGCACGGCAGCAGCTTCCGTTCATAATTATCATAAACATGCATTGTCATTGGGACTGAACCAGTACTTAAAATTTCAGCTTAATCGAACACCGGGAAGTGAGTCAAATTTAACTTTCAAGATTCCTTCTTCGCATACATACATTGCAAATTGAATAAAAGCTTTTAAAAATGACAGTTGCTTAAAATACATCTATTATTTATAGTCAACATTATGTATATAAAATCTTTATAAATTATATAATAAAATCATCATTATTAATGACTTTGTTTATTGGTGAAAATAGGATAAAAATCCGACGAATAGTATTTAAGCAGATCTGTATAAAATACCTAAAGAAAGGTTCAAATGTATGCTGTAATACTTTCAAAAAGCTTTCAAAGTGTGAGGTCAAAGGACACTTTTGCATGCATTTGTGTTGGCGAATAGACTAAAGGGAGGGAAAATTTTATTGTGCTTTACAATTCCAACAAACTTTATGCTTTCATATTCTTTATAGTACTTTTTATAAAGATAGAGATGAGAATAGATATCGGCACTAATTTTTTTTAATTATTTTAATGCTTATTATGCCGTGTGGTATCCGGCTAAGTAGAATAGACTACCATCATTTTTTACCGAGGTATCGTAAAATACGAGTAAGGTAATTTGATGTCGAACAGGCGGCCGGTCGTATAATACGAAGCCAGAACATGTAACAACATGTTTATAGCATGTTTATAGCATAGTATGTTATCCGGACCGCAAATAGAGTGATGAGTGGTGATGATATGATGATGATTCCTTACATCATATTCAATTAAATATTTTAGAAGTTATCTCAAAATTAAAAAACGCGCTTCTTAATGTTAAGAGATATAGAGGATTGATATTCTAAAAACCTTTGATGTCGAGAAAGCGAAAATTTACTTAAAATTTTTCAATATGTCTTGAGTGAATTATATTAGTCTCGAGGGGTTAAAGAAAACTTCTTAAGTATTAAAAATAAGTTTTCTTTGACATTAAATGAAACAGATGGGTCGGGGTTATTACGAATACACTCAGACTTCGCTAAGTTTTTTAATATAAAACAAATAATATTAGAGAAATTTAAAAACAACACTGTTTACAATCCTTTGCCTATCTTGAGGTATTATTAAAAAAAATATATAAACATGACTAAGTATAGTATAGTTTATACTAGTAGTAGTAAGTTAACTAAAACTATAAATATTTCGTGCTGATAGCCATAGCAACGTCTTTTATTTATAAAAAAAAAGTTTGATATTACCATGACATTATATTTACCTATCTATAAAAAAAATTGAACACCATAACGTAACCATAGAGTTATATATATTACAAAAGTAATAATAAAATTATTTTGCTATAATCCGCCATGAAGTAAAATTGATAATTAACATTAACATTATAAAATACAAAATCTGTTTACATATCTTTACATCTGATACATGCAGGATTCGTAAAAAACACATGCACAAACCTCCACCACCGCCACCACAATACGCAAGCAATACACACGTTCACAATCCCAACAATCGTTTCGCCCCGCAACCGAAGCATCATCAGGAGATAGACTACACGGCAAAATCGCAAAGCTTTGTGATTGCAATATTGCTGTGTTTAAATGATAATTGCAATATGTCACACGGTTTTCGGTGAAGAAAAACATCGTAAGGAAACCTGCATATCTGTAGAGAATTCTAAGGATGTGTGTAATCTACCAATCCGCATTGGAGCAGCGTGGTAGATGTAAGCTCCAAACCTACGGACCTCGGGCTTCACAAACTGAGAGAGGAGACCTATGCTCATCAGTAGAATAGAGTTATAGGTCGCTACTTTACTTTCTTCAGCAATGCTCAAGTTGCTACGATAACTTTTCGAAATATATTTTAGTATGTGTAGAATGGATTTCTTTTTAAATATTTTATCAAATTTAATAAAGCTTAATTTTGATTATTAACAGGCACAGCCGAGCGCCGTTACTTTACATCTAGGGGAGTCATAGGCAATCTTGAAAGTAAGAGTGTCACAATAAGTAATGACAGTTAGTGGTTTCACGACAAAATCGCATTGAAAGATCGCTTTGCAATTTTATCGTAGAGCCGAACTCCTCACGATGACTGATTTTCTAAACAAACGAAGATTATAGCGGTATAATTCTATCACTGCCTGGGTGGCTGAGCCTTGCTCGGTAATATTTAAAATAATGTAAAAAAAATTACAAAAAAATTGAAAAGAAAAATGAACAATAATAGGGCAGGTGGGCCTCGATCCTAGGTATTTTCACCTCTCTAGACCGCCCGTTCCCCAAATGAACTACTATGAATTTACGTTTGACAGCGAAAAATTGTGATTGTATGCAACGTAAATTTTAAATAAAAATTTTAGAGATAAAACGAGAGTTTTTTAAAATAAAATTTATCTTGATCGATTTTTCTCCCCCAAAACCCTCTACATGCTGAATGTCAGTAAAATCGTAAAATACAAGATTAACTCATTTAAATATTAAAGATAATTTCTGTGCTATGGAATTCCACAAAGTAGTAAAGTATAACGTCTTCTTCTCTAAATGATTTTGTAAAATAATAAACACTGTGCTATAAATATCGTCAATTGTAAGAGTGCTGGTAATAGTAGAAAAATCTTTACATTCTTCATGTTTTAGCTAAGGAATTCCAAACGATTTATGTGGTTAGATAAAGATGTTTGAAGACATAATAATAAATAACGTAATCGCTGTGGTTTTACATAGTTTACGTTACTAGAGCGAGGAACATAAATAGCTTTCAGTCACGAATAAAACACTCTACTTACGGTAGCACGGACATTCGCTAATACGTTTTAAATATGAGATATTTATTTGGGCTTGACCATCGTCCTTTTTGTCGTGATTAATAATTAATTACTTTTATCCTCCAGCCCTTATAATGAAATCCAATTGTATTCAATTGGATCAAGTTTCAAGTGGGGTCGGCATATGTTATAAGCATGTTCTGACATGATTTGGCTACATATTTTACGACTGGCCGCCTGCCTGACGTCAACTTGCAACAGCGACATCTAGTGACCACTGTTTTAGCGCCATACAAATTGGCGTTACGCTAACGCAAACGAGTAGTTTAAAAAACTCGCACTAAGCACACTGTAAATCACATCTGCTCTGTACGTAAAATGATAGTATTTAAATACTTACTGCCTCTTGTAAAGAGCGGAGTAACCAGTACAAAAATCTACATAAGATTTTTAGGTTATTTAATTAGTAATTAGTTTTTATAGTATTTAATTCTAGTTTAGTTTATTAAGGTAAGGAATATTGTGGACGATTTCCAACTAGGTGGACTGACCTCATCAAATCTGTGGTACTGTCATGTTTTAATCGTTGCTTTCACTCCGCCATAAATAGAATAGCATGGCGATGCATTTCTTAAACGCCCGTGGTGCGAGACTCCACGAAGATATGATCACGACTCCTCTGTCAAGAGTATCCGACTAAGACGAATTGCTTAACAAAATTTCATCTGTGTCAGTAAATTATGCACATATGGTACTTTTTCCTATTTTTATGCTACTGCGACACTCCCAAAACTTGGACATTGAATAAAAGATTAGCAAGTTGCAGCTGGTATCGAAACAATTTTAATACCTCGTCAGTGCGAAAGTTTCGAGGCTTTTTGCGAAATTTGCATCGATACTAAATAAAAGAGGATTATATGAACCTAAGTATGTCATGATAAGATAGAGGGTTTTCATAAACAAGCTATAGTGCCTGCAATATAAATTGAATAAAATTGATTTAAGGTTGGTGTAAAGAGGAAGTCCTTGGTAAAGTTTAGTAAATTTCTCAATCGCCGTCCTCGCCTGACCACGTTATTAAATACGGGGTGGGACTACGTATTCACACTGTAAATATATATAAATGCAAATGTATGTCTGTCTATTATGCTTTTACGACCAACTTTTGACACAATTAAAGCTAATACACCGGAATAATATGTACGATAAAAAAATCTCGTTGTTCTTCTAGGAACAGAGAAATGACAAATATAGGAGAATTAAGGGGAGGGAAGAGTTTAATTTACGCGAACATATTAGCGAGTACTTCTAGTATTAAACTACATTTCTGTACACGACATGGATAGGCGCCGTAATGACATTTGTCTTATACAGCTCTACTAATGATCCTGATTTAACTTCATAGTTTTTTTAATTGAAATAGCATATAATACATATTACAATAAAGAGAAAGCAAATGAGGGTGATTTATCTGTCTCTCTTTTATATGTGTGATTAGACAAAGATGAAGTATACGAGTTTCATCTTGTCTGTCATTATTTATTGTGTCATTGTCACTTACGAGTACCCTAGGCCTGCCTATGGCTCTCCTATTCTAAGTATAAAAGCTCTATACATGTCTTTCTGTATTATTAACATTTAAAAAAAAATTCGCTTCAAAGATATCTTACGTAATAAGGAGCTCAGGTAGTTCAAATGATTGAGAAGTATAACATCGACTAGTTGCTCCGTTCGGCCATGAAAAGATGACAAAGAAACACCCTTTCGCTTTCATAATATTAGTATGAATAGTCGCGTTCTTAATTTCTTTCTGTAATATTTACTCAAATAATAACAAAGAATTAAGGTAGGCCAGTGAAGTGAAAGTTGCCGACAGGTGAAAAGCGACGGGTGTCGACCGATAAAATAATAATGGCATCAAGCTCTAAGCCTTCGAAAATGGCGGATTGACGTAAATCTTGAGTAGAGCTGTTAATTTTATCTTTAATATTTAAATGAGTTAATTTTGTATGTATATATCCCACTAATATTATAAATCCGAAAGTTTGTGAGTATGGACGTATGTTTGACGTATGTTTGTTTGTATATGTATGACGTGGACGTATGTTTGTTACTCTTTCACAGCGAATCCGCTGAAGCAATATCTATGAAAATTGGCACAATTATTCCTTACATATGGGCTATAGAAATCCTATTAATTCTACAGGAATAGGATGACATTGACAATCGCCTTCTTTTATCAACCTATCATGCAACAACAGTCCATGCAAACGAAGTTGCGGGTAAAAGCTAGTATAAGTATATTTTCTGAATCTCAGAAACGGCTTCAACGATTTTTCTGAAATTACGCGTGTAGGGGTTTTGGAGGAGAAAATTGGAGGAGAAAATTTCGATCTAGCTTTTTATTTTGTTTTATTTCTAAAATTCGTTTTTTTTGAGCATTAAAAATATGGTAAAGTGTAGAATTAAAAGCAAAGGATATTTTTAGTTGTGGTATGTAATGTTGCGATAGACGATGGGTTACGGGCGGACTGAATGTATGTAAAACCCGGGTTTGAATCCCTTCATGTCATCGGCGCCTTCTTTTTTTTTATTATTTTTTTATATATTTTTAAAAAATTACTGCGCAAGGCTCGGTATGTTCGTTCGAATTGGTATAAGATTCTATAATAAAATTCCGCAATCAATTTCAGCTTTGCCATTACAGCAGTTTAAAAACACTGTTAAAAAGAGGCTGATACAGAAAGCCTACTATACTCTTGAAGATTATTTAGAAGATAAGAATGTGTGGATATAGCTCTCTTTGAACCTGTACAAGACAGTAACGACTCAATGTAAATAGTATTAAGAATTATATTTTTCAAAAGTAATAATAAAATTATTTTGCTATAATCCGCGAAGAAGTAAAATAGAAAATATATATAATGCTAAATGTAAGTGGACAATCGGTTATCATACCTGATACATGCAGGATTCGTAAAAAACACATGCACAAACCTCCACCACCGCCACCACAATACACAAGCACTATATATGTTCACTATCACAAACTCAACAATCGTTTCGCCCCGCAACCGAAGCATCGTCAGGAGATAGACTCCACGACCAAAATCGCAAAGCAAAAGCAAAGCAAGCTTTGACTGAAATAGACCACCCTCTCTCCTATCGAGGTGTCGTAAAATACGCAACCAAATCATGTGATAACATGTTGTTTTAAACAAATAGTAAATACTACAATATTATGTAATTATTTGTTTAACATATAATAATAACAAATATAGTACTTTGAAAATAATGACATTGTTCATTGCTATTAGCACATTTTCAGCCGGTGTAATAGTTAACAAAGAGTACACGGAACAAAAAATTATCCATTTTTCTGGTTTGCATTTGAACAATTAATAAACAAGCTTGTTTCTCTAAATGAATACCTCCATAAACGGTCACATTGACACATTACTAAGCCACTCTCTAGTTTCGTTTAGTTTATATTTGAAAACTGTCCTTATCAGTAAATATTTAAGTTAACTTACGGTATTCAATAATAAACTATACCTAATAAACATTAAATTAAGGCCGAATAAATAATAGTCATTAAAAGTTGTAAATTTAATAAAATGTTTTGCAATATCATCAAAACTAGAAAACCTCCCTACATGCACAAAGTAGTACGAAAAGGATATTCCGTACACTTTGATATACATCGATTGAAAAAAGAAAGAAAACATTTTCAAAAAACGATTCTGATAATGATATGATATATGATTCTTTTCTTATATCTTTAAATAATTTAGTTAAGAAGCTTCCCAACTCCATATGTTCAACAAAAAAGCACGTCATGAACATTATTTGGTTTTGTATAAAAATTGTGGGCTGTCCAGTAACATTTGAAGAGAGTATAAAGTATAAGGCCATAACAATAATCACAACTACCGTCACCATAGATCGTTACCGATAGATAGATTTTAAGCAAGAAATATAACTTTTTTTCAAAGTCCAATTTCCTTTAGTTTCTTTAATACATACCTATATTTATAATTAATTTACAATAATATATACCTAGTGTTAAAATATGTATTTTTGTATTCCTGCTCTGCTTTAATTTCTATGGATTTTCTAGAATATTGTCTCTGGTTCAAAGTGTCATGTGTCAAGTCCTTGAATATTCGCAAATTATTGAATAAACAGACGCAATTTTAAAGATTATTGTTTTAATATATACATTAAAAAATATTGTGAAAATGACGGCTGAGAACTCGCCGATAAAATCTTCAAGATCCCTTATAAAAATAGAGACTGTGGAGGAATTTGAAAACCAAGTACATAATTGTTGTTTTCCGACCGCCTACTTTGCCTTAACATTATCAAAACATGAATGTTTTATTTTAGGATACGCTATTAAAACATGTTGATATCTCGATTGTGGAGTCTGAGAAGCGAGCTAACGGCACGTTGCATGTTCGAGACCATTTTACTGTTTACTTGATTGATTTAAAGTAAGACATTTACTTGTTATTAGCTATAACCAAAGAGTAATTTTAATTTTAACAATTTCATTATTCATTCGGACTTGTGTCAACTATTCTGCCTAATACCGTTGTTTAGGTCTGATTTTCAATGACATGACATTGTTTACTAAAACCTTTATATTTAACGAATTTTTCGTATTTAATTTTGTAGTCAATAAATAACTTGTGGATTTTGACATGCTATATCATGTAGAATGGCTATGCTTTTACACTTTTTAATTATAAATGTGTGAGTTGCTTTAAAGTTTATATATATAAAACCATTGTGTTATAAAATTATGGAGATCCATGCAAATTCCATAAAAGAATTAATTTTAAATAAATAATTAGTAAATACTGTGCACTAATGTGTGTAGATGACTTCAGGAAATGTCTCTCAACTATGACAAAAACAGGTAGAAATTATTTACATAGAAGAAAAAAAATTAGAGAGATTATTTGAGTTACTACACTATATTAATCAGATGTTACGGTCAATTGTTTTTAATATTTAGTGTCTTGTAAGCCTATTTTGGTTTATTTCATACATCCAATTATTGTATGAAATCTCTATATAAACTTCTTATGATATATATATATCAAACAGATTAATATGCCTAGACTCATTAATTGCTTACACCCTAATGTGACATACTATATATTTAACTTTTGCAGTAATGATCTTTCTGGACAGGAACAGAGTAACTGTTGCCTTAAGTTATATCTGTTGTTAATATCTACAATCAATGGCTTATGCAATTGTTAACCTTATGTATTACTACTATTGTACTAGCTTCTGGCACTGAATAGCCCAACAAGTGAAAAGTAGCCTAAGTCACTATCTTCGTAAGCAAAAATTACATTGATCTATTCCTCAATGTAGAATAAAAAGTGCATACAATAAGACTAAACATATTTAAATTATTATTGTATATAGTGTATTATATTATTTTCCTGGTATCTAAAATTATGTAGCTCTGATAACTTTCCTTAATCTAAAGGTTGACTGATAAGGCAAATAGCATTGATAATACAATATATTCAAATATTGCAATACCTACAATACTATAATTGAATATTATGGAGAGTATATTACAGAAAGAATTATAGAAAAATAAATAATATATGCTTTTGTGACTAGCAATGTTTTATTAAAAGAGATTAAAATGGATTTTACTCATCGTATATTTATTGTGTCCATTTGACTGGCTTGTCAGTTCTTCTAGCCTGGGTGTATATTTGTATTTAAGTATGTCTTTTAAATTATATATATGTATATATTTATCGATTGTCTGTAACCCATAACACAAGTATTAGCTTACTTTCTTTAGGGACAAATAAACAGGTGTGTTAATGTCTAATATATTTATTTATTCATATATTTATTATTTATCTGTCGTATATTTTTTAAGCTCATCATTTTATAGATAACTTGAGTTATTCCTGAGATTTGAACCTGTGATCCTAAATATAATGTATCACAAATATTGATCTTATAATCTGATTCATAATTATTATTTGATATTGAGGACTCATGTCGGTCATGATTTTAACTATTCCACCCATGACAGTGTCACTTGCTTAAACAAACCATATAATATCTCTGAAGGGTATGTTTATTAGTTCCTTAACTACAAGTTTATCCTTATCTTGTACCTCCCATCTTATTAATGAATACATACTTCACTCAGTAGCATGTAGAATTGTATCTTTTATTTTTATGGATAATTGGTTTATATCTTGTTCCAGAGTGACTGATCCAGATTATAAAATTGTACACTCAAAAATAAGTACTATATGGAGACGGTATACAGAGTTTGAACAAATACATGACTACTTGCAGGTCACATATCCACATGTTGTTATTCCACCGCTTCCAGAGAAAAGGGTGAGTTATTAGCTTTTTCATATAGTTAACATTTCATAGTGGATACTGTATGGTTTTTATTGTATAGATATATTTACAAACTGCCTATTTTTAAATATATACTTACTTAAATATATACTTTTACATATATTAAATTATATGTAAAAGTCTGTCTGTTCGTTTAGCAATCACAGGTAATCTGTCTGTCGGATATTATGAAATTTGGCACGGTAAATGTTTATACACTGAGTTAACTAGAATGATATTATTAACAACACCATCCTTTACTGTTAAAGTTTATAAAATAAGATCCTTAGCTGCCTGTGATTTTCCTCTTTACTAGGGCTTTAAAAAAATCTACAATGCTAAAAAATGGTCAATTACAATGCAGGACAATGCTTACATTAGTAATCCATGTCAAGTTATATATTACATCATTTAATTAAAGTATATGATGCTTAGCATTTGATCCTTTACACCATACATTTTTATTTGATGTATTTATAGAATATATGTACCACTCTGCATTTTACTTTATTGTCTTCTTCTTTCTTTAAAAATATGGCGTTCTGTCGTGCCAATTGGGCACATAATACTTTGCCAATGTGACACAGGATCCATACACACATAGGAGATTATTCGGTTAACCAATTGTTGAAACAATATATTTTTTAATGTTTAATATAAAATGTGCCCTGTCTGCTTTTTGGTTGGAATAGAAAATATTGAGATCCTCGAATATATCGCCGTTGTGTATTCATTATTTTTACATATTGTATTACTTTAAAGTTTTTTATCTACTTTAGTTTAGTTTTTTTAATACATATTGAATGTAAATTTTGCCATAAATTCAAGGTACTGTACGCCTGGCGAAAATCGGACACCACTGATCCAGAATTTGTAGAACGCCGACGTGCGGGCCTTGAGAATTTCCTTCTACGTGTCGCATCTCACCCTCGACTTTGTTTTGATGACCAGTTCATTAATTTCCTTCAACAAGAGCATGGCTGGAGGGAGACCATAACTGACAGTGGTGAGTATGGTTAGATTAGTATAGTCACAGCGAAATGCGTGACAGAACTTAACTATTACAGGGAGGCCTATACAGAAAGCCTATTAACAATAAATGATTATTTGATTGATAAATATCTGTGGATTTTTCTCAGTGCTTTCATAATCAGTATAGATTAATTTCAATTATTTAAAAAATATTTTATTTAACCACATAATATATTAAGATAAGTACAGTTATATGATAAGAAGTTTTATATTATGTTTAGATAAATAGAATTTAGATAATAATATTACTTTCCGGGCAAATATTATCTTTTCTTTCAAACCCAACCCAGGCACCAATGAGTTTTTCTATTCAATTCGACACAGAGGTTTCTATGTCGAATTGATAAATGCAATTTATCATACGCTTTTCGGTGAAGGAAAACATCGTGAGGAAACCTGCATACTAAAAATTTCTCTAATGAATTCCGGAGATATGTGTAACATACCAATCTCAGAAGTGGGATGGTAACAGGCTGTTACTGTACTTTTTTGTTACTTTCCAAATAAGTTTCCGTCTTAGGTATGAAACCTGATTTACTATAGTGGCTTAGAAGAAAGTTTCATTTAGTAATATTTTCTATTTGTTACAGGATATTTACTTCAAGCGGAGAATAAACTAAAGTCGCTGTCTGTATCGATCAGGCTTAAAAAGCCTGATCCAGAAATTGAAGGTGTTAAAAATTATGGCAAGCAACTAGAAACTAACTTAGGGAACTTTCTATATACAAGGTACTATCATTTCTTTATACCTATTATTGGTCTACACTTAAGCGTTTAAGTACCCTTAATAATGCAATATGTTATTTATTTGTTCCTGACAAAAAATGTTTTTTATGCTTTCGGTGTCTCTGGTGTATTCTCTTTAATGGTGCTAAATTTTATCAATATTGGTCTAGAGCTATTGAAAACTTACAAAGTTTCCCATTCATAATATAAGTATACACATTTTTCTAGGTAATATGTAATTTCTTTATTTCCTCAATTTTTCCAGATCAAAAATAATAGAGAAGAACTATGCGTTATGTAAACTGCATGCTAATTATGGGAAACTATTTAGCGAGTGGAGCGTCATTGAAAAGGAAATGGGCGACGGTTTGCAAAAAGCCGGACATTATTTTGGTAAGTAATATTTAAAATTAACTTTTTGTTTATGCTTAATTTCAATTTATCCACAGACATTGTTTAATTAAACCTAGCACCAGGTCTCTTGTTACATGAGTAAGCTATTTAAAATTAACTTTTTAGGAGAGAATTAAAAACGCGAATACAATTTTCTCACCGACGTTTAATGACATTGACATTAGATTACAGACAAATAAAGATGATTTATACTGCGTCCATCATATTATCAGTCTTTTGACAGCTCACGCTCATTAAGTTTTGTATTGCTTACGTACAAATATCATACAAATAATATTTGTACTTTATGGATGGGTACCGCCCACTTAGTGATGTCACACATAATGGTTACTACGATTATGCCACAGATTAAAAATAATCGGTAGAAATCGATGTTACGAGTATTAAAAGACATTTAATAACATTATATAAAGTTTTACTTTCTTCTTAGTTAATACATGAATACAAATAAAACAATCAGGATATTTTAATTTATTTTATTAGCACGAGTCTTCGGAATGATAATCAACACTAGACTCCTCCGATGAGGAGTCTTCAGTAGCAGTTATTATTAGCTCTTGTGTAGATAATATATTATCAAACGCAATATCACGTTCCCAATCAGAGAATATTACTCTTTTAGTTCTTTCCACCACACTTGCCCAGTTCTCGGCCGTTACGTGGGTGCAAGCATTTTTTAGCAATTGCAACATTTTATTCGCTGTGAATGGGGGGCTTGTATTGCATCTCGCAGCATGCCCTTTTACTTGTGCCCATATAAGTTCTATTGCGTTGTACTGGCAGTGGTATGGAGGAATCCGAAGAACAGTATGGCCATATTCTGCTGCCATTTCATTGATTACATAGCGTTTTGCTCTCTTTTTGGTTTTTAATATTTTTATTAATTCAACTTTTAACATTGAGTCGTCCACATTTTCTCCATTGTCCCGAAGCCAATTAATTATTTCATGCTTTTTATTCGCCTGTGTTGGCATTTTGTCAATTTGACGGGAGTGGTAGGGCGCATTATCAATAAAAATTATTGATGGTTCTTCCAATGAAATGAGCATTTTTTTGAACCACTCTTCATACACATTTGCATTCATCTCTTCGTGGTAGTCATTTGATTTCTTCGATTTAAATGCCAACAGTGCGTCTTGTACAAATCCTTTTGCTGTACCTGCATGGCAAATGATTAGGCGCTCACCTTTTCCCATTGGTACTGAGGAAGTGTAATCAGCAGTATCATCAGTCCAGAAACGAGATAGTGTGTGGTTAGCGTTGAGCCATGTTTCATCCGTGAAAACAATATTTGCCCAATCTTGTATTTTCTTTGCCTCTCTTAAAAAATCACAACGTGCTATAGCTATATCTGTGCGTTCCATTAATAATTTTCTTTTATTTAACTTTTTATATGAAAAGCCAATTGTGTTCAAAACTTTGACCAAAGAAGATTTTTCACCATGAAATAGACCACTTCTTTTCAAAGAAACAATAAGTTTTCTCAAAGTTGGAATTTCTTTTCTCAAGTTGTAATCATATACATGACGACGAATAGCGTCAGCGTCAAAGTTATCAACAGCTGTCACCTTATGAGCCCGGCGCTTTCTTTTTGGTGTAGATGGTTTGTTTTGCTCCAAGCCGCTCCTGCCGTAGGCATCAGTAGTGATTTTAGTCACAGTTGATAGACTGATCCCCAACGCGGCTGCAACACGGCTTCGGACTTGCGTGATAGGTATAAGAGGTCCGCCATTTTGATTTTCTTGCTCAAAATACTCATGAAGTTTTAACACTAACTGTCTCGATTGTGCTTTCAACACACGTCCTTTCGGCATTTTCACGATCAATTAATATAAGTTTCACGAAAGTTTTTCCGAGGAATAAAGCTACTTAACTCAAGGTGTAACAGATGCGAGAGAACACTCAGCGAACGTAAATGCGTGTGACTATCACGGGCGTTTCGTTGAGAGTGACAGATCACGTCAAAATGGCGGCCGAACGGAAGGTCTGTTGATGTTGCCAGTTGATGTATAATATATTTTTTATGATTATAATAAATACACACGGATTAACATTTATTTTCAAAAAACTAAGGCAATATTAAATCAAAATGTTGATTTCTATATCTGTTATTAGTTTACGTAGGTTATCATTAATCGAATTACTTAGGTACGTAATTCGATTAATGATAGTAGGTACTATAATCGGAATGGTATCGCATACGAGAATCTTTAGGACATCACTAAATATGTAAATCGTCAATCTGTCAAAAGATGGTTAATATAATGGACAGTGTATAGTAACAAAATTAATTTCTACTATTTTTTAATCTATTTAACTTGAACAGACATACAGACAACAATGTATATAATATAATGCTATTGTATTTCCTTGACAAATATTTGGCTATAATTATTTTTTTTGGTGGAAATAATGTTATTTTAGTTACAAAAGTAATAATAAAAATTATTTTGCCATAATCCGCGATGAAGTAAAATAGAAAATATAATCGCAAAGCTTTGCGATTTTGGTCGTGGAGTCTATCTCCTGATGATGCTTCGGTTGCGGGGCGAAACGATTGTTGAGTTTGTGATAGTGAATGTATATAGTGCTTGTGTATTGTGGTGGCGGTGGTGGAGGTTTGTGCATGTGTTTTTTACGAATCCTGCATGTATCAGGTATGATAACCGATTGTCCACTCTACATTTAGCATTATATAAATTTTCAATTTTACTTCATCGCGGATTATAGCAAAATAATTTTTATTATTACTTTTGTATTATGGATCTCCGCAAAGTAACGCCTAATTCTATAAATTATTTATTTTAGTTAGTTACTTATCAAATAATGTAGCCATAAATTGTATTTGGTGAAATAATATTCCTCCACCAATGTAGAAACTGAAAAGTATCCTACATTAAATTAACCATAGTATTATTTTGCTATAATCCGCGATTATAGAAAAAGTAATGCTAAAAGTAGAGTGAACTTTATGAATATAATTCGTAAACCTGCTCAAACCAATTCTGCCAACACCATACTACACTACTGGTACTGCACACAGTCACTACCAGAATCTCAACAATCGTTTCACGAAGCATCACGAGATAGAGTGTATGATGAAATCGCAAAGCATTGCATTATGAGTTGTCATTTTGATATTGAGTTATGTGGTGGAAACTATTTTTGAGATTGTGGTAGTGAATGTGTGCTGTGCTGTTACTGTAGTGAGGTGTTGGCGGTGGTGGTTCATAATGCGGTTTACGTATCCTGTTTGTATGTCCGTTACAATATTTTAACATTATTTATGTTAATTTTTTTTCACATATCCATTTTCCTTTCGTCATGTATAGATTCAATAGCGGATTCTATAGACTCTGTAGCGGAGGACGAGGAACAGTTAGCGGATCAACTGAAGGAGTATTTTTTCTATGCCGCTGCTTTACAGCAGCTGTGCGCAAATCATGAAGCGCTGCAGCGAGCTTTAGAGAACGCACACGATGCCTTGAACAATCGGTAAGCCGATATTTATCCATTACATACGACTCGTCTATCGCCCTATCCAAAGAATAAAGTCACATTTCGTATGCTTACACATGAGACATGTTACTTTATTCTTCGGATAAGGCGATATTGGACCATTTTATACCAATAAATTAATTAACTGATTAATTTATTCGTTATATTTACTATTTTTTAATTTATCGCCTATGTTATGTGATGGACTGGAAGATATTCCGATTCTGGAATAAGCCCGCCACTGTTCACTTATTACGTTGATTTATTTGGCACTTTTGTATTAGTTTAAATATTTCTGTGTCTGCAATAAAGCGAATATAAAACAAATAAAATCTCTTACTTCTGAAAACGTGGTATTGTGTGTAGTTTTGTAGTAAAGTTGTCATCCAACAGATGGTTTATTGACACCATATGGTGGCAGCGGTAGGATACGGGTTGCCGTCCTCTCGAACCGTGGAATAAAAATTTACTGAATTTTTTTAATACCAAGATAACGTAGGAAGTTTGTTCTAATAGTTTTCTCGTGCATATCTCTGGAGAAGTCCTGAGATGTATGCAACTGACAAATCCGCATTAAAACGCCGTACTTAGTGTAAGCTATAATTCTACTTTTCAAAAGAATAGAAGAGAGATATTATAAGAAGTGGGATAGTAAAGCCTATTATCGTTTTTACTTTTCTTCTTCATGTCATAGCATGAAACATCGTGTAGTGAGTGAAGCAGAATCTATGTTCGTCAATAGGTACTTTAATTTCGTCTTTCTTTGTACCATCTCTTTGATCCTTTAACTACATTATTTGTGACTTACCACGCCTCTGCTATCGATTATTGATATTATTTATACAGTTAAATTAGGGTAATATACTAAAACCGAACCAAATTTGTTAGTCTTAGTGCTGAGAAATCAATGTTTGGAGGCTTTAAAAAAATGAAATAATTTATTTTATGTTTAAATTCAACTATGATTCGTTTTTTTTTTTCAAATAAATAATTTTTTCTACAGAATAGCGGAGAGAAACCGCGCAGCTGCCGGCAAATCCGGGATTATGTCTCGATTGTTCGGGACCACTGATCCAGACATTGTCCGCGATCAAAGTACGCGCGCACTTGACGCCAAGATACTAGCGGATAAGGAGGCGATAGAGAAGGCAAAACGGGATCTAGAGTGAGTAGCAATGTACTATACTATTTTGCAAGGATAACCTACATGTTACTATCCCACTGCTATAATAATAATATTTTCTTTATTGTTTCTCTTCACACAAAATAACAATAGTAATGGTGCCATTCTTAAGGGTACAAATAGAGGTGGTGTGAGAGACTGATCCCTGTACTAGGTGACCTGTGTTACAGACAACCAGGCTCCCACCCTCGAACATCATAAGAGTAATACACTGTATAAATGCAATTTAACTAAACTACATTTATATCACGCACGTACTCACTGAAATCCTGTACACATTTTTTTCAGGGATTTCACCAAAAAGACGTCAGTCGAGATTGAATATTTCCAAAAACAAAAAGACAAGGATTTACATGAATCGCTAGTCGGTTTTATTACATTACAAGTTAAAGCCGCTAAAAAGGTATGTAATATTGTTTTATATTCCGTAATATATTCGAGATCTGGGACTCAATTGTTGATTTTTATGTTAGGATATATCCCATTTTCCATTGATATGTCATTTGCAAATTTAATGAAGCTACAACTGGTTCGGAATGTTGCTCTTACCGAGAAGAACCAGCAATATAATATACAAATTTAAAAAAACCCTAGAAATAGTTTGTATCTACCTATACCTATATCTTTTAGGTATAGTCATATAGTATAGGCAGATAAGGTAGTAAAATAATATAATTGTAGATTACTTGTTACGGAAAGAGAGCTTCCAGATAATTATTCATTTTTTCAATCACCGTACCGAATGACTTAAAATATGTATCGAAAATAAAGTCTCTATCATTAGTTCTTTATGATAAAAAGTTATATTAGTAACATTCGCACGCACGCACGCTTACACGAGTGTAAAAATTCACAAATAAAGTAAGTAAATAATTAGTGGGTGCAAATAATTATAAGAATTATATTATGAAAACAGCAACCGCAAAATTTTCACAACCAACAACAATTCCCCGAATAAGGAACATTTTTAAAAATTTCGAAAATCTCGAAAGAACAATTTTCCCGAACTAGCACTTGTTTACAAGTTTACTTGAATAAAGAATATTTTGTGTTTGAATAAACGAACGCACGCATTTACTTACTCTCACTCACAAAAGCGTTGTCACTATCTCTCTCTCTCTCTCACACACAAGCGTTGTCACTATCTCTCTCTCTCTCACTCACACAAGCGTTGTCACTATCTCTCTCTCTCTCTCACTCACACAAGCGTTCAGTCACTATCTCTCTCTCTCTCTCACTCAAGCGTTGTCACTATCTCTCTCTCTCTCACTCACACAAGCGTTGTCACTAACTCTCTCTCTCTTACTCATACAAGCGTTGTCACTATATCTCTCTCTCTCACTCACACAAGCGTTGTCACTATCTCTCTCTCTCACACTCACAAAAGCGTTGTCACTATCTCTCTCTCTCTCACTCACACAAGCGTTGTCACTAACTCTCTCTCTCTCACTCACACAAGCGTTGTCACTATATCTCTCTCTCTCACTCACACAAGCGTTGTCACTATCTCTCTCTCTCACACTCACACAAGCGTTGTCACTATCTCTCTCTCTCTCTCACTCACACAAGCGTTGCCACTATCTCTCTCTCTCTCTCACTCACACAAGCGTTAAGTCACTATCTATCTCTCTCTCTCTCTCTCTCTCACTCACACAAGCGTTGTCACTATCTCTCTCTCTCTCTCACTCACACAAGCGTTGTCACTATCTCTCTCTCTCTCTCTCTCTCACTCACACAAGCGTTAAGTCACTATCTCTCTCTCTCTCTCACTCACACAAGCGTTGTCACTATCTCTCTCTCTCTCTCACTCACACAAGCGTTGTCACTATCTCTCTCTCTCTCTCACTCACACAAGCGTTAAGTCACTATCTCTCTCTCTCTCACTCACACAAGCGTTGTCACTATCTCTCTCTCTCTCACACAAGCGTTGTCACTATCTCTCTCTCTCTCACTCACACAAGCGTTGTCACTATCTCTCTCTCTCTCTCTCACTCACACAAGCGTTGTCACTATCTCTCTCTCACTCACACAAGCGTTGTCACTATCTCTCTTTCTCACTCACACAGTGTTGTCACTATCTCTCTCTCTCTCTCTCACTCACACAAGCGTTGTCACTATCTCTCTCTCACTCACACAAGCGTTGTCACTATCTCTCTTTCTCACTCACACAAGCGTTGTCACTATCTCTCTCTCTCTCTCTCACTCACACAAGCGTTGTCACTATCTCTCTCACTCACACAAGCGTTGTCACTATCTCTCTTTCTCACTCACACAGTGTTGTCACTATCTCTCTCTCTCTCTCTCTCACTCACACAAGCGTTAAGTCACTATCTCTCTCTCTCTCTCACTCACACAAGCGTTGTCACTATCTCTCTCTCTCTCTCTCACTCACACAAGCGTTGTCACTATCTCTCTCTCTCTCTCTCTCACTCACACAAGCGTTAAGTCACTATCTCTCTCTCTCTCACTCACACAAGCGTTGTCACTATCTCTCTCTCTCTCACACAAGCGTTGTCACTATCTCTCTCTCTCTCACTCACACAAGCGTTGTCACTATCTCTCTCTCTCTCTCTCACTCACACAAGCGTTGTCACTATCTCTCTCTCACTCACACAAGCGTTGTCACTATCTCTCTTTCTCACTCACACAGTGTTGTCACTATCTCTCTCTCTCTCACACACACACAAGCGTTGTCACTATCTCTCTCTCTCTCACTCACAAGCGTTGTCACTATCTCTCTCTCACTCACACAAGCGTTGTCACTATCTCTCTCTCCCTCTCGCACACAAGCGTTGTCACTATCTCTCTCTCTCTCACACACACACACAAACTTGTGATGTTGGTACAATCGTTTTTGAATTTATTTATTCCCCCGAATATCTTTACTATATGGATATGAGATAAACGTATTAAAATGATATTATATATTTTGAATCACTTTCAGAACTTGCAGGCGTGGACACAAATCAAAGAGTGCCTCCAGAACATGCCTTGAACGTCGCCTCAACGTCCCCACTCCGGACACCAAATTACCTGCATATTTATACTACTATTTAAGGGCATTAACAATTTTATATCACATTTTTCAAATAGATAACTTGGATTTTTTAAACACTTTCCTATGGCTATATTGTAAACCCATGATCAAAACGACGTCAACTATTTACACTATCGAAATTGCTTATAGCATTCAGAGAAGCGATGGTAATTTATTTGCGGGTTGTTCAATTTTAATTCTATAACATAGCCATTAATAATCAGTTAATTTTCATAAATATTCTTTCATTGTATTCATATAATTTTTTTTTTTGTATTATAACCTTAAGTTTGACAGGCTAAAGCGTATAAGTGAATATTACCATTAATTTTTCCTATTTACCTAATTAATTATCAACTTTTAATTAAATAAATTCATTCGCATTCATTATATGCATTTATACATGAATTTTGGAAATCATAATATATTTTAAAACAGTTACTTATTTTTATAACATCACTTTTGATTTATATACTTAAATCTACCGTTCTCACATTTGAACTAAAATCTAAAAGAAAAAAATTATCATAAACAGACATATTCACTTTCGTTTAACGCATTGGCTGTCAATATTTGCAATATATAAAAGTTTTTGCAGTGCTGATAAGCAGGGAATGTTTTTTTTTATTAACGTTTATTTTTATTTACCGCAAATACGCAATCACGCATATATAACCTTCTAACGACTTGGTCTAAAGATTTCTTTTATTTTTATCTTATATTCATTTGTAAATAAATGTATAACAGGTTTCGGAAAACATTAATATTATCGGTATTTTACCGGAAAACAGTTTTTTTTTATTCATAAAAAATTTGGCTATAATAGAGCACCAGTAGTTCAAATTCGTATATAACGTATTTTATAATATCGGTATAAAGAAACGTGCGTTCGCCGTAAGGGCTGAGTCATAACTGGCAGCTGTAACTAGAAGAATTGCCAATTTCTTAACTTGCATGCAAGCAGGATAGTTACATTTTGTTGTATTTGTTGTTGACGTCATAGTTGACTTGTTATATTTTCAAGTCGCCACACTTAAAGAACTGATAAAGAACTCTGTGGCTGTCGACGCTTAATGTTGGGTTTAAATCTGTTATCAAGAAGAACCGGCAAAGCTAGTGATTCTGCAAGCCTTCTCTTTTTTTACCTGAATTAATCAAAAGTTGTAAATATAAGGTAATCTAACGTTGGCTCGGGATATCACGTATCGATAATAACTCAAAGGTTCCTAATTCTTACTGTCGTTTTAAACAAACTCGAGGTTTTACATATATAGTTAACTACCCCGGCTAAGGTTAACTAACCCAGAAAATCCTTTAAGAATCTAATTAGTTTGCTTTCGACCAATGATTAATCCTTTGCAAGGTTTCTTACTTGGTGTTTCTAGAAGAAGAATTGTCTCACTTCGTAGGTTAGCTGGCAGAGATCTCTGTCACAGGGATAAGTTGACCTTTGTACACTTTTTTTACCAATAATGTTTTTTCCAACTTTTTTTATTGGTACATAAATAAAAATAAAGCTTTCTTGATTTTGGCTTAAATGAGTTATATAAAGGAAATATAAGATAGTGTAAAATTAGCTCTACATAACATTAAAAATTTTGAAGGAATGAACTGAACTGCATGTCATCTACAGAATAAGCTGCATTGAAAATGTATGGATTTATTTCTAACTAGCGATCCGACCACGCGTTTCTGTAATGACAATTGACAGTTAAAAAATGCTCCGATCTCTACCAAACTTAACAGGATTATCCGCAGTTTAAATCTACAAATTGTCCGAAATTTCTTTAAAATCGATCCAACCGCTTCGGAGTCTTTAAGAAACATACTTTCTCTTATAAACATGTAGCGGCCTGTTATTATCCCACTGCTGGGAATAGGCCTCTTCTCTCCGTTATAAGAGAGAAGGATTGGAGCTAAGACCTACCACGCTGCTCCAATGCGGATTGGTAGGTTACACATATCTCCAGAATTCTCTAGAGATATGCAGGTTTCCTCACGATGTTTTCCTTCACCGAAAAGCGTGTGATAAATTGCAATCATCTATTAGACACATAAGTTTTAATAGAAAAACTCATTGGTGTCTGCCCGGGTTTGAACCCATGATCGTCTTTAGAGATTCACACGGTCGCACCGCTAGGCCATCACAGCTTCTTATAAACATAAGTATACAAAATTACAATTGGTCATAAAAATCAACTCAAACTATGGGACCGTAGAATATGTGTTATTTTATTAGATTGTAAAAATGCGCAATGTACTGTGATGATTTTGACTGAACTTTGTCACAAATTAATAATCATTAGCCCAAATTACTATCAGCTAATTGATTGGTCGAAATTAGTGTCATTTAATATAAGCCAATCAGAGGCCATCCATATTTGTCACGACAGGCGCCACGTCCCCTTTTTATTAGTACCAGCCCTTTTAGTATACATTGTACAGTTTAAATGTGTAAATTTTTTATATTATAAAAACTATTTAAATATTTAAATTTTGTTTTATTTTTATAACTTAATTATACACAATAAATAGCTACTATGAATAACCATAATAAAATAAGCTTTCTCATACAGTTATTATACTAGAGTAGGATAACAAACTTAAAATGTGTCCATCATCTTCCTGCCATTATCCCACTCTAAGTGGGGTCGGCACAACATGTTATTAGCATGTTGTCACATGATTTGGCTGTTTTCATGACCGGCCGCCTGCCTGACATCAACTTACCTTAGTCGTATTTTACGACAGCTCGGTAAGAAAGAGGGTGGTCTATTCTACTTAACCGGATACCACACGATGGGTCAACTTACCTTAGTCGCCTTTTACGACACCTCGGTAAGAAATGAGGGTGGTCTATTCTACTTAACCGGATACCACACGGCGGGTCGACTTACCCTATTCGCCTTTTTCGACACCTCGATAAGAAATGAGGGTGGTACTATTCTATTCGGCCGGATACCACACGGCGTAAACCTAAAATGTGCCCATCGAAAAAAAGAAAGCAAATTAGCTTACTATCTTTCTCTTTTTATGTATGATTAGACAAATATAGGTAAGTATGAGCCTCTTATATTTCCTCTTTTATTCTTTGTTAGACACTCGCACTTACAGATAACCCTATGGCTTCCCTACTCTGTGTATAATAACAATATTCTTCCTACAGGCTATAATATGAATAAATGAATAAAAAAACATAAATGACAGGTAACATATTTTATTCAATATATAGTCAGTATGTTGGTCCCTAATAGGGATGTGACTTGTAGTAGAAAAAATCGATTATTAAATAATCAATTATAAAAAAAATTATCTCGAAAACATATAAGAAAAGAGAAATATACAGGAAAAGAGGTAGTTATACTATCTGCTGATCTTATCGGTACGTAGCGATTTTTTCCAGACAACCAGATAGATAGATAAACATTTTTATTGCACAAAACTACACTATAAATAAGAAATAGAATAATAAATAACAGTAAATTTTAAACCTAATAATAATGTAAAGCGTGTCAAGAGCAGTCTTATCACTGAGCAGTGATCTCTTCCAGACAACCCCTCTTAAGGAAAGAAATCACATTAAAAACAGTGTAGTGGGTGTACCATAAAAGAGAAACGATATAAAATTATATAAATAATAATAAGTAACTGGGTGACCGAGGTAACCTTGCTCGGTAATTTTTTAAAAGATAAAAAAAAAAGAAAGAAGGCGCCGATGACATGTGAGATTCAAACCCGGGTTTTAAACATTTTCGGTCCGCCCGTTGCGCATCGGCTATCGGAACATTACGTTTGACTGCTAAAAACATCTTTTGCTTTCAATTCTACATTATGCCATATTTTTAATACCCAAAAACAGGGATAAATCGATTTTTTTTAATAAAACAACCTATCTAGGTTTTATTTAAACGATTTTTCTCCCCCCATACATGCTAAATTTCAGGACAATCGTTTGAGTCGTTTCCGAGATTCAGAAAATATATTTATATATGTACATACAAGATTAACTCATTTAAATATTAAAGATGCATAGAGACCAAATCATAATGCACTGTGCAAATCATAACATTGTTGCGAACGTTATTATTAGCGTGACATCTCACTGCATCAGGTAAAATTCCTTGACACGGCGTTTAAAAATGGCAATTGATGAAGGTCCAGGTCAGGCGGGAGAGCATTCACAATCTTACTGCTGTAGCAATAAATGAGTTTTAAGAACGTGAATTACGTTTCGGGACTTTTCATTTGTAACCATCTTGGGAGCGTAGAAGATGATGAAAAGTGGAATTTTTTAGGAAAATAGTTCTTGACCAGGTTGACTAAAGGACACAGTTTCGGTGACAATTTATATTTACAGTATACTCAGTAAATTTTCTAACATTTGCAGCGTTCACACGATATTATTTTAATCGTTCACCACTTGCCGCTCCATTATTGATCTCAGATATCACAAACACGATGTTGATAATTATTTATATATTATATTTATTATTATTTATAGATCAAGCTTATTTCTTACCGAGGTGTCGTAAAAGTCGACTAAGGTAAGTTAACTCACTGTGTTGTATCGGGCTGAGTTGAATAGACCACCTTCTTTTTTACCGAGGTGTCGTAAAATACGACTAAGGTAAGTTCACGTCAGTAAGGCGGCCGGTCTTAAAATACGTAGCCAAATCCCCAACTTAGAGTGGGTGGGATAAGGGTAGGAGGATGATGATATACCTCTTATTTTTCTTCTATTCGCAAGAATTATTAGCCTAAATCTAGTTATGTTATACTCGCACCGTCTAAAACGACCTATGTGCTGCACCAAGCTGCTGATGGCAAGAACAGGGTATCGTTGTGCACTTTACCCTAATTCCCTCCGACAGCCGCTCTAATCCTAGAGACACCTCCTCCGGGTAGGGACCTCTCAAATGCGAAGTCCCCCTCCGCTAACCCATGCATCGGAAGCACCAGATGCACCGACCGCCTCGGAGACCTGTAAGCCAGGTGTCCGAAGAATAATCCAATACAAAATTAAGTCAACTCACACGATCTTATTAGGCATTAGTCACCGGAGTAAAATAATAAGTTAAACTTGACAATTACTATCCCATTGTGTAGACACAAAAGCATACACACACACACACGAGCTCGCACGCACACACACACACAATCCACACAAATAGTATAAGGTTTACTATATAAGCTATAAATATTTAGAAAGGGTTCTAAGGAAGGCGATGGCGTTCGTGGTACAGGTTATCCTAGTGCGAGCGCCACAGCACTCCTTTTTTATAAATCTTGTAACTGCTTTTGTATAGATATTGTCATAAAAAGGAGTAAAACTTTGTAATAGCTTATAAGATATTATAATAAATAAATTTTCGGAGCAACAATTTCATTCAACGAATAACGGTATTGACACGAAATGTTTACTATTCATGTACTAATAACACACTTATTAAAAAATTACCAAGTCAAAACATGAGATATGTAAATAGTATTAATTAATATGAACAGCGAAAACAAAAACGGTTGGTAACTTCTGTTACCTGAATAATTTGTGTAACGTGTCCACCGTGAATCGATACTAAATGGGTCACTTCTATTATCATCCACAATAACGAACGCGGTACGACAGACAAAAATCGTTGATAATATTGCTCATATTCTCTTTTAATTAAAAAAATATATATTTAATGAGGAAATACAATTCAAAATAGTTTTGTTATTAAGCGTTCATAAAATTTCAATAGATATCTGAAATGAAGCATCAAGAAGTATCTGTGGACTATTGGACCATGGTAAAAACGATGTTTACGTATGGAGCACTGACGGCGCTGTGTTGGATAATGCTTCGATTATTTTACACAGTGTTTACACTGCCAAGACGGCTTCGGTCGCAGCAGGAAAACATTCAGAGCACACTGAAAGATCTTCAGGTAAACACACTTGATTACAATATTTGACTATTGAATGAAACAAAAGTTATGATAGAATTATTTTGCTACAATTTGCGTTTCTTAAGAAAATCTATGTATTGCTAAGTGTAGGAGAAGCCGTTCTCATACTTTACACATGCAGGATTAGTTACCGCACGTACGTTAAAACACCGCCAACAACATCACACATTCACTACGACAATCTATACAGTCGCTTCGCCCCGTAACCGAAGCATGATCAGGAGATAGACTCCACGACAAAATTAAAATGCGCCACATCGCCTACGCAAGTAGTATTATATACAAAAGTTCAACCCCCACCATTGATTTTGACTCCAAACACATTAACAACATCGTAATCCTTGGTGAAGGTATAATAGGAGAAAGGCCGTCCCTTTTTATAATTCTGCTGAAAATTACTACTTTTAGAAAAAATATTTGAAATTACTACTTAAGAATAGGTTTCCCTTTCTCATCATCATTGCCCTTATCCCGCTCTAAGTGGCGTAGGCTCAACATGTGATAGACATGTTGTCACAAGATTTGGATGACGTCAACTTACCTCAGTCGCCTTTTACGACACCTCAGTAAGGAAGAGGGTGATCTATTCTACTCAGCCGGATACCACATGGCGGGTCGACTTATCTTAGTCGTCATTTACGACACCTCGGTAAGAAAGAGGGTGATCTATTCTACTGAGCCGGATACCACACGGCGGGTCGACTTACCTTGGTCGACTTTTTACGACACCTCGTTAAGAAAGAGGGTGGTCTATTCTACCCAGCCAGATACCACACAGCGGGTCAACTTACCTTAGTCCCTTTTTACGACAGCTTAGAAAGATAGAGGGTGCTCTATTCTACTCAACCGGATACCATACAGCGGGTCAATTTACCTTAGTCCCTTTTTACGAAACCTTAGAAAGATAGAGGGTGATCTATTCTTCTCAGTCGGATACCACACGATGGTTTTATCATATTGACTTTATCATTGGAAAATATATTTATAAAAGATATCTCTCATATCAAGATACAAGATAGCAATCAAAGACAACACCTTTTTATCCGAGTCGAGGAAAATTAGTCGCTATTTTTAAATGTATTTACAGACTTTTGTAAATTTCCATTCCATTATGTGTAAGTAACAAACACTGATAATATTTTTTAAACGTATTTATATACATTATCGCTTATTCGCAACTTTAGGTGTCTTGTATACTTTAACGATAAAGTATACTTTACAATTAAAGATTATATGAGTGATAGAAACATATTCTAACTGCAGTCAGCTACGCACCAGCCTATAGTGATTAGAAATGTAATCAATAAGTAAAATTGTAAATATTGTATGTTCAAAAGATTATCCGCGCAGTTTATTGTTCGTTCCGTAGGAGTAAACTTTCGAATCAGTGGTCATCATCATTCATTCTGCTGCCCCTATCCCACTGTAAGTGGGGTCGGCACAACATGTTGTTTTCAAATCGACCGGCCGGCAGCCTTAGGCCCCAATTACAGTGGAATAAGGGCAGGGGGATGATGATGAAGGTCGTCTACTGGTCGATTTAAGTTTCTTCAATAGATTGCGACCTCACAAATATCCATGTCGTTTAGAATCAGTGGTCATACTTTACAATGAAGGTTAAAGGGCTTGTACACAGTACTGCGGTGCGACGTCGGATCGCCAAAACCTTCGAGCGAGGTGGCAACCTCGCTCGAAGCATCGCAAGAACATACGAACTGATTCGCATCGCGTATTTCTACCATGTTACGTCACACTTGTTGACCATATTAATTTTAGTTTTCAATTTAAAATACGCTTAATACGGTTGACGGTCGTCGAAGGAATGGTCGCCCTAGGAGACGCCTTGCCGCACGAAATCGCATCGCAGCAATTCGTGTCGCAACTTTCTGCGTGGCGTATTCGCAATCGCGTCGTATCGCATTTTTGTGTTAAGCCCATAAAAGTTGAGGGTCAACGCTGCTTGATTAGAAGTGAGTTCGTCATTTCAACTATTTAGGACCCTAACGTTAGTAGATTTTGTCGATGTGACCCGTATGTTTATATAATGACCCTAACGTTATCAAGCTCTTTGTATTATGTGCTCCGTTCATTTTCATGTGAGCTTTGCGGCATGCTAAGGTATATTCTACTGATCTCTTTCTTCTTAATTTGATCACGTACTATATGTTTTAAGAATAGCTCCCTCAATGAACCTCTAAGTGAGTCTAATTTTCTTAAAAGATCCATAGCTACAAAATAAAATACTTCAATTATTCAAATATCCGAATTTTCCAACACTGAAGTAATTATCCATTTATGTTTTAGAAAAACGAAAACTATTTAGCGCGAGAAGTGAACATGGAATATTCCATTGGAATAAAGTATATCTATTATTAATTTTATCTAAATATAGAAACAATAAACAGGCAAATGCACTGTTATATCTTATCGCAGGTTTTATTTGCGCGTTCAATTGTTTCTTCACATGTCTACTGCGAGTTAGTGTTTAAATATGATAAGATTTCTTTATAAATTATATAATTAGCTAATAAGAAATAATAATTGGGTGACCGAGCATTTCCCGGTAATTTTTTTAAATATAAAAAATGCACAAAAAGGAAAAGCTGATAGTATCTGGGACTCCCGGCTATTTCCACTTTTTAGTTTCCACCCTTTCCCTACTGAGCTATGACTTAACAAATGATAGCACAATTAGCCTTTGTATTCTATTTCTATTTGTTTTTCAATGCCTGAAAACAGGGGTAAAACTACATTTTGCGAAATAAACCTAGTTAGATCGATTTATCGTCTCTACATAAAATTTTTGGAAAATCGTTTAAAATCATAACTCATTTGAATATTAAAGATAAATAGCTAATTACCTTAAGATTTAATTTAAAGATGTAATAGTATAAACTTCAATAAAAAACAAAGTTCTTTTTTTATCAGAGGATACAACAGTATTTTTAACAAAATATTATTAAATTGTACGCAGTCAGGTATGCTACGTGGAATCCGGCTGAGTAGAATAGACCTCTCATTTCTTACTGAGGTGTCGTAAAAGGCGACTAAGGTAAGTTGACCCACCGTGTGGTATCCGGTTGAGTAGAATAGATCACTCTCTTTCTTACCGCGGTGTCGTAAAATACAACTAATGTAAGATGACGTCAGCCTACCGGTCGAAAAATAAGTAGTAAATCATGTGACAACATGTTGTACCTTTCCCACTTGGAATGGTATAAGGGCAGGAGAATGAACACATATTTGTAGAAAATTAATAGATAACTGCCAGTTTGTTAATCCGTGAATCCTTGAAAGATCACGCACTTTAACCACAAAGCTATCAAAGCTTTTTAAATTAAATTGCACTAATATTCGATTTTACAGCAACGGTTTCCGGATCTTAATATAACTGAAGAAGATCTGATTAATGCAGAAAAAGAATTAGAAGAATTTACAAAAGAGAATGATGAGGACACCGACAATGTCTCTGGAAAATTACCAAAAATTATAGAGCCCCTGTCAGAAGAAAATAAGAAGGATATTTAGTTTAGAACAGTTAATGCACAAGCTGTCATTGTACAAAAATAATAATAAAATTATTTTGCTATATTATTTATTATAAATAAAAAAATATAAGCAAAATAATTTTATTATTACTTTTGTATTATGGATCTCCGCAAAGTAACGCCATTGTATCAACCGTCATTGTATCAAATTAATAATTGTTTCTTTATTTGTGTATAATATACTAAATATGCTCACAATGTGATAGTTAATAGTTTCTCAATTATTAATTATAATTTAAGTTACGATTTTTACGCTTTGCAATTTAGTCGTGGAGTCTATTTCCTGATAATGCTTTGTTTGCGAAACGGTCGGGGCGAAACGATTGTTGAGTTTGTGATAGTGAACGTGTGTAGTGCTTGTGTATTGTGGTGGCGGTTGTTGAGGTTTTTATCGATTGCTTTTTTTTGTGCATGTGTTATTACGAATCCTGCATGTATCAGGTATGGAAACGGATTGTCGACTCTACATTTAGCATAATATAAATTTTCTATTTTACCTCATCGCGGATTATAGCAAAATAATTTTATTATTACTTTTCTTTTCTCTCAACAAATAAAAGATCGCAAAAAGCTTACAAGAGTTGGATTCAATAATGGATTCAATCGTTATCAAATGCATCAATGTTTTTCAAGAAGAAAATACAAAAAAAAACCCTTAAACCTAAACTAATTAATTAATTGCACAGGATGGAATAAATTTTTAATACTAACAATATAAAAATGGTTCCATTGACGATTTCAACTCATTTCAAAATATAAAGGAAAGATGAATGCGAGATGGTTATTAAAATAACTTCATATTATTGTGAGCCCATCCAGGTAGGTCATGGTTGGCACAATACAATTAATTTTGTTGTTCATAGGTATAACTAGGTCATACTATAACTAAAAACTGTCTACGATTTAGCATATTTTATAAAATATGCCATAAAGATTCTGTTTCGCAAGCGCACAAATGTTCAAATATAATATTAAAATTGCATAGAATCTCGATATTTAATTAAAAATGTGTATAGTATGTTTTATATCAATTGATTTATAATAATATAAATGTGTATGTTTGTCCCTTTTTACGTCCAGCTTGAGCACTAGATCCATTATTTTTTGATAATTAAAATAGTTGAAAGCTGGAAAGCGACAATTGCTACTTTAGATTTTCAAGTATAGAAGTATTTTTTAATTATTAAAGTCTTATAATTAAAATTAATAATTTAATTAATTAGGTATAATTAATAAAATAAAAATTAAATTTGTATGTTTTGACTGTATTTGATATATATTATTTGAAACAATTGAGCACTGTTGCGGTAGGTTTAAGTTGAGCTATACTAAGGATAAAAAATTAATTTCATTCTAAGCATATAATTAAAGTAAACCGCTAAGAGATGGCGCTCAGTCAAGAGAACGGGAGCCAGTCCAACCGGGCGCCAAAGGCGTGGTCACAGAGCTTTCACCCCGACTTTAATTTTATTGATCGCACCATTCAGAAAGCGTAAACACTTTCCGAAGCCGATTTCGGCGTTTTTTATCTACAACATAAACATATATGTCGCCCGTCCTTGATTAAATAGATACTAGATATCAGCATCGAATAAATAATGCCAGTTGCGAGTACATATTTTCACATAACAGACGTGTGAATTTAGAACTGTGATTTGTGAATGAACTGTGTGGAGGTGTAAAGCATCAAGATGACCAGGTCGAGCTACAGGCCGCTGGTTCCTCGTTCGTCGAATAACTCCCTGGATGTCCGGGATATTGGGTAAGTCTTTACAAATACAAAAATTATATTATATACCAGCCGGTTTTTGTTACTACATATATCGAAACCTGGTTATTAAAGAGTCGGTAATTAAAATGACATTCGCGATTGACACCTGCAGTAAATGTCAAAACATATATATTTTCTATAGATTGTTTTCGACGCTTCTTTATTATTTACACGATGTATAAATAACTAAAACCAGTAGTAAAATTTTGGGTTCTGAAAGAGACAGGCATTTTGAATAAACGAACTGGTAATCTTTAGATATAACGTGTAGATTAAAAACGTGTTTTTTTATCTTTGTTTTATGTATAAAGCGATTCGTTTGAGTTTTAATAAAATTATCATAATTATCTGTATATTATTTATCATGCATTAATTTAAATCGTATTTATTTTTATGCAAACAGCACAACAAAACATCTCTGACCGGCACAGTAATAAATATTTATAATGGAATAAATTAAAATAATATTTTTATTTCATTAATAAGACTAATATTTATTAAAGAAGGAGTAAATTTATTTTAATATTATATTTATTAATAATATAACCAAATGACATTCGTTTTATAAGAATAATGTAAATAACTGGTAATCCTTAATTAAAGCATCGTTTATGTGAAATAAATATGTTTATTGATAATTTTTCATATTTTATCCTAATGAAAAAGAGATGTAGATGTAAAACGTCTCGTATTAAATCTTGCTTAAATCTCCTACAGTTATCAAAGTATTTTTTCGCCCTTTTTTATTATATTTAAAATTACTTGAGGCAAAATGATATTAATTTTTATTACAAAATGGGTTGAGTTTTATATATTTTGTTCTTTATCATCAGTGTACATATTTGTTCCGGTCCAAAGTTCAATATTGTATAATATAATAATTTACATACGAAGCAACGATATAAATAAATTTACTTTTACTATTTTACTAATAATACTATTTTATAAATTTCATCTTTTGGTAATAAAGTATTAAAATAAATTATTTATTTTGTGATTTTTTTATGAATTGGCATTCATATCATTGGATTAGTAAATTATTTCTAGTTTTGTTTGTTTAGAAAGCTTGTAGCACCAGTAAGTTTATTGCAAAGTTCATTACACTGGCCACTGCGTTTCTTGTTTTAAAGCAAACTTGCTCTGATACTGGTGTTGCCACCTTAGTTTAGCTGCAGACCGCAAATATACGAATGCTGGAAAAAAAAATTAATATTAGCTACCTTTGCGAAAAGTCGCAAATATAATATATATATACCATTTAACTAATATAAAGCCATATTGGCCAAACTACAGGATTCCATGACACCTATTAGTTTTCTATAAAAACATTGAGTGCTTATATTTATATAATCGTACTCGTATTTTTTTTATTTTTTACTCGTTTTTTGGTACAGAAAACCCTGATGAACTCTAATTCAAATTCAAAATATTCTTTATTCAAATAAACTTGTAAATAAGTGCTTTTGAATCGTCAACTCTACTGCTGGTTCGGAAAGCTGTTCCTACCGAGAAGAGCCAGGAAGAAACTCGGCGTTTGCTCTTTTAAAAATATAATTCTTGAGACTATTTACATTAAGTCGTTACTGACTTGTACAGGTTCAAAGAGAGCTATATCCACACATTCTTATCTTCTAAATAATCTTCAAGAGTATAGTAGGCTTTCTGTATCAGGCTCTTTTTAACAGTGTTTTTAAACTGCTGTAATGGCAAAGCTGAAAAGAAAAAGATATAAAGAATTCTAAGGTTCGGGTTATGTTAGGGTTCGACACCACCACACAAGAACTACACAAACTCACTACCACAATATCTACAATCGTTTCGCCCCAAAACCGAAGCATCATCAGGAAGATAAGTCCCACAACAAAATAGTAATGTCGTCGATGGTATTGACAGTATTTTGTGATACGTGTGATGACTTGTCCTGCATATATGAAATATGTGAATGTTGCCTGCTTTATACACTTAGCATTACAAAGATTCTTTTAAGAAACGCGGATTACAGCAAAATAGTTTTATTGTAACATCTGTCTTATTCGTATCTCTATGGATTTGCCAGCCCTGAGACAAACAAAGGCTATTCTTCTCTATTTGTAGGTTGTTTATATTTGACTGTTCAACTGTCTTGAAAAAAAAGGTGATACGGAATGAGAGAAAGCTGCTATAGCCCACCGTGACCCACATTGCGTGTTGGCTGTGCATATCTCAATATCAGAGCTGACAGGCATGCAATTTTGATAGTTTGCAAAGATAAAGAACACGGGTTTAATGTAGATGAATTTGTGGTTTAAAATTTGCTTTTATAAAAGTAAAAGTAATGGCCAGTTATTATCCCACAGCTGGATAAAGATCTCCTTTTTCCGTTATTGGATAGAAGGATTGTTACTAAGATCGACGACACTGCCCCAATATTAAGGTAGGTTAAACATATCCAGAATTCTCTAGAAATATGCAAGTTTCACGATGTTTTAATTCACTGAAAATTGTGTGATAAATTGCAAATATTAGTGTATCAGTTAATAAGTACAATTACAATGATTTTATTTGTTTGTTTGTCGAAAGGTTACCGTGTGGTATCCGGCTAAGTAGATCACAATCATTTCTTACCGTGGTATCTTAAAAAGCGACTAAGATAAGTTGACCCGCCGTGTTCTATCCGGTTGACTAGAATAGATCACCCTCTCTCTTACCGATGTGTCGTAAAATACGACTATGGTAAGTTGACGTCAAGCAGGCAGCCTAGAAATACGAAGCCAAATCATGTGGCAACATGTCTATAACATGTTGTGCCGACCCCACTTAGATTGGGATAAGGACAGGAGTTAATGATGTTTGTGGCAAGGATTGCGTAATTTTTTATTACGAAGATAATTCAAGGACCGGAATGTCATAGGTCACTTTTTATCATAATTTTAAGCGTACAGTCGCTGGCAGAAGCTAGTCAAATCATAATTCCTGCAATCTCTATCTGATTATGTATTGGCGTATAATCATTATGTGATTTTTATAAGTTGGTACAGAAAGTTATCAACACGTGAATGTTATCACAACGAAAAATAGAATCTCGAATACACGTGATATTTTTTTGCGTTTGTAACAGTCTCATCCCTACATTCGAGTTTTAAAAATAAATAATTATTAAAATTTCAATATTTTAGAAAAATCTATAAGTATAAAAATAAATGTTTGTTTGTCACGCAGTAATGTTTTTTTTTTCGCATCTATAATTGATGCTCTATTCATAAAACATCAAATCCAGAAAAGTATAATTTTCGTCATATTGACCGAATGTCACGTTATCCGCCGTACTACAGTATTGAGAGAGCGGGCGGAGCGTAGAGCGCAGAAGTGATCTGTTAGGTCGCTTATGAAATGTTGTTATAATGATAATGTAGATGTGTACTGGGGCGATACAAGATATTAATTGAGTTTTAACTCGACTATTTTTTATAATAATTAATAATAAATACACATCTAGGCCCGCTCTCGTATAATGGTTCAAGATGCAAGATCGTGCCGATCTTTGGAAAGGCTGTGAATGTGACTTGACCATTAAGAGTGTAGCGATGGTTACATCGCTTAGCTCACCTCGAACGATTAAAGTGTCAGAATGATACTTGGTAAAGGCAACTTTGCTGAGTAGTGGTTGGCACTCTACCGAACATGCTCTGGCGGGTACTGGTGGGAGACTTGAGGTTTAGGCCGGCAGTGATTTCGGTTATTGCTGTGTGCCTGGCCCAAAAGGCTACACTAGGCTGCATCTTATTAGGGCTGGACATAGGCCCGTAGTTAACTTCGGTTGCTGCGGCGTGCCTTTATTCGGCTTTGGTTTGACGCAACCAGAGTTACTTTGGGCGTGTGCCTTTGTGATACGGGTTTAGTTAGGCCGGTGGTGATTTCGGTCATTGCCGTGTGCCTTGCTCGACCTTTGGACGCATAGGCCGCTTGAAGTAGTGCCGGTACAGTGGTGGCTGAAATGTTATTGTTTGACGAACGGACATCTAAACGTTGTTTGTAGTCTCTCAATAGTGACGGTACCACAGCTGAATGTTGCTGGGCGTTGCGGAAGTTAACTTTATGTTGCTGAAGTGATACGCCGCGGCAGTGATGGATCGCTATGGACTCTGTTCATAGTAGCGGATGGGTGTGGTGTTTCGTCCTTTTTAGGACGTCCCTTTAGCTTAGTTAATGATACCACGAATGACCATTATAGCATGGCATTATTGCATAAGAGCCGCTGGTTGGGTCTTTGTTAATAAGACTGCGGACTAGCTTTAGACAGTGTGGCCTGCATTTCCCTTATCTTCACATATACATATACATCTTACGTGGCTTGCCGCGTTAAACATAAATTACCTTTTGTTGTATGAGGTGGCGTGTTGAGCTTGGCGCATACCGTAAGCGAGTGCACTATGTGTGACTCCATTATATGGTATTGGGTGAATAGGGGGTGATTGGCATTCATGTAATGCTCTGCATACACATCTTCCACTTCGGTGGACACACACTATCCACTTCGGTGGACACACCTATATGGTGTATATATTATAACTAATCAAGTTGCTTTGCAACATGTTTGCCATCTCGATGGGTTTCCACTTTGTGGACTTTATACGTATTATACGTATTATACTGTATGTGGTTTTTACCATAGAACGCACCGTTACGACGTGTGCAGGCGACATGCGCCTTACTGAATATAAGAATTGGTAATTTATTATCAAAGTTTACCAGGCCTTGTGCCTTTGGCTAATGCCATACTTTATAGCTCCGGCTATTTATTATATGGGCTTCGGTCCTCTATTATACACCCAGGCACTCATGCCTAATATGTCAACGGTGGTTTTGTTGACTCCCTACAATAATGGGTTTATCCCATAATCATACGCCGCAGGCGCACTATAAACAGGTACCCCTTGGGGGGGGGGCTCATATCCTATGGACGGAGCTCACCGTTGGTAGCGGGTGCGGAGCTACTGACTATCACTCTCTTTTTATATTTTTCCAAATTGGAAGAATATAATAGATAGGAGAGAGATACCACTTTGATTAAACTTCTCTACGGAGTTGTTTAAGGGCTAGGTATTTAGATCGAGTGAGAGATCTTTCTGTTGGCTATAACGTATCCTATGAAGTAATAACATAAGACATTCGCGAGACATTCAACTATCTGAATGTCTCGCATTTTTTTATCAAATTTTATAGTAACCCGTTCATGTATTAACCATATAAGAATCTGTTCGTGTAACGAATATATATCTGTTGGACATATAAAGTCTGTTCATGTAGAGTACAAGTAAAATCTGTTCTTGTATTAGATAAATATAAAACCTGTTCGAGTATCGTACACTGATGACAAACAACTGTTTTATATTATAACAAATGATATTTGATAATGAACCTCTCTGTTGAGGAAAGTGATATAAACTACGAATGTAGGGCTGACGGCTCTATTTATATTAAAGAATACGATATATTGAAATATTATTATAAAACTATAATGTGATTATTATCACATTATTTTATTCTATTTAAGGGTTTATTTGACTCCTTTAGATTGATGGACACATGGCCTCTAACGCTCTAAAAGAATTTGAGTTATTACAAAACACAACGTAGTACGGGTCCTAGCCACTTAGACGAATCATGTGCCAATATATATTAAGAGTGCTAGCGCCTTCGGCGCGTTTTTGTGCTTTACGCTGTTGGAGTGCGAGCGCTCTAGCGGTGTTTGAATATGTATAAATTAATATTTATATAAGTCGAAGGTGGAGTTAGTTACACGTTGCAATAAATGATATCTGTATAACAATAAATGGATAACGCATTGCAATATATTGCAATGTTGTCAGTGTATTATATTCCTCTGAGTGGTAAGTTATTCACTTATCTTTGAACCTACTTTGTAGTGAGCAAACACCTAAGCCGGTCATACACAGTCTGCTCCAGGGGCTAGCTAACATACACATTGTTGATCAACGTGACATGGACCGCTTTCGCAGTCAAGTTAACAGCTTGAAGCTGCCATTTATAACTACTCAGCTTAACCACTCAAGCAGCTATTGCTATGTTAATTCCATTCAGTAGCATCAAACGTGCGCAGCGTGGAATGAAGATATCGGGAGAAGGTGCGCAAGAGCAGTCGACTAATCGAGCAGTCAGTGTATGCTTAGCGATTGATTGACCGCATGTTAAAGCCAGAAATACACTGACTGCTCGAGCGGTTTGCCAGTGATAAACATACGCGGATCGCTCTTGCAGAGTCAACAACTCGAAACTGCCATTGATAACTGCTCGAAAAGTTTGTTTTGGTGCTCAAGCAGCTAGCAATTTAAATTACAAACAAGCGTGAAGGTGGGAAGCGTGCGCGGCGTGGAATGAAGATGTCGGGTGGAATTGCACGATAGCAGTGGACCGCTCGGACAGTCCGTGTATGCCTAGCGATTGCTTGACCGCATCTTAAGGCCTGTCATACACGGACTGTCCAAGCGGTTTGCCAGTGATCAACATACATGGACCGCTCTTACAGTCAACAACTTGAAACTGCCATTGCTCGAGTTTGTTTTGATGCTCAAGCAGCTAGCTATTCAAAGAATCGTGCGGCTGGGAAGCGTGTACGACGTGGAATGAAGAGCTCGGACGGACGTAAATTCTTCGATAAACCAAGCTATGTGTATGCCTAATGACTGCTTGACCGCATTATGAAATTTAGTGCAAGTCGCCCGAAGCAGTTGCAACTGCTTAAGCGGTTCGTGATGTATGTACGTAGAAAGCAGAAGTTCACTATGCACTCATTACTTTTCAGTCCATCCTAATGCTTGAAGCTGTCCGTGAATGGCCGGCCTTAGAAAGATACCTGATAGAATAAAATTTAGATCTATTACAAAGATCTCTCAAATACAACTTAGTTAACCTTATGGAAAACAGAAAGTGTTTTAGAAATTATCTACATTAATCATAAATCTAAATTTCTAGTTTATTATATTACTAACGTCTGGCAACTTTCTTTAGCAAATTTTGTACATTTGAGTAACCAAAATCCAACGTTTTAATTTTATTGTTTTAGTACCTTAACTTTATTTTCCTTGTTCTATTGTAATACTTCGGGTTAAGGAATTTATTTCTCAAAGAATTGATCGACTTTGGATCCAGGTGGAAAGGACAATGATGGTAGAAACTACATAGTTGAACAGCCAACCTCAAAAAGTCCCAGAATGCAGCTTCGCATCACAGCTTTCACTTCGTTAAACTCCAAGTGAAAACTGGAAAATCATAGACAATGGAATTGAATTCTTCAAAAGCATATAAATATTTAATATAATAGAGCAAAACAAAAGACTACTCTCGATCAAGACAATAGACGGTGACGCAAACCATAAGTTATAATAGGTAAAAGGATCTTCAGTAGATAATCATTATATACAAGATTGTTTAGCCCTATTTGAAACCGACCCTGATGTATTCCACTCAACTCGTCAGCCTCAAATTATCAGCAGGGGTTTTAAAGACGCAATAAATAGCTAATATCATAATTGTAACTGCGGAGAATCAAAACAATGATTATAAAGCAGTATCAAAACCTATCAGTTCCATTGTTTTTTTGACATCATCCCGTTGTATCACTCTTACCCGTTGTACTCATAAAAAGCTCCAATAGTAAAAAACTTCCCTGACAATAGTGGTGTTGCACTTTCACACCCAGTTCGAAGAAGGAGTTATTGCTAAAAGCATGTTGACAATTAAACAGTAAGAGCGTACCGAGATGGTACCGTACATAACATATATTATTTTCTAGCTCTACAACTATTTTAATATATAAAATGTTATAACATAACCGCTATAATCGGTTGAGGAGTTCCAAAGACAATCCTAGACCAAAGACAAGACAGATAAAAAATTAAAAAGATTTGCCTAGCTACTAGAATTGTATAAATTAATCTATATATTCTACATATTTGATTTTGAATTTCATTAATACGTATAGGTAATTGTAAATCCAATATAAACAATAGCAGAAAGTTAATTTCTTTATATTTAATGAATAAGCAAAGGCCAAAAACACAGGTTGAGTAAATAAATTTCTTGTAAACTTTCTTTAAACTTGGCAAAAAGCCAAAGAATAGCGAAATACAATCCGATAGCGCAGGTCATGGCTAAGCCTGATTGCTACTTGACCTTTTGAAATATTTTTGCTAGAGTAGATAACAACTCTTGAATTAATCAGCGTGTTGAAGTAAAATGATGACATTAATTTCCGTTTCTAACACACTTTTTCACTCACCATAAAGGTAACTTATGTAACTCGTGTAGTATCGATGAGGAATGTCTTCCTAGGAGTGCCTTTTAAGGAAACATCATCACGGCTTAGGGACCACTTACTAGTATCATCATCCTCCTCCTCTTATCCCACTCCAAGTAGGGTCGCAACATGTTAAAACATGTTGTCACATAATTTGGCTAGTTATTTTACGACCGGCCAACTGCCTTACGTCAACCTACCAGACTTATTTTACGACACCTTGGTAAGAAAGATGATTGTCTATTTTACTCAACCGGATAGTACACGGTAGATAAACTTACCTAAGTCACCTCGGTAAGAAATGAAGGTGGTCCATTCTACACAATCAAATACCACATGGACTACTTACTAGTCATCACACCGACGACAGACCAACTTCAGAAAACTGGGAAAAAGGGGTGAAAAAAGTAACGGCCTGTTACGATATCACTTCAGGGCATAGGCCTCCTCTCTCCATTTTTGGAAAGAAGGATTGGCGTCAAGGCCTACCACATTTCGGATTTGTGCCTGCCTGGGATTTCAACCAGTGACCAACCCAAAGGTTCGCACGATCTCATCGCTGAGCTATTTTATTTTTATACAAAGTTGTATTTTTATACAAAATGAGCAAATGCTTCAATTTTCTTACCTTAAAGGTTAATCAAAAAGTTTAAAATTAATAACTAATTTCTTATTATAATACTTTTACTTATTTCATCACTAGAACACGTTCTTTACCCGTTTATAACAATTTCGATACATTGATAAGTACTGCAAATACGTGTCAAAGGTGAATCACAAATCTAGCGTTATAAAAATTACATATAATTCCGTAGTACGTTTCAAATATCGAATCTAATATTGTTAATTAATTACTGTGATACCACAAAAGCTTTACTTTTGCTAGTTTTGGAAATCTGGCAAGATTTCCTTTCACCCACCATGTGACAAATAACTACTATAAAACCTACAGAAGTGTAGTTCTTTAGTTTACTTTGGCAAAGGGCTTTGACAAAACGTGTTATGTTTGTTTACCTCTGTTTAAAAAATTAAAACGTATAGCTGACACAGATATAGTGGACAATTTAATTTGTACTTACATACATACGCACAAATAGTATTAGAAAATTGTTTAGTTTGTTGCCAGAATCAATGATCTGACTGTGCTGAATTTGAGTGCAGAAATAGCTTGGATCATGAAGAATGATGTAGACCACTCAAATTCTAAGTTATTATTCTACACAATCAAAATAGGGTATAAGTATATTATAATTACGTCAAATTCTAAATACCTATTCAAAAATAAAATCATATAAATTCGAACATTTTTGTTTGGCAAAGAAACAAACTAAAAATTGTAATGCTCATCCGAAATTCCTTTTGAATGCAAACATGGTAAGTGTACATAAAATTCAGTATAACTAATATTTCGTTCAACGATTCATTGGTATTTTCATCGGAAAACACGTTTAATATGAAAGGAATTAGTTGCAAAACACGAAGATGAATGGTATTAGGTATCATATTCCATTATACCCATTGTCTCCTTTCATGTCGACACAAATAATAGATTACTTTGGGAACACTCTTATAGCTTTTTATTATAAATTTAATCCTACCAAAGGATCCTTTTATGCCTCGAACTGATATTGTCACCGACTAGTTATCTCTTTTCGCACAACGACCTTACGATACGACCCACGCTTATCAGTAGGTACAATGATCCAAACATCTATCAAAATTAAACCTCAACTAAGCCCTAAGCCGAAACTTAGATGAAAGCCTTCAGTTTTGCTAGTCATTGTAGGTTTTTGACCTTTCGTATAGGAATTTTCATTTTCTTCGTTCTGCTTATATAAAGTGAATCATGTTTAGATAGTTATTTATATAGAAACGGCCTATTAATATCCTGCTACGGGTTAATAGCTCTCTCAAAGGAATATAGAGTAAATTTTGTATAATATAGAATGACTAGCATAAAGTTCTAAATTAAGATTCTAATTTCTTTCACATGCATCATATTTGTTTACTTTTATCTCAACTTAGATGCAAATAAATCAAAAACATGATCTAAGCTTCTTTTATATAGGTTTTTTTTACTTGCACGGTGTTTTCTCAAAGCGTTAAATCTGTTTTAGATTCTTAATGCAAATTGGTAGGCCTCGAGTCGTCCTCGAAACTTGTCCATGCCACAACAAATTAATGTCACCAGAGAGCCCTAGTTAACTAAAGCATTCATTTTAATAATTGCGCATAATGTTTATTATATAAAGGGAAGTCTAAAAAATGTATTATAGAAAAGACAAGAGGTGCAAGTTTGGGATGGTATAGACATGTAAAGAGGAAGGAGGAAAATCATGTTACCAAACGAGTGTTAAATATGAATGTGGATGGACATGTGATTTTGGGGAGACCTAAAAAGAGATGGTTGGATTGTGGGAAGTAAGACATGCATATAAACGGAGTAGCGCTAGAATTGAATGAGAGAATGAAAGAGAAAAACATATTGTGAAAATCCCAATTAGAGTAGAATAAGGGTGTGAGACAGAAGATGCTTGCCAAAATTTTCTGTAGCTCTTTGCGAACCGAAATTTATCGACGGTAAAGATTGAACAGGGTAAAACAAGGCTACCGCAATTTCGCTGGTAATTATAATTGTAGCTAGTAATAATCGTCATCTTATTCTACATAAACTATTCGTGATACTTAAAAATTAGTGATCTTTCACTATTATAAATAAAGCACCATTAACAACAGATCCTCAGAATCCCCTGTAGATTGTTCATCAACAAAATGAAGATAAAGGTGAAATTCTACGTCACTGAACACGACATTATTGCATAAAATGTTTCAATATTCAAAATGGATACTGATTTAATGGCGCTCTGCTCAACGAGCTTTCCATTCCCGACATGTCTGAGTACTATGATACTCGGTAGACTGGAAACGAGAGATAGGTGTATTAACGCAAAACAAATTCATATTTGCAGTTATTAGAATTTGCAGATAATTAATAGCGTCTACTTATATTACTTTGTAAACAAATGTAAATGTAGGAATGCATATTTTAGTATTAAAGTTTACAGAATCATTTTTATTAATTCAACTTCGATTAGAAATGTATGTAGATTTGCGCCGTCCGCATGTTTTTCTTTGTCTTTAGAGTTATATCCGACGTCAGAAGTGGGATTGCCTGTTTTGCCGTTAATCCTATATAGTAATGACCTTTATCATTATTTCATGTCATTGTTTTTTTCCGCGAAAATTAATGAGTTTAATACGAAATAATGATTATTGCCGTATATAGTCTAATAAATCCTTAGTCATTGACAGTACAGTTTTGCATAACTACTAATCGTTATCAAAAAATCCAAGCTGATAAGTTACATTATCTTATCATATCGCTAGTCAATCGAATTGTGTTTAATCACCCGTCCTCGGAAAAACCGTGTTTTCACTTTCCACAACGACTGATTATATATATATGAATATCCTTTAATTGTTCCACTGCTCGGCATAGTCCTCCAATCTCTGTTTTTTGGGAGAACGGTTGGAGCAAAACCACGTTCCTCCAATGTGGCCACTTTTACAGAATATGCAGGTTTCCGCACAATGTCTTCCACCACTGTGCGTGATAAATTCAAAATATTAATTAGTGTAACGCGTCGACCCAGACTGACGTACGGATGGGGGAGGACTACGTACAAACGGCAGGATAGTGAATTTTATTTTCACTTATACAGAGAGTATCGTGGATAGGTCCTTCACACCATTTCAAGTATACCGGAAGATGCTCTGTTTACAATTTTGCCTAGGCTTAGTGTTCCAGCAGGATGTACTTTAAACTAAAGGATCTAATAGCTATGTCGATCTATGAAGATTTTGTATGGAGACTTCTTATATAATTACAAAAGCGCGCATTATAATTAAAAATACCACTATAGCGCGGAGTAAAATGTTAGTGGTGCCATCTGTTAAAACGCGCCGTACATCGTGTTACGTTATGTTACATTAAACACAAATTTTAACTGGAAATCTAAGCTGGAGGGATTAACAACTTTAATTAAAAATTAAACTAAATTGCTAATAACCTATTTTTTAAAAATAAATAAATTAGGTTACTTACCTTGGGGACGGACGGACCGTTTGTGTAAGTGTCCAATATATTTATTTATATTTACTTATATCAAATTTTAACGCAATCTAATTCAAAATTTGTTTCTTACACACATATTTTTTAAAATACTTACACCTAATACCTGATTTTCATCCCATATCCTGTTTTTAAAACCTGTTAAAAAAGGATTGCGCTGATAAAACTCTTCACTTATTTTATTTGATTGAATAATATTTAAATACCTATCACAATGTATTGTAGTAAATCGTTGTTTTAAATAGTATTCCCAAATGTCTGTTTGTTCTTTAAGTAAACAGTATTGCAAATACTAGTTTCTATCCACACTCACAGTTCTCTAATTTTTATTATGTAGAGTAGCCTTAACCAATTAGATATTTAATGTAGGGCTTTTGGGGGAGAAAAATCGATCTAGTTAGGTTTTATAAAAAAATCGTTATATCCCTGTTTTTGGGCATTAAAAATATAGAATTGAAAGCAAAGAATTTTTTTAGTTGTCAAACGTAATGTTGCGATAGCCGATGGGTAACGTGCGAACCGAAAATGTTGAAAATTCTGAATTGAAAGGTTAATAAATAATATTAAAGAAAAGGCCTTTTATTATCCCACTGTTGGGCATAGGTCTGCTCTCTTCGTTTTGGAGATAAGGGTTGAAGCTAAGGCCTACCATGCACGCTCCAATACGCATTGGTAGGTTACACATATCCCCAGAATTTTCTAAAGATATGCAGGTTTCCTTACGGCGTTTTCCTTCACCGATGACGTGTAATAAATTGCATGTAATTAAACACATATGTTTTAACACACAAACTTGTTGTAACCCTTAAACCAAAAGATTGCCAAAATCTCTTATTTAGCAAAGTTTGTTTAACAGTGAAGAAAAAGAATATGATAAAATCATGATATGCTTATAGATTTTATGGTGTAAAAGTAAAGTAACGGCCTGTTACTATCCCACTGCTGGGCATAGGCCTCCTCTCTCCATTTTTGGAGAGAAGGGGGTTGGAGCTAAGACCTACCACGCTGCTCCAATGCGGATTGGTAGGTTACACATATCCCCGGAATTCTCTAGAGATATGCAGGTTTCCTCACGATGTTTTCCTTCACCGAAAAGCGTGTGATAAATTGCAATTATCAATTAGACACATAAGTTTTAATAGAAAAAGTCATTGGTGTCTGCCCGGGTTTGAACCCATGATCGTCTCTAGAGATTCACACGGTCGCACCGCTAGGCCATCACAGCTTACTTATTTTAGCTTTAGCTTACTTATTTTATGGTGTACATCAGGTAATTTGCATTGCGGTGTTTTTCGTATGCCTTAAATACTATACTGTGGCACAATTCGCAAATACGCCTCTACTCTTTCTTCCATTAAGACAGCATGATGGAATTTGATTTGGATTAAATTAAACGAATAAGTATCGTCGCATTCTTGACGAGGCGGATGGGTTACTCTTGGTTATAAATAACATTATCTACGCCCTGTAATACAATGTATATGCGGTCAATGATCTTAAATGTGTTACAATATAGCTTATCAGGAAGAAAGCTGTACTATACGATTCTGCTAGTATTATTTCTCGATATCCATTGATGTGACTTTCTTGTCTTTTTAATAGAAGGGATAATCTTTATACAATTACAGTCTAGTAGAATATACCACCCTCTTTAATACCGAGATGTCGTAAAATACGACTAAGGTAAGTTGACGTTAGGCAGGCGGCAGATCGTAAAAACGCAGCCAAATCATGTGACAGCATGTTTATAACATGTTGTGCCGACCCCACTTAGAGTGGGATAAGGGCAGGAGGATGAGGATGATGTACTGATAATTAGTTTCTGTACAACTTGATATTGGATTTTAGTTCCGAGATAAAGAGAAGCCTGGTGGGTCACTAGCGTAAAAAATTTGAGGGCCAAAGAAGAAGCAATAAATCTTTTATGTTTATAATATTAGTATTAAAATGGTTACAATAAAACCGCAGTACCATTAAATATTTGTAATAATATAATCAGTTTCTAGCACGTAATTTACATATCAAACAAAACGACCACTTTACAGTATCATTTCTGGGTATATAATTATCTATTTGATAAATACAAACAACATTCCGCTTAATGAGATGACGTCTGAGTGATAACAAAGTAGTATGGCCGACTGATAACATATTGTTCGGGACGCACACATATACGATACTACAATTATCCAACAGGCTACAGTCCCACTCGGGACATGCACCTATGACTTTTGGATAAACTTATATGTACATACGTAATTATTGACAGTATATCATGTACTTTACGGTTTACAGTGTTCAAGAATATAGGCGATGTCGCTAATAGGGCTAATAGGGCCTCGGGCGATAGAGCAGAATAAATAAACTGGATAAATAAAGTAACTGGAATAAATAAAGTAATTGGAACATATTAAAAAAAGACTCGTTACTCGGTAATTATTAAAAAAAGAAAGAAGGCGTCGATGACAAATGGGATTCGAACCCGGGTTTTGAACATTTACGGTCCGCACGTTACCCATTGGCTTTCGCAACATTAGGTACGTTTGACAGCTAAAAAATCTATTGCCATGCCCAAATACATTGTTTTCATACGATTTTTTTAAATAAAACCTAGCTAGATCTATTTTTCTCCCCCAAACCCCCTACATGCTAAATTTCAGAAAAATCGTTGGAGCCGTCTCTGAGATTCAGAAAATAAATTTATATATACATACAAGACATTTAAGTATAAAAGATATATTTTGTGCAAATAGTATTGCACAATTGTGCAATTGCGTTTGTGCAATTAATTGAGTTCTTTTTTTTTCTTTAATTTAACTTCTCCAGTTTTACATAGGCTAAAAAAAAATTGTTATTTTTCTTTTGTGTATTATTGTGTATTGTGCAATAAAGAGTATTTCTATTCTATTCTATTATATTCTATAACAAACAAATATTTTACCGAGAATTCGGAATTCGAATTCCCTGCCCTCTCCCAGATTATACAATACTAGCTATGCCTGCGGCTTCGCCCGCTTGAAAATCACTGTATTTTATTGAAATTTTGAACATAAAAGATTTTCGAAAAACTTCCAAGCTGCACTATCCTGTTAGTGTTATGTAGTTGGTATTTTTATGAGGGTAGTTTTGGTATTGATTTTTTATTATTATGTAAAGTAGGGGAGTGATAAATATGTTCTCCATTTAGCATTGCAAATGTTTTCTACCGCGGAGTAAATCAATATTTTTTTATTACTTTTGTAAAATTTTATCGTTTCATACAAAGTAATTTTTTAGATTGAGATCTTTAACAGAATTCACTCTACATTCAATTAAAATACAAAGAGATCCATAAAATTTGTGCATCATCAGAAAATGGGATTTTCAAGTGAAAATTTTTGTTGATGAAATGAAATGAAATGAAATTCTTCCGGAAATACGAAAACCGTCATCGGAAAACATCTCGACCGATTCACCCGAATAAAGTTTCAATCTTTGCGGAAGTCACATATAATTGTGAATGTCGTCCCACATTGGCGAGCGATTACAGCACTGATGTTGGAATGGTAATCTGACTCACAATGGCTCTCAGGAGATGAGGTTTTGGCTGCGGGCCAAATTGTTAACGGCGGCACTGAATAACCGATTTTCAACGTAAACACCTTTTTTTGCTCATTCATTGGAACGGAAATTTAAATATACTCACTTATATTAAGCAACTATTAAATAAGTTTCATTCGTACTGACAACCGTTAGACTTAACCGCTTTTACGAAGTTACATCGGGGACTCTATATGAGGAGAGAAGAAGTGAAGTAGTACTTCTGTGCCAGTATAGAGAAGAAGTATAGTAGACAGTAGACTAAATGTATCAAGTAATAAGAATTATATTTTTAAAAGAACAACCGTCGAGTAAATAAAAATAAGTTGACCTGCTGTGTGGTATTCGACTGAGTAGAATAGACCATTACATCCGACTGAGTAGAATAGACATTTCTTACCGCTTACGCTGCTCCAATGCGGATTGGTGGGATACACATATCCCCAGAACTCTCTAGAAATATGAAGGTTTCCTCAGGATGTTTTCCTTCACCAAAAAGCGTGTGATAAATTGCGATTATCAAATAGAAAAACTCATTGGTGCCTGCCCGAGATTCGAACCTGCGTTGCTCACGAAAGAGTCGCACGATCTTACCGCTGGGCTATGACAGCTTCATCACTGATTATAGTAAAATAATTTTATTATTACTTTTGAGTCTATTTTATTTCAGGTAAATTTTGTGTCATTAAGTTTCCATGTCGTAAACTTTCTTTATATAACCTACCACTTAAATCTGCTACCAAATCTTTCACAACTATAAAAACATGATAGACAAACAGATATATAAAAAATGTTATTTTATCTCCTTACTAATGTTCCAGATAAATTCTATTTATATTTAGTTCGGGGAGGGAAGTGCGCGTTGAAAAGATCCGGGTCACGTCGTCATACTGGGTATAGGAAGATTCAACGTTTTCTCAGATTCAAAAGCTCTTTCTAGCTTTGAAGTCATTGCGGTTTTGTTATTCTGGAAATAAAACCTGACTCTTTTTTTTTAATTAAAAAATATTCTTCAAAGTAATCAATCCATAGAGATTATACTTAGAATACAGGAACCATAGGCATGCCTATAAGTGATAGTGACAATAAATAATGAGAGGAAAGATGACACTCGTATACTTTATCTTTGTTTAATCTATTCTAATAATATAGAAGAGATTATTATTATTATTATTCTATTCTAATAATATTAGCCGTGTGGTATCCGGCTAAGTAGAATAGTACCCCCTCTTATCTTACCTAGGTGTCGTAAAAGGCGACTAAGGTAAGTCGACCCGCCGTGTGGTATCCGGCTGAGTAGAATAGACCAACCTCATTTCTTACCGAGGTGTCGTACAAAGCGACTAAGGTAAGTTGACCCACCGTGTGGTATCCGGTTTAGTAGAATAGACCACCCTCTTTCTTACCGAGGTGTCGTAAAATACGACAGAGGTAAGTTGACGTCAAGCAGATGGCTGGTCGTAAAAACGCAGCCAAATCATGTGACAGCATGTTTATAACATGTTGTGCCGACCCCACTTACAAGTGGGATGAGGGCAGGAAGATGATGATAATCTATTCTAATAATATATAAAGCTAAAGAGTTTATTTATTTTTTTGATTGATTGTTTGAATGCGCTCATCTCAGTAACTACAGGACCGATTCAAAAAATTATTTGGGTGCAAAATAGTCCATTTATCAAGGAAGACTATATTATACCATCACGGTATGATGAATGGTAATAAAAAATATTGCGAAAACGGCAACAAATTCAAATTCCAATTCTAATTCAAAATATTCTTTATTCAAATAAACTTGTAAACAAGTGCTTTTGAATCGTCAACTCTACTGCTGGTTCGGAAAGCTGTTCCTACCGAGAAGAGCCAGCAAGAAACTCGGCGGTTGCTCTTTTTAAAAAATATAATTCTTAATGCTAGTTACATTTAATGTTTCTATCTTGTACAGGGTCGATTAATATTTATATCCACATTGAACATTTAAAGCTTTCCTTGCGTGCGCTAGGTAAACTGTGAAAGTTATTCAAAAATCTCTTATAATTAACTCACGATAACTCATTTTATGTTCAAAATTTAAATTTGCGGATAAAGCACAAATCACTAATCAATACACACACATCTGCAGTATTATACTACTATACATATTATCAAAAGAGAAAGCGAACCTTTTACATTATGCGTGCTAATAATATAAATAAAAATCTGTCTATCTGCTTCAATTTCACGGCTAGTATGGTACCTACATACTAAAATCAATATCTAATTCCAAATTTGCTATGCCACGCATATATGTGTAGAATAAAAAAACAGTTTTTTCTTCATGACACTACACGTTTTATTTTATTTTATTTTATTTATTCGGAACAACCAGTGGCAGTTACATTAAAACATTAGAATAAACTAAATACGCCACAAAAACATTAAATGCACTGCCTTTAGGTGCCACAGCATGCACATCATTATTTGTAAGGACAACTTAACTAAAATAACTGTGTAACTTAACTAAAATAAACTAAGCTACTATCAATGTAACACTACGGCTCCAATGTTTGGAGCTTAAGAATATTTTTTTATTATTTAAGAAAATTTTATTATTTAAGAATATTTTTAAACTTAATAAATGTACACATATTACATAATTGAGGGTATTTTTACATTTAGGTTGCCACGATAACTTAAGCTTAAATATCCCTTGTCAGATTAGATAAACTTAGTACATAAATAAACGCTGCGGTGTCCGCGCGGCAATAATATACAGGTCGTCGACCTCTACAGCAGGAGATATCCGACATGAAAATAATTATATCGGAAATATATTACGATCTTGGGTGGCATAAAAGTCGTTCAGATATATTATTAGAAAAGTTCTCCCAAATTGTTCTTTTTGTTCTTGGATAGGTAATAAAAAAATAGTGTATGACATTTAGGAAGAAAGTTAATATATTCGTCTAGAGCAGGGCTTCTTAAACTGTGGGTCACGACCCCCAGGGGGGTCGCGAGACTACTGAAAGCAAAAGGCGTCGCAAAGATCTGATACTTTTCAATCATTATTGATACAACTACATGGCTGCAGCTGTCCTTTAAAGAACTTTTCTAACAAAGATTTATTGATATTTCTCCTCCTAAGTTCCTTCATTACCCCTTTTCATTAAATTTAATTAAATACATTTGTAAGGGGTCTAACGTAGTAAGGCGCCACTTGTAAGGGGCCTCACGTGGGTAGAGTTACACTTACAAAGAAAATGTTCGGGTCTGTGTTAAAAACGACTTTATTCACAATGCAAGTTAGTTACAACAGTTATAAGCGCGGAGAGTAAGATGGTGTGGACCTCGTTCTAAGACGGTTCGCGGCGCACTGTCGAGTAGTGCCTCAACGGTCTATCCCCATTCTTCGGCTTCTACGAAAGATGCCTAGGCGGCACACACAAAGGTGGAGATAAGAATGCACTGTTGAGCAGATGGCGGGCTAGAAAGCGGCGATAAGGTTTCGCGGAATGGCCGACGGTAGAGACAAAGGCAGCGGTATAATTAAAGAAGAGGCGAGCGGCGAAGGATAAATAAATGGTCTCGTTACATCCTCCCCCTAAAATTCACTACAAGCGCCCTCGCGTTTGAATTTGCTACGCTGATTTCTTCAGTCTACCTCTTCTCTTCTTTACCTTAAGAGGATGCTGAACATTACATATGAATGGTGTCAGTTGAAAATCATGGTATCTGCCTATCACGTCGGAATCGTGTACATTCTCTAGCATATAAGTTATAGGGCTTACAACCTCCTTAATCTTATAGGGGCCATCTCTCCTTTGTATAAATTCGGTCATTAGTCCGCGCGTGGCATCTTTTGCCTCATGCGTTTTAAGTAGGACTAAATAACCGACTGCGTAATCGGGTCCTGGCCCTTTGTCCGCACTCCTTTTCTGGATTGCTGGGTTCTTTTCATGAACATGTTCAGGTACTACTAAGCATGTCGATAACTTCCGATCAGAGCAACATCTCCCCCTGAACGGTTCGTCTGATGTTTCAAGGCCTTCGATAATTTTCTTGAGTATAAGATCTTTATTTTGATCCCTGATATCACGGGGGTTTCGGCAAGGTAAGTCGACATCGGCGAAGGAAAGATTGCAGCTTGATTCTTCTTTGTTGCACAAGATATGTTGCGAAGTGTCGACTTTCATGAGCTCTGCGTCTTCTTGCACTAGAAACTTATTTAATCCTGGGCTAGCGATTGAGTGTGTAGCGCTTGTGTCCAAGATGACTGTCCCTTTATCTGCAGCGACTTCGATCGAAACAACCGGCCCCGTATCAACAACGTCATCTAATTTACGTGCGTGGTTACTATTATACGCGGATCGTGGAACTCCGTACATGCTTCGCAAACTTCGAAGCGCGTCGTCCCACGTAGTCGTTGTCGATTTAACACCACGCCACCAGATCGCTGCGTCGCCTGTGAGAAGCATAGGTAAACACTTTAACGCGTGTTCGTCGCTGACGTTCGTGTATTCCTTGTATGTGTGCACGGCGTCGATGAATGCTTCCAAGACATCTGATATATCGGACGCTGTGGCCATACCGTCAAAGCGCGCTGTGCAGTCTGCGAAATTTTCCGCAAAGGTAGGAACGCTATATGATGCATAGGCCGTCGATCTGGGTGTGCTGTCCGAGTGCGTTGGTCCACGATAGATTGCCATTATATTTTCTACTAGAAGCCGGTTCGTCTCTGCCTGGCTTTTGGCAATACTTGCTATAATTCTTGACAGTTGTCCTTCCGTTATCATCATACCGGTTACTATTTCTTCGTCGGCGCTATCCTCGTCGCTCTTCCTTCTTCTGTCTCCACGTGGTAGACTCACACGAGTAAACAGGTAGGCTGCGGTAGATTTTGCGTGAATACGACGTAATAGTAGAAATCGGGTATGAGGTTTGCGTTCACTATGTAACGAAAGTTTTTAAAACTGGCACTGAGATTCGTCAAACACAAGCCCACAGTTGGGACGCCACTTGTATGGCAGCCCCACGTTGGGACGCCACTTGTAAGGCAGCCCCACGTTGGGCGCCACTTGTAAGGGGTCTAACGTAGTAAGGCGCCACTTGTAAGGGGCCTCACGTGGGTAGAGTTACACTTACAAAGAAAATGTTCGGGTCTGTGTTAAAAACGACTTTATTCACAATGCAAGTTAGTTACAACAGTTATAAGCGCGGAGAGTAAGATGGTGTGGACCTCGTTCTAAGACGGTTCGCGGCGCACTGTCGAGTAGTGCCTCAACGGTCTATCCCCATTCTTCGGCTTCTACGAAAGATGCCTAGGCGGCACACACAAAGGTGGAGATAAGAATGCACTGTTGAGCAGATGGCGGGCTAGAAAGCGGCGATAAGGTTTCGCGGAATGGCCGACGGTAGAGACAAAGGCAGCGGTATAATTAAAGAAGAGGCGAGCGGCGAAGGATAAATAAATGGTCTCGTTACACATTTTATTAAATTTATGATTGGTTAGTTTACAACAATTATAAATAAAATTTTAAAATTAGTATACCCACTACGTACAAATATAAATACAAATAAAAATCATACAAAATACTATTGTAGTTTTATTATAACTATTTTTTGAAAAAAGGGGCAATGCAAAACTGTTATTTAAATTGTAAAATAGTGCGATATTACATCTACATCTACGGTTAATATATATTTCAATATATGGAGGAGGGGGTCGTTTAAAATTTCCTAAGCTTGAAGGGGGTCGCTATATAAAAAAGTTTAAGAAGCCCTGGTCTAGAGGTTATATCAATATTCGAAAAAAGTATGTATAAAGGTGTATATTTACAATTATGCTAAGGCGGCTACCTCACTAGCGTTCAAGTGTAAACGTTCTTACAATTGAGAAGAATCGATGTGGTATTCGGCTGAGTAGAATAGACCACCCTCATTTCTTACCGAGGTGTCGTAAAAGGCGAATAAGATAAGTCGATCCGCCGTGTGGTATCCGGCTGAGTAGAAGAGTACCACCCTCATTTCTTACCGAGGTATCGTAAAAGGCGACTAAGGTAAGTTGACCCGCCAAGTGGTATCCGGCTGAGTAGAATAGACCACCCTCATTTCTTACCGAGGTACCGTAAAAGGCGAATAAGATAAGTCAACCCGCCGTGTGGTATCCGCCTGAGTAGAATAGACTACCCTCATTTCTTACCGAGGTATCGTAAAAAGCGACTATATAAGTTGACCCGCCATCATCTGAAGACTTACCTGACAGCAGAATTAGGTCATACTTATGATTAGGTCATCTTTATGATAATAAACATGCATTCGCACTGAAATAACACTAGTATGAAAAATTTCAGCTTAGTCAGACACCGGGAAGTGAGTTAAATTGAATTTGCAAGATTCCTTCACATATATACACGGCAAGTTAAATAAAAGTTTTTTATAACTACCTAATCAATGGCGGGTCTCACTCTGGGCAAAATATATTTTACTACACGTTCAAAGCCGAGGAAAAATGGCTAGTTAATAATACTACCGAAGCAATGGGTCATTTACAGAATTTTAAGTTTGCTCAATGTAATCTTCATAAGTTATAGCATCATATAATTTTTAGACGTTTAGCATACAAGCGATAAGTTATGTAAATCCCGGTTTAGTATCCGCATTACCCTCATTTTGTCTTGACCGTAGTAAAGTGGTTTAAACTTGTATTATTCTACTTATTTTACAGTATTGAGCGCATGTACGTGCGTCACAGGCGCATCATGAGGTGCTTCAACCCGGCCTTTATAGGTGATTCGATGTACCCATAGAGAGTTTACCGATCCATATCATGCATTAGTTAAGTAGCGGCCTATTACTCTCCCACTGCTGGGAATAGGCCTCTTCTCTCTGTTTTTGGGAGAAGGGTTGGAGCTAAGACCTATCACGCTGCTTCAATGCGGATTGGTAGGTTACACATATCTTCCAGAATTCTCTAGAGATGCTGGTTTCCTTACGATGTTTTCCTTCACCGAAAAGAGTGTGATAAATTCGAATTATTAATTAGGTACATAAGTTTTAACAGAAAAACTCATAGATTTCTGCCTTTCTCATAGATGGCTATCACAGCTCATTATCAGCCATTGGGATTAATTTTCTGATACTAATTGTTTTGCGAACTACTACACCTCAACGCTCGACCGTCGACAATGCTTCAGCGCTGGCCTATTTCATCCAGTAGCAGTCAAATAACAACAGATTAATAGTCAGTTCCAGCACTGGTTTAACCGGTTTTGAATTTTAATCTAAAGGTAAATGAAAGATTGTGCAAAACCTAAATGTCCCTTGATAATTCCTGGAATCGGTGGATCCAACTCTGCCGAAACGTCGAACCTTATATAAAGGTAGCTCAATTTCATGCGATGTGTATGTTTACATAATAATTTCTAGAATATGTTTAACCTGAAAATTAGCATTAGAATAGCGTGGTGCTAAGCCACAGTACTTGTCTTCCATGGATAGAGAACTCCTGTTCCTGTTAGGAACTAGCTGCTATTTATTTTATTGAAGTATTAATGAAGAATGTGCCTTAGTCAGCAAAACCCATAACGGGTTTTGCTGACATTCTATTACACAGACCAGCGGACATTAGTTATACCTACCCATATCTGTTAAAACCTGAAGAAGGGACTGGGGAACGCTGTAAATATAATTCGTAGCCCTACTAGAAGCTGCTTTATAGCCCTGAGAGCTAACCTCATCTTCCAGTTCCGGACCTCTAATCAGAAGTCACTCTCTAATGACGCATCGAAGACCAGATCTACAAACTTTAGGGAATAAAACATTCGTGTGACAGTCCCATAGAACCGTTGAGGCCTCATGTTTACACACGTTTATTCGCTACGAAAAATTACTGTTGATTCGCCGAGCGCAGATATGGTTGTTCGCAATTTTTATAATTATGTTAAAATACTTCCGTAGTACCCGGCAAAAAAACGTATGAGAAGAAAAGGTCTAATGGAAACAAGCCCATGTTACGTAACAAGGCGTGCTGCTAGATTGTAAACAACTGCGTTTTATCATCGCTTGTTTGGACTTGAATTGAAAGCTGCCTTCGTTGCGCAAAATGGATTACATCTTAAAATGTATATTTATCTATGTCAAAGCGTCAATCTCGCGCGACAAGGCGAAATCATTTCTACGTTAAAACAGCTTTGAGTTGGATCTCTGGCCTCCTCACTCCCTTTATAAGAACATTTTCTTTTGTAGCTGACACCTCAACCTGATGGAAATTAAAACTATTTAATTTCTCGAAACCTAAATGTATATGCAGGTTTCCTAGAGATGTACGCTTACCAGAAAGCGTGTGCTAAATGGGAAATGTCGATAAGGCAGATAAGGTTTTATAGAAAAGTCGTTGGTATCTGCCTGGTAGCTGCTTTTGACTTCGGAAATAAGAATAAAATTTGAATCAACCGCGACGTCCTGTTTCGGATTGCCAGGTTACTTAAATATGTATGTCGCATGAATTCTCCAGAGATATGAAGATTTCCTCACATTGGGCGTCATAAAGAAAAAGAGTCTCTAGCAGGCGTTGAAGTTATGCTTGGGTATATCTACGTGATTAATTCAGGAACGAGAAAGTCCGTAGAATCGAAGATGTTGTTGTAGCCAAAACCACTGACCAGACAATTAAAAATGCCATAAGTAGATGCTGCATCGGAGCTGCATATGTGTGGAGTAGAATCATTATAAAGATTCAGAGAAGAAGAAAAATGCTTTGCGTTTTTGTCGTGGAGTATCTCCTGACGATGCTTCGGTTACGGGTCGAAACATTGTTGAAATTGTGGTAGTGAATGTGTGCAGTGATTGTGTATTGTTGTGTTATTGTTATTGGGTAGTGCTAAGTTTTACGAATTCTACATGTATCAGGTATGATAACGGATAATACACTCAAGATATATCACCTTGTAACGAGGATTATAGAAAAATAATATTTTAATACTTTTGTATTATGAACCTCCCCAAAGTAGCGCCTAATTCTATAAATTTTAAATAAGATGCCATTTGTTAAACAAAACGAAATAAAACTTTCCTTGAGATTTCTGAAGGCGCATTTAAAAAAATGAAACAATAATTAAGTGTTATATCATCCTGACTTAGCGGCATTTTATTGTACTAAGAAACAGTTATATAACGGACCATATTGAATACATTGAATATTAAGGCTAGTTTTTCGCTAACCTCCCCGCTAAGCTGAGATAAATCGTTAGACATTATAACCGGTACATTACGATTGGCGACGCTCGTTTAACAACTTTCCTTTTTGCTTTGAACGATTGATTTATTAAAGCTCATAATACTGGTAGTTTGCTTCCGCTTTATACGAATAGAATTTGAAAAGAGCAACCACAAAATTATTGCCATCTCTTTTAGATAATAGTACCGGTGACCGAGCCTAGGTCGATAATTTTTTAAATATATAAAAAATGAAATAAAAAATCACATACATAATATATGTATATGATTTCTTACTAAAATCAATCCTGGTGTACAGAATTTGAGATCGCCTGTTACCTAAATGAGCTATCATAACTTTAAAATTGACAGCGTGATTATCCTTTGCTTTCTCATAAAATTATACTAGCTTTTTTCAGTGCCCAAAAACAGGTATAAAACATTTTTTTTTAAATAAAACCTAGCTAGCTAGCTATAACTCATTTAAATATTAAAGATAGTACGGAAATACTAGTAAATATTTAATTCGACTTCCTAAATTAACTTAGAACTTAATTATCGTTGCTAATGTTTTATTTGACTACCCAAAAAGCACAAAAGTAATGATAGAATTATATAAATATTAGAATACGAGAATATAAATCATATAATATAGTATTATTTTTTGTTATTGTTTGGAAATAATTGATAGGGAGTTAATACTTGATTATGTATTCTAAAACTATACGTATCTTGCGGAAGTTTTAATAAAATTTAAATATTTATATCTTTTGAAAAGAACAACCGCCGAGTTTCTTGCTGATTCTTCCCGGTACGAACAGTTTTCCCACGAGCTCACGATTCAAAAACACTTGCTAACAAGTTTACTTGAATAAATAATATTTTGAATTTGATTTTATATTCTTCAACTCGAATAGGTATGTAGGCGAAAAAAATATTTATTGTTAATTATTATTTAAAAATAGTTATATGAATAAGATGAAATTGTTTAAGAACGGAACGTAGAAGTGAGTGAGGGAATAGCAACGATGTATGGGAAAGAGACGGAAGAGGAAGGTATTAGTATTCAAAATGGCTAAGGTGTAAGATGGGATGTAAAGACATGAAAAGAATTAAAGAACTTTAGTTTAGTTTTAAGTAGTTCAGGTATACATATAATAAGAAAGGTAACCTTTAGCACTTCATACTTAAACTGATCCTTTACACAATATAATTCATGAATATCTCAATAATTATAGCAGAATGAAATCTGCTGTAAAACCGAATATTTTCTATACTCGTGCGAACCCGGGGTCGATCGCTAACTTATAATTAATATGGAAATGATGAGGGCTATTTACATTGGGGGCTTTAAGATTTTCGTGTCATTCGGATGTGCTGAATACATAATCATGGTTTGTAATGGGCTATAAAAAACAAGTCTCGTAATTTGTTTGATATATGGATGATAGTAACTTGTCGGAAAAGGCACAGCTTTAGGTCATAATACAGAAATAAACATTGCGAGAGTACATTTATCGTTAAATTTGTTACAGACTGCCTTATATTTTATCGCTATATATAACCGGCTGAGTAGAATAGTCCACCCTAATATCTTACCGAGGTGTCGTTAAAGGCGATTTAGGTAAGTTGATCCGCCGTGTGGTATTCGGCCGAGTAGAATAGGTCACTTTCATGTCCCATATAATTACATTTATTTCTTACCGAGGTGTCGCAAAAGACGACTAAGGTAAATTGACGTCAGGCAGTAGACCGCTCGTAGAATACCTAGTCAAATCATGTTATAACATGTTGTGCCGACCCCACTTAGAGTGGGATAAAAGCAGGAGAATGTTGATTTCTAATCTATAATAATAAAAGCTGAACCCGCGAATTCATAAGCGACTTATTAGGTGTTGAACTGCCCTCAATCTGTATGTGTTGTTTTTCTGTTGCTGAAGAAAAAGTAGGATTTTTTATTTTATATGTTTGACGGTCATCAATATTACTCCTACGTATTAGCTGTGAAAGCCTAAGAGACATAGACTTTGCATTTATAATGTTAGTATGGCAAAGCTTAACACGGTTTAGATCTGTTGGTAATTATTGATTCCGAGAATTTCTGGTCCCCGTAGAATTCTAGAATTAAAAGTATATTTTAACATAAACGTAGCGTTAACTTAAATATTTAAGTCAAATCATACACAGTTTTTTTTAATTTGTAAACTTTACGACAAATCATTTGGAAGTTGAATATTTATGTCATAAAATCTCCTAAAGTAGCGACCAGCGTGTTACTCTCTCAATGCTGGAAATAGGCCTCTTATATCCGTTTTTTGAAGGGAAGGATTGCAGCTAAGACCTACCATGCTGCTCCAATGCGGATTGGTAGGTTACACATATCTCTTCAGAATTCTCTAGAGATATGCAGGTTTCCTCACGATGTTTTCCTTCACCGAAAACCGTGTAATAAATTGAAATTATCAATTAGACACATAAGTTTTAACACAAAAACTCCAGGTTTGAACCCGTGACCTCCTCGAAAGAGTCGCACGGTGTTACCGCTGGGCTATCACAGCTTTCACAGCAAAATCTGCCTAATACTCCCAAATCCCCTCATCTTTTAGAAATCAAATGCGAAACTAGATTATGCCGAGGGATCCGTAACAAGGTCTATTGAAATCGTTGTAATGACGTCGTCTATTGACGTCACACATGTGACGTCAACGTAATGAGGACCCGTCCGGGTAAAGAGTGTTTCCACGAGGCCATGCCACAGTTGACCTTTTGGTCAATTGCAATTTCATAGTCTTGAGAATATAGACGTCATCGAAGAGTTCTATATAACCTACCATAAACTAACAAATCAAATATGAAAAATCCTCTTTTTAAACTTTGCAATAAGTTACTGCAAAGTTTACTTCAGCTTTTCTATTCCTTAGCTTTAATATTTTAATTTAAATTAAATTTAATAATCTTCTATGAATAAATACATATATTTTCGGAATCTCGGAAACGGCTCAACGATTTTCCTGCAATTTAGTATGCAGGAGGTTTTGGGCAAGAAAAATCGATCTAGCTCGGTTTTATTTAAAAAAATCGTTATATCCCTGTTTTTAGGGAATAAAAAAATTAAAATTTTCATTGAATATATATATATATATAAAACACTATTTTTGCCGTTAAATGTCAAGTCAGCGTAGCTTATTCAGGAACGGATGGTCGCGAGAAATAGAAATAACAGGTATCAAGCCCCACCTACCCTATTATTATTATTTTTTAAGTGTCCTTTTTTATTTTGTGAAAAATTACCGAGCAAGGATCAGTCACCGTTACTAATTAATAAGTGATTATTTTTGATTACATTTTAGAAATTTTACTAACGTTGATAATTTAGAAAAGCTCCATTTGAAAGGTAATTATTTTTAATTATCATTGACAAATAGAATCATTGACAATTCATGTTGTTGCCATTTAAAAGAGAATATATATTTAAATTGAAATATCGAAATTGGATTTGAAAAGCTTAATTGTTGTTGTCTTTTGTTACCAATTTAAAAGGGCCTATACAATTCTAATCGATTTGTACTTCTTAAAGTTTGCGAAATGTTGACAATGACCTATTTGAATAGAAGATATTGCATTCAAAATTTCAAAAATGTAGCTATTTATAAGTAAGTAAGTAAGTAGCAGCTTGTTACTATCCCACTGCTGAGAAAAGGCCTCTTCGCTCCGTTTTAGGAGAGAAGGTTTGGATCTAATACCTACCACGCTGCTCCAATGCGGATTAGTATGTTACACATATCTCCAGAATTCTCTAGAGATATGCAGGTTTCCTCATGATGTTTACCTTCACCGAAAAGCGTGTGATAAATTGTCAATTAAACACATAAGTATTAACTGAAAAACTCATTGGTGTCTGCCCGGGTTTGATACCGTGACCTCCTCGAAAGAGTCGCACGGTGTTACCGCTGGGCTACCACAGTTTTAACTATTTATAGCGTTGCTTTTTTAACTACGTATAGCTTATAAATGACGCCGTATGGTATCCGGCTAAATAGAATAGTACCACCCTCATTTCTTACTGAGGTTTCGTAAGGCCGACTCAGGTAAGTTGACCCGCCGTGTGGTATCCGGCTGAGTAGAATAGGCCACCCTCATTCCTTACCGAGGTGTCCTAAAAGGCGACTAAGGTAAGTTGACCCACCATGTGGTATCCGGTTGCGTAGTATACCTCCCTCTTTCTTATCGAGGTATCGTAAAGTACGACTAAGGTAAGTTGCCGTCAGGCAGGCGGCCGTTCGTAAAATACGTAACCAAATCATGAGTCAACATGTTTGTAACATGTTGTGCCGACCTAGAGTAGGATAGGGGCAGGAGGATGATGTATAGCTTACAAATGCAAATGAGTGTTACTTGTTTTAATTAGGTTTGCAAAAATAAAACTGTTGTCGAGTGACGTTGTCTGTCATTACATTGGCATTCTATTTCTCGACGGTTCATCTAATTAGTGGCCCTTGTCTGGAAGCCTCTAACACAAATAAAACATTCACAAGGTTTCACTGAGGTGAATTCTTATTTTTGTTTTATCGGCAATGAGATTAAACCAATTTATGTGGCATTATTCAAATGGAGAGCTATTTTTTAATGCCCTTTTAACTATTTAAATTCAAAACGTTTGTTTTATTATTATTTGGAGGTTGCGGTGGTATGGTTATTAGAGTTATAGCTCTATGTAAATAAAGTGTACGCTTGATTTTTGATATACTAAGGGCCTGTTTCACAAGTTACCAATAAACTGTCAGTTAGCTTATTCGGAACATATCTGACATATATCACGGAATTATGCGTTTCTCAGGTTTCTGATAAGCTTATTCAGCACTTAAATTCCCTAATAAGTTAACAGTTAGGTCATGTGACTGTTATTTTGTTTATCTGCTGGGTAGCAAATACCTATTTCAATATGGTTGCGATTTTTTTTTAATTTTCACTTTTTAAAGACATTTATCTGCTAATTAGTTTATTTGTCGTTAAACTATCCGACACTTTATCAGTAACTTGTGAAACAGGCCCTTAACCAATTTATGTACTACTAACAGCTGAACATGCGGCTTGCGCGTGGAAATCAGTACTTAATTGAAATTTTGAACATAAGTAATTATTGTGAATGAATAAAAGTAATTATTGTGAGTTAACCATAAGAGATAGAGACATGCTGTCGCGGACTTTTTTGTAGTATTTTTTTAGTTCTACAATTCTTTATTACATTATTCTATTGTATATCTGTTGGTGCACGCGGTGCACGCGACTAAAGCTCCAAGCGTGCGATTTCTTTACAACTGCGCGACCTCTTCAATACAATATAAGGTAAGTGCACTAGTAACTGAGCATGTACTAGTAGTTGACCGTTTAGTATGAAATTTTAAATAATAAGCGTTTTGTTTGTTGTAGCTAATAAAAAATATTAATTAATAATATCAAATTTTAAATATTAAACAATGGGCTACAGTTCTGAGGTTTTGGGCAGTTGCTAATAGATGGCAACAGCTAATTACAAAATTATTTTTTATTAGCTACAACAAACAAAACGCTTATTATTTAAAATTTCATACGAAATGATCAACTACTAGGACATGGTCATTTACTAGTTCCCTTACCTTATATAAAACCGAAATGCACTATTAACCTAAGCCTTCCGGATTAATTGAACTAATTTTTAATAAAGACCGTACAAAAATCCGTTTAGTAGATTTTGAGAAAATCGATCACACACAGACATACTGCTTTTGGGAACTTTGTTTTATAAAAAAGTAATAAATAAAGATATTTCGTATGAGAAAATGTATTGCCGTACCGTATTTGAAAACCCATATGCTCCACTCAAAGTATTAATCAATTCCCTCTATATTCGAAGCGGAACTATAAAAAAAACTTCCTTCGTCAATAAAGACAACATAATATATCTCAAACCGGTAGCATATATTTAAACGAAGGTAAGTTACAACGAAAGCCCATCCATTACTGTACGCTAAACAAAGAATAACGATAAACATACGTACTTCGTTCCTCTAACGCAATCGGTATACTGAGAAATCTCGAATGTTATTTTAATATTAAAAACAACGCACAGTAAATTTGCGGAAAAACATGAAAACGCGGAATTCACTTAGACAAACCAGATAAAGAGACGAAAAAATATAAGGTTTGGAAAACCGTTGCGCGCGTTGAGAAAAGCAGTAATCTTTTTTAAAACATAAACAAACAGCAATTATTATTAACTAGTTATAAGCGCGGATTCGCCCGCGTTGTGGTCAGTGTGTCACAAAGTTTTTTACAAATTGAAATTTTGTACATAAAAGTTATTACATACATAGTAGTACATAGTACATAGTAGGTATTATGAGTTAACCATAAGAGATAGAGACATGAAATCGCAGACTTATTTGTGTCCCGCCGGGAGTGAAAGAAAAGACTCACCAGACGGTAACAACAGATTTATTGGGTCGTAAGTCTACTGCCCGTCAATGCTATGCTCCGTAAGTAGGTAGGTGTGCGCTAGGTACTGCCCTGGCTTTGTCTATCTGCGGAGAAGGCCGTGCAGCGCGCGCCCGGAGAACGAAGAGCCGACCCGAAGAACGTCGGGCCCGGGCTCAAGGTCACTATAGTCCGGCGCTGGCTGAGATGGGGGTAAAAGGTGCCTTTTCCAACCCCGATATGACATCCTGAAAATGACGTCCAGCGTGTTACTTCATGAATGCCTTCGTCTCCTCTGATTGCGTGCACGGCAGTGTAGGCAAAGCAGGGCTAATGCGCTAATGAAGTGATGTAGTGCATGTCGCAATCAGAACGGAGAATTAGGCGAAGAACAAAGTAAAGAAAAATTTAAAAAGTGAAATTTAAAAATACAATGAAAAAAATAAATTGAAAAAAAAGGTAAAAAAAATAAAAAAAATAAAAGATATCCAGGCTGTTCGTCCTCTTCGAAGAAAGGGGCACGCACGATTATAGTCACAGGTCATCATGCCTGTGAACGTGCGCACCCCGTCGACTCAGGAAACGAACAGGCCGGGCTGACGGGCTAATGCGCCCGCGCCCACCTATGGCGAGACAAGAGGCGGGGAGGAGCGGGAGGAGGGCCCGCGTCGTGTGACTAGGAATGAGTCACACGATTCCGCGCGTTAAATTATTGTTTAAATAATAAAATATACATAAATACGTTTAAATAAATATAAAAATACATAAATATACGTTTTTTATGTTACATTTGTAATATTTTGTAGTAAGTAGTAGTAAGTAGCGGCCTGTTACTATCCCACTGCTGGGCATAGGCCTCTTCTCTCCGTTATTGGAGAGAAGGATTGGAGCTAAGACCTACCACGCTGCTCCAATGCGAATTGGTAAGTTACACATATCTCCAGAATTCTCTAGAGATATCCAGGTTTCCTCACGATGTTTTCCTTCACCGAAAAGCGTGTGATAAATTGCAATTATCAATTAGACACATAAGTTTTAATAGAAAAACTCATTGGTGTCTGCCCGGGTTTGAACCCATGATCGTCTCTAGAGATTCACACGGTCGCACCGCTAGGCCATCACAGCTTCATATATTTTTCATAATAATATATTTTTCATATATTATTATTCGTAATATTTTGTAGATCTACAATTTTCTAGTAATTCTTGAGTGTGTCTCTGATAGTTTACGCGGTGTACGCGAGTAAAAGCTTCCAGCAGGTGAGTCTTTTTACAACCGCGGGAACTTAAACAAAATTTACATAAAGCCGTTATATAACATTAACCTAAACCTTTCGGAAGAATAGCGCTATATTTTAGTAATAACCGTACAAAAATCCGCTAAGTTTGAGAAAATCGATCACATACAGAGAGACAGCTTTTGGAGACTTTGTTTTATAATAAGTATAGATTATTAAGTATTGTATATACATATTACAAAAAGTACATAAAGGATGAAACTCAATTAATTTATATTTATATATATTCATGAATTTAAATAAACCATAATAAATATATACATACGTCTCTACAAACATACATACGCATGCACACACACACACATTACATATTACGTTGCACACAACATAAAATAATTTTATACACAGCCCAAGGAAAGGTAACTGCTTAAGCGTTTTTTAATTGAAAAAATTCGGGTCCTCGGAATGGGGATTTCAGATTTTGAAAATTATAACAACGTATAAACGATTTTACGTGTTAAACGATTTAACGATTTTATTATATGTATTATTTCGGTTCTTATTACGAGCAGAATTAGCTGATTGTTTACGGTATACATACAGCGTGAATAAATGTCTCTATTCTTTAAGCTATAGAGGGTCAATATTGAAATTATTAATTTAAGTTATTTTAAGTTATAGGTCTGAAGGGGAAGGGAACACATTATTTTTAGAAGTTATAGAGGTTTTTAACTTACCGAAGCACGATAACTTAGTATCAAGTTTTATGTATTAACAAATGATTATATTTATTTATAGAAAACTAGTGGCCCGCTCCGGCTTCGCACGGGTATAAAATATATAACCTATCTCACTCAGTGAAAAAATGATTAAAATCTATCCAGTAGTTTTGATTTATTCATTACTGCCCATGGCCCGCACGCGTTAAATTTGGAGTAAAACTCCCCCTCTTTCACTATACCATGAAGATTCCCTGCTATCTTTGGAATATCTAAATTCAAAAAATATACTTATTCAAAGACAAAATTTCGTTTAGCTGTCATTTATGTTTTGTTATTCCACGGTCATTTGAGTTTTGTTATTCCATGTCATAGTCGTTTTTGTTATACCACGTTTATAGTGACTTGACGGAATAAAATAAATGCGGTCGAACGGGATAAAAAGTATTCTATGTCCGTCTCCTGGTCCTAAGCAACCTCTCCACCAATTTTCAGCAGAATTGGTTCATCCGTTCTTGAGTTATAAATAGTGTAACTAAAACCAACTTTCTTTTATATATATATAGATATACGTAAAACTGGTCGCTAAAAATAACTGCTGAAATCGGTGAAAACTATTATCGCATCGTCGAGCTCCCGTAAATCGAATCTCTCTTCGGCTCGGAAATATATTGGATTCGAAATGCAATTTGGATATCTGTCTAAAATAACTCACAGCATTGCAGATGTGACATTTAAACTCGGCAAAAAGCCTGCAGCGCTGTTGAATTATATTTAAATAAGTTTCAATTTGAAAAAATCTATACTAATATATAAAGCTGAGGAGTTTGTTTGTTTAATTGATTGATTGTTTGAATGCGCTACTCTCACGAACTAATGGACCGATTTGAAAAATTATTTTAGTGTAAGATAGTCCATTTATTGAGGACTAGCGGCCTACCCTGCTTCGCACGGGTATAAAATATATAGCCTGTCACTCAGTGAAAAAAATTATTAAAATCGATCCAGTAGTTTTAATTTATTCATTACTGCCCGTGGCCCGCACGCGTTAAATTTAAAGAAAAACAATTCTCCTCTCCTTATACCAAGAAGATTTCCTGCTATATCTAACATCAAAGTAATTATTAATTATAAAAAAAAAGTAATTATTTACGACATCACATTAGAATCATTACAGTATTTCTCTACTCCATATTGAACGTATTATACATTCCTCTTGAATCACTCTATCTATTAAAAAAACCGCATCAAAATCTGTTGCGTAGTTTTAAAGATTTAAGCAGTCATAGGGATATAGGGACAAACAAAGAATGTGACTTTGTTTTATACTATGTAGTGATAATCCCTATAGCATGATTCAGTATTCACGCGCGATGGCTTATTATTAGCGTATTTCATGTATAACTTTGGTGTTTCTATACCGATTTCAATGATTCTTTTTTTATACAATGGTTAATAATATTCACTGTTTTATTTAGGGATGACTGAGAGTGATATAAACGTAGGAGTAGACAAATATAACCAGAAAGCTTCGAACTGCTAAGCTATCGGGAGTTACACGTCTTATTGTGAGTCAAACATAAAAGATAGACATATGCTGTCGTGGGATATTTTTTATACAATTTTAAGGAAAACATTTCCGTCATACATGATTTCTGTGTAGCTTTAACCATCAAGGTTGCACACTCGACGGAAGCTTAAAAAATGGAGTAACTTCTCCCGTTTTCCCGACATTTCCCTTCACTGCTCTGCTCCTATTGATTGTAGCGTGATGAAAAGTATACTATAACCAGCTCAGGAGTATGAAAAAAAATTGTACCGAGTTTCGTTAAAATCCGTGGAGTAGTTTTTGTTTCTATAACGGTTATACAGACAGACAGACAGACAGACAGACAGACAGACAGACAAAATTTTTACTGATTGCATTTTTGGCATCAGTATCGATCCCTAATCACCCCCTGATAGTTATTTTGGAAATATATTCCAGTTACAGAATTGACCTCTCTACAGATTTATTATAAGTATAGATAGATTATTGAGAATATAACATCACGCTTACATGAATAGTAGAGGAGCAGCAATAAAAAATAGTACGAAATAAGCAAAACTTAAAGCTTTCCTTGCGAGCGCTGAGTAAACGGTAATAGTGATTCAAAAATCATGTATTACAAAATTGTTCTCTCTAAAAATTCTAAATAAACGTCCGCGACAGCATGTTTCTAGCTTTTAAGGTTGACCCACTTTAACCATTTTTATAGTTATCAAAGGACAGTAATACTATCTATGTAAATCTATGTAATGCTTTATACCATTCATTCATATTTTAATCATGTAAGCTTAGTGACACTTAAAACTATTTTTTTTACTTTATTCTTAGATCGTCAAAGATAATTCATTTTGTTTTCATAATAAATATATTACGATTCAAGATAAACTAATAATATCTATGTAACTTATAAATTTATATTTTTGACATTTGCACGCCACTTATGGCAGTTTATGGCTGTATTTAATTAATTTTAAGACCTTTATATGACCCATAATCTGCAAATAAAGAAGATTTGATTTGATTTTATCTTCAGCGAGTCCATGACTAATAATTTATAGAAGCAGGCGTTACTTTGCGAAACATAGTACAAAAGTTTGTATTTTGCTGTAATCCAAAATACAACACCGTAAGACATTACGATTTTGTCGTGAAGCCTATCCTGATGATACTTCGGTTGCGGTGCGAAACAATCGAAGAGATCGATTGTGAGTGTTTGTTAGTGGCGGTGTTTTGTGATAAGTGTGGTGATTGATCCTTCATGTATAAGGTATGTGAACGTTGTCAGGTTCCTACACTTAGCATTTCTTAGATTTTCTTAACAAACGCGGATTATAGCAAAATAATTCTTTGAAAACTTTATAAGACTTAAATTATTTCTTTGAAATAGCTATCTTACTACCTAATAAAGACAGTCTAGCTACTTTTGTCATTTAGACGTAGATAAAATATCGTAAGGAACTTTTGCCATAGCATACTTCGAACTTAAAACATAAAAATGCCAAAAAATGCTTTCTTACCGAGGTGTCGTAAAATACGGCTAAGGTAAGTTGAAGTCAGTCAAATCATATGACAACATGTTTATAACATGCTGGCCGACCCCACTTAGAGTGGGATAAGGGCAGGAGAATGATGTATTAACGTTATTATTTAAACAGTATAATTTTGGTGTTACGTTTTTATAACGATCTGACACATACCAAGAAATAAAAGAGCTGAAAAAACACCAACCGGGAAGAATCAGATGGCAGAGAATGTATATTCCAGCGTTTCTCAAACTGTATTATACAAACCCCGGGGTTCTGTGGAGATATTTCAGGTATTCTGCGAAATTTACGTGCTTTTGTATTTTATTTAAGGAAGTAAAATAAAAAAGGTAGAAAAATTTAATGGCACTACTAAATTCCACTTTCGAACCAGGATAGTTGATGCTTATGTGATAACATTACCTAGTAACTTTATCAACGTCAGTATCTTACTTTATTTGGTCTTGAAAATGTTTGTTTTTTTTTAAACTTGCCGCTTATGTATGTGAAGGTGGAATATTGCAAGTTAAATTTAACCCACATCCCGGTGTCCGATTGAGCTGAAATTTTACATACTGGCCCAGTCCCGATGACAATGTATGTTTATGTTAAGCATGACCTGATGCTGTTGCCAGGATTGACTTCAGACGAAGTAACTCCTCAGCAGTTAAGAGTAGAGAGAACCTTTTATTTTTTTAAAAAAGCTTTTAATATGTTTAAGGTATTAATATTTTTTTAAAGAACATTCTTTATTTATATAAAATTTGATTAAATCAAGCATTTTACTAAAAATTACAAAACAATGAATTAGTAAAAGTGGAATTAAAACTAAATATACAATAGCATTTTAATCAAAAATCCTAGTTTGCCCACTGAAATAATTAAAATAATTGACTTTTTTTCGATATAATCCGTTGACATATTACATTAAAAGCATACTATTGAAATAAATAAAGGGCCAAAGGGTGTCACATATCAAAAAGTTTAAGAAACGCTGTTATAATAAAAATTAAAGCGCCAGATGCGACACTGACCGCACTGTAGCCATAAATACTAACCTGCAGCATCCATGGAAATGCGCCTACTTACTTTTCTCCGCATCTAGTTTTACACACAATCGATCCGAACCGATGTAAACACCCGTATAAAATAAATAAAAGGCAACTTTATTTTCATTTCAGTAGAGTCGATTTTCTAAAAATTAGTTTGGAAATCGGGCACTCTCACACCGTAGTACGGCATGGTATGTAGCTTGACTCGCCGCCAGTCGTACGTCTGATGTCTCGTTGGAACGACGCGTAACAATTTTCGTAGTGTTGTGGTTTATTTGAATATTAATCGTGTTTTGTGACAAAGATGACCGGTGCCGGTGAATATTTGAGTGCCTAAGGGTGATACACTTGTGAGTGGAAGCACACCATGAAAGGACAACCGGTCTGGTAAGTCGGCGTTAGAAAGCTCAGTGAAGTTTTATACGTGTTAGACTTGTGTTTGGCCATGCGGGAGAAAAGAAATTCTTGTTGTCTCAAATAATTCTTACTATAATTACTCTGTTATGACTTTTATTTATAGAACAATTCGGATATACGAGTAACTTTATTTATAAATTTGACTTTTGAGATAACATAACAAATCGATCTTTTAAATGTAGGCGTGGTTTATAAACCTATTTAACAGCCTTAAAATTTATATTTGCTTGTATACAATTGATGTACCGTGTATAATGAGCATAATTTACATAACGTAGTAACTTTATTAGAAATATAACAACTGACATTAATTTCTTTTATAACTTAGATCTAAGGCAAGAAAAAGGAAACATAAGTTTTATCGTCTTTTCTATTTCTTGAATTATTTAAAAGGATAATATTGGTCTTGTGTTATTTCAATATCAAAGAATTTTTATATTGTTTATAGAGAAATAATATTGTTGTTACATTTCTGTGTAATAAAATGATATAGGTACATAATTTAATCAATTCTTTATTAAACGTAAATTCAAATTCAAAATATTCTTTATTCAAATAAACTTGTAAACAAGTGCTTTTGAATCGTTAACTCTGCTGCTGGTTCGGAAAGCTGTTCCTACCAAGAAACTCGGCGGTTGCTCTTTTAAAAATATAATTCTTAATACTATTTACATTAAGTCGTTACTGTCTTTTACAGGTTCAAAGAGAGCTATATCCACACATTCTTATCTTCTAAATAATCTTCAAGAGTATAGTAGGCTTTCTGTATCAGCCTCTTTTTAACAGTGTTATAGACCTACGTACCTCGCTATATAGAATTGCAAGGAAAAGCTTTCCAAGAATTTTCCAAGTACCTTTCTTATTCTTGTAGTCTTTTATTGTCAATTCAGTACAAAGTTTATGTCACAAAATTGTTTTAGATGTAGATGTAGAATTAAAAAAAGCTTACTGTTACTTAAAAGTATTACTATATTTGCTAACAGGCTTTTATTTTCAATATATTATTAAAAGTTTTCTGAGGCACGATAATTTAAACTAAACGCTTAATGTAACCAATTGTAAGATTTTTTTGAAAACAGAAACCGCCGAGTTTCTTGCCGGCTCTTCTCGCCGGCTCTTCTCGATAGGAAAGGGAGCTTTTCGGAACAGCATCGAGTTGACGATTTAAAAGCACTTGTTTACAATTTTACTTGAATAAATCATTTTTTAGATTGAATTAAATATAAACTGGGCTAAAATATAGGATAGGTTTCACAGTTCCAGGTCCCGATTTTGCGTCGGGAACAAAAACTATACATATTTGCGGGTACATTTAGTTTTTAATATAAGTCACAATTAGCTAAATCATACTTGCTTATCTGCACTATATTACTAATAAGGAACAATATACGGATAAGCTAAACCGTTAATGGTAACTGCGATATAAACACTACCGGGTGTATAAAGATAAAAGGGAAATAATATTTTATATAATAGTTTATCTGTGTGCTCTATTATTGTGAATATAGTTATACTCTATGGTTGAGGTTATCTATGGAATTGGACTCATGAGTTTTAATATCCCACTTCTGATTGAAGGTCTTGAAAAGCAGTGAAAGGGTAAAATATAAGGGAAAGAGTAAATAATAGTAAGTAGCTTACCACAACTCACTATCAACTTTTTTGTTTTTATTTATTGTCTTTCCTTTAGAATCTCCTTCAAAAGCTTAAAGCTTATGAATTCTCCTTTGGAAGGTGTTTATCATACCATTACTACACTATATATATTATCAACTTTAATGTATAAAATAAAAATTTACCTTCAGTCCAATATTCCCATAAAAAAAAGATATGTTAAGGTTTTTATATGGCGATAGTTCAAGAGCTCCAAGGTGAATAAACTACTCATCTCAGTACTAAAGTTCACGTTTACGATGTATTATAAACAAAATGTATAATAATACATTATAAAGAAAATGTATAATAGTATAATAAAATATTAAATGCAATAAATAAAGAAAATTGTAGATGACAAACAGGTCTGTTACCTGAACCAAACAAATTTCACTTAACTTATTTAAAATCTATTCAAAGAAGGAATATTTAAATTTACTAAGGAATAGATTATAAAGAAAATGTATAATAGTATAATAAAATATTAAATGCAATAATTAAAGAAAATTGTAGATGACAAACAGGTCTGTTACCTGAACCAAACAAATTTCACTTAACTTATTTAAAATCTATTCAAAGAAGGAATATTTAAATTAACTATGGAATAGATTATAAAGAAAATGTATAATAGTATAATAAAATATTAAATGCAATAATTAAAGAAAATTGTAGATGACAAATAGGTCTGTTACCTGAACCAAACAAATTTCACTTAACTTATTTAAAATCTATTCAAAGAAGGAATATTTAAATTTACTATGGAATAGATTATAAAGAAAATGTATAATAGTATAATAAAATATTAAATGCAATAATTAAAGAAAATTGTAGGTGACAAACAGGTCAGTTACCTGAACAAAACAAATTTCACTTAACTTATTTAAAATCTATTCAAAGAAGGTAGATAATTTAAATTTACTATGAGCAATCGTGAATATAAGCTTTCTTTAAATTCAAAGCACGTATTATAGCGCATGGACAGACGCCAAAGACTTTAATGTCGTATTATGTAAACTTTGTAAGAACTTTTGCGTTTTTGTATTTGTATATATTTTTTCAAGGCGCTTAAATAAACCGTATTATTTACAAATGTAACAGTTTATACAGTACAATCGAAATAAGTTTTTTTTTGTAGATAGAGATCTAACTTTGCGAAATATCAATGGACTTATGATATTTGTAGTTTCCTTTAACATGACATTAAGACGGATCACTGTATCTTATAATGTAGCAGATGATAGCCTATAGCCTTCTTTGATAAACGGACTATTTTACACAGAACGAATTTTTAAAATCGGTCCAGTAGTTCCTGATATTAGTGCGTTAAAAAAATCAAACAAACAAACTCTTCAGCTTTTTACATTAGTATAGATATTAAGTATGGTGTATTATTGTCTGGTATAAGCAACTTATGTATTTTAGGCTCTACCGTGCGATTTAGTTAAATTTAAAAAAAATGAATATGAATATATGATATGAATTTGAACCGAAATTGATGATTATTTTTCGGATTCTCAATATGTATTGAGCGCAGTATAAAAATTGCGGTTATTAAAAAATAAAAGCTTTTGAGGTCTGGGGAACCTAATATTGTAAGCGTAATAAAGATGACTGTGCCTAGTCACCATTATTTAAAATCACGATCAAAGAAAGAAATAATAATTTAATTCTTTTCACGTAAACCGATCTCATTTGTCAATAGATTATTCTAGCGGCGAAAAATCGAGGTTAACGGGCGTAATTTGCTTGGATTACAAAGGTATTAGATGAGCTACGCTTTTTTAACATTAATCAACCCAAAGCTTAACATTGAGCTTTTTTATATGGATGTTAATATTTTTGTACAATTTAACTACACGGGTCTACGCTGTGGTTAGAAATTTCATTAATTAAAAACACAAAAGTTTTTTATTTCCAATTTACTGAGTTAACAGTAAGCCTCATCCACAGAAGGCAGCGATTTGCAATACGTTTGGGAGAGTAAAACTTAATTAAAATTACATGGCTATAATTTAGACGAAGAGTTCACTTAGTTCACATGATGGCGCTACATGTTAAATATGTTTCACAAGGACTTAAATAACCTAATAGCATCAATAGATTCATAAATAGCGCCTAATGTAGTACCACAGACATCTAGTAATCTAATGCAAATAAGAATTGAATTTTCTAATTAGCTTCAAGTTCGTTGATAAATAAATATAGTTGTTGTTATGATATTTTATTTCTTATATATATATACATAAACATCACAAGAACGCCGTGTGGTATCCGGCTGAATAGAACTAAGGTAAGTTGACCCACCGTGTGGGGTATCCGGTTTAGTAAAATAGACCACCCTCTTTCTTACCGAGGTGTTGCAAAATACGACTAAGGTAAGTTGACGTCAGGCAGGCGGCCGGTCGTTAAAACGCAGCCAAATCACGTGACAGCATGTTTATGGCATGTTGTGCCGACCCCACTTCGAGTGGGATAAGGGCAGGAGGATGATGATCACAAGACACCAGAGAATCTGATATTGGTATTGAACCTTTCAGAATATAATGACTTTCATACGAAAAACTCCACTACAAACAACAAACCAGTGTTAAACTATATCTGTCGCTACTATACATATACAGAAGCATAAATGTCATTCAACTTTGTCCAATTCCTGCATATTTATTAATAATAATTTAGTATATTTAGTAATAGGCCTCTTCTCTCCGTTTTTGGAGAGGATTGGAGCTGAGACCTACCACGCTGCTCCAATGCGGATTGGTAGGTTACACATATCCCCAGAATTCTTTAGAGATATGCAGGTTTCCTCACGATGTTTTCCTTCACCGAAAAGCGTGTGATAAATTGCAATTATCAATTAGACATATAAGTTTTACTAGAAAACTCATTGGTGCCTGCCCGGGGTTTGAACCCTAGACCTCCTCGAAAGAGGCGCACGGTGTTACAGCTGGGCTACCACAGCTTATTATATTTAGTAATTTTTTATTATTTAAGTTAATGATAAAAAAATGTCGAATGTCACTTAATTGTAGTTTTAATTAAATTATGACGAGCCCGTATAATAATTGAAAAAATATCATTACGGATTCCTGTGGGCTTTCGATATGTCTACCGAAGTCATTATTGCTGATCGCAGGGGAGAGGTTTTCATTAGTTAATTAATAGTAATAAAAGTGACGGTAAAAATTCATGAATGTTGATAGATTATTTTCAACATAATGATTCTATACTACTGGTAACGCCGTGTGGTATCCGGCTGAATAGAATAGTACCACCCTCTTTTCTTACCGAGGTGTCGTAAAAGGCGACTAAGGTAAGTTGACCCGCCGTGTGGTATCCGGCTGAGTAGAATAGACCATCCTCATTTCTTACCGAGGTGTCGTAAAAGGCGACTACGGTAAGTTGACCCGCCGTGTGGTGTCCGGTTTAGTAGAATAGACCACCCTCTTCCTTACCGAGGTGACGTTAAATACGGCAGGTAAGTTGACGTCAGGCAGGCGGCCGGTCGTAAAAACGCAGCCAAATCATGTTACAGCATGTTTTTTTAACATGTTGTGCCGACCCCACTTGGAGTGGGATAAGGGCAGGAAGATGATGATGATTCTATACTACTGGTACTAAGCTGTTATCTGTTTCTAGTTACGTAAGACCATAAAGTTATTAATTCTACAGTAGGTACAGTAGTTTTGCTTCTTTAGTTAAGTTTCTTCGTTTTTGTACTTTGTGGTATGTAATGTGTGTGCAATAAAGAATTTCTGTCTATCTATCTATCTATTTTTACGACGTTTTCGAATAGTATCACCCTCATTTCTTACCGAGGTGTCGTAAAAGGCGACTAAGGTAAGTCGACCCGCCGTGTGGTATCCGGCTGAGTATTTAAGCGAACAGGCAGGGTGGCGGTGGACGTATCCAATCGCGGAAGCCACTCTTGACCTGGATGAGTTTGGTCAAATGGGGCGTTTCTCAGCAGTGGGCCGAATAAAAAATACAGCGACCCACTTAAAATCGGAAAAAAAAATCCGGCTGAGTAGAATAGACCACACTCATTTCTTACCGAGCTGTCGTAAAAGGCGACTATGGTAAGTTGACCTACCGTGTGGTAACCGGTTGAGTAGAATAGACAACCCTCTTTCTTAACAATCTCAAATTTATTTTTTAAATGTAAACGGAAAACCGGTATAAAAATGCCTTATGAAAATATAAACTATTACTGTATATATTTATGAACTAAGAAAATAAAAGTAGAAAATATGTTGCATTGTTATGAGATGTTTTATGACAGACATATCGCCCTATCCGAAGAATAAAGTCATATTTCCTATGCTTATAAATGGGGCATGTGACTTTATTCTACTGATAGGGCGATATGTCCAACGGCGGACGTCCAACGTTGAAGCGATTGGTTAATGCAATTCTGTAGTAGTAAATTATTAACAGCTGAATCAACTATATATTATTGTATCTAAAAGTAGCTATTGCCAAATGTCGTGCACACATTGTCACACGCGTCATTTTTAACGTAAATGTAATCATATATAATCGTCACTGTCATTTGAGAAATTTCTAGACTTAAAACAATACGAGAATAATATTTTTAATGTAGAGATTTTCAGAATCACTTATTGCACCCATAGTTATTATACTAACGCCGTGTGGTATTATTCGGCTGAGTAGAATATCATCCTCATTTCTTACCGAGGTGTCGTAATAGGCGACTACGGTAAGTCGACCCGCCGTGTAGTAGCCAGCTGAGTAGAATAGAGCACCCTCATTTCTTACCGAGGCGTTGTAAAAGGCGACTAAGGTAAGTTGACCCACCGTGTGCTATCTGGTTGAGTAGAAAAGACCATCCTCATTTCTTACTGAAGTGTTGTAAAATACGACTAAGGTAATTAGAGTCATGCAGGCGGCCGGTCGTACAATACGTAGCCAAATCATGTGACAACATGCTTATAACATGCTGTGCTGACACAACTTAGATAAAGGCACGAGGATGAGTTAAATGTTTCTGCAGTATGCTGTATATTGCATACATAAAAAACTGGAACTTCTTTATCCTGTATGGTTAAACCGGTATACAAGCTTTAATAAAGACAAATCTCATCCCTAGTAGTTAAGCCAGGAAAGCGCAAAAAAACAGTCAGAAATATATTTATAATATGAATATGGAACAAACGCAAAGTTCGATCTGTAATTCCTATATCGTGGATTTTATTTGTCTCTAGCTTCCATTGAATATTGCTTTATTAAGATCTAATCAGGCATGTTCTTGACAAAGTTACTGAACTCTGATAGATCGTTATAAATCCAATTGTCTTTATTGTATCAATAAACTTTTAAGAATGTAATAAAGTCAAATTTTTTTATATAAAAAGGCATTCCAAGACACTACCCCTTTGGTTCAACGTTCCGTTGAAACATTCTTAAAATATTCTATTACACAAAGTGAAGGAAAGATAAACAAACTCATTTACAAACCGACGCTTCGTCAAGACACTGACATGTTTAGACAAACTTTCCTGGGAGATATGTTGTTGACACTTAAGTCACGGAGATAAAATAATCTCTAATCTGCAGATAAAACATGGTAATGTCATTTCTATCATACATGTTTAAGTTTTAGTATCATTCTTGCTTCTTTTTATTTTAATGCTGCGTATAGGTCCCTTCAAAGATTTCTATGCTACGACATCTAGTGGCAGTTGAGTCCAGCGCCTATATATGATGTTTGCTAAGATCAAGTGTAAAATAACCTTGGTATCCCAGCATCAAAATATTTCAAAATGTTGCCGCTTAAACTTCAATATAGCGCCATCAAAATTTTTGAATTCGATTTATATTTGGATTGTTCAAATATAAATATGTTTTACAATTTCGCAATACAAGCAAGTGTCTCCCAAACCGACATTGCAGAAATACGTATATACTTTCTCTTCTTTATAACATTCTTTTTGATCCTAATACACCAACTAACCTTAAGAAGCGGTTCTAATTTCGTTATGAGACTCATTACGGCTCACTTCGCACTTGTGAAATCTTTCCATAAAAATATCTTCTAACTCTTCCTCTTTTACTTTCTGTTAAAATTAGGATAATTTTAATTTTCTCTGGAATTTGCTATCGCGTTTAGTCTTAATGCGCAAAGTCCCTTATTTTTCAAAGATACATTAAAAATAACATTAAACGGTCTAACGTGCGCCGTTTGAAAATTTTTATTTTCCGTTTAAAAATAAATCTAGTTTTCGTTGCAGTTCTAGATATTTACAACCAGATTCAATAAGACTAGTAAAAATTTTCATGTTTGTTAAACTTTGATAGTAGTAATATAATGTGCTAAAATGGAGCTTTTTGCTTTTCTTATAGGTCACCCAGATGCTCTTTATATATATATCCTCCTGCCCTTATCCCACTCTAAGTGGGGTCGGCACAACATGTTATAAACATGCTGTCACATGATTTGGCTGCGTTTTTACGACCGGCCGCCTGCCTGACGTCAACTTACCTTAGTCGTATTTTACGACACCTCGGTAAGGAGGGTGGTCTATTCTACTAAACCGGATACCACACGGTGGACCCAGATGCTCTTTGTAACACATTTTTGTAACATTTTAAGTAATTAAACCTTAGCCTTATAAAATTTAATTCCATCGTAATGATAATAGTTAATATACATCTATTTTTTAACTTTAAAATTTAATTTATCGTGTAAACATAAGGTACAGCTACATCTGCTGACCTTATATCGTAGTCAATTGTTATAAAAGCAACAAAGTATGTTCTTATATTGTTTTTTAATTCACTTATGAATTTCTTTGTTTTATGATTCTGTTGCTAGGACACGGGGTAGATTGATTTTAATAATTTTATTGCAATTATACGCCGTGTGGTATCCGGCTGAATAGAATAGTACCACCCTCATTTACTTACCGAGGTGTCGTAAGAGGCGACTAAGGTAAGTCGACCCGCCGTGTGGAATCCGGCTGAGTAGAATAGACCAACCTCATTTCTTACCGAGGTGTCGTAAAAGGCGACTAAGGTAAGTTGACCCACCGTGTGGTATCCGGTTTAGTAGAATAGACCACCCTCTTTCTTACCGAGGGGTCGTAAAATACGACTGAGGTAAGTTGACGTCAGGCAGGCGGCCGGTCGTAAAAACGCAGCCAAATCATGTGACAGCATGTTTATAACATGTTGTGCCGACCCCACTTAGAGTGGGATAAGGGCAGGAAGATGATGAATTTTATTGCAATTATTTTGTTTAGATTTACTAAGTATATAAAGTGGTTGTGTTGGGTAAATGATTAAATAAGTTATAATTAAACATGATACCTTTGAAGCTAAATAAATAATTAAATGATTAGTCGACCTCTTCATTCTTAAAAAAAACTATTTTGCTGTAATCCGTGTTTATTGAGAGAATTTATGTAATCACAACGTGAAGTATTGTAGTGATTATGTTAGATTGTAGCGATTTATGATACGTGTGGTAACTTGTCCTGCATGTATAAGGTATGTGAACGTAGGCTGCTTAATATACTTAAGATATGTTATGTTAACGCACGCTATATACAATAACACGATATAATAGGAATACCACAATTCCGTTCCGAGATGCACTTCTCTTGAATGACGAACAAAGACTGAATGTCACTGAAACGTTTAATCAATAGGAAGACTCAACCGGAAACAACACGTCACAGTGTTGGTACCATTTTAATCAAAAAGGGCGCGCTACTCTTGTTTCATGACTGTGGTGCTATAAAATACAAAGCGGAAGTCAATGGCGACAACAGATACATAAATTATCTTATTATCTTAAGAAACGAGGATTATAGCAAAATAATTCTATTGTAATTTCTGTAGTACGGAATTCCGCAAAGTAACGCCTGCATCTATAAATCAAATATTTTAAAGTTTAAAAACACTTCATGATGTATTTTTAATAGAAAATCATTGAAAATTACGCAACAACAAATACTTCCATCGGTTCTTCAGAAGGCTTTGCATGCAATTTCTATGCTAATAAATGCGGAAGCAATGCATGAAAGTGCATAATCAAATGGCAGTGATATAGTCGATGATTGCGTACTCAACCAGTATAAAACAATCAGTCTGTGCGATTCATTGTTCAGCATCACAATGCCTTAGGTAAAAGCTGGGTTAAAATATGTAAAAGCTTAAGCGCGATGCATACAGAAGCGACATAGTTTTTAAAGTGATAGGCGCTAACGAAAATAAGACAGCTATATAATATATTTATACAAAATTTTAAACCATTTAGTTGAGTCTAAAGTTCTTTTAAGTAATGTTAGATTTAAATGCTCCAGACATAACATTGTTAGAAAACAATCCACGTTTTTTGTACCAACATGCAGATCAAAATATGCTGATAATACATTTATTTATCGTGCATGCAGAACGTACAATAATAACTGCGAAAATTTAGACATAATGCACGATAAAATTTTTACATTCAAGAAAAAATTACAATTTGTTAATTTTAATTTTAGTGATCAGTAGCCGATATTTATTTATTTTTAGTTTTAATTTAATTTAAGATTTCATTTTGTGCTTTATTTTTAATCATAACTATTTTATTTTAATTTTCTCATTGAATATAGATGTAAATTTTTTTGTATCAGGGGAAACTTAGTTGATTTCTGTTTACAACATAAGTTAGATATTTAAGTATTTTCATAATTGTTTGTTTCCCCTAAAAAAATAAAAATAAAATAAAATAAATAATTGCTGAGGTAAAATGTCCACATTTCTTACCAAGGTGTCGTAAAAGGCGACTAAGGTAAGTCGACGCGGCGTGTGGTATCCGGCTGAGTAGAATAGACCACTTTTTACCGAGATGTCGTAAAATACAACTAAGGTAACTTGGTCGGTAAAAAGTTGAAGTCAGGTCAGTCTTAAAATACGTAGCTTAATCGTGTGACAACATGTTTATAACATGTTGTGCCGACCCTACTTAGAGTGGGATAAGATTAGGAGGATGATGTAAAATGTGCACGTTTCAGCGTGTTTTGTGTGTATTTAAGACTTTAACTATGTAAGTTAACGTTAACTGAGTAGATTTTAAACTAGCGTTTCATACTTATTATATAAGATTATATAATGTTATCTTATTATTTAATGATATATGAGTGTTTTGTCGTTATGTTTATGTGTATAACACGAAGATATTTACAACGGAGATTGTTTTAGTAACAGTGTCTTATGTATGGAAACCGGATATACTCACGTCTTATTCGGTCTTATCGGGTTAGGCCGCCTATTTTGGAGCCCATCCGGGGCAGTTATTCATGAGTTTTTACGGCGTTATCGCCGGAACGGTTCTATCCATAAGCTATACAATGTTCTTTATTTATTGGAATATTTTTCTTCTATCCTTCAAATTAAATTTTAAAGTATGGAACTTTCAAGTATTTAATAGATACTTTGTTAAAATATTAATACTCGAATATCTGCATCTATTGTCAACCCTTTAATTTTTAATTTAAAAGTCTAGTTGATTTTTATCTATGTTATACATTCTTGTATGTTATCTTGGTTTCCAAATAAAGGGAAGTTCAGTGTAACTGTGGAATTTTAATATAGTTGGAAAAGTTGCATTGCAAATTCATTTTATTTACTAGGCTGGTATAAACGAGCATTCATCATCCTCCTGCCTTTAGCCCACTCTAAGTGGGGTCGGTGCAACATGTTATAAACACGTTGTCACACGATTTGGCTAGGTATTATACGAACGACCGCCTGCCTTACGTCAACTTACCTTAATCGGATTTTGCGACACCTCGGTAAGAAATTAGGGTGGTCTATTCTACTCAGCCGAATAGCACACGGTGCGTCAACTTACCTTAATCTCCTTCTACGACACCTCGGTAAGAAATGAGGGTGTTCGATTCTACTCAGCTTGATACCGCATGGCTTAACTGAGGAATTTTAATACAGTTGGAAAAGTTGCATTGCAATTTCATTTTATTTACCCGGACGGTATAGACTAGGAATATGAACGTATTTTGTAGATGTTTGTATAGAAACGGCGCGTCTCTGCCGGTGTCTGTCTGCACCCTATTAAAGACGCTTCTGTGTGCATCGTACTTTTTGCATAATAGAACAAAACAAAAGACAACCGTTGCAGTCTAGTCTTTATCCGTTAATCACGTTCCGTCGGGACGTATTTATTTTTCACGTTCCGTGCTTTTGCTTTTAAAAATATTTTATTTTTTGCAAACTAAGGCGGAAGATAACACCAATTTGCGAGATGCAAGTTCAAATACTTATTTATGAAATTTTATGTACAAATTCAGTACCTAAGTCTTGGAATCGGCTACTATCTATATTCTTAAGTCATCATCATCTTCCTGCCGTTATCCCACTCTAAGTGGGGTCGGCACAACATTTTATAAACATGTTGTCACATGATTCGGCTACGTATTTTACGAACCTGACGCCTGCCTGACGTCAACTTATCTTAGTCGTATTTTACGACACCTCGATAAGAAAGAGGGTGGTCTATTCCACTTAACCGGATACCACACGGTGAGTCAACTTACCTTAGTCGCCTTTTATGACACCTCAGTAAGAAATGAGGGTGGTCTATTCTACCTAGCCGGATACCACACATCGTATCTATTTTCCTTAAGTGATAATGATTAAGTGGGATTGTCCATTACTAATTTTTTTTTTAAATTTTATATTTTTTATAATATACAATAGAAATTCTCTAGAAATAATTTATATGTTAAAACAACGTTTGCTGCGTCATCTAGTAATATATATAGATAAGTTATACAAACATGTATCCAATACATCGCTACATGTTTTATTCGTTAGTATATCACTGTTAAAAATTAACCGGAGCTGTTTATATAACCCAAAATATCGGAACTATGCAAATTCAACCTTAATATTCTTTAATTAGCTGGTGCCCGTATAACGGTGAATACGTGAAAACAGACGTGAATCACTATACGCGATGTAAACAAAGTTTGACCGAGTTAAGGCGTTAAAATGTTCTCAAACCTTTAATTATCTATGCACAGAGCCGGAGTACCGTTACGTTAGCCAAACCATCTTGATGTAACTACTTTAGCAAGAACTGTATTAAACAAAACGTTGAATTTGTGTAATAGAGTGATAAAATTCTCACAATACATGTTGCCGGAAAACTTGATACTAAATAAAGACTGCTTTAAATTACACATATACCAAAGAAACATATAAATAAATAACAAATATATATATAACAAATATATACAAATATATAAACACACACGGCTGTCTATCCCAAAAGTAAGTTAATGATACTGAAAAACTACTAAATACTACAATACTATTAAAGTCACATATAATTAAATATATATCGTACATTTACACAAACTGTTAATTCCCAAAGTCAGTTAATACTTGTGTTGTCGGTAACAGACAACTTGTAAGTATATACATATATAATTTTCGATACGTAGATTAAGTACATATATACACCCAGACTCTAAGAACCAACAAATTGTTTATAGAAAATGTTGGCCCTCGGCGGAAATCGAACCAGCGACACGCGTATCTCAAGGCAGACTCACATAATAACATTCATATTAATTAACATTCGTTAAATAACTTGAATTACATACATATTCATTAGCACCAGAGTTGACGAATGGTAGGAGAGAATGGAAGAGAAAAACATGTGTCGACCCCACTTAGAGTGGGATAAGGACAGGCGAATGATGAATAGAAATTCATAAATATCATCATTCTCCTGCCCTTTTCCCACTCTAGTTGGAGTCGGCACAACATATTTAGTGATTAGACTAGGTATTTTACGATTGGCCGCCTGCCCGACGTCAACTTACGTTAGTCGTCTTTTAAGAGACCTCGGTAAGAAATGAGGGTGGTTGTTTCTACTCAGCCGGACATCACACGGGGGTTTCTTCATAAATATATCCTATACTTATTTTGATATAGAATAGAACTAATACATTTATATTATTTACTGCGAACACGAAAAGAGAAAGCTGATGTCGCTTTTATACTACGGTTAAGATTTATGATATTCGTGCACAAATTAACAATGAGTCATTTACTATTACGACTTTCCAGCTTTGGAAACATTGTTTTCATATTAATTTGTTTGTTATTCGGCATATAAATAAATTAATCTTAATGTATATAATTTAAACATAATAAAAGCTTTTAGTTAATAAAAGCTTTAAACGAAATCCAATGTCTCTACTGTTGACCGTTGAGGAGTTCCATCGTCTAGAGCTAATCCTGGTAGTAGCATCAAGTCATGATCGAAAACATACATTGTCATCGGGACTGGACCAGTATGTACAATTTCAGCTCAATCGGACACCGGGAATATTCCGGGAATTAAATTTAACTTGCAATATTCCACCTTCACACACACACTAAAAGTTAAAATAAAGGCTTTTAAAAAAATGAATGACTGAATTTGTCTATATTTCCTTTATAGACTCCGAAACGGCCGGATGGATTTTAATGAAGTTTTCAGACGGATAAAGTTAAAACAAGACACATAAAGTTTTTCCCACGTAAATCCCTTTAGTTTATTCTAAGTTAAAAATTAAATTAAACCAAAATGGAATAAAAGAAAAATACCGATCTATAAATAACGAGATAAAAAGATGCATACAACATTGAACGTTCAGCAAGTCGATGTGCGGAATACGTCCACTCGCAACCGAAGTCGGATTATGGCTGCATGCTTATAATTTTAATAAACAATATTTTCTAAACTGTTTATTTGATTCATATGGTGTACAGAACAATGTCGGTCTATATTAAATGGCGAAGCTAATGAACGCATTTATTTAGATAAGGATTGATACTGAACAGAAAAACAGTCTCTTATTAATATTTTTAATTGAAATTTTAAACATAAAAGTTGTAATTTTGTTAACCACGAAATATATAATAATATAATGATATATCTCTACATCAGCTTATGTTTACTGAATTAAGATAATTTATGTCTGTTTGTTAATCCTAAAAACCACGTATTTACGCATAAATATACTGTTTACTTGGGCGTAGTATATTGTTCTGAATCACTATAGTTTCGGAAGCTCCGATATAGAAAATAACGAGCCAACGAAATGCTTCTTTCTGGGTCACGCCATAGATCAATCGTGCTGAGAGCTACATTGTATTTACGGTTACTTTCTATTTTTGTAGTGGCTTTAATGGTAGTGAGGCAATATGCACGTTCAACTGATATTTAAGAACCTATAAAAAGTAAAGGGACAGTTGCTATCCTTATATTAGAACGATCTCTCCTCAAAGAGGGTTTTTACTTAGATCCATCCATCCTTCCTGTAATGTGGATTCGTATATCACAGAAATTAATGAAATTCTTCCCTATTACAATGTAATACAAAGCTTAATGGACAAAATGGCGTAGTAAGAGATAAATTTATATATACTTCCATTTTCAGATAGTGGGTATCCGGCTGAGTAGATTAGACCACCCTCGTTCTTAATGAGGTGTCGTAAAAGGCGATTAAGGTAATTTGATCCACCGAGTGGTATCCGGCTGAGTGGAATAGACTATCCTCTTTTTTACTAAGGTGTCGCAAAAGGCGACTAAGGTAAGTTAATGTAAGGCAGGCGGCCGGTCGTAGAAAACCTATCCAAATCATATGACAACATTTTTATAACATGTTGTACAGACCCTACATAAAGTGGGATAAGGGCAGGAGAATAATGAATGATGATGACTTCCATTTTCAAATAGAAGAGGAAAATTAGAATAAATAAAAAATAGGGAAAGCTTTATCAAAAACATATCCAAATTTAGAAATGGATGAAGGGGCAATATGCAAATATTGCACAAATACACCTGCCGTGGCCCGTTTTTGTATAAATGGCGCCAATGGAATCCATCGACATTTAAAAACACCTGTCATAAACAAACATTTAATTTTTTATATCTTTGAGTTAAACGTTCTGTGGAATAATGGTGGTTGTACGAATTAATTTGCAATTAAACCGACATTTTTCGTCTTTTTAATTTCAAATTAATTTTTCTTTAATATTATTAATTTAATTTAATTTTTCTACTTAAGATGTAGCAAAAATAAAAATATGTAGTAGAATAGAATAGACAACCCTCATTTTTTACCGAGGTGCCGTAAAAATCGAATAAGGTAAGTTGACCCACCGTTTGGTATCTGGTTGAGTAGAATAGACCACTCTCTTTCTTACCGAGGTGTCGTTAAATACGACTAAGGTAAGTTGACGTCAGGAGCCAGCGGTCGTAAAATACGTAGCCAATTCATGTGATAACATGTCCGACCCCACGAGTGGGGCAAGGGCAGGAGGAATATATAAAAACTAATCTGTTAATATGAAATATAATATCTGTCTGTATTAATTCGTGTCGAGATGAGAACAGTACGGATATCTCAGAGGTTGTTGAACTAACTTTTTTCTGTGACGCGAATAAATCTCGTTTGTTTTTTTTTACTCATTCTAATATAATGGTACTTTAAATAGAATTTAGCCTTCAAGTACTGATGGCTGAAATAAATGCCAGCAGGTGGTCATTGGCAACACTTATTATTTGAAATACATAGGTAATGCTGCCAGTTATAATGTATAGTTAGGATTTTTCGCAGTGTATTTCTTCAGAAGTTACAGGGTGAAGAAAAAGTTAATGAAATAGACATAGTGCTTGTGCTATTAATTTGTTTATAAAAAAGTTGGACTAAATAAACCGGCCTATTCGCAGGAAATAGTGTTATCGTAAAAAATTTAGTATAAATGTAAACTACTAATATTTATTATAGAAAATTAAGATCTATCATTTTTTTAATAAATATCATAACCTTTTGTAAAAGCGTTAATTTAACTTGCATTGTATATATGTGAAGTTGAAACTTCCCGGTGTCCGATTAAGCTGAAATTTTACAGTATGTAAACCCCGATGACAATGACTGGCCCGTTGGCACAATGGCTAACATATTCTATAAATGAATTTGTTGGTCTTTGGACCTGGATGTATATTTGTATTTAGTATGTATATTAAAATATATAAGTATATATTCACCAGTTGTCTGTCTATCATAACACAAGTATTAAGTTACTTACTTTGGGGACGGACGACGTGTGCGTAAGAGTCCCATATATTAATTTATTTATTACTAGCGGCCTGCCCTTGCTTCGCACGGGTATAAAATATATATCCCATGTCAGTCAGTGTAAAAAAATGATTAAAATCGATCCAGTAGTTTTGATTTATTCATTACTGCCCGTGGCCCGCAAGCGTTAAATTTGGAGAAAAACAATTTCCTCTCCCGATACCAAGACGATTTCCTGCTATCTTTGGAATATCTAAACTCATATAGTACATTTTTACTTATTTACTTTTACATTTTACCTATGTATTTTATTTTTACAATTAATTACAGAATGTCTTTAAACAAACTCTAAAAGATTCGAAGTGCTATAGAGCGAAGCGCGGCGTCCTCACGGCATTTTAAATCTGTAATATCTCCAAATATGTTCACTTAAATTGCATGCTGTAAACGGCCATATTGATCTATATTAAATCAACAATTTATTTAAGGTACTCAATTGGATAAGGATTAATGCTGTATTGTATAAAAATTGCTTTGAACATAAGGCATCATTTTTCGTAAAAAGTAAATGAAAAAAACTGCTATTGTGGGTTATCCATAAGAGATAGACATATACCATCGCGGACTTTTCTGTAGACCTTTTCATGGTGTACAAATACTTAGTACATCATTTTGATAAATCTCGTAGGGTTTAGCCTGCGTTTGCAATGTAAGCGGAAAAAAATGTAATTATTTACAGAAACCTCAAAAATTACAGTATTTCTCTACTTCGTATTGAATGTTATTATACGTACAAACCTTCCTCTGGAATCACTCTATCTATTAAAAAAAACCGCATCAAAATCGGTTGCGTAGTTTTAAAGTTTTATGCGTACATACGGAAATATGGACTTTGTTTTATAATATGTAGTGATTTAATGCATGTTTATAAGCGACCTGATGCTACTGCTAGTATTATCTCCAGACAAGGGAATTCCTCAACGGATAACACTAGGGACATGAAATTTTGTTAAAATCTTTTGTATTAACTTTATTAAATTATTTTGTTCTATTTTCAGGTAAGTCACTCAATCATCTAATAACAACACGAGAAGAACTAAGTACGTATGGTCAAACAAATATTATTATCAACGACGATTAGTATCGTATTGTTATATTAATAGTCATTGCTGCCATTTAGTACACATTTTACATTTGAAATTGATGAATTTATTATTCTATTTGCGTTCTATTTATTTTTCTATTATTACATTTAATAGATTTGTTAAAGATCAATTAAGTTCGACATTTAAGCTTTTGGTTATTATAATTTTCTAGTATAAAGTTACAAGAATGTTAATAAAGTGCGTTCAGGACTGGTGTAGATAAAGAAACCTTTTTGTATCACAGTCCCTTCTTTTCGAGTCTAAATATTAAACTTATTTTGCGATCTAGGCCAACTTTTGTCACATATTGTATTTAATATCACGTTGAAAATTGAACGGCCATTTAGTTTATGTGATATGCAACAAATGGATTTATAAAGAGATGTTTCTGCGTTCGTTGATCTGAACAATAGACGCGATATTATTTTTTGCTACTTTACGGGTTTAGAAATAAAGTTGCTCATGAAAGTTAAGAGTGTCAAACTTAATTATAGGATAAAAAATTATCATTTTAATCATATCCATGTACAAATGTGCTTGTGAGTTTTTTCTTCTTTTTTCTTTTGATGAAATTAAAAAGTCTTCGCCATGATTAAAAGAGTCTCCGGCTGAGTAGAAAGACCACCCTCATATCTTACATAGTTGTCGGAAAGCCGACTAAGGTAAGATGACCCGCCGTGTGGTATCTGGCTGAGTAGAATAGACCACCCTCTGTCTTAAGTTAAGAGTGCAAAACTTAATTATAGGAGAAAATTATCATTTTAATCATATCCATGTACAAATGTGCTTAAGTAAAAAAGAATTAATTTGATAGAAGAGTTTTCTTCTTTTTTTCTTTTGATGAAATTGAAATGTCTTTACCATGATTAAAAGAGTTTCCGGCTGAGTAGAATAGACCACCCCCATTTCTTACCGAGTTGTCGTAAAAGGCGTCTCATTTAAGATGACCGGCCGTGTAGTATCCGGTTGAGTAGAATAGACCACCGACTTTCTTACTGAGGTTTCGTAAAGGCGACTAAGGTAAGTTGCCGTCAGGCAGGCGGCTGGTCATAACATACCTAGACGAATAGTTGTCACATCTATCATGTGATAAGGACAGGAGGATGATGTTAATTCTAAGAGTTTAGAATGCAAAATTTAATCATAAGGGAAATTTTATCATTTTAATTATGTACTCTTACAAGTGTTCTTAAAGGAAAGAAAATTAACCTGATATAAGAGTTTCTTCTTCTCGCCCCTTCTTTCTTCTTATTTTGATGAAAGAAAAATCCTTCACCTTGATTAAAAATGTTTTAATCATGGTGAAGGATTTTTCTTTCAGCTTCTTTTGAAGATTTGGTGCTTTCTGTCACAAGTTCTTGTAGCAATATACATAATTCTTTTTAGCTTTTTTATATCTCGATCTAGTTAGACGAAAGTTATATAAATCCTGGGTTATTGTAGGTACACTGACACGCCACTTACTAAATTTATTTTTTACCAAAATATTACTACTTTCGATAATTCTAGTAACGCAATATTGTGTGAAAGATTATAAAAACAATTTCTTCTTTCATTTCAATTAATCCGTTACATGATATTATGATGACAAATAAATCAATTATGTAACATTACACTGTAACGTTATTACTCTAAAGGAGCGTTTTCATCTGTTTAACTGACTTTTTAGAAAAATATAATACGTAATTATATGTTACGTATTATTTAGGGATAACGTTATCCCTATATTAAACGTACTAGATTATATTGTAATTTATCAATTTAAACAATTAAATATTATTAATACTAATTATTTTTGAAACGATTATTCGCCGAGGTTCTTCTCGGTAAGAGCCCTTTCGAATCAGTCGTAGCTTCATTCTAATTTGGTCATTCAAAAGTGTTTGTAAAAGCCGACTTGAATAAAGAATCATTTGAATTTGAAAGTAGTTATCTATATATTTATATAGTGTTTCTATTTTGCACTTTCAGAAATTATATTTATTTGAATTATTATTAAATTAAGTCACGAAGTTTTCCCCCATAAGTCCCAGCCCCGCTGAAATTTGAATTTAGTGCACTATATACTTAAAGCTTTCTCAACAATTGTATCATCTTTTAGTAAATACCGGACATAAACGCGTTTAGTAGATTTTGAGTAAATAGCTCACATAAAAACACAGGTTTTTGGGATTTTGTTTTATAATATGTACAGATTAATGATCAAGTTCCGATACTTTCTGGAATGTAATGTAAAAACCTCTTAAGTTTGTGAAATTGTCTAGAACGGTACTACACGCAATTCTTGTCGCATTTCAAATTAAATCACTGATATAATACATTTGAAAGTTAGTTAGTGAATGGTGATGAACGTATGAACGATTTTTAACACGATTTGTGGCCAATGAGGAGATAATTGCTTTTTAATTGAATAATATTATCAACACTAACTTTGGTCACATGATTTTCATTTCTCCTCATTATATGCATTATAATCTTGAAATACTCGTCTTTTCTATATTGCGGTGCGATATAACTACTACTAAACTGCTTTGTTGAAATTATATATTGTCAATTTATTAATTACTAGTAATATCCCGTGGTTTCACTCACGTACATACCGATCTCATGGCAGTAGAAAGTCTACTAAGTCGGACTGTAGGGTTATTTTTGTTAAATATATCATGAATAGTTTCTCTAGCGCATGCGATGTAAGATTTTTAAAACGATTTTTTTACACCTTATTATATTTCTATTACGGATCCCTTTTTTTATTATCGCCTATGTTGCTCAATAAAGTTGCAGCTTTCCAATGGTGAAAGAATTTTTGTAATCGGTCAAGTAGTTTTTGTGTGAAAACATGACAAACACACATACAAATCTTTCCTCTTTATAAAATTAGTATAGACTAGCTTTTACCCGCAATTCCGTGGACTGTTGTCGTGAGATAAGTTGATAATAGATGGCGCTTTTAAATGTAATGGCGCATCCTATCCTTCTAGAATTAACAGGATTTCTATAGCCTATATTTTACCTCGGTATATAAGGAATTATAGTGCCAAATTTAATCGATATTGGTTCAACGGATTCGCCGTAAAAAGTAACAATCACACATCCATACTCAAACATTTTCGCATTTATAATATTAGTAGGATAATAGGATTTTATTTAATTTGTATATAAAACTGAGATCGCTACAATTCTAACATTAATTAAAGCACTAGTAACTGATAACGTAATTCGAGACTTGATTAAGGTCGAAGAAGATTACCATCAATCTTAATTTGCGCAGTTCAATCCGATTGTAATTTGTCCCTTTATTATCCCGTAATCTCGAGTTAATAACTAAGCTAATTAAAGTCTACATTGTTTGTTTTTACACTTCGTCTTTAATTTAATTTATGAACTGAATTGTATACCTTATTTTAGAGTTTATTTAGCTGTGTGCTATCCGGCTGAGTAGAATAGACCACCCTCATTTATTACCGAATTGTTGTAAAAAGCAACTAAGGTAAGTTGACCCGCCGCGTGGTATTCATCTGTGTAGAATGGACCATCCATATTTCTTACATAGGTGTCGTAATATAGACGTAACAGACAGACGGAATAGTGTATTTATAATTAGTTTTATCCGCAATTTCGTTTGCATTAAATACTGTGTAAAAATACCCTCAATTATGGCACTGTGTTTATTCTCGTGTTTCTGACTTTAAAAACGAAAAAGTATTATACACTATCTTTTACGCGCAACTTCGTTTGCGTTGTCGCGTAATATGTTGATAAAATGACGCTTTTCAATATTATCCTATTCCTGTAGAATTAACAAGATTTCTATAGCATATATATGTTATTCCGGTGTATGAGGAATATTTGTGTCGAATTTCATGTATATTGGTTCAGCGGATTCGCCGTGAAAGAGTAACAAACATACATCCATACTAACAAACTTTCGCATTTATAAAATTAGTAGGATGTTAGCCCGGTATATAAGGTATAAGAGTGCCAAAATTCATAAATATTAGTCCAGCGGATTAGGTATAAAAACATCGCAGACAGACTTTCACATTTGCATTGTTTTTATTATAGTTTTTGATGTTATTAATATTTACAATAATTTCGTTATTTATAATGTCTACGACTAAGATAAGTTGACGTCAGGCAGGCGGCCGCTCGTAAAATACGTAGCCAAATCATGTGAAAACATGTTTATAACATGTTTTGCCGATACCACTTAGAGTGGGATAAGGGCAGGAAGATGATGATGATTATGTCTCGTGATATAAAAATTCGTTACATAATGTAATCTTTTAAAAGTAGAAGCACTTTGGTGGATAGTTTGCGTTATCGCGGAGATAACGACATATTTACATTGGTTTATCTTTTCTTGTAACAATGTTGTTTTTAAAGCAACTATCACATGTTTACCGCTAAATGTAAACATTACTGTTTGTCCAGTTTTGAATGTTAGAATAGATGTTATATATTGTTACGATTTAATTTGTTTGGATTTGTATAGGTCGTTTGCTTGATAAAATACAGTAATTATTGTAAACATTGAAATTATTATTTATTTTAAATGTAATAATCGATGTAACATATAATATTATTATAGAATGAACGATTTAGGCGTTGTTTTATTAATATTGTTTACAGTCTGGAATCTAGTCCTTTACGGATTCAATTACAAATTTCAATTTACTCCAACGAAAATTTTCGAATTATGATCAAAATGTCCCTACATTTATTTTATTATCATTATATCAAGTTGATTCAAATGTTTTTTTTAATGAATTTTTATATTTTTTACATTTTTTTCAACAAAACGGGACGTGATAGAAAATATTATGAAATTTGTTAGTTAATGTAATAAACAACAAAGCTTATTTCTTATTGAATTTTTAAGTAGGTACACTTAACCTAGATTGATTATCGAACGTCTTAATTTGTACCGAAGCGTAACTTCGGCTTCGGAGATCCTCTTGAGATATCTTAATCTTACATAATTATACTCGGATTTCTATTTGTTTCCTAATAATATGGATGCGGTATTTTAAGTATACTACGTACAGTCTGATTTATTTTTTTTACATTGTATCGGATTTTATTAGCCGTGTGGTATCCGGCTGAGTAGAATACACCACCACTCATATCTTACCGAGGTGTCGTAAGAGGCGACTACGGTTAATTGGCTCACCGTGTGGTATCCTGCTGAGTAGAATAGACTACCCTCATTTTTATCGAGGTGTAACAAAAGGCGTCAGTAAGTTGATGTCAGGCAGCCGGCTGGTCATAAAATACCTAGCCAAATCATGTGACAACATGTTTATAATATGTTGTGCCCACCCCACTTAGAGTGGGATAAAGGCAGGAGGACGATGGCATATAATCAATATGTCACCATATTAGATTGGGAAATACACTTCGCCCAGATTTGTTATCGAACGTCTCAAGCTGTACCGAATCGGTTTTGGGTTTTGGAGAGCCTTTCGAATTATCTTAAACTTATATAATTTTACTCAGTTTTCTATTTATGCTGCCTAAATTAGAATCCGGTATTTTAAGTGTAATACGTACACTGTCTGTATCTTTTTACATTATATTGAATATGGTTTTATTTTCTTTTGGCAGTATTTAAACGTGAGGCGTTAAGCCCAACGCGTTTACGCTCCGGTGACTTCACTCAAACTTACCTTGATTATTTGTAGGACTTCTCAAACCGTACTAATGCAGGGTCTACTGCTTTACGCGCCCTTGTGTTTGTTACTAAGAGGTATTTGAACTGGTTGAAATTATAAATACCTTGCATAGAAAAAAATTGCTGTGATAGCCCAGGGGTACCGTGCGACTCTTTCAAGCCGAGCAGGCACCAATAAGTTTGTCTGATAAAAGTTATGTATCTAATTGATAATTGCAATTTATCACACGCTTTTAGGTGAAGGAAAACATCGTGAAGAAAGCTGCATATTTCTAGAGAATTCTCTGGATATATGTAACCTCCAATCCGCATTGGAGCAGCGTGGTAGATCTTAGCTCGAATCCTTCTCTCAAATAACGGAGAGAGGAGACCTATGCCCAGCAGTGGGATAGTAACAAAGTACCTTTACTTTTGAATATAAACATCATACGTAAATATAAATTAGCTCTGCAATCCAAAATCTTAAAATCCTAAAATCGTTTATATATGTATATAAAAAGTAAGAAGACGAAGAACAAATTTTTCACATTCATAAATTCAAATTCAAAATATTCTTTATTCAAATAAACTTGTAAACAAGTGCTTTTGAATCGTCAACTCTACTGCTGGTTCGGAAAGCTGTTCCTGCCGAGAAGAGCCAGCAAGAAACTCGGCGGTTGCTCTTTTAAATATTTGCTTATCCGTACTATATATATCCGTTTTGTAGCTATGAATCGGTCACAGTATCGATTATTCGCAAAGAGCAAATTCTCACGAGTCATAAACACGAATGGGCGTAGCGTCGATAAGGATTTCCTATTTTCCGGTGACCGGCCGGCGATCGCTCACGCTCCGTTTGGTATTTTGTAGTCTATATAAATGTAATAGCCGTCTTTTTGAGTCAGTACGTTTATTGAGCTGTGATAGCCCAGCGGTAACTTTTCTTCTTCTTTCTTTCTCAACCGGTGGATGTCCACTGCTGAACATAGGTCTCCTTAAGAGATCGCCACAATCCACGATTTTGTGCCGCTTGGATCCAGCGGCTCCCGCGACCTTTTTGAAGTCGTCAGTCCACCTCGTTGGGGGTCTACCAACGCTGCGCTTTCCAGTGCTAGGTCGCCATTCCAGCACCTTAGGACCCCAACGCCCATCGGTTCTACGTACTACGTGCCCCGCCCATTGCCACTTCGGATTCGCGATACGATGAGCTATGTCGGTGACTCTGGTTCGTCTACGGATCTCCTCATTTCTGATTTGATCACGTAGAGATACTCCGAGCATAGCCCGTTCCATCGCCCGCTGAGTGACTCTGAGCTTTCTTATGAGGCCCATAGTCAGCGACCACGTTTCCGATCCGTAAGTCATCACTGGCAACACGCACTGTTCGAAGACCTTGGTCTTCAAGCGGTAATACCGCGACTCTTTCGAGAAGGTCACGGGTTCAAACCCCGGGCATGCACCAATGAGTTTTTCCGTTAAAACTTATGTATCTTATTAATAATTACAATTTATCACACGCTTTTCGAAGTCGATTAGCTACTATTTACGCTTTTTATTTAAAATTCATACAAAACGGTCAACTACTAGTACATGGTCAATTACTAGCGCACTTACCTTATATTGAAATACTGAAAAGTTTGAACGGAACTAATTTTGTTTCTTTTCTTAATATTACAAAACGATCGATTATACTATGCGGTTATTTGGAACCTTTAGCCTTTAAACCTTCAACGGGCTAAATACAATTGCCAAGGTAAAGCAAATAAGTTAGTAGCATTATAAACCATTTAAGGTTAATTTATTTTACTACACAGACTATAAAATAAATATTGTAAGGAAACGGGACGAGCGTAATGAAGAAATACGTAAATATGTGAGCAAAGAACAAATCAAGTTAAAAAAGGTTTTTAACAAAATTTCCTTTTCCTAATGATAGCCGTTGAAGAGTTCCCTCATCGGGAGCCAAACCTGACGTCAGGATCAGGTTTTGCTTATCATAAACTTGCATTGTCATCGGAACTGGACCAGTATGTAAAATTTCAGCTCAATTGGACACTAAGAAGTGGGTCGAATTTAACTTGCAGGGTTCCACCTTCACATACATACACGGCAAGTTAAATAAAAGCTAAATAAGTGTAAATAAATTGTTAATCAAAATTTTATTAAAATTAATAAATATATAAAACAAGTCTTAAACTTCCTTTGAACTTTTAACGACTTTGATTACAACGAAAAGCTTTCCTCGTTTAAAATTTAAGTATTTCATGTTAGGTAGTAATAACCGGCTGATTTGTGAAGCGTAGCGTGCTTAAAGAGCAGTTAAACGCTGTGCGACTCCTGAAATTAACAATTTAGCTTAAATATAATTCGAAGGTCGCACCCCGTGGAAGTCAGCGATGCGGAGTCGTCAGTATAGAATAAAAAAAGCCTTGCATGATTAATAATCCGCCTTGAAATGTCATTTAGAATAAATGGAGAAAATATTACATTAAATTTCTGCTTACAATAACATGTTTCTTACATTCTTTCGTTAATAATATCGTCGGATATATGTCGTAAAAGGCGACTAAGGTATGTCGACCCGCCGTGTGGTATCCGGCTGAGTAGAATAGACCAACCTCATTTCTTACCGAGGTGTCGTAAAAGGCGACTAAGGTAAGTCGACCCGCCGTGTGGTATCCGGCTGAGTAGAATAGACCACCCTCATTTCTTACCGAGGTGTCGTAAAAGGCGACACTAAGGTAAGTTGACTCACCGTGTGGTATCCGGTTAAGTAGAATAGACCACCCTCTTTCTTACCGAGGTGTCGTAAAATATGACAGAGGTAAGTTGGCGTCAGGCAGGCGGCCGGTCGTAAAAACGCAGCCAAATCATGTGACAGCATGTTTATAATATGTTGTGCCGACCCCACTTGGAGTGGCATAAGGGCAGGAAGATGATGATCGTCGGATATATGTAGTCGACCGGGTTTATTAGAAGTTTTTATTCGACTTGCAATGTATGTAAATGAAGATGGAATCTTGCAAGATAAATTTGATCTATTTCCCAGGGTCCGATTAAGCTGAATTTTTTTATATTGGTCCAGTTCCATTGACAATGCATGTTTATGATAAGTATGACCTGATATTGCTTCCAGGATTGGCTTCAGACGACGGAAACTCCTCAAAGGTTAACAGAAGGGACATCAAATTGCGTTAAAAGCTTTTTTAAAAGCATTTTTAAGTTGACTTGTTATCAAATATTTATGAACGCAGCTTTCGTGTGGGATATAGAACTCAAATCCATTCAATGAAATCAAGTATATAAAAAACTTTGTACTCTCTTTTATTTAATGATATTTGGTATAATTTTTGCAAATTTGGAGAGAAAAAACAAAGCCCAGAATGCTTGCATATTTGTTTAAATACTGCATTAATTTTACTTTAAAGTAATAAAAAATTATCACTACCATACACAAACGTATACACTCATTTGTTTATGCTTAAAGTTTGTGGTTAACGGATATACGAACGTTATTTATTGTTTCCGGCAAGTCCTGAAAAAAAAGATCTGTGAAAGTTTTGTTTTTATTCAAATACTAGGAGTCCCGCCCCAGCTTCGCACAGGTATAAAGCATATAGCCTATGTCACTCAGTGATAATCACAGTATTTCGCTACTCCATATTGAATTTTTATTATACATATAAACCTTCCTCTTCAATCACTCTATATACTTAAACCGCATTAAAATCTTTTGCGTAGTTTTAAAGATTTAAGCAAACATAGAGATATAAGGACAGACAGAAGTGACTTTGTTTTATACTATGTAGTAACGTTTATAGCTACTACTATTTTGATTATTGTCATATTTTTACCATACTTATCCAAAGACTAAATTACGTTTAGCTGTCATTTATGTTTTGTTTTTCCATGTCATAGTCGTTTTTGCTATACCACGTTTTATAATGACTTGACGGGATAAAATAAATGCGGTCGAACGGGATAATAAGTATCCTATGTCCGTCTTCTGGTTCTAAACAACCTCTCCACCAATTTTCAGCCGAATTGGTTCATTTGTTCTTGAGTTATAAATAGTGTAACTAAGACCAACTTTCTTTTATATATATAGATATAAAGCAACCTTCATGCTGCTGAGCGGGTAACTGGCTGCTTTATACTAGATGCTATGAGTATATAACCTTACCTTACAATATACAATCCCATTCTTATACAGTTAGTGGATTTCGCTCACTACTTTTTGAATCTTTGTTAAGACAATTATATGAGATCCTTACGAAATAAAATTGGTTCAGAAAACGCTTAAGCTAAACCATTAAGTTAATGGACTCTTGGCCGAGAGAAATTAGGGATTACAAAGTAGAAATGTCTCGAAATACCCGTCGTTTTTATCTGAAAAAGGCACTCAAGCAAGAATTATCCAGTAATTAGAGTAGAGTTCTGACTTCTGTTCAAACATATTATAAGATTGAACTGGTAATTATGCGTTCATAATGAAGTAAATACCTATAACGTGAAAACAAACACTAAAATATTAAGTTAAAAAATATATATACATTCACTTATACACCATTCTCCTGCTCTTATCCCGCTCTAAGTAGTGTCGGCACAACATGTTATAAACATGTTGTCGCATGATTCGGCTTCGTATTTTACGACAACTTGGTAAGAAAAAGGGTGGTCTATTCTGCTCAACCGGATACCACACGGTGGGTCGACTTACCTTAGTCGCCTTTTACGACTCCTCGGTAAGAAATGAGGTCCATTCTACTTAGCCGGATACACAAGGCGGATTTTGATATTAAATATAATATATTAATAATTATCGATATCATGTAGAAATAATTGTGCCAACAATTATTTCTTATATACCGGAATAACATATTAGCTATAGAATTAATTCTATAGGAATAGAATGACATTAAAAAGCGCCATCTATTATCAATCAACACGACAACAGTCAACGCGAACGAAGTCGCGGGTAAAAGCTAGTTTATCCATAAATTATACTTCATCTCAAGAAAAGTAAAAGTAAGTAACGGTCTGTTACTATCCCACTGCTGGGCAGAGGCCTCCTCGCTCCATTTTTGGAGAGAAGGGTTGGAGCTAAGACCTACCACGCTGCTCCAATGCGGATTGGTAGGTTACACATATCTCCAGAATTTTCTAGAGATATGCAGGTTTCCTCACGATGTTTTCCTTCACCGAAAAGCGTGTGATAAATTGCAATTATCAATTAGACACATAAGTTTTAATAGAAAAACTCATTGGTGTCTGCCCGGGTTTGAACCCATGATCATCTCTAGAGATTCACACGGTCGCACCGCTAGGCCATCACAGCTTTTTTCATCCCAAGAAGTGTAACATAAATCTAGATAAGACTAACAGGTTTAAGTATTTATCTAACGAAAACAACAAATTGAACAATAAAAAACATTTACTGTTTGTTCTCAACTATGTAAATAATTTATTTTAGAAGAAAGATTTAAACATTCGCAATAATTTATCCTGTTCGAATTTCTAGTTGGTCGACTTCGAGAGAAATTCCGATATCTATACCTATCATTATTCGCAAATAGCCTTCAAGAATTGGGGACGAAATTTCCCGAGGCAGTTTAAGTGGAATTTGAGGGGCGGGAAGCGATGTCATTAGTGGAGCTAAATTTGTCCGTACTTGTGGTTCCCAAATGATATATCACCGATTTATTTTAGTAACAACAACTAAATTATAAAAAATTCCGCCGTGTGGTATTCGGCTAAGTAGAATAGACCACCCTCGTTTGTTACCGAGATGTCGTAAAAGGCGAATAAGGCAAGTTGACCCGCCGTGTGACCACCGTCTTTTTTACCCAAGTTTCGTTAAATACGAAGGTAATTTTACATCAGACAGGCGGCCGGTTGCAAAATGCGTAACCAAATCGTGTGACAACATGTTTATATATTTATTAAAGGGACTCTACTAACTATTCCAACAAATTGGCAAATAAAAAATTAACAAATGTGTGTGTAGGAGATTTTGGCGGGAAAATATCGATCGATCGATCGAGCTAGGTTTCTTTTAAATAACAATCCGTTTTATACCTGTTTTCGGGCATTTAAAAATTCTAAAATGTAGAATTGAATGCAAATGATATTTACACTGTCAAATGCAAAGCTGTGATAGCCTAATGGTAACGGGCGGACCTAAAAAGTTCATAATCTGGAATCGATGCCCACATGTCACCCGGCGCATTTTTTACATCTTATAAAAAATTACCGAGCAATTCTCGATCACCCAGGAACTTTATTACTATTTACATTAAAAATAAGATTTTTCTAAAATTACATTCGCAGAAATGGTATCCCTACAGACAGAGCGGTTCAGCGTTGAGCCATAAATATTGTTTAATACCATACACTCAATATTCCTTTTATATCTGCAATAAGCAAAATTTGTGACTTCAAATAATGAATATGTTCCACCAGTGTCAAGTACTCAGCGAGGCAGGTAAACGACGGTAATTGGTAATGATTATCCTCAATATACAGCGCAAATGCCCTCATCACCGTTGTACCGCGTTCATTTTAATGATCCGGAAATGTCCATTAAGCGAGATGAGCCGACGCTACGGGTAGATTCACCGTTTTTATTAATTCAGAAATTTTATCCCATATTAAATATACATTTTCACAGAGATTATTGGATGGTGTATAAAGGGGTGAGGTTTAACGGGGATATGGAGGGTAAGGGATATTTATCGCCCTACAACCAGTCATTTCACCAATAGCATTTATGACCAGTATAGTAATAAGTAATAAATGAAGAGAAAAACATGTTGCGCCGACCCCATTTAGAGTGGGATAAGGAATGGAATTTACATAATAATTAAGGATTTCAAACTTTCATCAAAATTTACCTGTACTATATGAATTGTTATTGACAAAGATTCCGCGCTCAAATCGTTAGGCAAGAGGTATCATGATCGTTAACATCTCGTGGTTATTTATAAAAACCGTGCACAATTTTGCTTAGATATAAAAGAGATTAGACGGTATAAAAAAATCAAATACATATGTACTTTCTAAAAGAGAAATTGTCGTCTATATGTTAGCATATCTCTTAGTTACGAGTATGTCCAAGATTTGTAGATTGTCATTTTGTAATTATTTTGGTAACTGTACGAACTGTGTTATAATAAATAAGTAAGTAATAATTATATGTGAATTTATTCTAATTTATACATATACTTTTATTTAAAAATATGGTAATACGAAATATATATAAAATCAAATCAAACTAATATTTATTTTATTTATTTCTTGCACTTAATTAACACTTTTAGTAGACAAGCTTAATATGGATTATTATACAATAGATTGTTGTTAGATTTGATTTGTGTGGTATCTGGCTGAGTAGAATGGACCACCCCCTTTCTTACCGAGATGACTATTGACTAATACGGGGAGCCGCTGGGTACAAGCGGCACAAGATCGTTTGGTATGGAGATCCCATGAAGAGACCTATGGTCCAGCAGTGGACGTCCATCGGTTGACAAAGAAGAAGAAGAAGATATAATTATCGAATTCCAAATAGAAAAGGCATTCGTCAATAAATTAACAGACCGCATTACTTGACTACACGCTACGATTTAAGGTCTAAATCCATTTAGTGTAATATGCTTAGAGTGAGACACATGTTTAACCACGTTTGGATTCCAGTAAGTTTCTTGGTTTAACTACTGAAACAATTACATTACGCAGTATCTTAACGTAATCTAGTTATAAACACGTGTGCACGTGTATTGTGACATACATTATTCCTTTCCAACGTGAGTTTAAAAGCTTTATAATGGCGTCATATTGTCTTTATAAAGACACTGTCTTTTACCCGCAACTTCGTTCGCGTGGACTGTTGTCAATGTCATGTTGTCGTGTCTGTTTAATGTCATACTATTCCTGTCGAATTAATTAGATTTGTATAGCCTATAGGTTATTTCGGTATTTAAGGAATAATTGTGCCAAATTGCATCGATATTGGCGCAGTGGATTTGCACGTGAAAGAGTAACAAACATACATCCATAGTCACAAACTTTCCCATTTTTAATATTAGTAGGATAGAATATGATGAAATACTGTTTTTTTATTCCTGATAGGTTAAAATTCCAATACTAGTTCCTAAAGACCCCTGCAACCACAGTTTTAACGTGTTCCCAATTAACAAAAAAAACTTTTACGAATTATGGATCCCCATTTTCTTATCATCCCAACGTAGTCACCGTCGAATCTTTCTCGGATCCTTGGGGGTCCTCCTGGACGACACAACGACAACAACTTTGGGAACGAAGGTGATAATTAAGTTTTGAAATATTGTCATGCTATGAAGCCTAAATTGATTTCAAGCCGAATTACTATATATAGAACGACCTTGACCTCCCTAAAGTAGCCCATCTCTTTATGCGCTTCTTATCTTTAGGTATAATATTAATGACAAATGCTTAAGTTTTATCTATTTTTTTAATGTACATTGTTTAATAATTTTTGGTGCACGTCGTGACACCTTCATACGTTGTACATGTTAAATAATTTTTTGTTTCTATTTTTATTGTATGTAAATTTTATATGTAACAACAACTGGCTGTCCAAATAAATAAATAATAAATAGGCCGACATAATTACATTATATCAGACTATCTAATAAAACATCATTGCCTAACTTAGTAAGCCCCTCATTACTGAAGTCCAAGAGTATATATCCTTCTGCCTTTATCCCACTCTAAGTGGAGTCGGCAACTGAAGTCCAAGAAATAGGCAATTCAAGTAATTTAACGTAGAAAGAATTGAAAACATATCGCAAGCGTTCATTAATGATTTCTAACAAACTTTCACAGAGGTAACCTTTAATATATTAAAGCTATATATTACAAGTTGCACTGAGTAGTTCCGAATCCAATATTGAATATTTCACTGCTCTGAAGTTCGCCTTTGCATCCATAATTACAGTTCTTGTGAAACTTTTCGATATTGCCTTTGTATTTGCAAGAACTTCCTCTAAACTTTAGTAATGAATAATGAGGGCCATAAATGTGACATTTCGGAACTTAATTTAAGTACTATCAGAACAATTTTGACTTTAAGCACTGAGTTAGATTAAATATTTGTTTTCTTTAATAACTTTACATTTTGAAACCGGCACAGAAGTTTCTTTGGAACTTTTAAACAAGGACAAATTAGACAAGTTTTATTAAGTTATATTGAACTAGCTCTGTCGTGTGGTATTTAGCTGAGTATAAAAGGCCACCCTCATTTCTTACCGAGGTGTCGTAAAAGGCGACTAAGGTAAGTAGACCTGCCGTGTATCCGACTGAGTAGAATAGACTATACCAAGATATTCCATTTTCTTCTTACAATACTACAACATAAAAATATATATTTTTATATTAACTTTTTTTATAGCTACCGTCACAATTTATCGGCATTGTTAGATCTAAAGGTGTCCTATTTTCTTTTCACGGTACTGAAATGTTAATATAAGAGTGATATACGACCTAGCTTTTGTTCCATACGCTCATATTTTACGTTTGTGATTTTTATAATAGGCGGCAACGATACCACACGTACGATACGTTACTTTTGTATATGCTTTTGCCGTGACGTATGTAAAAACTGTATTTTCATTGGTAAATGAAGTTATTCCTATTTTCACTTACAAAATACTCGACATTGTGTGAAGGTTACAGTTACACGTAGAAAAATAATAACCTATATAACGCTCATTCCAGTAATTCTATACCTAAAAATTCCATTTATGTGTGTCTTTTTTCGGATGTTAACAATGAAGCAAGTAAAAAACAAGTTGCAGACTTCATAATTAAAGGGTAATTATTTAGAAACAAATCAAGTTAAAAAAGCTTTGAAAAGTCGAAGTAATAATTACGAGTATATAATAGTATTGAAATACAACAATTCTGTTTTTATATTATTGTTATATTCTTATGTTGTTATATTTTAACGAATTATGCATGTATTGGGTATGAAAACGAATAGCCAACTCTACATTTAGCATTATACATATATTCTATATACTTTATCGCGGATTATAGCAAAATAATTTTATAATGACTTTTGTATTATGGATTTCCGCAAAGTAACGCCTAATTCTATAAAATACAATAATATGTTATATAACGTACCACCGCAATAAGGTAGCTTTAAGAAATCCCTCAGGAATACGGAGTAAAAGTTTCATTACGTCACCAAAACAAGGGTCGCTTATACAACATTCGATTGCGTAACGCCCTTCAGTTTTACAGATTTTCTCAAGATGGCGGAAGGCGGTTTTTATATAACGACAAGGCATTTTCTGTGTTGAATTGGTTAGGATAATAAAAAACCCTACTCTCAAAATTAGCATCGCTTAGGTTTATTCATATAATACTAAAATAAGTAACGCTAAACATTGTTTAATATGAGCGACTGTAGTCTTTCTTTTATGTCTGTGATAGAGAAAAATAAATTACTAGTTAACGTTTGTATTACCTTATATTATATTACGTCTCTGTCTTTTGCTATATATGTGACAGTGATAAAAAAAAATAGTAGATCGTTCAATAATACGTAATGTAAAAAACATCAGTAACGTAGGCAAAGGAAATCGACTTTTACGTCTAAACTTCCAAAAATATAAGCACACTAGTAGCATATAACTTAGTCTACCTAGATATAAATACTACTAGCATTAGTAGTAGTAACAAAAATTTTATTATGTTTTAATGCATATTTTCTATTATCATTTTAATTTTGACAAAATTATTATATATATTTTTATTATTATATTGACGATTACTGCTTTACGACTTAAATGCCGTACTAAAAAATAAAATAAGTATTATATTATTTGTCAGAAATGTGTAGTTAATTAGATTAAGATTTAATACATACTTTGCGGCTTTGATTACTTTCTTTTTTATTATGGAACAGATAATACAGTCGTGCGAGTAACAAATCTAGTAACGGCGCAGTGCTATTAATCATAATAATTATTATAGTATAGACCAGGGCTTCTTAAACTTTTTTATATATCGACCCCCTTCAAGCTTAGGAAATTTTAAACGACCCCCTCCTCCATATAATGAAATATATATTAACCGTAGATGTAGATGTAATATCGCACTATTTTACAATGTAAATAACAGTTTTGCATTGCCACTTTTTTCAAAAAATAATTATAATAAAACTACAATAGTATTTTGTATGATTTTTATTTGTATTTATATTTGTACGTAGTGTGTATACCAGTCATAAATTTAATAAAATCTATTTAATTAAATTTAATGAAAAGGGGTAATGAAGGAACTTAGGAGGAGAAATATCAATAAATCTTTGTTAGAAAAGTTCTTTAAAGGCCAGCTGCAGCCATGTAGTTGTATCAATAATGATTGAAAAGTATCAGATCTTTGCGACGCCCCTTTCAGTAGTCTCGCGACCCCGTCAGTGGGTCGCGACCCACAGTTTAAGAAGTCCTGGTATAGACGGTATAGGGCGCATTTGTTAAAATATTTTAGTAGCAGAGGTTATTGAACCCGCAGTGAATATATCCATAATATAATGCCTGCACTCCACTATCGGCGATGATAGCCGGTTTATAGACGATCATAGACAACTGAGTATACCTCTACACGATCGTACTCGCTCTTAATCGTTTATAATCGCCGATTATAAAGAGGAGCCATAATGGATCTTGGTTAAACGACTATTAGGGAATGTGTCTGGATACTCTACCTTCATCTTATGCTAAAGATAGTGTTGCAGGAAATGTGTCTATGGTACCGGTTAAGTCGATAGATTATAGAAAGTGCATGCCTACTAGGTATCATATTATAGTCTTAATACTGCTCCTTCTTATTTAATGCTAAAATGCCTTCAATTATGAACAAATTTTTTGTTTTAATTGGTATATAAACATCAATTGTCTAAAATTTTATCTATATTGCTTTAGCAGATTAGCCGTGAAAGCGTAACAGACAGACAGACTTTCGCATTTATAATATTTTAACAGTACGTATTTAGCAGATTCTTATACTGTTGAATTCAATAATACATGTACAGGAATCGTATATAGAAACAAGTCAGAATGGTCACTGTTTTGAAAATAGTTAAAGTAAAATTAAGTAAATAGCGGCCTGTTTCTTTCCCACTACAGAGAATAGGCCTCTTCTCTCCGTTTTTGGAGAGAAGGTTTGGAGCTAAGACCTACTACACTGCTCCAACGTGGATTGGTAGGTTACACATATGTCTAGAATTCTCTAGAGATATACAAGTTTCCTTACGATGTTTTCCTTCACCGAAAAGCGTGATAAATTGCAATTATTAATTAGACACATAAAAGTTTTAACAGAAAAACTCATTGGTGTCTGTCTGGGTTTGAACCCGTGACCTCTTCGAAAGAGTCGCACGGTGTTACCGCTGGGCTACCACAGCTTATTTGAAAAATGTTATCCAAAAAATAATCATCATAATTCGGATTTAGATTCTTAATTCTTATCGGAATATTAAAAGTATATGCTCGACGCTTTCGGTTATTATGCAACAGATGTCTCGATGTGATAGTCTCTGAAATTGGGGCACACGTTCGTCTGAGAGCGCCTTTGTTTGACATTGTTTGCTTTCGTCTAAGTCAATAAACTTAGCAAATATGTGCTTAAGATCGAGAAAATAGGCGAAAGAAAGCCGTGAAGAGAATCTCGATAATTCGAAATAAGGATATGCTTGTCGTGTTCGAACAATATCCTGAGTCGTATTTTGATATGTGACTAAGTATATGCTAACCGTTTAACTCAGTCTTCGCGTGGGGGGTACAAAGGCGTGGAGTTCGGGCGAGAACGGGGCCTGACTTGGGCGCGGACCACCTGTTGTCACAAACGCTCGCCCCCCGCACCTTCGTCACTCCCCGTTTTCGTCCTACCTCTACCCTCCTGTACCGCACGCGAGGACTGAGTTAAACGGTTAGCCTATAATGACTCTTTAATTTACTAGTAATACTCGCGACTTTGTCGGCGTCAACTTAAGTGTTAAAATGCCTTTAATTATGTAACTATACTATGTGTTTTTCCCTTATCTTGAAAAAAAATGTTAACTATGTCAACCCGGTGTGTACGCTTTAATTGAAATTTTTAAATTAAATTTTTATTAAAATTGGATTTCCTTATTGATTAGCCGTGATACAGTAATAGACAGACAGACAATTAGACATAATGCCGCCTTTATAACATTAGTATGGATTGAGAATAGACACGAACTAAACTAATGAGTTTACTTTTATGTTTGTTATTTTTAAGCCGTCTTTAGGCGATGAGACCGTGCGACTTTCCAAAGGGTCACGAGTTCAAACCCCGAGCAGACACCAATGAGTTTTTCTGTTGAAAGTTTTAACATGTGGTTAATTGATATCCATTTTATCAGACGCCTGACGGTGAAGGGAAACATTGTGAGGAAACCTGCATATCTTTAAAAATTCTGGGAATATGTGAAGCCTACCAATTCGCATTGGAGCAGTGTGGTGGGTACTTCTCTAACCTTTCTCTCCAAAATTGGGGAGAGAAGGTAGCAAAGGCTCGTTATCCCAGCAGCGGGATAAAAAGTCCGGTACTTTACTTTTTACTTTAAGTTGAAATAGGAGTTCAATAACCTTATCACGTAATAAAGCGAGCATCCTGTCAGCGACGGCCAATATTTTATTTATTGCATCGATAAAACCAATTCCGCTCGAATAAATTATTCTAAGACTTCAACTTAATTAGTTTTACAAGGTTTTTTATCACTCTTTAAAAGCTGAATGTTGTATTATTCTAATACTAGCTGCACCTGCCGCTTTGCACACGTAGAAATCAGTGTGAATGTAATATTTTAGATTAAAATTTTGGATATAAAAGTAGTTACTTACTTACTTATCGTGAGTTAACCTTAAGAGATAGAGACATGCTGTCTCGGACTTTTTTGCAGTATTTTTATAGATCTACAATTCTCTAGTACATTACTTTAGTGTATCTCGGTTGGTTAACACGGTGCACGCGTTTAGAGCCAGCAGGCGAGTTTTATTACTACTGCGTAACCTCTGTAATGTAATTACATAAAACAGTGACCTAAACCTTCCAGAAGATTCCACTACCTATTAAAAACCGTACAAAAATCTGTTTTGTAGATTTTAATAAAATAGATCGCATACAGACACTTTTAAGGGACTTTCTTTTATAATATGAATAGACTAAAGGAATTTCGAATTCTGAATTCTAGTTTCTAGTCGAACTTGTTTCTAATCTAAAAAGTTATTATTACTTTGTGATAAAACCCTAAACCTTGTAACCTCCAAATACACAAATTTAATTATATAAGAATTCGCTCATGGCTTTTTATAACATTATGAGCTCGTAAATAGAGTTATGGTATGGTATTGAATAAGGTATTATTTATGAATAACTGAAGATTAAAAAGTTGGCAACGATTTTATAAGGAAACCTTTCATGGTCAATCCATGGGGAACTTGATACAGTTATATCGGACTATTACGGACTAATGGTTTATAACATATTGAAATTCGTGGCTTTGGCAGCAACCTTTTGGATAGTCATGATACACGCCACATTAAACCATACCTTCATCTTCCTACCCTTATCCCACTCTAAGTGAGGTCGGTACAACATGTTACAAACATACTGTCACATGATTTGGCTGCGTTTTACGACCGGCCGCCTGCCTGACGTCAACTTGCCTCAGTCGTATTTTACTACACCTCGGTAACAAAGAGGGTGGTCTATTCTACTAAATCGGATACCACACGGTGCGTCAATTTACCTTAGTCGCCTTTTACGACACCTCGGTAAGAAATGAGGTTGGTCTATTCTACTTAGCCGGATACCACACGGTGCGTCAATTTACCTAAGTCGCCTTTTACGACACCTCGGTAAGAAATGAGTTTGGTCTATTCTACTCAGCCGGATACCACACGGCGGATCGACTTACCTTAGTCGCCTTTTACGACACCTCGGTAAGAAATGAGGGTGGTACTATTCTATTCAGTCGGATACCACACGGCTAACACTAAACCATACCATAATCACCAAACGTCCTTTTTAGGTCTTATGGTTATTATGGTGTGATGAAATGCCTTTGTATTTATAAATGCATCTTATTGAAATTAATTATTTAATTAATATTGTATCAATAATATTACCGCCGTGTTGTAACCGGCTAAGTAAAATGGACCACTCCATTTTTACCGAGATATCGTAAAAGGCGACTAAGGTAAGTTGATGTCAGGCAAAATAACTACACTTAGGTAAAATAACTAGCTAAACCATTGAACAACATGTTTAGAACATGTTATGGCGACCCCACTTAGAGTGATAACGGCAGAACAATGATGAATGTATCAAATTACATACTAATTTTTAGCCGCAACTTCGTTTGCGTGGATTGTTGTGATACATTGATAGTACATGGCGATTTTCAATATCATCCTATTCCTGTAAAATTAACAGAATTTTATGTTATTCTCGTATATAAGGAATGATTGTGCCAAATTTCATCGATATTGGTTTAGCGGATTCGTCGTGAAAGAGTAACAAACATACATCAATAGTCACAAATTTTCGCATTTATAATATTAATAAATAATAATAATAAATAAATATATGGGACACTTACACACACTGTCATCCGTCCCCAAAGTAAGTAACTTAATACTTGTGTTATTGTAGACAGACAACTGGTGAATATATACTTATATATTTTTTAAATACATACTTAAATACAAATATACACCCAGGCCCAAAGACCGACAAATTCATTTTAAAGAAAGTGTTGTAATATAAGTAGGATCAGGATTAAATTACCACTTGAAAAAGATAGAGTATTTGAAGAAAAAAAACGTTTCATCTACTAAGGTGATACGATACTAAGTCGATACCAATAAAAACTAAAGTTCGTAAACCCCGCCATGTATTCAAGAAATGCCTCGTAACGTTGATAACAATCTGAGATTCTGGCCATGACGTAATTTATTGAATGCCCACTTATCTCAAAGTCCTTATGTTATAAATGAGAAAGTATTTTTTCCTTTTATTCCAAGTCCGACTGACATATGATACGATTTTTTGGTGTGGAGAATAACAAAATTTAACTGTAGTACCTTAGTACAAGGGTTAAATTTTGTTATTTTCCACGAGCTCTGATAGTCTAGTGGTAAGACTGTAGCTCTCTACAGTAACCAATAAGTTATTCTGTTAAAAAACATGTTTCTAATTGATAATTGAAATTTATCACACGCTTTTCGGTGAAGGAAAACATTGTGAATAAAGCTGCATATCCTTAGAGAATTCTGGGGATATGTGTAACCTACCAATCCGCATTGGAGCAGCGTGGTAGGTTTTAGCTCTGACCATACTCTCCTAAACAGAGAGAGGAGGCCTGTGCCCAGCTGTGGGATAGTAATAGGTCGTTACTTTTCTATTTTTACTAAAGTCGACGCAGACTATGTCCCGGGCTTATATTTTCTTTATGGTACATTACTATCAATATCATACAGAATTAAAACTTTACGCTGTATGATATCCGGCTGAATAGAATATACCACCCTCTTTGTCCCTGAGGTGTCGTAAATGGCGACTAAGGTAAGTTGACCTGCCGTGTAGTATTCGATTGAGTAGAATAGACCACCCTCATTCCTTAACGAGGTGTCGTAAAAGGCGACTAAGGTAAGTTGACCTGTCGTGTGGTATTCGGCTGAGTAGAATAAACCACCCCCTTTATAACTGAAGTTTCGTAAAAGACGAGAAAAGTAAGTTAATGTCAGGCAGGCGACCAGTCGAAAAATACCTAGCCGATTCATGTGACAACATGTTTATAACATGTTGTGCTGACGCCACTTAGAGTGGAATAAGGGAGGATGATGACAGAATTAAAACTTTATATAGTGGGTAGAATGTGGGCTACCTCAATTACACTATTATCCAGTTTACGCGGTGCATCTATCTGACTTAGTTTACCTAATAAAGTCTGGGATAATTGAGGTCACTCGTTTTAGATTATCGTAGACTCTTGTTAGTATATTATGAACTAGCAATCGCCAACGGCTCCGCCCGCGTGGACAGATAAAAACCGAAATATAGTCTTTTGATATCCATAAAAATGATTAAAGTGGGTTAACCTTAAAAACTAGCCATATGCTGTCGCGGACTTTTATTTAGAACTTTTAGATGCGAAAAATTTTGTAATACATCATTTTTCAATAACTTTCACCGTTTACTTAGCGCACGCAAGGAAAGCTTTAAATTTCGCTGCTACTCTTCTGTTCAGCTTAGCCTTATGTTATATAGCTTATAGCCTTCCTTGATAAATGGACTATCTTATACCCAAGGAATTTTTCAAATCGGTCAAGTAGTTCCTGATATTACTACGTTCAAACAAACAAACACTCTTCAGCTTTATATATTAGTATAGATACTAAAATGAGCCACATAAAAAGAGTGCATTTCACGTGTACGCAGTCGAACGGGACCGTACAATGAACCTACTTCCCTTTCCGCTCCAGCGCAGCCATTTGTTCCGCTCGCTGTTGTCTGCCGCTCATTAGTCTGTGAACAGTGGTAAAGAAAAGTTCTCTGTGTTAAACTAACCTACATTTAAAATTACTCGCACATTCTTTTATATATTTTAAGATATATTTGGAATAGATTTATATACATACTATTCCATATCATGATCTTCCTGCCCTTTCTTATAGACTTTTATTTTGTCATTAATAAATTGTATGATATTTTTTTTAATTATTATTTTTAATTTTATTAATAGTTTATTTATTTTATTATTAGTTTATTATAGTATTATAATTATTAGTACTCAGAGTCTATCACTCAGAAATAATTGATTCCATCCTATACTTCATGCACCATTTGTTCATACCAGATATAGGCGAAATACCTATCTCCTTAGTGCGCTTGCATTTAGTAAATTTTGTAACAATATAGATTTAGACTTGAGTGATAGTAACGTATCTTAACTGCAGTAATTATTTTTTATTGAAAAGATTATCCGCCGAGTTTCTTGCTGGTTCTTCTCGGTAAGAGCAATCATCCGAATCAGTGGTAGCTTCTTTAAAACATTTAACGATTCAAATGTACTGAAAACAGTCCACTTGAATAAAGAATATTTTGACTTTGTTCTGTACATCTGCAACCTCTGCTTATAGAATTTTGACTTCTTTTTTAATTTCAAAAATACAATGTAATATTATTGTGTATGAGTATCATATATTTGCGAAAACTTGTATTTGACCTTATTTCCCAATTAATTTGAGTAACTATTTTGATATAATAGCTGAAAGTTGTATTTATAAAAAAGCTCTAACCTCATAACACCTATATTTCATGATTTATGATATATCATTTAATTTTTACACTAAAATAGGCTTTCTTGATGCCGTAGAGAAATAATGACCATGAACGTGCCCTATCTTTTATCTTTTCTAGTTTTCCCCATTCAAATATTCATAGCTTCAGACGAGAATATCGTGGTGCAAACACAGTAAATTATTCAACCATCTTCAAAGATGAAAGCGACGTAAGCAAGCTGTTGTTGTCAAACGATCTTTGTTGAGGAGTTGCGACTTTTGTTCTTATTTATAGCTCTGTTGTGATATAAATCTCAATGCTAAAGCTAGATGAAAAAATGAATAACTTTTACTTTATATTTTATGATATCATTATATTTTTTCGACTGAGTAGAATAGACCACCCTCATTTCTCACCGAGGTGTCGTAAAAGGCGACTAAGGTGAGTTAACCCACCGTGTGATATCCGGCTGAGTAAAAAAGACCAACCTCATTTTTTACCGAATGGTCGCAAAAGGCAAAAGTAAGTTGACGTCAGACAGGCGGCCAGTCGTAAAATAACTATCCAAATCATTTATAGCCAATAGTATTACTATAAATTCTTAGACTGATAGCGCCGAATATTGCATCTATTAGAATATTGTCAGTTTTCCTTATACGTGAAGTAGAGTGGTGTGGAAATAGCTATTATAATAGATAAGCTTTTGCCCCCCCCCTAAAATTTGTATTATTTTATTTTGTACACTTCTGTGTACAAATAGAGAATATAGCCTTTTTAAAATTTTTATAATTAACAGGTGTAAAAAATACATTGTTCGTTTCAAAAATACTAATTAATAAAAACTTCGTAACAAAATTAATCATCGCTAAAATATAATTAAAATGTAACCACTCTTAAATAACAAGGTATATAACACAGAGTAGGTATTAACTACGTGTAATTTACACAGAGTAGTTGCAAGCGTTATTGTCGTTGATAATTTAATGAGCGGATTATGGTTCTGTTCATTCAACAAAGTGACAATGTCCGCAACCAGGAAACCACGTGTGAGCATCAAGTAGTATTAGTATTAGGGTTAGAGTACACTAAGGCCTGTTTCACAAGTTGCCTACTGATAAAGTGTCGAATAGTTAACCGACAAATAAACTAAGGAGCAGATAAAAGTCTCTAAAAAATTTAAAAATTCTGTAAAAAATAAAATCGCGGCCATTTTGAAATAGGTAATTGCTATCCAGCAGATAAACTAAATAATAAGTTAATACTCCCTAATAAGTTAACAGATCATGTGACTGTTCACATGATCTGTTAACTTATTAGGGACTTTATGTGCTGAATAAGCCTATCAGAAACCTGAGAAATGCCAAATTCCGAAATATGTGTCAGATATGTTCCGAATAAGCTGACAGTTTATTGGTAACTTGTGAAACAGGCCCTAAGTGTCTAACCTAAGTAAGCCAACATGATGATAACAATCATATCTACCGTTTTCGACTTTCAACATACTAATCTATACTAATATATAAAGCTGTAGAGTTTGTTTATTTATTTGCACATGCAAATCCCAAGAACAACTGGATCGATTTGAAAAATTCTTTGAATCTATGTAGTCCGCTTATCGAGAAAGTTTATAGGCTATATAACTTCACGCTACGATGAATAGGAGAGGAGCAGCAATAAAAAATATTGCGAAAACGGCAAAATTTAAAGCTTCCCTTCCGTGCGCTAAGTGAACTGTGAAAGTTATACTGAAATCTCTTATAATTAACTCCCGATAAATACTTGTATGTTCATAATGTTTATGTTCTATGCGAGTGAAGCAGCTGGCACAGCTAGTTACTTATAATTAGCATTCTTCTTCTTCTTCTTCTTCTTCAACCGATAGACGTCCACTGCTGGACATAGGTCTCTTCATGGGATCTCCAGAACACACGATTTTGTGCCGCTTGTATCCAGCGGCTCCCCGCGACCCTTTTGAGGTCATCTGTCCATCTAGCAGGGGGTCTTCCGACACTGCGCTTTCCGGTGCGGGGTCGCCATTCCAACACTTTGACACCCCAACGTCCATTGGTTCTCCGCACTATGTGCCTATGTGCCTAATTAGCATTAGAACAATGTATTTATTGTTTAAACCGTTTATATAACGTAGAATTAATTCTAAGTTCATACCATAATAATGTACTAATATTTGAACTAAAACAGACGACAATTTTTGTATGATTTCTTTTTTATCAATGTTCAGTAATTTGGGGAAAAATTCGTACAAAAATTCCTACACGGTTGCCTAAAATCACTTGTCGGATGTGACACTTTCTCGTATCACAGGAATAATTAGGGCTGTGAACGCATTTTAACCGGAATTCGCCGAAAATATTACCTTCAAAGAATTTAAAAGTATGACAAAGCTGTCACTGTTTAAACCGTGTGTGACTGTAAAATATGTATATTTTTAAATACATTATTCATTTTAAACGCAAGTGCTGAAGTGTTCTCTCTATCTTGTATTATAATGATTCTTATATTAACTTATATTTTAATAATTTATTTACTTTCCGTTACATAAATAAATATTACAACACCATGGGGATGAGACCTTCTTTTAAGTGTACCAACACCTGTGTCAGCAGGCCCATCTTTGCATAACAATATGCATACTTAAAAAAAAATTAGGTAACTAATAAAAATTAACAAAAAAGTCTGAGTTGTGCTAGCGAAATGTATTAGTGTGAATGTGCGTGTGTGTGTTTATGTTGATGCGTGTGAGTGTGTACTTCTGTATAGAAGTCTACACACTCACACACATCAAAAAGTGTGTGAGTATGTAGATGTGTGTACTTCTGTACAAATTTTCACGACGGTTCTCATAGTGATCATGGGTGAAAAATAACGGAAAAATAATAAAAATAACGATCATGGGTGCAAAAATAATACTCCTAAAAGCTAAAATTCAAGAATTGTATAGATTTAAAATCAACTAAGTTAGTCGTCCCACATAGATTAGGATAGGGGCTCCGAGCGATTCGGGGTTTTATCCGACACTCGCTGGAGTTAGGTCCCCAAGGCGGTCGATGCATCTTGTGGTCCCGATGCAGCGATTAGCGGGAGGGCCCACTGTTAGGAAGGCCCCGACCCGGACGCTCTCCGGGATACAGAGCCGCTGCTGGCGGGGATGGGGGCAATGTGTACAACGGTACTCTGTCCCCGCCATCGGCAGCGTGGTGGAGCACTGTGAGGTTTTTAGTCGGTTCGAGTCCGACATGCCGCTCGTCCCCATCGGGCGGTGACGGCCATAATGGATTTTCCTGACATAATAAAAGGATAGGGGCAGGAGAATGATGAGCAACTCGCAAATGTAACATTTAAAAAGATCTTGTACCTCACGTGGCAGCCCTAAATAGGTATAATGGTACAGGATACCGTCGTTCAGCGTCCTCTGTTACTCAATTTGTGGGGGACAGCGCTATTTCTGGACTGTCTGCCCCCGCACTAATGACAGCAAATTGCCCCCAGCGAGACGGGAATAACTAATATTATCAGCTGTGGACGTTTGTTGGGGTGTTTCAATGACGACTGCGCTGTATATCGTGAAAAACAGCGTAAAAAATTCATACAGTTATTATACTGGAGTAGGGGCGTCAGCTTGAAACGTGTCCATCGAAAAAAAAAGAAAGCAAATGAGCTTATATATCTGTCTCTTTTTTAAGCGTGCAGTTGTTATAAATTAATAGCACTATTTATTTATTTATTTATTTATTATAAAATTTCACATGTACACTTACAGATCTAGCCAAAACGCATACATGATAAAGGTAAGTATATAAAAAACAGTAAGAAAAATTTACGTTAGAAATTAATTATAATTATTATCTAAATAACAATTTACATACACTAACCAAAATTAATACATAATAATAGTACTAAATAAAATCATGGGCTAACTATGTTGCTTTGATTATGTATGTTTGATTGCTTTGAACTGTAAGCGTAGCTAATATACATGTATATATATATATATATATATATATATATATATATATATATATATACATACATAAATCATTTAAATATTAAAGAAATACTAAAACTTCATCAAGTCAAGTGGTGTTATAATTATTTCTAAATCGATGTGATAGCGATAACGCTATGGCCTTACTTCGGATATGAAAACAAACGAATGACAAATTGTCTGATACAAAAACCATTACAATAAATAACTAAGTGACTAAATTGGTATAAATTGTTGTGAAAAAAATATGAGGCGCTTTTTACGTATGTCGAGCACACGACGCTTTTTTCACAACAATTTATAATAATTTTTCACTTTATAGTTCTTTTGAGTTATCTAACTCTCAAATATCTCTAAAAGTCTCCAACTTTCAAACATCCATAGCCCTCAGAGAAACCTAAAAATAACTTATTTTATTCATTTAAAACTTTATTGCACTACATTAAAACATACAAAAATGCAAGAGAACTTAACCTTATGTATATGTGCAAAGAGGGCCTTATCACTGAATAGTGATATTTCAGGCGATCCAGGCAACTTAAATCTAACTTAAGATAAATCAATAATTTGCTTTCTCTTAAATATTTCAATGAATTAAATATATATATATATATATATATATATATATATATATATATATATATATATATATATATATATATATATATATATATATATAAATATATAAATATATAATCGGTATTACGGAAATAGCCCCAACCATTTTCATTAAATTCAGTAGGTATTTTTGGGTTTTATTTAAAAAATAGAATGTAAATTATATTTTAGCTGTCATTAATAAAGTAGTGGTAGCTCAGTGGGTAACGGACGTACTAAAGAAGTGAAAACACTAGGGATCAAGCCCCTGTCACTACCACGACTTTTACGACACCTTGGTATGAAATGAGTTGTGTATTCTATTCAGCCGGATACCACACAGCGACCCAGGTACTAACAATTATATTACCTTTATCATTTAAATTGATACATAAAAACGCTTCCATCTATAAAATTCTAATGACAATTAACAAATTAATACGTTGGTAACACTTAAATAAATTGGGTGCGAAGTAAACGTATCGAACCGTTTATATTATCGTGATAAATAATTCATATATCTAGGCATCATCATACATCATCATTGACATTCGAATGGTCAATACCATTTAATATTCCAACATCGTATTAAGTTAACGCCTACGTAATGAGCTGTATTTTTGATACACAGTTTACAATAATCAAAATAAGAGGATCGGGAACAATATAAATAATACAACATCTTCTTCACGTGAACCTTTCTTATGTATGACCTGCCTCCATTTATTCCGGTCTAGAGTAACTCTCACCGTCCGATAGAATTTTGAAGGCTTCTTTCACTTTATCAGATCATCGTGTTGGCGACCGGCCTCGTGGTCTCTTGCCTTCTGCATTGCCAACAATGACCAGCTTTTCATGGTTGTCATCCTTGCTGGTATGTGCATAGGTTGCTCCTTTTTGCATTATGTGGCCGAAATACGAGAGAACTGAAGACAGATGGTGGACAATCGGGGTTTTATGTCGAGTTGAGAGAGAATAGATACATTTTTGCGTTTGGCCGTCCAGGTTCTTCAGAGCATTTTCCTCCAGCACCACATTTCGAATGCATCTAATCTCTGTCTTTCCCTAACTCGGATTGTCCAAGTCCAATATAACATATAAACATTTTAAATATAAAAGTCTGTGTCTGTATGTCTGTTATGTAATTTGGAAAAATAAATATATATGGTACAATTACACCAGGGTAAAATATAGGAACTCTAGTATTATAACTACGGTTAGGCTTCAAACCCTGTTGTTATTTAAAAAAGAAAAACGTTTTCTCTGTCTGTGTTTTATTATAAGATTCTCACGTATTATTTTTAATTTTGCGGCTTGCATTATCATGTCGGTTGATAAATTGATAAAAATTGCAAAGAAAAATGACAGTATTAGATATAATTTATCTTTTCCTTGTGCCCTCGTCCTACATTTTGAGTTATCAGCTATAAATGAATATGTTTTATGACTAAAATCTAAGGTATCTAGGTAACTAAGGTAAGTTGACCCGCCGTAACCGGCTGAGTTGAATAGACCACCTTTATTTCTTACCCTGGTGTCGTTAATGGAGATTAAGATAAGTTGACCAGCCGTGTGGTATCCAGCTGAGTAGAAGAAAGAGACAACCTTCTTTCTTACCGAGGTGTCCTAAAATATGCCAGGCAGGCAGCCGGTCGTAAAATACGTACTCAAATCATTTGACAACATGTTTATAACATGTTGTGCCGACTCCACTTAGAGTAGGATAAGGGCAGGTTTATAATTTCATGAAGCTCTTTAGAGCTTTAGAACTATCGATGCTTTTAAGGATGTTCACATTTCCGATTCCATACATCGCTTCATCGCCTGAGATAATATGAGAGACAATGGCAAATCGCGGTATTGTGAAAACGGATAGGTTTAACGGTTACTACTGACATCTATTCACCGTAGTTCCGTTCCAGTGACCGTGCACAAACACCGTCGCGGATTCTATTCCTGTCCGATCTATTGTCAAGGCTTATCATTGTTATTCAGTTCCTGAATCTTTGGTTAACCATTCGTACTTTACTCAAGTTTTATTTTTGTTTCAAATAGTCATAATCTTTATTAAGAGTCGAGAGAGTGTCTATTAATTACACAGAATAATGAAATAAACCTTTATCAAGAGTCGAAAGTGTGTACTAAGTAAAGAGACTAATGATGCACAAACCAGACATGGGAAGGTACCAGGTCGGTCATAGTCTTTCACCACATATCTTCGGTAAACGAGATGATAATCAAAGCTAGTTTAGCCATCTCTATAGGCCGCCTTATTCTCCATTTACGAGAGCCACCCTTAAGATGACGTTCTGTGATTTGCGCTCTGTAGGGCTTCTACGGTCTACTTCTTCTTTTTGCTTCCAATGCTTTGTGTTACAAACCTTTTAATCTTCGAATAATTATCATAGCTATAACGGCTGATTTGAAATAAATAATCAAAAATGTTTAACGAAAGTATTTTGAAAGCGGAATAGAGATAAAGTCACATATTATCAATATATTTTTTAGTCAAAATCACGCCCCGAAAATGAAAATTAAAATAATTGCCAATCTCTTAAAAATTATAACAACGATGTTTTTTTGTTTGTATTTATTCAATAAATAAGAAACGATTTTCTCAAAAGTCAATCAATGTATTTTTTTAACAAAATGTTACTCCGTGCACAAATCACGTTAAATGGCGCTACCACTCTTCTCTCCGCGCCTATCCTCTCCTTTCCGCTCGTTACACACACACACACTATCTTTACGTTTCTATGCTACAACGTACGCTCCCTCCTTTTCCTTCCGTTACAAAATACCATACAAAATAGGATAATAATATGGCGTTTAGTATGTCCGAATTTCTCGTAGGCAAAATTAGCCTACGCGTTTTATGTATCACCACAAGAATTTAGCACACAGATTCATTAATTTGTAGGCGGCGGGCGAACTCACCAAACGCAAAAGGGATAAAATTATAATACAATGGCCGGTCGTATATTCTTAGACGTATTCGCCCCGTATATAGCACCGAGCGGCGAGCGTAATATTTCTTTAATGGGATGGTATGATATAGTTACTTAGGTATTTATAAATGGGGAGTGAAGCGAAAGCTCGTCCTAGTCTGTGTTCAGACACTCGTGTACCTAACTTATAATTTCACGTGACAAAATAATTATGTAGTACTAGTATTTCGGCCTTAAGTATAACCGATATATTTTAGGAACCCAAATTCAGTCGCTGATTATGGTCCCATAAAGAAGCCAAGAGTGATCTATAGTGAAGATGAAAAGCTCATCGAGTGACAGAGAGATGATTGAAGTAACTCTGCGTGATCAAATGCGATAAAAAACGAGGACATTTAGACCAATGCGACCAACTGATATGATATCAATGTGTTGCGAAATTGAAGTGGCAATGTGGGGCAGATAGTTCGAGTTCCGTACCTACATAGTAGGTTTTAGGGGCATAACTTAGAGAATTTCCGAGTGTGTAATCATCCCGGAAACTCGCACAAAGCGGTTCGGCTCATCTTTTCTCATGCGTACAGCAAAGGCTTGGAATTGCCTTCCCGCATCTACCTTCCCGGGCTCCAAGGATTTGGGAAAGTTTAATAAAAGAGAGAATAGGTACTACACTGGCAAGCGCAGTCCGTCTTAGGCTACATCTTTCGCTGTTCATCAGGCAAGATTATAACCAGGCGCTAGCCTTACCATATAAAAAAATCAGCCTATCCATAATGAAGTTGCACGGTGGATCTCAGCTTAAATCTATATCTCTAAAAATAATAGCACTTAGTACGGTAAATGTAAAGACTCGCTGCCCGCGGTGCCTTAAATCATTGGTGCGATAGAGACTGACGCGTGCAGTGCGTCATTTATCTATAACTATTAGACAACGATATTTTTCTTTACACTTATTCAATAAATAAGAATCATTTTCCTCAAAAGTCAACTCATTTATTCTTTTTCAAATTTTCACATATATTGACGGCGACAATGTTTTTCTATGTTTTTAACCCAACCATTTGAAGGTTGTATTTGGAACATGCTGTAACAACTGCTTATCGATTTTAAGAAGGATAAATAAATAGTATATTTGCTAGCCTATTACAGGTAAGTGCGGGCTTTAAAAATATTATAGTCTATTAATAACAGCCGGTAATGTAATAATTAGTTTGCAAAGGTAGTTCATTAATGATAAATTCAATTGTTTTAATGTGCTTCTGCAATACAATATTGAACGTTTTGGAATTGTCATTCAACCTCAAGCGCGTATTGTTATGAACAATGTTCTAACATTTTTAACGAAAGTTAAAGAAGATGTAGAGAAACGTATTAATTTTAAACCAATTTTAAATTCAAACCAAGCTCGTCAACTTGCTGCCAAGATTTGTGGAGTCAGTTTAACATTCTTTCTTTTTTCATGTCACATTAAACATCGACACGTCTGTGGTCCGTCACTATGCCTGTCGTAAGGCCTGTAAGTGCGACAGAGACCGCAACTGACGGCGTCCTGTTTCCACATTTTAGTACCCTGCGACTAGCGAATAGCTGGCATTTATTTACTTTATTTATTACACAATTCTATAATAAATATTCTGGTATTTAATTTATGTACTCTTATTACATAAAACTTAACGCAATACAGATCGGCTCGACTGTTATGTAAATATGAGAGACAATGACCACGTGGGAAGTGTGTAACTTCCGTTGAGCCTCTAAAGTTGCTTCACACTCTACGAATAATATGGGAACACTTCCTGCATTATAACGTACTTTATAGAAAGGCACAGGTCGCCAACTGAATTTGTGTAATATAAACTGACAAAATTTTATAGTTTTTACTAATATTACATTTTTTCTTTAACTTAACTTATGTTTAGTTTTAAAATGATTATTTACAATTTTCCAAATGCGATTGAGAATTATTTTTCTTTAATCTGTATTTCTAAGAAATTCTTTGTAATGTAGGAAGCACAATCCGTTCTCATGTCTTATTAATGCAGGATTAGTCACCGCACGAGGCTGTTAGGCTGGCTTACCTACTCTAGCGTAACAACCCTAAAAAGCCTATAAAATAGTAATAAAACCCACAACGCTTCCATGTACATCCTACCAGCATGTATATGCTGGTAGGTCGATGGTTTTTCGTACGAAAATTTCTACTAATCCTACTTACATTATAAATGCGAAAGTTTGTGAGTATGGATGTATGTTTGTTACTCTTTCACGACGAAACCGCTGAACCGATATTGATGAAATTTGGCATAATTATTCCTTATAAACCGGGATAATATATAGGCTACAGAAATCCTGTTCATTTTACAGAAATAGGATGAAATTAAAAAGCGCATTCTATTATCAACCTATAGCGCGAAAACAGTCCACGCAAACAAAGTTCCGGGTAAAAGTTAGTCTTTTATGTGCATTGTATTAAATAAATAAATAATATAAAATATATGGGGACACTTACAGACACGGTAGTCCGACCCCAAAGTAACTAACTTAATACTTGTGTTATGGGTGACAGACAACTGGTGAATATATACTTATATATTTTTTAAATACATACTTAAATACAAATATACACCCAGGCTCAAAGACCAACAAATTCATTTATAGAAAATGTTGCCCTTTGGCGGGAATCGAAGCCGCGAACCGCGGAGCTGAAGGCAGGGTCACTACCCACTGCTCCAACGGGTCAGTCAATGAAATGTATTGAAACATTATAATGAAAGAAATGTATTGAAACATTATAACGAGTTAGACAACTTTTTGGCTCAGTATTATTGGTTTTCGAGACAATATTAGATATTCCCACACTGCTAGCTCTGAAAATAACTATATGCAATTAGTTATCTCAAAGTGGAACTGTTGCCAGGTCCACGAGAACAAATGTCCAAGTCACGTTTTTCGCCATCCGCACATGTTTGTTTATAATAACCACTTTGGTGTCGTCTCTGTTAATACCTATCATTTTTTGTGATGATGAATTGCGTATCAATAAGATTTTGCCTGACGGTAAATGGTATTCACAAAGTTTTACAACATTTTATATTATTAGAGTTACACATACCGTAGAATTATTTCAGCTTTGCCATTACATCAGTTTAAAAACACTGTTAAAAAGAGGCTGATACAGAAAGCCTACTATACTCTTGAAGATTATTTGGAAGATAAGAATGTGTGGATATAGCTCTCTTTGAACCTGTACAAGACAGTAACGACTTAATGTAAATAGTATTAAGAATTATATTTTTAAAAGAGCAACCGCCGAGTTTCTTGCTGGCTCTTCTCGGTAGGAACAGCTTTCCGAACCAGCAGTAGAGTTGACGATTCAAAAGCACTTGTTTACAAGTTTATTTGAATAAAGAATATTTTGAATTTGAAATTTGAATTTAATAATATGCAGGTTTCCTCACGGTGTTTTTCTTCGCCGGAAAACGTATGATAAATTGCAAATATCATTTAGACACGTATGTTTTAACAGAAAAACTCATTGGCATTGGCCTACCTGGGGTTTTGAACGCGCGACCCCCGAAAGAATCGCACGGGTCACCACTGAACTATTACGGCTCATATGTTTATATAAAGTAACACAATTATTGATTTAATATGTATACACCCTTACAAGATTCCAATGAAAAAAATGTTTCATTTTTTAATAGTAACCGTTGCCCTAATGATTCTTATATTAAAACTTTGTGGATCTGTGGTAGTTTAATTTCCATTTTACATTTATTTAGCGGTTTAAACCTTAATTTATTTTGAAGATTATACTAAAGAATATTTTATATTTGTACTTTTTTCTACAACATATAATAATTTAGAAATGTCTTCTTAACTAAATAAACTGTTTTGGATTACATTGACATATGACGTAACAACGAAAATAAGACAATTCGTAGGTACGAAATTGTATGTAAATTAGTCATTTTTGAAACCATATCGTTCTGATAGGAATTCCCAAAATATTATAATATTATAGTATAGCCTATTCGTTGTAGCCTATTCGTATCTTTTAATCGCAGCCAGTTGTATGGTGACACGACTTTATCATTAGAAATCGCCATAAATAAGAATAATATTCGTAAAACTTAAAAAATAGTCTATGGTCTTAAGAAGTTGGAATACATTATCATACACCAGCATCAAAATACGAACAGAAATCTCGATAAAAAGTTCCGTATTACACAATATACCAAGTATTCTGGAACTATTCTCGTTTTATTATCTCCGATTTTATTGACTGTTGTTTGATTTTAATTATCTAGTTTTTCACGTCCTCATCGTATCTGCCGCGAAACGAGCGAATAACTCGTCGTAAAACTGAACCACAAAACTGCGAAATTATGGAATTCACCTTATCATTACATGTCCAAGGTGTGAGTAAAATAAAAAGATTATAAAATTATTAATGTTTCAATTCTCTGCATTTTTTTATTCTTTTTCTATTTCAAGACTTACTAGGCATAAAAAAATGTTGAGAAACAATATTGTCAATAGGTCTGTGATGGTTCGATTTTTAAAAAGTTATATGACCCTTTTTATTAGAGATATATGCTTGTAATTACAATTAAGTAAACTGGAAACAACACGAAAATAATTTGGTAAAATTGTTACAGAAACCCCACATACTTAAAAAAAAATCTGATTAAATATCACTATAAATAATATAAACTTTCAGTGAGAATGTATCAGAAAAAATATTAAATAATAATATTCATAATGGTATTAAAACAGATGATTCCTTAAACGGAACGAGTCGTAATTTTCAAATTGTTTCATTTTTAATTACCTATACAGCGCTGGATTGGAATAATTTTAGAATAAATAGAAAAAAAATACAATCAAAGACTGCATTTAGCATACTTGTACTTTATACCGTCGATTTATAATACCTAATGAGTTATATAAATTAAATCATTAATAATAGTACGCTTTGAGCAAAGCAGCTACGTTCATATTTTAAGTAGAGCATGTTTGCTATTATTATCTCGCCATTAGCGATGCATTGCACTGTCCCTTAGTACGTGTCCAATTTTATATACATTATATATGTATGTAACACTACGCCTGTTATCGAACATCAAAAGCTAGATTATTAATAGACCAACATACTATTACAAGTGTTGCATATTACAATAATATCAGTGATCGTCATGTCACTTACTCAAGTATATATAATTATTGCGCATATGTTTTTGTGTAAATGAGTTTAATAAAGTGTACATTATTTAAATAATAATAAATAAATATATGGGACACTTACACACACGGTCGTCCGTCCCCAAAGTAAGTAACTTAATACTTGTGTTATGGTAGACAGACAACTGGTGATTATATACTTATATATTTTTTAAATACATACTTAAATACAAATATACAACCAGGCTCATTTAACAAATTCATTTATAGAAAATTTTAGCTTTCGGCGGGAATCGAAGGAGCTGAAGGCAGGGTCACTACCCACTGCTCCAACGGGCCAGTCAATTTATAGAATTCAGAGACCCTTACACTCGTGTATATATTTTTGCTTTATAAACTTTAAGGTTTGTATAAAATAGCGATCTCCAGTATATTGCACAGGCTCTCTCTTTTAGAAAGAGGGTTTAGAGCGTAGGGTCTCCATGTTGCTTCTATGCAAATTGGCAGATTAAACATATCTCAAATATCAAAATCATATCATCAAATCATATTTATTGTAAATACAGTAATTATAGATGTTATAAGAGTAATTATTAAACCAATGTGTTCTACCATTGCAATATGGTGTACAATATTATGTAGTAATTATAATTAATGTATTTTTTAAATTAAATATTAAATTAAATTATCTAGTTTAATTATTAAGAAAATCGTTGATTGAGTAGTAAGTAACATTTAGTAGGTAATTAAGAACATTTTTAGTGCACTTTTAAAACTATTATTCATTATCATCATCCTCCTGCCCTTATCCCACTCTAAGTGGAGTCGGCACATGTTATAAACATGCTGTCACATGATTTGGCTACGTTTTCACGACCGGCCGCCTGCCTGACGTCAACTTACCTCAGTCTTATTTTACGACACCTCGGTAAGAATGAGGGTGGTATATTCTACTAAACTGGATACCACACGGTAGCTCAACTTACCTTAGTCGCCTTTTACGACACCTCGGTAAGAAATGAGGTTGGTCTATTAAACACAGCCGGATACCACACGGCGGGTCGACTTACCTTAGTCACCTTTACGACACCTCGGTAAGAAATGAGGGTGGTACTATTCTATTCAGCCGGGCACCACATGGCAGATTAAACACATCTCAAATATTCTTCATATATTCAAATATCTTCATATCTAAGCAGTGTGTTGAGCTAATGTGTGGTATATTTTAACTTAAATAGATGCTTTGTTTATCATATATTCGTAACATAGTGGTCATAAGTTCAAAATAATTTAAAAACATAATAATAGTTTGTCGGTAAATAACGATCTCGCGCCTAACGATAACACTAATTCATTATATAATATGGTAAACAACAAAATTTGTTTAGGTTTGCGTCACTAAAATCACGATATAGTTCATGCGGGCGTATTGGACAATCAAATTAACGTTTCCTATATTCAATCAAGAGAAACGCCTTTTCACTTGTTTGCGTAAACGTTTTTGTTTGTATAAATTTTATCACCGTGTGACGATAAGCGCGTCGCGTGACGTGGTCATTGGAAAGAGCCAAAGTGCCTATGTCTACAAAAATTTTATATACCAAAGTTTGTTTGTATATTTTATACTGCTTTAGTTCTGCAACGGTCAAACCGAATTAGTACAAAATTAAAGTGAATTTAAATGTAAACCTGGAATAACATAGTTCATATTTCATTCCATAAAAATCACTTTCAGAGATGAGAAGGAAGATTTTGTAGCTGTAGTACCGTATAGTAAAGTAACGGCGATTATATCACAAATGGGCATAGGTCTCTTTTTTAAAAACGGTCAATCTTTTAAACATTTTCAATTTTATATTATTAAACCGCTGTCTTGTATGAAGCTGAAAGGATTTAAATTATTACTGCTAAATATATTACGACAAATTATTATATAATAATTTAGCAGTAAATATCGTATTGCTTTAATTGTTTTGATTATAGCAATAAGCAAATCAACAAGCCATTAGCAAGATAATAAAATTTACATGATAATTGCATATTGTCAAGAAACAAGTACAAATTGCTAAATACGTAGTACGTCGTGGGCTTCTTGGTCCTCATGCAATCGTGAGGAAATTGCTTTCTCAATACGCTATTCTTTGTTTACTCATATTCATTTCACAAAGCCTATTAATGACACCCACGTTTTAAGCGTACAGAATAAACATTCTACGTTGAAATACTTCTAAACAGCTTGGGGTGACTAAACTGAAGAAATAATGTGGGACAGATCCGGTTAGATCTATAACAATGTTGAAAAAGAGTTAGTAAAATGATAAAAAGTATACAGAATGGTATAAATAGAAGAAGGTTCGGCACAATATGTTTAAAACATGTTAGTTGATTTGAGTAGTTATTTTACGACCGACAGTCTGTCTGGCGTCAACTTACCTTAATTGCCTTTTACGACACTTCGGTAAGAAAGGTAGGTGATCTATTCTAAGCAGCCGGATGTCACACTGAGGGTAAACTTACCTTAGTCGCGTTTACGACACCTCGGTAAGAAGGACGGTCTATTATATTCAGCTGGATACCACCCTAAACCCAAACCCTAAACCTTCAGTTCTTTGAAAGAACTGTGGGTTATTAAGAGTTTATTATTAAAGTTATTCCCACGCGTAAAACTCCTAATCTTATTTATCGGTCGGTTCAATTAAAATGACAAAGATGTTAATCTCACTATTCGACTATATTACAGTCTCGTAAGATAGTCCACAGACATTGCCACAAGCGTTATCTATTAAGGATGTCAAACCGGAGAGCTTATCCTTTAAACTCATCGCGTTATCTATTTTCTTTTGCCAATCTTTTGTAATTTTAATATTCCCGCCGTATAGCATCCGGCTGAGTTGAAAAGATCGCCTTCATTTCTTACCGATGCATCTTAAAAAGCGACCAAGGTAAGATGACGACAAATAGCCCGAAACATGCAACAACATGTTCAAAACATGTTGCGCTGACCCCACTTAGAGTGGCACAAGGACAGAAGGATGATGATTATAATTTAAATATTCGTAAAATTGTTTTTTTTTTCAATTTAAGTTTTTCCAAGTTTAATTTTATTTATGGTCACCAAGATTTTCTAAAATTCTACTGTGGATTTACGCAAACAGCGGTGATTACTAACCAATAAATCAGTCGCCGGTACAAATAAACTAGGCAGTCGTAAAAGCGTAAATGCCAATTACGAAGAAACAAAAATACCTTGATTAGCCTTCAAGGCTGACGCGAATCGACGATAATTAGGATTTCAGTGTGTGAAGTCCCAAAGAACCGGATCCCACCGCAAATACAAAAATAAAGAAATCTCGTACACAACGCAATAGAGAACTAAGTTAAAACACACAAATGTTTAATAGTTGTCTTATGGACTCAATCTGTAGACGTATAGTTTACTTTTTTATTTACAACGGAAATATACAATTTATGCCCATGTGGAATGGTCCCAATAATGCTGGAGCGTTTCCACTTATTCTTTGTGTGAAAAAAGAGTCAGTCCTTGTGTCACCCGGGAAGGTGTTGGAGCTGAGTTGCACATTGACTACATGCCTTTTTTTACCCATACTATATGCATTGGAGAGATTTCTATTCCTGTGCTGTGCGCTAAGAAATGAAGAATCGAGAAGCTTCTTGGGATATTCACAATATAGGAATTGATTCTCTCGTTGCTTAGCAGTGTGATAATAAAAGGGCGATGCAGGAATAAGGTCATGAAGTACTTGAAGTAATTGAGCACACTCTCCCAAATACATAGATTCCTGTAGAAGACCGATAGACAGGCAACCCTGCGCCGATGGTGCAAACTGTGTAATATAGCATTGGTTAGTTTCTAGGCCCAATGACCCTCTGCAAACGGTAGAAATATATCAATGTCTATGAGAGCTACATAATTTAGCCGTTTAACAGATTCGCCTTTTTCAGCCGCATTCAGTTTTTGAGGCCATTTCCCTGATATGAGACAAGGCCAACATAGCAACGAAAGTTGCGTGCCACGTTTACAAGTTCATAATGGCAATCCGATACACTTTTTCAAGTGTGAACTATGATTATGACTTTAGATTATAAATGATGCTGATGTAATAATTAAAATATTTTCTGTTATAGGACAACATCACCGCCTGGGGAGCCCTTAGTCCGTGCTCCAGTGGGGAAGCCAAGATGTCCGCCGGCCATATCGCGGTTGAGGGTGGAGAAAGTGGAAGGTGGTTTGGCTGTAGCTGGCGTAGTGGTCGCAGCGAACTGCCAGATCGTACTGCCGATATTTGGATTCCTCTTTATGCTTGTTGGATGCGTTCTCACTGGTAAGTTTCGATATTGCAATTTAGTCTCTTATTTACCTCCTGAATTATCTATTTAAATTGATATTAACTCATCATCATCATCATTCTCTTACCCTTATCCTACTCTATGTGGGGTTGGGACAATATGTCTTCTTCTTCCATTCTCCTCTATCATTCGTCAACTCTGGAGCCACTCCTTTAATATGCATATCATTTTTTCACACAATTCATCCATCTTTTTTTCGGTCTCCCCTAGTCATACATCCATCAACATTCAGATTTAAAACTCTTTTGGTCTTTTTTATTTTGGTATTAATTGTTTTAAATATAAAATTACTTTGTTCAATCATCACAACATGTTATAAACATGTTGTTACATGATTTGGATGGGTGGTTTACAAACAGGCCGCCTACCTGACGTCAACTTACCTCAGTCGTTTACGACACCTCGGTAAGTAATGAGGGTGGTCTATTCTACCTACTCAACGGGACACCACACAGCGGGTCAATTTACCTTGGTGCCTTTTACGACATCTCGGTAAGAAATGAGTGTGGTCCATTCTTCTCAGCCGAATATCACACGGCGGGTCAACTTACCTTATTCGCCTTTTACGACACCTCGGAAAGTAATGAGGCTGGCTTATTATACTCAGCCGGATACTACACGGCAATAAGAATGATCGTTATAATAATTATTATATTACATTCTTAGTTCTATTTAAAAAATCTTCAAGAATATAACAGTTATGTTTTAAGTCTTCGATGTATTCGAAATTTAATATTTATATCTTCAATGGAGGGTTGCGACAGAAAGTGATTTTATTTTATAAATAGGTGAGAAATCGATATCTCTAGAAACAGAAGAGGTCAACCCACTAAGATTAGTGATGTGAACACTGAAAAGCTTTCCACAGTCGGAAATCGTTCACTAAAAATACGCTACTGAAATCATTTCGAATGAATTTTTAAATTAACAGCTCATAATTTTTAAATCTGGAATCTAGGTTACCATTAATTTGAACGAACTGAGATTAAATGTTGAAATATTTTTAATGTGAGTATTTATATATTAAGACTAATTTACGACAAATAAATCAAAATGCGGTCGTCATTAACTATATTAGTATTATAAATGTGAAACTCGCATATTTTTATATAAAAAGAGATAGAAATACGAGAAAAGAGATAGGAGTCTCCCACCCATTGTGTGGTATCCGGTTGAGTAGAATAAACAACCCTTGCATCTTACCGAGGTGTCGTACAATACGACTGAGGTAAGTTGACGTCAGGCAGGCGGCCGGCCGTAAAATACCAAGCCAAATCATTTAATAGCATATTTACATGTTTTGCCGACTCCACTTAGTGGGATAGGGTCAGCAGAAATATTAGATATATATTAGAATTGGATTATTATATTATTAAATCTAATTGTGGATTTAAGAATATTATTATTCATCATTACTTTTTTTTATTATTTTAATCACAAAAGTAATAAAAAAAATATTTTTCTATGTCCACATGCGGATTGTCCACTCTACTTTTAGCATATATAATTATTTTATTATTCCTTTTGTATTATGGATCTCCGCAAAGTAACGCATCTCCGCAAAGTAACGCCTAATTCTATAAATTATTTTGAACACAATTCAAATTCAAATTCAAATTCAAAATATTCTTTATTCAAATAAACTTGTAAACAAGTGCTTTTGAATCGTCAACTCTACTGCTGGTTCGGAAAGCTGTTCCTACCGAGAAGAGCCAGCAAGAAACTCGGCGGTTGCTCTTTTAAAAATATAATTCTTAATACTATTTACATTATGTCGTTACTGTCTTGTACAGGTTCAAAGAGAGCTATATCCACACATTCTTATCTTCTAAATAATCTTCAAGAGTATAGTAGGCTTTCTGTATCAGCCTCTTTTTAACAGTGTTTTTAAACTACTGTAATGGCAAAGCTGAAATTGATTGCGGAATTTTACTATAGAATCTTATACCAAAACCCACAAACGAATTACGTACTTTTGCAAGGCGCAAAGCAGGAGTCGCAAGCTTATGTCGGTTCCTGCTTTGTCTATTGCATACATCACCTATCGTTTTAAATTACTTTATATTTTTATGTACATAAATTAAATTGCTTAAAATATTTGTATAATTGACTTTTCGTTCCCAGCCGCGTCGTACCGGGGCTGCGGTGAGAACGAAGAGCCTGACCACTACGCGGCGAGGATTGCCTTCACCGGAAACTCCCGCGTGCTCGGCCCCGTATGCATCGTTGCCGGCGCTCTTATGACGTTAGCTGGTAAGACAATTTTCCCTTGGCAACTATTTTAAAAATAGAATAAAATTATTGTTCGTTTTATTTTCTTTTTTTTTTTGATAACGCTATACCTGCAAAGGTCGAAGTCTATTATGCCATACATTATTTTTATAACCTATACTCAACGGTTTCTACGAACGGTCTTTAATAATTTATTTATTTATTTTTACAAAATAGATAAGTGTTATGTATCACAATATTTTTATAAGTTCTTTTTTAAAGAATAATAAATCCTTCAAATCCTATCCTACTAATATTATTAATGCGAAATTTTGTGAATATGGATGTATATTTGTTACTCTTTCACATCGAATCCGGTGAACCAATATCGATTAAATTTGGCACAATTATTCCTTACACACCGGGATAACATATAAGCTGTAGAAGTCCTGTTAATTCTACAGGAATAGGATGACATTGAAAAGCGCCATCTATTATCAACCGATGGAGATATTTGCAGGGTTATAGAATGACAGAAGCTACTGATTTATTCCAAGACTACAGTCCACGCGAGCGAGGTGCGTGTAGAAGCTAGTATTATAAATACGAAAGTTTGTGAGTATAGACGTATGTTTCTTACTCTTTCACGGCAAATCCCCTTAACCAATATGCATGAAATTTCGCAATAACATATAGGCTATAAAAAATCCTGTTAATTCTACAGGAATAGGATGACATTGAAAAGCGCCATCTATTATCACCCTATCACGCGACAACAGTCCACGCGAACAAAGTCGCGAGTAAAAGTAGTTATGGAAGATAACCAGCTTGGAAATACGCCCACACTCACAAACACAAAACATCACCCTCAAGGTGACATTTTCATATCTTTATATTTAAATGAGTTAATCTTGTATATATATATATTTTCCGAATCTCGGAAACGGCTCCAACGATTTTCCTGAAATTCAACATGTAGGAGGTTTTGGGGGAGAAAAATTGATCTAGCTAGGTTTTATGTAAAAAAAATTGTTTTATCCCTGTTTTTGGGCATTAAAAAACACTAACATTTATATTGAATTGAATTTTCGCCGTTAACTGTCAAGTCGACGTGGCTTATTCGGGTAACGGGCGAACTCGAAAAATGTGAATGGCAAGGATCGATCCCCAACTAAATAATTGTTTTTTTTAATTTATTTTTTTTGCAAAAAATTACCGAGCGAAGCTCGGTCACCCAGATATTATTCTTTTAATTGATATATATTTTCATATATTTTATTGGGACGATAACAGGCCTTTACATTACTACTTTTATATGATGTTCAACAATACATATGTACAAAAATACATGGTGAACAAAAATACATGGTGTACAAAATACATGGTGTACAAAATACATGGTGTACAAAATTAAAAAACTAAAGGTTAATGTTGAATGTTTCAGGTATTGTCTTATGTATGTTGATGCGCGCTGCACAGAGGCGGCAACGCAGGCTCGCCTTCCACTGCCCTATACACGGTGACTTCTACCCTCTCAGCCCGCAGAACACTAGGAAATATTCACGTGAGTATTCAAATTCTAATTCAAAATATTCTCTATTCAAATAAACTTGTAAACAAGTGCTTTTGAACCGTCTACTTTACTGCTGGTTCGGAAAGCTGTTCCTACCGAGAACATTCAGCAAGAAATACGGCGGTTACTCTTTTAAAAATATAATTCTTTATACTAGAATCTTAGTTTATTCACTAAACTAAACTATTTTACAAAAACCGGCATTAAAAAAAAAATTAAAACTACTTAAATAATAACTAAAGAATAAAAATAAAAATTAATAAATATATATATATTTACACTAAATCAAAACCATCCATTCCATTGCAATGGGGTAGAGTTCCTAAAATACTGGCAGCGTTGCCCCTTTGTATGGCCAAACTTATTCGTTGGCCAAGGTAGCTGCCAGCTCTCGGGTCCCCGGTACGCTCTACGAGCCTTCTAACGAGCTCGTTGAAGAACGTATGAGCGTCCGGGCCCCATGGACCTAAGGTCTCTACACCAAAAGGCACAAAAATGAAGCTTCTATTTATGTCTTCATATTTGCGCCTCTTGGCATGTTCATTTACATTTTGTCTTTTCATTATTGTCATGTCCATGGTCGAATAGTAGCTATGTCCAAGCATTCTTATCATCTAAGTAATCCTTAATAGTATAGTAGGCTTTCTATAATTTTTGTTGAATTATTTTGCTATGTCATCGATGGTCTTCGCACATCCTTAAATGATCAAATCCTTAAACGACGTTTCTTTGAATTCGTCAATTCGATGAACACTTCTCACGTCTAATAACCAAATCCTTTAACGACTTTCCTTTAAGTTCACTGATAGCTTTTAAGTTTCTCAACATGAGCCTCTATGGTAGATTTTAAACTTTCACGATTCATACTGATTATATAAACATACGCGTCATATCGCGATATAATCACGGTTTTTACTTAAAGATAGTGAGATTCTTCCGAAAGGTTTAGATTAATAGTACATCACAGTTTCATGTAAATTATGTTGAAAAGGTCGCGCAGTTGTAAAAGACTTGCCTGCTGCGAGCTTACTCGCATGGGTCGCGTAAACTCACATAGATACACTACAGCAATGTATAAGAGAATTATAGATCTACAAATATACTAAAAAAAAGCTCGTGATAGCATGCCTTTATCATTTATGGTTAAAACACAACAACTATTTTTATTTTCAAAATTTCAATTCGGGAAAAGTTTCGTGACACACTGATTTCCACGCGGGCTAAGCCTCTGGCACCGCTAGTACCATATAAGTTGTTATCGACCTTTATGTTTATATAATAATAAACCTCTATGCCAACTGACTTAAGGATATCTTCTAATTATGCCTTCCCACACAGTACAGCCAATAAATACATGACTTCTATTTCAGGAAGCCCAGGGGGCTTGTGGCGGTTTTTACGAGGCTGGCTGGGCATGGTAGAAGAAGGCGAGACTCCTCGTTGCCCACGATCCACGGAGCCCGCGTCCCCAGCGCGTGCTGACGCGCCGTGCCCACCACCTTTACCCTTCTTAGTCCCTAGCGACTCTGTTGTGTAAGTACCTTTTTTATTTAAATAGTAAATCAAAAGAAAACTATTTCAAAAGTAAAAATGTTGGTAATCCAAAAAAGGCAATAGCCATTGAGGCATGAAGCTTAGACAGTGCATAAGATAGAGATCTCTTTATTGCACCTAACGCACACCTGCAATAACACTTGGTATAGAGCAAGCAAAAAAAAAAGAAAAAATATACATTATTGTTAACATACAAAACAATAGGCCTCCGGAATCTAGAGTTTATCCAGGCCAAAGGAAATAGGTAAAATAGTTCTAGAAGGAAATATAATTATTCTCAACATAGAAGACAAAAAGCTTCGAAGCACTACTAATACGATTGACGAAGCAAGGGAAATTTTTCGCCGTGGTATCATGTTCTGCCAAACTGTAAGTATGATCTACAAATAATGGAGACAAATTGTCCTGTAATTATCAATAATGAGGAACCAAATTGATAAAGCCAGGATATACTGGTTATCTCACATATACGATAGGATAAACAAGGTTTTATGGAACTACAAATGTCTAATCTGAAACCTAAAACAACGGGGCTATAAAAAATGTATGTCTATGTGAAGCACTGCAAAAATATTTGGAAGTGTATATTAGCGCACACACTATACAATAACACGATATAATAGAATACCACTATTCCCGCTGCGAGATACATGTCTTTTTTTACGAGATACATTAACTAAGATACATGTCTCTTGAATAAAGAGCAAAGTCTGAACGTTACTGAAACGTTTTATCAATAGGAAGACTCCATCGGAAACAATAGCAGCACAGTGTTGCCACCAATTTAATTAAAAAGGGCGCGATACTCTTGTTTCATGACTGTGTTGTTATAAAACACAAAGCAGAAGTCATTGGCGACAACACGTATAAAACTCTAGCCTGTCTTTATGTAGCGTATTATCAGTTCAGAAATAAATCTACAATTACCAATATTTTGTTTACAGAGGAATGGCGTCGGTATTGGGCGCGCCTCTAAGCCCGGAACAGACGTTCGGTTCTATTAAGTCATTGGCTATCTCTCGAGAGGTTGCCAGTTTTCCCTTATCGCGATCGCCTACTCCGCCGCCAATGAGGTAAGACATAAATAATATCTTGTCATTGCCTAGACCTAGACCTAAAAGTGTCTTGAAAAAAAATTTAATGTCTTAATGATTCAACTTTAGACCATTCAACAGAACATAAGACATGATCAATATTAATAAACTCATATATTTGCCATTAAACTTATATTTTTATAAACAGATTTGATATAATCCTTACATCCTAACTGATTAAAGATTTATAACATAATTTTAAATAATATCTGTAACATAAATTCTTCACTTGCAGTTTAGTGTAAGTTATAGGTAAAGATTATAAGCAACCTATTCGTGAAATGCGACATATTAAAGCGAATTAAATAATTTAAGAAAAAATTGTGTAACTATAGAAACCGCATTAAAAACGCTTTAGATTTCACTTATCGTAATGGGCTAAAAAAGTTTCATTAATAAAGTTTAATAACATTCATTTTTCAGCTACCCACCATACAAGGACGAATCGAAAATCGAAATCATTCCGAACTCGGTGCCACCGCATTCGGATTTTGACTGCGGGTCAACGACCTTTAACTACCGCGTTGTCGAATGCAAGCTCACCACCACGGACGAAATATCCAGAAGCGCCCCGCCTTCACACGACAACAGTGTGTACATAGACAATAAACAAAGACCCGCCACAGTGTGTATTACAATACCAAACGAAGGCAAAGGCTAAACAAATTAATTTTACGTAGATAAAAAAAACAGTGTTCAAATTTGGAATGGCTGTCCGTATTTCAGAACCGATTGTTCACGTTGTGGTACTTTTATGTTAAAGAGTGTATTTTTAAGTGTAGACAACTTTTATAAACTCGTATTATAAAGACCATTCCATGGATGTGAAATTGCATGGATGGCTAATATATTTTTTCAGTTGTTATCTGTAATGGGCTAAAACATTTCGAATCTGCTCAATCACGTTGGTCTTCCGCAATCGCTTGTATAATTCGAAATTCAAAAGATTTTGCTGGTATTTTATCTAACACGGATTAATATTTAATGCACCACTTACCATAGACATAGAAAAAATTTAATTCACTATGGCCATAGACTATATATTGATTTATGTACTATTATACATTATTGCCATGATTTTAGTTTTGACCAAATTTTGACAGGATCAATAAGGAGTGGCAATACTATAGACTTTGGCAATACTTAGGTTTTTTAAAGGTTAGAGCCGATTCAAGAAAAAATATTTTATATTAATAAATTATTTAATAATAATTAATATAAATATTTTATATTAATAAAAGACAAATAACACAAATATAATCGCGGTATCACAGATTCAGAATTACTGAAAAAGAGTAGATTTGAAGTTATACAATTATTTTACAACATTTAATTATTATACTGCTTTTATCAAACTAATTAAAAATAATATTCTAACGTTTTCTATTGAACATTAAACGTTTGAAGTCACTTTTAATACATAGGTACATAGAAGTCAGTGATTAGAATTACAGTTTTCTGTTTTCAAGATTTTAATGAGCAATATATTTTAAGTTAGCAATAATACTGATGCTATTTAATTGTATTATTATGTATTGCGGCATTTTGATGTGAAGAACAATTTATTAATCGGTTATACTGACGTCTTCAAGTGCATTCGTTAGTCTTGCTGTTATCCTGGATCCTTGGAGTTCGAAAACTTTTTTTAAATATTGTAACTTTTAAAATTTTAAGAAATCTTTTAAGAAGAAACATATTTTACAGCGTCGTCAGCTAGAATAGACGCAGATACTCTACTAGAGTCGGGCAATTTTGTTCTAACGATACTTTCTATTAGGCCAGATCACGACTAAGGATTAGTTGGGTAAGGCTGTTGGTATGACTGAGTGTTTGTGTATGCGTGTGTGTGTTTGTGAAAAGCGATCGTGATTCGTTAATGATAAATAGCAACCTTTCTAAATTCCTATAATTTTGGTGAAAGAAGTTTAAGAAGCTGGTTAGATTGGGATAGGTTTGACAAACTTGCATCTTTGACGACAGTATAACTGATGTTTATCCACAGCAATATGAGCACTCATGATAGTCTAAGTTAAATTGATGATGTTAACATATTAATGACCACAATGATCATAAGAATAATAATAAATATTTTTTTTATAATCCCACTGACCTACTTTTTTATAGATGATAAATCGTTTTCACTAAACGATTACACTTGAACTTTTATTGTGTAAACAAATAACCAAAACAAAAAAAACTATCAATTGATCTAGCTGAAAATAATAAATTATACTTCGTTGAACATTTTGTCATGTGTAAATTAAAATATTTTATACTTACACAGACAAAAAACTTATAATGTCAAAAAGTAATTTATTTTGTAATACATATATTTAATTACTCTTTTCATATATTTTATGATAACAAAAGCCCAACCATAACTGAAAATTATATATGAATAAATATTTTGTGACGCCATAAACATCTAACAAGTGTAAATGTTCTATTGTTATTAAGTTATTTATGCACAGAGGCATCGAACATACTTTTTAAATCACATACACAATGTGTATTATTTAATAACATTATAAATTTCATTAAATATTTGTTGGTCTAGTCCATAGCATCTAATTTCAGTGTGAAATCGTCTTTTGAGTGTCAATGTAGGTATGTCTAACGATTTTTGGCTCAGTAGAATAATATTGTTCCTAATTTAAAAATAAATATTTTAGTTTTTACGTTCTTTTATTCAATTGTTTTATGCACTGGTAATAATATACAGTTGCCACATGTATCCTTTTACCAAATTTTAGGCACCATACTTATAGATAAAATAGGTCAACGCCGCTTATATATTGAAGTGTGGAAAATGGATTATTGTGGCAACACTAAGTTGTATGAAACATAGATAATATAGTACATTATTATCATAAGTATAGTAACATATAATCCGATATCCTAGTTTTATACACGATTGTGATATTTTCGTTTAATTTAGCATTGTTATTGACTTTCAAATCTATAACTTTCACGTTCGTTGTTAATCAAGTTTATTTGTGAAGAATTACTTGTCTCATTTTATTTGGGGAAGGAGCCAAAAATGTTGCCAAAATGCACGATTAATCGCGTCCATGGGTACTTTTTGTATTCTTTTAATCAATTAAAATTGTGCTCACAAAAGACAATCGACTAGGAATGCGTGTAGTTAGATTTAGTAGGTCATTTGTGTATATACAGTCTTGTAACGAATACATTCTGGAGTTGTTGCGGTATTGCACTATTAACAATAACATTAAAAAACATAATACCAAAAGCGATTATTAAGTATTAAGCTTTAACTGTAGGCTGTCACTGAGAATTGTTATAAAACAACGAATATTTGTAAATAAATTTTTTTTCTCCAGTAATACACTATTCTAAATCATAAATATAAAGTAATTAACATATTTTTACCACAATAAATTAACTTTATATACACAAGGATGGGGCAAAAACGTCTGTTATGTAGGGATGTAACTTGGAATTAAAGCAATCGATGAATAAATAATCGATTTTTTTCCTCTAAAATTAATCAATTTTAAAAAAATCAATTAATTTGTGACATAGTAAACGAAAAGTTGCCTTTTTTTAAATTAATAATTAATTAGAATAAAAGCTAAAATAATTAAAGTGGACGACTACCAATAAATAATAACAGATGCGCTGTTTGTGAAATTCGATCGAATCGAAATCGAAATCGAATCTAACCTTAAAATAAACAAGAAGATAGAGTAAAAATAGGAAAATTAAAAAAGCCTATTTTTTTTACATATCTCTACTGCTATGTATGTAACATCAGTTATATACGAATGGAATTGTTTACTAAAACAAATTAGATCTTCGGAATGTAACCGTTACAACCTGTATAATATGTTTAATTAGATATTTTGTAGGCTAGATATATAAACAATTTTGTTTAGTGATGAAGGCATTTACTGGCCGAGTTATTGGAAATATTTAATGTACGTAATTTTTATAATAAATAGTTAAGTGCCACGCCTAAGTAATCTATTATATTGTATACATTAAGCTTATTTAATATTGTTATAGTGTTAAGGACAAAATGAAAATACAAATTTGGTTTAAATATGTTTTTTTATGCTTCCTTTATACCATCATCATCCTCCTGCCCTTATCCTCTATCTATATGGTAGGTGGTAGAATCATTCTGTCGTTGGATTTTGTAGTGAAATGTGTTGGTGCACAGTAAGGTGCCCGGCGTGATTCCCTTAACACATTTGATTATTTTTTATTCATCATCTTCCTGACCTTATCCCACTCTAAGTGGGGTCGGCACAACATGTTATAAACATGTCGTTACATGATTTGGCTGCGTTTTTACGACCGGCCAACTGCCTGACGTCAACTTACCTTAGTCATATTTTACGACACGGGTGGTCTATTCTACTAAACCGGATACCACACCGTGGGTCAATTTACCTTAGTCGCCTTTTACGACACCTCGGCAAGAAATGAGTGTGGTAATATTCTATTTAGCCGGATACCAGAACTGTTGCAGCGCATCTTCAAAACTCAGCGCTGGGTCAGTGGTGCATTTCGCTGTTTGCCTCCGAGTGAGGCGACGTTTTTTTTGCAGGCATGACCTATTTTACATCCTGATCGCTAAGTGATGTTTTTTTTTTTAGTGTCGTTAATACCCTGCGTTATAATAGTAACTGTAAATCGCAGTTACATTATTGTTGAAAAGAACCCAAAATATGCGAATACTGTTTAATATGGACTATTAATATTAACGATCTTCTTTCTTTCTGATATTCCGACGTGTGGTAACCGGCTGAGTGGCTGAGTACAATAGACCACCCACATTTCTTACCGAGGTGTCATAAAAGCCGACTAAGGTCAGTTGACCTACCGTGGTATCCGTTTGAGTAGAAATACCTAGACCACCCTCTTTCTTACTGAGTTGTCTTAAAATACGACTTAGGTAAATTGACGTCAGGCAGGTCGTAAATACGTAGCCTAAGCATGTGACAACATGTTTATAACATGTAGTGCCGACTTCACTTAGAATGGGATAAGAGCAAGGGCAGATATCATCATACCCCTATGATGATTTCTTGCTGAAATTGTTTAGTTTATCAAGTTGTTGATGTATTGTCACAACCTACAACAAAAAGCACGGAATATCATTTCGCACGGAATATCATTTCAGGCAGAACTTTAACTTTGAAATTAATTTATCACGCGGCTCTCCCATTAATAGCTCTAAAAATCACTATTTTATACTACTATATAAAGCAGAAGAGTTTGTTTTTTTGAATGTTTGACGCGCTAATCTCAGGAACTACTGGACCAATTTGAAAAATTCTTTGAGTGTAATATAGTCCATTTATCGAGGAAGTCTATAGGCTATATCACCCTAAAATGAATAGGGAAGGAGCAGCAATAAAAAATATTTCGAAAACCGCAAAATTTAAAGCTTTCCTTGTATGCGGTGTGATTATTTAAAAATCATTTATTACAAAATTGTTCCCCTCTTAAAGTTGTAAATAAAAGTCCGCGACAGCATATCTCTCTAGCTAGTCTAGCTTTTTAGGGTAACCCACTTTAACCATTTTTATCAAATTACTATATTACGGTTTTAATCTTTCAATGCGGGTGGAGCTGGTGGCGTTTTTTTAGTTACATATAAGACTAATGACATATATCATTATTAGACATTTCAGAGAACAAGTCTGTTGAAGCGAAGAGTCTCCACAACAGAAAACCTCTTTAACGCCATCGCGGTATTGGATTCTGGCCAAATTGTATTTAAAAATGATTCAGAAATTAAACAATAGGTGGCGCGTTGAGTCACGAAATAGTGCCGTTTAAAAAAAAGCGACGTATGTGACTCATTGGGAACTTGTTGACAAAGTCGTGTAGGTAGAAAGAAACATCAAGAACGATCAGTGTTGCCAACCCTACTTTTTTTCATGGTTACAAGCAATTTGGGTTACAAATTACTAGCAAACTTGTTAACTCCTCCAGGTAAGCTAAATGCTGGTATTATGAGTGGGTTCACGTCTGTAGCATAATGGCCGGGATTCGAACCCACGACCTCTCGATCGCAAGTCCGTTACCCTAACCATTCCGCCACCGCCACTGTTTTTTATTCTAGGGATATGTGTTATCTACCAATCCGCATTGGAGCAGCGTGGTAGGTCTCAGCTCCAATCCTTATCTCCAAAAACGGAGAGAGAACTATGCCCAGCAGTGAGATAGTAACAGGCACTTTTTTTCTTTTTGTATGGAGAATTGTTTGGGGCCTTCCCGGAGTTGAACCCGTCACCCTTACTCTTACCGCCTCACCGTTCGGCAATCACGGCGAAAGAGAGCTATAGCACTATTTAAATATAATAGTCGTCGTAAATTATAAATAACTATCTATCCAGCGATAAATATGTCACAGATACAGCATAAAATATACTGAGGTCATCCAACGACTATTTTAGTATAAAATTATTATGTTTCCACTGAGCTTACCTTGATACCTGTGAAGAATAGTCAATTTTAAAACTTAAACGAAACTTTTTTTTCTCTCTATTTTTAGTTGTTTTTATTTATACTTATATTTAGTTGATACTATTTATTTACTCTTCTTTTGTTTACTTATCTGCGTACATTTGCCAACCCGTGTATAATTATACATAAGATCCTCTCTGACAAAGGGTTGTCTGGAAGAGATCACAACAGTGTGATAAGACCGCCCTTTGCACATTCAAATGTATCTGTTATCTATGTTTTCTTTTCACTTTGTATTTTTGTTTGTGTAATAAAGTTATTCTTCTTCTTCTTCTTCTTCTTAAACGAGTCTCAAAAAGATATTAAAATTGCATATTCTTCGGTAACCATATTCCTCGATCAAGTCATCAGATTCATCGACGTGCTGTATAAGCAAATTTTCGATTTTCCTAAGGTGCCTCTTACGACACCTCGGTAAGAAATGAGGGTGGTCTATTCTCCTCAGCCGGATACCACACGGCGGATACCAAAGTAAGCTGGACGAATATTTTTAAAATTTGGCAAATAAATGAAATGTAATATGAATAAATGAATCAGAGTTGTGTTGTCCAGTGTTGTCACACCACACATCCAACTTAACATTTTTTCATATGCATGTACTCTTATTTCATCATCATCATCATCATCATCTTCCTACCCTTATCCCACTCTAAGTAGGATCGGCACAACATGTTATAAACATGCTGTCACATGATTTAGCAGCGTTTTTACGACCGGCCGCCTGCCTGAAGTCAACTTACCTAAGTCGTATTTTACGTCACCTCGGTAAGAAAGAGGGTGGTTTATTCTACTAAACCGGATACCACACGGTGGGTCAACTTACCTTAGTCGCCTTTTACGACACCTCGGTAAGAAATGAGGGTGGTACTATTCTATTCAGCCGGATACCACACGGCGTTTGCATGTACTCTTATTTCATCCACCTTTTTCAGTGTCCAATGTTCTAATCCATACGACAGGTCTAATGAACGTTTTATAAAACGAAGAATTTTAAGAATTTAAAAATAGAACAATAAACAATATTGACTGTTTACAAACATACTATAACTTCAAACAGCGGTTTGTTTTTATCCGTCAATAGTTATGGGCGAGTGCATCTCGTGAGTGCATTGCGCCGACTCATGCCTGTCTGCGTTCAAATTTAAAATAACACCGGCACATAACGTCAGTTCTACTCGTATAAATATTTTGCTACATTTAAAAAGTAGACAAGTCAGAAACGGTTGAAGGATAGTTGAATGAACGTTATGAACCAAAGTCGATTTCATGAATGAAAATAAACGTTTATTTCGCTTTCTTAGGCATATTTTTATTTCACAGACCGAAAGTAAGGTTGTCTCGTTACTTACCGAGGTATCGTAAAGGCAACTAAGGTAAGTCGACCCACTTTTTTATACAGGAAAAAGCCCCTTATTTATACCGCAGCCCGACGGGGACAGGCGGCGGTTATGTGGCGGTTATGCGGCGGACTAAAACGACCTGTGTACTCCACGACGCTGCCCATGGCAAGGACAAGGTATCGTTGTACACATTGCTCCCATCCCCACCGACAGCTCTGAACCCACAGAACACCACCTCCGGGTAGGGACACCACGAAAGAGAAGTCCCCCTCCGCTAACCGGTGCATCGGGAGGGAAATTATGGTTTAAAATACTATAAAATAATTAAAGAAGAAAAACATTCAACGTTCTTCTTCTTTATATAGAAGAAAGACGGCACTTGGCTCCGTTTAAGATTGAAGCAAGAGAAGTCAATGCTAAATAATGTCCACAGATACCATGAATAAAGCTTGTTTGCCTAAATGTAAATGTAATACTAGCAATCGCCAGCGGCTGCACCCGCGTGGAAAGATTAATATACCATCTTTTGATAACCATAAAAATGGTTAAAATGGGTGAACCTTAAAAGCAAGACTGTCGCGCACTTTTATTTAGAACTTTTAGAGGGTAACAAAGTTAAAAGAACAAGTTAAAAGTTTGCCTTTGTAAAGACTTTAGAACGTACAAATAAAGCTATTGTTTCTTTAATTTAATTTTTAGCAAAGATGTATTTTTAGACAGAGTTCTCCGGAAGTGAGTACAAAGGGTTAACACGCAACACAGTAAAGTTTCCTGGCTAATCTAGTGGAGGTTGTGTAAAGCCAGCTTAGTTTGTGTTAACTGTAAAGTTAACGTTAAAACTAATATATATTAGACAAGATAAAATATAGCATTCAAGGCTTAATCAGCGTTAATCAATCACTCAGTACTGTATGATTTATGCAATCAAATCAAACGACATTTTTTTTTTAATTCCGATCGCTTTAACATAATCATAGATATTGTTTGCTTTATTTTATTTTACATATTTTTGTTTGGTGTTATACTTTGAATGGGCAGCTGAAAATTTCTTTGCATATTTTTGCTGCTAGTTTTTACATAGTTTGCTTATCTATATGCTACCAACGATGTACTACCACATTTTGCATTTCGCCTAAAGAAGACTTTTAACTATATAGATTTACTACTTAATTTTACAATCTCCGAGATTAATAGAGAACCGACATTGTTTGTCTAAAAAACTTCACTCCAAATGATAAATACTTAGTTTAAAATTAGATAAAAATATGCCTGTAAATATATCTTTGAATGAAGCGTAAAAAGCTTTACAATTATAATGCTGACGATTTCAACATGTTATAATAAAAGAACTGTCTTGACGTATAACATGAAAGCATTCATATTGTTACTAATTATAACGAGCACAAAGAGTTCACTTGATTTATAACTGATTTAATTTACGATGACTGTTTTTAATAAATTTTTGATGTCATCCCTTGGCTTTACACGTCTTACAAATAGATAATGTCTGCAAGACAAAACAAAAAGCAAGAACACTGGAATAATGTCCCTTTCATTGGGATGCTGCGTCTGATATATCAATCCATCCTCCTGACCTTATGCCGCTCTAAGTGGGGTCGGGACAATATGTTATCACATTATTCAGCTAGGTATTTTACGACCAGCCGCCAGCCTGACAAATTTCTTTAGTTGCCTTTTACGACATCTCAGTAAAAAAGAGGGTGATCTATTCTATTTACCCGGATACCATAAGACGGGTTGACTTACCTTAGTCGTCTTTTACAACACCTCGGTTATAAAGAGGGTGGTATTTTCGATTCAGCCGGATACCACACGTCGAGCGGCGCCTGATATATAGAGCCAGCAATTTCAGCGCCCCGAGTTCCCTCAACCCTAAATCTTGAGAACAGTATGTTCGGGCGAATCAACCTCTTAATGCCGACCGGCTACTGAAAACTAAAAATAACCGCACACTCCTCAGTACCGCCGTACCATTCGCGCGCGACGCCCGCGCCCCACGCGTATAGCAACCATGGCGGAGACAATCGAAGAAACATACGAGACCGCGGTCACCCGCAAGGTGGTCCGCAAGAGCCTCAAGATAGAGGAGGTGAGGGCATCACAGTTTTATATAACCGACAACACAAATAGACCGCGCACGCGCCGCCCGACGCCAGCGCACCTGCTCACATAACAGATAACACAATTGACAGTGAACACGAACGTAAACAGCGTTATCCTGATCTCGTACACGGCGAAAACTATCTCTCTACATTCAAATTTCAGAGGTGCACGTCCGCTCTGTGACAAGCCGGCTTTCCGGCGTACCTATTCCGGGAATGCGGTTTAAGCTCGTAAACTTCGATCACGAACCCGCGAAGGTTCGCAGCGTACGTCAGTGGAGGAAGTGCGCCCAATGCGCCACTTATAATTTGTGGCGATGTAAATAGAACTGGCGGTTGAATGAAAATTTCCGTGACCACCTTGACGCGTGTGCATCGACCTGTCTCGTGATATGGACAGTAACCACGTGCGACCTTGCAAGACACGAACAACACACTTAGCGGAATCACTACCACATTTACACAACACTAAACCAAACGGGGATGATACAAAATTTCTACAAAGACAACAAAGCGATATCGTTTCTCAGTTATGCAATAGTCGTTTCTTTTAAACGAGCAGCCGCCTTAGTCATAAAAAACATCAGATATTTCTGGGAGATGATATTAGTTTAAGATAATGTTGCATAAACAAATATAAGGGTTTTGTAACATACATTTTTGCGTGCGCTATCGCATACCATCAGCGAATTAACAATGGGTGCCAGTGGGGACTACTGCCCGTTTCCAAAGCGCAAAATCCAATGGAAAAACGCGCCGTGGCATATTTTCGTCTTGGCTCCCATCCTAGTTTATCTGCTACATTACGATGTTTATTCACAATACGAATGTGAGCATTAATGTGTGCGTCCGAGGCATTTGTGTTTAGGTCTCTGGGAATCAAAGCAACCAAGTGAATATATTGGTAGTCGAACAGTATTTAAGACAAACATCCGATTAGTTCGAGAATCGTGTATTGCATTACGAGTATGTTCCAGTGGTTCGTTCTAAAGTGCTAGCCGTTTCTATGTAGAAGTAATTTATGAAGACGAACACGCGAAATGATATGCATATTATCTCGAAACAGATAAAGCTTACAGTGCTGCCAAATCATTAGTTTGTTTACTTGGCAGTCACAATACTTGCGCAGTGTGCGTTACGCAGCATTACTGTTCAAAAAAGAAATAATTTATTCCAATTTCAAATCTGTATTTATTCAAAACAATTAAAAACAATTTATTTATAACAAATTTATTTATATTTATTCTCTTTAAAAAAAGCCATAAACGTTTAGTAAAACTAGTACATGTACAGTTGAACTTATTCCTAAAAGAGACCTCTAGTCAACCTATGAGCGATTTTTGCGTGACTGAAAAAAAAAACCAAATACATTAAGAAATCTTATTAACTTTTAATTAAATATTATAAAAAAAGCTTCTTTAGAAACAACATCGAACTCGATCCTTTAATAAAACCTTAGGTTTTTGGTCCTTTATATATTAATAAAGTACATTAAATCTGAGTTTTTTATTGTTATTTAATTTAAAAAAAACAAACAAATATAATAACAGTATATAACGCAACAGGAAATAAAAACATGCAGCAGACAGCTGTTCCGTTAGTTTGCAATCCGTATGCTATTTCTATGTAATAAAACGAATACAGATGTGTCTAATAAAATTATTATTGGATAAAAAGTTTATAATAAATGTATAATATCAAAAATAGACGTATCATAAAAATATGTTTGACGTCAGCTTTAACTTTTAACTTCCCAAACAAAGCATTAAGTTAAATTATTAAATGGCTATCTCTTGCGAATCTCTTGTCAAAAACTATTCTGTGCTTTTTAAAAATTTGAATACCTAAAATTTTCCCCATCCGTAACTTGATTCGATATTTAAAAGAATATATACACAAGTACATCTATCCTAATATATAGAGATGAAGAGTTTATTTGTTTGTTTGATTGTTTGAACGCGCTAATCAACGAAACTACTAGACCGATTTGTAAAGTTCTTTAAATGTAAGATTGTCTATTTACCTAGGAAGGCTATAGGCCATATAACATAACGCTAAGATAAATAGGAGAGGATATTCATTATATTAGTATATTTCAGACAAAGATTAAATGTTTAAAAAGATAATTTTCAGGCGTTTGATATAGGTAACAAATCCATACTAATACTTACCTACAAATTCAACATTATATCTGTATAATATTGATGATTTTTTTTACAATGGCAACTTATAAGCTACGCGATATTTACCGAGGTAACATACGAACATTCGTTCTTCCATTTAGAACAGGAAAATCATAAGTACACAGACGATATTTTAATTTTTGTGTCGTTGGATGTAGTCACGAATAAACTCGTGTTTTATATACATATAGTTGGATGATTTTATATGATTATTATAACTTTAAATTTCAATTTGGAACTAATTTTATACATATTTACAACTAGCGGCCTACCCTGCTTCGCACGGGTATAAAATATATAGCCTATGTCACTCAGTGAAAAAAATGATTAAAATCGATCCAGTAGTTTTAATTTAGGTATTCATTAGTGCCCGTGGCCCGCACGCGTTAAATTTGAAGAAAAACATTTCCCCTCTCCCCATACCAAGAAAATTTCCTGCTATATCTAATATCTAAATTCATATACTACATATTTACATTTTACATTTTTCCCTATATATTTACACTCTATCTATTAAAAAAAACCGCATCAAAATCTGTTGCGTAGTTTTAAAGATTTAAGCAAACATAGGGATATAGGGACAAACAAAGAATGTGACTTTGTTTTATACTATGCAGTGATAATCCTTATAGCATGATTCAGTATTCACGCGCGATGGCTTATTATTAGCGTATTTCGTGTATTACTTTGGTGTTTCTATACCGATTTCAATGATTCTTTTTTCATACAATGGTTAATACTATTCCCTTTTTTATTTGGGGATGACTGACAGTGATATAAACGTAGGAGTAGACAAATATAACCAGAAAGGTTATATAATTTTAAGGAGAACATTTCCGTCATACATGATTTCTGTGTAGCTTTAACCATCAAGGTTGCACACGCGACGGAAGCTTAAAAAATGGAGTAACTTCTCCCGTTTTCCCGACATTTCCCTTCACTGCTCTGCTCCTATTGATTGTAGCGTGATGAAAAGTATACTATAACCAGCTCAGGAGTATGAAAAAAAATCGTACCGAGTTTCGTTAAAATCCGTCGAGTAGTTTTTGTTTCTATAACGGTTATACAGACAGACAGACAGACAGACAGACAGACAGACAGACAGACAAAAATTTTACTGATTGCATTTTTGGCATCAGTATCGATCTCTAATCACCCCCTGATAGTTATTTTGGAAATATATTCCAGTTACAGAATTGACCTCTCTACAGATTTATTATAAGTATAGAAGATAATACTTATAAATATGTAATAAGCAATTATATACATTTCACGTAAAATGAACGAATGTTTAACAATGAAATCTTAAACAAATTTGGGTCTTTTGCATTTATATACAAGAAAAGCTCTAAACTTTGTCACAGATGTCATCTTAATCATAAGATAAAATCGGTATCTCGTTCATTGTTCGACAAAATCTATGACTCATGTCTTGCCACGGTCGCACGTGCTACGGGTCGCGGTCTACATAACTCATTTCAGACGTCACAAATGGTTTTTTTTAATACTCGATATAAGCTGTGATGGCCTAGCGGTGCGACCGTGTGAGTCTCTAGAGACGATCATGGGTTCGAACCCGGGCAGACACCAATGAGTTTTTCTATTAAACCTTATGTGTCTAATTGATAATTGCAATTTATCACACGCTTTTCGGTGAAGGAAAACATGGTGAGGAAACCTGCATATCTCTAGAGAATCCTAGGGATATGTGTTACCTACCAATCCGCATTGGTGCAGTGGTAGGTCTTAGCTCCAACCCTTCTCTCCAAAAATGGAGAGAGGAGGCCTATGCCCAGCAGTGGGATAGTAACAGGCCGTTACTTACTTAATACTCCATCAGGCACAAGACACAGATATTATTCTACTAATTTAACGTTACAATACAAGTAAATACTGTTATTTTATAATATATTTTTATATTATAATACATTAATACATTTTGGAATAATATTACAGTTTCTTAAGGCGTACGTAATTTTAGTTTAAGTGATTTTTTTGGTTGTTACTGAAAGCATCTTAAGTGATGTTTACTTTTACAGGGTCACATCTTTCTGTGTAAATTAACAATAGGTAGTTTATATTATTTTAATATTTAATTATTACAATCCGCCGTGTGGTAACCGGCTGAGTAGACAACTCTCATTTCTTACCGAGGTGTAGTAAAAGACGACTAAGGTAAGTTGACCCGGCGTGTGGTATCCGGTTGAGTAGAATAGACCACCCTCTTACTTACCAAGGTGTCGTAAATTGAGTCTAAGGTAAACATGTTTATAATATTTTGTGTCGACTCCACTTAGAGAGGGATCAATGCAGGAGGATGAATTAACTAACTTAAAGCAAAAATAAAGGCCCGAATTGAATTTCTGTAAATTGTTCCTTCAATGAAAGCGTGAAGTTTTATTTTCCAAAAACGTCAATTAAGTACATTAGCTTTTATTGAAAACTCATTGGTGCCTGGGGTTCGAATTGGGGAGTCCTTGGTAATAATCGAAAGCTATACCCACTAGTCCATCACGACTTACATTACCAAGTATTATTAGTCTTAATGTCAAAATATCATGTTTGAAATCGCAATGTAGTGTTTAGCGCCCATAGCAATACATTTATCAACAAGTCCGTAAATAAAATTAGATATGTATGCCCTTGATTTGATCCATTTGTTTTGATCTGAGCGGAAGTTATTTCAAAGAAAATAGTTCGCTTTAAAAGCGTTTAAATTGATTTCCCATTAAAAAAATTATTATACGATATATACGCTGTTACTTTGTTTTTCTTCAATATCAAAATTCTGTATATTCTATGTATTTTTTCTATATTCATATTCTTAAATATGTCGCACTCTTAGTATTAAAGTGACTGAATTCAAAATTAGGCTTCATTGAGTTAGACACATTGTAATCCTTATTTCAATGCCATCTATAACATCATGCTACGAACTATTAAAAAAAAAAATGTTTTCTTGCTTTTCCAATTTTATTATACATTTGTTAATTAATTTATTAATCATATTGATCCTGGACGATGCAAAAGTGCTTGAAAGAGCTTATTTGAATAAAGATTATTTAAACTTGATTTAGGAGTTTTATAGGTGCTATGCCTTGTTTCAATTTGCCACAAACAACTTTTTTCAATTAGGTCACTTCAATTCTAAGCGCGCGTAACTGAGTATGATCTTATGATTGTCTATAAAGATTGATTGACATCAAATATTCGTAATTCCTTAGAACAAAAGCAGTAGCAAGGACATATCTAGGGCAGTCATGGGTTAAAACTCCAAGTTTATGAGGTTACCATAAAAAACTAAGATTCTGAATTTATATTTTGCAATTCATCATACGCTTTTCGGCGAAACAAGCATCTCCAGAAGTCTCTTTTTGGATTGCATGTGTGGAGAATTCCTATATAATTTTCCAATCCGCATTGGTGGATCGAAGATACCTGGAAGGTACTAAAGGAATGTGTAGCAAGCCTAGCATTGTGATAGGACTGGAGTGCTATTTTGTATTATTTTCACATGAGATTTTCAGAGAGAAAGTGAAAGCTCAAAAAACTTATTCGAACCTATCCTAAGTGAATGAAAGCCTTCGTTGCTTTGAAGGTATAAAAAGCAAGGTCTCAGTTCTATAGGCCTCTCGCGTCCATCGAATGTAACGTAAGAACGTTGCATACGTTTTCATAAATAGTTTAATAGTTTCTGACCCACAATATTAACGAGACGCAAGGCCACAACATCCCAGCCGACTCTGTAACTGTAATTAAAATAACCCAATGTAATTTATATATTACGCTTTCAATTTCAAAAATTTGACGTCGTATTTTTCTGTCACTCATATGTAAACTTGGCTTATTATTTACTAACGACGGCGACAAACATCGCAAAGCTTTGCGATTTTTGTTATGGAGTCTATCTCCTGATGATGCTTTGGTTGCGGGGCGAAACGTTTGAGTTTGTGATAGTGAACGCATGTAGTGCTTGTGTATTGTGGTGGCGGTGGTGGAGGTTTGTGCATGTTACGAATTTACGAATCCTTTTTTTCCGAAATTTTTTACGAATCCTACATGTATCAGGTACGAAAACGGATTGTCCTCCCTACATTTATCATCATCATCTTGTGCCATCTTCAGAATGAAGTTCTGAGGTCAGCTGGAGAAAGCTTTTCCGGTCTTGTGCTATCTTTTTTATTTCATAGTATCTAAGTCCCGTCTACTCTCTTATATTATCGAACCATTTAAGACGTTGCCTTCCAGGTGCTCTCTTGCCGTGCATCTTTCCTTCTAGGATCAACCTAGGAAATTGATATCGGGATCCTCTCTGCAGATGTCCGAAAAAGGCAACCTTTCTTTGCATGACGGTTTTCATCAGCATTTAGCAATATATATATTTTCTATTTTACTTCATCGCGGATTAAAGAAAAATAATTTTATCATTACTTTTGGATTATGGATCTCCGAAAAGTAACACCTAATTCTATAAATTATTTACTAGTTATTGATATTGAAACTTGTTCTGAATGGCGAGTCGACTAAAAGGTGCTCTGATTTAAGACGTAATTTGTATGACGTTAGTGTATATACATGACAGACTCTCGTCGACCAGTTTTAAAAATCTGTTAAAGGAAGGCTAATTCCGAAAGCCTACTATACGAATGCGTGGATATAGCTACTCTTCAACCCTGTACAAGATAGTAACTACTAGATGTAACTAAGTATAAGAATTATGTTTTAAAAGAACAAACAGCGATTTTCTTGTTGGGTCTTCTTGGTAGAAACTTTCCGAACCAGATGTAGAGTTGACGATTCAAAAGTTTGCAAGTTTACTTGAATAAAGAATATTTTAAATTTGAATTGACAAGATATATGTCACGTGTTAGAGACGTGTTTAATATTGGTAAGATATTGGTCCAGGGGGGTGAAACTCTCTAAGAAGCACTCTTTAGGTCGCCGAGAGCGTCATCTCATTGCAAGCATTGGACAACAAAAATTAGTTTTATATCATTATTCACTAGATGTCGCAAATGATACACTGTAATATATATAAGTATCTGTCATAAATTTTCAAATTTTTCTGCCAAAAACGCATCACTGCTTATTTAAAGGTCTTTATTGGAAATTATGCCGTCCAAAAATTATTTTATATGTTATTTTGGCTGTGAAAACTTTGGTAAGTAACTACTATAATGTTTTTGAAACCATTTAGTACCTTTTCCTAACAATAGAAATTTTTACTGCAGAAATTTAATTTTTAACCCTTTTAGTGCCGAGCGAAAAGGAAATGCCTACACGAAAATAACCAGCCGAATTTTTTTAATTTTATTTATGTACATTCTTATGCAATTAAAACCAAACGAGAAATAATATTTACACGATTCAAAAAGTAATATACTAAGAATAAAATAGGAACAAGTTTGCTCCTCCTTAACCCATTCTAAGTAGGGTTTTAAACAATTTGTTGCATGTTAGTTATTTTACGAGCACCCGCCTGCCTGACGTCAACTTACCTTAGTCGCCCTTAACGACACCTTGATAAGACATAAGATTGGTCTATTCTATACCACACGGTGAATAATAAGACATACAGCATATCGGAGTAAAAATTCACGACAAATAATACAAACAATATTAAAAAATGAGTTTGCAACAAGATAAATAATACCTATTACCTAATACAAAAAAAAGAGATTACTCGAAGGTAACACACAGGTAAAGGTATTACACAGTAAGCGCCGTGTGGATTTTTGAATACCTGTTTATATTTGTTTGTATTTTTTTATTTCTGACTGTATGCAATTTTTATGAGCAATTTTAGAAGCAACTTATCGGCTTTCGGCACAAAAGGGTTAAAGCAGCCATTTCGCTAAATAAAATTATTATAAGTGCCACAATACCTTTAACTTTGTTTTTTAGAAAAAAATATGTGGTTATTCGTAATAAATATTATATTTTAACACTTTCGGTTACATTATTTTGGTATACATTTGAAATATTTGGTCTGATTTAGACTATAGCTACGAAAATTCAAATGTGTGATTTCAGGTTTACAGCAAATGAAGATTATGATTATGAAAACTAATTACAGAGTGTAGTACGTATGCAAAGTTAGTTGTTTTCAACAAATAAACGTGTAAACTGATGAACATTTGTTATTTGTATACGCTTGATATTTTTTTTAATGTTTTAAAAGTATTTTTCAAGTGTTTCCTGAATTGACATACTATTTAAAAAGATGTAAAAAATAAAAATTATTAAATATTACATAGCTTTAATCTTTTATTCATTACCCTTATTTAGAATAATAGTTTGGTGCTACTCTTTGATTTGAACTGGAATTTGGAGATGCCAAGTCCGTTCAAACTGAAGTGGTATAGCGCCAAACTATTTTTTTGTAAATGCTATTTTTATATAAGGGTCACTATATGAATTCAGTACAGCGCCATCTAGTGGATTATTATGATAACGTTACAGCGACATCTCTGCCAGATCAGCCAATACAGTCCCTTATCATTACTTCAAAAAAATGACAGAGTTGCACATCTATATCCTATATAGTGTATTATCTATGTATTGGTCTCTGTCCACCCACATTAGGTGAGTAGTATTTCTTATATTATATTATATTATCTATAGTAGTATTTTTCCATATGCATAGTAAGTTGTGTTATTCATGTATTCATTTATTAATAATCATTATCAATATAACACACTCTAAAGCAGTTTACGTTTCCGTGACATAAAATTTACATTTAAACTACCATTCAATTAGTCATATTGGCTATGTTCCACATACTGTCACAGTTTAGAAACATATACCTTTTAGTAAAATCTAAAATGACAAACCAAAAACTGCATCAAATCAAATCAAAATAAGCTCTTTTAATCAATTTTGAATCGTCGTGGATTAATATGATTCATGAAGCTAAAACTGTTTCGAAAGTTGCTTTTACCGAGAAAATAAATTTTATAATCTAAATAATCTTCAATTGTGTAATATGCTTTACGTATAAGTATATCATCATCATCTTCCTCCCCTTATCCCACTCTAAGTGGGGTCGGCACAACATGTTATAAACATGTTGTCACATGATTTGGCTATGTATTTTACGACCGGCCGCCCGCCTGACATCAACTTACCTTTGTCGTATTTAACGACACCTCGGTAAGAAAGAGGGTGGTCTATTCTCCTTAACCGGATACCACACGGTGGGTCAACTTACCTTAGTCGCCTTTTACGACACCTCGGTAAGAAATGAGGGTGGTACTATTCTACTCAGCCGGATACCACACGGCGGGTCGACTTACCTTAGTCGCCTTTTACGACACCTCGGTAAGAAATGAGGGTGGTACTATTCTATTCCGCCGGATACCACACGGCGTTACGTATAAGTATATCTCTTACACTTAATTTCAATTTCTTTGTAGACAGGTCTAGTATTTTTTTCTTGAATCTCATTTCCAATTACAACTATTATTAAATGAGATATGTAAAAGTAAAGTTACCAAATTGATTTGTCATAAAGTTTATTTTATACGTTTTAAAAAAATTTATAAGCTTAACATGAGCTTAATGTTTGCCATCTTTTTTTCTTGGTTCGAGACTATCTCCATCTTTCTCCGTTACACCATCTGCACCGTCTACTTCTATTCATATAGTCATTTCTATTAAGATTTCTCTTCGACTAAATTTATCTGAAAAGCGAGTACAGGCTTAAAATATATATAGATCATTTTGTACATACCGATATGTTATCATTCCTAATGTTTTTGCCGGCACCCTTTGGTGACGCCGACGAAAGCCATTAGGGCCACCAAAACTATATGTCCCGAAAACAAAGCAATATGTTCTAATTTCCTAAAGTACAAGAATAAAAAATAAAAATCTCTACAAATATATGTCACAAATGAGAAAAGGTACTTTAATTTTTTTTATTAAATGTATAAATAAATGTCAAATGTAATGTTTAGTTTATAATTCAAAATATCTTTTATATCGAGTTTTATATTAGTGGTTATAAAATACGACAACGGTAAGTTGACGTCAGACGAGCGGCCGGTCGTAAAATACGTTTATAAGGAACATGTTGTGCCGAACCCACTTAGACAGGAGGATAATGATGAGTTATTATTATATATACATACGGGTTACATCTCTATGAAATCGAGTTACCTTTGTACTCGTATAAGGTTATACGATCAGCAGAGATGGTCTACCGTGGTTACGAACTAACTCCATTAATAATAATCTAACTCTATCTTTTAACTAAAATCTATGCAAATAATTAGTTTCATATGTATATTTTTTGTGCTATCCGGCTGAGTAGACTACACCACTCTCATTTCTTACCGAGGTGTCGTAAAAGGCGAATTAGTTAAGTTGACCCACCGTTTGGTAATCGGTTGAGTAGAATAGACAACCCACTTTTTCCAACGAGGTGTTTTAAAATACAACTAAGGTAAGCAAACGTCAGGCAGGCAGCCGTTCGTAAAATACGTAGCCAAATTATATGACAACATGTTTATAACATGTTTTGGCGACTCCACTTAGAGTGGGATAAAGGCACGATAATGATGTATGTATATTTCTTTAGTGTCTAGAAACTTGGTATATATATACGTAGCTTCGTAGTTAGCTTCTTTTTAGGTGCGGGCAAAATACTCATTCTAAAAGTTCCCAAAAATACAACCGAAAGTATTTACTACTTAAAAGAATTTGCGCTGAAGCGTATTTTAAAAAGGTCTGCCAAAAACCTGGTTTCTTATTGCGTACTTATTTGCCTGCGACCCACTTTAATGATTGGTAAAACATAGGGCACCTTCATATGTTTCATACATTATCATAGTAAATGTGATAATGTTCTGTTCCTGTACCCGAAAATTAAGCGAGACTATCCACTTACCCTTATCCCACTCTTAGTGGGGTCGGCACATGTTACAAACATGTTGTCACATGATATGGCTACGCATTTGACTACCGGCTGCCTGCCTGACGTCAACTTCCTTTAATCGTATTTTACGACACCTCTGTAAGTATGAGGGTGGTCTATTCTACTCAATCGGATACCACACGATGGGTCAACTTACCTTAGTCGCCTTTTACGACACCTCGGTAAGATATGAGGGTGGTAAATTCTACTCAGTCGGATACCACAGTAAAACTACTTAACGATTTAATTATTAAAAATAAACAAAATCGGTTTTATTTTCGCATTTTTCAGCGTTTCCTTGACTAATGAGAAAACACAAAAACATCGTAAAAATACCAACAATTAAAAGATAAAAGTAACTTTCAAAATAAAACCTGTTTTATTGCTCGCCAGAAATATTACGGGTTCGTCCCCAAATTGTCTCTAAACTCCGCCTTGGCTACTTTGTAACGGGCATGAGAGCATTATTTTGAAGCATTAAACTTTAAATTTTGATCTGTTTTATGAATCTTCTGATAAATTATTATTTTTTTGACCATTTCATATTCTACTCAGCAATTTTATTTAACGAGTATGTGAAATGTAAATGTGGATATGTGACTAGGGAAGCCAAAAAAGAAATAGTTGGATTGTGTGAAATATCACATGCATATAAAATAGAAACGCCAGAATTGACGAATGATAGGACAGAAGGGAAACGAAAAACATCTTATGCTGACCCCATTTAGAGTGGGATATTGGAGAATGATGATCATAATGTTATTAATAAAAAAGTTTGTTTATCTAACTCGAAAAATACCGTTCAGATATCTGTTGGAAGGGCAATTGAGATTTTAAAACATAATTAGGTTAAGCCGACTGTTCTGATCTAAATATGAAGTAGAAATCCCAGCCAATAGGGACTTTACTTTTCGATTATTGCTTGCGTATCGCAATAGCGTGTTGGTAATTTTTCATCCAACGCTAGTACGTTTCGAATTTTCTGGAACGCTTTAGATCAGACTTCTCTGAAGCTGAATTACATTAAGTATACATAGTAAAGTAATGGCCTGATACTTCCCCAGGGCCTCTTCTCTCCCTATTAGAAGAGAATGGTTTGACTCACCACGCTGCTTCAATGCGGATTGGTAGGTCACTCACATCCCCAGTATTCTTCAGAGACATACAGGTTTCCTGACAATGTTTTCCATTAAGAAAAACGTGTGATAAATTGCAGATATTGATTAGACACAAGGTAAATAGAAAACTCATTGGTGCCTGCCGGTCTCACCATTGAGTATCATATACATATACAAGTAAATAAATGTCATAGTCTAATAACATGACATCGAGCAGATATCCTTATTACACGGCTAAACGTAACTAGACTTGTCAGCAAAACAGATTTAACGGCGCTATGATCTCCCTTAAATGGCAGACTCAACTATTAATTTAAGGTCATTGAACATCAGCTTTAAAACATCAATTTCTTGTACGATAGCTGACCGAATTCGCGCGTTATTTCTCGCCAACGATTTGTCCGACCACATTTAATTATATCCGCTGCGTTCCATTTTCGCGTTGGGGCGAAACGTTTCGCTTCCGCGATCTGACGCGGACCGATCGCCGTCTAGGCTTGACATGATCGACAATTTTGAATATCGAACGCACGCTAATTTACTTTTAGAAATTGCATCGAGTTCGAAGATCTGCATCGAGATCAAGGACTATATACGTCATAGTGTCAACTAATGGTAGACAAGCTAGACGAGTGTTTTCTATATATCTTAAATAACCATAAAGACTAATTATTATATTGACATACGGGTTACATTGCCATCAAATAATTACCTTTATCTAAGGTTCAACGTTTTGGTAGAGTTGCATCCACCGTGGCTACAAAATAACGTGGATGAAACTGAACTTTAGATAGATTGAAGCTTAGATAAAGCTTAGGTAGTTATAGGTAAGTTGATTTGATCGTGATGTGAACCGTATGTTTATACAATAATAAGTGTGATTCGTGAAAAAAAGCCCACCATAAAAAAATCGCCTCAACTGGCAACCATGTGAGCAACCATCTAATCACGTAGATCTTACCCATAAATATTATCATATTAGGTACTAAATCGGATATATAAATTTAGTTAATAGTCTATTTTATGTAGAGTAAATTAGCTATGGAATAAAAAGAGCAAAAATCTTTAACACAAAGTAAGGTAAGGGCACTAGTAATTGACCATATTCTAGTAGTAGACCGTTTTGTATGAAATTTTAAATAATAAAAAATAAATTTGTAATTACCTGTTGCTATCTATTAACAACTCCCCAGAAGCTCAGAACTGTAGCCCATTGTTTAATATTTAAAATTCCATATTATTAATTAATATTTTTTATTAGCTACAACAAACAAAACGCTTATTATTTAAAATTGGATACACAATGGTCAACTACTAGTAATTACTAGTGCCCTTACCTTAACACTCACAAATAAAGCCCTTAAAACCTTAAGTACTAAATGTGCACCTTTAAAACCAAATATTCTGGAAGATAACAGATTTGGAACATAGCTTGAGTTGCTTTATGTCAAATACACATTTAGCAGTCTAGACTGACAAAATCGATCGTTCATATTGATAAATGCGTGCTAATTTGCGTTCAGTAATAGTTGCATTGCGTCCAGAAATGTAAATTTAGCTCAAGGACTTCAGGATGATGTTTTGTTTGCAATATCTTGTAAAGCATCGTACATATATGTTGCAAAAACATGATTTGCAAATAGAAATGATATCAGAATGGAGTTAGGGATTCTAAGCGATGTAGTCAAAAACCAAAATTTCCCAATAATACGAGTAAAGTAAGCTGTGATGGCTTAGCGGTGCGACCGTGTGAATCTCTAAAGACGATCATGGACATGGGTTCAAACCCGGGCAGACACCAATGAGTTTTTCTATTAAAACTTATGTGTCTAATTGATAATTGCAATTTATCACACGCTTTTCGGTGAAGGAAAACATCGTGAGGAAACCTGCATATCTTTAGAAAATTCTAGGGATATGTGTAATCTACCAATCCGCATTGGAGCAGCGTGGTAGGTCTTAGCTCCAACCAAAACCCTCTAACCCTCCAAAAATGGAGAAAGGAGGCCTATACCCAGCAGTGGGATAGTAACAGGCCGTTACTTAATTTTACGAGTAAAGGCCTAATTGTGTGACTCATCTAATTTGCGGATTTGTCATAAAGATCTTCATCCAAAAGGAAAATTGACAGTTAAGAACCATTAACACCTCCTTTTTAAGTTTAAGGTGTACTAAAGCTCACATATTAACACGTTGAACGCCATGACGGACACCATGTGTCCAACAGCATACTTTCCTCAGGGGCCTCCTTAAAAATCGAAACTGTTCCAAAAAATATTGAAGTTTTTTTTTGCTAATACTGTAATGAAATAACTTTTTAAATGATAGGCAACTTACAAAAACTGTAATATATGAATTATTTTTGAGATAGCGAATAGCAGACACCAGTGTCCGTCGCGGCCCACTATAGTGTAAACACGTCTTTGCTTACGCGGGCGCCGCGCGGGTCACGCTGTCGGGCCCCCCACCTTACGTCGCCCGCGCCGGTAAAGACAGAAACACGTTTTGGCAAAATTTTACGGCCCGTCTAGAAAAACTAGACGAAACTGTGGGGAATGTTACAAGACGAATGTCAAAAACATAGGTCGCCAAGAAGCACGGAACAAGACGAGAAAAGTGAACACATTCTGTAACGTTTGTCCTGAAAAACCTGTTTTATGCCATAGCTGTTTTTTTAAATTACATTCTTAGATTTTTTTTATACTAAAGGCTAGATTATAAGTACATTTTTATTTTGCTAGGTATTTCAAAAGATTTACAGATTTTTATGAATGTTGTGGTTAGTGGTAGTTTTTATTGACTGATTTTTAAGATTAAGATGAAACTATTGTGATTGTGATTTTGTGATTGTAATACTTTTGATCTCTTTATTTTCAGAATGTCTATATATCTTAAAGATATTTGTTGTGAACAAAATGAAACAGGCCTACATCTGTTCTCATGGCATAGACGTTTACATTTTGTGATACTACCATCATTCTTTATAATATTGTTAAAAACTGGCAATTTTTAAGAAACAAATATATGAAAATATTATGACTATATATTTTTCAGTTACGGTGTTAGTACAAACGTATTTTAATAAATAGGGAGCATTTTATATTTACTTACATTAGACCCTTTTTTGTTTACCTACGACACATTTGGCAACAACTTGGTGAAAAGACCATAATTTCTAAGTCTTTTTGAATTTCTTTGTGCCAAATGGCCAGGCTATACTGTGGGGCCGCGCGGGTCACCTGCCTACGTAAAGTACGTTACGTACTACGTTAAGTAGGTAGCTTAATGATAATTTTGTCAAATCTTTAGCCTGCGATAAATATTGAATAATAATTTTGCAGAAATAATAAAAGTTCCTTAGAAAATTGCCTTGAAAATACAGCAAAACAATGTATCACACATAAACACATCAGATTTATAGAAAAGTATTTATACCATAGAGCTTAATACGTAAGTATATTCTAAAACAGAAACATGGCATGTTATTCTAGACACTTCTCTATGATATCTTCTTTATGGTATGATGATTCTCTATTTATTATCAAGAATATATTACGGAATCGCAACAACAAAAGAATGTTTTAAATACTACCTAAGCTTTCTTTTTTTTGCAAATAAAAGTCAATTTAAACATTAACCATTAATTTTATTATACATAAATACGACGTAAGTTATATTTAAATTTTAAAAAATAACAATAGTAAAAAAGTTTAATAAAACTCTAATAAGTAGTAATATAATAATAATAAGTGCTGAGTATTTATTAGAAGTTCTTATTCAATTTGAGTTGTATGTTTGTATATAAAGGTGGAATCTTGTAAAATTTAACCCACTTCCCGGTATCCAATTAAGTTGAAATTTTACAAACTGCTCCAGTATCGACGACAATACATATTATGATAAGCATGACCTGATCCTGCTGCCAGTATTGACTCCAGACGAGGAAATTCTTCAACAGTTTAGAGCCTTGTTAAAAGCTTTTTTAACTTTACTTTTTTAAATTTATTTCCGGTAATACCTCGTGACAATAAAATGTCAGTACCTCTAATTGCAAACGACACATTGCATTTTGAAATATCAATAAATTTAAAAGAACACGATAACGTTTCGCGACAAAACATTGTTTTGTTCCCGCGAAAATAACAATATATAGCAAATAAGATAAATCCGGCGAGTGTTTTATTCGAGTTAATAGCCGGCTGGAGTGCGATCAAACGGGATGTAACCGCTCGTCAATTAGGCGAAATTGTACATTTGGCACCCGTCCCAAACAGTTGTTGTGCAGTGCTATATGTTGATTCGCGGAACGGACGGCGACTTGCCATGTCCATATATGGCCGTATTAACTATACCCGTAACTTCGGTCACTCCAGCATTTTGTTACGGCTTTTTACTGGAGCACAAAGGCCTGTCTCCTTTTTTAAAGGTGTTAAAGTTTAACCCCAACTATGCTGCTGCAGTGCGAATCGGTAGATTACATGTATTCCTAAAATAATATACAGCTAAGCAGGTTTCCTTTTGATATTTCCCTTCAATGAAAACCGTGTGATAACTTGCAGATAGGTATACAATAAGGGGCAACCTGCCCGGGGTTTGATCCCGTGATCGCCCGAAAGGGTCACATGGTCTATTTTTTTGAGATAGAGGTATTTAAAATTTCAATTATGTCTATATAAATAAAAATGTATCACCGAAATGTTTCTAATAGCGTCACAAAGACTGCACCAAATGGGATAAATCTTTCTTTTGTGTCGAACGAAACATATCGTATGTCGTTAATACTGTGAAAATTACTAATATATAAAGTTTGTTTGTTTGTAATCTCTTTAGTGCACAAATATAAAATAATACAAAACTGATTATAATAAAGCCGTGTGGTATCCGGTTGAGTAGAAAAGACCACCTTCATTTCTTACCGAGGTGTCGTAAAAGGCGACTAAGGTAAGTTGACCCACCGTTTGGTATCCGGTAGAGTAGAATAGACCACTCTGTTGCTTACCGAGGTGTCGTAAAATACGACTAAGGTAAGTTGACATCAGGCAGACGGCCCGTTGTTAAATACGTAGCCAAATGTAGCATGTTTATAACATGTTGTGCCGACTCTACTTGTGTGGGATAAGGCCAGGGAGATGATGATGATTTAAAAAAAACATAATGTGCAACGACGGGCTTATTCCGGAATCGGAATCTCTTTCAGTCAACCAGTATTAACGACAAAATATAAAGCGGTACGAAGTGCCCGGGTTAGATAGTTTATAATATTTAAAAATTGTGACATTTAATAACATGTTTTTATTTTCGCTGAAAGACCTTTTATCCCTTAAAGTCTATCAAATTAAAAATAAGAGTATTCAAGTTGGCTTTTACAAGCAATTTCAAATCTTCGAATTCAGCAATACGCTCTTACCGAGAAGAAACAATAGGAACCTTGGCGGATATTTAAAATAAAATATTTAAATTGACGATCCAATCAAGTGCGTATCTGGTTGCAACTTAAATCCGAGCTTTCTTTTCACTTACATAGTCTTTAATAGTAAGTAAGTAATTGTAAGCTTTGTTAAGTTAATGGTAAGCGTAAGAGCATTTTAAACTTGTGTAAGGGTAATACTAAATCAAATCACGAAATTTTATTAGAAACACGTATCTCGAAGCCTACAAACGATATTTGAACTTTCTGTAGCCGTAGCTTTAATATTAGTTCATTTTGATTCCTAGATCACTGTGCTTTAAGTATCTCCTCAATGTTAAGTGATAGCGCAGCCTGATTTCCAAAATTTATAAAGACCAATAAGACATCAATCAATTCTTTCTGTCAATGTCCAACCACGAGGCCAGTAAAGTTGTATAATACGTATAAAATTCATGTATGTATATAAGAATCGTAATGTGAACAATTACTAAATGATTCGCGTAAACATCGCAACATTCTCTAACATTTTAATAGGTTCTTTGACTCAATAAGTTTTTTTTCAATGTCGCGCAATGTCGACGGTCATCCAGTTAGATTTGCGCGCAATTTTCATCAAAAACAATGAGAAAAGAATATGATAATTCTACTTTTTACAATATAAAAATTTAGCTAGTACATAATATAAAAATTTAGTTATAAAAAAACTTATAGTTTATACGAAGGTATTTAATTATCATATAGTTGACACGACCGATGTCACGTATTATAAAATGATCTTTTATAAAAAAAGTTGAGGACATTTTAACCTTCACTTAAATTTCATTTGACAAAAATCAATAGCTTTTATTTTTATTTTTAAATTTTAACTATCGTGAGTAGTATTCATAGTTATTGTATAGAACCGGCTATACTCACGTGTTATTCTATCGGGTTAGCCCGACTAGTTTCGAACCCATCCGGGGCACTTATTCATGAGCTCTTTACACGACGTTATCGCGGCGGGAACTGAGCTTTTATTTTTCCGAATATGGTACAATGTATAAGCTGATAATCCGCCATAAGGGGGTTAGTATGTCACAATAAGAAATGATGTAACATACAACAATTGTTTTTGTACAGACACTGTTCGTGACGCCATTGTCTCATACAAAAATGAAAAACGATCGCGCGCTCAGAAATAGCACGTCGCGCTCCGCACAGCGCCAATGTCGAGGTGATCGGCCAATACTGCCAGACCTGCGGTTAAATCTGTGCCTTAGAAATATTGAGCATCGTTTATGAATCAACTGATATACTGCGACATTTACCCATATATTTTATTCACGCCGTGTGGTATCCGGCTGAATAGAATAGTACCACCCTTATTTCTTACCTAAGTGTCGTAAAAGGCGACTAAGGAAAGTCGACCCGCCGTTTGGTGTCCGGCTGTGTAGAATAGACCAATCTCATTTCTTACCGAGGTGTCGTAAAAGGCGACTAAGGTAAGTCGACCCGCCGTGTGGTATCTGGTTGAGTAAAATAGACCACCCTCTTTCTTACCGAGGAGTCGCAAAATACGACTAAGCTATCTCACTCTAAGTGGGGTCGGCACAACATGTTACAAACATATTGTCACATGATTTGGCTACGCATTTTACGACCGGTCGCCTGCCTGACGTCAACTTACCTCAGCCGTATTTTACGACTCCTCGGTAAGAAGAGGGTGGTCTATTTTACTCAACCGGATACCACTTGGGTCAACTTAACTTAGTCGCCTTTTACGACACCTCAGTAAGAAATGATGAAGGTCTATTCTACTCAGCCGGATACCATGCGGCGGGTTGACTTACCTTAGTTGCCTTTTTTGACACCACGGTAAGAAATGAGGGTGGTATATGCCGCCGGATACCACAGTAGTATTCGTTAAATTTGAATTCATATTCTAAAGCCATGGTAGCGTGTCGTCGAGATATATCCAAGACCGTGCGTAACCAGGGCAGAAGGTTAGTAAAACATAAATAGAAACCAAACAAGCAGGGCTCAAGAAACCACTTAACGTCCCGTCATATACTAATTAAGGTAATTAGCTAATCTGATCGAGGTGGATTTAATCTACAGTTAATCCGCTTGGCACATAATGTACTTCATAGTTAAGCGAATTTAATACAGTTAATTTCATATGTAAACGAAGTTTCATAAATAACTCTTAGTTATTGCAATTCGAGTTTCCATGGATGTTACCAAAAATGATAAAAGTTGTTAAATACAAATTTCACATATTATCGAGTGATTATAAAAACATATAAAAGTTAATTTTATAAAAATTTGTTTATAATACTTCTTATGCTTCACAATTCGTGTGGTATCTGGCTAAATAAAATAGACCACCCTCATTTCTTACCGAGGTGACATAAAAGGCGACTAAGGTAGTCGATCCGTCTTGTAGTATCCGGTTGAGTAAAATAGACCAGCCTTATTTCTTACCGTGGTTTCGTAAAAGGCGACTGAGGTAAGTTACTCACCATGTGGTATCCAGCTGAGTAGAACAGATCACCCTCTTTCTTACCGAGGCGTTGCAAAGAGTGAATAAGGTAAGTTGACGTCAGGCAAGCGGCCGAATCATGTGACATATTTATAACATGTTATGCCAACTCCACTTAGAATGGGATAAGGGCAGGAGAATGAATAATGACTTCTTATGCTTCACATAAAATGGTTTACTTTCATATCTTTGACATTGCAACAACTTAATGAGTATATAGTTTACTTTGCTTTAAAGGACTTGTTTCTAGGCCATTAATAAACTAATTAAAAAAAATATTTATTTGCATACTGCAATAATAGAGGCGTTTTACCTGAAATAAAACGCTTATTAAATACTTACCTTATTAGAAGCTTAAATATGAGATAGGCACACCTGGTTCTCCGTCGTATTTTACCTCTCTTTCTACCCAAATATCTCTGTCTCCTTCCTTTTTCCCCCCTTTTCACCGGACATGGCGGGAGGCGCTAGACAGCGACTCTTTGTATGTCATTGTGTCTCATTAAGCACCAGGCAGGTATAAAAAGTAAGCTTCTAATAAGGTAAGTATTTAATAAGCGTTTTATTTCAGGTAAAACGCCTCTATTAAATGCTTGACCGTTATTAGAAGCTTAAATATGAGACGTGTTTGTTATCGCCTGGTGAAAAGGTGCCAATGTGACTTAAATAAATTATGTGGAAAAAGGAGTAAGTTCATCGATAAGTCAACACCACAGAATGTTTGTTATCAACACACTGAGGGTTAGGTCCTTTATCCTTCGACCTAAACATAAAATAGTAATGTGGTTGTGTACCCAACCACCTGAAATACGTTATTGTTATTTACATTATTATAATGTGGAGACAGTATATTTTTTCTCTACAACTTGTAACACCTCTAATATCCCGATTTGGTGGTTTTTGTACCTTAAGTTCCTTAAAGATATGAATTTTAGAAAATATTTGACCAAAACATGTACATATTCTTTTCTTGTCACTTCTTATATGAAGTGTATTTTGCTGATTTGTTAGGTAAAATTGTTTAATAGGATAGGTTATGCTTTAAATGTAGATTAGCTAGAAACGTATTAAAACACAATCGATTTCTCATCGATGGAACTACTGTCAAATATAGACATGTTACATACATGTAGTTACAATAGCGGACGTTTCAACGGCACGCAGAAAGCGTCGTTAATACATTGCCTTGTGATTGTTGTAATCTAAGTTGCGTTTGTCACCACACAAGCGGTCTTCAATGCATATAAATCGATCACATTTATCGATCAAAGTTAGCTATGTTATCAGCTGAGATTTCGTTCCGCTTTCGATGCGGTATCATATTCAATTAATATCATACTTTTGACATTTTTGTTTTGACATTTCTGGTCTTTCAAAATGGAAACCAACTCTGCGATTGCCGAGTAGCTGTTGTTTTATTGAAAATTCTTAAGACATTAATTTGATATCAGTCTCCTCGATCGGGAAGCGAGTATTTCACCATGAACACATGTTCTGATAACGTACTTAGAAACCCGAGAGTAGCTCGGTGATTAGGTCTCCCACGAAGGACCTTAACCTGGCAACATTGAATACGTCCACTAAATAAATCCTTCAGAACTCTCAGTATCGCGTGTGTCTTTAGCAACAAGAGCCATATACTTACATTCTTAGGTGGTAGCAGTTCTATGTACTTGGCCACAAAGATCTAGTTTTGTTACACAAGAGATAGTCAAGGTCAAATCGACGACCAACCTTAGAGTTTTTATTCAAATATTTTGCGCTATAAATTCGCCAACACGCATAATTTCCGGTGCCGAAAAGAAAGACAACATTTCTAGCATTTGATTTTCATAACCAGCCGTAGGAAGCGACTATCTGTGATAAATTTACCTCGCATATGCAATCTCCCGTTTATTAACTTAGTAGTTTTATATTGAAAATGGGACGATATGCGCTATCATCCTTTGAAATGAAGATAGAGGAGAAATAAAGCTCGCGTTGTGGCGGCTAAGTCGAATCTCCTTGTCACGTGTAAGTCATGTTGTGTGACTCCGAAGTGCGACGACGGTCAAATATTATGCTGAGGCTTTTTAGATAGCGGTATACGATACTCTGATAGTAACAAATAATATAGAGCTCCTATTGTTCTTCAGGGGCTGACGTACTGTGCTAGACTTCCCACTCGAAAAGATTTGGAGGTATTGCCTTTGTTACTACTGACCCTAGTGGGCGATAATTGACACTTTTGTCCCCTTATTACAGATTTTCGCAGAATGGCAATGATTATAGCCGACCCACGAGGATTGGTCATGGTTATAACAGGCATATAAATTTGGACCAACTTCATTGTTATGCTTGCCGAATTACCACGCGACGGTACAACACAGATATTCACGGGGTGACAAAGATGATAACTGCCCTGCGAGGGCTGATAATGATGACAACTGGAATAAGAATCTAAACCATCATCATTGTCATACTTGCAGACGTGCCAAGCGATGGTGCATTATAAATATTAATGTGGTGGCAATGATGACATTCGCCCCGCGAGAGCTGGATATGCTGACAACTGGTATATGAATTTGGAAAACATCATTTTCATATTTGCATAATTACCAAGCGATGGTACACCATTACAGATGTTCATGGAGTATCAAAAAAAAAAATAACCACCCCACGAGGACTGGATATGATGACAACTGGTATATGCATTTGGAAAAAAAAAAAAAGTCATTGTCATCTTCTTCTTTGCGTGTCTTTCAAACTAGTGAAAGTTAGCAGTCAACTCCGCATATGCCTTTTTATTCTTGGCAAGACGGAAGAGTTTTGGAGTGCTCTTAATTCCCGTCCATTCCCGGATATTTTGTAAACAAGATTACTTTTTAAGACCAGGGCTGCTCTCTTCAGCAACTTTGTCATTGTCATACTTGCAAAAATGCCACGCGATGGTACACATTATACATAATCATAGGCTACAGTGACGATAACCGCCCAATACGAGTCGGATATGATGACACCTGGTATACAATTCAGGGGCAAACGTCATTTTCATTTTTGCAGAAGTACCGAGTGAAGGTACAACATTACACATCTTCATAGGATACAATGACGATAACCGCCCAGTGAGAGCTGGATATGATGACAACTGGTATATGAATTAGTACCAAACGTCATTTTCATATTTGCAGAAGTACCAAGCGATGGTACAACATTACACATCTTCATAGGATGCAGTGATGATAACCGCCCCGCGAGAGCTTGATATAATGACAATTGGTATATGAATTAGTACCAAACGTCATTTTCATATTTGCAGAAGTACCAAAGGATGGTACAACATTATACATATTCATAGGATCCAATGATGATAACCGCTCCGCGAGAGCTGGATATGATGACAATTGGTATATGAATTAGGACCAAACTTCCTTGTCATAACTTGCAGAAATACCAAGCGATGGTACAACATTACACATCTTCATAGGATGCAGTGTTCATAGCCGCCCCGCGAGAGCTTGATATAATGACAATTGGTATATGAATTAGTACCAAACATCCTTTTCATATTTGCAGAAGCACCAAGCGATGGTACAACATTACACATCTTCATAGGATGCAGTGATGATAACCGCCCCACGAGAGCTTGATATGATGACAATTGGTATATGAATTAGTACCAAACGTCATTTTCATATTTGCAGAAGTACCAAAGGATGGTACAACATTATACATATTCATAGGATGCAATGATGATAACCGCTTCGCGAGAGCTGGATATGATGACAATTGGTATATGAATTAAGACCAAACTTCATTGTCATAACTTGCAGAAATACCAAGCGATGGTACAATATTACACATCTTCATAGGATGCAGTGATCATAGCCGCCCCGCGAGAGCTTGATATGATGACAATTGGTATATGAATTAGTACCACACGTCATTTTCATATTTGCAGAAGTACCAAACGATGGTACAACATTATACATATTCATAGGATGCAATGATGATAACTGCTCCGCGAGAGCTGGATATGATGACAATTGGTATATGAATTAGGACCAAACTTCATTGTCATAACTTGCAGAAATACCAAGCGATGGTACAAAATTACACGTATTCATAGTGTGCAAAGATGGTATCCGCCCCGTGAGAGCTGAATATAATGACAACTGGTATAAGAGTTAGGACCAACGTCATAAATTAAAGAAGTACCATGCGATGGTACAATATTACAGTTATTACATACTGTGTTTTCAATGTATTCCGTTTATTAAACTGCGTCCTGGCCGATTGCTTTCTCACACGACCGCACTGTCTACAGTAGCAATGAGACGGAATATATGAGATTAAAATTTTTATTTATTTACATTTTATAAATAAATCGCGCTCACACTTTCAAATGTTATCCTTTGACATCTCTGTTTTTTTAGAAGAAAAGATACGATTACGATAAGAATATCGTAAGCCATATGTAAAAGGTCAGCCGTGATATGTTCAAACATGTTCAAAAATATCTCGTCAATCTTTTAAATGACATTCAACCGCGACATCTGATATTTTAGTCGAATATATCAGTTGGCTTATAATTCGTAACATAATTATTCGCAAATAGAATAATCTCTTATTGCTTTCAAACGGCGAACGTTAAATCACAAACGAACGAACGAACAAACGAAGCATAGGATTTATCAGAGTATTGACTGACGCAATTTATTGCTTCACGCTAGAATCCGGATGGATGATTATACCATTTCTGTGTATCGATATACATCATTCACATATCGCTACCAAACCATTGAACAGAGGTCGCAAGGTTGGTAGGTAAAACGGGATTCTTCATTTTAATTAAAACAAAAATGTCAAATTAGGTACGCCATGATTCGAATCACTGTAGTATTGAACTTGTCGATTGTTCTATCTCGCGACTAAGGTCTGACAAAAATTAGTCATTATCAAATAGATATTTATCCTTTATACAAAGTGTTTGCTTTAAATTACTAATAGAGATTAACCGCCGGATATCGCGTTGTGAATTCGTTCCGACTTATTAACACTCTCAATTCATCAGGATTACGTTATCGTTATGCATTACAAAAACACTTGTAAGGATTCATTATTCTAAAAAATAGCCTATAAATTCGGGCCAACATTATTATCATACTTGCAGAAGTACTACGCGATGTTACAATATTACAGATAAAAGGGTAGAAAAATAAAAATTTTCTTAAAGAAATAACGAACGGTAACACCGTTAACCATAAAAATAATGTGCAACTTACGTGCTGGATTTAACACAATACTCACTGAAGGTAGTTAAATAATTTTACCAACACTGAATTTGCACAAGTTTACTAGACGGAAAACTAAATGCCAATGACATACAAAGAGTCGCTGTCTAGCGCCTCCCGCCATGTCCGGTGAAAAGGGGGGAAAAAGGAAGGAGACAGAGATATTTGGGTAGAAAGAGAGGTAAAATACGACGGAAAACCAGGTGTGCCTATCTCATATTTAAGCTTCTAATAACGGTCAAGCATTTAATAGAACATTTATTTGAAATTCGAATAACGTTTTACACAATTTATCTATTGTTAGTTGTCTATTAATAAATCAATATAAACAAGATTCGAATCTCAAAGAGATAAATTTAACGTGCCCTTAATTCTTTGACATTCCAAACACATCACCCTAAATCCAGAATCCAAACATAAGTAGGATTTCAAAATAACACTAATTTGACAGTCAACTGACTCAGAGGTCAATGACACGTGTGACGAAACTCACACTTCCTTTAACGCGATCAAAATAAATACAACTACATACCTCCTACTAATTTAGAACAAAAATAACCTTTATTATGTTACTATTAAAAATTCTTGTTTTTTTTTTCAAACGTTGAAAGTGGTTAGCTTGGAATCTATTTATTCTGAGAGAAATTTGTGTGCATATTACGAGTATTATATCTACTCGATCGCGTAACGCCATTTTTGTACAACGCTGCAACAGCGCCATCTAGTGACCGCGGTTCCAGCGCCATCCAATTAGCGTTACGCTAACGCACTGCGTTTATTGCTTGACATGAATTGCATTGTCCTATTATACGAAAGTAATTGATACTGATAGAAACCTAGTATACGGGACAAGGATGTTAAAATAGACACAAATACAAATAAATGTTGGGCCAAAGCTCATATCACATTTTAAACCACTTGTAGTCGACTTTATTTACGGCTACCATGGCTTAAAAATAAAAAGTCTATGTGTTAGGCTAATCCCTACTAATGCTTTAAATTTCTAATAAATTCCTTAATCCGCTGTAGCGTTGAATCGCTATAAATAGACACAAATTTAAACATTTTACGAACTTTTGCCTTTTAATTTTTAGTAGGGTAAAGTTGCGAGCCATTTTTCAGTAGAACAACCTAAATAAATAATCTGGGACTATTCGAAAAGGCTTTGAAAAGGTTCTTCGATAATGCAAATTCCAATTTTATTTACTTTGAGTATTTCCATAAATTTTTAGAGGATCTCGCTATGGCATTAATACTTCATACGAATTTTATTCTGTGCTACCATAAACTAAAGAATTATTATTCATTCGTAATTTCAATGACTAACTGACAAAATATATCCTTTGCCAAAATCGCAAAACGCGTCATTTCCCTATCTATATTCGCATCACTTCCACAATAAAATGTATTTCCCATGATGCCAATTATCGTAAAAGAAATCCAATCATATTAATTTTTTTTAATTTATTTCTGCATATACATTTTCTTTACCAGTGTTTCCCAACGTGAGGCCCATGGCCCAAAGGGGGGCAATTTGATGTTTAAGAGGGGGCAACTCGACACGAGTTTAAGCCTTACGCTCTGGGCCATTTAAGTGCAATGCTAGATTTCGGTGCCAAATTTAACAAAAAAAAAAGCAATTTCGTCTTTCTAAAAGCTATTATTTATGTTTCTTAAGTGGACAATTCAATTTTTAATATTATGTATGTTACTTAAGGGGGCAAAATAATTTTTAACGTGGGCATGGAGCAAAAAAGGTTGGGAAACACTGATCCATACGTTTCTTACAATTTGGAAATTTGCGTTTGCGAGCTTAAATTTCTTCAAATACTAAAATTAAATGGACTTTATCATATTAGATATTATACGTCATTTCATAAGCCGGAAGCCTATATATTCCAAGTCACTCCAGGTCGGGGAACAGGGTTCTAGATTTCTCAATTAATGTCTAAAGATTTTTACGATTTGGCAATAAAACTGGAGCAACGTCCTAGGATCACTGGAACATGTTTACACTATTAAAATAATTGATTGAGTTTTTAGAATAATAATCACCTACACGATCGAATTATCCAAAAATATAAGCTAAACTTTTTAATCTATAAAATTTCGATAGATAACTTTCCGTAATTTCGACTAGCTGTCGGCTTATAAGCAACATATAAAATAAATTGAGCAATAAGCAAGTGCAAATTGTTCTAGATTTACGCTTTTCATTAGTGTGTTACTAAACTACGTTTGATAGGTTCTCATTAAGCTTAACTATCACTTATTATTATGAGTAATAAAAAGAAATAAAGCGCCAGCAACATGTGCGACTCGAAATCCGAACCTCGAACTTTTTTGATTCGCTCGATACCATTAGGCTATCACAACTATATCACAAAAATATCATTTATAATCAATTCTACATTTTACATATAACATATTCTATTCTACATATAGAAGAATGTAGGAGGGAATGCGTAAATCTAGACGAGATATGTAAAATTACCCTATTTATTTGATTAGGAACATTATAGGGCCGTGTGGTATCCGGCTAAGTAGAATAGACTACCCTCATTTCTTACCGAGGTGTCGTAAAAGGCGACTAAGAAAAATTGACGTCTTACAGGCGGCCGGTCGTAAAATAACCTGTCAAAATATACAACATGTTTAAAACACGTTGTGCTGACCTCAGTGTGATAAGGGCAGGAGAATGATAAGAAATATGAAAGGATTTCTCGAATTTCCAGTTACCGAAATTACTATACTGAAGAAACAAATAGAAATGCTAAAACGGAATATAAATCAGCTTGCGGTTTCCTTTAGCTGTCAAAACAACATCAAACTATATTTGCACAGGTTTATTCGCACTCGACTCCTAATGACTTTATTTATGTTGAGAGTTGAAACGTAGGTAAGATGGACATATGTTATGTGACTGAAGTTCATGCTTCTGGTTTACGTCAATATCTTAAACAATAAACGTCGTGATATTTGTTAATTAATTTATTTAAACATATAGTAAGTACAATTCATTTATAAGTGACTTCTACATGCGATACATTCTATAAGCTGTGGTAGCCCAGCGGTAACACCGTGCGACTTTTTCGAGGAGGTCACGGGTTCAAACCCGGGCACACACTAATGTGTTTTTCTGTTAAAACTTATGTGTCTAATTGATAATTGCAATTTATCACACGCATTTCGGTGAAGGAAAACATCGTGAGGTAACCAGCATATCTCTAGAGAATTCTGGAGATATCTGTAACCTACCAATCCGCACTGGAGCAGCGTGGTAGGTCTTAGCTATTAGATTGATTATAGAAGGATTGGAGCTAAGACCTACTACGCTTCTCCAATGCGGTAGGAATTCTCTAGAGATATGCTGGTTCCCTCACGATGTTTTCCTTCACCGAAAAGCGTGTGATAAATTGCAATTATCAATTAGACACATAAGTATTTACAGAAAAACTCTTTGGTGTCTGACCTCCTCGGAAGAGTCGCACGGTGTTACCGCTGGACTATCACAGCTCCTACTAGATTGTAAATCAACAAACTTCTTTGTTATTAATCCGTCCGTCGGTCGTGGGTATTGGTCATTCCCTGAAACGCGTATGACGTCGCGTCACAGGCATCGTTATAGCGATTTTACACCCGACCTACATGCACACCCGGGGAAATGACTCACTCCGGTCACTGTACTTTTACTGAGTTAATACAAATGAGGTATTACTACCGAAAATTTCAAAATACAATATATAAATACTTTGAAATGTTTTTGGAAATTGATCTCTTAAGTGCTGTATGATGTTTTGTGTCCAAGATGAAATATATTGGTTGGTAAAAAAAATTCCTTCGCAATGATTTTACAAGCACTTTCTGTTATGCGAAATAAGATAAAGATTTTTATAGATAAGTAAATTTATTTGGACTAATTATCTTATGGTTTTGTCTTAAACATAGACCAATATCACATATGACACAAGATTGTCTTTAATTCTCAATTGCTATTGTCCTTAGCTGTGTAGACTACGTCAATTTTAGAATTGACTGAGGTCGAAGGTTCTAATTTAGCTTTTATGTTAAATCTGTTGGATAAGGTCCATCTGGGAATATCCGAGAAAAAGTAGGAATTGACAACCATATTGACGAGAGGTCTCATTATCTTTCTGCCCTTATCCCACTCTAAGTGGGGTCGGCACAACATGTTACAAACATGTTGTTACATGTTTTGGCTACGTATTTTACGACCGGCCGCCAGTCCGACGTCAACTTACCTCAGACGTATTCCACGACAGGTCGGTAAGAAAGAGGATGGTAATTTTACTCAACCGGGTAACACACGGTGGGTCAACTTACCTCAGTCGCCTTTTACAAAACCTCAGTAAGAAATGAGGGTGGTTTATTCTACTCAGCCGGATACCACACGGTGGGTCGACTTACCTTAGTCACTTTTTGCGACACCTTGGTAAGAAATAAGGGTGGTAGTATTCTGTTCAGTGGGATACCACACGGCGTATTGAGGAGAGGTCCCTATAAAGTCATAAAGCTTTGAGGTATGTAGTGTACAAAAGCCTCCTAGATATTAAATTTCTTCATACGGTTACGCCAGGTATATGATATCTTATTCAGATTTTCTATGCCCCTCTTCGCCACGATAGAGCACAATAAACAGAAGATATTCAGTGCATAGAACTTAGAAGATATTCTCATGATGTTCAGTATATAACCTATTAATATAGGACGGCTTCTACTTCTTCTTCTTCTTCTTCAACCGATGGACGTCCACTGCTGGACATAGGTCTCTTCATGGGATCTCCAGAACACACGATTTTGTGCCGCTTGTATCCAGCGGCTTCTACTTATCATTCTGAAAACTGCTAACGGTTATTGGTTTTGATAATTACTTTTGTATTTAAGTATGTATGTAAAACGTAACAGACAGACACACAGACAAACTGCAATTAATATATTCGTTGACCTCATACAATTAATTACTATTGTTAATTAAAACACATTCATACAAGCTTTAATATATAGCATCAGCTGACGCAACCTACGCAAGCTAATCGCGTCCCAAATAATAATTGTATTTTCTTTATTTGTGTAACCTCTATACGAGACGAATATCGAATTTTAGCTAGAATTCCAAGAAAATTTGAAATGTAGCAATGTAGATTACTAGAATAACAATAGAGACCATCTTTACCAGTGTTAGCTTCATTATTATCATCCTCCTGCCCTTATCCCACTCTGCTTTTGCACATTTTCTATTGTGCGAAATAAGAATGATTTTTATAAAAAGTAAGTAAGTAGCGGCCTGTTACTACCCACTGCTGGGCATAGGCCTCTTCTCTCCGTTATTGGAGAGAAGGATTGGAGCTAAGACCTACCACACTGCTCCAATGCGGATTGGTAGGTTACACATATCTCCAGAATTCTCTAGAGATATGCAGGTTTCCTCACGATGTTTTCCTTCACCGAAAAGCGTGTGATAAATTGCAATTATCAATTAGACACATAAGTTTTAATAGAATATATATAAAAACTCATTGGTGTCTACCCGGGTTTGAACCCATGATCGTCTCTAGAGATTCACACGGTCGCACCGCTAGGCCATCACAGCTTTCATGATTTTTATAGATAGGTAAATTTATTTGGACTAATCTTATGGCTTTTTTAAACATTGACCAATATCACATATGACACAAGATTGGCTTGGATTCTCAATTGCTATTGTCCTTAGCTGTGTAGATTACATTGTCTTTTAGGAGTGACAGGAAAAAAATGGAAAGTTCTAATTCAGCTTTTATGGTTAAATCTGTTGGATATGGTCCACCTGGGAATATCCGAGAAAAAGTGGGAATTGACAATCATATAGGGACTACTTTACGCACGCCGTGTGGTATCCGGCTGAATAGAATAGTACCACCCTCATTTCTTACCGAGGTGTCGTAAAAGGCGACTATGGTAAGTCGACCCACCGTGTGGTATCCGGCTGAGTAGAATAGACCAACCTCATTTCTTACCGAGGTGTCGTAAAAGGTGACTAAGGTAAGTTGACCCACCGTGTGGTATCCGGTTTAGTAGAATAGACCACCCTCTTTCTTACTGAGGTGTCGTAAAATACGACTGAGGTAAGTTGACGTCAGGCAGGCGGCCGGTCGTAAAAAAGCAGCCAAATCATGACAGCATGTTTATAACATGTTGTGCCGACCCCACTTAGAGTGGGATAAGGGCAGCAAGATGATAGGGACTACTTTACGCGTTATAGCATTTTGCCACAAAACTTTTTTTTTTAAATTAGGTCATCTTACTTTTAAATACTTGGATTATTCTTAATTGGCAGTATTTATTTACTAAAATAAAATATTTAATTACGATACTATGTTCATTGATTTGTGAATATGCCTAATATAATAAATACCATTTTTGTAATTTATGCTTGAAGAGCGAGAGCCCGTGAACGCTAGACCTTCGTCATTTTATAAAAGCTGAAAGTTTGTCAGCGCATGCTCCCAATACAGGTAATAACGATGGTACATTATGGAATTTGGATCATCTTGGCTTTGGGAGATAAACGGTACTCAAGATGTGTAAAATACAAATCTACTTTCGTCAAAGTATAAAGGCTGATTTTTGCAATTTTCCGCAAAAGATTTTTTTAAATCGGTCACTTTAATACTAAGCGTGCAAATTTTAAAGCTCGTAAATTGAACTCTAATAATAATAAAGTTTTCAATATTTATTTAGTATACTATGTTCAATGATTTGTCAATAGGCCTAATATAATACCATTTTTGTAATTTATGGTTGGTATGGTACTATTGCAATTTTCCACTTTTTTTTTAATTAGGTCACTTTAATACTAAACGTGCAAATCGATTTTGCAGCTCGTAAATTTAACTCTGTTAGTTAGATTTAATCTAATTTAATAAAAACAAAGATTGAAAATTTTTCATGTCGTAGGGCTATAAGTAAGTGGCCCATAAATCGCGCGCGAAGAAATATCTGAATGATGAAACGAACTATCAAGACCTATTTATAAAATTGGTCCGTCTATTTGTGACGGCATTGCATAATGCGACAGGGCATACTAATTATATTATTCACGACTAGTTAACCGTAACTACACTCGGTTTTCACGATTAATTATATATCTTGGACTTTACAATGTTTCGACCTGAATACAAGTTTCTATGTTTAAAGAACACGATAAGTACATGTAAATTCATACTTTACGCTATTGTTTAATTAACTTGATGTACCAGCGGCTTCGCCCGCGTGGAAATCAGTGTGTCACAAATAATTTAAATTTTGCATATAAAAGTTATTATTGTGAGTTCACCTCACCATAAAAGATAGAAAAATGCTATTCCAGAATTTTTTGTAGACTTTTTTGTCTTTGTAAACCTGCAATTCTCTAGTACGTTACTTTGGTGTATTTCCGTTAGTTTACACGGCGCACCCGACTAAAGCTCTCAACAGGCGAGTTTTTATTTTATCACCACGCGACCTCCTCAACACAATTTACATAAAAACCGTTTTAGTAGAAACCGTTCCGACAATGCATTCAGTAGATTTTGATAAAATCGATTACATACAGACAGACAGCTTTTGGGGACTTTGTAATAATAAGTATAGATAGAAGTAGGCGATACTTTTCGAAATTTCATAGTACAAAAGTAATTATAGAGCTATTTTGCTATGATCAGCGTTTGTTAAGAATCTATGTAAGACGACATGCAGGACAAGTCTTGTCCTATCCTCAAGTCAAGCCAAGTCTTGTCCTCAGGACTTTTGCTGCATGTAGGTATAAGGTATGTGATTGTTGCCTGCTTTACGCACTTAGCATTACATATATTCTCTTAACAAACGTGGATTACAGCAAAATGATTTTATTTTAACTTCTGTACTACGGAATTCCGCAAAGTAACGCCTGCTTCTATAAATCAATTGAAGGGAATTAAAATGTATTGAACTACTTGGTAATTTATAACGAAAGTCACGAACATCGCTGGTAGAGCTACTTAATAAATTCATATAGTAGGCGGTTTTGTTATTGTTTCTATGTAAACATATAAATAGATGTAACAGTACCACACTAACACAAATCACGGAAACTGTACCAAGAGAAAGTGACTTAGATGAGCAACAAGAATATTGAATAAGAACCGTTTTTATCTCAAATCGAAACCAGACCATGGCATCGGCAGTTCCACGTAAATTCTTATTTACCGGTAGTTAAAGATAAATCTGTACAAAGAGACTGCGATTAAGATGAGACTCGTAAAAATTGCGAATTTGTTACCGTCTGAATTTGGCCGATGGACGGTCGTTAATTAAAGGATTTTGGCCAGATTTGCGCTTACTGTGCGTTATAATTTACTTTAATATATTGATATACTTTTAAAGTAATAACTTATGTTCATCATGATCATCTTCCTCCTGCCCTTATCCTACTCTAAGGGGGGTGGGGGCAACATGTTATAAATATGTTGTAGACTTCTCGGTAAGCAATGAGGAAGGTCTATTCTTGCACATAATTTTAAACAAATTAATGTCATACATTGCAACACCAGAAGCTTCCCCAAGTTTTAAAGAACCACTTAAACAATAAAAAAAACACGAGGTGAGACGCATAAGGTCGAATGTCAATATCATCACCATTCTCCTGCCCTTATCCCACTCTAAGTAGGGTAGGCACAAAATTTTATAAACATGTTGTCACATTATTTCGCTACGTATTTTACGAACGTCCGCCTGCCTGACATCAACCTACCTTAGTCGCCTTTTACGACACCTCGGTAAGGCAGAGGGTGGTCTATTATATTCAACCGGATAGCACACCGTGGGTCAACTTAACTTAGTCGCCTTTTACGACACCTCGGTAATAAATGAGAGTTGTCAATTCTTACAAATAATCTAAAACGAGGTAATTTTGGACGTCATTGCAACATCAGAAGCTTATGTTTAAACAACTATTAGTAACAATGTACATAATTTTCTTATCTTTACAGAACCACTTAAATAATTTTCGATGTAAAACGCATAAGGTCGAATGTCAACAGCAGACAAAATTCTGTGTTTTACAAACTCAGCCAAAGTTTGTCGAGCTCTTTCTAACTGTCTCACTTTTTGTCTAGGATATTTAGGAAGAACAAAGTTGCATAAGGTCATATATAAAGAATTTTATCATTTGCATCGAATAATGTGGTTACATTAAAAAATCAATAATTATGTAACGTAATCGTATAAGTAATTTAAGATAGACAACTTGTAATCTTTGTTGTATAAAAAAAATTAAAAACAAAATATTAAAAATATGTATACATATCACTATATTCGAAGATAAAGTCGCGTTTCCTATGCTTATATATGGGAGTTATGACTTTGTTCTTCGGATAGAGCGAAATATATTTATCCCATTAATTTTATAAAGTGAAATTCACGTAATATTCGATCATTCTATGACCATTGGAAGACCACTGGTATATGTCAAACGTGTATAGTGCAAGATTACATAGGCATGCACGTCGTTATGCGTATTACGACATAATACTAAATACGACTTTGGGCGTGTCAATGCACTGATTGATGGGACGGGAAAGGTTATTGGCACTTGACACACGTGCTTTGATTGATAGATATTAGTAACGCTTGATAAATAAAAAGTTTTTGTAGTCTATTGTTACTGAAACTTTTCTTTGTACCTACAGATTTCTTTATATATTAACGAGATATGCCCGCTGGTCGACCCGCTTGTCATTATGTTTTTCGCATAAATCTTAACCCAGCAGGAATGCAATATACTATTAACAAAACTTTTCTCAAGAATTGCACTATATTTTTTTTGTGTAAATCGTCCAAAAATCCGTTTAGTAGATTTTGAGAAAATCGAGCACATACAGACATATAGCTTTCGGGGACTTTTTTTCCTCCTCCTTTAGTCGCGTGCTCACTGCTGAACGTCGTGATGGTCCCGATTCCTTTTATTATGCATAAGCTGGCGCCACTTTTCCCGGTCAGCAGCACTATGTATAGCCACGCTCAGTCTGATGTCTAGGTGTTCAGACACCTGATCCGTCCATCTTTTTGGGCTCCGCCCCCTGGATCCTTTGCCGTCTACTTTCCCAGTGACCATAAGTTTCTCAAGATTATCGCGCGGTTTTCTAGCAATATTTCCAAAGTATTGGAGAATTCTCTGGAGACATAAGCTTGAGAGTCTCTGTTTCACCTTAAACTCACTGAGAATGGAGACAAGACTTTTTTTATAATATTTATAGATACGTTTTATGAACACCACAAGTAAAGGAAACAATTTAGAGTTATCGCTATCGATAGCTCTAAATTGCTTCAGTTAACGCTACAGTTATCGTTATCGCTTAACAAAAAATAATACAGGCTAAAGGAAAAAATAAAAAGAAACAAGGTCGATATTGTATTGTGAAAAACATAACGGGAACTTCAAGTCATAGAGAATTATCAAAAAAGACTGGGATTCTAGTATATATTATTATAAAGTACGTGTGGCAACCCCAACTATGATTATAGACACAAATTAGGATTAGGTTTGTTAGGTCGTTTTGTCACTGTTTTTGGGCATTAAAAATTACTAAAATTTATATTCAATTGAATTTCTATACATAATTATTTTTTCTTTTTTTTTTTAAGTTTCCTGTTTTTATTTTGAAAAAATTACTGAGCAAGACTTAGTCAACCAGGTACTATATTTTTAAGTGTTAAATTTTGACCACCACTGAATTACGAGTTCGGTATCGAGATAAGAAATATCCATGTCATCTTCAAATATTTAGATGCACACACATTTAAATTTAATTTATTAAGATACAAAAATCCAACTGGAATAATTAGCAACACTAATAAATCAAAATCAGCGAAATGAGAACATAACACAACGTACTGCAGTTCGTAATCCTCACGATAGATGGCGCGACTAACCTACATACGACTCTTGTACGTCACCGCGCAGCTGTCGCAATTTACCGCCATTCGGCAAGACGATCTTTGCAGACATAATTTTACTTTAAATAAGCTTTTCTCTTCATGTATAAAATAAACATTCAGTAATTTATTATATTATAAGTATTTGTTATGAGTGACAGACAACTGGTATATACTTATATAATTTTAAATACATTCTTAAATATATAAATATACCTAGACTCGAAGAACTAACAAATTGTTTATAGAAAATGTTGATCCTCGGCGGCAATCGAACCTGCGACCCAAGGAGCTGAAGGCAGGGTCACTGCCCACTTCTTATGTTAAGTTTATGGTTTATACAAAAATATCTTCATCAAAATCTATTCTTAGATTTCATGCATACTTACAAAAGGTCTACACATATGCTGTACCGTGACATCATCCAAGGCGACTTACCTGTAATGATAATCAAGATTAGAGCGGATGTAGTAGATGAAGGACCGTGGGCAGCAGAAATAACTAAAGCTGACGATGTTTACAACATCTGTTGACATTGACCAGATCAATGCCATATATTTAAATCATCATCTTCCTGCCCTTATCCCACTCTAAGTGGGGTCGGTACAACATGTAATAAACATATTGACACTGTGGCTACGTATTTTAAAACCAGCCGCCTGCCTGACGCCAACTTATCTTAGTATTATTTTATGACAACTCGGTAAGACAGAGGGTAGTCTGTTCGTTCTACTCAGCCGGATACCACACGGCTGGTCGACTTAGGTCGACTTACCTTAGTCGCCTTTTACGACACCTCGGCAAGAAATGAGGGTGGTCTGTTCTACTCAACGGGATTCACACGGCATAACTTACTAAAGATTACGAAGATGTCCGAAGATAAGTCCACCTTTAAATGTGCTTTTTTTACTTTTTCAACTATACGTGTAAAAGAAATAAATAAATGAGATGTTAAACGCAAGCGTGGGACTTGGCGGTAAGAGTTAACATGCAACTCGCAGACTCGTAGGTAGGTTTACTTGAAGCACTGCAAAGTTTAATTCACTTTTTAGAGCTTACTGCCAATCTTCGCATAATATACTCGAGTAGCTTATAAGTCTTGGCTTCAACGCTCCCAGAAATAATGTCCTTCATTTCCTTACGATACCTTGACCGAAAAGCGTGTAATACATTTCAAATATCAATTGTTCACAAGTTATTAACGGAACCCAATGGTGCCTGGGGTTTGAACCCATAACCTGGAAAGATGCGCCCGGTCTCTACGTTCAGCTATGAATGAATGAATGAATAACTCTTTATTGCACACCAAGTAAATAATAGACATAAACAACACAAATAAGAACATTTAAGAGTGCAAGGGCGGTCTTATTACTAAAAGTGATACCTCTTACAGACAACCCCTACGTTAAAGTAATAAACATAAGAGACAGGTTGAGATCGGTGCACAAGATGAACTATACAATAAAATCGATAAACTTACTTATTAATATTATATTCTACGTAACACAAATAGAATATAATAAAATATATACTTAATTAAATATCCATATGCTATACATATATACAAATAAGTATGTTTATAACATAACAAGAAAATTATATATATGCAATTATACATATCTATGCAAATATATTATGCATCTATTGTATATAAACGTATAAATAATTTATATCTCTGTAAATAAATACTTTCAAAGAAGTGATCAGATTAATGCAAATACAAAGCAAACGTTGAAGAAACTTTATTAGACAAGTAACAAACAATAACTGTCCTATATCATAGATAACAACGCAATGATAGCATCAGTTTATTACTCCCAAATGTCAATTAATCTCTGTAATCGTAAACACGTTGCCAAGAACAGATTAGCCAACTCATATCACTCACAACAAAACATATGCCAATGTAAAAGATTGTACGCAATTGCAATCTAGTTGCAATAAAAATTCGTTGGTCTCAGTATTTTTTCTCAATCTACAGTAATACACTGTTTATGTGGAAAAAATTCGCTTTATCATTCTCCTGCCCTTATGTTTATTTTTTATTTATTTATTTATGTACCATTAAAGAAAACATACAAAAATACAGTTAAATGAAAAACAAGTACAAAGGATAACTTATCTCTATAAGAGATCTCTGCCAGCGACCCTTGGTGGTTGGAAAACTAAAAGAAACGTAATATAGGTACATTAAAATTAATAAATAACAACAACAAAACACTATTAAACAAAACAATAAACTATATGTTGATAAATATATAAATATATAAATAAATATATAAATATATATAATACAAGATAATATACTAATACTGATACAAAGTGTAATAAACTTACATAGATATAAGTTATGACAGCGTGGAAAGATAGTATTGAAATATAAGAAATATATATGTCACTATTGATAGGGTCGGCACAGCATGTTTTTCTCTTCCATTATCTCCTTTCATTCGTCAACTCTGGCGCTAATCCTTTTATATGCATCTAATACTTCACACAATCCAACCATCTCTTTTTCGGCCTCCCTCTAGACTCATATCCACCCACATTATATTTAACACTCATCTTTTTCATAATTTAACGGACCTTTTATATAAAAACTTGAGTTATACTCTAGAAATAGTGACAGACTAGAAACCTACTCATTGATGCCTATATTGCGTAGTATAGTCCGAATATTGTTGGTATATGTTTTGTTGATATATGTGATTTGTGAATGTTGGGCAATGAAAAAGACGGATGAAAGAAGAGTACATGCAAATGAGATGAGAATGTTAAGGTGGATGTGTGGTGTGACAAAACTGGATAAAATACGAAACGAGTACATAAGGGGAAGTCTGAAAGTTGCGCCCATTATAGAAAAGACGAGAAGTACAAGATTGAGATGGTATGGACATGTAATGAGGAGGGATGAAAATCATGTGACCAAACGTGTGTTAAATTTGAATGTGGATGGATATGTGCCTAGAGGGAGGCCTAAAAAGAGATGGTTGGATTGTGTGAAGTATGATATGCATATAAAAGGAGTGGCGCCAGAGTTGACGAAAGATAGGACAGAATGGAAGAGAAAAACATGTTGTGCCGACCCCACTTAGAGTGGGATAAGGACAGGATGATATGTTTTGTTGATATATGTTTTTTATTTTTGTTGGTATACGAAATTTCTCAATAATATCCAGCCTTGCCTTTATGCAATTTTATACATTAAATTAAAACTATACTACCGCATAAGTTTACTATACAATTGAAAATTATCATCAGATATTCAAACGTTTGAACTGGCACCAGACTTCAATGATTGATTGATATGTGACTATGTTAAATTATATTATTTAAAAAGAGTCCGCCAAATTGCTTACTAGTTCTTCTAGGACATATCTTCGGAAGTGGTAGCTTCTACATATTGTAGAATATTTCATGTTAATATACCTAATATATAAAACATTCAATATTAACAATATAATTAATAATACAAAAATATATAAAGAATATATATATTTTCATTTATCGCGGATTATAGTAATACTATCATTAACGCTGTATGGTATCCAGCTGAATAGAATAGTACCACCCTAATTTCTTAACTAGGTGTCGTAAAAGGCGACTAAGGTAAGTCGACTCACCGTTTGGTATCCGGCTGAGTAGAATAGGCCACCCTAATTTCTTAACGAGGTGTCGTAAAAGGCGACTAAAGTAAGTCGACTCACCGTTTGATATCCGGCTGAGTAGAATAGGCCACCCTAATTTCTTAACGAGGTGTCGTAAAAGGCGACTAATGTAAGTCGACCTGCCGTGTGATATCCAGTTGAGTTAAATAGACCACCTCTTTCTTACTGTCGTAAACAACGACTAAAGTAAGTTGAAGTCAGGCAGGCGGCCGGTAAAATACGTAGCCAAATCATGTGACAACATGTTTGTAATATGTTGTGCCGATCACTTAGAGTGAGATAAGTGCAGGAGGATGAATGATGTTATAGCAATATTATCATCACTTTTGTATCAAACTTAGCAATATTAAAGCGGACGATAATAACTCTGATAATATTTAGAATAGCAGATGTTTATAAAGCGTATTTTTGGATGTACAATAACGAAAACAACTAGGAAATTTTCAATGAGTCACAATCTCACAACCGCCAAACGTTTTCCGCGGGAGCGTTACGTACTACAGCGTATAATATTTGATTTACTTCCTATTTCTCGTAAATAAAGGCTTTACAAAGTTTGATTAATGGTAGTGCGACACATTAAGATTAGTTTCGAACTCAATAAGACGTAGTTAATACATTTCATGTCCAAAATATTTGTACATTTTAAATACGTTAATTAATTTATTTATTTATTTAGTAAGACATGCCAACAGTATTATTAACATAAATATTTGTTTTTTTTACATGTAATTCATACAGTCTTAATCTATTTAAAATACTATTACAGGCATATACAACATTCAAAAACAGTAAAAATAAAAATAAACATTGGTTTGGTACAAAGTAAAAGTAAAAAGAGTAAAATTTAAAATATTTGGAAACTAAAACTGAAAAGTAAAAAAATAATAAAAAAAATATAATAATAATAAACAAAGTACTACAGAAAATTTTAAAAATGTTAAAACAAAACTGAATAAACTTTATTCTTATAACTATAATTAATCCCGGCTAACGCTTATGTAAAGAAAATAAGATGGCTACCAATAGATAAGAAAATCGCAATACAGGGTAGCATCATCATTTTCTGCCCTTATCCCACTCTAAGAGGGAAAGGTACAGCATGTAATAAACATAAAGTGTTGTAATCGATTAACGGCGGCTTTCCGGCTAGCATATATCGAAGTTTCTGTAAAAAGAAAAATTCGCTATTGTCATCACATATAAGACTAATTTTCAAACTGAACATGTCTCACCATTCTCCTACCATTATCTTACTCTAAGTGGGGTAGGTACAACCATGTTGTTACATGATTTAGCTAGGTATACTACGACAGGCCGCCTGTCTGATATCATCTTACCATAATCACCTTTTACGATATCTCGGTAAGAAAGAGGGTGGTCTATTTTGCTCAGTCAGATACCACACGGCAGGTTGACTTATCTTAGTCGCCTTATATGAGACCTCAGTAAAAAATAAGGGTAGTATATTTTACCACTCGGCTTTTTTCTTTACATAATAGATATTTAAATAAGATTAAGATATATTAATAATTATTAGATAGATATTTAAATAATTATTAAAAAAAATTACCTGCGACTTCGTAGCAGCATCGCAGGCATTCTGCCTGGTCTATTTTACGACTTCGTTCGCGTGATAGGTTGATAATAGATGGAGCTTTGTAGTGTCATCACATTTCTGTAGAATTAACAGGATTTCTATAGCCTATATATTATTTTAGTGTATAAGGAATAATTGTGCAAAATTTCATCGATATTCGTTCAGCGGATTCGCCGTGAAAGAGTAACAAACATACATGCATACTCACAAACTTTCGCATTTATAATATTAGTAGGATATTCATATTAATAATTAATATAAATATCCTACTTATCCTACCTAATAACTAATTAATAAACTTTCTTGCTAAACGAAAAGTTATCTCATTGTCATCTAAAAGAGTCTTACATCAAATCAATTGTCTAGATAGAGATCAATAAAGATTTGGACAGAGTTCAAAATTTTTAATTAAAAATTATTTCAGTGTTTGTTTTTCAAACTTCTTTCGTAATTAGGACCTCGAAAGAATCTAAAGGAAATGACGGTGGCCATTTATTTTTCTCTATTTATTTACAGAATGGAACTGCTAATTGTACACATGCCAGATAACTATAATATTATACGGAATGTTTTATTTTAAGAAACCAATGTCATTTTAGAGTTTACGAGCGCCACCCTAACGCTATAACTGTTTCCTGAATACGATTTAAATTAATTGTGATACACTTGTAAATATTGTTAGGAATTAAAAACATTGTATGATAACACTAACAAGGAGAATAAATGTACATTTAAAGTATCTAGTAAATAGAATAAAGTTATTTAAAAATGTTCCTTAATGCCGGGTCCACACGCAGCTAATTTTAGCTTTTGTGACCACATTGAAAGTAGATGTGAATGGACCTTTGCGAATTTTCGATGTATTTTTCCTGTTCCAATGTACTTCGTTATTTGTAATGCCTTTAGAAAAGCAATTTTACTTTAATCATACACAATGGCGGTAAATTTCTGTGAAGTTTAATAAATTCTACTACAAATTTGTTTCAAAGTCGCTGTCAATTTCATTGATATTGGTTCAGCGAATTCGCCGTGAAAGAGTAACAAACATCCATAGTCGCAAAATTACGCATTTATAATATTACTAGGATAGAATGTAAATAAGATTTTAGTGGTAACTTGAAAATGGTTTTTGTATTCTACGCACTGTCTTCAATTAACAGTGATTTAATTATGTATGGAGTAAAAAAGATTTCTTCGTGGTCTACCGGAAATGTGGTCAATCGTTCTCAATGCAAATATGATTGGGAAATCGATGGAAACTTTCCATGGACGAGAATATCTCGTTAATATTGATGTAACCTAGTATAACGTGTGGATGATTTTCTTGTAATAAGTTTAGTATTTCATTCAACGATCTCTACGGCGGAGTTGAAGAATTAATAGTTATAGTAGAATAAGTAGAGTTGACGATTCAAAAGCACTTGTTTACAAGTTTATTTGAATAAAGAATATTTTGAATTTGAATTGAATATAGCAAACCGAGGTACATTTTATTCCAATTTGGACCAAAAATATCCTATTGCTGGGCAAATACCTCCACTTTCCTTTTTGAAGAAGAGATTTTAAACATGTTGTCACAAGATTTGGCTAGGTATTTTGCGACTGGCCGACTGCCTGACGCCAACTTACCTTAGTCATCTTTTACGACACCTCGGTAAGGAAGAGGGTGGTCTATGCTAATCAGCTGGATACCATAAGGCGTTAGTCGCCTCTTACGAAACGGCGGTTAGAAATGATCGGCGACTCCCAATCAGCTATCTATCGTAAACAAATAATAAAGTATATGTAAGGCTAGGTAAGACTTCCCGCCAATAACGCAATATAAAGAGCTCATGAGTAAGGGCCTTGGCATGAAACTAATCGGGTTCATCCTATACAATTAGAAGTGAGTATAACCGGTTTCTGTACACTCAGTTAAAATGACCTCTTATTACTCCACGCTGAGCCTACGAAGCTCCTCCAATGTGGATTGGAAGGTTACAGAAATTCCTAAAATTCTCTAAAGAAATGCAATTTTTCTCACAATGTTTCCTTCACCAAAAAGCGTGTAACAAAATGCAAATATAAATTAGACACATTAGTTTTAACAGAAAAACTCATTGGTGTCTGCCTAGGGTTTGAATATGTAAACATCTCGAAGGATTCTTGGGCTATCACAGTTTTAAGCTGCACTTAAATGTAAGGCTTTTTTAATTTAACTACAACCTCAATTTCAAATAATTCATGTTACATTTAAATAAATGGCTTTGGTCGGGTCAATGTCAATAGATGTTGGAAACATTAGTTTTAGTTATTTCTGCTGCCCACAATCCTTCATGATTCATCTACTACATCCGCTCTAATCTTGATTATCATTACAGGTAAGTCGCCTTGGATGATGTCACGGTACAGCATATGTGTAGACCTTATGTAAGTATGCATGAAATCTAACAATAGATTTTGATGAAGATATTTTTGTATAAAAACACAAACTTAACATAAGCAGTGGGCAGTGACCCTGTCTTCAGCTCCTTGAGTCGCGAGTTTGATTTCCGCCGAGGATCAACATTTTCTAAAAACAATTTGTTAGTTCTTCGAGTCTAGGTGTATTTATATATTTAAGAATATATTTAAAATTATATAAGTATATACCAGTTGTCAGTCACCCATAACACAAGTATTAAGTTATTTTGGGGATGGACGACGTGTGTGTAAGTGTCCAAGAAAAAAGAAATAATAAAAGAAAATAAATACGAAAAGGAATATGGAAATATTTTTTTGCTATCTATGCTCGCGTGAAAATCAGTGTGTCACTAAGTTTTTCCCGCGTAGATGACCTAATACTTTTAATTGAAATTTTATACACAAAAGTAATTATTATGAGTTAACCATTAGAGATAGAGCCGTGCTATTGCGAACTTGTAGTATTTTTGTAGGTCTACAATTCTCTAGTCCATTACTTTAGTGTATTTCTTGTGTGACTTTAAAAATGATAGCTCAATTAACCTTTGGTTTCTCATAAAATTATAGCAGTTTTTTCAGTGCCCGAAAACAGAGATAAAACAATTTTTTTTGTTATGAAACCTAGCTTGATTAAATTTTCCTCTCCAAAGCCCCTACATGCTGAATTTCATGAAAATCGTTGGAGCCGATTCCAAAGTTCAGAAAATATATATAGGTATATACAAGATATTAAAAAAAGATTAAAGATAGTATGCGCACAAGGCTTATAATAAATTATAGCAATAAAAAAGAAAATAATTTTAAACTGTTAAGCAAATCAATCAATCGATCGAATTGATTTGCGTGCTCTTTTTTCTACATCCTTCATTTATTACTCAGCACACTTCCGTAACCTAAGATTTTAACGAATAACTGTTTAATCGTTTGTAAAAAATTCGAAAATATAGCAAATATGACCCATATACGAGCGTCCCAAAAAATTTTCCGCTCTACCACAGAGTTAACAAGATGCAATCTTGTGTTACACTCAACCGTTACTAGGAAATATTGTAATTTAAATACAAGTCTGCATGCGATAAAGGACTTTATTAGTGGGAAGTTAAAATTGCGAATTGCACGAAACCCATGGAAAATGTGGTACAGATTTATCGCGGAGTATTAGGAGAGCCGCGTATTTATATTAAGTGGAGAAGCTGTCGGCTGCTACGCCGACGCTGCTTTTGGACGGCAACATACAATATATGACCCAACATTTTTAATCAATGTTAATAATTAAAGAAATAACTGGTATAGTTTCCGTATGGGTCAGGCGTCGGTCAATTATTATTGATATAACTGTCCTTCATGACGATAATCTCATAAAAGCTGAAAAAGATAAATTAACTATTTGGATCTAGTTCATGAGATTACCGTCATGTGGAATATTGGCTCAATAAAAATTGTTCCTTTCGTTGTATTAGTAAACGGTCTTCCAGCGAAGAGCCTCAACCAACAGCTCAAGAGAATCTCGCTTAGTTGTTGGATTAAGGCCAGGATACACAGGGCAGTGTTGCTTAAGACCCAACCCAAGATCCCAACCGCTGTGAGCTTGGGTCCATTCTCCGCTCTCCGTGGATGACAACTTTTTTATTATTTTGTTTGTTTTAGAAAATATGTAAAAATGTAATGAAATTTGTAAATAAATGAATGTAAATAAATAATATAAATAAAACAAAAACACTATATCAGATCCCTTCGCGGTAACAACCTGTGAAGAGCTTATGAAAAAAGGCCTAGATGGGCTCGAAACTAGTCGAACTCAACCGCAACCGATATAATAAGACGTCAGTATAGATCAGTTCTATTCATTGACTATGAATACCACTCACGATGAAAATTAAAAAAATAACAAAAACGTGATCAGACCAGTTGACATTCTTGAAGGAACCCTCTTAGGGCCTAAAATAAAACTTCTGATACGGTTAAAGTCGTACTCAATTGTCTTATTGTTATAAGCCATCTAATTTTGAAATTTGAATATTGTGAATGATGACTAGTGGATTCACTTCAATAAACTGTTATTTTTTGAAAAACAAAATATATGTGAATGTTTAATTCTAAGTGTAGTAACATTGTCAATGATTTCTGCCTCAGTCAATAAATATCAACATAGATGCAAATTTAAAATAAAATAACGAAGGTCCTTTCCCGGTCTGCAAAAAAGTTACAATCAGATTATATTATAGCCGCCACAGCGACACTTCACTCATTCGGCTAGATCGTCCAACTAATAATAATCGCGCATGTGAAATGTTTTGGCTGGTGCTTTTTGTTCGCCGCGGTTATTTCAGTTTTCCAGTAGGTTTCTGAACAAGATCCACTGAGGCCGTCTCCGCAGTGCTGCGATAAAGACGTCTAAATCTAGTCGACCTTCCGCGAAAATTTCAGACATGGATTTAAGGCTGAACGACCTAAAAGGACATAACGAATACGCGATTTAAATGATGTACTAATAGTGTTGGTTTAGTGTAGAGTGAATGTGTGATTCCTGATGTTCTTAGTGATTATAGTGAATTAAATCTTGTTAACAATATGACGGAACTTTTCGAAGGCTGGGCTGGCAGCAACGATGACGACGTGGTCGAGGAAACAATTGAAACTATCGAAACAGTCACAACAACAACGAGAACTAAAAAGAAAAAGACCGTTGCTCCAGAAGTGAGTCCGAAAACCTTAGCTTTGCATTTGCGCAATCCAGTGCGCCCTTGATCGTGACTGGCGCAGGTGTATTTTTGCCGCAAACGTTTATTTAGCACCGCGTTCTGGATTCCGGCGATAATTTTCAGTCTACCTGACTTTGATCTTTGCGAATCCTGTATATCTTCCATATGTTTAACATCGGAGATTCTAATTTAGGTGTGGAATTCATTGTTAAGGTGTTTATTTTGGATGAGGTGGCAGAGTGTCACGGTCGCCGTCCATGCAAGCCGTGACACTAACCAGTGTCCTATCAAGGTGAAGGCATTACGTGTATGTCAACGGCTACTCTTTTATAAATCAACTGACGCACCGATTCTGGTCTCTAAAAATACCATATTTCTAATTTCATATAGTGAATCTGCTAGTACACAATATCCTACTAATATTATAAATCAAAAGTAATGAGAATATTATTTTGCTATAATCCGCGATAAAAGAAAATATGTGTAATGCTAAATGTAGAGTGTACTATTCGTTCTCATACCTGATACATGCAGAATTTGTAAGAACTCATGCACTACCCGACACCGATGGCACAACAATACACAAGCACTGCACACATTCACCACCACAATCTCAACAATTGTTTCGCCCCGTAACCGAAGCATCGTCAGGAGATAGACTCCATGACAAAATCGTAAAGCTTTACGGGTCGGGTGTGCATGAGTTCTTACAAATTCTGCATGTATCAGGTATGAGAACGAATAGTACACTCTACATTTAGCATTACACATATTTTCTTTTATCGCGGATTATAGCAAAATAATATTCTCATTACTTTTGTACTATGGACCTCCGCAAAGTAACGCCTAATTCTATAAATTAATATTATAAATGCAAAAGTTTGTGAGTATGGGTGTATGTTTGTTACTCTTTCACGGCGAATCCGCTGAACCAATATCGATAATTTTGGTATATTTATTCCTTATACACAGGGGTAACATATGCTATAAAAATCCTGTTAATTTTACAGGAATAGGATGACATGAAACGCGCTATTATCAACCTATCATGCGACAACATTTCACGCGAACGATATTGCGGGTTAAAGCTAGTTTCTTATATATGAAAGCAATTCTAGCTGTTTAAATGAAAACGTTTGCTGTTCTTATAATAACAGCACTTTACGATTAATTGTTTCTCTCGAACAGACTAAATAACGTACGTTAACTGACAGTGACAAGTGAAAGACTGAATTAACTATTAAATTAAGCAAAATTTGCCTTTGAAAGTTAGTAATGCTGACTTGTTAACAGTCAATATAAATATTATCCTGTTTTTTAAACTTGTTTATTGTTGCTCAGTTCTGGTAGCATATATTAATGCTTACAGAAATGATTGCCTTGATTTTTGGAACAGATGAAAAGTTGACGTCAAATGACCTTTTCTTTGAATGAGTAATGTTATTTCAATCTTTTTTTATACATGTTTATAAAACAGACGTTACATTCACTAATTTTATAACACAACAAAAAACAAATGATAAATGTTATTTGCATAATCCGTACTTATTCATATCATAAATGCGACAGGCTGCTTATCTGTGTGTTACATTTTTGGCAGCTAATCCATTGCAGCAAGTTATTGAGATTAGGCACATTTGAAGCTTATAAAAGTAGCGGTACGTTACTATCCCACAGCTGGACAAATGTCTCCTCTCTCCTTTTAGAGAAAAGGGTTGATGCTTAAGACTTACCACACTGCTTTTGCGGATGGTAGGTTACACAGGCATTCTCCAGGGTCACGTTTCCACAAAGGCAATTTTCCTCACGAAATTTTTCCTTAAAAATCCGTGTGATAAATTCATCATCATCATCCTCCTGCCCTTATCCCACTCCAAGTGGGGTCGGCACAACATGTTATAAACATGCTGTCACATGATTTGGCTGCATTTTTACGACCGGCCGCCTGCCTGAAGTCAACTTACCCCAGTCGTATTTTACGACACCTCGGAAAGAAAGAGGTAGGTCTATTCTACTAAACCGGATACCACACACGATGGGTCGGCTTACCTTAGTTGCCTCTTACGACACCTCGGTAAGAAATGAGAGTGGTCTATTCTACTTAGCCGGATACCACACGGCTATCGTGTGATAAATTGTAAATATTAATTAGACACATAAGTTTTATTTGGGGATTTAAACCAGCCACCTGTCGAGAATCACGTAGTTTAACCGTTCGGCTATCACAGCTTTCAACTATATAAACCAATACCATTTTATTTATGGTCTTTTATGAAATCTTATCCGTCACCACGTCTCCAACCCTTCTCTACAAAAAAAGGGGGTAGGCCTTCGCTCAGAAGTGGGATAATATCAGGCCATTACATTACTTTTTAATCAATATTGGATATGTTGGATTACCTTAATCGTTTTATTAGTACGTATGAGCTTAAAATCAGCCACATTACATTATGTTAATTGTTACAAAAGCATACTACATTTCGTCTTTATCATACATTTTATCTTTTAAGCCGGAAGGACATAAAACAACGGTAGTTAGTAAAAACTAATGAACGATTTACTCATAAAAGTCAATTATATGCTATCTTGTACTAATAGTTTCGAGTGAAATTTAAAATCGTGAAACATATTTGAAACATTTTTAATATCGTGAAAGATAGAAAACATAATTGTCAGCTTGATTAAGCAAAATATTTATCTTGGCAACAAAATCAAGAATCTAATTTATGTAATAACGCAATTAATATGTCCAATTGATTAGTTGTGACTTTAAATTTCACAATTTCTTAATGCTTTTTTCTGTTTTTGTAAATTATTGTTTTATTTTTATAGAATTTTTATTTACAGTGAGTTTATAAATAGCAGCTATCAGTTACTAGAAAAAACTATAAACTTAGTTAACTTGAATTTTATCATAGATTTTTATATCTACAAACATAGTATTCGACGTAACTATAACTAAATTAATAGAAAGAGCATCTTTAATACTATGAGTGATAAAGGCAAAAATTACACTATAAAGTTTTAAAAGGGAAAAAAATTAACAAACTATGTACATGACATACATATTAATAACTACATATGTATATAAAAACATCTATAAATACAATTTCTCTACACTGCTAAATAACACAACGAACCATACTTACTTTACTGATATAAATATTGCGATAGACTAAAAAAGTCCCTTAAAGAGATTTTAATTTACGCAACATGTTTGCAAAGTAGGTACCTAGACCTGATAGTCCTAGGATGAGAAATTTGAGAGGTGATTCACTCACTCTCTGCAACCTCTTTTGGATATATGTCTTAAAGAATTTCCATAGCATCATTAGTGGCATTAGTGGCAGTGGAATGAAATAATAACTATATTTATTAAGGTCAAATCAAATCAAAATAATTTTTATTAAAGTTGCTTAAACAAAAGTAATGATAATATTATAGCAAAAATAATATTTTTGTATTATGAACCTCCGCAAAGTAACGCCTAATTCTATAAATCGAGCTACTTATGCTTTTACAAGCAACAATCGTAAAGGATCAATTAGATTTAATGAAGCTACAACTGATTCGAAATGTTGCTCATACCGAAAAGAACACAAGCAAAAAATGCAGCGGACAATATTTTAAAAAGGTCGCACAGAAACAAATTATATCTATAAATATAGAAATACAGTTATTTCGACATAGATGTAAAACTAAATGGGTGGAAATAGGTAAACGGTACTTTGTATGGCAAACCTTGAGCTTGCAAGGAATTGCCTGAAGGCAAACTTGCAACACCAGTTTTATTGTGCATTCAATCTTTGTTTTCGACGTCTTGTGTATTCGCAGTGGACCTTGACGTTTCTTAAGAAAGTTTTTTTAAGATAGTTTACTGACTTTAAATTTTCGTAAAGAGAACAACATTTTACATAATCTATTAAATTCAATCAAAACATTTACATATTCCTCGAATTATAGTTCCCCATTCCTCTAAGACCTAAGTTATATTATAATAGTTATATTTTGATTTAAATGACTCAATCTCGTATAATATACGTATAAAAACGTATAAATATACATATGAATAGCCAAGATTAAGGTATCTGTTAGGTAATTTTTTTTAAACCCATATCTGAAGGGAGAGCACTTAGCACTCGCATCTTAGCATGAATTTATATTACAGCCTATTATACTAAACAACCAAACTCCAAAGCCTTCCTCGATGAATGGACTATCTTACACTCAAAGAATTTTTCAAATAGGTCGAGTAGTTTCGGAGATTAGCGGATTGAAACAAACAAACAAACAAACAAACAAACAACCAAACTCTTCAGCTTTATCTATTAGTATAAAGTATAGATTTGCAAAGAGACATCAGTTAAGGTAATAAATGTAAATTTAAATAAATATATTATAATGCTTCATTACTGTATAAAACAACTTCTCACATTTATGACAAATCGCAAATTTACAAAAAAACTTTGTAACAAATCAGTGAAATTTTTTGTGATAACTCTACATTTACCATTACATAGACTTTCTCCAATCGTGAATTATAAAAAAAAACACTATTGCATTAAAATTTAAGTAACGCCTAATTCTATAAATTATTGAAAACTAATCTCTTGATTGTGAAAACGTATCGAACTCATAATGGGGGCCATGATTCATTGATTGTTGTTGTGAGACTCTATTCGTGGAGCGTTCACCAGAATTATAGCTATTCAATACTTCCTTTGCGTGTTGATCGCCTAAAACAACTGAGAATGTAGCAATAAAGACGAAACTATCTAAAAGAAAAACCTGATATATACTGGGTTAGCTATAAAAGAAAGCTCCTGTGTTTTGATACGAGAAAGCAAAAAACATAATACTGTTAGAAATTAAGTCAAAATTTTATTTAAAATGAATAATAAAAAATGAACGAATGCGTTTAGGGAATCACGCCGGGCACCTTACTGTGCACCCATACACTTCACTACAAAATCCAACGACAGAATGATTCTACCATCTACCAGAATGAATGACGTCAGCTGTGGGCTTATATAGTCTGTCACAGCTTAGAGATCTGGATTCCTCTCTGTCTGGATTTAAATTCAGACGTGGACAAAGTTAACAATGACTGGTAGATTCACGTGTGTCAATCGGCACATTTATTTCATTCCTCTTCTGCAAATTTTGTTATTTTATTCACTTAATACTAATGAATAACGGATTTTATCCTATAAGTCTAGCTTCGCCAGGATGGAAATCAGTGTGTCACAAATTTTCCCCAATTTAATTTTGAACATAAAAGTAGTTATCGTGAGTTAATTATAAGAGATTTTTGAATAACTTTAACCGTTTACTTAAAATTTAAAATTTGCGGTTTTCGCAATATTTTTTATTGCTGCTCCTCTCCTATTCATCTCAGAGTGATGATTATATAGTCTATATCTTTAAAAATTAAAAATTTCAAAGATTTTTTCAAATAGGTCCAGAAATTCCTAACAAACAAACAAGCAAACTTTTCAGCTTTATATATTAGTATAGATCTTTATATATCTCTACATAACTATATTCTACAACTTTCTAATCTGGATAGTAACAGCGTGGTGAAAATCATGTGACCAAACGAGTTTTAAATTTGAATGTGGATGGATATGTGCCTAAAGGGAAGCCTAAAAAGAGATGGTTGGATTGTGTGAAATATGACATGCATATAAAAGGAGTGGCGCCAAAGTTGACGAATGATAGGACAGAAAAGAAAAACATGTTGTGCTGACCCCACTTAGAGTGGGATAAGGGCAGGATGATTCCCTGCGAGAGAAGTTTAAGGAAACAGGTATTCTTACATTTGCTTCACAGTATATTTTAAGCAATTTAATTTATGGACATAAAAATATAAAGAATTATAAAACGATAGGTGATGTATACAATAGACAAAGCAGGAACCGACATAAGCTTGCGGCTCCTGCTTTACGCCTTGCAAAAGTGCGTAACTCGTTTGTGGGTTTTGGTATTAGATTCTATAATAAAATTCCGCAATCAATTTCAGCGCTGCCATTACAGCAGTTTAAAAACACTGTTAAAAAGAGGCTGATACAGAAAGCCTACTATACTCTTGAAGATTATTTAGAAGATAAGAATGTGTGGATATAGCTCTCTTTGAACCTGTACAAGACAGTAACGACTTAATGTAAATAATATTAAGAATTATATTTTTAAAACAGCAACCGCCGAGTTTCTTGCTGGCTCTTCTCGGTAGGAACAGCTTTCCGAACCAGCAGTAGAGTTGACGATTCAAAAGCACTTGTTTACAAGTTTATTTGAATAAAGAATATTTTAAATTTGAATTTGATATATATACTCTCTTCCATCATTCGTCAACTCTGGCCCTACTCCTTTTAGATGCATATCATAGTTCACACAATAAATCTTTTTTTTCAGCCTCCCGCTAGTAATCCATAGTAATAGTAACGACCTGTTACTATCCCACTATTGCACACGCCTCCTCTCTCCGTTTTTTAGGGAGAAAGGTTGCAGCTAAGACATACCATGCTGGTCCTATGCGGATTGGTAGGTTACACATATCCCCAAATTCTCTAAATATGCAGGTTTCTCCTCGATGTTTTTCTTCACCGAAAAGCTTGTGATAAATTGCAATTATCAATTAAACACATAAATTTTAATAGAGAAACTCATCGCACGGTTTCATCACTAGGCTATCATAGCTTCTAGTCATCCATAACGTACTCATAAATATAGATTTCCATATAACCGTAAAGTTCTAAAACAGAGTTAGTGTAAACCAATGTAAACACGGCGTTATGATTTACTGAATTCTCTTGCCCCACTTTACATTACATTGTTACATTTCCTCGAACAATATACAAAGTAGTATTTTGCTTTTCGACATCACAATTCGACAGTTTTATTGTAACAAGAAATCTCTACCTTTTGACAAGATTTATAAATCGACTACAATTATAATATACTCGTAGCGCCTGTGACGGTCTCGACCTTACATGCATATTGGTAAAGTTATGTACTGAAGTGGTAGTACGTTAAGGTGTATAAATAAAAATATTTGTTTGTCATGTAATGTGGTTTTTCGGAATGAGTATTTGATACTCGTTACATATATGTTCATTTTTCGTAAAAATATTTTTATCAAAATTTTCCCCATACATTTTGGATTTTTCATACAAAATTTTCATCAGTGCCGAACGTCACGACAGGCGTCATACATAGATCGTGATGGGTGTCTGGCAAACGTTGCCGGGAGCGCGTGCGTCCTGGTACCGCATGCCGAAGGCTTACGTCTACATGAACTAGGGGCAGATCGTTACACACCGGGGTGATCGACCCGAGCTATAACAACTTAATAAATGACAGGTAAAATTTCATTTACATTCCATTCTACATTTTAACATTTTTTCAGTGCCCGAAAACAGGGATAAAAAGTTTTTTTTTTAAATGAAACCTAGCTAGATCGATTTTCCCTCCAAACCTAAAGTAATGATAAGTTGTCCTTTGTAAACTTTTTTAAAATCATATATTCCTTAATTTATATTGTGGTACATAAATAGTAATAAAAATATATAAAAAGTTGAAGTTCACACTACGGTAACGCCCAAGGACTTGGCCGTACCGTCATAAAATCACAATTCTGTTTCTGTTGCGAGTATTTATTCAGTATTTGGTTTCAGAGGATTTTCGCCAAGATCAAAATATGTTTAAAAAACTTTATCAAAATAAACGTATACAGTACAGGCAAAAAAACTGACTTGGTCGTTGGCGCAGTGGGTACTGACCCTACCTTCAGCTCCGCGGATCGTGGATTCAATTCCCGCCGAGGGCCAACATTTTCTATAAATGAATTTGTTGGTCTTCGAGCCTGGGTGTATATTCGTATTACATAAAATATTTACCAGTTGTCTGTCTACCATAACTCAAGTATTAAGTTACTTCCGTTGGGGATGGACGACCGTGTGTGTAAGTGTCCCATATATTTATTATTATTTATTTATTAACGTAATGACAAAAAAGTCGTTGAACATACATTTTTAGAACAAAAATCCCTGAAAGCTAGCTCTCAACTCCAGCATCCAGCGGGGTCGACGCACCGGCGCCCTCAAACGTTGATGTTTATATTTTTGGAGGAACGCTAGAAATATCCGAGACATTCCATCATTAGCACTCGCTAGCCCACTTAAGCGATTGTCTGACACAGGTCTGATTTCCGCAAGTTCAAAGGTGCTTGCTATCCTTTGTTTCTTTATTGATTCTTGAAAAACTTTCTATGGGTTAAAAATTGCCCTGATACGGAGATAGAGTCAAGCATTCCATCATTAGCACTCGCTAGCCCACTTAAGCGATTGTCTGACACAGGTCTGATTTCCGCAAGTTCAAAGGTGCTTGCTATCCTTTATTTCTTTATTGAGTCTTCAAAAAACTTTCTATGGGTTTAAATTGCCCTGATACAGTTAAGCTGTGTGGTATCTGGCTTAGTAGATCAGATCAAATCACAACAATGTTCCAACTACGACCGGACGCCTCTCTGACGTCAACTAACCTTAGTCGTATTTTGCGACACCTCAGTAAGAAAGAGGTTGTCCCATTCTACTCGAGGGTGAGAACGTTATTATACGTTCACTATCACAAAAGTTTTGCGATTTTGTCGTGGAGTCTATCTCCTGATGATGCTTCGGTTTCGGGGCGAAACGATTGTTGAGTTTGTGATAGTGTAGTGCTTGTGTATTGTGGTGGAAGTGGTGAAGGTTTGTGCATGTGTTTTTAAGAATCCTACATGTATCAGGTATGAAAACGGACTGTCATCTCTACATTTATCATTATATATATTTCCTTCTAACATAAACCACAAACAATGTTACAATAAAAATTCTAAACTAAGATTCAACGAAGTCGTCAAGACTCTACCTGAATCTACCTCATTTGACAAACAGTGATGTCCTAACTCTTTACGCCAAATATCTCTCACTAACTCTACACTTTAAACTATAACTGTCTACACGACACGGACGCCTTCGTAGTTCCTTCTTTACGATTATTAGAATTGCGCTTTAAAACTGATATTGTTCACGCAATTCTGACGTCTTTGACTGCGTGTTACGGTCTATTTACGTATGAATGAAATTATATTTTTGGTCGCAGATCAACCAGTTTCGACAGACCTCGATGACAGGTGGTGAATGTGCTAATTGCTTGGGACAACCAAACTAAAGACAATGTGTGAGGGAAAATAATGTATTCTATATGATTTATTTGCGCCTTTGCATTTCTAGGCATTTCGTATTCCCATGTATATGATCCTCTTCTTCTGGGAGTAACGGCTATGCAGGGCCTCAAGGCACAGTATCACTTTGACTATTGTAATCGCTATTGCTTGCAGATCGCTGCCAATGCGGATATCCTTCAAGAATTCTAAAATCTTCTTGGCAGCGAGAGATTTTACCTCCTTTGAGGGTAAAGTATGCGACCCTCAGAGATAGTATACATAATGACAAAACTTGACGCGATTAGCTGCTAGTTCAATCTATAGATTGTCTAAAAAATTTCATTAAAATCAGTCATACTGCCTCGGAGTCTCAGAGGTTTTGTTAGCTTGTCGTAAAGTATTCCGGCCATGCGTTGCTGTGACTCAGTCTAGTTTCGAATTCCCCTCGAAACAGACCTAACAGTAAAAAAAGCTCCGATCGCAACCAAACAGGATCATCGTCTGGGTCATTCTAAAGATTGTCTGAAAATTGCAATAAAATCGATCTAGCCGTTTCGGAGTCTCTAAAGGACATCCAATAAATACAAATTCATTTGTATGTTTATAAAACTCGTTATTAAGATATTAATATTTCTATCGTATGTTATAAAAAGTGAAAAAGTTCAGCAAAACTTTTACGAGTGAGAACTGCGCTCGTTGAAGACTAAATGAAAAAAACCTGACTGGCAAACAAGCAGGAATGTGGACATTGGCCAAAAATATAGGATTAATATTACTCGGATCAAGTAATAGATAAACTGCATACAGCATAAAGACGGCTCAAAAGTATTAACGGGCACTTCCAGAAAAACAATCATATCATTTAAAAAAAACCAAAACGTGATAAGCCCTTAATCTTAGTTGAATAAAGTCGAGAATCGCTTGGCAGAATTATATTAGTTACGACTTTGTTAAATCCACGCGCATTCGTGTCTAAAATAGAACGCCCCGCTCCGCCCCGCGAGATACGTACATTTTTGGAAATCAAATAAAAGCTTCGCTATAAATAAAACGGAATAAAACAAGGTTAAAGTGAAAATAGATAAGGCGTAGATTATAACGATACATTTTCTTAAAGGTCATCTTTACGCTTGTTTATTATAGCGATAAAAGTTTTGTAGTATGACGTCATCGAAGGAAGCGTAAATGTAGACTAAATTAGAACCTTATTTCCTTGTAATAAATTTCAAATTTCGAATTAATAAAGTCGATATTGAAAGCTTTAACCGTCGCTAGAAATGATAGACGGAGATTATACCGCAAAAGCTCTATTGATAATTTATAGAATTAGGCGTTACTTTGCGGAGATCCATAATACAAAAGTAATAATAATATTGTTTTGCTATAATCCGCGTTAAAGTAAATAGAAAATATATACTACTAAAAGTAGAGCGGACTATCCGTTTTCATACCCGATACATGCAGCTAAAATTGATCAAGCTAGGTTTTATTTTAAAAAAATCTCGTTTTATCCCTGTTTTTGGGGCACTAAAAAAACTTCTAAAATGGGAATAGAAAGTACCTGATATTTTTAGCTGTCAAATGCAAAGCTGTAACAGCATAATGGTAACGCGCGGACCAAGAAAGGTCAAAACCTTAGTAGGTTCGATTCCCATATGTCATCCGACGGACCGACGCTTTTTTTTTGCAATTTTTTGTCTTTAAAAAAATTACCGAGCTCGAGGCTCAGTCACTCAGGTACATACATTAAATTGCTTAAAATATACTGTGAAGCAAATGTAAGAATACCTGTTTTCTTAACCAATCAATCTAATGGCTACTATATATAATCGGCGATTACAAACGATTAGTAAATAGTGGCTGGGTGCAGCTGCAGAAAGTCCGAAGTCACGTAAATTCATCTTAGCTCAGGCAAATGTTTTGTTTATTTAAATTGAACGCGTCAAAGATTGAACCAGTGCAGTCAATGGCCAATAATCACAAACCCAAAACCAGTTGTTTACTTACATACATTAGTTACAAACGAAAATAGAAATAAATTCGACGAATAAATAAATTTGTGGATATAAACAGATTAAAATTAATTATTTATTTTATGAAATTTATGTGAAAGACGTTACTTTAAAAATAAGAAACAACTTACTGGAAATAAAGATAAGTAAATAACATCTTACTGGGAAAATATGTTTACACTAACAAAAAATTCAGAGGTTCGGAGATCAAAACAATATGCGTACATAAGCATAGAGTTATTAAACAAAAAAAAGGGGTGCCATAGACTATAGAGAGGCCTATAATTGAGTGTCACAAAAAATGGAGGGAAGAAAAATTCGTATAATTCTTTTTGTCTAATCTTATCCTATCCTACTAATATTAGAAATGCGAAAGTTTGTTAGTATGGACATATGTTTCTTACTCTTTCACGGCGAACCCGCTGAACCAATATTGATGAAATTTGGCACAATTATTCCTTATACACCGGAATAACATATAGGCTATAGAAATCATGTTAATACTACAAGAATAGAATGACACTAAAAAGCGCCATCTATTATCAACCTATCACGCGACAACAGTTCACGCGAACGAAGTCACGTTTAAAGGTTAGTTACATATAAAATAGAGAGATAGATTGGTGCAGTTTAATTTATTTTTTCTTAATTTCTCTTTATTATAGGGCACATTTTATGCTGGCTTCTCTACCGTAGTATAATAACTTTATGATATTCAGACGATTTATAATCTTTTATACCTTCTTAACCACAGACAAAATAATAAAATTACAATATTATTTCCATGATATTGCCAACTTCTCATTAGAATACTTGCCAAATAATATTAATTAATTTTGAATTTTATGAACATAACAAATTGACTTCCGGAAAATTAAAAGCGAACGTAAACTTTAGAAATATTACTTGCATTATAGTAAGGTTAATAAAGAGAAATAAATATAAAGCAAATGTTAGTGTCTGTCTCTTTTTTCTATGTGTGATTAGACAAAGATAATACGAGTTTAATCTTCTCTCTCCTTATTTATTATAACACTCACTTACAGGCTTATAATATATAGCTTCCTTACTCTATACTTGGTTTGATAAGTTTAAATGAAAATCTCTTTGCTGGTGCAGGCTATTCCTATTCTGACTTAGACCGTGTGTAAGAAACTTTTGAATTAACTAAAGCGACTAAAAATGCAATACACATGTTATTCAATAGACATTTATATGTAAACTTTTTGGCATTGCACAAGAAACATTCAAACGTTTTAAAATTTTATATCGTGCGTGAAAGTCGCGAGAGTTATAATCGGAAGGTTTATTGCCAGTAATCGTCACCACTTTATCATAGACACAGAATATTCCGCCAAAATGGACCAGTTTTTCTTTGATGTCGCAATATCGTATATGAATTATCATCCAGTCATACCTAGACCTACATTCAGCTAGGAAATGAGTCAAAATATTTATTATTGTTACTGGTGGGTGGACGTGACCTTGGGAGCGACCGAGGCGAGCAGGAATGTCCACTTTATTAGTTTATTCTGTATCCATTATGTATTGTGATTGATTTATTAGAAATTTTGTACCGAAATCAAACAACTTCAATGTTGAAAGATTCTTTGTATACCAATTTATTACGTTAACAAGTGGAGCCGTGGTGAAAAACACGACTGGGTTTCTACAGTACTTCTCGAAGCTTTTGTCAGTCTGACGTCATCACTGATTTTTTATCTGTGACTTTTGAAACAATTCTAACATTTTGTATGCAATGTATATAACATATATTAAATTCATTTAAGATGGATAGACTACCTTCATTTCTTACCGAGGTGACGCAAAAGGCGACTAAGGTTAGTTGACCCGCCGTGTGGTATCCGGCTGAGTAGACTAGACCACTCTCATTTCTTATCGGGGTATCGTAAAATTAAAGTGGATCCGACGTGTAGTATCCGACTGAGTAGAATAGACTAACCTCATTTCTTCCCAAGGTGTCGTAAAAGGCGACTAAGTTAAGTTAACATGTGTATGACATATTAGAGTGGGATAAGGACAGGAGAATGATGATAATGTATAATAGATACAGATATAGCCTATAGATAGCCGAAAGTTAAAACCTCAAGGTCCGTTGCAGAAGTACGCGATTAAAAACACTTTTGAGTTTTCTACAAAGCGTCGTAAAAAGATTTAATGACAGTTACATTGAAAAAAGGCATTATCCGTAAACTTACATACGGATATTTCTTTAAATTAAAACTATAGTGAGTAGTAAAGTAAGTAGTAAGTAACGGCCTGTTACTATCCCACTGCTGGGCATAGGCCTCCTCTCTCCATTTTTGGAGAGAAGAGTTGGAGCTAAGACCTACCACGCTGCTTCAATGCGGATTGGTAGGTTACACATATCCCTAGAATTTTCTAAAGATATGCAGGTTTCCTCACGATGTTTTCCTTCACCGAAAAGCGTGTGATAAATTGCAATTATCAATTAGACACATAAGTTTTAATAGAAAAACTCATTGGTGTCTGCCCGGGTTTGAACCCACGATCGTCACTAGAGATTCACACGGTCGCACCGCTAGGCCATCACAGCTTAGCTTAGTGAGTAGTATTCATAGTTAATGTATAGAACCGGCTATACTCAGGTCGGGCTAACTCGATAGAATAGGACTTATATATGTAAGTTTAATGTAAGAAATCTGCCGTATTGGAGTAGTGTGGTGGGTCTAAAATCTCTCCAAAGAGCGAGGGGGCATTTACTGAGCAGTAATGATAACAACATATGATAACAAAGATTGGTTAAATGCTTGAACGGTTTGTATTGAATCGGCATTGTGATTGTATTGTTTTGACTGTTTCCAAGATAAAATCTAACCTTACGTCACCGTGTACCAAAATGTGCGAACGACAATGGACTTCCGTTCGCATTGTCAAGGAGATTTCCACGAGAAATATCTTAAAAATAAATTCTCTTTGTCTACATAACAATATTAGACGTATGTGTTGTTATAATGTGCAGTCTTTTGTTTGAAATACGTCGTCTGCGGTTTTATATAAGGTGTTCTCGTGACTTCATTCGCGTCAATTTAAATGTTGTAATACCTTGAAAAATCGGACTTTTATTACTCTGTATCTAAGTCCACTATATAAGCTTCAGTATAACCAAATATTATCAATATTCCTTTATAGTAAAATGTTTATTAGTGAAAAGGAATCATATCACGATCATGCTCGTGTTTAATCGTTTCAAATTCGAATTCAAAAAGTCTTTATTAAAGTAATCTTGTGAATAAGTGTTTTTATATCGCAAACTCGCTGGTAAGGAATGCTGTGCCTACCGAGAAGAACCAGCAAAAAACTCTGCGGTCGCTGTGCAGAATATAATTGTTATTGTCAAATTTAATATAAAAACACTAATTTTGCCGTAAATTGTCAAGTCAGCGTAGTTTATTCGGGGAACGGGGGGTCTCGAGAAATGAAATACCTAGCATCGATCCCCACCTACCTAATAATTTTTTTTTTTTTTTAAGTATCTTTGTTTTTGTAAAAAATTACCGAGCAAGGCTCGGTCAACCAGGTAGGTACTAATACTTTAAGCGTGCATTTAACATTCAAATAAAAAATCACGCTAGGATATTCTAAGGTAGATATCTAGGTCAAATGCTACTAATATAGAAAGTCGGTATCCCTGTTTTGTCGAGCATGTTTCAAACAATGGGCTATTCTACGCTATATTGTTAGTGGAAGGGGAAACTGTGCCAAAATTAACCCACGGCAATGTTCCTGAACGTACGTGGTGCGTACTCGGAAACTAACGTCTACAATGTTGTAAGGGAATTAGACTGACCGAAAATATAGGCGTCCAAATAGCGTCCTGTATGGCCCTGACGATCAAATAAAGATCGCAAACACACACACATATAATACACGCAAACAGCGTCTTCACCGGCGAAGACGAGGTCCTAGTTTTTTGACGTCGGTCGGTCGTAGCTTCTCGCCATACTCCCGACGCCATAATGACTAATCATCATACTATTAACCCTCAAATACACGTCGCTCTAAGCCCTGGTCCGGCCTCACAGGAGGCACCCTTAGGACGACATTCCCCGACGCTAGTAGAGCTTCTGCGCTCTACTCTCCGCATTTCGCAACTTCGACGATGCTTCTGCCCTCGCTCGTCCCGCCCGGTGACGCTCTAAAAGCCGTTAGGGCTTACAGCATATAGTCAATTCAATTCAAATAAGTCTTCTTCTCCGAAAGAAAAAAAAAAAAGAGAATTAGAACTACTGCTATAATTTCCACAAGTAGCCGTTACTTTGCAGTATTCTATAGAACAAAAGTTATAATTGCATTATTTTGCTATTATTCGCGTTTTTTAAGAAAATTTATGTTATGCTGTGTAGGTATAGGTGTAGGAAACGTACAGCGTATGTCACAAGACATCGTCACTAACAATAATAATAACAATAATAATAATAATAACTTTATTTAGCCAAACAATTACAAAAAAATACAAAAAACAAGATTCAAAAATTGATAATAAAATACAAATTCACATTAACAAATATCGTAGACACTCGTACTAAGATAACTTGTGCTACGAGTGTACACTACACACTACAATACACTACAAAAGCACTGCATACTTTTTTGACTGGCCCGTTGGAGCAGTGGGTAGTGACCCTGCCTTCAGCTCCACGGGTCGCGGGTTCGATTCCCGCCGAGGGCCAACATTTTCTATAAATGAATTTGTTGGTCTTCGAGCCTGGGTGTATATTTGTATTTAAGTATGTATTTAAAAATATATAAGTATATATTCACCAGTCGTCTGTCTACCATAACACAAGTATTAAGTTACTTACTTTGGGGACGGACGACCGTGTGTGTAAGTGTCCCATATATTTATTTATTTATTTATTTATACATTCACTATGACAATCTCAACGATAATTTCGCATGATGGCCGTTCATAAAATATGTTCACATATAAGAAGGCGTCTTGCTTATAGTGTCAATATGTGACAGGGGGGCGGGGGGTTTTCCGGCAACGTGAAGTTCATTTAAACATTGTAAATTGAAACATACTCGAAAGACTCAATGTCTTTTCGTTTTCAATGTCTTTTCGTTATCTTGATACTTCAGTTTATACTTAACTATTTGTACCCGAATGTGTCCGGAGTTGTAATAATAGATATGTATTAATAAAATTGTTATGTAAAAATGGAAATTTATTTAAAGATTCGTCTAAATATATTATGTTGTGGGCATTGATATTGTATATCAATGATTGTGGGTCTTAGTTTTAATGGTAAAATAGTTTTTGAGGGAGAAACAAAAAGTGTTACACAGCGTGACAGTAGGGGGGAGGGGGGTGTCTAAAAAACTTATTTTAGCGTGACGTATTTTATGACCGTCCCACGGTACCGAAGCATTATCCGAAGACGAAAAATCGCAATGTAATATAAATATATACATAAATTATTCATTTATTATTTCATTTCATTTGTTACTCTCTCGCGGGTAAATGCTTGCAAAAAAAAATTGTACAGTTGACAATGGATACAGTGGTATTAAATGCTACATTACAATTATGTTTGTTTACAAGGATACACATGTTGTTTTTGAAAGTACCTTTCAATTTAGAGAGCGATCAAGTTTGGAATACAAAAAAGGTTCGCTTTCATTCAACGATAACACACTAACTCTAATAACCATAAAAATAAAGGTGATATTCTATTAATTTCACAAAAATAAAAACTATTGTGCGATCAGAAAAATCTTTGTTTCGCTAAACTTTTTTTTGTCATAAAAACATTCTTCTCAAATTATTTATACAACTCTAAACAGTGTCGTCTATTCTACTCAGCCGGATACCATACGGCGAGACGACTTACCTTAGTCGCCTTCTACGACACCTCAGTTATAAATGATGCTGGTCTATTCTACTCAGCCGGATACCATACGGCATGTCAACTTACCTTAATCGTATTTTATGAAACCTCGGTTAAAAATACGGGTGGTATATTCTACTCAGCCGGATAGCACACGGCGAAAAATAGAAAATTTGATTTCTATTTTTCTTTCTTTTTATAAAAAAAATACACAAAATAACTCCTAAAACTATGTTAATTTATTTACGTAAACATTATATGAATATGTAGTAACATAGTATTTAGGTTACGTAATCAAATATTACGTAATTAATCGAATCTAACGCTCGATCGAACAAAAAATATTACGAGTCGTTCCACTTGCATTTTGGGTGTGTAAAAATATAATTATATGAATGAAACTAGCGTGTACCATATAAGTGATGTGACGGATCCATTAGCGATGTCGATGTTCCGATTGGGTACCGCTATTGTTATCGATGTTGCTGCGTAAAACGGTGTAATCGATTAACGGACTCTTTCCGGCCAACATATATCGTTGTCTGTTTCTTTTCATTCTACACGTAATATACGTCATCATTATCCTCCCGTCCTTATCCCACTATAAGTGTGGTCGGCACAACATGTTATATACATGTTGTCACATGATTTGGCTACGTATTTCACGACCGGCCGCCTGTCTGACGTTAACTTACCTTAGTCGCCTTTTACGACACCCCGATAAGAAATAAGGGTGGTCTATGCTATTCTACACGTATTGTAAATGGGTTAACCTTAAAAGCTAGACATGTCCTGTTGCGGACTTTTAGGGGGGAACGATTTCGTAATACATGATTTTTTAATAACTTTCAACGTTTATTTAGCGCACGTAAAGAAAAATTATAATTTTTTTATTGCTGCTCCTCTCCTAATCACCTAAGAGTCAAGTTATATAGCCTTCTTCGATAAATGTACTATCTTACACTTAAAGAATTTTTCAAATCGTACAGTACGTGTAGTTCCTAAGATTAGCGCGTCAAACAAACAAATAAACTCTTCAGCTTTATATATTAATAAAGATAAGCTGTTCAACATACAAAGGAGGTCAGATTGTTTGGAAATCATATTTGACTAAGATAACTCTTGCTAGATAAAATTAATTGTCTCTAAGTTGCTATACTAAATTATTAGAATATTCATCGATTTCAACATAAAAGCGGCCGAATTTCCTATTCACTTTTTTGTTTATTTTAATTTCTTGACCTACTTATATTACGCAAGGATCTAGTTATTAAGTAAATTAGTTTAAAACACGATTCCAAATGACTTTTTTCAATCTTTTTACATAACATTTTTATTACGTAAAGTGCACAAAAAGAGGTTGATTATTTAAATTTTAGATTGCGATATTATTAGCGGTGCTCGCAGCTATGGCAGAATTCAGTATGTCGCAAAGTTTTTCCCGCTTAAATCCCGCCCTGCAGGAAATTTATGATAAATGTAACTTATATGTTACTCCACAGCTTCCTCTCACTTCCAGTTAAAATCCAATCAAAATCGGCTTAGCTATACCGGAGAACTAACTACTGTAATGGCAAAACGAAATGAAATTTTGTTATATAATAGCTTATAATAAAACCCACAAACCACTTACGCACTTGTGCAAGGCGCAAAGCAGAAGCCGCAAGTCTAAGTCTATTATATACATTGTCAATTTTTTTATGATTATATTTTTATGTACAAAACGTATATTTGTAATAAAAGTATATTATATACAAAATGAGAATTTTCGTCGCGAATTATACCAGACCACCTTCTTTCTTACCGAGGTGTCCTACAATACGACTAAGGTCAATCTACCCGCCGTGTGATATCCGGTTGAGTAGAACAGACCACCCTCTTTCTTACCGAGATGTCTTAAAATACGATTAAGGTAAGTTGACGTCAGACAGGCGGCCGGTCGTAATACAACTACCCAAAATATATAACAACATGTTTAAAACGTGTTGTGCCGACCCCACTTGGAGTGGGACAAGGGCACGATAATGATGGTCGCGAAATATAGCAAAGCAATCTTATCATCACTTTTGATAAATCTACTTAATAATTGTTTGTCACAATTCCTCAAAACTTCCTTATACAAGTCGTCCAATGTCATGAAAGTCAAATTTTACACACAAAGACACCGAATTTCGCATTTTTGTCGCGACGATAGCTTTCTGATCTGCCCGTCAGATAAGCAACCGGTTCTTTTGAACGGGACACGTGCAATCGAGACTAAAGATTCAAAAAGTTTAATCTCACGACGTTGGTTGGCAACTGTTAAGTGACATGTACATATGAGATTTAGTTATATCATAATATGTACAGTTGAATTGGGAATTTCATACTTATTAGCAATTTCACTAATAAAGGCGAAAGTTTGTGTGCGTTTGTAAAGCTTTGGTGTATAAACAGGTAACGGATTTGTAAGAAATTTTGGCATATAACATGCCAAAATTTCTGGCAGGTGTCAATTTTCTCAGAATTTCCCCACAGATATCCAGACTCACAAAGCTTATTAGGCTGAAAGTGAACACATTTTCCTTATAACAAAGCGGGACAAATGGGCTTAAATGTGAATTACTATTTAGTTATTATCTATACTAATATTATAAAGAGGAAAATTTGTATGTATGTTTGTAATGTTTTCACACAAAAACTACTGGACCGATTTCGAAAACTCTTTCATCATTGGAAAGCTGCATTTTTACTTAGCAACAAAAGTTATATTTTTTTTAAAATAGGGATCCGTTATAAAAATGTAATAAGGTGTAATGTAAAAAAATAAAAATAACGCAGGTGAAACCGCGGATATTACTAGTATGTATGCATGTCATACTTCACACAATCCAACCATCTCCTCTAGGCACATATACATCCACATTCAAATTAAACACTTAGTCAAATTATTATTATTATTTTTATTCTTATGTTTATTATTTTCTAGATTTCAATATTTATTATATAAATATTAATATTCTATATTTGATTTCAAATAAGAAATGCAAATATTTCCTAGAAAGCGGGACATTTTTAAAAATTTGCCGGGACGTGGAACAGTTCACCGAATTGTGCTGAGTGGAACTATCTCGCTAAATTCGGGACGTGTGGTCACGTTACTTAAGAATGTACTTTTTCTTCACCAAAAAGTGCGTGATAACTTGTGAATATCAAATAGGACTCTAGTTTTACCGATCGGCCATTACGGCTCATATAATTTCATTATTTTTTTTGCACTTATACGCCGTGTGGTATCCGGCTGAATAAAATAGCACCACCCTCATTTCTTACCGAGGTGTCGTAAAAGGCGACTTAGGTAAGTCGACCCACCGTGTGGTATCCGGCTGAGTAGAATTGATCGACCTCATTTCTTACCGAGGTGTCGTAAAAGGCGACTAAGGTACGTTGACCCACCGTGTGGTATCCGGTTTAGTAAAATAGACCACCCTCTTTCTTACCGAGGTGTCGTAAAATACGACCATGGTAAGTTGACGTCGAACAGGCGGCCGGTTGTAAAAACGCAGCCGAATCATGTGGCAGCATGTTTATAACATGTTGTGCGACCCCACTTAGAGTGTGATAAGGGCAGGAGGATGATGATATCTTTTGGACTTATGTATATAAACAAAAAATACATAATACTATAAGGAATTTGATGTCATGAAATATTCACTGTTCAGTTAAATTTTATTAGGAATTAAGTTATATGAGCGTATATTTTTTTAATTAATGAAAGCAACATTTTCTACACATACTCGCTTTCTATGAATTACACATCAAATAAATTATACGTAATTCAATTTGATTTAAATGAAAATAACATTAGTTCCTAATGAAATCAAATTTTATTTTGATTAATTAAGTGTTAACGTAGATGCCGAAATATCTCAACTTTATTATGCTGAGATGCGCATGCGTCATTTACACATAATAGCGTAATCTAATGATGTCTGTATATTTTTCTATGTAAACTAATATTCTTATCCCGCTCTAAGTGGGTCGGCACAACATGTTATAAACATGTTGTTACATGATTTGGCTGCGTTTTTACGACCGGCCGCCTGCCTGACGTCAACTTACCTTAGTCGTATTTTATGTCACCTCGGTAAGAAAGAGGGTGGTCTATTCTACTAAACCGGATACCACACGGTGGGTCAACTTACCTTAGTCGCCTTTTACGACACCTCGGTAAGAAATGAGGGTGGTACTATTCTTCTCAGCCGGATACCACACGGCGGGTCGTCTTACCTTAGTCGCCTTTTACGACACCTCGGTAAGAAATGAGGGTGGTACTATTCTATTCAGCCGGATACCACACGGCGGATCTAACTATACTAATATTATAAAGAGGAAAAATATGTATGTTTCTAAGGTTTCACACAAAAACTACTGGACCGATTCCAAAATCACTTACTATTGGAAAGCTGCATCTTTACTGAGCAACATAGGCTATATTACATTAATAAAATAGGGATCCGTAATAAAAATGTAATAAGGTGTGAGATATTAGTCATAAAAATCTGTCATCGCATCTGCGGAAACAATTCATGATATATTTAACAAAAATAAATCTCTAATCCGACTTAGTAGACTTTCCACTGCTATGAGATTGGTAAATAGTGTCATCTAATAATCTAAAAACTCTATGCATCTAACACCGTGAACCATAAATACAACAAAGATTCAACCTAACACGAATTTTCTTTAAATAAGCTTTTAGACTGTGATGGCCCAGCGGTGCGACCGTGTGAATCTCTAGAGACGATCACGGGTTCAAACCCGGGCAGACACCAATGAGTTTTTCTCTTAAAAACTTATGTGTCTAATTGATAATTGCAATTTATCACACGCTTTTCGGTGAAGGAAAACATCGTGAGGAAACCTGCATATCTGTAGAGAATTCTGGGGATATGTGTAACCTACCAATCCGCATTGGAGCAGCGTGGTAGGTCTTAGCTCCAATCCTTCTTTCCAAAAATGGAGAGAAGAGGCCTATTCTCAGCAGTGGGATAGTAACAGGCCGTTACTTACTTACTTACTTTAAGCTTTTAGAAAACAATTTGTAAGAACAATATGAAATACATATGGATCATGATGGCCATTAACGGTTAAAACTCGGTAGCAACTTCATAGAAAAGGCTGTACGTATCTTAAATGGACAATAAAGACCATGTTTCTAGTAATTTATACAAAATAACAGGCCCGTTTTCCGTTTATTAATTACATACAGCAAGTGCATCACAATAAAATACTGTTAATTAGGCGGCATACACACACAAGACAGTGAGTTGGTTAAAGAATTTAAATTAGTGAATCATTTTATAAAAAAAATACTAGACCAGACTAGACAAAATAGCCGCTCTCTATCTAATCTCGGGGACGCCTGACGTTAAAGTTCGGGCGATCAGCTTATATTCTGGAATATTCCACGCAGTAATGGCCGCTTTCGTATCAACATAATTGAATCAAAAATAAGGAGAACTTTAGAAGAAATCATTTAATTCAGGAATCAGAAAACGCAGTATTTCTACTTACATTCGATTGCAAGAATTTACTCAGTAACCACAGTTTTTTCCATCTAGCCTTGTGGTATCCGGTTGGGTAGAATAGACCACCCTCATTTCTTACCGAGGTGTCGTAAAAGACGGCTAAGTTAAGTCGACCCGACGTGTAGTATCCGGTTGAGTAGGATAGACCACCCTCATTTCTTACCGAGGTGTCGTAAAAGGGGACTAAGGTAAGTTGACCCACCGTGTGGTATCTGTTTTAGTTGAATAGACCACCCTCCTTCTTACCGAGGTATAAAATACGACTAAGGCAAGTTGACGTCAGGCAGGCGGCCGGTCGTAAAACCGCAGCCAAATCATGTTACAGCATGTTTATAACATGTTGTGCCGACCCCATTTAGAGTGGGATAGGGGCAGGAGGATATATAAGGCGAGCACTAACATCACCAACTTATATGCATTCATTGAAGATACCTATGTCCAACAGTGTACGTTTATCTAAATATAATTGTAACGGAAGGAAAAGAAGGAGAGCGGAAGTTGTAGCATACAGACGTGAGGATAACTGTGGCGGGAAGTGGAGAGGGACGGAAAACTGAGGTGTGGAGAGTAGTGGCGACTTTTAACGTAGTTGTTATCATTGTCTGCGCGGAGTTAATAAATTGGCAAAATAAATTTATTTTTGAAAAAATGGTTTCCTATTTATTGAATAAATATAAAGGTAAAAAAAACGCCGTGTGGTATCCGGTTGAATAGAATAGTACCACCCTCATTTCTTACCGAGGTGTCGTAAGAGGCGACTAAGGTAAGTCGACCCGCCGTGTGGTATCCTACTGAGTAGAATAGACCACCCTTGTTTCTTACCGAGGTGTCGTAAAAGGTGACTAAGGTAAGTTGACCCACCGTGTGGTATCCGGTTGAGTAAAATAGACCACCCTCTTTCTTACCGAGGAGTCGTAAAATACGACTAAGGTAAGTTAACGTCAGGCAGGCGGCCGGTCGTAAAATACGTAGCAAAATCATGTGACAACATGTTTGTACCATGTTGTGCCGACCCCACTTAGAGTGGGATAGGGTGAGGAGGATAAAGGTAAAAATATCGTTATAATAATACATTTAAAACTACGTATATTGACTACTAATCTACGAGTTACATTTTTTTTATAATAAAAAAAAATAAGGACTATTTAGTCTGTGGTTTGTTCTCAGCCTTAATATCTTTACGTTACCTTTAATTACATGAATTAATCATTACATCGTCTTATGTAAATGTTGTGTTCGTTGCTAATCGTAGATTTCCTACTCTTGCTTGAACAATTCGCACCGATTTATACGGTACAGACGTATATTTAGAAATTTTCTGAAATCTATAAAAGCTTTTTCGAATTTAAGCTTAGGGATTTCATTCAGATATCTTTAACAATATAAGATAAGATAGCAGGAAATCTTCATGGTATAGGGAAAGGGGAATTGTTTTAGTCCAAATTTAACGCGTGCGGGCCACAGGCAGTAATGAATAAATCAAAGTTACTGGATCGATTTTAATAATTTTTTTTTCAATGAGTGATATAGGCTTTATATTTTATACCCGTGGGAAGCCAGAGCGGGCCGCTAGTTTATAATATTATATTAGTATTGATATTTCGTCTATGATATTCTTGTATATTAATACTGCTCAGTATTTATAATGTATAAAATCTTGCTAAATCGATTTTTTCCCAAAAACCTGCGTGTTGATTTTCATGAAAATCGTTGGGGCCGTATTCAAAATTACACAATTACATTAATTACAGAAAAATATATTTAGATATACTAGATTAACAGCTCATTTAAATATTAAAGATAATCCTCTAGGCTCTATAACTAGGTACCTATGTTTAGGTATCCATCAAGACTTTTTAAACAACCTTTGCACTGCAGATAACACAGGACGAAAATATATGCGGTCAACGAAAGTTGCCAACAACAAAATCCACAAAAAAAAAACAATAAAAATAAATTATCGGGCACTCTCTTTTTAAACTTAGAATATAATGCTATACAATTAAAATATACTTTTACTTTTTTGCGGAATAATGTTTAATATAATCGTTATATTATAATCTTACTAATATTATACGCGAAAGTTTGTGAGTCTGAATGTTTGTTACTCTTTCACGGCGAATGGCTGAACCAACAACGACGAAATTTGACTCAACTATTTCTTATACACCGGGGTAGCATATAGGTGTTGAAAATACGACTCAGTTAATTTGACGTCAGGCAAGCACCCGGTTGTGAAATACGCAGCCAAATCGTGTGACAACATGTTTATAACATGTTGGCCCCACTTAGAGTGGGATAAGGGTAGGAAAATGGAGAATGGATTTATCTTATAATCAATATTAAGGAAACGGTCTATCTGCCTGCTAAGCATTAACCTCCTCACTTTTTAAATAAAAGATTACTTCACTTCGTATTGCATGATGTATTAAAAAAATAAAGCATATTATTTTTTATAGAAAACAAAAAGGCGCTAACCAGAGTTGCCAGCCTTTTTTGTTTCATAATGTGTAATAAAGAATATTCATCAGAATAGTAATCAAATAAAATATTTTAATACATTATTTAAAAATTCAGAAAGCTATAAACATATTATAATGTTACTTTTATATTATATAAATCATGTCGGTTACATAAATAATGTATTCGACATTTAAAAATTCTAATTTATTCGACAGTTTTTTTGCAGTAAATAAATAGTTAATTAAAACGAGTTTTGAAATGGGTGCCACTAATCGCAGTATTACTACAGGGCTACCATTTTTGGTAAACAAGTCTAATTATCAGCGGAATGTTGATTTAGTTACTCCGGGTGACTAATTAAGAACATGCTGTACTATATTTTACTTTCAAAACTAGTACCAACATTAAAAAATGTTTCTCGGCCCAGGACCAAACCAATAGTTTTAATTTTGGCAACTGTTTTGTTGATTTGGTTTAAAGTTACGTAGATATTCGAAACTTCGATTCGAAAATTAGAATACGATGTAATTTTTAATTAGATTATAATTTTGATTGCTTAAATAATTTTATTTTTCAAAAGTTATGATTAAATTATTTTGGCTATAATCTTCGTTTGTTAAATCTATGTAATGCTAAGTGTAGGCTACACAAGCGTTCTCAAACCTTATACATGCAGGATTAGTTACCACACGTACCACAAAACACCAGCAATAGCACACTACACAAGCAGCACACATTCACTACGACAAACGTGAACGTAAGAAATAAATAAATCTCAACGATAGTTTCGCTCCGTAACCGAATTGAGAAAATTGAAGACGCAAATCGCAATCTTTGACATTTTGTCGTAGCTAGCTCCTGACTTGTGTAGTATGGTAAATATGGTAACTAATCCTGCATGAGGTATTAGAATGGTCATATGACGCTACTTTATCATATTTATTACATGGTAAACAGAACTTACTAACTACCAACTATATTGTCATCAATCAAAAAAGTTTCTTTTAGTAATTTATTGGTCCAATATACTGGTGAAATTAAACACACGTATGGTAGAAAGTTCATGTGTGAATGCGTAAACAGTTGAAACACTGTGTACATCACAATGGCTTTAATTGTATGGGCGATATAGTGCCATGGTGTGGAGAAAACTTACGTTTTTGTGGCTTTCGCGCGTTAACGCGAAAGTGAGCGTGTTCTGAACCTCACGATAATTGTGACGTCGTTAGAATTTCTAGAAAATTGTTTGTAACAAATAGGTACAGTAACATAACATGTAAAACTATATTCGTTCTATATGTAAAACATTTTAATAAACCTGAAAATGTGTCAAATTTAAATAAATTTCTAAACGTAGCCGATAACTAATGAATTCTTTTATTTTTAATTATATTGTTACATGTTTCAAATACAACCACCTTCATATTGGTTAATTATATAAAAAAAACATTGTCGCCGTCATTGGCACATTGAGTTTTTTTAGAAAGAATAAATAGGTTGACTTTTGAGAAAATTGCTTCTTATTTATTAAATAAGTATAGGTAAAGAAAAAATATCGTTGTTACATATAATATAATTATTCTTATGTATTAAATTTAATGTTATAATAGATTAAACAAGTTTTAAATACACCATGTCTGGCAATAATAAAGCATTTCATGCATATTCAATGCTTTATTGCTTAAATCCAAAAAAAGATTTTGTCTATGATCAGTATTCAGTTCTATTACCGATGAAGCTGTGGTAGTCCAGCGGTAAAACCATGCGCCTCTTTCAAGGAGGTCTAGTGTTCAAACCCCGGGCAGACACCAATGAGTTTTCTAGTATAAAACTTATGTGTCTAATTGATAATTGCAATTTATCACACGCTTTTCGGTGAAGGAAAACATCGTGAGGAAACCTGCATATCTCTAGAGAATTCTGGAGATATGTGTAACCTACCAACCCGCATTGGAGCAGCGTGGTAGGTCTTAGCTCCAATCCTTCTCTCCAAAAAAAAAAAACCGAGAGAAGAGGCCTATGCCCAGCAGTGGGATAGTAACAGGCCGTTACTTACTTTTTTTTTTACTACCGATGATTTGTGTCAATGACCTTAATGTCAACATCTAAATCTAAATTAGAATATGCTGTTTTTATTGAAGCTTTTACTGTAAACGTCTTTGTAATACCGTCGACAATTTATTCAGTTGATAATAATCTAACACAATTTCATTACTTCTACGAAAAATTACAATAGATAATGTTCTTTGTTTTTAAAATATTACAACTATTATCAAAGATTAAGATGTAACAAAGAGATAATGTTCCCTGACACAATTGCGAAAAACCTTTCGGCAAGTTTCGATTTTATCATAGGAAGATTAGAACTTTTTTTTTTGTGTAGCGTTAAGTATTTCAAAAATTCATTGGTTTCAAAAATGTATATAGGTTTCAAAAATGTATATATTACTTCTTCTCACACCAATGGATGTCCACTGCTGGTTATAGGTCTCTTCATTCATCTTCCTGCCCTTATCCCACTCTAAATGGGGTCGGAAAAACATGTTATAAGCATGTTGTTACATGATTTGGCTACGTATTTTACGACCGGCCGCCTGCCTGACATCAAATTACCTTTGTCGTATTTTACGACACCTCAGTAAGAAATGACGGTGGTCTATTCTACTTAATCGCATACCACACGGTGGGTCAACTTACCTTAGTCGCCTTTTACGACACCTCAGTAACAAATGGGGGTGGTCTATTCTATTTAACCGAATATCCCACGACATATATAGGTCTCTTTATTATACTGCGATATTCAGAAACACTAGCTTTTAAGTATCAATAATATAAATCCGTCCAAAAAGCAATACATATTTATTCTGTTACAGATTTTTAATTTTCTGGCTAAGCAAACATGTTAAATTCTTTTCTAATATTACGTTTACAATATCCAGACAAGTTAATGAATTACTATCAAAAGTAACAGGTATATTATATAAAAAAATTAATCTTAATGTATAAGGTCGATAAATAATAATTCTGATTTTTTTTTACTTGAATTGTTTTTTAAACTCTATTTTTCACTGATTTCGCTTTTAAAGGAGAGCTAAGGTTTCCGTATAATAAAACATAAAAATTCGTCAATAAGCTTTTAATCAAATAGATCACCAGTTTCTAAACGCCGAACAGCTTCACGTTCTTCTTTAGCAATCCTAGCTTTTAATTTTGCTGTTTCTCTGTCCCTTATAATTTTCCTTTCGGCCTCTTCTTCCCTCCATTCGTCTTCCCTCGCTGAATAAATCTTTTGCTTCTTACGTCCATATATTATGCCTGCAAATAAAAACGCATACCTAAGACCGCGAATCAAAGGAGATACTACAACTGGCGGCCCGTATGGTAGCATTATTATTCAGTAGTTTTAAATCGACGCAGCTACAAAAATAATATTATTTCACTCAGACAGCAGTTGATAGTCGAAAGATTATTTAAAAATCGAACATCGAACAAAGAGTTCGATGAACTTTGTTGACGCGAATCGTTAAAATGCACACCAGTACATCCCTTATTGTTAGACACTAGGTCAAGTGCAAATTGCGACAATAAATATTTTTTGTTCCGGATTCACATTTATGCCATTCGGAAGGCCAGTGGCCGAGAGTGCAGCTAATAATACCGATTGTCTCTGGTGTGGCGACCACCAATTATAGCAGGCTGGCGTTTCGCCAGCGATAAGACTAGACTAGTGTATTAATATTGTTAATCAAATCAATCACTTATTATCATCATCCTAATCCAATATTTAGTTCTTTGTTTATTTTCATTCATTTTCATAGTAGAGTATATTGATAATAAGCAATGGCGTTAAGATAAAAACATTATTAACAATATGACGTTTTAAAATAAAAATAAATTAACGGATAGAATTAAACAGAAACAAGTTTTTAACGACGGACGTAATATACACATATTAGGTTAATCGTTTTGTATTACGATTATGATTAAATAATATTTATATATTATAAGGGGCACGTAGCATGTTTATTTGTAGCCTAATGATGAGAAAATTAAATCTATCTTCAGACTGCTTCTGTGCCACATATTACATACGAAGTAGTATACTTAAAATTATAACATATGATTCAATTTAAGTTTGATTAAATAGTATGTATGTATTGTACTGCATAACTTTTTATAATTATGTTTAATTATATGTGTTGACTACTTATATTAATTTCATATTGTAACGATTAGCTGTTACATCTGAATACAAAATAAGCATCTAGATATAGAAATATGTATGTATCACAGTGAGTAAAGTATGTTGCGGTCTTGATTTTTACGTATATAGTACGAGTTTTTTTAAAAAGTAATCTTGGTTTTAGTTAGTCTGTTAACTTCATAACAGTAATATCAAATTAGGTTTGACTGGGAATATCGATTGGGTTACTTAAATTTTCTCCGAGGTATACTTTTTTTGTGTCCCAGTCCCAACCTCCTCTAAAATTGTTAGCATATAAAGGTATTACTCAATTTCCCATAATTTTATCATACAGTTTTATTTTTAAAATCTTAATATTTCTTTCGTAATTTTTCTTTCTTGTTCTGCGATGAAGTCCCAGTACTTATTTAAAAGGTTTCTGGAATATCTGTGTAGTATCGATAGTTTTACCGATGTTTGTATACTTATTTCATTTTTTTTCTAAAATTTGTTTACTAAATATTATTGTTTTTAATCTTAATAGTATACCTAGTAAACTAAATTTTACTCAGTGAAAGTGTTTGCTAATATTATTATGTGACTAATATTTATGCTAAGCCATTAGAAAGCGTGACTTTGACGAGATATTCTAACCCGTTTGTAATAATTATTCAATAAGGTAAATTAGTGAAGTTATAAGGTACTTTTGCTTATAAATCGCAATTTGTATAGTACAAATTATTCACCTAAAAATTATTTATATCCATTCAAGAACAAGAATTTTCGGCGTCTATTTGCATGTAAACGTATTGTTATTATTTGTAATACATTTCATTGATAGGAAATTACTATGTAACAAAGACATAATTATTGCACACTACTCAAAAAATTGCTTAACTATTTTTTTTAAATACTATTAATTATAAGTAATATGCTAACAAAACTAGCTTGCTAGTTCAATGTTATCAAATATCAAAAAAATACAAAAGTTGGATTTTGCTAATGTAAATAAATCGTGACTCGTTAAGTTCAATAACATACGCTATTAAGAAGGCGTAGCATGAAATAGGTTATTACGTAATGTTTTCATTGTGAGGACTGAGCATTGTGACATAAAATGTCACGACTCACGACCTCGTGCAATAATAAGGATTGACTGGAATAATCCTTCCGATATATGCTATAATTCCTACACAAAAGCTGTTTGTCTGTATGTAATAGATTTTCTCAAATTCTACATAACGGATTTTTGGAACAGATAGTGCCATTGTTGGGGAATGTTTAGAGGCAGGGGAGTTGTAGAGGCGGTTGTAGAACAACACATAGGCTTCTTTTTATCCTAGAATTCCCGCGGTTCGGTATTTACATGGGAAAAACTTAGTGGCTCACTGATTTCCGTGCGGGCGAAGCCACGGGCACAGCAAGTTTGAAATTCAAATAATTTTTGTTCAAAATGCATTTACCAGTTATATGTACATGGTAGTTATGACATTTTGAGGGACAAATTACAATTTATTTTTACTTTATAATTTGTGAAGACATTAAGTAAAAGGATTATGGCAATACATATTTCTACGTATATATCTATCTACATATAAAATAACATTACATATTCTACTAATTAAAATAGGACCACTCAGTATATTATAAGTCAAAATAATTTCAGTAGTAGGTAATGTTTTGAGTCGGATTTCAAAATACTGTTTGATTTGACTAATGAAAATAGCATAACTCTTAAACGACAACCCAATAATTTGTCACTGCCTTTATAAAACTTTCCTGAATGATTTCATATTTTTTATTTATTTGGAAACTTGATAAGAAACCGGTATTGACTCAATGATTCTTCTTTCCAATGTTTAAATGCAGCGCGTACCCTTCCCTAGCAATATTTTATCTTTGTCGCACACCTTATCTAACTGGTATACAGTTCTCTTTCTTCCAACTTCGTTTTCCGCTTCCAGTCCGTATTTGTCATTCGGTTCAGAAGCTTGTTTGTGTTTAATTCTCAATTGTTATAACCATTTTTAATATAATTTAATATTTCAATAAAATGTACGAAAGTAATTTATTTTATATATTTACTAATGCATTAAGGTCTTTTTAATGAAGTAATATAAGTCAGTTATCTGGTTAAAATATGTCTGTTTTATCGATCAATTAGCTTTCATGGGTGTGGTGTGCGAACATGTCATGTTTTTATCTAAACACCCATATGAAACTTACATAACTGAATAAAGTGACCTTCAAGAGTGTTAAGTGTTGTGCTTTGTGTGTTGCAGAAGTCGTCATCGACGAAGACGACGACAATGACGACACCGGCGAAGTTGTATGGACGCGAGCTGTCTGCTTATGACGAAGTTGATGTCGACGAATTGCTCGCCAAGTTGTCACAAGAAGAGCTCACAATGCTCGCCAAGGAGGTAGATCCAGATGTGAGTATACTTTAGTATAATACTTTGAACTCTAGTGTGATAAGATAGTTTTTTTTTTTAGAATAAGTTTTACTAATATAGTTTATAAGAATAATTGTTACTAATACAACATAATATGGATTTCATAGATGGTCTGAAATTAATAAATATTAGTATTATTATTTATCTGAGCTTGCTACAAAAAATTAAAAAAATAATAATTAAAAAATCACTTTTTGATGCTATTGGTACAGTAATAAAGTGTTCTTATTTGACTGGCCCGTTGAAGCAGTGGGTTGTGACCCTGCATTCAGCTTGGCGGGTCGCGGGTTAGATTCCTGCCAAAGGCTAAAATTTTCTTTAAATGATTTGTTGGTCTTTGAGCCTGGGTGCATATTTGTATTTAAGTATGTATTTAAAAATATATAAATATATATTCACCAGTTGTCTGTCACCCGTAACACAAGTATTGAGTTACTTAATTTGGGGATGTACAACCGTGTGTGTAAGTGTCCCATATATTTATTTATTATCTATCTAACAAATTATAAAATCATTGTAAAATCATAATTAAAATAATTTTGGTACATTAACTCAAATTTATTTCATATTAATTCATTATAATCAAAAAGTCATGAAAGTGATGCCTTAGATTTGAATACGAACAAACTTACCATATAACATACCATATATTAATTAAACTTATTTTTACAAAGCTTAGGAGATTATTGTGATGTAACAATTCATTAGTATAATTTTATAAATTATTTATGATTATAACAGGTTTATGTATGTTAAAAATATGCACAGGATAAAATTTGTAGTAAACTTTGTAAAATATCATGTGAAATATTGGGTTTAATACATAATACTTTGGAGGTGATGGTTTTGCTTAACCCCTCACGCGTCTAGTATACTAGTAAACAAAATGTTTTTGTTGCCAACAATAAATAAAAGTTATTATATTAAAATCATTTATAGTCAATGGGGATTTTATAACAAAGAAAATGGTACACAAATCGTAAGTATTATTGTGTAGTAAATAACATTTTTGAGCACATTACGATCTTTCCATATTTTGTAAAGTTGACTCATGGCTGATTTTGCCATGCCAATCCTGCGTCTGATTTCGGTTTCAGAGCCTCCCTTGTTGGTAATAGTAGAGCCAAGGTAGACGAAATTATCAACGGTTTCGTACTGGCTTAGAAAGGTTTCTGCTTGCAGGATCCCGGTTCTATCAATTACCATGAGCTTTGTTTTGGCCTGGTTGATCTTGAGCCCCAGTTCCAGACTGACCACCTCCAAACGATGCAAAATATCTTCCATCTCTTTACACGACGCTGTTATCAATGTGGTGTCATCAGCATATCGCAGGTTCGAGATCCGCCTGCCAGCCACTGCCACACCACCATCCCATCCTTCTAGGGCTTTGCGCATTATATATTCGCCGTATATGTTAAATAGGATAGGTGAGATGATGCAGCCCTGTCGCACGCCCTTTCCAAATCTGAATTCCGATGACCGTGCTGAACCAACTTCTAGCGACCCACGACTAGATAGATATAAGGATCGTATGAGGCGTATCAGATGCACAGGCACCCCCATCTCTTTTAACACATGCCATAGGTGATCCCAGCTCACACAGTCGAAAGCTTTCTGGTAATCTATGAAACACAATACTGCTGGTATGTTAAATTCATAGCATTTCTCCACTAGTGACCGAACATTGAATATTTGTTCTCTCGTGCCTTTCCCTTTGACAAATCCAGCCTGTTCTTGTGGGATTTGCCAGTCAAGGTAGTATCGCAGCCTACTGTTAATGATATGGAGTAGAACCTTGCTAGTGTGTGAAATTAGGGCAATGGTTCGGTAGTTTTCGCACTTTTTAGTAGCACCTTTTTTGTGTAGGGGCAGAATCACTGAGTGGGTCCAGTCGTCAGGCCACTGACAGTCTCTCCAGATTGTGTTGCATAGTTCCAACAGCTTCGATGTTCCTTTATCTCCTAAAGCTTTGAGAGTTTCAGCTGTGATCCTGTCTACGCCGGCTGCTTTATGTCGCTTAAGTCTCTGTATAGCTGCTTCAACTTCACTGTGCAAGATTTTTGGCTCTAGTTCTTCTGTGTTAATGGCCACATCCCAGTCTGCATTATGACTATCCATGGATCGATCTCTGCTATAAAGCTTGCTGCAGTATTCCTTCCACCGTTCAGCTACTTTTGATACCTCATTGATAGTCTTTCCATCTCTGTCCTCTATCGACCACGAGTGAGTTTTAAATTGCCTTGTCATTAATGAAATGAAAATATATATATACATACAAAATTAACTCATTTAAATGTTAAAGATGTAATTTTTTATATGCAAATATTATTCATTTATTGTTAGATCCTTGAAGAATTACAATTATAAATACTTTTTGCACATTACTTGTCTAGAATATTTCTTGTTTAAAGCAACAATCTTACAAAACCTTACAATATTATTACCTTGTATAAATCTGTTTGGTATTCCTTTCAATGTATGCAGTGATTATCTTGTGGCAATTGTTAGTCTTAATGCAATTCTAGTGAATCAGGAAATATTCTGTCATATTTGTAACCCTTAATATTTTTCAAAATAGGTCTGATATTCACATATCACGTAATAGTAATGGTTGTTTTTCGCAACAACTTTCAAATATATCTTAACAAGTAAATGATATCTTCTTCTGGGAGTAGTGGCTTTGCAGGGCCAGAGGGCCCAGTATCACTTTGACCAATACTGATCTATTGTGATAGTTAATGATATAGTATAAAAGCATATAGTATTATCATTCTTCTACCCTTCTCCCACTCTAAGTGGGGTCAGCACAACATGTTATAAACATGTTATCACATGATTTGGCTATGTTTTCTACGGCCGGCCGCCTGCCTGACGTCAACTTGAGTTTGCGACACCTCGGTAAGAAAGAGTATGGTCTATGCTACTCAGCCGGATACCACATGGGGTGTCAACTTACCTTTTTTGCGTTTTGCAATACTTTGGTAAAAATGATGGTGGTCAATTCTACTCAGCCGGATACCACACGTCTAATAGAAGCATATAGTATATAAAATAAAAAAAAATAAAAAAATCTTTTATTTTCATTAACATCGTTACATTTGTTGAAGTAAGGTTGGAGCCTTCTTTTAAGCATGAGTATGCTTGTGCCAGAAGACTCCGCTCTACCATCATATTGTATATATACTATTTATTTAACAATATAACTTATTTACTAGTGGGTATGTGTTGCAATAGTGTGTGTGTGTGTGCGTGTGTGTGTGCGTGAGTGTGTGCATGAGTGTGTGTGTTTGGTGTGTGCGGGTTTGTGTGTATATGAGTTTGAGAGAGTGTGTGAAATATATAGTGTATATAGAAGGATAAAGGTGTATAGTACCAAGTTTCCGATATGGGTTTGAGATAGATAGCATATGCAGATTTGAGACATAATTATCTTCACCATAAAGTGCATGATGAGTGGAAAAGATTGTCTATAAGTATGTGTATAAATAGGCAGGTAGGTAGATAGGTTAAAGTAGAATTTGCTAGGTATAGTAGTTATATATTCATACTAGCAATCGCCAGCGGCTCCGCGTGAAAAGATAATAAACCGTAACATTGTATTTTGTAACCATAAAAATGAGTAAAGTGGATAATCGTTAAAAGGTAGATATATGCTGTCATGGACTTTTATTTAGAACTTTTAGAGGGGAACAATTTTGTAATACATGATTTTTGAATAACTATTACCGTATATACAGCGCACACAAGGAAAGTTTTAAATTTAGCCGTTTTCGTACTATTTTTAATTGCCGCTCCTCTCCTATTCATCTTAGCGTGATGTTATAGCCTATATAGCCTATAACCTTTCTCGATAAATGGACTATCTTACATTTGAAGAATTTTTCAAATCGGCCCAGTAGTTCCTGAGATTAGCAGGTACAAACAAACAATCTCTTCAGCTTTATATATTAGTATAGAGTATAGATAATATTCACAAAAGCTATCAAATACCAGTTGCATCAGTGCAGTAACAGGATAAAACAATTTAACACATCATTATATGAATTATATATAGCTCTCAGGTATTACATGTTAGATTATTATGCTGTGATGCAATTTTAATAATTATGTAAAATTATCAATGAAATAACTTGATTAAGGATTAGTATCTAGGGAGACGTTAAAGTTGCGGCCATTATAGAAAAGACGAACGGTGCAAGATAAAGTTATCACATAATGGCAAAAACAGATGGCATGTAGAATGAGGAGGGATGAAAATTATGTTATCAAACAAGTGTTATTCAAATTCAAATAATTCTTTATAACAAATTGGCTTTTACAAGCACTTTTGAATCGTCAAATTACAATGAAGCTACAATTGGTTTGGAAAGGTGCTCTTATGAATAAATTAAATAAATAATAATTACAAATAAGTTAATGAATGTCGATGGATGTGTAACAACAAGGAGGTTGAACAAGAGATGGATAGATAGTGTGAAGTATGACACTCATGAGTGCTCAAGTTGACGAATAATAGGAGAGAATGGAAGCTAAAAACAAGTTGTGCCGACTCTACTTAGAGTGGGATAAGGATAGGAGAAGGATAGTAAATATCAACATCTAATTGGTTATTACATTATATAATGTATTGCAGAAATTTTATCATCACAATTTTTACACAATTGACTAAAAATTGAATGCTCTAAAAACTTTCAAAATGGCCAATCAACACCACTAAATTATTGCATTATTGGCGCGTTATTTGAAAGTATTTCAGCATATTTCTTAATTTACCTGGTCAATTAAGGCCAATTCAAGAGCTGATTGGGTCATCTTTGTTTTATGCTGAAACCAAAGACAAACATATATATTTTAATTTCCAATGAAAGTATGAAGTCCTAAATGTATGAACGTCATACTTGATTTTAAGGTTTTTCTTATATTTAGGATTATTTTGTCATCTATATTTTAACGGTCTGCTTTATAAATGTTTTTCATCCCAGGAATTCATTGAAATTTAGTTTTTCGTTTAAATGTTTTTAAATGAATTCCTTCCTTCCATTTAATGAAAATTTTTATCGTTTTTCGATGTTAGTTTTTGCCTATAGCTAACAAGCGGTGATGGGGGTTTTTTCTGATACATACAGTAACTAATCTTGCACACACAAGGGAATCTTGTATGAGAACGCATTTTGCTTACTATACATAGCATTATATAGGTAGGTTTTTTGAACCTATCACAGATTATAGCAAAATAATTCTTAATAAATTCAAAATAATTCTTCATAATTTACCTTGTGTTTTAATTCGACATATTGTTGTTAGTTGAGGTGATAACTTATCATTACAGAATTTATGAGTGCTTAATAATTATCAATAATGCTTTATGTATTTAAGCCAGAAGTTGGTATTATCAGTTGGTAGTTAAAATTGTCTACTCGAATGTTCATATTATCTGTAGTATTAAACATATTCGTAGAGGGAATTTTATTTAAGTATAATAGTTACTCAAACAAATTCACGACACAGATCCCATGAGTAACTTCCGAATAAAAATGTTTATTCTTTTATCTACTATTACCAAGTGTGGTATCCGGCTGAGTAGAATATACCACTATCATATCTTATCGAGGTGTCGTAAAAGGCGGCTAAGGTAAGTCGAGCCGCCGTGTGGTATCCGGCTGAGTAGAATAGACTACCCTCATTTCTTACCGAGGTGTCGTAAAAGCGGACTAAGGTAAGTTGACCCACCGTGTAGTATCCGGTTTAGTAGAATAGACCACCCTCTTTCTTACCGAGGTGTCATAAAATACGACTAAGGTAAGTTGACATCAGGCAGGCGGCCGGTCGTAAAAACGCACACGAATAATAATAATAATAAAAGTATTTATTCAACTAGAAAATATCCACAACTTATAATTGTACAAGAAAGAAAAGTAAATCTAAAACTGGTAAGCATAAACAGAAAAAAAATATTAAAAACAACTTAAATTTTAACTTATGTGGAAATCTAGTTGAAAGGGCCGCTGCTTCGGCATATTGCTGCGGTATTTAAGAATATAAATAAAACCGCAGCGCTGATTTTCAGGCCCGACCTGAAAGTGAAACCACGGAATGGTCCGCAAACAGTGGCACTCTCAATTTTCATGTGACAACATATTTATAACATGTTGTGCCGACCCCACTTCGAGTGGGATAAGGGCAGGAGGATGAATCTTATATCTACTATACATTAAAGAAGCAGTATGTGCGTATGTTCTTCATAAACTCTGGCTGAACCGATTTTATTGAGATTTTTAATCTATAGATTGAAAATTATCCGGTGGGATAATCCAAATCGGTGATTGGAGCATCTTTTTTGAACTGTTAATGACAATTTTGATTTGAGGGAAAGCCGAAATCAGGGAGCCACAGCTACGCGTAGCCGGGCCGCTAGTATAATGTAGTTGTCAAAAATACTGGAAGAATTAGGCCTACTTAATGTACAGAACCGGCTATACTCACGTCTTATTCTATCGGGTTAGCCCGACTAGTTTCGAACCCACCGCGCCCAGTTCCCGCCGCGATAACGTCGTGTAAAGAGCTCATGAATAAGAGCCCCGGATGGGTTTGAAACTAGTCGGGCTAACCCGATAGAATAAGACGTGAGTATAGCCGGTTCTATACATTAACTATGAATACTACTCACGATAGTTTAAATTAAAAAATTAGGCCTAGCTTATAGTAAGAGCTAAAAACTTAAATTTATTACCGTGCGGTAGTTTCCTTTTTTAAGAAACCCCGCCAAACATTTGTGCAATTTAAGTTGACTACTCGTTCATAAATTTAACCTTTGACTATTTCGTAATGGTTAATAAAAAATGTTGCTTCATACTGCAATTTACTATTAGAGTACAATAAGTTTTTATCTTGATAAAGTAGGTCAATGAAATGAACAGACGTGGTTTTGAATGTATAGACGTAGTTATATTTTCTATTTATGTTTCGCTTTTACTTAAAATATTGTTTTAGTATAGAAATAGGCATTCATCATCCTCCTACACTTATCCCACTCTAAGGGGGGTCGGCACAACATGTTATAAACATGTTGTCACATGGTTTGGCTACGAATTTTACGACTGGGTGCCTGCCCGTTTTCAACTTATCTTAGTCGTATTTTAAGTTAACTTTTCGCTCTTTTACTTAAAATATTGTTTTAATTTAGAAACAGGCATTAATCATCCTCCTATCGTTATCCCACTCTAAGTGGGGTGGCACATGTTATAAATATGTTCGCACATGATAGGGCTACGAATTTTACGACCGGGTGCCTGCCCATTTTCAACTTACCTTAGTCTTATTTTACGCCACCTGGGTTAGAAAGAGGGTGGTCTATTCTACTCAACCGGATATCACACGGTGGGTCAACTTTACTTAGTCGCCTTTTACGACACCTCGATAAGAAATGAGGTCGGTCTATTGTACTAAGCCCGATACCACACGGCGGCCGTAATTCATGTTATTGCAAAAAAGGCAATTTTTTTTTGTTACTTTCATTGTCTTCTTGGAACATTATCAGAACTTGTTTATAACCAAGGAATGTACCAGAACCTCTGTTACTGCCTTAACTAAAAATATTTTCAACTTATCTAATGTTGCTACAACTTGTAATTGCTATTGTTCCTACAGAAACAAAGAGAACCTGGGAAATGTGAAATATTACTTAAATTTATCTGTTTATCGCCAAATGCCGTTTGTAATTTGTGTTAAATTATGAAATACTAAGTAATGAATACCCTTTGCACTCCGTTGTCTTCGCTATGGCGACACGTATTATACAGGGTGATACTGAGGATACAACATTTAGGGCCTGTTTCGCAAGTTAATGATAAAGTATCGGATAGGTAACCGACCGTTAAAAAGAGGCTGATCCAGAAACCCTACTGTACTGTTGAGGATTACTTGGAAGATAAGAATGTGTGGATATAGCTCGCTTAGACCCTGTACAAGACAGTACAGACATGACTAAATGTAACTAGTCATAAGAATTATATTTTTAAAAGAGCAACCGCCGAGTTTCTTGCTGGCTCTTCTCGGTAGGAACGGCTTTCCGAACCAGCGGTAGAGTTGACGATTCAAAAGCACTTGTTTACAAGTTTATTTGAATAAAGAATAATTTGAATTTGACAAATAAACTAAGTAGCAGATAAATGTCTCTAAAAAGTGACAAAAGTGAAAAATTAAAAAAAAAAATTGTGGCCACTTTGAAATAGGTATTTGCTATCCAGCAGATAAACAAAATAACAGCCACATGATCTACCTGTTAACTGCTGGATATTAGGGATAAGTGCTGAATAAGCGTATCAGAAACCTGAGAAACGCAAAATTCCGAGATATGTGTCAGATATGTTCCGAATAAGCAAACCGACAGTTGGTAACTTGTGAAACAGAACCTAAAAGAATCCACTGATCATTTGTACGTAATAGATAACTTTAGCATAATTAATTGAGATCTCGATTTGTTAGTAATGGTTGACTGACCTGCGCGCAAAATTTTAGGCACTCGCACGCATTATTAACACATACTCAACACGCCCGTCTAGGCTAGGCTATAGGCTAACGGCCTGTTACTATCCCACTCCTGTGCGCAGGCCTCATCTCTCCGTCTTTGGTTGACTAACCAAGCTGCTCCAATGCGTATTAGTAGGCTACACATATCCCGAGAATTCTCAACAGATATGCAGTTTACCTCATGGTGTTCACCTTCACCTTCACTGAAAAGCATCTTATAAATTGCAATTATCAATTAGACACATAAGCTTAGGCGCCTGCCTGGGGTTTGAATTCCTTCACATGGTATCACTATTTTTTTTTATATAAAGAGTATATTGAATTAATTACTCATTTTTAGGTTTATTTGGGTAACATTGCATATAATTGCAATATTGCATATAATAGAGTTAATTATGAGAAACTGCGTTTATTATCGATTAAACTGAATGTCTAAAAAGGAGACTGGGACACAAACTTTCACGCCTATTGTGCGTTATTAATTAACAATAGTAATTCAATTAATAATATTTCTATGTTGTTTTTGGTTACAGGACAACTTTCTCCCTCCCTCACAAAGGAATAACTACGCGTGCGAGAAGGACCCAACGGGCCCCCTCAATCGCAAGAAACTCATTGAACACATCAACAAACAGGCATTGGAAACACCGGATCGGCCAGAGGTTAAGCCCTACGTACCGGGTGTCATACGAGGTAAAAAGGTACGTGAATTAAGAAACAATCGATCTGAAATATATTTCTTTTAATTGCAAAACTCTTTAAAACTACCATCATAGTCTGCAGGGTACGAAAAAGTGTAAAAAGTACGCGAATTGAGAATCAATCGATCTCTGAATAAGCATTTTTCTTAAATCTATAAAATCTTCAAGACTATAGCCACACCATAGAGAATCAATTGATATTTTTAACGTCACTTTTTGGCGCTCGTATCTCATCGAAGGTTTAAGGTAATAAGGAAACGACACATAAGTTCATGTACTGCAAGTCAGTGTCGGAGTTGTTTTTAAGTTGAGAAACTAGTTAAAAGAATAATAGTCTACGGGTTAGAAGACGCTGGTGAAAAGATATTCATCTTCATTTTCTTAACCTTATCCCACTCTAAGTGAGATCTGCACAATATGTCTTCATTTTCCATTCTCCTCTTCATTCTTCACATAAACCACACATCTATATCTTTTTTCAGCCTCCCTTATTTAAATAGAATTTTTTTAATTTCTCATACTTAACAAAGTTGCAATAGTCTGTCGGGGTACGGGAAAAAGGTAAAAAGGTACTTTAACTGAGAATAAATCGATTTCTAGGTAAGTTTTTTTAAATTTGGAAATTTGTCAATGTGTGAAATATAATAGAAGACGGGTAAATTGTAAAAACGTACTTGAAATGAGAAACAATCGATCTTATCTTATAACTACCTAAGCTATTTGTGTAGATTATAAATAAAGATTTTATGATTTATTTTGCACTATTGTTACAAAGTTACGCTTCTATAAATTAAAAGTATTTTTTTCAAATTCGGTTTAGCTCTACTAGTTTGAGTCCATCCAGGGTATTTATCCATGAGCTCGTTACACTTAACGCGAAAAAAGACATGAGTATAGCCGGTTTCTATACAGAAACGATGAATACTACTCACGATAGTTAAAATTAAAAAAAAAACATGCATTCGTTGTCGTAGTTACGTTATTGATCTATAAGTTATGCCTGAACTATTCCAGTTTAAAATTCATCTAAATAAAGCAAATGGATTTAAGTAATATGTCAGGAAACGAGTATGTACATATTCTTGTGTATGTAAGAAGGTCATTACGTGCTTCTTGAAAATTAGCATAATTTGTTATTATACGTGTTCTGTTACAATTCGGAGCTGCTTTTTTTTATGTACACAAATGTTTATATCGTGGCAATCGTTGATTTTTCGACGCCAATTTAAATACATAAGAATTTTTAAACAGAAATATAGATTTATATGAATTTAAAATTTATATTTATTAAAGGCTTTTAAAACATATACTTTTATAAGACGACCTGCACTAAATTTAGGCGCTAAAACGTATGTGACCTTAAATATGATATTAAAATAAATAAAATGTGTCTAAATATATCTTTTTTCTCGACTGGCCCGTTGGAGCAGTGGGTAGTGACCCTGCCTTCAGCTCCACGGGTCGCGGGTTCGATTCCCGCCGAGGGCCAACATTTTCTATAAATGAATTTGTTGGTCTTCGAGCCTGGGTGTATATTTGTATTTAAGTATGTATTTAAAAAATATATAAGTATATATTCACCAGTTGTCTGTCTACCATAACACAAGTATTAAATTACTTACTTTGGGGATGGACGACCGTGTGTGTAAGTGTCCCATATATTTATTATTATTATTTTCCAATGGAGATAAGATTTTTCAACTTATTTTTTCACTACCTATTAGTTAAATTTATATCAGCAGCCTTCCAATACTCATTGCCCTAACACAGGAGTCGGCAACTTTTTGAGTTGGACTGAACCTTCGATTGAACCTTTTGAGAGACTAAAACTATTATTTAAACAATTTCAAAGTTTTGAAAGAGCTACAAGAATTATTCGAAAGCAAATGAAAAAATAGCTGTGATGGCCTAGCGGTGCGACCGTGTGAATCTCTAGAGACGATCATGGGTTCAAACCCGGGCAGACACCAATGAGTTTTTCTATTAAAAACTTATGTGTCTAATTGATAATTGCAATTTATCACACGCTTTTCGGTGAAGGAAAACATCGTGAGGAAACCTGCATATCTCTAGAGAATTCTGGAGATATGTGTAACCTACCAATCCGCATTGGAGCAGCGTGGTAGGTCTTAGCTCCAATCCTTCTCTCCAATAACGGAGAGAAGAGGCCTATGCCCAGCAGTGGGATAGTAACAGGCCGTTACGTTACTTAAATGAAAACCCACGTAGAAACATCAAACAACGGCGTTATTCGGGAGCTTCCGACGGACTGTTGACACTGACGGAGTGTGTTACAGGGGAGGGGTGCTTTGAAACCATATATATAATAGTTATTATACTAGAATAGGGGAGCCATAAGCAGGAATGTAAGTGAATTTCCCAATAAATAATGAGAGGGAAGAATAGATTCGTATAATTATCTTTTTCTAATCATACATGCGCAAAGAAATATTCATGGCGTTCTTAATTTTAAAACTTCGAATTGACTTTTACTCTCTACGCACGCGCCAAAAAAAAAATAAATAAATATATGGGACACTTACACACACGGTCGTCCGTCCCCAAAGTAAGTAACTTAATACTTATGTTATGGTAGACAGACAACTGGTGAATATATACTTATATATTTTTTAAATACAAATAAAGACCCAGGCTCAAAGATCAACAAATTCATTTATAGAATATGTTGGCCCTCGGCGGGAATTGCACCCGCGACCCACTGAGCTGAAGGCAGGGTCACTACCCACTGCGCCAACGGGCCAGAAATGCTGAATGAAATCGGAAAGCAAGAGACAGTACTGGATTCATTTTGAACGAATAACCTATGAAGTTATTACTACATTTTATGTTTTTAAATTTACTCTACGCTGCAGTTCGTTTAATGTGCGCCAAACATGTCGCCTTATCCGAAGTATAAAGTCACATTTCCTATGCTTATGCATGGGACATGTGACTTTATTCTTCTAATAGGGCAATATGACAAAGTGCCCTTGTCTAAAACGAACTTAGCTGTTTCTAAAGGTCACCTACACTAACGTGCAAAACAGTGTCAGATGCCAAGGTTATTAGTGTTTGTCCTTTCTAAATAATTTTATTATAACTGTTACTTGCAACACCAAAAACATTTAAAAGAAAAGGAAATTCTTTTTTTACCGCTTGACCAAATTACAGGATTTTCCGCTCGGCCAATCTTAAGATCTGAAAATATCATTAAAATTGGTCCAGCTATTTCGAAGTCTATAAGTAACGTAAGAACGATATTTTTTCCTTCATACTTATTCAATAAATAAAAAGCAATTTCCTCAAAAGTCAACCCATTTATTCTTATCCAACAACTCAACGTGACATTCATCATCTTCCTGCCCTTATCCCACTCTAAGTGGGGTCGGCACAATCGGTCACATAATTTGGATGCGTTTTTACGACCGGCCTACTGCCTGACGTCAACTTACCTCAGTCGTATTTTACGACACCTCGGTAAGAAAGGGGGTGGTCTATTCTACTAAACAGGATACCACACGGTGGGACAACTTACCTTAGTCGCCTTTTACGACATCTCGGTAAGAAATGTGGGTGGTACTATTCTATTCAGCCGGATACCACACGGCTATCTTAAGATCTACGAAAAATGTAATTAAAATTGGTCCGTCTGTTTCGAAGTCTATAAGTAATATAGGAACGATATTTTTTCCTTTATACTTATTCAATAAATAAAAAGCAATTGCCTGAAAAGTCAACCCTTTTATTCTTATCCAACTCAACGTGACATTGACGACGACAATGTTTTTTTTTATATTATCGACCAACTATATCAAGGAGTTTGTATTTGAAACATGTTTTTTAATATACATACTATCTTTTGTATATATTGTTTTAACTCGTGTATTTATTGTAATGCGCAGTGGATCCCACCGCCGCCGCCAGAGAAGGTTCGAGATGCGGAAGAACAAATAACCATCGACCTTGGCGACGAATACGAACAGGCCCTCACAACTGCTACACAGGAGGAAATTATCGATCTAGCTGGTAAGCAAAACAATAGAAAACATCCTAATTCAATCTAAAAGCATCCATTTAATGTGACATAAACTATTATATACCGAATAACGAAATAATATAACCTTGGCTAGAAATGGTTCTAAAATTGTAATCCTTACAATGTGATATAAACTAATAATATTATACTTATGCTATGAAAGATAGTTTGAAAATAGTTTGTGCATTCTAATATACAAGTAAAGTAACGACCTGTTACTATCCCACTTCTGACCATAGGCCTCCTCTCTCCGTTTTGGAGAGAAGGTTTGGAGCTAAGATCTACTACGCTGCTCCAATGTGGATTAGTAGGTTACGCATATCCATAGAATTCTTCAGAAATATGCAGGTTTCCTCACTATAGTGAGGTAAATGAGTTTTCTTTCAACGAAAACCTTTTAATAAATTGCAATGTTTAATAATATAAAATTATCAGAAAAACTCATTGGTGCCTGCTCAGGGTTTGAACCCTTACCCCTCGAAAGAAGCGCGCCGTTTCAACACTTTACTATCACAGCTTTCGTAGTAAGACTTACACTAATTTCGGAAAATCGCTTGTCTCACTAAAAAACACTAAACGATGCGCGTCGAAAAACAAGAAAGTGGGACAGAAATATTTCAAGCGTTTTTATTATGTTGAAATGTTATAAAAGTCGATCCTTTGTTATAACATTTCTTGGGAATTCGCGACAATTTGGCGACAATCCAGTCCGTCTGTCTAATTGATGATGTTTGTCTTGACAATCTTTTAATATATCATCTATCTTTTAGAGTTACGTGCTTATTTTAATGTTTATGATTATTTAGCATTTTTCTAGACCATTCGTATATAACAAGTGATGATTTATCACAAATTTTTAATATGATGAAATGTAATACATATTTTCAATTCACTTATACCAAAGAGAACTCAATATTTTGAAAATTGTCAGTAGTTTCAACAAAACTGGGTCTTTCGTATAATGAAAAGGTCCCTGAAATCAGTTCATGCGTCACAAATTACAGACAGACACGTGATTTTTACAACAACCCTTTATCGCATCAAGGGCTAAAAACCTCACAAACTGGATTAGGCTTAAGTTAGAGCGATAACATTTGTATTTCCATTGAGTAAATGACTAAAATACAACGGATAGATACGGATAGACGAAATAAAACTATTTATATTAATGCATTTTGTAAATTAGTAGTAATAGCCCGCGGTTTCACCCGCGTACATACCGATCTCATGGCAGTGGAAAGTCTACTAAGTTGTTAAACATGTTATATATCATCAATAGTTTCCGCAGCGCATGCGATGACAGATTTTTATAACTAATTTTTTACACCTTATTACATTTTTATTACGGATCCCTATTTTGTTTAATGTAATGTAAGCCTATGTTGCTCAGAAAAGATGCAGCTTTCTAATGGTGAAAGAATTTTTGAAATCGGTCCAGTAGTTTGTGTGAGAACATTACAAACATACATACAAATTAATCCTCTTTATAATATTAGTATAGATTTTTTACCTAGTTACTATTTGCGGTTTCATCCGCAGAAAAAAAGTGAATGTTAAATAGGCCAAGTAGTGTTATAAAAATCATTTTTTTGTAGAAATTTTGGTACTACTAATGAAACTATGTTAGCTGAGTGGTGAGACCATGCGATTCTGCCAAGGGGATGACTATCCCCCTATCCGAAGAATAAAGTCACATTTCCTATGCTTATACATGGGACATGTGACTGTTTTCTTCGGATAGGGCGATATGTACAATCTATCATGCATATAAATTCAAAATATGACAGCATGTAATGATTATTAATATCTGTTAAGAATGTACAAATGCTTGCCAATCGCGTACTATTTTGGGCAGTCTTAGAAGGTATTCAGAAGATATAACGGAAACGGATGATGATACGCCATCGGATTCCACTAATATTTATTTGAAAAAAATGATAGTAATGAATGATGTTTTGTATTTCAGCAATCCTCGGTTTCCACTCAATGATGAATCAGGACCAGTACCACGCGTCGTTGCTGAACAAAGGACAGCCTGTGGGTTTGGGTTGGGATGGTATCACAAAAGCTACCAAGCCTAAGGTGTGTAAATAATTTATTTCAATAGATCTTACTTTTCCAAATTCCATAATACTTTTTGATGACGATATTGTAGTTAACTATATAAAAAGATATTATAGATAAAGATAAAGTCAACTAAATGGTGGGGAGTTTAACTCGATACTATATAACTCAGCTTGCTTGGGTAATGCTTCGCTTTGCGATTTTGGCGTGGAGTCTATCTCCTGACGATGCTTCGGTTACGGGGCGAAATAATTGTTGAGATTGTGGTGGTGAATGTGTGCAGTGCTTGTGTATTGTTGTGCCATCGGTATCGGGTAGTGCATGATTCTTACAAATTCTGCATGTATGAGAACAAATAGTACACTCTACTTTTAACATATATTTCCGTTTATCGCAGATTATAGCAAAATAATATACTCATTACTTTTGTGTTTTAGATATTATAGGTTATAGAATAAGATTAGTCATAAATAAATGTTTAAGTTAATGTTTTTTACTTACCTTACTTACCATGGATTTAAGATAAATATTTAAGATTCTACGTTAATAGTAGTGTTAAATTACTACTTATACTTTGCTGAATAAAAGTTATACGGGTGCGAACGTTATCCACCTTAGCTGAATTAGTCACTTCGCTATATTTCATCATATTCTAAATAAATCATTTTTAACGTCAGTCCAGCAATAACATAAAAAGGTATAAATATTTAATATTAATAAAAAGAAGAGAATTACATTACAAAGCGATTTATAAAAAAAAAACTACTAAAATTTATAATACTACCAATATTAACAATCACAATTTAATGCAAACAAGCTTATTTTTCTAATTCAATACAGGGTCGTGGGAGAGGTCAATATTCTGCGATTTTTTTTACTTTTAAACTAACAAATGTTCATGTTTTAGAAAACTAAAGAGGCTGATACAGAAAGCCTACTATACTCTTGAGGATTATTTAGAAGATAAGAATGTGTGGATATAGCTCTCTTTGAGCCTGTACAAGACAGTAACGACATAATGTAAATAGTATTAAGAATTATATTTTTAAAAGAGCAACCGCCGAGTTTCTTGCTGGCTCTTCTCGGTAGGAACAGCTTTCCGAACCAGCAGTAGAGTTGACGATTCAAAAGCACTTGTTTACAAGTTTATTTGAATAAAGAATATTTTGAATTTGAATTTAAAAGAAACAACAACAAAAATAACTTGTTTTTTTAGGCACTGATAATGACTAAAACCAAGATGCCCAGACTTGGTTTTGGCCTAGGAGCCAAGATTAGTTATGAAGTTGGTTATGTTTTATTGACTTCAGATCTACCCCATGGACCCTCCCAACGACACAGACCCTGAGAAGACGATCAGCAGGGTGAAAGAAAACGACCAGACCTTCCTTGATCTCAATTGGAATAACATTAAGGTAAATTGACAGCTTTTATGGTAATGTGATGATGTCATACTTCTGCAAAAAACATGGTAAAGAGTACGCTTATTACGGGGAAGCATCTTAGAGTTCACTATAAAGATTTTTATTTAAGTATAAATCATCATCTTCCTGCCCTTATCCCACTCTAAGTGGGGTCGGCACAACATGTTATAAACATGCTGTCACATGATTTGGTTGCGTTTTACGACCGGCCGCCTGCCTGAAGTCAACTTACCTCTGTCGTATTTTACGTCATCTCGGTAAGAAATGGGGTCGGTCTATTCTACTCAGCCGGATACCACATGGCGGGTCGACTTACCTTAGTCGCCTTTTATGACACCTCGGTAAGAAATGAGGGTGGTACTATTCTATTCAGCCGGATACCACACGGCGTATTTTTATTTAAGTATATATGGGAAAATTACACTCGATCGTCCATCCCCAAAGTAATTTAACACTTGTGTTATGAATGACAGAAAACTGTTAAATATATACTTAAGTAATCTATACTAATATATAAAGCTGAAGAATTTGTTTGTTTGTTTGACCGCGCTAATCTCAGGAACTACTGGACAGATTTGAAAAATTCTTTCAGCGTAAGATAGTACATTTATTGAGGAAGTCTATAGTTTAGCAGACAGCAATAAAAAATAGGACGAAAACTGCAAAATTTAAAGCTTTCCTTGCGTGCTGAGTAAATGGTAATAGTTATTAAAAAATCATGTATGACAAAATTGTTTCTCTTCTAAAAAGAAATAAAAGTCCGCCACAGCATATTTCTAGCTTTTAAGGTTAACCCACTTTAACCATTTTTATGGTTATCGAAAGACTATATTACGTTTTTAATCTATCCACGGAGCCGTTGGCGATTGCTAGTTTTCAATAAATACACTTACTTATCCCACTCTAAGTGGGGTCGGCACAACATGTTATAAACACATGATTTGGCTACGTATTTTACGATCGACCGCCTGCCTGACATCAACTTACCTCAGTCGTATTTTACGACACCTCGGTAAGAAAGAGGGTGGTCTATTCTTCTTAACCGGATAACGGACCACTGGCCCGTAGGAGCAGTGGGTAGTGACCCTGCCTTCAGCTCCACAGGTCGCGGGTTCGATTCCCGCCGAGGGCCAACATTTTCTATAAATGAATTTGTTGGTCTTCGAGCCTGGGTGTATATTTGTATTTAAGTATGTATTTAAAAAATATATATGTATATATTCACCAGTTGTCTGTCACCCATAACACAAGTATTAAATTACTTATTTTGGGGACGGACGACCGTGTGTGTAAGTGTCCCATATATTTGTATATTTATTTATATTTATTTTATTCTTAACCGGATACCACATGGTGGGTCAACTTACCTTAGTCGCCTTTTACGACACCTCGGTAAGAAATGAGGGTGGTAATATTCTATTCAGCCGGATACCACACGGCGTAATACCTATACCTTATATATGCGTCTATTTCCAGAATATTAGCGACGAAAAGTTTGAAAAGCTGTTCGAGTCGTTAAAGACCAACACCCACCTGGAGGTGCTGTCGTTGGTTAACGTTGGTCTGAACGACCGCACCGCACAGCTCTTGGCGGATGCGCTGGAGGCGAACAGCTCCCTTCGTGTGGTCAACGTGGAGACCAACTTCATCAGCCCCACAGGAGTTGTCCAGCTGGTGAAGGCCCTGCTCACCACCAACTGTGTTGAGGAGTTCCGGGCCTCGAACCAGGTAATTTTATATACAATTCATACGTCTAATCAATATTAGAAAGAAAAAATATTTACGACTTACAGGACTTGTTTTTAAAATTGTGCTTTCAATGGTCCCATTGTGGTCCCATCCGAAAACTATCAGACATGTGATGTGATGTGAAACGAATTGAATGTGTGATTCTTATGGAGTTCTACACCTCGGAGATTGCCTTTCTTTATTTCAGTAATAAAATAAATGCTTAGTATCTAACAAAATGAAAATAAAAAGATGAATATATTATAGACAAAATCTTGGATTTATTTATAAATCTATATCCTATAATTGCGAGATAATAGAGGCAAAGTAATGAGATATGGAAATTTTGCATATCTCAGGTTTCTGATACGCTTATTCAGCACTTAAAGTCCCTAATAAGTTAACAGGTAGATCAATGGCTGTGATTTTGTTTATCTGCTGGATAGCTACTAGCTACTAATACTTATTTCAAAATGGCCGCGATTTTATTATTTTTTTTATTTTTCACTTTTTAGAGACATTTGCTACTGCTACTTAGTTTATTTGTCGGAAACTATGCGACACTTACAAGTTACTGAAATTTGTAAAACAGGCCCTAAAGAAAACAAAATTAACACACAAACAAGTAAAAAAATACGTACTCTTTGGTTTGATATAGCAACTGGTGTGAAAATTTTAAATCCATGACCATAGGGCATTTATTTATTGAAGGAGTATAATGAAATGAGAGAATGAGAAATGAGTTATCAATATTTCAACTACAGTGTAATGTCCATGTAACGTCACTCGATTTAACGACAAACTCAGTAAAGCATCGATATCACTTTGCTTTGGTTGGTTTAGCTTGTTTTTCATACAGTGATACACTCTATACTGTACTGTACTCTATACGACATCAATTTAATAATATAAAGTGCTTTTTAAGTTGCCAAAAATTAGTAAAAACTGCGCAGCTGTATATATTCTTTTGTCGCTTTACTATCCTAGCCCGTAATAAGGTCGACTGTCGGCATTACGCATACCGAACTTTCTGTTTCTTTCTTTAAACTGTAATCATGGCAAGTAAGAGAAAATTTCTGTGTATTGACGAAAAAGTTTTACTGAGGCGGGAGAGACGATAAGTCATGTTGGCAGATGGTTAGGATTTAGTCATTCTACAGGTTTTTCTTCGCTCCATTTAACGACAAGTCTCTATAACGTCAAAATATAAGTCCCTTGTGGGTCGTTATATAGGGTATGCACTGTATTTTTAACCTTTCTTGTTATTGTATCTTTTTTAACCTTTTTCCTTGTGCCAGCGGTCGCAAGTGCTGGGCAACAAGACGGAGATGGAGATAACGCGGTTGGTGGAGCAGAATCCAACACTTCTGCGGCTCGGCCTGCACCTGGAGTACAGCGACGCACGCCACCGCGTCGCCTCGCACCTGCAGCGCAACATCGACAGAAGTGAGTATTTACTGATTCCAGGGTACAGAGATGGAGACTTCGTGGAAATTGTGGACATATCAGTGCTGCAACACGACCATTGTAGTTAGAGCTATATATTTAATATTTAAACGAGCTAATCTTGTATAGATATTTATAATCTAAATTTTGGAAACGTCTTCAACGATTTTCAGTATGTAGGGGGTTTGGGTAATAAATAAATCGACCTAGCTAGGTTTCATAAAAAATGTCATTTTATCCACATTTTCAGACATTGAAAAACTGGTAAATTGTATATAGAATACAAAGGTTAATTTTGCTGTCATTTGTAAATCCATGATAGGAGAAATTGGAGAAAGGGCGGTTTAAAGAAGTGAAAATATCCCGGATCGAGCCTCGCCTGCCAGCCCAATAATTTTTCCCTTTTTTTCAAGTACTTTTTCATATTTAAAAAAAATACCAGGTCACCAAGGACTATATCTACTTTATAAAATTCCAAAATACATATTAGACTTACCTAGCTATAGAAACTCTACTTTACTATAGAAAAGTATTAATTAAGTGTAAGAAATATGTTTGTACGTAAAGCATATTACACAATTGAATATTAAATTATAAAAATGTTTGAATTTAAAAAACCTTCCAGTTTCAAACAAAACTGCGGTTAAATAATCTAAATTTAAAATGTTTAGAAAGATTGACCGCAGAGTTCCTTGGTTATTCTCGTTAAGAGCAACAGTCCGAAACAGTTGTAGCTACATTAAATCAAATTAAGCCTTGACGGTTTAAAAGTGCTTGTAAAAAGCTTACTTGAATAAAGATTATTTTTATGTCATTTGATTCGTAGTTGGTAGATAGTACGGAAGAATATTATAGTGTTATGCCACCACTATTGTTAGAGCTCTGTAATTTACCTTCAAATCTTTATTTAGTGGATGGGGTGAAAGATCGCAGTTCTGCAACGCGACCACTATTTTAGGTGCTTTATCATCTAGGTGTATCTTTACATTCCTACTTCCGATATTCGAGAAGGCGAATAGTTGGTGCAAAGCAATTTTATGTTTCTACTGCCATAGCGGTGCCACTATTATATCTTGTGACATATAATACAGACAGATCGATACAAATTGGTTTTTCTTACTGAATCAATTTGTATCAAAGCTACATATCTGGACAATGCTGCAGTGGGGACTGCTGATAGCTGTATCCAAAGTTATTTAAGTTAGTCAAGTAAAGGCATGTTACAATCCCACTGCTGGGCATAGGGCTCCTCCCTCCGTCCCTGGGTTGGAGCTAAAACCTACCACGCTGCTCCAATGCGGATTGGTAGGTTACACATATCCCCAGATTTCAGATGATTATTAGTCTTTGAATCCAAAGTTTAAATCTGGAGAACCGTGTGTTGGTACAGACAATTCATTTATACAAATAAATTACCTATAACCTGATTGGAATGTTCTTACTTTTGTCATTTGGATGATATTCTTTCAAAAATTGTTATGAATTTTTCTTGTCTCTAAATACTCAGTTAAGTTATCGACTAAAAGACGAAGAATACGATCAACCAGTATCAGACTGTTCATAATGTATCGTAAGTCAAAAGTTCTAACTTTGACTTACGATACATTATGAACATGAAATCTTAACCTATTATGAAAATATCTCATGAGAATTTGAACTTAATGTTATGTATATTTCTGACTTGACTATGTTTTTTTTTAATACTTGTCTGTTGAAAATAGCAATGTGATAAGATAATGTATATATTTTCTTTTTTATTTAAACAAAATTGAAAGTGTGAAGATAATTATATTTAAGTTTATTGTCTTGGAGAATTAGGCAAAGGTAATGACTAAGATTATGTTGTATATTGTGAAGAATATAAGAGTAAACTTGATTTCGTATAATTTAATGAAGTAAACATTTGATTGAGCAAAAATTACAATAATTTTAACAATATGTAAGAGTTAAATGCATCAGTATATGTTGAATATCATTTTAAATAAATCACACTTCGCTTATTCCATTATCATATCATTAAACAAACATTTAAATCAATACCTCATCTACAGTTGCATTACGAATACATTGCGGACGAGGAGACAGGGGTCCCAGAAGACGTCTCAACACACGCCAGTAAACGTACATTTAATACGTTCAAATCCCATAGCGAAACCCATAATAGTAGGCAACAAGTAGATAATCCATAGCAACATCATGTCCCACGCTCACTAACAATAATAATTAAAAAATCGACTAAAATCGATTATCACTATCGAGAGAAAACAATTGGGAATCAATCCCCAAAAGTACATGGCACCAAAATTCGTACAAAATACAATACGAAAATTTGATAATCACATTTTCAATTATGGCGGATTTTTCATAAAATAATTAGAAATGAAATAATAATATGAATAGAAATGCTTTTCGAGTATTTCCAATTTATACTTTCATTGTACAAAATTCTTTGTTAATGTTGTACAATGAATTGACTTTATAAAATTGTATTTCGGTATAAATAATGGAATTTTAGAAATTTTACTAATATTTTTATTAGATTGTCCAATGTAAACAAGTTCCGTGTGCATAAGGGTGTTACCAGAGTTTGTAGTGCGGACAGAATCGATAAATAAAATCGATATTGTCAGATTGCCGTTTGCAAAAGCGGGCTACCACATCCCTAAGTTTGCGGTTGCCACGGCGCGGTCGCCCGCCCGCTGTCGGCATCGACAGTAGCTTCTTTAACCTCACACCGCCAAGCGCTGAAACCTCAACGCCCACTAGTGACAGAAGAATAATCGGTGAACCGATAACTGAAACGAATGAATCGGTAACGGATATCAGGAATGGAACGGACAGGTTCGTGTTGGCGCAGCCGCCAGATATACATCCCGAACCTCACTCGTGAGTACACACGACTCACACGTACATAACACGCGTGGTGCCCCCCTCCCTCCTTCTTATGTGTTTATCGAAACTAGCGTGCGTGAAATCGAACAATATAAGTTAATGTGTTCAGTTTGTCGAAATCGAAGTGCAATCAATGATAAAAAAATCAAATACCTTCAAGTCAGACAAGATATTTTTAAAAATAGTAATTTTACTCCCTTTTTTTACCTTTACTGATACATAACCAATCTATACTGTCACAGTTAATACTGTTTTTTGTTTATAAACTTATTTGGTACAAACAATCTATTACCACCAACCTTATTAGAGCAAACAAAAATTAGTACCTGGAAACTATAGTTTCGAACATGGCGCCTTGCCAGCTTAATCCCTTTATCCAAAAATTCGTACCAGCTTGTGACTTATTGAAAAGGTAATTGAAAAAGAGTTATAATCAATGGTCTATTACATAGCTCAAAAAAGCGATATGTATTGAAATATGGTACTCAAAATTGTACTAGTTTGTGTAGTGAAGATAAGCCTACCAAAAATCACCGTAGTTCAGTAAGCAAAATCAGTCGAGACAGTCGATAACACCTAAAATAACTTTGTCAACTCCATAATTCGTCTATAGACATACAATTCATGTGGAACTATTATTGTTCGATTTTGCACTTTACTGGTTTGCCAATTACAGATTGTCGTGGGACACAAGTTGCCAGTTTCCATTGTCAAAGTATTTTGTTAATTACAGTACGGAAAGACCTAACGCTGCGACTTCAGTTCAGATTCTTTAACAACCTGCAAAAAGGGGCGCGTAGGCAATAGTTACTATAAAGGTCAGGTCCTAAAAAGGTTAATGCAGTAAGCACGACAGCGTATAACAAATCTTCGCTTCGATTAAAGCTTATTTGATATTTGAGTTTCATCACTTACAATATATCAGTGCAGTTTTATTTGAATAAAATATTTTTCCTTTTTTTACATAACTATCATTCTGAAGAACTTTTAAAACTGCGCTCGTTATAAATATTTCTAAAATATTTCACTTTTTTAAACTCTTGTAGTAATACTTCCTTAACATTCTTTTTTTTCTAAATTTTAAACTCTGTATTTCAAATTTTCAATACATTTAAACACTTGAAACAATTATATCGATTTTACCGTATTTTAACAGATAACAATTTGATTTTTAGACGAACGGGGAGCATAGAGCCAAATAATATCTAGAATCGTCGCCAAAAAACCGGTAAAAATTCCAGTTTTGTTTGGCGCGAATGCTGAGCCCATAAAGGTGTAGCTACACCGAAGAATAACGGTTTTTTTCTTACGGCTCTAAAGCTTTTGCTAAACAATTGTACGCTTTGTAGGCCTTCGATAAGCTGAAGGGGACTCAGACGTACTATCCGATTTTTGTTTAATACATTTGAAGTATCATACAAATCGTGTACGACTCTTGACTAACGTCACGCATGAAGAGTGTGAACTAACAGAATGCAAAATAGTGTTAGGAATTATAATTCAATGGCGTGAGCATGTGAATCCTATTTTCAAACATAGTTTTATTGATATGAATTTAATATTGCTACTATTTTCGTGTGTTATCAACAACTTCCTTCTATACCTTTATGATACTGTCAACCCGAAATGATATTGACTTCATAAATGACTAGTCTATGATCAGACCGATTGACATTTTCAGAGGATCCTATTTTTTATTTTATTAATATATTAATATCTTTCATAATTTGGGTACGATAGTAATTCCTAAAGAGAAGTTTATTTTTTTACTATTTTTGTTTCTAAATTGTGCTTAAAATTATTTGACTTGAATTTTACCTTACAAAGGAGTTAATCGACATATTTAGTGATTTGCCTGTCAATTAATATGATTCTATAAATTTGCTTTAATTGACGAATTTAATACTATACATATTAGGTCATGTGAAGTGAATATCGGTATCATACCTGATTTGTGTGTATTTAAAACCATTGACACGGCGCCCGTGTGTGTATTGCAGTACGCCAGCAACGCCGGAGCCAGAGCGGCGCTTAGAGCACTAAACGACACACTCGGTGAGTATATTGTGTCTTCGAGATTAGAATACTTAAATATATAAGTTTTAAAACTTACAACTATTGATTTTTGTTTGGTCCTTCGGGTATACAGGCTGTCCCAAAACTTAAGAATAAAACGACAAGATAGACCTGCTTGTGACTGCTTTAGAAAAAATATCGCGTTTTTTTAAATATGTATTTTTTGTTTATTTTCCAATAGTATAATTATACCATTTTGGGATCTTAGTTACTTGTGCCTTTAAGTAAGTGGACTGAAAGCAAAAAAATTGGAAAAAATAATTTGACTTTTGCGCAATAAAAAAAAAAGTTGGAAAAAAATAATTTGACTCTTGCGCATAAACTTCATCCATTTTGGGATTTTCATTAGTTGTGGTAGATAGCAGTACCACTTAGGTTGCCGATATAAAAGCAAATCAGACATATTTCGTAAATTGTGAAAAAAAAATATCATAAAGGGTGTCAATTGTCAAAGAATTACTAAAAAAGTTCTATAAATTAAAAAAAATGGGTTCTTTTTCTGGATCCTTTCTAATCGCGGGCGCAGAGTAATGCATAACGTGTATTGTAAAGAATGATTTCTAACTTCCAATTTCCTCTTTTAAACCATTAGAAACTAGTTGCTAATTTAATTCCATGTTTTACCCTTTTACATAACTATTGTATAACGTTAAAACAACAAAAACAAAACATAAAAAATATATTATTTTTTACAAATTTACATAAAATGTTACAATTCATCAAACAACATCGAAACTACGCTACACATATCAATAACAAAATATACAATAAATTAGCCAGTAATTCTCATTTCTGTTTCGTTCAAAAATATAGATTTGCAGCTATTTTTGATCTTATGTATTATAGATTTATAGCTAAAATCTATTGTTGTTCTAATTAATTTTCATTTAATTTTATCGTCCTATTTTTCAGTATTTTGCAGTTTTTGATAAAATACATAATGAGTTGCAATTCCATAATTATTTACATTACTCGCTCATGCATTTTGACATACTTTACACAAACACACAAAACAAATTCGGTCATAGCAACATATATCCCATGATGTATTAAACATTTTGGATGAACGGGGTTTCCGTCCCAAGTGTTATACCACAACTAGGTACCAGAATGGTCCCAAATTTGACCAAACTTTATCTAAATTTTCATTGTGATTGAAGTGAACTTGAGCTAAGATTAACTTGTTATACCAATTGCTTCATTGAAAGGAAAGTTAAAAATAAGAAACACTACTAGTATATTATTTTGAAATGGTTTTTTAATAGTTGTTTCCACTCAATTAGGTGGGCGAATCCGGCGCTTGAGCCTGTTCACGCGCAGCCCCAGCTACGTAGCGGGTTGGATACCCTGAACGCCCACACAACCGTCACGCTCTTTGTTTATGTGTAGACTGTACTTTGATCGTTTAGATTGTCTATTTTCTTCAGCTTCTCATTCATAGAAATCACATTTTTCCGCTTATATGGAACAATTGTAGATTTTGTACTACTTTTTTACTAATATGATTGGCGTAAAAAATGTCTGAATCTTGTTGCTATGTATCGAGGCATATCTTAGATTTGACTAATAGAAATGAAAATAATCAACTTGTCTGTTTTAGTCAAATAACCACGTAATTTGCTACATTTTATATAATCCATAATTATTGTATTTACCTTTAAGGATTAGTTAATTGTAAGATGTAAGCATCAAAATAGCTTGGACAATTTTCGCTCATGACTAAAAATTAATATCTGGCTTGCCAATATAGCTTTTGATAAATTTTGATATTGGTATTAAATAGTTTTTATAATTGACATTACACGAGCTTCATCTAATATAATGGTTATCTTAAGAATAAGTATAACCGATTATATTGATATTTAAATCCTGGCGAAACGTTACTGATGTTTTTAGTTAATTTTTTTACTTAAAATGAAAATCGATTTCTTGCCAGACAAAAATATATTTATTTTTACTGTATTTTATTGACTACACATTATCAAAGACACGTATTGACGGATAATTTTGTATGCTTGTTGTAAGATTTTGTGCGCAATCAAGAGTTATGATTTTATTTTTAAAACGATATCCTGAAAATCGATAACGACTTGCGATTAGATGGCAGGTCCATCACTACATCGCATAAACGAGACAGATATTATTGATATTGGGAAATAAAAGCATAAATCTTGTCTATGTTTGGACGTTTATAATTAATTCTAATTCTAGTGTGCTAATGAAATCGTATTAATTTTTATCATTAAATAAATTGTAATATATGTTTAGACTGCACATTCCATTAATGCATAACATGTTTCTCTGCTAAATAAAAAATCTTTATAACTCCTTATAATTTTAAAAGATTGTATATTGCTGTTATAAAAGAACTTAGAACGGATATTTTCTTAAGAAAGGTAATAATACTAGAGTAGAGAAATCATAGACAGGCCTATAAGTGAGAGTGACAATAAATAATGAAAGGGAAGATGACACTCCTATACTTCATCTTTGTCTAATAACACATAAAAAAGAGAGACAGATAGATTAGCCTCATTTTGTTTCTCTCTCATTTTATTGTGATATGGTTTCCCTTCTCTAGTATTATTACCTCTATGTATTTTCCTCATTTATTTTTTCTTTTGGGTCATGGTTACACTAAAAATAATTCACCTCGCCCATTCAGAAGGTGGTGAAGTTAATTTTCTTTAGTATGATGAATACATACTTTGCCCTATATTTTATTATAGCTGACAAAGGTGTTAACAAATGCCATTAGTTAAAATTCCGTTACATTAATGGAGAGAAGTCATGTTCTGTGTCAATGGACTTTAGTTTAACATTTTTCAACAAAGCACTAGGTTTTTTACTTAGCTGAACGCTTTTGGCACACGTTTCAAAAGTAAAGGCTGGATTATTAAATTTTTTTGTCGTTTACTAGTAGCTAAGAACTTGCTGCGAGAACTTGTGAGAACTCAGGTCATTACAGTATTAGTCCGGCTATAAATTATTTTTTGTATTATGGAGTGTTTTTTGGATTCGATTCTCAGTGATATCCATTCAGACTTACAGCTGTATGCCATATATCCCTAAGGAGATAAGGAGAGAAGAAAAGAGAAATTCCAGCACTCTGAGTAAAATTAATTACACAGTCTCAAGTAGATTAGTTATTGGGTTTCTTAAAATACTGGAAATTTAGATATAAATACCCAGGAAATACTTTTTATTTTTGCTCCATTTGATTATTGAATATTTCTTATGTCGATTCTGTTTTCACTTCATATTTTTTTTGTTCACCCAAATCTTAATGCTTTATTATAATTGTGAATTATATCTACAATATGATTGCTATTTATTGTAGTAATTGCCGAATATCTATACACATGCTTTAAGGTTCCCAAACAGCCTAGCATTCGCTCCGTTGCGGAAAATTAGATTTGAGTTTGTGGCCTTTGTTATTCTTTGTATTGAATTGCTCACTGCTGGATGTCGGTCTCTTCTAGGTCCTTTACCGATTCTGTGTCTATTAGATAAAACGGCTCGACCTTTCTATGACCAGTCCATACAGTGAGAGGTGTATCTACGCGGTGTTGGCTATTTCGACGCCCTTAGGACCCTAAACTCAAATATTTAATGCAAAACATTTAGAAGCCTTCTTTCAGTAATTAAAATGTCAAAGAATTAAGCCATAAATGCAATGAAGTTGGACTTTTAATAATGTAATGGCCTCGGTTGTCGAGCTTAGAACAATAACCTTTTGCTTTCTTGAAACGATATTTGCTTACCTTTTAAAATGTAACTTTATGTATATTTGATAGTGAATCTACTGGGAGATACTAGTGTCTATAACATTGTGATAAACATCATGTTTTTCCATTAAAAAAAATATTGCTTCGTTTTTTTTTCATTATTTCAATTTAAGAGAGATTATTTGTAAATGAATTTAGAGTTATTTTAATGTAATTTCTTATCTTTGTTGTATCGAGCTATGAAATTTTGAAATTAATATAAAAATCATATTTTAATTGTAATAATAGATTTTATTTATGTGGGTATAAAATGATGTATGGAACATTTTGGTCCAACGACAACCTTGACTAGTAGAGTCGCAGTTATGTAGTTTGTGACAAAAAAATAAATAAAGCACTTAAATTTTTTAATTTGTTTTATTTTCGCTATGACAGTCCGGCGCCAATAAATGACAGGCAGATTCTATATTATCTATAGACATGATTACATGCATACTGTGACGCTTTAAAGCTCAGTGAATAAATATCTGCGGTAAATATAGTGTAATGAATATTATGAAGTTTACTTAAAGCATGATCCTTATTGTATTTATTCAGTTGTAAACAAAAGTTTTGGCTCTAAACAAACTTAGTTCATTTGAGTATATTTTCATTCAACATAAAAGTAGAGATTTTGTAATTGTATCTTTCGAAAATGTGTAATTAATTGTTAGAATCCAAAACGCACATAGTCATCATTGGCACTTCGAACGACGTTATCTGATCGGATCGACGCATACGTGTCGTGGGTTACAGTATGAATAATAATAACGATATTTATCCTTTATATTTATTCAATACATAAATCAATAATATATGGGACACTTACACACACGGTCGTCCGTCCCCAAAGTAAGTAACTTATTACTTGTGTTATGGTAGACAGACAACTGGTGAGTATATACTTATATATTTTTAAATACAAATATACACTCAGGCTCAAAGACCAACAAATTCATTTATAGAAAATGTTGGCCCGTTGGAATCGAACCCACGACCCGCGGAGCCGAAGGCAGGGTCACTGTGCCAACGAGCCAGTCGTAAATAAGAAAATATTTCCTCAAAAATCATTTTATTATTTTTAACAACTTGACAATTCAACTCACAAATCACGACTATGTCTAATAGCGCTATCACTCCTCTCCGCCCGTCACCACACCTCGCCATAGCTTTCTTCACGTCCCTATGCTACAACTTCCGGTTTTTCCTTCTGTTACATAATAAACTATGAAATATTTGTTTTTTTCTTATTTTGCCAGATGAGTAACTCGTCGAGTACTGCTTCCATTTCAGGGTTCCCGCCAAGACGAGATAACTGCCAATAGAAATACAAAGTAACTGAAAATAAATACTGTGGCATTATACATATAGAACAGGGGATAATACATGGACCGATCTATGATGTATAGTGTTACCGCACTATTTATAACAGACTAAGGAATGCGTCACATCTAGTGATGTATATAATAATAATATTTTTTTATTGCATGAAAATGGTATATAAGATATTTAATATGATATACAAGGATTTCCATTTCGGCGTGCAAAAATATTAAATAACATATATCTAAAATTAAAAATAAAATAAAAAAATAATAGTAATAAGTCTCAAAACAATTCCATTTTATCTAAACTCTACATCTAAAAGAAATTCTTCTACTGAGTAATAACATTTCTTTAACAATATTTTAAATAAATTTACTTTAAACAATCTCGTATTTAGATTTTAATTAAATAACTAGCTTTTACCCGCAACTTCGTTCGCGGGGACTGTAGTCTTGGAATTATCAGTAGCTTCTGTCACTCTCCAACTGCAAATATCTCTATAGAATAATCAGAATAGTCAGAGAGATTTATATTTTTATCCAGAGCATAATTTTATTATTTTAGTAAATAACCTGTTTGTTGCATCAAATATTAAAAGGAGGCTTCCTAGATTGGGCTTATCTGTTACAATAAACTCCATATATGTACATAAAAAAATTCTTAATTTTTTTCTGGTATTAAATATCACTATAAATATTATAAACTAATAACGTGCAAGAAACTTTAATAATAACATTTATATGCAACCTGTTTTTTTTAAATTACCTATATAGGTTCAGCGCTGGATTCCAAGTTTTTAGTATAAATACGAAAAAAAAAATATTATTAGAATTTTTAAATTATGTTTTTGTGACCATAGGTAATGTTTTAAAATAAGTATCTGAAAATATATTAAAGTCTCGTTATTAACTGTAATGACTTTTCAGATATTAAAAATGGTGTTAAAAGTAAAAAATACATGTCAATTATTAGTATTTTTTTTACTTGTTGCCATAGACTACTATCTAAAGACTTATTCCGTTTTGACGTAAACCGAAAAACTTGGAATCTAAACACTTCTGTAAATTCAGATTTGACTTGATTTTGACACATCGTGAATAAAAAAAAACTCCATAGTTTTATTACAGATTTGCGTTTTGAATGTCATCCTATTTAATTCCTGTTGAATTAAAATAATTTCTATAGCCTATATGTTACTACAGTGCATAAGGAATAATGTGCCAAATTTCATCGATACTGATTCAGTGGATTGACCGTTAAAACGTAACATGTATGTTACGTGACAGACAGACAGACAGACAGGCATACAGATAGACAGACTTTCACATTTTGTAATATTAGTAAGTATAACGATAGATTAACAATTTAGAACCACTCCATATTATGAAACAACAATGTCCCTGCAGCTGTCTATCTGCTTAAAATAAATTTACCAGCTAATTTACGGACTTCATTCAATAGAAAGAATCTATACTAATATATAAAGCTGAAGAGTTTCTTTGTTTCTTTGTTTATTTGAACGCGCTAAGCTCAGGAACTACTGGACCGATTTGAAAAATTCTTTGAGTGTATTTGAACAGTAGCATTTTTAAAATGAATAATCCCACTTCTTTCACTCCACTACCACTTAGTCCGGATTGGATTACCATAGTAGATATAGGCTCCAGTCGCCTTCGTAAAGGAGAGAGAAGGCTTTGCCCACAATGGGAGATAGTAACAGGCCTTTATTTTCCTTACAGAAATAATAAATCATTTTTTTTAAATAATGAAAATGCAAAGCTCCATACAAATGGTCCGTTTACGTTTATTTTTTTAGCACCTAGGTTTAAGCACCTAGGATTCCATTTGATATTTCACCCCACTTAAAACAAAAAAATTGCTAAAAATATATCATATATTTTGTCCTAATATATATTGTTACATTTTCATTTAAAATCTATACTAACATATAAAGCTGAAGACTTTGTTTGTTTGAACGCGCTAATAACAGAAACTACTGGACCGAATTGGCCGACTTCTTTGAGTGTAAGATGGTCCATTTATCAAGGAAAGCTATAGCCTATATAATATCACGCTTAAATGAATAGGAGAGGAGCAGCAAAAAAACGGCAAAATTTAAAACTTTCCATGTGTGCGCAGTAAATGGTGAAATTTATTCAAAAAACAAAATTGTTCCCCTCTAACAGTTCTAAATAAAAATATAAAAGTCTGTGACAGCATATGTATATCTCATTTTTAATGTTAACCCACTTTAACCATTTTATGGTAATCATAATACTATATTACGGTTTTAATCTTTCCACGCAGGCGGCAATTGCTAGTTTCAAATAAATGCCTTCAAGGAATAAAAAGTTTCAAACAACATGCACCCTTCATTAACAATGATTATTAACCATATTATAACTTGGTTAGACGAAATCCTTACATTTAAATCTTACCTGTAAGTGTGACTCACCGTTCAGTTTAGCCCGTGCATTATAATGCTATCGATAAGTGTATGTTACACTATTGTTATGCTTAAAAAACTCGAATAAAAATGGGAATTTCCTAAAAAAATCAGCTTCAGACCCGCCTTCAGATTATTTCTCATAAAAAGATTTTTGTGCTTCTCTTAGTAATATATATAATTCAGTAAGTTAGATCGCTTCAGGAACGGCGTTAAATGGAAAAAATGTAAGTACCAGTATTTGCCATTGAAATAAAAAATTACCCTATATGTTGAATGAGGTTTTCTACTACAATACATATTAGTGAAAAAAGCGTCTTAATCGGATCAGCGGTTTCAAGCGGAAACAAATGCACAATGACTAAAAAGCTGGAATAAAAATGTGAAATTCATCGAAAAAGTCGGCTTCAGACCGGCCTAGGTCTCATAAAAATATTTGTGCTACTCGTAGATATTGTAATTTAAGTAATCCAGTATGTGAGATCCATTCAGGAATGGCGAAAAACTGAAAAAATGCTAGTACCAGTATCATAGTATACGACCTGTCAACTTAAAATTGACATATCTTTTTTATTTGCTGACCGATTGAAGTAAAACATGTCCTATATGTTGAGTGAGGTTTTCTACTACATTTTAGTGAAAACAGCGTCTAAATCGGATCAGCGGTTTCTGAGATTAGTGGGAACAAAGGCACAATGCCTAAAAAACTGGAATAAAAAATGTGAAATTCTTCAAAAAAAGTCGGCTTCAGACCGGCCTAGTTCTCATAAAAATATTGGTGCTTCTCTTAGATATGGTAATATATGCAATCCAGTAAGTAAAATCGCTTCAGGAACGGAAAAAACGGAAAATAATGCAAGTATCAGTATCATAGTATACGGCCTTTCAACTTAAAATTGACATATCTTTTTTATTTGTTGACCGATTGAAATAAAAAATACCCTATATGTTAAGTGAGGCTTTCTACTACATATTAGTGAAAACCGCGTTAAAATCTGATCAGCGGTTTCTGAGATTAGCGGGAACAAACGCACAGACATACAGACAAACAGACAAACAGAGAAACAGACAAAAATTTTAAAAACTATTGTTTCATGTTTAGAAGCGTGTTTTGAGACACCAACACGAACTTTTTCTTAAAAATATCGCATGTACAGATTTTAACACCTCTACGATTTTATTATATGTACTATTGTTTCATGTTTAGAAGCGTGTTTTGAGACACCAACACGAACTTTTTCTTAAAAATATCGCATGTACAGATTTTAACACCTCTACGATTTTATTATATGTATTGATGATATATAGATTAAATTATAATCAATATTTATATCAAGTGCTATAGTTATGACCTATTGCTTCTTTAAATAAGATACTTTTTTGACATAATTATTTAGGCGCCAGCGAATGTGGCGCCATTTTAAAGTTGTTAGAAATGGAAATAGTCAAATGTAATCTCTTTAGTTATTTAATACTAAAAACCGGGCTATCACGTGACCAAACAAAGGAGGGACTTAATAATTGTCTATAAAATAGACAATATAATTCTAAGTCTGTTACCGCTATATAAGTCTTTCCCTATCATACATATAGTCTCGTCCTCCTCGCACGCTTACTTTCAATCACCGCACGCGCATCGCCGAGAGAGGGCGACACTGAGATCTCTTTATGGGATAAGTCCGCCTTTGTGCTCTTTTTTGTTAGCTATTAATTTTGTTTTTTTACTTTTTACTTTGTTATCATTTTTGTTTGTAAAATTGTGTACAATAAAGAGATACAACAACAACAACACTCGATCGAGATTTAATTTGATTTGAGCACTTCAGTGCAGTTTTTCTTCTAAACACGCAATAAAAAAATAATTGACGAGATCACACGTGTTACTAAAGGTGATGGCATCGCTATAGTGTCGGACAATTCAAGGATATTATAAAACGGTATTTTATTTTCCATTGATATCGTTAATATTTAAATGAGGTATATATATATATATATTTTGGGCATAAAAAATATTAAAATTGACATTGAATATATAAAACACGATTTTTGGCGTCAAATGTCAAGTCAGCGTAGCTTATTCGGGGAACGGGTGGTCGCGAGAAATGAAAATACCTAGGATGGAGCCCTACACACCCAATTTTTTTTTGTTGTTGCAAAAAAATATGAAACTAACAGGTACTTCATATTAAATAAAGGAGCTGGGTCACCGAGCTTTGCTTGAAATGAGTGTGGTCTATTCTACTCAGCTGGATACCACGCGGCTTTGATGCTTAATTCTATAAATTTAAATAAGTACACTTACCTCCTCCCTTATTTCCTTGTCGAGGGCCCAAAGAGTGTCACGGGTGTACTGTAAGCTTCCAGCTTTCTCCAAAAGAGACAAAAAATATTTTTTCAGATCGACGTCACGAGTTCGTTGACGAAGAATTTCTTTATTTTAATTAAGGAGTATTATTTAAGCGAATTTCTGTTATGTCTATAACTAATATATAAAGCTAAAGAGTTTGTTTGTTTTATTGTATGATTGTTTGAACGCGATAATCCCAAGAAGTACCCTGATTTGAAAAATTGAATGTAAGATAGTCTATTTATCGAGAAAGGCTATAGACTATATTATAGATAACAATTATATAGTATATAGCCAAGACTATATAACAAAAATTAAAGCTATCTTAATTATTATTCTAAAAATTATTCTATCGAAATCCTATCCTCAAAATGCTATTAAAATCAGTGCGCTAAGGAAACGGAGAAAGTTATTCACAAATCTCTTATAATTAATTTAGGACACACTGATTTTCGCGCGAGCGAATCTGCTGGCACAGCTAGTTCTATTATAAGTTTCGATTGCGTACTGTATTTAACTCAACTCATCATCTTCCTGCCCTTATCCCACTCTAAGTGGGGTCGGCACATGTTATAAACATACTGTCACATGATTTGGCTGCGTTTTTACGACCGGCCGCCTGCCTGACGTCAACTCACCTCTGCCGTATTTTACGACACGTCGGTAAGAAAGAGGGTGGTCTATTCTACTAAACCGGATACCACACGGCGGGTCGACTTACCTTAGTCGCCTTTTACGACACCTCGGTAAGAAATGAGGGTGGTACTATTCTATTCAGCCGGATGCCACACGGCGTTGTATTTAACTCAACTCAAAGCTATAATGACGAGCCCGCACCGGAAAACGCAGTGTAGGCAGACCCACCACCAGGTGGTACGACCTTAAAGAAGTCGAGGGGAGCCGCTATATTAAGGTGGTAAGATGTAAAGTTTGATAGAACTTTGAAGAGACAGATGTCCAATGATTACTTATTAAAAATCCATTATACAGTACAAATTCTATATAACGACCCTGAAGGGACTGTGCATATTTTGACGTTAAAGAGAGTTGTCGTCAAATGGAGAGAAGAAAAATCTATATTAGAAAAAAAAAGTTTATTTCAGACTAGTGTTAGTAATAACATAAAAAACAATTCTTATTTGATCGCTACTGCGTATTGTCTTATTTTTATCGAACGTCTTTTGCTGCACCAGTAATTTTGTTGAATTTTTTTTTAATATTTTATTCATATCTTGCAGCATCTTGGTGATAAAGAATCCTACTATCCCAATGTGTAAACAGAAGCACGAATTTCTTAGAAAGTTCGGTACCTGTATGTGTAATGCCGACAGTCGAGTTAATTACGGGCTAGGATAATAAAGCGACAATTGAACGTACCCAGCTGCGCAGTTTTACTAATTTTGGCAACTTAAAAAGTACTTTATATTATTAAATTGCTGTCGTTATTGAGAGTGGATGTAATGCTATATAGGGTGTAGCATTGTATGGGAAACAAGCTAAACCAACCACAGTCAAGTAAAACGACCCTTTAGGGAGTTTGTCGTAAATCGAGTGACGTTACATGGAGTTTACACTGTATTAATAAAATAATAGATTTATATAGAAATCGATTATTGTATCACATCTCTAGGAATAGGTATGTACACCACACATTTAGCAGTATATATATTATCTTAAACGGCGGATAATAGGAAAATAATATTATCTTTTGCATTATGGTTCTCTGCAAATAGCCGTGTGTTATCCGGCTGAGTAGAATAGACCAACCTCTCTTCTTACCGAGGTGTCGTAAAAGACGACTAAGGTAAGTTGACGTCAGGCAGGCGGCCGGTCGTTAAAACGCAGCCAAATCATGTGACAGCATGTTTATAACATGTTGTGCCGACCCCAATTACGAGTGGGATAAGTGTTGGAGGATGATGATATGGTTCTCCGCAAAGTGTCACCTATTTTTTTAATTTTTTGACTAAAGTTATCATTATCATCTGGGAGTTAAGTTACATAAAGGATACTTTTTATCTTTTCACTTTCTGCAGTTCCCAGAGCGTGAATGACTGGTAAAGTGAATTTTCCCTCCGTAATATCTTCGCAAAAAGGCAACTCCTGCGACTGAGATAAAAAACAATCAGAATATAAGCTTTAATTGTATCACATTTTATCAATATTGTACAAAGCTGAACGCAGACAGACTTCATTTATGATATTAGTGTGTATTCTTACTTGTTTATCTCGACCCGCCGTGTGGTATCCGGCTGAGTAGAATAGACCAACCTCATTACTTACCGAGGTGTCGTAAAAGGCGACTAAGGTAAGTTGACCCACCGTGTGATATCCGGTTTAGTAGAATAGACCACCCTCTTTCTTACTGAGGTGTCGTAAAATATGACAGAGGTAAGTTGACGTAAGGCAGGCGGCCGGTCTTAAAAACGCAGCCAAATCATGCGATAGCATGTTTATAATATGTTGTGCCGACCCCACTTGGAGTGGGATAAGGGCAGGAAGATGATTCTTACTTGTTTATTTCCATCATCAGCAGGCCATTCTTCTAATGCCTGAAACAGATAAAATATTTAGTATTATTTGTTTATCAAATCAACAAATAAATATCACGAGTAATCTACCATCGTACGACTGCTCTAAGATGTACTTGAGCTTAGGTCAATTACAAAAGCATTTTAATTTTCCCACTCTAAGTTGGATCGGCATAACATATTATAAATATGTTGTCACATGATTTGGCTAGGTATTTTACCACCGGCCGCCTGCCTGACGTTAACTTACTTTAGTCGCCTTTTACGACACCACCATAAGAAATGAGGATGGTCTATTCTACTCAGCCGGATACCACACGGCTTAGTTTGATAAAAATTAGTTATACTTTCTTATCAAATATGTCGACACCATGGCGTAATAAGACTATATCGACAAAATGCGAGTTTTATTTTTTACTGTCGCTTCTTGTCGCAAATGGATTAAATACCTTCTTAAAATATTATTGTTAAATAGGTAATTTTAATTACCTTAAATTAAAATATAGTTTTCGTAAATAAAGATATTATTATTGGTGAATAACGAAATTACCTAATAATTTGCATAAGATTACAATATTAATGTATAGAAATTCATTTGCATTCAGCGAGCTGCTACACACAGTTCACGTCGCAATAATGCCGTATAAAGAGCTCATGAATAAGGGCCTCGTATGGGCCTAAAATCGGCCTCACCCGATAAAATATGACGTTACTGTAGCTGGCCTCTAAACATAATTCTAAATTAAAAGAAATAAAAACAGAAATACCTCTGGATGACCGAGATTGCAATAATCGTCCTTAATTTGAAAGTACAGTCCGAAAAGCAAAATTAAATTGGTGTAATCCCTTTTGTCTTTGCTGAACAGTTGAATAATCCGAATAGTTAGTTTCAGCATGCAGCCAAAATCTGAAACGAATTCAAAAATCACTACATATTATAAAACAAAGTCGCATTGTTTGTCCATATATCCCTATGTATGCATAAAACTTTAAAACTACGCAACAGATTTTGATGCGGTTTTTTTTAATAGATAGAGTGATTCCAGAGGAAGGTTTGTACGTATAATAACATTCAATACGGAGTAGAGAAATACTGTAATTTTTGAGGTTTCTGTAAATAATTACATTTTTTTCCGCTTACATTGCAAACGCAGGCTAAACCCTACGAGATTTATCAAAATGATGTACTAAGTATTTGTACACCTTGAAAAGGTCTACAGAAAAGTCCGGGATGGTATATGTCTATCTCTTATGGATAACCCACAATAGCATTTTTTGTCATTTACTTTTTACGAAAAATAATGCCTTATTTTTTAAGTAATTTTTATACAATACAGCATTAATCCTTATTCAATTAAGTACCTTTAATAAATAGTTGATTTAATATAGATCAATATCGCCGTTTACAGCATTTAATTTAAGTGAACATTTTCGGAGATATTACAGATTTAAATCCATTAATATACCGCCGGTATTCGATTATCCTTGTACTACTTACTATGATTGATCATATCTTTGTATTCCTCTTCAGTTGGACATATGAAATTTTCTCGCCAATACACATCTTGGCCTTGCCCTCGAGCCGTATTACACATTTCCTCTGTATATATTTTAGCAGCCTAAAAACATATATGACGTGAGCTAAGAATAGATAATTTTTATATAGAAACATCATCTTTCTGCCCTTATCCCACTCTAAGTGTGGTCGGCACAACTTGTTATAAACATGTTGTCATATGATTTGACTACGTATTTTACGTCCGGCCGCCTGCGTGACATCAACTTACCTTAGTCGCTTTTTACGACACCTCGGTAAGAAAGAGGGTGGTCTATTCTACTCCGCCGGATACCAGATGGCGGGTCGACTTACCTTAGTCGCCTTTTACGACAACTCGGTAAGAAATGAGGGTGGTAATATTTATACAGAAACCTTAACCTAAAATCTTTAAAATGAGGTAAGAACTAGTGGCAACTTCATTAATATTTGACAATGCGAAACTAAATCTTGTAAAAGCAAACTTGAATAAAGAATACTTCAATTTCAATTTGTTTTTGAAATGTATCTGTCCTATCCTACTATAATATTATGCATATGCAAGAGTTGAGTATGGATGTATGTTTGTTACTCGTTCACGACGAATCCGCTGGACCAATATCCTTCCTTCAATATTCCTTATACGTTGGAATCGAATATAGACTATAGAAATCCTGTTAATTCTACAGGAATAGGATGACTTTGAGAAGCGCAATCTATTATGAACATACGACAACAGCCCACGCGAACGAAGTTGCGGGTAAAGGTAGTACTCATTATAAAACAAAGTCCCCAAAAGCTGTCTGTGTGTATGTGATCGATTTTCTCAAATTCGAGTAAACGGGTTTTTGTCGGTTTTTACTAAAAGATTTAGTTTAGGTTAATATTACATTACGGTTTTATGTAAATTGTGTTGAAGTGGTCACTCATTAGTAAAAAATATCGCCTGCTGTAAGCTTCAGTTGCGTATTCCGCGTGTACCAACGCGTGAACACTAAAGTAATGTACAAGAGAATTGTAGATCATCAAAAATACTACAAAAAAATCCGCGACAGCATGACTCTATCTCTTATAGTTTATTCACATTTATGTTTAAAATTTCAATTAAATATGCGTTATTTACGCGGTAAAAACTTTGCGTCACACTAATTTCCAAACAGGTGAAGTTGCAGGCACAGCTAGTTGGAATAAATAGGATCAGTATTAGTCATCGGTGCGGAGGATGGTTTGGATGGAGGAGGAATTCTTTGGAGGAGGCTTTTACCCGAAAGGGGTCCATACATAAAACTGACCCATAAGACTGATAATACTTTTAAATATTTCCAATTATTTTATTTTATTATTTTGATAAGATTTTTCTATTTTAATTTTGACTTTTTTAAATATTGACTTTTAAATTATATATAGATTTTTACATATACTTATCACTTGTAACTTTGACATATAAATATAATTTAGATTAGAATCGCGATATATTTAAATTAGATATAATGTAGTTTTTTAGAAAAATATTGTTTTTTTATTGTTACTTCATCGATTTTGTATATATGTATGGACTAAAGAAAGCTTTAGTCATCATAATAAAACAAAAAATTACCTCCATATTGAAGTCCATCAACTTTTTCAACGTTATAAAATGTAAATGAACACAAGTTGTTAATGTCAACGGTACTCCATAAACGCAATGTGCAGCCGGCAATCCACGTCGAACAATCGAGCTATCTTGAATATCATCATATCTACGAAGTGATAAGAGATTAGTACTTTTTTGCGTCAGGAAAACCCTTTATGGGTCAAAGAGAGTAGTACTGCCTTTAGGACTGTATTTAATCCTACATACATTTCGCAATCCATACCTGACCAGTCTACAGAGAACATATTACAAAAGTAATGACAATATTATTTTGCTATAATCCGCGATAAAAGTAAATATGTGTAATGCTAAATGTAGAGTGTACTATTCCACAACAAAATCGTAAAGCCGCTTTACGATTTTGTCGTGGAGTCTATCTCCTGACGATGCTTCGGTTACGGGGCGAAACAATTGTTGAGTTTGTGGTGGTGAATGTGTGCAGTGCTTGTGTATTGTTGTGCCATCGGTTTCAAGTGCATGAGTTCTTACAAATTCTGCATGTATCAGGTATGAGAACGAATAGTACACACTACATTTAGCGTTACACATATTTTCTTTTATCGCGGATTATATCAAAATAATATTCTCATTACTTTTGTATTATGGACCTCCGCAAAGTAACGCCTAATTCTATAAATTATTTAGAAAACATATTACAAAATTGAAGGTAACTTGGATGATAAAAATGCCTGGATTTGAAAATCCATTCAGCTTCATAAAACACTGCGGTTTAATTATGTAAATTTAAAAAGGATTAAAAGTTTGACCGACGATTTTCTTGCTCCTATTGTATGCAGCTGAGTAGAATACACCACCCTCATTTCTTACAAAGATGTCCAAAAAGGCGACTAAGTTAAGATGTCCGACGTATGGTTTCGGGCTGAGAATAATAGACCACCCTTATTTCTCACGACACTTGTCTTGTAGACAAAAGCCGCTGGGTCCAAGCGGTATAAGATCATGTGGTGTGATCCCATGAAGAGACCTACGTCCTACATTGGACGTCCAACGGTTGACAAAGAAGAAGAAGGAATGATATATTGGTATTAACAAGCTGGTACTATACTTACAGCATGCTTGCAGTGTAACTTATGTTCAATATATCAAGAATTTGTTTAACTGTGTTATTGGGTACTTGTAACCAATAGTTAAATGAAGAGAGAACTTTCGTACGTAATCCTTTTCCCTGTACTTTTACAATATAATAATAGGGAGATAGGAGGTCCTGAAAACATATTTCTTCCTTTCACAAAAGCATAAACCTGCTTAAGTAGATTACAAAATATATACGAAAAAACCATGCAGTTTGACTGGCCCGTTGGCGCAGTGAGTAGAGTCTGGGTGTATATTTGTATTTAAGTATGTATTTTAAAAAAATATATCAGCTATATATTCACCAGTGTCTGTCTACCATTAAGTATTAAGTTACTTTGGGGTGTAAGTGTGCCATATATTTTTAGTTATACTAGATTAGGACATGCAAGCTGTTTTGCTTCACAGTATATTTTTTGCAATTCATTTTTTGTGTTTAAAAATATACATAATTATAAAAGTAAGAAACGACGTAAGCAAGAAGATAATTACGTAAGTTGTTTGTGGATTCGGGTATAAGATTCTATAATAAAACTACGCAATCAGTTTTAGCTTCCTTCACAGCAGTTTAAAAACCACTGTTTTAAAGAGGCTGATAAAAGACTACTATACTGCTGAGTGTTACTTAAATGATAAGAATAAGGTGGATATAACGACTTTTTCGAGAGGTCACAGGTTCGAACCCGGACACCAGTGAGTTTTCTGTTAAAACTTATGTGTCTAATTGATAATTGCGATTTATCACACGCTTTTCAGTGAAGGAAACCATCGTGGCGAAACCTGCATATCTCTAGAGAATTCTAGGGATATATATAACCTACCAATCCGCATTGGAGCAGTGTGGTAGGTCTTTGCTCTAATCCTTTCCTCCAAAAAACGGAGAGAGAAGGTCTATGCCCGGCAGTGGGATAATAACAGGCCGTTACTTGCATCATCATCTGTTTCCTGCACTTATCCCACTCTAAGTGGGGTCGGCACAACATGTATTATCACAAATCATGATATCAAATGATTTGGCTACGTACTTTACGATCGGCCGCCTGCCTATCCTCGACTTACCTTAGTCGCTTTTTACGACACCTCGGTAAGAAACGAGGGTGCTCTATTCTAGTCAACCGGATACCACACGACGAGTCAACCTTAGTTGCTTTTTACGACATCTCGGTAAGAAATTAGGGTGGTATATTCCACTCAGATATAAGATATTTGCCACGATATAGTAAAAAAGAAATTTAATCTAACAAAAATGTAAATTAAAAACTTACTCTCTCAAAATCATTGCACATTTCTTCCGTCATTACTGATTACATAAAAGATTTATTAATTGGAACAAAAAAACTTTCTTAATATCTTTTTTACCTATTTAAACTTCGCGAAGTACGACAACATAATGGACGCTATAACGACACCTCGGTAAGAAACGAGGGTGCTCTATTCTAGTCAACCGTATAACACACGGCGAGTCGACTTACCTTAGTCACTTTTTACGACACGTCGGTAAGAAATGAGGGTGGTATATTCTACTCAGATATAAAGTATTTTCCACGATATAGTAAAAAAGAAATTTAATCTAACAAAAATGTAAATTAAAAACTTACTCTCTCAAAATCATTGCACATTTCTTCCGTCATTACTGATTACATAAAAGATTTATTAATTGGAACAAAAAAAACTTTCTTAATATCTTTTTTACCTATTTAAACTTCGCGAAGTACAACAACGTAATGGTCGCTATAACGTTGGAAGAACTTATATACTAAATACATCCATTGACTGAGTAATATAGTATAATATTATAAACTTTTTATTGTTTGACCGAATCGGCAATGAACAAGTAGTAATACATACAAAATATAATTGTTATAGACTGACCCGTTGGCGCAGGTGGCAGTGACCTTGCCTCTCAGGGTCGTAGGGTCGTATTCTCGTAACATTAAAAAAGAATAATTTGTTGGTTTTTCGAGTCTGAATGTATACATGTATTTAAGTTTATATTTAAAATTATATCATCATCATGCCCTTATCCCACTCCAAGTGGGATCGGCACATGTTATAAACATGTTGTCACATGATTTGGCCGCGTTTTTACGACCGGCCGCCTGCCTGACGTCAAATTACCTTAGTCGTATTTTACGACCCCTCGTTAAGAAGGGGGATGGCCTTTTCTATTAAACCGGATACCACACAGTGGGTCAACTCTTACCGCCAAGTCGCCTTTTACGACACCTCGGTAAGAAATGAGGGTGGTACTATTCTACTTAGCGGGATAGCACACGGCTAGTTTATTGTTAAAAGTAGTTTGTTATTCAGATATTTTCATTACGCATAGGTTGGAGGACGACAATAAAAATGAAAGATGACCCGCATTTGTATAATAGAAATAAAAAAAATATAGTTAGGTATACGATAGAACAAAAGTACAGTATTTCGCCTATAACACGGTACTCCTATAACGCGTTTTCGCATTAAGCGTTCTCTATCCCTCGTATTACGCGTTTTTTCCCCAGTTTTAACGCGGGGATTTTCCATGTTCGACGTATTATAAAATTGAATTAAAGTATTTTATTGAATTTTTTGTGCCTTGTTTTTGAATAGTATTCTTACTATTCAAAAACAAGGCAGAAAAAATTGTTTGTGCATATATATTATACTGAAGGTGTAGACATTTTGATTATTTAAATAAAATGTTTATATCTTAGCCACGTTTTAATAAAACACGCATGTTTCATTCATACCATGGCCGCATGAATTCTTACATTTAAAACCCTTTAAGAAGCGTCATGCGAACGCGGTTTACGAAAATACTTCTAAAACGCGTTTTTCTATAACGCGGATTCAATCTACCGCGTTATAGGAAGGATTACTGTATTTTGTATTTTAAAGAACCCGCGGGAAAGATAGTTCAAGAGTTTGTTATCACAGATATCTATATGTATTTTATATACATTATCTTTAATGATATTAATTAAATAATAAAATTATATATTATACTTAATATTTAAATGAGTTAATCTTGTATGTATATATATAAATATATTTTCTGCATCTTGGAAACGGCTCCAACGATTTTCCTAAAGTTGTAAAAGCATGTAGGGGGGTTTGGGGGAGAAAAATTGATATAGCTAGGTTTTATTTTAAAAAATATCTTTTATCCCTGTTTTTGGGCTTTAAAAAATTCTAAAATGTTTCCAAAGGATTGGAGTTGTCAAACGTAATGATGAGCAAGCGGTTGGATAACGGACGGACCGACAATGTTCTAAACCCGGTTTCGAATCCCACATGTCAGGGCGCCATTTTTATTTTTTTATTTTTTTTAATATTTAAGACTTTGTCACCCAGGTACTTATCTTTAAGTTCTTTATAGTTAATTATTTAAGTACACATAAGTAGGTGAAGGAAATGACCTCTGAGTCACGTCTACTGATAGGTCAGAAGACAGGACGATTGAAGTAATGTGCATTTAATTAGTTAATAAACTAGCTGTCCGGCAACGCGTTGCTGTGGCTTAGTCTGGTTTCGATTTCCCTTCGAAACAGAACTGAAGAGTGAAAAAAATGTCGTGCCACCAAACTTTACAGGAACATCCGCGTCCACTGCATCATTCTAAAGATTGTATGAAAATTTCATTAAAATCGGTCCAGTCGTTTCAGAGTCTATAAATTACATACAGACATTAATTTTTATATATTAAGATATGATACTTATGATTTGTGACAGTTTTCTTTTAGACCTCGATCGAACTTGATATCCCTTAGGACACCTACGAGTAGGTTACCTGGAGCCACGGCCCGAACAAACCAGACAATAAAGCCTGCGAGGACTAGCCCGGACAAGGAGGCTCGCCTCGAGGTCCGTAGCGCGTCTACCCTCCAAACGGGGGGAGGGGAGACAGACATCCACAGAAAAACTCATTGATACCTGGAGTTTTATATTTATATATATTTTTTATGTCAGGAAAACCCATTATGGGTCATCACCGTCCGACGGGGACGACCGGCGGGTATGTCGGACTCGCATCGACTAAAAACCTGACAATGCTCCAACACGTTGCTGGTGGAGGGAACAGGGTACAGTTGTACACATTGCCCCCATCCCAGCCAGCAGCAACTCTGAACCCCAGAGTGCGGGGCCTCTCTAAAAGTAGTCCCTCCCTCCGCAAGACGATGCATCGGGAGCACCAGATGCATGGACAGCCTCGGGGACCTTTTCAGGTGGGCGTTCGGTAAACCCCGTTCAGAGCGCCCAGAAGTTCCACGTCAAGGCAGCACGCGATGGTCTTGAACGAGTCGCCTATGCCCGGATTCAAGGACTCGACTTCTCGGATTCCTCCCGCCGCAGCTTTTTATATATATATTTTTTTTTTACAGGAAAAATCCCCTTATGAGTACCGCCGCCCGACGGGGGCGGGCGACGGTTATGTCGGACTAGCACCGACTAAAATAACCTGTGTGCTCCACGCTGCTGGTGGCGGGGATAGGGTACCTATGAAGACATTACCCCCATAGTCCAATCAGTACAATTGTAATTAACCCCGAAAAATAAAAATGTGACTTAAGTCATTGAGAGTGCTGCGTGTAGATTTATAGTATTACACGGTCAATAAAATTATTTTATCTTGTTAATATGTTAATGCGACTGGTTTTTGATAGCTGTTGTTAACGATCTACAGTTATTGTTAATTAGTCATTGTTTTATTCTCCTTAATTCTAGTAAAGGGTAATAAATGCTCAATAATGATTTATTAAGGTTTTTTTTTAATAATTATCACGCTTGGTCACGCGACAATTGTATTTCTTATCTTATGACAATGTTTTTATACTTCTGTAGTACTTCCAAGTACATCGATCAACTGCTATTTTTCTATACCGCCTTAATCAGCTGCCAGTCTTGTCACTTCCAATTAGAAATTATATAGATATTGCTATGTTTGCGGCTTCGCCCGCATCGAAGTCAATGTTTTCTCGTTTATATCCCTTAATTAATTGTGTTAAAAATATAAATGAATGGAATAAAGGAAAACAATACCTACTTAAGAATATTTACGCTAAAGACTGCATACAAAATCGAGCGTTCAGCAAGTTGATGTGCGTAATACGTCCACTCGCTACTAAAGTCGGATCACGGCGGTATGTCATGGAAAAAGCGCTCGCTAGTGGAGGTAATATTTTGGTGGCCTATAATTTTAATTTATAATATCATCTAAAATATTTATTTAATGCATATAGTATATATCACAATTTTGATCTATATCAAATGGAGAAAGAAACGAAAATTTATTTAAATAAGGTTTGGTACTGAACAGGAGAAATCAGTCTTAAAAATAGCGAGATATTTTTAAATGATTTTTGGATCATAAAAGTAGTTATTGTGAGTTAACCACAAGAGCTAGTGACATGCTATTTCGGACTTTTTTGTAGTATTTTTGTAGAATACTCTTGTACTACTTTAGTCCTTCTCTGCTAGTATACGCGGCGCACGCGAGTAAAGTTCCCAGCAAGCGAGTTTTTTAAACCACGCGACCTATTTAAAACGATTTATATAAAATAGTAATGTACTATTGACTTAAACCTGTCACAATAATTTTGCTATCTTTTAGTAAGAACCGTACAAATATTCGTTCAGTAGATTTTGAGAAAATCTATCACATACTGACAGACATCTTATAGGGACGTTGTTTTAAAATATATATACAGTAGATGCATTTTGCATCAGCTCAGCTATGTCTTTCAATAGTGTTTGAAAAGGTGGACCGAGCCTTGTTCAGTAATTTTATACAAAATATACAAAAAAATTAAAAAAAAATACCTATTATTAGGTAGTTGGGGGTCGATCCTAGGTGTTTACATTTCTCGAGACTGCCTGCTCCCCAAATAAGCTACGCTGACTTGACAGTTTATATGTAGTGTTTTATATTCAAATTAATTTTTTGTATTTCATAATGCCCAAAAACAGGGATAAAACTATTTTTTTTTAACATAAAACCTAGCTAGATCGATTTTTCTCCCCCAAAATCCTGATGCTGAATTTCAGGAAAATCGTTGGAGCGAATTGAGTTTTCGAGATTCTGAAAAAATATATACATACAAGATTAACTCATTTAAATATTAAACATCATCATCTTCCTGCCCTTATCCCACTCTAAGTGGGGTCGGCACAACATGTTATAAACATGTTGTCACATGATTTGGCTACGTATTTTACGACCGGCCGCCTGCCTGACGTCAACTTATCTTAGTCGTATTTTACGACACCTCGATAAGAAAGAGGGTGGTCTATTCTACTTAACCGGATACCACACGGTGAGTCAACTTACCTTAGTCGCCTTTTACGACACCTCGGTAAGTAATGAGGGTGGTCTATTCTACTCAGCCGGATACCACACGGCGGGTCGACTTACCTTAGTCGCCTTTTACGACACCTCGGTAAGTAATGAGGGTGGTCTATTCTACTCAGCCGGATACCACATGGCGGGTCGACTTACCTTAGTCGCCTTTTACGACACCTCGGTAAGAAAAGAGGGTGGTACTATTCTATTCAGCCGGATACCACACTCATTTAAATATTAAACATTTAAAAATTTATACTTATAATAAATAATACTTAATTGGTCTATAAATAACATTTTTAACTTTATTTAAATATAACAAATGTAAACGAAAATATTAAATTCTAAGAAGCATTAACTTTATTCTTTTGCCAAATAAGAAGCTCGTCGAGGCCAGCTTCCATTTCCGGGTTGCCACCAAGATGAGACAACTGTAAACGAAAATAAAGTATCATCTATAGACTCTTTATTATAGTATCTATAATTATTGACAATCGTAAAAAAAAATAATTTTCCTAAATCTCAAATAACACGCAATTGTGTCGTGTAGCGTATTTGCTCTTAATTGAATTTATACGGAAGTGATGTTTTCTGTGGTTCTTTGGCCTTATTCAAAAGCAATTGTATAAATGCGTGAGTAACTCATAAGTAATTTAAAAAATATTATCTGTGTAAAAAATAACAAGACTTGCTCGGTATTTTTTAAAAGATATAAAAAAAAATTGAAAATGAATAAAAATGAAAAATAATTGGACTCGAATCTAGGTATTTTCACTTCTTTAGACTCCAAATGAGCTACCATGACTTGAATTCAACGTAAATTTTTCAAAAAACAGGGATAAAAAGACATTTTTTTTTAATGAAACTTAAATAGATCTAATTTTTCCCCTCAAAATCCCACTACATGCTGAATTTTAAGAAAATAGAATATAGTTATAGAATTTAATCTTGTTTGTCTATTTGTTATTATACTTTCGGGATTCTAAATTGATTATAGCCAGTTTAATGAACTACAAAAAAAGGTGCCAGCGGACTGATCGCAGATTCGATATTGTACCGAATTCCGAGGTTCGAATTTGTAGCCTCAAATGTCTATAAATATACTAACCTCTTCTCTGATTTCTTTGTCGAGAGCTAAAAGCGTGTCTCTGGTGTATTGCAAGCTGCCAGCCTTCTCCAACAGAGATATACAGTATTTTTTCAAGGCAACGTCACGAGTTTTTTGCCGAAGAATATCTTCATTTCAATTCTAGTAAGGATTACTTCGTGAATTTATTTATATTCGATATATTGATCTTTTCAGTACTCACAAAACATTAGGAAAAGTTACAAGGCATAAAGATAGACTAATTGTACCAAAAATAAGATTAAGTTTATATAAAAATAACTGTTACTGTATGGCTATAGAAATTTTTAATAATCTACCAGTACATATAAGGTCACAATCATTGTTAACTTTTAAGGGAATTATTCACAAGTGGCTTTTTGATAAGTGCTTTTATTCTGTAAGCGAATACTTACCCAAAATATGAAATTTTTATTGTAATTATTGAGATGATTTTTTATTATTTTCTTTTTTTTTAATTTATTTGTATTAGAATGTTTAATGTGAATATTATTATTATTATTTATTTTGACATATATTTTTGTTTAGTTAATAACTTTTTTAGGAAGAAATAATGTCTGAACTGCAGAGTCATAGCTATAAGCAATTTTTTTTTGTATAATGTTTTAAAATTTGCACGCTATTTAATAGTATAATATGCAAATAAATAAATAAATAAATATTGTTTATTGGGGCTGTGATAGCCTAGCGGTGATCGTGCGACTCCTATGAGAGAGTTATTGGGTTTAGACAGGAATTAATGGGTTTTTCTGTTAAAACTTACGTCACCTTCTGTCCTTACCTTGTGCCCATCCCGCCGACCGGTTAGAGTGGGGTCGGCACTACATGTTGATGATTTAGGTATGTATTTTACGACACCTCGGTAAGAAAGAGGGTTGTCTATTCTACTCAGCCAGATACCACACGGCGTGTTGACTTACCTTAGTCGCGTTTTACTCCACCTCGGTAAGAAATGAGGGTGGTCTATTCTGGTGGTCTATGCTGAATACAGCAGGATACCACACGGCGTTCTGTTAAAAAAAAAACTTGTTGATAATTGCAATGTATCTCTCTTTTCGGTGCAGAAAAATATCGCGAGGAAATTCGCTAGAGAATTCTTAGGATATGAGTAATCTACTAAACCGCTATGGAGCACTCAAACGGGGTTTAGCTCCAATCCTTCTCTTCAAAAAAAGGGAGAAAGGAGGGCTATGCCCTATCCTACCTAAGGCTATCCCATGTAAGAGGCCGTTACTTTATATAGTTAATTGCGTGTAGAACTGATGATCAAAGTGAGCTAGAATTTTAAAAACCTGTCGAGTACAAATGCTTTTTATTAGACCGCCCATGATTAAAAAGGATACTAATTATCTTTGCACTTTCCGCTGTTTTGAGCGCGTGAATAATTGGCAAAGTGAATTTGCCTTCAGTTAGATCTTCACAAAATGACACCTGCTGCGGCTACAAAAGAAAAAAACAAACTGTAACATACGACATGACGTGTCTCTGACACTGACTGACAATGACTCCACGAAATTACTGCCATTACCATTGAGTTTTAATGAGTTCACCCTTTTGTAGTGATAATAACATATCATCAAGTCATCGTTGTATTTTTACGCATCGCAAAAAGGTCATAAAAATTACTTACAAACTTTTCGCAAATCAATAAATTGATTGAACTTAATTTGGTACAGAATGTTTTCGAGGATTTTTTGTTGCCTGTTATTTTTAGTTATTGAAATTTAACACATTATTTAATTCAAAGGCCTCACGAAGTTCGGCCGGTTTGCCAGTAAATTATATTTATGTAGATAATCCAATGTATTTTATCAATCTAGTTTAATATTGAAATTACAGTATCAACGTACTTGTTCATCTTCAGGAGAAGGCCATTCTTCTAATGCCTGAAACACAAATAGATTACTTTTTACATAACACTTGTTCTATAATATAACTCAAGTCATAATCCGAACATTCCGTAATCGAAACATTATTGATTTTTAAGATATATCTCTGTAAAGGAACGGATATTGTCGTCTATACACATGGAGTTATTAACTGAAATCCTATAATAAATAGAAAGCAAATAAGGGTGTTAGATACACACTTATTTTATCAACCTTATCTATCTCTCTTTTATGAGCCGTAATTACACAAAGATGAAGTATGCGAGTCTCATCTTCCCTTTCATAATTTATTGTGACACTCTCACTTACAGGCCTGTCTATGGGTCTCATTGACAAAGCTAGCCACTTATCCTTATGGGTGATGATTTTGATTTCATTTAGTGACCTGTTACTATCCCACTGTTGGACACAGTCTCCTCATTTTTTTTCTCCTCCTCCATCTTTCTCTTTTTTTTGAAGAGTAGGGTCAGAGCTTAGTACAATCACGCTGCTCCAATGTCAGGTTATGCATATTTTAGAAATTCTCTACAGATATGCAGGCCTATTCCTAGGACTTTACCTTCACCGAAAAGCGCGTGGTAAATTGTAGATATGAATTAGGCACATAAGTATCACAAAACTCATTGGTTTGTGATATTTATGTGCCTTATTCATATTAACTGGTACCTGCCAGGAGTTTGTACCAATAACTCCATGAAAAATGTCATACAGTCTTACCGTTTAACTATCAAAAAATTGATTTGATTTATTAATATTACATTAAATGATACTAAAACCCATATACCTCTGGATTAATCAGATTGCAATAATCGTCCTTAATTTGAAAGTATACTCCCAACAGCATAATTAACTTGGTGTAATCCGTGTTGTCTTCGCTGAACAATTGTATTATGCGAATAGCTAGTTTTAGCACCGAGCCTAAGTCTGAAAAGAATTACGAAGTTTAAATATGTATTGATTCAACCATACTCCCATACTCTACTCTTGACATACTCTTCGATAATATTTAGTTCTTTAATTTTTATTTTATTATGCCCCTCTATATAAAATAGAGAGAAGAAAGGGATATTGTGGTATGTAGACACAATTTGTATACGATAATCTAAACTTATCAGTCAACCTTATCAGAATTGTTTGAGTTAATTTTACAAAATTCGATGGTAAAGTTATGTTATTATTCTATAAAATATCTATATGGTGGTTGGTGTTATAATATGTAGACCACGTTTCTGAATTTCTTAAAATTTCAACAGGGTCTCCGATATTCCCTAAGATAGTTCTTGGTATAATAGCAAAAGTTATATATCTATAGTAATATCTATAGATATATAGTTATATCTTTCTAAACCTTGATTATAGTTACGACCATTGTACGATACAGTCAGCAGAATGATCACCGTGGACGAACACATTTTAGTCACCAAATTACACCGATAAAAGTGTATATATCAGCTGATCAAATTACAATTGCATTCAGCTCGTTAAACCTATATAAGATAGCAAATTTAAATACAAAATATTCTTTATTCAAGTAAACTTATAAACTTGCAGCTTTTGAATTTTCAACTCTACTGGTAGTTCGGAAAGCTGTTCCTACCGAGAAGAGACAGCAAGAAACTATATTGTGCAAGGTCAAACAGTAGATATATTCACGCATTCTTATCATCTATGTAATCCTCAACAGTATAGTAGTAGGCTTTCTGTATCAGCCTCCCTTTAACTGTTTTTTAAGCTGCTGTAATGATAAAGCTGTAATGATTGCGGAATTTTATAATATAATTTTATATATGTATGGCAGTCAGGATTACTGATAAAACGTGACCGATGGTTTTTAATAAGCTATAATTTCTTTCAATATCCTCTATGGATAAAAAATTGCCATAAATGGGACCTATGTAAGGAGCTATAAGTCTATTAACTATAGTGGGTGAGAAATGACTATTTTTGCTTCTGTAGGCTTTTACAATACATTACCTGCCAGTGACAATGCCATATTTCTTGTAATACTTACTACGTTTAATCATTTCCTTATATTCTGTTTCAGTAGGACATACATGATTTTCTCGCCAAAATACGTCTTGACCTTGTCCTATAGAACTAATCAACATATCCTCTGTATATATTTTAGCAGCCTGAAAACCCATAAACGATTTACTTACTTACGACACAACTACTTAAGACACAAGCTCGTATGAGTTCTCATCTATTTTTACAAATTTTCTGCACAAAAAATATGTTCCAATAACATTGATAATTTAAGGAAACCTTAATAGGTGTCCTTAAATTCGCTTCTTCAAGCTTTTTTCTAATCTAATTTACTTAAACTTATCTCTAACGTGGAATATATCGTGGCCATAAAATTGTAAATAGTACATAGTATGGCTGTCTTTTCTATGACTAATATTTTTCTATATCCGGAATTAAGACAAATTATGAGTAACCTAATTTTCTGTGCAAAAAAGTAATAAAGGTCACTAAACTGATTTTCCCTTCGAAAGATGTAATGTGTGTGGTCCATTTAGGTTTTAAATCTATTTCCGCTCCTAGAGAAGAAGGGATTTTTTTTTATAAAAGGTTCGTTTTTTATAAAAAGCTTATTTTTCCTTTTTCAACGTTAGCTTATACGAATTCTACACATTTTAATAATTAGCTCATTGGACCAATGAGCTACTTGCGACGAACCACTGCATACTTCGTCAATGTTATCGTCATTTCTATTTACTTCTAATATTACGGATGTATGATCAGAAAACACAATATCGCAAATATTATGAATAAAGTTCGGTAAATCGTTTTTGTATACTGAAAACATAAACGGACCTAAGATTGTGGCGCACTCATAATTATATCGGATCCGAATGGCTTGCAATTAAGATTTCCTTTTTTTTAACAGGAAAAAACCCCTTATGGGTACTGCCGCCCGACGGGGACAGGCGACGGTTATGTCGGACTCGCACCGACTAAATAACCTGTGTGCTCCACTACGCTGCTGGTGGCGGGTATAGGGTACCTATGAAGACATTACCCCAGCAGCAACTCTGTACCCCAGAGTGCGCCACCTCTGGGTCGGGGCCTCTCTAAAAGTGGCCCTCCTTCCGTTGGACGATGCATCGGGAGCACCAGATGCATCGAACGCCTCGGGGACCTTGTAGGGTAGGCGTCCGATTAAACCCCGTTCGGAACGCCCGGAAAGGTCCCCGTTAGGGAATAATAAATAGACCATTAGGCGATGAAATAAAAAACCATTAACCTCTAAATTAAAGTCCATTAATTTCTTGTATACCAAGAAATGTAGATGAATACATGTCCCCATGGTCAATGGTACTCCATAAACGCAATGGGCAGCTGGCAATCCACGACGAACAATCGAATTATCTTGAATATCATCATATCTGAGTAATGGTTGAAAAAATATTAATTTAAAATAAATTACTTTAATCTATATTAAAAATACTAATCTGTGTCGTACTGTATCCAGTAAAGTAGAATAGACCACCCTCATTTCTTACCGAGGTAAAAGGCGACTTAGATAAGTTGACCCACCGTATGGTATCCGGTTGAGTAGTATAGACTAACCTTGTTTCTTACCGAGGTGTCGTAAAAGGCGACTGAGGTAAGTTGACCCACCGTCTGGTATCCGGTTGAGCAGAATAGACTAACTACCTTTGTTTTTTACCGAGCTGTCGTAAAAGGTGACTGAGGTAAGTTGATCCGCCATATGATATCAGGCTGAGTGGAATAGACCACTGACATTTCTTACCGTGGTATCGAAAAGGCAGCTGGGGTAGTTTGACGTCAGGCAGGCGGCACAACATGGTCGAAAAATGTTGTGCCGACCCCACTTAGAGTGGGATAAGGGCAGGAGGATGATGATGTATAGGTTTTATACGTTAACTATGAACACCACTCACAAATCCTGCATTGTTGTATATTCATCTTTTTTAAAAGTTTGTTAAAGTGTAAGCTTGGCTCAACATTGAGTGGTTAAATTTCGTTAGTAATTGATCAAAGACCTTTAAAATATAATACTTCATATAATAAAGTATATAACACTATATTATTAGTATCTGGGTGATGATGTAAAAAAAATAAAATTAAAAAAAAATTGAAAAGAAAAATTAAAAAATAATAGGGCAGGTGGAGCTCGAACTAGGTATTTTCACTTCTCTAGACCGCGCTTGCCCCAACGTTTTTGTATTCAACGTAAATTAAAAAAAATTCTATAGCCATTCTGAATTTTAGGAAAATCGTTGGACCCGTATATATATATATATTATATATGTATATGTACAGGATTAACTCATTTAAATATTAAAGATTATATAATATTTTACTTACAGGAGGCATGCGTTATAACCCATATTCAATATATCGAGAATATGTCTAACTGTATGGTTTGGCACTTTAAGCCAATAGTTAAAGGTGCGAATAATTTTAATTCGTAATCCTTTTCCTTGTACTTGTAAAATGTGCTTGTACGGAGCCAATAGATCCTGAAAAAAATCATGTTTACAAATATTAAATAAAATTACGTATTGCCGGTCAAAGACGTTCCCAGTTTCTTAAATAGACTACACCTATGCTCTCCAAAAAATCTCTCTAGAAGTTTACACTATTTCTTTTAAGGCAAAGCGGATAGCTGAAAAAACGAAAAATTGAAAATATTAACTAAGCACTAATAATTAAAACTAAGTTGAAAAGAAAAATATATAAATAACTATTAATAACAAAAAAATAACTATATTAAAATAAGCTATCATCTTAAATCTCTTAAAAATATTAAATATTTTTACATCACGTATTTTAAGTGAATTGATTAATTTAAAATATTGAGTCAAGAACTATTTCATAAGGGAAAAATATTTCTAAGCCAACATAACTTACTTTTTCGTAGTCAAAGTTACTGCTAACTATTTCTTTTGCCATGTTAAATTTATTGAATTGGTTTATGTTACTTAATCGATAAAATAATATCATCTAACTTCAATCTTTACAAACTTCGTTTTTGTATTGGACGCAGAACCTACGTTCAGGCGACTTATATAGTCTTAAACCTAGGTATTATCTATTTGCTTCGTGATTGCTATAATCATAGCAGTAACGAAGCAATGAGTAAGCTTATGAGGTAGTTTAATCTTCATTTCAAATCCGTAATTAAAAAGTGGAAACAATGTAAACAAGTATCACAGGTTCAACAGAGAAGAGGGCTTCGAACTGTCAAGGACTTGGCATCCAATGATTAATAAATATAACTCACAAAAGAAATCTTTGCAAGTTATAGAGCGTGCAGATAATATCAGTGTGTTGTGATACAAACTTAACGTGGATTATGCGTTTCATGTGAGGGTAGATGTAGAAAATAATGACTGTAGTACTCGGGAACGTAGACGCTGCGGCGCTCCAGTTCGTGACCACGGTGGTTGCGAAACTCTGCCGAAATGTCGAACCTTATACAAAGGTAATTCGATTTTAACGCGATGTGACCCGTTTTTATAATAATCAGTATGAATCAGTATGAATCGCAAGAAGTCTACCAAAAATGTAAACATCAATGTCGTAGGTAAAGGCCCTAGGTCAAAAAATAAACTAGGGCTTCGACTTACAATTTAAAATCGTTTACCATTTATTCCAACCTCGATGTATTCCTGATACGTTAAACGTATAGTCGGTCCAGACAGCGTTGTTATTGATTTGACAATTTCTACTTATTTAGGAAAAAAGTTAGTTTAACATTTAAAAATTCCAACACTCCATGTTTCACTTGTTCTTGTTCAATTCGTTCCCTCATTGCTGCTCCCCAAATGTTTCACTTATTCAACTTATATTTTGTAAGCCAAGAGTCCAAGTGGAATAGATTCCCATTTTACCCAAGTATAGCAAACTGGTTCAGTTTGCTACTCGTGTTCGAAGGCAAAATAAACAGTGGGGGTTACTTATTACTATATAACTTTGCATGTTTGTGACATGGAATGCGTTGCTTTGCGATGTTGTGGTGGAGTATGTCTCATTATGATGCTTCGGTTACGGGGTGAAACGATTATCACGATTGTGGTAGTGAATGTGCGCAGTGTGTACTGTTTGTTATTGGTTGTGGATACATGAGTTTTAATGAAGTCTGCATATGTCAGTTATGAGTACAGATTGTACACTCTACATTTTTAGCATTACATATTTTTTCTTTTATCGCGGATAATGAAGCAAAATAATATTTACATTAAGTACTTATTTTTATTAATATACTAGCGGCCTGCCCCTGCTTCGCACGGGTATAAAATATATATCCCATGTCAGTCAGTTTAAAAAAAATGATCAAAATCGATCCAGTACTTTTGATTTATTCATTACTGCCCGTGGCCCGAAAGCGTTAAATTTGGAGAAAAACAATTTCCTTTCCCTATACCAAGAAGATTTCCTGCTATCTTTGGAATATCTAAATTCATATAGTACATTTTTACTTATTTACTTTTACATTTTCCCTATGTATTTTAGTTTTACAATTAATAACAGAATGTCTTTAAACAAACTCTTGAAAGAGCGACATAGCTGCTAAAGTCGAAGTGTTATAGGGGCGAAGCGCGGCGTCCTCACGGCATTTTAAATCTGTAATATCTCCGAAAATGTTCACCTAAATTACATGCTGTAAACGGCCATATTGATCTATATTAAATCAACTATTTATTTAAGGTACTTAAATGGATAAGGATAAATGCTGTATTGTATAAAAATTGCTTTGAATATAAGGCATTATTTTTCATTATTTAAAAAGTAAATGACAAAAATGCTATTGTGGGTTATCCATAAGAGATAGACATATACCATCGCGGACTTTTCTGTAGACCTTTTCAAGGTGTACAAATACTTAGTAAATCATTTTGATAAATCTCGTAGGGTTTAGCCTGCGTTTGCAATGTAAGCGGAAAAAAATGTAATTATTTACAGAAACCTCAAAAATTACAGTATTTCTCTACTCCGTATTGAATGTTGTTATACATACAAACCTACCTCTTGAATCATTCTATCTATTCGCATCAAAATCTGTTGCGTAGTTTTAAAGTTTTATGCATACATAGGGATATATGTACAAACAAAGAATGCGACTTTGTTTTAATATGTAGTGATTAACTTAATATATCATAGAATTTGCCCGAACTCTTCTTCCAGCAGTTGAAAATGTCGTCATTCCCAGTGAATTCACTGCAGGGAAACTAAATTATTGTCGTTTCCGAGAATGGTTATTAATAGTGCAGGTCAATTGATTTATCACAAACAACTAGTTGAAACTAAATATGGATATTTCCAACAAATATTATAATGGAAAAAAAATAATTGCCAGTAAAACAAGACTGCGGCCTCACGGAAGTAAAACAATAAACGAAGCATCAAATAATTAAAATGATAAATTAATTACTGATTTAATAAATTAGTTCTGTTGATACATACGAGATCATATGTTTTCTGATGTGAAACAATGATGTAGTCAAATTTATATTTTAAACAGCTTTTACCCGCAACTTCGTTTGCGTAGACTATTGTCGCGTGATGGATTGATAATAGATGGCGCTTTTCAATGTCATCCTATTCCTATAGAATAGACAGGATTTGTATAGCCTATATGTTACCCCGGTGTATAAGAAATAATTGTGTCAAATGTCATAGATATTGGTTCAGCGAATTCGCCGTGGAAGAGTAAAAAAAACATACACCCATACTTACAAAATTTCGCATTTATAAGATTAATAGGATAATAGTTCACAATTTATTACATTCAAAAAGACTAGATGTGCAATCTTGGGATGGTATGGACTTGTAATAAGGAGGGATGAAAATCATTCGACCAAACGAGTGTTAAATATGAATAGATATGTACTAAAGACGGGGCCTCAAAAAAGATGGTTGGATTGTGTGAAGTATGACATGCATATAAAAAGAGTATCGCCAGAGTTGAATGATGATAGGAGAGAAAAACATGTTGTGCCGACCCCACTTAGAGTGGAATTAGGGTAGGAGAAACAAGATATTGTTTACGTTTTAGGCTTAAGGAAAATATGTCGAGTTTGTACGAGTTATAGAAACCTCAATTAGTCACTATTCGCCAATTATATATAAAAAGCATTACAATGCGTTCTCTTAAAACCTAAAATTTCCCACAACTTCTTTCATAACCACGGCATTGAATACAAATACATTTGCCTTGAAGAAACACAAACTTTGGTTAACGACAATACAGTTACCTAGGTCCATTTCTGTTCTTCGTTCAAACATCCCAACTATCCCAACAACTGGATATACCCATCAGCACCGCACTATATCGAGCTGCCGATCGCAACTCCTGGAAACGGGCAGTTGACAATTTGACTAAGAGTCACGATCCTCAGTAATGAGGGAACGATAACGAAGAGAAGAGGTTAACGACAATACAGTTACCTAGGTCCATTTCTGTATAAGAAGTTAAATAGAAGGCAAAAAACTCACACGTATAAACACGTGATCGTGTAGACGATCTTACACACAAATTAAAGTAGTATTAATTTTTTATAGTAGTTCATGTACGTACTAATATATACCATACACTGTTTAGATTTATTGATATCATCATCCTCATCATCCTCCTGGCCTTATCCCCCTCTAAGTGGAGTGGGCACAACATGTTACAAACATGTTGTCATATGATTTGGCAACGTATTTTACGACCGGCCGCCTGCGTGACGTCAACTTACCTTAGTCGTATTTTACGACTCCTCGGTAAGAAAGAGGGTGGTCTATTTTGCTCAACCGGATACCACACGGGGTTGTTTAGATATATTGATATGAATTAGTTAAATGGTAATAGTTATTAAATTTTGGGTACTGGCTCCTAAGATACGGGTTTTCCTAGTTTAGGGCTCTAGGATAAAAAGAGTATTGTAAAATATTATTTTTTGGTTCAATATATCATTATGACTTTTACTTATTTATACACTAATTTACATTATATTTTTAAATATAAAATAAAATAAATACATTTTTTATTTAAATAAAAAAATTGTTGACCACAGAGAGCGGAAAAGTACTCAAGCTACTGGTTAGGGCTCCAGACTGAGGAATCTCCTCACAATCCATACCGTCAAGAAAAACTTCCTTTTGTATCCTACACTTTATCCAACAACTAGTTGAGAGCCTCTTAAGATATTGGTCGAGGCTCATTGCGATAAGACCATTAATCGATACAACAATAGGAAAAATTATTGTTAAATCAATATCCCACATGACGGTTATCTCATGAGCTAGGTCAAAATATTCAATATTAAAGATAAATCATTATTATTATTATTCAAATTGCTTAATCTACGGTATAGTTAACTTAACGTTATATTCTTCTAAGACTGTTTTTTTCCACTGTCCATAAATATGATAACGATGCGGCCAAGCACCATAAGTTATGACAGTCAGACGATTTATGCATTAAAAATAAATATTACCATAATCAAAAATTACTTACTTTTTCAATTGAGTCAAAGTCACTACATACAATTTCTTGCGTCATGTTTGCGTTTCTAGTGTTTTTATTTTTATTCTGACTCTGCGAACTTCGCTGATGTAATGAATACAGTTACGGTGTTAAGTCAACTTATATAGATATACACCAAAATGGCTGTTCTAAATATTTCATTTAGTTATTATACTAGAGTAGGAGTATAAAACTGTCAAAATAATTTTTTTATTTAAATATTTTATTAAATAAAATTAAATAATTACGCTTTTGATATACATAGTCTCTAATCTGATAGAAATACTAGCTATGGTATTTTCAATTATTTTATCCAATGTTAAAACTCTTTGTTCATCTTAAATTATAAAATCTATCGCTGTCTTAGAAATATATATAGAATATATATAGAAAATAAATATAGAAATATAAATAGCAAAATGTTGATTGTATAAGTAGCGGCCTGTTACTATCCCACTGCTGAGAATAGGCCTCTTCTCTCCGTTTTTGGAGAGAAGGATTGGAGCTAAGACCTACCATGCTGCTCCATTGCAGATTGGTAAGCTACACATATCTCTAGAATTCTCTAGAGATATGCAAGTTTTCCTTCACCGAAAGGCGTGTGATAAATTGCAATTATCAGTTAGACACATAAATTTTAACAGAAAAACTCATTTTTTTCTGCCTGGGTTTGAACCCGTGACCTCCTCGAAAGAGTTGCACGGTTTTACCGCTGGCTTGATTGTATAAAACAGTGTAAAGAGACATGCCTAGATGTAATGCTACCAATTTTTCTTCTCAAATTATTTTTTCAGAATTCACTTTGAGCTGGAAAGTTTCCAGGTGCTTGAGAATCAGCCAGTAGTTCCTATTTACAATAAACGAGACAGAACTTATGTAATAAACTATTGACCTGTCTCTTCTGTCTATATTTTCCAAAAATTTTTGAATCTATTGTATGTATGGTAACTGTTAACTGGTAACTGGCACATAAAAGATTGCTTATCTGATGCAAAACATGAATTTCGCGTTTTTACGTTTACTGTGTATTTTGTATACTGTGGATAAAAGAGTACAGATCGATACATTATATACCAATTTCAGCAGTGCATTTGACACAGTATTCTGAAGTATCATGCCCATCCATAGTATCATAGTATACTGCTAAGGAAACTTTGGCATTATGGAGTGCATGGAACGCTGGAAATCGTTTAAAGCTTATCTAAGTGATCGGGTTCTAAGAGTATAGCGGGTTGCCAACCGCCGGTGTTCCTCAGGGTTTCCTTCTGGGTACTGTTTTATTTTTAATATTTGTTAAGTAAATTTTCGCTGGTTTTCGGATGATTTTAACATTTATATTCATTCATCCTCTGGTGTAATAAAAATTATAAAAAGCATTCGATACTTTAGACAGAGACATGTTACTTCTGGCCATGCAAGAGTGTAGCATTGCAGGCCCCACCGACCAGTTTCGTAATTACTTATTAGAGCAAACGATACGAACTGAAATAAATGGTGCGGGACGAGTACGATGTAACTTTAGGAGTAGATGTTCTACTCAAACCTTTGGCGAGTTCTAAAGCAAATCAGAAAAGGTACACCTTAAAAATATGAAAAAAAATTAAAAAAAGAAAGAAGGCGCCGATGATATGTGGGATTTGAAGCCGAGTTGTAAAAATTTTATTATAATACTCGACAAAAAATTACAACTACTTTAAGTTTTTAATTTATATTTTATATATATATATATATATATATATATATATATATATATATATATATATATATATATATATATATATATATATATATATATATATATATATATATATAGTAGTTAGTCACAAAGGTTTGACTACAGTTTTTTCTTACTATATTTTCACTATTACTACTACGTATATCATTATTTAATGTAACATGTTTTGTTGATTGAGCATTAAGCAGTGAAAACTCTAAGTATATAATATAACTATTGTCTTTTTTGTAAAATTAAGTTATATATGGTAAACCACTGACATATTTGTGACAAAGCATCATTTTCACTGATATTAAATTATTTCCTACAAACATAAAGTGCCTGTTGATGTTAGTTACTATACCATTTGTTAAAAAGTTGTGTTCCAATTGTTAATAAGTTAAAGTTCTAACTATTTTGATTATATCGTTAATTTTATTTAATTCCACATTCATATATATTTTATACTATTTTAGGTAGTTGGTGCATTCTCTTCGAGGCAAATTCTAAATTCCATTACTCGTGTGTTTGCCATTTTACGTGACACTGGCAGAGTGATTTGCGTCCAATTTGCGCTGTACAGGCGATAAAGCAAGATAATAATAATATTTTTTATTTAATTATTTTTTAATAATAATTTTTTTCTAAAGTTATTCATGGTACATAAATAAGAAATAAACAAATATTAATAAAACATTTAAAAAACTTAAGAAGACGTGGTTACATTTTGAATTAAAAATTAATAGACGTAGATAAATTATTGTTTTTATTCTAATGTACAAAAAATAAGTCTTACATTAGAAACATTAATAACATATTTTATAGTCAAGACGAAACCTTGACGATAATGTTGTTGTAAAATAAAATTCGCTGTTCATAAAAAAAGGTATATTAAATTCGTTATTTAAAAATAATTGTAAAATTCTTAGGAACTTTATTTTCCTTCTTATCTTGTTAGACAAAAAGCTCGACGAACACCGCTTCCATTTCGGGGTTACCTCCTAGACGAGATAACTGTAAAATAAATTTCAAATTATATTAATGACTAACAATTGCCAGGGGCTCCGTCGCACGTAAAGATTAAAACCGTATTTTGTAACGATAAAAATAGTCAAAATGTGTTTACCTTAAAAGCTAGACATATGCTGTCGCAGACTTTTATTTAGAACTTTTAGAGGAGAACAATTTTTTAATACACGACTTTTGAATAACTTTCACCATTTACATCGCGCTCACAAGGAAAGCTTTAAATTTTGCCATTTTCTAGTAACTACAAAAGACAGGCACAGTGATTTCTATTGTCACTTATACAAAGAGTATCGCGGTCGGTTCCTTCACAGCATTCCAAGTAAGAATGTACTGAAAGATGCGCCATTTACAATTTCGATTAGGCTTTGTGTTTCAGGAAACCGAAGGAAATAATAGGTGATGTCGATCAATAAACATTTTGTATGGGGACATCTTATATTACAAAAAAATCTCTTATACATAACCTCTATAGCGTGGAGTAAAGGACTAGTGGCGGCATCTGTTATTTCAGCGAGGAATTATGTGTATTACTAGTACTTTATGTTACATAATGTGAAAAAAATGGGGATTTAAATCTGGGAATATATTAGTCACACAAAAACTTGCCTCCTCTCTGATTTCCTTTTCAAGGGCCTGAAGGGTATCATGGGTGTACTGCAAGCTGCCAGCCTTCTCCAGCAGAGACAAACAGTATTTTTTCAGTCCAACGTCACGGGTTCGTTGACGAAGAATGTCTTAATTTTAATTTAAGGAACTTGTTGCTCCAATGGCTTCACCCACGTGGAAAACAGAGTCACAAGTTTACCAAATCAAAATTTTAAACAGAAAAGTATTTAAGTCAACCATAAGAGATAGAGATTTTTTGTCTACACTTCTTCGCCGTGTGGTATCCAGCTGAATAGAATAGTACCATCCTCATTTCTTACCGAGGTGTCGTAAAAGACGACTAAGTTAAGTTGATCCACCGTGTGGTATCTGGTTGAGTAGAATAGACCACCCTCTTTCTTACTGAAGTAACGCAAAAGGTGACTAAGTAGACATCATATAGGCGGCCGTAGCCAAATCATGTGACAACGTGTTTATAACATGTTACACTTAGAGTGCGATAAGGGCAGGACGACGATGGTGCTAAGTTAAGAAAACCTATTGTTTCTTACGAAACTTACAAACTCAAACATAAGACACTTAGATCTTAAAAATAATAATATCGTCAATTTACGTTGTGCTTAATCTAATATGCGTTTATTTTAAACCTAATGAAGAAACAATGACTGTATTCATGAAAATGGCCGTTTTTAAAAGGATACTTAATATTTTCCCGCCGTCTGGAGATTTGCATCCGTGAATGATTGCTAAAGTAAAGTTCCCTTCTGTCAGATCTTCACAAAAAGACATTTCTTGTGCCTATAAATAAAAAATCTAAGTTCACACTACTATCATAATGATAATATGCGTACACGGCAAAGCCTCGGCTTTATTGCTGAATTTACATAAAATTGAAGCCTTTATTCTGCCTAGCCTAGCCTTTGTTCACATGCATAAAGTTATTTATTTATGCATGTGAACAAAGTTGTGTTTACGCATATAATATTGAAAGTACCTGATTGACCGAGTCTTGCTTAATAATAATAATAATAATAAATTCTTTATTTAAGACATCTATGGCCCAACAAATTTACACGAAAAAAATAAACTAAAAATTAAAATCAAAATAAAAATACAATAAAAAATTAAATTAAAAATATTATATAAAGCGAGTGAACAAACATATTTGACGACAAATAAATTGCGAGTTAATTTTTTTCAAAAAAAAAAGAAACTTAAAAAAAAAAGATCATAATTATTGGGTATTTGGCGTTGATCCTAGGTATTTTCATTTCTCGCCCGTTTCCCGAATAAGCTACGCTGACTGGACATTTTACGGCAAAAATAGTGTTTAATCTTTAATACTTAAATGTTAATAATTTTTTATTCCCAAAAACAGGGATAAAACGATTTTTTAAATGAATTTTAGGAAGATCACTGGAGCCGTTTCCGAGATATTATATACTTAAACATATTTTTAAAGGCAACCCTAAGAAATTAGGGAACCCCAAATAGGTAAGGCAGGTTATCGCGATCGATCTTTGCATAAATTTGCGTGAATAGCGCTTAAATTAATTAATTAGCGAACCTCTTTATGTTGTACGATAGGCCGTGTGGTATTCAGCTGAGTAGAAAAGACCACCTTATTTTATTACCTAGGTGTCGTAAGGCGACTAAGGTAAGTTGACCCATCGTGTGGTATTCGATTGAGTAGAATAGACCACCGTCGCGAATAACGTCGTGCAAAGAGCTCATGAATAAGTGCCCCGGATGGGTTCCAAACTAGTCGGGCTAACCCGATAGAAAAAGACGTGAGTATAGCCGGTTCTATGCATTAAGTATAATAGAGACTTTGTTTTATAATAAGTATAAATATAGATTATCCACGTACTTTTTTTTCTGCGGCCGACGGCCATTCATCTAGTACCTGAAATAAATAAAAGATCAGAAATAAATATATGGTACGCTTAGTATTAAAATGACTGAATTCAAAAGTAGACATTGATTTCAATGCCGTCTGTGGACACGCTACGAACTATTAAAAAAGCAAGTGTCTTCTAATTGTGTTTTTGCTCTTCCAAGTTATGGGTTTCTTTATGGGTTGGGTTTTTCTGTGCGGTGTCGCCTTTTCAACATGTTGAGACACCAACACCCATCGTTTCTGCGCACAATGTGCCCCGCCCATCGCCACTTCATCTTCGCGACACGCTGAGGTATATCGGTGATCCTGGATCTCTTTATTTCTGATTTGATCACGTAGAGTTACTCCGAGCATAGCTCGCTCCTTCGCCCGCTGAGCGACTTTCAGCCTTCTTCTTACTAATACATAAAGCTGAAGAGTTTGTTTATTTGATTGTTTGGCGCTAATATCAGACTACTGGCCCGTTTTGATAAACTCTTTGTGTGTAAGATAGCCCATTTATCGAGGAAGGCTATATACCTATATAGCATCACGCTAAGATGAATAGGAGCGGAGCACAAATAATTTATATGGGAAAACGTTTGCCGGTTAACCTAGTTATTTACCTATATATAACTATGATATGATTGATGTTTGATTGGTGTTATAATTATGGAAATAAAATAATAATTAATACCTCCTGATGGCAGAGATTGCAATAATCGTTTCTAAGTTGATAGTACATTCCCAACAACAAAATGAAATCAGTATAGTGTCTTTTATCTTCACTGAACAATTGGATTATATAAACGAATGCAGTAAAAACCGATCCAAGTGCTGGAATATAAAAAAATTGTGCATTTATATAACTTTAATAACGAAGCAAAAACATTGTTAATTGAACTAATATGATAATGAACTCGAACTCCCAAAGCTAACATGCCATAAAAAAATTATCCTCATTGTTTTAGGTACGTAGAATACGAAACAAAAAGCTGTGGTAGCCAGCGGTAACACCCTGCGACTCTTTCGAGGAGGTCGCGGGTTCAAAACCAATGACACCAATGAGTTTTTCTGTTAAAATTTATGTGTCTAATTGATAATTGCAATTTATCTCACGCTTTTCGGTGAAGCGAAACATCGTGAGGAAACCTGCATATCTCTAGAGAGTTCTGGAGATATGTGTAACCTGCCAATCCGCATTGGAGCAGCGTGGTAGGTCTTATTCCAATCCTTCTCTCCAAGAAACGGAGAGAAGAGGCTTATTCCCAGCAGTGGGAGACTACTTACTTACAAGAATACAAATAAGGTACTCGTAAGTTGATGTCAGGCAGGCGGCCGGTCGTAAAATACGTAGCCAAATCGTGTAACAACATGTTTGTAACATGTTGTACCGACCTCATTTAGAATGGGATAAGGGCAGGAAGATGATGATTGTTTTTTGGTACACGTACGTACTTATATACTTACATTGTTTATGCCGTGTGGTATCCGGCTGAGTAGAATAGACCACTCTAATTTCTTACCGAGATGTCGTAATAGGCGACTAAGGTAAGTTGACCAGCCGTGTGGTATCCGGCTGAGTAGAATAGACCACCCTTAATTTCTTACCGGGATTCCGTAATAGGCGACTAAGGTAAGTTGACCAGCCGTGTAGTATCCGTAAGGTCGTAAAATACGTAGCCAAAACATGTTACAACATGTTTATACAATATTGATGAGGTCAGAATTATGATGTACTTACATTGTTTGACCACTTCCTTATGTTCGGATATAGTGGGAACCACGAAATTATCCCGCCAATATATATCTAGACCTTGCGCTCGAATTGCTCCCAAAAATTCCTTTGAATATATTTTAGCTGCCTGAAATAAAATACATGTGGGAGTGGTGTTTTGCAAAATAAAACTCTAGAAAACGTCTTAATGAAATAAACACTTTAATTCGCGTCTTACTCTTTAGGTGCGCCGGCATAAGAGAGCGCCATCTTGCAAAAACGTTCATATCTCGCTTTCACACTGCTTCTCTCACTCGCACACGCTTTCGTTCAAAAACATTATCATCTTACATACTGCATTCATTCGTCTATAAACTTTAACTTTTATTTAATCCTACATACATTAAGTTTAATACCTGGGTGACCGAGCCTAGGTCGGTATTTTCGTTAAAAGATAAAAAAATGCAATTTGATTGGCATTTTTGAGCTTAGCTATTAAATCTTGTTTTTTTTTTATTTAATCTGGGACATATATATTTTACTTTTATTGATATTTTATTTTTTATTGATGTACCAAATATTAGAATCTGTGGAATACCTTTAAAAAGAGTTCACCAATTCAAATATCTAGGACACGTCGTTACCAATGACCTCAAAGACAATGAAAACTTGGAAAGAGAGAGAAGGGCGTTGTCAGTAAGAGCGAACATGATCGCCCGTAGGTTTGCGCGTTGTTCGAGGGAAGTGAAAATGACGCTCTTCAGAGCATATTGCACTTCTTTCTACACGAGTAGCCTATGGGAAAATTTTTCCAAAAGATCATACAACGCCCTTCGAATACAGTATAATAATGCATTCAGGATGCTGCTGGGGCTGTCACGTTTCTGCAGTGCTTCAGGGATGTTTGCGGAAGCACGTGTAGATTGTTTCTATACTACAATACGTAAACGATGCACGTCCCTGATACGCAGACTGAGGGCGAGCAGCAACAGCATCCTGAATATGATATCGGAGAGGCTAGACTGCCGCCCGTATGTGAGCCGCTGCTGTAGGATTCACATCGAGTATAGTTCATAACGGAATAAGTTACTAACACTAGTTTTAAGTATTTTGTTTATTACTAACCTTAAAGTTACATATATTTTACCTCTATGTTATATATATATATATATATATATATATATATATATATATATATATATATATATATATATATATTATACATCACCGTCACTGTTGGTGGTTCCTAGCGGGCGCACGAACCTGATGAAACAGGCGCCACTTACACGCGCCATACGTACTGTCAATATATGTGCCACAAAAATAGATGTTTTTTTCAGTTCTCTGAGTGAACTTACTAAGATAGCATTATATATTATAAGTTATAGTATTAGTAATTAGTAGTATTAGTAATTAAGTTTTGCTACACTATTGTATTAGGGTTTCCTGTAATGATAGTAGTAAGCTGGAAATAAATAAATAAATAAATAAAAATAAATAAATAAAAACATTTGTTGTTTGTATGTGCTGAGTCTTTGTTACTTGAATTAAATTAAATAAAAAAAAATTAAAAAAAAATATTTTAAATTTCGGAAACAGGTTCGGTTCGGGTTTTGGGGGGAAAGATCGGTCTAACTAGATATCAATAATGTTCGTAAATATTTCATAATTTTATTTAGTTCGTAATATATTTCTTTTGTCTGGGCAATTGTCATTTTTTTATTCACCGATATGTGGGTAGCAATAAAAACGCCACTCGCCGATCGGTTCATCTGTCGCCGTGCGAGTGTCTACGTGAGCGCGGAACCTTCGCTAATAGCCGCTCGATCGCTATAAATAATTCGCATGAAATTCATTATAAAACATTGAACAATTCGTTTAGGACTTTCAATATAAAGTGCAGTGTCTAAATTTAAAATGTCGTGTCGAGTTTCGGACTCGTAATAGTGTTACTGTTCGTTCGAGTAACATTCTCCTGGCGTCACAAGAAATGGCCGGCCGCCGGCGCATATCGAGGTCTTCGAACCTTCCAGGCATCGAAAGGTGGGTGGTGCTAAGTTGTTACTACGTATCGGTGATAAATGTGCATTGCCCAGAAAGATAGAAAATAGGCAAAATCCCTGAACCCCCCCCCCCCCCCCCCCCCTATACAGTCCACTTAAATTACCCACCAGCGAACTAGGGTCTAGGGACCAGGTTCCTTTTAATTAGGGAACATTTCCCTATAAATAAAAAAAACCATTTTATCCTTGTTTTCGGGCAACGAAACATGCTTAAATGTACCTATAATAGAATCCCAATGATATGTCGAGAACGGGCGGATTAGAGAAGTTAAAAATACCCGGGATCAAGTCCCATGCATTGTTGCATTTTATTTATATCTTTAAAGTAAACTACCCACCAAGGCTCGGTCCCCCACGGTCGGTATATTCAAATAAACTTGTAAACAAGCGCTTTTAAATCGTCAATTCTACTGCTGGTTCGGAAAGCTGTTCCTACCGAGAGCCAGCAAGAAACTCGGCGGTTGCTCTTTTCAACATAATACTTATAACTAGTTACATTAAGTCATCACTATCTTGTACAGGGTCGGACAGTAGCTATATCCACGCATTCTTAACGTCTTAATACTCCTCAACAGTATAGGCTTTTAAAAAAAGTGTTAGACGTTGTTTTAATAAAAAATTGTCACCTCCACATTTAAATCCATCAGCTTATTGAACACTAAGAAAAATATGTGTGTACAAGTATTCAGGGTCAATGGAACTCCATAAATACAATGGGCAGCTGGCAATCCACGACGAACAATGCAGTCATCTTGAATATCGTCATATCTGAGAGAAAAGATAGACAAAAATATCGTTATAGTATTAGAAATGGCGCCCTATCCGAGGAATAAAGTTATATGTCCTATGTTTCATCATTCTCCTGTCCTTATCCCACTATGAGGGGATATATATCTCTATATCCACTCTAAGAGGGATCGGCACATGTCACAAACATGTTGCCAGATGATTTAGCTACGTATTTTACGGCCGGCCCCCTGCCTGCCGTCAACTTACCTTAGTTGTATTTTACAACATCTCGGTAAGAAAGAGGGTGGTCATTGGTGGCTCAACCACACGTCATTTAAATGTACTATGTATAAACAAATGTTATTCTTCGGATGGGGCGAAATTATAACATCCGAAAGCAATCTTAGAATTAATATTTTCTTTGTCATCACTGACGAAAGTTGTAAGAAAAGTAGTAGAAGTTGCAAAAAGTAAGAGAAGAAGAGAGAATAAAGAAGTTGTCCAAGATGCAACGACGCGTTTCATAGCGTTGATATTAACGAAAAATTTAACTGGTGAGGTTGTCAGAACCCCATTAAAAAGAAAATCTCATTTACTGAGCATTTCTCATGGAACTTCTACCTAATAATTGCCGTAGTAAGGAACAAATACAGCTAAGCAATATCACGAGGTAATAGTATTATTTGGAGTGTTCCAATAGTTTTATACAACTTCTGAGTTGAAGCAGAGTTGTGGCTCTAGTGGATAGGTTTCGAATTAAATGTGAGCCAAATCAAGGAGGAGGATGTATTTATTTAATAAGAAATGTAACGGCATAATTGATTTGAAAGGAAATAAAATCTCTTTCGAGTCTTTATCAGAAATTACCTTGAAAGCTATTTATTAGTTTGATAATGCTTTCCTTAGTTAAAATTATTTAGAACAAGTCTACTTAAAAAAGCTTTTAACAAAAGCTCGTCTGAAGCCAATCCTGGCAGCAGAATCAGGTAATGTTTATCATAAACATGCATTGTCCTTGAGAGTGTACTAGTATGTAAAATTTCAGCTCAATCGAACACCGGAAAGTGAGTCAAATTGCAAGATTCCTCCTTTACTTACATACACGGCAAGTTAAATAAAAGCTTTTAAAAAAGCCATTTGGAGGGGTTAATTAACTGATACAAGATAAAGTTTAAAAGTACAATATAAATAGGTAAATGTGTGACAAAACTTGATAGAATACGTAATGAGTATATCAGGGGAAGTCTGAAAGTTGTGCCCATTACAGAAAAGATGAGAAGTGCGAGACTAAGTTGGTATGGTCATGTAATAAAGAGGGATGAAAATCATGTGATCAAAAGAGTTTTAAATATGAATGTGGATGGATGTATGGCTAGGGGGAGGCCGCAAAAAAGATGGATGGATTGTGTGAAAAATGATATGCATGTTAGAGGAGTGGCACCAGAGTTGACGAATGATAAGGGAGAATGGAAAAAGAAGAGAAATTGTGCCAACCCCACTTAGAGTGGGATGAGGGTAAGAGAATGATGATAAATAGGTAAATGCTTTACTTACAGAAGGAATGCGTTATAACTCATGTTTAACATATCTAGAATCTGTTTAATATTTTCTATGGGCACTTTAAGCCAATAGTTGAAGGCTAGAACGATCTTCATACGTAACTGCTTTCCCTTTACTTGTAAAATGTGAGTGTAGGGAGACAAGAGTTCCTGTAAATAATTGCTTATTTTTAATATTTAAATGAGTTAATCTTATTTATGTATATTCGGAATCTCGGAAACTCCTCCAACGATTTTCCTGAAATTCATCATGCAGGAGGTTTTGGGAGCGAAAATCGATCTAGCAAAGTTTTATTTAAAAAAAATCGTTTCACCCCTGTTGGGCATTAAAAAAAATACAAAAATTTACATTAAATATATGGACACTATTTTTGCCGAAAAACTCTCCAGTCAGTGTAGCTTATTCGGGTAGCAAGTGGTCTTGAGAAATGAAAATGCCTAGGATCGAGCTCTATCTACCCAATTATTTTTTCTTTTTTTGAAGTTTTATTCGTATATATAGGGTGGTCTACTTTACTCTATAAGGACCAAAAGGAGGAAGGAGACCAAACAGCTTAAAATTAAAATAAAAATATTTTTTATTTTTTTATAAAATAAAAACATTTTTATTAAATAAAAATACAATACTTACTTTTTCAACTGCGTCAAAATCACGGCACTTTAGTTCTTGAGTCATAATTTCTTATAGTATCCAATTATAATTAAACTTATCGAATTTTGACGATGTAATGAAAGCGATTACTCCATTCAGTCAATTTATATAAGTTTATTTTAACGGATGGATACAGCCCTAAGTGGACAAAAAATTAATTTCAAAAACAATGCATTAACAGTGTGATGGAAAACAAAAAACTTGATGACGAGCGAAAATTAATAATTAAAACTGAAAAGTAATTTGATGAAATACGTATATTAAAATGTGTGTTTGGTACGTAGTACATCTTTACGCATCTTATACGTAGTTGGAATATGCAGAGCTAACACAATAAAATAAAACACACATTTAAATTATAAGATCGAAGAAACAAAAGTATATTCAAAATATCTTACGCCTTAGATGGTTACGTGTTCTTCTCCTAGCACAGCGGTGAACGAAGTAAGATAACTAAATATGGCGCACGCTGCTTTTATATACTTAATTTAGTGTGGCCATTAGAAAATTAAATGCATTACTTTTTGTACAGATAATATAATAAATACCAACACGCCCCCTCAAAAAGTTATTGCATTTATAAAGATTTATTATTGACTATTTACAATAGTTTTCTAACTAAGAAGAACATCATAAACCATCCAAGTATTCTGGGAGTAACAATAATTTTAATGGTCCAACATTTGTTGCTAAGGATTAGGAAAACCCAGAAAACCTAATCAGACCATCTCAATCAAAACAAATCAATTTAATAATTTACAATTATTATATACATAAGCCCATGTTGTCTCTAAACTGCTTGAATGTAACAGCTGGGAGTGGCTTAGTCAGCATGTCAGCCATCTGTTGACCTGTGGGTATATAAAACAATTTTATTACATTGTTTTCAACTTGTTCTCTGGAGAAATGGTACTTGATGTCAATGTGTTTTGACCTCTTGTGGCTAGTAGGGTTATTTGCTATACTAATACACCCATTATTGTCTTCAAAAATAGCTATTGGACTGACAATATTAAGTTTAACACTCATAGCTAGAGACTTTAGCCATAATGCCTCTTTTACAGCCTCAAATAATGCCATATACTCAGCCTCAGTTGAAGAAGCTGCAACTGACATTTGCCTCTTTGTATTCCAAGTTATCGTACAGCTGTCAAATAGTTTAAATAAATAACCCGAGGTACTTTTTCTGTCATTGACATCACTACCACCCCAATCTGAATCTACAAAACCACATAAAATATGTTCAAAACTATTACACCTTTTATATGTTAGTTTAAGTTCTATTGTGCCTTTCAAATATCTAAGCACTCTCTTAAGACACTGCCACAATTCCCTATTATTTTTATTTGTATATCTGCTCAAGATATTTACACTAACACTTAAGTCAGGACGTGTGCACAACATAATATACATTAAACACCCAAGAAGGTTGCGACAAGGTGCATTATATTCACTCTCTAAGTTTAAAGCTTCATAGTTAGGCTTATTCTCAATAGGTGTACTGATGGGATTACAGTCAGACATACCAAATTTATCTAAGATAGTTTGTATGTATGAACTTTGATCTAATGTTATTTTGTTATTATACCGAGTGACTTTAATACCTAGAAATAATTTAATATCTTTTAAATCGATCATTTTAAATCTACTCATTAAATAGTCTTTAAGGCTGTCAATTGATTTCTGATTAGCACAAGCCAAGACCAAATCATCAACATATAATAATATATAAATGTTTTCATTAATATCACCCTTATCAAGAACATAAATACATCGATCTACAAATGAATTTATAAAACCTTTTTCTTTAAGACACTGATCAAATATTTCAAACCAACACCTTGCAGCTTGTTTCAACCCATACAAAGCTTTATTTAATCTACAAATATAACCCTCTTTACTAACTACACCTTCTGGTACTTTCATGTAAATTTCTTCCTTCAAAATACCATTTAAAAATGCAGTTTTAACGTCCATATGGTGTATCATTAAATTATATTGATTAGCCAAACTTATAATAAACCTAAAACTGGCTATACGAGCAACTGGAGCAAAAGTTTCATCGTAATCAGTTAAATATTCCTGACTAAAACCCCTGGCAACAAGACGTGCCTTATATCTTAATGGATTACCAAACTCGTCATTTTTTATACTAAAAATCCATTTACAATCAACAATGTTCTTATTATCAGGCTTAGGTACTAATGTCCAAGTATCATTAGCTAGAAGTGAGTCTAACTCATCTTTAATCGCAACTTCCCATTGCATCCTATCATCCCGATTTTTAATTTCATTATATGAAACAGGCAATTTACAATTAATTGACTCTGCACACAACAGAACATCATCAGTGATGTCACTATACCTTTTAAGAGTACGACCTTTTAACCTCTCACTCCTTCTCAATTGAAAATCGTCATTATTTTTACCAAACGAACAAGTTTTACTAGACCTTGCTTGATCAACAATATTTGGCTTTAGTATGGTACTAGAATCGTCTAACTTTCGAATTTTACTAGGGCAAACTTCACCAGATTTTGAACTATCTGATTTTAAATTATTTACCCTTAAACTATCTGATTCAAATTCCACTGACTTCACACCATCTGATTTCCAACTATCAGATTTAGCACTATCAGTTTCGGAATTACCAGATTTAGGATTGTCACAACTTTGAGGCTTTAATGACGATGAGAACGAATCGTCACTATGGAAATGTTCAACTTCATTCCCTTCAAATCGTAACACTGGTCTCGACACCAGAAAATTTACCTCATCAACTATGACATCCCTAACCATTTCATACTTTTCACGTTCAGTATTCCATACCTTATAGCCATTCGATACATATCCCACTAGAATACCTTTCCACGATTTTTCATCAAATTTAGTTTTACTAGTTTTGTTATGGACATAGACAGTAGAACCGAATATTTTTAAATATTTAATTACGGGTTTTATATTGTGCCACAATTCAAACGGAGTTTGTTTTTGTTTAAGAGCGCGAGTAGGTGTAATATTTATTAAATATACTGCAGTTAAAACTGCCTCACCCCAAAAACACTTTGGTAATTTAGCACCGTTAATCAAAGCGCGGGCTTTTTCTGTTATCGTTCTAACCATACGCTCCGATACCCCATTTTGCTGTGGCGTTCTAGGAATTGTAAAATGATATGAAATTCCTTTAGAAACACAGTATTCTTTCATTTCATTAGATAAATATTCTCTGCCATTGTCACAATATAAATAAACTAGTTTTGTATTAAATTTAGCCTCACTTTTTGCCACAAAATCTTTAAAAGCTGAGAACACATCCGATTTATACGCTATCAGATATGCAACGCAGTAGTGAGTAAATTGATCAACAAACAAAACAAAATAATTCTTATTATCGATTGTAGAAGGAGTGATTGGCCCACAAACGTCAGAATGAACAATAAATAATGGTCGTTTAACGAAGCTTTTATCTTTACACGAGTTAAATGGTAATCTTGTCTGTTTCCCGCTTATGCAAGCTTCACACAAGTTGTCATCAGGCATCATACCTTTAATTAGGTTTATATCATCAATCATACAGTTATTTTTCAAATCTAAAAACTTTTGTTTACTTATATGTCCCAAGCGTTGATGCCACAGATTATAATCGTTTTTATCACTGCTACATAATTGAGAAACAGACTGATTAACTGTAACTTGAAAATCTACCGATATTAAATTATTAATCGGCTTACCTCGCATCAGTATTATGCCATCCTTACTGATTTTTGTTCCTTGCTGATCGAAAGTAATTGTCAGCCCGGCACGCTGCATCCTAGACACTGATAGCAGGTTGTACGGTGCCTCAGGACAAAACAAAACGTCCTCAAGTGTCCCTGGGACACCAGTATTGCTAATAACCTGCAAAGTGCCTTGTTTAGAAGCTGTAATAAATTCACCGTGTTTAGCAATAGATAATTTGAACGGCGTATTTAGCGTTATGTGAGTAACAAAAAGATCTTCCCGGTTAACTATGTGGTCAGATGCTCCGGAATCAAGAATAAAAGTAATCTGATTTTCATTTGTGCTACCCTCACAATTTCCGGCCATAAATGCAAACCCAGAAGAGGACTGAGTCGCCCCCTCAATAATATCTACTGCTTGAATTGTTCGCTTCTTTTCTGGCTGTTGGATAGCTTTATTAGTAGGCTTGAAATAATAACACTGATTTCGGATATGTCCGCGGCGGCCACAATGATAACACTTGATTAAAGATTTCTTGTTCTTATACTGTTCAGTTTTAACATTGTGAAAGCTTCTTTTTCTCATATTCTTTTTATTTTCAACGTGCAAAATCTTCGCAAAGGTGTCACTACCCTCATTTCTTAATTTAACCTCGTAATCTAATAATCTCGTTTTAACGAAAGCCAAGGTCAAATTATCTTCAGTCAGTGTTTCGATAGCTGTAATTACACCATCGTATGATGACGGTAAAGTTAATAACAAATGAGATACTTTATCGGTTTCATCTAGCTTAGCGCCAGCGGCCATCAATTCCGTGATAAAATCGTCAAACACTGTAAAATGTTTTATCAATGTCGTATCACCTTTAAGTTTTAATCCCAGTAGCTTTTTACGAATTGCTAATTGAGTTGCCAAACTTTTTCTTTCGTACAGCGCGTCCAAACTTTTTAATATTTCACGAGCGGTTAATTCTTCTTTCGCGAAGCCTAGGAAAGAGTCTGCTAAATACTCCACGATCACACTCTTAGCGATTCGGTTTTTCTTGTCCCATGCTTCCGTCCGTAAAATAGGTTCATCGTCAATTGTCTTTATAAGGTCCATCTCGGTGAGCAAAGCTCGAACACGAAATTTCCACACACTGTATCTCTCACCATCAAACGGCTTGATATTTCGCTTGGTCTTCAAATTATCCATATTAGAAATTCACGAAAAATATTGAAGGTAGATATACTGTTTTATCACTTACTCAGATCTTTGTAGCTGGGCCCATAACCTATACGTAGTTGGAATATGCAGAGCTAACACAATAAAATAAAACACACATTTAAATTATAAGATCGAAGAAACAAAAGTATATTCAAAATATCTTACGCCTTAGATGGTTACGTGTTCTTCTCCTAGCACAGCGGTGAACGAAGTAAGATAACTAAATATGGCGCACGCTGCTTTTATATACTTAATTTAGTGTGGCCATTAGAAAATTAAATGCATTACTTTTTGTACAGATAATATAATAAATACCAACACATCTTTACCTTATGATCTTAGTATATAAGCAACTAGCGGCCTGCCCCTGCTTCGCACGGGTATAAAATATATATCCCATGTCAGTCAGCGTAAAAAAAAATGAATAAAATCGATCCAGTAGTTTCATTTATTCATTAAGCCCGTGGCCCGCAAGCGTTAAATTTGGAGAAAAACAATTTCCTTTCCCTATACTAAGAAGATTTCCTGCTATATCTAATATCTAAATTCATTTACTACATATTTTCATTTTTCCCCTATGTATTTTATTTTTAAAATTAATTACAGAATGTCCTTATATACTACATTCACAGCTTTCTTGTCATTAAACAAACTCTTGAAACAACGACATATAGCTGTTAAATGCGAAGTGCGAAGTAAGGGCGAAGCGCGGCGTCCTCACGGCATTTTAAATCTGTAATATCTCCGAAAATGTTCACTTAAATTACATGCTGTAAACGGCAATATTGATCTATATTAAATCAACAATTTATTTAAGGTACCTAATTGGATAAGGATTAATGCTGTATTGCATAAAAATTGCTTTGAACATAAGGCATCATTTTTCGTAAAAAGTAAATGAAAAAAACTGCTATTGTGGGTTATCCATAAGAGATAGACATATACCATCGCGGACTTTTCTGTAGACCTTTTTATGGTTTACAAATACTTAGTACATCATTTTGATAAATCTCGTAGGGTTTACAGAAACCTAAAAAATTACAGTATTTCTCTACTCCGTATTGAATGTTATTATACGTACAAACCTTCCTCTGGAATCACTCTATCTATTAAAAAAAAAACCGCATCAAAATCTGTTGCGTAGTTTTAAAGTTTTATGCATACATAGGGAAATATGGACAAAGAATGCGACTTTGTTTTATAATATGTAGTGATGTACCATAAAAAATGTTGAAAAAAAAACATTATTGGTAAAAAAATGTTGTTACTTGTTAGTGCGTGTTTGAGCCTGTGCTATATTCATACAACATTAGTTTATAAACACTGCAATATGCATTCATGCAGCATATATTAGCTAGCTAGCATATACGAGATATCCTATAGATATCTTGTATGCCTCTTAAACAACTTCAAACTTCAAAATAATCAAAAGCAAAGTGATTTTGTCGGAATAGATATTTTTAATATTAGAAACAATAAACTTCAAATGTGTATAGTTTTTATTTGTTGAATAAATTAACATTCTCCAATGCACGGTCCTCAGTCAAACCTTTATAAAACGTACCGGCAACATACAATTTTAAGCGGATTTCTCTTTTCCTTGATCTTGCCAGGTCAGAAGTTCGTGAAGCACAGCTTCCATATCAGGATTTCCCCCAAGACGATATAACTGTAGGAGAAATAATATAATTAAACGGGTTTTGTTTTAATGACAAATAGTAAATATATCAATAATCTCAACAATGAGAATTCGTAGTGTACTTAGTATCTAATACTTGTTTAGGCGTTGCTTTGCGGAGGTCCATAATACAAAAGTAATGAGAATATTATTTTAAAACGCGGATTATAGCAAAATAATATTCTCATTACTTGTTTATGGTAATGTTTCCTCTTCCACGCCAGTCACTAAGTACCGATAGGTTTGTAGGAAGATTAGTTTATTATAATAATCGATTTTTTAATAATTAAAAATAATTTTTTTTAAATCGATTATATTAAGTACCCTTATTTTCTTTACAGCCTTTTTTCTTTTTTTAAGATAAGATATGCGTTGTTGGATGAAACCAATGTAGCCAAATTACACATTTTAATTGAATATCGCAAATAGTTTAGCTGTTAATTTTTATTCCTACTTGTCAATTGTGGTTATTCTATATTCTTATTGATTAATATAAAAAAAACAATGATTATTATGCTTTCTCACAAAAATATAACAATTTTTTTTGTGCCTGAAAATAGGGATAGAACGACATTTTCTTAAATAAAACCTAGGTAAATTGATTTTTCTCCCCCAAAACAAGCCGAAACTCTTCCTACATGATGTATTTTATGAAAATCGTTAGGGCCCTTTCCGCAATTCAGAAAAACTATATATACTCGTATTAAGCTTAACACATTTAAATAATAAAGCAATTGCAATTGGTTACAACGCAACACTGTTATTGTATAAACTCGCCTCCTGCCTTATTTCTTTGTCGAGGGCCCACAGCGTGTCTCGTGTGTACTGCAAACTGCCAGCCTTCTCCAGCAGAGATACGCAATGTTTCTTCAGTGCCACGTCACGAGTTTTTTGACGAAGAATATCTTTATTTTTATTCTAAATAGGAATTTTAAAAGCACATGAATATTAAATAGACCATCACCAGTTACTAGTTTGTGTGTTGCCTTTTGTTTTTTAGAAAGTGATGTTAAAAGCGTAAAAGTTGTTAAAAGCGGTTCTTCAGTTTAAATTACAAGTTCTCGGAGTTTCGGGTATAAGCATGAGTAAGCGTGGGTTAACCTTAAAAGCTAGACATATGCAGTCGCATATTTTATTGCTGCTCCTCTCCTATTCGTCTTAGCGTGATGTTACTATTCCTGTCCTATTTCACTCAGCCGGATACCACACGGCATGCTATCAAATAATTATATATACAATGATATATTCCTTTTCGTTATATTAAATATTAAAAGGATACTTTTTATTTCCTCGCCCTGTGGAGATTTAAGCGCGTGAATAATTGGTAAGGTGAATTTACCCTCCGTCAGGTCTTCACAAAAAGCCAACTCGCGTGCCTGAAAATAAGTCATGTATATTTTAGGCGCCATCGCTTTAAGTTCATCCTGGTTGAGGAAATCCTTCATCTAGAGACAATAATGGCAGCAGCATCAGGTCATGCTTATCATAAACATGCATTGTCATCGGTACTGGACCAGTATGTAAAATTTCAGCTCAATCGGACGCCGAAAAGTGCCACAAATTTAACTCGCAATATTCCACCTTCACATACATACGCCAAGTTAAATGAAAGGCTTTTCATTCTTTTCAGGTACAGCAATATCAAATTTACTTGAATACTTTTCCTGATATCTGGTATCTGATATCTTTCCTGATGTCTGGTATAACTAGGCAAGTTCAAGAGGAATCTATAGGCGGTAATCAAATCTTAATAAATCTTAATCTTCTTAAATCTTCATACAGTATCCACTTACATCTTCATCTTCAGCCGACGGCCATTCTTCTAATGCCTGAAATAGACAATATTTCTTCCTACATTCAATGAAAAAGTATAAAACTAAGCTAAAAATATCAAAGCCGTTACTGTTAAGTTTCATAATGGCGTTGTCGTACAAATGAATTTCTTAAGGTTCATAGGGTTTTCTACTGTTTGACTTGATAATGAGAGGTAAGGTTCGTCTATATCTGATACAACAGTTTTAAATAGAATCTTCATAGTGAAGTCATACCAATATAGTAAACTTAATTATACCCATTTTAGCTTACCCCATTCTCCTATAGTATAGATTGTTATTGACAAATAAGAAATGTAATTTTTTATTTGTAATTGAAATAAGAAATGTAATGTAATCAGAATATTACAAAAAGTAAAATAATGGTTACTTATATTACATGAAATGTATGTAAATAAATACCTCTTGATGATTGAGATTGCAATAATCGTCTCTAATTTGAAAATACAGTCCCAAAAGCAAAATTAAATTTGAATAATCTCTATTGTCTTCGCTGAATAATTGAATGATACGAACAGATAGTTTATACCAAGCCCCAGTTTCTGAAAAAAAAAGAGAATAAAATACATTAAAATTTTTAGATTAAGACTACTAATTCTAAAAGGTTTTACATGGTAATCTAAAGTGGAAATATTATTAAAAGGTAATAACTTCTTCAGTTAACTATAAATTCTATTCGTACAGAAACATATCCATATGTATAAAATGTAATTTGATGTATATCATAGACATACGAGAGGTCACAGAAAGCTTGTAATACACGTGTCGCGATTCAGTGGAGTAAGCAACTTATTCAATGGCCTCGGTATTCGCTTCTACAATAAAATTCCGCAGTCCATACTAGATCAGTCTACAGAAATGTTTAATTTAAGTGTAAGAGATTTGACTGGCTCGTTGGAGCAGTGGGTAGTGACCCTGCCTTCGGCTCCACGGGTCGCGGGTTCGATTCCCGCCGAGGACCAACATTTTCTTTAAAATGAATTTGTCGGTCTTTGAGCCTGGGTGAATATTTGTATTTAAGTATGTACCATAACACAAGTATTAAGTTACTTACTTTGGGGACGGATGACCGTGTGTGTAAGTGTCCCATATATTTATTTTATTTATTTATTTATTAAAAAAAAAAAAAAAGAGATATGCTTATACGTAAAGCATATTACAAAATTGAAAATCATTTAAATGATAGAAATGCCTAGATTTGAAAACTCTTTAAGCTTCATACAGGACTACGGTTTAATCATGTTAAATTGAATATGTTCAAAAGTGCTTGAAAGAGCTTATTTGAATAAAGATTATTTTTGTTTGGTTTAAAAGGAATAATATTACATCCATCGAAAAGGAGGCGTTCAGTTTTAGGCATCGTAAGTATCGGTGAGTGTGCACATGTAAGAGCGTATCTTTATTGGGATAAGACAGATAGACGCGGAGAGGTACTTTTTATAATATGGTATCATATGGGTGCATAGATTTAACCTATTACTACATGATGAGTGAGAAATGTGCTGACTTATAACGATATGCGATAACACGATACCTATGGTACTTACTACGTTTAGCCATTTCTTTGTACTCTGTTTCAGTTGGACATATGAAATTGTCTCGCCAATATATCTCTTTACCTTGTCCTTGAACAAGATTCAGAATTTCATCCAAATACATTTTGTACGCCTGAAATTATTACATTTTGTTTATTGGTTTAAGACAAGGAATTTGCATATTATAAAATATATAGCGGATGTACGCGAGTATAAACGTTTGATCGTAAAATAGAAATATCATCATTCTCCTACCCTTATCTCATTATAAGTATGATCGGCACAATAAGTCTTTCTCTTCCATTTTCTCCTATTATTCGTCAACTGTGGCACTACGCCTTGCATATATGCATGTCATATTTTAGACAATCCAGCCATCCATTTTTAGGCCTTCCTGTAGTCACATTACCATCCACATTCGCATTTAATACTGGTTTGGTCAAATACCATTCATCCCTTCTTATTATATGTCTATACCAACTTAATCTTGCACTTCTTGACTTTTCTGTAATGGGCGCAACGTTCAGACTTTCTCTTGTATACTGATTTCGTATTTTATCCAGTCTTGTCACACCACACATCCACCTGTACATTCTCGTCTCATTAGTATGTACCCTTCTTTTATCCGTCAACATGGCTTAAAAAATCATGTAATGTAAACAATCGTATGTAAAAATAAATTACCCCCGCATTCAAGTCCATTAATTTTTTTATCATAAAAATAATTAAATAAAGACTTGTACTCATGGTCAATGGTATTCCATAAACGCAATGTGCAGCTGGCAATCCACGACGAACGATCGAGTTATCTTGAATATCATCATATCTGCGAAATAATACAAAAATATTCTCAGAATTTTTCACTTATTCATTTATTCACATTTGTAAATGTTTTATAAAAAAAAAACTAAAACATTTAAAAACTATAGGAAATAGGGACCAACTTTCTAATAGTTCGGATGCTAGTACAAAAATCTCACCTCTCCAGCCCTTGATTAGACAACTAAGCGAAAGCCTTCCGAGGTCGACCCTTTTCTCTGCTGGACCGCAACCGATAAAACATTGGGAACAATTCATGTTGAGTCAATATTCCACATGGCTGTTATATCTCATAAGTTAGGTCAGCTAGGTATAAATATTTAGTTCTTTTCTTCAGATTTTATGAGATCTTAGTCATGTGGGACAGTGATATTAACATTAATTTTCCGAAACGCTGACTGACGAACTAACACTAACACAAGGTTTATTGTCAGCAATATATCCGTCAGTAAAGATAGATTGCCCCTAACAGAAAATAGAATGATGATTTTCAAGAAGAACTCAATGATTTATTGAAGATTACAATGATGATGGATAATCCTGGCTACTTAATTGTGTGTGCAAATTATTACCATTAGTAAGATGAAGATGACGTCAACCTTAAACTTTGTACTATATGCCCCGCTTACTTCCGCTTCGTTATCGGCTGGGTTACACCGTTAAATTTTGGCTATAAATATCTCTTAATTTAATCACATAGAGATACTCCGTAGGTCGTTTCATCACCCTGAATAAACGTTGGATTAACAATTTTACTTACAGGAGGCCTGCGTTATGGCCTATACTCAAAACATCTAGGATATGCCTGACCGTCTCCTTCGGTACTTTGAACCAATAATTAAAGGCAAGGATAATTTTTACTCGCAACTGCTTTCCTTGTACTCGTAAAATGTGTTGATAAGGAGATAAGAGTTCCTGAAAATTTTATCCTTATTAGGTTTGAAATTAAAGTAAATGTTCCACAAACACCAACACTGAGCTTTTTACTAAATGGGTCTCTGTAATAATACAGTACAGCGTCGTCTAGTGGATAACTACGGTAAGGTTGCAGTGACATGATGATGAGATGTAAGGCCAGCACGTAGAGTGGAAGACCACAGTGAGGTTTTTGGGGGGTGAGTTGGACCGCAGCCTGCGCATGGTCCCCATGGTCGATCGTGTCATAAGCCAAGCTGCTGCTGCCACGTCCAAGTTCACACACGCTGTTCACATCCCATTTACCTGTCAACACCAAACTGCGAGTCTGCGAGTCCGCTCGCGCTTGATGTACGCGGCACCCACCTGGTACGCGCTATGTTCGGCGTACCAGAGGCGAAGGCTTCAAGTCCAGCAGACTCGCTGCCTGCGATTAATCGTAGGAGCTCCGAGGTGTGTGCGGGACGACGTCGTGGACAGAGATACCAAGATGCCGACCGTGGAGGAGTTCGTTCGTTACCTTGCGCGCCGACTGTTCGCGCGAGCGGACAACAGCGCGCACGTTCATCTTCTCGGCATCGCGCCACTACACGCACAACCAAGGGGGTCGAGGGACGGTTTCTGCCTCGAGAGCTCCTGCAATCACTGTTACCGCGGCCCGCTGCGGACAACGAAGGCGACGACGAGGACGACGCGACGGGTGAGAGAGCGACACAACCGGTTTTCACTCTACCGTGATATCCATACCATGAGACCATACCATCTTAACCTTACCATCTTAACCATAAAAATATAAAGAATTATAAAACGATAGGTGATGTATACAATAGACAAAGCAGGAACCGACATAAGCTTGTGGCTCCTGCTTTGCGCCTTGCAAAAGTGCGTAGCTCGTTTGTGGGTTTTGGTATAAGATTCTATAATAAAATTCCGCAATCAATTTCCGCACTGCCATTACAGCAGTTTAAAAACACTGTTACAAAGAGGCTGTTACAGAAAGCCTACTATACTCTTGAAGATTATTTAGAAGATAAGAATGTGTGGATATAGCTCTCTTTGAACCTGTACAAGACAGTAATGACTAAATGTAACTAGTCATAAGAATTATATTTTTAAAAGAGCAACCGCCGAGTTTCTTGCTGGCTCTTCTCGGTAGGAACAGCTTTCCGAACCAGCAGTAGAGTTGACGATTCAAAAGCACTTGTTTACAAGTTTATTTGAATAAAGAATATTTTGAATTTGAATTTGCACTTCTCGTCTTTTTTATAATGTTCGCAATTGTCAAACTTCCCGTTATAATTCTTTAAATATGTAAGGGGTCTACACCAGGGTAGAGTTCCGCTTAAATCCGTAAAATACATTTTTGAAAAGAGGAACCACCGAATTTCTTGCTGGTTCTTTTTGTAAAGAACCAGCCAAGTTGAATGAAGAATATTTTTAATTTTGATTCGAGCACGTATAATGATGACGCAATAAATATTTTATTAGGGTAAAATCAATCTCAGCAGCTGTGATTACCTTGACATTAGTAATAGTAAGCTGTGACAGCTTAGCGGTGAGATCACCTGATATTTTCGAGTCATTTTAATGAGTTTTTGTGTTAAAACTTATGTCTGATTGATAATTGAAAACATCACGAGAAAACCTTCGAATCTGTAGAGAACTCTGAGGACATGTGCACGCTACCAACCTCTCCGGAAGAAGAAAGAGGAGACCTATGCCCAGCAGTTGGATAGTAACAGGCCGTTACTTTACATTTACAATCACTGTAAAAAAACTTACTTTTTCGTCGTCGTTGCAAGTAATTATATTTTCCGACATGTTTTCCTTATTGTTTTAAATGACTTTCGTTTGATTCGGACTTCACAAACTTCGATAGCGTAATGGATACGATTACCGTTTAAACACGACTTATATAAGATAGAAGGTATTCTACTAAGAGCCTGCAGTCAGACAAAAAACTAATACTTTATGATATATGGATGTAAGTGCGCAAGTGTATGAAAATTTATTACGTGTAGTAATTTTTTATTTTGGTTCATATACCGAATATAAAAAGGAATAAAATATAATGAGACTTGAGAGACTTTGAGATTGTACACGAAGTTATAAAAACATAATAGTTAGCCTCTATGAAACAAAACTAAGACAGAAAAAGTATTATTCTCCTGCCGAAACCCCACTCAACGTACGCTCATCATAGACTATTTCCCACAGGCGCCGGGTGCTGTGCTGGCGTCGTCTCCGAAGCTCGCCCTAATATTATCGCTATCTTTTATACTATTTATTATGTTGTGATATAATTTAGCATAATAATTTTGCTACTCGCCGCTTTCTTGATGTCAATCCTTTTTATGAATAGATTTGGCCTACTTTATCCGATAGGACAGCGGTGGAGGTTAAAGTTATAGCGTAATTTACCTTAATCGCTTCTTACAACACTTCGGTAAGGAATAAGGGTTTATTCTACTCATTACTCATTCCTCACGGGGTAAAATCAGAGACAGAATAATGATAGTCTAATAATCATAATGATACTGACTTATGGAGTTCAGCAGTGATGTGCATAATTTAGTGACCTATTACTTATACGCCATCACTATTACTTATAAGCGTACCGCTTACCGGGTGTATAAACTTAAATAAATTCGTTTCTGCTACCTTTGCTCCAATGCTTCCCTGTGCCAGATAATATTCACAAGAAACCATCATAACTATAATTTGGCCATAAAATTGTTGCTATAACAATAGCAACATCTCATTGCAGATAGAGATCCATATCTATTATGGGCTCCAATATCTGAACGTGCCGGCAACTCAAAAGCGGCATACAACGCCGTGTGATTAATCTAAAGTATCAAACTTTATCCTCGATTTATATCAAAAGGTATTTTTTTTATAGGCAAGTTTTTATAATGCCATATATTTTTCTGTTAGCCTGCATTCTTTCAATCAACATAATTAGATGTAGTTCTTATGTTTATCTCCTTGAAATTTAATCGTATTTATACTCTCTAAATATGAAGGTTGCACCAATGAAGTTATATAATCGCATCACAATGGCGAGAGGTCTTTAAGATATGAATTGAAGATTATATGGAGGGGCATAAACATTTCATCGTTTTGAGGTATAAATTGCCTACCAGCTAGCATTAGTTAGGATAGCAATAGGTTTAGTTTTAATAAGTAAAATATAGAATTCTGATAACTCCAGATCAAATTATGCATACATCGAACTTATTTTTCTTGTTATGTAATTGATTGACGTCCACTGATAGATTCTTTGGACTTCGGATCCAGTATCAGTATCTTTAGTATCCAGTTTAGTATCCAATATCTTATTAGATCTATCTCGATAGATATCTTGGTCGATACCAAAGCTCTACCACCGCTGAGTCTTTCACTGCGGCGTTACCAATTAGACACATCAGGACGGTCGTCGATTCTTCCTTACACTTGCTACTAATGTAGCAATAGGCGTAGTTTCTACTGAACCACAGCTCGTTACTACCAGTAACTTTAGACATTTTACGGATTTTCATAGATTAGTTGAATATATGGAGATATCTGACACAATGTGCAAATAATGTATTATGAAAAAAGCGTTCGATGAAGGCTTCGAAGCGCCTTGATTTTTCCTAATTTTTAAAAAAATAATTAAACTTGGCTAATTTATACCAAACCTTAACAACTTATATATTTTAATCTCCTGAATTAGTGTGTCCGTTGGTTTGGCGAATTGTTGAATAGACATTGAGTTTTTGTGTTTATCGCGGACTGAGAGAAACCGCGAGACACTATTTTCTATCTATAAATATTATTATAAAACAAAGTCACCACAAACGGTCTTTTTGTATGTGATGGATTTGCTCGAAATCTTTCAAAAGAATTTTGGTACAATTTTTATTAAAAGATAATGTAAATCTTGAAGAAGGATTAAGGTTATAGTGCATTACGATTTTATGTAAATTGACAAAAATAGAACAGGGGGGAATCTTTGTGACACACTGATTATCACACGGGTGAAGGCGCGGGCACTGCTATTACTGTATAAGGAAAAGATTTGTGAAATAATCATACCCTTCCCCGAAATGCCTTCTCAAGGCGATAATAAATTTTTAAAGGTCAGATTGCGCAACTTTCAAAAAACAATAAAACCGATGCACACTAAAGCTAGCTGTCGGGGATAGTTCCAAGAACAGGATCTGTGTGTTTATCCAATTATATATTTATTATCCAAGATTATCTAAGATTATATAAGTTCCAACATTGACAGCCTTGTTACTCCCATTTTTCTTATTCTCGTTATTATTCTTGTTGCCGTAGTAACGAGGCCGTCCGGTGTTACCGGCCAGGCGTATTAGAATTCCCAACATCCTCCCCCCCCTTGGGAACTTGCTTCCCAAAGAGCTCTTGGGAATCTGACGTGCCTTCCAATGCACAGAGTTTCGAGATGGATCTCTTAATGATACCACCTGCAGTTTGAACGTCGACGACTCTGCATAGTCCGTCGGCGCCAAGGTATAGTCGATGGATGCGGCCCAGAAGCCACTTCATCGGCGTTAAGTGATCATCCAGTACAAAGACAAGATCACCGATCTTGACATCTCGCTGTCTTGTCCTCCATTTCACACGTTCCTGTAGAGTCGACAAGTAATCCCTTTTCCAGCGTGACCAAAAGTGATGTCTCAGGCGTTCGATCAGCTCGTATCTGTTGAGGCTGATACGTTCGATATTAGGCGAAGGCAGTGAAGTCAACGGTCGACCCACTAAGAAGTGCCCAGGTGTTAAGGGTAGTAGATCAGAAGGATCAGATGACATTGACGTAAGTGGACGTGAGTTCATGATCGCTTCAACCTGAGCAAACAGTGTATACAATTCTTCGAAAGTTAGACTAGAGTTACCTGCTATTCGTTTTAAATGATATTTGGCCGATTTAACCCCTGCCTCCCAGACCCCACCAAAACTAGGTGCATAGACGGGAGAAAATTTAAAATTAATACCTTCATTGCACGCAAAGTCGCTGACTGGTGCTTGACATTTCTTTAGAAGTCTGTTTAGTTCATTACTAGCTCCTACAAAGTTTTTCCCATTATCGCAAAAAATAGTATGAGGTTTACCACGTCTTGCGATAAACCTACGCAAGCATAGAATAAACGCATTGCTACTTAGGTCGCTAACTACTTCCAAGTGTACAGCCTTTGTAGCAAAACAGATGAAAATACATAAATAGCACTTGGAAGTCTTTGCGCCTCTACCTTTACGATTAAGAATAAGAAAAGGTCCAGCGAAGTCGGTGCCACAAGTCTCAAAAGGAGAAGCAGGAGTAACACGAGGTTCAGGTAAGTCACCCATTAATTGTTGCATAGGCTTAGCCCTAAATCTTTGACAACGTACGCATAATCGTACGGTAGCAGTTGCTAACACTTTGCCACCTAATGGCCAAAAAAGTTCTCTAATGGAACTCAACAACTGTTGAGGACCACAATGTAAAAGCCGTAAGTGTTCTTTTTCAAATAACATTCTCGTAAATACATGTTTAGGGTCTAGTAAAATAGGATGCCTTTTATTATAAGGGCAATATGAAGCGTTGTCGATACGACCACCGACACGTAATATGCCTTGATCGTCCAAAAACGGATTTAAAGAAAGAATAGAAGATTTACGATTTAGGATTTTATCAGTTTCTAGCGAGTGTATATCTTTAATGAAAGTTTCTCTTTGTGAAGCTTTCGCTAGCAAGGTAAGTGAAGTGTGCAATTCAGAACAGGTGAGATTACCAGTTATTTTGGTATTATTTTTTCTAATATTATTTATAAATCTCAGTACATAACCAAAAATTCTTTGCAATTTATAGAGTTTAGAGTATTTATTAAACGGTATTACATCATTAGGTAAAATATTAGTATTTAAGCTTATTCTTGTTTCAGGTAACACAACAGGAGCATGTGGAGAAGAAGGCCATTCTTTTTCAGGTTTAGCCAGAAAGGACGGGCCGTGCCACCAAAGGACATTCCCAGGAAGAAGACGAGGCTGAATCCCTCTGGAAGCCATGTCAGCAGGATTCAATTCGGTAGGTACATGACGCCAGCAGTTTTCATTAGTTAAGTCCCTAATTTGTTCAATACGATTACTAACAAACGTTTTAAGTGTTTTAGGTGGAGTGTGCAGCCATCCCAGAACAATAGTAGAATCTGTCCAGAATACAGAACGAGTAATAGGAATTTTAAGTGACAGTATAACCTTAGCATATAATTTAGCGCCAAGCAAAGCGCCTAGGAGCTCTAAGCGTGGAGTAGTTTCAGATTTCAACGGACTGACCTTGGCCTTAGCACAGAGTAAATTAACAGATTGATCACCCTTATCATTAGTAGATTTTAGATAAATGCAAGTCCCATAAGCGTCTTGTGACGCATCTGTAAAGCAGTGCGCTTCTACAGACGTAGGAGATTCACAAAGTACATATCTAGAAACATTTATGTCTTCAAACAATTTCGTCTCATTATAGAAGCTTAGCCAAGATTTTTTTGTATCTTCTGGGAGGCTATCATCCCAGTCAAGTTTACTAAGCCATAATTTTTGAAGAGTAATTTTATGGAATATGGTACAAGCTGATAACAAACCCAATGGGTCAAAGATTTTACAAGAGTTCGACAGTATAGAACGTTTAGTTACTTTAGCTATACTTTCGACATTAACCGAAAAATGCAAAGTATCAGAGTCAGGTGTCCATCTTAGTCCCAATACAGAAGACTGTTTACAGAAATCTTGAAATTCATTACAAGTAGGAATATCGTCAAATATATCAGGAGCATTAGTACGGAATTTCCTCAAAGGAAAACAACCTTCGTTAAGTTTATCAATAACCCCTTTCACAGTGGAAGCTAAGACAGTTTTAGAATCAGAACCAGTATTCAAATCATCGACATAGAAATCGTGCCTGATGGTATTAGCAATCATATCATCAGAACACTCATCAGCGAGTTGAACTAAACACCTCGTGCTAAGATATGGAGCGGAGGCGGTTCCGTATGTGACTGTATTAAGTTTTAATATTCTTAGCGGGAGTGTTTCTTTCTCCCTCCACAGAATTAGCTGCAGGTGACGTTGAGAACTGTCCACCTCTATTTGGCGATACATTTTCTCAACGTCACCTGTCACTACATACGCATATTGACGAAAACGTAGTAGTATAGCCATTAAGTCATCCTGGACCACAGGTCCAACATATTGAATATCATTTAGTGATTTATTACTAGTAGTTTTACAAGAAGCATCAAAGACTACTCTGAGGCGAGTAGTTTCACTAGCTTCACGAATTACAGCATGGTGAGGAATGTAGTAACCAAAGGTAAGTCGGTCCATGACTTCTCTCACGGTACCCAAGTTAGTAAGATGTCCTAGTCTTTCATACTCATTAATAAAGTTAGCATAGTCTGCTTTCAAGTTACATTTAGACAATTTCTTTTCCAGATTATAGAAACGCCTCTTGGCTAGATGATAAGAGTCGCCAAGAGCCACCTCGGGAACCTCGCGAAAAGGAATTTTAACAGAGAACCTACCATTCTCCAAGCGCACAGTATTAGAAGTAAAATGATTTTCACAATACTCCTTATCTTTAGAAGGAGATATATTAGTAGCTAGAGGAATATCTTCGATTTCCCAGAATTTAGCAATAGAATCTTTAATCTCTTGACAAAAGTTAGAATGAGTAGTAGAAGCAGGACTCTGAGTAGTAGTAGGTCCTGTCACGAGCCAACCTAGTTTAGATTTTTGGAGCGTGGGCTTATTTTTGCCTAACTTGATTTGTTTGGAATCCATTATGTCCCAAAAAATATCGGCACCAAGTAGTATATCAATATCAGAGGGATGATGGAAATGTGGGTCAGCAAGTTCAATAGAATCAGGAAGAGAAAGTCGCGAAATATCTACCTCGACACCAGGTAGTTTACCACTAATCGCAGGTATGACATAGCAAGAAACATTACACTTGAAAGTATTCACCCGTGACTTCAATGTTACCTTACATTTCTTAGTAGTAGTAGTGACTCTATTGTTTATACCAGCAATAGACAGATTAGTATTCGAGCAAGGAATTTGTAATTTATTTTGCAAATTTTCAGTAATAAAAGAAGACTGAGATCCATTGTCTAGAAGAGCTCTAACAACATGACACTTATTAGTATTAGTATCAACAAGTTCGACTTCAGCAGTACACAACAAGACCTGACCGAGAGTTACAGCGGACAATGATACAGGATCTATCATAGCAACAGTGGAAATCTGAGCAGAAGCTTCTTCAGACGAAGAGGACGCAGGAGCGGACGCTGCGACAGAAGCGCCAGATATCATTCTAGTATTTCTATGTAATAATAGATTATGTTTTTTGTTACAGAACTTGCATGGAGTATGTTTGCACCTAGAAGAAAAATGTCCAGGACGCAAACAATTTTGACACAAGCGGTGTTTTAAAACCTCACTGTATCTAGAGTCTATTGACATAGATTTAAACTTATCACATTTATACACTAAATGTTGTTCTGAGCAAATAACACAATTAGCATTTTTCAAAGTAGGAGAAGCTACAAAAGATCTAGAAAGTTTATTTTCCTTTGAAAACGACTGTCTTTGTTTTTCAGATTTAGTGACATTATTATACTGCAAAGTTTCTAAAATATCAGCGCGATTGCGCAAAAATTCATTAAATTCAGCTAAAGTAGGCGAAGTATTCGTGTTAGTCCTACTTTCTTCCCATTTGCGACTAGTGGCGCCATCTAGTTTCGACACCATCACATAAACAATCAATGTGTCCCAATGAGAAGTAGGTTCATTTAAATTATTTAAGGAACTCAAATTTTTAGAATAGTAATCAATCATATAACGCAGAGACTTGAAGCTTTCCTTAGAAATCGGTTCAAAATTAAAAAGAGAGTTTAAGTGGTTGTTTACAAGTATTCTATTATTATTATAACGTTTAACAAGCAAATCCCAAGCAGATTTATAGTTAGCAGCAGTAAATTCAACCGATTTTATAACTTGAGACGCTCCACCTTCAAGTGAAGAGCGTAAATAATGAAATTTATTGATGTCAGGGATATTATTACTATTTATTAAAGACTCAAACGTATCCCTAAACTCCATCCATTTAAGGTAGTTGCCGTCAAACCGCGGAAGTTGGATGGTGGGAAGCTTTATACTATCAATATTATGGTTACGAACGTTTTCAGTAGAGTGCGAAGGCACTTTTGAGCCAGCTATCGAGCCATAATTTGAGGACACATGTAGAGCAGTTACACTTTGAATTATACTTTCGGCACGAGAAATATTCAAACAAAAATCATTTTCGATTTTCTCATGTTCCTCTAACTGATCGAAATCTAACATCTCAATATTATCCTTTAAAGAATCAAACTGAGTAAATAAGTCTCTATGTCGCGATAGTTTTAATTCAAGTTCCGCAACTAATGCCTTTGTAAGTTCCTTAGGATCAATTAATGAAGTAGTTTGTAAGTATTTCGCAAACGTCGTAATTCGACTCTTTATACTAGCACGTTTCCGAACAAGTTCTTTCAAATCTTCCGCCATAGTAAATAACAATTTAATGCCTTATTACAATAATCAACTAAACAGACTGTTCGGGGTAAGTAATGACAATATAGGTATCAAAGAACCGCAACGTTAGTTACAGCGTCAAAAAATGACGACGCCGGTCCCAGTCAGGTGCTCGCGGTCAGTGGAGGTCACACGCAGTCGACGCGATGTAACAGCACCGAACACCAACTTTACGCGGGGTCGGAGAAGCAGTGGCCACAAAGAACCTAGAATGATTTAGATTTTTAGTTAGAAAGATGCAAACAAAGAATGAAATTAAAGACAGTGTATTTAATGACAATATTTATAAGAAATAAAGATAAGTTAGTAACTCTAATTGTTTCAATTCAGTATTAAGAACTTCAATAATATTGTAAGAGAGTAACATTCGTTCTTATATAAGTAGATAGGTAAGTAGGTAGCTAATTTTAATATAAGTTGTTTAGAGTAACACAGTCGTATTCATAGTAAAGTAAATAGTTTTATAGTTTTACCTAGTTCAATCTAGGGCTAGTTTTAAGTACTATAGTAATAGTATAGAATAGTATTCAGTTGAGTTTAATCAAGCGGATGTGAACACTGTTTGCAGATGCAAAACAATCATGAACACAACGTTCTTCCGTCTGCACACACAAAGTATAAGACCAAAATTGGGCGTACTTCCCTGTGAGTAGAACAAAAGACAACACAGATCCTTCGCGCAATAGTATCACGTAGATCACGTCGGGGTCACCAAAATATGTCGGGGATAGTTCCAAGAACAGGATCTGTGTGTTTATCCAATTATATATTTATTATCCAAGATTATCTAAGATTATATAAGTTCCAACATTGACAGCCTTGTTACTCCCATTTTTCTTATTCTCGTTATTATTCTCATAGATAATACACTATATAGGATAATTATTCTTGTTGCCGTAGTAACGAGGCCGTCCGGTGTTACCGGCCAGGCGTATTAGAATTCCCAACAGCTAGCATAATTTGACATTAACATGTAGGATTTCTTAATTTTTATAAAGCAGCGTAGATAAAACTTATGTTGTTGGTTTTTTGTTAGGTAATTATTAAAAATTTTGATGTTAGATAAGACAATAACATGTTTAAAATAGTAAGCAACGTGCGCCATAGAATAATGGGCATATATTGCAATTTTTATGTATTCCAGAAACAAGCTACAGCGTATCATTTAAAGAGTTGAAGATAGCTTGATTAAATGCGAGTCAATTTTACGGAAAGGGTGTTTAAAACTATTTATAAACTATCTTTAAACGGTAGAATCCTATTCTACTTTGGACATACGTAATCCTGGAGAAACTGATGATAAAGTGCAATGTAGAAGGCTAGAGACCCAGGGGGCAGAATCCAAATAGACGGTTGGATCAGGTGTCCGATCACCTGGACACAAACATCAGCCACGCATTGCACTGCGCCGATGACCGAACCAGGAGCCGAGAACTTCCAAGATTTTTTCAAAATAAAATGAATCAAAAATCAGTTGAAAATCATGACTGAGCTCTAGCAGCAATAGAAGCCTGTCCGATGATTTAACGTAAATATATGAATTAATAAAGGATTATAGGTAATATATACACTAAACTAGCTAGTTCGCAACTTCGCCCGCGTGGAAATCAGTGTTCACAAAGTTTTTCCCACGTAAGTCACTATTTTATTCTGACTTAATAATATAAATTAAACCAAAATAGTATAAAAGAGCGAAAAATCTACCTAAGTTTGCCTAAGCGAAAAGAATGCATTCAATAATGAAAGTTACGCAAGTCGATGTGCGTAATACGTCCACTGCAAAGTTGTTATAACGTCAGACGTGCCGCGATATTGGCGTTTATCAGAGATGCTTCAATATATCCCGTAGCCTAGCCATTTCTGCGTCTTTTGTTGCAGTAAATATATATAAGTTGTAACTCTGTTTTTATTAGATAACCCTTACACTATGAATTTCATGTATCTTATATACAGTTACAGTTAATACAGGCTTTTGTGTGAAGGGTTTCCCTTCGTAAGGAAACCTATATCACTTAGAGAATTCCTGAGAACGTATATTCCATCTAATAATTCAAAATTGCAGCAGCATGGTAGGTCTAAGCTCCCTCTGCTAATAAGAGAAAACAAGAAGTTGATTAAAATAAAACACTAATAATAAAAAAAATATTCTTATTATTATTATTATATATTAGACCTTTCTTATAACCGCCATGTGGAATGTTGACTCAACAATAATTGTTCCTATTGTTGTGTCGGTTAACGGTCTGATTGCGAAGAGCCTCGACCAACATCTTCAGAGGCTTTCGCTAAACAGTTGGATCAAGTGTCGGATGCAGAAGGCAGTATTGCTCGAAACGGCGCGCATTGTGAGGAAGTTCCTCATCTGGATCCCTGACCACTGACCACCGGCAACTCGGGATATTTCCCCGTTCCCGGCGGACGACAATTTTTTATATTTTTAAATGTTTTTTTAAATTATTTTTTTTTTATTTGAAATATTTAAAAATGTAAAAAGTTAGGTTTAAGAGAAATAAATGAAAAATAATATTCTCTGGTTTTGTATTATACTGTGTTCTTACAATGAAATTATAAACAAAATAACTCGAGAACATTAATCACTTTTGAGTTCTAATAACGAATAGAAATTTAATCCATAAATTTTGAATCTCCATTTATTTTTCTTCCTTCCATGAAAGCAGCTCATCCAGTGCAGCCTCCATCTCCGGATTACCCCCAAGTCGTGCCACCTGTCATTATATTAACAAATTATAGTTTAAATAGCACTAATGACTTTTTGTATTAAAACATGTGTCTTATTTATAATTGCAATTTATCACATGCTTTTTGGTGAAACAAAACATCGTGCGGAAACCTGTATATCTCTAAAGAATTCTGGGGATATATGTAACCTACCAACCAGCATTGGAGCAGCGTGATATAGCAGTACCCATGAAGGATTTCCTCATGTGAAAAAAAGTTTTTATCTCCAACCCTTATCTCTAGAAACGGTGTATATCTATGTCTATGTATGTATGTCAGTGGAATGGTAACAGGCCGTAACTTAACTTTTTTTATAGTTTAAAGCAAGGTTTGTTGTTTTTGTTTGCTAGCTATCGTTTGTGTGAAACAGTGATTGATTTTAGTAATGTTTTAAATTATATTGTTACCTTGGAATAATTACATAGATTTATCTTTTTACATGTATAGATATATACCTGTTTTTAATGATGTATATACCTGTAATGAGTGATTGTAATGGCCCCTGTCCAATTGTTTATCTAAATTAGTATTGTTGTTATGATTACTGTTGGTTTATCTTAAAAAAAATATTACAGTTACAAGTCTGTCAATCACTCATTCACGGCTAATTCACTAAAGCAATATAAATAAAATTTGGCACAATTGAAACTTATACACCTTATTAACATATAGATTTTAAAAAACCATTTTCATTGTGAAATAGGTGAAAAACAATAAAGTACATTCATAAAGGTATTATTACACTAAATTGAAAGCGAACAAAGTCACAAGTAAGACTAGTTGCATAATACATGTTTATGTTAAAACTAATCTGTAATATTTGTAAAGAAACTGATAGGCAACAATATTTTACATACCTCGGCTCTTGCATTTTTGTCGAGGTCCCGCAGTACATCGCGGGTGTATTGCAAACTGCCGGATTTTTCTAACAGAGATACGCAATATTTCTTCAGTTTAACGTCACGTGTTCTTTGGCGTAGAATATCTTTGCGCTGTTCAGGATTTTAAAGCAAATATATCTTCATGTAAGTAGTTAATTAAAACGAACATCAGATCTTATGTGATACAAGTGTTATAAGCTTTATTTTATTTTATTTATTCGGAACAACCAGTGGCAGTTACATTAAAACATTAGAATAAACTAAATACGCCACAAAAACATTAAATGCACTGCCTTTAGGTGCCACAGCATGCACATCATTATTTGTAAGGACAACTTAACTAAAATAACTGTGTAACTTAACTAAAATAAACAAAGCTACTAACTCAATACTTTACAAACTTTACAATAACAATGTTTTAAAGTTTATCACAAATATAATAAATAAGCGGTAGAGGAATGGTTAGGGTAACAGGCTTGCGGTTGAGACTTTTCTGTTACTACTTTTATTTTGGTATTTTAGATACCATGGTAAAACGAATAGCTGGTAAGGAACAGACTTCAGTATCTGCATTGTTATAATGACTTATGTCGTAGTTAAAAGGATACTCAATATCTGCGGAGCTTCCGGAGTGTTCATCGCATGTATGATCGGTAAACTGAATTTGCCCTCCGTCAAATCTTCGCAAAAACTGTCTTGAAGTGCCTTAAAAATAAATTGTGTAGAGCTAGTAATTCATGCTCACTGCTCATTATCATACAAATATTATATTTTTTATTATTACATTTTATTACATCTTTATATTTAAATGAGTTAATCTTGTATATATATTTTCTGAATCTCGGAAACGGCTCCAACTATTTTCCTGAAATTCAGCATGTAGTAGGTTTTGGGGGAGAAAAATTGATCTAGCTAGGTTTTATGTAAAAAAAATATTGTTTTATCCCTGTTTTTGGGCATTAAAAACACTAACATTTATATTGAATTGAATTTTAGCCGTTAGCTGTCAAGTCGACGTAGCTTATTCGGGTAACGGGCAGCCTCGAGAAATGTGAATGCGAAGGATCGATCCCCAACTAAATAATTGTTTTTTCTTTTTTTTAAGTTTTTTTTTTGTAAAAAATTACCGAGCTAATAAGCTCGGCCACCCAGATATTGTTATTTATGGTCGCTATAATATCGCCCCATCCGAAGACTAAGTTACATATTCAATGTTTATACAATCGCCGTGTGGTCTCGGACAGAGTAAAATATATCACGTCTCTTTTACCGAGGCGTCGTAAAAGGCGACTAAAGTAAGTTGACCTGCCGTATCACACGGCATAGTAGAATAGAGCACCCTCTTTCTTACCGAGGTGTCGTAATAGGCGACTAAGGTAAATTACCCGCCGTGTGGTATCTGGTTAAATAGAATAGACTACACTCTTTCTTACCGAGGTGTCGCAAAAGGCAAGTAAGGTAAGTTGACGTCAAGCAGGCAGCTGGTAGTAAAAGACCTAGTCTAATCATGTGACAACATGTTTATAACATGTATTGTCAATCCGACTTAAAATGAGGTAAGGGCAGGAGAAAGATGTTATATGTTTATGGAACATATAGGTAACTTTATTCTTTGGATGGTGCGATATATTTCTAACTCTCGAATCTCACATTGTAAATGCTATTACTTTAAAAGTAATATCAAAACTGAAGCGCATACATTACCTACTTGTAATATGGCAACATTACCTGCTTATCGTCTATTCCTGGCCATTCTTCTAACGCCTGAAACAAAATATTAGTTATCTTATTCGGTATATCTTTTCTAGAAAGGTTTTCTAAAGGTACTTATACTAATCCCACTAATATTATAAATATGTTGTCGCCATTAACTTCCGCTTTGTATTTTATAGCAACACAGTCATAAAACAAGAGTATCGCGCCCTTTTTGATTAAAATGGTAACAACACTGCGACGTGTTGTTTCCGGTTGAGTCTTCCTATTGATAAAACGTTTCAGTGACAGTCAGTCTTGTTTCGTCATTTAAGAGAAGTGCATCTCGGAACGGGAATTGTGGTATTCCTATTATATCGTGTTATTGTATATAGTGTGCGTTAACAAATACGAATGTTTGTGAGCATGGATGTATATTTATTTGTAACTCATTCACAGCGAATCCGCAGAAACAATATCGATGGAATGTGGCACAATTATTCATTATAAATCGGAATAACATATAGGCTATAGAAATCCTGTTTATTCTACATAAAGACAATGAAAGGCGCCATCTATTATCGACCTATCACACTAAAACAGTAACGAAGTCGCGGATAAAAATTAGTTATATATATACAAAAGTTTGACTATTACATTTTCATGTAAAACGTCTGATTGTCACGCTTTGCTAATCTGCTGGACCAATATTCCTTTATACACTGTCCATTATATTAACCATCTTTTGACAGATTGACGATAGTGATGTCCTAAAGATTCTCGTATGCGATACCATTCCGATTATAGTACCTACTATCATTAATCGAATTACGTACCTAAGTAATTCGATTAATGATAACCTACGTAAACTAGATTACTACTTGAGAAAAGAAATTCCAACTTTGAGAAAACTTATTGTTTCTTTGAAAAGAAGTGGTCTATTTCATGGTGAAAAATCTTCTTTGGTCAAAGTTTTGAACACAATTGGCTTTTCATATAAAAAGTTAAATAAAAGAAAATTATTAATGGAACGCACAGATATAGCTATAGCACGTTGTGATTTTTTAAGAGAGGCAAAGAAAATACAAGATTGGGCAAATATTGTTTTCACGGATGAAACATGGCTCAACGCTAACCACACACTATCTCGTTTCTGGACTGATGATACTGCTGATTCCACTTCCTCAGTACCAATGGGAAAAGGTGAGCGCCTAATCATTTGCCATGCAGGTACAGCAAAAGGATTTGTACAAGACGCACTGTTGGCATTTAAATCGAAGAAATCAAATGACTACCACGAAGAGATGAATGCAAATGTGTATGAAGAGTGGTTCAAAAAAATGCTCATTTCATTGGAAGAACCATCAATAATTTTTATTGATAATGCGCCCTACCACTCCCGTCAAATTGACAAAATGCCAACACAGGCTAATAAAAAGCATGAAATAATTAATTGGCTTCGGGACAATGGAGAAAATGTGGACGACTCAATGTTAAAAGTTGAATTAATAAAAATATTAAAAACCAAAAAGAGAGCAAAACGCTATGTAATCAATGAAATGGCAGCAGAATATGGCCATACTGTTCTTCGGATTCCTCCATACCACTGCCAGTACAACGCAATAGAACTTATATGGGCACAAGTAAAAGGGCATGCTGCGAGATGCAATACAAGCCCCCCATTCACAGCGAATAAAATGTTGCAATTGCTAAAAAATGCTTGCACCCACGTAACGGCCGAGAACTGGGCAAGTGTGGTGGAAAGAACTAAAAGAGTAATATTCTCTGATTGGGAACGTGATATTGCGTTTGATAATATATTATCTACACAAGAGCTAATAATAACTGCTACTGAAGACTCCTCATCGGAGGAGTCTAGTGTTGATTATCATTCCGACGACTCGTGCTAATAAAATAAATTAAAATATCCTGATTGTTTTATTTGTATTCATGTATTAACTAAGAAGAAAGTAAAACTTTATATAATGTTATTAAATGTCTTTTAATACTCGTAACATCGATTTCTACCGATTATTTTTAATCTGTGGCATAATCGTAGTAACCCATTATGTGTGACATCACTAAGTGGGCGGTACCCATCCATAAAGTACAAATATTATTTGTATGATATTTGTACGTAAGCAATACAAAACTTAATGAGCGTGAGCTGTCAAAAGACTGATAATATGATGGACGCAGTATAGGTAAATGGCAAATTTTATTACGTTTCATTTCGACAACTTATCTTTAAATTCATCAGTTCGTACTTTCAATTGTATATTTTGAATGCAAGTAAACTCTACGGAAGAGACCTTATAACTATGTTGGTTGCATAATAAAAAATATTTTGTTAATGAAAAATAGGTTTTAAGTTTACTTTTGATTGTTTTGCTTACCTCTTGTTGTACCAGATTACAGTAGTCGTCTCTGATTTGAAAGTAAAGTCCTAGTTCCAATGCGAAATAACTCAAATCAGTTTTGTATTCGCTAAAATACTGGAACAAATGTACAGGCAGTACAAACATACCGCCAGTTTCTGTAAATAGCACAAAATATAAAAAAGTTTTGAATATGTACAACATTTTATCCACACAGATTCACGTACTATTTTTGCCGTTAAACATTACGGTTGGTATTTCGTGCATAGCCATGGTTTTTAGTATTGTATAGATCACTATGAAAGTATCTAATCAGACACCACGGCACTATGTCCTTATGACACTGTGTGTGTAAAGTATCTTTTATAGCTTTTCCGGCTTCTCAGAACACCAAGAAGGGTTCCTTCGCATTCGCGAAAAATGTTCGTGCGGCGTGCGGCACTTCATCTCTAAGGCATAGCTCTCCTACACTCCCGTCGTGTCCCGAACGTTCCTTGCCTCGTGAGCTTCTGCAGTCACCTTCACGCTTTTAGTGGGATTGGAAGACGACAAGACACTACCGGACACGAGCTTACCCCGTCAGGATTACTAGCGAATTAGACAACTTACCTCATGATTATTATTCACGATTATCAGCGACCTGTTAAAGATTCCCACTAGTACGTGAATAAATAACCCTTATGCCTATGCTGTAGGGCTTACTAGGTCATTAAGCAATAGGCGAAATTAAAACCCAAGCACAAAGCCTGTGAGAACCAGCCCGTCTACGACCTGCTCCCTTATTGTTCATGAGCAATTGAGATAGCCCGCAACGCAAGTTCTAAAATTATAACTCATAAGACACATCTAAAAAACGATTTTCAGCTATAATTCAGCAAAAAAAGGGACGGTACTATTTAATTGATTATACTCACTTTGTTTGACCATTCGTTTGTATTCCTCTTCAGTGGGGCAAATAAAATTATCTCGCCAATATATGTCGGTGCCCTGGCCACGTAACACGTTTAGAAAGTCTTCACAGATTGTTTGTATACTCTAAAAGTATTTTTTAAACAATAAGCTATAAACATTTACCTTCAAATTAGTGTTTTTAGTTAAGTAGCAGTATGTTATTATCTACATCTACTTATTATTTATCTATTCTAAGACATAAAAATTTAGAGCATAGATCCATCAAGCTGATACAGTATGATTTGACAGGTAATAAAAAATTCTCTATGGACGCTGGTGTCCCCAATTATTTTCCTTCATCGTGAAATATTATATACATTGCGCGGCTACTTGTATAATTTTAAAGAATAGCGTAACTTGTAACCTAACTTTTTATCAATTAAAGATGGTCAATAAAATTAATGGCCTATTACTGTTTCACTTCTGGGCATAGGCCTCCTCTCTCCTTTTTTAGAAAGAAATATTGGAGTTAACACGCTGCTATTGCGGATTGGTAGGTTATACATATCCCCAGAATTCTGTAGGGATATGTAGGTTTCCTCACCTTGTTTTCCTTCACCGAAAAGCGTTTGATATATTGCATTATCAATTAGACATAAGTTTTAATAGAAAAACTCGTTGGCGCCTGCCTGGGATTTGAACCCATGATCGTCTCTAGCCGCATAGTCTCACCGTTGGGCTATCACATCTAAAGATAATCAATATAAAAACATATTAAACCAGGCAGGTGGTTATGATCTAAATATCTATCTATCTATCTATCTCTAATGATCTAAAATAGTAATATCCAATGTAGATATATCCGGCTAAGTAGAAAAGACCACTCTCTTTTCTTACCGAGGTGTCATTAAAAGTTATTGCAAGTTGACTCACCGTGTGGTGTCCGGTTGAGTAGAATAGGCAACCTTTTACCAAGGTTTCATAAAATACGACACAGGTAAGTTGACGGCATGCAGGCGGCCGGTCGTAATATACGAAATCAAATCATGTGACAACATGTTTATAACATGTTGTGCCGGCCCCACTTAGAGCGGGATAAGGGCAAGAGAGTGATGATGACTATCCAATGTACGTCGATATCCAATGTAGAAATAGCTTGACTTATTAATTAATTAATTTTATAAATTAATTTATTAATTCCTTACCTTTATACCTAATCGTAATGTTCTTGCCAACACTAAAAATATTGCATGTATTGAAGTATTAAACGTCAAGGGAACTCCATAAACACAGTGTGCAGCGGGTATTCCCCGTCGCACTTCTGAGTTGTCTTGAATATCGTCAAATCTGGAATATATTAAAAATGTTGCCATTATATTACTAACGAATAATTTAAGGGACCTACACTCTATTTAAAAAGAGTGGCCAATACGGGGGTAAGACGGCGTTACAAATCAAATCAAATTAATCTTTATTTACGTAAGCTTTTGATTTTTAATCGTCAAGATGAATATGATACAATAAAGCTACTTGTGCTTCAGAATCTTGCTTTTACGAGAAACAGCAAAAACTCGTCTGTCAATCTTTTAAACATTTTCAATTTTACATTAATAAACCGTGTGTATGTGTGTGTGTGTGCGTGTGTATGTGTGTGTATGTGTGTGTGTGTGTGCGTGTGTGCGCGTGTGTGTAATCCCAGTTTTCAGGCCTTGAAAACCTGTTAAAATAGAATTATAATAGAGAAATTAATTGTACTATCATTTGTTAAGTTGTAATAAAAGAAAAAGATTAGAGACGTGAAAATATCCGGGATCGAGTCCCAGATACCACCAGCCTTTTCTTTCTTTCTTTTTATTGCATTTTTTATATCTTTTAATTAAATTATCGAGCAAGGTTCAGTAAGGCTCAAGTGCTGATATTTATAGGAACAAAATATACTATACGCTCTCTTATAATGTCAAATGCGAGTATAGGATATTTTTATTGTATCATACCATTCCTGTATTGAGGCTCTGTGAGCTTGGATAACGTTGGTTGTTTTAATTGTTTTTTTAATTCTTGTTTTTCATTTATACATGGTAAGTAATTCACGTAACAACGACCTAGAAGTAAAATATTTATGTCATCGCTCCAAGTTCGTCCAAGATCGTTAAAAAGGCCGTCATACTCGTATTACTGGTAAAAGGCTACTCTTGATTGACATAAAATTTAGGTATTTACCACACATCACTTACAAAAATTCGAAGAGTATATGCTAATTTTTAAAGTATATATAAATTTTCACTATTGATTATATATTATTTTCACTATTGATTATATATTATTATATTCAAATAAGCTCTTTCAAGCAATTTTGAACCGTCAAAGATGAATATATTAATGAAACTACAACTGGTTGATATGTCGTACTGAGAAGAACTACCAAAAATACTCGGCGGTCAATCTTTTAAACATTTAATTTTACACACACACAGTCTTGTATGAAACCGAAAGAATTTTTTAATTCAGTCCAATCGTTCAATCAACTTTTTTGACACGATTAGGGTACAAATGAACAGTACGGAAGTTACCCAAATTGTTTTAAAATATTCAACTCTTACATTAATTTTACTTACAGCAGAGTTGCAATGTGCAGCATTTTGACAGTTTCTTCAATATAAGTCAGCTTGTCTTCAGGCACTTGAAGCCAATGGTTGAAAGCGAGCGCGATCTTTGAACGGAGCTGTTTCCCTTTGATCTGTGTTACATGGGTGTACGGGGCGAGAAGCTCCTAGTTGAAAGAATTAAAATAAAATAGTGTACTTATGTCTTAAATATATCAATGTATTGTACTCTTGTATGTAAAGTTGAACCTGTGATACCCTAGCGGTGAGACCTTGCGACTCTTTTGAAGGTTCACAGGTTCAAAACCTGGGCAATGAGTTTTCTGTTAAAACTTATGTCTGATTGGTAATTGTAATTTATCACACGCTTGTCGGTGAAGGAAAAAATCATGAGGAAACCTGCATATCTCTAGAGAATTCTAGGGATATGTGTTATCTACAATGCGTATTAGATCAGCGTGGTAGATCTTAGCTCCAGTCCTTTACTCCAAAAACGGAGAGAGGAGGCCTATGTCCAACTGTGGGGCAGTAACAGGCCGTTACTTTTATTTACTGTTGGATAGAAATTATCTGAACTAGCAGTATATTTAACGATTCAGAAGAGATTGTAAAGAGATGTTTGAATTAAGTAAATTTTATTCTTATTACTGTAGATTCATAGAATTTCTAAAGCCTATGTGTTATTCCGCTGTATAAGGAATAATTGTGCCTAATTTCATCGATATTAGTTCAGCGGATTCGCCGTGAAAGAGTAACAAAAATACATCTATACTCAGAAACTGTCGCATTTATAATATTAAAAAAAGTAGGATCTTATAACATAGTAAGTAATTCTAAAAGTAGAAATATCCATCATCTACCTGCCCTTATCCCACTCTAAGTGGGGTCGGTACAATATTTTGTCACATGATTTGGCTACGTATTTTACGACCGGCCGCCTGCCTGACATCAACTTACCTTAGTCGTATTTTATGACACCTCAATAAGAAAGAGGGTGGTCTAGTCTACTTAACCGGATACCACACGGTGGGTCGACTTATCTTAGTCGTCTTTAACGACACCTCGGTAATAAATGAGAGTAGTCTATTCTACTCAGCCGGTTACCACACGGCATGTCGAATTACCTTAGTCGCCTTTTACGAGAAATGAGAAATGAGGGTGGTCTATTCTACTGAACTTGATACGAAACGGTGGGTCAACTTACCTTAGTCACCTTTAACGACACCTCGGTAAGAAATGAGGGTGGTCTATTCTAATCAGCCGAATACCACACGGCGGGTCGAATTATCTTAGTCGCCATTAACGACACCTCGGTAAGAAGTGAGAGTGGTCTATTCTATTCAGCCCGACATATATATACATATTGTAATAGTAAAAGTTACTTACTTTTTCTAAATATAATTTTTCATTTGCGTCTGATTCGCCTGCCATATTCTATCTCTGGTGATGCTAGCTAGTTTTAAAGATAACCCTCTACAAGTGTAACGTGTAATGAATGAAGAATCTGCAGACGATTTATTTTATACACGCAAAGTTTTTTTGATGATCAGTGTTAAGCAATATTAAAAACCAGTACTATACAGGTACCTACTTGTAAATGAGAAATAATTTAAGAATTTTTATTCGATGTTTCGCAAAAGTGTCATTATATAATATGTACTGTACATTAACATATTTGTTGACCAGGTTCGTTCGTTTCATGTAAGAATGTTGGTTTTCCAGAAGGAACCCTCCCAGATTGCTGTATCCCAGATTTCTGACTTCGTCGTATTAACTAATCAAAGTCATACCATCAGCCCTCCACTACACGTCGCCCTAAACCGTGGTCCGGCCTCACAGGAGGCACCCTTAGGACGACGTTCCCCGACGCTAGTGCGCTCTACTCTCCGCATTTTGCAACCTCGACGATGCTTCTGCACTCACCCGTTCCGTCCGGTGACTCTGTTAAAGCCGTTAGGGCTAACAGCATACAGTAAAATTCGAAAAAACAAAAGGAAGCCACTCAAGTCAACTCTCAAGCAACCAACAACCTGACAATCTTATCTGATGCAGCTATCTTATAAACCTAAACGTATCTGACACCGTTTTTATATTTTACTGGCAATATCCCGCAGTTCCGCGAAATTTTTATTTCATAAAGAGCTGTCATCGCATGCGCTGCGGAAACTATTAATGATAGAACAAAAAAAATGTTCTACAGAATTATAGAACGTATCAATATCTACAATAAAGTCTGCGATACCATAGTTATGCCATTATAACTACTTTTAATTCATTAGGTTATGAATTAAAAACTATGAAACTTAAGTGAAATAAAACTTTTATGTTAACAAAAATAAATCTGTAGTCCGACTTAGTAGAGTTTCCACTGCTATGAGATCGGTATGTACGCGGGTGAAACCGCGGAATATTACTAGTTATTTATAATTAGGGAGGGAAACGAATTTAGCTTCTACGCAAGTACTTTATTAGTTTAGCTTTACCTACAACGAAGTCTGACATATTTTCGTTTCAATACATAGGCATACGGCAAAGAGTGATATCTTAATTCTTATGTTATTGGTGAAAGACAACTGGTAAATTTATACGTCATCATCTTCCTGCCCTTATCCCACTCTAAGTGGGGTCGGCACAACATGTTATAAACATGTTGTCACATGATTTGGCTGCGTTTTTACGACCGGCCGCCTGCCTGACGTCAACTTACCTCTGTCGTATTTTACGACACCTCGGTAAGAAAGAGGGTGGTCTATTCTACTAAACCGGATACCACGCGGTGGGTCAACTTACCTTAATCGCCTTTTACGACACCTCGGTAAGAAATGAGGTTGGTCTATTCTACTCAGCCGGATACCACACGGCGGGTCGACTTACCTTAGTCGCCTTTTACGACACCTCGGTAAGAAACGAGGGTGGTACTATTCTATTCAGCCGAATACCACACGGCGTAACTGGTAAATTTATACGTATTTGTATAAATTAAAATACATATATACATTGTTCTTATAATACAATTGTATAAACATTCATTCAAGAACATAAATGTTTTAAATTTTAATTCCTCATAGTACATAATTTAATTCATAAGTTTTGAATCTTTATTGTTGTTCCTTCCATGAAAGCAGCTCATCCAATACAGCCTCCATATCCGGATTACCCCCAAGTCGCGCTACCTGCAATATTATTAACAAACTACAGTTTATACCAAGATAATCCAAACTAATATTGTACCCGAAAGTCCATCTGTTTGTCCAGCTTTCATGGCTAGTCTGATAGAGCAATGATCCTCTTGCCCTTATCCCACTCTAAGTTGGGTCGCCCTAATATGTTATAAACATGTTATCACATGATTTTGGTACGTATTTTACGACCGGCCGCCTCCTTGACGTCAGCTTAACTTAGTCATATTTTACGGCACCTCCGTAAGAAAGAGCCAGATACCACACGGTAGGTCAGGTTTTACAACACCTCGGTAAGTTCTGAAAGTGGGCTATTCTACTCTGCTATGCTACTACTTCTACTCTATGTTTACCAATACACATGATAATGTCAAAACTAAACTGTAATTTTTGTAAGTAAACCGATAGATATCAATATTTTACATACCTCCGCTCTAGCATATCTGTCGAGGTCCTGCAGTACATCGCGGGTATATTGCAAACTGCCGGCTTTTTCCAACAGAGATACACAATATTTCTTCAGTTTAACATCACGAGTTCTTTGGCGTAGGATACCTTTGTGCTGTTCAGGATTTTAAGCAAACAATTCATATACGTATCTTAACTTCGTAAGTAGTTACTCAAATCGATCGATCGATCACTAGATCTTATGTGATACAAGTGTTATAAATTTTACAAATTGCTAGTAATCTTTAAAGAAAAAAAATCTAAACTAATATATAAAGCTGAAGAGTTTGTTTGTTTGAACACGCTAATCTCAGGAACTACTAGACCGATTTGAAAAATTATTTGAGTGTAAGGTAGTCCATTTATAGACTATATAGCATCACGCTAAGACGCACAGGAGAGTAGCAGCAATGAAAAATATTGCGAAATTTTGTGAAACTGATTCCATTGACCTATCTCCATACAATCGAGGCTATATTTCTAAATACTTTGTTTACAAACGTTTTACTATTATAATGTATTGTGGTTACTCTTCAACAATTTCGTGTTACCATTTTTATTTTTATATTATTTAGAACACTATAGCATTACCTTTAGTTGGTAAGGAACATATTTCAGTATTTACGTTGTTCATCATGTTCGTCAGTCATTATGACTTATGTCGTAGTTAAAAGGATACTTAATATCTGCGGACCTTCCGGAGTGTTCATCGCATGTATGATCGGCAAACTGAATTTGCCCTCAGTCAAATCTTCGCAAAAACTGTCTTGACGTGCCTTAAAAAACAATTTATGTATCTATAGTTAATAATTAAAATTCCAAATATTCTTTATTCAAATAAACTTGTAAACAAGTGCTTTGAATCGTCAACTCGATTGCTGGTTCGGAAAGCTGTTCCTACCGAGAAGAGCCAGCTAGAAACTCTTTCGTTGCTCTTTTAAAAATATAATAGTTTTTATTCCGCCGTGTGGTATCCGGCTGAGTAGAACAGACCACCCTCATTTATAACCAAGGTGTCGTAAAAGGCGACAGAGATAAATTGACGTCAGGTAGGCGGCATGTCGTAAAATTCCTACCCAAATCATATAACATGTTTTAAACATGTTGTGCTGACTTCCCACTTAGAGTGGGATAAGGGCAGGAGAATGATGATGTGATGATGATGGTAGTATTTTTTATTCCTTGATTTCGACCATGGATAAGGTATCCATGGTCGCGATAATATATTTTACAAACTACCCTACTTTACATTTTAAACATTGTTAACGTCTATTGCTTTCAAAGTTATATCAAAACTCAAGAGCTAACATTACCTACCAGCAGCATTGCAACATTACCATTGAGTTTTTTTTGTTTTCCTTAATTTAACTTCTCTAGTTTTACATAGGCTAAAAAAATTGTTATTTTTCTTTTATGTATTATTGTGTATTGTGCAATAAAGAGTATTTCTATTCTATTCTATTCTATTACCTGCTTATCGTCTTTTCCCGGCCATTCTTCTAACGCCTGAAATCAAATATTAGTTATGGAATCATTATAATTCGTTTCTAAAAAAACGCCGCGTGCTATCCTGCTGAATAGAATAGTACCACCCTCATTTCTTACCGAGGCGTCGTAAAAGGCGACTACGATAAATCAAACCGCCGTGTGGGGTATCCGTTTGAGTAGAATCGACCACCCTCATTTCTTACCGAGGCGTCGTAAAATACGATTAAGGTTAGTTCACGTTAGGCAAGCGGCCAGTCGTAAAATACGTAGCCAAATCATGTGACAACATGTTTGTAACATGTCGTACCGACCCCACTTAGAGTAGGATAAGGGGACTAGGAATGATATCGTTCGTTCGATATCGTATACTAGATCAATATTCCTTTAGGAAAAAGCCAATTTTATTACGTTCCATTTCGGCAAAGTTAAGCTGTGATAGCCCCGCGGTAAGACCGTGAGACTCTTTCGAGGGGTCACAAAATCAGACCCCGAGCAGGCACCAATGATTTTTCCGTTAAAACTTGTGTCTAATTGATCATTGCAATTAATCACTCTTTTCGGTGAAGGAAAACATGAGGAAAGCTGCACATCTCTAGAAGTTTCTAGGGATATGTGTAACCTATCAATCCGCATTAAACTAAAATGGTAGGACTTAGCTCCAATCCATCTCTCCAAAAAAGGAGAAAGGAGGCTTATGCCTAGCAGTGGAATAGTAAGAGCCCGCTACTTTGTCTACAAATGCATCGGTTCGTATTTTCAAATATATATTACGAATACGAATAAACTCTACGGAAGAGACCCCTTATACCTCCGTTCCATTATAAATGTTCTCTATTTTTAATTGAATAGATTTCAAACTCGCTGTTAGTTGTTTTGCTTACCTCTTGTTGTACCAGATTACAGTAGTCATCTCTAATTTGAAAGTAAACCCCAAGTTCCAATGCGAAATAACTCAAATCAGTTTTGTATTCGCTGAAATGCTGGAACATATGTACAGCGATCAGAAACATACCGCCAGTTTCTGTAAATAGCATAAAATATATAGAAATTATTGTATAATTGTATAACTTTCTTTTTTTACAATGTTTTACTCAAACAGGAAAGTTTATATAGACCCTTATTCGCGGTACCCTCGCGGTGAAATATTATGCTTGGTTTGCCATGATAGACACGATCTTCAGTGTTGTATGGATCACTATCTAAGCAGACCAGCTAATTACTTTATAACATGACTGTATAACACTGAATTTGGTGCCATACAGTGTGCGTAAAATATCCCCGATTCCATCATTGCCATCAATTTGTAAGAAATAGTTGCTGCTGCATCAATGACTCCCTTTCTGCTTATCATTAAGGCAGTTACTATTTAGGTTAGGTTGGGGCTTACATGTCTGAACAGATAAATGTCCACTAAAAAACAGATAATAAAATAGCGCGCACGTCAACTCCAAGGCATAAAAGTAAAAGTAAAGTGACGGCTTGTTACAATTCCACTAAAGGGATAGGCTTCCTCTCTCCGTTCCTGGAGAGAAGGGTTGGAGCTAAGACATATCACGCGGCTCCAATGCAGATGGTTACACATATCCCCAGATTTCTCTAGAGATATGCAGGTTTCCACGATGTTAATTTTCACAAAGCGTGTAATAAATTGCAATTAATAATTAGACACATAAGTTTTTAATAGAAAAACTCATTGGTGCCTGCCGGGGTTAGAACTCGTGACCCTCTCGAAAGAGTCGCACGGTCACACCGCTGTGCTATCAGAGCTTTCCAAGGCTGATCACAGCTTTTCAAAGCTTGCCAGCTGTCCAAGGTATAACCTCGCTATAATCCCCTCACGTTCCGGGTGTCCTTTGCTTCGAGCTTCTGCAGTCACCTTCACCTTCAGGGTTTTGAAGACGACGAGACACTACCGGACGACTTCAGCCAAGGATGACCCCATCGGACAAGATATCTCATAAACCATCCCTACCCATACCCGAATCATAATCCGCAGCAAATGGTCCAAAAAATTTACCAGGTAAATGTACCAGATAAGAACGCATAAATAACCCCTAGCCTAAGGCGTAAGGCTAGTTTTTTTTAGGCTAGGCCGAAATAAAACCTGCAAGCACCAACGCCTGCAAAGCACAAAGCCTGCAAGCACCAACTCCTGTAAGGAGGCGTAACTCTTCAAGCTCAGCTAAAAAAAAGAGCTCGCTTCGGTCGCTCGAGCCAAATGTTTAACTGACTAATATATTCCATTGATGACACATGTAAAAAGACCTATATTCAGCTACTATTTATCAAAAACAGACGACCATATTTAATTCATTATACTCACTTCGTTTGGCTATTTGTTTGTGTTCCTCTTCAGTGGGGCATATTAAATTTTCACGCCAGTATATGTCGGAACCCTGTCCGCGTAACGCGTATAGAAAGTCTTCGCAGATTGTTTGCACACTCTAAAAGTTTTATTGAAGAAATTAGATTTATGAACATTTTACCTCCGCAAAACACAAATTATTTTTTTTTGTTACGAATGAGCCTGTTACTATCTCACTTGTGGCAAAGTTCGCCTCTTATCTAGGAGAATAGAATTAAAGCTTACATCGCTAAAGCTACTCCAGCCGTGTCGTATCCGGCTGAGTAGAATAGACCACCATCTTTTCTTAGAGGTGTCGCAAAAGGCGGCTAAGGTAAGTTGACCTGCCGTGTGGTATGCAGCTGAGTAGAGTAGACTACCCTCTTTTTTACCGACGTGTCGTAAAAGGTGACTGCGGTAAGTTGACCCGCCGTGTGTTATCCGGCTGATTAGAATAGATCATCCTCATTCTTTACCAAGGTGTCATAAAAAGTGACTGAGGTAAGTGAGCCCGCCGTGTGGTATCCGGTTGAGTAGAATAGACCACCCTCTTTCTTACCGAGGTGTGGTAAAATACGAGTAAGGTAAGTTGACGGCAGGCAGGCGACTGGTCGAAAAAACGTAGCCACATCACGTGGCAGCAAGTTTACAACATGTTGTACCCATCCCACTTAGAGCGGGATAAGGGCAGGAGAATGATGATGACTATCCAATGTACGTCGATATCCAATGTAGAAATATCTATTACAAAAGTAATAAGAATATTATTTTGCTATAATCCGCGATAAAACAAAATATATGTAATGCTATTTGTAGAGTGTACTATTCATTCTCATACCTGATACATGCAGAATTTGTAAGAACTCAATCATTGCGATTTTATCGTGGAGTCTATCTTCTGACGATGCTTCGCTTACGGGGCGAAATAATTGTTGAGATTGTGGTGTTGAATGTGTGCAGTGCTTGTGTATTGTTGTGTCATCGGTGTCGGGTAGTGCATACATTCTTAAAAATTCTGCATATATCAGGTATGAGAATGAATAGTACACTACATTTAGCATTACATATATTTTGTTTTATCGCGGATTATAGCAAAATAATATTCTTATTACTTTTGTATTATGGACCTCCGCAAAGTAACGCCTAATTCTATAAATTAAATATCTATGACACTCTATGAATTAAATATCTATGAACTGCTTACCTTTATACCTAATTGTATTATTCGTGTCAACACTAGAAATATTACATGTATTGAAGAATTAATCGTGAATGGAACTCCATAAACACAGTGCGCCGCTGGTATACCTCGACGCACTTCTGAGCTGTCTTGTATATCGTCAAATCTGGAATATATTAACAATTTTGCTACAAAACTTTATTACTACCGCATTATTAAAGAATGCTTTCAGTTGCTTATGTAATAAATCCATCTTCCTGCCCTTATCCCACTCTAAGTGGGGTCGGCACATCACGTTATAAACATGCTGTCACATGATTTGGCTGCGTTTTTACGACCGGCCGCCTGCCTGACGTCAACTTACCTCAGTCGTATTTTACGACACCTCGGTAAGAAAGAGGGTGGTCTATTCTACTAAACCGTATACCACACGGTGGGTCAACTTACCTTACTCGCCTTTTACGACACCTCGGTAAGAAATGAGGTTGGTCTATTCTACTCAGCCGGATACCACACGGCGGGTCGTTACTTACCTTAGTCGCCTTTTACGACACCCCGGTAAGAAATGAGGGTGGTACTATTCTATTCAGCCGGATACCACACGGCGTTGCTTATGTAATAAATGGAGGTCAGAAAAACCTAAAAAGTGAAAAATAACTAAAGGGATTGACGTATTATTATGATTCCGTGTTGTATCCGGCTGTGTAGAATAGAACACCCTCTTTCTTAACGAGGTGTCGTTAAACGTGACTAAGTAAGTCGATCCGCCGTGTGGAATCCGGTTAAGTAGAATAGAGCATCCTCATTTCTTACCGAGGTGTCGTAAAATACGACTAAGGTAAGCTGACGCCGGGCAGGCGGACGGTTGTAAAATATTAACCAAATAATGTGACAACATGTTTGTAACATGTTGTGCCGACCTCAGTTAGTGTTGGGATAAGGGAAGAAGATCGTGTTTCGTAAAATTGATATATACTTTTCTTATTTTTGTATATGATATATGGTAAATACCTAAACTTAATGTCACTTGCAATAAAGTAATACTAGTGCGGTGGCATTTTTGTGACGGCCACATGCAAACTTGAAACGATGACAAATATTTCGCTTTCTGGGTCATTGTTACGTCTTACCAATATAAAGAGGAAACAAGATTAAATTAAAAAAAAACAAAACTACAAACGTCGTGTAAGATCTCAGCGCCTCATCTATAGTAATATATAAAGCTGAAGAGTTTGTTTGTTTGATTGTTTGAATGCACTAATATCACTAACTACTGGACCGATTTGAAAATTCTTTGAGAGTAATATAGTCCATTTATCGAGGAAGGCTATATAGGCTATATAAAAACACTAAGATGAATAAAAGCTTTCCTTGCATGCGCTAAGTAAACGGTGAAAGTTATAAATAAAACATTTATTACAAAATTGTTTCTAAAAAGCTCTAAATAAAAAAAATAAGGACAATCAGCATAAGAGACTAATTGTATTTGATCTTATAGATAGGATGGATTAATAGATAACGGAATTATTATGAGCGAAATGAATACAAAAGGATATTAAACGTAAGTTTTATTTTCACATCTGGTTAGTACAGGAGAGTTAATTGTAAAATTATTTTACTTTAATGGTTTTTTTCTTGGTTTAAATTTGCACTACTAATGTTAACGTTACTTATGTAACAGACTTAAATTAAACTAGCTGTGATTGCTTTGCCCGCTTGGAAATTAGTGTATCACAAAGTTTTTTCCGCGTAAATCGCAACCTTACAGGAATAAATGTAATTTAATATTAACTTAAACTTTCCTTTAAATCTTTTAGTGAAAACCCTACAAAAATCCGTTCAGTAGATGTTGAGAAAATCGATCACGTACAGACAGAATTTGGGGACTTTGTTTTATAATATTATATAGATATAGGCACACAACATAACTTGTCCGACAACTTATATCGACAGTTCAATGTATTTGTTACCTGAATCAAGTCGTTCTTACTTTTATTTTGCGACGTTAAGGAAAATCCTGGTACATTGATTTTTAGACCCAATTGCATACAAATGCAACTTAAGAAATTTGTTAATCTTTTAACATATTTTACTTACAACAGCGTTGCAATGTGCAGCATTTTTACTGTTTCTTCGATATAAGTCAACTTGTCTTCAGGCACTTGAAGCCAATGGTTGAAAGCGAGCGCGATCTTTGAACGGAGCTGTTTCCCTTTGATCTGTGTTAGATGGGTGTACGGGGCAAGAAGCTCCTGGGTGAAAGAATTTAAATACTTAGTAAACTTATGTCATAAAATATACTGTATTGCACTTTTAAATGTAACGTTGGATAGCAATTATCTGAACACTATGAACATTCTGTTGTTCATACTCCTCCTAAGCCTCTGTAAATGCGAAATTAAAAAAATGCAACTTTTTAATTGCAGGATCCTGCTGTGTGGTATCCAGCTGAGTAGAATAGACCACCTCCATTTCTTACCGAGATGCGACTAAGGTAAGATAACCTGCCCTGTAATAGTTAAGTATTGAACTTTGTAATAGATATAAATTAAAAAGATAAACCACGGCTCTGACCCCTGAAAAAAAACCGGGTGAGTAGCGACCCTGCGGGTATTTAATTTGTTAATTTAATTAATTATTAATTAATAAAAAAATAATTAATTAATTGATGTACTATTAACCTGAACTTTCCCTAAAAATGGCACTATCTGCGCCAAAAAAACCTTAAAAAAATCCATTAAGCAGATTAGAGAAAATCGATGAAAGACTGACAGCTTTTGTGGACTTTGTCTTATAATTAGTAGTACCTGGTTCCTGTTTAATTTATTACAAAATAAAAAAAGAAACAAAAAAAAAATAATAACATTAAGGCAGAGGGGGCTCGAACCTAGGTATTTTCATTTCTCGCGACCCGTTCCCCGAATAAGCTACGCTAACTTGACAATGTACGTCAAAAATAGTGTTTAATATATTCAAAGTAATTTTTTGTATTTTTTAATGCCCAAAAACAGGAATAAAACGTTTTTTTTTAATAAAACCTAGCTAGATCGACCCCAAAACCCTATGCTGAATTTTAGGAAAATCGTTGGAGTTTCCGAGATTCCGAAAATATACATATACCTATATACATAGCTACAAGATTAACTCATTTAAATATTAAAGATTTTTTAAGTATAACCAAGATAGATCGATTTTTCTCCCCCAAAACCCTATGCTGAATTGTAGGCAAATTGTTGTAGCCGTTTCCGAGATTCCGAAAATATACATATATGTACATACAAGATTAACTTCATTTAAATATTAACAATAACTCTATAGGTAATACTTAGACATTTTTTTTTTTTTTTTTATTTTATTATTATTATTTTTTTTTGTATCAGCATTACATTGTATCAGCGAGTTTCAAATTTTAATTATTTAGACTTATTATTAAAGCAGAACGTACTCACTTTTTCTAAATGTAATTCATCTGCATAATCCGATTCGGCTGCCATTTTGTAATTTGGGAAATACGCGCTTATTTTAACGATCCGTCTACCTCGACGAATGTAGAGCGTAATGCATGTAGCGACTGCACATGATTTATTTTATAGGCAACTTTTTTGATGTTCTACGTTAAGTATTACTAAAAAAACCAGTACTTTACAAGTAAAAGAAAAATACGATAAGAATTTTTGTTTTATAATACCGTTCCGCTTGCCTAATTATTAACTTTTGTACATTAATATATGATAAAACTTATATTCTTAACTTTTATTTTAAAGTTTATATTTCAAATATTACTATATTAGGTATAGTAATAATTTATATATTACTATACTAGTTTTGCCACTTTGTTATCCTTTTAGTTATCGATATTGACAATATGAAATAGTTTAAAAAGTTTTTATATAACTCACGAGTTGTAGCATAATTATCATCATTCTCCTGCCTTTATAAGTGAGGTCGACACAACATGCTATAAACATGTCACATGATTTAGTTAAGTATTTTACGACTGGTCGGCTGCGTGACATCAACTTACCTTAGTCGTATTACGACACCTCGGCGGGCTATTTTACTTAACCGGATACCACACGGTAGGTTGACTTACCTTAGTCGCCTTTTATGGAACCTCGATAAGAAATGAGGGTGGTCTATTCTACTCAGCCGGATACCACACGGCGGGTCGATTTACCTTAGTCGCCTTTTATGACACCTCGGTAAGAATTTAGGTTGGCCTATTCTGCTCAGCAGGATACCACACGGCGGGTCGATTTACCTTAGTCGCCTTTTATGACACCTCGTTAAGAAGTTAGGTTGGTCTATTGTACGAAGCCAGATACCACACGGCTTTTCATAAAATCTACCATTATAAAATAAAATTGAAGATTTTATCATTTAGATGATGTTAGAGATCATTGTACAAAAAATTATTTACGTCAGTGCATATTTCGAACGCTTTGATTTACATAAAAAAGTAGATTATTTAATTACTTAATTATTTGCTCATGCCGCACTCATTAAAATTGTAAATCTTCTAACTTTATTTTTACTAGCTGTTATATCGGCTTCGCCCGCGTGGTAATCAATGTATTTAATTAAACTATTGAACATAAAAGTAATTATTGTGATTTGAATATAAGAGGCTTTCTTGTAGTATTTTCGTTGATCCATAACTATATTATACATAAGAATATGCTTTACTCTTAAAAGGATAAGGCATTAAAATAGTTAGCTATGATCTTTATATTTGTGTTTTTAAACTTATTATAAAAGAAAGGCCCAAAAGTTGAAGTCGAAGTTTTGTATTTCTAAACTTACTATAAAAGAAAGTCTGTATGTGATCGATTTACTCAAATCTTCTAAGCGGATTTTTGTAGAATTTCTACTAATAGGTAAAGCAACTGTTCCGAAAGATTTAGGTTAGTTCATTATGGTTTTGTTTAAAATGTATTGAAGAGGCCGCGCAGTTGTAAGTTAACACGCTAACCTACTAAGCTTTAGTGGGCGCCGCGTAAACCAACTACAGTACCAACTACCAACTAAAGTAATGTACTAGAGAATTGTAGATCTACTAAAATACTACAAAAAAGCCTGTGACTGCCTTTATCTCTTATGACTAACTCACAATATCTACTTATATGTTCTACTAGTGGCCCGCTCCGGCTTCGCAAGGGTATAAAATATATAGCCAGTATCTATCCAGTAATTTTTGTATTATTAATTACTACCCGTAACCCGCACGCGTTAAATTTGGAGTAAAACAATTCTCCTTTTCCTATACCATGAAGATTTCCTACTATCTTTGGAATATCTAAAATATAATAAACTCATATACTACATTTTTACTTATTTACTTTTATATTTTCCCTATGTATTTTATTTTTACAATTTTGAATTATTTACGATATCACATGACAAACCTCAAAAATTACAGTATTTCTCTACTCCATATTAAATGTTATTATACATACATACCTTCCTCTTCAATCACTCCTATCTATTAAAAAAACGGTATCGAAATCTGTTGCGTAATTTTAAAAATTTAAGCATACATAGGGATAAATGGGACATAGGGACAGACAGAGAAAGCGACTTTGTCTTATACTATGTAGTGACGTTTAGCTATTATTTTGATAATTGTCAATTTTTTTTCCCATACTTAACCAAAATCATAATTGTGTAGCTATCTTGTCATTTATGTTTTGTTATTCCATGTCATAGTCGTTTTTGTTATACCACGTTTTATAGCGACTTGACGGGATAAAATAAATGCGGTCGAACGGGATAAAAAGTATCCTATGTCCGTCTCCTGGTTCTAAGCAACCTCTCCACCAATTTTCAGCCGAATTTGTTCATCCGTTCTTGAGTTATAAATAGTGTAACTTAGACCAACTTTCTTTTATATATATAGATTATAAATTATACAACGATATTTTCTTTACACTGATTATAAATAAATAAGATACACTGGTAAATAAAAAGCAATTTTTTCAAAAGTCTACTAATTTATTCTTTTTCAACAACTTTTCAACACCGCGCACAAGTAACACCTAAGTCAAATGGCGCTACCAGTCTCCTCTCCGCAGCTCTCCTCTCCTCCCCGCATTATACCTTGCCACAGATAGTTTCACGTCTCTGTACTACAACTTCCGCTCTCCTTTTTCTTCCGTTACAAAATATTACGTTATTTACACGGGAAAAAATTTGTAACATACTGACGGACGAAGCTGCGGGCACAACTAGTTAATAATAATCAAGCAAATATCAATTAAATACATAAGTTTGAACAAAAACTCATTGGTGCCTATCCGGTGTTTGAACCTGTGACATTCTCGAAAGAGACGCACGGTTTCACCGCTGTGCTATCATGCACCATGTGGTATTAAAAAAAAAGTAATTATATACTCAGTAATTAATTTAAACAGGTAGTCGGAAAAAAACAAGTTTTTTATTTACATGTTTGATTTACAAGGTGTAAATGATTTACACCTTTGTATGATAATATGTCGCTAGCGGCTCCGCCCGCATGGAAAAACTACACCCGTAATATAGTATTTTGATATAGCAATTTAATTTAATTTAATTTAATTTATGTACATAAAAATATAAATAATTATAAAACGATAGGTGATGTATACAATAGACAAAGCAGGAACCATGTCGGTTCCTGCTTTGTCTATTGTATACGTATAGCGGCTCCTGCTTTGCGCCTTGCAAAAGTACGTAATTCGTTTGTGGGTTTTGGTATAAGATTCTATAATAAAATTCCGCAATCAATTTCAGCTTTGCCATTACAGCAGTTTAAAAACACTGTTAAAAAGAGGCTGATACAGAAAGCCTACTATACTCTTGAAGATTATTTAGAATATAAGAATGTGTGGATATAGCTCTCTTTGAACCTGTACAAGACAGTAACGACTTAATGTAAATAGTATTAAGAATTATATTTTGAAAAGAGCAATCGTCGAGTTTCTTGCTGGCTCTTCTCGGTAGGGACAGCTTTCCGAACCAGCAGTAGAGTTGACGATTCAAAAGCACTTGTTTACAAGTTTATTTGAATAAAGAATATTTTGAATTTGAATTTGATAACCATAACAATGGTTAATATGGGTAAACCTTAAAAACTAGACGTATGCTGTCGCGGATTTTTATTTAGAACTTTTAGAGGGAAGCAATTTTGTAATACATGATTTTTGAATAACTATCACCGTTTATTTAGCGCTTGCAAGGAAAGCTTTAAATTTTTCCGTTTTCGTAATATTTTTTATTGCTGCTCCTCTCCTATACATTTTAGCGTGATATTATGTCTGGCCCGTTGGCGCAGTGGGTAGTGACAGTGCCTTCAACTCCGCGGGTCGCGGGTTCGATTCCTACCGAGGGCCAACATTTTCTATAAATGAATTTGTTGGCCTTTGAGCCTGGTGTATATTTGTATTTAAGTATGTATTTAAAAAATAAATAAGTATATAGGTATTCACCAGTTGTCTGTCACCCATAACACAAGTATTAAGTTAATCACTTTGGCGACGGGCGACCATCTGTGTAAGTGTCCCATTTATTTATTTATTTATTTATTATTTATATAGCCCATAGCCTTCCTCCATAAATGGACTATCTCAAACAAAGAATTTTTAAAATCGGTCCAGTAGTTACGCGTTCAAACAAACAAATAATCAAACAAACTCTTCAGCTTTATATATTAGTACTACCAAACGCCAGTGGCTCCCCCCGCCTGGAAAGATTAAACCCGTAATATAGCCTTTTTAAAACCATAAACCTGGTTATAGAGAGTTAACCTTAAAAACTAGACGTATGCTGTTGCGGATTTTTATTTAGAACTTTTAGAGGGGAACAATTTTGTAAATACATGATTTTTGAATAACTATCACCGTTTATTTAGCGCACGCAAGGAAATCTTTAAATTTTGTTTTGGTAATATTTTTATTGCTGCTCCTCTCCTGTTCATCTTAGCGTGATTTCGATAGCCTTAAACAAATGGACTATCTTATACTGAAATAATTTTTCATATCGGTCCAGTAGTTCCTGAGATAAGCGCGTTTAAACAAACAAACAAACAAACTCTTCAGCTTTATATTTTAGTGTAGATAAACAAGGCAATGTACCAACGGGGAATTTATTAGATACAGAAAAAACGTATAAAAGTCAGTTAACTGGTACTATAATTACCAATAAATTTAACCTTTTGCGTGTAAATGAACTGACTAATTTGTTATTTATGGTGGCATAAAAATGTAACTTTATGTATTAACTGACCGTTGGCGTAGGGGGCAGTGACACTGCCTTACGTGCGGGTCGCGGATTCGTATCCCGCAGAGCGCCAACAATTTCTTAATTTTTTTGGTTTTTTGATTCTGGATGTATTTACTATTATAACTGAGTTCAGCGGCCTACGCTGTTCGAAAGATAGGACAATTCACAGACGTCGAAACAGCAAAACTTGTTTATTTTGCCTACTTCCATAGCATTATGTCTTATGGAATATTGCTGTGGGGTAAATGCGCGAATAGTGAAAAAATTTTTGTTTTACAAAAAAGAGCTATACGTGGCATTTATAATTTAAGACCGCGTGATTCCCTGCGAGAGAAGTTTAAGGAAACAGGTATTCTTACATTTGCTTCACAGTATATTTTAAGCAATTTAATTTATGTACATAAAAATATAAAGAATTATAAAACGATAGGTGATGTATACAATAGACAAAGCAGGAACCGACATAAGCTTTCGGCTCCTGCTTTGCACCTTGCAAAAGTACGTAATTCGTTTGTGGGTTTTGGTATAAGATTCTATAATAAAATTCCGCAATCAATTTCAGCTTTGCCATTACATCAGTTTAAAAACACTGTTAAAAAGAGGCTGATACAGAAAGCCTACTATACTCTTGAAGATTATTTGGAAGATAAGAATGTGTGGATATAGCTCTCTTTGAACCTGTACAAGACAGTAACGACTTAATGTAAATAGTATTAAGAAATATATTTTTAAAAGAGCAACCGCCGAGTTTTTTGCTGGCTCTTCTCGGTAGGAACAGCTTTCCGAACCAGCAGTAGAGTTGACGATTCAAAAGCACTTGTTTACAAGTTTATTTGAATAAAGAATATTTTGAATTTGAATTTGAATTTGAATATATGTACTACTAACTAGCGGATTCGCCTGCGTGGAAAGCAATTTGTCACAATTTTTTTCCTGAATTGAGATTTTGAACATTATAATTATTTTGAGTAACCGCCGTGTGGTATCCGGCTGAGTAAAATAGACAACCCTCTTTCTTACCGAGGTGTCGTAAAATACGACTAAGGTAAGTTGACGTCAGGCAGGCGGCCGGTCGTAAAAACGCAGCCAAAACATGTGACAGCATGTTTATAATGTTGTGCCGACCCCACTTAAAGTGGGATAAGGGCAGGAGGGTGATGAGGATAATTATTGTAAGTAAACCATAAGAGATAGAGACATGCTGTCCCAGACTTTTTTATAGTAATTTTGTAGATCTACAATTCTCTATTACATAACTTTAGGGGGTAATTTACTTTTCTTCTGGTTTACGCAGCGTACGCGAGTAAAGCTCCCAGCAAGCGAGCTTTTTACAACTTTGCGACCTCTTCAACGCAATTTACATGAAATCATAATGTACTATATACCTAAATCTTCCGGAAGAATTGCACTATCTTTCAGTAAAAACAGACTTTGTTTTATATTAAGCTTAGAGATATAGATAAATAAATAATAAATAAACAAATATATGGGACACTTACACACACGGTCGTCCGTCCCCAAAGTAAGTAACTTAATACTTGTGTTATGGGTGATAGACAACTGGTGAATATATACTTATATATTTTCTAAATACATACTCAAATACAAATATACACCCAGGCTCAAAGACCGACAAATTCATTTATAGAAAATGTTCGCCCTCGGCGGGAATCGAATCCGCGACCCGTGGATCTGAAGGCAGGATCACTACCCACTGCACCAACGCAGATATTTACCAGTTTTCTGTCACCCATAACACAAGTATTAAATTACTTACTTTGGGGACGGATGACCGTGCGTGTAATTGTCCCATATAAAAAACATATGTTTGTAACTAACGACACCTCGATAAAAGGCGACTAAGGTAAGTTGACACGCTGTTTTATCCGACCGAATAGAATAGACCACCCTCATTTCTTAACGAGGTGTCGTAAAAGACGACTAAGGTAGGTTGACGTTAGGCAAGCGAAAAGAGAAAGCTCCCGGCCTCTATTCATCTACGGGATAGTAATAGGTCGATTAAAATAAAACAGTATAAACAAAAATATTTATATTTCTTTGGATTTTTATTATACAGAGTACTTAAAACAAACATGTATAAAAATTATTCCAAGACAATTTACCTCTTTTAAATTTTAATTGTAAATAATTAAGGTAAGTGCACTAGTAATTGACAATGTATTAGTAGTTGACTGTTTTGTATGAAATTTTAAATAATAAGCGTTTTGTTTGTTGTAGCTAATAAATAATATTAATTAATAATATTAAATTTTAAATATTAATGGGCTACAGTTCTGAGCTTTTGGGCAGTTGTTAATAGATGGCAACAGGTAATTACAAATTTATTTTTGGAAAGATTAAAACCGTAATATAGTATTTTGACAACCATAAAAATGGTTATAGTTGCTTAAGCTTAAAAGCTAGACATATGCTGTCCGGGACTTTTATTTAGAACTTTTAAAGGGAAACAATTTTGTAATACATGATTTTTGAATAACTATCACCGTTTACGCAGCGCAATCAAAGAAAGCTTTAAATTTTGCAGTTTTTATACTATTTTTTATAGTTGCTCTACTCCTTTTCATCTCAGAGCAATGTTATAATATAGAAAATATTGTTATTGCTGCTCCTCTCATATTCATCTTGCCGTGATGTTATATAGCCTATAACTTTCCATGATAAATGGACTATCTTACAATGAAAGAATTTTTCAAATCGGTCCAGTAGTTCCTGAGATTAGCGCATTCAAACAATAAATCAATGAAACAATCAAACAAACTTTCAGCTATATATGTATATGAGTAAGATATAGATGATTGTGCCTAATTATTGTCCTCCGTCCGCGTAAAAAAAGTAAGCAAAAGTACAAAGTTATTTTCATGTAATAAATATATAGGATGGTTCCGACCATATGACATTAATTTAAATTCCAATTAGTTAATTTAGAAAAGTAATACAGCTACAGGTAATATTTAACGTTTTAAATAAAAGATATATGATATAGAAGGGTGAATGACCGTACCCCCATTCCATTTCATATGTAATGCATTGACCTTGACAGGGAGACTAAACTAACTATAGATTAGCTATTTACAACAAACAAAACGCTTATTATTTACAATTTCATACAAGACGGTCAACTTCTAGTAGGTACATGGTCAATTACTAGTGCACTTACCTTATTTAATCCCTATTTATTGTTGTTCCTTCCATGAAAGCAGCTCATCCAGTACAACCTCCATCTCCGGATTACCCCCAAGTCGTGCCACCTGTCATATTATTAACAAATTATAGTTTCAAGTTTTTTTTTTTTGTTTTTTTTTTATTTACAGCAAAAATGTACAAGTTATATCTATCTTAAATTACTTACACGCTAGGACTATACAAATCATGCCCACGTGGAATGGTCCCAAGAATGCTGGCAGCGTTTCCGCGCTGAATCGCTAAGCTGATTCTTTGTGCGAAAAAGGAGCCAGCCCTCTTGTCACCTGAAGAGGCAATCAACCGAGGTGTTAAAACGGATAAAATTTTTTTTGCACTTTGACTCCATGGCCCTAGGGTCTCGACTGCAAACGGCACAAATATATAACTCTCTATGAGAGATGCATACTTCCGCCGTTTGCCGGTTTCGGCCATTTCCGCCGCAGCTCCAGGTCTTGACGCTGTTTCCCTGATATGGGACGAGGCCAACGTATCAACGCATGTTGCGTTCCACATTAGGGCCCGTCCCTGTTCCCAAGGAACCAGCGTCAAGCCGTCTGGTCTCTTGCCATCATCAAGTTGCAATTATAGTTAGAAAGTGTGATAGCCCAGCAATGAGACTGACTCTTTCGAGGGGTGGGCGGGCAGGCACCTATGAGTTTTTCTATGATATCTTTAATATTTAAATGAGTTAATCTTGTATGTATATATATATTTTTTTCGGAATCTCGAAAACGGCTTCAACGATTTTACTGAAATTTAGCATGTAGGCGGTTTTAGGGGAGAAGAGTCGATCTAGTTAGGTTTTATTTAAAAAAATCGTTTTATCCCTGTTTTTAGGCATTAAATCTTTAATATTTAAATGAGTTAATCTTGTATGTATATAAAATTCGTCTTATTTCTGTTTTTGGGCATTAAAATTTTTTTTAAATTTACATTGAATATAAAACACTATTTTTGCCGTAAGTTGTCAAGTCAACGTAGCTTATTCGCCCCCCCCCCCCAACCGTCATGGGACTTTAAAAAATACTAAAATTTACATTGAATAAAAACACTATATTTGCCGATTATGATTAACGTTACAATTATGATAAAGTTTACGATTATTTTTATGATCAAACTTATAATCAACAAGATTACGCCGTGTGGTATCCGGCTGAATAGAATAGTACCACCCTCTTTTATTACCGAGGTGTAGTAAAAGGCGACTAAGGTAAGTTGACCCACCGTGTGGTAACCGGTTGAGTAAAATAGACCACCCTCTTTCCTACCATGCAGTCGTATAATACCACTAAGGTAACTTGACGTCAGGCAGGCGGCCGGTCGTAAAATACGTACCTAGCCAAATTATGTGACAACATGTTGTGCCGACTCCACTTAGAGTGGGATAAGGGCAGGAAGATGATGATAATTAAGAGTTTATTTCCATAGAAGCGAACAAAGTCACGGGTAGTTCTATAATACATGGCAAAGTTAAATTACTCTGTAATTTTATGATCAAACTTAGCCGTGTGGTATCCGGCTAAGTAGAATAGTACCACCCTCTTTTCTTACCGAGGTGTCGTAAAAGGCGACTAAGGTAAGTTGACCCGCCGTGTGGTATCCGGCTGAGTGGAATAGACCACCCTCATTCCTTACCGAGGTGTCGTAAAAGGCGACTAAGGTAAGTAAGTTGACCCACCGTGTGGTATCCGGTTTAGTAGAATAGACCACCCTCCTTCTTACCGAGGTGTCGTAAAATAACGAGTAAGGTAAGTTGACGTAAGGCAGGCGGCCGGTCGTAAAAACGCAGCCAAATCATGTTACAGCATGTTTATAACATGTTGTGCCGACCCCACTTAGAGTGGGAGAAAGGCAAGAGGATATAATTTATGATCAAACTTATAATCAACAGTATTTTACATACCTCCGCTCTAGCATATCTGTCGAGGTCCCGCAGTACATCGCGGGTATATTGCAAACTGCCGGCTTTTTCCAACAGAGATACACAATATTTCTTCAGTTTAACATCACGTGTTCTTTGGCGTAGGATACCTTTGTGCTGTTCAGGATTTTTAAGCAACAATTTCTTCATACTTGATAGAAACAATTTAGCAATATTGTTGACGAGCATTGCGTAGTTTACTATTTAATAAGGTACATAATAGAATCAAATAAATAATCTTTATTCAAATAAGCTCAAGCACTTTTGAAACGTCAAGGATCGATATTAATGGAACTACAAATAGTTCGGAATGTTGCTCTTATCGAAAAGAATGTATAAAAATCTCGGTCAATCTTTTAAACATTTTCAATTTTACATTATTAAACCGCAGTTTTCTATAAAGCTGAAAGGATCAAATCCAAGCATTTTATCATCCAAATAATCTTCAAATTCGTAATATGCTTTATATACATATATTTGTTACATTTAATTTAAACCTTTTTGTAGACTGGTCTAGTAGAGATTGTGAAATTTTATTATCGAAGCGAATATCAAGAGCAATAAATGAGTTGCTTACAGTTGATCACAAGCTTTTTGTTTTTCAGTTTATTATCAGAAAATGTGGTTGGATTTTCTATTTTTAGTGATTGCTTATTAATTAATAAGTTTGTCTGAACTAATTACGTTCGCTAATACGAATTGCAAAAATTTGGTGGTATCTTTAAATGAGTTAATCTTGTATGTATATATATAAATATATTTTCAAATTAAGAAACGCCTTCAACGATTTTCCTGAAATTCAGCATGTTGGGGGTTTTGGGGGAGAAAAATCGATTTAGCTAGGATTTATTTAAAAAAATCTCGTTTTATACCTGTTTTTGGGCACTAAAAACTACGAAAATAGGTATGGAAAGTAAATCAAAATTTTAGCTGTCAAGTGCAAAGCCAACCTAATGGTAACGCGCGGATTAATAAAATTCAAAACCTAGGTTCCATTCCCATCTATCAACCCGCGCATTTCTTCTTTTTAATTAATTTTGTTGCTTTTTTTATATCTTTTAAAAAATTACCGTGCCTCGGTCACCCAGGTACTCTATATTTATTAGTTAATTATAATATAGATTAAAGAATAAGATTAGTTTAAATTTTTAAACTAGTGTCCTTTACTGACCCATAGATTTAAAATATACATTAAGATACTAGCATAGGAATAATGTAAAGAATATACTAAACAGAGATTGTACAGGAATATGCTTCAGTATCCACGTTGGTATAATAATAACTTATGTCGTAGTTAAAAGGATACTTAATATCTGAGGACCTTCTGCAGTGTTCATCGCATGTATGATCGGCAAACTGAATTTGCCCTCCGTCAAATCTTCGCAAAAACTGTCTTGACGTGCCTTAAAAAACAAACTATATATTATAGCTGATAAGACTTACACACTTAATGACACACAACTATACTTATTATTAAACAAAGTCCTTAAAAGCTGTCTGTCAGTGTGTGATTGATTTTCTCAAAATCTACTAATTTTTGTAAGATTTTACTAAAAGATGTAATTCTTGCGAAAGGTTAAGTTAAGTTAAGAGGGTTAAGTTAAGCATTTATTACATGACGGTAGATAGGATTGAAGATGTAGCGCTATTTAAAAAAAACTCGCTTGCTGGGAGCTTTACTCGCGTGCGTCGCGTAAAGCAGCAGTGAAGATTAAAGAAAGAATTTAAGTATTGGACATGTACAGAATCTACAATAATTCTATTAAAAAAATATCTGTTATGCACGTCTCTATTTCTTCTAATTAACTTACCATAAATACTTTTATGTTCAAAATTTCAATATTGAACAAAATTGTCTTTTACACCATATGTATCAAATAAGTACTTTGCAAAATATTATAGATTATAATAAAATTAAATGCCACTAATAAATACTACTTCCGCATGCCACTGCGTTTTTATATGACATTCCCCCCGTAATCTGACTTTGGTAGCAAGTGGACGTATAACGCACATCGACTTGCTGAACGCTCAATGTTGTATGCATTTATTTATCTGGGTATTATAATTTATCTTTCTTTCATTGTATTTTGATTTCATTTACATTTTTAATTTAGAATAAAATAAAGGTACTACCTGGAAATAATTTTGTAACATACTGATTTCGACGTGGGCACAACTATTGATGTTATTAATATCCAATTTTGTACGCTAAAATTCCGACAGATATCCATGTTTGCAATATTATATTTGACAAACTATCGTACACAAACTAACATAAACGTATATTGCTATGAAAGTAAAATCAAAACCTCAATCACTCATCACGTTACCTGCTTATCATCTATTCCTGGCCATTCTTCTAACGCCTGCAACAAAGCATTAGTTTTAGAATCGGTACAACTTTAGAAAAGCTTTCTAAAAGTATATATCAATTTTATTTATGCTTAAGTTTATCGGCTTTGTTTGTGCGACTAATTTACTGGATCAATGTTGACGCAATTAAGTACAATTGAAGCTTATATATCGGATTAACTTTTAGGATAAATACAATCAGTGTTTCCTTTAGAAATAAGCAAATCTTATTACGGACCGTTTCGGCTAACTATCTTTGAATAATTTCTACGAAAGAGACCTCAGAATTGTTTGATGTTTCCTCCCTTTTCATAATTAAATAGGTTTCAAGGTTAACGTTTAATTGTTTAATTACCTCTTGTTGCACCAAATTACAGTAGTCATCTCTAATTTGGAAGTAAAGTGCAAGTTCTAACGCGAAATAACTCAAATCAGTTTTGTATTCGCTGTAATGCTGGAACAAATGTACAGCCAGCACAAACATACCGCCAGTCTCTGTAAATAGCAGGAAATATACAAAAATTATGAATATATTATGTACCACTTTAATATGCAGAAATTATGTAATAAGGAAGATAAAAAATAAAAGCCACACACAAGCTAAATTTGTTGTGATTTGATTTTGGTCCTTTTAATTTAAAGGCTACTATCGCTAAGGCGCTATCCCAAGTAAAATCCCGATTTTTGCATCAGCTTATTTAAATCAAACACTTTAATACACAGGGCCTGAGGGCTCCACTCTCTTCAAAGTTAGTGTCACATATTTTTCAGTCAATTTACATAAAACCAAAATCTACCATTAGCCTAAACCTTCCGCGAGAATTGCAATATCGTTTAGTAAAAACGTACATAATAACTTACGTACACGAGTTCTAGATGTGTAACTGATCTATGACTATTAATATACGATGATATGATAATATTTAGCTGCTACAAATTAATTCATGATACTCACTTTGTTTGACCATCCGTTTGTATTCCTCTTCGGTGGGGCAAATGAAATTATCACGCCAATATATGTCGATGCCCTGGCCACGTATCACGTCTAGAAAGTCTTCGAAGATTGTTTGCACACTCTAAAAGTTTTATTCAATAAATTAGCTATAAACCATTTCAATTTAAAAAATTAATCAATCTTTATTCAAATAAGTCTTAATAAGCACTTTGGAGTCGTCAAGGATAAATAGGATTAATGAAGCTATCACTGGTTCGGAATGTTGCTTCTAAAAGAACAAGCAAGAAACTTGAGGGTCAATATTTTAACGGTTAATTTTTAACGGCTTTACTTTAGCTTTAAAGAATTGCAATAGCGTTGTAACCTGATTTAATATCGATTAATCAAAAGCAATAAGCAGGCCTGTAAATGAGGGTCACAATAAATAATGAGGGAAAATGAAACTTGTATACATCTTTGTCTAATCACACGTAAAAAAGAGAGACAGATACAGGCTCATTTGTTCTCTTCATTATAATAGGGCATAACTAGTATAATAGTCTAGTATAACAGTATAGGTAGCATAAGTCTAATGATAAACCAGGCAGACCTTGTGAGTCGTTATGATCTGAAATAATACTATCCAATGTATCCTGTGCCATTGGGTCAGCTTACACATTTGGTACAAAATTTCCAGTTACCGAGATCGAGCTAGGCTTCTAGCCTTGTCAGAAAAAGATCTAGTTATCGGCTTCATGCTCTCCCTTCTTAAAATCTTGGTACACTACTAGATAACGAAAGTTTTAGAGTAGCTTTAGGTCTCAGATTGGGAACCACATTGTGTCTTAAGCACAGATGTCCATGTAGAAAAGAGGTAGACAGACGGTTTTGGTATACACGGGCTTTCATGCCATAGGAGCTCTGGTAGGCTTTTCCGTTTCTTGCCACCATCGACATTCCTGCTCTTCTCGAGTATTCGGGGATATGTCGAGATGATGGCAAGAGACCAGACGGCTTGACGCTGGTTCCTTAAGAAAAGGGACGGGCCCTAATGTGGGACGCTACATGCGTTGATACGTTAGCCTCGTCCCATATCAGAGAAACAGCGTCAAGACCTGGAACTGCGGCGGAAACGGCCGAATCCGGCAAACGGCGGAAATATGCATCAGGAAATATGCATATGTGTGCAGTTGAGATCCTAGGGCCATGGAGACAAAGTGCAAAAAAACCCCATTTTAACCCCTTGGTTAATTGCCTCTTCAGGTGACAAGAGGGCTGGCTCCTTATTCACACAAAAAATCAGCTTAGCGATTCAACGTGGATACGCTGCCAGCATTCTTGGGACCATTTCACGTGGGCATGATTTGTATAGTCCTAGCGTATAAATAATTTAAGATAGTAACTTGTACATTTTGGTTGTAAATAAAAAAATAATAATATGTAGAGATATAGGACTGGCCCGTTGGCGCAGTGGGTTGTGACCCTGCTTTCAGCTCCGCGGGTCGCGGTCTCGATTCCTGCCGAGGGCCGACATTTTCTATAAATTAATTTGTTCGTCTTCGAGTTTGGGTGTATTGTATTTAAGTATGTATTTAAAAAATATATAAGTATATATTCACCAATTGTCCGTCTACCATAATACAAGTATTAAGTAACTTACTTTGGGAACGGATGACCGTGTTACACACACGGTCGTCCGTGTCCCATATATTTATAATTATTATATTTTATTGTTATCTTATTTATTTATTATTATGTTATTAGCATAAGTATACTGTTTGTTTTGCAAATAATAAATATATAAATTAAATAAAAAAATTAACTTAATTCCTTACCGTTAGACCCAATCGTAATATTCGTTGCAAAACTAAAAAGATAACATGTAATGAAGTATTAGTCGCCAAGGGTACTCCATACAAACAGTGACTAGCAGGTATTCCCCGTCGCACTTCGGAGTTGTCTTGAATATCGTCAATTCTGGAATATATTAATTGTGCTATTTTATTACTACCGTTATTTTATTACTATTTATGTTGCCTCCAGTTTATATACAAAAAGTGGCCATTTCCGGTAATACGACGTTTCAAAACAAATCAAATCAAAACAGTCTTAGTTCAGAATAATATATTAACAATTTTGCTATTATATCACCACCGAATAATTAAAAGATACCAAATAAAATATTTTTATCAATCTAGCTAGTTTTTATTTAAAAAAAAATGTTTTATCTCTATTTTTGGGCATTAAAAAAATACAATAAAACTGTGATTCAAATTGAATTTAAAAAATGTCTCTAGAAATGAAAATAACTAGGATCGAGCTCCACCTACCCAATTATTCTTTTGTTTTTTTTTTGTAAAAAAAATACCGAGCAAGGCTCGATCAACCAGGTACTTATATTTAAGAAGATTTATGTGCCAAAGTTATTTTAGACGTTAAAGTGATCAGTGAATTAATTTACTGTCAGAACCACTCTTTATATACGTATACTAGCGGCCTGTCCTGCTTCGCACGGGTATAAAATATATATCCCATGTCAGTCAGTGTAAAATAACTGATTAAAATCAATCCAGTAGTTTTGATTTATTCATTACTGCGCGTGGCCCGCAAGCGTTAAATTTGGAGAAAAACAATTTCCCTCTCCCTATTCCAAGAAGATTTCCTGCTATCTTTGAATATCTAAATTCATATAGTACATATTTGCGTATTTATTTTAACATTTTTCCCTATGTATTTTATTTTTACAATTAATTACAGAATGTCTTTAAACAAACTCTTGAAAGACCGACATAGCTGCTAAAGTCGAAGTGTTATAGGGCGAAGCGCGGCGTCCTCACGGCATTTTAAATCTGTAATATCTCCGAAAATGTTCACTTAAATTACATGCTGTAAACGGCCATATTGATCTATATTAAATCAACTATTTATTTAAGGTACTTAATTGGATAAGGATTAATGCTGTATTCTATAAAAATTGCTTAAAAAATATGGCATTATTTTTCGTAAAAAGTAAATGACAAAAAATGCTATAGTGGGTTATCCATAAGAGATAGACATATACCATCGCGGACTTTTCTGTAGACCTTTTCAATGTGTACAAATACTTAGTACATTATTTTGATAAATCTCGTAGGATTTAGCCTGCGTTTGCAATGTAAGCGGAAAAAAATACAGTACAAAAATTACAGTATTTCTCTACTCCGTATTGAATGTTATTATACGTACAAACCTTCCTCTGAAATCACTCTATGTATTAAAAAAAACCGCATCAAAATCTATTGCGTAGTTTTAAAGTTTTATGCATACATAGGTATATATGGACAAACAAAGAATGCGACTTTGTTTTATAATATGTAGTGATACAGGGTACCTGTATACACCTATATACTTTCCAAATTAATACTAATCGGAACGGAAAAATACATTTTGCATTTATTTATTTGTTAATTCGTTTTATTATAAAAATATCTGGGTGACCGAGCTTCGCTCGGTAATTTTTTGCAAAAAAAAAACTTAAAAAAAGAAAAAACAATTATTTAGTTGGGGATCGATCCTTGGCATTCACATTTCTCGAGGCTGCCCGCTACCCGAATAAGCTACGTCGATTTGACGGCTAATGGCGAAAATTCAATTCAATATAAATGTTAGTGTTTTTCAATTCCCAAAACCAGGGATAAAACAATATTTTTTTTACATAAAACCTAGCTAGATCAATTTTTCTCCCCCAAAACCTCCTACATGCTGAATTTCAGAAAAATCGTTGGAGCCGTTTCCGAGATTCAGAAAATATATATATATACAAGATTAACTCATTTAAATATTAAAGATATATTATATATTATAAAATTAAATTTCAAATATAATCATACATCAAACATTTTGATTCCTATTTAAAATTTCTTATACATATATAAAACATCTCCTTTGCATTAATATTTAAATGTAGGATATTATGATATTTATATTTTAAATTTCTTACTCATTTGTAGACATTTTACATTTCTTAATCAGATTTGTAAAAGAAACAAATCTGATTAAATTACTACTTTTTGTATAGTTTTAAATATAATAATGTGTTATTTTCAAGGCTATTGGTATTTCCATTTTAAACACATTTTACGAGTAACGTAATAATATTATTTGTATACATTAGGATTTGTATATATAATAAGGATATTTTAAAAAGCTTTAGTCATTTATGAATTTGTTTCAAGAATTTTCCAGAAGATTTAACCAAATAAACGTAGAAATTTATAAGTATATTTATGCGAAAATTTAACCTTTGAAAGCAAACGTGAACTTTTTGGATCAATTATAATAGGTTGAGGTATGGCTTGAATAAAGAGGTGTTGTGTTTCAAATTATAAAAAAATAACGCTATTTGTAATCTCGAAATTGAAAAATCTTGTAAATAAATGTATACAAAACACAAAAGTAATAATAAAATTATGTAAATGTATATAATTATTTGTATTATGGATCTCAACAAAGTAACGCCTAATGCTATAAATTAGTATATGGCACAAATAAAATAAACATCCTCCTGCCTTTATCCCACTGTAAGTGGGGTCGGCACAACATGTTATAAACATGCTATCACATGATTTGGCTGGGTTTTTACGACCGGCCGCCTGCCTGACGTCTACTTACCTTAGTCGTATTTTACGACAACTCGGTAAGAAAGAGGGTGGTCTATTTTACTAAACCGGATACCACACGGTAGGTCAACTTACCTTAGTCGCCTTCTACGACACATCGGTAAGAAATGAGGTTGGTACTATTCTATTCAGCCGGATACCACACGGCGTAATCTTATTGATTATAAGTTTTATTTATTTTATTTGTGTCATACACATTTTTGGTGACGGGTCCTGCATGTTTAAGGTATGTGAATATTGCCTGTTTCATACACTTAGCATTACATATATTCTCTTAACAAACGCGAATTACAGTAAAATAATATTATTGTCAATTTAATTACTTTTGGGATTCAGGAACATTATTTGACCATCCATGTTATATAACTAGCTTTTACCAACAACTTCGGTCGTTTATAATATTAAGTAGGATGGCGATGGCAGTTTTGATTTTTTAATTAAGTCTTGTTTTTCCTTTTCACATTGGTAAGACGTAACATTGACCCAGAAAGCAAATATTTATGTTATCTTTTCCAGTTATTATGTGACCGTTACGAAATGACGTCATACTATTATTACTGGTTAATAAAAAGGTCCTTTTTTATTGCAATTGCAATTGATATCTTAACGAAAAAAAAGTATATTTTTGTTTCAAAATATAAAAAAAAGTTGTCACAATTTTTAATTTGGAAATTGGAAAATCTTTAAAATATGTTGGGCATAAATAAATTTAATTATGATTACAATTTGAAAATTTTAAAATATAAAAAAGGCATCATATAGATGACAATTATAATGAGAATAATTATTATATAATATAAAATAATTTATTTATAGAAGCAGACGTTACTTTCCGTAATTCCATAGTATTTTAAATAATAAAGAAATTTAAGTTATAGTTGATTGCTATCTAGAAATCGATTAATTATTTTTTTCCTTACAATTCTATTAACGTTTATCGATGCTCAAATTCACAGTCATACAAAAGTAATAATAAAATTATTTTGCTATAATCCGCGAAGAAGTAAAATAGAAAATATATATAATGCTAAATGTAAGTGGACAATCGGTTATCATACCTGATACATGCAGGATTCGTAAAAACCCATGCACAAACCTCCACCACCGCCACCACAATACACAAGCACTATATACGTTCACTATCACAAACTCAACAATCGTTTCGCCCCGCAACCGAAGCATCGTCAGGTCAAGCATCGTCAAGCATCGTCTGAACGCGGCCATATGTTCTTGCGTTCAGGAATAACAAACCACAAAATTCAAATTTCGCTAAACATCTGATAGAAAGCGGTCATAAAGTTCCTAATGACCATAGTTTCGAAGTATTGCACACGTGTTCTAATAAAGGACTTAAGCTGAGCCTATTGGAAAACCTTGAGATTATTAAACATAACAATGGCACCCTCATTAACGAGCAAATAAATGTTTCTAGTTCAAGCTTGTTACACTTGTTTGGAGGCAAAATAAAATAAAGGGTGGGGTTGAACCGATTAGTATATAACTAAACTTATTTGGGTATTGCTTCGCTTTGCGATTTTGGTCGTGGAGTCTATCTCCTGACGATGCTTCGGTTGCGGGGCGAAACGATTGTTGAGTTTGTGATAGTGAACGTATATAGTGCTTGTGTATTGTGGTGGCGGTGGTGGAGGTTTGTGCATGGGTTTTTACGAATCCTGCATGTATCAGGTATGATAACCGATTATCCACTTACATTTAGCATTATATATATTTTCTATTTTACTTCTTCGCGGATTATAGCAAAATAATTTTATTATTACTTTTGTATTATGGATCTCCGCAAAGTAACGCCTAATTCTATAAATTATTCACAGTCATACTTAAAAAAGTCAGATGTCGTGAACCCAAAATTATATGAAAGTGTATCGGTTTTCTTTTGTTAAAAATATTGACGTATTTCATTTATGTTACTTACAACAGTGTTCCATTGTGCAGCATTTTCACTGTTTCTGCAATATAAATCAGCTTGTTTTCAGGAACTTGAAGCCAATGGTTGAAAGCTAGCGCGATCTTTGAACGGAGCTGTTTCCCTTTGATTTGTGTTAGGTGGGTGTACGGGGCAAGAAGCTCCTGGGTGATAGAAAAAAAAATTATAGGTATATTTATTATTATAGGTACTTATTTATTATTTGTAACCAAAATTGATCCTAAGTATTTATTTCTCGAGACTGTCCGTTCCCTGAATAAGCTATGCTGACTTGACAATTAATGGCAAAAATTCATATCAATATAAATTTTTGTATTTTTTAATGATCAAAAACAGGGAAAAAACGATTTTTTTTAATGTAAAACCTAGCTAGATCGATTTTTCTCCCCCAAAACCCCCCTACATAGTAAATTTCAGGAAAATCTTTAGATCCGTTTCCGAGATATACGGGTGATCGCGAGAAGGATCCAGCCCCACCTAGGTACCCTTTAATTTTTTCTTTTTTTTAAGTTTCTTTTTTTGTGTAAAAAATTACATCATCCAGATATTTTTTATTAATATGGGATACCAAAAGTGTATATTGGATCCCTTAAGTAAAACTGGTTTCGAACCAACAACGTCACTCGTACATTAGCTCAATAACATGACCCCAATATCACTGTAGGACAAAAGGCATAACCAATGTCACAGGAAAAATTAAATGTTAATTTTGAGCTATGGAACAATACTCGGTTATAGTTAATAGATGTGCCTGAGGCTTAGCTCGCGTGGAAATTAATGTGTCACAAAAGACACAGAAGTATTTATTTGAATAGCTCTATTTATGTGGCACATTACACCAAATAGAGAAAGTTAACGAGATGACAAAAAGATGTAATAATAAAAAAAAAAAGTGTTTATAACTTAAAAATAAATTATTAATTATACATTATTAGTTTCGGGTACATACCACGTAATTAGTACATGTCACGACGGAACTGACCACGTTCCGTCGTGACCACGATCCATGCAACTGGGTCGAAATATCGGCGAATCAAAACAAATTACCGTGGTATGTACCCGAAACTAATAATTTATAATTATGTCTTCAAACCACGAATATTCAAGTATAAAATCATTAATAAATTATTAATATCTAAAATTACCTTCAATTAAAGCTAAATATCACAATATTTCACCAACAACACCCAGCGAGATAATGTTTACAAATTTAAAGCAGCGGTAGCGGAATCGTTAGTGTAACGGGCTTGCGATCGTGAGGTCGTGGTATCGAATCCCGGCCATTACACTATCGACGTGAGCCTATTCCTAACCCAAGCATTTTAGCCTAACTGGAGGGGATAACAAGTTTACTAGTCATTTGTAACCTAAACTAGAAACCTTTAAAAAAAATTGGAGAATCACTCGGTTATTGTTGAGGTCCCTAACACCTATTTTCAGTGGTCATCAATAAAGGTGCGGGTGTACCAATAAGGGGTGACTTTTCGACTATTTAGTATATTTAGTATACATATATGTATAGTAAATCTTATAAATAAAATTCAAGGCGAATAAGGTAAGTTGACGCCTCGTATCCAGCTAAGTAGAACAGACCGCCGCCATTTCTACCCGGGGTGTCATAAAAGGCGACTCAGGTAAGTTGACGTCAGGTAGGCGGCCGGTCGTAAAATACTTAGCCAAATCTCATCACAACATTGTTAAAATATTATACCGACCCCACTTAGAGGGATAAGAGCAGGAGGATGATTAAGTAAACTTGTAAATACATCCGATCCGCCGCAGGCGAGAGGGATGCAGGCGACTCGCCGAAGTCCGTCGTTCGCCGAAGCATGCGCCCTAACGGGGACCTCGATCGGAACGGCGATCCGAAACGGGGTTCATCGGACGCTCGCTGGAGTTAGGTCCCCGAGGCAGTCGATGCATCTGGTGCTCCCGATGCATAGATTAGCGGTGGGAGGGGCCACTTTTAGAGAGGCTCCGACCCAGAGGTGGCGCTCTCCCGGGTAAAGAGCTGCTGCTGGCGGGAATGGGGGGTAATGTGTACAACGGTACCCTGTCCCCAGAACCAGCGTGGTGGAGCACTGTCAGGTGTTTAGTCGGTGCGAGTCCGACATACCCGCCGCTCGTCCTCGTCGGGCGGTGATGACCCATAATGGGTTTTCCTGACATAAAAAAGGAGGATGATGACGATGCACTTTGGTAGTAATCAGAAGAAGAAAACGAGAAATAACCATCATTCAATATTACATAATCAGACATAAAAATGAAACAAATATAAAAATACAATAGACTTGATAATAATAAATTATATTAGTCAATATAAAAAGAAAGGCAATAGATATAACAATAAGGCGATATAAATTATGTAATCAGCCCTTTACAATCATTATTACCTACGGGCAGAGACTTTACCATAGAGTTATTATAAAGAAGGTTAGCCAACCTAAAATTTTACCATCGACAATAAAAAGAAAGCAAATAAGACTTAATATCTGTCTCCCTCTTCCCGCGACTTCGTTTGCGGGGACCTCGGTACTGAAATAAAAAGTAGCTTCTGTCACTCTCCATTCCAAATATTTCCATCACAAAAATCAGATCGATCAGGGGATTAAATTGCAATTCCTATTGCAATGATTCCGCTACTCAAAACTATATTTACACCTATTGAAATTCAAAGTCATTATTCAAATAAACTTGTTAACAAGTGCTTTTGAATCGTCAACTCTACTACTGGTTCGGAAAGCTGTTCCTACCGATAAGAGCCACCAAGAAACTCGTCGAATGCTCTTTTAAAAATATAATTCTTAATACTAGTTACAATTCATTTGTCTCTTGTACAGGTTCGAAGAGAGTTATATCCACACATTGTTACAATTTAAATAATCCTCAAAAGTATAGTAGGCTTTCTGTAGCAGCCTCTTTTTAAGTATTTTTTAACTGTTGCAATGGCAAAGCTAAAACCTATTAGTTGGGGTTTCTCAAATTCCTGATTTTCCTGTTGAAAAGACAGGATTTTTATAGCTTATACTCGTATGTTACCAACGTATAAGCATGAATTGTGCCAAATTTCATAATAATTAAATTTAAAAAAAATCGTAAGGATAGTTGTGACGAGGTTTTAAATAATGTAAAATCGATTTTAAACCCGATGTTTATTATCTATCGATGATCATCGAAAATTAATGATAATGGACCATGCCTTTTTCTAAGGAAAAACAAAATAGTTACTTTTTATTAATTTCCTAGCATGTTTATCACAACTAATTAAAACCAAAATTAGCCAAATCAAAAAGCTTTGTATCAACAAAAAAATTAAATAACAAAAGAGAAACGCTTTTAAATTAAAACAAAATCCAATTAAGCATTATTACATGATCATACATCTTTTTAGGTTTGCTAAGATAAGAATCTTTTACTTTAATAACTTGTTAAATGCACAGCGCGATGTTTGAATAAGCGGAATGACAATAAATACTGCTTTTTACCTGCGAAACATGGTAATTAAGAATGTTATCTACATTTATTTTTATTATTTTAACTCATTAATAAATGAGTTAAAACAAAAGAAAATAACATTAAAGTAAATTTACTTATAAATAAATTTACTTATTCATATGTAGAAAACTACGTTTACTAATTTATGCTTAATAATTTGTGTATACAGGAATAATGAATATTTAATAATTTGTGTATACAAGAATAATGAATATTTAATAATGTGTGTATACAGGAATAATGAATATTTAATAATATGTGTATACAGGAATAATGAATATTTAATAATTTGTGTATACAGGAATAATGAATATTTAATAATTTGTGTATACAGGAATAATGAATATTTAATAATTTGTGTATACAGGAATAATGAATATTTAATAATTTGTGTATACAGGAATAATGAATATTTAATAATTTGTGTATACAGGAATAATGAATATTTAATAATTTGTGTATACAGGAATAATGAATATTTAATAATTTGTGTATACAGGAATAATGAATATTTAATAATTTGTGTATACAGGAATAATGAATATTTAATAATTTGTGTATGCAGGAATAATGAATATTTAATAATTTGTGTATATAGGAATAATGAATATTTAATAATTTGTGTATACAGGAATAATGAATATTTAATAATTTGTGTATGCAGGAATAATGAATATTTAATAATTTGTGTATATAGGAATAATGAATATTTAATAATTTGTGTATACAGGAATAATGAATATTTAATAATTTGTGTATACAGGAATAATGAATATTTAATAATTTGTGTATGCAGGAATAATGAATATTTAATATTGTAAAACAACGTTTCTCGCATTTGACGTGTAAATCCCACGCAGAGATTTTATTCAGTGGACGCCTGTTATAGCCCAGCGGTAACACCGTGCGACTCTTTCGAGGAGGTCACTTATTCAATCACTAATGAATTTTTCTGTTAAAACTAATATGTTTAATTAGTCCAGTCGTTTAAGCCTAAATTAGGCAAGAATCTCGGAATTCGAGATACCCAGCTGTAAGACTATAAAATACTTGTATATTGACACTAAAAATTGTATCAAAACCTACATATGATAGGGTGTGTGCAATTATTAAATATCAAAGTCAAAGGTCACAAAAAAATATTTTTTTGGGCTTTATTGTAAATATCTCATTCCCTATGGGTTTTTTGCTATTTTTATTTATTATCAATATTGTAGAATACAAAATTTTATAATAAGTATTATACTTAGACTTTATTTTATAATAAGTATAGATATTATAGACATATTTTTTTTGAGCTGGTTTAAAATAAATATTTCTTGAAATGGTAGGTTAGGTCAAACTAAGATATTCTAGTAGTGATAGATTCTAAAACTTTAATAACAATATTATTTTGCTAAAATCCGTTATTTATCGTGGATTATCCTAGACCAGTCTACAGAGAGGTTTAAATTAAGTGTAAGAGATATGCTTATATTATGTAAAGCATATTACAAAATTGAAGATTATTTGAAAGATAAAAATGTCTGGATATGAAAATCCTTTCAGCTTCATATACACTGCGGTTAAATAATGTAAAATTGAAAATCTTTAAAAGACTGACCGCCGAGTTTCTGGTTCTTCTCAGTAAGAGCAACAATCCGAACCAGTTGTAGCTTCATTAATCATATTGATACTTGACAATTAAAAAATGCTTAAAAGAGCTTATTTGAATAAAGATAATTTGATTAAAGTAAACTAATTTTTTATTAGCATTGTATTATTTATCTCAAAGTAACGCCTAATTCTAAAAATTATGTAATTTTAGTATTGTAGTGGACTTATTCTAAATTTTAAAGGTACTTACTTTTTCTAAATACAATTTTCCATCTGCATAATCCTCTTCGCCTGCCATTTTGTACTTCTATAAATGCGCGATTGTTTTGACGATTGCCTCTCTCGACGAGTGTAACTTGTAATGGACACATAAACTGCACACGATTTGTTTTATACACACGACGTTAATGATGTTTACGTTATGCAATCATCCTCCTGCCCTTATCCCACTCTAAGTGGGGTCCGCACATGTTATAAACATGCTGTCACATGATTTGGCTACGTATTGTACGACCGACCGCCTTCCTGACGTCAACTTATCTTAATCGTATTTTACGCTATCTCGGTAAGAAAGATGGTGGTCTATTCTACTCAACCGGATACCACACGGTGGGTAAACTTACCTTAGTCGCCTTTTACGACACCTCGGTAAGAAATGAGGGTGATCTATTCTATTCAGCCGGATACCACAAGTCGGGTCGACTTACCTTAGTCACCTTTTACGACACCTCAGTAAGAAATGAGGGTCGTCTGTTGTACTCAACCGGATACCACACGGTGGGTAAACTTACCTTAGTCGCCTTTTACGACACCTCGGTAAGAAATGAGGGTGGTCTATTCTTCTCAGCCGGAAACCACACGGCGTGTAACAACATCTATTTACCTACGTCATAACATATTTTAACCGCGATAATTACCATAAAGCGGTAGTTTAATAATTACTATATTACTTATTCATGACGCAGTCAATAAAAAAAATTATCTTCAAAGTTTATTTAAAAAAAAAAAAATGGGTCTATTTGGATTTTGTTTTCGTGTTATTTCAATGTCATTTTGACTATTTCAATGCCTTTTCTTTTCTAAGTAGAAAAAATAGTTGGGTAGGTTGGACTCGATCCTAGGTTTTTACATTTCTCGAGATCGCCCGATCACCAAATAACCTACGCCGACTTGACAATTTCCGGCAAAAATAGTATTTTATATTCAATATTTTTTTAATGCCGAAAAACAGAGATAAAACTATTTTTTTAAATAAAACCTAGCTAGATCGATTTTTCTCCCCCAAAACCACCTACAGGCTGATTTTCAGGAAATACGTTGTATCCGTTTCCGAGATTCCGAATATACAACATTATGTACAAGATTATAAGTAGATGTAACAGTATGTACAAGATTAACTCTTTTTTATTTTCATTTCATTTAAATATTAAAGATTTCATCTACAAAGATTAAAGATAAAGAGAAAGCAAATGCATTGGTGCATTTATCTGTCTTTCTTTTTATGTGTGATAAGACAAAGATTAAGTAAGCCGTGTGTTATCCGGCTGAATATAATAGGCCAACCTCATTTCTTACCGAGGTGTCGCAAAAGGCGACTAAAGTAAGTCGACACGCCGTGTGGTATCCGGTTCAGTAGAATAGACCAATCATTTTTTACCGAGGTGTCGTAAAAAGCGACAAAGGTAAGTTGACGTCAGGCAGGCGGCTTGTAGTAAAATACGTAGCCAAATCATGTGACAACATGTTTATAACATGTTGTGCCGACCCCACTTAGAGTGGGATAAGGGCAGGAGGACGATGTAATAATTTTCCTTAGTGAACATTATAAAACCTTCAAATTTATTTATACACCACGGAACATCTTAGTTACACGTTAGGTGAATGCATTTTGCATTTTTAACACTTTTGAATTATGGAGGTGTGATAATAAACACTCCATGCGATACCAAAATCTGCGCTCGGCTTCCACTTACATCTTGATAATTTTAACGTATCTATACTAATATATAAAGATGAAGAGTTAAATAACTAACTTTGCCCGCGTGAAAATCAGTGTCTTGAATCTAATTATCACAAAATTAAAGGCGGAATATCAATATTTTGACAAATTACCACATTAAGTTTCAATTCTGAAAACAGCTTTTACATTATAGATAATAAAATTTATTAATTAAGTAACTATAATATTTACTCATTATAATAATTATTAATTACAATAACGAGCATGACTAAACACAGCTCGTTGCAAGTCGTTATTCATGACTGTGTTTTATTCAAGGCTCTAATTCAGTTAGTCTTTTATTATAGTGGCGCGAAATATTGTTTTCAAATAAAGCGAGCTTAATTCATTCCATTACGTCGCTCGTATGTCAAATTGCTCGTATCTCAAAGCAACGTTCCACGTTGAAATGCCTTGTAATGCTACGCCCGTATTTTCGCGCCAAGTTTCGCACAACTTACTCGTTTTTCTATGATTTCGCGCTTTAATACAATAGACATAAGGAATGGTAATACAAGAAGAAATACACAATAAGAAAGTAAATAAAACAAAAATTTATCGGAATCAAAGCTTTATTTTAACTACACATAATTTGTAACCATTAGGTTAATGCCTGCAAATTTAGAAATGTAAATGTAATGATTATCCGGATATTACCTCTTCCTCTGCATCTAATAGTGAACATTTATCATACATAACAAGCCTTAAAATATTTATTATTTAAATATAATAAATATTTTAAGGCTTATTATGTTGGTATTGGTCGTGGGTATTAGTTAAGAAATAACTAATCTGTGACGTCATACACAGATTAAAAACTAAATGTAAAGCATAAAGATATCATATTAGAGTAGGGTAGCCATAAACATGCCTGTAGTAGTGTAGGACACCCTGAGATTTGATAGAGTGACCATATACGTAAGACAGTGGATGGAAGCAGAAAGCCCAGGATCGGGCTAAGTGGCGAATGATTGGCTATGTCCAGCAGTGGACGAAATTGGGCTGATAATGATGAAACATGCCTGTGAGTGTCGCACAAAAAATAAGAGAGGAAAGTGGCTCTATGGCTCCTCGACTCTAGCTTTATAACAACTTTTTTACAGACAGGGTTAAATTAACAACATCCTCCTGCTCTTATCCCACTGCAAGTGGGGTCGGCACAACATGTTGTCACATAATTTGGCTTCGTTTTTTACGACCGGCCGCCTGCCTGACGTCACTTACCTTAGTCGTATTTTACGACACCTCGGTAAGAAAGAGAGTGGGTCTATTTTACTCAACCGGATACCACACGGTGGGTCAACTTACCTTAGTCGCCTTTTACGACACCTCGGTAAGAAATGAGGGTGGTACTATTCTATTCAGCCGGATACCACACGGCATAGAAAGGTTTAAATTAAGTAAGAAATATTCATATACGTAAAGCATATTACAAAATTGAAGATTATTTAGATGATAGAAAAGCCTGGATTTGAAAATCCTTCAGCTTTCAACAAGACTGGTTTTATAATGAGAAATTGAAAATGTTTGAAAGATTGACTTCCGAGTTTCTTTCTGGTTCTTCTCTGTAATAGCAACATTCTGAACCAGTTGCAGCTTAATTAATCATATTGACGATTCAAAAGTGCTTGAAAGAGCTTATTTGAATAAAGATTATTTTAATTTAATTTGATTTGATAACGTTAAGGTACGAAGAAGTTAGGTCCACTATGAATAAGCGAAAATCTAAAGAATGGTAATGTATTTTCTAGAATAGCTAGTATAAATTTACTATTAAATTGAAGCTAAAGTCGACAATATCAATTTTTTTTTATTTATAGACAAATAAACACGAATCACGTCAAATCCTTGAAGTTTTACTAACTGCACTTCTCGTTCGCCGTTTCTGTTACCCTTTTTACTTGAAAAAGTTTTTTACAATTAAAGCTTTTATAACAAAAAGGATAAAATCTTCATGTTTCCTTAAGTAACAAGGAAAAATCTTTATTACTGACTAAATACTAATATTATAATTAATTCTGTATATTTAACTGTATTGTCAATTCTGGAAGACTTAAGTTCTCAACATACAAAGCAGGTATAAAAATAAAATAAAACAACTCATAATAAAAAATATAATTTGTAACCTTGCAACAAAATAATTTAAAACCCTAGGCCGTATTTACAATAAAAGAAAGCTAACGTAAACAAAAAATAATAATTACATATCATAAATTTAGAATTACCTTATTTTAGTCTTTAATTACTTTTATGTTTGTAAATTATAGACGACATTTAGTCAATTTGTGAGTATAAACCATGACAATAACTTAAATGTGAGGCTGCAATTAAAAAATTAACATTTATATCGACCTATCGAAAAATAAAGTCACATTTCCTATGCTTATATATGGGAGATGTGACTTTGTTCTTCGGATATATATACCTACAGATAAACGTTAAATACACGTTTCAGAATTAGTAGTAACTCTTTAATAGAAGCAAAGGTTAAAAATAATTTTCTAATCTTGCTGTATTTACGTAGTTTGCTTGACAACATTTTACTTCAATTTAAAGAAAAACAAGGAATATAAGTCTGTGGCAAATATTAGAGATGTAACTTGGAGTGAAAAACCGATTACTAAATAACCGATTTATCTCGCATCAAAATAAATCGATTAATGCGAATCGAAAAATCTATTATTAATAATAGTTTTTTAGTTTAATTTAAAAAAGGGGGGAGCGTTATAACACTAATACTATGATATAATATTTATGTCGTAAAATATGTTTCTACTGACATTTTAAACATATCAACGACATCGGAATTTAATTTATTATTTAAATTTAATTTAATCATTGGCTTTATTTATTATTTTTATTGGTTTCGACATGCATTATTTCTCAAAAAATCTAATATATAAAAATTAATGTTTCTCTTATGTCCTTTATAGTCTCCGAATCCGCTTGACTGGTTTTAATGAAATTTTTAAGATAATCTTTAGACTCATCCAGCGGATGATTCTGTAATGTTGGGTGGCGATTGGAGTATATTTTTTTAAATGATAAGTTCTGTTTGAGGGTAATTCGAAATCAGACAAAGCCACAGCAATACGTGGCCGGACAGCTAGTATCTTTATAAAGAGGAAAAGAACAAAAATATGACAATAGAAATACTTAAATGTACACTCCTAAAATATAGATAGATTATGTTGTATATACAAAATCTTGCCTTTATAAATAAAAATGTAATTGTTTTTATTCTATACATTATTAAGAAGCAATTTAACAGTAATTATAATAAACAAACTATAAATAATCCTATGACAATTTATACTAAGTACATTCAAGCTTAAGTCACTACTATAAATAATTATAGAATTTAAATTTTAATGAATTTTATGCATAACATGTTTACATGCCGCAAATTTAAGTCCGACGACTAGGAAAATCCAATTTTTTTTTAAACAACTTAATCCTTAACCATAAATTACAAAAATCGTATTATATTACACATAAACAAATCTACGAACACATTTAAGGAATTAAATATTTTATTTAAATAGAAGATAATGCTAATTAAGAAGTAATCCACGCTTAGTATTAAAATGACCTAATTAAAAAAATGTTTTGCAATTGGAATAAAGCGTAGCGTACAAAACTCGTAAATATTAAAGACCATAACTTGAAGGAGCAAGAAAACTAGCTTTTTTAATAGTTTATAGCGTGATGTAAAAACTATTAACAATAAAATTAAAATTAAAAATAAAAATTATTAACACGGAATCTCTTCTTATTTTGTTCTTCTCCGACTGAGATTTATTTTAATTGCCTCTTAACACTAAAAATTAAATAAAAAATCACTTGAGATAACCATAGTTAAGATAATTTCAGACAGATGAGATTAAGATTTTTTTTTAAATGCTAAACCAACAATTTTAATAATTGTGCACAAAAAATGCACTGCCACTTATAGAATTAGGCGTTACTTTGTGGAGATCCATAATACAGAAGTAATAATAAAATTATTTTGCTATAATCCGCGAAGTGAATAAAAAATATAAATAATGCTAAATGTAGAGTGAACTATCCATTTTCATACATGATATATGCAGGATTCGTAAAAACACATGCACGAACCTCCACCACCGCCACCACAATACACAAGCATTACATATGTTCACTATCACAAACTCAACAATCGTTTCGCCCAGCAACCGAAGCATCATCAGGAGATAGACTCCACGACAAAATCGCAAACTGCAAAGCTTTGTTATAGAAAAGTATATAGGATTATAATAAAATAATTTTATTATTACTTTTGCACTGCCATTTTAAACGTGACATCACAAAGCCTATTAAATGAGGGTGATAAAACGCGATGGGGAATCTACATTAGTCAATTTTTGGTGACGTTATAAATCGGTTTCAGAATAAACCGATATAAAAAAATAAGCATGTCTATACATAATATAAAACAAAGTCCCCAACAGCTGTCTGTCTGTATGTAACCGATTTTCTCAAAATCTACTGAACGGATTTTTGTATGGCTTTACTAAACTAAAACTAAATACTAAAGATAGTGCCGTTCTTCCGGAATGTTTAGGTTACATTATTTTTTATGTTTACATTATTTTTTTCAGGTTACATTAGATTTTATATATATTGTGTTGAAAAGGTAGCGCCGCGTAATCCATCAGATATACACTAAAGTAATGTATTAGAGAATTGTAGATCTACAAAAATTCTCCAATAAAGTCCGCGACAGCATGTCTCTATCTTTAAGGGTTAACTCACAATAACTACTTTAATGTTCAAAATTTCATTTTAAACGGATTTCATCCGAAGACAAGGGCACCGATAATTAATAAAAAACTATAAAAACACGCGTGTTAGTTTCGTGATCTTACGGAAATTCAAAATTTTTTAAATCTTTTTTAATCGCAAATTTTGACTAGTTATTCTTACAACTAGATAATGTTCATAAAATTTTGTGAATTAACATTTATTTTATTTAAGCTGATAAGGAACTTAAAATTTTAAAATGAAATCGGTTATGTCAATCGATTAAATCGATTTGTAAAATCGATTAAATCGATTTGTAAAATCGATTGCGATATGGAATAGACAAATATTCAGCAAACTTAATTACATTATAGCACCTAGGACATTTGCTATAAACCATAAATATGTGACACATATAAATTAACTATCCATTGAGCAAATAGTAAATACTCTATGACACGCAATAATAACATAAGTAAATATATGATTGGAATACAAAGGCTATAATATTATTTTGAGGGTTGCCAACGTTTTTTTACAGAAAATAAAGAATATTTAGGTTTAAGAGTATTAAATTAATAAATAATAATTATATGGGACATTACACACCCGGTCGTCTGACCCTTACTTAATACTAGTTATGGGTAAAAGACAACTGGTACACATATATTTTTTTAATAATTACTTAAATATATAAACCTAGAATCGAAGAAATAAGAAAATGTTAGCCTTTCGTGGGAATCAAACCCGCAACAGTATCATATTTATTAAAGTTTCAAATATTTTTTTTTAGATTCTCGCAAAACTTATTAATTAATTTCTGTTTTATATTTTTTTAATAATTTATTAATTAATTTATTTAAATAAAATATAATATATTTTTTTTTAATCTCATACGTTTCACCACATTAATAACTTAAATGTCTTGAATATTTGACATTGACAGAATAATTAAGAAAATCCATTAGTGTGATTTGTGCAATGAAATTTTTCAAAAATGTGCTAGTGCCTAAGTCTAACATTGTGTATTAAATTTTGATGCTAAAACTATATTTTCCATACTTTATTTTTGTTTGACAATAAACAGTGTAATGTGAAAATCTGTTAAAAAAAGTATAGTTGGCAACCCTAGCTATCATACACATTAATTTAACCTTTGAACGAGTATAATAAGATATTTATTAAATGCGTCTAAGCAAAAAATATATAATAAAGGAATATTACCTTTGTTTGCTTGTCATGTAATATAGTAATTTATTTTTATGACAAATAAAACTACACGTAATACTTTTTGCTAATCAATCTTTAAAACAGTCAACGTTCATAGGCGTTCATAAAAAAACTTAGTAACACGTTCGCATTGATATGTAATGAATAAATCATGCATTCATATAATACCCATAGATACACAGTTTTATACAAATATCAGATCAAAATCTCTCCAAAAGAATTTAGAAAACCTTGAGTAAAAAGGAAATACCAATATGATTAATCGAATCAAAACTTGTATGTAAATAAAATCGAGTCCGACATGCAATTTGTACATCACTATTTTAGCTATGAAAAGTTGAATAAATTGTTGGCAATGTTGACGTGAAGTCTGACGTTGCCAGAAAACAATATGAATTTATACAAACAAACATCGACCTTAAGGCTATTAATTAAAGTTGTTTTTTATTCAAGTTGCGTTTTGTCTGACGTTGCCAGAAAAACGTTATAAATTTCGGCAAAATACAAACAAATATCGACCTTAAGTCTATGTATTAAAGTTGATTTCTTTATTCAAGTTGCGTTTTGTCTGACGTCATCTCTACCAATCAACAACCGAGTATATGTCGACCAAATTTTAAATCCGAGCGTAATATACAAAAGGAGACTACAGCTGTCACTTTGCAAAATAGCCGAACTATATTAAACAAGTATTTAAATTTTTAATGGGATAAGATTGAAAATTATTTACACTTTAATAAATGTCATATTTTTACAGTTTTTAAAGAAAAACATCGCATTCTTAACGTCTCTTTATAAGCGCGGCTGAGTCCATAGATAATATACTATATTGGATATAGATAAGTAACTCCTTTATTGTCATTGCAACGTTACCGTAATCCACTAGATGGAGCTGTACTGCATTGTTATATTGTCTTTTTTTAGGAAATATAATAATGATGCAATAAAAAAAAAAACAAAAGAGATTCCCAGCTGAGCTGTAGTGAGTTTTCTAATTACAGCGTAATTAACTTTTCTTTTCTGATAATATTGTAATAATTACATCTATTAAGCACTTGGATAAAACTCATTCTTTTCTACCTACTAAGAGATACAGCTCGCGGCAAGCTAAAAAGACCTTCTAAGAGGGTCCCCCCCCCCCCCCGGCTGAGCCTGAACTGATTGAAAAGAGCGCATAATTTCAAATTACGTCGGAAAAGTAAAAGGATCTTCTTAGAGAGTTTCAACCCCCCCCCCCCCCCTGGCTGAGGCTGAACTGATTGAAAAGAGCGCGTAATTTCAAATTACGTCAGAAAAGTAAAAGTATCTTCTTAGAGAGTTTCAACCCCCCCCCCCTGGCTGAGCCTGAAGTGATTGAAAAGAGCGCATAATTTCAAATTACGCGTTTTGTTAAGGACACTTTTGAGCTGATTTTTTTATCCTGGGTATTATATATCAATGCATATTGAGAAACGAATACGCACCTAAAATTGGAATTAAAACAGAACTTTCTAGAAACAATTTACACTTCGTTCATTGTTATTTTGTCCTCCCGCCGCCAGCTCAACAGCTCATCCAGTAATTCATCTAAATGTGGGTTACCCCCAAGACGTTTCACCTGAAACAAATCAGTTTTGTATATATTAATACAGGAAGGAAAACTTTGTACTTTTTTTTACTTAAATTTCGGCGGACGGAGGGCGGTATTTGACGGAGTAGTGTGAAATTAGGCAACGATATAGATTTTCAAATTCAAATTGTTTTTATTCAAGTAAACTTGCAAACAAGTGCTTTTGAATCGTCAACTCTACTGCTGGTTCGGAAAGCTGTTCCTACCGAGAAGAGCCAGCAAGAAACTTGGAGGTTGCTCTTTTTAAAATATTTCTACATTTAGTCATTACAGTCTTCTACAAAGTAGAAGAGTAGCTATATAGCTACTCTATAGCTATATAGCTTGTGGAGAGAGTCGAGTAGAGTAGGAGAAGATTCGAATCTCTTGACAAGATTGGATATCCACGCATTTTTATCACGTAAGTAATCCTCAATAGTATATATAGTAGGCCTTCTGTATCAGCCTTTTTATAAAAGTGTTATTAAATTGCTATAATGGCAAACCTAAAATTGATTGCGGAATTTTATTATAGAATCTTATACCAAAACCCACAAACGACTTACGTACTTTTGCAAGGCGCAAAGCGGGAGCCAAAATACGAATACCTATTTTCTAAAACTTCTCTCGCAGTTAATCACGCAGACTTAAATTGTAAATACCTCGTATGGTTTTCTTTTGCAATACAAAAACGTTTTCAATATCCGTGCATTTACCACATAACACTATTCCATAAGACATGTATATGGAACAAGTTTTGCTGTTTCGACATCTGTAAACTGTCTTATCTTTCGGACAGCGTAGTTCGCTGAACTGAGTTTCCATTCGAGATTTGTTATGTGTGTGCTCCATTGGTGTTTTGTATCCAAGATCACTCCCAAAAATACAGTCGTATTATCTTTTATCATTCGTACATTATTTTTGGAGAGCCTACAACCTATTTGTTGTTTTTGCAACATTAGGTTATGCAAATTCAATACTGTTGTGTATGTAGGTATTAAAATAATAAAACAGTTGTGTCACCGACTCGGTCGTTTGATTGTTGCTCCGCCTTATATTATGTGATAAATATTAATATATCTTACTGGCGACGAGAAAAATTATAAAGGTGTTGTTTAAAAACTATAATTATATTGTGTATAGTGTTATTCAAAATGCCTATCGGAAAAATTGAGTGTTTTGATCTAACAAGTAAAAAGTGGTCGGCGTACATACGACGCGTGGAACAATTCATTGAACTTAACCAGATCGATGATCATTTGAAAGTAGCCACTTTGATTACATTAGTCGGCGAAGCCACATACGACTTAATGTGCGACCTGTGTGCACCTAACAATCCAGAAGCGAAATCATTTGCAGACTTAGTGAGGTTAGTCGGTGAACATCTCGAACCAAAAAGATCCGACATTGCGGAAAGACACGTTTTTCGTTTGCGCCGGCAGAGGGTCGGCGAATCGCTCAGTCAATATCTTCAAGCGCTGAAACATCTGGCGAGTACATGTAATTTTCGATCGACGCTTGAAGAAAATTTGAGGGATCAATTCGTATCCGGACTGGCGAACGACGATATGAGATCTCGTTTATTCGCCGAACCCGAATTGAATTATAAAAGAGCCGTGGAGCTGGCCTTGGCATTGGAAGCGGCGGACAGGCACGCGCAGGCGAGCGTTTCGAGCGAGGCGGGCTCCGCGACGTCGGCGCACGCGGCGGAGCCGGTGCATCGAGTGTCGGCGGCCCGAGCGCCTCGCGGCTCCGGCGGCGGCGGCGCGGGCTCGCTGGCGGCCGCGGGGCCGGCCTCGGCGGCTTGTTGGCGTTGCGGGCGGAACCATCGCCCCGATTGGTGTCGTTTTAAAAATTATTCTTGTGATGATTGCGGACAAAAGGGGCATTTAAAATCTATGTGTCGAGTGAGAGGTTCGGGGCGACGCCGCGAGGGCGACATTAGTGAAGGTCGCGTGCGGCGTAAGAGTCATAATTTTCTCGACAGTGATAGTGATTCTGAATGCGATTTATATAGCTTAAATGTGAGCGGTGTAAACGATCGTCCGTATTGTGTGCGTGCAGAAGTGAGCGGTTTATTATTAACGTTCGAGCTGGACACTGGCAGTAAGTTAGCTACGATTAATTTTGATTGTTACATGCGATACTTTAAAAATATTATCTTGCATAAGAATAATATTCGATTGCGTTCGTACACGGGAACTTTGATTGAGCCGGAGGGTTATTTATTAGTAGATGTCGTTTTAGGAAAATATAATGCAAAGCAACTAAAATTATTTGTGATAAGAAACGGGGGTCCACCGCTTATGGGCCGTTCCTGGCTACGCCGTTTAAATATTAGTACTGTGCAAATTAACGATTTTTTGTGCCATTTTAACGATGAAAATTTCGTTGAAAATCTTCGTCAGGAATTCCCTACTGTGTTTTCTTCAGGATTGGGAACGTGTACAAAAAGATTATCATTAAAGTTACGAGATGAAGTTCCCATTTTTATTAAAGCTAGACATTTACCTCTGGCGTTACGCGAACCGGTGGAAAAAGAATTAAATCGTCTCGTGGCCGAGGGTACGATTTTTCAAGTTGATTATTCGGATTATGGTACGCCTATTGTACCGGTTATTAAAAAATCTGGCGAAATTCGTATTTGTGGCGATTATAAGGTTACGATCAATCCGAAATTAGCGCGCGAGCCTTACCCTTTGCCACGAATCGAGGAACTTTTTGCCGCGTTGACCGGTGGGGAACAATTTTCTAAGATTGACCTCACGAATGCTTATCAACAATTGTTACTCGAGGAAGATTCCCAACCTTGCACGGCTATCACAACCCATTTAGGCACGTTTGTGTATAGACGCACTCCGTTTGGATTGAACTGCATTCCGGAAAAATTCCAAAAGTTTATGGAGGAAACTCTGCGCGGTTTAAATGGTGTGGTAGTATATCTTGATGATATTGCAGTGACGGGTCGTGATCGAGCCGAGCATATCCATAATTTAAAATGTCTTTTCGAACGGTTGCGGAATGTTGGTCTCAGAATTAAATTCGATAAGTGCTCGTTTATGCAAGATAGTATTAATTATGTTGGGTTTGTTATAGACAAGCATGGATTACATCCAGACCCTTACAAGGTTAAAGCAATAGTGGATGCATCAGCTCCAACTAACGTATCACAGTTGCGCTCATTTTTGGGCCTTGTTAATTATTATGCTAAATTTATCGCAAATATAAGTACAATACTTTACCCCCTACATAACCTACTGAAGAAAAACGTTGTTTGGAACTGGTGTAATAAATGTGAAGATGCATTTCAGAATGTTAAGAAAATTATTTTAAGTGAAAAAGTATTAGTTCACTATGACCCTAATTTACCTTTAGTGTTATCTGTTGATAGTAGCTCGTACGGCATCGGCAGTATATTAGCGCATCGATATCCTAACGGCGAGGAACGTCCCATTTGTTTTGCGTCTCGCACTTTAAACAAAGCCGAGCGCGGATATAGTCAGCTAGATAAGGAGGCGCTAGCAATTGTCAGTGGAGTCATTAAGCACCATCATTATTTATATGGCCGTCAGTTTATTATTAAAACTGATCACAAACCTCTTCTGTTTATTTTTGGCTCTAAAGCTGGTTTGCCACAGACAGTTGCTAGCAGAATACAAAGATACGCTGTCAGACTAGCGGCTTATGACTACAATATTGAATTTGTAAAATCTAAAGATAATTGTAACGTAGACGCATTATCCCGCCTGCCTTTGCCGTACCAACGAAATGAATCGAAACTGGATCCGATTACTTACATTAATTATGTCGAGGCATCGTTTCCCATCAGTGCTAATGAAGTAGCGCAAAATACGCTAAAAGATTCAGTTTTAAAAAATGTTTATAATTATGTCGTCAACGGATGGCCTGCTAAAGTGGCGGACGTAGAAAAGCCATATTTTCATCGGAAGGATTATTTAACAGTGGATAGGGGCTGCATTCTCTATAACCATAGGGTGGTCATACCGGACGTTTTGCGACGTCGCGTACTGAGTGAACTGCACGAGGGACACCTTGGAGTGGTTAAAATGAAATCAATTTCTAGAGGGTATGTGTACTGGCCACAATTAGATACGGAAATAGAAACTTTGACTCGCGAATGCAGCGCGTGTTGTCAGCAGCGGGACACACCCCCGCGAGGTCAGCTACACCCGTGGGCTTTCCCCGCTCACCCTTGGAGGCGGCTGCATATTGATTTCGCTGAATTCCAAGGTAAGCGATATTTGGTCACAATTGATGCTCATAGTAAATGGATCGAGGTACAGAAAATGACCGGTACCACTGCGGGGGCTACGATAAATATGCTCCGGGAGTTATTCGCACGTTTCGGATTGCCATCTCAAGTCGTAAGCGATGGAGGCCCACCTTTTACTTCCTACCAATTTACAGATTATATGCGCAAAAATTTAATAACGCATACTGTCACAAGCCCGTACAGACCGGCGGGCAACGGCGCTGCTGAAAATGCGGTTAAATCAGTAAAACGAGCAATGAAAAAAGCACTGCATGAGGGCCTGGATATAGATACGGCCATTAGTAAGTTTCTCTTTCAATATCGTAACACAGAGCACGCAACGACCGGAGTGGCGCCAGCGGTAGCGTTACTGGGCCGCCGGCTGCGGGGACGGCTCGATGCATTGCGACCTTGTACTACAGACCGGGTCGAAGTCTCCCAAGAACGATCCGGACAAAACAAACCGGGTTTCGACCGGAGCGTAGAAGTGGGCAGCACGGTTTTAGCACGCAACTATAACCCTCGCCAGGAAAAATGGCTGCCAGCTGCGGTATCTTCTCGGGAGACGCCGTGCACTTATAGGGTACGTACATCTGATGGTCGCGAAATGCAGCGGCATATTGATCAGTTATTGCAAACTGGTAAGTCTAAACGATATTCTTTGACTCCCCTTAACAACGAGTCGCAAACGGACGAGCAACCAACTGATGGCCAAGAAAGAGGCCAAGAACTGGTGGAAAAATCCGATACCGTGGACGCTAAACAGTCAATATCTGATACTCTGCTTGCTGAACCCGATCCAGTTTCGATATCAAAAAATGATAACAGAATATTATCACGTACGCGCCCTAAACGTACTTGCGTTTTTACTGGTAGATATGAGAAATGTTAATTAAGGTTTCAAAATGTATATACGTTTTCTTTTGTCTCTTTAAATATTTTTTTTTAGTTTTATACTCGGTATCTATTATGGTCATTTAAGTGATTTTTTTTTTAAACTTAAGTTTAAGGCTATTTTTTTAAGGAGGGACGTGTTGTGTATGTAGGTATTAAAATAATAAAACAGTTGTGTCACCGACTCGGTCGTTTGATTGTTGCTCCGCCTTATATTATGTGATAAATATTAATATATCTTACTAATACATTTCGTTATATAGAAGGAATGGACAGTGAAAGAAAGAATAGTTTTAAATTAGAGAATAGTTTTTAATCATAATTATCCTATCCTAGTAAGTAAAGTAAGTAGCGGCCTGTTACTATCCCACTGCTGGACATAGGCCTCTTCTCTCCGTTATTGGAGAGAAGGATTGGAGCTATGACCTACCACGCTGCTCCAATGCGGATTGGTAGGTTACACATATCACCAGAATTCTCTAGAGATATGAAGGTTTCTTCACGATGTTTTCATTCACCGAAAAGCGTGTGATAAATTGCAATTATCAATTAGACACATAAGTTTTAATAGAAAAACTCATTCGTCGTCGTCGTCAGATCGTCTCTAGAGATTCACACGGTCGCACCGCTAGGCCATCACAGCTTTCCTATCCTATCCTACTAATAGTATAAATGCGAAAGTTTGTGAGTATGGACGTATGTTTGTTCCTCTTTCACGGCGAATCCGCTGAACCAATATAGATTGAATTTGGCACAATTATTTCTTATACACCGGAATAACATTCAGGCTATAGAAATCCTGTTAATTCAACAGGAATAGTATGACAATCAAAAGCGCCATTATCAACCTATCACGCGAAAATAGTCCACCTAAACGAACTTGTGGGCAAAAGCTAGTGAATAAACAATCACCTCAGCTCTAGCCTCGTCATCCAGCTGTTGCAGACGTTCTCTCGTATACTGGAAGCTTCCGAATCGTTCTAGAAGAGATATGCAATAGCGTTTCACCTCAACGTCCCTTGTCCTTTGACGAAGAATATCTGAGTTCAGTTAAGGACAACTTTTGAGGGTTTAGTGATGACTGGTCTTGCATGTATTAGGTTTGTGAACGTTGCCTGCTTCTCACACTTAGCATTACATAGATTCTCTTAGTAAACGCGGATTATAGCAAAATAATTATATCACAACTTTAAAACTTTCATTGTTCAAAACAAAACTCCGATCGCCACCAAACTATGGCATAATAAACTTAGCGCCAAATTTTATACGTCTATTGACAGATAGACAGACTTTCGCAATTATTTATTTTTTTATGTACCATAAAAAATGTTGGGAAAACATTATTAATAAGTACAAAGGTCAACTTATTTCTAAGATAGAGATCTCTGTCAGCTTATTCCGTAAAGTAACGCCTGGTTTTATAAATTGTTTACTAACACTATTGTTTCGATGGAAAGTATAGACCACCCTCTTTTTTACCGAGGTGTCGTAAAATACGATCATCGAATCCAAATCATGTGACGATCATCGAATCCAAATCATGTGACAACATGTCTTTAAAATGTTGTGCCCTACCCACTTTGAATAGGATAAGGGCAGAAGATGATGATGTTTCGATGGTAAGTCGACAGCAGGTCGAGCCACAGCAACGAGTGGCCAGACCGCTAATGTTATATAAAAAGGATACGAAGTACTTGGTTATCAGCTTTTTGGTTGTGTATCGCGTGGATGATGGGAAAGCTGAACTTGCCCTCTGTTAGATCCTCACAGTAGCTTTTGTTCTCGGAATACTGTAATGATTACATAACAATGATCAAAATATGATGAAAGAAGAATTAGTTAAAAAGGTTAATATTTTTGAAAAATGAGATATATAACTAACTAACCTGCTTCGCACGGGTATAAAATATATATCCCATGTCAGTCAGTGTAAAAAAAATGATTAAAATCGATCCAGTAGTTTTGATTTATTTATTACAGCCCGTGGCCTGCAAGCGTTAAATTTGGAGAAAAACAATTTCCTTGCCCTACACTAAGAATATTTCGTCCTATCTTTGGAATATCTAAATTCAAATAGTACATTTTTACTTATTTACTTTTACATTTTCCCTATGTATTTTATTTTTACAATTAATTACAGAATGTCTTTTTATACAACATTCACAGCTTCCTTGTCGTTAAACAAACTCTTGAAAGAGCGACAAAAAATGCTATAGTGAGTTATCCATAAGAGATAGACATATACCATCGCGGACTTTTCTGTAGACCTTTTCAAGGTGTACAAATACTTAGTACATCATTTTGATAAATCTCGTAGGGTTTAGCCTGCGTTTGCAATGTAAGCGGAAAAAAATGTAATTATTTACAGAAACCTCAAAAATTACAGTATTTCTCTACTCCGTATTGAATTATATTATAAATACAAACCTTCATCTGGAATCACTCTATCTATAATAAAAAACCGCATCAAAATCTGTTGCGTAGTTTTAAAGTTTTATGCATACATAGGAATATATGGACAAACAAAGAATGCGACTTTCTTTTATAATATGTAGTGATACCACAGTGGTATAAAAAATAATCTCACCTCTTGTAAGCACAGGTTGCAATAGTCATCCCTTATCTGGAAGTATAGCCCAAGGATCGAAGACAATTTACTGAAGTCAGACTTGTTATCACTGAACAGTTGCATCAAACGAATTGCCAACATGAAAAGCCCTCCGGTTTCTAAACGAAATGATTATTAATAAATAATAATAATAATAATATATAATAGTAGATTATGATACTGTTGCATAATAAGGCTTGTAATAACATGAGTGTGTTTTAAAAAAAAGAGCAGCTGGCGAGTTTTTTTATAGTATCACACGAGTGTTATAAGACCAAGTTATGTACAGTGTCATACACTACTTTATCTACTCTCATACTATATATATAATATAAAATATTATTAATAAAAACCAAAGTTTGTTTAAATATTGAAAAGATTTTTTAAATGTAAAATGTTAGCGCCAAAGCGCAAACATCGATTGCGCATGCGTGTTGCGTCGCCGCGGACTCGTTCATTGAAACCTTTTTTTTAAGGTAGAGGTTCAACCGCCTTGGTCCAGCTGGAGGTTGTATAGGTGCATCTTTATGATTAAAAAGTTGCATTATGATACAGGTGTCCATACAAGACCTGAATCGTAATAAAACTTTTTAATTTTTAATTTTTGGCCTGTAAGTAATGTTTGTTATAAGAATTTTGGTTTCAGTTTTATAATCTTTGTATTATAGTATCAGAGTTGATAAAAGATATAATGTACGATTCCGAATCAATATTTAGAGAATTCCTTCTAAAACTTTTTGCTGAAACTTAGTTCACATAATTTGTGTCATTGTTACTTGTTTTTTGCTTTTTGCTATATACTACTTTTGTTTTTAGTACCTGATGTTTGTTATTATTGTATATTGTTGCCATCTTCAATTAATATAGCATTTACTTTTTATTTTTTAATGTAGTATTTAACTTCTGAATACGTATTTAATGTATTTATTGTTGATGGCCTCATAAAAAAAATGTCAATCATATCGTCAGTCTCCTGTCTATAAGTAAGGTCAGCACAATATGTTTTCCATGTTGTTCCATGAATTGGCTAGGTATTTTAGAACCGGCCGCCTGCCTGACGTCAACTTACCTTAGTCGCCTTTTACGACACCTCGGTAAGAAATGAGTGTGGTCTATTCTACTCAGCCGGATACCACAAAGCGGAATAACTTACTTTTAGATTTTGGCTCGAAACACGTGTAACAAGCTTGAGAAAACATTGGCGGGAATAGAACCCGAGACCTGCGGAGATGAAAGCAGGGTCACTGCGACCTCCGCCAACTAGCCAGTCAATAGGACAATATCTGCCATCCAGATCTATAATCTAACACAAAGTACTTACTTTTCATAGTCATCTCGCTATACTCCTGCTCGGTGGGACATTGGAAGTTGTCCCTCCAATATATCTCGATTCCTTGACCGCGATGAAGTTCCAACAACTGCTCTGTATAAACTGTTGTTGCCTGAAAAATATATCTATACTTACTATGAAACAAAGTCAATAAAAGCTGTCTGTCTGTATATGATCGATTATCTTAAAATATACTGAATGGATTTTTATATGGTTTCACTATAAGGTAGTGCCATTCCTCCGGAAGGTTTAGGTTAATGGTACATAAGGTTTTATGTTAAATTAGCTTTTACCCACAACCTCGTTCGCGTGGACTTTTCAATGTCATCCTATTCCTGTGGATTTCTATAGCCTATACGTTACCCCGGTAGGTATATAAGGAATAATTGTGTTAAATTTTATCGATATTGGTACAGCGAATTGGCCGTGGAAGAGTAACAAACATAGAAAAACTCACAAACTCGCATTGATAATATTAGTAGGATTAGTAGGATTTGTTAAAGAGAACGCGCAGTAAAAAACTCGCCAGCAGGGAGTAATACTTGCGTGTGCCACGTCAACCAACAGAGATACACTAAAGTAATATACTAGAGAATTGTAGATCTACAAGAATACTACAGAAAACTTCGGAACACCATGTCTGAAAAGTAGTTATTGTGAGTTAACTATAAGAGATAGATAGTTACCTAACTGACAATAACTACTTTTACGTTCAAAATTTCAATTAAGTATACTGATTTTCACCCGGGCGGGATATTTTGTTTTGAGATTAGAGGAAGATTTGGGATACTAGGAGTCGCACACTACACCGCTGCACACGACCCCAACATGCGCCCCGCATAACATATCTATCAGCTTATCCCACTTCTGACTAGACCTCAGTTTGTGCTTGTTTCCCTCGTTTTCAAAGCATTTTTTGAAAAGTTGGCTTCGCGTTGTTCGCTTTTTGTACATTTACAAAGCATAACCACATTTATTTATACGCATATGGGTCCGAAGAACATGTTTATTGAATTAAAGCGTGAAATAGAAAAACTTAAGCAAGTTGTGCGAGTAATTGACTTGGCGAGGATATACGGGCATGACTCAACAAGCAAACAACTGTGGTGGTGGAACGCACAAATGGCATTAGAATTAAGTCCAATGGGCAAAATTGCTTTGAGATACGAGCATTTTCACATACGGGTTACGGAACGAATTAAATTCGTACAGTTGGTACAGTGGTACCAAGTCATTCAGTAACGTCGTAAAGGCGGTGTTAAAATTCCCCACGATGAGGTAATCGTCCTGGCATTCACTAGTCCTTTCCTCTTCATTTGTACCTTATTCATTTTGACAATAATAAATATGGTAGACAGGTAATTGGGTCCCTACTGACAGTTTTGGAATTAATAACACTACAATCAAAAGTAATAATAAAATTATTATGCTGTAATCCGCGATAGTTTATACTTTAGCGCGTTAAAGTTTATATCAGTGTTTCCCAACTTTTTTGGCCCATGCCCCACGTTTAAAATTATTTTGCCCCCCTAAGTAACATACATAAATTTTAATATTAAAAATTGAATTGTTCACTTAAGAAATAATATTATATAAATATTATTAAATAAATATTATTAAATAATAGGATTTAGACAGAAGAAATTGCTTTTTTTTTGCTAAATTTGGCATCGAAATCTAGCATTGCACTTGAATAGCCCAGGGCGAAAGGCTTAAACTCGTGTCGAGTTGCCCCCTCTTAACCATCAAATTGCCCCCCTGTGGGTCGTGGGCCCCACGTTGGGAAACACTGGTTTATATCATACCTTATAGCAAAATAATTGTATTATTACTTTTGTATTATGGATACTCTGAATCTACTAAAACTATTTTTATAATAATTTAAAATAACAATACAATTGGATAATATATAACGACATTGATTGTCATGATTGATGACATCTATTGTCTTAAGTAATTGAATGGAAAACTTGAGCAATTATTGCTGATGTGGAAGATCATTCTGGACAGTCATAATTCCCGTAGCAATTCAAATTTAAACTTTCTTGACATTTAATCAATGTTCAATAAGAAACTTTGGATAGTAGGTGTCTGCAAACAAGTGCCTCGAAGACTTAAGATTTCGGATTTTGATTGTGAAAAAGTAAACCTAACGTAAAGCCAATAAAAAAAAAAGTTCCCGCCGCGATAACGCCGCGTAAAGAGCTCATGAATAAGAGCCCTGTATGGGCTTGAAACTAGTCGGGCTCATCCGATAAAATAACACGTGAGTATAGCCGGTTTCTATACATTAATTATGAATTCCACTCACGATAGTTTAAATTAAAAAAAAAAACTAATTTTTTTAAACTATTGCCTAAATCTGCAGATAATATGTAACTTATCAAAATATAAAGTCAAAAACTTAAATTAAACTGTTTTATATGTTTTGCTTTTTTTATTTCGTCGCTTGGGAACCTAACTCCTATAACCTTATATAAATTACCAATCCATATTCACGGTTTCTGTATTCGCGGTATATTTACGGAACCCCCGTGAATAAAGATCTTCTACTGTACACGTCATCATCCTCCTGCCCTTATCCCACTCTAAGTGGGGTCGGCACAACATGTTACAAACATGTTGTCATATTTGGCTACGTATTTTACGACCGGCCGCCTGCCTGACGTCAACTTAGATACCTTAGTTAGTCGTATTTTAACGACTCCTCGGTAAGAAAGAGGATGGTCTATTTTACTCAACCGGATACCACACGGTGGGTCAACTTACCTTAGTCGCCTTTTACGACACCTCAGTAAGAAATGAGGTTGGTCTATTTTACTCAGCCGGATAGCACACGGCGTCTTCTACTACACGTACGCGTATAGAAAATAAATACCATCGGATGTCCCAGCTGCAGTGTCTTCTCCAATGCGATAATTATTACGTAATTAGCTGCATTAATCGTACTAGCTATACCGTAGATAGAGTGGGCGACTGGTATGCCTCGCCGGAGTATCGAGTTATCTTGGATGTCATCTAATCTGCAATAGCAAAATAATACAATTAAAGACTTTCTATATACATGGATGATAGAATTATGAATGCAATGACAAATAGAAATTTTCATTTTCCTATGGGACTATATATCTCCTTAAATTTAAAAATTTGAGACGTTTATATACAATTTTTTAATAGTAAGGGCCTGTTTCACAAGTTACGGATATAGTGTCGGATAGTTAACCGACGAATAAACTATGTAACAGATAAATGTCTCTAAAAAGAGACTCTAAAAAATTTAAATATAAAATCGCGACCATTTTGAAATAGGTATTTACTATCCAGCAGATAAACAAAATAACAGCCACGTGACTTATCTGTTAACTTATTAGGGACTTTAAGTGCTGAATAAGCTTAACAGAAACGTGCGAAACGCAAAATTTCGAGATATGTGTCAGATATGTTTTGAATAAGCTAACTGATACTTTATTGGTAACTTGTGAAATAGGCCTTCATAGTAAAAAAATAGTGATTGTAATGGAAAATAAAAATATTTTTTTGCTATAATACGCGATAAAAGAAAATTATATGTAATGCTAAATGTAGATTGCACTATCCGTTCTCTGATACATGCAGAATTTGTAAAAATTCATGCATAATCCGCCACCTTTAGTTTAAAAACAATATTCCTATGCCATGAAAAGCCCTACTTAGGTAAAGAGAAATATGTCTCACATGTCCAAAAGTGGGTTTCAATTCGAAGATTGACTTATTTGTGCCAAACATAATATCTTACAAAATGTATGTACGTTTGACAGCGAATATTGTTTTTTGAATACAACGTACGTAAAACATTAATTCATAGCATTTTCCCGACAAAAAAAAATAGGTAGTTGGGCAGATGGGGCTCGACTAAATATTTTCACTTCTCTAGACCGCCTGTTCTACAAATAAGCTACCATGACTTTACGTTTGACAGCGAAAATTGTCTTTTGAATTCAACGTAAATTTTCCCGAAAACAGGAATAAAAAGACATTGTTATTAAATGAAACCTAGCTTTAATTTTACGAAAATCATTTATAGAATTAGGAGTTACTTTGCGGAGGTCCATAATACAAAAGTAATGAGAATATTATTTTGCTATAATCCGCGATAAAAATTATTTATCGCGGATTATAGCAAAATAATATTCTCATTACTTTACGAAAATCGTTGGACGCGTTTCCGAGATTCGGAAAAAATATATATATACAAGATTAACTCATTTAAACATTAAAGATAAAAATATGCTTTGATATATATAATTGCTTTGAATGCCGTCAAGCGGAACAATTGCAAACCATAAAATTGCTTATTCATAGTCCTTCTTTTAGATATATGAAGGGCAGGGCTTTTTCATTATAGAATTTTAAATCAAACAAAATATTCCACTAACAATTACCAACTTAATCAAAACTAGGTAATTCAGATCTGTATCACTTATCCTTGAGCGTGTAAGAATTTAAGATTTATAATGCAGCGTAGAGTAATTTGTCTGACTGGCTCGAATAAAGGGCAATTAAAGTCAATTGTCCTGTTGTGTACACGTCGTCTGCATTATCTTGCATTTTTGTAGGCTACAGAAGATACAATAGAATTATATTGCTGTAATCCGCGTTTGTTAAGAGAATATACGTAATACTAAGTGTATGAAGCAACTTTCACATACCTTATATAGGACAAGTCATCGCACGAATGACAAAACGCCGCCAACACCAACACTCAACACAAGCACTACCACAATCTCCACATCGTTTCGCCCCGAAACCGAAGCATCATCAGAAAGATAGGCTCCACGACAAAATCGTAATGCATTTTGTGATATATGTGGGTACTTGTTTTGCATGTATAAGGTAACTGATTGTTGCCTGCTTCATACACTTAGCATTACATGGATTCTCTTAACGAACGCGGATTACAGAAAAATAATTCTATTGTAACTTCTGTACTATGTAATTCGGCAACGTAACGCCTGCTTCTATTATATAAATCACTTGTAAACTATGTTACGTCTTTAAAGAATAAAACCACAATGTAATGTAGATTTTTTTTCGTATTGACTAATAGGTAATTGTTAAACCCTAAATAATATTTTTTCCATATAACATCGTTCGCTAACCTACTCAATCATAAATGGCGCTGCACGTAATATTAAATTGAAATCGCGCTAAGGAGATTCTTTATCTCAGATATAAGTAGGGCTATGAGGTGTAAATAAAGTCGAGATTTGTATTCTTACGAGTGTTGTTACATTTCTCCTATCTGCTCAGTGTTGGTGCGTTCACTAATGCTGTTAAACCTAATGGTTTCTACAGCGTCACCGGAAGAACAGGTGAGTTCAGAAGCTTCGCCTCGTAACGTGGGTAAGAGCGAGTGCATTGAAGCACTCGCAAGCCGCAATTTCCTTGGAGCGTTGCCTTAAAAGTGTCTCCTGCGAGACCGAACCTCAGCGTAAAGCAGCGCGTTTGTATCTGACCATTGACATAGCGCGGAGAACTGATGGGCGTTGGGGTCTCAAAGTGTTGGAATGGCGACCACACACCGGAAAGCGCAGTGTCGGAAGACCCCCTACTAGATGGACTGACGACCTCAAAAACGTCGCGGGAAACAGCTGGGTTCAAGCGGCACAAAATCGTATATTGTGGAGATCCCATGAAGAGACCCATGTTCAGTGGTGGACGTCCATCGGTTAATTGCTCAATTGTTAACCTTGTTAACAATTATTGTTGTTGCTTAATTGCTTAAGTTTATAATTTATTGGCCACCTTCAGGGTCACATATCTTTTAGTATTTCAATAATTTTGCATCCGATCTTTTTGGTTCCGTTTTAAATTATTCTATATTGTGAACTCATTTCTGAGTAACACCTTATGACTAGTACTAATCAGACCACAGTTTTCCGATTCACTGTCTGCTTTAGCGGATTCAATTGAACTCCTTTTCTATGGTACTTACAAAAGGACCAATTTATTGTCTGCAATAATTACAATGCGTTTTTCAAGAGATACACAAAAGTGCGACACAATGTTAGATTATATCTCCTGACATCGGGAGTGCAACAAAACATGCATTTCTTTGTGAATTTATTTTTGCAGTACTTTTATAATATGTGGCAAAGGTCGAGGTATCTTATTTTCAAATCTTGAATGCACGAAGTAAGTGAGCGCTTAATTTATCACAAGATTCATCATGCCTTTATCCCACTAATTGGGGTCGGCACGATTTGGCATGATTTGGCTAGGTATTTTACAACAGGCCGCCTGTCTGACGTCCACTTACTTTAGTCGCCTTTTGCGACACCTTGATAAGAAATGAGGGTGGTACTATTCTACTCAGCCGGATACCACACGGTGTCATTTAGCACAATATTCGTTTCATTTATATCGTTGAAGGAACTTACTTAAACGAATAAAAACTCTTATTTATGGTTATAAATTATGTGTAATAGTCATTGCTAAAGTTTATTTTGTTTTACTTGAATATGCTATTAACATAAAATAATTTAAGTCAGCAAGTAAAAAACTATGCATAATACACAAGGATGTAATTATATGAGTACATTAAGAAACAAGTGTACCTATAATCAAAATATAACTACTAAATTACTACCTAACTAGATTTAACAAATAATGTAAGGTATCTGGGTGGATAGCCTTGCTCGGTAATTTTTTAAGATATAAAAAATCCAATAAAAAAGCAAGAAAGCGCTGGATGATATGTGGGAATCGATCCTGGGATTTTGAACTTTTTTGGTCCGCTCGTTACCATTACAGTTTGACAAATGTCAGCGAAAATATTACTTCCTAATAACAAATTAAATATTTCCCGCTCTTGGATTTTTTTTACTAGGTTGGTATTCACATAGGCTGAGTAACGTAAATATATTCGACAATATTATCTTCAATATTGAAATGAGTTACTCTTGTATGTATATATATATAAATATATTTTCTGAATCTAGGAAGCGGCTCCAACGATTTTCGTGAAATTTAGCATGTAGGGGGTTTCGGGGGAGAAAAGTCGATCTTGCTAGGTTTTATTAAAAAACTAGCGGCCTGCCCCTGCTTCGCACGTGTATAAAATATATATCCCATGTCATTCAGTGTAAAAAAAAATTATTAAAATCGATCCAGTAGTTTTGATTTATTCATTACTGCCTGTGGCCCGCAAGCGTTAAATTTGGAGAAAAACAATTTCCTTTCCCTATACCAAGAAGATTTCCTGCTATCTTTGGAATATCTAAACTCATATAGCACATTTTTACTTATTCACTTTTACATTTTCCCTATGTATTTAATTTTTACAATTAATTACAGAATGTCTTTATATACAACATTCACAGCTTCCTTGTCGTTAAACAAACTCTTGAAAGAACGATATAGCTGCTGGATTCGAAGTGCTATAGGGTGAAGCGCGGCCTCCTCACGGCATTTTAAATCTGTAATATCTCCGAAAATGTTCACTTAAATTACATGCTGTAAACGGCGATATTGATCTATATTAAATCAACTATTTATTTAAGGTACTTAATTGGATAAGGATTAATGCTGTAGTGTATAAAAATTGCTTCAAAAATAAGGCATTATTATTATCGTAAAAAGTAAATGACAAAAAATGCTATTGTGGGTTATTCATAAGAGATAGACATATACCATCGCGGACTTTTCTGTAGACCTTTTCAAGGTGTACAAATACTTAGTACATCATTTTGATAAATCTCGTTGGGTTTAGCCTGCGTTTGCAATGTAAGCGGAAAAAAATGTAATTATTTACAGAAACCTCAAAAATTACAGTATGTTTCTACTCTGTATTGAATGTTATTATACGTACAAACCTTCCTCTAGAATCACTCTATCTATTAAAAAAAACCGCATCAAAATCTGTTGTGTAGTTTTAAAGTTTTATGCGTACAAGAAAAAAATGCGACTTTGTTTTATAATATGTAGTGATAATCGTTTTATTTCTGTTATTGGGCACAAAAAAAATTTAAAATGTAGAATTGAAAGCAAAGGATCACAAACTCAACAATTTTTACGACCCACAACTGAAGCATCAAGAGAAACACTGCATGACAAAATCTCAAAACTTTACGACGCTTTAATATTATTTTTATATTATAGATAGTAACGCAAATTAACGCCTAGTTCTATAAATTACATTGAAGTATTTTCTCATATCAATTTATTGGTTACAACAATCAGCCAGTGAATAGTAAACTTATCCGATATCCGGCTGAATAGAATAGTATCACCCTCATTTCTTACCGAGGTGTCGTAAAAGGCGATTAAGGTAAGTCGACCCGCCGTGTGGTTTCCGGCTGAGTAGAATAGACCAACCTCATTTCTTACCGAGGTGTCGTAAAAGGCGACTAAGGTAAGTTGACCCACCGTGTGGTATCCGGTTGAATAAAATAGACCACCCTCTTTCTTACCGAGGTGTCGTAAAATACGACTAAGGTAAGTTGACGTCAGGCAGGCAGCCGGTCGTAAAATATGTAGCTAAATCATATGACAACATGTTTGTAACATGTTGTGCCGACCCCACTTAGAGTGGGATAAGGGCAGGTGGATGATGATGATGAATAGTAAACTTACAGAAGGCTGGAATTATGCAACATTTGCACAATCTCTCCAATCGCATGCAGTTTCTCATCGCTCACTCGCAACCAGTAGTTGAAAGCCAGGGTAAGTTTTGACCTTACTTGTTTCCCTGGCACTTGTTGGATGTACGTAAATGGCATCAGAAGTTTCTAAAATCATAGGCAGTTAATAAATTTAAAATAACTAAATATATCCCCAAATATATATACATATATATCTCCAAAGTTACTTGTGTAATGGTGTTGAAGCAATTCTGCATCCAAGTAGAATGCAAGAAATTATATATGTGTGTGAAATTAATTTTTTTTATTTGGTTCATTAAATTGGATATAATCAATTTACATTATAAATTACCACTAAACTGGTTTAAGTGCTTACTCATCAAGCACTTGTCTAATCTTAAATACATATTTTCCTTATTTTATTGAAGTAATTTATTTGAGTCTACTAAAGTAGTGTCAACTGTTCTAAATTTAAAATAGTTATTATTATCAATGATTATTTTAAAAAAATAATTAATAATTAGTTTAATTTTATTTTTATAGATAGTATTTATACATACATAGTATTTACTCCAATATAAAAACAATTACAATTGAAATCATTTTCTCAATAGTGTAAAATTCGTAAATATATGTTTTATAACATTTGTTATTGAATTCAAGAATTGTAGACAATAGAAATGCCTAAATATATTTTTATTCACATTTCTACTTTATCACAAGTTAGCTATTGCATTTTATTACTCTAAAAAATAATTACAGAACAATTAATAACATTATCAATATTCACCTCATCCTGGTTTTTATCGCCACTTTTAGTTATAATTTGAGACATAATGTAATAATTAAATTATTTTACTGAAAAACGTTATCTAAAGATGACACCGTATAAGAAGAAAATCAATTCTTACTGCAGTATTTTCGGTTCCGTCATAGTTGTCTATGCTTGTCACTATGACAGCAAAAATTACCAAAGACAAGTAACTACTTACAGAAATCAGAATAGGTAGTTACCACAGTGCTTAAACATTACATCTTGTAGATATAGACAAGTATCTTCTAATTATACAACGGTTCAACTGATATCTATACTATATGTATAAATCTTTGAAATGTGTTTTTTTAACCCTTTTAACGCATATAAAGCAACAAATTACAATACAAATATAAAGTTACAAATACTGATTTTAATATTTGTACGATTATTCAATTTATATCGAAAACTTTACGTTGGGATACTAAAATATATATGATTGTTACTCGGCTTAGTTTTAATGTCAATTTGTTTATATTTTTGAATGTGTACAGTGTATGTATGTGAGTCGATCTACTAATAAGATAGATATATAAAAGTTAAACGCATATAGTACTCGCAATATATGATTTTTATAGGCGATATAAAATCGAATACCAGTAACTATTTATTTGTACTTTTATACCTACAATTCCATGTTATTTGTCTATAAGCTTTAAAGTCAAAATCATAGCCGTCAAAATTATTAAAAAAATTAATTTGTTGTTTAAAACCACTTAAGTTATTTCGGAAATTAAATGAAATGTTTTAATCCACACAGCATAATCTTTTTTTAAATAATAATCTATAATATGGAAATCGATGGCAAATATCAATTGAAATTATGTCGGCACGGAATTATGTCTTATCTGCTCGAGAGAGAAATATTAATAAACTTATTGATTATTTACCACAAATAAATGAACAAAAGAATGGATACCGTTCAGGGCAAGAGTTACCAGTGCTATCTGCTAACTCTAGTAGCCCAATGAATCGAAATCTCTTTTATAATTACAAGATACCAACATATTCCCTAGAAAGTTTAGAAAGAGCAAGCACTCCTTTTTCGGACTGTTTCTCTGAAAGTGAAGCTGGTGATTATATTTTAATTTTTTGCAATTATAGCCACTTAACAGTTAATTGTTATAACTTATTGAGAAGGTGTAAAAAATTCTCTAGCTGTGTGGTATCCGGTTGAGTAGCATAGACCACCCTCTTTCTTACCGTGATATCGTATAAGGTGAACAAGGTAAGTTGACGTCACATGTTGAGCAGACTCAACTTAGAGGGGAAATAAGGGGAAGAGAATGATTTATAAAAATATCTTAACATTTTAACACAAAAAGTGAGTGTTGGTTTACTGTGGTTGAGATAAGACTGCTCCCAAAAACTTTTAAAAACCAACATTAACTACTACATAAAATTAGTAGTATAAGTTATCCAAATTTGCAAGAATGTTAGGTAGATGATTGATCTGAAGATTTTAATTATATTTACTTAATATTCTATAAGTATCTTATGTACAGAATTTTATATTTTTAGAAAATAATTCAAAACTAGATATTATATAATGCAGACTCAACAGTAAATAGTTGGAACTTAAAATGAAAATTGTCATTATTGTACTTATTATCATAACAGATGAAAATTTTCCTTTACTTTATTTTTATTTGTTTTTTTAATTTCCTTTAGCAGGCTGGTCATAAAAACTAGCCAAATCATGTAACATGTTTAAAATATGTTGTACCAACCCCATTTAAAGTGGGAAAAGGGCAGGAAAATGACAAAATTTCCTTTAATCACTTTTTATTTTAATATCATTAGTTGTGGATTAAAAAATTTATCCAAAAAATATCTACTTCTTACAAAGGGTTTGACCACTTTATTTTTTAATCATGGTATTAAGGAAACTTATTCACCCTTACTTATAGACCTGCAAGGCAGGCAAGGTCCATCTTAGGCTGCATTGTTTGCATCAGATAGGATCACAACCAGTGGCTCTACGTTTCTCATAAAAAAAATTACCGAATTTCAGGTACCCCAGATTTTCACAGTGAGGAAAGTGACAGCAGTTCCGGATCAGCATTTAAAAGGAATACAGCCGAGGCCACAAAAACCTTAGCTGAGGAATGGGGGAGGATAGAGAGGAGTTTGTACGATGAAGAGGGCGAGAAGTGTACTCGACCACATATTCTAGAAGAATGTAGGCAGTGGAGACAGCTGCATCCACAGCTTAGGTAAAACCTTCAACCATTTTATGTAGTAGTATCTTACTCTTTGACTTAGAAAAAAATTATACATTAAAAAAGTGAAAGTTCATGTAATATTTCATATAGCAACTTTGATTTAGTGATTTAATTCTTTTTCGACAAATTGAGATTGCGTTTAATTTTCTGTTATTCACAATATGGCAAGGTGTCCATTTAAGTGCTCCAAATGCTATACCTGGTATTATGACCATATCATGGCGTTTATTGCCGTCGCGATCGCAATCAATAAGAATCAATTCAATCATTGCAATGGAACAATCTCAGATTGGTTGAAACAAGTCAACTTCTTCAACGGGTCGGTCTTAAGAATCTCAAGTAAGGTCAATTCAGCTTATCATTGACTACGAAAAGGCAGCCTGCGCCTTGCCGGGTCACCTCCATGGGACCTAGAGGCTAAGGTGCTAGCTCAGGCCTACCGCCGTAGAGTCGAAGCCCGTTCATTGGGGGGAAACTCAGCGATGTTAGAGGTGACTCAGTGATGGTAGAGGGCAGCTCAGGAGGAGTTCCTCCGCCATTATAGGCGGCAGCTGGAGTCGCCCAGTGCAGGTGTCTGGACGATTTCAGCCATCGAGCCCATTCTCTATGTCTGGATCGCCAGGAGGCATGGAGTCCTCACCTTCCGCCTGACACAGGTACTTTTCGGACATGGTTGTTTCGGGTGGTATCTGTGGAAGGTGGCCGGGGGCGAAGAGTCTGGTGAGTGCCACGAGTGCGGCGCCGAGATCGACGCCGCACTCATGGCACGACTCGAGGTCGCGCACTCTGGGGTTCAGATTTGCTGCTAGCGGGGATGGGGGCAATGTGTACAACGGTACCCTGTCCCCGCCACCAGCAGCGTGGTGGAGTAGTCAGTAGTCGGTGAGAGTCCGACATACCTGCCGTTCGTCCCCGTCGGACGGTGACGACCCATAATGGGTTTTCCTGACAAAAAAATAGCTTATCATTGACACTCTTACAAATTTTGTGTTTCGTTATAAAAGTTAGTATCTTCCAGAGTTATCGGCAAAGCTATACCACTGCCTGAGAAAAAACTAAGCTATCGACAAATGGAGCATGAGGAAGTTATCGCAATGCATTATAGTGATTACGAACAGTTTAGTGAAAGCGAAGATCGTCTGTCCCAAAGTAGTTCTGACGTCACCCCAAGGAACTCACCTAGAATTACCATCACAGAAGATGTGCATGAACCCAAACTGTCCAGAGAGAAAGTATCGTTTAAACTAAACGAAGATATAGACTTGCCAGATTCCTTTTGCTCCCTGTTGCATATTACTCCGATACAAATTCGAAGCCCTACACATCGTAAAAGGACAAATCCGTCCATTCTTAGATCTGATCTAGCATCGTCAAGGTGGATGAGAAAAAGACCTGAATCCTCGGTACATTACGAAAGGAATAGTGCAAAATCATTTGTTTCTCTTGATACCAGAAATTACAATGGTGTTAGAGCTGATAATACTAAAATAGTCAACGCCCGTGTATTAACAGCAAGGCATAGGGAATTGGCTAAATTGGAACCGTTATATACACCAGATACATCGCAGAGCGAAGGCGTTAGATTTTCTAACGGAATCCAACAGTTCCATATAAGAAAAGTATCTCTTCCGCCATTACTTTTAGAAGAAGAAAAGAGGAAAATGACTGTTGGGTCCGCCAGGAAGTTAAATAAATCGAGAAAGAGTACTTCGAAAATTACTGCTGATAAAACAAAGCATTGATATTGTATAGTTATTATTGTTTGTTAATTTGAAATTGTATTTGCTGTTGATATGCTTAGTTTTTTTGTAAATATTTGATATAATAAAATAGGTTTTTTTGTAATTATCGATTGAATTGTTTTTATAAGAATACATCCTGTATTCTTTGTGATTCACATTTTTAATTGTGATGTCTTAAATTTATTCATGTAGTGTTAGTTAATTGTAACAAATATGCTTGTAAAATTATATTACAATTATATGGAGATATTTTATTGTTAATTACGTTTTATTTTATTACTAAAATCTAAAAACCTTCAAAAATAATTCTATCATAACTTTTGAACTATCGTCATTTTAACCAATGTACACTATAAATTCACATTAATGCAACCTAAATATAACAAAATCACTGTCTAATAGAGAAAAATCCATAAAATGCGAATTCTTGGTAAAACGGACATTCTATGGATGTATTATATTAAATACGATATTTTCTTAATTTTTTAGAATAGAAATAAATCAAAATATGAATAGAAATAGAATAAGACTTTTAAATTTCTTTTTTGACCACATAAAACCTCCGCGTATTGACCACATTGAAAAAAAATAATAACGCCTCTTCGTACCTCGCCGCACTACACCCAACTCACCCAAATCATTATTTCCGTTACAATTATTTTGTTAAACTTCATTAATTCCTTCAACTATAAAGTTCTTTTTAGCGCACAATGATATCTCCTATCACAATGATTTCGATAAAGTTTTCCCATAAGTTTCCCACTAACACTCATTGTTCATAGACTGATTTTGATTAGATATTCTTTAGCTATATCTTCGGCAATAAATTAAAAAAAAACACACTTTCAAATACAAATACAGAATTTATTTTGATATTTACATTATTTGCATTTTATTAACAATCAACATCAACAATATTAAATAATTTGTTTCTGTGGTGTGATACATTTCGAACAGTCGGGGTAATATTACATTTACCACATTGTGCAGTCGTTTCGCTTATAATGCACATAGCAACATTTCCATCTACAAGTTATGCTCTAGCTAATATATACCCTATTATATAAACCGTTAGAGCTATATTCCGATAAATGTTGGCAGTATTGTACGAGAAGTGTTGCTATAGTACAAGTGTCAAGGCCTATGTAATATTACGTGAGCACGGTAACACACAAATTCGACTCGCTAATCAGGTCTCTAGTTATACTGTTACTGATAAATCAAACGATGACTTCGATTTAACAGTACCAGGAAATTGGTCTATGGGATTATACAAGTTTCCTCGGTGAAATAAAAAATATTGCTGTAATAATAAGACATTTTATGTTTGAGTGGGTGTGTGTGCGAAATGGAAACTCGTAAAATCCATAAGCGTCTCGTTTTTGTATACAACCGCAAAAATTGTGACATTTTAATTTAGATGGTCATTTTGAAGCGGTGACTTATTATTGATTTAGATTATGAGAAATTTGAGCAACTGCGAAGAAAGCTGTGAGCTTGAGTTCTAGGGCTGCCATGATATAATTTTTTCATTTAAATCAATTAAAATACCCAATTTATTGTATGAAAAATGCTTTCGGACATGCAATAAAATTTGTAAATGATCTCGCGTGAGCCGAAAATAGGAAATTGTGTATCACAACATGGCAACCCGCGACGTTAAATGGCGGCATACGTGTCCAAATCAATATAATTGGACAACTTTGTTTCGGCACTGAAGTAACACGTAGATTATATATTATGAGTTTAAATATACATAAAGCATTAATATATTTCTTAATATCTAAAATTCATAAGTGGCTAAATATTGGCTTAAGTTTTTATCGATCATAATAACGTTAGGCAGTCTAGATTTAGTTTGGTGGACGCCTAATTCTATATATTGTACCCCAGTGCCGATACATAGCAAAAACAGCGTCTGTACGTTGCGTTAATTCCCTACTATTTTTAATATTTTCATTTACATAATATAAATTTAAATTATTATAATATTTACCTCACAGCCATTATTATATATTTGATTCTACTTTAATTAAGAAAGGACTATGCGTATAACAACATGACAAGAATGCGTCAGCTTACAAAAAGGTTCTAGCGTACATATAAAGTAGAGCATTAAGATATTATTTAATACGTATATAATACATAAAAAATTCATCATTCTGTCTCTAAAAACGTTAACAACCTCAAGCTATTAGCAATAGTCAACAATGTTGTTAATTCTAGTAATTTCAATGCACACAAAACATGGAACTACCTAGTTGCGAATAGGCATGTCTTTGTATAATTTCGATTTAAATTATTGTGAATAGTACTAATTTTTTTTACCGCAGAACTAGTCAGGAACTAACAGACCACCACTTTTTTTATTATTATTAACTGGGTACATATATTTCTAGTACGCGTGCACGGTTAATAAATTGTGTATTTAATTATATGTATAATTTTATTGTTAGCAAATCCCATTCTTTTGTTTTCCCTCCGACACAAAAAGTTATGTAATCCAATAAATATGAATAAAAAATAAAACACGATCTATAGTATACAAATCGTATAATCGATTTTTTATAGTTTAAGTTTAACTATGTTTATGGTTTCATATAAAAAATTATTATACAATACGACGTTAATTCTTGGTCATAAATATTGAAACCGTTAACGCGCCGTTTAGTAATTGAGTTTATGACCGCGTGATTCCCTACGAGAGAAGTTTAAGGAAACAGGTATTCTTACATTTGCTTCACAGTATATTTTAAGCAATTTAATTTATGTACATAAAAATATAAAGAATTATAAAACGATAGGTGATGTATACAATAGACAAAGCAGGAACCGACATAAGCTTGCGGTTCCTGCTTTGCGTCTTGCAAAAGTGCGTAACTCGTTTGTGGGTTTTGGTATAAGATTCTATAATAAAATTCCGCAATCAATTTCAGCACTGCCCTTACAGCAGTTTAAAAACACTGTTAAAAAGAGGCTGATACAGAAGGCCTACTATACTCTTGATGATTATTTAGAAGATAAGAATGTGTGGATATAGCTCTCTTTGAACCTGTACAAGACAGTAACGACATAATGTAAATAGTATTAAGAATTATATTTTTAAAAGAGCAACCGCCGAGTTTCTTGCTGGCTCTTCTCGGTAGGAACAGCTTTCCGAACCAGCAGTAGAGTTGACGATTCAAAAGCACTTGTTTACAAGTTTATTTGAATAAAGAATATTTTGAATTTGAATTTGAATTTGATTATTAAGCGCCTCCTGTTACCGAGTTGTTGATAAAATGACATGTTTAAGTGTTAAGTAAGCAAAGTACCACTTCAGATATAATTTAACGGATACATTCGTAGGTACTTGGTTATGTGATGATAAGCCAAATTTGAATTTTGCTCATCTAGGAGTATGCTAAGATTTGTTCGTTTGAGACATAAGATTTCTTAAAATTTTAATATACGTGTAAAATTTATAATCGATAAACGATAATTTACCTCTAGGGATAACACGTGTTTTCTTTCTAACAATATGAAGAAGAATATTTAGTTTGAAAATTTGGCAGAGGGAAGGCCCGGGATGTAAGAACAGTGTTGCCTTATGTGAAACACTTTCATGATATAGACTTTTGCCTTTTTTATATTGTGTCGGAGGTTTTAATTTATTGTACAATCGACTCTCTAAAGATCCAATTTGCGCGGATTTTCGTACCTTAAAAGTATTTCTGTAAAGTTAAGCTAATATTTTAACGTAAATTCCTCCAAATAACAAACAGGGTATCTAATCATATTATTTTATATAGTATATCTACACTATACTAGTTATTAAACTCCTGTTAGTGGTGTAATCAAGGCATCTATTGATATGGTGTTCAAATTTAAGCAATTTGTAGATAATACATGGATAAAAAGTTTGAAGAAGTTTAACAAAATTTAGGTATTCTAAATTCATCCTAATAAAATATGTAAATATAACAAATCGGATCGTGCTGTCACTAGGTACAATTTTTGAGAATTTAGTAGTAGTACCTAGTTCACTAGGTACAATGTCTATGATTTGAAATTAGTACCTAGTTATTGTGTCGTAAACTTTATACGATATCTGTGACACATAATTCGTAAATCGTGATATAGAACATGCCTACAAGTTTATATAACGATAACATTAGATCACAAGCAACCACACGCAGAAGAACGCAACTATATTCTCTCTTTTTAAGGCGATTACACATTTAGACACTATTCAAATTGCACACTGATCCACCTCTATAAACTTTTAATTGCGATAAATATTTTTAATGCTGTATAAAAATATTAAAGGAAAAAATCGTCATTTTATTAATTACCCTTACATGTAACATTCATAATTCAAAATACCTAATAGCGTGTATTTTACATTTTTACAATGAGACGTCCGAACTCTATACCTAGCATACAGTGACTTAGAAGCCTAATTCACAACACACTACACACGACAGAATCGAATATAAACTTTAAAGCAGCCGTAGCTTCTATTTGTTTAATGCAAGGGTGTATTTTGAAAAATTCTTACGTAAAATACAAAATTATTTGTGACTATTTACAACAAAATAATTAACTGTATCGAGCGTAGCTGATGGCAATAATTTGACCATACTAAAGTTGGCAATTACGGGCATCTTGTAGCATGCATGGCTCTAATAAATCAATGAAAACTAAATGTAATCATTTCAATTATTTGAGGTAGTCCCATTACTTCCTAAACAATCCAAGCTAGATTCCGGGACTTTCGGTCTACGGAAAAAAATTACATCAATTAAACATATTAAGTGTAACTTTTTGGACAGAACAATTAATTCGAATTAAATTACTATCGTGCACAACCTTCTTAAATTTTTTTATCAAATTTAACGATCGATTAGGATAATTTTTATCAGTTGACTAAGTGCTTATAATTAGGAAACATTTTATACCTACCATCCGCCAATTCGACAATGCTTTAAGATTATGTTTACAAATAGTATAAAACGTATCGGTAGATACGAATTACAGTTAATTAATATCATTGCACGTTATAATTGTCAAAATAATATTCAAGATTTTAAGTAGTGCACTTATTTTTCGCCTAATAGATACAATCAAGGGTAAGTTTGTAATTATTTAATGGCAACACATCCCGATTATGAAATTCGACTGTAGCGAAAAATTTATTCATATAATTTCATGCCAAGTGGTCTTCCGTCTTGGCCACTTTTCTCTGTTGTTCAGGTTACATGCCATCGTTACCTGATAACGATGAGCCTTGTAAAGGCCTTTTATTTTTATATTATAGTAAATCGTTTATTTGTTATACGAGAACGCATTAAAAATAACGTTGCCATAAACTTGACCCTAATTTGAATCAATCAAAAATTATTATAGGTATTAATTACAAAGGGATGTATTTTGTAATTATTTATTTTAATATGCAAAACATGAACTAGTAGAGCAACGAATGATTTTTTTACACAAACTTAAACAAACGACTTACGACAAATTAAGAATTCTCATTCATTTTACACAGTCAGACCACATTTCTGTAATTATTCGAACTCTTAAAGAAAGTACTACGTAATAGAGAGTACAGATACAAAAGTCTTATATCATATTGTTCAAAAAACTTTCGAGGGTGTCATCAAAGCCAGTTCTTCGGTGCTTCAATTACCACGAAAATAAACTAGAAACAATACATACGGTGCTCCTCAAACCATTGATTGTCTATGGTAGGGGCATCCCCTTAATGAGATCTTGCCAGTTGCCAGAAACGCACCATGGTATGTTATCTTAGAACTAAAGGTCCTGATTCGGTTTTCAGCGACATCAAGAGTTCAGTTTTTAAAACTATGCAACAGTGTTTACATATTTTTAATTAAAGAGTGTAGTGTTAACATATTAAAAAAATAAAAATTTATAAATTTTATATTTGTAATTATTTTTTTAATGTTATGTTGTTTTAATTAAATAATTTAACAAGAATAAGTAATATTTTATATAATTTAAATAGAATAAAATTTCTACATAAAAAAACTATAGCTAAACTTGTCTTTGACCATAGATAATACACTATAATGAGTGCTTGACAGATATCTGTTAAATTTGAAAAATTACGATGAATATATGTAATATATGGACTTTGATTTGAATATTATTAGTTTTTGTATGTTACGTAGAAAAAAATGTCGCAAAATGTTTTTTGTCCAACAGTCTTTGGTAAAGGTGAGTGCTTATTATTAAATTAATCAAAACTCCTGCCGCGTCTATGGCAATGACGTTTATACTTAGATTATCGAATAGTATTAATTTATATCTGCTTAAAATAATTGTTGCAGATCCTCTAAGAATATGGATTTATTCGAAACTTGGATACGGAGGATTGGAGGTCCGCTAAATATAATAATTTGGAAGCAGATTACGTGTTCAGAAACCGACGTGTTTTGGCGCAAACATGTTTACATATATCCGTTTTTATTTCCTTAAAAATTTTCCATTTCATTTTAATTTGTTCGATTTGTTAATGTTGTTTTGGTGAGTTATTTAATACACAAGGCAAGTAGTAAAGCCAAGACTTTTCTATATGCATCATTGCTTCTAGCTGTAATAAACGATATAATATCAGATAATTTACGTATGACGTTCTTTTGTTAATGTTTAAAGTACATACTTTATTATTAACTGGACTGGCCCGTTGGCTCCGTGGGTCGCAGGTTCGATTTCCGCCGAGGGCAAACATTTTCTATAAATGAAGTTGTTGGTATTTGAGCCTGGGTGTATATTTGTATTTAAAATTATATAAGCATATATTCACCAGTTGTCTGTCACCCATAACACAAGTATTAAAATTAAGTTTACTTACATTGGGGACGGACGACCGTGTGTGTAAGTGTCCCATATATTTATTTATATTTATAATGGCTTGATTTGTATTTATAACTTAAATTTATAATTTGTAGATATTACTTGTTTATTTTGTATGTTTTGTACATAAATAATATAATGAGCTTTATATTATAAAGTTAAGCCTTTCGCATATATATTTATAAGCCTGCAATACTAAAGTAATTGTAATTTTCGTTATATTCAAATCAAAAGTAATTTATTGTTAAAACGACTGTATTATTTATACAAAATAGATAACTTTTCAATAATTTTGTTTTTTCATTTCTTTTGTATTTATACCCCGCCCTACTGCAAAAATATTATATATATATAGTATATATAGATATATATGACCCTTTTGACCTTTTTAGTACAGAAACTGATCTCTAGATGGCGCTATTACGGATCACAAAAAACGACTGCGAGTTACCCATCTATTTCATTATGTACACTGTAATCTTTGAAACGCACTTCAATTTACAGCGCTATTGCTAGTAGATGTTAAAAGTTTGAGCAACATTCTGATACATTTAGGTAAAGTTTATTATCATTGCTTATTGATTTTTAACAGAAATTTAAAGTACAGCCGTTGTGTCTCTAATACGTAGTACATATTATACCTTGATTGCCTCTAAGTGGTTAACATTCGACAGCGCACTAATTTTGTACTCTAATTAGAATTTCTTGCACCGTCTAAGAAAATTTACAATAATATGGCAGTATATTTTTCACTCAATTCCATAAAGAATCAGTGACGTACATCCCTTTGGAACTATTTCGATTAGCAAAGAAGGTAACACTTTATCCTACATACAAGGCCGGTTTTGCCTATCCTATTGTACTAATGATACTATTTAGAAGTCTAATCTAAAAACGTGGAAACGACGCGGTTTATTACTTACTACATTTATTAAGCTGGCCACACTCGAGCTGTAGTGTTAGTTAACTTACTTTATTTAATTAGGTATCAGCTCTTAACAGTAACCAAATGAGTTGTGACTTGAAAAATTACTCGATTAATGCATGATCCGTAGGATTTATAGCTTAAAAAGTTTTTCGAGGAAAATCCAGAAAGGTTTACAGGAGTAAAAGTAACAATGAATTTGTTACTTTGGAATATTGTTTATGATGGTGTAAGCAACTAAAAATCTTGTCTGCTTAATTGATTGCTTTACCAACATTTGTTTAGCGTTAAATATTCTCGCTAGAATGTTCAGTGTGGCCAATATAATTATAATAATGAAACTCTGGAAATTAAACTAATTGTTACAATTTATTCAATAGAGGATGTTGATTTAAATGTAGCATTAATTTTATTAAATTTTTTAATTTATTAGAATTTATGCTTCGGTCATTTGATAAATAGTATGGATATCCTTTGACTTAGACATTTGTAGACAGTCGGTTTGAAACTCGCAAGTTCTTAAGTAGTCTTAATGTCTACATGAAGCCTGACTTCACATTGCTTTTATAAATTTCCGAAATTTAGACGCAAGTCCTTGTTAGATTATACAGGTTGCTTGTATAAATTTTTGAAGTTTAGACACAAATCCCTAATAGATATTACAATTTATACAGGATGTTTGACAAACGACAAAACAACAACAAAGTAAAGGTACAATTATTTGAGGTATTTTATTCGTTAACAACTAATGCGGAATAGCGTGGAAATGCGCATAGCGATTGTGAACCTTAGACCACTATTTTTATTCTCTTTATCAAACATCTTGTCATTTAGAAATTATCGCGTTAAGTTAGCTCACTAGATGATTCTATGCATGAATTACTAATCGTGGTGAATTGAACTAACTAGTACGATCTAAAAAAAAGATTGAACTCTAATTAACTGCCCAATCTATGTTATAATTTATTTTAAAGTTAGAATATTTTCAGTGCAGTTAATTAAAGTTGTCTTATCTAATACCATAAACTATGAAGTGTCCACAATCGTCAAAGCACCCGGAGTTAAATCTAAATACATCGCAGGCTTCAGAAGCCCTATAACAACGTCGATTTCAAAATTATATCACACATTTACAGCAAAATTACACTTCGCACTCAGCTTTCCACGTATAACCCATTGGATCGTACTACATACTCGCAATGGCAATTTGTATTAGTTTATATATCTTTATATTCAGTTCTTGTTTTTAATGTGCAGCGCCGCTAATCACGTCCATTTTGACAATCCCCCGCCCTAGTTTGGGAAAAAAGCAAAAGAAAACGAAAATAATTCAAAAAATTTATTATAAAAAAAAATATAACCAAAAAATTCTATAATGGGATGGATCAATAATAATCGAGAGGTACGAATAAGTATCGATATTTTCTGTGCAGATAGCGTTGGGTTAAAGTCCAATGTGCACAGAAGATATAAAGCCATCACCTATATAACTACACTAAGTTTACAGTAAATAGTGAAGAATAAAAAATAACTAATTGTGGAGAATAGTGAGCAATGTATGTTGTATGCAAACTACCATACCGTGCATAATAAAAAAAAGCGTATATATTGCTTCTGTAGCGGCGACGCCTTCACAATTTTTGTGCGTTATTACAGGTGATTCCCCTCATTTAAATGAAATTAATATGCGCAATTATTCTAAAAAATAGTCGTGCAAGTTCCATATTCAAAATCTTATTTTAAATAATAATACTATTAATTCAATTGAAATTAAGTTATAGTTTATTAGTATCGTGAATATATTAAATTAATTTATGCATTTATAATCAAAACATTATATTGAAATAAATTTATAGTAATTTAATGAACGTGACAGCTTGACAATCGCCAAAACGAACAATATGTTGGCAACATTAACACTAAAGTGGGGTAATCACAAGCACCAAGTAGACAATGATATTTGAGTGGTAACTTGAATAAAGTTTAACGCGGCATATAAAATTTTGTCAGCCATTTAATAGAAAAGGTGGAGCCAATGCAAGTATGGAGTGACCATAGATTATCGCGCCAAACTTGCAAATACGTCAACGCTACAGCATAGAGTAGGTGTCGAACTAAAAGATAACTTAAAAAGAAACTTATAAAGAGGGCCATGTAATATCTAATATAAGTATTGTGTAGTGATGTAAGTAATTAACAATTATTTCGATCAGTCGATGATAAATGCTTAAAATATTCTACATAATATAACCTTAAACCTGGTACAAAAAAATCTACTGGATAAGGAATGGACAATCTAAAAGAAAACAAAATCAATGCAATATCTAATATTAATAGGTCTTCTTGAAATAGATTAACTTTTGTTGCAATTAAAAGTTTAAAAGGTTCTTTCACATTAAGCGTTTGATTACATAGTCCAAGTAATGACTAAAACTGTCGATTAAAGTATGCCTACCCTCACTTTTTGTTTGTGTGCAATGTTTCCTTTACAGATGAGTGTATGCGAGGTCAAAGGTTCTCTCTTACGTTACGTGTTGGCTACATTCTGACACAATCTACGTTATCACGACTAAATATACTGAAACATCGAAAGCTTTTCTATCTATACCTTTGACGTAACGTACACTCATTATAAGTGTTCAGAGTATATTTATTTACACATAATTCCGTGCAATTGCGAATTCCTGGATATTGTTTATTTTCTGTCCCAAAAACAATACGAAGCGACAGAATTCTAGAATCATTATCGTGTGCTGGGAAGTGAGTGAAAGTTTGCAGTGCGGTGTCCGATCGAAAATTAAAATAAAATGATATAGAGGTCGATTTTGGTGAATTTTCGGCAGGGTGCAAGGGAGAACGCGGTATTTTATCGCGAATGAATATGGTGTAAAATAAATTTTCAAAGTGTAACTCTTAAAGTTTAATAGTTTTAACGGGTTTAAAAATCATTCTTAAGATGTCGCCGTTAATAATATTTGACCTTTAAGTAATTATAGTCATAATTCACTGCAGCTTACAGCGCGTTAATATATAATGTGCTGAATATTTTTTATTTAAGACGTTGCGCGTTAAGACGTTTATAGAATGGCTTTTTCTTCTAATAAACTAAATGTGTTTTTAAATGTTATATGAAAAAATGATATGGAGAAGTTTTAGACAAGATTAAAGATGACAGAAGGAACATTTGTTAGTTTTCACAATTTAATATATTAGAATGAAAAGGTAACTTCAATACATTTCTCTTTGATCTTATTCTATTGTATATAATTCTAGCACATTCTGTATTAACGACGAGAGTTGAAGTATTAAAAATAATTGCTTAATGGATATATTCGTAAATACCTGCAATTTAGTAGAATTGTTATACCGATCGCATATCGATTCGCGCTAAGATCCGCGGGCGCAACTTAACTTGTTTTTGGTTTGTGGGGGTTAGGAGGGGCGTTGGGGGTCGGGAGTAGGGGGTTGTCGGGTCGCGGCGACGGGCCCTGGCCCCTAGATGTAGGAGTAGGGCCCGTCGGTGAGGGCGCTGCACAGCAATAGTCAGGACGCGTCGTCCTTGCCGCCCGCAGTCGCGCGCTTGTGGGAGCGGTACTCGACGCCCGGGTCGAACTGCATCAGCACGAACACCTGTACACAGGTGATACTGTAAAGTCTTTGGCGACCGACTATTTACACTGTCTCAAACAAAAGTGATTAAAAAAGTTTTTCTCTATCTTTTCTTATCTAACGAGCTTTTTCACAATATGTGAATATGTCGATCTCTTAGATAATCTAAACTAATTTTAAGTTTTTACAAATTGTGTAATACTCATTCTCTACATCTAAAATAAGCATTAAACAATTTTTGCACCTCTACTTAGCGGAAAAGCCCTTTAGTTTTAAAATTAGGTACAAAACGGACACAATCAAGATTTATAAGTAAATATCTTCTGGCTTTCTCATTCCGGACACACACTATCAAAACATGGGAAACATCACTTGTGCCACACATGTTTCAATTGAGTGTAAGAGCTTTCTTCATATTATATACAAATTTCTTTGGTGGAATGTGGCACGTAGTCTCAATGCCATAATAAGATCTCCACGACTAAGGGCATGTTTTTAAAGGCTTATACTCCATCTTTCTATACCAAATGCTCTTATCCCTGATATTCCGTAAAGGGACCTACCATTTGTAACTAAAATGCAGAACAAAACAGCATTTTACAAATCCTCTATGCAATAAGTATGTACACTCTGTTTTTAGTTCCACGTAAATTTTGATATGCTGAAGAAATTTTTACTTTCCCTAATGTTTCATTACATAAATTATATATAGAATTGCAAACACAATTTTATCTAAATCTCACAATTTCAACTATTATTAAAGTACTTTTTGGCTAAATTCAAAGTGTGTAAATATTTATGAGTGTTTTAAATTATAGAAAATGTTAATGTTCCTAACAAATATTTTATAGCTGACTGTACCATTTTCAGTACTATTATTCACTTTAAGCCGTTGGACTATCATTGCTAGATATATACGAATTTGTCTTATATCACCTAACAAGGATCCATCGACGCAGTGTTTGGGCACACATATTCTATTCGTGCTATGTGCTATTGTCTCCTATTGTATGTATATTCTAGCAAATAAACACATACCTGGTCAGTGGGCAGCAAACAGAAGTCATCTGGCGGGTTGGTGATGACGTATCGCTTGCTGCTCGCGTCGCAAGAGGACGAAGTGTCCCGGAATCGGTAAAGGCCGATGCACAGCATCCCGTAGGTCCTGAGCGCCGCCACGAACAGGTCCCCATACTTGCCGGCCTCCCCGAACTGAGCCAAGGGACGATCGTACAACGATATCTGTCCCACTCGACATCGATCCCTGAAAAGATTACCCAATCTGTCAAGTCAGGTGCCAAGTGAACCATTAAAAGATCTTATTCTAAGCAGTAAATTTGGAAACAACTGCATTTGAATCTTGAACCCTTCCGCTGGTTTGATAAATTGTTTCTACCAAAAACAGCTACCGATAAACTCGGCGATTGCTCTTTTCCAAATATGCCCAAGGTTTCACCTGCGTGGAAATCAGTGGGTCGCAATTTCCTGCTTAAATCCTGAACCCGCGGAAATTCTACGTTAAAAAATAGCTACAATCTTCTCTAAATCTTCTTGTAAAAGTCCCATCAAAATCGGTTTAGCCGTTCCGGAGAATGTACTAATAATCTAAACCTCAAAACTTGCACTATTTTTTGATAAAAACCGTACAAAAATCCGTTCGGTAGATTTTAAACAAATTGATCACATACAGACAGCTTTCTGGGTCTTTGTTTTATAATATGTATGGATATAGATGTAATCCTCAGTAGCACGTAGGCGTCCTGTATCAACCTCCTTTTTTATATAAAAGAATAGAATCAGCAATTAACCGTTTATCATATTTCGTATGTATCACTGTGAGATTATAATACTGCATGAGATACGTCACCTATTGGCCAAGCTCTCGGGCGTGGAATACCCTCCTCGGAGACCAGCTCCCTCGGCGAGGATAAGTTCCAACTCGGGCGTAGCGCCGCCCGTGATCAGCGAGCGGATCAACGTTAGTGCATTCTGGTTAAAGTATGTCTGGAACATTAAGAAACTTGTAAATTAGCGATGCGAGGATGTTAGGAGACACAGCTAAATGTAAGCTGAACCTTAATCATGAAATATCAGGTATATTTCTTTACTATTAGCTACTAGTTTATCCACGAAATAAATATTTTTGTAGGTATCTTGTTGACGACGAAAACCGAATTTCATCTAAAGTTAAAAATTCGAGCTAAATATGGAACCAAAGGCTCAGATAGGACCATAGATTTGTTAGTTATTGATCTTATACATTGACCTAGCTGTACGCCACATTGCCTACAAATCCGTTATGGCCTTAAAGCCTAAACTGTACAAAACTCACACCGACGACTTTATAATATTAGTAGGATAGTAGGAATATCAATTGTCATAGTTTGTTCCAAATCTGGTATTTAACGACGCGACTAGCTTTCATTGGCATAAACTAGTGCTTTATGGTCAGTCTATGGTCTCCATAAATAGGTGTTACATGTGAAAATGGTACAGGAGTAACTTACGGTAGACATAAGGGAGTCTAGTACGCTGACGGCGAACGCAGTGCCGCAGGCGAAGGGCTGCGTGAGATACAGCTCTGTGTCGGGGTCATCATCGTCATCTTGATCTAGGAACTGAACGTTGCTGTCGTTCACCAGCTCTGTGTTCGAATAAAGTTTACATCTTTACAGCTTTACCGGATAGTGCAGTAAAATCTTTGAGGGAAAACATGGAATCAAGATTACTGCTAGCTGATTGTGAAGCCAAGCTTTAGTAGCAATAGTAAAAAGAACCTATAGACGTTGGACTCCTTGGGCTGGTGCCATGCCCAACTATTTTATAGTTAGACAACCTCAAAAACCTCGTAGAGAGCCGATGAATGCTCATGCATGCATGCGTCAAATCATGAAGGGAAATCTCTCAAAGAAATTTGCTACAGTTAACGGCCAACTAGGCACTAGAGATCACGACCCTCAGCAATAAGGATAACGATGCGAGGAGGAGGAAAACAGATTTCTTATATTTCAAACGATTACATTTAGTTAAGCTTTCGTGATATATACTTTTTTTTCTGTAATTAAAGGGCTTTCACACAACATGTGTATGTCAGCCCTATTATACCCTAAAACTTAACTAATCAAACTATTCTAAGGAGCTTATAAAGAAGAGTTTGAACAAATTGCATGTTTCCTCCGAATCAGGTTTTGACAGTATACTATGGAAGACACCAACTTGCAATTTGTTCAAGCTCACTGAATTTAACATAGAATTCCTAGCCGAGTCAAATCGGGAAAATTCTATCAGCCAATGATGTATGTCATCGATTAGAGTGGTTTATACTTGTGATTTAAACATACGTGAATTAGTGTAATTAATTCGATTATATCCAAAGATGAGATCTTCCTGATGTAACCCGCATGTTTATATAATAAGTGTAAAACGATTCATGTTCTCCGTAGACGGGATCGTTGACCACAGTGGACTTACCCGTGATCATAGGCACATTGGCACCATAAACCGAACCTCTCCTCTGCAGCAGAACAGGCGCGGGAGGTCCGCCTGGTGGCGGCTGAGCAGTTGCCCCGTTTGTCGCTCCCGCACTCAACACTCCGATCGTATCGTCAAACGTCATGGCTTTGATGTTCAACGAAGCCAGGATAGCTTCCTTGTCAGCCAGCGTTGGGTCATCGTTCGATGGCACCTTCGCTGACAGGATGCAGCACATGTCACACAGGTTTACATTAACTGCACGCAAGTCGGCCCGGCTTAGCGGTGAACCCTGGGAATAGATTGAACAATATTTAAAGGGCTTATTCTTGTATGATAGTTGTTCGGGCAATTTTTTCCACCGAGGATAATTGGGGCTTGCTGCACCTGAGGTATCGGTGACTAATTAATGTCACACACAGAAAAGAAGATCGGTCGGCCGCGCAACACGGTGCACGGGCCTCAGAGTGAATTGCAATAAATATCGGTGTTCGGTGAATTATCGTATTAATATATAAGAAATATAAAGGATAATTCGGTATATGTGTGAATAAACTATATTAAAGAACCATTAAAGTTGTGATTCCACGAATATAGATGGATTAAGTTTTTAGTGGTTATACACCGGCCCGAGCGGCGTGGACGCCATAACTTAAGAAGAAGACTCTAAGTCAAAGGTCAGTACTCCTTGATTATTTGGGGTGGAGAAATTGCCGGTTGTCTACCTATCCTACCTATGCTCACCAACTGCAGCTATCGAAGGCATGCAGTAGGCGCGAACAATAGTAATATCGGCATTATAAAGTTCTCAATAAAAGTCCGCGACAGCATATGTCTAGCTTTTAGGTTAGCCCACTTTAACCATTTTCATGGTTATCAAAATACTATATTACGGTTTTAATCTTTCCACGCGGGCGTAGCCGTTGGCAATTGCTAGTAGAATATAAAATTCCTCTGAAGGAATGAAAATTAATGTTGCAGAACATCATCATCTAAAAATATATAGGGTTACATGAATACTACTTAGCAACTTACAATAATTTATCAATAACTAGCGGTCTGCCCCTGCCTCGCACGGGTATAAAATATATATCCCATGTCACTTAGTGAAAAAAAATTATCTACAAAAAATGCTATTGTGTGTTATCCATAAGAGATAGACATATACCATCGCGGAGTTTTCTGTAGACCTTTTCAAGGTGTACAAATACTTAGTACATCATTTTGATAAATCTCGTAGGGTTAAGTCTGCGTTTGCAATGTAAGCGGAAAAAAAATGTAATTATTCACATCGCATTAGAAACCTCAAAAATTACAGTATTTCTCTACTCCGTATTGAATGTTATTATACATATAAACCTTCCTCTTTAATCACTCTATCTATTAAAAAACCGCATCAAAATCTGTTGCGTAATTTAAAAAATTTAAGCATACATAGGGATATAGGGACAGACAGGGAATGCGACTTTGTTTTATACTATGTAGTGATTACACAAGCGTGTTAAACGTACATTCAACACAGATATTTTTGGCAAATTCTGCAACATCTTCCACTCCCTCCTGATGTATTCTACGCTGCCCACTATAACCACATGCTTGAGCTCGTGATAATGGAAGTTGGACGCTCTTAGCGGCATCACCAGATTCCTCAGTCCTATCAGAGGCGAATCTGGATCCGCGAAGAGGCATACCACAACATGTCCGTTGAGCACCGTCATGGCCGCTTGGTTTCTGTCCTGTAGATGCCCAAAAAAAACAAATTTGGAGCATAGAAATTGGATCCATTAAGATGCCTTTAATAATTAAATCTATAAATAATGATCAAGACTTATTATCACCTTCTCTGCCCTTATCCCACTCTAAGTGGGGTCGGCACAACATGTAATAAACATGGAGTCCCATGATTTGGCTACGTATTTTACAACCGCCTGCCTGACGTCAACTTACCTTAGTCGTATTTTACGATACTTCGGTAAGAAAGAAAGTGGTCTATTCTACTCAGCCGGATACCACACAGCGGGTCCACTTACCTTAGTCACCTTTTACGACACCTAGGTAAGAAATGAGGTTGGTCTGTTCTACTCAGCCAGATACCACACGGCGGGTCGAATTACTTTAGTCGCCTTTTACGATACCTCGGTAAGAAATGAGGGTGGTCTATTCTGCTCAGCCGGATACCACACAGCGGGTCAATTTACTTTAGTCGCCTATTACGACACCTCGGTAAGAAATGAGAGTGGTCTATTCTAATTAACCGGATACCACACGGTGTATCAACTTACCTTAGTCGCCTTTTACGATACCTCGGTAAAAAAGAAAGTGGTCTTTCTACTCAGCCAGATACCACAAAAATCTGTGAATTAAGTCTTTCAATATGTTGCCATTATAAAAATCTAGTTCCTGGTATCCGGTTTATTTATATTCTAAATTTTTGAGATATTTTCACTAGTTTAATATATAGTTCGTAATTCAGAGCACCCCGAACGCCGTGTGGTATCCGGCTGAATACAATAGTACCACCCTCATTTTTTACCGAGGTGTTGTAAAAGGCGACTAAGGTAAGTCGACCCGCCATGTGGTAATCGGCTGAGTAGAATAGACCAACCTCATTTCTTACCGAGGCGTCGTAAAAGGCGAGTAAGGTAAATTGAGCCACCGTGTGGTATCCGGTTCAGTAGAATAGACCACCCTCTTTCTTACCGAGGTGCCGTAAAATACGACTGAGGTAAGTTGACGTTAGGCAGGCGGCCGGTCGTAAAAACGCAGCCAAATCATGTGACAGCATGTTTATAACATGTTGTGCCGACCCTACTTAGAGTGGGATAAGGGCAGGAAGATGATAATTCAGAGCACACTGGGCACTATTCTGTCTCCTCCAGTAGCCACTGGCGCTTATTAAAATATAAAATAAAATGGCAAAAACAGAAATACGTACTAATATACAATCTTCTAGATTTCTCGCCGGACTCCAATGGAACATTCCTGTAGAGTCGTATTTCATTTCAGTCTTTTCAAAGTCGAAATCCTTCGACTGATCGTCCGCCAGGCCAGCTGGCAAACTGACTCCATTACTATTTTGATTGCCCCCACTACTTCTACTCGTAGGCCTGAATCATAAAACAACAATGTGAAGCTATAATTTAACAACATGTCCTTGTTGTGCGAATTGTACAGTGTGCGTAATTTATCATTGATTTTATCATGTGCATCTTTTATTTGCATATTGAATGATTGTTTTGTGGCATTTGTTTAGCGTTGAGTAATTTTTAAGGGTCAATTTTAAAAAGTTAGAAATAATTCTCCAAGCATACCAACGTCACAAAATTCTAAGTTCTATATTGGTATTGGCATTCTACGTATAAGCACACGTGTAATTACATTACTTGGAGTATTATTCATTAAAAATAAAAATAGAAAAGAAAGTATAAAAAATTCAAACGATATTACAAGCAAATAATATTATAATTGCAAAATGCATTGAAATAATAATTGGAAATTCAGACATGTAGTAGATAATTATACAGTGCAAGATGTATTTTAACAACAAATTCGTTCATGCTTCTAAATTCTAGAAAAAAAATCTTTGGGCGCAGTTTCGAAAGTAAAATACACTGTGTGCTCTTCCCTTTTTTAAATTCCTTCTTTAAACAATCAATAGCTATAAGTGAATCACAGACAATCAAATTAAGGAGTGTTAAGTAGCTTAATTACTGATTTATGTTATTCATCTACGGTAAATAAATTGACAACGTACGTTACCATCAACAAATAGCAATACATCAAGTTAATTATTTTATAATCTTTTATGTCTAGAAATTGAAATTTTTAATAGCTCGAATTAAAATGAAAATTTATTATATTAGTCGAGGCTATATTGGTACTCTTTTATACTTCTATAATTATATTATACCTTATCGTATTATTATAATTTATATTACATATATTAAATACTTTGACAGTTGAAAAGAGCGTAGGTATAAATTGTGTTAAGGCAAACTTTCGCTTAATCTTTGTTCTTTTAGTAAAATTTGCACAATTCTTTTGCGCAAAGGCAGTTTACAAAGCTCATTAATAATACGTAACCTTCCCGCAATTGTAGTGCTTATTCTCTACAATTTAGCCAACATGAGCAAATAATAATATTTAATTTATTTAGCCAACATAAAACTGCATCAAAAGTTACGTAGCGAATTTCGAAATTGTAAATAATAAAAATGCATACGTCTAATATACATTGGTGTGATTGTAATTGCTAATTGTTATTAATTAGTAAGTATTAGTGTAAATTTAATTGAAACGCGGTTTATACGTCTTTTTATCTTTGTTACAATGACACCATGTATCTAGAGTTTTCTGCTCCCGTTTCATCTATAATATGTGCTGTGCTTAACTTTGGTGAAAAATTCATCAAATAAGTGTAATAAAAGAATCTAACATACAATATCTTCACACAACTTCTACCAACTAAAAGTACATAGAATATCATTCCTACTAACAACTAAAATCAGCATTGCCAAACTACAGATCAAGAAAATATCTAGGTGATATATAATTTTATGAAATTACATGAGCTTTTTCACTTCGTAGGCTAGATGATAGGCTTGGTAATTCGTATCTTGTTCTTGCGTATTCCTGCAAACAGGGCCAAAGTTCGTCTCCATTGTTTTAAGGAGTCGTGGAAGTGAGACAAAATATTAGACAGAGATAGACATAGATAACGTTGTGCCGTGCATACATAGTGCACCGTGCTAACAGCAGACATCAAATGCTTGTAAAAAGCAACAATAATATTAACTTGGTATAATAAAAGGAAATTTTACAGGGTATTTTTTTTTGTTAGTCTTATTATTAAGGTAATTTAGAGGTGTTTTATTTACTATTCCATATGTGTGTTCGTTGTATGCTTATTGCACCTATGCATATAGCAATATTAAAAAAAGTCCTTAGAAATAACTGTTATTTTAAATATTATTTTTTATCTTATTAATTTGAATTTATACATACCTATTAAAAATACGATATTTGCGAAAATATATTTTATTATTTTTTTGACAAGGAACAACGGCAAAAGGAGATTATAAAATATTTTTTATTAGATATAAAATTAAATTTATTTTTATTTTATCAACAACATTCCAAACCAGATGTAGCTTTATTCATCATATTGATCCTTGATGATTGAAAGTGTTTGAAAAAGCTTATTTGAATAAAGATTATTTTGATTCGATTTTATTCGTATGTAGTCACAATGTACAATACGTCGTTGTCGTGGTAAATAAATAATACGTTACGTAATTATTTCGGATAACGTTATTTTGAAATATAAGCTTTTGGCTTTTTAGCTATAACGCGATATATTTAGTACAATTAACGCTTAAAAAAAATAATGATCACATTGTTGCTTGAAAAATCTCATGATTATTATTATGTCATTACAATTAGTCATTGTACGCGAAGTTGCAGTCAATAAGGAAAATTTAATGTGACGAATATTATGATAATTACAAAATATTTGTATGTTTAAATAGGTTAACTTATAATTTATGATTTGGTATTTATTATAAGGTATCCAATGCGCATTGGAGCAGCGTGGTTTTAGCTCCAACCTTTTTCTCCAAAAACTTTTTTAAAATTGGGTGTAATATTTTCGAAAAATTGATATATCTCTAAAACAAAGATATGATATGACGATACGTAAAATTAGTATTTTCATATTGAAATATTGTGCTATGGTTGTGTAATTTTTCGTGATTTAAAGATGAGTTATATTAATTAATGTTTAACAAAATGCCGGCCAAATTCACTGAATTGGTAACAAGAGTAATAGGTGCTTTAATATACAATTAAGTATGTATAAACTTCTATTAGTCCTTTGCAGAAGTTATCGTCGCTCATATTTTAAAATAAACATTACTAAATTCTTGCAATAACCGTTAGATCGCAGCACTGACTGAGCGAATGTGCGCGGGTCCTAAATCAACATTTAGGGCCTGTTTCACAAGCTAACAATAAACCGTAAGCTTATTCGGAACATATCTGACACATATCTCGGAATTTTGCGTTTCTCAGGTTTTCGATACGCTTATTCAGCACTTAAAGTCCCTAATAAGTTAACAGGTAGATCATGTGGCTGTTATTTTGTTTATCTGCTGGATAGCAAATACCTATTTCGAAATGGCATGGAATTTTTGAGTCTCTTTTTAGAGATATTTATCTGTTACTTAGTTTATTTGTCGGTTAACTATTTATTTATTTGATACACCAACGAAATATTATAGATATATTAATAATAAATCCTTATATTAATTCTAGTTCCGGTATATTTATCATTTACAGTCGTATTCAGCATTGTTTTTATTTTTTATTTTTTGTTAGTTCTTAACTATTCCATTTTAATTATATCAATAATAACTTTCCGATACTTTATCAGTAACTTGTGAAACAGGCTCTTAACATAGTATTTTAACTAAAACAAGAAACTACTAGAATTTATATTCACTTACGTATCAGGTGGCGCTCTATTGACATTTGGCTTCACCTTGTTAACCTGTCTGGTTGTCGTTGTGTTCATAAGTTGATTCGCCATCGGCGATAGTAGGGCTGTAGGGGCAGCGCTGCGGTGATTCCGATTAATCACTGAAATTTAAATAAATATACTTAAAGAAAAAACTACAAAACACGCTATAAACAGTTTACATACAAGCTGTCATAGGATTTAACTTCGTATTTTAAACCGGCCGCCTGCCTGACGTCAACTTAGTTTAGTCATATTTTACGAAACCTTGGTAATTTTTTTTTTTTTTTTCGGACACTAACTAAGGCTGTTAGCCATGAAGGCTTTGACAGCGTCACCGGGAGAGTGGGCGAGCGCAGAAGCATCGCCGGGGGTGAAGTGCTAGGAGAGCGGGTCTCGAAAGAGGCCCGCAGCATCCTGGGAGCGTCGCCTTAAGGGTGCCTCCCGTGAGGCGGAACCTCGGCTTAAAGCGACGCGCTGTGGAGGACTATTGTCGGACTGAGGAAGAGTCCTATTGTCATAACGGTCGGGGTTGGACGCCCCTTCCGCTAGACGTGAGAAATCGGGGACCTCGCCTTCGCCGGCGAAGGCGCTGTGTGTGAATGTGTGTGAAGTGTTTGGCGTTGGCGATCGTAAGATGATCGTCAGGGTCGTATAGAACGCTCCTAGGGCGCCTATAGTTTTTAGCTCTGAACTTATTGTCATAGCATTTGTATTGGACCATTTTAGAAATGAGCGGGTTCGGGTGTGCCTCTGCCTTTTCAAAATATTTCTTCATGAAACATTTGAATAGGTTGGCTAAGGAGGGGAGACCTAGGTCTCTATGCAGATCCACGGTTCGCATGTACCATGGACAGCCGGAGGCTATGCGCGTGAATTTGTTTTGCAAACGCTGCAAAACATTTAATCGGTAAGGGCGTACATGCGCGAACGTGACGCACGCATAGGACATTATTGGTCTTATGCAAGTTTTGTAAAGCGTCACTTTGTTACGAAGTGACATTTTACTCTTCTTGCATAACATCGGGTATAGACGACCGAGCGCCTGGCTTGTTAAAGAACATGGCCGCGCTCTTACCCGGATTGATGGCTATTCTCCATTGAGCAAACCACCTCTCGAGGTTGTTTACTTCTGCTTGGAGACGTCTGACTATTAGGTCTTTTTTAATCGAAGTCGTGAAGAGGACAGTGTCGTCAGCGTATAGGGCTAACGACGAAACCGTTTTGTTGTGGGGGATGTCGCTCGTATAGAGCGAATAGAGGTATGGTGCGAGCACCGAACCTTGGGGAACTCCAGCACGAATCGGTCGACTGAAACCTTGGTAAGAAAGAGGGTGGTCTTTTCTACTCAGCCACGGTGGGTGAACTTGCCTGAGTCGACTTTTTCAACACCTCGGTAATCAATGAGGATGGTACCCTTGGTCTTATCTCGAAGCAATTTTCCTCAATAAAATTAATTGAAGTGCCGTTAATCCGTATCTAACTATTGAGTTGTTTCTGGGAGAATTCGAAACCGCAAATAATAAAAGAACAACATAATGTGCTATGGCGGGCTTATTCCGGAATCGGAATCTCTTCCAGCCAACCGGTATTTAATTAAAAAAAAGTAAATCATCACTCATCATTCTTATTGCCCTTAACTCACGTTAAGTAAAATTTAATACTTACAGCTGATATCTTCTCCTCTCTCCCTGGCAATTTCACCTAAAACAATGATTTCTTAATCAATATATAAATATTTAAGTTTTCGAAACTGAAATATGTTTTATATTTGAAATAATCAATATTTACAAATTTAAAGAAATAAAATGTTTATAATTTAAATAATTCTCTTCATAATCTACGACAGAAGCTTTTTACACAGCATTCAATCACAGATATCAAATAAACAGTAAGATGCAATGTCATGAAATAGGTCGGCAAGGCTTTAGGATACAAACCAGAAATGATGAAAGTAACCGCTTTAGAGTTAACCAAGAAGCATAGATCGAATTCAGATGAAACTTCAATTCGGAACATTTGTAAAACTGAAAAGTGTGGTGCAAATAAAGAGCATTTTGCAGTCGGTATCGCGTGAGACACTGGTAGTTTCAATTTCGAAAGGCCTAATCTCATAAACAAGGTTTTCGCTTGCCAAAAGACAGTTATAGTCTATGCCGGGGTCATGCTTGATGAAAGCAAAAATAGACATCCCCTTTAGTCTTTTTTCGTTGATATTTTTAATTCCATGTGCTCGCTATGAAAAGGCGTGGTGAAGCAACTAGGTGCGTTTACCTTTTTTATTCTTTTAACCTATGGGAAAGCGTATCTGGCTGTAATGTGTGGGCCGATGACTAAATAGAAAATTAAAATAAAATCACTCAGGCCTTGAGCCTGAGATATACCTCGAACATGGACCTTCTTGGGCAACTCTGGCGGCGTGAAGGTGGGGGGAGGATGGTGGTCATCTGCAAAACATCAGCACATTTCGCATTCCAATACACCACTCAATAAAACGACCTACACATCGCAAATGTACCAAAGTTGTATGACATTTTGATGATACACATTTATAATAAAGAAGACAAGGTTTCACCTTCAAATTAAATGATTGATTTTATTATTCATCCGCTGAAACTTACTGAATTTGTAAAACAAATGCAAAATTATAATTCGATTAATATTATTGAATGTTATTAGTCGTGTGAAAAATTGAACAAATTAATAAAATTTAAACTCATAGTAATCAATTTAAATGTTGAAGGAAAATTAGAGAACAAACTTAAAATTGTTTTATAATTCTTAAAATATTGGAAGGCGTTAATGATTGATTGAAATAAAAGTTTTATTATTAAAATCTGGACAAGATTTAGTTAAAGGTGAAACTTATGTCTCAAAAGATAAAGTTATAATAATAGAAACATCGATATTATCATTAATAAATTATGTTAATTGTCACAAAAAAAACACATCCACATGCAATATACTACGTCTAAAACAACGAGAAAACATTCAATAAGCTTTGTGTAATTCTAAGTTCTACTCTAATGTTACATTTAATTACTGATTAAAATCCTATTTAAAAAATGGATATGACTAATGAAAATGGGATGTAATTAAAAGAAGTGATGACCAGGAGATGGCACCGAGAGCTCTAGTAGTTCTAAGATTAATGAATTTGAGTTCTAATGAAATCAGAGAGTCTTACACGGTAGCGTATACCAAAATATTGACGTAATCTGATGCATTGATCGACCACAGTAAGGTCCTCGCAATTCTAAGGAAGGCGGGGCCATCTAATTAAAAAAAATATACTCTCCCTATATAAATTAATAAGAATTAGAAAATTTCACAATAAATTATAAGCACGTAATTTCAAAACTATAACGTTACAACATCAATTTCGAAGGGTGGTAATTTGGGGTTTTACGATACATTTAAAAATAAATATCCACATTTATATGATAATATTAACAATAACAAGACCAAAATAAAACGACATCACAAAATATATCTCTCTATATTCAATGCTAATAGAGAGGCGAAACATCTAACTGCTGTATAAAATGCACATAGATAACGTATACAAGACAATGATAACAGGACACGGTATTGCTATAATTGCTGGTGTGTGCGATCACCGACACCATCGCACCGTAACACCACATCGACATTTATACGGAGTTATATGAGTTACGTACTTGCTCGGCCAACCATCTGAACGGCTCGTACACCTTTCCTGAATGTAGCCACTGAATTGAGAAATAAAGGTTTATAACTTGTTATATTTAACTATTAGCATCCTGTTTTTGAACGGGTATGGATATATGGCAGACAGTTGACAAATACATATGCAGACAGAGATGCAAAGCTTTATCGATCGTCTTAATTGGCCAATAGTGTAAAATAACTTTTGGTGACCAATTTTCGTAACGCATATTCACGGTTATAATTTGCAATTTAAGATTTAAAATTTCGTTCACTTATTGTATATATAAGAATTTTAAGCGATTGGCACCCAAAAGCGTTTCTAATGTTCCTAGATTTTAAAATTTCCAATTGTTTTATTCTCAAGCAATTATCGCAGTTAACATTCGTGAAAGAGCATTGCTGCTTTCTAATTGCGTGTTTTGTTCCTGAGTGAATTAGCATACTTTAGCCCAATTTCATAATAATTTTGAGCGTTTGTTAGTTAATGCAAGAACTAGTAATGTGAGGTACGGTATAAGTCAATCGGTTCCGTACCGTCGACACTTCGATATGTATTAAGACTTTGTTTCACCATCCCCGTCTGCATCATCATCATTCCGACATCTGTAAAAATGTAAACACTGACATACGAAGGCACGCTCCTGTTCGACTGATCGAGAACTGATGTTTTCATTCAGTAGAAACAAATTTAAATTCACCAGCGTCTAACTTTAAAAAACATCAATAAGGGCACTTAAGTCAACATTGGCAAATTGTTATTTGTAAATTTACTTCTACTAAATGCGTTGATGATATGAGTAGCGACCGCATCTCTCAACTGGGCGTTAGTCACTGTAATTAGCACAGACAAGCCGGAACTGTCCTATGAAGCCTTTACGTTGAAAGCTCACTTCCCATGAGAATTTTTAGCATCCCTAAATCACTCTGATTTTCTGAGACATGCTTTCATGGATTTGCATTTTAGATAGTATTTAAACTAAGTGTTTGGGAATAAATGAAAGTGCAAATTGCATTGCGAGTTTCAACTCAACTTCTACTTTAATATCATGCAGTAAATTCCCTGGGCTCTTAAGTGCATCATATCAATTTACATTTTAAGATCATTAACATGACTAAGTGTGCGTTTAAAATTCGAGGCCAACCGTGTATCTATAAATATGGCGCGATGTGGTACTTGTTTAATATTGAATGATGCACTAACTGCTCTTAGTTTAACAAATTATTATAGAGCGAGAGATTTATCAAGAGGCATAAGTGAAGTGTCAAAGTGCTTTGTCTCGGGCGTATCCATTCACGAGCGAGCAGACGAACACAATGATCGCTAAATATAGGGTGTGAACGAGCACGGATCGAGAATGGCTTGCAGCCGATCCAGTCTGTGAGGTACGGACGCAACACCACTAAAGCAACTCAAAATTATATAGACACGAAAATAAATTGTAAAACGTCAATCTGTATGCTTATTGTGTGGTGCAAGTTACCTATATCGGCTCCGACCTTCCGCTGGTGCGCGGTCACTAAAAGTTTAGCCGAATATATCATTAATGTATTAGACACAAGATATAAAGTGTATAGTTAATAGTTGAACTTGATACGTTCCTAAAGTGTAACACAAGTGACATACATCAAATAGACAAAAATTTAAAAGATTTAAGTGTTGTTTGTGATCGTTAAGACACAGCAAGTGATATTAAATTTCCAGAAAGAATGTCACAGAATAATGTTACTCACTGATATGAATAAAGGATAATTATTAACTTACAAAAATATCAAACAGTATAGGAATCTGCAATTGTTCTTATTAGAGTCAAATTAATTAAATAGGATCAAAGAAATTATTGGAATGATACTTACAATTTTTACATTTACACTTTTTGATGAGAGTTTCGTCTTTGATGTCTTCGTGACACGCCTTACAATAATACCAAGCTCTGAAAATAGAATCGAATTATTAAGCTTAACGATTCTATGTATTGTTTTTGTTTTTAACTCATCTTTATCTATGATTGCATGTTTCCTTAATTTGTAAATAAAACGTAGAATGAGGTTTTACCTTTTAACTTCATCTGCCGACTGTGCTATAAAGAAACCTTGTGTATTTGCATGTATTTTTGCGTTTCGCGGGTTTATCGAGATTTTACTGTCGGCCCCCTCTTCTCCTTTAATTTCAATCGCCAACAAAAGCAGTTTCAACTTCGTAAAACATAACCTGTGAGAGAATGCAACGCTTAACCGAGTTAAATGTTTTGATGTCAAATATTATTTTGCTTGTCAGCAAATTAAATAGTGTAAACTAGATATATTTAAAAGGTTACATTTATTATGTTTAAATACATTAAAAGGGACCATCAAATTGAACACGATTTAATTTACATTTACATTAGAAAAAATAATTATGATAATACTGAATATGCTACAGATATTAACTAATATAAATTATACGAAATTATTGAATATTATTGCACAAAAGATATAAATATTAGTTTGGTTCAGCCAATCATGTTAATGCAATGTGAATCTATATGCCGATTTTATCGCAAATTCAGCTTTGCAACTTGATGCTGCTAGGCTATGTCGGTTGCTTGTAGTAATTCTACTTCACTTGATCGACTTATCCCTCGATGAAGTACCAATAATACAAACGTATCAGTATTTCTTGGTGAATGACCTAAATTTTTTATAAGTGAGCAATTAAGTTCTTAGGTAACGGTCATCACAGGCAACGCGGTTCACTAAATATTGTCTTTATTAACTGTGAGAACGTAATAAAAATATCACTGTTATCACTTTTTAAAGCAGTTACCTTATATTAAAAAGATCACCATATAATAGAACATATTCTAATCTATGTAATTGATTCTTAATGTCACATCGAGACTGATGCAAGTATAATTAATCCAAGAGAAAGTGTTAAAGGAAGTGATGGCAAAGCGAAGTATATTCATGATCTTACTCGCTAGCTTGTGGAAAGCTCATTCCCGTAAAGGAAGTCGACAGAGTTTCCGTGTACATCTCACAGCCTGTGCCCTGCAGGTAATCGTTCTGCCAAGCCTGAGTGTCGGGGGACTGGAAACAACCAAAGGGATATGCTAAAGCTCGTGCTATGTTAGTCACAGCCAATGACAGTTCTGTTAATTTCCCTATGGTGCTTGCTTACATCATATAATACAATGGTGTAATAAAGGTAGAACATCCGAAAGTTGATGACGTATCTTTATTAAAGACAGTTCCCGAATATGAGTCCATTTTAAAGGAACTGCATGTTCCAAAAGATGGGTATATATTTAATTTTTATAGAATTACTCCAATACTCAACATCTGTTCTTTGTCTCGAGACATATCAAAGAACTTCATAATGAGGGAATTAGTGTTATTCTATTTCAAAACTGCAAATTACACCATTCTTACATCACAAGAAAACTGTCGTTCTGATTTACTTAGGGTTCTATATTAGTCATCTATGTATGGAGATTCATTGTGGTTTTAGTCCTCTAGTCTATTTATCGGGACAACTAATGTTATTTGGTGCCATAACTATATTGGGAAATAGAAAAATTGGACCTAGGTATTTGCCGTAAGCTTGCTAAACATGGGTGTATTGACGATTAGTGACTTTTTTGTGGCCACATCATGAGTTGTGAGAATTGAACAGGTACAAAGTTCAATTGACGTTGCGTCACAGCTTACAAGCGTTTCTTCACAAACTTACTCCGCTGCGTGTACGAACAGCATTCCAATAAACGTTGGGCTTAGAGTTTCGGTATACATCTCCATGCCGCTACCTCGTTTATATTCATATGTCCATTTTGCTTTTTTGCGGGACTGCGAAAATGCAGCGTGTTTTGTTAGACACCGAACATCCTAACTCCTTGAGTCTTTAGAAACGCTCTTGTTAAATTTGTCCGTTTAAATTAAACAACTATTTAAATATGGAACCTTAAGTAGTAATAAAAAAAATAAAAAACATTGTTCCTCTTAGCACTAACTTGGTCGTAATATAGCTGAAAACTAAAGAATGTAAGGATTTCCAATTAAAGTGTAAGAAATTAATAAATATTGGTAATTTTGTTAGTAGACTTATTTATTTATTTATGTAATCATCGTGAGCCTTTACATTTTCACGAAGGACATTTTGCAATACCAGACCTTATTTAGTCACTTATTTATTTAAATAGAATTAAGGCAGTGAATTTTTTTTTTAATTTAAACGAGGGCCCCTTACAGATTTAAGAAATAATTGTAAGGGATACAAAAAAAATAGAATTTTTTAACAGTATTCCATATTAAATCTACTTAACTGAAGCTTTGAATATAATAACTGTTTTTTTCGAAATTAGGTATTGCTATGAACGTATTATGAATCTTTTATGAGAAAATTATAATACCTATCTTGTAGGTTCACGACATTTTGTACGTAACAGTACTTAAGTACAGAGACAATAAAGAAAAGCTGACCGTTTTGAAACTCCGCATAGCGAAAAGATTGGCCATCATTGTAGAGAACCCTGGTGCAAGACAGCTCTGCGCGATGAAACCCAACTTCAGCTCGGCCAAGCAAATTACATCATCTCCTTGCTTCCAGTCCCATGATGGAATGTTTAGTAGGTAGGCCTGTAATAAGGATAATAAACTTGACCTTGATCTGTTATTCATAATTCTCCTGCCCTTATCCCAATAAGTAGAGCCGGCATAACATGTTATAAACATGGCGTCACATGATTTGCTTAGATATTTTACGACCGGCCGCCTATCTGACGTCAACTTACATTAGTCACTTACTCAGCTTTTTTGCAATTAATGTATATTAGTTATTATAGGTAAAAAGGACACAATTTATTTTTCTTTATTACAATACTAGCGGCCTACCCTGCTTCGCACTGGTATAAAATATATAGCCTATGTCACTCAATGAAAAAAATGATTAAAATCGATCCAGTAGTTTTGATTTATTCATTACTGCCCGTGGCCCGCAAGCGTTAAATTTGGATAAAAAAATTTCCCTCTCCCTATACCAAGAAGATTTCCGCAAAAAGCGCATCAAAATCTGTTGCGTATTTTTAAAGATTTAAGCAGTCATAGGGATATAGGGAACAACAAACAAAGAATGTGACTTTGTTTTATACTATGTAGTGATAATCCCTATAGCATGATTCAGTATTTACGCGCGATGGCTTATTATTAGCGTATTTCATGTATAACTTTGGTGTTTCTATACCGATTTCAATGATTCTTTTTTTATACAATGCTTAATACTATTCACTTTTTTATTTAGGGATGACTGAGAGTGATATAAACGTAGGAGTAGACAAATATAACCAGAAAGCTTCGAACTGCTAAGCAATCGGGAGTTACACGTGTTATTGTGAGTCAACCATAAAAGATAGACATATGCTGTCGTGGGATATTTTTTATATAATTTTAAGGAGAACATTTCCGTCATACATGATTTCTATGTAGCTTTAACCATCAAGGTTGCACACGCAACGGAAGCTTAAAAAATGGAGTAACTTCTCCCGTTTTCCCGACATTTCCCTTCACTGCTCTGCTCCTATTGATTGTAGCGTGATGAAAAGTATACTATAACCAGCCCAGGAGTATGAAAAATAATTGTACCGAGTTTTGTTAAAATCCGTCGAGTAGTTTTTGTTTCTATAACGGTTATACAGACAGACAGACAGACAGACAGACAGACAGACAGACAGACAGACAGACAGACAAAATTTTTACTGATTTCATTTTTGGCATCAATATCGATCCCTAATCACCCCCTGATAGTTATTTTGTTAATATATTCCAGTTACAGAATTGACCTCTCTACAGATTTATTATAAGTATAGATTAAAAACATATTGGATTCGATTTGGCGAGAGGCAAATCGATAAATTTCGATTAACTAAAGTATAAGGACTTTTCAAAATAAAGAAATTCAGAAATTCACTTAAAAACAATCAAACAACTTTGATTTCGGCGTAATTTCTGCGACATAAATGGAATTCTTCTAAGCAAATTATATCTTTATTTTCTAGATAACTGAGGAATTAATAACATGGAATGAAGTCTTGACTTCATTATTCTCTGATTCCTTATCCATTTGATAGATCCAAAAATTGTTCGGTTGGGATAGAAATAAAGTAAATTAACACACTGTGGCGTACAGCCACAAATAATTCACAAGCAAAACCATAGCTCACATGTTGTATAGTTTTAAATAACTAGTACGTGAGCTATGGATAAATAAAAATGTTATGCGAAATAGGCATATAGGAAATATAATGTACGTGACAATATATTTCCTGTATTTCGCTCCCTCCGTTAAAATTCGTTTTATATAAGCTAAGGTATTTTTCTTTGCATTCACTCTCACTTACTTTTACCTGTTATTATCATGTAGTCAATTAAATATACATTTATTATTCATCACTTCATATCATTGAACACTTTCGGTTCCATTGCGTACCTTACATCCCAGAAACGCAATACACACCTTGTTGTGATATTGCATCAGTTGAATGATAACCCTGATGTCGTCGGAGTAGTTCTTAATCGAAATAACCCTCATTATGTTTGCAGCATCCTCTGCATCTGGGTCTTGGCAGTATTTGTTGGCCAGAACTAAACATGCATCAGCTTCGTGTACCTAAGTATATTAAATAGTTTTAACTATTGCAATTTTCTAACATTGACATTTTATTTCATTTTAGTTGTTTTTGGACCGTGTAATAAGATATTGCCAAAGATTATTAATTTATTTGCAAAACTGGTATATATGGGCATGTTTAATTAAAACATTAAATTTAATTCTTTATAACATAAAAAATAGAATGTTGTAATAACAATTAGTTACTCTGTATAGAATGGTTGATACTCAGTGAATTTGTTTTTAATATAACACATTTACTAAAGCGAAAGCCATAGCTAGTTAGAAATTTTCTTAGAATATTAGGACTTTGTCTTAAGGTATAAAATAATGAAGTTATTTGTACAAAATATAAATTAGTTCATAATTTTGATTAAGTCAACCTCTTGATTATTTAGTTAAAAAGAATATATAACAAAATGTAAACGATATCAACGTTACTAACTATCGCCTTAATGAAGGTAAACCACAAAGTAGGAAAAAATTTATATTGAAAAAACAAAGGTTGGTTAGATAAAAGAATTACTAAATTTGTACATTGTTAAAACGTATTACAAACATTTCTAATCAATTCTAAATTAAAAAAGTGTCAATACACAAATAAACGATCAATACGCTATTTAGTTAACCGATAATAGCGTGTTGACCTTTTATAGGAGAAAGCGGATGGTTCCATACATGCAACTGACAACAACATGCATATCCAAGCCATGCATCTACGACTTACCGTAAACACTCGACAATATCGACAATCGACATCTGTACTTAGATCTACTGAATAAAGCCAATTTTGTAACGGGATCTCTTTCAGCGGCAACCATTAATGCCAATTTAATTTGTTAGCACTGTTTGGAAACTCGTACAGTGGTTAATATCGATTGTTTAGAGTACACATAGTGGCCAAACTCGCACACAACACCTAGTTTAGGTACAACAGACACATATGGAGGCCGACCTGGCCGGCCGGCCGGGAAGGGGCGCGTCCGGAGCATCCGGCGCGCCGTGCGGGACAACCACACACACATTAGCAGTAGGCACACACACAGCCTTCAAGTCATGGCATTAGAAGGGAACCGTACACCACTCCAACGATAGAACGTCTTCTCGTATGGGAGGTTATAGAACGAGCATCGCTTTACGTCTATAGGAAAGATAGTCAGCACAGCTTCAAACCGACACCACGCCCAAAGGTCACATCGTTGATTGTGCAGTGCTACTTACTTTCACCCTCTGTAGGTCGATTGGATTCATAATGGTGCCTTGAAAGAATTCCACAGTGGTAAAGTGTCTCTTGAACAGGCCTTCGAGCTCCAGGTCGGGCGGTTTCCTGCCATCAACGCTCAGTTAACTAGGGGCCAGATTTAGGCCAGTCCGCCGCCTGTCGCGGCCCGACCTTACCATGCATCTCTATATCAAGATACGCGGTGCGATGGGACGGGAGCGGTCCCTACTGGCCGGCGAGGCGCCCCAGTCCCACCGTGAAAGCAATGATTGCATTAAAGGAACCACAAGATAAAATTACCAAAGTGATCAATCCTACTGTGACTATGAAACAGCGTCTTTACAGAAGAAAATATCCGTTTTATGCGCATAAATGAATAAAAATTACTGGGTCGATCGGACTCGTATCAATGATAAAAAGTAGGGCCGTGCGGATAACTAATTGCCAGCGCTATTCGGTCTTACGCTAACCTTGACTCGTTCAAGGTCCACGGCATTCATCATTGTACCCTGAAAAAACTCGACGGTGGTGTAGTGACGCTTCAGGAGACCTTCCAGCTCTAGGTCAGGCTCCTTTCTGAAAGCGTCGTTCGATCATACATGATACACGACCCTTTAAATAATTCTATCGCCGTTTAATATTTCACTATCATATATTTGTATTGAATTTTGTAGATATCACTACTGGTATTGCCTTTAATAATATATCACAATTCTATAAGGTCGGTTATATTACCTGTGTAAAAAAACAACCTCAACATCCACATCCTCTCGGTCCTCATGTAGGAAGTCTTTTAAGAAATGGCTCACCGATTCGTAAGTTATGTGTCCACATACAACAATATGCCTGAAATCGCATAAGTATATTATTTTACCCATTCGAACGTGCGGTACATATTCGTCTACTATAAATTATAAAACGAAAGAAGCAGGTAAAGCAAATTCACAGTTTAACTTATCTTTAAAATTGATTTCAAGATTTGTTAGAATTTTGTAATAAAAGTTGCACAAAAATTTAAGACGACCAAAGCTCAAGTGACTTTATTTACTGCTTGAGGTCAATTAAATTTACATATTTATAAAAGCAAGTTACACAAAAGCATAGTTCTAATACTAAAGAAAGGAAGGAAGAAGGTCAGCAATTCCAAAATTTTGTTTAACGTCCGGAGCATAAAAATTTCAGTTTCCAAATTTAGCAATCTGAAATCATAACAGAGGTTAAACAAAACAACAAATGATTCAAGCGTGATACAACTACAACAAACATAAGCAACGTTCTCATTTGCATACAATACTCGTTATAACATGATTATGAAATAGTAATCAATTATTAATATTATATTTCATGATAGTGACGTGGAGGTAATTCGAACAAATGAAAACGTTTCACATTTAACCTCCATAATTTACAATCAGCTTTGTTCTTTAATTTGTGGTACGGGTATTTCCAATTACAATAAATTATAAGACGATTCCAAAAGAAGGAAACAATAATACCACAAACTACGAACAATCTCAGTTTCGTTCAGGATTTGTAGCTATCTACCGCACTAAACACAAAAAAGAAACAATAACACGACGAAAACATAACATTATCATTCCAATTGAGGGACTTTTACAAGGTCTGTAATTTCAAAGAAGATGCATTTGAAATAGGTGGATCTGATTAATAACACGAATTATAATGAAGATATTTCTTTGGCGACGCGAAAACATTTACTTTAAGACAAACATCTCAATAATATTAATGAGGGGAACGTAAAACAACTTCTTTTTTCATTCATAAAATTTGATGATTTATTTAATTATTCATAATAATTCTTAAATGAGCAAGTAGATTATGAAAATAAATACGTAAGGCGTAATCATACAAACTAGCTTGCCGTTGTTCAAATAATCAAATCATTATATGTTTGCTAATGAGTTGTTTAGGTGGTAAAGAATCGGTTCTTTATAAGTTCAATCGATAAGGGTTAGGCACGGCATGAAATTAGATGTGGTTGTGGTAAGATAGTTAATGTAGAGGCAATGATGGAGGTTGGTGAGTAAAGACATAGAAAATTATACAAAAGAGAAGAGCAACCGTTAAATACTGGACAAACACCAAAGAGAACTTATTAATTGGAAAAAAATAAAATTAGATCAAACACGTTGCCAATAACATATACATCATGCAAACTATGTATTCATCTAAGGTGTGGCAAAGGAACTGAATTCATTTTGATCATAAAACGTAACAATACTCTACAATTATTATGGCTGCATAAAATCGCAAATAATTTTATAAAAGTTATCAATTCCAAAATTTTGTATATGAATGATTTGTGTAAATTCTTGGCTAAGATGATGTCATTAACGGATGGTATGCCGAGAACTAACTAAGTTGGCATTTAAATGTCCTCAATGCACACAGCCTTGCCACGCTCTATGAATCTTTACGTTAATACATTACACTAAACAACCGAGGGGTCGATTCAAAAAGTACAATACATATTACAAAACATGATAAAGAGGGTCAACATTACGAGTACAGTACATTTAGACGTGCAGGCAGGGAGTACAGAAGGAAGCGAGCGGTTGGCACTCACTAGGTCGCAAGGGCATCGGATCGAATCAACAGCCCCGCGCTGGGCCGGCCGGCTGCGGGGAGCTGTCGACTGCGCACACGACAACTCCAACAACACACTACGGTACCACTCAACATTTAACTCGCCGCAACTAAGCTTACGATTACCATTAACATTCCTCATTACGCACGTACGGTAAGGCTAACAGAAAATAATAATACAACCTATGTCACGAGCGATTACACTAGCCACTATCTGCTGGTTTCTAGTCAACAAAATATGAATCAATACCAATTCATAGATAATTACAATCAATATCGACACATAACAAAGACAAATCGAGGGACTGGCGTCCCGGCAAAGATAAAGTGAGAACACAGAAGCGTGCTAAGAGAGGAAAAGGAAGATATAGATTTACAACACGGAACACATTCAACGGAACGGAGTGAAGACAGCGGCTCACCTGCGTCCCCGCTCATTCTTGAGGGTGCCGCCATACTTGGGTCTAGTCCCGATTAAGTCAATTATCTCTGGGATACAACTGGCAAATATCGCCTATACGCCGACAGACAAAACAAGACGTTCACATTCAAGTCGAGTGGCGAGCGGCGCGGAAGGGAGCCACGGCTCGCGGCTCGCTTGCGCGCCGCGCGAGGGCGGGCGAGGCGCGCGGCGCGGGCACTGGCTGTGTGTGTCTCGGGACGTGACGTGCCGGAGCTAGCGCTACAGCGTGGCGGCAGGCATCGTGTGCAAGCGAACAAACCAAACACTACGTCATCGGCAGCATTACACAACTTTACATCGGCTCTCTCCTCATCTAGTCTCGTTAGAAGGATTAAAAAGCTCAATGGTGTCTCGAGTGTGATTTACGAAAAAAGGCATGTAGTAGTGCGTCGGTCGACCGCGCGCCTGTCTCTCGTGTACGGGGAGAGGGGCGCGGCCGCCGGGAGCTAACTCTTCGAGCATGCGCCACGGCACCGAGAGACCGATTCTAGTGAAGGATTAATAAATTTCATTAGCAAACTCCGCATTCAATCAACCAAGTCAGATCGAAACCGTGAGAGGAAGCCCGCGGAGCGGGGGCGTGAGAGCAGGGTACCTGCGGCGGACGTCCTTGTTGTACCGGCCGCCGTATTTGTTCCGCTGCGCCGCCAGCTCCGTGATCTCGGGGATCCAGCTGGCGAACACAGCCTACGATACACAGCAAACACCGTGAGGTGAGCGACCGCCCCCCGCGCGCCCGCCCCCCCGGCCCCGGCCCGCGGCCGTGAGCCCTCGCGCTCGCGCAAGGCTGTGTGTTGAGTGTCGTCTGTCTGCGAGTGGCTGTGGCGTGTGGACGGGTGCGGGACTTGGGTGCCGTGCCGAGCTACGCTAGCGGGGCTACGTGGGGCAAGCCGTGACGGGACTCGTGGCGGCGGGTGCATGCAAGGCCTGGGGTCGTACGCTAACTAATCGATGAACAGAACTTAAAAAGAAATCGGTATCGCCGGTAACTAAACTAACACGACGGGCATTCGATATAGACGCATGGTAGTGCGCGCACACGAGCTGACCGGCTCGCGAGGTCGCGCGGCGGGCCTCGCGCCGGCCCCACGGCTCGTGGCGAGGGCGCGAGGCCCGGCGGCAGACCGCGCGAGGGGCGAGCGGGTGTGCACGAGTAGATAACACAATACATCTGACGGCACTGAGCAAGCTCTGTAGAGGTGATGATCTCACATTGTTCGAAGAGTCGAAGCGATGCACCCGGGAGCGCCGCGCGGCCGCGGGGTGTATCGCTTCCGCTCTCGTCTCGATCTATACATCAATTTGATACCTTTTTCCGTGTTCACGCTTCAGCTCGCCACTGTACTTGGACCTACTTCCTACCAGCTCTATAATTTCAGGAATGCTACTAGCGAACATTGCCTGCAACAGACCACGGTGTCGATCGGACGGCGAGTCTGCGCGCGGACACCGTCGTGTGGTGCACGACAATGTCCACCTCGAGTCTCGGTATAACTATGGTGACGTACGGTAAGTGTAGCCGATAGCGGAGCGAACTCAAAAGAAAAGGAACGGGTGTGTGTCTACCGGTGATGTGAGCAACTGAACACAGCCAGGCACAGGTGCGCATGCAGAGATCGCGAGGGGGGAGGGGAGGGACGCGGCGCGGGACCGGCGCGCTGCGCGGGGCGCACGGCTCGCGGCACGCGGCACGCGGCGGACGACTCCGCTCCGACATACGAGGCTCGTGCCACCGCCCCATGTACACATCTCCGATATCGAGCTCGACAGATCCCCTGGCGGCACATTGGTGGTCATCACATAACAAAGCAAAAGTAAAAGAAAACATTCATGCAAGTAAATCATCGATCGAAGTGAAGCTCGTCTCGTACGATAGATGCTCCTTTGAAAGCGTTAGAAGGTTGCACATAGAACGCCGGCCGGACGGACCGGGCCGGCGACCGGGCGGCGGCCAGCCGTCGTCTCCCGGCCGGATCTGGCATGCTCTAGTGAGTGCACTAATCAGGCTGACGGTCATTCAACGAGTGCGTTAAACCAGTAAGTACAGATCTCTAACAAGTCCCATGTGAGCTATTATGGTAATCTTATGGTAAGAGTCGTTATATTTCCTTTTGCTTTGTTATTCAACACGGCTCTATGCAAGGAATCGCAAGCGATGCGCGAGTGTAAAGAAACTTATAGCACTTCATTAGGATAACATTAGATGTCACAGACATATCGGAAGATAATTATTAAAATAGTTTTATGTAATTTCAATCTTACTTGCCCCTCCTTGCAAATTTGTACTTAGAAAAATTGTAGTGAATTTATTTTTATGTAAAATAGACATTATACGATTAGTAGATAAGTATGAGGGAGTGAAACTTACCAAGCCGACGAGTAGAAAAAAAACCAAAAATGTTCTGCCAAGAACTGTATGACAGAACACATCACCGTAACCTACAGTAGACATGGTGACTATTAGAAAGTACACGCACGTCCAATATGGCAATGATTGCGCATTGTCAAAGTCCAACGGATCGCCAGAATTTTCCAACTGAAAGAATCAGATTATGAAGTAATTGTGGACATTATAATAATTCAATTCAGAATCAATATAAATGAAGGTGAAAGTACATTAACACTTTTTAATATTCAATTTGGATTTCCTTATCTCAAATTGATAGGAGCATCTTATTGGGCCGTGAATAAGATATGTATAGAAAAAGTGTAAGCTGACATACTACCAGAACGGTAAAAAGGCTTTGGTGGCTGAGAACACTTGGTATATGAGGTTGTATGTCTGTCTACATATATGAAAAGGGCTAACAAGCCCACAAGTCTAGTAAAAATAATGCATATTAAATTTTATCAAAGTCAAATTCGGAAGGTGTGTATAAAATATAAAAATTTAACACATATTTTATAGCAGTAATGCAACCCAACCCAAAGTAAACGTAAATTCAGCACATGAAATCTCAAAATATAGCAAACGTTTAGATCATTAATTAAAAATTATTTAACCAGAATTCACTTAAGGATTATCATCTTCCTGCCCTTATCCCACTCTAAGTGGGGTCAGCACAACATGTTATAAACATGTCACATGATTTGGCTACGTATTTTGCGACCAGCCGCCTGCCTGACATCCACTTACCTTTTTCGTATTTTACGACACCTCGGTAAGAAAGAGGGTGGTCTATTCTACTAAACCGGATACCACACGGTTGGTCAACACGGTGGGTGCTTAGGCGCCTTTTACGACACCTCGGTAAGAAATGAGGTTGGTCTATTCCAGTCAGCCGGATACCACACGGCGGGTCGACTTACCTTAGTCGCCTTTTACGACACCTCGGTAAGAAATGAGGGTGGTACTATTCTATTTCGCCGGATACCACACGGCGTAACCAAAATTCACTTAAGGATATATGTATAACAATTAAAATTGACGTGTATAAGAAATTTTAAACTTTCGCGATTCATACTAATTATTATATAAACATACGGGTCACATCGCGTTATAATCGATTACCTTTGTATAAGTGTATCGCGTGCGGATAATATCAGTGTGGTGTGCAACAGACTTTACATGGATTGTGCGGTTCAAGTGAGGGTAGATGAACAAAATAATGACTAGTACTCGGGAACGAAGACGCCGCGGCGCTCCAGTCAGTTCGTGACCACGGTAGATGCAACTCTGCCGAAATGTTGAACCTTACACAAAGGTAATCGATTATAACGCGATGTGACCCGTATGTTTATATAATAATGTGTATAAGGAAAAAGACTTACTAAATGAATAATGCCGGCAGCCGTAAGCCATACTGATATAAAGATAGAAACTAATTGCGCCAAACGAATTGAGCTCGATGTCTTTAATATATTGAGGTACTGCAAAATATCAGGCACGGTCATTAAGCGTAGAGCTCGGAGAAACCTTAGCCCTGGGGAAGAATAATATATATAAAACTACAAATAAATGGCAGGATATAACAATATATAACTCAATTATTACCTATCCACGTTCTATCCAGGTATATTGATACAAAGGATGGGGGTATCGTGAAATAATCTACAAATGAATACATCTCGAGCATGAACCATAGTTTGTCACTAGCTGCTATAAACTGAAACAGAGAAAATATATATTCGATCATTCTTATTATATAAGGGTACCACATATATTTCAATAACGACAGTAAACGAAAGACAAATTAAATAATAACATTCATTAATGAATAAATATTATTGATGCTAGATTCAAACAGTATAAGATCAGTAGGCACTGAAATGCCTTAAAGAAGGACGTACGTCCATCAGTTGACTAAGAATAAAATGATATTGAGTGATGCAAATAATCTTTGCTTAGACGCATTTGCGTTTGTATTGTAAAGCATCATTCTCCTGCCCTTAACCCTCTAAATGGGAATGGCATAACATGTTTTAACCATGTTGTGGTGTGATTTGGCTAGTTATTTTAAATCAAATCAAATCAAAAATCTTTTATTAACAACATTTTACGACACCTCTGTAATAAATGAGGGTGGTCTATTCTACTCAACCGGATACCACTTTGTTACCATTGATACCATTTGTATTGTTAAGCATTTCAATTATTTTTATTTATACATACTAGGTACTTATAATGCAATGGGCAATAAGATAAAACCTATCCCCTATAAAGTTAAAGTACAAATGGTAAAAAAGATAAAGTATAAAGGTTAAAGTACAAATACCACTTACTCGTATAAAAAAGTAGACCATAAAAAATATGTTAAAGGCAAGGTCGATTTGCTGAGTAATATTGTCACTCCATTTCTGGCATCGCTCCACTTCCTCGCTAGAAGCAAATAACAACATGTTTACATCACATACAAAGGAAAAGAGACAACACTGAAACGTACGGTCAAGCTTCTAATACACATAACAGCTGTAATTTAGGGCTAGTGGACATTAGTCAAGAGGGATTTAAGGGCCGTAACACAAACACAAATATAGCACCTCTAGTAGGTCGAAGTACATATAATGGCTACGACAGTTACACGAATTTAACACAAATTAACAAATTTGAAGATACCTGTTGGCTTAGACAAGGTAAAGTTTATTGTGTTCTGTAGTCTCACTTAATACATTATTGCATTTATGATGACAGTTATAAAAATAAATGAATGCACACTAGTAAATAATGACATATCTTGTCTAAGCCTTAATCCAGGTATTTGGGAAGTTAGGAATGACACAAATATAAATGATTTTCGAGATACTGATGTGATACGGCACTTAGCTTAGATTGTTGAAATAAAAGAGCGTGTGAATCTAACTATTAAATTCATCACAGTTGTTATTTTGAATTTATTATCTTGACTAGTATCAACACAAGCCCAATACAGAAGCTAACATTTACTATATCCAGCAAAACATTTGATCACATTGATTTTTTGGGACTCACGTATTCCTTATTCAGCATTACAAGATATTTTTAAATTAATATTTTCGCTAAATTTTGCAATTAAGCTAGGCAAAGAAATGGGTGTTACCTGGACGCGTCGATGAAGTAGATGATGAGCGATGCTATACTCAGAATGAACACCAACACTACCTGGAATGGAGGGAATAATTTTGTTAAGACATGTTTTCTTCACTGAAGAAACTTTTTTAGGAATTTTTTTAAAGTTTTACAAGTTTATGACCACAATATATTTGTCATTTACCAAACTGATAACCAATTGTTAATAGTAAAAGCATTGAGTGGTTTGAGCAACAATATAGCCCAGTTAATTAAGATATAGTTTCATGCAGATGATGTAGCATGATGTTACTGGTATATAACATGTGAAAGCATAATGTATTTCCTAAGGAAGACCAATCTATACTAATATATAAAGCTGAAGAGGTTGTTTGTTTGTTTGATTATTTGAACGCGCCGATCTCAGGATTTACTAGACCAATTTCAAAAATTCTTTAAGTGTAAGATAGTCCATTTATCGAGGAAGACTATAGGCTATATAAGATCACGCTAAGATGATTGGGAGAGGAGCAGCGCTAAAAAATAGTACGAAAACGGCAAAATTTTAAGCTTTTCTTGCGTGCGCTGAGTAAACGATAAAAGTTATTCAAAAATCATATATTACAAAATTGTTCCCCTCTAAAAGTTCAAAATAAAAGTCCGCAACAGCATATGTCTAGCTTTAAAGCTTAACCCACTTTAATCATTTTTATGGTTATCAAAAGACTATATTACGGTTTTAATCTTTCCACTCGGGCGGAGCCGCTAGCAATTGCTAGTCAAGAATAAAGCAGTAACCAACGACCAGTTTACCAGAACGAGAGCCGATTTATAGATTTAAAAAATTGGTTTATCGTCGTCAAAATTAAAGTAAAAAAAAATCCGAGATTCGTACAAATAAATCATTCAATTGCATGTCGCTTCATCAATTTCAATTTTCAGTTTGTGTTTATGAGACAAACCATTCTTATTCTGCACAGATGAAAAAGTTACTTTTGTATCTAAATTACTTTTGTATTATAGATCTCCGCAAAGTAACGCCTAATTCTATAAATTAAATTATCTGCACAGATGAATCTATGAAGCGCAGCTAGCATATCATATAAATTGTTCGGGCAATATTTTCCACCGAGGGTAATCGGGGCTTGCTGCACCTGATGTGTGGGTAGGTAACTAATTAATGTCACAAAAAAAAGAAGATCGGTCGATTATACTCCGGCCGGAGCAGCGTGGACGCCATAACTTAAGAAGAAGCCTCTAAGTTAAAGGTCAGTACCCTTGATTATTCGGGGTGGATAAATTGCCAGTTTTCTGCCTATCCTACCTATGCTCACCAACTGCAACTATCGAAGGCACGCAGTAGGCGCGAACATAACTCACTAATATGTTTTTAATTTGTACTGAGCTAATAAATAAATATAACCCAACAAGGCCATGAACGTGACTCTACTAGGAAGATGAATTTATCAGGTAAATAATCTAGGAACTGACATATGTCCACACTGTTTAACCTTCACAATTATTCCAATTACGCGTTAGATGATATCTGCGCAATATAATATAAGATAGCAAAATGTAATTGTTGCTATTTTGTGGTTAGTAAGAAAAAGTTCACGGTCTCACTTCATGGAAAGCGAACGATGAAGTCTAAGGTTCCCCATGTTTGTTTGTATTTTTAAGTAATATACAAGATGCAAGGGAAATACACTATATGGCAAAATATTGACGTATTGGCCTAAAATTGCTCAAGACGGAAATGATTTGTTACAAAAACCAGTCAGTAGGTGTATTTCACTGAATCAGGGTCTCTAAGCAATGAAAAGAGAGGAATAACAAGAATATTGCAGTAATGGCACTTAGGGCATCAGAATTAATGTTTTTCTGTACTGAGCAGTCTAGTTGGCAATTTTTTCGATGTACAAAAAACACTGCGAAGAGATGTTGTAATTTTTGTTTTCGTGTTTTCAGGTAATTTCCGAGGTATTGTAAAAGGCGACTAAGGTAAGTTGACTTACCGTGTGGTATCCGGTTGAGTAGAATAGACCACCCTCTTTCTTACCGAGGTATCGCCAAAGGCAACTAAAGTAAGTAGACGTAAGGCAGGCTGGCTACGTAAAATACGTAGCCAAATCATGTTAGAACATGTTTATAACATGTTGTGCCCACTTACAAAGGGATAAGGGCAGGAGGATGACACACACACACACACACACATCGTGAGGTAATTTCTGAATATATTAGATCTTAGGGCACCTAGAAACCGAATGATTTCCTCTTTTCTTACAAAGTTTTGTCTTATAATAAAATATGTTAAATTCGATAAAATATGCGATCTCAAGTTTTGGAGTTGTGACTGAGACATAGAGTCATTATACTAGAGTAGGGGAGAAGAAGTAGAATAGAGTAGAGTCCACTGAAAAAAAAAAGAAAAAGCTAATGACACTACTTATAAGTTATGTCTCTCTTTTATTGGGCGTGCAACAACAACAAATGAGTGTTTAAATTAAGAACGCGTCATAGATATTTCTCTGCTAATGTGTGATTAGGCAAAGACAATTATTTCTTTAATTTTCCCTCTCTTACTATTTATTAGACACTCGCACTCACGTCTCACAGGTCTCCCTATCTCCAGGCCTATGACTCCTTTACTTTAGGATAATAATCTATGGACCCAGAATACGGCGTTAGTGATATCTTTTACAACAGAAGTTCTTAATTTCTTGACAATTCTAATTACAATCATAGACTGATGAAACAAAAAAAAACAAAGACAAAAACTGAGTCATTGACTGATCTAGAATGTACTAAAACCTAACATTTGCTTACTGACAAGTGATGTAATAGTATAATGCAAATGCTATAATATAATAGGTCTGTGGTTGGCTGTGAGGTCTGTGGTTGGCTGTCAAAGTGACAAGTCATAAATTAAGTTGCTCCTAATTTAAATTATTTATTTTAAGTTTACTTTAGTTTATTTATGTTTTTAATTTAAGTAAATGTAAACTAATAATTACTGAAAGTTAAGTTATTATAGTTCTTAATACAGTAACTAGACAAACAGCTGTCAGGAGTCACCGGTTGGAATTCATATCTCAACGGACTAAAACCCGGGGAGTATTTCTTTTCATTTTATAGTTATAAGCTATTTATGTATATAATCATATAAAAAGCTATTTATATATATCCAAAACAAAATAATAAACTTTTCCAGCACTTTATTAAAATGTATAAAACAAAAGTTGAGTGAACAGATTAAATGTTTTATTTAGTATAATAGATTTGGTACAGTTTTAATTACTTTTTTGTTATTAATTACTCAATAATACTTATAAATCGGAGTTGGAACCTTTTTTATTAATCTTGTTTTAAATAAAGTGTGTTGAAATCTCACACCTCACATAATTTCTCATTTATGAGAAACGTCACTTCTCATACATAGGCATTGCTTTATCTCTCTTTGCTTGACAAGTTGTGGAAGCAAAGTTGAAGAAGGCCCTACTGCCATACATACATCTTACTAATAAACACATATTCATTCAAACTTGAAACATACACTTAGTAAACACACTTCATTATCATTTTTATATTGGCAAATAAAGATTTCAAAGTACTGCTAAAGTTAGTAATATATATAATATTGTGACCTGATTTACCGGACAACTGTATGTTTAACTTGCATAAATATTTATAAATAATTCAATCAAGTGAACCATAAACCTTTGCACTATAATTTTATTTATCCTGCACATCTTTAATTATTTATTATATTTGAAGTACATAATACTGTAAAATTTAATATAGCTGATTTAATTAATAGTGGGTCAACATTTTTATTATATATATAGGTACTGCTACTGTCTGGCTGACTAGTAGCTTCTTAAAAAATTAATTTAACACATTTCTTCTTACAATTTCAGAAATCAACTTTATATAAAAATGATGACCCGTCAAGCTTCATACAAAGAGATGGAGTCAAAGCTTAAGCTGGCCCTCAATGAACTGAAATCTGTTAAACAGCTCAACACTCAACTCTTGCAAGAGAGAGAGGAAAGTGAGGAGGAAATTAGTAAAGTTATAAAGCAATCCTCACAATACAAGAAACAGCTAGCGGAGTTGCATACCAAGTATATGGACACCTTAGGTGAAAGGAACCAGCTTAAGGATACTGTTGACTCTTTTTATCAATGTAGCTATGTACATGAAAGGGCCCTGAGTCGCATTAGTGAATTAGAAACCAGTCTACATGAGACTCAGCAAACAATGTTTAATTTGGAACAGTTAAATAAATCTCATGAGGTTAATGCGACACAAAGCCTTTTCAATGAATTAGTTGAGTGTGGTTCTGTTTGTGGTTTAGAGCGAAACCCACAAATAATTGATTTAACCTCTGAGACTGACTCACTAAAGACCGTACACTTTAGTAGTCATAGAAAATTAAAAAAATACATTAAAATTAACAAATTTATTAATAAAACTAAAAAGATTATTAAAACCAAGAACTGCATTCAACAGTTAGGGAAAAGTAGAAAAGAACGTATGAGCTTAATTAATAAGATTAAATCAATTAATCATAAATTACACCATAATAAATATATATATGACGGTGAAATTTTGCAACTTGAAACAAAAATAGAAAAATTAGAAAAATCTTTGAAACATATGACAGACTTGTATTCAAAATCTCAAATTCAAATTAATGAGCATATTGCTTCCTTCGACGGTCTATTGGAAATTTGCAATGACAACATGGAACGATTCGTGTCATTGTCAAATAAGTATAAAGAGTATGAGGATAAGGAATGTCAATGCTCTTTGAGGAAGCACATTGAAAGTACTTCACCATCATATATTAATACTGTTAATCTATCAAACACTTTAAATATAAATATAAACAATGTTGTAAAACCAGAGAAAAAAACCATTATTTTCTCTGACAGGTTGGGCAAAGGTTTTGGAGCAATTATGAATATGTACTTAAGACATTCAGTAATTAATAAATGTTCACCCGGAGCAACTTATGATTATATAATGAATAATTGGAATTGTAATGATTTTGACTCTAATACTACAGTCATATTAATGTTTGGTGACAGCTTAAATGTAAAAAAACCACAGATTACAAAATGCATCGAAAAATTAATACTTTTAAATGAGAAATATAAATGTAAATTTGTTATGTGTGCTTTTCCCTACTCAGATATACTGACTAGTAGGCAGAATGAGCACATATATAATTTAAACTTACAAATGTATAATTTGACATACCGTCATAGTGACGCTATATTTTATTTTGACATAAATAAATTTATTTCCTCATTTAAGTTGACTAGAGATACTATGTATCTGTCTAAAAAATGTTATCGGAGTCTAGCTTCATTGCTAGCATATAATTTAAATGATACAGTTACATGTGATGTAACTAAGTCTATTGACTCACTCTCACTCTTCGGATACCATTTGAAGTTGACGCGTATCAATTACTCCTAGTTTCCAGTGGTTCTCAAACGTTTACTCCGCAAAATGAATACGTGTGCACAGTGTAGTACGAAATTTACTGATGGAGCTTTTTGTAGTAAATGCAATCGTCATTTAGACTTCCAATGTGCGGGTGTGACGGAAATTGGGTACAGAAAATTGGGGGAAAGGAAAAATGTTTGGCGTTGTCCTAAGTGCAAAGCGTGCTCATCACCTACAGCTGCCTCTCCGTTTGATTCACGTCTGGATGTTCTACAGGAAGAGTTAAAAAGAATTGTAAGTAAGCTGGCCCCTCTTGCGACTTTAGTAGAAGATGTAAAAGTGATCAAAGCGGAAGTAGGAAACTTGCAGTCATCACTAAATATGGCTCATGACTTAATAAGCGACTTCTCGGATAAGGTAAAATCTCTTGAGTCTCGAGTTGCCATTGTTGAAGGCGCAGCTACTTCGGTCAAAGATTTGCAGTCTGAACTAACTCTAATGAAGCGGGAACAGAATGAGCGTGACCAGTGGGCAAGGGCAAACAATGTCGAAATCAAGGGAATTCCTTTGAAAAAGAATGAGAATCTTTTTAAGATAGCCCTAAAGATTGGTGAAAACATCAGTTGCCCTTTAAAAAAGGAGGACATTAATTACATTGCAAGAATTCCGTCTCGTCTGCCAAATGCTATTAAACCGGTAGTGGTTTCATTTAATAATCGGTATTTGAAGGAAGACTTTATTGCAGCTGCACGTAAGAATAAGCAGTTAGCTCTTAAGGAATTGGGTTTTACTGAAGAGGGCCTGGCCTATGTCAATGATCACCTTACCCCGTACTATAAAACCCTACTATCAAAGGCAAAGTCACTGGCAAAGGAAAACAACTTTCGTTACATCTGGGTCAAACATTCCAAAATTATGGCCAGAAGATCGGATACTTCCAAAGTGGTTTTTATCAAGACGGAAAAAGATCTCGAAAAGTTAAAGTAGTTAGTAGCTATGATTCTAAAGATATACTTATATATTGTAATATTAATATTTTTTTCCAATTTTTATTATTTACAATTTATTTGAAAAGTTTGGGAATCGCAGTCATCAAACGAATAATTCACTCATCTACCTGTCACGACTGTTTATTTGAGTACAGCGAATCATTCATACCATTGACAACTCTAATACATGCTATTAAATTATCTAATTACTGCCTTGTAACAATGTACTTAAGTTCTATTTTTACTTATGAGTTTTACATGTTAAGTATGAAGTTACAATTAAATTTTATTACGTCTCTTCTCTGTTACTATCTGAATTCACCCGCACTTATTTTTATTACGAATCGTATTGTTTATATTAGAACTAAGCGGGCTCGATTAATTATGCACGGATTCCATATATTATATTTATATTGTTGTTTTAGGTTAATATTGTGTTTTTATGTTAACGATGGCTTCGCTTAAAGTATATTACCAGAATACTCGGGGACTACGCACAAAGACCAGTACTTTTAAGAGAAATCTTATGTTAAACGATTATGATATTATATGTATTACAGAGACTTGGCTAATTGATGGTATTATGGACAAAGAATTATTTGATGATAGGTATGTGGTCTGGCGCCGGGATAGAAATTACTTAGCTACTAAACAATCAATGGGTGGCGGGGTTCTCATAGCTGTCCGTAAGGAATTATCGGCGTGGAGTCGCCCTGAGTGGTCTACGTCTGCTGAAGACCTATGGGTCACAGTCTCATTAAAGCACGGTAATAACCGAGATTTAATGAAAATACACATCTGCACTCTTTACCTCTGCGGTGAGCCCCACGGTAACTCATTTAATACGCAATTGGATAACTTTTCTAATGGACTTTTTGATATTGTTAGCTCAAACACAAGTGACAAAGTAGTAGTAGTTGGCGATTTTAACTTTACTTATGTAAATTGGTATAAGCAGCATGATACGTTAGTTCCGTCAGGAATAAGTGGTGCCAGCCAAATAAATTTTTTTGACACATTAATTCAATGCAATTTGTATCAATTTAATAATGTCCGTAATACTGCAAATAATAGAATCCTCGATTACGTACTTGTTAACGATAATGTTTTGGTTGAACATAGTATAGACTCCCTGGTTCCTGAGGATAGCCACCATAAATCTTTAATAATTAACTTAAAATTTACCAATTTTGATGCACTCGCATCTAAATCCAATGTTAAATACCTATATCACTTAGGAAAATATGACAAAATTAAAGCGGCTCTAAAAGAAATACCGTGGCAAATTCGCCTTAACGAGGGATCACTCGAGGATTCTGTAAGTCATTTTTATAGTACCTTTAATGATCTATGCAATAAATACATACCTAGAAAACTTGTGACCCCAAATCGATTCCCAGTATGGTTCAGTTTGGCCTTAAAAAAAACATTGAAGGAAAAAAATAAATATTTAACTAAGTTTAAAAATTACGGAAACCTGTCTGATTATCAAACGTTTTCTCTTCTGCGTGTCAGGGCCAAAAAGTTAGAGAAAGAGTGTTACGAAGCGTATATTGCAAGGACTGAAGACTCTCTGGCCAAAAACCCTAAAATATTCTGGTCTTATATAAAAAAGAATAAGGGTGGATCATCTTCTTTTCCATCGTCAATGGTGTACCAAAACGTTACGGGTGATACCGGCGAGGGCATATGTAACTTGTTTTCAAATTATTTTAAATCAAATTTCCAATCTCCTTTGGCTACAAGAGCGGGTTATAGTGTGCCCAACCAAAACTTTTCCAACACTATTGGCAATATTATAGTTGACCAGACTGAAGTTTTAAGATTGATGAAGTCGGTTGATTTATCAAAGGGCGCCGGCCCTGATAATCTATCCCCGCGACTTATTTTTGAATGTGCAGATAGTTTAGCGTTGCCAGTAACCATTTTGTTTAAACGCTCTCTTCTGGAGGGAATAATGCCAGTAATTTGGAAGTCAGCCTTCATTTCACCAATTCACAAAAATGGTAATAAAAATAATATAAAAAATTACAGGCCTATCTCTAAGCTGTGTATTCTTGCAAAAATTTTAGAAAAGATAATATTTAGTCAAATATATTCCACCGTTTCTTCTTCAGTTATCTCTGAACAACATGGTTTTGTGAAGGGCCGTTCAACGGTTTCCAATTTACTGGTATTTAATGAGTTTTTATCGTCTTCTATGGACCTAGGTAGGCAAGTCGACTGTATTTATACCGATTATAGCAAAGCTTTTGATCGGATTGATCATGTTATACTTATGCAAAAGTTACTTCTCGCCGGTATTCATGGTAACTTATATAGATGGTTTACATCATATATTCAAAACAGGTCTCAAGCTGTAGTTATTAACGGTTTCTCTTCATCATGGATTGACGTACCATCTGGAGTGCCACAAGGTTCTTTGTTAGGTCCGCTCCTATTCGTTTTATTTATTAATGATATCGGTACCTGCTTCCAGCATTCTCAGTTTTTGTTATATGCAGACGATATGAAAATTTATAAATGTATCGAAACTGTTAATGATAGTGAGCTTCTCCAACAGGATCTTATTAGATTTCAGCAATACTGCGAATACAATAGGCTAGATTTAAATGTTGACAAGTGTTCTGCTATTATTTTTACTCGGAAATATAACATAGTGCGGTATAATTACAAACTAAAAAATCAACTTTTAACTCTCACGGATTCTGTTAGAGATCTCGGTGTTGTGCAGGACTCCAAAATCATACTTGACGAACATATAGAACATATTGTTAAAAAAGCTAACAAAGCCTTAGGATTCGTTATAAGATCTTCCAAAAACTTTAAACAGATAAAGTCATCCAAAGTACTATACTGTTCGTTCGTGCGTAGTATCCTAGAGTATGCATCTCAAGTTTGGAACCCGTGCTATCATGTGTATATTAATAGATTAGAATCAATTCAAAAAAGATTTCTAAGATTTTTACAATATAAATGTGGTCAACATGACCCTAATTATGAGATGAGATGTAAAAGACATCATTTACTTCCTCTTGTCGTGAGACGACACATTGCTGACGTTAGTTTCTTAATAAATATTGCTCAAGGTAAAATAGACTCCCCACAGTTGTTATCTTCTATTAAACTTAACGTGCCTAAAAAGCCTATTTCAAGACGGCCGTCTGAAAACCTATTTGTAACGCTTGGCTCTGCTAACTATCGCAGAAATTCATTTTTCTGTCGTGCACCAGCAGCGTTCAACAAATTGGCCAATCGTCATGAAATAGACTTGTTTACGTCTAAACCCAAAAAAGTAAAACAACATATGTCTGAAATGTGGTTTGACTCGATTCCCATACTGCGTTAATTTTTTTCCTAATTTATTTTATTTGTTTTGTTCTACTTTAATCTCTGTTATTTCTTTGTTCACAAAATTGTATCCGAATAGACTATTAATTAAGTAGTTTATATGTGAAGATGTATAAATAGCTTAAGCTGTTCATTTTCCAAATAAATAAAAATAAAAATAAAATAAAAAATATACAAACTGTACATTAAGTACTAATTATTCATATATTGACATGTGTACTAGTAGTAGTACTAATAGTATATCAAGTAACATTTTAGGTACGGAAAATGTTACTTTAAACTAGATAATAAGACAATAGATAGACCTTGTAACTTGAATATTGTACACCAGAATCTGCAAGGTCTATCTGGCAAGGAATTTGAAATAGAACTGTTTATGAATAAATTTAGTATTGATATTTTATGTATAACCGAGCATTGGCTAAACAGTTCTAATTTCTTATTCAATATTAAAAATTATAAAGTGTCCAGTGCGTTCTTGAGGAAGACCGCCCAGCATGGGGGATCTTTGATATTAACTCATTCCAAAGTACATTGTAAAGAACGAAATGATATTGTCGGTCTTTCTGTTGAACGTACCATTGAACTGTCTTGTGTGGAGTTAGAGCGCTATATTATAGTTTCTGTGTACCGCCCACCCTCCAGTGATTATATATTATTTGAGAGCGTCATGGAGGAAGTTCTTAAGAAGATCTCTAAATCTTCAAAACAAGTTTTAATATGTGGAGACTTTAATGTTGATATCTTAGTGGATACCTGTAATCGTTGTAGGTTACTTAATTTATTTCAATGTTTTGATATGATCAATGTATTTAACGAACCTACCAGGATAACTGCAACTTCGGCTACCGGTGTTGATAATATTTTTACTAACTACAGTTGTAATATCTTAGAAAAATCTATAATAAATCGCTTAAAGTCTGACCATAGTGGGCAAATTATATCTGTCCCTAACTATATGCAGGAAAAAAATGATTACATCAAGTACAGGCCTTTCACTTCGAATAAAATAAAGCGATTTCAATCAAAAATATCATCAAAGATATTGCAATTCGACAAAAGTCGCGGTAGCACAGATGAACTTTTTAATGCCCTCTTTGGAATGATTGGTTGTGAGTTTAATAAGACTTTTAATATTATAGATAAAAAAGTGTTCAAAAATCTTAGGTTTAGCGAATGGGCCACTAATGGCATCTATAAGAGTAGGAATAAGTTATTTGATCTGTATGCAGAAAAACAATATAATCAGTCCCCCACTTTTCTTGAATATGTAAAAAAATATTCAAAAACGTTTAGAAGTGTCTGCACACAGGCCAAATCTCTTCATATTAAAAGTAAAATAATTAATTCCAAAAATAAAATAAAAACAACCTGGAATGTTATTGGAGATGAAACAGGTAGACGTAAAATGCATAATTCTTCCATAGAGCTTAAAATTGGGAATGAACTTATTAACTCTGATACAGCAGTAGCTAGTGCATTTGAGCATTTCTTTCAGAACATACCCATTTCTATCACTAGCTCAATAAACTCATCCCCAATGGAAGCTTTTAATGTTTTGAAGGACAGCGTCACGGAGTGCAGTGTTAATTTTAACTTTGAACATATTTCCCCATACGATATCGTCAAAACTTTTAAAACATTAAATATTAAAAAAACAACTGATCTATGGGGAATGTCCGTAAAATTAATTAATAATATTATTGATATTATCGCCCCGATTATGGCCAAGATCTTTAACAAATCTGTAGACACAGGGATATTTCCCAATTTAATGAAACATAGTAAATTGATCCCACTTTTTAAGTCCGGTGATAAGAGCGACCCTCAGAACTATAGACCCATTTCGGTCTTGCCAACTCTAAGCAAGATTTTTGAGAAAATCATTTTAAAGCAGCTGCTCCAGCATTTTAATTTAAATAATTTACTTCATCCTGAGCAGTATGGGTTTACTAAGGGTCGGTCTACAACGGATGCGGGTGTGAAGTTGTTGAAGCATGTCTACGATGCGTGGGAGAACTCACAAAATGCCATAGGGGTATTTTGTGACTTGTCCAAAGCGTTTGATTGCGTTCAACACGAAATTTTATTGCTAAAGCTTGGCTATTATGGCATTAAAGACAATGCACTTCGTCTCGTTGCATCGTATCTTCACAGCCGGATTCAAAGAGTGTGCATTAATGATGTGCAGTCATCCGGAACGGCCTTAGTTATGGGTGTGCCTCAAGGATCAATCCTTGGTCCGTTTCTGTTTTTAGTTTATATAAATGATTTGCCATATTTCATTCATAATATTTGCGATATTGTACTGTTTGCGGATGATACATCATTAATTTTTAAAGTAAATAGAAATGACAATAATATTGACGAAGTAAACAGGGGTTTATCGCAAGTAGCTCATTGGTTCAGGCTAAATAACTTGGTACTGAACTCGAATAAAACTAAATGTATTGAATTTGCATTACCTAATGCTGCAAAAACAGCAAATAGACTCTCTTTAAATAATGTACCACTAAAAACAGAAAATTCAACTGTATTTTTGGGAGTATCCTTGGATACAAAACTCCAATGGAGCACACACATAACAACTCTTGCAGGGAAACTGAGTTCAGCGGCCTACGCTGTTCGAAAGATAAGACAATTCACAGACGTCGAAACAGCAAAACTTGTTTATTTTGCCTACTTCCATAGCATTATGTCTTATGGAATATTGCTGTGGGGTAAATGCGCGGATAGTGAAAAAATTTTTGTTTTACAAAAAAGAGCTATACGTGGCATTTATAATTTAAGACCGCGTGATTCCCTGCGAGAGAAGTTTAAGGAAACAGGTATTCTTACATTTGCTTCACAGTATATTTTAAGCAATTTAATTTATGTACATAAAAATATAAAGAATTATAAAACGATAGGTGATGTATACAATAGACAAAGCAGGAACCGACATAAGCTTGCGGTTCCTGCTTTGCGTCTTGCAAAAGTGCGTAACTCGTTTGTGGGTTTTGGTATAAGATTCTATAATAAAATTCCGCAATCAATTTCAGCACTGCCATTACAGCAGTTTAAAAACACTGTTAAAAAGAGCCTGATACAGAAGGCCTACTATACTCTTGATGATTATTTAGAAGATAAGAATGTGTGGATATAGCTCTCTTTGAACCTGTACAAGACAGTAACGACATAATGTAAATAGTATTAAGAATTATATTTTTAAAAGAGCAACCGCCGAGTTTCTTGCTGGCTCTTCTCGGTAGGAACAGCTTTCCGAACCAGCAGTAGAGTTGACGATTCAAAAGCACTTGTTTACAAGTTTATTTGAATAAAGAATATTTTGAATTTGAATTTGAATTTGAATATATAATGCTAAATGATAAATAATTATGAGTCTTATTGCGCCTAATTTTAAAATTAGAATCTTACATCATGGGCTCGTGTTGTGAATAACAAATGATTTATAAATATTAATTATCTGTGTAATGGAACGTGCGCCATTATGCAAATTCAAATAAATTCATATTCGAACAGATTCTTCGCCATTTAAAGATCTAAGAACAATTGCTTAAATTCCAAACAGGTAAAAGATGAAAGTAGTTGTTAACTTTGATTTAAAAGTGTATTAATCTAAAATTACAAAAATATCTTATCTGAAATTTTGACGAAATTATAATATGTCAAACAAAAAAATGGCTATGGTGTGATCATAGATAATATATATTTTTTTAATTTTAAATATGTATCGTATTCGAAATACTTCAATTATTGTGTTTTGTTTAATTGCTACATCTAAGACCCAGTGTGATTATAATATTTGATCGTTACTGGAATGTCTGTATTATTTAATTTATGATCTTATTTATAACTTAATACTTTTTAATAAAGCAGCAGTTTAAAAACACTGTTAAAGAGAGGCTGATACAAAACGCCTACTAAACTGTTGAGGATTATTTAGACAATAAGAATGCGTGGATATAGCTACTGTCCGACCCTGTACAAGATCTTCTTGCATCGTTGTCTCATTGATGAGAATCGTGGCTCTTTGATGATAGGACATCTTCAATGGTGTTGCGTCAACCAGCCCTATTCTCCGCGGCATGAAGAGCACAATAAAGGGGGGAGTTGAGAGCTTCCTTGACCTGGTCCGTCCAACGTCTTGGGCTACGTCCACGTGGTCTCCTTCCATCGACACTTCCTGTGATCACAAGCTTTTCGATACAGTCAGAGTTTTTTCGAGCTATGTGACCGAAGTACTGAAGAGTCCGCCGTAGACAGATAGTGGTTAGCCGAATTTTGATACGTAGCCTGTTCAAAATTGAGACGTTGGTTTTAAAGTCGTACCAGGAAATACAAAGCATTCGGCGCCAGCACCACATCTCAAAAGCATCGATTCGCTTCCGATCTGCGGCTTTTATGGTCCATGTCTCGGCTCCATAAAGAAATATGGAAAAGACGAGTGTGCGTACGAGGTGAATTTTGGTACGATTCGAGATATTACGATCCTTCCACACCTTAGAAAGCCGAGACATAGCACTCTTTGCCATCGCAATGCGACGCCGAATTTCAGCTTCACAACCCCCTTTATTACTGATACTGGAGCCCAGGTAGATAAAGTCGTTGACCAATTCCAATCCAGTAGTGCCTTTGAGCTCCATTGTACAAGAACGGTCCACAACCATTAATTTTGTTTTGGAGCGGTTGATCTTTAGCCCCAACGCAGAACTAACCGTCTCCAACTTTTGCAAGAGGAATGTCATCTCCGCTTCGCTCGATGCTATAAGGGTCGTGTCGTCGGCATAGCGCAGGTTTGTGAGCTTGACTCCTCCGATGCTAATACCACCATCCCAATCCGTAAGCACTTGCCTCATAACGTACTCACCGTAGGCATTAAATAGTAATGGTGACAAAATACATCCCTGACGTACACCTCTCCGAAAACCAAATGGCTTTGATGTTATGCCATTGACTCTTATAATTCCCGTGCTGTTGTGATACAGAGAATGTAGCAATGCAGTGAGATGTTTCGGCACGCCAAGTTCTCCAAGCACTCTCCATAAGTGGTCCCAATCTACATAGTCAAAAGCCTTACTATAGTCAACAAAGCACAACAAGGCAGGAGTATTGAACTCGTAGCACTTTTCTATGAGCTGGCGGATATTCAAAATTTGCTCTCTGGTACCTCTACCTTTAACAAAACCGGCTTGCTCCTGTGATATCTGCCACTGAAGATAATTACGAAGTCGCTGATTAATCACCCGTAATATTATTTTGCTTGCGTGAGATATCAGCGACAGAGTGCGGTAATTATTACATTTTTTGGTGGAGCCTTTTTTGTGTAAAGGTAGAATGATGGATGTTGTCCAGTCAGTAGGCCATTGGCATGTCTGCCAAATCCGGCTGCACAGACTATGGAACATCTCCGTTCCAGAGTCCCCAAGCGCTTTTAGAATTTCCGCCATGATGTAATCAGTGCCAGGTGCTTTTTTATTCTTTAGGCTTTTTAAGGCCCATTCGATTTCTGACCGTAATATAGAAGGCTCAGGGTCACTACCATCCCACTCAAATGCTGGCGTTGGCTGGCTTTTGGCATCTTCGTATAGCTCTAGGCAGTAGGAACGCCATCTCTCTACAATTTTGCTTAGCTCGTGTATGGGTGAGCCATCTTTATCTTCGATCAACCAAGTTTTCGGCTTAAATTCTCTCGAAAGTAATTTGACTTTTTTAAATAGATCAGCCGTCTGATAAGTAGTAGCATGGGCTTCTATATCTTTACAAATTTTTACTATAAACATGTTTTTATCCATTCGGCATTGTTTTTGAATTAGTTTACTCAACTTAGCATAATCATCACTATGTCGTTCGGATTTACTTCCAGTAAGGAGACTTTTTCGTTTCTCCGTTTCGTTTCGTCTCCCAGGTTCTTGAAGACATCCACATTTTACGAGACTGTTTTGGGGCCCTGTTTTTTTTAATTTGGTCTAAAGTGGTGATAAGCGGCTCCTTAAATTCTTTCCAGATATCGTTTGGAGTTTTGTCGCATGTCAGCTGACTGTGTCGGAGATTTTCTTTCATTGAATCCTGAAGCATGGTGGTCTCAGTTGCATCGAGATGTCTTATATGCGAAATTGAACTCTTTCTAGGTGCTTTAAGACGTAATGCAATCCATGCGACGAGCAAGATATGATCTGTACCACAGTCAGCACCAGGGAATGTTTTTACCTTTCGTATGGAAGATTTCCAGCGTGCATTTATTAAAATGTAATCAATTTGGTTTCTGTGTCTGTCACCTGGGGACCTCCACGTATATAAACGACGGGGATGATGTTGAAAGCAGGTATTCATTACAGTGAATTTGTATTCAATAGCAAAGTCAAGAAGTTTCTCACCGCGTTCGTTTTGTTGCCCTAGGCCGTATTTTCCTACAAAATTTTTCGTATGGTCTTCTACAGTAACCTTGCCTACTTTTGCATTCCAGTCGCCTATTATCACAGACACTTCTCTGCTGGGTATAGATCTTAATGTATCAATCAGCACAGTGTAATATGAATTTATCTCTTCATTCGATGACTGTGCCGTTGGAGCGTAGATTTGAATAATATTCAAAATACACGGCTTGGTATTTAACTTAAGAGAGATGATTCTATCGGAGATAGCGTTGTATCCGAGAACATATTTATTAAACTGAGGTGGTAGAATGATAGCAACTCCATTTTTGCTTTCAATTTCGTTCCCTGAGTAGTACATAGTGTTACCAATGGCAGTGGTAAAATGGCCTGCGCCTTTTTGGTGGGTCTCACATATGCCTAAGATGGATAAGTTGTGGAGTTTCATTTCCTTCTCTATTATGCTCAACTTGCCGGTTTGAAGAATTCCACGCACGTTCCACGTGCCGATGCGGTGTTCTCTAGTAATGGACGCTCTAGTATCATGGCCGCCAGTAGCATTTCTTCCTACAGAGGCCTGGCGACTTACAACAACTACTGTACAAGATAGTAATGACTTAATGTAACTAGTTATAAGTATTATGTTGAAAAGAGCAACCGCCGAGTTTCTTGCTGGCTGTTCTCGGTAGGAACAGCTTTCAGCAGTAGAATTGACGATTCATAAGCACTTGTTAACCAATTTTGTTTGAATAAAATTTTTTGAATTTTAATAAAAAATAAATCATAGCCCCTGCCAAAGTTTTTACGAAATTAATCACAACCGTGCCTGCTTGCTAACGACGGGCTAGTGACGATAAAATCAATCCGTCAATGTCTATAACTGTTGACCGGTCCATCGGATATTTTGCACAAAACCGAAATCTAAATTTTTTACAAATTTCTGCCGTATTTAAACTATATCGTAGTTTGTTATACATGATACAATATTTATGTATACTAATCATCATTTTCCTGCCCTTATCCCACTCTAAGTGGGGTCGGCTCAACATGTTATAAACATGCTGTCACATGATTTGGCAGAGTTTTTACGACCGGCCGCCTGCCTGACGTCAACTTACCTCTGTCGTACTTTACAACAACTCGGTAAGAAAGAGGGTGGTCTATTCTACTAAACTGGATACCACACGGTGGGTCAACTTACCTTAGTCGCCTTTTACGACACATCGGTAAGAAGTGAGGTTGGTCTATTCTACTCAGCCGGATACCACACGGCGGGTCGACTTACCTTAGTCGCCTTTTACGACACCCCGGTAAGAAATGAGGGTGGTACTATTCTATTCAGCCGGATACCACACGGCTTAATATTTATGTATACTAATAATAAATAAAATAAATATATGGAACAAATACACACACGCATGTCCGTCCCAAAAGTAAATCAAACCAAATCGAATCAAAATAATCTTTAGCCAAATAAACTCTTTCAAGTACTTTTGAGTCGTTACAACTTCGGTAGCCGATAGTCGGTTCGGAATATTGCTCTTACCGAGAAGAACCAGAATGAAACTTGAAGAAAAAAACTTAATTTTTTTTTAAACATTTTCAATTTTATATTATTAAACCGCAGTTTTGTATGAATACATAATTTAGCATAGGAAAATCGACTACTTACTATGAAGGTGGTGGTACTATGTCATTCAAAGGTCACACCCGCAGAAGTCATCAAAGACCTTTGCACTTTTATACGTAGGTGTGGTTTATTCATAATGACTAATGTGTATAAAATGCAGGCTTACATCGCGATAAGATCATATTTGAGTCATCTTGAAAGTACGGTTCTCGGGATTCCAAAATATATAGGAGGAATATACGATATTTCGATTGTAAAATCATTTAGGTGTTAAGACGGCGTTAACATTCACTTTGGTTATTTTATGATCATTGCATGACCACTTGTAATAATGAAAGCAACCACAAAACCTTTTGGTTTAATTTCACTTGATTGTCAATGAGAAAAATAAATTGAAAAAGAAATCATACGCCGTGTGGTATCCGGCTGAATAGAATAGTACCACCCTCATTTCTTACCGTGGTGTAAAAGGTGACTAAGGTAAGTTGACTCACCGTGTGGTATCCGGTTAATTAGAATAGACCACCCTCTTTCTTATCGAGGTGTTGTAAAATAGGACTAGCGTAAGTTGATGACAGGCAGGCGGCCGGTCGTAAAATACGTAGCCAAATCACGTGACAACATGTTTGTAACATGTTGTGCCGACCCCACTTTGAGTGGGATAAGGGCAGGAAGATTTATTTTATTTATTTATTTATTTATTATAAGACCAACTAATAGCATTTTACAATACTTAAATACAAAAACATTGTTGATAATATACTCTAAATCTATGTAAAACACCTTTAAAAGTTAGTACAACATTTGCATGAGTGAACAATTACCACTATCCTTGCCTAATACCTCGTTACAATACGAAGTAATTAGATCGTATTATAACGAGATGAAAAAATAAAATATAGATGTAAATATTAAAGATAAAACAGAAAAATTAAATATTAAACAGATGAGTTAATATAGGTCAGATATTAATATATATAAAAATAATAATAATAACATTATGTATACACATCAGCGCTTATTTATAATTAATCTAATTTGTTTTTTATACAAAGAAAGGTGGTCATGGAAAATGTCTATATCACTAGCTTTTAAATCATTGTAGGTACTCATCATTCTATTCAGTGGCTTATTTCTGCCCAAGTTAGTCCTGTAGCGTGCGATTGAAAATGTTTTACGTGTATTGGCAAAACGGGGTGCGCTAGTACGCGGTACAGATATATTTAAACTGCTCAGAAGTTCTGGACCCTGTAAAGTGTGGTTAATGAGCCTATGTAGGGTAACGAGGTCTATTATTATACGTCGATTTTCAAGGGTTTCTAAGTTGAAATGGATAAGACGGTTATTATAGCTAGCCCGATATGGACAACGACGATCATGGAAAGCGAGGTGTTTGAGAAATTTACGTTGTATGCGTTCTATACGGTTAATATGTATCTTGTATGTTGGATTCCAAATTGTTGCGGCATACTCTAAGTTACTGCGTATTAGTGAATTGAATAATGTAAGATAAGTCCTAGGATCTTTAAAATCTTGGCATGTACGCTTCACGAATCCAACAATTTTCCAAGCCTTTTTAACTATGTTGTCTATATGTAAATTGAAAGCTAGTTTTTTATCAAAAATAACCCCAAGGTCGTTCACTTGTGAGACCTCTTTCAAACGAACTTCATCCAGGAGGTAACAAGAAGGGAATGTGATTTTCTTTTTAGTAAATTTTATGTAAATACATTTATTTGTATTCAGAGTCATTTTATTAGCTTTACACCAAACAACTATTGAGTTTATGTCGTCTTGAAGTTGACACATGTCTTCGGAACTTCTAATCTCTTTATATAACTTGAGGTAGGTAGGTACTTGGCTTATTGAAGTAATCATATAATTCAAACAAATAGCGAAGTAGATTCCATTCATAAATAAAAACTACAATTAAACATTCATTGTGCCAACTTAAAATGTCTGGAGGGAAAAAGTTAGCAACTGGCCCCACTTGGCGAAGTACCGCCCACTTGGCGAGCCTCCGATACTATCTTGGCTAATGGCTGCAAAAAGTGTCCGGTCTCGCAATATTTTTCATTTGCAAAAAATTCAAGTATTCGCTAGGACAAATTGGTAAAAAAATACATTGATTTATGCCCGTTTACTCTCATTAATATTGTTCGCGAATATCAAATTTGCAGAGGAAATATCGTGAACTTTCGTGCAAAATTGCGGCCCATAAATAATGAACGTTCCGCATTTCTCATTATTCATTCATTTAACTCAATTTTTTTTAATATGATTGAAGATTTCTGTTGTTAAGTGAATATCTGGTAAATAATCTATACTAATATATAAAGCTGAAGAGTTTGTTTGATTGTCTTAACGCGCTAATTAATCTCAGGAGCTAATGGACCGATTTGAAATTTTTTTGAGTGTTAGATAGTCCATTTATTCAGTAAGGCAATAGACTATGTAACATCACGCTAAGAATAATAGGACAGGAGTAGCAATAAACAATATTGCGAAAACGGCAAATTTTAAAGCTTTCCTTGCGCTAAGTAAACGGTGAAAGTTATTTAAAAACCTGTTATAATTAACTCACGATAACTAATGTTCAAAATTTCAAATCGGGAAAAAATTTGTGACTCACTCATTTCCATGCGGGCGAAACTTCTAGCACTATAAGTACCAGATAGCTAAAGTACCAATAAATGTAAATTGACTTAATCGAAGGTTTATACATTTATCTAATTTGCAAATTTCATCAGATAGAACTGTATATGCAAATAAGTTGACCGATTTTTTTAGGGACTGTCATTTTCAACTCACGAAACCAATTTAAAATCTGCAAAAATGTGAGTGAAAATATTTCGTAAATTATGTAAGCCGTGAGCCGCTATAGGCAGCGAGTCGATTTCTTCCTGTGTATAATCATTACACATCATTTTAATGCAAACATATATGGTTAACGTTATTGTTAAATATGTCACGAAATATGATAAATATATAGACTATGGAATGGTTTATAGTGTCAGACTCAAGGACAAGATATAAAAGGTCTTGATTACCTATGACGGAGCATATAAAAATAGCTCATTGCCAGAATAACTTTTGAGATGGATTTAATTCCAAAAGGCGAGCCATCTACTATGAATACTCTCATTAATTTAATTTCAATTTATTAAAAAATATATAATATGTCTATGTTAAAATGAACATGTTGAAGATTACTTAAACGATTTAAAAAAGGTTTAAGGCAAAGTATTTATAAGCATTTAAAATTCCCTTGTAAAAAGTATTCTCTTAGGTACTTAAGTTTGTTATTTATAGCGCTTCCGGATTCTAGAGACAAAGAATTATTGCTCTATGGGGAGTGCATAGCATCCGTAAGTCACTTTACAGAGAAAGGTATAGCGAAAAAGGTAAATTTAAACTACAATAGTAAAGTAAACAATATAATAGAATAAAAGTAAAATATACAATATATACAATACTAAATATGCAAAATAATAACAGTAAACAATAAGGAAGTCTCTGGCGACCTGAAATACAGGGAATCCTAGTTCAGGCGTCAGTTTCCTTCCATAGCAAGTTTAATTTAATAGGTAACTTAAGAATCATTAACAAAGAATCTGTGTATTTGTTTAGTCTATGCTGAATCATTAATTGTTCCTGTGTGTGTTAATAATCATTAATTGTTCTTTGTGTGTGTATTGATACTTGATACTTTTTTAATAAACTTTACTTACTTAAACAATAGCTTTAAACCTTTTCCCCGTTTAAGGAGAGAAGGGTTGGAGTTAAGACCTACCACGGTAACACGTATCTCCAGAATTCTATAGAGATATGCAGGTATCCTCAAAATATTTATCTTCACCGAAAATCTTGTGATGAAATGCAATAATTAATAAAACAGAAATTTGAAACGTGAGATACAGCTTTCAATGGATAATAATGGGCAAAATTGTAGGGAAAGGGCGCGCTGTGCGTCGAAAAATTCGTGATATATGGTTATTTTGTCTGGCGAAAGACAGAATGGCTTAACTGCTAATCTTTTGTTGTGAAGAAGAACACGAAAATTAAATTTGGATTGAAATTATTGAAAGGGTAGTCGTAAAGAATGGTCCAGGCTTAAGATTGACAGCTTGTTTTCTTAAATTGTAACTCATTGACACAGCGGAATCAGACGTAGTGTGATTATTAGATTAAACGGTGCACGCATGCACGACACGATCCAATTAGTTGAATCTAATTATGCAGAGCCTTCATGCGACGCGACATCTTGTAAGGTTGTACCCTTGACTTAAGGGGTGAAGATTTCTGATGACATTATTAACTTTTTCTTAGTCTTTGTGATCTTGGAATCGGAAGGTTAAGTCAATATTGCAAATAAGTTGAACTGCTGGACTAGACCAGTTATAACAATACTCTCTGGTGTCTCTTTATCGTTGAATTTTGGGACACGTTGTATCTCTCTCTCTAAGGTCGGTCGCTCATCTTTGACGATCGTGATCAGCATCAGGGTTGTGTCTGGAGTTGGTGATGTGCCTCCATATGTTTCGATCTATTGCCTTATGATTATGAGGACGACGAGTTTCCTATTTGGTTAGTCCATCGTGCAACACCATCAACTATATTTCTGTTTTGTATACACAGGATATAAAATTCTCGTACAGACTAAAACCCATAAAATGTAGCTACCTATACACTATCTACACTTTTCTTATACGTAGATTTGGATCAAGTTTTTCCAGAAAGTCATAATTAAAACCGCAGACACGAGTAAATCAAACGTTGCAAAAGTTCTCCAAAGTAAGGCGAAAACGACATCACCGTATTAATTACGCAAAATAGGCTTTCCGTTTAACGACTGCTTTAATGAAAGCTGCGTTTGCCGTAATTCTGCCTGACTCACGATCACCTACTTATTGTACAAGGCAGTTCAAGTTTTTGTCTCTGGAATCTAGTTGACAGGGCTATACATGAGTGACATTATCTATGAAGTTTATTGGCCATAATGACTAATCACAGAAGGATATTTTATGCATCTGAGTGCACAGATGAAGCTATCCATTATTGGTAACTCAGCATTCACTTAACCTTATCTCAGTCAAAGTGCACACGCTGTTAATTGATTTGCCTATGTATTTTCCGAGCCGCCTTCTTGATGTAAACTTAACTAAGTCGCTCGCTGAGTAGAATAGACCATCATTTCTTACCGAGTCGTCGTAAAAGGGGACTATGGTTAGTTGACCCGTCACGTGGTGTCCGGCTGAGTAGAATAGACTCTAGTAATAGCTATTTCTAAGAGTTATTTCTTTAAGTTTAATGACAATAGTATATAATTAGATTAGTTTATTTTTTTTTTGTTAAATTTAGTACATGGTGCAGAATAAACTCTTTTTCATTTCTTTTCTTTTAATTTTAATTCAGATAAGTGCAGGAGAATGACAGAGATTTCTAAGCGGGCAAAGCCGCATGCACAGCTAGTTGATAATAATAAAGTTGGAAGGCTTTTGTGGATTTCTACTTTTTTTGGCAAAGTGTAGCTCGTTTAATAAGAATTAAAAACAAAACATTACATTTAAGCTGCATTTAATATTCTAGCCAGTAATATCATAGAGTCAAGAAAGCATAATAATTGGAGCAAAATCAACAAAACGCCACAGGCCCTGGGCACGGTATAACGTTTCCGCGGGCAATTAAATAAATACGTATGCATTTTCATTTCATTACAATTTTACGGGCCTCGAAATTTATGGTGGAAATATACGAAAAGAAAATACAAGGGCTGTGGCAAACAATTTGTGAAAGAAAAACGTTTTTAATTTTACATTTTGCAAGTAATGAATTGGATCAAATTATTTAAGACTATCAGCTCAGTTGTTGTAGATATATTGACTTCGTTAAGTGTTTTATGAGACTGGAATAATAGAATTTTATCGCACACTTAGTATTCACTTAGGACTGACCTAATTCAAAATTATGCTTATTCGAGTTCACATGTAATCCTTAATCCAAAGTTAACCATGACATCACGCTACTAACTACTAAAAAAAGCTAGTGTTTACTTATTGTTCCGAGTATGGGTCTCTTTAACACTCACGGGTTATTATTGCTTTATATTGGTTACTGAGTTTATTGCGATTCGCCACAAAACAACATTTTAGAATAAGGTCACTTTAATATTAAGCGTGCCAAAAATATCACTTGATTTGGAAGCAGTTTTAAATGCTTAAATGGGGTTTGTGAATGAGTAAGATTCATTCATTCTCTTACCCTTATCCCACTCTAAGTGGGGTCGGCACAATATGTCTTCTTCTTCTTCCATTCAGCTCTATCATTCGTCAAGTCTGGTGCCACTCCTTTAACATGCATATCATTTTTCACACAATCCATCCATCTTTTTTTTTGTAACATTGTTTTCTTTAAATAGCGGATTTTAATGGGGGTATGCACCGTTATGAACTTAGACTCGATATGACAGTTTACTTAGTCTTATATTGATATACAAAAGTGATAATGAAATTAATTTGCTATAATCCGCGATGAAGTAAAATAGAAAATATATATAATGCTAAATGTAGAGTGGATAATCCGTTTTCATACCTGATACATGCAGGATTCGTAAAAACACATGCACCAACCTCCACCACAATACACAAGCACTAGTACACAAATCATCGTCTCTACTCTACTCTTTCTTACCGAGGTGTCGTAAAAGAAGACTAAGGTAAATCGGTACGGTCGTAAAATACATCATGTTTATAACATGTGCGAACCTACCTAAAGTCGGATAAAGGCAGGCGGTTTCTTATCAATACATGTTAGAATTTCAATCGATAGAAAAAGCGAAAATTAATTACAACCCTATTATATCGTACTAAAATATTTGCCGGTCCGCAAATATTTTCATATGTACAGAGGTGAATGGGCAATAAAATGCAGGGATTCGCAATTAAATTATCGGATAAATTTTACAGTTCAAATAAAATATTTCATGCGTTTTTATAATTGGTTTTATCATCCTATACTATCGTACTTCCTATCCTATAATACTAATATTGTAAATACGAAAGTTTGTAAATATAGATGTATGTTTGTTACCAATCCGCTGAACCAATATCGATGAAATTTGGCACAATTATTCCGTACACACCGCGTTAACATATAGGCTGTAGAAATCTCGTTAATTCTAGAGAAATAGGATGCCATTAAAAAGCGCCATCTATTATCAACCTATCACGTGACAACAGTCCACACAAACAAAGTTGCCGACCGTGGAGGAGTATGTCCGTCGCCTTGCGCGCCGGATGTTCGCGCGTGTGGACAATAGCGCGCACGTACACCTCCATGGCATCGCGCCACTCCATGTGCGACCACCCGATGGACGTTCCCTGCCTCGCGAGCTCCTGCAATCACCGTCTCCGCGGCCCGATGCGGATGACGACGGCGACGAAGAGGACGACGCGACGGGCGAAAGGGCGAATACACCGGACATGACACATCTACCTGAACAAGACACCACTGGACGAGACACCACCGAAATTGACCCCGAGGTCTGGGAGCTACCATTCCCAGACCTCCCCACCGTACAAGACATCCATTAGGTCACCTAGGTGACTTGGGCTTACGGTCCAAATACCGACACCTTTAGGTCACCTAGGTGACCTCGGCCTACGGCCGGAACACATACCGGGCTTAAGTGCCCGCGAGGAGATGCCCGGGTAAAGAGGAATTCCTCGAGGCCCGCACCCCGTTTACCCCCACCCGGGGAGTAAACGAGAAGACCCTGCTGACTAGTACTAAATATATATATGGGACAATTACACACACGGCTGACCGTCTCCAAAGTAACTTAATACTTAAGTTAACTGGTAAATATTTACATATATATAATAAATAAATAAATACACACACGGTCGTCCGCCCCCAAAGTAAGTAACTTAATACTTGTGTTATGGGACAGACAACTGGTGAATATATACTTATATATTTTTTGAATACATACTTAAATACAATAACCATCCTCCAAATAAATATATCTAAATATAATAACCATTCTCCTGCCTTTATCCCACTCTAAGTGGGATCGGCACAACATATTATAAACACATTGTCACATAATAAGGCTGCGTTTTTACGACCGGCCGCCTGCCTGATGTCGACTTATCTCAGACATATCTTACAACACCTCGAAAGAAAGAGGGTGGTCTATTCTACTCAGCCACACGTGGCACAATGTTATGAACATGTGGTCACATGATTTGGCTTATTATATATTTGGCGTATTATACGACCGGCCGCCTGCTTGACGTCAAATTATCTTACCTCGGTAACAAATAAGGGTGGTCTATTCTACTCAGCTGGATACCACATGACGGATCGACTTAACTTAGTCGCCTTTTACGATACCTCGGCAAGATATGAGGGTAGAATAGACATATTCTACTCAGCCGGATACCACGCGGTTAAAAATATTTATGTAAATATAATTTTATTAAAGTGATATCATTGCTTAAAGTTATGAATAGTAAGTTAGTAATGTGCAAGTTGTTTAGCGCGTATAGGCTTTCCACTTCCTTGACCTTATTAGTAGGTTAATCGTATCAGAAACGTCCTCGCTTTTGTTCCACTTTTGCTGACATAATGTAAATCTTAGTAACTTTGAACTATATTAAGTTAGTGTAAGCAATACATGTTGGGAATAAATGTTACATATCGCACACTCAGAATTAACGCTGAATAGAATAGTACCCCCTTAATTTGTTACTGAGGCTTCATTTTTTACTGTCGTAAAAGGCGACTAACGTAAGTTGACCCACCGTGTGGTATCCGTTTGAGTAAAATAGACCACCATCTTTCTTAACCAGGTGTCGTAAAAGGCGACTAAGGTAAGTCGACACGCCGTGTGGTATCCGGCTGAGTGGAATAGACCAACCACATTTCTTATTGAGGTGTCGTAAAAGGCGACTAAGGTAAGTTAACCAACCGTGTGGTATCCGGTTGAGTAGAGTAGACCACTTTCTTTCTTACCGAACTGCCGTAGACGGAAGAAAAATAACCACTAAGGTAAGTTGACGTCAGGCAGGCGGCCGGTCGTAAAATACGTTGACAAATCATGTGACAACGTATCGTGCTGACCCCACTTACAGTGGGATAAGGGCAGGAGAATGATGATGTTAAGGTTAATAAATAAATTTTTCATAATTGCGAATTTCCCAGGTTTATAGATTCTTTTGTGCAAAACCTCTGTCTGCGAGGCCTATTTGGACAGGGTCCAAGTGGAAAGTATATTGGTACTTCGATTAAGGCAACATTTATGGTTGGGTTGCCGTTCGCAAACAATAAATGTCGGGAAAAGGTTGAATCATAAAATTGTTTGATTTAGATTTCTTTTAGGTTTACGGCAACAATTGGGCGGTCAGAAATCAGGTTTTCTTTTAAAACTTATATGTATTATTCATATTTGCAAGTTATGAGGAAAAATGCATATCTCTGGAGATATGCATTTTTGTATGTGTAACCTAATTATACGTTCGAATTCGTTACGAAGCTTCAAGTTTAAATTAAAACAATATTACATCTCGCTATCTGGTTAGGACAAAATGGTTATATATATAATAAATATGGTTTATATATATAAATATATATATAAACCATATTTATTATTGCCGCCTTATTGTATCTGCATCAAGATAATATCGTTTTCTTTACAATGTATATTGTAATTTTATGTGGTGCAATAAAGAATGTTCTATTCTATTCTATTCTATGCTATACGCATTGGAGCAGATTCGGAATCTCGGAAACGGCTCCAACGATTTTTCTGAAATTCAGCATGCAGGAGTTTTGGGGGAGAAAATTCTAGCTAAGTTTTATTTAAAAAAAAAATCGTTTCATCCCTGTTTTTGGGCATTAAAAAAAATACTATAATTTACATTGAATATATAAAACACTGTTTTTGCCGTTAAATGACAAGTCAGCGTAGCTTATTCGGATACATACGATATTAGGTAGAATATTAGTATTTAAGCTAATTCTTGTTTCAGGTAACACAGCAGGAGCATGTGGAGAAGAAGGCCATTCTTTTTCAGGTTTAGACAGAAGACATTTCCAAGAAGAAGACGAGGCTGAATCCCTCTAGAAGCCATGTCAGCAGGATTCAATTCGGTAGGTACATGACGCCAACAGTTTTCATTAGTTAAGTCCCTAATTTGTTCAATATGATTACTAACAAACGTTTTAAGTGTTTAGGTGGAGTGTGCAGCCATCCCAGAACAATAGTAGAATCTGTCCAGAATACAGAACGAGTAATAGGAATTTTAAGTGACTGTATAACCTGAGCGGATGGTCTCGAGATATGAAAATACATAGGGTCGAGCCCCACCTACCCAATTATTTTTCTTTTTTTTAACTTTCTTTTTGACGTGACAACGTCTTAAATGAGGTTGCGGCTTGGAGTCACTCATGAAAAAGTGTAACGCCCGCTCGCGTCTGTTACGATGAGTCACCGAACGAAAGAGAGGCCCGCCGGACTGGCGAATGCCATGCGTCTCTCTCCCACTCCAATCCATCACATTTAAAAAGACGTTGTCACGTAAAATCTTTGCCCGTAAAACCGACTTTACAGGCAACCGTTTTTTTATATTGTAAAATCGAAAAATGAAAATACCTAAGATCAAGCTCTACCTACCCTATTTATTTTGTTTTTAGTTATTATATTTTTTATATTATCTATTTATTGTTTTTTTTAAGTTTCTTTTTTATTTTGTAACAAATTACCGAGTAAGGCTTTGTCAACCAGGTACTAGTATTTTGATAACCATCATCATCTTCCTGCCCTTATCCCACTCTAAGCGGGGTCGGCACAACATGTTATAAACATGCTGTCACATGATTTGGCTTTGTTTTTACGACCGGCCGCCTGCCTGATGTCAACTTACCTTAATCATATTTTACGACACCTCGATAAGAAAGAGGGTGGTCCATTCTACTAAACCGGATACCACACGGTGGGTCAACTTACTTTAGTCGCCTTTTACGACACCTCGGTAAAAAATGAGGTTGGTCTATTCTACTCAGCCGGATACCACACGGCGGGTCGACTTACCCTAGTCGCCTTTTACGACACCTCGGTAAAAAATGAGGTTGGTTTATCCTACTCAGCCGGATACCACACGGCGGTTCGACTTACCTTAGTCGCATTTACGACACCTCGGTAAGAAATGAGGGTGGTACTATTATATTCAGCCGGATACCACACGACGTTAGTATTTTGATAACCATAAAAACATTTTTATGGTAATCAAAACACTATATACGGTTTTGATCTTTCCACGCGGGTGGAGTCGCTGGCGAATGCTAGTATTGTAAAACAGTCATAAATATGATGATGCTATTCATGCTGATCTTCAATGTAGTAGTAACGGCCTGTTACTATCCCACTGCTGGGCATAGGCCTCTTCTCTCCGTTTTTTTTTTATGGAGAGAAGGATTGGAGCTAAGACCTACCACGCTGCTCCAATGCGGGTTGGTAGGTTACACATATCTCCAGAATTCTCTAGAGATATGCAGGTTTCCTCACAATGTTTTCCTTCACCGAAAAGCGTGTGATAAATTGCAATTATCAATTAGACACATAAGTTTTACTAGAAAACTCATTGGTGCCTGCCCGGGGTTTGAACCCTAGACCTCCTCAAAAGAGGCGCACGGTGTTACCACTGGGCTACCACAGCTCTGATCTTCAATGATCATTGCTGAATTATGGGCGAATTTAGACCAGTAGTAAAATTTTAATAAGCGATACTTTTCCTTTGACAATACTTTTTAAATTAGGCACGTTCGGAAAGTTAGCGCTATTGTACAAAGAACTTGCTGCATTGTGTACAAGCTTTGAACAATAAGGGCTGCTTGTGAGTGGGGAAGCTTTTTAGGAACAAAACATAACAAGCTTTTGAGGCGTTTTGGCGTTAAATTATCCCATTAATAAGGCATGTAAGAGGAGTGGATGCAATATTAACAGTATCTGGATATTAGAACTACAATCTATATATATAAAAGAAAGTTGGTCTAAGTTACACTATTTATAACTCAAGAACGGATGAACCAATTCGGCTGAAAATTGGTGGAAAGGTTGCTTAGAACCAGGAGACGGACATAGGATACTTTTTATCTCGTTCGACCGCATTTATTTTATCCCGTCAAGTCACTATAAAACGTAGTATAACAAAAACGACTATGCCATGGAATGACAAAACATAAATGACAGCTATACGTAATTTTGTCTTTGGTTAAGTATGGTAAAAAATTTGACAATTATCAAAATAACAGCTAAACTTCACTACATAGTATAAAATGAGTCGCTTTCTCTGTCTGCGTCCCTATATCCCTATGTATGCTTTAATCTTTAAAACTACGCAACAAATTTTGATGGGGTTTTTTTAATAGATAGAGTGATTGAAGAGTAAAGTTTATATGTATAATAACATTCAATATGGAGTAGAGAAATACTGTGATTTTCACTGAGTGACATAGGCTATATGCTTTATACCCGTGCGAAGCTGGGGCGGGACTCCTAGTATTATTATAAAGCAAAGTCCCCAAAAGCTGTTTGTATGTGATCGATTTTTATCAACTAATTTGTGATTGAGTTTTTGGTGACTCTATCTTATCTTACTATTATTATTAATACGAAAGTATGTTAGTATGGATGTGTTTATTACTTTTTCAGGGCGAATCCGCTGAACCAATATCAATGAAATTTGGCACAATCATTCCGTACACACCGGGGTAAAATGTAGGTTATAGAAATCATGTAAATTCTACAGTAATAGGATGATAGTAAAAAGCGCCATTTATTATCAACCTATCACGAGACAACAGTCCACGCAAACAAAGTTGCGGGTAAAAGCTAGTATTATTATAAATATTATATCCCCAAAAGTTATCTGTATGTGATGTGATGTTTTTGGGGACTCTTTATATAAAATACTAGTGGCCCGCTCCAGCTTCGCGCGGGTATAAAATATATAGCCTACTATGTCACTCAGTGAAAAAAAAGATTAAAATCTATCCTGTAGTTTTGTTTTATTCATTACTGCCCGTGGCCCACACGCGTTAAATTTAATTTTTTACTTATTTACTTTTACATTTTCCCTAAGTATTTTATTTTTACAAATTATCAACATAATTGTCAAATTTTTTACCATACTTCACCAAAGACAAAATTGCGTTTAGCTGTCATCTATGTTTTGTATTCCACTGACATTTGCTTTTTGTTATTCAATGTCATAGTCGTTTTTGTCATACCACGTTTTATAGTAATTTGACGGGATAAAATAAATGCGGTCGAACGGGATAAAAAGTATCCTATGACCGTCTCTTGGTTCTAAGCAACCTCGCCACCAATTTTCAGCCGAATTGGTTCATCCGTTCTTGAGTTATAAATAGTGTAACTAAGACCAACTTTCTTTTATATATATAAGATAGATGTTTTACAGACGGACTTTCATATCTTTATTATTAATTAATATAATTAAATATTTTTATATTTGTTAATTTGATAGAAGAGAATAAAAGCGAAAAATAGGCTGTGCCAACCATACGGGTAAGGGTGAGGCATAGGGGTAGGAGAATGATGATTTGTAAATTTGCATGGATTGGACCACCATCGCTTGTTTAATCAGCTCTTTAACTATACGCATTAAAACAACGATACCCCAAATTCCAAAATAAAAACATAATGTTTGCTTTAAACCAAACACGCGGAGAGTTAAAGCCGTTAAACGAGATTAATAGCCGTTGAATCAGTGCCATTTAAACGTATTGTAGCGTGCTTACTACGATAATAAAAGTGGGTAAGTAAACCCCATAAAAATCAATTCAACGCTTTGTTTATATTATATTTAGATTACGTAGAATATGCGGAATTATTTAGAGAAGAGATCAACTGAGAATTATATTCATATCTCTATCTGTTAAGTTTTTATTTAAATACTGGTGGAAGGCTATAGACTATATAACATCAAGCTAAGATGAATAGGAGAGGAGCAGCAATAAAAAATAGTACGAACGGAAAAATTCGCGTGCGCTAAGTAAACGGTGAAAGTTATTCAAAAATCATGTATTACAAAATTGTTCTCCTCTTAAAGTTCTAAATAAAAGTTCGCGATAGCATAGGTCTAGCTTTGAAGGTTAACCCACTTTAACCATTTTTATGTTTGCTAGTATTGTTAGTAAATGATAAAAGCCAAATGACAATTTTACGATGAAATTAATATTATCTCACCTAATAAAAGTAAAGAAGTTCAGTATTCAAAATAATTACCTCATAAAAGATCATCATCCTCCTACCCTTATCCCACTCTAAGTGGGGTCGGCACAACATGTTATAAACATGTTGTGGGGTCGGCACAACATGTTATAAACATGTTGTCACATGATTTTAATACGTATTTTACGAACGGCCGCCTGCCTGACGTCAACTTACCTTAGTCATATGTTACGACTCCTCGGTAAGAAAGAGGGTGGTCTATTCTACTAAACCGGATGCCACACGGTCGGTCAACTTACCTTAGTCGCCTTTTACGACACCTCGGTAAGTAATGAGGTTGGTCTATTCTCCTCAGCTGGATACCACACGGCGGGTCGACTTACCTTAGTCGTCTTTTACGACACCTCTGTAAGAAATGAGGGTGGTACTATTCTATTCAGCCGGCTACCACACGGCGTAATTACCTCATAAAAGATATTAACTTTAATTCCTTTCATTACATTTTTATTTATTATATTCTTTGTAAGAATCATGAAGGTAATACAGATGCAAAATTAATATATTGGATTTCGATTCGATGGAATAATTTTAAAAGTCATCATTACACGCTGCGTTGAACAGAAAAATGTATTGCATCGATGCATTCGGGTAGAAAAAAAATATGGGATAACTAGAATTGTTACGCGGCCTATTTACATCGGATGCTGTTCGTGGGAATATTTACACTTTAACTTATTTTCTAGTGTAAATAAAGCCGTTTTTTGTTTGTCCATTTCATTCGACGTGCGGCGATGTCGCACGCTGTGACACGCGTGGTAAATATAGGAGGTTAAATATAGCCCACTCACATGGGCGGTGGACATGGCAGACTTTGCTTTCGATTGTAAAACATTCATGCTATTTATTCTTTCCCTACTATTCCGCGGTTTAATCAATGTTAGAACATTCTTTTTTTAAATAATGTGATGGTACAAAATTTTTTTTACGTGTTCGGGTGTTCATAGGCGGGAGTGAGATGGATTTGTAAACAGATGTTCCGTTAAACAAACATTTGTTTCTTTTATAAGAAACTTCTAACAATAACAAAACAAAAAGAGAATTATTAGAAAATTTTACCCAATTGAAATTTTGATAAAAGTAGTTTTTGCGAGTTAAACATAAGAGATAGAGACATGCTATCGCGGACACTTTTATAGTATCTTTATAAATCTACAATTGTCTAGTGTAATTACTTTAGTGTATCGCAGCTGGTTCACGCGACGCACGTGAGTAAAGCTCCAAGCAAGCTAATTTTTTTATACCGATCGACCTCTTCAAAACAATTTACATAAAACGCTAATATACTATTTATCTTCCGTAAAAATTGAACTATGTTTTGGAGAAAACCTTACTAAAATCAGTTTAATATATTTTGAGAAAATTAATCACATACAGACAGACAACTTTTGGGGACTTTGTGGTATTAGGTGTATAATATATAGACCATATTTTACTGTGTGTTCGAAAAGCTTAGCATATACAATAGCCTATTGTCAAGATCTCGTCTCATCTGGATGTAACTGTTATAGTAAGGACAAGTACGGCTTAAGGCAGAATGGTACAGAATCTTTTGCCGTTTCTAGCGATTGAATCGTCAGTATTAAGACAGCTTTTTATATGCCACTAAAAGAATACAGGAATAACGCAAAGATTGTGATTTGTGAAGTGGAGAAGGAAGTTTCTGGTGATCAACATCACCCATAGGGTGAAGCCAAAGTTAACGACGTGTTGAAGGCTAGTGATATTTTAGTAATTAGTCACGCCATTGGACACGTGAACAGCAAATTAAATAATTAATGGGCAGAGATAATTGTAAATTCTGCTAATCAACACTGCAATCAGGAATGATCAAGTATATTACTGTTGCGTAGAAAACGACTTTGGTACGATGTTGGTTATTCCAGCTTTAGCCGGTTACATTCAAGCTTAGATTTCGGAATATAAATTTATCTGATACCTCATCAGTCTGATGATTGCATATTCAAATATTTAGACAGTCGCTGTTAATTACAAAGACCTACAACTAGATCTTGACTGGGAACCGTCAAAAGCAAAAACTCCTGAAAGCTTTTTAATAATTAAATTTAACATAAGTATTGATGCCAGGATCAGAATGTTGGGCAATAAAGAACAGGATAATAGAAAGGTGCATGTAAATGAAATGAGAATGTTAAGGTGGGCATGTGGTGTGACAAGATTTGATAGAATTCGAAATGAGTATATAAGGGGTATTCAAAATAGTACCCATAATGTGAGGGAAGAAAAGATGAAAAAACTGTTGAATTGAGTGAAAAATGTTATGCTTATAAAAGGAGGACCAGAGTTGACAAATGATTAGATAATCGAAGATCAAATGCTGTCCCCACTTATAGTGGTATAAAGTGTAAGAAAATGCTGATTTGATACCTTTATATAGGAAATTATTGCACTGTGATAAATCACAGATTAAATCATTGCGCCAAATTTTTCGAATCATAATAACTGCGAAGTATAAAGTTCTAAGAGTTTTCGTTATATACCTAGTTAGATATATTTCACTCAACCTTCGTAAAGCCTTAATTACTTCCCTCGGCAGTTAAGTGCGCTCGAACGTGAATGTTTAGAAATCTGAAGAGTTCTTATACACGTCTTATTTGCATGTATCACATATGAAAAGGGTTAATTTTTCTACATGAGCAACCTTAACTACCTCTTCAAAACTTTAAAAAAAGTATATTTAAATAAAATATATTTTGAGTTAATTTGCATTTTTTTTTGTGTATACATATTGTAAACGGATATTGCAAGAGGTCTCTGCTATCGTGCGTATTACCAGTGTAGCTGATGGATAGCGAACTCGCCGCGACTCCCTTTCATCGGGCGTCCTACGAACACACTCGAGTGTCGGCTTAATACGCAATAACAAATGGAGGTTGCGATGGCAACGGAATAACAAGCTTTCTTGTGTTATGTGACGTTTGCTTTGGGAGATGTAATTACGAGTGTGATAATACAAGTTGAATTATAGTTCAGGGTTTAATTAATACTCACTTCAAAATTTAAAGCTACTTATTCATATAAACTTAAATTAAAAAATACCCTCTAATATGTACTGTATTTCCTCTTCTCGAATGAAAAGTACTAATTTACTTTACTAGCTGTATCACCGGCTTCGCTCGCGTGGAAATCAGTGAGTCACAAAAAAATTTCCAAATTAAAATTTTGATTTTATTATAATTAATTATTGTGAGTTAATCGTAACAGATAGAGACAAATCGTCACATACTTTTTATTAAACAAAGTAAGCAAAAGGTGTCTTTTTATGTCATGATCTCAAAATGTACTAAACGGTTTTTACACAAAGATAAGGCAAAAGTGCAATATTAAGGAACGTTTAGGTTAATAGTTCATTCTCTGTAACGACTTAATTTATTTAGATGGTACTTTGACTGGAAGATAGAGTTGTGAAGCACCATATTGGCTACTTTGTATCCTAATATTCCCGAAGGGTCAGAATTATTGCAACAAAAACTTTGTGACAAACTGATGTCCAGGCAAGGCCGCGAGCTAACCTAGTTATACTCGTAGAATAAGTCTCTTAGTTAAAGTAAGCATAAGTATTCTTGTTTCTAAAAATAAAGAAAGCGTAAAAGTAGAATAAATTGAGGAACAATGGAGCCTGAATTTAAGATGTCGCTTTTCTCAGTGGCCGTTGTTCCTTTGTTGTATATAAAAGGTTTGCGAGACGATTTACAGAGTCAATGAACTCGGAAAATTAGACGGGACATCGTGCAAGGAAAGTAGGGTAACGTGACAATGTGGATTGCCTTTATTTGTCTCTTTGCGAATGAAAGAATAAAACCTGTATTCTTTTTGTATATCGCACTAACAATAGTGAGCTTAAAGTTTAGTTAGCTTCGGAATCGTTGTTTTATAAAATTAGAAAATTAGAAAATTAGAAAACTGGGATATGTTGATCGGTATTGACATATCTATTTTAATAATAATAATAATAATAAATATATGGGACACTTACACACACGGTCATCTGTTCCCAAAGTAAGTAACTTAATACTTGTGTTATGGGTGACAGACAACTGGTGAATATATACTTATATATTTTTTAAATACATACTTAAATACAAATATACACCCAGGCTCAAAGACCAACAAATTCATTTATAGAAAATGTTGGCCCTCAGCGGGAATCGAACCCGCGACCCGCGGAGCTGAAGGCAGGGTCACTACCCACTACGCCAACGGGCCAGTCAGTTTTTCTAACAACAGTCCGTTAATTCATTTCATAGAGTTATTATTTTAAGGAAGGGTATGTATTACAATAATTATCATCCTCCGACCCTTATTCCACTCTAAGTGGGATCGGCACAACATGTTATAAACATGTTGTCAAATAATAATTTGATAACATGTTGATCGTATAAGGGGGACGTATAAGGCGACTAAGGTAGGGTGACTGGCCGAGTAGCCAGCTGAGTAAAATAGACCACCCTCGTTTCTGACCGAGGTGCCGTAAAAGCGACTAAGGTAAGTCGACCCGCCGTGTGGTATCCGGTTAATTAGAATAGACCACTCTCATTTCTTACCGAGGTGTCGTAATTGGCGACTAAAGTAAATTGACCCGTTGTGTGGTATCCGGCTGAGCAGAATAGACCACCCTCATTTCTTACCGAGATGTCGTAAAAGGCGACTAAAGTAATTTGACCCGCCGTGTGGTATCCGGTCGAGTAAAAAAGACCACCCTCTTTCTTACCGAGGTGTCGTAAAATACTACTAAGGTAAATAGACGTCAGCCAGCCGGTCATAAAATACGTAGCCAAATCATGTGATAACATGTTTGTAAAATGTTATGCCAACCCCACTTAGAGTGAGATAAGGGCAGGAGGATGATTTGTATGTCAGAATTCGAAGGGCCCCTGAGCTTGGGAATTCCGGAAACTGCCCTATCTCTCCGGTAAATACAATGAAATAAATGTTGTTGTATAAATGAAATTCTACGCTAAAAACTACGCCTGACAACGCGAGTGGATAAATAAATTATGGAGATAGCACTGGAAGATTCTTGTTTCGCGCAAGAAATATAAAATTCATTCACATCCCAGCTCCCGTCTTGGAATATTTAAGAGGCTATATTTCCAGTAAAAACCTGGGAACCGTCGCTTATTTCGAAAAAAGGGTTGTGTGGTATTTTATGGATGTAAAAAGATTTGATAGTTCAGACTAAATTTGTAATTTGAAAAGCTTTTATTTAGCTTGCCGTGTATGTATGTGAAGATGAAATCTTGCAAGTTGAATTTGACCTACTTCCCGGTGTCTGATTAAGCTGATATTTGACATAATGGTGCAGTACCGATGACAATGCATGTTTATTATAAGCATGACCTGATGCTACTGCCAGTATTGACTCCAGACGAGGTAATCTTCAACATTAGTCATGAAGTTTTGTGCTGATTCGCAATAGCTAAGCGGAAAGACGGAAAGAAATTTCATTTAATATAATATTATAATTTTATTAATTCCATTTTAATACAATTTATTGTTAAAAATCCACTTCTTAAAGTAGAAAATCAACAGAATTAAAAAACTGTCCTTTGAAATAAAAAGTGAAAAATAATATTATATACTCGTATATCGAAAGCGTATTCGAAAGGGTGTTTATTTATTAATTCTTTTTATAAATAAAAGTTTAATAAAAAGCGGAATAAAAGCGTCGGATGACCTGTAGGAATCGAACCTAGGTTTCGAACTCTTACGGTCTGCGCGATACCATTAGGGTGTTACAGCTTTGCATTTAATAGCTAGAAATTTCATTTGCTTTCTATTCTTATTTTAGCAGTTTTTAGGTCATTTTATCCCTGGTTTTGAGCACTAAATTACGGATTTAATTTAACCTTGGTACACTTATCAAGAACCGGTGATAATATAATAAAATAAATAAGTTTTAAAAATATAATTTAATTGAAATAAAATATTTTAATATTTTATTATTCGCATTTTAATACAATTTATTGTTAAAAAAATCCAGTTCTTAAAGTACAAAATGAATAGAATTAAAAATCTTTCTTTCGGAAAATAAAATGAAAAATAAAAAAAATAGTATTATTGATTAAAAAGCGTGTTATCTTTCTCATTATATTATATACTCGTATAACGAGGTCGGAAGTGTTTATTTATTAATTTTTTATATACAAATTTAATATATCTATACTAATACATAAAGCTGAAGAGTTTGTTTGATTGAACGCACTAATCTCAGGAACCACTGGACCGATTTGAAAAATTCTTTGAGTCTATGATAATCCATTTATCGAGGAAGGTTATGGACTATAAACATCGTACTAAGATGAATAGGAGACGAGCAGCAATAAAAAATACTGCGAGAACGGTAAAATTTAAAGGTTTCTTTGCTACTAAGTAAACGGTGAGTTATTCAAAAATCTCTTAAAATAAACTCACAATAACAACTTTTATGTTCTAAATTTTAATTCGGCAAAAGTTTGTCACACACTGATATACGATTTCCATGCAGGCGAAGCTGCTGTCACAGCTAGTTTTATATAAAATTTTAGCCGTGTGTGTATCCGATTGAGTAGAATAGACTACCCTCTTTCTTATCGAGGTGTAAAATACAACTAAGGTAAGTTGACCTCAGGCAGGCAGCCGTAAAGTCATATCATGTGACAATATGTTTGCCCACTGTTACGGCAAGAAATGAGGGTGGCACTATTCTATTCAGCGAGATTACCACACAGCGTTCATATTATTTTATATATTAGTATTAAAGGAACTCAAATATAATCTATTTCTAGTTGTACAATTGGCATTACATAAATTCTCTTTTACCGCATATTAAAGCACATTATACCATTTTTTCACAATTCTGTTGATTCATAGAAAATGTCGAACGCCTACTTCTGTGTAATGGGTTGTTATTTATGGCATTTCACATCGCACTGCTTTGATCGGCCACTATTTAATTTAAACGTTTCACGATAAAACGATACCAGGATTTTAACAGTTGCGTCGGCTCCCCGCCCACGAACCGTATCGATTAGACGCCTGTCAGTTTTTCCGATTGCTGACTTCATCATCCTCCCCTTATCCTACTCTAAGTGGGGTCGGCACAACATTTAACAAACATATTGTCACATGATTTGACTTCACGACCGGCCTGCCTGACGTCACCTTACCTAAATCGTACTTTACTCGGTAAGAAAGAGTGTGGTCTATTCTACTCAACCGGATACCACACTGTGAGTCAATTTACCTTTGTCGCCTTTTACGACACCTGGGTAAGAAAAGAGGGTGGTATTATTCTATTCAACCGAATACCACACGACATGTCGACTTACCTTAGTCGCTTTAAGACACTTTGGTAAGAAATGAGGTTGGTATTTTCTACTCAGCCGGATACCACACGGCGGTATATTAAACCTTAATATAGTCAATTAAATTATTAAACCACAAACAAATTTAGTTTCCACTTATTACAAATACATACAACATAGCAACATGTTTTCAAAATGTTAAACTTAGTGTATGAATGAACAAGCGTTTATCTAATGAAAATGTCAACACGTTTCAGACAAACATACAGTATTTTATAGACTTTTATTTCGCTGTCCACGTTTACGACTTTTATAGGGGTATAAACTAGAAAACTTTATTTTATTCGTTTTCCGTCAATAGCAATCCAATATAGAATCAAAAAATATTTTAATCGGATGTAACCCATCAAAAATGAAATACGCAGCGCTGATAGAATATTTTATTACGTTTATGATTTTATTTTATGCCTGTAAACGAGCAATTCTTGTATCGACTCCAACGATTTTTATGAAATTTAGGGCCTGTTTTACAAATTACTAATAAACTGTCGAATAGTTAACCGACAAATAAACTAAGTAACAGATAGAACAGAATACACTTTATTGCACACCATAACAGTATATGAAATCAGCAGCAATCAGTCTCTAAAAAAAGACTAAAAAGTGAAAAATTTTATAACATAAAATCGTGGCCATTTCGAAATGGGTATTTGCTATCCAGCAGATAAACAAAATAACAGCCACATGATCTACCTGTTAACTTATTAGGGACTTTAAGTGCTGAATAAGCCTATCAGAAACCTGAGAAACGTAAAATTCCGAGATATGTGTCAGATATGTTCCGAATAGGCTAACTGACAGTTTATTGGTAACTTGTGAAACAGGCCCTTAGCATACAGTATACTTGCTTACATCCTACAAGACGACGTTATCCCTTACGGGGTTGTTTACTTAATACTCGCGGTACTGATTTTTTTCACTCTTATGATGCTCTGAATCGCTCGATCGTTATTTTTTCTAAGCTAAGAGCATTTATTTATTTAACGGATCTCCAACAACATAACATATTATATAACCCAAAAAATATCCAAATAGTCTTAAATTAATTACGTAGGGTACTACGATAACGGGTAAGAATTATGTGATTTCCTGTAATTGGTAAATTACAGGAAATCACATAATTCTTCACATAGTAACAATTCTACAATTACAAACCTCAAAATAAACAGAAAAACAAAAAACAAGAGAATAATGAAAACATAAAAAGGAAAGCAACATTAAGGTTCCAACTTTGACCTTATTTTTTTTTTATATTCAAATTCAAATTCAAAATATTCTTTATTCAAATAAACTTGTAAACAAGTGCTTTTGAATAGTCAACTCTACCGCTGGTTCGGAAAGCCGTTCCTACCGAGAAGAGCCAGCAAGAAACTCGGCGGTTGCTCTTTTAAAAATATAATTCTTATGACTAGTTACATTTAGTCATTACTGTCTTGTACAGCGTCTAAGCGAGCTATATAAATGATGAAAGTCCATCGCAGCCAATATCCGGTGATAATGCATCCATTGTGCTATTATATAAGCGCGAGATACGTGATATTGAGGTATTCTTCCCAGTTTTGTTCTAGCAAACTTTATCTTAAAGAACGGACATCTTATACGAGGAGGTTTACGAGGCACCTTTATATTAAATCTACTTAACAGTTCATAGTTATCAATTTTCCCATTGAAAATTTTATGGACGAAACAAAACGACGACAAAAATATATAAGTCAATTTTATTACGAAGACTGAAATATAACCAACAGTTCTTCCTTAAATAACATAACAAGACCTCAAGGTATCGGTAGTAGATAGCCGACGCCTAGGGAAATCTAGGCCGCGACTCGGCATACAAAGTGTTATATTTACAAAAGGATAAACGACTCCCTCTGGTCCCGCCCTATTTCATGTATATTGCCTTTATGAGGCTAGTACATGTCTCCTAGGTCGCTCAACTCAGGCACATCGTCGCCTAGGTCGATCAACCCGTAAATTTGTTCATAGATTTGAATGTTCACTAATCTTATATTAAAAATAGCAGAGCTTGCGGCTTGGCCCGCGTGGTAATCAGTGTGTCACAAAAGACACAAAACATGTTATTGTGAGATAACCACAAGAGATAGAAACATAATATTGCGGATTTGTTTGTAGCATATTTGTAGATCTACAATTCTCTAGTACATTACTTCAGTGTATCTCTGCTGGTTTACGCAGCGCACGCGACTAAAGCTCCCATTAGGCGCATTTTTTTCAATGGCGTGATCTTATTAACACAAGTTATGTAAAACCGTAATGTACTATTAATCTAAACCTTGAAGAATAATTGCTTCTACTAAAAATCTTTTAGTAAACACTGATCAAAAATCTGTTCAGTCACTCCCAAAAGTACCCAACCCATCGCCACTTTAACTTATCTACATATCTTCTTAATTTGCTATATCGTTTAGAGATACTCTTATGAAAAAATAGCGATACTTAAAATAGTTCTTATGCTATTAATACTTTAAATAACGATCCACGATCTTTGGATGTGGAGATCATGTTAAGAGACCTGTAGACGACCATCGGTTAACGAAAAAGAAGAAGATTTTAAAAAACCCTAAACCAAATCCTAGCTAAAAATCACGCGTCCATACTTAAACGAAGTGAAAAAAGGACGTTTATCTAAGCAGCTACATATAGGCGGCACAAGATTGTGTGGCTTGGAAATTCCCTCAAAACACATATCCAACGGTAGACATCCAGTGGTTGAAGAGAAAGAGCTGATGAGATGTGAAATGTTTTTACTAGGGACGGTTTGAGACTGACTTTATTCAATAGAAGCTCTGCAATAGCCATGAGGTAGTACATGTAGAATAGCCGCTGGTACTTGAATGCTCACCGCACACACTCCAGCGTTTTATTTGCGAATCCTCATTAAATAACACATTGCACCGAGATACCTATTCAGCAATCCTTTTATACTCAAGACCTTCCTTTTTAATTTTAATTTTAAGGTCGCGTTTCAATAGCCGTACATAATTATAATTTTTTTGTTTTCAGAAATGATCTTCAATTATTATACATTCATAAAAAAGATGATTAATAAAAGAAACTTTTTTACCTTTCTTTGAAATGATCTTTTTATAACTTATCAAATTAAAACGTAATAAACAAAACTATGATCATATCTTAGCTACCTACGTTTCTATAAATGAAAAAAATAAAAGCTTAAAAGTAAATACTGGCTTATTGAAGTAAAAATTATTATTATAGTTGCATTATGGTTACAAGTATTCCAGGTTTAAGCTTAGTAAGATATAAATGAATAATTCAAAAATAGATTTCATATTTAGTTCTAATTGATTGACAATGCGAAGTCAGTAAAAGTTATATATATTATCCGTCGAAACATTTTAGAACACATAAAATGTACTAGTGTTAAGAAAAACGGTGAAAAAATTAATGTGAACAAAACGAGTATTCGATCAGGTAGTAAAATTATGTATAGAGTTGATTTAAATGAAATATATTTTGCATTGGTATTGTTTTACCAAATAAGTATGAATATTAATTTTCCTTAAACATTAAAAACTAGCAATGCTGTGTGGTTTCATCTGCACAAAAAGGTCTCAGAAAAAAAAGGTAGGGTACCTTTTTCTCTGGGACCTTTTTTCATAAAATTAACATGCGTTATTCAACTCTAGATCCTTCAATATGCAAAAGTACAAATCCGTTAAATCATTGAACCATTTAAACTTTCCCCTTTATAATATCAGTAGGCTTACTGTTTCCTTTCTTATTATTCTAATGTAGCTATAGCCCTACCCTTAATCAATAAATGACGGGGTTATGTTAGTGCGGAAAAACACGCAAACTGTCGGCCGCCATAGATCCCCGTCCGACCTTGTTTGCCATGATTGATTAGCGGTGTTTACCCCGCTAGGCCCGTTGAAATGGCAGCGGCGAAAGATTGGCGATATTATGATCTATTGATGTTTGAGATTGATTATTAATAGCACGAGTGAAAACAACAACATTTTAAACATAGTTTGATTATAAATCACTCACTACATTCGCTAATACAAATAAAAACTGCAAAACAAATTCTTAGAGGAATACATCAAACATTAGGCACGAGTGTTACAGGTTGTTTCAAATCATAGTAATAGATAACATTGAAGGGAAAAGAATGGATAATGTTAAAATTCGTAGTTAAGGAGCATCAGAAAGTGGACTTAAATTTCGTTAAGCAATTGTTTCGTTTTGAAAAACACAGGCTGGTTTACAGTATGGTAACAGAACATCTTCAGTAGTGAATAGGCGCGAAAAAATAAAGAAAAAAATGACTGAGGTTAATCAAGTTAAGATTCCTGATTAGACAAATCGGGGTCTTCGTAGACGCCATAAATATGGATGTGTTAAATTTGAAGCCATTTTTAATCCAAGAACTACTGAATACTAGTGTGCAGACACCAAGCATTGTGTACCCCACATTGATAATGCTATCGAGAAATAAAATATGATAATTTTTGTTTTGTTGCATACTTAAGCTTAACCGAGTATTGAGAAGTTTTAGCAACCACGGGAATGTGTAAAATTGCATTTATACCCCCCAGTAAAGCAGTAGTTCGTAAGTTATCTACTCAGGACAAAAAATCTTCTATATCTTTATCCCTGGATAGAATGCTAAGAGCTTGCTTCAATGAGGATTTGCACATATATATTTCTGGCATCCTAAGGGAATATACCTTATAGCCTTTCACAAGTCTGTTTATGTTTAACAGACTTGTGAAAGGCTGTTACTTTTACCAGTAGTGGTATAGCAACGGGTTAAGTATTTTACTTTTAAAAGGGCACGCTAGCGAAAATAAAAACTCAGATCCATATATATCTTGGAAGGTCGCGACCGAAATTTTATGTTCCACTAAGTGGAATAATTTATTTCACAGGACTATATATACACTCATAAAAATAGTCTTATAATACATTCAAAAAAAAAATTCTAATTTCCTTGTGATATATTCGGAGGTAGGTTAAAGGGATCATGGGAAAGCGCATGTTACTGGGATACACTACTGGGATAGCAACATACATTTTTCTGATTGCTTCCAATTTATAGACTAAAAAATTTGAGACAAACCTTTAGCCACAAATTTAAACACATCTGTTATTTATTTATTTATTTAAAAAGGCCATCAACAATATAAACACCATACATAGCTACAAATACATACATAGATATAAATATACAATGTATAAGGATTATTAAATTAAGTGCTATATTAATTATAGATGGCAACAGCATGCGCAGATTGACAACAACTATCAAGAACTATATAAAGTGACAATGAACATAAACAACGTAATAAAGTTAAGAAAAAAGAAATATCTAATACATATACAAATACAAATAAAAAATTACATGCTTTGGAAGTTTGGACAAGAACCTTAATAAATTAAGGGATTATTACACATCCTACAGAATTATCACGAGATTTACAACAGACCGCGTCAGAATTAATCAAAGCAACCTAGCGATCTTGTTCGCACAGCTAACAGTGTGGTTACGGAGTAATTTCACGGAGAATTAAACCATTAATTTGTCAATATGCCACCGGAAACGGGGCGTTATACATCAAGATTATTAAACTGTAAATACGAATTCCAATTTAAATTATTATTCATTCAAAGAAACTTCCAACCAAGTGCTTTTGTATCATTAACTCTATTTATTTGATCGAGAAATTTGTCCCACCGTGGAGATAAGAAGAAACTCGGCAGTTGGTTGAATGGCTAAGTTAAAATTGATTGTGAATTATAGAATCGTATACCAAAACTTATTAACGAATTAAATAATGAACTGGAATGATATAACATATACCTACTCGTATTTGACTAAACGGATTCAAAATATGAATTTGGATGGGTGAAATAAAATCAGAAAAAAATTAGGAAAAAGGAAGAAAAAAGAATTACTGATTTAGTTAAACGTGATTTTGATGACAGTGGTAATTATTGTGGGTACAACAACTGTCTATGCAACCTCTTACTGAAGACTGATATAGGATTCCTCAGATTTTCGAGTGTTCCAGTATAGACTGACAAATCTATTTAAAAAGACATACGTTAAAGCAGTGAACGCAGCTTAGTTAAATGTCTGTAAGATGGTAACGTAGGATACTTTAGAACTGATGGAATTATTGAGCTGGAGATGTCACGTGCACGACAAAATCGGTGATTATGATTCAAAACAAACATTTTATAAATAATACGCATATTAATATGATTGTGAGTGGACGTGCGGGGACAGCTGGCATGGCGCCGGGCCAAGGAAAAACTGTGATGCCAAACGTACAACTGTGACGTAGGCGATTGGACCTTTTTTCATAACACATTGGCGTTTGAATACAGTCATCTGTAATTGGATGTGATGACGCAGTATTAGATTGAAGAAGCTTACGCAGATGGTCACTTTATTACTTTTTTAATTATGGAAAGACTTTACTCTCTATGGTATGTTGGATGACGCATTATCAAATATTGAACCTAAGTGTTGCATGGAAAGATTTTCCTCAGTCGCTTATTTACAGTGAAGCGGATCTATAGTTAATGCTGGGCTATTTAGGATTTTATTAATATTTCCTATCATTGTGATAGCTCCTAATGAAGATTTTTAATGACCTCCATCCATCACCGTTAAAGTGCAGCTTTAGGTTTAATTTCTGGTGTGAGAGAATTATTATAATAAGTACATATTCCAAATTGTCGCTTCTAGTCTTGATTTGGTAGAAGGCTTAGTAACAGCGATTTCGTGTACTGGCACGAGACTATTTAAAAGCTGTTAAGGGGTCAGTCAGGTTATCTGTCAGGTTTGACTATATCTTTGTTTGCCATCAGATTTAAACCGTACATGCCATAAAAAAATTACGTACATGTAAGATGGTTTGTCATTATAAATTGGTAAGTTAAGTTAATAAAGATTATTTAAGCATCCTTCTAAACAGGCGACGATACTAACCTACTCCAGAAGGTCTTAGAATGTTTTAATTTATTACTATTCTACTTTGGCTAGCGCTCTTATCTCATCAGTCACATCTCTTTTCGAAGCAGCTGTTTCAATTAACAAGAGATCACGCCATGTTTTGGTTGTGCGTAGAAATGCTGAGCCAAAGCGTTTCATCAATCGATATTAGACCCACTGGGACAAGGCCTGTCATGCCTATTTCGCATAGATGTCGTTGAAATACAAATCATCGCGCTAATGAAGTATTCACACGCGAAAACTATATAAAAGTCGAAAATGGCGGAGCGGGTATTACTTTTGGATCGGAATTAGAATATTTTTGTGAATACTAAAGTAACTGGTAACCAAATTGTGAGACCGAGTAACTATAATGGAATCGCGGGTTTCAACTCAATGTTTGAGTATTTTATAAAGTTCTATCTATGTGCTAAGATAAAATAAGATAATATTCATAATTCATGCTTTTTGGTGAAGGAAAACAACGTGAAAAACCTTAGATGTTAGGATATTTTATAGCTTTTAATAAAATTATGTCTCTACAATTAACGAGGAGTTCCCTCGTCTGGCGCCAATCCTGGAAGCAGTATTCATGCTTATCATAAACATGGACAGTATGCAGTAGCAGACTGGAGTAGTATGTAAAACTTCAGCTCAAACGGACATCGGGAAGTGGGTCAAATTTAACTTGTAAGATTTCACCTTCACATACATACAATGCAAGTTAAATATAAGCTTTTATTAAGTAAAACTATTTTATTTCCTGCAGAGGAAAATCACAGAGAATTTAGTAGTTAAGGAGGCATTTTCACTAAATAACCTGATAACATGAGCAAACCAACGATGATGTCGCGGTGTACAGAAAAACTTGTTTTAAGTTTATTCTATGCCGTATCGAATTTTATATTATTATTTAAGATTTTATGTAATAAATGAAAAAAGAAATGAAATATTTAATTATTAGTTTACTATAAGTATTAATTTACTCGATTTTGGTATTATTATTGTGACGATTTCGTAGACACTAGCCGCGATCCTTCAAAATGTTAATTATATTAGAAACACGTAACGTATTGTAAAGCGTTGAACTACATAAAAATACTTAATATTACTTTACAGTATCATACAATACAGATAACGTATACAAATAAATTTACCCTTTTTACGTCCAAGGCACTATGGGGCGGAACGTTAATCGGGGGCGGCAAAATCTCCACTCTGAAGAAAGTACCCATACAACATCCAAGGCAAGATGTACGCTTGGAAAAAGCTTAAATGTTACACCCCTTTGTACTGTATTTCTTAGACAGTTGATACGCGGTTCAAGCGGAAGCGGAAAGATTTAACTATATTACTATGGTATTCTTTTAAAGCAGTGATAGCCCAGAGATTAGATCTTGCGACTCTTCGAGAGGGTCTTAACCCGGGCAGGAACCAATGTGTTTTTTTGCTAAACTTATGTGTGTAATTGATAATAGCAATTTATCATACGCTATATGCTGAAGAAAAACATTGTGAAGAAACCTGTTTATCTCTAGAGAATTCTGGGGATATGTGTTATCTACCAATCCGCATTAGAGCGTGAATTAGTTTTAGCTCCAACCTTTTTACTCAAAAACGGAGATAGGGGGCCTACACCCAGCAGTGGGATAGTAGCAGGGCATTATTACTTTACCTTTTTACGACTGTATTAAAGTGTATGCAAAAGCTATCGATGATGTGGGGACTTATATCCCCAGTTGGGTCTTGTGATGGTGATGTGAACTTTACTAATATAAATAGTTTTTTTTTAATATCTCTTATAACTTTGTTATTCTGAGTATCATTTAATCTTAATTTTATCTTTATTTTTGTATTTTTCTTAACTTATCTCTAGACCTATAAGTTTAAGTTTGTATGTTCTTTCAATAGTTTATTCGTTTTTATTACTTTTGTAACATTGTTACAATCGTTCCAATTTATTAATCGTTACAATTTATATATTAAAATAAGTAATACTCAATTTTGAAAAGAGTGACCGATGAGTTTCTTGCTGGTTCTTTTCGGTAAGAGCACCTTTCTGAACCAGTCGTAGCTTCATTGTAATTTGACGATTCGAAAGTGCTTGTAAAAGCCAATTTGAATAAAGAATCATTTGAATTTGAATTTGTTATATCAATCATGTGTCACATGATCATGTGTCAATAAAGTCATAGGTTCAAAGTAAGACTTAAATTACAAAAAGAGCAACCACCGAGTATCTAGCGGACTGTTCTTGCCAGTGTAAATTTTCCGATTCCGATTCCGATCCGATTTCCAAATTGAAACTAAAAATTTCGATTTAATGTTGAATCCGAACCGCTTCCGCGTCTACGCTATACGTCATGCCGACCTAACAGCGTTCCTGCGAACCGCACAAGTGGTGGCAATCGATAGAACCCCACCCACTGACCTATTTAGAGATTAGGTTCGTTCAGTCTTGTCTCGTGTTTTTGTCTCACAAACTGGTTAGTAATGCCGTATAGAGCAAATCTACTAAGCAATTCTCATTGTAATCCTTATTTCGCTAATGAGCGCCATTTTGTCTCAAATTGCTATTTTATATAAAACTGGTGTTATTGTCGAAAAAGTGATTATAATGTTAGACGTCAATTAATTTTTTGTTGAAATCAGAAATGCGTGGATATTTCCAACACGTGGATTTTAAAGAACGTTGATATTTATTAATTAAAAGCTTTTATTCAACTTGCAATTTATGTATATTTGTGAAGGTGGAATTTTGCAAGTTAAATTTGACTGACTTCTCGGTGTCCAATTTGGTGAATTTTGAAATTTAATTTGTTTAATTGTGAAATTAGTTAATGTGAATTGTTTAATTTATGAAATTTAATTTGTTTAAACATTTAATTTGTAAATTTTGATTTGAAATTTCACATACTAGTCCGATCTCGATTACAACGCATGTTTATAACTATGACTTGATGCTGCTGCCAAGATTGGCTTCAGAGAGGGAACTCCTCAACGACATTAGGGGCATGAAATTTTGTTAAAAGATTTTTTTTAATCAACTTGTTTAAATTGCCGTGTTTGTATGTGAAGGGAGAATCTTGCAAGTTAAATTTAAGTTCCGGTGCTCGATTGAGCTGAAATTTTTAGATATTTTCCAGTCCCTATGCATGGTTATGATCAGCTCGATCTGATGCTAATGCCTGGATTGGCTCAAGACGAAACTACTCAACTCTTAAACGGGATCAGAACGGGAATTAAATTTTGTTAAAAGCGTTTTTTAAAGTTTTTTTAACTTGACTTGTTTAAACCTTCAATTCAATGTTCCTTTATACTTTTAAATTTCCTAAAGCATAAACCCGCTCTGACCTATTTCCAACTTTATGTAACATATCGATTATCCTCTATGGATGTCGATATAAAGAACTCTAGTGCCTGACTGTTGCATTCAGCTGTTGAATAAATATTTCAATACCGTCGGAAATGTATTTATCGAACTTTGAATGTATTGAATATGAATGTATAGAATTATTTTGTGAATTGTCGAATAAATTTTTGAATGCGGTTAGAATCGAGAATATGAATATTTTACGAACTTTAAAATTTAATACTTTAAAGTATTTAATTATTGAATGCCGTGTGGTATCCAGCTGAGTAGAATAGACCACCCTCAATTCTTACCGAAGTGTCCTGAAAGGCGACTAAGGTAAGTTGACCCAACGTGTGGTATCCGGTTAAGTAGGATAGGCCACCCTCATTTCTTACCTAGGTGTCGTAAAAGGCGACTAAGGTAAGTTGATAAGCCGTGTGGTATACGGCTGAGTAGAATAGACCACCCTCATTTCTTACCGAAGTGTCGTAAAGGGCGATTAAGGTAAGATTAGCCACTGCGTGGTATACGGTTGAGTAGAACACACTACCCTCATTTCTTACGTAGGTGTCGTAAAAGGCGACTAAGGTAAGTTGCCGTCAGGCAGGTCGTGAAGACGAAGCCAAATCATGTGACAACATTTTTAATTACATGTTGTGCCGACCCCACTTTAAGTAGGATAAGAGCAGGAGAATTATGATTGATTATATTATTAGATAATTATTAGATAATAATATATTATTAGATAATAACGAAAATCCAAATCTAAATCTCCAGTAATGGCAAGAACTACTGCGTGACGAAAGTAAAAAAAAGTTAATAAGGAACTTAATATTAAAACTTAAAGCCGTAAATAGCACATTCTGAATATGTGCACGTTATACATACATATCTAGAAACCGTATTCAACTTTCAAACAAATGTCTTAAAGAAGCGTTTTTTAGAATCTTACAGACGTTTAAAAGTAGTTCATCAAGGCGTTTCCGAGTAATTTAGAAGTAAAAAGCAGACGGCTATTCATATTTCAAGTCTTAAGATATCGCGCTTACATCTACTGCAATTGAGAATTTACATATGAATAATAATAATTTATTTGACAGAATATTAGTGGTATACAAATATGTTGACATTTTCATCATCATCCTCCTGCCCTTATCCCACTCTAAGTGGGGTCGGCACAACATGTTATAAACATGCTGTCACATGATTTGGCTGCGTTTTTACGACCGGCCGCCTGCCTGACGTCAACTTACCTCAGTCGTATTTTACGACACCTCGGTAAGAAAGAGGGTGGTCTATTCTACTAAACCGGATACCACACGGTGGGTCAACTTACCTTAGTCGCCTTTTACGACACCTCGGTAAGAAATGAGGTTGGTCTATTCTTCTCAGCCGGATACCACACGGCGGGTCGACTTACCTTAGTCGCCTTTTACGACACCTCGGTAAGAAATTAGGGTGGTACTATTCTATTCAGCCGGATACCACACGGCGTTATGTTGACATTTTATAAGGTACAAACATATTAATAACGTAATAATTAATAACGTAGCCAAATCATGTAACAACATGTTTATAACATGTTGTGCTGACCCTACTTAGAGTGGGATAAGGGCAGGAAGATGATGATAACGATGCGACGAGTGAAGTCGCAGTAAAAGCTAGTTTCAGATAAAAAATTCCGCTTTATCTTAGGGGATTTTTCTGACCCCAAAGATAAAGCGGAATTTTAAATATTTTTTGGAATTTTAAACTTTACATAATTGAGGGTATCTTTAATATTTAAATGAGTTAATCTTGTATGTATATATATTAATATATTTTCTGAATTTCGGAAACGGCTCCAACGATTTTCCTGAAATTCAGCATGTAGGAGATTTTGGGGGAGAAAAATCTATCCAGCTAGGTTTTATTTAAAAAAAAATAGTTTTATGCCTGTTTTTTGGCATTAAAAAACTACGAAAATTGAATAGATTCGATATTTATGCCTATTTTCGTAGTTTTTTTCATAATTTTGGGCTGTCAAATGCGTGACAGCGTAATGGTAACGCGCGGAGTAAATTTCGAAACCTAGGGTCGATTCCAACATGTCACCCGGCGTTTTTTTCTTTTTTTATTGCATTTTTTGTATTTTTAAACTGTTCGGTACTAGTAACTAATATGTTATAGCAAACAACGTTGCGGCTACAACTAGTGGTCTAAAAACAAAAACCAATGCTCTTTTGAAAGACCATATTTCACGACTTGGAATTCACTGAAAAGGCAACCGTAATATATCTTCCCATACTGGATATCGACCTTTTTAACAGGCCCATACAAAAACCTTTGGCGATATCCCGCTATTTTACACCCTATTAAACATTCCAAACTCCATCCACTTATATTGAAATAAAGATTCCTGAGCGACTTATCATCCTCCTGCCCTTATCCCACTCTAAGTGGGGTCGGCTCGATATGGTATAAACATGTTATCACATAATTTGGCTACATATTTTACGACCAGCCCCCTACCTGACGTCAACATACCTTAGTCGTCTTTTGCTAAACCACGGTAAGAAAGGGGGTGGTCTATTCTATTCAGCCGGGTACCACACGGTGGGTCAACCTACCTTAGTCACCTTTTACGACACTTGGGTAAGAAACCTCTATTGCTCTATTCTAATCAACCGGATACCACACGGCGAATCACTTACCTTCGTCGCCTTTTACAAACCTCGGTAAGATAGGGTGGTCTATTCTACAAATTAAATCAAGTCAAAATCATCTTTATTCAAATAAGAAACTCGGCGGTCAACCTTTTAAACATTTTTAATTTTACATTATTAAACCGCAGTCCTGTATGAAGCTGAAAGGATTTTCAAATCCAGGCTTTGCTACTCAGCCGTATACCACACGGCGAGTCATCTTACCTTTTACGACACCTCGGTAAGAAATGAGGGTTGTCTATTCTTCTCAGCCGGATACCACAACGCATTATATTATAATGATTATATGTTCCCAATTTATACAATCTAACATCCCTAAAAATACGCAAGATAAAGAGCCTTTCAAAACCCTAGTTTCAAAAATAGCCTTCGTTAAAATCCCAATCCGAGTGACTACGGAAATAGCCAGATTAACTTCAAAAGGTCACTCAATTTACCGAATAGAACTTTGAATATAAATATTTAATTCCATATTCCATTTTTGGAATCGTTTTAGATGTTTCTATTAATAGTAATATTAAAAGGCAGCCTGTTTGTGGCATATCGATTTGGAATATAGTACAATTAGCTTTGTAAAGAATTTTTGGAATATAATTTATCTTAGTACAAATTAACGCTTTTAAGTATTTCCAACTCCATCTTTAATATTTAAATGAGTTAATCTTGTATGTATATATTTTCGGAATCTCGGAAACGGTTTCAACGATTTTCCTGAAATTCAGCATGTAGGGGGTTTTGGGGGAGAAAGATCGATCTAGATAAGTTGTATTTTAAAATAATTTCGTTTTATTCCTTTTTTTAGGCCCTAATTTTTTTTTTAAATTTACGTTGAATACAATCATATTTTTTCGTTGGCCAACGTAAAGTCATGATGGTTCATTTGGGGAACGGGCGGTCTAGAGAGGTAAAAATACCTAGAATCGAGCCCCACCTGCCGTATTATTTTTTCATTTTTCTTTTCAATTTTTCTTTTCAATTTTTTTTTTACATTATTTTAAAAATTACCGAGCAAGACTCAGTCACGCAGGTACTTTTTTTTAAAATAGTCAACAATTCAATCCACGAAATTGTATGATCTCTGAAAAGACATTTCACCATTTTTCACAATTTTTGAGTTGAAAAAGAAGAAATTTAGTTTAACTGAATGTAACAGAATTCAGATTTCAAATTTCATTTTATGAATTTATATTAATTTAATACAAACCTCAATATCCTTGAGATAGAAAATGTTCTCGAAAGCCACAATTCCGGATATAGCCTTCAAAGTATTCCCAATAGAGGCAACATCTACAGAAATAACCCGATCCACTTTCAAATATCAAATGAAAGTCCGTGAGCACTCAATGTACCAAAAGACATAAATACAATAAAATGTTTTCAATTTTTCTCGTTTCCTATTAACGTGTCCCAGTTAACTGGATTCCAAAAAAATATTATAATATGATTGTCATTTTGAGGACTTCAAATTCTTTATTATTCTCATATTATTTTCTAGTTATCTATCTATACTTATAATAAATCTGTAGAGAGGTCAATTTTGTAACTGGAATATATTTCCAAAATAACTATCAGGGGGTGATTAGGGATCGATACTGATGCCAAAAATGCAATCAGTAAAAATTTTGTCTGTCTGTCTGTCTGTCTGTCTGTCTGTCTGTCTGTCTGTCTGTCTGTCTGTATAACCGTTATAGAAACAAAAACTACTCGACGGATTTTAACGAAACTCGGTACAATTATTTTTCATACTCCTGAGCTGGTTATAGTATACTTTTCATCACGCTACAATCAATAGGAGCAGAGCAGTGAAGGGAAATGTCGGGAAAACGGGACAAGTTACTCCATTTTTTAAGCTTCCGTCGCGTGTGCAACCTTGATGGTTAAAGCTACACAGAAATCATGTATGACGGAAATGTTCTCCTTAAAATTATATAAAAAATATCCCACGACAGCATATGCCTGTCTTTTATGGTTGACTCACAATAACACGTGTAACTCCCGATAGCTTAGCAGTTCGAAGCTTTCTGGTTATATTTGTCTACTCCTACGTTTATATCACTCTCAGTCACCCCTAAATAAAAAAGTGAATAGTATTAACCATTGTATAAAAAAAGAATCATTAAAATCGGTATAGAAACACCAAAGTTATACATGAAATACGCTAATAATAAGCCATCGCGCGTGAATACTGAATCATGCTATAGGGATTATCACTACATAGTATAAAACAAAGTCACATTCTTTGTTTGCCCCTATGTCCCTATGACTGCTTAAATCTTTAAAACTACGCAACAGATTTTGATGCGGTTTTTTTAATAGATAGAGTGATTCAAGAGGAATGTATAATAACATTCAATATGGAGTAGAGAAATACTGTAATGTTTCTAATGTGATGTCGTAAATAATTACTTTTATTCTTTATAATTAATAATTACTTTGATGTTAGATATAGCAGGAAATCTTCTTGGTATAGGGAGAGGGGAATTGTTTTTCTTCAAATTTAACGCGTGCGGGCCACGGGCAGTAATGAATAAATTAAACTACTGGATCGATTTTAATAATTTTTTCACTGAGTGACATAGGCTATATATTTTATACCCGTGCGAAGCAGGGTAGGCCGCTAGTATATTAATATATCGCTCATGGGCTGTAATAGTGATACAACTTAATATAATCATATTTCGAAATATATTTTAGGTTTTCATTGCTAAGGAAAATGCGTTAAAATGCTTTAGTTTGTTTAAACGGACGGCCTTATATTGAATTATTAGTTCTAGTATTGCTACTGAAAATGTGTATTTAATATATACACTTATTCTTAGCCCAAAACACGTGTTTTTAAAACACTAACCGTGTTTCAATACAATAAAATACACTTAAAAAAATTTAGAAATAGATTTTCAACATTTGGTCACACTGAAAAGTTTAGGATAAATTGGAGTTTAAAAATACTCCGTGTAAGTAATTTAAGATAGATATAACTTGTACATTTTTACTGTAAATATAAAACTTAATATCTTCCTTATTATTTATTTTAATAGATTACTATTTATCCTCACTATGCCGTGTGGTATCCGGCTGAATAGAATAGTACCACCCTCATTTCTTACCGAGGTGTCGTAAAAGGCGACTAAGGTAAGTCGACCCGCCGTGTGGTATCCGGCTGAGTAAAATAGACCACCCTCTTTCTTACCGAGGAGTCGTAAAATACGACTAAGGTAAGTTGACGTCAGGCAGGCGGCCGGTCGTAAAAGACGTAGCCAAATCATATGACAATATGTTTGTAACATGTTGTGCCGACCCCACTTAGAGTGGGATAAGGGCAGGAGGATGATGACTATTTATCCTCACTTACCTCCTCACAAATAGTGAATTTGTCATACAATCGAAAATTAATCAGACCTTCCTCGGAATGTACTTTAAACTTTTTAAAATATTAACAAGCACTCGGCGCTTCGGGATCTAAGTAATTAATAGTAAATGCTATAATTAAATCGAGAATCGATGAAACTTTTGCGTGTGAAACGAGGCGCTGCCAGGAAAATCGTTTTTTTTTAAATAAAAAACGATAACAGAAGTTTGTACGCCGTGTGGTATCCGGCTGAATAGAATAGTACCACCCTCATTTCTTACCGAGGTGTCGTAAAAGGCGACTAAGGTAAGTCGACCCGCCGTGTGGTATTCGGCTGAGTAGAATAAACCAACCTCATTTGTTACCGAGGTGTCGTAAAAGGCGACTAAGGTAAGTTGACCCACCGTGTGGTATCCGGTTAAGTAAAATAGACCACCCTCTTTCTTATCGAGGAGTCGTAAAATACGACTTAGGTAAGTTGACGCCAGGCAGGCGGCCGGTCGTAAAATACGTAGCCAAATCATGTGACAACATGTTTGTAACATATTGTGCCGACCCCACTTAGAGTGGGATAAGGGCAGGAGGATGATGAACAGAAGTTTGTACGCAGTGGTAAAACAAATCTTACTTTGACATAAACGCCGCACGCTATTCTGCTATACAAGGTTTACTTGAAGAAATGAGAGCCTCTTTTATATTTCACTTCAAATTTCAAATTCAAAATATTCTTTATTCAAATAAACTTGTAAACAAGTGCTTTTGAATCGTCAACTCTACTGCTGGTTCGGAAAGCTGTTCCTACCGAGAAGAGCCAGCAAGAAACTCGGCGGTTGCTCTTTTAAAAAAAAAATACAATTCATGCTTATGTCGGTTCCTACTTTGTCTATTATATACATCGCCTATTGTTTTATAATTTTTTATATTTATACTACTAGCATATGCCATCTTCTCCGCCCGCGTGGAAAAATTAAAACCGTAATATAGTATTTTGATAACCTTAAATATGGTTAAAGTGGATTAAAACCTTAAAAGCTAGACATAAGCTGTGTGTTACATGATTATTAAATAATTTTCACTGTTTACTTAGCGCACGCAAGGAATGCTTTAAATTTTGCCGTTTTCGTAATATTTTTTATTGCTGCTCCTCTCCTATTCATCTTAGCGTGATGTTATATAACCTATAGCCTTGCTCAATAAATGGACTATCTGACACTGAAAGAATTTTTCAAATCGGTTCAGTAGTTCCTAAGATTAGCGCGTTCAAACAATCAATCAAACAAACAAACTCTTCAGCTTATTTATTAGTATAGATTTGTCTGTATTTAGAGGTTGCATAGTTTGTAAATTGCACACGGAAAATGAGTTATATTGTTATTTTTTGTGGCGTCTAAAAATAACATGTCTCGCCGTCAGATATATCCAATGTTATTTTCCTTTAAGCGCAAAAAAGAATAAATTATAGTGCCCGGATGACTTTTGCTCAGTTTCCTCTAACTTTAGAGATAATGTATATTAGACAAAAAGAGTCTCAATTGACCTAGTATTTTCGAATATGGGGTCCACACCCCACAGGGGGGGGGGGGTTAATTAGGTAAAGGTGGGGCAATTCAAAAATGGAATCGAGATGAGTATAATCCTTTTGTACCGCGCCATTTTAATGTAATACTATATTCTGGTGCCAAATTTAACAAAAAAGTTAGTTCTTAATCCTCAAACCTCATCATTCTTCTACACTTATCCTACTCTAAGTGGGGTCGGCACAACATCTTTAAACATGTTGTGCTTACGACCGGCCGGCTGCCTGATGTCAAGTTACCTTAGTCGCATTTTACGACACCACGGTAAGAAATGAGAGTGGTCTATTCTATTCAGCCGTATACCATTTATATTGCTTTAGTAAACAATTAAATATTTTAATATTAAATTATTTACATATTATGTTTACTTATTTTGTCTATTTATTGTTACTAGTATTTTAAAATCCTTAGATGTTTTACTGAAAACAATATTTTCATTATATAAATAAATAAATATATGTAATATACTTACACACAGTCGTCTGTCCCCAATGTAAGTAACTTAATACTTGTGTTATGGTAGACAGACAACTGGTGAATATATACTTATATATTTTTTAAATACATACTTAAATACAAATATACACCCAGACTCGAAGATCAACAAATTGATTTATAGAAAATGTTGGCCCTCAGCGGGAATCAAACCTACGACCAGCGGAGCTGAAGGCAGGATCACTACCCACTGCCCCAACGAGCTAGTCATCGATGATGTAAAACATATAATTTTTTAATTTTTTATTTAATTATAAATACGTTTCCGTGATGCTTCCTAGTATTTTACTAACGTCATTTGTATCAATTTAAGGAAAATTATGAATCTTTTAATATGTTATTTAATATAGTTTATCTACACTGATACTATAATACAAAGATTATAAAACTGAAACCAAAATTCTTATAACAAACATTACGTACAGGCCAAAAATTAAAAATTAAAAAGTTTTATCACGATACAGGTCTTGTATGGACACCTGTATCATAATATAACTTTTTAATCATAACGATACACCTATACAACCTCCAGCTGGACCAAGGAGGTTTAACCTCTATCTTAAAAAAAAAGGTTTCAATGAACGAGTCCGCGGCGACGCAACACGCATGCGCAATTGATGTTTGCGCCTTGGCGCTAACATTTGACATTTAAAAAATCTTTTCAATATTTAAACAAAGTTTGGTTTTCATTATACACTGTCCATTATATTAACCATCTTTTGACAGATTGACGATTTACATATTTAGTGATGTCCTAAAGATTCTCGTATGCGATACCATTCCGATTATAGTACCTACTATCATTAATCGAATTACGTACCTAAGTAATTCGATTAATGATAACCTACGTAAACTAATAACAGATATAGAAATCAACATTTTGATTTAATATTGCCTTAGTTTTTTGAAAATAAATGTTAATCCGTGTGTATTTATTATAATCATAAAAAATATATTATACATCAACTGGCAACATCAACAGACCTTCCGCTCGGCCGCCATTTTGACGTGATCTGTCACTCTCAACGAAACGCCCGTGATAGTCACACGCATTTACGTTCGCTGAGTGTTCTCTCGCATCTGTTACACCTTGAGTTAAGTAGCTTTATTCCTCGGAAAAACTTTTGTGAAACTTATATTAATTGATCGTGAAAATGCCGAAAGGACGTGTGTTGAAAGCACAATCGAGACAGTTAGTGTTAAAACTTCATGAGTATTTTGAGCAAGAAAATCAAAATGGCGGACCTCTTATACCTATCACGCAAGTCCGAAACCGTGTTGCAGCCGCGTTGGGGATCAGTCTATCAACTGTGACTAAAATCACTACTGATGCCTACGGCAGGAGCGGCTTGGATCAAAACAAACCATCTACACCAAAAAGAAAGCGCCGGGCTCATAAGGTGACAGCTGTTGATGACTTTGACGCTGACGCTATTCGTCGTCATGTATATGATTACTACTTGAGAAAAGAAATTCCAACTTTGAGAAAACTTATTGTTTCTTTGAAAAGAAGTGGTCTATTTCATGGTGAAAAATCTTCTTTGGTCAAAGTTTTGAACACAATTGGCTTTTCATATAAAAAGTTAAATAAAAGAAAATTATTAATGGAACGCACAGATATAGCTATAGCACGTTGTGATTTTTTAAGAGAGGCAAAGAAAATACAAGATTGGGCAAATATTGTTTTCACGGATGAAACATGGCTCAACGCTAACCACACACTATCTCGTTTCTGGACTGATGATACTGCTGATTCCACTTCCTCAGTACCAATGGGAAAAGGTGAGCGCCTAATCATTTGCCATGCAGGTACAGCAAAAGGATTTGTACAAGACGCACTGTTGGCATTTAAATCGAAGAAATCTAATGACTACCACGAAGAGATGAATGCAAATGTGTATGAAGAGTGGTTCAAAAAAATGCTCATTTCATTGGAAGAACCATCAATAATTTTTATTGATAATGCGCCCTACCACTCCCGTCAAATTGACAAAATGCCAACACAGGCTAATAAAAAGCATGAAATAATTAATTGGCTTCGGGACAATGGAGAAAATGTGGACGACTCAATGTTAAAAGTTGAATTAATAAAAATATTAAAAACCAAAAAGAGAGCAAAACGCTATGTAATCAATGAAATGGCAGCAGAATATGGCCATACTGTTCTTCGGATTCCTCCATACCACTGCCAGTACAACGCAATAGAACTTATATGGGCACAAGTAAAAGGGCATGCTGCGAGATGCAATACAAGCCCCCCATTCACAGCGAATAAAATGTTGCAATTGCTAAAAAATGCTTGCACCCACGTAACGGCCGAGAACTGGGCAAGTGTGGTGGAAAGAACTAAAAGAGTAATATTCTCTGATTGGGAACGTGATATTGCGTTTGATAATATATTATCTACACAAGAGCTAATAATAACTGCTACTGAAGACTCCTCATCGGAGGAGTCTAGTGTTGATTATCATTCCGACGACTCGTGCTAATAAAATAAATTAAAATATCCTGATTGTTTTATTTGTATTCATGTATTAACTAAGAAGAAAGTAAAACTTTATATAATGTTATTAAATGTCTTTTAATACTCGTAACATCGATCTCTACCGATTATTTTTAATCTGTGGCATAATCGTAGTAACCATTATGTGTGACATCACTAAGTGGGCGGTACCCATCCATAAAGTACAAATATTATTTGTATGATATTTGTACGTAAGCAATACAAAACTTAATGAGCGTGAGCTGTCAAAAGACTGATAATATGATGGACGCAGTATAATATTGTTTTACGTATTATAGTATGAGAGTAGATAAAGTAGTGTATGACACTGTACATAACTTGATCTTATAACAGTCGTGTGATATTATAAAACACACTTTTGTTATAAGAACCCTTATTATGCAACAGAATCATAATCTACTATTAATGACTTCTTAATTTAAAGACAAATACGTTTTCCGTTAATGCATGTAATGTTTTACGATCTATGTCATTTATAAAAATTCTTAGTAAAATAAAACAAGTAACGATTGTTTCTTCGAAATTATTACTTCAAAGTAAAGTTCTTTAGAATCAGTTTTTGCATAAATAATCAGTTATGTGGAAATGTTATGTTAGTAGATATAACTTATATCGCTGAAAACATTTTATTACTAATTGTACCCGCTATTTCTTAAAAAAATTCATATCTCCGTTGATAAGAATAAATAATTTAAATAAGAGGTTTTTAACATCATCATATGTTTAATACCATAAATCTATACTAATATATAAAGCTGAAGAGTTTGTTTGTTTGAACGCGCTAATCTCAGGAACTTCTGGACCGATTTGAATAATTCTTTCAGTGTAGGATACTCCATTTATCGAGGAAGGCTAATGATTATAACATCACGATAAAAAGAATGGGAGTGGAGCAGCAATAAAAAAAATATTACGCAAACAGCTAAATATAAAGCTTTCCTTGCGCGCGCTTAGTAAACGGTGATAGTTATTCAGAAATCATGTATTACAAAATTTTTCCACTGTAAAAGTCCGCAACAGCATATGTCTAGCTTTTAAGGTTAACCCACTTTAACAATTTATTATGGTTATCAAAAGACTATATTACGGTTTTAATTATGCGATTGCTAGTCTTTTATATTTTAATGAGTTAATCTTGTATATATCTATATTTTTCTGAATCTCGGAAACGGCTTTGGGAAAAATCGATCTAGCTAGGTTTAATATAAAAGAAATGTTGTTTTATGTTGTTTTCGGGAATTGAAAAAATGCTAAAATGTAGAATTGAATGCAAATGATATTTTAGCTATCATATGTAAAGTTCAGTGGACGGGCGGACTAAATAATTGAAATTACTCCAATCAAAGATTCATATTTTTTTAATCTTAAAAAAAGTTATCTATTATATAAAAAAGTTTTCTTTAAATAAAGTTAAATGTCGACGTCAAAAAAAAATCACATCGGGTTCATTACTAAAGGTGTTTGAAAAATCTAGTACATCGCCCACATTCTCAAAGACGATTCAATTCAATTCTTTATATGCTTGATTGTAGTAGGGATGTGGCGTGGAGTAGAAATCGATTAATAAATAATCGATGTATCTCTTTTCTAAATAAATCGATTTCTAAAAATCATTTTTTTCGTTTAGCGTGGTGTGGTATTCGGCTGAATAGATTGGACCACTCTGATTCCTTACCGAGGTGTTGTAAAAGACGACTAAGGTAAGTTGACCCGTCGTTTGGTATCCGGCTGAGTAAAATAGACCACCCTCATTTGTTACCGAGGTGTCGTGAAAGGCGACTAAGGTAAGTTGACCCACCGTGTGGCATCCGGCTGTATAGAAGTAGTATATAGTTCTTTCAGTGTAAGATAGTCCATTTATCAAGGAAGGCTATAGGTTATATAACATCACGATAAGAAGAATGGGAAAAGGGCAGCTACTACAAAACTGTTCCCTTCTAAAAGTTCTAAATAAAAGTCCACGACATATGTCTAGCTTTTAAGTTTAAGCCACTGTAACCATTTTTATAGTTATCAAAAGACTATAATATTACCGTTTTAATCTATACTAATATATAAAGTTGAAGAGTTTACGCCGTGTGGTATCCGGCTGAATAGAATAAATAGTACCACCCTCATTTCTTAGTGAGGTGTCGTAAAAGGCGACTAAGGTGAGTCGACCCACCGTGCGGTATCCGGTTTAGTAAAACAGACCACCCTCTTTCTTACCGAGGTGTCGTAAAATACGAATAAGGTAAGTTGACGTCAGGCAGGCGACCGGTCATAAAATACGCAGCCAAATCATGTGACAGCATGTTTATAACATGTTGTGCCGACCGCACTTAGAGTGGGATAAGGGCAGAAGGATGATGATGATGATGATGAAAGCTGAGGAGTTTGTTTGTTTGAACCCGCTAAAATATGTATAAAAATAAATAAATAAATAAAAATAAAAAACGAAGCAAATCGTCCGAGTTTTAAAGTAGAAAATGTTATCGTATTGTCGATATCTAATAATATAAGGCGCATCGTCTGAATGGGAGAAAGCGAACGTACTTGAACTGAGGGCGGCACATCGATAACGGAATTGGGTCAGGGTCCTTTAGGGACGTTCCACACCTGACAAATCGCGTCGGCGCGGTCGGGAGCGCGCGTTGTTACGTAATACACTGGACAAGGAAGTGTCCTGACGCGATACTGAGATGAATTTTACTCAATTTAAATGTCAGAACTGTCTCTTTATCGTAAGTACCTGGGTGATGTTGCTCGGTAATTTTTAAAATGATGTCATCCTGCCTTTATTCCACTCTAAGTGACTGCCTGACGTCAACTTACCACTGCCGATTCTACTCCGGATACCACAAGGTGGGTCAACTTACCTTAGTCGTCTTTTACGCTTGGTAAGAAATGAGGTTGGTCTATTGTACTCAGCCGGATACCACACGGCGGGTCAACTTACCTTAGTCGCCTTTTACGACACCTCGGTAAGAAATGAGGGTGGTACTATTCTATTCAGCCGGATACCATGCGGCGTAATTTTTAAAATCATGTAAAAAAATAAAAAAATTGAAAAGAAAAATTAAAAAATAACAGGGCAGGTGGGTCTCGATCCTAGGTATTTTCATATTTTAGAGTGAACCACCATGACTTTCCGTTTGACAGCAAAAAATTGTGATTGTATTCCTTCAACGTAAATTAAAAAAAATTTAGATTCCGAAAACAGAGATAAAACGACTTTTTTTTAACACACCACACACACACACACACACACACACACACACACACACACACACCACACACACACACACACAAACACACACACACACACACACACCACACACACACACATCCCGATACACAAAACACACATTACATTACATACTTGCATACAGTTTATTTTAACGCATCATGCTAAGATAAATAGCTTCGTAGAATACACCACCCTTACTTCTTACCGAGGTGTCGTAAAAGGCGACTAAGTAAGTTGACTCCCCCAAAACAATTTGCATCACATAATCTTTCATATTTAAATGAGTAAATCTTGTATGTATGTCACCCAGATATTTTATTATTGAGTTTACTTGTACAATCATATTTATAACACCGAAATGTTTTGTAACTCAATTTTAATCTCTGAATAAACTTTTATTTATTTAAATTAAATTAATCTATACTATATTAATATATAAAACTAAGGATTTTTTTGTTTGATTGTTTGAACGCCCTAATTTCAGGAACTATTAGGCCGATTAAAAAAATTCTTCGTATGTAAGATAGTCCATTTATCGAGGAAGGGATATATAACATCACGCTTAGATTAATGGCTGCGTAGAATAGACCACCCTAACTTCTTACCGAGGTGTCGTAAAAGGCGACTAAGTAAGTTGATCCGTCGAAAAAAAATGTGCATCACGTAATCTTTAATATTTATTCTCCAACGATTTTCCTGTAATTCAGCGTGTAAAGGGTTTTGGGGGAGAAAAGTTTTATTTTAAAAAAATGTCGTTTTATCCCTATTTTCGGGCTCTAAATTTTTTTTTAAATTTACGTTGAATACAATCACAATTTTTCGCTGTCAAACGGAAAGTCATGGTGGTTCACCCTAAAATATGAAAATACCTATTTGGTTTTATATGGTATGGGTTTTGGGGGAGAAAAATCGATCTACCTAGGCTTTATTTAAAAAAAAAATCATTTTATCCCAGTTTTTGGGCATTAAAAAATACTAAAATTTATATTGAATTTAATTTTTGTCATTAACTGTCAAGTCAAGCTTATTCGGGGTACGGGTGGTCGCGAGAAATGAAAATACCCAGGATCGAGCCCCCACCTACCCTTTATTTTTAGTTTTTTTTATTTTGTAAAAAAATACTGAGCAAGGCTCGGTTACCCAGATATTTTATTATTGAGTTTACTTGTACTATCATATTTATAACACCGAAATGTTATCGCCGTATCTCAAGTTTAATCTCTGAATAAACTTTTATTTATTTAAATTAAATGAATCAATACTAATATATAAAGCTGAGGAGTTTGTTCGAACACGCTAATATCAGGACCTATTGGACCGATTTCAAAACTTCTTCGTTTGTAAGATAGTCCATTTATCGAGGAAGGACTTTATAACATCAAGATTAATGGCTGCGTAGAATAGATCACCCAAACTTGTTACTGAGGTGTCGTAAAAAACGACTAAGTAAGTTGACCCCCCGATAAACCAATTTGTAACCAAAAAACACGAATTGTTACAATTATCAACCAAAAGAATTGACAATAATATTCTGGCTGATGTGTTCAGAAACCTTTCATAAATTAATCATTATCAGGAAACTGGAAATAAGCACGTTCCATATATCACAAGTACGCGGGTGAATGATCAGTAGGAAGTGGAAACATGCCAAATGTAACTCAGTTCTATATTAATATGGAATAATTTTGAATTAAATAAGCCTCATATAATATTTAACAATATGAATTTTTATGTATGTTGCGTTCAATTTGTATGTGGTTCAATATCTTTAATATTTAAATGAGTTAATCTTGTATGTATATATTTTCCGAATATCGGGAACGGCTCCAACGATTTTCCTGAAATTCAGCATGTAGGAGGTTTTGGAGGAGAAAAATTGATCTAGCTAGGTTTTATGTAAAAAAAATATTGTTTTATCCCTATTTTTGGGCATTACAAAACACTAACATTTATATTGAATTGAATTTTCGCCATTAACTGTCAAGTCGACGTAGTTTATTCGGGTAACGGGCAGCCTCGAGAAATGTAAGTGCCAAGGATAGATCCCAACTAAATAATTGTTTTTTTCTTTTTTTAAAGTTTTTTTTTGTACAAAATTACCGAGCGAAGCTCGGTCACCCAGATATTTTAAATGAGTTAATCTTGTATATATATATTTTCGGAATCTCGGAAACGGCTCCAACTATTTTCCGGAAATTCAGCATGCAGGGAGTTTTGGGGGAGAAAAATCGATCTAGCTATAATAGATTAAAAAAAGTCGTTTGTTTTAGTTTTTGAAAAAATGATAAGATGTAGAATTGAATGCAAATGATATATTAACTGTCAAACGTAATGCTGTGATAGCCCAATGGGTAACGGGTGGACCAAAAAAATTCAAAACCCCGGGATCGAGTCCCAGAAGCGTTTTCTTGATTTTTAATTTTTTTATGCATTTAAAAAAAATTACCGAACTAGGTTCGAACACCCAGATACTAGGTTTTATGCTGGTTATTCTTCTTGCTGCCCTTATCCCACTCTAAGTGGGGTCGGCACAACATGTTATAAACATGTCGTCACATGATTTGGCTACGTTTTTTACAGCCGGCCGCCTGCCTGTTATCAAGTTATCTTAGTCGTATTTTACGACATCTCGGTAAGTAGAAGGGTGATCTATTCTACTTCACCGGATACCACACGGTGGGTCAACTTACCTTAGTCGCCTTTTACGACACCTCGGTAAGAAATGAGGTTGGTTTATTCTACTCAACCGGATACCACACGGTAGGTCAACTTACCTTAGTCGCCTTTTACTACATCTCGGTAAGAAATGAGGGTGATACTATTCTATTTAGCCGGATACCACACGGCGTAGGTCTTATGCTGGTTATCTCAGAATTTATACAGAAGCTACCCGCATTTCTCGATTAAAGTGAACCGTCTCTTAAGTAAAACTTTCTACCGACGTAAGATAGAATATTGATATCATCATCATCCTCATCCTCTTGCCCTTATCCCACTCTAAGTGGGGTCGGTACAACATGTTTCAAACATGTTGTCATATGATTTAGCTACTTATTTTACGGCCAGCCGACTGCCTGTCATCAACTTACCTTAGTCGCCTTTTACGACATCTCGGTAAGAAATGAGATTGGTCTATTCTACTCAACCGGATAGCACACGGTGGCTCAACTTACTTTAGTCGCCTTTTATGACTCCTCGGTAAGAAAAAGGTTAGTCTATATTACTCAACCGGATACCACAGGTGGGTCAACTTACCTTAGTCGCCTTTTAGGACACCTCGGTAAGAAATGAGATTGGTCTATTCTACTCAACCGGATAGCACACGGCCGGTCAACTTACCTTAGTCGCCTTTTAGGACACCTCGGTAAGAAAGAGGTTGGTCTATTCTATTCAGCCGGATACCACAAGACAGGTCGACTTACCTTAGTCGCCTTTTACGACACCTCGGTAAGAAAGAGGTTGGTCTATTCTATTCAGCCGGATACCACACGACAGGTCGACTTACCTTAGTCGCCTTTTACGACACCTCGGTAAGAAATGAGTTTGGTCTATTCTACTCAGCCAGATAACACACGGCGGGTCGACTTACCTTAGTCGCCTTTTACGACACCTCGGTAAGAAATGAGTTTGGTCTATTCTACTTAGCCAGATAACACACGGCGGGTCGACTTACCTTAGTCGCCTTTTACGACACCTCGGTAAGAAATGAGGGTGGTACTATTCTACTCAGCCGGATACCACACGGCGTAGGTCTTATGCAGGTTATTTCACAATTTATACAGAAGCTACCCGCATTTCTCGATTAAAGTGAACCGTCTTTTAAGTAAAATTTGGTACCGACGAATAATAAAACATTCATCATCATCATCAACCTGTGTCTGTCCACTGTTGGACATAGGTCTCTCCATATGCATGCCACTGAGCTCGGTCTTCAGCTCTCTGTTTCCAGCCAATACCAGCCACTCTGCGGATGTCGTCGCTCCACCTAGCCGGAGGACGTCCTACACTACGTTTGCCAAGGCGCGGTCTCCATTCCAGAACACGTCTACCCCAGCGGTTGTCGGTTCTGCGACAAATGTGACCAGCCCACTGCCACTTAAGCTTGCTAATCCTTTGGGCTACGTCGATGACTTTGGTTCTCTGTCGGATCACTTCGTTCCGGATACGATCCTTCAGAGAAACTCCGAGCATAGCCCTCTCCATAGCTCGCTGAGCGACCTTAAATTGGTGGACCAGTCGCATTGTCAGTGTCCACGTCTCGGCTCCGTATGTCATCACAGGTAGGACGCACTCGTTAAAGACTTTTGTCTTAAGGCTTTGTGGTATGGGCGACGAAAAGACTCGATGAAGTTTCCTATATGCCGACCAGCCAAGCTGTATTCTCCTGCGAGCCTCCTTCTCGAAGTTGTTTCTACCTAGCTGTAGGACTTGTCCAAGGTAGACATACTCCTCAACAACATCGAGAGGGACTCCGTAGAGGGCAATCGGTTCCGGAACAAAACATTGATATGTATTTACTATTAGTAAAAGGTGACAGGGTAAAGAAATACTCGAAGAGTTTACATTTTGGTTATGAAATATCAATCAAAAAGATATTTGTTTAATGTGTGGTTTGTTTATCTATGCTCGTGCTTTACTTTAACGTAATTAATAGTTGATAAAAATTGAAATTGATAAATATAATAATGTTATCAAATCTTCAAAATACATTAAAAATTCTACACTTTTAGTAAGACAGTTCTTCCTACTTCTAGATAAATTGTTTTAATATTATGTGCAGTACGGATCTTCTGGTTGCTGATTTGATCACGTAGAAAATCTCCGAGTTTACTATTACTACTAATAGTCTACGGTTTATCGCCCTTTCAGTGTCTGTGAGTTTTCTAATGCGACCCAACATTATCTTCCTGCTCTTATCCCATTTTGAGGTCAGTAAAACATGTTATAAACATATTGTCACATGATTTGGCTATGTATTGTACTACCGGCCGCCTACCTGACGTCAACTTACTTTAGTCATATTTGACGACACCTCGGTAAGAAAAAGGGTGGTATATTCTACTCAACCGAATACCACCCTGTGGGTCGACTTACCTTAGTTGGCACTTTCTTATTAGACCCAAAGCCATTAAGTTTTTCAAATACTCATAGTAATTTAATGATAGGGTTTAATTGATGATCGCTCTTACCATTTCGTATTTCGGTCAAGAAATACCGGGTTCTAACCAAGTCAAACCTCTCCTAACAAGTTATTCTATGATAAGATTTCTAGAAAGCATAGCAAAGTGCACCTTACAGATAAAATAATAAAATTATTGCTGTAATCCGCGTTTGTTAAGAGAATATATGTAAAGCTAAGTGTATGAAACAGGCAATTTTTATTTCGTATAATTTAGGGTTCACACATCTATCACCAGCAACTTTAAATAGATCCTTCAATAGCGACAATAACACTTTTTTTATTAATCAAAAATTAAATTAACATACAAAAACTTGAATAATTATTTCAAACAACAAACAAGTAATGACCTTTATATATTCATTATACAATTCATATAAAAACCTGTTAGGTAACTTATTTGTTTTTATGATCAATTATAATACAATTACAAATGAATACTTTATTTTTTCTGATTTCAGTTTCCTTCTATTTGTAGATACATTAAACTAAGTTATAAGTTAATAGAAAAAATACTGGCTAGATTCGGCAACTCGTAAAAATTATATTTAATATTATATATAGCAGGACTTAAAGTTAAATTTCCAAGCATTAAAATAAATTAATCTTCTCTTGAAATACTATTTAAATAACCAGTTATTTAAATAAAAAAACACATTTTACAATTCAAAATATTTCCGATAATGACCTATTATTCTATTAGTTAACTCATTTGTTCTAGGGCAGTGTTTCCCAACGTGGGGCCCACGACCCACAGGGGGGCAATTTGATGGTTAAGAGGGGGCAACTCGACACGAGTTTAAGCCTTTCGCCCTGGGCTATTTAAGTGCAATGCTAGATTTCGATGCCAAATTTGGCAAAAAAAAAGCAATTTCTTCTGTCTAAAACCTATTATTTAATAATATTTATATAATATTATTTCTTAAGTGAACAATTCAATTTTTAATATTAAAATTTATGTATGTTACTTAGGGGGGCAAAATAATTTTAAACGTGGGGCATGGGCCAAAAAGTTGGGAAACACTGTTCTAGGGCAATTTTATTTACTACCTTATCGGTTAATTTAGACAAACTTTGTATAACTTTAATTCATTGTATTAATATAGACTTAAATGGAGGTAGTTATATAATATTTCTAAATTGATCAATTTGTCTTAACGATATGAACGATTTTTTACTATTTAACTGTGAATTAAGGGATACGTTCGTCAAAAATATGTAGAAATTGCTTATGGAAGCAATCTAAGGCTTATATCGGCATATTCGTTAGTAGATTTGTCTTAAATAATACCTAAAGTCCTATATTAAAATCTAGTATATCGCCAATTACGCACGCTATAAGTGGTAAGGTTTATTGATTCATTAAATTATGATTATAATAAAACATACATTAAATGTTTACTTCATCCATACCTTGTTTCTAATTTTAAGTGCAATAAACAGTTGCAACGATTTGTAAACTGTTTCTTCTGGTATTAAATATGAGGAATATGGATCCAATTATCTAAAGTTAAGCATATTTTCTTCAGTATTAAAGGGTCATTTAATTAAGTAATATTTAATAATTATATAACGACTGAGTTCCCAAATTGGTCCAGGTGGACACCCAGAGGTTCACAGGAAAGGGGGTCTAATTTAACGTGACAAAAAATGGGGTTCACAATTCGTTATCGTGATTTTTGTCGAGTTGTTATGGTAGAAATTTAACTATACGGGTGAACTATCAGAACCAGTAAAATTTTGGAAGTGGTCTATGAGAACAAAAGTTTGGGAACCTCTAAAGTCTAATTTTACATATAGATTGTCACAGGAATTATAGGTAAATTCACTTACCAGTATTCGTCCGGTGGTAGTTTGGCCGGAAATAAGTTCGCCGGCCCAGTCCTTGGCTTCGGTCATGAAGGTGCCCTCGAACTCCTGTTTGCCCTGGCGCGCCGCTTTCTGCTCCTTCTGCTTGGGATCGTTCGGCGACAGCTCGGGCTCGCGCCGGCAGCACAGGAACGCGCCCGCGCGCCATACCAGCACCACCATGAGCCCCGCGGCGAACGTGAAGATCGACGACAGCAGGAAGCACCACCATTTTCGCACGGACAGACAGTCGATATCGACTTCATGGCTCGGCGCGGTTGTCGCCTCTTCCTCGGACGAAGCCATTCCCCGAGGGCGCGAGGCATCCAGACAGGCGCGCCATGCACGTGCAAGGACGCGCGCGCTCGCACGCAGGCCCGCGCGCGACTGACCGTCGAGCTGCGAGGCCGCTTGCCGAGTGGGCGCCGCGCCGCTCGATGCCGCGCGATCGATCCGCGCCTGCGCGCCCGCTACCGCCCGCTCATGCTGACCCGCGAACCGCGACCTTCTCTTCTACGCTCTTCTGGACCCGTCGCCACACCGCCTCTCCCACCTTCGACAACGAAGCCGAACAATTCCACGTATGCCACGACTCTTGTCTTCTCCACACCTACCTTTTGAAATTTTCTTCAAAAATCACACATCCTCTTCTATTTTCCTTCTTTATACAACTGTCTTCAGCGCTAAGTATTTACGCATTCGATCTTATTCTCGATATGTCAATAATACCCGCTGCTCTAATGTCACCTGTCACGCTTATCAAACCGCCGGAACGTACAGCTCAGCGCGGACTCGTACGGACGACGTCTGCGGAGGTTTTTTGTTTTCGTAACACTGATTCGATTGAAGTGTGTTCGGAGAGCTGAGCGTTTGTTGCTATACTCAGTCCGGTGCAATTTGACAGCCACTGTGTTGTGGACTTCGCGGCTCGATGTTTGGTGGGGAATGCGGAGGTTTTTGAGAGGTCAATGTTTTCAGTTGCGTGGGGCTACGACGGCCCTGCGTCACTGCGCGCTACGAAACTCGTAGACGTCTACAGACTACAGAAAGGCTACAATAGAAAAGCTACTCACTTTTACTTTAACAATGAGCTTTTTAAAACTTTGAAAACATAATACTATGTATATAAATGATTAGGAATGCTGGGAAAAGACGCCCTTTAAAGTGTTATGATAACTTTATACGACATGAATTGAGTAATTGAATGTTTTTTTTTTGCTGTTTAGTATCATTCGTTAATAATAATTTATTGGAACATTTTTTTTAAATTTAAGTATGAATGTCTTTAACAATAATAGTAAAACGTAATTTGCATTTGACAAGACACTATCTCACGTCTATTACTATGTCTCTAAGTCGGGTCGCCATTATTATCACATGATTTGGCGAGGTATTTTCGTGTGGCTGCCTGCCTAACGTCAACGTAGCTTAGTCGCCTTTTGCGACACCTCAGTAAGATAGAAGGTGGTCTATTCTACTCAGCCGGATACCACATGGCGAGCCATCTTATCTAATTCGCCTTTTACGACACCTCGGTAAGAAATGAGGGTTGTCTAATTCTTCTCATCCAGATACCACACGGCGGGTAAACGAATTGGAAATGTAAATAATAAATAAATATATGATAAAATAATACACATGATCATCTGTCCCAAAACTAATAATTTACCCAATACCTTTATGATCTAGCTAGGTCTTATTTAAAAATAATGTTGTTTATGCCTGTTTTCGGCCACTGAAAAAGAATCTAAAATTTGTAATAGAATGCAAATGATATTTTAGCTGTCAATTATGTAGTTGCAGCGCTAACACCGTGCGACTCTTTCGAGGAGGTCACGGGTTCGAACCCGGGCTGACACCAATGAGTTTTTCTGTTAAAATGTGTCTAATTGATAATTGCAATTTATCACACGCTTTTCGGTGAAGCAAAACATCGTGAGGAAACCTGCATATCTCTAGAGGATTCTGGTAATATGTGTAACCTACCAATCCGCATTGGAGCAGCGTGGTCTTAGCTCCTATTCTATCCCCAAAAACGGAGGAAAGCCTATTCCCAGCAGTGGGATAGTAATAGGCCGCTACTTTATTACTATTTATAAAGTTGTCATAGCTCAGCGGATAACAGGCGGACTAAATAAGGAAAAATATTTTGCTGCTACAATTTTATGACAAAGCAATGTTTAATTGCGCTGTCAATTTCAGTAATAATAGCTCATTTAGGTAACGGGATCAAATGCAGAATACCAGGATCGATTCCAGATATTTACTTTTTTTAATTTTTAATTTCTAGGCTCGGTCCTAATATTTTATATCTAAAGATCAAGTGCAATAAAAACAAAAATAATTGTAACATTGTTTTTATTGTGTAACTTAAAAACTATAAAAATTCAAAGCGATTGATAAACAGTATTGAATACTTAAAATTATTGTAAACTTAAAGACAATTTGCATATATTTAAATCGGTAATCAAAAACACCATTTATGCGGTTTTAAATTAATTAAAAATATTAATTTATAATTTTTAAATCTTATAACAATTTCGATAATTTGGAAGAATTTGTTTAAACTGGTATTATAAAATGGCGAGTAAAATCTAGTTAAACTGTTTAACTAGAAAAGTAATAATAAAATTATTTTGCTATAATCCGCGAAGAAGTAAAATAGAAAATATATATAATGCTAAATGTAAGTGGACAATCGGTTATCATACCTGATACATGCAGGATTCGTAAAAACACATGCACAAACCTCCACCACCGCCACCACAATACACAAGCACTATATACGTTCACTATCACAAACTCAACAATCTTTTCGCCTCGCAAACGAAGCATCATCAGGAGATAGACTCCACGAACAAAATCGCATTCCTACCTCTCAAAAATACGAATCCTGCATGTATCAGGTAAGAAAACGGATTGTCCACTCTACATTTAGCAAAATCGCAAAGCTTTGCGATTTTAGTCGTGGAGTCTATCTCCTGACGATGCTTCGGTTGCGGGGCGAAACGATTGTTGAGTTTGTGATAGTGAACGTATATAGTGCTTGTGTATTGTGGTGGCGGTGGTGGAGGTTTGTGCATGTGTTTTTACGAATCCTGCATGTATCAGGTATGATAACCGATTGTCCACTTACATTTAGCATTATATATATTTTCTATTTTACTTCTTCGCGGATTATAGCAAAATAATTTTATTATTACTTTTGTATTATGGATCTCCGCAAAGTAACGCCTAATTCTATAAATTATTCTGTTTAACTAGATTTTAACCGCAAATTCGTACGCGTTGCCTGTCGTCGCGTTATAGGTTGATAATAGATGGCGCTTGCCATTTTACTCTAATCCTGTAGAATTAACAGGATTCCTATAGCCTATATGTGACCCTGGTGTATGAGGAATAATTGAGCCAAGTTTCATCGATACTGGATCAGCGCATTCGCCGTGAAAGAATAACAAACATACATCCATACTCACAAACATTCGCATTTATAATATTAGTAGGATAGGATAGTAGGATGGTCATAAGTCTGCCATCAGAGACTCTTCTGTTCTTTTTATGCATAGAATATATTTCTTTGTAACACCCCCTACAATGTATTAACCACTATACTGATAAAAACTATAAAACAATCTAAAGCTATATTAATATTATAAATGAGAATGTCTGTCTGCGTGTCTTCGTTACAATTTGACTGCTAATCTACTGGGGTAATATTAATAACAATAAATTTCTTATTTTAATTTTAATTTATTTTATTTTTATTTTATATAACAGGTTGAAATAACACCGTGTGGTATCCGGCTGAATAGAATAGTACCACCCTCATTTTTTACCGAGGTGTCGTAAAAGGCGACTAAGGTAAGTTGACCCACGTGTGGTATCGGGTTAAGCAGAATAGACGACCATCTTTCTTACGGAGGTGTAAAATACGACTAAGGCAAGTTGACGTCAGGCAGGCGGCCGGTCGTAAAAACGCAGCCAAACCATGTGACAGCATGTTTATAACATGTTGTGCCGACCCCACTAAGAGTGGGATAAGGGCAGGAAGATGATGATAACAGGTTGAAATAGGATAAATAAATATTCAACTCTTCTTTTAGGTGCATTATTGAGGATACTTAAATGCTTAAGTTGGAGTGAACAAAGTAGCTGCTACTACTATTTATTACTGTTAATATAAATTAACTCTTTAACTTAGTTCACTAATTTTTCTCAGGTACAACATCACCAATCCATTTCAAATATGGCGGGTTACCATTCTTGATAGGTAAGGATATCACTTCACATACTTCATAAGGATGTACCGATCTCACATATTCTGTCAGCTTATCCACGTGTGAGGTGCGAGTTTTTATCATTAATAAAGCCTGGAAAGGAAAGGAGCTATTACATATATATTTCAGCATGTTTTGATTATTTACTTTAGTTTTAAATAAAGTAATGGCCTGTTACTATCCCCTTCTAGACATATTTCTCCTTTCTTTTGGAGAGAAATATAATAATAGGCGCTCCATGCTTCTCCAATACGAAATTGGCAGATTACACATATCAGCAGAATTCTCAGATATATGTAGGTTTCCTAACTATGATTCCTTGCAATCATAATTTAGACAAATAAGTTTTAATAGATAAACTCTTTGGTCATCCCAGGATTTGAACCTATGATCCCATTCAAAGAGTTGCACGTTCTCACAACTGGCCTATCACAGATTGACTGGTCTAAGGTCCCTTTCATACTTATATTATTATTTTTATATATATAGATAGATATAGAAAGTTTTACCAGATTTATTTTTTCTTTTATATTTTCTATTAATTCTGGAAATTCATAGACGTTATTTAAATAGAATTTAATCAGTTGACTAAATTTGAAAATAATATTTTTACTTATGCACATATTTAATTTAAAAATTATCTTTAAATGGTTAACACTTTTTTTTATAAATTTTCAAGGTCATTAAAAACATTGTTGATTACCTCACTATCTTCATTTATTTCATTTTTCCACTCATATATTGAGGTGATTTGAGGAATAACGTTAACACACGCTGCCAATTTGTTCTTGACTAAGCCATGGCCGATAGTTTTTGCTACATCTGTATTGGGCACTGTGACATATGCAACTGAATACTTATCTGAAAAATGGTAAAAAACATATTAATGAAACAACATCACATTGATCTTACTTACAAATGAATATAAATATAATCATAACTAAAATTATAATTTAATACCCAATGTGTGGTATCCAGCTGAGTAAAATAGACCAACCTCATTTCTAACCGAGGAGTTGTAAAAGGCGACTAAGGTAAGTTGACCCACCATGTCTGTCTACCCACCATCCGGTTAAATAGAATAGACCACTCTATCTTACCGAGGTGTAGTAAAGTACGACCTTAAGTCAATGTCAGGCAGGCGGCTGGACGTAAAATACATAGCCAAATCATGTGACAACATGTTTATAACATGTTGTGCCGACTCCACTTAGAATGGGATAAGGGCAGGAATGTCATGAACTATAATTATACTTTAATACATAAATGCACCCAGACTCAAAGAACAGACAAAATTATATTTAGAAAATATTGGCCTTAACTGAATTCAAACGGAAATTAAACCTCAATTCCTGTAAAGGCTGAATGTATTTAAAATTACATTTGAATATTTACTAGTTATCTGTCACCAATACAAGTATTAAATAAATTTACTTACTTTGGTGTTACAACTGTGTATGCAATTTTCATGTCTTTATTTAATAAGACAACATCAAAAGCAAAATTTTCTGTTTTAATAATTTGAATAATTTAAAGAATTAGGCGTTACTTTGCAGAAATCCATAATACAAAAGTAATAATAAAATTATTTTGCTATAATGAAATGAATATAATAGAATGAAATATGAGTTGTTGTCACTGCCTTCCATGGTGGTCTCTGAAAACCAGTGTCAAAGGTTTCCCCTCTAAAAATGCTGAGTAGATCATCCATTTTGGGACAGCACACTATACTGTTTTAAGATAATAAATCTTAAATTTAATTATAGTCATAACTGTGTTTGTCTATTTTTAGTAATAATAGTTTATTTTAATTTATTTGTTAATAGTTTAAATAGTATAGTGTTTAGTACCAAATAAATCATTCATTCATTTATTAAATAATGAAATGAATTCATCGCAGATTATAGCAAAATAATTTTATTATTACTTTTGTTTTAATTTGAATTATGTTCAGTGCTAAGGTCATTTGGTAAACAATTTCGAGTCACTTTTTTTGTTATTAGTTTAGCGCGATGCAACTAATATCAAGGTTCTAATTTATTTTTCATATCCATTAAAATGCATAATATTTAAATATTAATTGAGGGTATAAAATCAAAGGAAACATGGCTTTATAAATTTTTAAAAATTCTACTCAATCAAAAACTTTGGCTAGAAAGTAGATATACACACAATAATTTATAACAGCTAATTAAAACACATATAATACAAAAGTAACAGGATTGCATGTGATAGATACCAATTAATTGTAACAATATGATTTAATATATTATTTTGATATGACATACTTGAAATTGTGTGATTTTGGTTAATACATGACCAATTACCTCACTGTAAAAGTACCCACTACCCAGTACATAGACCTGGTTGCCTCCTGATTATTACTGTTTGTTCATAATAAATAATGTACAATGCGGGAACATTAAATCTGGGACATTATTTAATAAGCAATCGCAAATATTGGCATTTTTTCTTCCACTTACAAAACAATATATAAATATTGGAGCGGAATATTTTAACTTAATTGGCTCTAACAAATAACGACCAAAAATATTTATTTGACATGCGAGGTATTTAGGAATAAATGGATCAATTTATGACTAACAATAAACAACAATCATAAAAATTACGATTTACCGGCATCAACACTGCCCGAAGACATGTTCGCATGGGCTACTACGAAACACGATCTTATAACTGAAAAATATAATGTAAACAGAACTTTTCTTTCGAAAACCATAAGCATTTTACTATGACACTTTAAGTTAGCAAGATTTTATTTTTTAATGTTTATAGTTTACACACTTGTTAGTTATTTGTTATGAGTTCGGGTTATTATTTAGCGATGTCAGAAATTAATCGATTTTTTAAATAATCGTATATTTATTTTTAATAATCGATTATTTTGTCATCAAAAGTCGATTATTTTAATTGTCCTATCTTTCTTTATCACTCTTTTTCTAATTTTTTAAGATTAGATAAGCATTGTTGATTGAAACCAATGTAGTCAAACTACATATTTTAATCGAGCACAACAGCGCATCTGTTATTATTTCTTGGTAGGTATCCACTTTAATTATCCTTAATTACAATTAAGATAATTAAAGTGATTATTATTTAAAAAAAAGGCTACTTTTCAAATAGTCAGAAAAAAACGATTATTTATTAATCGATTTTTCTATTCCATGTCACATCCTTATTATTAGTTGCTTATTGCCTTTGTTCATAGACAAGTTTCAACTATAGAAAAGAAAATATTATTCACAACTGTATACCAATATATTGTCTATGATAAAAATGTATCTGTTAAATATTCTCTGTATTTATTATTTTACATATTCTACACTAATTCTATACATGTTTCTGTTCCCCTATACTGCGTCCATCATATTATCAGTCTTTTGACAGCTCACGCTCATTAAGTTTTGTATTGCTTACGTACAAATATCATACAAATAATATTTGTACTTTATGGATGGGTACCGCCCACTTAGTGATGTCACACATAATGGGTTACTACGATTATGCCACAGATTAAAAATAATCGGTAGAAATCGATGTTACGAGTATTAAAAGACATTTATACTGCGTCCATCATATTATCAGTCTTTTGACAGCTCACGCTCATTAAGTTTTGTATTGCTTACGTACAAATAACATACAAATAATATTTGTACTTTATGGATGGGTACCGCCCACTTAGTGATGTCACACATAATGGTTACTATAACGATTATGCCACAGATTAAAAATAATCGGTAGAAATCGATGTTACGAGTATTAAAAGACATTTAATAACATTATATAAAGTTTTACTTTCTTCTTAGTTAATACATGAATACAAATAAAACAATCAGGATATTTTAATTTATTTTATTAGCACGAGTCGTCGGAATGATAATCAACACTAGACTCCTCCGATGAGGAGTCTTCAGTAGCAGTTATTATTAGCTCTTGTGTAGATAATATATTATCAAACGCAATATCACGTTCCCAATCAGAGAATATTACTCTTTTAGTTCTTTCCACCACACTTGCCCAGTTCTCGGCCGTTACGTGGGTGCAAGCATTTTTTAGCAATTGCAACATTTTATTCGCTGTGAATGGGGGGCTTGTATTGCATCTCGCAGCATGCCCTTTTACTTGTGCCCATATAAGTTCTATTGCGTTGTACTGGCAGTGGTATGGAGGAATCCGAAGAACAGTATGGCCATATTCTGCTGCCATTTCATTGATTACATAGCGTTTTGCTCTCTTTTTGGTTTTTAATATTTTTATTAATTCAACTTTTAACATTGAGTCGTCCACATTTTCTCCATTGTCCCGAAGCCAATTAATTATTTCATGCTTTTTATTAGCCTGTGTTGGCATTTTGTCAATTTGACGGGAGTGGTAGGGCGCATTATCAATAAAAATTATTGATGGTTCTTCCAATGAAATGAGCATTTTTTTGAACCACTCTTCATACACATTTGCATTCATCTCTTCGTGGTAGTCATTTGATTTCTTCGATTTAAATGCCAACAGTGCGTCTTGTACAAATCCTTTTGCTGTACCTGCATGGCAAATGATTAGGCGCTCACCTTTTCCCATTGGTACTGAGGAAGTGGAATCAGCAGTATCATCAGCCAGAAACGAGATAGTGTGTGGTTAGCGTTGAGCCATGTTTCATCCGTGAAAACAATATTTGCCCAATCTTGTATTTTCTTTGCCTCTCTTAAAAAATCACAACGTGCTATAGCTATATCTGTGCGTTCCATTAATAATTTTCTTTTATTTAACTTTTTATATGAAAAGCCAATTGTGTTCAAAACTTTGACCAAAGAAGATTTTTCACCATGAAATAGACCACTTCTTTTCAAAGAAACAATAAGTTTTCTCAAAGTTGGAATTTCTTTTCTCAAGTAGTAATCTAGTTTACGTAGGTTATCATTAATCGAATTACTTAGGTACGTAATTCGATTAATGATAGTAGGTACTATAATCGGAATGGTATCGCATACGAGAATCTTTAGGACATCACTATCGTCAATCTGTCAAAAGATGGTTAATATAATCATAGATTACTAACTAGATTATAAACTATGAAATATAATGGACAGTGTATAATAATGCAACATGTTTTTTTACCAGTTCCCAAAAGAAATCCGAGATTTTATGTTAGGTACCTATATGTTGTTACCCCGGTGTTAGAATAGAGCACTATAATGAAGACTTTGTTATAAGATTTACTTCTGCTGTACAGAAGAAATGAACTGAAATAGTTGATTATATTAAATTTTTTTTTACTTGTTTTTTATACAGATTTATCAGGAAAATAAAACAAAGTTAACCAAATATGATTTTATTTTAAAAATAAAAATAAGAACAAATTTTCACGTAAAAAAGCTCTTTCACAGCATAAAGACAAATTTTGATGATGTAAATTATTTGCCACTACCTTATAAAGTTAAGAGAGAAAATTTAATAAGTGAGACTTTGTCACGTATTCAAAACATAGTAACATTCAATCATTGACTTTTTCTTTCTGTACTTTATGACTCATTTTATTATTTATTAAATTTTATTCTACTTGAAAACAATTCTCCAAATTAAATTTTAGTTACGCTTTTTTCCAACACAAGCGCAACAACTGGGAACCTTGTAAATCGTTTTCACGACCTTAGTTAATTCCCGGTTCAATCCATACATCGTCCTTCCCGAATATTTCTGCGAACATACCATATTATAATCTGGAATGGTCACATAACCACACGACTCACATTCATTTCTGAAAAAAAGTTAAGTTTTTATTATTAGGTAGATTTTTACGATTGGCTTATTTAATGTTCATCCTATAACTGAAATACGTTTCCTCTATACTCGTCATACCTTTCCAATCGACAGAATTTTTTTATTTATTTATTCTTTATTTGCGGAATATGAGTTCAAAGTTCTTAAGAATTAAAATATAACGTGTCTTACATATTCTGCCTTGCAGGCGTGCAAAAAGTGAATTATCACCAAATTAATACATACATCATTTTCCTGCCCTTATCCCACTCTAAGTAAGGTCGGCTCAACATGTTATAAACATGCTGTCACATGATTTGGCAGCGTTTTTACGACCGGCCGCCTGACGTCAACTTACTCTGTCGTATTTTACGACACCTCGGTAAGAAAGAGGGTTGTCTATTCTACTAAACCGGATACCACACGGTGGGTCCACTTACCTTAGTCGCCTTTTACGACACCTCGGTAAGAAATGAGGTTTGTCTATTCTACTCAGCCGGATACCACACGGCGGGTCGACTTACCTTAGTCGCCTTTTACGACACCTCGGTAAGAAATGAGGGTGGTACTATTCTATTCAGCCGGATAGCACACGGCTTTATGAAATTAATACATTATAAAATTAATTCTAAAAAAAAAGAAAATCAAATTAAATTAATGTGTTAGTTGTATAAGAAAATGTCATGTTTAGATATCATAAATTAAAATCTGCGTGCAGAAAAAAATATTTTATCAATATTTTTATAATATATAATATTTCAACCATATTTTATTTATCAACCTTTCCTGCATTATTGCTAATTTGTCTTGGACAATGTTGTACAGATAATAATGTATGGACTAGTATATAATTCATCATCATTTTTTGGTGTTTCGTTTTCGCTCCTAGTGTTGAAGTAAAACTTACTGGCACTGTTTCCCGAAAAAGTTTTGAGGGTTTTCTTCTTTGTTAAGTATTAAATTCCATTCTTGATCAAGGTTGCGTGCTGCTTGCGGATAATATATCTAAAAAATTTAATTATTTGACATTGAATGAACTTTGTTAGGTCAAAGTTATCTTTATATAAAACTAGCGGCCTGTCCCTGCTTCGCACGGGTATAAAATATATATCCCATGTCAGTCAGTGTAAAAAAAAAGATTAAAATCGATCGAGTAGTTTTGATTTATTCATTACTGCCCGTGGCCCGCACGCGTTAAATTTGGAGAAAAACAATTTCCATTCCCTATACCAAGAAGATTTCCTGCTATCTTTGGAATATCTAAATTCATATAGTACATTTTTACTTATTTACTTTTACATTTTCCCTATGTATTTTATTTTTACAATTAATTACAGAATGTCTTTAAACAAACTCTTGAAAGAGGGACATAGCTGCTAAAGTCGAAGTGTTATAGGGCGAAGGGCGGCGTGCTCACGGCATTTTAAATCTGTAATATCTCCGAAAATGTTCACTTAAATTACATGCTGTAAACGGCCATATTGATCTATATTATATCAACTATTTATTTAAGGTACTTAATTGGATAAGGATTAATGCTGTATTGTATAAAAATGGCTTCAAAAATAAGGCATTATTTTTCGTAAAAAGTAAATGACAAAAAATGCTATAGTGGGTTATCCATAAGAGATAGACATATACCATCGCGGACTTTTCTGTAGACCTTTTCAAGGTGTACAAATACTTACTACATTATTTTGATAAATCTCGTAGGGTTTAGCCTGCGTTTGCAATGTAAGCGGAAAAAAATGTAGTTATTTAGAGAAACCTCAAAAATTACAGTATTTCTCTACTCCGTATTGAATGTTATTATACGTACAAACCTTCCTCTGGAATCACTCTATCTATTACAAAAAACCGCATCAAAATCTGTTGCGTAGTTTTAAAGTTTAATGCGTACATAGGGATATAGGGACTTTGTTTTATAATATGTAGTGATAACGAAATTTTATCTTTGCAAATTCAAACAATCATGAATTGACATTAAACTTTTACATGGTTTATGTACTTATTATATACCTAATATACTAAGATAAGTTGACAGCAGGCAGGTCGTTAATTAGGAAACCATGTGACAACATATTTATAACAAAAGTTTTATAAGTTTTATCTGAATTATCTGTAATTAAAAATTATCAATAAAAAATTTATATTTATATAATTATCTTTGTTGAATTTAATATAAGTATTTCATTTTATTTTTAACTCTTTGACATTCAATTGATATACAAATGTATTTTGGTTATTTTAAGCAAAATTTTAATTCTGTGTTACAATTATTTTTATTTCTATACCATAAATCACTTTTGTAATTAATTTTAATGACAAATATTGAATGCTGTACATACCTTTAAGTGACGTGTTCAGGCAGAACCAAGACTTTATATTTAATATCTAACTGTACAATTGCAACTTGTTCATGTCGTTGGTGTGTCTTGTATAAATAAATAAATAAATAAATAACATGTTGTGCCGACCCCTCTTAGGGTGGGATAAGGGCATGAGGATGATCATAATTGGAATGCTTAGTATTAAAAGTGACCGAATTCAAAATAAGGGTTAATTAAATTAGATATATTGTAATCATTATTTTAGCCGTGTGGTATCCGGCTGAATAGAATAGACCAACCTCATTTCTTACCGAGGTGTCGTAAAAGGCGACTAAAATTAGTCGACCCGACATGTGGTATCCAGCTGAGTAGAATAGACCAACCTCATTTCTTACCGAGGTGTTATAAAAAGCGACTAAGGTAAGTTTACGTCAGGCAAGCGGCCGGCCGTAAAAACGCACCACCATATAACTTAGAGGGGATAAGTGCAGGAGAATGATGATATTGTATGAATTTCAATACCAACTATAATATAACGCTACGAACTATTAAAAAGTGTTTTCTTGCTCTTACAAGTAATGGGTATCTTAAACAATCACGATTTATTGCAATTTGGCACAAAACAACTTTTTTCAATTAGGTCACTTTAATACTAAGCGGCCGAATGATATTTGTATGAATATTAACTCACCTGGGGCGATGCTTTACAAAGATGTATTTCGTCTTCTTCTGAGTTATCTATCCATGTCTTTTTTTGTGAGTCCATATTCAATGTGATATTTAATTTTGAAAGCTGTAAAATAAGAACCTTATTTAGCGACGTATAATAGTTTTAACTCTTTTTAAAACCGGTTGTCTAATCTATACTACTATATAAAGCTTAAGAGTTTGTTTTAACGCGCTTAATCTCAAAAACTGCTGGACCGTTTTGAAAATTTCCATTTATAGAGGCAAGCTATAGATATAAAATAACACTAAGAGGAATAGGAAAGAAGCATTTATAAAAAATATTGTGAAAACGTGCGGTAAGTAAACGATGAAAGTTATTCAAAAATTTCTTATTTTTTAATTTTAATATAAGTGACTCTAAAAAGCTGTGATGGCCTAGCGGTGCGACCGTGTGAATCTCTAGAGACGATCATGGGTTCAAACCCGGGCAGACACCAATGAGTTTTTCTATTAAAACTTATGTGTCTAATTGATAATTGCAATTGATCACACGCTTTTCGGTGAAGAAAAACATCGTGAGGAAACCTGCATATCTCTAAAGAATCCTAGGAATATGTGTAACCTACCAATCCGCATTGGAGCAGCGTGGTAGGTCTTAGCTCCAATCTTCTCTCCAAAAACGGAGAGAAGAGGCCTATTCTCAGCAGTGGGAGAGTAACAGGCCGCTACTTTAAGTGACCCCTTGATATGTTTTATTCAGGTTACTCATTCAAAAATCTGATTATTAACTCACGATAACTTCTATTAAGCTCAAAATTTCAATTCGGGAAAAAAATTGTGACATACTAAATATTACGCGGGCGAAGCACAAGCTAGTATTGAAGAAATTGCTTTTTTTTCTCCTTAAAATTAAGTTTTGAACATTACGATTCACGAATATTACGATTTTGGTCGAGGAACCTATCCTCCTGATGATGCTTTGGTTTCGGGGCGAAACGATCGTAAAGATTGTGGTAGTGAGTGTATGTAGTGCTTGTATGGAGTATTGGTGTTGGCGGTGTCTTGTGATACGTGTGGCGGCTTGTCCTGCATGTATGTGGTATGTGATTGTTGCCTGCTTCATACACTTAGCATTGCATGTATTCTCTTAACAAACGCGGATTACAGCAAAATAATTTTATTGTAACTTCTGAACTATGGAGTTCCGCAAACGCCTGCTTCTATAAATCATTTATATCTAGTACTTACTTCCTCAATGATAGCCGACACTTCTTCGTATGGATAGTTAGGAATATCTTCGCAAATCCCTAAAGCCTCACAATGTTCTGGGATAGTGAGTATAAAGTTCTGAATGGTTTTTACAGAAAGAACATCTGAAGACAAATAAACGTGAAGGTTAATTCAAAACTAGATATCTAACTCCATATATGAGTGCCCTTACATACAAGTATTTTGTGATACAAGCTGCTGAGCGGGCTAGCTTTGAGTTACGAAATTCGTTTTCGTGGACACTGGTGTCATGTAAAGTCTATCAGGTTCTCCTATCCCAAACTAGACAGTCTGTGTGCTTGTTTCCCTCGCTTTCAAATCATTATTAATATGTTTAGTTCGTCTTTTTTGCTCTTTGTATATTTAATAAACATTATCACATTTATTTTTATTACCATGGGTCTGGAGAAAAAGATGATCAATTAAATTAAAGCGTGAAATCATTGAAATAATGTGTTACAATAATTTCTAAGCACTCGGACCCCTCTCCATGAAAAGATGGAGAAACTATTGATGTTGTGGGCTACAGAGAGGCAGCTTCAAGGAGGAAACCTTCAAGCATCAGATATGAGAAGGCACGGGCGATCAACACCCAATTAGGCGCATGGGGTCTTGAGTGACCGCAAAGAAAATTAGGAAAGGAGTATGAAAAAGGAATAAAACTTAATAGATTTCTATAGTAATTAATAATGTTATTTAATATATTTAACTTTAAGAAACAAAAACTGACTGGAACATAGAAATTATTAAAAAAAAATATTAATAACAGTAAACCTCTTTATACTAATTTATTTGGCATAGCCGAGATCAAATTAAAAAATAAACATTATTCAGTCTCATCAGCGGATTCTTTTGTTCTGCATCCGATGCAGTAAACCTTTGAGTGTTTCTGACAAATAAATTTAAAGATAAAATATATTTTATCCAATGTACTTTCAAGTTTAAATAAAAAGAAATTACTAATGAACTGACCTTTTGAATTAAACTCTGTAGCAGCTTCCGAAATTAGTGTCACAATCTAAAAAATATTGGTTAAAAATTATTATTTGATAACTTAAGGGCCTGTTTCACAAGTTACTGATAAAGTATCGGATAGTTAACCGACAAATAAACTAAGTAGCAGATAAATGTCACTAAAAAGAGACTGTAAAAAGTCATCATTGTCCTCGCATTTTCCTGTTATACGGGGTCTGCTTTCCCAATCATGTGGCGCCATTTTTCAATAATAGGCATCTTTTCAATAGGCATCTTCTTTGCGGAGTCCTAAATTTCTCATGTCCCTTTGGACAGTCGTCAACCACGTGGCGAATTGCCTTCCTCTTCTTTTCTTTTCAATGGGTATTGCAAGAATTTTTTTAACTATATAATCATCATCCATTGCTATCCGGCAGATAAACAAAATAACAGCCACGTGATCTACCTGTGCCGAATAAGCCTATCAGAAACCTGGGATACGCAAAATTCCGAGATATATGTCAGATATGTTCCGAATAAGCTAACTGAAAGTTTATTGGTAACTTGTGAAACAGGCCCTTAGTCCATTTATTATCAATAGCCTGTTTCTATAATACTGAGAGAAGTCGCAGCAATAACTGCACAGATGAGGGAGGCTATTCGATTTAGCAGATAGGGAAAGTGTTGTTGTCCCATAAATAACATAGAAATCATCTTACAAGAAAACGAAAACATCATTTAGGAACTTTTTATAGGACTATTTATTAGCCGTGTGGTAGCCGGCTGAGTAGAATAGACCACCCTCATTTCTTACCGAGGTGTCTTAAAAAGCTACTAAGGTAACTTGACCTGGCATGTGGTTTCCGTCTGAGTAGAATATAACTCTCGTAAAAGGCAACTAGGTAAGTTGACGTCAGATAGACGGCCAATCATAAAATAACTAGCCAAGATATGTAACATGTTCAAAACATGTTGTACCTACCCTACTTAGAGAGAGATAAGTGCAGGAAAATGATGATGAGTAACATAATTGGAATATTTTTAAAAGTACTTACCAAAACAGTTAAGATAATATTTTTCCGTAGTAACAACATATTGCCTTTATTTTGAATCACAGCTATATATATTACACTTGTTTTGTGTTTAAATATACTTTAACGATTAAGTTATATAGATGATATATTGTTTTGTATAATTAATAAATATAATAGGTTGACCATCATGTTTGTATTTAGAATATACAAATATCACGGTGGATTATTATAAATATTTTATTCTGTTATAAACAGTGGCATAACTTGGTAACCAAAAGCAATTATTTTTTCCTCCAGGACCTTTATTAAATCCACTTATTAAACTGAACTAGGTAAAATCATTTCTGGACCTTTACTAAGGTCCCTAAAAACGTTTCTTCGGAGTTTTTGTTTCACTGCTACCGGCCCCCCTGAATCTTGGAATAGTTTTAGAGCTGGTGAGATTGTCATTTAAGGCAGCAGACTGTAACGAGTTTCCCCTACACCTCCTTGACAATTATGATATAGGATATCATCATCATCATCATTTTCTTACCCCTATCCTACTCTAAGTGGGGTCGGCACAATATGTCTTCTTCCATTCTCATCTACCATTCGTCAACTCTTGTGCCACATATAATTTTTCACACAATCCCTCCATCTTTTTTTTGGCTTCCCCCTAGTCATACATCCATCTACATTTATATTTAAAACTCTTTTGGTCACATGATTTTCACCCCTTCTCATTACATGACCATACCAACTTAGTCTCGCACTTCTCATCTTAATGGGCGCAACTTTCAGACTTCCCATATACTCATTGCGTATTTTATCAAGATTTGTCACACCACACATCAACCTTAACATTCTCATCTCATTCGCATGCACATTTCTTTCATCCTTTTCATTTATTGCCCAAATTATGATATAGGATAATTATAGGAATTTAAAAACTATTAAGGATTACATAGATTATAAGAATGCATGTATATAGACTACTCTTCGAACCTTTATAAGATAACGACTAACTGTAACTATTTATTGGATTATATTTTGAAAAGAGTAACCGCCGAGTTTCTGCTGGCTCTTCTCTGTAGGAACAGCTTTCCGAACCAGTAGAGTGGACGATTTAAAACCACTTGTTTCAATTTTACTAGAATAAAGAATATTTAGAATTTCATAAAATAACAATTATTAACAATAGTAGTAGTTATTTGTTAATTAGACCCTAAATTATTAATTTGTGTAACTTGTGAAGATAATATTTATATTGTTTTGTTTTTTATATACTTTTAGCGTCTTTACGTATGGCTGGCTTTTTTTTTGCTATTCTTGTGGACAGGAATTTAAAAGTAAAGTTTTTTTTACTTTCTAAGAGGGTGTACCTATTATTGTCATAAAAATATATGTTATCAACACTGAGTTATTATTGTAATTAAAATTGATAAAAGGCAGTGACCATTTGTTTTATAATTATAATGAAATGGAAAAATTGTACATATTTGCAAATAAGATAAGCGTCATACAGGTCAAACTGCGGTCAAAATGAAAAGACTTTGTTGATAAAATATAGAACTATTTAATATTTAACTTAGTTAAGACAAACTGTTTATTGATTTATTACATTTTGTTCTTCTTCTCATGATTCTAATGTCCTTATTCCACTCTAAGTGGGGTTAGGACAATTCTTTTTAGACATGATATTACATTTTTTGGCTAGTTATTTTATGATCGGCCGCCTACCTAACATCAACTTACCTTACCTTTAACACCTCGGTTAGAAATGTCGGTCTATTTTATTCAGCCGAATATCACATGGCTGTCAACTTACCTTAGTCGTCGCCTATTACGACACCTCGGTAAGAGATGAGAGTAGTCTATTATACTCAGGAGCATACCACACGGCGGTTTTTATTCTTCTTTCTTCTATTACATATTATTTTTTAAGTACCTGATTGACCAAGCCTTGCTCGGTAATTTTTTAACAATAAAAAAAGGAACTTAAAAGAAAGAAAATATTATCGAGTAATATAGCTCGATCCTAGGTGTTTACATTTGTCGGGACCGACCGTTCTCCGGCGACTTGACAGTTTACGGCTAAAATAGCGTTTTATATACAAATGTTAGTATGTTACTAATGTTTAATGCCCAAACACAGGGATAAAACGATGTTTTTTTTAAATAAAACGCAGCTAGATCGATTTTCTCATCCACAACCCCCCTGCATGATGAATTTCAGGAAAATCGTTGCAGCCGTTTCCGAGATTCCGAATATATATATATTCGGAATCTCGGAAACGACTCCAACGATTTTCATCATATATATTTAACTCATTTAAATATTAAAGATAATATTCATAACAGTTATATAATTATTGAAATTAAATTATAATTATTGCTTATTGCACATGTTTTATGTATATCCGCTCTCTAAGTCCGCTGCAGAAACATGAATTCATTTCAAGGAAAAGGAAATAAATGCAATACGTGAATGAATGAAATGAATCTTGTCTGTATTTCTCATATTAAAGGCAAAGTTAATGTGAAAACGGTGCCGCCTTGTCGCGACAATACTAATTGTATAGCGTGAGTCTCCACGTACGACCTAGAAACGATGTATTGGCGCAAATTTTATTCGGATTCTTTGTCGATGACAGGTTTAATGGCAGCCAACAATGTGCCTCAATGATAACAGTTTTCAATAGCCTAGAGTCCGGTTAGGACCTAAATATTAAATATATCCTCCTGCCCTTATCCCACTCTAAGTGGGTTCGGCACAACATGTTATAAACATGCTGTTTTTGCACATTATTTGGCTGCGTTTTTACGACCTTCCGCCTGCCTGGCGTCAACTTATCTTCGTCGTATTTTACGAAGCCTCGGTAAGAAAGAGGGTGGTCTATTCTACTTAACCGGATACCACACGGTGAGTCAACTTACCTTAGTTGCCTTTTACGACACCTCGGTAAGGAATGAGGTTGGTCTATTCTACTAAACCGGATAACACAAGGTGGGTTAATTTACCTTAGTGGCGTTTTACGACACCTCGGTACGAAATGAGGTTGGTCTATTCTACTAAACCGAATACCACACGGTGGGTCAACTTACCTTAGTTCTCGTTCACGATACCTCGGTAAGAAATGAGGGTGGTCTATCCTAACCAGCCGGATACCACACGGCTAGGTTAAAAGTTAAATCTTGAACTGAAGTTTTAACGAAGTCTTCGAAAGTACGAAGAAGGTTCATTTTATTAAAATAAGTTAAATAGGTTAGATTAAAACTAGTTTTCACTACAAGATTATTTATTTTGTATAACAACTTATGTTAAATTCAGTTCGCAATATATAGTAGTACTTGGTTATTGTTTTTACCGGATTGTTAATATTTTATTCGTATATTTCAATTTTGTAGAATAGCATCACACACGCAACAAATAGGCATTCTAAGACTTTCCTTGACAACTTCATCTAAATCAATATTTAGTGCATACATGTTTCTGAACAGCCATTTTTGTTTGCATTCTGCTTTGTAGCCGTAAGGTGTGTTAGTCTCGTTACAAGGGTTAGACATAGAACTGTAAAAGATTAATAATTTATAGAATTAGCCGTTACTTTGCGGAGAAAGTTCTAATAAAATCCATCCAACCATCAGCCTATCGCAGTCCACTGCTGGACATAGGTCTCCCCATGTCTGCTCCAGACATCCCAGACATGCATTCATCTATGCATCCAGCTGGCCCCAACAACCTTTTTAATGTCGTCTATCCAGCAAGACGGATGGTGCCATAAACTACGTTTGCCAAGACGCGGTCTCCACTCCAGGACTCTTTTGCTCCAACGGCCATCAGTCTTGAAACAGACGTGTCTAGCCCACTGCCACTTCAGCATGCTTATTCTGCTATAGTTAGCAGAATAAACATGCTGAAGAGAAGCAACTGACATCGGTTACTTTGGTTCTCCGGCGGATAATTTCATTTCTGATTTTATCCTTAAGAGACACTTCGAGCATAGCACGTTGAGCGGCTTTGGACTTGTGGACTATTCCCGCCGTCTATGTCCACGTCTCGGCGCCATATATCAACACAGGCTAATCAAATTATTTTGCTATAACTCGCGATTAAGTTAGTACAAAATATATGTAATGATTAATCCGTTTTCATAACTAATACATGCAGGAATCGTGAAAAGCACATGCTACAACCCCCACCACCGTCACCAAAATACACTACATATGTTCACTATCACAAACTCTACAGTCGTTTCGCCCCGCAACCGAAGCATCATCACGAGATAGACTCCATGATAAAATCGCAAAGCATGGAGGTTTTGCATGTGTTTTACAAATCTTGCATGTATCAGTTACAAAAACGGATAGTCCACTCTGCATTTACCATTATATAATTTTATATTTACTTTATCGCGGAGTATAGCAAAATAATTTTATTATTGTTTTTGTAAAAGAAAAAGTTAAGTCTATGGCGATTTGTAAAAATAAATACTAAAAAATTAAATTTAATCTTACTCGCATATTGTTACATAAAACGATTGAATCGGTGTCGATGGCAGTGTATTTAGTACGATGCGCCAATTTAAGTTTACATCAAGTGCTCCTTGTGGAGGGTAGACCTAAAATTGACAAACTTTAATTAATCGAGGTTGATCGATAAAAAAAAAATTGTCTCTCTCCTGATGGACGTCCACTGCTAGACCTATGTCTCTTCATGGGATCTCCATACCACTCGAATCTGTGCTGCTCCATCCAGTAGCTCCCCGCGATTTTTTTAAGGTCAGTCCACCTCGTAGGAGATCTTTCGACGTTGGGTTGGGCCTTGGGAGCTTTAATCGAAAATGATGCCTAATTTTTAAAATTCGAATCAATGTTTTTTCTTCAACCAATAAACGTTCACTGCTTAACATAGGTTTCTTTAAGGTATCTCTAGACTCACTATCCTGTGACACTTGAATGAAGCGGCTCCCCGCGACCCTTTTGAGGTGGTTATTCCACGTGGGGAGTCTACAAACGATTACTTTTCCACTACGTGGTCGCAATTCCTTAAGACCCCCAACGTCCATCGGTTCTCCGTACTATGTGACCAACTCATCGCCACCTCATTCGCGACTCGCTGAGCTAGTCGGTGACTTTGGTTCTTCTACGGATCTCCTCATTTCTGATTCAAATAGAAATACTCCAAGCATAGCTTCCGCCATTGCCTGCTGAGTGACTCTGATCTTATGAGGCCCATAGTCAGTGAGCACGTTCGTATTTAAAGACAATGTTTATATGTAGGGACGTATGGATACCATGGCGTATGACTACGAAGTATTTACTAACCGAGGATTCTGATGGGCATAGTTTAATCTCCGACTCTGAATAGGTATCATAAAAAAAGTTCGCTCTCATTGGCTCTATGTCAGCATTAAAAACCACGTTTTTCATAGTTTTTAGCTGTAATAAAAAAAGCATGATTATAGTTGACTAATTCATACCTATACTATTATAAACGTGAAAGTCTGTTACATTTTCAAGTATTATCAGGAATATACAGGAATATACTCCATAAAACTTATGGGTACATGTAAACTGTAATGTTGACTGGCTCGTTGGAGCAGTGGGTAGTGACCCTGCCTTCAGCTCCGCGGGTCGCGGGTTCGATTCCCGCCGAGGGCCAACATTTTCTATAAATGAATTTGTTGGTCTTTGAGCCTGGGTGTATATTTGCATTTAAGTATGTATTTAACAATTATATATGTATATATTCACCAGTTGTCTGTCTACCATAACACAAGTATTAAGTTACTTACTTTGGGGACGGACGACCGTGTGTGTAAGTGTCCCATATATTTATTTATTTATTTATTTATTTATTATTTATTAAACATGTCAAAAAAGGTTCTATTAGTAGGCAGATCACAACACGTTACATCAAATATTATTCTTCTTTATTTGTTTCAAAACATTTAAAATTATTGAAAGTATTGCGCCATTTTGTTATAGCGCGATGGCTATCATAATTATAAAAACTGAACAAATATATAAGAATATTATTTAATGTAATTTGAGTATTTTTAACAACCCAAACATACATATATTTTTTCTATCATTTTCTTGAAAAGAAAATATTCAATATATTAAAATACAACATCACACAGTGACTTTAGAAAAGATTGATATAACACTACATTCGCTAATCTAATTACTATTGTTAGAATTACAATGGCCTATTTGGTTTAAACTTACTTTTTCAATGATAAAATCTATTGCTTTTTGAGGATAGTTAGGTATATGATCGCAAATTCCTATTTTTTTACAGTCTTCTGGAATAGTGAGGGTAAAATTCTTGATGGCTGGAATACGAAGTATTACTTCTGCAAAAACAACAACATTGTATATGTAATCATGAATTAATAGTTTTAACGCTAAGGTTTTTGACGTTCATGTGTCTAGATCGTTTTATAGTTTGTCTTGGTTGGATATGGAGGTTCGATCTACTTGGGTCGTTACTAAACCTTAACCTGCACTTACTCATGTAGTTATTACATATATTCCTGATAAGAGTTTCTCTTAATTTCTTATTAATTCTTCTCAGTGGATATCAACGTTTCGAACTAGTAGTAGTATCGATCTGGTGATGTAATTCTAAATTTAACTAGTTACTGCCGAGTTGCTCGGTCTATTCCTATATGTTATAACGGTTACATCATTTTCCTATAAATTCAAACTCATACGCGTCCCAGCACCATACAAACCAGTACCCAGCGTCATTAAAATTGGCGTTACGCTGACGCGATCGAGTTGTTTAAAAAAACTCGCACTAAACACACCAGACTCAACGCCCGTTCTACGCGAAGATGCTTTGAAAGCTGTAAGGACTAACTAGATACAGTTCAGGAAGCTGTTGGATTCGAATCGCATAAAATAGTTTGACCTGTAAATCCCACGCAGAGAGTATATTCGTGACGTCGATATATAGACGTCTGTTATAACAGGCGACACAGATTTCAATTAATGCAGCCTATATCGTTTCACTTTAGTTTTTTATGAAAGTATTCATTACGTATGTACGTAAGTACTACATTCATTGTAGCGATAAATAAATAAATTAAAAAAAATATAAGGCTCTGATAGCCCATCGGTAACAACGTGCGACTCTTTCGAGGAGGTCACGTGTTCAATCACCATTGAGTTTTTCTGTTATAACTTATGTGTCTTAATAATTGCAATTTATCACACGCTTTTTGGTGAAGGAAAACATCGTCAGGAAACCTGCTAATCTCTAGAGATTTCGGGGGATATGTTAACCTGTCAATCCGCATTGGAGCAGCATCGTAGGTCTTAGCTCCAATCCTTCTCTCCAAAAACGAAGATGGCCCACCCACTTATTATCCTCCCACTGCTGGGTATTCCCAGGATCCCAGGATCAGGATACCAGGATAACAGGCCGCTTCTTAACTTTACTTAGGGCCTGTTTCACAAGTTACAATAATCTGTCAGTTAGCTTATTCGGAACGTATCTGCCACATATCTCGGAATTTTGCGTTTCTTAGGTTTCTGATAGACTTATTCAGCACTTAAAGTCCTTAATAAGTTAACAGGTGGAATGTGGCTGTTATATTGTTTATCTGCTGGATAGCAAATACCTATTTCAAAATGGCCGCAATGTTTTTTGTTTTAATTTTTCACCTTTTAGAGTCTCTTTTTAGAGACATTTGTCTGCTACTTAGTTTATTTGTTGGTTAACTATCCGAAACTTTATCAGTAACTTGTGAAACAGGGCCTTAGACGCCTGTTAGATGATGAAGTAGAAAAACAAGTATTACCTCGGAAGTATGGAACTAATTTCTTGACATTTTCGGGTATTTTTTTCCTTGTGTTGGTTTTAGAGATTTGAGTTGCTACCTGAAATCGGGTCAAAGACAAATGTTTTCCTGATATCACTATATAGCACTTATTAACATGTGTTCATAAAATCAGTGAAAGTTTGAGTAGGAGAGTATTTATAAATAGATAGAATACAAGTCAAAACTATGAAAAAAAATGACTAGCCCGTTGGCGCAGGAACTGACTCCGTCTTCAGCTCCACCGGTTACGGGTTCGATTCCCGCCGAGGGCAAAAAAAAAAATTCAACCCTGTGTGTAGATATGGTTTTTGTAATTTATTTTTAAGTATTATTTAAGAAGTTGTTTAAGTATTTATTTTTATATTTACAACATATTTTTTAATTAGCCATAACATGTTTGAAGCATGTTGTAAAAACCCCACTTAGAGTGGGATAAGGGCAGAAGAATGAGAAAGACAAATCGAAGTTTGTAATAAAATTAAATTGAAATAAAATAAATAAAATTGTTATAACACTCACCAGTAATATTAAAATAATGTTTATACGAGATAACAACATTTTACACGTTGACTGCAACCAACTGCCATGAACTTGTTAAGTGTAAGCTTAAGTATTCGTAATCAGTAATATTTACTTGATTTTTTTATTTATATCCGTTATCAGAAAGGGGTCAATCAAGAAGGACTTGACCTTATCGGATGGGCAACGTGCGAGAAATTATGCGAATAATTTCGTCTAAAATACCTGATATATATATTTTTTTAATCCACTACCTAACATAATTAAAGCCTTTGAATGCCTATTTACTATTTATACAATTTTTATTAGTTGTTTTACCCTAAGTGGGTCACCGACAATGGTTTGCATTTTTAAATGCTAATTTTACAACACAATGCTTATGTATATTTGCGGACGTTTTTCATTTTTATTTACCAGACGTTTTTCATTTTTATTTTTTAAGTTACTTCTATTCCTGATATATTATTAAAATTTAATAAAAAAGTAACGGCCGGTTATTGTTTCACTGGGCATATGTCTCCCCCATTTTTGGAAAGAAGGGTTAGCAAAGATCTACCACGCTGCTCCAATGTGGATTGGTACGTTACACATATCTCCAGAATTTTCAAGAGATACCCCTGCCCGGGTTTGAACTCGTGACCAGTCGTACAGTCTCGCCGAGGCTATCACTACCTCATTAAAAAAATAGACCAATATTATATTTTTGTATGACTAACTAAAGAAACGTTTTAGGATCTGATACAAACATCAGTGATTGTATAAGATTTTTTTTTAGAATATTTATTTACTCATTTATACAGGTTACATACATTAAGTTAATACTATAATACGCTGTAATACCAATAATATAGTAAAGAGTAAGTAGTAGATTATCTTAAGTAAAGCGGATTACAGCAAAATAATTCTTTAGTATTGTAACTTTTGTAATTTCTATATAGAAAAAAAAAAAATACAATATTATAAGAAAAATGCAGAAAAAAAATGTAGGTATGTATGTTTGTGGGTGCGTGAATATGTGTGTATGTATATATGTATGTAAGTACACGAAATACACATCACATATATACATACGTATATATGTGTCTGTGTGTAGATTATATGACGTAAGTGTAAATTAAATAATAGTGCGTGTGTTTATAACCCCTTTATGAATGACCCTGTATGTGTCAAATGCGTGGCAAAAAATTCAGTACACAATTAAGTTTAAGGAAACAGGTATTCTTACATTTGCTTCACAGTATATTTTAAGCAATTTAATTTATGTACATAAAAATATAAAGAATTATAAAACGATAGGTGATGTATACAATAGACAAAGCAGGAACCGACATAAGCTTGCGGTTCCTGCTTTGCGCCTTGCAAAAGTGCGTAACTCGTTTGTGGGTTTTGGTATAAGATTCTATAATAAAATTCCGCAATCAATTTCAGCACTGCCATTACAGCAGTTTAAAAACAAAAAAAAGAGGCTGATACAGAAAGCCTACTATACTCTTGAAGATTATTTAGAAGATAAGAATGTGTGGATATATCTCTATTTGAACCTGTACAAGACAGTAACGACTTAATATATTAAGATATTAATATAATATTAAGAATTATATTTTTAAAAGAGCAACCGCCGAGTTTCTTGCTGGCTCTTCTCGGTAGGAACAGCTTTCCGAACCAGCAGTAGAGTTGACGATTCAAAAGCACTTGTTTACAAGTTTATTTGAGTAAAGAATATTTTGAATTTAAATTTGAATAAATAAATTTGTTTTATTTAATTGTTTTTAATATTCTATACTATTAAAAAATATTCTACACTCCTATTCGAAGATTGAATTGGGTTGGGAATTGGGTAGTTCATTCAGCTTTCTATATCTTGTATATTTTATTCAAAACGTAAAATAACTGTTCGGGCAATTTTTTCCACCGAGGATAATTGGGGCTTGCTGCACCTGAGGTATCGGTAGGTGACTAATTAATGTCACTCACACAAAAAGAAGATCGGTCGGCCGCGCAACACGGTGCACGGACCTTTTGAATGAATTGCAATAAATATCGGTGTTCGGTGGATTATCGTATTAATATACACGAAATATAACGGATAATTCGGTGTTTGTGTATATAAACTATATTAAAGGACAATTAAAGTTGTGATTCCACGAATATAGGTGGATTAAGTTTTTTGTGGTTATGCTCCGGCCGGAACGGCGTGGACGCCATTACTTAAGAAGAAGCCACTAAGTCAAAGGTCAGTACTCCTTGATTCTTCGGGGTGGAGAAATTGGCGGTTCTCTGCCTATCCTACCTATGCTCACCAACTGCAGCTATCGAAGGCACGCAGTAAGTAACGGCCTGTTACTATCCCACTGCTGGGCATAGGCCTCCTCTCTCCATTTTTGGAGAGAAGGGTTGGAGCTAAGACCTACCACGCTGCTCCAATGCGGATTGGTAGGTTACACATATCCCTAGGATTCTCTAGAGATATGCAGGTTTCCTCACGATGTTTTCCTTCACCGAAAAGCGTGTGATAAATTGCAATTATCAATTACACACATAAGTTTTAATAGAAAAACTCATTGGTGTCTGCCCGGGTTTGAACCCATGATCGTATCTAGAGATTCACACGGTCGCACCGCTAGGCCATCACAGCAGGCACGCAGTAAGCGCGGACAATAATTCCTGTGCCTAAATTATACCACTAAATTAAGTGATTTTTTTATGTAGGCTGCTAAGGTGTGTACACCACCCTGTATAGTTGCCGAAAAATTGTGGATTAATTCCACAGAAAGAAAGGAATCAAAAAGAAATGGACAGAATTGACAAATCGCTAAAGAATCGTGTACCGCTACGATAATACCAGCCCTCACACATCTTTAAAATCACGTAACTAATTAACTAACGAAACTATTGGAGCTTATTTAAAAAGCAAAGTCACATCCCCATACTTCTCCGATCTTGAACCGCAGAATTATTAATTATTGCAGTGTAAACTCTTCTATAATGGTAATATTAAAAAATTGCTATAACAATGATCTCAAATCACAATTGGTTGAGTTTTTTTGCTGTTAAGAACTAAAAATTCTGTGAGCGCGGGAATTTAACGTAAAGATGACAAAAGGCCATAGAACAGTTTGGAAGATATTTGACTATTGAAATTAAATTCTACGTATAGAATAAATTGAGTTTTAAGTCAAACTAGTTGTCCGACCACGTGTTGCTGTGGCTATCTGCTTTCTCTCGAAATAGAACTCAACATTAAAAAAAATTCTCCAATCTCTACCAAACTTTACAGAATCCACTGGATTCTGAAGATTGTATTATTTCATTAAAATCGGTCCAGCCTTTTCAGAGTCAGTAACAGATATACAAACATTATTTTTTATATATTCAGACTAAACGCCCGAAATTACTTTCTTACAAACCTATTATTAACACGATAACCTTGATCAGAAATAGATAAATAATTGCGAATTAAGTGTATTGTTTTGCAATACAAATGCAACACGTAGGAATCGGGAGTTGTTTCTTGAAGACTCCTTTACTATTTATTACAAACATCATTCTTCTTAGCATTGTTTCTTCGCACACTCCAAAGTACCCATTCGGGAAGTGGACGCACTTGCACTCTGACGATGAGGATCTGTTAAAATAAAATCGGTCACAATTATTCCTTATACACCGGGGTAACATATAGGCTATATGTTACCCCGTAACATATATATATATATATATATATATATATATATATATATATATATATATATATATATATATATATATATATATATATATATATATATATATATAAATAAAGCTGTATCAGCAGTTTCGCTCGTATGGAAATCGGTATGTTTTACCAAACAGAAATTTTCAACAGAAATTTTCACCAATTTTTTCCCAAACAGAAATTTTCAACATAAAAGCAGTTTTCGGGAGTTAATTATAAAAGATTTTTGAATAAACAATTTTGTTAAAAATAGCTTTAAATTTTGCCGTATTCGCAATATTTTTTATTGCTCTTCCTCTGCTATTCATCTTAGCGTGTTGTTATATAGCCTATAGCCTTCCTCGACAAAGGGACTATCTTACACTGAAATAATTTTTTTAATCGGTCCAGTAGTTCCTGAGATTAGTGCGTTCAAACAAACAAACTCTTCAGCTTTATATATAAGAATAGATATATAGTACATTAATTCATTTAAAAATTAAAGATATAAGGTAAACTTACTTGCATAGTGTAGCGGGAAAAGTTTGACGCGCTCTCGGTCTGTTTATGATGAGATGCCATTTGCAATCGTTGTCACGCACTGCTTCTGGCGTACGCGGCTAAATATAAAAACCATCAAATATTCATAATAAAATACTAAAAAGCACAAACTAACTATTAGTACACCAATTACAAAGCTGCTTCAATGCGAAGAGAGTATTTTATGTATATCGATACAACAATACTATATAGGAAACAAATATAATGTAAATACTGAAACAAAAAGCTGTGATACCTAAACGGTCCATGTGACTCTCTCGCAAGGATCAAGGGTTCAAATCCCGGACCAATGAGTTTTTTTATTAAACTTATGTGCCTAATTTATGTTTGCACACGATTTTCGGTAAAAAATAAGTCTCTAAGTGGGGTCTTCACAACATGTTATAAACATGTTGTCACATGATTTGGCCACGTATTTTACGACCGGCCACCTGCCTGACGTCAACTTACATTAATCGCCTTTGCGACACCTCGGTAAAGAAGATCTATTCTATTCAGCCGGATACCACACGGCGGATCAACTTACCTTAGTCGCCTTTTGCGACAACTCTGTAAGAAATGTGAGTGGTCTATATTTTAATAAATCCAAATCTACTGTATTTTTTAAGAACATTGTGTCCAGCATTAGACTTTTAAAATGTTTAATAATAATTAAGTTGACAATTAATGTGTATTCTGTCGGCAGGCCTATTGAATAAATAATCTATTAATAAAAAAAAAAGTAAGTAACGGCCTGTTACTATCCCACTGCTGGGCATAGGCCTCCTCTCTCCATTTTTGGAGAGAAGGGTTGGAGCTAAGACCTACCACGCTGCTCCAATGCGGATTGGTAGGTTACACATATCCCCAGAATTCTCTAGAGATATGCAGGTTTCCTCACGATGTTTTCCTTCACCGAAAAGCGTGTGATAAATTGCAATTATCAATTAGACACATAAGTTTTTAATGGAAAAACTCATTGGTGTCTGCCCGGGTTTGAACCCATGATCGTCTCTAGAGATTCACACGGTCGCACCGCTAGGCCATCACAGCTATCTAATAATACTAATAATCTATCAATTCTATATCTATTAATACTAATAATCTATCAATTCGGATTGGAGCACCTCCAGTGGTAGGTGCGGGCGTGAGATCCAACCCTTCTTTCAAAAAGGAAAGCGGAGATCTTTGATTCCCATCAAATTCAAATTCAAATCATTCTTTTTTTTTAAATAAACTTGTAAACAAGTGCCTTTGAATCGTGAACTCTACTGCTGGTTTCGAAAGCTGTTCCTACGAGCCGTCAAGAAAGTCGGCGGTTGCTCTTTTAAAAATATAATTTTTAATACTAGTTACAATTAGTCATTACTATCTTGTATAGGTTTAAAGACAGCTATATTCATACATTCTTATCATCTAAGTTATCCTCAGTATAGTAAGCTTTCTGTATCAGCCTCTTTTTTTACAGTGTAATGTTAAAAAGAGGCTGATACCGAATTATTAAAGTATTTTAAACTACTGTAATGGAACTAACATAAGGAACTAATGGGCCGAACCAAACTAACCATGGTGACCGAATCACATAGTTCGATCTCTTCAGATACGCTGCATTCTTGAAGAGGCGACATGTAGGTTGATATCATGTCAATATTAGTAAACATTTTGTTTGCTTTAATTAGCTGCAAAAGAAGAAAATACATATATTGATATTTTATACAAGTAGGCGTTACTATTATTAGTTAGTTAACACAAAAGTAATACATTACATAGTTACAAATACATTCGCCATTCTCCTACCCTTATCCTACTCTAAATGTGGTCGGCACAACATGTGTTAAACATGTTTTGACTTGTTATTTTACAAATACAACCTGCTTCAAATAATAAGGTCAATATTATAGACAACATTGTCGACGTCAATGTGACATTTGTGCGTGTTTTGGCTCTCTTGATGATTCTGGACTAATCAAGGCACGGCATCAATGATGACCTTTTATTCACTTGTCATTCACCAGTCTCTTGTCGAGAGTCGAGCGAACATTAGATGCTAAGATCTACGTTGTGAGCTAAGCTAACGTGTAGTGTGCTGGACTAATGTGTGCTGATGGCGTGTGTTTTGCTGAGCCAAAAGATACGCCGTAGATTTATTTATTTATTGGCACGCCAATAGTTAATAGGCCAAGCAAACACAAAATACAGGTTAGTGAAAATTTTAAAGCTAGCCTACTAATAAAAGTAATAAAAGGTGTGTAACAACAAGATACATAGATTGCGCCGTGGCCACAAAACTTTACGTGCGTTACAAAATGTTATGCTAACTGTACAAAGAAGCATCTGTTTTCATACTTGATACATGCAGAATTTGTAATAACTCATGCACTACCCGCCACTGATAACACAATAATACACAATCATTTACTGCCACAGTTTCAATAGTCGGTTCGCTCTGCAGCTTTAACAGTAGATGGACTCCAAGACAGTCTCTCTCTATTTATCTTCGTAATTTTGTCACGGGAATGGTGAGTATAACGGATATAATAGAGGTCGTGGGTTTGAATCCCGGCCATGCTACCGACGTGAGCCGACTCCTAACACAAGCATTTTAGCTTAGCTGGAGGGTTTAACAAGTTTACTAGTAATTTGTAACCAAAATTGAAAGTAACCTTTTTAAAAAAGTAAAGAAAAACAAAGAAAAGCCTATCGTCTGATGATTCTTTGGTTACGAGGCGAAACTATCGTGATGATTTTAGCGTGATCGCTATTTTTTTATTTTTTTACTGTAGTAAAAAAAATCAAAAAACAAATTGATTTGTTATTTTGGGGGTTCCTTGTGATCTTTTCAATTTCATCTTCTTAGTGAGAGTCTAGTAACACTACATTTTTTTCTAACTCTGGTACCTTAATACCAATATTCTTAGGTTTTATTTTTATTTATCGCCATTATAACTTGGTCCCTACCAGCGAGCTTTTTCTATTCCAGTCACAATCTATGAATTTATGATCATAAAATTCGATTATTTAATACGTACTTCGTCAATAACTCGATCCACTATTTCGTGCGGGTAGTTCCGTACATGTTCACAAATACCAGTTCTTTCACATTCTTCTGGGATTTCATGGGTTATATTTATAGGAGATTTAAAACGAAGAATTTCTATTTCTGAAAAAAAGTGAAATAATTTTGTAGCGAAGCATCATCAATAGAGAAGAGATTTAACTTCAAGTTAAATAAAAGATTTAAAAAAATGGTAGATAACCTTCGAGGTCTGGATACAGAACTGCTATCCCCTGCTTTATTTTATTTAATTTACACCTGGATGAGTAGGTTTTACAGATTTGCGTCATCATCTGAAATTATTTTTATAGTATCAGTGAGGTAAAGATTCTTATACATGTCATGGGCTAACATTTAGGTGTACTGCCCACGGATCCGCCAATCATACGCACGACGCCACTTTACGTTTGTCTCTAGCTTACAACATGTTACAAATACAACCTGGTCCAAATGATTAGGTCAATAATATAGACAACATTGTCGCTGTCAATGTTACATTTGGATAAATGGATATTTGGATGGATGGACAATATTCTGGGCGAACGAATGCACGGTTGCATGAACTGACTTTTTAATCACTTGTACCCTATACACATACTTAAAATTCAATTTCTATTTGTTATTATTAAAAAAGTTTCAATTCCGGAATAAGCTTGCCATTGCACATTATATTGTTCTTTAATCATTTTTATATTAATGCAATAACGAGATTACAAACAAACTAACAAACAAGCACTTTGCAGTGGGCTGTCACAGAGCCAGTCTTCTGCCGAGACTCGAGCGAGTATTAGATAATTTATAGAATTAGGCGTTACTTTGCGGAGATCCATAATACAAAAGTAATAATAATAAAATGAAGTAAAATAGAAAATATATATAATGCTAAATGTAGAGTTGACAATCCGTTTTCATACCTGATACATGCAGGAATCGTAAAAATACATGCACAAACCGCCACCACAATACACAAGCACTACATACGTTCACTATCACAAACTCATCAATCGTTTCGCCCCGCAACCGAAGCATCATCAGGAGATAGACTCCACGACCTTTGTGACCACGAGGCTTTGCGATTTTGGTCGTGGAGTCTATCTCCTGATGATGCTTCGGTTGCGGGGCGAAACGATTGTTGAGTTTGTCTATTTTATATCAATAACACATTTAAAATATAGTTTGCTACTTACCAATAAAGTTAAAATATATTTTATATGTGATATCAGCATTGTTTTAAACTGCTTTCAAATGATAACTTAGCGTTAATGCGAATGTTGGAACCGTAATCAGTAGTGTTTTTGTTATCAATGAATAATACAGTTAGTGCCCATATTATGTACAGTGAGTTAGGAAAATTGTTTAATATTTATTTATCTACTCTGATACTATAATACAAAGATGCAAAAACTGAAACCAAAATTGTTATGACAATCATTACGTACAGGCCAAAAATAAAAAATTCTAAAGTTTTATTACGATACAGGTCTTGTATAGACATCTGTATCATAATATAACTTTTTAATCGTAACGATACACCTATACAACCTCCAGCTGGACCAAGGCGGTCGTACCTCTACCTTAAAAAAAGGTTTCAATGAACGAGTCCGCGGCGACGCAACACGCATGCGCAATCAATGTTTGCGCCTTGGCGCTAACATTTGACATTTAAAAAATCTTTTCAATATTTAAACAAAGTTTGTTTTTTATTAAATATTGTTTTACGTATTATAGTATTAGAGTAGATAAAGTAGTGCATGACACACATAACTTGGTCTTATAACACTCGTGTGATACTATACCTTATTATGCAACTGTATCATAATCTACTATTGTACCACATTATTTATAATTACTAAGGTATATGACTGGTACTCAAGGGCGAAGCCAGAATTCTTTTCGGGGGGAGCTGTTAAAAATCCTAGACTATATTGTTTTAATAATAAATTTAATTTTTGTGAATAAATATATCATAATCATTAAAAAAATTGGCGATGTATGTAATACACAAAGTAAAAAACCGACATAAGGCTCTATATTATCGAAATGTCGTAAAATACGACTAAGGTAAGTTGAGGTCAGGCAGACGGTCATAAAATACGTAGCCAAATCACATGAAAACATGTTTATAACATGTTGAATTTACATGATATTTAAGAAATATTAAGTTCCTGAAATAAATTCTACATTTAAGTATACTCCACAAATTGAAAAATCAGTATAGCTTTATCAATGTTAGCTCACTAGGATCATAGGTCATCAGATATTAATATACCCAAGATATTCATACATAATTAGATCATGAATAAAACTATTCCAGGATTTTTGGTTTAGCTTGTTTCGTGCGGTTTGTCTAATATGGCAATCCACAGATTACCTACAGCAAAATAATTCCATTGTTACTTCTGAAATATAAGCTTTTAACAAAATTTTTACTGGCCATTTGGCGCAGTGGGTAGTGGGGATTTAAAAAATATATAAGTATATATTCACCAGTTGTCTACCACAACACAAGTATTAAGTTACTTGCTTTAGGGACGGGCGACCGTGTGTGAGTGTCCCATATATTTATTTATTTATTATTTAAAACTTTATGTCCCTACTGTTAACCATCGCTGTGTTCCTTCGTCTAGAGCAGAATCCAATCCTAACAGCAGAATCAGATCATGCTTATCATAAACAGGCATTGTCATCGAAACTGGACCAGTAAGTACCAGCTCAATCGGACACCGTAAAGTAACTGAAATTCAACTTTAAATTCCACCTTCACATACATACACGGCAAGTTAAGTAAAAGCTTATAAAAAAAGCATTTTTAGTATATTTTCAAAATGACATTTTGTCACAACGCACGCGCAAAATAGAGATTGTTACCGCACTATTAATAGGAGACTAAGGAATGCGTCTAGTGATGTATATTAAATTATAATCAATATTTATATCAAGTGCTATAGTTATGGCCTATTGCATCTTTAAATAAGATACTCTTATATATATTATTATATATCTTGAATTATATTAAAATAAAGTGGTTTATTTTAATTAAATATCTTTTATTAATTATAAGCGTACTGTTCTAACAATGTCACAGAGTAAAAAAAAAGTGTTACAGACAATAAACTTATAGATAACTTATAGGCAAGGAATACATATTACATTCAACACTCCCCTTGGATTCATGCCTGGTAAAAGCAAAACTTATAACATTACACAAATTACTCATATGAATATAACATCAATTAGAAATACAGAACTACATATGTTGACACATTCCAAGTTTAGATCTGAGAAATAGAAATCTATCTTTTGCTAAAGCTTTAGTAAATATATCTGCATATTGGTATTTACTGTTAACAAATTTTAATGAAATTATCTTTTGATGATACTTTTCCTTAATAAAGTGATATTTAATTTCAATATGTTTACATCTTTTATGAAAGTTAAGATTTTTAATAACACTGATAGCACTTTGATTGTCTAGATGAAGACACAGAGTGTCCTGTTTGTATTCACCAATATCACTTAGTAATAATTTGATCCACATTGCCTCTTTGGTTGCAGCACATGCTGCCATGAACTCGGCTTCTGTTGTAGATAGAGCCACTGTTTGCTGTTTTTGACATGACCATGTGACAGCTGCCCCATTCTTAATAAAAACATAGCCAGTGACTGATCGACGTGTGTCCAAATCATTTGCAAAGTCAGCATCGCTGTAGCCTGTGATTTCAGGTGGTTGTGCAGTCTTTGTATAGCACAATCCATAATCTTTAGAAGCTTTCAAGTATTTTAAAATCCTTTTAACCGCATTCCAATGCTCTTGGTTGTAACAGTTTAGAAATCGACTCACCAGACTGACAGCAAACATGATATCAGGCCGACTCACAATAGCCAGGTGCATCAGGGAGCCCACAGCCTCTCGGTAAGGAATTTCTTTTTCAGGTCTTCCTTCTCCTTTCTGTAGCTTCATGTGAGGATCAACTGGAACACATATTTTCTTCACATAGCAGGCCATCTGGTGGAGACATAAATATGGTTTCATCTAGTTCACCATATAGGAAGGCTGTTTTTACATCTAGTTGTATAATTTTGAAATTATGTTGAATAGCTGCGGATAATAGTAACCGAATTGAATCATATCTAACTGTCGGTGCAAAGGTTTCTTGATAATCAATACCGGCAGTTTGTGAAAATCCTTTGGCACATAGCCGAGACTTGTACCTGGGACCTGTTGGTTCATTTTTAATTCGGAACACCCATTTGCATCCAATTATTTTGGTATTTGGTGTTTTCTTAACTAATGTCCAGGTATTGTTTTTCTGATGGGAATCAAGTTCTTCTTGTATAGAGTTTTCCCATTTTTCTTTATTTTTTGAGTTTATAGCTTCTCTGTATGTTTCTGGCACATCTGCAAGAATCTGTTCATGACACAGGTAAGTATTTTCATTACAACTGTCTATATTAATGTCCTGTTTTCTTTTGTTTCTAGGTCTCATAGTGATGTTTCTTAGTGGAGGAGATTCAATACTGGCATCAGGTATGTACTCACTGATTGATGTTGACATATTTTCGCATTCTGTATTTGAATCATAAGAGTTTTCTGAACCAGAACCTTCTTTTACTTTGTCTGAAATAACGTTGTTATTATTTGTTGCAGGACTAAGTGACAGTTCAACAGGAACATAATCTCTCTTCACAGAAGATTCCAGAAATGTTGCATCTCTGCTTTTCACTATTGTCCGTGTGCCAGGTATTATAAATCGGTAACCTTTTGAGTGATCACAATATCCAATAAAGATCATTTTCTGGGCCTTGGGGTCCCACTTCTTTCGTTTTTCTTTAGGCAGATGCACCATTGCTTCGCAGCCAAATATACGCATGTGATTCACATTTGGTTTTTGTCCTGTCCATATTTCTTCAGGGGTTTTGAATGATAAGGACTTTGTTGGGGAACGATTAATGATATAAGCAGCAGTATGTATTGCATCAGCCCAATATCGTTTTGGCATATTAGCATTCAGTAGCATACATTTTGCTCTTTCAACGAGAGTCCTATTCATGCGTTCTGCCGTCCCATTCTGTTCAGGTGTATAGGGTGTAGTTGTTTGGTGTATGATACCAGCACCTTTCAAGAAGTCAGAGAAGCCCTTGTTGACATATTCCAAACCGTTGTCAGTTCTTAGAACTTTTATATGAGAGTCTTGCTGATTCTCAACTTCATGTTTAAATTCTCTGAATTTTTCAAGGGCATCAGACTTGTGACGGAGAAAATATACATATACTTTCTTTGAATAGTCATCAATAAATGTCATGAAGTATTTAGCACCTCCAAGCGTTTCTGTTTCCATTGGTCCGCACAAATCTGAGTGAACCAATTCAAGTACATTCTTAGCACTTGAGCCTTCATTTTTAAAAGGTAGCCTTGTCTGTTTACCTTCCTTACATGTAAGACATGTCATATTTTCTAATTTCGTTGAGAAATTGATATTATCTGTATTATCAGTCATTTTACTGAGACTATGGAAATTCAGATGTCCCATTCGCTGGTGCCACAGGTAAGTATCCTGATCTTCAACATCAGACATGCATGCATAGCCTCCTCCAGGCATGTTCAACCGATACATGTTGTTGATTATGCTAGCTGTTGCTACTACTTGACTGTTTTGGTTTAAAATAACACAGCCAGCTTTATTAAATCTTACTTGGCCACCATTTCTTATAATCTGACTTACTGATAATAGATTTGTAGCAAGTTCAGGAACACATAGAACATTGGTAAACAACACCTTCTTTTCTTCACCTTGGTCATCATATACATCTAGGCTTACTTGTCCCGAGCATAGCACAGATAACATTTTGTTGTCCGCAACTCTTATGTTTTGTATAGCTGGAGTTGTAATATCTTTGAGCAAGCTTTTATGCCTCGTCATGTGTGAAGATGCACCAGAATCTACATACCATGCATCATCTTGACTTGAAGATGCAACAAACACAGCAGCATATGATGAATTATTTGTCTTATGTTGTGTTTCTTTCGGTTTGCTTTTACATTCTGGACTTTTATGTCCATACTTATTGCAGTTGAAACACCGAGGACCTTTTGACTTCTTATTGTAATTATTCTGTCTCTTTTTGTTTGCCACAAAAGCTGAAGTCGAAGATTCATTGTGTTCATTTCTCACATCTTGCAATAATTTGGACTTTACAGAGTCTGAGGTGATTTTCATTCCAGAGCTTTCAATGGCTATTATCATAGGTTGATATGTTTCAGGTAGACCGGAGAGTAGTAGTGTGCCGAGCCACTCATCATCTACTTTAAAGCCAATGTTACGGAGCTTGTGAGCAGTACTCATTATTTTGCTCACATATTCTTCTACATTTTGACATCCAGTTAGAGAAGTATTACACAGATCACGCAGTAAACCAACTCGACGTGTCAGCCCAGAATCATCAAAGGCCATTGACAACTTTTCCCATACATCCTTTGCAGTGAGAGCCTCTTGAATGTGGACATAATTAATGGGATTTACTAACAGAATTATCTTTGTTTTTGCTTTAGTGTCCCGTTTCGTATCAATTGTTGTATCGAATTCAGGTTCAATACAATCCCATAATTCCTCATGTTGCAGATAAGTTTGAACTGCAAACCTCCAAGTTGCATAATTTTCACGGCCTGTTAGCTTTTCAATTAATGCCATTTGATTATTAGATGTCATTTTACGATTCTGCAAAAAAAACTTTACAAAAGTTCCCTGAAAAGTGTGCGTCAATTTTGAGGTTAGCTCCACGTTCTTGTAAAATTTTCAACAAGATATTTTTCACTGTCTTTATTTATGGCCGTCTTTTAGGCTTTTCTGGGCCCATAACCTCTTGAATTATATTAAAATAAAGTGGTTTATTTTAATTAAATATCTTTTATTAATTATAAGCGTACTGTTCTAACAATGTCACAGAGTAAAAAAAAAGTGTTACAGACAATAAACTTATAGATAACTTATAGGCAAGGAATACATATTACATTCAACAATATATATATATTTCTGAGGGAGTTCTGTTCCTGAAGTTAAATCGAGCTAGTGCCGGACCTCGCTTTTTTTTCTTTTTTTACAAGATAGATGATAAACCTCATTTAAAAAAGTAAAAGTAAGGTAACGGCCTGTTAAAATTCCACTGCTGGGCATAGGCCACCTCTCTCCGTTTCTGGAGAGAAGGGTTAGAGCTAAGACCTACCACGCTGCTCTAATGCGGATTAGTAGATTAAACAAATCCCCAGATTTTTCAAGAGATATGCAGGTTTCCTCACGATGTTTTCCTTCACCGAAAAGAGTGTGATAAATTGCAATTACCAATAAGACACATAAGTTTTAATAGAAAAACTCATTGGCGCCTCCCGGGGTTTGAACTCGTGACTTCCTCGAAAAAGTCACACAGTCTTACCGTTTGGCTATCAGCTGCTTAAAACCCATTTGCTTACACTTTATTGTAATAGGGCATATTTTGGGCTGGATTCCCAACTGTAGTGTAATAACCATAACTTTATGCTTAACTCAAGATTTTTGGTAGAAAATGACGTAATAGAGTTATTATAGAGCTCGTTTGGGTTTCCATATTAGATATAACCGACCGAAACAAGCTGAATCAAACTCCAGTGACTTAAAATAGGTTTAGGGAAAGATTAAAAAAAAAAAAAAAAATGTTAATGTTTATTATCATTTGAGATTTCTTAGAATATTAATATATCTTTTGAAAATAATAACAATTTTTTTGAGGCGTTGCTATCGACGTCTGGAATTTCGCCTTCCATAAGAACTCCGCAACAAAAATATTAAAAAAACCGTTTTTGTATTTCACGCTTTTTCAAAGTGATTTTCATACATACATTGATTCATTATTGTAGACTGTTTTAAAAATAAAATACATATGTATTGAAAACTTACAACCAATAATTAATTCTATTGTTATCTTAATTTACTACATTTTCTTAATTACTAATAGTTATAATAAAGTAACAATAATTTATTATTAATAGCATCACTATCATTAATTAAACCACATCTGCTTATCACAATTTATAATACAATATTATACAAATTTTGTAACTTCTGTTATATATATAATTGTAAAGGAATATACCAGTGTTTCCCAACCTTTGTTGTGGCATGCCCCTTACCCTTTCTACAATGTTCATGCCCCCCTATAAAGAAATATACAGAACAATTATATACACGGCTATCTGTCCTCAAAGTAAGTAACTTAATACTTGTGTTACGAGTGATAGACAACTGATAAAGTTATACATATATATTTAAATACATATTATATACAACCAGACTCGAAGAACTAATAATTTGTTTTGAGAAAATATTGATCATCGGCGGGAATCAAAACCGTGACCCTTGAAGGCAGGGTTGCTGCCCAAATGCGGCAACGGCCAGTCTATGTAATATACGTATTAAAAAAAGAATTGTACATTTAAGAAACCTAATTAAACAATTAATAACTCAGGTTTTAGGAAAAATAACTTTCTTTTATCGTTAAATTTGCCATCGATATTAATTAAATTCGACTAAAGAATTAATTTTACTTCGAGTCCCCTGCTCCCCCTTAATAACTAAAATGCCTCCATGTGGGGCGTGGGACACACGTTGGGAAACACTGGAATAGAAGGTACGTAAAAATATGGCATGCAAAAAATCCTACGTCATCTTGGTATGCCAAAGGATCCTAACGTATGTCAAAGTTTCCAATGATGTAACCAAAAGTTCAGTTATTCAGCTTGCCACCACAGCAATTCAACCTTGTTTCTATTACTTAGTATTTATATTTCTTTAAAGTATCAACCTGTTACTGTCATACAACTGGGCATAAGCCTCCTCACTCCGTGGTTGTAGTAAAAGGTCGGAGCTAAGACCCAACACACTGCTCCAATGTGGATTTATATGTTTCACATATCCCCAGAATTCTCAAGATATATACAGGTTTCCTAAAGATGTTTCCCTTCAACGAAAAGCGTGTGATAAATTGCAATTATCAATTAGACACATAAGTTTTAACAGAAAAACGCTTTGGTGCCCCGGGCACCAAATAACCCCGGGGTTAGAACTCGTGGATCTTGAGAAAATCGCACGGTCCCACTTTTGGGCTATCAACAGTTGTTCCTTATATTTTGTAGATATATGTATACAGTTGTTCCTTATATTTTGTAGATATATTTATTTATACTCGTATGTATTTAATTTTCATATTTAAATATATTTTTTCTTATTAATGTACCAATTTTATTTTGTTACAATTTTTCTGTTCTGTCACCTAAGGTTGTTTGGAAGAGATTGCTGTTAGCAATACGACGTTCTATAATTTGAGTTCTTCCTTTATGTAATTTTTATCGTTGTGTGCAATACAAAATTTCTATCTATCTATTTATGAAGTAATTTATTCGTTTGATATAATATGTATTGTAACTCAATTTTATTTCTCTGAATATATAATGATGGATGGGTTCGAAACTAGTCGGGCTAACCCGATAGAATAAGACGTGAGTATAGCCGGTTCTATACATTAACTAATCTCTGAATAAACTTTATTATTATATAGTGCTGTAGCAAACTCCAGCATGACTCGGTACGTTTCGGTATATTTTTTACAACATGTTACAAATACTTGTTTCAACCAACAAATACTTGTTTCAACCAACAAATACTTGTATCAACCAACAAATACTTGTTTCAACTAATAAATACTTGTTTCAACCCATAAATACTTGTTTCAACCAACAAATACTTTAAACTAATTAGGTCAATTGAAACTAACCCCGTTGAAACAAGGTCGAAATGCATTTAGCCAGGAAGTAAATCCTGTGGCATGCAATACCGTGCCGATGCCTAAACTGTGCATATTTTAATTATGACTCAGAACACATTTACAACAACTGGGTACTTTGAAGGGTTTCTCTATAGACTCATTGTTATCATTAAGCGCTACCATATTTCTGTACATAAACTTTTGTACACATCTCGAATTGTATCCATTTTGGAAATACGCTACAGATGAGCACGATGACTCTGGAGAGCTGAAAAGGAAACAAAATTTACTTTACATAACTGATATACTAGTTTAGGATTAATTTGTAGAATTAGGTGTTACTTTGCAAAGATATATAATATAATAGTAGATTATGATACTGTTGCATAATAAGGGTTCTTATAACACGAGTTTTTTTATAGTAGATATCACACGAGTGTTATAAGACCAAGTTATGTACAGTATCATACACTACTTTATCTACTCTCATACTGTAATACGTAAAACAACATTAATAAAAACCCAACCTTTGTTTAAATATTAAAAAGATTTTTAATGTCAAACGTTAGCCCCAAGGCGCAAACATCGATTGCGCATGCGTGTTGCATCGCCGCGGACTCGTTCATTTAAACCTTTTTTTTAAGGTAGTGGTTCAACTTCCTTGGTCCAGCTGGAGGTTGTATATGTATATGTATCGTTACGATTAAAAAGTTATATTATGATACAGGTGTTCATACAAGACCTGTATCGTAATAAAAATTTTATTTTTAATTTTTGGCCTGTCGTAATGTTTGTCATAAGAATTTTGGTTTCAGTTTAATAATCTTTGTATTACAGTATCAGAGTAGATAAAATTAACAATGAAATTATTTCCCGTGATTAATTGCGGGTTATAGCAAAATAATTTCGTTATTACTTTTATAGTTTAGGAGTTTCGCAGTGTGGTATTCGGCTAAGTAGAATAGACCACCCTCATTTCTTAACGAGGTGTCGTAAAAGGTGACTAAGGTAAGTCGACCCGCCGTGTTGTATTCGGCTGGGTAGAGTAGACCACTCTCATTTCTTACCAAGGTCACGTAAAAGACGACTAAGGTAAGTTGACCCACAGTGTGGTATCTGTTTGAGTAGGATAAACTACCCACTTTCTTACCGAGGTGTCGTAAAATACGACTAAAGTAAGTTGACGTCAGACAGGCGGCCGGTCTTAAAAACGCAGCCAAATCATGTGACAGCATGTTCATAACATGTTGTGCCGACCCTACTTAGAGTTGGATAAGGGCAGGAGGATGATTTTTGTAATTTTGGATTTGTCATCACAACACTGCTCGTGCAAGCACAACACTGCATCGTGGAGTATATCTCCAGATGATGCTTCGGTTGGGCGAAACGATTGTTGAAATGGTCATAGTGAATGTGTGTAGTGCTTATGTAGGTAATGTAGTATTGGTGTGTGATATTGCGGTAACTAATCCTGCATGTATGAGGTATGAGAATGAATTTGTATTCTACACTTAGCATTACATAGATTTTCTTAAATAAGAATTATAGCATAATATTTTGTTTACTTTTTTATCATATACTAGCTATTGCAGCAGGTTCACCCTCATGGAAATCAATGTATGACGTCACATGAGTTCCCGAATTGAACTTTTAAACACAAAAGTAGTTATCATGACTTAACTACAAGAGACTTTTAAATAACTTTCACCGTTTACATAGCGAACACAAGGAAAGCTTTCAATTTTGCCGTTTTCACAATATTTTTTATCGCTTCTCTTATTCATCTTAGCGTGATGTTATATAGTCTATAGCCTCAATAAATGAACTATCTTACACTGAGAAAATTTTTCAAATCGGTTCAGTAGTTCCTGAGATAAGCGCGTTCAAACAATCAAACTCTTCAGCTTCACTACATTTTATAAAACAAAGTCGCATTCTTTGTTTGTTCATATATCCCTATGTATGCATAAAACTTTAAAACTACGCAACGGATTTTGATGCGGTTTGCAGTGCTTTTAATAGATAGAGTGATTCAAGAGGAAGGGTTGTATGTAAAATAACATTCAATACGGAGTAGAGAAATACTGTAATTTTTGAGGTTTCTGCAAATAATTACATTTTTTCCGCTTACATTGCAATCGCAGGTTAAACCCTACGATATTTATCAAAATGATGTACTAAGTATATGTACACATTGAAAAGGTCTACGGAAAAGTCCGCGATGGTATATGTCTATCTCTTATGGATAACCCACAATAGCATTTTTTGTCATTTACTTTTTACGAAAAATAATGCCTTATGTTCAAAGCACTTTTTATACAATACAGCATTAATACTTATCCAATTAAGTACCTTAAACAAATTGTTGATTTAATATAAATCAATATGGCAGTTTACAGCATGTAATTTAAGTGAACATTTTCGGAGATATTACAGATTTAAAATGCCGTGAGGAGGCCGCGCTTCGCTCTATAGCACTTCGAATTTAGCAGCTATACGTCGCTATTTCAAGAGTTTGTTTAATGACAAGAAAGCTGTGAATGTTGTATATAAAGACATTTTGTAATTAATTGTAAAAATAAAATTTATAGGGAAAAATGTAAAAATAAATAAGTAAATATGTAGTATATGAATTTATATAATCCAAAGATAGCAGGAAATCTTCTTAGTATAGGGAGAGGGAAATTGTTTTTCTCCAAATTTAACGCTAGCGGGCCACGGGCAGTAATGAATAAATCAAAACTACTGGATCAATTTTAATTTTTTTTTTCACCGAGTGACATGGGCTATATATTTTATAACGGTGCGAAGCAGGGGCAGGTCGCTAGTTATATATAAGTATAGATATCTCAAACTATTTTAAATACAATACACACGAAGGCAGTATATTTAGAACGGTAACAAGGAATCTCTATAAAACATAATTTCCCGTTTTATATGTTTACAGGGTAAACCAACGTCATAGATATACAATTTCCTTAGGAAATAACTGACCGCAATGTTTAATGGACTAACTTATCTGCTCTTTATGACGTGATCAATACTGATTAAATACGCGTGTGGCTGACATGTGTACTTAATATTATAAATGCGAAAGTTTGTGAGTATAGATGTATGTTTGTTACTCTTTCACGGCGAATCCGCTGAATCAATGTCGAAATTTGGCACAATTATTCGTTGTACACCGAAATAACATATAGGCTATAGGAATCCTGTTAATTCTACAGGAATAGGATGACATTGAAAAGCGCCATGTATTATAGACTTATCAGGCGATAAAAGTCCACGGGAAGGAAGTTGCGGATATAAGCTAGTATTATAAATGCGATAGTTTGTGAGTATGGATGTGTGTTTGTTACCCTTTCACGGCGAATCCACTGAACCAATATCGATGAAATTTGGCTCAAATATACCTTATACACTCGGGTAACATATAGGTTATAGGAATCCTGTTAATTCTACAGGAATAGGATAACATTAAAAAGCGCCATTTATTATCGACCTACCTATGCAACAACAGTCCACGCGAACGAAGATGTCTGTAAAAGCTGCTTTAATTATAACGAATAGAGTCGTAAAATGACTGTCTGGTTTATGATAACAGATTTAGATTTAAGTAAAAATTGCTATCGAAAAGCAGGGTTGAACTATGATAGCCCAGCAGTGAGACCGTACGACTCTTTCGAGGGGTCAAAGGTTCAAACCCCGGGTAGGCCCTAATACGTTTTTCTGTTAAAACTTGTGTGGTTTATTGATAATTGCAATTTCGGTGAAGGAAAACTTTGTTAGGAAACCAGGATATCTCTAGAGAATTTTACGTGTAACCTACAAATCCTCATTGAAGCTGCATAGTAGTATGGTTTGTGATACTGAACCCATGCAGTGCTTGTGTATCGCATGGTGGTGGAGGTTTGTGTTTTTACGAATCCTGCTTATGAAAACATATATACCCCTCTCTATTTAGCATTAAATATTTTCTATGAACTTAAACGCGGATTATAGCAAACTAATTTTATTATTACTGTTATAATCGCGTTTAAATTTGATGGTGAACTTACTGGCAAAACTCTACGCGAAATATTTGCCGTGGCTTCTCCTTGTCATTTACGATCGTGTGCCAAACATCATTTTCATCCATTGCACCCTGTGGAGCATAAGCCTGAAAAAAAGCCGTCAATGATTTTTAATATCTATATGTAATATATAAAGCTGAAGAGTTTGTTTGAACGGGCTTATCTCAAGAACTAGTGGACCGATAGAATTTTTTTTAAACTGTAAGATAGTGCATTTGACGATGAAGGCTATAACATCACGCTAAGATGAATAGGAGAGGAGCATTAATCAAAAATATTGCGAAAAAGGCAAAAGTTAAAGCTTTCCTTGCGTGCACTAAGTAAACGGTGATAGTTATTCAAAAATCTCTTATAATTAAGTCACGGAAACTACTTTTATGTTCAAAATTTTAATTCGGGAAAAAATTGTGACACGGATTTCCATGCTGGCACAGCTAGTCACTAATAAAATTCAGCTTCAAAAAATATTGCGGTTAAGTAATGTAAAAATGTTTAAAAGATTGACCGACGAGTCTCTTGCTGCTCTTCTCGGTAAGAGCAACATTTTGAACCAGTTTTAGCTTCATTAAATCAAATTGGTCATTGACGATCAAAAGTGCTAGTAAAAATTTTACTTCAATAAAGATTTTGTTTCGATTTTATATAGTCATGACAATTATACCATTACTAAAAATACCTATAAAGATCCTACTTCCTTGATAAGACCTATGCAGAGGACGTCTATCGGTTGAATAAGCTAATCGTATAATAAGCTATATTTACCTAGTGATAATCAGTTCCCGCCGCGATAGCGTCGTGTAAAGAGCTCATGAATAAGTGCCTCGGATGGGTTTGAAAATAGTCGGGCTAACCCGATAGAATAACACGTGAGTATAGCCGGTTCTATACATTAACTATGCATACTACTCACGATAGTTTAAATTTACAAAATATTTACCTGTTCAGTAGAACGACAGAGCTCTTCTGTTTCAACCTCTGGACCTATTCTTTGAGCTATCTGCGGTACTTCTATTATGTCTTTGTTGAATCTCGTGATGTTCTTTTTCTCCATCTATAATAATATTTAACTGATTAGTATCACATAACTGTGATAGCGGAATGGTGAATCCCTTATTTATTTATTTCTTTTTTTATTCAAATTCAAATTCAAAATATTCTTTACTTAAATAAACTTGTAACATTCTTTTGAATCGTCAACTCTACTGCTGGTCCGGACAGCTGTTCCTACCAAGAAGAGCCAGTAAGAAACTCGGCGGTTGCTCTTTAAATATAATTCTTATTACAAGTTACCATTAGTTATTATTGTTTTGTACAAGGTCGAAGAGTACTTACGTCCACGTATTCTTATCATCTAAAGTAATTCTCAATAGTATAGTAGGCTTTCTGTGCCTTTTATTAATAGTGATTTTAAACTGCTGTAATGGCAAAGCGAAAATTGATTGCGGAATTTTCTTCTAGTATCTTATACCCAAACCTACAAACGACTTACGTACTTTTGCAAGGCGTAAAGTAGGGGCCGCAAGCTTATATATTACATTAATTTGATTACACGCTGAATTTCACGAAAATCGTTGGAGCCGAAAATTCAGAAAAATATATATATACAAGATTAACTCATTTAAATATTGAAGAGATAAAGATACCTCTTTTAGCAAAATGGCCACCAATTCTTCTGGATAATTAGTAACGTTGTCGCAAATACCGATCTTCTTGCAGGCCTCGGGAATAATAGGTTTCTGGTAGTACGCTGGGAATTTTTCTTCAGGGAACACGAATGAACCTTCCACTGGAACATAACATATGCTAAGTTAGCAAAGAGTTAGCGGTAAAGGAAACGAGGACTTTTGGACCCAATTGTAAAAGATTGAGGTACAGCTTGAAAAAACCGGAACTTTTGTGTTTAGAAATATACAAAAATTAGCGAAATTTGCAAATTCTCTGGAATCTGGAAATTGAAAAATTCGCAAAATGTGTTTGGCACAAATAAAATAAGTTATCGATTAAAGTAAACGAATAATAAAAAATGCAACAAAGATGGCGTTGATAGCATTTTAATATAAATATTATAATTATTTATATAAAATAGTATTATCTTTACAGTTGAAATTCCGGTGTATAAGGAATATTTCTGCCAAATTTCATCGATATTGGTTCAGCGGATTCACCGTTAAAGAGTAACAAACATACATCCACACTCACAAATTTTTGCATTTATAATATTAGTAGGAATAGTTGTATTCGATGGGGAATTTTATAACGAAGAAAATGGTATGGTAATTATAAATATATAATTATTACATAATAAAAATCCAAAAATAAATGTCAAAAATTCTAAGCTACGGTTAAGTCACATGGTGCACACGTTTATAGAGATATTTGAGGAGACCTTTAAAAATTTATGTTAGTCAAGCTATTGAAACATTATGCATTATAATTATAGTTAGTGCAAAGTCAATATTTAAATGAGTTAATATATATTTTCGGAATCTCGGAAGCGGCACCAACGATTTTCCGGAAATTCAGCAAGAGGTTTTGAGGGAGAAAATTCGATCTAGCTATGTTTTATTTTTAAAAAAATTCGTTGCACCCCTGTTTTTGGGCATTAAAAAAATACTAAAATTTACATTGAATATAAAACACTATTTTTGCCGTATATTGCCAATTCAGCGTTGGTTATTCGGGGAACGGGTGGTCTCGAGCAATGAAAATACCTAGGATCCACCCCACCTACCCATTTTTTTTTAAATTTTTTTTTTTGAAAAAAATTACCGAGCAAGACTCAGTCAACCAGGTACTATTAAATTAAGGCCATAATCAGTTTAATCGCTTACTACAATACATAATAACATTAGTTTAGTTAGTATTGTTACTGTTTGGACCTTCAAATGTCCAATACGAACCTCGTTTACTGACAAAAGGCTTCGTAAGTCTATTCAGGATTTTGTACGAACCGTTGTACTTCCGGTTGGCAAATCTCTCGCCTTCCCGCACAGATCTACCCGCTATGTCGGCGGCAAGTGTTGTTATCTGGAACTGATAATAAGAATATATTAACATCTTTAACATTTAGGTAAGGGCACTGGAAATAAGCTGTGGTAGCCCAGCGGTAACACCGTGCGACTCTTTCGAGGAGGTCACGGTTTCAAACCCGGACAGACACCAATGAGTTTTTCTGTTAAAACTTGTGTCTAATTGATAATTGCAATTTATCACGCTTTTCGGTGAAGGAAAACATCGTGAGGAAACCTGCGTATCTCTAGAGAATTTTTGAGATATGTGTAACCTACCAATCCGCACTGGAGCAGCGTGGTAGGTCTTAGCTCCAACGCTTCTCTCCAAAAGCGGAGAGAAGAGGGTTATGCCCAGCAGTTGGATAGTAACAGGCCGTTACTTACTGGAAATTGACCATGTACCACTAGTAGTTGACCGTTTTGTATGAAATTTTAAATAATAAGCGTTTTGTTATAAAAATATTTATAAATAATATTAAATTTTAAATATTAAACAATGGGCTACAGTTTTGATGTTGTGGGTAGTTGTTGGCAACAGGCAACAAATTAATTTTTTATTAGCTACAACAAACAAAACGCTTATTATTTAAAATTTCATACAAAACGGTCAATTACTAGTGCACTTACCTAACTTAATTAGTTAATCTTGTATGTATATATACATAGGTATATACATATATTTTTAAAATCTCGAAAACGGCTCTAACGATTTTTATGAAATTCAGCATCCAGCGGATTTGGGGAGGAATGAATCGATCTCGGTTGGTTTCATTAAAAAAAAATCAAAAGTAATCCACGATTAAGTAAAATAGAAAATATATACAATGCAAAATGTAGAGTGGACAATCCGTTTTCATACCTGATACATGCAGGATTCGTAAACAAACACAAACCTCCACAACTGTACACAAGCACTACACACGTTCACTATCATAAACTCAACAATCGTTTCGCCCCGCAACCGAAGCATCATCAGGATATAGACTCCATGACAAAATCGCATAGTTTTGTTTTTACGAATCCTGCATGTATCAGGTATCAAAACGGATTGTCCACTCTACATTTTGCATTATATATATATTTTATTTGACTTCATCGTGGATTATAGCAAAATAATTTTATGATTACGTTTGTAAGAAGATAGAATAAGGTAAATTTGTCGCTCTGTCGTGACACAGTGTTTGTATATTGAAGACGTGCAAAACTAGCACTCACATATTAGCGACCATATCGCAAGTACAAGATAGAACAGAGAAAAAAAATTAAATAAGTAGGTCAAAGTTATACACCAAGGCCTTATCGAGAACTAGCCGTTTCTTTCATGTAACCTTAAACCATAAATACGTCAGTATGGTTAATGCATAACGCATACGTGTATTGTCTATATACGTATGACATAACGGTGTTTCACTACTTAATAGTTTTAGACGCATACAGTTATTATAAGTAGTAGCAGTAACGTAAATTTATTTTATCTACTCTGATACTATAATACAAAGATTATGAAACTGAAACCAAAATTCTTATGACAAACATTACGTACAGGCCAAAAATAAAAAATAAAAAAATTTATTACGATACAGGTCTTGTATGGACACCTGTATCATAATATAACTTTTTAATCATAGCGATACACCTATACAACCTTCAGCTGGACCAAGGAGGTTGAACCTCTACCTTTAAAAAAAAAAGGTTTCAATGAACGAGTCCGCGGCGATGCAACACGCATGCGCAATCGATGTTTGCACCTTGACGCTAACATTTGACATTTAAAAAATCTTTTCAATATTTAAACAAAGTTTGGTTTTTATTAATATTGTTTTACGTATTATAGTATGAGAGTAGATAAAGTAGTGTATGACACTGTACTTAACTTGGTCTTATAACACTCGTGTGATACTATACGATATAAGACCCTTATTATGCAACGGTATCATATACTACTATTATTTTATTCTATGTTAACATTAAAACCCTATATACCGATGTCCTGCACTGGATGTCTGTCGATTGAATAGTATAAGAATAAATTAAAATTCAACAGTCTTCTTTAATTAAAAATTGTACGGGTTTCGAATAAACAATGATGTGTTTCACAGAAAGACTTTCGCATTTCTAATACAGTAGATCATCTATAAGTTAAAATCCAACGTTAAATTTTCACGTGAGTTAATACTTAGATTCAGAAGGAGCCAATCATGTTTTTATTTCGACACTGTTTGAACAACGTAGCTAAACATTGTATCAAAATAGGGAAATCAGCCATTTTTCGTCTTTTACCTAATAAATTTTCTCCCTTTTCTTTTTTTTACGGGTTCAAACCAAGGCATCAATTTTTCGTTTTTCTGTTAAAAACTTCTAATTAATAATTGCAATATATCACAATGTGACGTTCTCGACCTTACATGCATATATTGATAGAGTTATGTACTGAAGTGATAGTATGTTAAGGAAGATATATAAATAAAAATATTTGTTCGTCATTTAATATGGTTTTTCGTAATGAGTATTTGATACTCGTTACAACAAGCTTTTCGTCTTAGGAAATCTGCTTATCTCTAGAGATTATAGGGATATGTGAACCTACCAATTCGCATTGGAGCAGCGTGGTAGGTTATCTAATCTTTCTCTTCAAAAATGGAGAGAGAGGGCTTATCCTCAGCAGTGGGATAGTAACAGACCGTTACTTTACTTTACCATAACGGGCTCAATTTAAAGACTTCCACTTATAAACCTACTCATTTCAAAATGAACAATCATTATTATATTATGCTGCATTGCCACATCGTTAATATTTCCTTAATATTAATAATGATTACGTTTTTCATTAATTATTCGTTTAACAAATAATCGGTTTGCCTAATGACTTGCGACGCCTTAACGAATACCTAGCGATATAAGCGAAGAAAGTTGTCGGCTACTTTTACTTTCAATATTGAGACGGTTGTAGATAATTTATATACAGCTAGGTAGTAGTTTATATAAGTAATTACGAGGTGATATTGTTATTTGAGGTTTCTGTAAATAATTACGTTTTTTTCCGCTTACATTGCAAACGCAGGCTAAACCCTACGAGATTTATCAAAATGATGTACTAAGTATTTGTACACCTTAAAAAGGTCTACAGAAAAGTCCGTGATGGTATATGTCTATCTCTTATGGATAACCCACAATAGCAGTTTTTTTCATTTACTTTTTACGAAAAATGATGCCTTATGTTCAAAGCAATTTTTATACAATACAGCATTAATCCTTATCCAATTGAGTACCTTAAATAAATAGTTGATTTAATATAGATCAATATTGCCGTTTACAGCATGTAATTTAAGTAAACATTTTCGGGGATATTACAGATTTAAAATCCCGCGAGGAGGCCGCGCTTCGACCTATAAGCACTTCGAATTTAGCAGCGACCGGATACGCAACTAAATGTCCTTCTTTCAAGTTTATATTGTCTAATGATAAGAAAGCTATGAATGTTGTATGTAAAGACATTGTCTAATCAATTGTAAAAATAAATAATATCACTACATAGTATAAAACAAAGTCGCATTCTCTGTCTGTCCCTTTGTCCGTATATTCCTATGTATGCTTCAATCTTTAAAACTATGCAACAGATTTTAATGCGGTTTTTTTTTAATAGATAGAGTGATTTTAGAGGAAGGTTTATATGTCTAATAACATTCAATATGGAGTAGAGAAATACTGTAATTTTTGAGGTTTCTAATGTGATGTCGTAAATAATTACATTTTTTTCCGCTTACATTGCAAACGCAGGCCAAACCCTACGAGATTTATCAAAATAATGTACTAAGTATTTGTACATCTTGAAAAGATCTACAGAAAAGTCCGCGATGGTATATGTCTATCTCTTATGGATAACCCACTATAGCATTTTTTGTCATTTACTTTTTACGAAAAATAATGCCATATTTTAGAAGCAATTTTTATAGAATACAGCATTAATCCTTATCCAATTAAGTACCTTAAATAAATAGTTGATTTAATATAGATCAATATGGCCGTTTACAGCATGTAATTTAAGTGAACATTTTAGGGGATATTACAGATTTAAAATCCCGCGAGGAGGCCGCGCTTCGACCTATAAGCACTTCGAATTTAGCAGCGACCGGATACGCAACTAAATGTCCTTCTTTCAAGTTTATATTGTCTAATGATAAGAAAGCTATGAATGTTGTATGTAAAGACATTGTCTAATCAATTGTAAAAATAAATAATATCACTACATAGTATAAAACAAAGTCGCATTCTCTGTCTGTCCCTTTGTCCGTATATTCCTATGTATGCTTCAATCTTTAAAACTATGCAACAGATTTTAATGCGGTTTTTTTTTTAATAGATAGAGTGATTTTAGAGGAAGGTTTATATGTCTAATAACATTCAATATGGAGTAGAGAAATACTGTAATTTTTGAGGTTTCTAATGTGATGTCGTAAATAATTACATTTTTTTCCGCTTACATTGCAAACGCAGGCCAAACCCTACGAGATTTATCAAAATAATGTACTAAGTATTTGTACATCTTGAAAAGATCTACAGAAAAGTCCGCGATGGTATATGTCTATCTCTTATGGATAACCCACTATAGCATTTTTTGTCATTTACTTTTTACGAAAAATAATGCCATATTTTAGAAGCAATTTTTATAGAATACAGCATTAATCCTTATCCAATTAAGTACCTTAAATAAATAGTTGATTTAATATAGATCAATATGGCCGTTTACAGCATGTAATTTAAGTGAACATTTTCGTAGATATTACAGATTTAAAATGCCGTGAGGACGCCGCGCCCTATAACACTTCGACTTTAGCAGCAATGTCGCTTTTTCAAGAGTTTGTTTAAAGACATTATGTAATTAATTGTAAAAATAAAATACATAGGGAAAATGTAAAAGTAAATAAGTAAAAATGTACTATATGAATTTAGATATTCCAAAGATAGCAGGAAATCTTCTTGGTATAGGGAAAGGAAATTGTTTTTCTCCAAATTTAATGCTTGCGGCCACGGGCAGTAATGAATAAATCAAAACTACTGGGATCGATTTTAATCATTTTTTTTACACTGACTGACATGGGATATATATTTTATACCCGTGCGAAGCAGGGGCAGGCCGCTAGTTTATAATATTAGTAGAAAGTAGGATATGATAGGATAAGATGTGATTGGGAAAAATGTGTAACGAAAATTAGATTAATTACATTCCTTATAAAAGAAAATAGTGCCATAGTACTAAAACGCCACGGAAAAATGTATCGGTAAGTTTCATACATTTTATAATCATCATCATCCTTATCTTCCTCTTGCCCTTATTCCACTCTAAGTGGGGTCTGCACAACATGTATTAACTTACTGTTGCGCATCGCACGCTAGTAACACTCTTAGCAAACGAGTTTTTTTTACAACCGCACGAAAACAAAAACATATCCACGAATTTGTTGTTCGACTAGTTGCACGGCTATCGTCCTTAATAATTGCTCATTATTATAGTACGGGCCTAAGCTGTGGTGGCCCAGCGGTAACACCATGCGACTCTTTCGAGGAGGTCACGGGTTCAAACCCGGGCAGACACCAATGAGTTTTCTGTTAAAACTTATGTGTCTAATTGATAATTGCAATTTATCACACGCTTTTCGGTGAAGGAAAACATCGTGAGGAAACCTGCATATCTCTAGATAATTCTGGATATATGTGTAACTTACCAATCCGCATTGGAGCAGCGTGGTAGGTCTGACCTCCAAACTTTCTCTCCGAAAACGGAGAGAAGAGGCCTATTCTATGCAGTGGGATAGTAACAGGCCGCTACTTACTTTTTTATAGTATGGGCTGCTCTGATATACTCTATTTAAAGAACAAGTGCTTTGTCTTGATGCGATGTGACTAGTTATGATTAGTTGATTAATCTGGTAATAAGAGTACTGACTACCACAAGCAAAATCTTCCCTAAAGAAGTGACTACCGTAATTGAAGCAGTAATTTAGATGGGCGCGTCATGTTATCTTAGTTCATCTATACACGTCTCGGCCGAGGCCTTTAGGGTGAGACATAGCGAGTGCTCTCAGGCGAGATTGTATAGTTGCTGTAAGCATTTACGCCAGCGTATAGTTCATTAATATGAAAGACGGCTCAAACGATTTTCCAAAAATTCACCATGTCGGAGGTTGTGGAGGAGAAAAATCGATCTAGCTAGGTTTTATTAAAAAAAAAATCATTTTATCCCTTTTTTGGGTATTAATAAATACTAACATTTGTATGTAAAACGCTATTTTTGCCTGTAAATTGTCGTCAGCGTAGCTTATTTGAGAAACGGGCGGTCTCGAGAATTGTAAATACCTAGGATCGAGCCCCACCTACCCAATTATGTTTTCTTTTATTTAAGTTTCTTTTTTTTATTTAAAAAATATTACCGAACAAGGCTCGATCATCTAGGTATATATACAAGATTAACTCATTTAAATATTAAAGATTTATATCTACATATATATAATATACATACATACTTATATACATAATGTCGTCTTTAAGTCTGTGAGCAAACACAGCGAAAAGTTACTGTCATGGTATCAAATTAATCCATAAATAGTGCTCTTTCACGAGTTTTTTAAACACCACTAACGACTGACAGTCTCTTATTAGCAGAGGTAGTCAATTCCAGATTTTAATAGCCTGAACTGTAAACGACTTGACTTCGACTTTGCTGCATAAAAGTAAAATAACTAGCGGCCTGTTACTCTCCCACTGCTGGTAATAGGCCTCTTCTCTCCGTTTTGGACAAGGCTTGGAGCTTAAACCTACCACGCTGCTCCAATATGGATTAGTAGGTTACACATATCTCCAGAATTCTCTATAGATATGCAGGTTTCCTCACGATGTTTTCCTTCACCGAAAAGCGTGTGATAAATTGCAATTATCAATTAGACACATAAGTTTTAACAGAAAAACTCATTGGTGTCTGCCTGGGTTTTAACTCGTGACCTTCTCGAAAGAGTCGCACGGTGTTAACGCTGGGCTATCACAGCTCTTGCTATCACTACTGCATGAGGTCCCGAGGCGTTCGATGCATCTGGTGCTCCCGATGCATCGTCCAGCGGAGGGAGGGGCCACTTTCCGAGAGGCCCCGACCCAGAGATGGCGTACTCTGGGCTACAGAGTTGCTGCTGGCGGGGATGGGGGGCAATGTCTTCATAGGTACCCTATCCCCGCCACCAGCAGCGTAGTGGAGCACACAGGTTATTTTAGTCGGTGCGAGTCCGACATAACCGTCGCCTATCCCCGTCGGGCGGCGGTACCCATAAGGGGCTTTTTCCTGTCAAAAAAAAATCACTGCTGCATGGACTTTGTATTTCTTTATTGTTTTTTTATCTTCTTATATATGCGTGCTTATATGAGATAATGCTCGGACACAATGTTTTTATCAATTCAATTTCCTCAAGTTGTCACGGTTTTAACATAAACAATAATTAAAGATATTTATCAACCGAGTACGATTAGTCATGTATGTACATTAATAGCATGGACGGTTCATTACAATTGCCAATGGTTGCACTTACATAATGTCGCAGCAAGGATAACTGAATAATTACCAATTACCTTAAAGGCAAGAGTTTGACGTATAATTTGTTAGATCGGATAATCCAATGTCCTTTATATTTTATTAGAAATAAATAAATAAACAGATCCGATTAAAACTAATCAGGCCGTGTGAGTGGAATTGACCACCCTCATTTCTTACTAAGGTGTCGTAAAAGGCGATTAAGGAAATTTGACCTGCCGTGTGGTGTCCGGCTGAGTAGAATATACACCCTTTTTTCATACCGCGGTGTCGTAGCAGGCGACTGAGTTACGTTGAACTGCCGACTGGTGTCCAGTTGATTAGAATAGACCACCCTTATTTCTTGCCAAGGTGTCGTAAATGGCGACTAAGGTAAATTGACTTACCGTGTGATATCCGGCGGAATAGAACACCTTCATTTCTTACCGATGTGTCGGAAAAGGCGACTAACGCAAGTTGACGCTTCCAGTGTTATCCAGCTACTATTAATTTCAATACAGTCCACGCGAACGAAGTTGCGGGTAAAAGCTAGTATAATATAATTTCGTATCGGATTACTCGGTAAGCTGTGGTAGCCCAGCGGTAAGACCGTGCGACTCTTTCCAAGAGGTCACGGGTTCGAACCCGGGCAGATACCAATGAGTTTTCTGTTAAAACTTTGTGTCTAATTGATAATTGCAATTTATCACACGCTTTTCGGTGAAGGAAAACATCGTGAGGAAACCTGCATATCTCTAGAATTTTTTAGATATGTGTAACCTACCAATCCGCATTGGAGCAGCGTGGTAGGTCTTAGCTCCAATCCTTCTCTCCAAAAACGGAGAGAAGAGGCCTATTCTCAGCATTGGGAGTGTAACAGGCCGCTACTACTTACTTACTCGGTCATTGATCTTAGATAAATATAGCCATTAAGGGCCCTACACGACTTGCTTTACTGCGTTTGCATTGAAAATGCAGTTTTAATTGGATACGGGCTCTAATTAACTACATTTAGATGTTTTTCTTAAATATAAGGGTGACCAAGCCTTGCTCGGAACTTTTTTAAAAGATATAAAAAAATAATAATAAAAGAAAGAGTGGGAATCGATCTTCTTTAGTGCGCCCGTTACCCATTAGGCTATCACAGCTCACATATCATTTTCATTCAATTTTACATTTTAGCATTTTTTTATAATGAATATATATGACTGAAAATAGGGCTAAAACTGCATCTTTTTTAAAACCTTTATTTTTCTCCCCCAAACCCCCTACATGCTGAATTTCAGTAAAATCGTTGGAGCCGTTTCCGAGAAACAGAAAAATATATATATACATACAAGATTAACTCATTTAAATATTAAAGATTCTTCTTAAAATATTTTCGGTTAAATATTATTATTAAAGACTTATTTGTAACTATTGAAACAATGTATAATATTTGGATTAATGTAAAAAAAAGTAGCTTCAGTCTACAAAAATAAATGATAATATAATTACGTGTAAACCTAAGGGTTGGCTAGTTGAAGTTTAGTGTACTTTTAGGGTTTTTTTTCCGAAATAATAATAAAAGTAGAGTAACTGCTGGTTATAGCCGTTTTTCTTTGTTTTGGAAAGTAAGCTAAGACTTACCACGCTCTAATGCAAATTGGTGGGTTACACATTTATTCTCTAGACATGTAGGATTTCCCACTGTATAAATAACAATAGCTTAATTGAAATATAGGTCATGCCTGTTGTTCTAAAGATTGGACGAACGTCAGATGCATAGATAATATAAGATGTCTAATTTATATGTTGACATATTCTTGACATAACTGTTTCAAGTTGTTTTTAATTCTTTTTTAGATCTACGAATATAAAGCAATCTAATATTTAATATTTAAATAAGTTAATCTTATATATATATATTTCTAAATTTCGTAAACGGCTCCAACGATTTTCGTGAAATTCAGCATGTAGAGGATTTTGGGGTGTAATCGATCTAGCTAGGTTTTATTAAAAAAAATTATTTTATCCCTGTTTTAGAGCACTAAAAAAACTGCGTATACATGTATATATATTTTTTTATATAATTAACTAACTAGGTTTATAAAGAATCATATAGTCGTAGACCTTGGACGATGTTATAATAAAGCGTCCTGGCGTCCAGGAGTTTCTTGAACTGAGATAAACGTATGTACTTTGGACCGTTCAAATGTGACTAGCATTACATTATTTTCGCTTCCTGTTTATCAGCAAAAGTTTCGCATTAATAATGTCATACGACTGCAAAATAATTAAATTTGTTTTAAAACTAACGAATTATTGAGATATAAATATAACATCATCTTCCTGCCCTTATCCCACTCTAAGTGGGGTCGGCACAACATGTTATAAACATGTTGTCCCATGATTTGGCTACGTATTTTACGATCGGCCGCCTGCCTGACATCAACTTACCATAGTCGTATTTTACGACACCTCGGTAAGAAAAAGGGTGGTCTATTCTACTTAACCGGATACCACACGGTGGGTCAACTTACCTCAGTCGCCTTTTACGACACCTCGGTAAGAAATTAGGTTGGTATATTCTACTCAGCTGGATACCACACGGCGGGTCGACTTACCTTAGTCGCCTTTTACGACACCTTGGTAATAAATGAGGGTGGTACTTTTCTATTCAGCCGGATACCACACGGCGTGTTGAGATATAAATATAACATATCCAAATTATATTATACTAGTAATATCCCATACTGATCTCATGGCAGTGGAACGCCGTGTGGTATCCGGCTGAATAGAATAGTACCACCCTCTTTTCTTACCGAGGTGTCGTAAAAGGCGACTAAGGTAAGTCGACCCACCGTGTGGTATCCGGCTGAGTAGAATAGACCAACCTCATTTCTTACCGAGGTGTCGTAAAAGGCGACTAAGGGAAGATGACCCACCGTGTGGTATCCGGTTTAGTAGAATAGACCACCCTCTTTCTTACCGAGGTGTCGTAAAATACGACAGAGGTAAGTTGACGTCAGGCAGGCGGCCGGTCGTAAAAACGCAGCCAAATCATGTGACAGCATGTTTATAACATGTTGTGCCGACCCCACTTAAAGTGGGATAAGGAAAGGAAGATGATGATCTCATGGCAGTGGAAAGTCTACTAAGTCGGACTATAGATTTATTTTTGTTAAATATATCATCAATAGTTTCCGCAGCGCATGCGATGACAGATTTTTATGGCAAATTTTTTACACCTTATAACATTTTTATTACGGATCCCTATTTTTTAAAATGTAATATGGCCTATATTGCTCAGTAAAGATGTAGCTTTCCAATGGTAAAAGAATTTTTGAAATCGGTCCAGTGGTTTTTGTATGAAAACATTACAAACATACATACAAAATTTTCCTCTTTATATTATTAGTATAGACTAGCTGTGCAGCAGCTTCGCCCGCATGGAAATCAGTGTCTCAATTTTTTTTCCAAATTGAAATTTTGAACATAAAAATGGGTTAGTTATAAGAGATTTTTGAATAACTTTCACCGTTTATTTAGGCATGATTATATAGCCTATAGCCTTTCTCGATAAATGGAATATCTTACACTCAAAGATTTTTCCAAATCGGTCTAGTAGTTCCTGAGATTAACGCTTCCAAACAAACTCTTCAGCTTTATATATTAAGATTTATCTCATTTGATATGTAAACCTATTGTTGGAAAAATGATTAAAAACGTATTAATTTTCTTACAATTCAAATACTGCTTTGATATTGAGGGACTCTTATTTCCCGTATCACCCAGCTAATTACAATAGACCACTCTCATTTCTTACAGAGGTGTTGTAAAAGGCGGCTAAGGTAAGTTGTCGTCAGGCAGGCGGCCGATGGTAAAGTAACTAGCCAATAAAAACATGTTTAAAACATGTGCCGCCCTTACTTACAGGACAGGAGGATGATGATGATTAAGGGACTGATTATTTGATAAATTAAAGTTCAACTAAGTTAGCATGTAGAGTGGTCCACATGTTAACTTAGTTGAACTTTAAGGTATCAAATTTTAACATGATGCTAATGAACTCTTACTGTTTTGGTACGGTCTCATGTTTTATAACAAGTTGAAGTTATCTAATTCTCGGTAATATGAATAAAACTTCGATGAATAACATTCTATATGTAACCATTAACTAATTAAAAGTAGTAATTAAGCCCCATTATATATATTTACTTGTTAACTAACTTAATAATCTAAACATACTTAAAAACGTTTTCAACATTGAATTTAATATTTTACGTATAAAAGATTAAATTAAACAGTAGCCGAGTATTGGGAACAAATTCCAAAATCCATAAAGATGTAAATAATCGTTTGAATAATTTACTTTTAATTCATAAAACTGAGACATTAACATTTGCTTAATATTTGAGCATATTTAATAATCTTAAGCAGGAAACATAAGTACTATTTTTAGATATCAATTATCATTTATGCCCTTGAGTATATTTACTATTATTTCTCAGAAACTCTATGCTAATATAAGCTAAGACTTACCAGCGAAACCCATAAAATGTACAGGAATATCCAGGCCATTCTTGTGGTTTATTATCATATTCTGTCCACATACGCCTTGCTTAAAAGCCTATATCGAAAACATTTTCACTTTCCTTACATCACAACAAAGACGTAAAATTTTAAGAGGAAACTGTTCACGGTTGACACCGCCTTCGTCTGTGGCAAAAGTACTACTGCTCGCAGGTCGATAGCGACGCGGCCGGTTATACTAAATTGCATGCGATTAATGATGTCCACTTTAAACTGGTCTGTATTTTTGATTATGATGTGTCCTCTGTTGCCCATCACTCTTCGGGCCAAGAAGGGCGAGGAAGGTCATTAAATTTTGGATGTATTGACATTATTATGCTAGTTTCCTTTACTGAAGTTTATATGATAAGTGAGCAATTAAATTCGACATATACTTTAATATTAACTATAAACAAGTGTATTGAAAGATTAATTATTTCTTTTATTTATTGTTAAATTAGGAAATTATTAATAAGGTAATTCTAATTCATAATGTTTGATATTCGCGTACCAACTTATTCTTAACTATAAATTGTCTCACTTCGTAGGTTAGCTGGCAGAGATATCTGTCATAGGGATAAGTTGACCTTTGTACACTTTTTTTTACCAATAATGTTTTTATGGTACATAAATAAATAAATAAAATTACGATTATGAGGAACTTATTTATACTGGTTTATGAAAAGAAATCCAAAATTGTAGAGAACACAAAATATTGTGTTCCATTTTTATTCATTTCTTCTTCTTATTTCAATATCTATTTTGCGTTCGACAACTATATGGGAGATCCCAGTTTAGTTAAATAAGTATATTTTATGAAAAAGGAAGTTGGACGGATTAAAAACCTAATCTTACGCGTAAAACCTTACGTTCAGATACAATTTTTCGGAGCCAAAAACTATGTATGGCCTTCAGCAAAGATGGCCATAGTTGTCGCGAAATATCGCGAATTGTAGGTACATATTACATTAAGTATATTAAACAAAATATTATAACTACTAGCGGGTAGAAAAATAGTAAAATAAAATGTTTATAATAAAGAGGGTAGGAATTGTATAAGAAAACAAGAGGCAGGCGCCATTCTGACGCAGACCAAGTACCGTACAAGTGTAGTGAACACCGTTGTTTGATCGCTAGAAATTATTGGTGAGTGGATTGAGATATTTCTATTATAAACAGTGTATATCAGTTATAGCATCTCGCTTATATGTATATCGTAAAGTACTATCTGAGATTAGAGAGAGAGAAAGTAGTTCTGCGCTGAGGCTCAAGAGTGGAGTCAGATCAGTGGCAGATTAGAGAAAGTAGTTCTGCGCTGATGCTCAAGAGTGGAGTCAGATCAGTGGCAGATTAGGGAAAGTAGTTCCGCGCTGAGGCTCAAGAGTGGAGTCAGATTAGTGGCAGATTAGAGAAAGTAGTTCTGCGCTGAGGCTCAAGAGTGGAGTCAGATCAGTGGCAGATTAGGGAAAGTAGTTCTGCGCTGAGGCTCAAGAGTGGAGTCAGATCAGTGGCAGATTAGGGAAAGTAGTTCTGCGCTGAGGCTCAAGAGTGGAGTCAGATCAGTGGCTGATTAGGGAAAGTAGTTCTCCGCTGAGGCTCGAGAGAAGAGTCAGATCAGTGGCAGGTTAGTGAGAGTAGTTCTGCACTGAGGCTCGGGAGAGAAGTCAGATCAGTGGCAGGTTAGAGAGAGTAGTTCTGCGCTGTGGCTCAAGAGAGGAGTCAGATCAGTGTGAGTGGAAAGGGGTGGCTAGAAGGGGAGATCGGAGGCCACTTCCGGGGTGTTTACCCTGGCTAAGAGAATTAAATAGAGCGCAGAGTACGCTGGGATTAGCCCGGGTCGCACTGTACACGTCATTAGTTAACGAGTTAAAACGTGCATAGAGAATGATGTCACTGCGGTGACGTCATGAACCCTGGCAATAAGAATTTGCTATGAGTTATCGTTTGGCCTTTTTATATATTTGAATGTATATTAGAGGTTATAAATTTCCGTGGCGACAATAGTTTTTGCTATGCGTAACAACGGAATAATGTTTATATCTGTCGACGTAACCCCTAGGGGGGCCACTAAAAATCAGCGTAGTTTTTCATTTCATTTCTCGAGACCGCCCGTTCTCTGAATAAAGCTACACCGACTAGAGTCAAAAATTAGGTAGTTGGGGTTCGATCCTAGGTATTTACATTTCTCGATACTGCCCGTTCCCCGAATAAGCTACGCTGACTTAAATCAGCGTAGGGCTCACCGTACTTAGTCTGAGTGGTTATCCTATTTCTTTTTCCAAAAGTAATGAGAATAATATTATTTTGCTATAATCCGCGATAAAAGAAAATATATGTAATGCTAAATGTAGAGTGTACTATTCGTTCTCATACCTGATACATGCAGAATTTGTAAGAACTCATGCACTACCCGACACCGATGGCACAACAATACACAAGCACTGCACACATTCACCACCACAATCTCAACAATTGTTTCGCCCCGTAACCGAAGCATCGTCAGGAGATAGACTCCACGACAAAATCGAAAGCCTGTGTCGTGGAGTCTATCTCCTGACGATGCTTCGGTACGGACGGTGAGAACGAATAGTACACTCTACATTTAGCATTACATATATTTTCTTTTATCGCGGATTATAGCAAAATAATATTCTCATTACTTTTGTATTATGGACCTCCGCAATGTAACGCCTAATTCTATAAACTATTTCTTTTTCTTCACACCGCCACACAACGTAATATAAAATTCTTTTACTCTTTTTATGTTAATTTCTATTTCTTTTAATTTTCTATTGTATTAACTTTAACTGTAATGTGTGTAGAAAAGAAATAAAGAAATTCTATTCTATTCTGTTCAATCGACATTATGAAAGTATTTTTATTTTTTGAATTTAAACTATCGTGAGTGGAATTCATAATTAATGTATAGAAACCGGCTATACTCACGTGTTATTTTATCGGATGAGCCCGACTATTGCTATATATATTTTTCTCTTATGTCATTAATTTTTAGTAACTGATACATACTTGCTTTACCATCATCGCGTACGTGCAATAGGATTTTTTTATTACACTCATTCATTTATTTACAAATTAAATTACATTTAGGCGGTTAGGAATAGAAAGTGAGGAACATCCTCTCAATACGTGATGTCTCAAGCAATACTGCCTTCTGTATCCTATGTTTAATCCAGCAATTAAGCGAGCCTCTTGAAATGTTGGTCGAGGCTCTTCGTGATAAGACCATTAACCGATACGTAAGTAAGTAACGGCCTGTTACTATCCCACTGCTGAGAATAGGCCTCTTCTATCCGTTTTTTTTTTGGAGAGAAGGAACGCTAGACGCGAAGCTAAGACCTACCACGCTGCTCCAATGCGGATTGGTAGATTTCTCATGTCCCCAGAATCCTCTAGAGATATGCAGGTTTCCTCACGATGTTTTCCTTCACCGAACAGCGTGTGATAAATTGCAATTATCAATTAGACACATAAATTTTACTAGAAAACTCATTGGGGCCCGGGGTTTGAACCCTAGACCTCCTCAAAAGATGCGCACGGTGTTACCGCTAGGCTACCACAGCTTATGACCGTTGTTACCGTAACGACAATCGGAACAATTATTGCTGAGTAAATATAGCACGATCGAGTGTATTGTAGACATTTAGTGTTTTTTTTTTTTTCGAATTGACTATATGCTGTTAGCCCTAACGGCTTTTACAGCGTCACCGGGCGGTTTACAGTGTAACTTTCAAGTTTACTTCTTCATATTACTACAAAAGGATTGAAAAGAAGTTTACAAAAACGGTTGCAACTGGTTCTACCATTATTATCTATTAAACTCCTTCACCTTAGCTTGTTTAATCATTGACGTCATTCGACAAATGAGATGCAAATGACCAAATTAGTGAATTTAAGTGTCATCCATTTATTGTGTGACGCATTTCACATCTTGTTTTATCATGATCGAATATATCCATAAAATGAAAATAAATGAAGTGTATCTCCCACAGTGATTTTAGACTCAATGGAAATAATAAAAAAAATAAAGTATATTGGGAAGTGCTTCTTAACATAATTGTATTTGTTATCTATACTTATATATAAAGCTGAAGAGTTTGTTTGATTGATTGTTTGAACGCGTTTATTTCAGGAATTACTGGATAGTACTGTATACTGTATGAAATTTTAAATAATAAGCGTTTTGTTTGTTGTAACTAATAAAAAATATTAATTATTAATATTAAATTTTAAATATTACACCGTGGGGTATCCGGCTGCATAGAATAATACCACCCTCAATTCTTACTGAGGTGTCGTAAAAGGCGACTAAGGTAAGTCGATCCGGCGTGTGGTATCCTGCTGAGTAGAATTGACCAACCTCATTTCTTACCAAGGTGTCGTAAAAGGCGACTAAAGTAAGTTGACCCACCGTGTGATATCGGGTTTAGTAAAATAGACCTCCCTCTTTCTTACCGAGGTGTCGTAAAATACAACTAAGGTAAGTTGACGTCAGGCAGGCGACCAGACGTAAAAACGCAGCCAAATCATGTGACAGCATGTTTATAGCATGTTGTGCCGACCCCACTTAGAATGGGATAAGGGTAGGAGCGTATATATCAATGGGCTACAATTCTGAGATTTAGGACTGTTCTTAATAGATGGCAACAGGTAATTACATTTTTTTTTTCATTAGCTACAACAAACAAAACGCTTATTAGTTAAAATTTCATACTAAACGATCAAGTACAACGATTACTAGTGCCCTGAATACACTAAATAAATCTTCTCCTTGAGTCACTTTGTGTTAAATATAGCAAACAATGATTAAATGACAAAGTTCTCCGTATATGCATTACTTGCATTATTACGTTAAAAATGTTTGAAATTATTCATATTTCATTCACCACTAAAATATTTCCTTACCGCAACACTAATAGGCTAGCTATCAGACTTGACGTCTACTAAATAATTATTTAATGAATGTACATGCATTCCTGAGATTTAATTATCCAGTTAAATTGAACCTTCAACTGTAACTGGTTACTTTTTATAAAAGGCCAAGCAACATTTGAGCTGTTTTGCTGTGACGTACACAATGAATGACATACGTCATCTACATATAAGGAATTTGTTAACGATAATTATGACTTTTGCTCGCAACTTCGTTCGCGTGGACTGTAGCCGTATGATAATAGATGGCGCTTTTCAATATCATCCTATTTCTGTAGAATTAACAGGATTTCTATAGCTTATACGAGGTGTGTTCAAAAAGTATCGCGAATTTTGTGTAGTTTCAAAAACTATTTATTTATTCGTGAATATTTATTTTGTCCCCTTCAAAGTAATCCCCCAGGGATATTATACACTTGTGCCAACGGTTTTTCCAATCTTCGAAGCACTTCAAAAAATCATTATTTTGTATCTTGTTCAGCTCCTCCTTCGATGCCGTCTTTATCTCGTCAGTCGTGGCGTAACGTCGTCCTTTCATGGGCCTTTTCAGTTTCGGGAACAAGAAAAAGTCACAGGGGGCCAGATCTGGGGAATAAGGTGGCTGCGGTATCATTAGTGTGTTGTTTTTGGCCAAGAAGTCGCGTACAAGCAGCGTTGTGTGAGCAGGGGCGTTATCGTGATCCATTGTTTTGAATAAGGAAAAATCGAAGACGAACCAAAACACGTGCAAGCAAAGCAGCTGTCAACAATTAACTGAAAATTCAAAATGGCCAATCTTGTCAGCATAAGTGAGGGACAAATGTATTAACTTAATGCCACAAAAAAAACGAAATTCGAATATACGTAACCCAAGAAAATTCAAAATTCGCGATACTTTTTGAACACACCTCGTATATTCGGTGTATATGGAATAATTGTGCCAAATTTTATCGATATTGGTTCAGCGGATTCGTCGTGAAAAAGTAGCAAACATTCATCCATACTCACAAACTTTCGCATTTATAATATTTGTAGGACAGGATTCGCAATAGTAAAACTATAAAGACAATATTACTTATATTAAAACTGCCGTGTGGTATCCAGTTGAGTAGAATAGACCATACGGCACTTCTTACTGAGGTGTCATAAAAGGCTACAAAGGTGAATTGACGTGGTGTGGTATCCGGCTGAGTAGATTAGACTACCCTCAATTCTTGCCGAGATGGAGTAAAAGGCGACTAACGGAAGTTGACACGCCGTGTGATATCCGACTGAGAAGAATAGACCACCCTCTTCTCTTGCCGGGGTGTTGTAAATGCAACTAAGATAACTTGACCCGCTGGATTTCCGGCTTAGTAGATTAGACCACCTTCATTTCATGCCGAGGTGTCGTAAAAGGCAATTAAGGTAAGTTGACCCGCTGGGGTAACCGGCTAAGTAGAATAGACCACCGTCATTTCATGCCGAGGTGTCGTAAAAGGCAACTAAGGTAAGTTGACCCACTGGGGTATCCGGCTAAGTAGATTAGACCACCCTCATTTCTTGCCGAGGTGTCGTAAAAGGCAACTAAGGTAAGTTGACCCGCTGGGGTATCCGGCTAAGTAGATTAGACCACCCTCATTTCTTGCCGAGGTGTCGTAAAAGGCAACTAAGGTAAGTTGACCCGCTGTGGTAACCGGCTAAGTAGAATAGACCATCCCCATTTGTTACTGAAGTGTCGTAAAGTGCGACTAAGATAAGTTGACGTCAGGCAGGCGGTCGTTAAATGACTAGCCAAAACATGTAGCAGCATGTTGTGCAGACCCCACTTAGACTGGAATAAGGGCAGGAGAATGATGATTGTATTTAAAATTTTATCTAGTAAAATGACTTAGTAAAAGTTGCAAGTTACAAGATGTAGGTTAACGCAATTTTCACAAACTCTCTTTTTATATCCCACTTCTGACTGGCCCGTTGGCGCAGTGGCTAGTGATCCTGCCTTCAGCTCCGCGGGTCGCGGGTTCGATTCCCGCCGAGGGCCAACATTTTCTATAAAAAGAATTTGTTGGCCTTTGAGCCTAGGTGTATATTTGTATTTAAGTATGTATTTAAAAAATATATAAGTATATATTCTGTCTACCATAACACAAGTATTAAGTTACTTACTTTGGGGACGGACGACCGTGTGTGTAAGTGTCCCATATATTTATTTATTTATTTACTTCTGGGTAAAAGTGTTCGTCCTTGAACAGGGGAATACATTTTTAAAACGCTTGTGTGCTATAGCTTAATAGGTTAAACAAACCGTAACTAGGTTTTCAATAAAACACATTTATCTACCCGGGGTCACTTGATAACCTTAGTGTGAATGTGATAAAGCCGTCATCACATCTATTAATTTAAAGTACCTACTTATTTTTTCCTCAAACTTATTATTCTAATTGTTCACTAATATTTTATCTATGGATCGTTGAAGGTAAATAAATCAATACATCTTTACCTAAAAAATAAATCTAAATATTTGTACCTAAAAAAAAAAGTTGTGTTTAATTGATAATTGCAATTTATCATACGCTTTTCGGTGAAGGAAAACATCGTGAGGAAACCTGCATATATATAGAGAATTCTGGAGATATGTGTAACCTACCAATCCGCATTGGAGCAGTGTGGTAGGTCTTAGTCTCCAACCTTTCTTTCCAAAAAACGATGAGAGGAGACCTATTCCCAGCAGTGGGAGAATAACAGGCCGGTACTTTTATACCTCAAAAAGAAAGTGTACAAGTTGTTTGTGTTTATGTTATCGATTCTCAAAATCTACTGAAACGATTTTGTACGGTTATTACTAAAAGGTAGGGCAATTCTTCTTTGCCGTGTAGTATCCTTCTGAGTAGAATAAACCACTCTCATTTCTTACCGAGGTGTCGTAAAAGGCGAATAAGGTAAGTTGACCCACAGTGTGGTATCCGGTTGAGTAGTATAGACCACCTTCTTTCTTACCGAAGTACCGTAAAATACAACCAAGGTCAAATGACGTCAGGCTGGTTGTAGAATACGTAGCCAAATCATATGACAACATGTTTATAACATCTTGTGCCGACCCCACTTAGAGTAGGATAAGGGCAGGATGTGGATGATTGTAAATGCGAAATATATAGTGACGGTCTCCTTACATATATATTGGTACAGTTATATACTGGAATTGCAGTATATTGATAGAAAGCAAAATTAAACTGACGGTCTATTATTATCCCACTGCTCAGTCGCCTTTTACAACATCTTGGTGAGAAATGAGTGTGGTCTATTCTGTGCAGCCGGATACCACATTGATTGATAAAATGTATATAAATAAAAATATTTGTTTGAAATGTTCCATGGTTTTTTGGGATCAGTATTAGATAATCGCTACAATAGGCTAAAAAATTATCTTTTTTCCTTCGAGAACAGGAAAAATACCTTTGTACCTAACGGAATGTAATTTAGTGGCTCTGCTTTATAACTGGCGATTACGAACGATTAAGGGCGAGCATGTGTAGTGGCTGGAGGAGGCCTTCATCTTCCATTCACAGGGGTTCTTGCACAACATACAACACGAAAACAAAGTTTTCTTATATGCCTTTCAACTATTATTCTTTATTTAACTTTCGTTATATATTTTTTTTAATATTTGCGCATTTGTGTAATTGGCAAGAAATGAAAGGCTTTTTATTTTTATTTTATTTTATTTATTTATTTATTACATGTAGAGGGCTTACTCGGCTGTACTAGCTAATGATCATCTATGATCGCCTACAGCCCGGAAATTGTCGGTTTTTTGCATCAAAGGGTTCCGCTGGGATTTTCCTTTTTTTTTTGGTTGGTTTTCACAATGGTTGATTTTGATGATTGATTGATGATTACAAACGATAGAATTCGCTTCTACAATAAAAGACCAGTCTACAGAAAGGTTTAAATTTAAGTATAAGAGTATTATAAGTAAAGCATATTACAAAATTGAAGATTATTTGGATGTTATAAAGTCTGAATTTTGAAATCCTTTGAGCTTCATACAAGACTACGGTTTTATCATGTAAAATTGAATATGTTTAAAAGATTGACCGCCGAGTTTCTTTCTGGTTCTCGGTAAGAGCAACATTCCGAACCAGTTGTAGCTTCATTAATCATTTTAATCCTTGACGATTCAAGTGCTTGAAAGAGCTTATTTGGATTAAGATTATTTTGATTTGATTTGATCACACAATCAACGAATATCGCTGATAGATAAAAGAGCTAGAGATTAAGTTGTAGTGAACGGAAAAGCCAGTATAGATTGTAGGATGTGAATCTATTCAGGTAAGATATTCATTTTCCTTGTCTATAAAGAGGTAAGCGAACTTAAAACAACACTTCCGGAATCGGTTATATAATTATAGGTCCGCTTTATAAAGATAAACGATGCGATGTTACGTTAAAACTTAAGCAACATAATTCATCATTCTCTTTTGGGGTCAGCACAACATGTTATAAATATGTTGTCACATGATTTGGTTACGTATTTTACGACCGGCCGCCTGCCTGACGTCAACTTACCTTAGTCGTATTTTACGACACCTCGGTAAGAAATCAGGGTGGTCTATTCTACTCAGCCGAATACCACACGTTGGGTCAACTTACTTTGTTCGCCTTTTACGACAACTCAGTAATAAAGAGAGTAAGTAAGTAACGGCCTGTTACTATCCCACTGCTGGGCATAAGCCTCTTCTCTCCGTTTTTTTTTTTTTTGGGAGAGAAGGATTGGAGCTAAGACCTACCACGCTGCTCCAATGCGGATTGGTAGGTTACACATATCCCCAGAATTCTCTAGAGATATGCAGGTTTCCTCACGATGTTTTCCTTCACCGAAAAGCTTGTGATAAATTGCAATTATCAATTAGACACATAAGTTTTACTAGAAAACTCATTGGTGCCTGCCCGGGGTTTGAACCCTAGACCTTCTCGAAAGAGGCGCACGGTGATACCGCTGGGCTACCACAGCTTAGCATAAAGAGAGTAGTCTATTCTATTCTTCCGGATACCACACGGCGGTTCGACTTACCTTAGTTGCATTTTGCTAAGGAGCTTATCAAGAAGAGTTTGAACAAATGACATGCTTCTTCCGAATCAGGTTTTGACAGTAAACCATGGAAGACACCAACTTGCAATTTGTCCAAGCTCACTGAATTTAAAATAGAATTACTAGCCGAGTTGAATCGGGAACATTCATCCAATGTATGTTATCGATTAAATGACATACAGCGCACATGGGGAAAGTATTTTTTATTATATAAACAAACGAGTAACATCACGATACATTCGAGTTACTGCATAAGGTTCGACGTTTCGGCAGAGTTGCATCGACCGTCAAGAACTGACTGACAGTTTTTCCCATAAAAAACTTGAATTTGTTGCTCGGAATGTGCATTGTTATTTTGTATAGAGGAGTGTAGTAGTTTGAGTAGGGGAGAGGAGTACTATTACGCGTTTTTATCATCTATTCAGGTAGGGTTGTATTAGTCAGTTAACAGTATTCTTCAACTGTAATGGCAAGCTAATCAAATTACATTTAGAGAGTGAAACTGCTAACAGGTTGTCAGTATAAATATAACATTACTCGCACTTTCACCTTCGTAAGGTTGACTGGTCGCTCCGGTTAGGATTTCAACAAAGAAACTTTTTTTTAATGCACACCTACTTTCGCGAGTTTTCTATATATACAAAGTGTGATATTTAGTTCATCATCATCATCTTCCTGCCCTCATCCCACTCTAAGTGGGGTCGGCACAACATGTTACAAACATGTTGTCACATTTGGTTACGTATTTTACGACCGGCCGCCTGCCGAACGTCAACATATCGTCTTATTTTACGACACCTCGGTAAGAAAGAGGTTGGTCGATTTTACTAAACTGGATACCACACGGTGGGTCGACTTACCTTAGTTGCCTTTTACGACACCTCAGTAAGAAATGAGGGTGGTCTATTATACTCAGCCGAATACCACACAGCTATAATTTCATATGACATAATGCTATGAAAATAGGAAAATAAACAAGTCGATGAGAAAATTTTACAGGATTATCCGCTGGGTCAATATAATATTAATTTGATAATACCATAAGATAACTTATGGCTGATTGGAGGTATTACTTTTTCAGAAATAAAACTATGTGTGACCAAGATATGAAAAACCAATAAAGCCATTTATAACCAACTAGCGGCCTGCCCCTGCTTCGCACGGGTATAAAATATATATCCCATGTCAGTCAGTGTAAAAAATTGACTAAAATCGATCCAGTAGTTTTGATTTATTCATTACTGCCCGTGGCCCGCAAGCGTTAAATTTGAAGAAAAACAATTTCCCTCTTCCTATTCCAAGAAGATTTCCTGCTATCTTTGAATATCTAAATTCATATAGTACATATTTGCGTATTTATTTTTACATTTTTCCCTATGTATTTTATTTTTACAATTAATTACAGAATGTCTTTAAACAAACTCTTGAAAGAGCGACAACGCTGCTAAAGTCGAAGTGTTATAGGGCGAAGCGCGGCGTCCTCATGGCATTTTAAATCTGTAATATCTCCGAAAATGTTCACTTAAATTACATGCTGTAAATGGCCATATTGATCTATATTAAATCAACTATTTATTTAAGGTACTTAATTGGATAAGGATTAATGCTGTATTGTATAAAAATTGCTTCAAAAATAAGGCATTATTTTTCGTAAAAAGTAAATGACAAAAAATGCTATAGTGGGTTATCCATAAGAGATAGACATATACCATCGCGGACTTTTCTGTAGACCTTTTCAAGGTGTACAAATACTTAGTACATTATTTTGATAAATCTCGTAGGGTTTAGCCTGCGTTTGCAATGTAAGCGGAAAAAAATGTAATTATTTACAGAAACCTCAAAAATTACAGTATTTCTTTACTCCGTATTGAATGTTATTATACGTACAAACCTTCCTTTGGAATCACTCTATCTATTAAAAAAACCGCATCTAAATCTGTTGCGTAGTTTTAAAGTTTTATGAATACATAGGGATATATGGACAAAGAATGCAACTTTATTTTATAATATGTAGTGATAGTGATAAAGCTTTTCTTAAAACATCCTTTTGGATATTTTAAGAAAAGCTTTATTGGTCATAAAAAGCTTAATATTTAACGCCGTGTGGTATCCGGCTGTATAGAATAGTACCACCCTCATTTCTTACCGAGGTGTCGTAAACGGCGACTAAGGTAAGTTGACCCACCGTGTGGTATCCGGTTTAGTAGAATAGACCATCCTCTTTCTTACCGCGGTGTCGTAAAATACGACAGAGGTAAGTTGATGTTAGGCACGCGGTCGGTCGTAAAAACGCAGCCAAATCATGTGACAGCATGTTTATAACATGTTGCGCCGACCCCACTTAGAGTGGGATAAGGGCAGGAAGAAGAAGATGGCTGATTGGAGGCATTACGTTTTCAGAATCAAAAACAATGGTGACGAAGGTAAAAAAAAATGCAGGTAAAGATTAAAAAAAAAACTTTATTGTTCATGAATAAAGCTTAATATTTAGTTAACACACGAGGTACATTATCCATGTTAAGAAAGCTACAGTACTAATTAAATGAATAACCCAATGAATTATGGTATAATGAAACTTAAAAAGAAATCTCCAAACAAACGATTAGTTACAATAGTGTAAAAATACTAAACTAAACTAATTTACAATCCAAATTGAAAATATACTAAATTATATGTAGGCGAAAAAATATTTATTGTTTATTCTTATATAAAACCATATCAACCATTCAACGAAATCTCTAGACGTGAGACTTCCAAACTATTTATTTACCAATCCGTTATTTCACAGGAGCAGCCATTCGGCAAGCTGGTACTTATAATTTTTTTTTCACCTTTATTTGTTTTGACTTCTACATGAAAAGTCCTCATTTTCTGTTTACATATAGTCGTCCACCGATCTGATATTTCTAATTTTTCATTACAAGATGCTTCTGGATTCCTAGATTATAAAAGCGTTACGTTACATTATGCTAATGATTTATGTAGCAGGTGACATACAATCCATTGAAATAATGCCGATAAGTTTTAATGTTACCTATTGAAAAATCTATATAATATACTAATATATAAAGCTGAATAGTTTGTTTGTTTGATAGTTTGATTGCTTGAACGCGCTAATCTCAGGAACTACTGGAGCAATTTGAAAAATTATTTCAGTGTAAGATAGTCCATTTATCGAGGAAGTCTATAGGCTATATAGCATCATGCTAAGATGAATAGGAGAGGAGCAACAATAAAAAATAATACGAAAACGCCAAAATTTTAAGCTTTCTTTGCTTGCGCTAAGTAAACGGTGTATTACAAAATTGTTCCCCTCTAAACGTTCTAAATAAAAGTCCGCGACAGCATATGTCTAGCTTTTAAGGTTAACCCACTTTAACCACTTTTACCATCTTTCCATGTGGGCGGAGCCGCTGGCGATTGCTAATATAGAGATATAAACATTGGGAACATATAAACATTGGGAAAATAAAGACTCTAGTTAAACCCAATCTCAAAATCAAGAAACTATTTAAGGAAATGAGGCGACCGCTGGCAGAAACTTAAGTCTTTGTTAGATCATTGTATCTATAAATCTTTACAAAAAAATTTAGTGTGGGCAGAAGGAGGGTGGTCTATTCCACTAAGTTGGATACGATACGGCAGGTTAAATTACCTTAATTGCATTTTACGATACGTCTTCAAGAAATGAGGGCATCATACGGCGTGTCAACTGCCGTTAACTCCACCTTCGCCTTTTACTCAACCTCGGCAAGAAATGAAGGTGGTATATTCTACTCAGCCGGATACCACACGGCAGGTTAATTTACCTTAGTCGCCTTTTACGCCTCCTTGGTAAATAAATGAGGGCTGAATGTAAATAAATGCTGCTTGATTTCTGAACATGTCACTAGATGTTTTCCAAATCCACTGACTTTGAACAATATAGACGTTAAATTATAACTTACAAGCATTCTTCGACATAATGAGCTTGTGTAGTCAAGTACCATTTATCGTCTGTACCATATCTTTTCTTGACTGCCATCTTTTGATACTGGAAAAACATATTGAAGTTAAGAATCAATGTCTGCACTTATTATAAAACAAAGTCATCAAAAGCTATTTGTTTGTATGTGATCGATTTTCTCAAAATCTACTAAACTGATTTTGTATGAGTTTTTACAAATTCTGCATGTATTAGATATGAGAACGGATTGGAAACTACACTTAGCATTACGTAGATTTTATCGCAGATTAAAGCGCAAAAATATTTTTATTACTTTTTATTAAAACCTTCCTCGTTAATTACTCTCTCTATTCGTGTAAACCGCATGAATTCAGTAGTTTGTCCCAAACAGACTCATTTCAATATTAAACGAGTTATTCTTGTATATAAGTAACGGCCTGTTACTATCCCACTGCTGAGAATAGGCCTCTTCTCTCCGTTTTTGGAGAGAAGGTTTGGAGCTAAGATCTACCACGCTGCTCCAATGCGGATTGGTAGGTTATACATATCCCCAGAATTCTCTAGAGATATGTAGGTTTCCTCACGATGTTTTTCTTCACCGAAAAGCGTGTGATAAATTGCAATTATCAATTAGACACATTAGTTTTACTACAAAACTCATTGGTGCCTGCCCGGGGTTTGAACCCTAGACCTCCTCGAAAGAGGCGCACGGTGTTACCGCTGGGCTACCACAGCTTCCTTGTATATATACGAGTAAATATTTTCCGAATCTCGGCAACGGCTCCAACAGTTTTTATGAAATTAGTAGGAGGTTTTGGTGGAAAAATCGGTCTAGCTAGGTTTTGTTTTAAAAAATGCCGTGATATACCTGTTTTCGGGCATTAAAAAATGTAGAATTGAATGCAAATGATATTTGAGCTGTCAAATGCAAAGCCTAATGGTAACGGGCAGTAGAAGGGAATACCTACCTTATAAGTTGCGAAAATGAATATAAGAAAGAATAGGTATGTAGAATGAAATAATGTGTAAAAGCGAGAACTGGTATGAATGACTGACTGAAAGAAAAAAAAAAAAAAAAAAAAATTAAAATTGGTAACGGGCGGTTTCTTTCTTTTTCTATTTTTTTATTGCAATTTTTTTTTCTTTAACTAAATTACCGAACAAGGCTCGGCTACCCAGGTATTCATTTCATAATAAATAAATAAATATATGGGACACTTACACACACGGTCGTCCGTCCCCAAAGTAAGTAACTTAATACTTATGTTATGGGTGACAAACAACTGGTGAATATATACTTATATTTTTTTTAATACATACTTCATCATCATCCTCCTGCCCTTATCCCACTCTAAGTGGGGTCGGCACAACATGTTACAAATATGTTGTCATATGATTTGGCTACGTATTTTACGACCGGACGCCTGCCTGACGTCAACTTACCTTAGTCGTATCTTACGACTACTCGGTAAGAAAGAGGGTGGTATATTTTACTCAACCGGATACCACACAGTGGGTCAACATACCTTAGTCGCCTTTTACGACACCTCGGTAAGAAATGAGGTTGGTCTATTCTACTCAGCCGGATACCACACGGCGGGCCGACTTACCTTAGTCATCTTTACAACACCTCGGTAAGAAATGAGGGTGGTACTATTCTATTCAGTTGGATACCACACGGCGTTTTTTTAATACATACTTAAATACACCCAGGCTCAAAGAACAACAAATTTATTTATAGAAAATGTTGGCCCTCGGCGGGAGTAGAACCCGCGACCCGCGGAACCGAATTCGGGATCACTACCCACTGCGCCAACGAGCCAGTCAATAGTAAAGAGCCAGCCAGTATAATAGTAAATATTTGAATTTAAACTATTGTGAGTGGAATTCATAATTAATGTATAGAAACCGGCTATACTCACGTGTTATTTTATCGGATGAGCCCGACTAGTTTCGGACTAGACTAACGCGGACTAGCGGACTATAACGCCGCGTAAAGAGCTCATGAATAAGAGCCCCGTATGGGCTTGAAACTAGTCGGGCTCGTCCGATAAAATAACACGTGAGTATAGCCGGTTTCTATACATTAATTAATAGTAAATAGTAGTAAAAATAATTAGTAAAAGTAGTAAAAAACTTACTCTTATTTCTGAACTGCAAAGCGGTATTGATTCACCATAGCCAAACATCCGCTCCCGTCTCAATATATTATCGGTCCATGCAGGTTCATGTAATATTATTTCCTGTAATATATACATATTATTATAATATTTAACTTGCCGTGTATCCGGCCTGAGTAGAATAGACCACCGTATGTTATCCTTCTAAGTAGAATGGACCACCCTCTTTCTTACCGAGGCGTCGTAAAAGTTGACTAAGTTAAGTTGACCTGCCGTATATTATCCCGTTGAGTAGAATAGACCCTCATTTCTTACCGAGGCGTCGTAAAAGTTGACTAAGTTAAGTTGACCTGCCGTATATTATCCCGCTGAGTAGAATAGACCCTCATTTCTTACCGAGGCGTCGTAAAAGTTGACTAAGTTAAGTTGACCTGCCGTATATTATCCCGCTGAGTAGAATAGACCGCCCTCATTTCTTACAGAGGTGTCGTAAAAGGTGACTAAGGTAAGTTGACTTGCCGTATATTATCCCGCTGAGTAGAATAGACCCTCATTTCTTACTGAGGTGTCGTGAAAGGTTACTAAGGTAAGTTGACGTTAGACAGCCGGTCGTAAAATAACTAGCCAAAACATGTAACAACATGTTGTGCCGACCCCACTTAGAGTGGGATAAAGGTAGGAATGATTATACTTTTAATTACAAAGTTTCCACGACAATTGTAAATTGTCAGATATGGCGTAGTGCAATACGGGTTAGCCTATTGTGCCTCCATAACTAAAATACTATACTAATACTACAGGTCTTATCGCTTTTACCTCAAATTCAAAAAAGTTATTGACATCATCCTGAGAAGAATTATTAGGTTTGATCAGACAGTAGTTACGGCCTTTGCAGGCTTCGGGAACGACTACATCATAATCAACAGAATTAACACCCCCTGCAGCGGATGTATCCTCAGAAATTCCACCTGTAACGTGTGTAAATTGAAGAAGAAGAAGAAGAAGAATAACTTTATTGCACAAATAAAATACAGAGTGAAAAGAACAAGAGACATACATAATAGAAACAATTAAAAGTGCATTGAGTGTCAAAGTAATCTTTAATATTTAAATGAGTTAATCTTGTACGTATATTGTAGACAGCAACATTTTTAATCAGTGTTTTAATTTATTGTTGCTAGCAACACTTCATAATTACCTCTCATCTAGAGTATAAAAACGGTCAGATCAAGAACAGAGGTCTCTTCATAGATAATACAAAATCAAATCAAATCAAAATCAAAAAACCTTTTATTTATAACATCACAGTAAATTAACAAAGTAAATAACAGTAAATTATAGAAAGAAGAAAAAGAAGAAGTATTATTAAATAAAATTAATACACTATAATATAGGACATATGGGATATATATATATATATATATATATATATACTGGCCCGTTGGAGCAGTGGGTAGTGACCCTGCCTTCAGCTCCGCGGGTCGCGGGTTCGATTCCCGCCGAGGGCCAACATTTTCTATAAATGAATCTATTGGTCTTTGAGCCTGGGTGTATATTTGTATTTAAGTATGTATTTAAAAAATATATAAGTATATATTCACCAGTTGTCTGTCTACCATAACACAAGTATTAAGTTACTTACTTTGGGGATGGACGATCGAGTGTGTAAGTGTCCCATATATTTATTTATTTATATATTTATTATTTATTTATTTATTAAAAAAAATGTCGTTTTATCCCTGTTTTCGGGCTCTTAAATTTTTTTGAAATTTACGTTGAATACACAATTTTTCGCTGTCAAACGTAAAGTCATGGTAGTTCATTTGGGGAACGGGCGGTCTAGAGAGGTGAAAATACCTAGGATCGAGCCCCATATGCACTATTATTTTTTCATTTTTCAAAAGATAATTTTCGCTATCAAATGACAAGTCACGACAGCTCATTTGGAGAATGGGCGGTCGAGAGAGGTGAAAATACTTAGGTTGGGGACCCTCCTCCTCAACAATTTTTTTTTCTATATTTTTATATCTTTAAAAAAAAATAAAAAAAACTCAGGTGCTATAAAGTAAACTTATAAGATAATCTTTTTTCTATTAGGTCCACCAATAGTAGGTATTTGAATTGTTACAGAAATCAGACTTAAGATTTCTACAAAAAACAATACCATTTACTTACAGATAGTCATGAAATTACGAGATCTAAACATAAAGATACTATAACAGATGGATCTTAACAATATGTGATTTTAAATAAAAGGAAAATTTAATAATAGTAAAAAAATTTAATGAACATGAATAAAGAAAAGTAATAATGAAATTATTTTGCGATAATCCGCGATGAAGTAAAATAGTAAATATATATAGTGTAAAATGTAGAGTGGACAATCCCTGGACAATAAGCAAAGATATGTTTTGCGATTTTGTCGTGCAGTCTATCTCCTGATGATGCTTCAGTTGCGGGGCGAAACGATTGTTGAGTTTGTAATAGTGAACGTGTGTAGTGTGTATTGAGGTGGCGGTGGTGGAGGTTGGGTTCATGTGTTTTTACGAATCCTGCATGTATTAGGTATGAAAACAGACTGTCCACTCTACATTTAGCATTATATATTTACTATTTTACTTTATCGCGGATTATAGCATACTAATTTCATTATAACTTTTGTATTATGGATTTTCGCAAAGTTACACCTAATTCTATAAATTAAATGAATAAAGAAGTTAAATAAGAAGACCCAATATCAATATCCCATCTGAAAAATGATAGTAAACAATAACCCGCAAAGGAGTCACAAGATGGATCAATTAGTTTAAAGCTAGATTTAGCTAACGTGTGAATTGCGAATGACAATACAAAATAGTTAAATACAATATATTATTTATAATTAAATTATTAATTGGGTCTCTTTATGAGGTAAATAAATATATTAAATAACTAACAAAGTTAAAAGAATAATAACGAGTACGATAGTAATAATAAGATAATATTTAAAATTGTAATTTAATTAATGTAATGTAATTTAATAATAATATAACGGGAAGTTATTATAATATAGGTAAACTTTGCTTAATAACGAGGATAACTGGAAGTGTTATAGTTTATGCAATACGATGAAAAACAAACAAAATCATAGGTTTAATAAACATAATATTCTTAATATGTTATCAAAAATTAAGAGCATAACTAACATTTGGAAAAACCTTAAACAAAATTAGTTAAACGCGATATAGGTTTTTCCGAAGTAATTAACTAATTCTGTTACAACTTGTATTCAAGACTAGCTTTTAAACGCAACTTCGTTTGCGTGAACTGTTGTCGTGTGATAGGTTTTCAATGGCGCTTTTCAATGTCATCCTATTCCTGTAGAATTAACAGGATTTCTATTGTCTTTATGTTACGAGTACCCCGGTGTATAAGAAATAAATGTGTGAAATTTCTTCGATATTGGTTCAGCGGACAAACTTTCGCATTTATAATATTAGTAGGAAGGATTATGACGGTGACAGTATTAAATTGTTATTAAAAATTCTTACATTCAAACAAATATTGTAATCATTTATATTAACTTTATTGTAAACAATGTAGTTTGAAGAAGTAATCATCGTAGGGGTCAAAAGGTATTGGATAGACTACACCAGATTGATGCCATCTACGATTTGTTGTTGAAGACACGACTATAGAATTTTTGTTATAGAAAGTGGCCAGCACTTTGATCTCAAATATTACCTTTATGGTTAGGAATTCCAAATTCAAATTCATACAGCTATTTACTCATGCATTTGTGTTTCAAACCCCCTAATTCATTTGTTTTTTCTTCTTTTGTTTTTTTCTTTGTGTCACTCTGTTTACAAAATGGAAAACATGAAATATCGCGTTATTTACGAGTATGAGTTCCACCGTGGCACCAGTGCTGCAGAAACGGCTCGAAGGATTAATGATGTGTATGGTGACGGTGTCGCAAAAGAAAACACAGTGCGTTTTTGGTTCCAACGTTTTCGTTCTGGAAATTTCGACCTGCAGAACAAGCCTCGTGGACGGCCGGAGACCAAAGTTGATAATGAAGAATTGAAGACTATTGTGGAAGCGGATCCATCGCAAACCACGTCCGAGTTAACTGCAGGCTCCGGTGTTAGTGATAAAACTATTCTAATCCACTTGAAGCAAATTGGGAAGGTGAAAAAGCTTGAAAGGTGGGTACCTCATGAATTGAGTGAAGCAAACCGACAAACGCGCGTCGACTGCTGCGTTACGTTACTCAACCGGCACAATAATGAAGGAATTTTAAATCGAATCATTACCTGTGATGAAAAGTGGATCCTCTACGATAATCGGAAGCGCTCATCGCAATGGCTGAACCCTGGCGAACCAGCCAAATCCTGCCCTAAGCGAAAATTGACTAAAAAAAAGTTGCTTGTAAGTGTTTGGTGGACTAGTGCCGGTGTCGTTCACTACATCTTTCTTAAATCTGGCCAGACGATTACGGCAGATATCTATTGTCAGCAACTGCAAACCATGATGGAAAAGCTAGCTGCTAAACAACCGAGGCTGGTCAATCGCTCTAGGCCACTGCTGCTTCAGGACAACGCTAGACCACACACTGCACAACAGACGGCTACCAAATCAGAGGAGCTTCAATTAGAATGTCTTAGACATCCACCGTACTCTCCGGACCTTGCTCCAACAGATTACCATTTTTTTCGCAATTTGGATAACTACTTGCAAGGAAAAAAATTCAACTCCGATGGGGCAGTCAAACCGCCTTCAAAGATTTTATTGATTCCCGCCCGAATGGTTTTTTTAGTAAGGGGATCAATGAACTACCTATGAGATGGCAAAAGTGCATACATAGCAATGGTACATACTTTGATTAATTAAATATATTTCATTTAAAAAAAAACGACTTTATGTTCCTCCCATAGAAAACGCCAATTTCATATGTAAGGACCTAATATAATCTTTATAAATTTTTTTAACAAAAATATCAACAAGACTTATGTTTGCAATTCGTAATGTGAAGTATAGTCTTAACATCGTAGGGAAACCTTATAAGATCTCTCTCTTCAACTAATAAATGGCCACCCGTGGACAAAGATTTCTTCGAGTTACCTATGCCATGTTATTTTGCGTGACTTGAGTCAAGCGGAACTTCGCAACCTATTAGAAGTCGTGTGACAGCTAGTGGGGGTCTACGTATACTGCATTTTCATTTCAGAATTGCCATTCTAGCACCTTAAGTCCCAAGGGTCCATTGATATTTTGAACTATGTGCTGGCCATCAACTCAACTTTGTTGCATACTTTACCATAACTACTGTCACGTCGGCAATTCAAAGGTGAGTGACCTACTGACCGTTGATGTTGATACTTTATCTAAAAGTTTTAAGCGCTCATCTAGTGTACCTACTTGTTAACCGCTTAGGACAGATAATATTTTCCTTAACACGGTGGGCAGGGAGCAATAGCGGGCAGCGGTGGCCTCCTTCTGCTCTGCGGATGGGGCCGGTGGAGCGGTTCCGAGAACTTTTGTTTTGGATCCAATCTACTGCTGGCGAGTCTAGGTGGTAGCGACTTGCTTAAGCCCATCGTCTGACACCCTGTCAGGGGATCTTCGGACGTTCCGAATGGGGTATATCGGACGTCTGGCTTATAAGGTCCCCGAGGCGGTCGGTGCATCTGGTGCTCCCGATGCACCGGTTAGCGGAGGGGGGCTTCTCTTTCGAGGGACCCCTACCCAGAGAAGGTGTGTGTTCTCTGGGATCAGAGCTGTCGGCGGAGATGGGGGCAATATGTACAACGATACCCTGTCCTTGCCATCGGCAGCGTGGTGGAGCACACAGGTCGTTTTAATCGGTGCGAGTCCGACATAACCACCGCCTTTCCCCGTCGGGCGGCGGTACCCATAAGGGGTTTTTCCTGTATTAAAAAAAGATAATATTTTCCTGACATTCCTCGTTGCAGTTGGATTGGTCTCTTTTTTCTGTCTTAGCGATTTGTTAAATCTGCTAATATGGCGTATCCGGTGTTCAATGAAAAAAAGGAGGCCTTTTCCTGATTGTGGTCTAGCACCAAGAATTAGCTTTTATACTCTATATACTACACTGTTTGAATGCTTTTGTTGATTTGAAAATTCCAGTAATTTTTACGGTGTCAAATGGATCACGCTAGAAAGCATCTCTGGGAGTAAAATCGATTGAGCATGCTCCCAGTTTGATTCGTGTTCAGCGGGTACTTTGTTTGTGAGTTTGTTGCGACTGTAATGGCCAGATCGACTTGATTATTTAAGTTTTTCATGGTTTTGGTGATGCGTTAGTACATTAGGGCTAAAAGGTAAATTTAAAAAAATCTATTATTTAAGTAAGTTATACGTGGTTGTGTTTTGTGTCAATTTCTTCGTTAAAAAGGCTTTTACAATAACTTGATCTGTAGGAGAACGGATTATATTAAAGGTAAGCCCAACTATATATTTAAAATGGGGTGATTTAATCATTGATACTGGCTTAACATATGTAAGTCTTTGGATAATATTTGATTAGCTAGAACAGTCTAAGGTAATTAAGATTCCTATCGAGATCAGTGTCAAAAGAATTACGTTTTATCTTTTGCTGATTTTTAGAATGTCTTGACCTACTGAGAGATGCAATTTGGCTAGTAAGATGTTTGTGAAATAAATCAATCTTTAAATAAATCTTACGAAATTGTTGCGTAACGTTACACGCCAGCTTATTTGATTTATAGAAGTATTTATTTATGATCAAATCCAAATCATTGTGGCAAATATGATTAGTGTAAGGCGATTGAGCAAACTGATTGCATCAAAGTTAAGAGATGTGTGGAGGCCTCATTTTGAAATTGTTTTATGAGAAAACAAGGTCATTTTGGATGCTTAAATGGCTCGGGCCATTATAATTAATATTAATAAATATATGGGACACTTACACACATAGTCGTCCGTCCCCAAAGTAAGTAACTTAATATTTGTGTTATGGTAGACAGACAATTGGTGAATATATACTTATATATATTTTAAATACATACTTAAATACAAATATACACCCAAGCTTGCAGAATCAACAAATTGTTTTTTAGAAAATGTTGGTCATCGTTGGGAATCGAACCCGCGACCCGCGGAGCTGAATGATCACTAGCCAATGCCAACGGCCCAGTCAATTAATTGTTGACTATTATAGTGGTCATGACATAATTCCATCAGAGAAAACGTCAGTAGCCCAGAGGTGAGACCGTGCGACTCCTTTGAAGGTGCTAAGTGTTGGAACCCCGGGCAACCAATGAGTTTTTCTTTAAAACCTGTGTATAATTTGCAAAGAAATTAAATAAAAAAAAGCGATATATAAGTAAACAATTTTAACAAATTCACAATTTTAATTCGTCAAATTCATTTTTACAATGATATTATAAACTATTTTTGGATAAATCCAGTTTTACAAACATTATTGTAGGTATTTCGTCAAAACAATTTGCTTAAATACATAGTACCTGTGTGACCTGTAGTGACCGAGCCTTGATGTGTATTTTTTTAATAGATATAAAAAAAGCATTAAAAAAAAGTAAGGGCTAGTGATATCTGGGACTTTATCCCGGGTATTAATACTTTTTTATTATGCTCGTTCCCCACGCAGCTATTACAACTTTACAAATGACAGCAAAAAATACCTTTTTATTCTATTTATATTTTGACAGTTTTGAAATGCCGGAAATCAGGGATAAAACACCCTTTTTTTTAATAAAACCTAGCTAGATCAATTTATTGCATCCGAAACCGAACATATAAAATTTTATGAAAATCATTGGAGCCGTTTCGTAAATTCAGATTCTATACAGAGTGGTACCGACGATACGACATTAATTTTAATCCTAGATAGCTACGCACCTTAGCAGCCTACATTAAAAAAATCAGTTAATTCAATGAAGTACTCTAGCCACAGGATATTATTTTTCATTTTGAAATTAAACTTCATGATGTATATGGATCAATGACCGATGGCAGCATGCCATACAAAAATAAACCCTATAAACAATATTATACTCCTCTGTATTTATAAATCTGTAGGTGAAAGGTAAAGAACCGTAAGTCCAACATAGTGTCGTTTAACATTTTATTTAGTTTTATTGTTTAAAAATAGTAACCAATATTACGTGATCATAAGACTATGTAATTTATAATTTTACGATTTTAAAACGAAATTAGTCGCTGTAAGACTTAATGCCTTTTATCATTTGATAAATACGAGTATACTGACTAAGAATCATTGGAAATACAAAAATGTAAAAATGGCCTTGCCCTTAGCTTTGTAGTCACCGCGCCGCGACCTTTGTATTTCACCGCTCCGTTTGATCTTCGCGACGATCGTCATATCTACACCGAGCGCCGTACGCGCGCACTACAAGGTGAGTGAACCCTAATGAATGAGCGTGTTTCACAATTTAAACGTATTTAGTTTGTAAGAATATATATATTTCTTAAATTCTATATTTAAATACATTGGATTATACCAAAGTAATGTAATAACTCCAAGTGAGCAGTGAAGGAATTTAATGTCGTATCGTCGGTACCACTCTGTATATACATACAAGATTAGCTTATTTAAATATTAAAGATATAAACAATTCAAATAAACAATAATAATTTAAGCTATCACTCATAGTCCACTTTAGGCTGTTTTAGTTATTTATAATTTGAAAACTTTTAAAAGACCAAAACTGTTTTATAAAATTTATCGTTCCTTGCTTGTAACATAGATCTTTACAATTCAATTCAATCAAATCTTACAGGCTAGCCTCTGATAATCACATAAACCTTAACATCTAAAATACATGTATTCTTATTATTTAAATTTATTAATAACATTTAAATCAAATTACTACATTTCAAATCTTCACCAATAAAACAGTGTTGCCAACCCCAAGAAACTAAAAAACAGCAGATCACCAATAAAAAAACAGTAGAAAACAGGCTGTTAAATAAAAAAGGCAGATTTCATACTATACTCATATAATTTACTTTTATTATTTATAAGAATTTTAATAAATTATCACATTGATTATAATAAATTAAAAAATAAAAATTTAAGTAAAATTATCTTCCACTTTCATTCTAAAGATGAGATCCCTTTAAAAATCATATGTATTTTTTGTTGAATTATTCATTTATCTGCCTTTCTGTGGCTTCAAACGAAACTTCTGACCAGTTTCAATATCATACCACAGAGTTATATTTCTTGCAAAGGTAAATGTTTCAATAGGGTTTTGACGTTTTACCCTGTAGCTGTCATTCCTATCTTCTATATCTATACACATAATAAAATCGTAGAGATGTCGATTCTGTACATTTGATATTTTTAAGAAAAAAATAGTGTTGTCGTCTCAAAACACGCTTCTAAACATGAAACAGTAGTTTTTAAAATTTTCGTCTGTTTATCTGTTTGTCTGCGAATCTGTTTGTCTGTATGTCTGTGCGTTTGTTTCCGCTAATCTCGGAAACCGCTGATCCGATTTAAACGCGATTTTCACTAATATGTGGTAGGAAGCTTCACTTAACATATAGGGTATTTTTTATTTCAATCGGTCAGCAAATAAAAAAGATATGTCAATTTTAAGTTGAAAGGTCGTATAGAGCGATACTAATTTATTTCCGTTTTTCGCCGTTCCTGAAGCGATTTTACTTACTGGATTGCATATATTACCATATCTAAGAGAATAAAAAATATTTTTATGAGAACTAGGCCGGTAAAAAGCTGCTTTTTTTAAGAATTTCACATTTTTATTACAGTTGTTTTTTGGGCACTTAGCGTTTGTTCACGCTACTCTTAGGAACCGCTGATTCAATTTTAATGCTATTATAACTCATATCTCTAATTAACATTTGTAATTTATCACACGCTTTTCGGTGAAGGAAAACATCGTGAGGAAACCTGCATATCTCTAAAGAAATCTGGGTATGTGTGCAACCTACCAATCCGCATTGGAGCAGCGTGGTAGGTCTTAGCTCCGACTCTTCTCTCCAAAAACGAAGAGAGGAGGCCTATGCCCAGCAGTTGAATTGTAACAGGCCATTACTACTGCTAATCTTTGTTAATAGAGGGTGAATGTTAATTTGAAAATTTTTATTCCTTGAAAGTATTTACTGGATTTTTTTTAATGAAAACGTAACAATGTACATTAGGATGAAATATAAGATATATTTTTTTTTATCAATTTCTCCTTAAAGGGGGTGAAATATAGAAGGGATTACGCCTAAATTACGGGGTCATTTGTATGCAGTTTTAAATTTTAATGTTTTTTGTTTTGATGTTTTATTATTTCGGTCAGGAAAGTATTGGCCTGTTACTATCTCCCATTCTGGGCAAAGCATCCTCTCTCCTTTCAGAAGGCGACTGGAGCATATATCTACCATGCTGTTCCAATACGGATTAGCTGGTTCGACATATTTCAAAAATTGTCTAGGCATATGTAGATTTATATTTGTTAAGTTTTTTTAATAGTTACTCACAACTGGCCATCTGGAGTATTGAGTTGAAAAGAACAAAACGAACCAATGAAAAGAATTTATAGAAATTTAGCATAGACGGAGCTTGATGCAACTTAAAAGGATAAAAAAAAACATATTCAATACGGGGTTATAACTTTTTGTGGAATTAAGCGTTACTTTTGGGAGATCCGTAACACAAAAGTAATTAAAATATTATTTTGCTAAAATTCGCGATAAAAGAAAATATATGTAGTGCTAATTGTAGAGTGTACCATTCGTTCTCATACCTGATACATGTTCGTAGAAGCTCATGCACTACCCGCCACCAATAACAACAATAAACAAGCACTGCACACATTTACTACCACAATCTCAACAACCGTTTCGCCCCGTAACCAAAGCAACGTCAAGAGAGACTACATAGTTGTAGAGTGAAAACGTGAGTTTTTATGTATTCTGAATGTATCAGATAAGAGAGCGAATAGTACACTCTACATTTCACATTACATGTATTTTCTTTTATCACGGATTATAGCAAAATAATATTTTCATTACTTTTACTATGTATCTCCGCAAAGTAACGCCTAATTCTATAAAAGTTATAACTCATTCTTGAACAAAAAAAATCACTATCTATCGCAGATAATATTAATGATTTTAGTAAATAACCAGTATGACTTACGAGAGTTATGTATTAAACTCTCGTAAGTCATACTGGTTATTTACTAAAATCATTAATATTATCTGCGATAGATAGTGATTTTTTTTTTTTCAAAAAGCCAAGCGATTTTAATACATAACTCTCGTAAGTCATACTGGTTATTTACGTATGACTTACGAGAGTTATGTATTAAAATCGCTTTGTTAAATTTATCAAATTTAAGTTTATTGAAAGCAGACAGACGCTGCGGGGACATTGTTTCATAATATGAAGTTGTTAACATAACGTTAAAATTTTTTAAATGACGTTTCGGTCTTATGTGGCCATGTTTTTATCAAATAAGGCATCACTCAAATTAGCCCCAAGAATCGATTTGACTTTGTGATGGAAATATTTGCAGGATTTTTATTCCGGGACTGAGGACCACGCGCACGAAGTCGCCGTCATAAGCTAGTACTGAAATATAGTTGTTCATCAGAAAACATTCGCGTGAATATGTTAAAATACAGTAAAAACTGGGATTGAAATAGAAAACCACAATTTGAAAACAGCAAATCTACTGTTATAACTGTAGGGTTGGTAACACTGTTAGGACACTCTATTCTAAGAATATTACTCGAATCATTTTTATAATATTTGTTATACTACAATTCCTTTATTATCGCAATCAATAGAATTATTATATTCATAGAAAAAAACAGCAAATCTACTGTTAAAATAGTAGAGTTAGTAACAGTGTTTATTACACTCCATTTTTTTCTAAGAATATTACTCGGATCATTTTTATAATTATTGTTACTGTTAAAGCCGAAGGGTTGGTAACACTGCCATAAACTCTCGTATAACCTCCTTTCTTTTTAGTTCGGTATTTTCAAAATTGGAACTGAATTCCTTTAAAATATTACAGACAGTCATTTCTTAATGACCCTGTTAACTCGTTTACGACAAAAGACTGTTCTCCTTTGTATAAATAGAATTAATTCTTATTATTTCTTTCAGGTATTCCGAATTTAGAAAGGAAGTCCAACGGCCTATAGTGACACGAACAGCATATAGGTAGATCAACTTTAATTTTTTCCGTTTCGTTGTCACCTTTGGCAACTAATAGCTCCCAAGTTGATACTTTCTGTTTGCAGAACGTTATGAATTCGGATGTTTGCGGGAAATTTGTGAAACATGTCGCATCTGGATCCCTGGAAAGAGAAAGTGGTATTAAATATTTATCTTTACTCCGTAAATACACGCGTTGTCATATAACCAAAATATTTCATATCCCTTTTGGCAAAACACATCTCGGAAATCAAACTCCTGTTAATCGTATCTGTGTAAAATATAACGAGTTGTCTAAGTCATTACCAGGCGTCGACATATTTCATGATCAACTTGTTGCTTTTAAAAATAAACTTATAAATTAAATGCTTTCCCTAAATGCTCCTCACTGACTTACTCGAGATCATTTAGCTTTCAAGGCGTTAAGCTATGGAATGATTTACCAGTATCAATCCGCAAATCTCTTTCCCTTTCAGTGTTTAAGTTACAGATTAGAAAATATTTATCTTAAGTAATTATATATTAGTAGCATCCTTTTATCTATTTATTTTAACAAAATTATTTAATAGATTAAATAGTTCAATTTATATAAACTTTTTTTTTTCTCTATATGACCCGCACTCTCTTTCTTCTTCAATTCTAGCCCTTTTCCTTCTATTACTCAAAGGTTGACTGGAAGAGATCCCTTTTAGGGATATGTCCGCCTTTATACATGTGTTTTTTTTTTAATTTTTATTTTTTTCTTTCTCTTTTCTAAATATATGTGTAAAAAGAACAATAAATAAATAAAAAAATAAATAAAATAAACTATTTCTTGATAAATTAATCGCCGTATTTTATATCTTAATAATACTTTTACTAGTATCTTTAGTACTTTCTATATTTAGCTTACATGATATTAATTGGTGAATGATATGTACACTTCTTAAAGATATATATATCAGTAAATTTTCAAAGTATGTGTGTGTATTAAAGAGGAAGGTTTATATGTATAATAACATTCAATATGGATTAGAGAAATACTGTAATTTTTGAGGTTTCTAATTTGATGTCGTAAATAATTACATTTTTTTCCGCTTACATTGCAAACGCAGGCTGAACCCTACGAGATTTATCAAAATAATGTATTAAGTATTTGTACACCTTTAAAAGGTCTTCAGAAAACTCCGCGATGGTATATGTCTATCTCTTATGGATAACCCACAATAGCATTTTTTGTCATTTACTTTTTACGAAAAATAATGCCTTATTTTCGAAGCAATTGTTATACAATACAGCATTAACCCTTATCCAATTAAGTACCTTAAATATATTGTTTACAGTATGTAATTTAAATAAATATTTTCGAAGATATTACAGATTTAAAATGCCGCGAGGAGGGCATCGAGTGACTGAGTTCACTAAGTGACATGGGCTATATATTTTATACCCGTGCGAAGCCGGAGCGGATCGCTAGTATTAAATAAATAAAAAAATAATGATAAACTTTTTGAAAAACTAAGAAATTCATCGTTCATTCTCATTATTCCGCTCTAAGTGGGGTCGGCACAATATGTTAAAATATGTTGTCACGTGATTTTGCTAGGTATTTACGATCGGCCGCCTAGCATTAACTTACCTTAGTCGCCTTTTACGAAACCTCGGCAAGAAATGAGGGTGGTCTATTCACAGCCGGTTACCAAACGGCGGGTCAACTTACCTAAGTAGCCTTTAATAATAAGATAATAATTTTTGTATTGTGTATTAACAAGTATAAATATTGTCGTTAGCCGCTATATTGTAATCTCAACTTGGTTTGACATTAAAAAAATAAGAGCATTTAATTATTATGAACAGAATACTGGACAAAGAGCCATTTAACTTGTCACATATTATATTATGGAATCAAATTAAAGACCTGTTTCATTCAAATGACTCTTGAAAAATGTCAGTATACCAGGTTTACCAGAATTAGCTGAACCGGTTTCGTATTGTATTCTAGATTAGCAACCGTAGATATAATAGTAAGTACATTCCATGTATTTGAATTTTATTAAAACAAATACCTATACATTAAATACACCACATTATATTAATTATTTAATTTCTATAAAAAATAAAATTAACTTACAATAAATTATATAAATATATTGTTATTAATATTAAATGAAAAGCAATTTAAATATTATGATAAAATAATATTAAAATAGAACTAATGATAATAATATTATATACATATAATAAATAAATAATAAATAAAAACGCCGTGTGGTATCCGGCTGAATACAATAGTACCACACTCATTTCTTACCGAGGTGTCGTAAAAGGCGACTAAGGTAACTTGACCCACCGTGTGGTATCCGGTTAAGTAGAATATACCACCCTCTTTCATTCCGAGGTGCCGTAAAATACGACTAAGGTAAGTTGATGTCAGGCAGGCGGCCGGTCGTAAAATACGTTGCCAAATCATGAGACAACATATTTATAACATGTTGTGCCGATCCCACTTAGAGTGGGATAAGGGCAGGAATATGATGAATCTTGTATATTTTCGGAATCTCGGAAACGGTTCAAACGATTTTCTTGAAATTCAGTTTGTAGGGGTTTTGGGGGAGAAAAATCGATATAGCTATGTTTTATGTAAAAAAATTCGTTTTATCACCGTTTTTGGGCATTAAAAATAACTAAAAGTTATTTTGAATCTAATTTTTGCCGCTAACTGTCAAGTCAGCGTAGCTTATTCGGTGAACGGACAGTCTCGAAAAATGTAAATACCTAGGATCGTCCCCCACCTACCCAATGATTTTTTTATTTTTTTATTTTGTAAAAATTACCGAGCAACTAGGTAGTACTTAATAAACTATAAAACAAAGTCCCCAAAAGCTGTTTGTCAGTATGTGATTGATTTTCTCAAAAACAACTGAATAGTTTCCTCTACGATTTACTCTATTCTACTGAACCGGATACCACACGGTGGGTCAACTTACCTTAGTCGCCTTTTACGACACCTCGGTAAGAAAGAGGGTGGTCTATTCTACTGAACCGGATACCACACGGTGGATCGACTTACCTCAGTCGCCTTATACGAGACCTCGGTAAGAAATGGGTGTTACTATTCTATTCAGCCGGATACCACACGGCGTATACATACAAGATTAACTCATTTAAATATTAAAGATAATAATAATAAATATATGGGAAACTTACACACACGGTCGTCCGTCCCCAAAGTAACTTAATACTTGTGTTATGGTAGACAGACGACCGAACCCGCGACCCGCGGAGCTGCTGGGTAACTACCCACTGCGCCAACGGGCCAGTCGATCGGGTCAGTCATGCCAGGCCAGATAGATAATATAAAACCATAAATAAGTAAATAAAAGATCAACTTACGAGCATCTTTCCAGACGTACGCGTTGCACGAAATCATGACCAGGTGCTTGAACAACAGTTCGCCAAGGCTCATCTCGTTTTTGCCTAACAGTGTATAGGGGTTCATACTGAAAAATAATAATACATTCGACTGTACATATTTAAATAATTTATAGTATTAGGCGTTACTTTGCGGAGATCCATAATACAAAAGTAATAGTAAAATTATTTTGCTATAATCCGCGAAGAAGTAAAATAGAAAATATATATAATGCTAAATGTAGAGTGGACAATCGGTTATCATACCTGATACATGCAGGATTCTTAAAAAAAAAACCGAAGCATCATCAGGAGATAGACTCCACGACGGAGTCTATCTCCTGATGATGCTTCGGTTGCGGGGCGAAACGATTGTTGAGTTTGTGATAGTGAACGTATATAGTGCTTGTGTATTGTGGTGGCGGTGGTGGAGGTTTGTGCATGTTTTTTTTACTATCTTCTATTTATAGATAAGTAGCGGCCTGTTACTAACCCACTGCTGAGAATAGGCCTCTTTTCTCCGTTTTTGGAGAGAAGGTTTTGAGCTAAGACCTACCACGCTGCTCCAATGCGGATTGGTAGGTTACACATATCTCCAGAATTCTCTAGAGATATGCAGATTTCCTCTCGATGTTTTCCTTTACCGAAAAGCGTGTGATAAATTGCAATTATCAATTAGACACATAAGTTTTAACAATAAAACTCATTGGTGTCTGCCCGGGTTTGAACCCGTGACCTACTCGAAAGAGTCGCACGGTGTTACCACAGGGCTACCACAGCTTCTATTTATAGATATTATGACATAATATTATAAAAATATCATCCAAAGCGTTATACGACCTTGTCAACAGTTTCCGTATCAAGTTTATCTACATTGTTGTCAGTGTATAATATGTTATAATGTACATATATATATAAGGATAAACTGAACGGTAAACTACTTTAAAAGAATAAGTATTAAAGTTGCAATTACAGATTAACTTATTTCAAATTATACGCTCTAGATCTTATTTAAACCATTCATGTATTGGATTCTAAATTTATATTTTAACTAGCGACCTGCCCCTGCTTCGCACGGGTATAAAATATATAGCCCATGTCACACAGTGAAAAAAATGATTAAAATCGATCCAGTAGTTTTGATTTATTCATTACTGCCCGTGGCCCGCAATCGTTAACTTTGGAGAAAAAAAAATTCCTCTCTCCCTATACTATTTTTTTTTTTTACAATTAATTACAGAATGTCTTTATATACAACATTCACAGCTTCCTTGTCATTAAACAAACTCTTGAAAGAGCGACATATAGTTGCTAAATTCGAAGTGCTATAGGGCGAAGCGCGGCCACCTAACGGTATTTTAAATCTGTAATATCTCCGAAAATGTTCACTTAAATTACGCATGTAATTTGTAAACGGCCATATTGATCTATATTAAATCAACAATTTATTTAAGGTACTTAATTGGATAAGGATTAATGCTGTATTGTATAAAAATTGCTTTGAACGTAAAGCATTATTTTTCGTAAAAAGTAAATGACAAAAAAAGCTATTGTAGGTTATTCATATGAGATAGACATATACCATCGCGGACTTTTCTGTAGACCTTTTCAAGGTGTACAAATACTTAGTACATCATTTTGATTAATATCGTATGGTTCAGCCTGCGTTTGCCATGTAAGGGGAAAAAAAATGTAATTATTTACGACATCACATTAGAAACCTCAAAAATTACAGTATTTCTCTACTCGGTATTGAATGTTATTATACATATAAACCTTCCTCTTGAATCACTCTATCTATTAAAAAACCGCATCAAAATCTGTTGCGTAGTTTTAAAGATTTAAGCATACATATGGATATATGGACAAACAAAGAATGTGACTTTGTTTTATACTATGTAGTGATCATAAAATTTAATTGCCGCATAATTTAATATTCACTGTTAAAAACAAATCTATATATGTAAAAATGAATTGCTGTTCGTTAGTCCCGCTAAAACTTGAGAACGGCTGGACCGATTTCATGTTGTGATGTTATACAGTATATTGCCTTCTTCGATAAATGGACTACAAAACACTTACACTTCCACTTAACGTACACTCAAAGAATTCTTCAAATCGGTCCAGTGATTCCTGAGATCAGCGCGTTCAAACAATCAAACAAACAAACTCTTCAGCTTTACATATAGTAGTATAGATATAGATTATTTTTTAATTGTTCAGTTATTTAAAGTCAAGGAAAATTTTATTTTAAACATCATAAAGTAATTGAATAAGTTATAAAACATGATTGCCATGAGAAACGAATTTAAATATAATTTGAGATGTAAGGGGAATAACCTAAAGAAAATGGTAACATTGTTTGATGGTCGTTAAGAAGATAAAAATAAAACTATACGCATTGATTGTAAAGGAAATATTAATTCTGTAAGTTAAACAAATTCAATAATCTATACTAATATATAAAGCTGAAGAGTTTGTTTGTTTGACTGATTATTTAACCGCGCTAATCTCAGGAACTGCTGGTACGATTTGAAAAATTCTTTGAGTGTATGATAGTCCATTTATCGAGGAAGGCTATAGACTATATAACATCACGCTAAGATAAATAGGAGGGGAGGAGCAATAAAAAATATTACGAAAACGGCAAAATTTAAATCTTTGCTTGCGTGCGCTGAGTAAACTGTGAAAGTTATTCAAAAATCTTTTATAATTCACTCGGTCTTCACGATTACTTCTTTTATATTTAAAATTTCAATTCGGGAAATAAATTGTGACATACTGATTTTCACGCGGGCTAGTATTTTATATTTATATAAGAATAGCATGCAACCAAAAGCTATTATAATTATTTTCGAAATTTATCGCCTATATTATCTTTTGCTAATTTTAGTAAAGCCTTTATGCAGTATTATAGTAACAAAAAAACTGTTGTACAGGAAACAATATACAGTAATTAAACTAATTATAGTAAATTTAATTAATTATAACCGACTTATTAATGAAAATCTGAGTCATATTGTTGAGAGTCATTAACAAACTCATTTACGGTTTTCACAAAATATACTAAATAGATAAGTTTTTCTTTGAATAATTTGTTATATTCTTAAATATACGTCGTGTGGTATCCGGCTAAGGAATTGCTAATAAACTAGCTATGCCTTGTGCTTTATATCCAAAAGTAATAATAAAAATTATTTAGCTATAATCCGCAATAAACTAAATAGAAAATATATAAAACAAGCGGCCTGCCCCTGCTTCGCCCGGGTATAAAATATATAGCCCATGTCACTCAGTGAAAAAAATGATAAAATCGATTCAGTAGTTTTGATTTATTCCTTACTGTCCGTGGCCCGCGAGGGTTAAATTTAGAGAAAAACAATTCCCCTCTCCCTATACCAGGAAGATTCAGCTTGCGTTTGCAATTTTAACGGTAAAAAAATGTAATTATTTACGACATCACATTAGAAACCTCAAGAATTACAGTATTTCTCTAATCCATATTGAATATTATTATACATATAAACCTTCCTCTTTAATCACTCTATCTATTAAAAGCACTGCAAACCGCATCAAAATCTGTTGCGTAGTTTTAAAGATTTAAGCATACATAGGGATATAGGGACATAGGGATAGACAGGGAATGCGACTTTGTTTTATACTATGTAGTGATGCTTATTGTAGAGTGGATTATACGTTTTCATACCCGATACAAACAGGATTCGTAAAAACATGCACAAACCTCCACCACCGCCACCACAATACACGAGCACTACACACGTTCACTATCACAAACTCAATAATCGTTTAGCTCCGCGACCGAAGCATCATCAGGAGATAAACTCCACGAGAAAATGCTTTATTATTTAATATGTACTCAGTAAGAATCATTTCATACTTTAATGAATAAACTTTCTAACTTACCGTCACTATGCTTTCACAGTCATCTTCTTCATTAGGATTGCCTTGTCGGTTATCGTCAGCTTTCAATTCTTCGATTAAAGTTGGTTGTGGTAAAGATTTCTAAAACGAGTTGTATACAATTAACAAAACAATCTTTTTTAACGATAAGGAAAACGAAAAAACATTTTGTAACATAAGTTAAGTGCTTTACTATAAATAGCTGGGTGAACGAGCCTTGCTTCGTGATTTTATTAAAAGACATAAAAAACTGTAATTAAAAAAACTAAAGAAAAGGGCCGGTGACGTATGGGACTTAAACCCGAGTATTTACACATATTTGTTAACGCACACTATATACAAGAACACGATATAATAGGAATACCATAATTCCCGTTCCGAGATGCACTTCTCTTGAATGACGAACAAAGTCTGAATGTCACTGAAACGTTTTATCAATAGGAAGACTCAACCGGAAACAACACGTCACAGTGTTGGTACCATTTTAATCAAAAAGGGCGCGATACTCTTGTTTCATGACTGTGTTGCTATAAAATACAAAGCGGAAGTCAATGGCGACAACATATTCAACCCGCCCGTTTGCCATTGCACTGTTACAACTTCACAAATGACAGCAAATTTAAGCTTTGCAATCTGTTTCTATTTTACCATGTTTATTAATGTCTGATAACAGGGAATAATTGATTTTTTTTTAAATAAAACCTAGCTAGATCGATTTTTTACCTTCTACATGTCGAATTTAATGAAAATCGTTGAAGCCGTTTCTTGGATAGATTTACTTAAATTAAGATTAAATATTAAAGATTAAACCGTCCTGATATATGTGATGTCATAAAAGACAAAGTCATTAATAACAAAAAATTGTCGATCTGCTTTTAGTAAATAAATTTCATTATCAAGGTATCACAATTTTTTTCTTCGAATCGATAATATGCTAATTCCATCGTCCAACGTGATTTGAGACTAATTTGATTCAATGTGTTCATTCATTTCAATGTGTTCATCAGTAAAAGTCTTTAGTAAAATGACTCCTTTCCTTGATTCAAATAATAGTATACTAATGAAAATCAAATAAGTTAAGTCTTCACGATAGATATAAAAAGAATTTAAGATATTGATTAATATTACACTTTAATTATCATTTTTAAACTATTCAACGGCTATTATATAGGTTATATATTATGGCCCGAGATCCCGTGAGCGCCAGACCTTCGTCATTTTATAAAAGCTGAAACTTTGTCAGTGCATGCTCCCAACACAGTTAAGAACGATGGTAGATTCTGGAATTTGGATCATAGTGGCTTTGGGAGATACGAGGTACTCAAGGTTGCAAAATTCCGAATTAATTTCGTCATAGTATAAAGCTTGATCTTTTGATATTACCTTTAGAATAATATTAAAAATCACGTCAGTCAATGCCAGACACTTAGCATAGTGCCCCTGCCAGACACCCTTAAAGTTCATGAAATTTGACTTCTATTTACGTCATAGTATAAAAGCTGCCTGGGGTACTATTCCGTGATTTGTTTTGTCCAAGTGTCTTTTTGTTGTCTTAGCATGTGCCCAGTCGACCTCCATTTTTGTTGGCTTATTTTTTCCACTACATCTATAACTTTTGTTCTTTTCCTTATTTCTTTAGCTTTTACTTTGTCTATTAATCTTAAATTTAACATACTTCGTTCCATAGACCTTTGACAGGCAATAATCTTAGTAAGGTCTTGTTTTGTGAGTGCCCACGTTTCGCAGCCGTAGGTCAAACAAGGTAGGATATTCACATTAAAAACTTTTCTTTTTATATGCATTTTATATTATTACAAGAGAAATTGCTACTTACATAACCTTTAAACATTTCGTTGAACCTGTCCTCAGGATAATCGTCTGGTTTCAGTGTGCAGTACGTAAACTCCCTACAGGTTTCATGAACTAGGTCATCGAAAGCATAGTGCACGGGTCCCGGATATTTTATAGGAATATCTTTGGCTGGAATTGGAGAAAGATTGAAATGTTAACTTAGTTTATGTCCTTCTCTTTAAAACTTGAATATTGGATAAAGTATTTTTAACTTTTTAAATAATTGCAGATTGTTAGCAGATATAAATAAGGTAGTGCCTGGGCGACCGTTGCTCGGTAATTTTTAAAAAAATATAAAAAGATGTAATAAAAAATATAAAGTAAACGCCAGTGTCATGTGGGACTCGAACCCGAGTGAACTTTTTTGGTAAAATATCAAAGGCATTCAATTCTTTAATTTTGAATTTTTTCAATGCCCGAAAATAGGGATGAAACGAAAGCTACATGCATAATTTCATGAAAATCGTAGGAGCCGTTACCGAGATTCAGAATATATATTTTATACATACGAGTATATTCAATTCAATTCAAAATATTCTTTATTCAAATAAACTTGTAAACAAGTGCTTTTGAATCGTCAACTCTACTGCTGGTTCGGAAAGCTGTTCCTACCGGGAAGAGCCAGCAAGAAACTCGGCGGTTGCTCTTTTAAAAATATAAGTTTTAATATTATTTACATTAAGTCGTTACTGTCTTGTACAGGTTCAAAGAGAGCTATATCCACACATTCTTATCTTCTAAATAATCTTCAAGAGTATAGTAGGCTTTCTGTATCAGCCTCTTTTTAACAGTGTTTTTAAACTGCTGTAATGGCAGTGCTGAAATTGAATAGAGGCAGAAGTTATATTAAAAATTATTGCTTTATCCCTGTTTTTGAGCATTGAAAAAACTGTTAGTATTTTATGATAAAACAAAGGTTATATACAAAAAGCTCATTAGCAACATAAAGCTTTCTTTTCATTACAATTGTCACTTACGTGTTGGTGACGCTGTAGGTGTGGTCGATGAGAAATGGAGCTTAGCTGTAATGATCTGTGAAAACAAAGAACATAAACGGATAAATTTATACATTTAGGCGTTATTCTGCTCCTGCAGAAGTGCTTTGCTCCTGCGCGCGTTAAAATACATTTTGCGGTACCTCCTTATCAATTTCATCTTCATGCCCTTATTCCACTCTAAGTGGGGTCGGCACAACATGCCATAAACATGCTGTCACATGATTTGGCTGCGGTTTTACGACCGGCCGCCTGCCTGACGTCAACTTACCTCAGTCGTATTTTACGACACCTCGGTAAAAAAGAAGGTGGTCTATTCTACTAATACCAGGTACCACACGGTGGGTCAACTTACCGTAGTCGTCTTTTACGACACCTCGGTAAGAATTGAGGTTGATCTATTCTACTCAGCCGGATACCATACGGCGGGTCGACTTACCTTAGTTGCCTTTTACGACACCTCGGTAAGAAATAAGGGTGGTACTATTCTATTCAGCCGGATACAACATGGGGTTCCTTATTAATTTCATATATGTTACAAAAGTCCGTAATGTTAAGCCTGATATCCTTAAGGTAACTGTCATTAAAGTTGACAAGGAAAATACTGTATTTGTCTAAATAACTTCCCAAGCTGCATTCTACGTGAACATTTTTTTTAATGTTATGGTAAGGTTGCCACCTTTTTTTAAAAAAAAATAGTATTTTTCTTTTTAAAGCAAAAAAATATAGTACTTTTAGGAAATTCAGGAAAAAAAATTGTACACATCTATTTTCAATCATTATTTATTTTTCCATGATTATTTATTATTACTTTTCGCTGGACAATGACAAAGGAGTTAGAGTTACTAACTAACTAAGCCCCGTAAGTTCATGGATTAGTTTCGTTCAAACATTCCCTATGCAGTGCTGCGGGTGCGTGCCATTGACAGTTGATTAAGCGCGACAATTGAATTAGCGATAAATATATAGTATTTTTCGTCCTATATTATTTTTCTATAATATATAGTACAATTGACTAAAATATAGTACGATACTATATAGTATAGTACGGGTGGCAACCCTAGTTATGGGTAGACGCTTTCTTTAGAAGTAAGTCATTACCTACTTTTATGTAATGCCGTGTGGTATCCGGCCGAATACAATAGACCACCCTCATTTCTTACCGAGGTGTCGTAAAAGCTGACTAAGGTATGTTAACCCACCGTGTGGTATCCGGTTGAGTAGAATGAACCACCCTTTTTCTTACCGAGGTGTTGTAAAATACGATAAAGGTATGTTGACGTCAGGCAGGTAGCTCGTAAAATACGTAGCCAAATCATGTCGCAACATGTTTATAAGTTGTTGTGCCGACCCCACTTAGAGTGGGATAAGGGCAGGAGGAAGAATAAAAGGTTTAAATAAATGTTTTTATGTGTTTCTATGTAGTTATTTGACATTTGAACTTTGCCGAATAAATATGTAACATAAGTTTAATTAGAGACATTTTTTATTTTTTCCTTTTTTTTTATTTTATTAACAGCAAAAATGTACAAGTTATATCTATCTTAAATTACTTACACGCTAGGACTATACAAATCATGCCCACGTGGAATGGTCCCAAGAATATTGGCAGCGTTTCCGCGCTGAATCGCTAAGCTGATTCTTTGTGCGAAAAAGGAGCCAGCCCTTTTGTAACCTGAAGAGGCAATCAACCGATGCAATGCAATATTAAATTATTGGAACTAATTGCAACCTCCATTCCTTATTGATTAAGAATGTTCTAAAATTTATAATTGAAGTTGAATAATATCCAGAAACATCGAAAATTCAGTAGTGTGTCACTTAAGCCCTTAGCTTCGACGGAGAGAGCAACAGAGGGCGACCTGTTTCCACATTTTATTACCCCGTGGGCATCGATTCTTTGATACTAGTGTAGTATAGTATTCTTATACTGTGAACATATAAACAATTCGTATACAAAACAATCTTCACAAACGTCAATTTTTTATTAAATACTAGTAATATCCCGCGGTTTCACGCGCGTACATACCGATCTCATGGCAGTGGAAAGACTACTACTCCAATATTTTTTTAATGTAATATGGCCTATGTTGCTCAGTAAAAATGCAGCTTTCCAATGGTGAAAAAATTTATGAAATCGGCCCAGTAGTTTTTGTGTGAAAACATTACAAACATACATACAATTTTTCCTCTTTATAATATTAGTATACATTGAACGATACAATAATGTTTCATATAATAGTTTCGTAATAAATAAAAACCAATACGATGTGTCATAAATTCTGTGGGTAAATTACAATGTGCAACAATTACATTGCAAAACTTTCCACGTCATATATTTTGTTTCTTTGGGAAATTCTTGTCACCTTTAACCTCAAGATATAGGCTGTTCTTATATATTTATTGATAAGAAACTCGGATTTTTTATTTATTAAAGTTAAACTTGAAGTTTATAAACCTTTAAGCAAACAATTCTATTTTTTAATTATAATTATGAAATGGTATTCATAATTAAAATTCAAAAATAGAATTATTTGTTAATTTATAAAAATCGTGTAATGTGTATTCATAGTTGATGTATAGAAACAAGCTATACTCACGTCTTATTATATCGGGTAAGCCGAACTACAATGAGCTTAAAACTAGTGGGATTATATTGTAAATTTTTTAATTTGTTCTTTTAATTAAGCCATTATTGTAAAACTCAATTTTGAAAAGAGTGACCGCCGAGTTTCTTGCTGGTTCTTCTCGGTAAGAGCACCTTTCCGAACCAGTGGTAGCTTCAGCTTCATTGCAATTTGACGATTCGAAAGTGCTTGTAAAGGCCAATTTGAATAAAGAATTATTTGAATTTGAATTTGAATTTGAACTATGGGTAATTCTATATTTATATACTGAGAAAAACTTAATCATCCAGGGGCAAAATATTACAGGTATAAAGTACGAAACTCATTTGTGGGTTTGGGTATAAGATTCTATAACAAAATTCCGCAATTCACTTCAGCTTTGCCATTATAGCCGTTTAAAAACTCTGTTAAAGGGAGGCTAATACAGAAAGTTTACTATACTGTTGAGGATTACTTCGATGATGACAAGGCGTGGACATAACTACTCTTCAATCCTGTACAAGACAGTAATGACTAAATGTAATTAGTAATTATATTTCGAATAGAGCAACCGCCGAGTTTTTTCTAGCTCTTATCGGTAGGAACAGCTTTCGGAACCGGGTGTAGAGTTGCAAAAGCCGTTGTTTACAAGTTAACTTCAATACAGAATATTTTAAATTTGAATTTGAATTTAGCCATTGAAGCACCAGAATTAAGAATATTAGGACAGATAAAGGATCGCACCCTGTATATCATTAGCTTGGACTTTGTTACAGTTTTAGTCCAAAATTTAGCTTTTTTGAATAAAGACTATTTGAAATTAATATTTAATTAAATAATAAAATAAATTAATTAATAAAAATTAATATATTATAGGTATTAAGCTGTTACTGGAAAAATACTAGAAGTAATAGACGGGTACATGTATTATTAGATTATTATGGTTGATGATTAATTTGCGAAACGTGACTTTTTCATAGGTACATACGATTTACAACTTTATACTTATAAATTACCCTATCCGAAGAATAAAATCAACTTACCTTAGTCGCCTTTTACGACACCTCGGTAAGAAATGAGGGTGGTCTATTCTACTCAGCCGGATACCACACGGCGGGTCGATTTACCGTAGTCGCCTTTTACGACACCTCGGTAAGAAATGAGGGTAGTCTATTCTACTCAGCCGGATACCACACGGCGGGTCGATTTACCTTAGTCGCCTTTTACGACACCTCGGTAAGAAATGAGGTTGGTCTATTCTACTCAGCCGAATACCACACGGCGGGTCGATTTACCGTAGTCGCCTTTTCCGACACCTCGGTAAGAAATGAGGTTGGTCTATTCTACTCAGCCTGATACCACACGGCGGGTGGATTTACCGTAGTCGCCTTTTACGACACCTCGGTAAGAAATGAGGTTGGTCTATTCTACTCAGCCGGATACCACACGGCGGGTCGACTTACCTTAGTTGCCTTTTACGAAACCTCGGTAAATATGACTTTGGTATTTTCTATTCAGCCGGCTATCGAACAGCGGGTAAACTTACCTTAGTCGCCTAAGTCGTAAGAAATGAGGGTGGTCTATTCTACTCGGTCGGATACCACACGGTGAGTCAACTTCACTTAGTCACCTTTTACGACACCTCAGTAAGAAATGAGGTCTATTCTAACGAGTTACAAGATAAATGCAGTTTCTAAAATATTCTCATCACTGTCATATTCCGATTCAATGATGCAGTTAATGTTAGTACATAAACAAACTTGTCTTCAAGAAAAAAATCTTATCAACTAATTTTAGCTCGCAACCTTTGAGGTATTACAACAAAGAAACTTACAAGAAAAATAACAGGTACACCAAACATGGTACACATTTAACCAGTTCACTCGAAATATTAAATATTTATTTATAAATATATTTAATATGGCCGACGTGTTCTCGCATCGGATATAACGCGTTAACTGAACTAGTCAGTGCCTTGAGTAAGATGTCGATTTTGCACACTCTTCATATGGCCTCAAGAAAATAAACGGTTAATAACACAGACTTATAACAAACACACGATGACCCGCAGATTCGCTCGCTAGTGTGTCATAAAGTTTATTCCACGTATTTCCGACTCCAAGGAAATTTGTCTGTAATATTAACTTTAACCTTCCTCGAGCATTGCATTGTCTTTTATTAAAAACAGTATATAAATCCTTTTAGAAGATTTTGAGAAAATCGATCGATCAACAGATTCTCTGTCTTTTAGTAAAAACGTTATAATATATAATCTTTTCAGTAGATTATTAGAAAATCGATCACATACATACAAAAAGTTTTGCAGTGTCTTATAGTTAAAACAATGCAAAAATCCTTACAGTAGATTTTGAGAAAATCGATCATTATTATTAGTATCTTGCTTTACGGAATCGATCATATACAGACAGATTTTCAGTCTTTTAGTAAAAACCTTACAAAAATCCTTCCCGTAGATTTTGAGAAAATCGATCACACAGACAGATTTTCAGTGTCTTTTAGTAAAAACCATGCAAAAATTCTGTCAGTAGATTTTGAGAAAATTGATCACATACAGACAGATTTTCAGTCTTTTAGTAAAAAATCCTATAAAAACTCTGTCAGGTTTATTCCACGTATATCCGACCCCACGGAAATTTATCCGTAATATTAATTTTGAGAAAATCGATCACACAGACAGATTTTAAGTCTTTTAGTAAAAACCGTTCAAAGATCCTTTCAGTAGGTTTTGAGAAAATCAATCAAATACAGACAGATTTTCAGTGTATTTTAGTAAAAACATTACAAAAATCTATTCAGTAGATTTTGAGAAAACACATACAGTCTTCACACACATTCACATACAGTCAGACTTTCATTATCTTTTCACAAAAACCTTACAAAAATTATATCAGTAGACTTTGAGAAAGTTTGTGTATCACTACATAGTATAAAACAAAGTCGCAGTCTTTGTTTGTCCATATATCCCTATATATGCATAAAACTTTAAAACTACGCAGATTTTGATGCGGTTTTTTTAATAGATAGAGTGATTCAAGAGGAAGGTTTGTATGTATATTAACATTCAATACGGTGTAGAGAAATACTGTAATTTTTGAGGTTTCTGTAAATAATTACATTTTTTTCCGCTTACATTGCAAACGCTGGCTAAACCCTGCGAGATTTATCAAAATGATGTACTAAGTAATTGTACACCTTGAAAAGGTCTACAGAAAAGTCCGCAATGGTATATGTCTATCTCTTATGGATAACCCACAATAGCACTTTTTGTCATTTACTTTTTACGAAAAATAATGCCTTATGTTCAAGCAATTTTTATACAATACAACATTAATCCTTATCCAATTAAGTACCTCAAATAAATAGTTGATTTAATATAGATCAATATGGCCGTTTACAGCATGTAATTTAAGTGAACATTTTCTGAGATATTACAGATTTAAATTTCACCCTATAGCACTTCGCATTTAGCAGCTATATGTCGTTCTTTCAAGAGTTTGTTTAAAGCTGTGAATGTTGTTTATTAAGAAATTCTGTAATTAATTGTAAAAATAAAATACATAGGGAAAATGTAAAAGTAAATAAGTAAAAATGTACTATATGAATTTAGATATTCCAAAGATAGCAGGAAATCTTCTTGGTATAGGGAGAGGAAATTGTTTTACTCCAAATTTAACGCTTGCGGGCCACGGGCAGTAATGAATAAATCAAAACTACTGGATCGATTTTAATCATTTTTTTTACACTGAGTGACATGGGATATATATTTTATACCCGTGCGAAGCAGGGGCAGGCCGCTAGTGCATATATAAAAGGTACACAGCTTTTTCAAATCAAATTTTCAACTCATTTGAAACAGCAAATCAATGTTTTTGAGAACATTTTTATGGAAACTTTACTTATGTGAGCTTTATTTGTTTAAATATTTATAGAACCATTGCTTGTTTCCAAAATAAAGATAAAATAAAATAAAACACTACGATGACTGTTTAAGAATCTAGATAAGATTTGAGGAAATTAAAAACAATAATCCTCGAAAATTAATATTTGCTTTATCTTCAAATTTCGCAATCTAATTATAGATTACTTAATATGCTGAATCATTCAATATATTACAAAAGATTTATAGGCAGAAGCGTTGACTGTCGTTTATACAATTAATCCATGTTAGACCATCAATTATGTTTTCCTTAATATAAAAGAGTTAATCTTGTATGTATATATGCTGAGTGTACCGACGATACGATTAATTTTAATCCTAGATAGCTACGCACCTTAGCAGCCTACATAAAAAAATCAGTTAATTCAATGAAGTACTTTAGCCACAGGATATTATTTTTCATTTTGAAATTGAACTTCATGATGTGTATGGATCAATGACCGATGGCAGCATGCCATACAAAAATAAACCCTATAAACAATATTATACTCCTCTGTATCAAAAATGTAAAAATGGCCTTGGACTTGGCCTTGCGGTCACCGCGCCGCGACATTTGTATTTCACCGCTCCGTTTGATCTTCGCGGCGATCGTCATATCTACACCGAGCGCCGTACGCGCGCACTACAAGTGAGTGAACCCTAATGAATGAGCGTGTTTCGTAATTTAAACGTATTTATTTTGTTAGAATATATATTTTTCTTCAATTCTATATTTAAATACATTAAATTATACCAAAGTAATGTATTACTTTCAAGTGAGCAGTGAAGTTATTTAATGAAGTATCGTCGGTACCACTCTGTATAAATATATTTTCTAAATCTCGGAAACGGCTCCAACGATTTTCCTCAAATTCAACATACAGGGGGTTTCGGGGTAGAAAAATCGATCTAGCTAGGTTTTATTTTTAAAAAATTTCGTTTTATCCCTGTTTCAAAATATAGGGCATTAAAAATATAGCATAATGTAGAATTGAAAGTAAAGGTTTTTTTAGCTGTCAATGTAATAATATACGTAATGTTGCGATAGCCGATGGGTAACGGGCGGACCGAAAATGTTCAAAACCCTGGTTCGAATCCAACATGTCATCAATTTCAAATTCATTTATTTTTGCATAATACACTTACAAAAATGTGTTACAATTAAACAATAATTGTATTACCAAGAAATAGGTATGCAAATATGATAAACTTAAAATTATAAATTTTAAGATTGACACAGATAAAAAAGAGTTTATTTACATATATTTTGATGAAATTAAAATCACAGGTTGTAATATAGGTTTTTCATATGTTTACATATAAAGTTTATATTGTCAAATTACAAGGGCTTAATCTGAAAATTTGAATATTTATTTATCGAATAAAAACAATGACATAATAACCACTCATGTAGCTTGTATTTAAATTTAGGAAGACATAAGTCTTTTATATGTTCAGGCAGCGTATTAAAGATTATAATTGACATAGAATATGCATTATTTTTGTAAAGTGACAATTTTATTCTGGGTATATAAGTAATCTATCTCTATATCTTGTGTCATTACTTGTAAACTAATCAGGATATTTATTTGCTTACTTACTATTAGGGCAAAGGCAATATATTGAGCATTTTGAACAAGGGCTTACAACTATCTAATACATTTGCTGTTCCGCGCAATCGCGCGGACGGATTAAACAACCTCCGGGATCTGGGCCCGACGCCCCGGCGTTTCAACCTACCTTACGCGGCCTTGGCTGTATGCGGTCCGGCCTCGTGAGTCACTGCGTGTATATGTGTACGTGTGTGTGTGTGCTTGTATGTACTTGGCCGATTCCCGAAACCGTTGGCTCGCCTCTGCACTCTTCCACGGACACGTAATGTCTGTTTCTCCCTGAGTATACACTTCACTATATCGGCGGAATAACACCCGCTGTGCACACAACCTTCGTAAGGTCACACGTTATTAAGGCGTCCCTATATCGGGGAATAGTAACCAACGCGCACTCAAAACCGTCGACGGTCGCGTCTTATTAAACGCTTCACTGGTTAAACGCGTCACGAAATCGGAGAATAACACCCGAAACGCAAAATTATACGTGTGCGTAAGCAAGGAATGCCGTGTTCCGGCGCACGCGGCCGCTCCCTATCGTGTTTCTAGGGTAACTATTGGCCGGCCGCTCTCGTAGGAATCGAATCCCTAAACGAGCTGCCCTCGCCGCCCGCGCCGCTCGCCCCCTCCGGCCGACGAGTCCTTTGGTTCAAAACATTTGCCTTACATATCGAACGTATACATTTCTTTTGCACTTTAAATATTTTATCCGCATCCACTGAGTTACCCCAAATTACAATACCATAACTAAGTACCGACGACACATAACCATAATACAGACGTCTTAGTAGATATCTGTCGAAGCCTTTTAATAGCGTACACAAATTTATTAACTCTATTGCACAAATCAATAATGTGATATTTCCAACTGCAATTACTATCTAGTTTGATGCCTTAAAATTTTATAACATCTACTTCTTCTATACGTGTATTGTTATGTTGTAATACAAGAGGTATGTGTTTTGATTTATAAGTTTTAAGAGCGATAAATTTCGTTTTTTCTAAATTTCTTTGCAAATTATTTTGTTCTAACCATTGAATTGTTTTAGAAAATGAGCAATTTACATCAGTTTCAAATACTTTTTCATTTTTACATTTAATAATTAAGAAAATATCATCAGCGAATAATAAACAGTCATGTTGAACGACATTAAGTAAATCGTTTATATATAGCAGGAATAAACTGGGCTCCAGAATACTGCCTTGGTTAACACCCGTTTTATTGCTTTTAAAAGGACGTAATTAATGTTTTATTGCGATTTATGATTTGACTTACCTATGTACATTGTACACGTTCCCTAAGATAACTACTGAACCAATTATTTGCGTTCCCTCGTATTCCATACTTATCAAGTTCCCGCGTTTTAAACATCCGCGCTTTCTTTCTTTTTTATTTTTATTAAATATCTTTTTTTATATCTGAAAAAAAGTTACCCAGGTACTCTAGCTTTAAATAAGAAATAAATTATTATCTCTACCTACTTATTATAAAACATGTTTGCGATCTCAAAAATTTCAACGTTTAGGTTAAGACATTACGGTTTAATGTAAATTATTTATTTATTTATGTACCATAAAAAATGTTGGAAAAAAACATAATTGGTAAAAAAAGTGTACAAAGGTCAACTTATCCCTATGACAGAGATCTCTGCCAGCTAACCTACGAGGTGAGACAATTTATATTAAAGAAAAAGGTACGCAAATATCAAACATTATGAATTAGAATTACCTACTAATAATTTCCTAATTTAACAATAAAAATAAAATAAATATATAATATATTTATATATAAATAAATATATATACATACACACTATATATAATACAAAGTATAATATTTAAATGTCAACAATTACATTATGTTGAAGAGGTCAAAAAGAAGGGTTGTAAAAAACTCGCCTGCTAGGAACTTTACTCGCGTACCGCGTAAACCAGTAAAGCTACACTAAAGTGATGTACTACAGAATTGTATATCTACAAAAATAATATAAAAAAGTCCGCGACAGCATATCTCTATCTCTTATAGTTTATTCACAATAACTACTTTTATGTCCAAAATTTTAATTAAAAATATTACGTTGTATTACGAAACACTGATTTTAACGCGGTTGAAGCAGCAGGTACATCTTATACTCGTTTATAAAAATTAATGTTTGTCTGTATGTCTTTTATAGACTCCCAAACGGCTGGACAGATTTTAATGAAATTTTAAAATAATCTTTAGAATGATCTTGTAAAGTTTGGTGGCAATCGGAGCATTTTTTTTAAACTGTTGAGTGATGTTTTGAAGGGAATTCGAAATCATACTGAGCTATAGCAACGCGTGGCCAGACAGCTAGTATATTATGCATTTATATACATGTAGTATCCGGCCGAGTAGAATAAACCACCCTCATTTCTTATCAATATTTCGTAAAAGGTGACTAAGGTAAGTGCCGTGTGGTATCTGGCTGCATAGAATAGACCACCCTCATTTTCTACCAAGGTGTCGTAAAAGGCGACTAAGGTAAGATGACGTCAGGATGGCGACCGGTCGTAAAATAACTATTTGGCCAATTCAAATAACAACACGTTTGAAACATGTTGTGCAGACCCCACTTAAAGTGGGATAAGGACAGTAGAATGATGTATTGTATTACATATTTACATCTTTCTGGACGTTGGTTATAATACAGTGTCTTGAAGTATATATGAGTAACATTGTTTATTTTGTACTAGTCGAGTCGCACTGGATGTAACTAGAATGTCAAGTGTTTTACAAAACCTGTACATACTTACAAACTTGTTACATTGGTCGTGTGTTACTTTGTCAGGACTCCTAAGCGACCGTAGAACCAGTTTGAAATAAAATCCGTTAAGTTATACTTGCTTTCACTATAACTGTGTAACAGATACAAGAAAAACTCCTCCTCCTCCTACGTACGCCGAAAGATGTCATCCCCTACCAGACCCCAGGGGTATATAAGATTAACTGCAGTTGTGGTAGCGCATATATCGGCCAAACAAAACGTACCATTGCTGAGCGGGTCAAAGAACACATAGCTGCAGTTAAAAATAACCAGCCAACGAAGTCAGCGATCGCAGACCATCTGCTTAATTCGGGGAGCAATCACTGGATTGAGCTTCATGATCTCAAAGTCCTGTCAACTGATGCCCACTATTATACAAGAGTGGCGCGTGAAGCTGTTGAGATCAAAAAGCATCGCACATTCAACAGAGAAGAGGGCTTCAGATTGTAAACGACTTGGGATCCCGTGATCAATAAATATAACTCGCGAAAGAAATCGTTGCAAGCTATATCGCGTGCGGATAATATCAGTGTGGTGTGCAACAGACTTTATATGGATTGTGCGGTTCAAGTGCGGGTAGATGAACAAAATAATGACTGTAGTACTCGGGAACGAAGACGCCGCGGCGCTCCAGTCAGTTCGTGACCATGGTGGATGCAACTCTGCCGAAACGTAGAACCTTATACTAAGGTAATCGATTATAACGCGATGTGACCTGTATGTTTATTTAATAATCAGATACAAGAAAATCGACTCAAGTTTTTTCATACCAGATATTTTCAGAGTTCTATGACAGATGACCTGACGGGCACGTAAGCGCAGTTAACAGTGGCTCTGAATTCAGATCCGCGTGTCGCGGGTTCGCTTCCCGCTGAGGGTCAACATTTTCTATATACAATTTGTTGGTTCTTCGAGTCTGTATGTATATTTGTATTTAAGTATGTATTAAAAGTTACATCCTAGTAATATTATAAATATGAAAGTTTGTGATTATGGATGTATGTTTGTTAGTCTTTCACTGTGAATCCTATGAACCAATATTGATGAAATTTGGCACAATTATTCCTTATACACCGGGGTAACAAACATACAGACTATAGAAATCTTACAGCAGACAACAGTTTATGCATGTGTTTTTACGAATCCTGCATGTATCAGGTATGATAACCGATTGTCCACTCTACATTTAGCATTATATATATTTTCTATTTTACTTCATCGCGGATTATAGCAAAATAATTTTATTATTACTTTTGCTTATCTAATGGGGATCTAGTAATACTGTATATCTTGCGTAGCTTTCGATGCCACAAATAGAAATAACGCAGCACTGGGTATTGAATTTTGTGTAATCAATAAAGGATTAGAAACGGAATGCTTAGCACTTAGCAGATTTAGTCGAGTGAAGTCATTAGAGTAACGACTTATCACTATACCACTGCTGAGTATAGACCACCTCTCTGTTATTAGAGAGATGAACGAACTTTCGAGAAATTTCTTTTTGTTATTCAAAAAATCCATGTCAATGACATATTCTTTTCTTCTATTTATATCTTCTTCTTCTTTGGCAACCGATGGACGACCACTGCTGAACATAGGTCTCTTCATGGGATCTCCAGAACACACGATCTTGGACCCAGCGGCTCCCCACGACCTTTTTGAGGTCGTCAATCCATCTCGTGGGGGGTCTACCGACACTGCGTTTTCCGGTGCGGGGTCGCCATTCCAACACCTTAAGACCCCAACGTCCAACGTCAACGTTGGGCTCTATTTATATAAAACATAATATTAACAATCGAAGTTTTTTATACAATTTGTTTAAGACAAATTTAATTCATGTCATTTCAAAACCACGTCTATCATATTTTCGTCATATGTACAAGGTAATTACAAACAGCCGTTCTTTTCATGGATTCCTTATTTTTGTTGTTATTAAACTAATTAATGGTAACAAATATTATAAAACAATAGTGTGACCAAATCGTGACGTATTATGAAGTCATGGGGGTTTACTGTGCTTGTCACGAAGTGGCTATTGTTTAGAATGCATCGTTTGAGGAAGAAGACATGAACTTTTCTAATTGGGTGCAATTCAAGGCCACTGAATACAAATATATTATAACAAACGACGATATTTCTCCGTTTATTCTTATTCAATAAATAAAAAGCAATTTGCCCAAAGTCAACCCATTTATTCTTTCGCAACAACTCAATGAATGACACATAAAAATATGATAGCCACAATGCTTTTTCATATTAATGACCAACTCTATGAAGGAGGTTGTATTAAAAACATGTTATAATAATATATTTGTTATTTTTTTAATACATGAGACAATTGGCCGAGAGCGACTGGCCCGTTGGCACAGGGGGTCGCGGATTCGAATCCCGCCGAGGGCCAATATGTTCTAAAAATGAATTTGTTGGTTCTTCGAGTCTTCTATCGGGTATATACGTCACTAGTTCAGTCATTGATACTTTGCTCTTCCTTTAATATAAAATAACAAAATAATCGATGAATCATCACTTGCCAAGATCACTCATTTGAAAATTCTAACAACATGGTATAAAATCTATACTATTGTAATATATAAAGCTGAAGAGTTAGTTTGTTTGAATTTTTGAATGCGCTAATCTCAGGAACGACTGGACTAATTTGAAAAATCTTTCAGTGGAAGATAGTCCATTTATTGAGGAAGGCTATAGGCATATATATTACATCATGTTAGGATGAATAGGAGAGGAGCATCAATAAAAAATTGTACGAAAACGACAAAATTTAAAGCTTTCCTTGCGTGCGCTGAGTAAACGGTAATAGTTATAAAAAATCATTTATTATATAATTATTCCCCCTCTAAAAGTACTAAATAAAAGTCTGCAACAGCATATGTCTAGCTTTTAAGGTTAACCCACTTTAACCATTTTTATGGTTATCAAACGCAGGCGTAGCCGCTGGCGATTGCTAGTATTAAAATTAATACAAAATGTAATATTCAAATTTGGTTTATTACAACATAACACATTATAATAATCATTCTTAAATAAGCACACTAAAAGTCTTAACACTAAATTCGTTGCCAAATCAATTTATTTTCTACAAATAAAGTCCATAAAACAGGAAACATTATTTTGTTGTATCTCAAAAAGAATTGGACAGCGTTTTCAATAAAAGCTTCTACACGGCTTGCTTTTTTTATATTTTCAACGTAAATGCATATTATCATATAATAATAATAATAATAATAAAAAATTAATTAAATTAATAATTTTCTTATGGAAAACCACAATAAAAATGAAAAAATATTGCAAAATGAAGTGACGAACACCTGTGCACACCAAAATATGCAATAACATGCGGAGTTTTAACGGTGCTAGAGGACGATATGCACTACGTCTTCCAACTTTGGGGAATTCGTTGAGTCCCGATTCGCAGTCGACGTCTTCAAGTGAAGTATATTTAACACCACCATCGGCTGCTGAGTCGGAACACCACGAAGCGGTCTCGCCGGCAAAAACATCCAGACGCCGACGAGCCGTGAACCCACCACAGGATGGCTTGGAGTCGAGGGGGCGACGCGCTCCTACACGGGCTCCCGCCGCCGGTGGAGTAGTGCGCCGCATGAGATGGTCTCCAAAAATGAATGAGAGCGTCATGCGGGCCTACTATGGGGCAACAGACGGGGGAATTAATCTCACTGCGTACCGTTTAAAAATGCTGTCTCTGTTTCAGGCACTTGAACCAACATTGACCGCACAACGATTGTCGGATCAAGTGCGGGCCATTCAGCGCCGTCATCTGCTGGATGAGGCCGTACTTGAGCGGCTGCGCTTAGAATTACGACAAATTATAGTGTTAGTAGACCGGTTAGCGCGCCGTGCAATTATTGTTGATGTCACCATTCCGCATGACGATAATCTCATAAAAGCCGAAAAAGAAAAATTAACTAAATATTTAGACCTTTCTTATGAGATAACCGCCATGTGGAATGTTGACTCAACAATAATTGGTCCTATTGTTGTGTCGGTTAACGGTCTGATTGCGAAGAGCCTCGACCAACATCTTCAGAGGCTTTCGCTAAACAGTTGGATCAAGTGTCGGATGCAGAAGGCAGTATTGCTCGAAACGGCGCGCATTGTGAGGAAGTTCCTCACTCTGGATCCCTGACCACCGGCAACTCGGGATATTTCCCCGTTCCCGGCGGACGACAATTTTTTATATTTTTAAATGTTTTTTTAAATTATTTTTTTTTAATTAGAAATATTTAAAAATGTAAAAAGTTAGGTTTAAGAGAAATAAATGAGAATAATAATAAATCTTTATTTCAGACAACCAGGGTCCACTTTGTTAGTAATATAAATTAATTTTGACAAAATTTCTAAAAGGAAAAATAATAATAATAAAAATATATATATAATTTAAATTAGATTTAAAAATAAAAAATGTTAGTAGTACAAAAAAAATAAAAATAAAAAAAACAATTAAAAGACTTCAGGACTGCCACACAAGCACCTTCGTAAAATGATGCATGCTAGGCGAGTCCATCTTACATATTAATGTCTTCAGAATACTATTGGAGCTGGACCGCAGTCTTGTTAGTAAAGATGCGGTCTTCTTCATTATGACGGCTTGAAAACAATTTGTTTGCGTATAAGCGAACATATTTGACGCGGAACAAAACCGCGGCAACCCCAATAGTATTCTGAAGCCGTTATTATACTGCACCCTTAGGGTATCTAGAGCTTTCTGCGAATATCTTGTCCACAGGTTCCCCGTGTACATTGTTTGACAATATGCTTTGAACAGGTGTATTTTTGCTTGAATGCTACAACGAGAGAACCTGTGGGCCAACATATTGCATCTAGCTGCTAGTGCCCTTCGTTCGCGTTCTATGTCTACATGATCTTTGAAATCCTCCGCAAGACAGTGACCTAGATATTTAAACTGTGTCGTTCTGTTTAGTCTAGTCCCGTTGAGTGAAATAATTGGATCGTATAACACTTTCTTGCGGGGGGGCCCCGAATATCATGTATTCAGTTTTTTTTTACATTATATGATAAGCCATGTGTCTGTGCATAACGTTCACATACCAATAACAAATCCCTTATTGAACCGGCCGTGGGGCCCAGCAAAACCATATCATCGGCGTAGCTTAAGTTATTTACACATAAACCGTCTATCCAACATCCATATGGCTTATTACTGAGCTCCACGATCAGCCCATCAATGTAGAGATTGAAAATCTTAGGAGAGGTTAAACCCCCTTGCCTTACCCCACACTCCAATATGTAGGCATCTGAGATTTCACTTCCCCATCTAACATTATTAATTTGATTACCATACCAAAACTGCATTATTCTTAGTACCTCCGGCTTTACGCCTGCTTCCTTCATCTTTTTCCATAGCACATCATATGCAACTAGATCAAAGGCTTTAGAAAGATCAAGAAAGCAGGCATAAACCGGTGTTTCTCTATTTGTATAGTATTGGACAGTCTCCTTCAGGCTATATATTGCAGTCTCAGTTGAGAGTCCAGGTCGAAACCCAAACTGAGCATCCTGAAACTTTAAAGTTTCATTGAGATTTCTGTCAAGTCATATGATACAACTTGTTTCAAATACAACAACCACCTTCACAGAGTTGGTCAATAAAAAAAAACATTGTCGCCGTCATTATGTGTGATTTAGTTGTTGAGAAAGATTTAATGGCTGACTTTTGAGGAAATTGCTTTTATTATTAAAAGAGTGTAAAGGAGAAATATCGATTTATACATATTTTAATCAATTCTTAGCGAGGTGTCGTAAAGGGTATACCTTAGTCGCCTTTTATGTTGAGGTAGTTGACGTTAGGTGGGCGGTCGGTCGACAATACCTAGCTAAATCATGTAACAACATGTTTAAAACATGTTACTTTTGTATATTACTACTAGTATAATTTTGTATATTATTCTTGGCTTTTAAATGCTAAATAATCTATAAAGTTATACAAATTAAATAATAGAAATAATAATATTTTATATAAAAAACCTCATTGGCTTAAAATTACATTAACAATAATCGTCTCTATACCTTCTAATATTTATTAAATAAATATACCTATGGGACATTAACTCACACGATAGTATGTCCCCAAAGTAAGTAACCAAAGTAAAGTTGATTAACCAACTAATTAATTGCCGAAAACGTTGGCTTCGGCGGGAATCGAATCCACGATCCTCAGAACTAAAGGCAGATATTTCGTTTAGGGCCTATTTCACAAGTTACTGATAAAGTGTCGGATAGTTAACCGACAAATAAACTAAGTAACAAATAAATGTCTCTAAAAAATGAATAATTTACAAAAATAAAATCGCGGTCATTTTCAAATAGGTATTTGCTACACAGCCGATAAACAAAATAACAGCAAAATGATCTACCTGTTAACTTATTAGGGACGTGCTGAATAAGCCTATCAGAAACCTGAGAAATGCAAAATTCCGAGACATGTGTCAGATATGTTCTGAATAAGCTGACAGTTTATTGGTAACTTGTGAAACAGGCCCTTAAAATCCTTATCCTTATTACATTATCCTTACTAATATTATAAATGCGAAAGTCTGTCTGTCTGTCTGTCGGTTCCGTTTTCACAGTCAATCCGCTGAACCAATATCGATGAAATTTGGCACAAATATTCCTTATACAGCGGGGTAACATATAGTCTATATAAATCCTGTTAATACAACAGGAATAAAATTCAGGAGGAATTAAATAGGATGACATTCAAAACGTCATCTATAATAAACCTATGGAACTTATTTTTATTTACGATGTGTCAAAATCAAGTCAAATCTGTATTAAAGAAGTATTTAGATTCCAAGTTTTTCGGCTTACGTCAAAAGAGTTTTCTTTAGAGAGTATTTATATTTTATTATATTTTTATTCGTTTACTGGACTTTACTTTTATTAACTTACGCATTTTGGACGTTACTTTTATTTATTTTTATTCGTGTTTTAAGTAAGTTATTACAATGGATAAATAATATAAGTAATACGGGTTATTTACTAAAATAAACAAGCTAAAAATATTATAAATGCGAAAGTCTTTCTGATACGTTTTAATGACCAATTCTCTGAATTATTATAAATAAAATTTGGCACAATTAATGTTAATATACCAGGGTAACATATAAAAATCTTTGAAAAAGTTATTTTAATTAATTATAAATAAAATAAATATATGGGACACTTATTTAAATATTTCGGTTTTTGTTTATTTAATAAAGGAGACCGCCAGAATGTCATACATCTTTTGACCCAGACCTTACGGAGGAACTATAAAAAAAGAATTATAGTTTGAGGTCATGTACAAGTACGATCACTAGCTAAATACAAATAATGTGTTATTAAAAATGATGGGATTTGTGATGAAAATATAACAATAAGGTATAATCTTTTAAGTTCAAGTTAAATTAATCATATACATTTTTTGTTGTCAAAAAAACAGACGTTTCGAGAAACATATTCTTAAACGGAACAAGTAGTCTGTGGCAACATCTAAGAAATGACTAATAATTGACATGTCAATACATGTCAATTATTAGTTTTATAGGAAGTAGGAAGTTTTATTTAATTTAAGCCCATAGAAATTAGGCCATACGGCTAATGGAAAAAAGATTTTATTTCTAAACACCATTTTTAATATTTGAAAAGTCATTACAGTTACATAACAAAGTGAAGGTAATATATTTTCAGATACCTATTTTGAAATATTATGTTAACAAAAACATAATTTAAATTTATTTTTTCGTATTTATTCTAAAAACGCTAGAATCCAGCGCCGGCTTAAAAAAAATTAATTAAAAAAAAAAACAAGTTAACAATTGATGACGGATGACGTTACGTATAAATGTTTTTATTAAATAAGTTTTCTAGCACGTTACCATTATATTTATAATATTTAATATCAGAAAAACATTATGATTTTTTTGATGTATATGTTGTATTTGCACTTCTTTTGCTGAGCTATTTTAATATATATTTCATGTAAGTACGGTTTATTTACTAAAATTATCAAATTATGCTCTTAATAAAAAGGTAAATCTGTGATTCTTCCCGGATCGATCTGATTTTTGTGATAGAGATACACATTTGCAGGGTTAACAACCTATCAGTCTACGCGAACGAAGTTGCGGCTAAAAGCTAGTATAATTATAAAAACGCGTATTATAATTAAAAATACCACTAAAGCGCGGAGTAAAATACTAGTGGCATATAGTATATAAATTGTAACGGGAAATTTTAGCTGGAAGGGTTAACAAGTTTGCTAGTAATTTGTAATCCAAATTGCTAATATAACCTTTTTCTAAAAATAAATAAGTTAGGTTATTTACCTTGGGGACGGACGACCGTTTGTGTAAGTGTCCAATATATTTATTTATATTTACTTATATAAAATTTTAACGCAATCAAATTCTAAATTTGTTTGTTCAGCTTATATTTCTTAAAATACTTACACCTAGTACCTGATTTTCATTCCATATCCTGTTTTTAAAACCTATTAGAAAAAAGTATTACGCTGATAAAACTGTTCACTTATTTTATTTGATTGAATAATATTTAAATACCTATCACATTTAACCCGAGCCACTGATTTTACTAATTATGATAACACGCAGCCAATTATTTGCAAAACATTTAACGAGCACAAACTTAAATAGGTTATCTTAATTATTGCAAATAATTGCTATAACAATGTATTGTAGTAAACAGTTATTTTAAATAGTATTCCCAAATGTATGTTTGTTTTTTTGGTAAACAGTATTTTACAAATTCTAGTTTCTATCCAAACTCACAGTTCTCTAATTTTTATTATGTAGCCAATTCGATTTTAATAAGAATAAGAATAAGAATAAGAAAAACTTTATTTATGTGGCACATTACAACACAGGGCGAAGAGTAACAAGATGACAAATGACAATGGTAAAAGATGAGAAAAAAAAAGTAAAATAAAAATAAGACAAAATATACGTAACTTAAAAATAAAAAAAGAAACAAACAATATTAATACCTAAAATTACCTTAAACTACTTCACCAACAACTCCCAGCGAGATAATGTGCCTTCACAAATTGGAGAACCACTCGGCTATTGTTGAGGTCGCAAGACCCTAACACCGATTTTCAGTGGTCACCAGTAAGGGCGCATACGCCCGACAGTGGCTTTTCGACTATTCAGTCTGTTTTTAACGGTTAATAAATCACATTAAAGGCCTTTTATTATCCTACTGCTGGGTATAGATCTGTTCTCCTCGTTATGGAAAAAAGAGTTGAAGCTACGACCTATCACGCTGTTCTTTTTGTACAAAAGTTATAATAAAATTATTTTGCTATAAATAAATAAATAAATATATGGGACACTTACACACACGGTCCCCAAAGTAAGTAACTTAATACTTGTGTTATGGTAGACAGACAACTGGTGAATATATACATATATAATTTTTAAATACATACTTAAATACAAATACACCCAGGCTCAAAGACCAAGAAATTCATTTATAGAAAATGTTGGCCCTCGGCGGGAATCGAACCCGCGACCCGCGGAGCTGAAGGCAGCGTCACTACCCACTGCTCCAACAGGCCAGTCAAGTCAAATCCGCGATGAAGTAAAATAGAAAATATATATAATGGTAAATGTAGAGTGGACAATCTGTTATCATACCTGATACATGCAGGAATTGTAAAAACACATGCACAAACCTCTACCACCGCCACCACAATACACAAGCACTACATACGTTCACTATTACAAACTCAACAATCGTTTCGCCCCGCAACCGAAGCATCATCAGGAGATAGACTCTCTGCGATTTTATTGCTTGTGTATTGTGGTGGCGGTGGTGGAGGTTTGTGCATGTGTTTTTACGAATCCTGCACGTATCAGGTATGATAACCGATTGTCCACTCTACATTTAGCGTTATATATATTTTCTATTTTACTTCATCGCGGATTATAGCAAAATAATTTTATTATTACTTTTGTGTTATGGATCCCCGCAAAGTAACGCCTAATTCTTTAAATTATGTTTTGTTTGTGTTACGTATGGAATTTGTTCTTTACTACATTTGCAGCAAACCGGCAATATTGTTTCAATGGGTTCTGTTTTGTTGTTGGCTGTAACGACCAGAATTTTATACGTGCTGGAGATTTGCTTACAGGTGAGTGTAAAGTCAACGCCAGAACAGGAGCCACGACAGGGTGCTCCAATGTCTCTGAAATAAACGGAAATATGTTTTAATATATGTTTATCATTCTCTTACGCCGTGCGGTATCCGGCTGAATAGAATAGTACCACCGTCATTTCTTACCGAGGTGTCGTAAAAGGCGACTAAGGTAAGTCGATCCGCCGTGTGGTATCCGGCTGAGTAGAATAGACCAACCTCATTTCTTACCGAGGTGTCGTAAAAGGCGACTAAGGTAAGTCGACCCGCCGTGTGGTATCCGGCTGAGTAGAATAGACCAACCTCATTTCTTACCGAGGTGTCGTAAAAGGCGACTAAGGTAAGTCGACCTGCCGTGTGGTATCCGGCTGAGTAGAATAGACCAACCTCATTTCTTACCGAGGTGTCGTAAAAGGCGACTAAGGTAAGTCGACCCGCCGTGTGGTATCCGGTTGAATAGAATAGTACCACCCTCATTTCTTACCGAGGTGTCGTAAAAGGCGACTAAGGTAAGTCGACCCGCCGTGTGGTATCCGGCTGAGTAGAATAGACCAACCTCATTTCTTACCGAGGTGTCGTAAAAGGCGACTAAGGTAAGTCGACCCGCCGTGTGGTATCCGGCTGAGTAGAATAGACCAACCTCATTTCTTACCGAGGTGTCGTAAAAGGCGACTAAGGTAAGTTGACCCACCGTATGGTATCCGGTTTAGTAGAATAGGCCACCCTCTTTCTTACCGAGGTGTCGTAAAATACGACTAAGGTAAGTTGATGTCAGGTAGGCGGCCGGTCGTAAAAACGCAGCCAAATCATGTGACAGTATGTTTATAAATTGTTGTGCCTACCCCACTTAGAGTGGGATAAGGGCAGGAAGATGATGATATGTTTATCATTCTCTTACCCTAATATATTGTCAGAAATGAAGTCTGATTTAAAATGAATAATAAAAAAATAAACGAATGCGTTTAGGGAATCACGCCGGGCACGTAACTGTGCACCAACACATTTCACTACAAAATCCAACGACAGTATTCTACCACCAGAGTCTAACACTAGTCCACTTGAGAAGAACTGGCAAGAAACTCAGTGGCCGCTCTTATCACGAATAGGGATTATTTAAGTCATTATTTGATTCTAATAACGCGAAATACAAAAGAGCTCGCCCAAACACGTCTACCTCTTGCTACTGCCGCACGCCAAAGAGAACAAATGATTTTTTTTCGAACACTAACTAAGGCTGTTAGCCGTAAAGGCTTTGACAGCGTCACCGAGAGAGTGGGCGAGCGCAGAAGCATCGCCGGGGGTTGAGCTGGGAGAGCGGGTCTCGAAAGAGGCCCGCAGCATCCTGGGAGTGTCGCCTTAAGGGTGGGTCGAGGTCCTGTGAGGCCGGACCTCGGCTTAAAACGACGCGTTGTGGAGGACTGTATCGGACTTGAGAACAAATGACCTCAGCTGTTGCCTTATATAGGCTGTAGCATCTTAGAGATCTGGATTCCTAACAATATCAGAATTAAAAAAATCTATCACTCAAATCGCAATCGATCAAATTTGCATCATTTTTGGATTATCAACAAACAAATTTTCTGCCAAAAACTCCGAATTAAGTTTATTAAAACCTGTATTTCGGAGTCCCCGCCCTGTCAGATAATACAATAAATTAGATACAGGTAAAATTAATACAAAATTTAAACATCATCCTCCTGCCTTTATCCCACTCTAAGTAGGGTACAACATGTTTCAAACATACTGTCACATGATTTGGCTGTGTTTTTACGACCGGCCGCCTGCCTGACGTCATCTAACCTTAGTCGTATTTTACGACACCTTGGTAAGAATGGTTGATGTATTCTACTAAAAAGGATACCACACGGTGGGTCAACTTCCCTTGGTCCCCTTTTGCGACACCTCGGTATGAAATGAGGTTTGTCTATTCTACTCAGGCGGAGTATATGAACTGCAGCGTTTATGAGCACATTAATTTAGTGCAATTGCTTATCCATTGAAATGAAATGAAATGAAATTTATTTATTTATGGAACATTTACAGATTGTACTTGTACAATGGTAGCGATCATACTGCAAAAGTTAAAACTGCGTTGCAGATATCAACGCTCGCCTCCGATTGGTTTAAGCCCACAAACTCTTGTCAAGGTAATAAAAATTGGTTAACATGGCTTTTGTTATAGAATAAAATCTATACTAATAAATAATGCTGAAGAGTGTGTTTGTTTGTTTGTTTGAACGCGCTAATCTCAGGAACTACTTGAACGATTTGAAAAATTCTATGACTAAGATAGTCCATTTATCGAGGAAGGCTATAGACAATAAATATAACATCACGCTAAGATAAATAGAAGAGCAATAAAAAATATTACGACAACGGCAAAATTTAAAGCTTTCCTTGCGTGCGGTAAGTAAACGGTGAAAGTTATCCAAAAATCATGTATTACAAAATTCTTCCCCTCTCATCATTCTCCTACCCTTATCCCACTCTAAGTGGGGTCGGCACAATGTGTCTTCTTCCATTCTCCTCTATCATTCGTCAACCATGGTGCCACTCCTTTAACATGCATATATTTTTTCACACAATCCATACATATTTTTTTCGACCCTCTAAGAATTGTTCCTCTCTAAAAGTTCTAAATAAAAGTCCGCGACAGTATATGTGTAGCTTTTAAGGTTAAGCTACGTTAACCATTTTTATGGCCATCTAAATACTATATTACGATGGCGATTGCCAGTATAAAATACAATCTAAAATACCTGCAGGCTTCCAGACGAATCTGTTGCACGATATCTTGTTTTGGAACTTGTACAACAAATCGCCATTTGTTCATGTTCCTCTGGTCTCTTACTAGGTACAGGGGATCCGTCTGTCAAATAAATGTTAATGTATAAAATGCTGTATAACATGCTGTAGCTTATTCATAACCAAGAAGGCTGTAAAAAGTTAAAAATATAGATGATTTTTCTATTCCAAATTTCTGCCATATTGAAATTATATATTGCAATATGGCAGAAATTTGGGTTCTATTAGCAAGCTTAGATAAAGTCTTAATAATATATTAAGCAAAGACTCTCAATTAAGTTCTGTATAAGTATTTTTAAACTAGTATAATAAATACTAGTTAAAAATACTTATTCAGAACTAAATTTAGAGTCTTTGCTTACATAAAGGATACATAATAAAGCCGTGTGGTATCCGGCTGAGTAGAATAGACACCCTCATTTCTTATCGAGGTCTCGTAAAAGGCGAGTAAGGCCTTGTGTGTTATCCAGCTAAGTAGAACAGACGACTCTCTTTTTTAACATGGTGTCGTAAAGACGACTAAAGTAATTTGATATCAGGCAGGCGACCGATCATAAAATACGTAGCCAAATCAGGTGACATGTTAATAGCATGTTGTGCCGACCCCACTTATATTGCCCTTGGATAAGGGCAGGAGAATGATGAGTATTTTTATTTTATTTTTATTTTATTTTATAAGGAAAACTTACAGCTATTACATTAGAATAGATACAAAAAATAAATTACATAATAAGGCCAATTAAAAGTTTTCACAGATAGAAGATTGTAACAGTCTCATCCCTACATTCGAGTTTTAAAATTAAATAATTATTAAAATTTCAATATTTTAGAAAAATCTATAAATATAAAAATAAATGTTTGTTTGTCACGCAGTAAGGTTTTTTCGCATCTATAATTGATGCTCTATTCATAAAACATCAAATTCAGAAAAGTATAATTTTCGTCATATTGACCGAATGTCACGTTATCCGCCGTACTACAGTATGGAGAGAGCGGGCGGAGCGCAGAGCGCAGAAGTGATCTGTTAGGTCGCTTATGAAATGTTGTTATAATGATATTGTAGATGTGTACTGGGGCGATACAAGATATTAATTGAGTTTTAACTCGACTATTTTTAATAATAATTAATAATAAATACACATCTAGGCCCGCTCTCGTATAATGGTTCAAGATGCAAGATCGTGCCGATCTTTGGAAAGGCTGTGAATGTGACTTGACCATTAAGAGTGTAGCGATGGTTACATCGCTTAGCTCACCTCGAACGATTAAAGTGTCAGAATGATACTTGGTAAAGGCAACTTTGCTGAGTAGTGGTTGGCACTCTACCGAACATGCTCTGGCGGGTACTGGTGGGAGACTTGAGGTTTAGGCCGGCAGTGATTTCGGTCATTGCTGTGTGCCTGGCCCAAAAGGCTACACTAGGCTGCATCTTATTAGGGCTGGACATAGGCCCGTAGTTAACTTCGGTTGCTGCGGCGTGCCTTTATTCGGCCTTGGTTTGACGCAACCAGAGTTACTTTGGGCGTGTGCCTTTGTGATACGGGTTTAGTTAGGCCGGTGGTGATTTCGGTCGTTGCCGTGTGCCTTGCTCGACCTTTGGACGCATAGGCCGCTTGAAGTAGTGCCGGTACAGTGGTGGCTGAAATGTTATTGTTTGACGAACGGACATCTAAACGTTGTTCGTAGTCTTTCAATAGTGACGGTACCACAGCTGAATGTTGCTGGGCGTTGCGGAAGTTAACTTTATGTTGCTGAAGTGATACGCCGCGGCAGTGATGGATCGCTATGGACTCTGTTCATAGTAGCGGATGGGTGTGGTGTTTCGTCCTTTTCAGGACGTCCCCTTAGCTTAGTTAATGATACCACGAATGACCATTATAGCATGGCATTATTGCATAAGAGCCGCTGGTCGGGTCTTTGTTAATAAGACTGCGGACTAGCTTTAGACAGTGTGGCCTGCATTTCCCTTATCTTCACATATACATATACATCTTACGTGGCTTGCCGCGTTAAACATAAATTACCTTTTGTTGTATGAGGTGGCGTGTTGAGCTTGGCGCATACCGTAAGCGAGTGCACTATGTGTGACTCCATTATATGGTATTGGGTGAATAGGGGGTGATTGGCATTCATGTAATGCTCTGCATACACATCTTCCACTTCGGTGGACACACACTATCCACTTCGGTGGACACACACCTATATGGTGTATATATTATAACTAATCAAGTTGCTTTGCAACATGTTTGCCATCTCGATGGGTTTCCACTTTGTGGACTTTATACGTATTATACGTATTATACTGTATGTGGTTTTTACCATAGAACGCACCGTTACGACGTGTGCAGGCGACATGCGCCTTACTGAATATAAGAATTGGTAATTTATTATCAAAGTTTACCAGGCCTTGTGCCTTTGGCTAATGCCATATTTTATAGCTCCGGCTATTTATTATATGGGCTTCGGTCCTCTATTATACACCCAGGCACTCATGCCTAATACGTCAACTGTGGTTTTGTTGACTCCCGACAATAATGGGTTTATCCCATAATCATACGCCGCAGGCGCACTATAAACAGGTACCCCTTGGGGGGGGGGGCTCATATCCTATGGACGGAGCTCACCGTTGGTAGCGGGTGCGGAGCTACTGACTATCACTCTCTTTTTATATTTTTCCAAATCGGAAGAATATAATAGATGGGAGAGAGATACCACATTGATTAAACTTCTCTACGGAGTTGTTTAAGGGTTAGGTATTTAGATCGAGTGAGTGATCTTTCTGTTGGCTATAACATATCCTATGAAGTAACATAAGACATTCAGATAGTTGAATGTCTCGCATTTTTTTATCAAATTTTATAGTAACCCGTTCATGTATTGACCATATAAGAATCTGTTCGTGTAACGAATATATATCTGTTAGACATATAAAGTCTGTTCATGTAGAGTACATGTAAAACCTGTTCTTGTATTAGATAAATATAAAATCTGTTCATGAATCGTACACTATATTCAATAATTTATGTCTGCTTTACGCCTCTAAACTGATGACAAACAACTGTTTTATATTATAACAAATGATATTTGATAATGAACCTCTCTGTTGAGCAAAGCGATACAAACTACGAATGTAGGGCCTGACGGCTCGTTCTATATTAAAGAATATGATATATTGAAATATTATTATAAAACTATAATGTGATTATTATCACATTATTTTATTCTATTTAAGGTTTTATTTGACTCCTTTAGATTGACGGACACATAGCCTCTGACGCTCTAAAAGAATTTGAGTTATTACAAAACACAACGTAGTACGGGTCCTAGCCACTTAGACGAATCACGAGCCAATATATACTAAGAGTGCTAGCGCCTTCGTCGCGTTTTTATGCTTTCCGCTGCTAGGGTGCGAGCGCTCTAGTGGTGTTTGAATATGTATAAATTAATATTTATACAAGTCGGAGGAGGAGTTAGTTACAAGATAAATATATACATATGCTAGCATGGATACATAAATATAATATTTATACGTAATAAAAATTTTATATTATATTTTTGAAAGAAAATATGTAGTTAAAAGTTTACGAGCGGAGGTTGCAGAAGTACTATACAAATCTAAATCTACGTTACTTTTACATAATTTATTAAATGCAATAGGTGCTCTAAGAAGATAACTATTTCGTCTGAATCTGGTATGAACATCGAGTTCTTCTGACTGGTACTCTGAGTACTACTTTTTCCAAAAGATGCGGGCATTCAATTTATTATAGGCATTATGCTACTTATTTATAGCCAATGCTACTTACATCGTTCTTTGTGGCGCAGAGAGATTCGCTTTCGCCATATCTGTCGGTAAATTCCGCCACAAGTTGCGGCTGTCCGATTTGTTTCTGTAAAATAATAAATTTGTTATTTGATTTCTCACATCTCATCGAATGGATCTCTTTGCATTTCAAGTTGACCACTTTATTAAGTTAAACAAGATCATAATGTGTTGATTATACACAAATATATCCAGGGACATTGTTTTACATTTTCCCGCAAAAAATTTGAAATATATAGGCCCTATTAAAGAGAAATTGTACACTCATGTTAACTTTTGTTATATCCAAAATTACTTTTTTGTTTGACTTATTTTATTCTATCTTAGAAGTATCACGAACTAAATTCTTTATAACCTCACCCATTTACACCCTTAAAATAATACGACAAAGTTATCTATACTAACTGTTCGTAAATATAAATAAATAAATAAATATATGGGACACTTACACACTCGGTCGTCCGTCCCCAAAGTAAGTAACTTAATACTTGTGTTATGGTAGACAGACAACTGGTTAATATATACTTATATATTTTTTAAATACATAATTAAATACAAATATAAACTCAGGCTCAAAGACCAACAAATTCATTTATAGAAAATGTTGGCCCTCGGCGGGAATAGAACCCGCGACCCGCGGAGCTGAAGGTAGGGTCACTACCCACTGCTCCAACGGGCCAGTCAAATATGTGAATAGATATGTCATAATTTTATTTAGTTCGTATTATCTTTTTGTCTCTGGGCAATTGACATATTTTTATTCACCGATATGTGGGTAGCAATGAAAACGCCACTCGCCGATCGGTTCGTCTGTCGCCGTGCAAGTGTCTACGTGAGCGCGGAATCTTCGCTAATGGCCGCTCGATCGCTATACATTATTCGTATCAAATCTATTGTAAAAACATAGACAAATCGTCTGGGACAATTCGTCTGCAATATTAAGTGCAGTGCCTAACATTAAAGTGTCGTGTCAAGTTTCAGACTCGTAAAAGTGTTACTGTTCGTACGAGTAACATTTCCCCTGGCGTCACAAGAAACGGCCGGCCGCCAACGCATTTCGGAAACTTCGAACCTTCCAGTGCATGGTGGCAGTACAAAGGCATCAAAAGGTGGGTGGTGCTAAGTTGTTACTACGTATCGGTAATAAATTACGCATTGCCCAGAGAGATAGAAAATAGTAAACGCCCTGAACCCCCCTATACAGTCCACTTAAATTACCAACCAGCGACCTAGGTTCCAGAGATCAGGTTCCTTTTAATTAGGGAACATTTCCCTACACTAACTACTATATAAAGGTGAAGAGTTTGGTTGTTTGATTGTTGGAACTTATGGTCCGATTTGAAAAATTATTTGAGTGTAAGTTAGCCCATTTATTTAGAAAGGCTATAGGCATAGTTATATATAACATCACGATAAGATGAGTAGGAGGGGAGCAGCAATAAAGTATATTTCGTAAAGGGCACAATTCAAAACTTTCCTTACGTGAGCTAAGTAAACGGTGAAAGCTATTCAAAAATCATGTATCACAAAATTGTTCCCCTCTACAAGTTTTAAATAAAAGTCCGAGGCAGCTAGCTTTAAAGGTTAACCCACTTTTGCCAATTTTATGGTTATCAAAATACTATATTACGGTTTTTATCTTTTCCCGCGGGCGCAGCCGCTGGCGATTACTAGTAAAAAATAAATCTTACAGAGCCTTTAAACATTTCATCCATCAGTTTGTCTGGGTAGTTAGCAGGTTTGATAGTACAGTATCTTTGGTTTCGGCACGACTCGGGTACCATCACGTCATCATACAAGATCTCGTGCACAGAATCTAGAAACAACATAAAGTATGTAAATTTAAAAAAGTAACGCACTGTTACTATTTCACTGCAAAGCTTATTCCTTTTCTCTCCTTATTTGGAGCGAAGCGTTGGACCTTAGATCCGCCACGCTCCAATTTGTAGGACATATCCCTGGAATTCCCTAGATATATATAGATTTACTCAAGATAGAAAAGTGTCTGATATACTGCAAATATTAGGCACATAAGTTAAAATAGACAAACTCATTAGTGTCTCCTGAAGTTTGAACCCATGGCCCCTTCAAGAGAAGTTTGGCACGAATAAAATAATCTACTATAATCGATTAAAGTAAACAAGTTTAATCCCATGGCCACTTGATAGAAGTTTGGCTCAAACTCTTGTTTAAAATTGATTAATTGTTTGTCTCTTGTATTATATTTACGGTTTGTTGTATTGTATTTACTATAGTTTTTCCGTTTTTACGTTTATCTATGTTAAAAAAGTATGAGTCAATCCAAAAGTCAACTGTTTAACATATAAGAAGTTCATAACCTCACTTTCACTAAATCGTTTATAACTATGCTATTTGATTAAATCAGCTAAATTTTGGGTAATAGTTAACTGGTAAAAAGCTATTATTTGCCCCCATTTTCATCTTTTTACAACTTGGGCACAAAATTGTAAGAAAGTGTGAATCCAAATTTACTACAAATTTAATTACTTTGTGCAAATGGTAGAAAATAGCGTGGCGTGTAGCTGTAGTATGCTTGATTTAACTCCGATTTTTCCGAATTTCCGATTACCAGAAATATTAACTTACTTGGCGCTATCGTTGCTGCCGTGATGTGCAGACTGAAGGCGGTCTGTTAAAAGACAATGGTGCGATTACATAAAAAGTTGAAATTATTTTTCTATTTATGAGCCCATTGAGCTTATTTGATGAGCCCATTGAGCCCACAAGCAATATAATTGACGGTATATAAACATTTAAGTTTACCGAAAAGCTTTTGATAAATTATAATAATCAATTAGACGCATAAGTTCAGAAAAACTCATTGGGGCCTGCCTGTGGTTTGAACTCGTGACAATCTTGAAAGAAGCACAGTATCACCGCTGGACCATTACAGCGTATATCTATACCTATACTTTTATATAAAACTGAAGAGTTTGTTCTTTTGTTTGAGCACTAATCTCAGGAACCACTGGACGAAAAAAATTTTTTTTTTCTGTGAAAAATAGTTCATTTATCGAGGAAGGCTATAGACTATATAACATCACGATAAGATGAATAGGAGAGGAGCAGAAAAAAATATATTTTGAAAACGGCAAAATTAAAAGCTTTCCTTGCGTGCGCTAAGTAAACTGTAAAAGTTATTAAAAAATCATGTATTACAAGCAATCGCCAGGATTGCTAGTAATAAATATAGATGATTATCTTATGAACAATACACAAAGAATAAGAACGAAATATAAGTACACGCCTTTTTTTACTAAAGTAGAATCAAGCCGAGCAACTTATTAAAAAGTGATAGTTTTAGAAGTCAAGTACGCCGTGTGGTATCCGGGTAATAGTACCACCCTCATTTCTTACCGAGGTGTCGTAAAAGGCGACTAAGGTAAGTCGACCCGCCGTGTGGTATTCGGCTGAGTAGAATAGACCACCCTCATTTCTTATCGAGGTGTCGTAAAAGGCGACTAAGGTAAGTTGGCCCACCGTGTGGTATCCGGTTGAGTAAAATAGTACCACCCTCATTTCTTTTTAACCAATAAGTTACTAAAATAAAATATTATAAATCATTAGTAATGGTCAGTCAAGGAAGGTCAGTCAAGGAAAATTAATGGCCGGAAGTTGTGTGGTTCACCCCGCAAGTCCGCCCGTTCTCCACTGAGCTATTATACTACAGCGAAATCAACTACTATTTCTAATAATTTTGTAACAGTTTTTCAGTGCCTCAATATTAGGACGAAAAGCCATCTTTTACAACAATGAAAACTAGCTAGATCGAATCGTTATAAGTAGTATGAGGAGGGGTGCCAATGTGGTCGGACTCCTCGTGGCGCACCCTGGGCAAGCTTAGTCTTGGCGAACGGACCACTGTGGGGTGGCCAATTCAGTTGTCCCTCTGATTAGCAAAGGGCAATCTGGAAGGGCCGGGGACTTTGGGGGGCTGGGGTGAAGTCCCTAATGAGCGACGGGTCCAGTTGGGCTTACTCTAAGTCTGGCTGGACATGGTTACGGCCACCGTCGGCGAAACCCGGAAGCCCAGCAATGGGAACGGGGACCTACGGGTTGCGAGGAAGAAAACCTCTATAAAAAATTACCCGGTGGGGGCGGAAACGCCCACCAAGGTGTTGGGGCCTCTACTTGGGGCGCGGTCTCTCCCTGTCGACCGTGACATAACAAACACGGTGGGCAGGGAGCGATCGTGGGCAGCGATGGCCTCCCTTTGCGCTGCTGAGGGGGCGGAGGGAGGCGGCGGAGCGGTTCCACGAACTGTTGTTCTGGATCCAATCTGATGCTGGTGAGTCCAGGTGTTAGTGACTCGCCCAAACCCATCGTCTGCCGCCCTAACTGGGGACCTTCGGGTGTTCCGAACGGGATATATCGGACGCCTGGCTTACAGGTCCCCGAGGCGGTCGGTGCATCTGGTGCTCCCGATGCTCCGGTTAACGGAGGGGGGGCTTCTCTTTCGAGGGGCCCCTACCCGGAGGTGTTTGTTCTCTGGGATTAGAGCTGTCGGCGGGATGGGGGCAATATGTACAATGATACCCTGTCCTTGCCATCGGCAGCGTGGTGGAGCACACAGGTCGTTTTAGTCGATGCGAGTCCGACATAACCGCCGCCTGTCCCCGTTGGGCGGCGGTACTCCTAAGGGGTTTATTCCTGTATAAAAAAAAACCGTGTGGTATCCGGTTAAGTAAAATAGACCACCCTCTTTCTTACCGAGGTGTCGTAAAATACGACTGAGGCCAATCGTAAAATACGTAGCCAAATCATGTGACAACATGTTTGTAACATGTTGTGCCGACCCTACTTAGAGTGGGATAAGGGCAGGAGGATGATGAGTTTTAGAAGTTAAGTATTAGTAGTGGTTTTAATCTGTCGACGCGGGCGAAGCCGCTGGCGATTGCTTGTTAAACATAAATAACTTATAATAATTAATAATTAATAGAATAATTAATAGAAGACAGCCTAAAATTTATTAAACATTTATATTAAACAGGCTGTGCCTTGCTGTGCAGCTTCGCTCACGTTAATCTAATATTAGATTTCCACGTGGTAATAAATAAATAAATAAATATATGGGACACTTACACACACGGTCGTCCGTCCCCAAGGTATGTAACTTAATACTTGTGTTATGGTAGACAGACAACTGGTGAATATATACTTATATATTTTTTAAATACATACTTAAATACAAATATACACCCGGGCCCAAAGACCAACAAATTCATTTAAAGAAAATATTGGCCCTCGGCGGGAATCGAACCCGCGACCCGCGGAGCTAAAGGCAGGGTCACTACCCACTGCGCCAACGGGCCAGTCAAATAATATTGTAACATTCATAGTAATTGTGAGTTAACCATAAGAGATAGAGACATGCTGTTCCAATTTTTTTTTGTACTAATTTGTAGATCTACAATTCTCTAGTACATAACTTTAAAAAAAAAAAGAAAAAAAAAACTGTTGATTTTACTTTATATATAAATTTTAATTAAGTTATTTGTCTGTTATTCATATTTATGCCTGTAATAGACTTAGATACGAACCTTAGTTTTTAATGATTGTTGGACAAACTTGTATGTAAGTTGTTGGCGTAATAAAAAAATAAAAAAAATAATAATTCATTCATATTTCGTTCATGTAGTGTAAGCTTCTAAAGTTTCCAGCAAACGAGTTTTTTTTATTACTACGCGACCTCCTAAACACAATTAATTTAAAATTTTCCGGAAGAATTGCACTACCTTTAAGTAAAAACCGTACAAAAATCAGTTTAGTAGATTTTGAGAAAATCGATCTAATAGACAGACAGCTTTTGGGGACTTTGTTTTATAATAAGTACATGGTTGACCAAGCCTAGGTAAATTTTTACAAAATAAAAAATAAAGATATTTGTGTATTGGCTTGATCCTGGGTATTTTGATTTCTAAAGACCATCCGTTCCCTGAATAAGCTACGCTGACTTGACAGTTTTCGGCAAAAATAACTTTTTATATATTTTTTTATTGCCCAAAAACAAGAATAAAATGTTTTTTCGTAACGTAATTTTTTTAAAAATAAAACCTACCTAGATCGATTTCCCAAAAAACCTCCTGCATGCCGAGTTTCGGGAAAATTGTTGGAGCCGTATCCGAGATTCAGTAAAAAATATATAAACAAGACTCCAAGATATACAATATATAGAAGATTAACTCATTTAAGACTAAAGTCTTCGAACAGTGCGTGTTGCCAGTGATGACCTATGGCTCTGAATCTTGGTCGCTGACTATGGGCCTCATAAGAAAGCTCAGAGTCGCTCAGCGGGCGATGAAGCGAGCTATGCTCGGAGTTTCTCTACGTGATCAAATCAGAAATGAGGAGATCCGTAGAAGAACCAGAGTCACCGACGTAGCTCAGCGTGTCGCGAGGCTGAAGTGGCGATGGGCGAGGCACATAGTGCGTAGAACCGATGGGCGTTGGGGTCTCAAGGTGCTGGAATGGCGACCCCGCACCGGAAAACGCAGTGTCGGCAGACCCCCCACGAGATGGACTGACGATCTCAAAAAGGTCGCGGGGAGCCGCTGGGTCCAAGCGGCGCAAGATCGTATATGGTGGAGATCCCATGAAGAGACCTATGTCCAGCAGTGGACGTCCATCGGTTGATGAAGAAGAGAAGAAGAAGAAGAACTCATTTAAATATTTAAGTTAGACGTGACATATCTCAATAAAAAGAAAGCAAATGAGGGTGGCCGCTCTGTCTCTATTTTCAAGTGAGATTAGACAAAGGAATTTTATTTTCCCTTTCTCCATTTCTTGTTCTATTGTAGCAGTGGGATAGTAACAGGCTGTTACTTTTATATATATATATATATATATATATATATATATATATATATATATATATATATATATATATATATATATATATATATATATATATATAATTTCAGAATGTCGGAAACGGCTCCAACGATTTTCCTGAAATGCATGTAGGCGGTTTTGGGGGAGAAAAATCGATCTAGCTAGGACATCCTATTCCTGTAGAATTAACAGGATTTCTATAGCCTATATGTTATTCCGGTGTATAAGGAATAACGGTGCGAAAATTTCATGGATATTGGTCTATTGACATGTTCCCAGTCATGTTGCCACTGACCATCAATATAATTACATACATATATATAATTACATAAAATCGTAAACAAACCATAAAATCTATGTAATTTAATTAGGGGGACTAAGGTACGTTACACGCCGTGTGGTATCCAGTTAAGTACAATAGACCATCCTCATTTTTTGCCTAGGTGTCGTAAAAGGCGACTAAGGTATACTGACGTCAGGCAGGCGGCCTGTCGTAAAATAACTAGCAAAATCATATGACAAAATGCTTAACACATGTTTTGCCGACCCCACTTAGAGTGGGAATAGGGGCAAAAAAGGGGAGAATAATTTATTTATTAATTAGTAATTATATTACATATATATAAATTAAAGCAATTTCAATTTATTTATAAATCAGGAATACTGTTTGTATTTACATATTGAAACGTGATTCTATGTAAAAAGTAATGAGAATATTATTTTGCTATAATCCGCGATAAAAGAAAATATGTGTAATGCTAAATGTAGAGTGTACTATTCGTTCTCATACCTGATACAAGCAGAATTTGTAAGAACTCATGCACTACCCGACACCGATGGCACAACAATACACAAGCACTGCACAAAGTCACCACCACAATCTCAACAATTGTTTCGCCCCGTAACCGAAGCATCGTCAGGAGATAGACTCCACGACAAAATCATAAAGCGAAGCATTACCCAAGCAAGCTGAGTTATATAGTCACAAGTTAAAACCCCCCACCATTTAGTTGACTTTATCTTTAAACACGTGTAGCAAACTGGAACTTGTAACGTTTGTCTGTTCAAAAGTAATAATAAAATTATTTTGCTATAATCCGCGATGAAGTAAAATAGAAAATATATATAATGCTAAATGTAGAATGGACATTCAGTTATTATACCAGATACATGCAGGATTCGTAAAAAACACTTGCACAAACCTCCACCACCGCCACCACAATACACAAGCACTATATACGTTCACTATCACAAACTTAACAATAGTTTCGCCCCGCAACCGAAGCAACCGATGTATGAGAACGAATAGTACACTCTACATTTAGAATTACACATATTTTCTTTTATCGCGGATTATAGCAAAATAATATTCTCATTACTTTTGTATTATGGACCTCCGCAAAGTAACGCCTAATTCTATAAATTATTGTGATTCTGTGACAATATTAACGGAAATAATACACTTTACATAATACTTACAATAATAATAAACATAAAAAGCGACATTTTGTTCACTTAAAACTTGAACACTTAAAGTAAGAAAGAAATATTTAAGATATGACTTAAAATCAAGTAGGTACTTGTTGTAAGTCGCGTGCGTTTGCAACAGACAGAAACAACTAAGTGAAGCCAACAATGAAACAACGTATTTTATATACACTACCACGTCGTAACTACCATGTTAGTCATGAAACACATCTGTGACCACAAGGGATCACATGGTAGTGACGACTTACAGTGCGCCGATATGACGTCGCAACCCAAAAGCTTTTGTGATGCCATCTATCTTCTATTCTATACATATAATAAAATCGTTGAGATCTCAAACCTCTTTGCGTTTGTTCCCGCTAATCTCAAAAACCGCTGATCCGATTTAGATGGGGTTTTCACTTATATGTAGTAGAAAGCCTCACTTAACATATAGGGTATGTATTATTTCAATAGGTCAGCGAGTAATAAAGATATGACAATTTTAATTTAAAATAATAAATTGTTACAACATGTTTTTATTACAACCTCCTTCATAGAGTTGGTTATTATTATGAAAAAATATTGTGGCCGTGATTATGTGTCAAGCTGTGGATAAATATTTGGATTTTGAATATGAATTCCATGTGCTGAGTGAAGAATTTAAATATTACTACACTACTATAGAAAGCTCAAAACTATTGTTAAATCTTTACTAATATATAAAGCTGAAGAGTTTGTTTCATTGTTTGAACGCGCTAATCTCAGGAACTATTGAACCGATTTGAAAAATTCTTTCAATGTAAGATACTCCATTTATCGAGGATGGCTATATATAACATCACCCTTAGATGGATAGGAGAGAAGCAGCAATAAAAAATAGTACGAAAACGCAAAATTTTAAGCCTTCCTTGCGTGCGCTGAGCAAACGGTGATAGTTATTCAAAAATCATGTATTACAAAATTGATCCCCCCCAAAAGTTCTTAATAAAAGTCCACGACAGCATATGTCTAGCTTTTAAGTTTAACCCACTTTAACCATTTTTATGGTTATCAAATGACAATTTTACGGTTCTAATCTTTTCACGCGGGCGGAGCCGCTGGCGATTGCTAGTGTTGCTATAAAGTCGCAATGCTTAATGACATTTATTGTCTTGGGTCATGGATAAATTTAAGTTGTGCCTTGAATTTGTTAAATCATTTAAGTTTAGTTAAGCTAACTAATATACAAAATGTAATTTTTTTTTCTGTTTGTTACTGTTTTACTGCTTATCTCATCATCCTCCTGCCCTTATCCCACTATAAGTGGGGTCGGCACAACATGTTACAAATAATTTATAGAGTTAGGCGTTACTTTGCGGAGGTCCATAATACAAAACTAATGAAAATATTATTTGCTATCATACGCTAGGGGTCAGCTAGTAATAGGTAAGAGGGATTTCATAGTTTGTATACTTACTCGCATAATGAGTAATGGGGAACCTGCAAAATACTAACGCCTTTTTATACGTAACACCTATTCCAATATTGTTGCACAACAGTTATGTAAACAAAAACAATTTCCATTAAAAACAATAATCATTCTCCTGCCCTTTCCCCACTCTAAGTGGGATCGGCGCATGTACTAACCATGTTGTTACATGATTTGGCTAGGTATTTTACGTCTAGCCTGACGTCAACTTACATCAGTCGCCTTTTAAGACACCTTTCTCTGAGCGTGGTTTATTCTATTCAACCGGATACCACGCGGCGTGCCAATTTACCTTAGTCGCCTTTTACTACACCTCAATGAAAAATGATGGTGTCCATTCTACTTAGCTGGATACCAGACCCCACAGAGACTTCTAATACTAAAATTGTGTAGATAGATACATATCAACTAATCGTCATACTATTAGGCCTCCACTACACGTCGCCCAAGTCGTGCTCCGGCCTCACAGGAGGCACCCTTAGTTCGACCCTAGTAGAGCTTCTGCGCTCTACTCTCCGCATTTCGCAACTTTGGCGGGGTTTCTGCGAACTCTGTCCTGCCCGATGACACTGTAAAAGCCGTTAGGGCTAACAGCATATAATCAATTCGAAAAAAAACAAGAAAGATACATATTAAATGCTTCTTGTATTGCAAGCGTTATAATAACCTGGAGGGTACAGAGGGGTGGTTCTCGAAAGAACCCCGGTGAATAATAAGGCGATAAATCATACCCAACTAATTACCTGGGCAAGATACTGCTGGCCGGCGAAATAATTGTGTAGAAAAAACAAATTATTCAGCGTGCTGCGTTTCTTGTGACAACGTGACAGCTTTGGCGAGTTATGTTACTACTGAACGTAACTAGCCAAACCTGTAACATTATTTTAATACATGTTTGTGCCGATCCCACTTAGAGTGGGATATAGGCAGGAGAATGATGAATGATGACAGCTTGGTATGATACTTGATTATTTGTACGAAATTTTCTGGACATCCTACGGTGCCAGAGACAATAAGAGTAGATTTTTGTCTTTGACTATTAAATATTATACCTATTACTTTTTGTGAAACCATTCCAAAGCGGGTTGAACCTCGAAATGTCGCTAGTAATTCATTCAATATAAACATCAATACTCCATCTGTTGACTGTATATACTCATCAATTCGATGATATCGTAGGAACGAAGTTATTAGTATAATTAATGAACTACTATTTTACCTATATACGCATGGACATTTTGACTCAGCGGATGTTATGAAAAGATTACCCTTATAAGAGCAGTATAAATGAGATATAAACTTTTCCTTTAGTACATGTACATGCATGACAATGCAAGTGGTTAAATCAATTGACGTACTTGTAGATCCTGTGACGTCATACTCTGTAATGTAATACACACCTATGGAATGCATTATCAGTTTTATAGGGAAATTAACTAAATCTGAATGAAACTTGATTTACCTTAAAACCTTAAAAAAATTTTTTAAACCTTAAGAGATTCTTCTTCTTCTTCTTCTTCTTCGACAACCGATGGACGTCCACTGCTGGACATAGGTCTCTTCATGGGATCTCCAGAACACACGATTTTGTGCCGCTTGTATCCAGCGGCTCCCCGCGACCCTTTTGAGGTCGTCTGTCCATCTAGCAGGTGGTTTCCGACACTGCGCTTTCCGGTGCGGGGTCGCCATTCCAACACTTTGAAACCCCAACGTCCATCGGTTCTCCGCACTATGTGCCACGCCCATCGCCACTTCAGCTTCGCGACCCGCTGAGCTATGTCGGTGACTCTGGTTCTTCTACGGATCTCCTCATTTCTGATTTGATCACGTAGAGAAACTCCGAGCATAGCTCGCTCCATCGCCCGCTGAGCGACTCTGAGCTTTCTTATGAGGCCCATAGTCAGCGACCAAGATTCAGAGCCATAGGTCATCACTGGCAACACGCACTGTTCGAAGACTTTAGTCTTCAGGCACTGAGGAATATTGGACGAAAAGATCTCGCGTAGTTTCCCAAACGCTGCCCATCCGAGTTGGATTGCGTGACTGACTTCTTTCTCGAAATTGGACCTACCTAGCCGGACCGTATGTCCCAGGTATATATATTCGTCAACAATTTCGAGTGCAGAGTTCTCAACGATGATCGGGTGGAGCGGAACATGTGAGTTTGACATAACTTTCGTCTTGCTCACGTTCATTTTTAGGCCCACCTGTTGAGATACTCTGCTGAGGTCGTCGAGCATTGTGTTGAGATCCTGCAGGGACTCTGCCATAACGACTATGTCGTCGCTAAATTGAAGGTGAGTAATGTACTCGCCGTTAATGTTGATGCCGTATCCGTTCCAATCCAAAAGCTTAAAGACATTCTCCAATGCAGCGGTAAACAGCTTCGGGGAGATGACATCTCCCTGTCGCACACCACGCCGCATTTGGATTGGTCTCGTAGGTCTGGATACGGACAGACATTGTGGCGTTTTCATACAGACACTTCAACACTTGGACGTACCGATAGTCGATTCGGCATCGCTGGAGCGATCTTAACACAGCCCATGTTTCCACCAAATCAAAGGCCTTCTCATAGTTCACAAACGCCAAGCAAAGTGGCCGGTTATACTCCTCAGTCTTCTGTATAACCTGCCGCAGCGTAAATATGTGGTCTATGGTACTATAGCCTTTCCGGAAACCGGCTTGTTCGGGAGGCTGAAATTCGTCGAACCTACGAGCGAGACGATTCGTTACGACTCTCGAAAACAACTTATAAACCTGACTCAGCAGCGCGATGGGTCTATAATTCTTCAATAAGGTATTATCACCCTTCTTGAAGAAAAGAACCACCACGCTCCTGTGCCAAGCTTCCGGCGTAGTGCCCTCGTGAATGACGGAATTGAACAACCGCTGAAGGACTTGGAGTACCGGTTTTCCACCCGCCTTCAGGAGTTCTGTAGTGATTCCGTCATCACCCGAAGCCTTGTTGTTCTTAAGTTGTTTGAGAGCCGTACTAATCTCGTATAGGCTGACGTCCGGGATATCTTCGGTATAGTGTCGGGTCTTGGGTCTTTTCCAAATTGACAACAGGCTGTTGTGTTGAGGTGTATAACTGCCCAAAGAACTTCTCAACCTCTCCCAAAATCTCAGGTCGAGACGAAATGATACTACCAGTATCGGTCTTCAGTCGCGTTAGCTGCCTCTGCCCAATAGACAGATCTCTTGCGAACACTTTTGAGCCCCTGTTACGCTCAATAGCATCTCGAATATATTCGGTGTTAAAGTGTCGCAGGTCGCGTTTCTGCGCCTTAGAAATCTGTCTATTGATCAGACGGTAGCTCGAAGCATCTACTGAAGACTGTAGCCTCATTTGGTTCCTCTCGTCCATGAGCTTGAGGGTCTGGGTCGAGAATTTATTGGTTCTCTTACGGTGAGTCTTATAGAATTTGGACCCCACCGCATGGACAGTTTCCACTAGCCTGTCGTTTACATCGTCCACAGAAGCGCAGTCAGCTAAGCAATCAAAACGGTTTTTCAGCTCGAGTTGAAAGTTCTCGGGGTTTTAAATATGAGCTCGAGTTGGTCGGAGCGTAGACTTCACCAGTCTGGATCATTCCAGCTGTACGCATATATTCAATGTGCCTCTAACCATACGGTGATCGCTCCCGGTTTTCACGGTATTGATCACAGAGACATCATTGAATATATGACGCCTGAGTGTGTACTCTCGACTTAAACAATGTTGTTGATGAGGGACTTGTGGACGAGAAACCTGACACCACCTTGGAACTGTTGTTCGCCCTCCCGGTAGAAAAGCAAGTTGCCGGATTTTAGGATCATCGTGTCCTACCCCTCTCTTCGGACTTCGGATAATCCTATCACGTCCCACCGCAACTTGCTTACTGTTTCTTCCAGCTCGAGTATCTTTTCGTCATCATACAAAAAACTGTGATAGCCCAGCGGTACCACAGTGCGACTCTTTCGAGGAGGTCACGGGTTCAAACCCGGGCAGATATCAATGAGTTTTTCTGTTTAAACTTATGTGTCTAATTGATAAATGCAATTTATCACACGCTTTTCGTTGAAGAAAAACATCGAGAGGAAACCTGCATATCTCTAGAGAATTCTGGATATATGTGTAACCTAGCAATCCGCATTGGAGCAGCGTGGTAGGTCTTAATTTTCTAAAAGTACTATATTTTTTTGATTTAAAAAGAAAAATACTATTTTTCTTCAAAAAAAAGATGGCAACCCTAATCACAACTGACAAAGCTGAGAGGTTACACCAATTTAGGGCATCACACTATGCAAGTAACATTCTTTACTTCGTTTTTTTGTTTTGTTTTAATATATTATTATGTGTTTATTATACTTGTGTAATGTGTTGGCACAAATACAATTATTTTTCTTTCTTTCTATCAGTCGCTATACCTCACTTTCGAAGCCCGGGATATCATTTAGAAAAAAATACGGCCACAGTTTGGTAAATTATTTTGTGAAACGATTTCAAATTTTTGTACTATCGTCAATATTTACCTCATAGCGTCAAAAATAAAATAAGGTTTCTGTAATCGGTACTAAAGAAAATTATTTAGTAACGTCTTTACGTAAAACAGTTGATCCAACCACTTATGACAGTTTCAGCCGCCATTGTCCTATTCATCACTAAAACCGTTTTAGAAGTAGGTTACGTGATGTAACAGAAAGAAGAGCGATTTCAACGGAATCGACAATTAATTCGTAAAAAAAAAATATTACATCGAATTGCCTGTCGAAAGCATGATTTAAAAATTTTGTGATATTTCAACCTTTTAACAATTAAGAGATTCACTACTAAGTGTGATATTTGGTTGGAATGGACCGCCCTCATTTCTTACCGAGGTGTCATAAAAGGCTACTAAGATAAGTTAACCTGCCGTATGGTATCCAGGTGAATAAAATATACTACCGTCATTTCTTATCGAGATGTCGTAAAAGGCGATTAAAGTAAATACTCCGCCGTTACCCTTTTTTCATTCCTCAGGCAACCGACCGGTCATAATAAAACTAGCAAAAACAGGCAACAACATGTTTAAAACATGTTGTGTAGACCCCGCTTAGAGGCAAGAGAATAATGATATAATTAGAATTCTAGGGTAAATATTGCCATTGTTTAAATGTAAAAGGTCACTGTCTAAAAGGTTTGCAGCTCAGGTGGAGAAAATCGGACGGTCCCGAAATCAGAAAACTCCGGTTTGCTTACGAATGTCCATTTTTTCTAGTCTTTTTTGTAAGAAAACTAAAATTGGGAGTCAGAGCAAAGCTCTGTCATCCAGATATTCATAGATAACTAGATTTTACCCGCAGCTTCGTTTGCCTGGACGTTTGCGTTGTAGTGTAATAGATTGATAATAGATGGCGCTTTTCACTGCCATCCTATTCTGGTTGAATTAACAGGATTTCTATTTCTATAGTCTTATATGTTTCCCCGGTGTATAAGGATTATTTAAAAGTTAAATTACATAGCATAAAGATAATATAAATGTGATAATACCGTCGATTACAGCTCATAAAAAAAAGTGACTAGCGAAATGTATATATAGTAACGGTTACATGTATAAAGTATGACACGGACGAAAGAAGAAGCCGGTAATACCCGAACAATAAAACTGATACCAAAATAAAATTGATGGGACACATAAAATACCATGTTAAATCACTTTATTTTTGTTGAAACGTCGAGATCTTGCTGGTTTATGTTCTTGAGAGCTGACAACTTGAGGATATTTACCAATTAATGATTTAACCTCAGAGAGTGATACAATTTTCGTACGACTTTTATCAGGCAAAACAATGACTATTATACCATCAGATGTCCAACAGTTTTTCATGCCAAAATAGTTTCTAGCAGCAACAAAAGCCTCTTGTCTCGGTTTTGTAAGGAACTCAGATATTGTAATACCCGAGCCCTTAAGAGCGGTTTTAGCGTTCCATACTGAAACCTTAGAGTAAAAATTGGTAAAACGCACCAAAATCGGACGAGGTTTATCTCTCTTTATACCTAGTCGATGACAAGCTTCGAAAGTAGATTTGTCAACTTTAGAAAGTTCCAATTTATCACAAAGCACAGAACACACTTTAGCTTCAATTTTTTCATTGTCATCTTCGGGCAAGCCATGAAAAAGTAGAACTTTTCTTCGGCTGTGCATTTCATGCTTGTCAAAGCCTCTGGAGAGTAGCTGCAGTTGTTTTTGCAGCATAGAAAGTGTCTTCCACATTAAATCCTTGAAGACACTATAATCTGCTGCAAGTGAAGTCATGTCACTGAAGCTAGTTGATGCTGATTTAGAAGAATGTTGAGATTGTTGCAATGCTTTATCAAAATCAGCCATTCGAGATTCAAACAGAAGAACAATGTCATCCATGTTTTTGGACAGCTGATTGTGGAGATCCATTGTGTTATAGATGAGCTTTGCAGTGATGTGAATTAAGTTTGCCAGGTATTGTAGGACACTATAAAAAAAAAATATATATATATATATAAAATAAGCCTTTATTGCTAATACATAGTAAAAATTAAACATCTAAAAAAAAACTATTGCCTTCCTAATTATTACTTTAATTCCTTATTTGCTTCGCTATTTAGTCGGCAACCGGTGTTGCTTCTTCTATAGCTTGTCTTTCGACAAAGGCCTCCTCTAAATATTTCCACTCCGTGCGATTTTTTGCTATTCTCGGCCACAATGGTCCTGCTGTGTCCTTAATATCATCTTCCCATCGTTTGGTCTGTCTACCTCTGCTTCTTTTAGTTTGTCTTGGGTACCATTATGTTACTGATTTAGTCCATTTCTCGTTGTTCTCTCTCAACATATGACCTGTCCATCGCCATTTCAATACTCTGCATACCTTATCAGCTTGTCTGAATTTTGTTCTTTTCTTTATGTCTTGTAACCTTATTCTATTTATTATTTTCACTCCAATTGCGCTTCTTTCTATTGAGTTTTGACATACTCTAATTTTCTTCATCATCTGTTCTGTCAATGCCCAGGTCTGGCAGCCGTATATAAGGCACGGCAGGATGCATGTATTATACACTTTCCTTTTGTCTTGTATGGGTATCTCGTGATTTTTCATCACCTCCCTAAGCGACCAATATCTCTTCCACGTGTTGGCAATTCTCCGGTCAATTTCCACTTGCATAGTATTCCTTGGCGACAACAGCTGCCCCAAGTAAACATATTCCCTAACATACTCTATCTCTTTCTCGTTTACTTTTACAGGTGGTTTCTCGGAGGAGTTGGTCATGATTTTTGTTTTGGTTGTGTTCATTGATAGCCCTGCCTTGGCGCTCTGATCACTGAGCTGCTGTAACATTAGTTCCAGATCTTTATGATTTTCCGAGAATAAAACTAGATCAACCGCAAAGCGAAGATGATTTAAGTTTTCACCATTTATGTTCAGACTAGTGGTTTGCTCCGGAGCGGAATCTTGACAACCGGTGAAATTCACCGGTGATTTGCCGACCTCCGGTTTTTCATCGGTGATCTCCGGAGCTTAGTTTTTGGTGTAAAAGTATGAAATTGAGAAAAAGAAGCGAACGATGTACCTTATATTGAGTTATGTTAAGGCAATCCGTTCGCTCGTTTTATACTGCTCCTGCTAACTTAAAACACGTAAAATAATTACATTCATTTAGAATTTCTGGGCACTTCAAATAGTATAAACCTATTAATTATTCATAAAATATATTTTTTTAATGTTACATCAAAAGGTTTAGATTGTTTAGGTAGTGATAAAGATACATAACAAATTTTCGCCTTTATGTTTATATTAAGTTATGAAAATAAAAAAATATAATTAATTTAACTTATATACGATTAGGTTAACTTAAATACAATTTTACATTACAATTACAGTACAATTACAATACAATTTACAGTCACCTGATGACAAAATATCTTCTTTGTGTTGACAAAGGACGATGGACGATGGACGTCCACTGCCGACTGACACCACCACAGATGGACATAGGTCTCTTCATGGAATCTCCACACCACACGATCTTGTGCCGCTTAAATCCAGCGGCTCCTTTTTGAGTTCGTCGGTCCATTTCGTTGGGGTCTGCTGACAGTGCGTTTTACGGTGCAGGGTCGCCATTCCAAAACCTTGAGACCCCAACGCCCATCGGTTCTCCGAACTATTTGCCCCGCCCATCGGTTCTCCGAACTATGTGCCCTGCCCATCGCCACTTAAGCTTCGCGAAACGCTGAGCTATATCTGTCACTCTGGTTCTTCTACGGATCTCCTCATTTCTGTTTTTATCACGGAGAGATACTCCGGCGTAGCTCGCTCCATTGCCCTCTGAGCTTTCTTATGAGGCCCATAGTCAGTGACCACGATTCAGATCCTTATGTCATTATTGGAAACACGCACTGTTCGAAGACTTTGGTCTTCAAGCACTGAGGTATTTTGGACGAAAAGATCTCGCGTAGCTTCCCAAACGCTGCCCAGCCGAGTTAGATTCGGCGAATAACCTCTTTCTCAAAATTGGACCTACCTAATACGACTGTATATCCCAGGTATATATACTCGTTCACAATTTCAACATGGAAATATGAGCTGTGTTAAGATCACTCCAGAGATGCCGAATCGACTATCGGTATGTCCAAGTGCTGAAGTGTTAGTTTGAAAACTCCACAATATTTATCCGTGTCCAAGACAGAACTACGAGACCAATTTAAACGAGGCGAGCTGTGTGACAGGGAGATGTCATCTCCCCAAAGCTGTTTACCGCTGCATTGGAGGAAGACTTTAAGCTTAGCTTTTGGATCAGCACGGATACGGTGTCAACATTAACGGCGAGTACATCACTCACCTTAGATTTGCCGACGAAATAGTCGTTATGGCAGAGTCTCTGGACGACCTTAACACTCAGCGGGCGATTGAGCGAGCTATGCTAGTATATCTCTACGCGATCAAATCAGATCCGTAGAAGAACCAGAGTCATAGCCCATCGTATCGCAAAGCTGAAGTGGCAAGCGGCTGATAGCCGATTCAGACTCAGATAGGAAATTCCGTTCGACTATGATTGAGACGACATTAGATCGATTGACGTTAATATATAGTGTATTATCTATGGACGTCAACTTAAAACATTCTGTCACAAACTAACGAATTACGTTGTAGAAAATATGTTATCTAGTTCGCGTAGGTTGTAGGCTGCGTAGGTTCATCTATGGGATTTTCTATCTACCTAAGATTAATGGAGATAATAAATGTAATGTAAGGAAAATGAGGAGAGCGGAAGTTGAAGCATAGAGAAGTGAAGTTATCTGTGTAAATAAGCAATAAATAAATCCTTAAATTGTTTATTTGAGTCATATTTCTTTTATTTTAGTTGTATCTGTAAGTTAGGTAGCCGAAAGAGAATCACCGGAGAAAAACCGGTTTTGCTCCGGAGTTTTCGGCGAGTACTTGTACCGGTGAATCACCGGTGATTCTCCGGTACTCACTGCTCCGGTGCAAACCACTAGTTCAGACCATAATTTGACCAATCAAACTGTCTAAAAATTGTTTCTAGGACTGCAGAAAATATTTTTGGTGATATAGGGTCTCCCTGACGGACCCCTTTCTGTATCGGAAATTCATCTCCAGTCTGTTCGAGTCTTACTTGCGCACTGCTCTTTGAGTAAATGTTTCTTAGTATTCGTATATACTTCTCTTGAACGCCTTGATCTTGTAGTGATTTCCAGATATACTGATGCTCCAAGGTGTCAAACGCCTTATTGAAATCCACAAACCCGATGTAGTAGGTTTTATTATATTCTTTATATTTTTGCATAACTTGCCTTAAAACATGGATGTGATCTATAGTAGAGAATTTACTTCGAAATCCGGCTTGTTCTTTCGGTTGATTTTCCTCTAGTGTAATGGCAATACGAGACAGAATTATTTTAGAAAATATCTTGTAAATATTAGACATAAGACTTATGGGCCTGTAGTTTCCTATTTCTCCTATGTCTCCCTTTTTATGTATCAATACAATCGTAGACTTGGTCCAATCTAATGGAATGTTTTCCGATATCAGGATTTCGTTAAAAATGTCTGTTAGTTTAGGTGCAATTACGGATAACGTATCTTTTAGTAACTCGTTTGTTATGAGGTCTGAGCCTGGTGATTTATCTTTTTTTTGTGTTTTGATGGCTGTTTCCTCATTTAAAATAGCAGGTACTACCGTTGTTGAATCGCACTTTACGTCTAAATTACACCCTTGTTCGTGCACAGATCTTTCGCTGTGGTATAAGTCCTTGTAGAAGTTTGTAGCTATCCTGAGGATCTCTGGTCTTTTACTAGTACGAATTCCGTCTTTGTTTTTCAGGTTTGGCATCCAGACTTTCTTTTCTGTTAAGGCTTTAAAGGCTTTTTTGGTACCCCCTGTTTTCGCGATGTAGTTTTCCAGTGTCCTCTGTCTGTTTTGTTTCCGATCACGCCTTATAAATTCATTAATTTTCTTACTAATTTCCGAAATCTTTTGACGTTGCACTTGATCTTTTTTCTTTTTTAACATTTCTTTTCTATCCGCTATTAACTGTTTTGTTTCTTGGGAAATTTTTCCTTTATTACTTTTATTTACTTTTCTTGTTTCTGACTTTAAAATATTCACAATATAATCGTACCTTTCTTGTATAGGCGCGTTCCTTTTCAATTGGCTAACTGATTCTTTTATGTTATGAATAAGGGTGTCTTTGTTGCCTGTACAGACGAGAGCTGTTTGGTCTTTGTTGTGAAGCTTCCTATATTTTTTGTTGTGCGTACTTGATAAAGTAGCTCTCAACATCCTATGATCTGTGTTAAAGTTTAGGTTATTTATAACTGAAACATTTTTGAATGCTCTTCTGTTATTCGTCATAATATAATCTATCTCGTTCTTGTGTAGACCATTGGGTGAAATCCAAGTCCATTTCATATTGTTTTTCTTTTTAAAAAAGCTGTTTAGAATACAGAGATTATTTTCTTGCGCAAATGTGACTAGTCTCGTACCATTTTTAGATCTATTTCTATACCCGTATGGACCTATGATGAATTCCTCTTCCAATCCACGTTTTCCGATCTGTCCATTGAAATCGCCCATGATTATAATATTCTTGTGTGCACCGAGTAGTGTAGCTTGTAAATCTTCATAAAATTTCTCTATTTCCCTTACCTCCTCTTTTTTGTCTGATTCTGTTGGTGAATAAACTTGGATAATAGACCAAACTTCTTCTTTATTGTTACATAATGGTATTTTTAAATTAATAATTGCAATTCTTTCAGAGATTCCACTAATTTCTTCTATGTTTTTATACCATTTTTTCTTTATTAGAAACCCTACGCCAAAGAGGCCCGGGGTTTCTCCTTTATAGCAGAGAATATAATCTCCATAGTCTTCTATACCTTCTCTAAGTCTTCTCATTTCACTGATACCAATTATATCCCAATTAATTTTCTCAATAGCGTTTTCCAGCTCAATTAGTTTCTCTTGTGTGCGCAGTGATCTTGTATTCAAAGTTGCTATATGGATATCTATGTTATTTCTTGTCTTCTTAATGTTTCGTTTTGGTGGTTTTTTTCTTTAATCCTGTTACTATTTCTTTTTCTTTTTTGTCTTTAGAGGGTAGTAGTCTTACAATCCCACGGTGACCAGCCGGCTTGGGATCGGTTTCCTTCCGGTTGCTGACGTCTAATTGTTATTGCCTCGAATCTCCCGTGGTGAAGGAGTTTGCCCTTGTCCGCATCATATCATAGACATTTTGTCTGCTTGCCTGTCTTTTATCTGTATTGTTTACAATGACATCATTTATTTGTTTTTTAGGTTGGGGGTTAGGTGGTGACGTAGACTCTTCCCTCTTTCTCTTATCCTTTAAGTCGTTTAACTTGCCCTTTATCACTATTTTGTCATATTTTAGAAACGCATAGTTGCCCTTCTGTCTTTCCTCTTTGAGTTCTTCTTGGAGCTCTTTCCTCTTCTCCACTATAGCTTTTGGCAGATCTTCTTTGACATACACTTCCTTGAATTTCTTTTTGTTTCTGAATATTTCGTTTCTTTTAACAAAATTGTTGAGAGCTATGACAATTGGTCTTGGTTTGTCTGCATTTTCTACTTCATTTCCAATCCTATATATTTTACTTACTTCTGAATCTAGTATTTTAATGTTTAGTTCAAAGTTCACAAGTCTTTTTACATTCTCTAGTAACTGTATATTATTGCTTTCCTTTTCAGGAAACCCAAATAAGATCATATTATTTTTCCTTTTGTCTATTTCTAAGTTAACTACTCTTTTCTCTAGTTTCTAAATCTCTAGTTTTAGCACTTCATTTTCTTTTTTGAGGGGTGCTATTTGAGAGGCCAGTGTGTCTAGCAGGTTATTGGATATTTCGGATGTTTGTCTATCCATCTCCATTTTGATTTTCTCGAAGAAAAATTCAAACTTCTTATCTAATTCCGAACTCATTTTCCCCAACTTAGTGGTAAATTTCTAAATCTGGCAATACCAATATGAAGTACTCTATTTCAGAACAAAGTCGATGTGACAGTTGACACGAGATTTTTGTCTATGATCAATCAATGGCTGCCTGTCACTGACCTTGTTATAGTTATGCTTATGTATTGCGGCGAAGTCTTATTTTTCGATTTTCGATCCACTTCCGGGCTAAATCTTCTTTATTTTTTTGGAAATTCGTTTAACAATCACTTTTCTTCACTTCCAACATAAACTATTAGCGAAACATTCTTTATAAACAGGTATTTTCGATTTAATTGTGGATTGACTTTCAAGTACGTGTGTTCGTGATAACTGTCAACTGGCGAAAAAAACACTATATCACAGTTTATTATTTCATTTACAGTGTATTAATAAGAAAAAACTAATTTAAAATTTAATAACTTAACAGAGCAAATTTTATAGATGTTGTTTGTAGACCTACCCACGCGAAAAAAAAAACATTTTCGGAGATATTACAGATTTAAAATGCCGTGAGGAGGCCGCGCTTCGCCCTATAACACTTCGACTTTAGCAGCGATGTCACTCTTTCAAGAGTTTGTTTAAAGACATTCTGTAATTAATTGTAAAAATAAAATACATAGGGAAAATATAAAAGTAAATAAGTAATAATGTACTATATGAATTTAGATATTCCAAAGATAGCAGGAAATCTTCTTGGTATAGGGAAAGGAAATTGTTTTTCTCCAAATTTAACGCTACGGCCACGGGCAGTAATGAATAAATCAAAACAACTGGATCAATTTTAATCATTTTTTTTTACACTGACTGACATGGGATATATATTTTATACCCGTGCGAAGCAGGGGCAGGCCGCTAGTTTATTATAAAACAGTTACTAGTGATTAGTGGCCTAAATTACAGAGTAAATAAATGACTTCAGTTTAAAAAAACATTATAGATGATACAAAGCCATTTTAGTTTTTGTTACGTAAATATCGCGTACATGTTACGCTATATTCTTTTATTTGCCGCCATTTCGTTACAGTGGTAGTTCTATTCCGGATTTTTAAACCAGATTCACTTATTATACTAATAGATATTGAGCTTAGTACTAGTTTCCAGATATTAAAGCAATCAATTACATGATTATTTTCAAATTTTAAATTTTGCGTGCGATTTTTTCCAGGGGGTTTTTTTTTGAATAAATAAATAAATAAATATATGGGACACTTACACACACGGTCGTCCGTCCCCAAAGTAAGTAACTTAATACTTGTGTTATGGGTGACAGACAACTGGTAAATATATTGAGAGAGATTGGAGGACTCGCGGACGGCGGTAACAGTGAACTGCAGTAACTTTTGTTTTTATGTTTTAATTAGTAAAAGTAATTAATCACAAGTAAAAATAATTTGAAGTTGACACCCTAATTGAACTAGTATAATAATAGTGTTTGTGGCAAAAAATATCTAGTGATAAAGTGAATTTACGTAAAATATTGTGATCAGCTGATTAATACAACTACCTACCTACTGATGGTGACAAACAATATGTGGACAATATGTATGTACTGATGTTTTTTATGGAATGATTTGGGCTTATAAATACAAGTGATTGATTATTATCTGACTATTAGTAAATTATAACGAAGAGCACATCTAAAGATATACAATTATTATTTTTTCTTTATTTATAATTTTTTGTTGTTGTTTACAACAGCGCCATCTAGGGTCATTAGCTTACATAAGAATATCATTAATTGTTTCGGTCAACAATGGCGTGCAAGTGCAATCATTGCGGCAAGTTCCTCGCCATGACAGATGGCGCGAAATGTATGAAGTGTGCGTTGACTTTTCATAGGGCTTGTGTAAATATTAACTCTAATGCAGCCATCTCACCGAATTGGCAGTGCCGTGGGTGCAAAGTGAAAAACCAAGGGAATGGCGGCACAGGTACTAGTAGCTCAGCTAATAAGGAGGCCGGGGATAATTTGGTTGAAGCTTCGGGATGTGATGCGAACATTTCACTAAGTGAACAAATTCGTCTTTTGCGATCTGAAGTTACTACGAAACTCGTTGAAAACACCCGTGAACTCGCTTCATTTAGGCGGGAAATGGTGGGAATAAAAACTTATCTAACGGATATTACTAAGCGGATGGACATTGTTGAGGAGCGCCTGACCAAGCTGGAGGAGCAAATGCCATTTCACTCTAATGTTCCGGAGAGCACCGCTGCGATGGATGCTATTTTACAACTCCGTATCGACCTAAATGAGCGAGAGCAGGAGTATCTTTCGAACGATGTTGAGATTGCTGGTCTCTCGGAAAAGAATGGCGAAAATGTTTCTCAAATAATTTATCTCGTAGCGAAAAAATTGGACGTCACTCTCAATGAGAACGATGTGGTTAGTGCAGAGCGATCTGGACCGCCACGAGTTGTCACCAGTAATGAAAGCAGCGAACAACCACGTCCGCGGCCCATCGTTATACGTCTGGCGCGCCGGAGTTTACGGGACGAGCTACTGCGCGCGGCGCGAGTGCGACGCGGAGTTGATTCTTCTAACATTGTTGACGCACCGCCGCGTCGATTTTATATAAATGAAAGGCTCAGTCGCTTCAACAGGCAACTGTTTTATAAAGCGCGCGAAGCAGGCCGGCAGAAGGGATGGAAATTTATTTGGACTAAGGGGGGTCGCATATATGTCCGTCAAAATAATAATACATCAGTACATCGGATTAGAGTTGATAAAGATATAGATACGTTTTTTGGCACCAACTCCTTTTGAATGTATATGTACTTATGTTTTTTTACTATTTTATTTTACTCAGATTTATATATAGAATTTGTTCTCCGTATTGCAGTTAAATTATTGTTTGATAGGTACTCTATTATAAATGTTTCTTACGTGATCTTTTACTTGTATGTAAATAGTTTAAGTCTGATATACGAGTATGTTATTTTGTACAGTTGGGTGACACAAGGAAGAGTTGATACATGCTGTAAAGTTGTAATGTTTCAAATACCAATGAAAAAAAATCCGTTACATATATGGAATAAATATTTTATAATATATTACTTTAATTCCTTAAACTACCACTTCATGACATATTTATTATTATATTTATATTTCAGTACCTTGCCATTAAACCCGATATTTAGTAAATGTATACCACCATTGTTCCACATAATATATACAATTGCCATTTGTATTGAATTCATAAAAAATCACAAAAATGATTGAGATACGGTATTTTAAAATTGGTTTCCTAAATCCGTGTTCCTTAGGCAATGGCCATGAAGAATTTGTCGTTGCACTAGATCGTCACAACGTTGACATCATGGCCTTGAATGAAACTTGGTTGCGGGAAGGTGAGGAGGGTCGCGCTCCGTTGATACCTGGGTATCGTCTCCTACACTCACCACGTGCGGAGGGAGTGCGTAAGAGAGGTGGAGGAGTTGGTTTTTACATTAGACAAGGTATTAATGCGCGAGTCCTCGCTCACCCAGTAACACCGATGCTGGAGCAAATGTGGTTAAGTATCAGGCTGAATAAAAAAACTACTATAATCGGTACCGCTTATAGACCTCCGTGGTACAACGTTCAAGATTTTTTAGATGGCTTGACTGACACTATAACATCGTTACCTCATCATGAACATATTATTTTAGTAGGAGACTTTAATATAAACTTTTTAAATAAAACCGATACGAGTACAATATCTCTTTCTAACTTTCTTAGCTGTAACAATTTGACGCAACACGTAACTGAACCTACTCATTTCACTACCCATAGTGAAACATTACTCGACCTTGTGTGTAGTGATGCTGACGTTTCTCGAATAGAAGTAGATCATATTGAAAGCCTCAGTAAGCACGCTGTCGTTTCTTGTGAATTTAAAATACATAAAGAAAAGCATAAACGAAGAAAAATACTTATAAGGCGAATTAAAGATATTGGAGGTGACGATTTAAATTATTGTCTTAACTTGATTAACTGGGACGATATAATAAAAATACAAGACTTAAATGAAATGGTGTCTGAGTTTTCTAAAACTATTTTAGGTCTATTCGACTGCCTCGCTCCGATAAAAAATATAAGTATAAATGACAATTATTATCCTTGGATAACCTATAATTTAAAATTAATGATGCGAATACGTGATGAAGCCCAAAGAAAATTCCGGTCAAGTAATTGCGACAACGATAAAGAGTATTATAAAACCCTTAAGAATTTAGTTAAAAAGGCTGTTTTAGCAGAAAAGACCGCATATTGTAACAGGTACATCAATAATAACGTGAAGAAACCTTCTGTTATGTGGAAACATCTAAAACAACATATAACATTTAATAAAAAGAAGGAATACAGTTTGCCAAAACAATTTAATAATCCCCATTTAATTAATCGTCATTTTTTAACAATTCCTGGTGTCGACCAAGTTTCTTTCCAGGATCTTACTTACTATTCCACAAATAAATACAGACCATCTTTGACATTTAATTTGAAACCAGTAGATGAAACCACTGTTGCAAAAATACTAGGGACTTTAAAATCAAACGCTATAGGAGCGGATGGAATATCGTTGGATATGATTTTGGCAACCCTCCCCAATAGTTTGACGGCAATAACTAGTATTGTTAATAAATCTATTCTTACTGGTGCTTTCCCAGATCTGTGGAAGCACTCGGTTATCAAACCAATACCGAAAAGGGATATTACTCACTGCTTAGGAGACTTACGCCCTGTTAGTATACTTCCTTGTATATCAAAAGTTTTAGAAAGGGTAGTCTGCAATCAATTAACCGAATATTTGGAAAGCAACAATATCTTGCCTTGTGTCCAGTCAGGATTTCGGAAACACCATAGTACTTCCACTGCATTAGCTGACATCGTGGATAACGTGCTGACAAGTCAAGATGAGGGCAAAGGAACTATACTAGTTTTACTGGACTATTCTCGGGCATTCGACTCTATTAATATTCCTCTGTTAATATCGAAGCTATCCTTCTACGGTTTTGGTCAAGTTACTTTGAGATGGTTTTCGAGTTATCTGTATGATAGGATGCAAAAAGTTGAGTTGAGCTGTGAAGATGGAACTAGTAGCTTTTCTGAAAATTCCTCAGTAACAAGGGGTGTACCGCAGGGTTCGATACTTGGGCCAATACTCTTTGTACTTTATAGTGCTGACGTAGTCGAGGGTATCAAAAACTGCAATTTTCATGTGTATGCAGACGATCTGCAGTTATATATATCGTTCAGGCCTGAAGACACCGATATTGCTGTAACTAGGCTTAACCAGGACTTGAGCCGTATATTTACATGGTCGAATAAGCACACCTTAGTTTTGAACCCCAGCAAAACTAAGTTTATTATGTTAGGTACAAAAGTACAAATAGATAAAATATCTAAAAGAAGACCAAACATTTTAATCGGGGGTGAGAGTATAGAGCGGGTTTCAGAAACACGTAATTTAGGGGTATTGATGGACGAAAGTCTCCGTTTTGAAAAGCATGTTATAAACAATATTCGTAACTGCTTTTACAGACTGAAAGTCTTGTACCAGATAAGAAACTCACTGAGTACCGAATTGAGAGTAATTGTTTGTGAAACCCTGGTACTATCGAAGTTGAACTATGCGGATATTGTGATAGGTCCTAGATTACTAGCGCGAACAAAGCACATGATACAAAAAGTTCAAAATGCTTGTGCGCGCTATTGTTACAACATACCTTTTCGCGCTCACGTTACACCATTTATAAATATTTCCAATAGTCTGAAAATGGAATATCGCAGGCAGTTACATTTCGCTACTTTGTTATTTGGTATTATAAAATATAAAATTCCTCCATATCTGTACTCCAAACTACGTTGGGCGTGTGATGAATCTTTATACGAACGCAGGACTAATACACATGTGCTAAAAATGCATTCACATAGCACGGCCTGTTTTCGTGGCAGCTTTAAGTATAGAGCAACCTTTTGTTGGAATAACATACCACCCCCTCTACGTTCCATTAAATCGGTAGGCTATTTCCGTACAAAATATAAAGCTTTTTTACTTAGTTTACAAAAACTAAATTTATTAGTTGCTTATACTTAGGCGTAAACCAGCGAGTAGTTATTGGGGATACAACACAAGTTGCTACATTAATATCTTTGTATTATTATTCGTCTTATTTTTAATAGAGTTTTTTTATTTTATTTATTTATTTTTTTACAATTGTGATATTTATTTATTATATATTTACTACTACATTATACATATATTTATTTTTTTAATATTTTTTATTTTACTGCGGCTGTGCTTGTTGTTGTGCCGTCTGCGAGTCCAGTACTCGGCGGCCACTGAAAATCAGTTTTGGGGCTTAGCTCCAATTACAGCTGAGTGGTCATCCTTTTTGGTGTCACACCACTGTACAAATCTTCAATATATTCTTAATTAACTAGGTAAGGTTAATTGTTAGATTTAAGATTATTTTGTTTAGTGATCTTTACTTTTTTTTTTGTTGTGTAATTTGTATTTGTATTGTGGTGTGAGAACAAATAAAGTTTTTTCTATTTCTATTTCTATTTCTATATACTTATATATTTTTAAATACATACTTAAATACAAAGATACACCCAGGCTCAAAGACCAACAAATTCATTTATAGAAAATGTTGGCCCTCGGCGGTAATCGAACCCGCGATCCGCGGAGCTGAAGGCAGGGTCACTACCCACTGCTCCAACGGGCCAGTCAATTCAATTTTAAGTCCCGGATTTGAGTTTTTCTTTTTAAACTTATATATCAAATTGATATTTCCAATTTATCATGTTGTTCGGTGAAGGAAAACATCTCGAGGAAACCTGCATATAAAATTTTGGAATATGTAACCAAATGTAAACAAATCAGGGAAGTTAAAAATTTTATTGAAATTTATTATACAGCTTTTTACTTATGAGTTCGCCAGCGTAAATAAGTCCTTAGCGATAAAAACAATAACAAAAGACTTCTAATATAATCTAATTAATAAATCTAATCTAATCTAATTAATAAATCTAATCTAATTTAACCAATGGGGCCTTCGTGCGACAATTAAGTCACTGACTTGAATAGTAGAAGTGTAGAAGTGCCTCGTTTTCACTAAAGTTAACAATAGCTTACAGCAAAAAGCGTGAATCTATAACGCATTGTTGGAAAAGCATTAACTTTTCCTGGGTGAAGCTATAAAATGAAAATCTATACTAATTTATAAAGAGGAAAAGTTTTGCATGTATGTTTATAATGTTTTCATACAAAAACTACTGAACCGAAATCATAAATTATTTCACCATTGGAAAGCTGAATCTTTACTCAGCAACATAGGCTATATAATATTTAAAAAAATAGGGATCCGTAATAACAATGTTATAAGGTGTAAAAAATTTGTCATAAAAATCTATCATCGCATGCGCTGCGAAAACTATTGATGAATTAACAAAAATAAATCTATAGTCCGACTTAGTAGACTTTTCACTGCCATGATATCGCTATTTACGCGGGTGAATTCATGGGCTATTACTAGTCTTTACTAAAATTAAAATTTTAATAGAATAGATTTTTGCTTTAGAGTTGGTTACCTTATACATATACTATATATAAATACATCAAAATCATATGTGAAATTCCAAAAAATATTAAAGTTATTTTGCTATTATCCTTGATAAATGAATATCTGTGTTATGTAATTTATAGAATTAGGCGTTACTTTGCGGAGGTCCATAATACAAAAGTAACGAGAATATTATTTTGCTATAACCCGCCATAAAAAATCGCAAAATTTTCGCGACCCCCCGAAATTTTTTTATCGCGGATTATAGCAAAATAATATTCTCATTACTTTTGCATTTGTGTTATGCTTAATGTCTAATGTAATATCGGTTTTTATAAGTTATATAAATATTTTATAAGTTCTATGTTCAATAAAGCACCACTACTGATATGTATGAGTATTGTAGGTAGAAATATAATCGAGCGAACAATAAACGTCAGTCAGTATCTGGATCTCGCGTTTCAATACACCTCACTGGCGACGAGAATAAATTATAATTTTGCGTATTAAGTAAAATAATAGTTATGCCACTCGGTAAAGTAGAAAGTTTTGATGTCGGGACTCAAGATTGGGATGCGTATGTGCGGCGAGTGAAACAATTTATAGTTTTAAATGACATCGAACATAACCTACACGTGGCCACATTGGTTACTTTGGTCGGAGCGGACTGTTATTCGTTAATGTGCGACTTGTGTTCACCCGCGCAACCTGAAGATAAAACTTTTGAAGAATTGGTAAAATTGGTGAAAGATCATTTGGAACCAGAGAGATCCGAGATAGCAGAGAGACATGTGTTTCGGCAAAGGAAGCAGCAACAGGGCGAAGGTATCCGAGTTTACCTTCAAAATTTAAAACATCTCGCTAAAACATGTAATTTCGGACCACAGCTCGAAGTTAATCTTCGAGACCAATTCGTGTCCGGATTACTCAGGGAAGAGATGCGATCGAGGCTCTTTGCCGACAGGAACATTGATTATCGGCGCGCGGTGGAGCTGGCGTTGGCGCTGGAGGCGGCGGAGCGGCACGCGAGCACGGGCGGAAAGGTCAGATGCATTTAATTAATAATTCCGATTCTGAGAGTGATTTTTATAATTTGAAAACCGGCGGAGGTGACGGCCCCTATTATGTCATGTTAAATGTTGAAAATAAGAATCATAAATTTGAAATAGACACAGGAAGTAAGATTTCAGCTATATCGAAAATTTTTTACGATAAATATTTTTATAAATTTCCTGTTCAAAATCAATCTTTAATTTTAAAATCTTATACGGGCGATATCATAGAAACTATCGGTTATATATTGGTTAATGTTTCGTGTGATTCTCAAAGCGCTAAATTAAAGTTGTACATTATCGAAAATGGGGGCCCGCCTCTCATGGGTAGGTCGTGGATAAAACAATTAAAATTGTCAATCATTTCTTGTTACAATTTAGAAAGTGAGGAGTCGGTCGCTGTAAGTTTAAAAGACGAGTTTCCCGAGGTGTTCGCGGAGGGACTGGGCACGTTCAAGTCTCGACTTAGATTGTATTTGAATGATGCCACTCCCGTGTTCGTGAAGGCCCGGCCCTTGCCGGTCGAGCGCGAACTCGAGCGTCTGCAGCGGGAAGGGGTTATTTACAAAGTAGATCGGTCTGATTATGGCACACCTATCGTACCGGTCGTGAAATCTAATGGTTCTATTCGTATTTGTGGTGACTACAAAGTTACCATAAACCCGCGTTTAAAAGATTTCCATTACCCACTGCCGAGGATCGAAGATCTGTTCGCTGCGCTGGGCGGAGGCGAACATTACACTAAGCTCGATTTGTCGAATGCTTTTCAACAATGTGTTCTGGAAAAGGAATCGCAGCCGATGACGGCGATCACCACTCACATAGGAACTTTTGTTTATAAGCGAGTTCCGTTTTGAATTAAGTGCATACCGGAGAATTTTTAAAAAATCATGGAGGAAACCTTGAGTGGCTTGCCCTCGACGGCCGTATTCGCTGATGATATTTGTATTACTGGTAAAGATAGAAATTCCCATTTAAGAAATTTAAAGGCTGTCTTACAGAGGTTGAAAGAGAATGGCTTAAAAATTAATTGGTCAAAATGTAAGTTTTTTAAAGACAGTGTCACCTACCTGGGGTATAAAATAGATAAATTTGGTTTGCATACGGACGATATAAAAATTGAAGCTATAGTAGCCGCACCGCCCCCCACAAACGTGACACAGTTAAAAAGCTTCATGGGCTTAGTAAATTTTTATTCAAAGTTTTGCGCCAATATGAGTGACATTTTAAGGCCGCTGTATGATCTGTTAAAAAAAAAATGTTGCGTGGAATTGGAACGATACATGCATGAGATCGTTTAATAAAATAAAAAGGGTGTTAAGCAGCTCTCCGGTGCTCGCGCACTACGACCCCGGCTCGCCTCTCGTGCTGGCGGTGGACAGCAGCCCGTACGGGCTCGGCGCGGTGCTGCTGCAGCGGCAGGCGGACGGCTCGGAGCGGCCCGTGAGCTGCGCCTCGCGGACGCTCACCGCCGCCGAATGTAATTATTCGCAAATCGATAAAGAGGCGCTCGCTATCGTGTTCGGTGTTACGAAACATCACCAGTATTTGTACGGGCGACATTTCGTTTTACGCAGCGATCATCGCGCGCTCAGCTATATTTTCGGGAAGAATCGGGGAATTCCGGTAACCGCAGCGAGTCGTTTGCAGAGATACGCGGTCAAATTGAACGCTTATGATTTTGAAATGGAATTCGTTAGATCTGTTGAAAACTGTCACGCGGACGCGCTGTCTCGACTTCCGCTAGGCTCGTCGGGCGGGGGAGCCGAGCGTGAGGGGGAGAAATGTAGTTATCTAAATTTTGTTGAAGAAAATTTTCCAGTTAGCTTTAAGGAAGTTAAGACTGAAGTTGCAAAAGATCCTCTATTGAGTAAAATTTATGGGTACGTCATGTTCGGATGGCCGAACGAACCGGCGTGTGATGGTGAAAAACCTTATTTTAATAGAAAGGACAATTTATATATAGACCAGGGCTGTTTAGTTTGGGGTTACAGAGTCGTCATACCGAAAACATTGCGCGACGAAATATTAAAAGAGATACACGACGGGCATCCCGGTATAGTTAAAATGAAACAGATCGCGCGCAACTACGTGTGGTGGGACGGTCTGGACCTATATAGTGTATTATCTATGGTCTGGACGCCGACATAGAACAAGTGACGGCGCGCTGCGCGGCGTGCGTGTCGCAGCGCGCCGCGCCGCCCGCCGCGCCGCTGCACTCGTGGCCGTGGCCCGCCGAGCCGTGGTCGCGTTTGAATCTAGACTTCTTAGGGCCGTTCAATAACAGATACTATTTGGTCATAGTGGACGCGCATTCAAAATGGATCGAAGTCGAAAGGTTAACCACCACTTCGGCCGCTTTAGTTATCGGTGTTTTGAGAGTACTGTTCGCAAAATTCGGTCTTCCGAAAAATATAGTCACCGACAACGGACCGCCTTTTTCTTCTTTAGAGTTCGGAACGTATCTAAAACGTAACGGCATCAGGCACACTCCTATAGCACCTTATCACCCTTCCAGTAACGGTGCCGACGAAAATGCAGTGCGAACTATAAAACGGGTTTTAAAGAAAGCATTGGTTGAAAAAGTAGACGATTTGAACGCTCTTAGTAGGTTCCTTTTCACATATCGGAATACGGAACATAGCACCACGGGTCGCGAGCCAGCAGTGGCGATGTTCGGGCGGCGCCTGCGCGGTCGGCTCGACTTGGTGCGACTCAACGCCGGTGAACGTGTGCGCACCGCGCAGCAGGCGGCCGAACGCCGAAGCGCGTCCCCGCAAAATTTACGGGTCGCAGCTCCGGGCGACGCTATCCTGATCCGAGACTATACAAAAAATAATCCTAAATGGGGGAAGGGCGAAGTGTTAGAGCGTAAAGGTCCCGTGTCCTATGTAGTTAAAAGCCAGGATGCTCGGATACAGAAAAGGCATATAGATCAAATAATAACCGATAAGCGCAAGTCAAGGCATTCCTTAGCTCTAGTATCCCCAATAAACAATGAATTAACAGAGTCAGAACAGTGGGAAGATTGTCGGGCGGATATCTCGGGCGGCTCTTGTACGGAGAATAAGCAGGACGACATTTACTATGTCGTCCTGCTTCTATGAAAATTACAAGCGGCATGCCGAAAGAAGAGCGCCCGCGTCGGAAAGCTGCATTAGATTGCGTTAAAAAGATTAAAAAATAAATATTTATGTTTAGGTAAAATTGTTATTCCATACTAAAGTTTAAAATAAATAGTTTTTAATAATTAATATTGTCGCTCATAATATATTGTATATTGATCTTACTTTAAGTATTTTATATGTATTAATTTAAGAGGAAGATGATGATATGTATGAGTATTGTAGGTAGAAATATAATCGAGCGAACAATAAACGTCAGTCAGTATCTGGATCTCGCGTTTCAATACACCTCAACTACCTTCCTACAAATATTCACTATCGCATTCTCAAAAATAATTTCAGTAATCGAAACATACATAACAAACAGTCAAAGAAATAACGATTTTTTTTAAATTTCTTTCGTCGGCACAACATGTTCGCACATATCACAAGGCTGGTGACGGTAAGATGACTAGTGTAAGTTGACCTGCCGTGTGGTATCCGGCTGAGTAGAGTAGACTAACCTCATTAATACTGAGGTGTCTTAAAAGGTGCGTAAAGTAAATTAACCCGCCGCGTGGTTTGCGGCTGAGTAGAATAGACCACTCTCATTAAACCGAGGTGTCGTAAAATACGACTAATGTAAGTTGACCTGCCGTTTGGTATCCGGTTGAATAGAATAGAACACCCTCATTAATAGCGAAGTGTCGTAAAAGGTTCGTAAAGTAAGTTGACCCGCCGTGTGGTATCCGACTGAGTAGAATAGACTAACCTCATTAATACCGAGGTGTCGTAAAAGGTGACTAAGGTAAGTCGACCCGTCGTGTGGTATCCGGCTGAGTAGAATAGACCAACCTCATTTCTTACCGAGGTGTCGTATAAGGCGACTAAGGTAAGTTGACCCACCGTGTGGTATCCGGTTTAGTAGAATAGACCACCATACCATAGACCACATAAGAAAGAGTTCTTACCGAGGTGTCGTAAAATACGATAGAGGTAAGTTGACGTCAGGCAGCCGGCCTGTCGTAAAAACGCAGCCAAATCATGTGACAGCATGTTTATAACATGTTGTGCCGACCCCACTCAGAGTGGGATAAAGGCGGGAAGATGATGATTGCACATAATATATACTATAGATAGATAGATATATAGATAGAAATTCTTTATTGCACACACATTACATACCACAAGGTACAAAAAAAAAGAAACTTAACTAAAGAAGCAAAAGGCGTGCAAAGTCTTGTTGCTCTCTAAAGTAAGCAATCTCTGCCAGACAACCTTTAATTAAATAAATTAATTAATTTAATTAATGAATTTAAACACAAACACACTCACACACACACACACACACACACACATATATATATATATATATATATATATATATATATATATATATATATATATATCCTTACTAATATTATAAATGGGAAAGTCTGTCTGTCTGTCGGTTCCGTTTTCACGGCCAATCCGCTGAACCAATATCGATGAAATTTGGCACAAATATGCCTTATACAGCGGGGTAACATATAGGCTATATAAATCCTGTTAATACAACAGGAATAAAATTCAGGAGGAATTAAATAGGATGACACTCAAAACGCCATCTATAATAAACTCATGGAACTTATTTTTATTTACGATGTGTCAAAATCAAGTCAAATCTGTATTAAAGAAGTATTTAGATTCCAAGTTTTTCGGCTTACGTCAAAAGAGTTTTCTTTAGAGAGTATTTATATTTTATTATATTTTTATTCGTTTACTGGACTTTACTTTTATTAACTTACGTATTTTGGACGTTACTTTTATTTATTTTTAATATGATGAATATTTTTTTAATATGATGGAAGAGCGGAGTCTTCTGGCACAAGCATACTCATGCTTAAAAGAAGGCTCCAACCTTATTTCAACAAATGTAACGATGTTAATGAAAATAAAAGATTTTTATTTTATTTTTATTTTATTTTTATTCGTGTTTTAAGTGAGTTATTACAATGGATAAATAATATAAGTAATACGGGTTATTTACTAAAATAAATAAGCTAAAAATATTATAAATGCGAAAGTCTTTCTGATACGTTTTAATGACCAATTCTCTGAATTATTATAAATAAAATTTGGCACAATTAATGTTTATATACCAGGGTAACATATAAAAATCTTTGAAAAGGTTATTTTAATTAATTATAAATAAAATAAATATATGGGACACTTATTTAAATATATCGGTTTTTGTTTATTTAATAAAGGAGACCGCCAGAATTTCATACATCTTTTGACCCAGACCTTACGGAGGAACTATAAAAAAAGAATTATAGTTTGAGGTTATGTACAAGTACGATCACTAGCTAAATACAAAATATAATGTGTTATTAAAAACGATGGGATTTGTGATGAAATATAACAATAAGGTATAATCATTTAAGTTCAAGTTAAATTAATCATATACATTTTTTGTTGTCAAAAAAACAGACGTTTCGAGAAACATATTCTTAAACGGAACAAGTAGTCTGTGGCAACATCTAAGAAATGACTAATAATTGACATGTCAATACATGTCAATTATTAGTTTTATAGGAAGTAGGAAGTTTTATTTAATTTAAGCTCATAGAAATTAGGCCATACGGCTAATGGAAAAAAGATTTTATTTCTAAACACCATTTTTAATATTTGAAAAGTCATTACAGTTACATAACAAAGTGAAGGTAATATATTTTCAGATACCTATTTTGAAATATTATGTTAACAAAAACATAATTTAAATTTATTTTTTCGTATTTATTCTAAAAACGCTAGAATCCAGCGCCGTAATTAAAAAAAATTAATTAAAAAAAAAACAAGTTAACAATTGATGACGGATGACGTTACGTATAAAAGTTTTTATTAAATAAGTTTTCTAGCACGTTACCAATCATTATATTTATAATATTTAATATCAGAAAAACATTATGAATTGTTTGATGTATATGATGTATTTGCACTTCTTTTGCTGAGCTATTTTAATATATATTTCATGTAAGTACGGTTTATTTACTAAAATTATCAAATTATGCTCTTGATAAAACGGTAAATCCCTGTGATTCTTCCCGGATCGATCTGATTTTTGTGATAGAGATACACATTTGCAGGGTTAACAACCTATCAGTCTACGCGAACGAAGTATAAAAACTAGGCAAGGACAGAATCACCGATCACTTACTGATCATGATATGAAAAACTTTTCATATAGCATCATCTGCTAATGAGTTTTAGAGTAACTGCTACTGCTATACAAAATTATGGATATTCTATGAAAAAGAAAATAATAAATTAATACTGAGACTAATTCACTGATATTGAGCAAAATTATTGTTAATACAAACAAATGTAATTCTTATTTCTCATAAAATACGGTCGATAATTCGGGAAGATGACGCACTTTTACGTTATTCCAACTGAAACTATATCCTAGAAATTCCGTCTTTTGAAAACTAAAGTTAGAATTGCCAAAGTGCAATGTGTATAAGGTAAAGTAGTGTTACACTAGTAGAAAGAGAAATTAAATATAGACTTAGAAGAGTCATAAAGATTGGAATAAATAAAGTTAAATGATGATTGTATAAAATAATATAAATATATTGAAATAGCGACATCTGTTCCGCAAATAGCAAAATATTTGGCGACTCTAAATAGTTCAAACAAATGTCAAAAGGTGGCGAGAGTTTGCTACTGTCGTTGGAAATAATCGTTATAAAAATAAAAATCGTTAATCGGATCGTATTTGTTAGTAATGGATATTATTATGATAGTAGAATTTGTTGCTACGTTTATCCAGTCAACAAAAAAACATTATAACATTAGAAGACGCTATTTGAAGTAAAAGTATAACCTAGAAATAACGAGCGTATTATATTCGACCTAAGAATTACATTTGTTTGTAATAACAATAATTTTGCCTAGCAACATTGATTAGCAAAAGCGCTATCCGCTTTTATATTATTTACGCTAATGGACTATATGATTGCTTATACGAACAAATGTAGTCTTTATGTCCTATACACTGCATACGACGTAAAGAGTAAATTTGTTTGTAATAACAATAATTTTGCCTAGCAACATTGATTAGCAAAAGCGCTATCCGCTATTATATTATTTACGCTAATGGACCAAATGATTGCTTATACGAACAAATGTAGTCTTTATGTCCTATACACTGCATACGACATAAAGAGTAAATTTGTTTGTATTCAAATAGCATTAGCAGCATTAGCATTTCTTATACGAACAAATGTAGTCTTTATGTCCTATACACTGCATACGACATAAAGAATACATTTGTTTGTAATAACAATAATTTTGCCTAGCAACATTGATTAGCAAAAACGCTATCCGCTATTATATTATTTACGTTAATGGACTAAATGATTGCTTATACGAACAAATATAGTCTTTATATCCTATACACTGCATACGACATAAAGAATACATTTGCTTGTATTCCAATAGCATTAGCATTTCTTATACAAACAAATGTAGTCTTTATGTCCTATACACTGCATACGACATAAAGAATACATTTGCTTGTATTCCAATAGCATTAGCAGTAGCGGGTATAATCACGTGATTAAAATCGATCATATCGTGGAACGAATATGATTCTTATATAGCAATCATACCCATGCCTAATAAAAACGCGTATTATAATTAAAAATACCACTAAAGCGCGGAGTAAAATACTAGTGGCATATAGCATATAAATTGTAACGGGAAATTTTAGCTGGAAGGGTTAACAAGTTTGCTAGTAATTTGAAATCCAAATTGCTAATATAACCTTTTTGTAAAAATAAATAAGTTAGGTTATTTACCTTGGGGACGGACGACCGTTTGTGTAAGTGTCCAATATATTTATTTATATTTACTTATATAAAATTTTAACGCAATCAAATTCTAAATTTGTTTGTTCAGCTTATATTTCTTAAAATACTTACACCTAGTACCTGATTTTCATTCCATATCCTGTTTTTAAAACCTATTAGAAAAAAGTATTGCGCTGATAAAACTGTTCACTTATTTTATTTGATTGAATAATATTTAAATACCTATCACATTTAACCCGAGCCACTGATTTTACTAATTATGATAACACGCAGCCAATTATTTGCAAAACATTTAACGAGCACAAACTTAAATAGGTTATCTTAATTATTGCAAATAATTGCTATAACAATGTATTGTAGTAAACAGTTATTTTAAATAGTATTCCCAAATGTATGTTTGTTTTTTTGGTAAACAGTATTTTACAAATTCTAGTTTCTATCCAAACTCACAGTTCTCTAATTTTTATTATGTAGCCAATTCGATTTTAATAAGAATAAGAATAAGAATAAGAAAAACTTTATTTATGTGGCACATTACAACACAGGGCGAAGAGTAACAAGATGACAAATGACAATGGTAAAAGATGAGAAAAAAAAAGTAAAATAAAAATAAGACAAAATATACGTAACTTAAAAATAAAAAAAGAAACAAACAATATTAATACCTAAAATTACCTTAAACTACTTCACCAACAACTCCCAGCGAGATAATGTGCCTTCACAAATTGGAGAACCACTCGGCTATTGTTGAGGTCGCAAGACCCTAACACCGATTTTCAGTGGTCACCAGTAAGGGCGCATACGCCCGACAGTGGCTTTTCGACTATTCAGTCTGTTTTTAACGGTTAATAAATCACATTAAAGGCCTTTTATTATCCTACTGCTGGGTATAGATCTGTTCTCCTCGTTATGGAAAAAAGAGTTGAAGCTAAGACCTATCACGCTGTTCTTTTTGTACAAAAGTTATAATAAAATTATTTTGCTATAAATAAATAAATAAATATATGGGACACTTACACACACGGTCCCCAAAGTAAGTAACTTAATACTTGTGTTATGGTAGACAGACAACTGGTGAATATATACATATATAATTTTTAAATACATACTTAAATACAAATATACACCCAGGCTCAAAGACCAAGAAATTCATTTATAGAAAATGTTGGCCCTCGGCGGGAATCGAACCCGCGACCCGCGGAGCTGAAGGCAGCGTCACTACCCACTGCTCCAACAGGCCAGTCAAGTCAAATCCGCGATGAAGTAAAATAGAATATATATATAATGGTAAATGTAGAGTGGACAATCTGTTATCATACCTGATACATGCAGGAATTGTAAAAACACATGCACAAACCTCCACCACCGCCACCACAATACACAAGCACTACATACGTTCACTATTACAAACTCAACAATCGTTTCGCCCCGCAACCGAAGCATCATCAGGAGATAGACTCTCTGCGATTTTATTGCTTGTGTATTGTGGTGGCGGTGGTGGAGGTTTGTGCATGTGTTTTTACGAATCCTGCACGTATCAGGTATGATAACCGATTGTCCACTCTACATTTAGCGTTATATATATTTTCTATTTTACTTCATCGCGGATTATAGCAAAATAATTTTATTATTACTTTTGTGTTATGGATCCCCGCAAAGTAACGCCTAATTCTTTAAATTATGTTTTGTTTGTGTTACGTCTGGAATTTGTTCATTACTACATTTGCAGCAAACCGGCAATTTTGTTTCAATGGGTTCTGTTTTGTTGTTGGCTGTAACGACCAGAATTTTATACGTGCTGGGGATTTGCTGACAGGTAAAGTCAACGCCAGAACAGATGCCAAGACAGGGTGCTCCAATGTCTCTGAAATAAACGAAAATATGTTTTAATATATGTTTATCATTCTCTTACGCCGTGCGGTATCCGGCTGAATAGAATAGTACCACCCTCATTTCTTACCGAGGTGTCGTAAAAGGCGACTAAGGTAAGTCGACCCGCCGTGTGGTATCCGGTTGAATAGAATAGTACCACCCTCATATCTTACCGAGGTGTCGTAAAAGGTGACTAAGGTAAGTCGACCCGCCGTGTGGTATCCGGCTGAGTAGAATAGACCAACCTCATTTCTTACCGAGGTGTCGTAAAAGGCGACTAAGGTAAGTTGACCCACCGTATGGTATCCGGTTTAGTAGAATAGGCCACCCTCTTTCTTACCGAGGTGTCGTAAAATACGACTAAGGTAAGTTGATGTCAGGTAGGCGGCCGGTCGTAAAAACGCAGCCAAATCATGTGACAGTATGTTTATAAATTGTTGTGCCTACCCCACTTAGAGTGGGATAAGGGCAGGAAGATGATGATATGTTTATCATTCTCTTACCCTAATATATTGTCAGAAATGAAGTCTGATTTAAAATGAATAATAAAAAAATAAACGAATGCGTTTAGGGAATCACGCCGGGCACGTAACTGTGCACCAACACATTTCACTACAAAATCCAACGACAGTATTCTACCACCAGAGTCTAACACTAGTCCACTTGAGAAGAACTGGCAAGAAACTCAGTGGCCGCTCTTATCACGAATAGGGATTATTTAAGTGATTATTTGATTCTAATAACGCGAAATACAAAAGAGCTCGCCCAAACACGTCTACCTCTTGCTACTGCCGCACGCCAAAGAGAACAAATGATTTTTTTTCGAACACTAACTAAGGCTGTTAGCCGTAAAGGCTTTGACAGCGTCACCGAGAGAGTGGGCGAGCGCAGAAGCATCGCCGGGGGTTGAGCTGGGAGAGCGGGTCTCGAAAGAGGCCCGCAGCATCCTGGGAGCGTCGCCTTAAGGGTGGGTCGAGGTCCTGTGAGGCCGGACCTCGGCTTAAAACGACGCGTTGTGGAGGACTGTATCGGACTTGAGAACAAATGACCTCAGCTGTTGCCTTATATAGGCTGTAGCATCTTAGAGATCTGGATTCCTAACAATATCAGAATTAAAAAAGTCTATCACTCAAATCGCAATCGATCAAATTTGCATCATTTTTGGATTATCAACAAACAAATTTTCTGCCAAAAACTCCGAATTAAGTTTATTAAAACCTGTATTTCGGAGTCCCCGCCCTGTCAGATAATACAATAAATTAGATACAGGTAAAATTAATACAAAATTTAAACATCATCCTCCTGCCTTTATCCCACTCTAAGTAGGGTACAACATGTTTCAAACATACTGTCACATGATTTGGCTGTGTTTTTACGACCGGCCGCCTGCCTGACGTCATCTAACCTTAGTCGTATTTTACGACACCTTGGTAAGAATGGTTGATGTATTCTACTAAAAAGGATACCACACGGTGGGTCAACTTCCCTTGGTCCCCTTTTGCGACACCTCGGTATGAAATGAGGTTTGTCTATTCTACTCAGGCGGAGTATATGAACTGCAGCGTTTATGAGCACATTAATTTAGTGCAATTGCTTATCCATTGAAATGAAATGAAATGAAATGAAATGAAATTTATTTATTTATGGAACATTTACAGATTGTACTTGTACAATGGTAGCGATGATACTGCAAAAGTTAAAACTGCGTTGCAGATATCAACGCCCGCCTCTGATTGGTTTAAGCCCACAAACTCTTGTCAAGGTAATAAAAATTGGTTAACATGGCTTTTGTTATAGAATAAAATCTATACTAATAAATAATGCTGAAGAGTGTGTTTGTTTGAACGCGCTAATCTCAGGAACTACTTGAACGATTTGAAAAATTCTATGACTAAGATAGTCCATTTATCGAGGAAGGCTATAGACAATAAATATAACATCACGCTAAGATAAATAGAAGAGCAATAAAAAATATTACGACAACGGCAAAATTTAAAGCTTTCCTTGCGTGCGGTAAGTAAACGGTGAAAGTTATCCAAAAATCATGTATTACAAAATTCTTCCCCTCTCATCATTCTCCTACCCTTATCCCACTCTAAGTGGGGTCGGCACAATGTGTCTTCTTCCATTCTCCTCTATCATTCGTCAACCATGGTGCCACTCCTTTAACATGCATATATTTTTTCACACAATCCATACATATTTTTTTCGACCCTCTAAGAATTGTTCCTCTCTAAAAGTTCTAAATAAAAGTCCGCGACAGTATATGTGTAGCTTTTAAGGTTAAGCTACGTTAACCATTTTTATGGCCATCTAAATACTATACTACGATGGCGATTGCCAGTATAAAATACAATCTAAAATACCTGCAGGCTTCCAGACGAATCTGTTGCACGATATCTTGTTTTGGAACTTGTACAACAAATCGCCATTTGTTCATGTTCCTCTGGTCTCTTACTAGGTACAGGGGATCCGTCTGTCAAATAAATGTTAATGTATAAAATGCTGTATAACATGCTGTAGCTTATTCATAACCAAGAAGGCTGTAAAAAGTTAAAAATATAGATGATTTTTCTATTCCAAATTTCTGCCATATTGAAATTATATATTGCAATATGGCAGAAATTTGGGTTCTATTAGCAAGCTTAGATTAAATATATTAAAGCTAGATAAAGTCTTAATAATATATTAAGCAAAGACTCTCAATTAAGTTCTGTATAAGTATTTTTAAACTAGTATAATAAATACTAGTTAAAAATACTTATTCAGAACTAAATTTAGAGTCTTTGCTTACATAAAGGATACATAATAAAGCCGTGTGGTATCCGGCTGAGTAGAATAGACACCCTCATTTCTTATCGAGGTCTCGTAAAAGGCGAGTAAGGCCTTGTGTGTTATCCAGCTAAGTAGAACAGACGACTCTCTTTTTTAACATGGTGTCGTAAAGACGACTAAAGTAATTTGATATCAGGCAGGCGACCGATCATAAAATACGTAGCCAAATCAGGTGACATGTTAATAGCATGTTGTGCCGACCCCACTTATATTGCCCTTGGATAAGGGCAGGAGAATGATGAGTATTTTTATTTTATTTTTATTTTATTTTATAAGGAAAACTTACAGCTATTACATTAGAATAGATACAAAAAATAAATTACATAATAAGGCCAATTAAAAGTTTTCACAGATAGAAGATAAATATATACATATGCTAGCATGGATACATAAATATAATATTTATACGTAATAAAATTTTTATATTATATTTTTGAAAGAAAATATGTAGTTAAAAGTTTACGAGCGGAGGTTGCAGAAGTACTATACAAATCTAAATCTACGTTACTTTTACATAATTTATTAAATGCAATAGGTGCTCTAAGAAGATAACTATTTCGTCTGAATCTGGTATGAACATCGAGTTCTTCTGACTGGTACTCTGAGTACTACTTTTTCCAAAAGATGCGGGCATTCAATTTATTATAGGCATTATGCTACTTATTTATAGCCAATGCTACTTACATCGTTCTTTGTGGCGCAGAGAGATTCGCTTTCGCCATATCTGTCGGTAAATTCCGCCACAAGTTGCGGCTGTCCGATTTGTTTCTGTAAAATAATAAATTTGTTATTTGATTTCTCACATCTCATCGAATGGATCTCTCTGCATTTCAAGTTGACCACTTTATTAAGTTAAACAAGATCATAATGTGTTGATTATACACAAATATATCCAGGGACATTGTTTTACATTTTCCCACAAAAAATTTGAAATATATAGGCCCTATTAAAGCGAAATTGTACACTCATGTTAACTTTTGTTATATCTCAAAATTACTTTTTTGTTTGACTTATTTTATTCTATCTTAGAAGTATCACGAACTAAATTCTTTATAACCTCACCCATTTACACCCTTAAAATAATACGACAAAGTTATCTATACTAACTGTTCGTAAATATAAATAAATAAATAAATATATGGGACACTTACACACACGGTCGTCCGTCCCCAAAGTAAGTAACTTAATACTTGTGTTATGGTAGACAGACAACTGGTGAATATATACTTATATATTTTTTAAATACATAATTAAATACAAATATAAACCCAGGCTCAAAGACCAACAAATTCATTTATAGAAAATGTTGGCCCTCGGCGGGAATCGAACCCGCGACCCGCGGAGCTGAAGGTAGGGTCACTACCCACTGCTCCAACGGGCCAGTCAAATATGTGAATAGATATGTCATAATTTTATTTAGTTCGTATTATCTTTTTGTCTCTGGGCAATTGACATATTTTTATTCACCGATATGTGGGTAGCAATGAAAACGCCACTCGCCGATCGGTTCGTCTGTCGCCGTAACAAGTGTCTACGTGAGCGCGGAATCTTCGCTAATGGCCGCTCGATCGCTATACATTATTCGTATTAAATCTATTGTAAAAACATAGACAAATCGTCTGGGACAATTCGTCTGCAATATTAAGTGCAGTGCCTAACATTAAAGTGTCGTGTCAAGTTTCAGACTCGTAAAAGTGTTACTGTTCGTACGAGTAACATTTCCCCTGGCGTCACAAGAAGCGGCCGGCCGCCAACGCATTTCGGAAACTTCGAACCTTCCAGTGCATGGTGGCAGTACAAAGGCATCAAAAGGTGGGTGGTGCTAAGTTGTTACTACGTATCGGTAATAAATTACGCATTGCCCAGAGAGATAGAAAATAGTAAACGCCCTGAACCCCCCTATACAGTCCACTTAAATTACCAACCAGCGACCTAGGTTCCAGAGATCAGGTTCCTTTTAATTAGGGAACATTTCCCTACACTAACTACTATATAAAGGTGAAGAGTTTGGTTGTTTGATTGTTGGAACTTATGGTCCGATTTGAAAAATTATTTGAGTGTAAGATAGCCCATTTATTTAGAAAGGCTATAGGCATAGTTATATATAACATCACGATAAGATGAATAGGAGGAGCAGCAATAAAATATATTTCGTAAAGGGCACAATTCAAAACTTTCCTTACGTGAGCTAAGTAAACGGTGAAAGCTATTCAAAAATCATGTATCACAAAATTGTTCCCCTCTACATGTTTTAAATAAAAGTCCGAGGCAGCTAGCTTTAAAGGTTAACCCACTTTTGCCAATTTTATGGTTATCAAAATACTATATTACGGTTTTTATCTTTTCCCGCGGGCGCAGCCGCTGGCGATTACTAGTAAAAAATAAATCTTACATGGTCTTTAAACATTTCATCCATCAGTTTGTCTGGGTAGTTAGCAGGTTTGATAGTACAGTATCTTTGGTTTCGGCACGACTCGGGTACCATCACGTCATCATACAAGATCTCGTGCACAGAATCTAGAAACAACATAAAGTATGTAAATTTAAAAAAGTAACGCACTGTTACTATTTCACTGCAAAGCTTATTCCTTTTCTCTCCTTATTTGGAGCGAAGCGTTGGACCTTAGATCCGCCACGCTCCAATTTGTAGGACATATCCCTGGAATTCCCTAGATATATATAGATTTACTCAAGATAGAAAAGTGTCTGATATATTGCAAATATTAGGCACATAAGTTAAAATAGACAAACTCATTAGTGTCTCTTGAAGTTTGAACCCATGGCCCCTTCAAGAGAAGTTTGGCACGAATAAAATAATCTACTATAATCGATTAAAGTAAACCAGTTTAAGCCCATGGCCACTTGATAGAAGTTTGGCTCAAACTCTTGTTTTAAATTGATTAATTGTTTGTCTCTTGTATTATATTTACGGTTTGTTGTATTGTATTTACTATAGTTTTTCCGTTTATCTATGTTAAAAAAGTATGAGTCGATCCAAAAGTCGACTGTTTAACATATAAGAAGTTCATAACCTCACTTTCACTAAATCGCTTATAACTATGCTATTTGATTAAATCAGCTAAATTTTGGGTAATAGTTAACTGGTAAAAAAGCTATTATTTGCCCCCATTTTCATCTTTTTACAACTTGGGCACAAAATTGTAAGAAAGTGTGAATCCAAATTTACTACAAATTTAATTACTTTGTGCAAATGGTAGAAAATAGCGTGGCGTGTAGCTGTAGTATGCTTGATTTAACTCCGATTTTTCCGAGTTTCCGATTACCAGAAATATTAACTTACATGGCGCTATCGTTGCTGCGGTGATGTGCAGACTGAAGGCGGTCTGTTAAAAGACAATGGTGCGATTACATAAAAAGTTGAAATTATTTTTCTATTTATGAGCCCATTGAGCTTATTTGATGAGCCCATTGAGCCCACAAGCAATATAATTGACGGTATATAAACATTTAAGTTCATCGAAAAGCTTTTGATAAATTATAATAATCAATTAGACGCATAAGTTCAGAAAAACTCATTGGGGCCTGCCCGTGGTTTGAACTCGTGACAATCTTGAAAGAAGCACAGTATCACCGCTGGACCATTACAGCGTATATCTATACCTATACTTTTATATAAAACTGAAGAGTTTGTTCTTTTGTTTGAGCACTAATCTCAGGAACCACTGGACGAAAAAAATTTTTTTTTTCTGTGAAAAATAGTTCATTTATCGAGGAAGGCTATAGACTATATAACATCACGATAAGATGAATAGGAGAGGAGCAGAAAAAAATATATTTTGAAAACGGCAAAATTAAAAGCTTTCCTTGCGTGCGCTAAGTAAACTGTAAAAGTTATTAAAAAATCATGTATTACAAGCAATCGCCAGGATTGCTAGTAATAAATATAGATGATTATCTTATGAACAATACACAAAGAATAAGAACGAAATATAAGTACACGCCTTTTTTTACTAAAGTAGAATCAAGCCGAGCAACTTATTAAAAAGTGATAGTTTTAGAAGTCAAGTACGCCGTGTGGTATCCGGGTAATAGTACCACCCTCATTTCTTACCGAGGTGTCGTAAAAGGCGACTAAGGTAAGTCGACCCGCCGTGTGGTATTCGGCTGAGTAGAATAGACCACCCTCATTTCTTATCGAGGTGTCGTAAAAGGCGACTAAGGTAAGTTGGCCCACCGTGTGGTATCCGGTTGAGTAAAATAGTACCACCCTCATTTCTTTTTAACCAATAAGTTACTAAAATAAAATATTATAAATCATTAGTAATGGTCAGTCAAGGAAGGTCAGTCAAGGAAAATTAATGGCCGGAAGTTGTGTGGTTCACCCCGCAAGTCCGCCCGTTCTCCACAGAGCTATTATACTACAGCGAAATCAACTACTATTTCTAATAATTTTGTAACAGTTTTTCAGTGCCTCAATATTAGGACGAAAAGCCATCTTTTACAACAATGAAAACTAGCTAGATCGAATCGTTATAAGTAGTATGAGGAGGGGTGCCAAAGTGGTCGGACTCCTCGTGGCGCACCCTGGGCAAGCTTAGTCTTGGCGAACGGACCACTGTGGGGTGGCCAATCCAGTTGTCCCTCTGATTAGCAGAGGGCAATCTGGAAGGGCCGGGGACTTTGGGGGGCTGGGGTGAAGTCCCTAATGAGCGACGGGTCCAGTTGGGCTTACTCTAAGTCTGGCTGGACATGTTTACGGCCACCGTCGGCGAAACTCGGAAGCCCAGCAATGGGAACGGGGACCTTCGGGTTGCGAGGAAGAAAACCTCTATAAAAAATTACCCGGTGGGGGCGGAAACGCCCACCAAGGTGTTGGGGCCCCTACTTGGGGCGCGGTCTCTCCCTGTCGACCGTGACATAACAAACACGGTGGGCAGGGAGCGATCGTGGGCAGCGATGGCCTCCCTTTGCGCTGCGGAGGGGGTGGAGGGAGGCGGCGGAGCGGTTCCACGAACTGTTGTTCTGGATCCAATCTGATGCTGGTGAGTCCAGGTGTTAGTGACTCGCCCAAGCCCATCGTCTGCCGCCCTAACTGGGGACCTTCGGGTGTTCCGAACGGGATATATCGGACGCCTGGCTTACAGGTCCCCGAGGCGGTCGGTGCATCTGGTGCTCCCGATGCTCCGGTTAACGGAGGGGGGGCTTCTCTTTCGAGGGGCCCCTACCCGGAGGTGTTTGTTCTCTGGGATTAGAGCTGTCGGCGGGATGGGGGCAATATGTACAATGATACCCTGTCCTTGCCATCGGCAGCGTGGTGGAGCACACAGGTCGTTTTAGTCGGTGCGAGTCCGACATAACCGCCGCCTGTCCCCGTTGGGCGGCGGTACTCATAAGGGGTTTTTTCCTGTATTAAAAAAAACCGTGTGGTATCCGGTTAAGTAAAAGAGACCACCCTCTTTCTTACCGAGGTGTCGTAAAATACGACTGAGGCCAATCGTAAAATACGTAGCCAAATCATGTAACAACATGTTTGTAACATGTGCCGACCCTACTTAGAGTGGGATAAGGGCAGGAGGATGATGAGTTTTAGAAGTTAAGTATTAGTAGTGGTTTTAATCTGTCGACGCGGGCGAAGCCGCTGGCGATTGCTTGTTAAACATAAATAACTTATAAAAATTAATAGAATAATTAATAATTAATAGAAGACAGCCTAAAATGACCCATTTATATTAAACAGGCTGTGCCTTGCTGTGCAGTTTCGCTCACGTTAATCTAATATTAGATTTCCACGTGGTAATAAATAAATAAATAAATATATGGGACACTTACACACACGGTCGTCCGTCCCCAAAGTAAGTAACTTAATACTTGTGTTATGGTAGACAGACAACTGGTGAATATATACTTATATATTTTTTAAATACATACTTAAATACAAATATACACCCGGGCCCAAAGACCAACAAATTCATTTAAAGAAAATATTGGCCCTCGGCGGGAATCGAACCCGCGACCCGCGGAGCTAAAGGCAGGGTCACTACCCACTGCGCCAACGGGCCAGTCAAATAATATTGTAACATTCTTAGTAATTGTGAGTTAACCATAAGAGATAGAGACATGCTGTTCCAATGTTTTTTGTACTAATTTGTAGATCTACAATTCTCTAGTACATGACTTTTTTAAAAAAAAAGAAAAAAAAAACTGTTGATTTTACTTTATATATAAATTTTAATTAAGTTATTTGTCTGTTATTCATATTTATGCCTGTAATAGACTTAGATACGAACCTTAGTTTTTAATGATTGTTGGACAAACTTGTATGTAAGTTGTTGGCGTAATAAAAAAATAAAAAAAATAATAATTCATTCATATTTCGTTCATGTAGTGTAAGCTACTAAAGTTTCCAGCAAACGAGTTTTTTTTATTACTACGAGACCTCCTAATCACAATTAATTTAAAATTTTCCGGAAGAATTGCACTACATTTAAGTAAAAACCGTACAAAAATCACTTTAGTAGATTTTGAGAAAATCGATGTAATAGACAGACAGCTTTTGGGGACTTTGTTTTATAATAAGTATAATGTTTTTTATAGCTATTTATTATGGGATATGAAGAACAGTAAAACTCTAACTTGGATTGAGTTGCTCTGAAAAGAGAAACAACATTCAAAGCTATTGCTTTACTACAATTATTAATTAAGTAATTACAATTTTATCTCTCAACCGTTTAAGTTTGATGTCTTTACGTCAATCTGACAGCCCGCCCCATAGATATACGAGTCCAGACAAATCAACGGCAAAGACAACGCGGCAAATTTGAATATTTGAATGAAATGTCACGCATTTCATTTACATAAGTATTATAATAAATACATGGTTGACCAAGCCTCGGTAAATTTTTACAAAATAAAAAACATAAAAATAATTGTGTATTGGCTTGATCCTGGGTATTTTGATTTCTAGAGACCACCCGTTCCCTGAATAAGCTACGCTGACTTGACAGTTTTCGCCAAAAATAACGTTTTATATATTTTTTATTGCCCAAAAACAGGAATAAAACGTTTTTTTCCTTTTTTTATTAATAAAACCTACCTAGATCGATTTCCCAAAAAACCTCCTGCATGCTGAGTTTCAGGAAAACTGTTGGAGCCGTATCCGAGATTCAGTAAAAAATATATAAACAAGACTCCAAGATATACAATATATAGAAGATTAACTCATTTAAGACTAAAGTCTTCGAACAGTGCGTGTTGCCAGTGATGACCTATGGCTCTGAATCTTGGTCGCTGACTATGGGCCTCATAAGAAAGCTCAGAGTCGCTCAGCGGGCGATGGAGCGAGCTATGCTCGGAGTTTCTCTACGTGATCAAATCAGAAATGAGGAGATCCGTAGAAGAACCAGAGTCACCGACGTAGCTCAGCGTGTCGCGAGGCTAAAGTGGCGATGGGCGGGGCACATAGTGCGTAGAACCGATGGGCGTTGGGGTCTCAAGGTGCTGGAATGGCGACCCCGCACCGGAAAACGCAGTGTCGGCAGACCCCCCACGAGATGGACTGACGATCTCAAAAAGGTCGCGGGGAGCCGCTGGGTCCAAGCGGCACAAGATCGTATATGGTGGAGATCCCATGAAGAGACCTATGTCCAGCAGTGGACGTCCATCGGTTGATGAAGAAGAGAAGAAGAAGAAGAACTCATTTAAATATTTAAGTTAAACGTGACATATCTCAATAAAAAGAAAGCAAATGAGGGTGGCCGCTCTGTCTCTATTTTCAAGTGAGATTAGACAAAGGAATTTTATTTTCCCTTTCTCCATTTCTTGTTCTATTGTAGCAGTGGGATAGTAACAGGCTGTTACTTTTATATATATATATATATATATATATATATATATATATATATATATATATATATATATATATATATATATACACATTCTGAAATTATATATATATATATATATATATATATATATATATATATATATATATATATATATATAATTTCAGAATGTCGGAAACGGCTCCAACGATTTTCCTGAAATGCATGTAGGCGGTTTTGGGGGAGAAAAATCGATCTAGCTAGGACATCCTATTCCTGTAGAATTAACAGGATTTCTATAGCCTATATGTTATTCCGGTGTATAAGGAATAACTGTGCGAAAATTTCATGGATATTGGTCTATTGACATGTTCCCAGTCATGTTGCCACTGACCATCAATATAATTACATACATAAATATAATTACATAAAATCGTAAACAAACCATAAAATCTATGTAATTTAATTAGGGGGACTAAGGTATGTTACACGCCGTGTCGTATCCAGCTAAGTACAATAGACCATCCTCATTTTTTGCCTAGGTGTCGTAAAAGGCGACTAAGGTAAACTGACGTCAGGCAGGCGGCCTGTCGTAAAATAACTAGCAAAATCATATGACAAAATGCTTAACACATGTTTTGCCGACCCCACTTAGAGTGGGAATAGGGGCAAAAAAGGGGAGAATAATTTATTTATTAATTAGTAATTATATTAGATATATATAAATTAAAGCAATTTCAATTTATTTATAAATCAGGAATACTGTTTGTATTTACATATTGAAACGTGATTCTATGTAAAAAGTAATGAGAATATTATTTTGCTATAATCCGCGATAAAAGAAAATATGTGTAATGCTAAATGTTGAGTGTACTATTCGTTCTCATACCTGATACAAGCAGAATTTGTAAGAACTCATGCACTACCCGACACCGATGGCACAACAATACACAAGCACTGCACAAAGTCACCACCACAATCTCAACAATTGTTTCGCCCCGTAACCGAAGCATCGTCAGGAGATAGACTCCACGACAAAATCATAAAGCGAAGCATTACCCAAGCAAGCTGAGTTATATAGTCACAAGTTAAAACCCCCCACCATTTAGTTGACTTTATCTTTAAACACGTGTAGCAAACTGGAACTTGTAACGTTTGTCTGTTCAAAAGTAATAATAAAATTATTTTGCTATAATCCGCGATGAAGTAAAATAGAAAATATATATAATGCTAAATGTAGAATGGACATTCGGTTATTATACCAGATACATGCAGGATTCGTAAAAAACACTTGCACAAACCTCCACCACCGCCACCAGAATACACAAGCACTATATACGTTCACTATCACAAACTTAACAATAGTTTCGCCCCGCAACCGAAGCAACCGATGTATGAGAACGAATAGTACACTCTACATTTAGAATTACACATATTTTCTTTTATCGCGGATTATAGCAAAATAATATTCTCATTACTTTTGTATTATGGACCTCCGCAAAGTAACGCCTAATTCTATAAATTATTGTGATTCTGTGACAATATTAACGGAAATAATACACTTTACATAATACTTACAATAATAATAAACATAAAAAGCGACATTTTGTTCACTTAAAACTTGAACACTTAAAGTAAGAAAGAAATATTTAAGATATGATTTAAAATCAAATAGGTACTTGTTGTAAGTCGCGTGCGTTTGCAACAGACAGAAACAACTAAGTGAAGCCAACAATGAAACAACGTATTTTATATACACTACCACGTCGTAACTACCATGTTAGTCATGAAACACATCTGTGACCACAAGGGATCACATGGTAGTGACGACTTACAGTGCGCCGATATGACGTCGCAACCCAAAAGCTTTTGTGATGCCATCTATCTTCTATTCTATACATATAATAAAATCGTTGAGATCTCAAACCTCTTTGCGTTTGTTCCCGCTAATCTCAAAAACCGCTGATCCGATTTAGATGGGGTTTTCACTTATATGTAGTAGAAAGCCTCACTTAACATATAGGGTATGTATTATTTCAATAGATCAGCGAATAATAAAGATATGACAATTTTAATTTAAAATAATAAATTGTTACAACATGTTTTTATTACAACCTCCTTCATAGAGTTGGTTATTAATATGAAAAAATATTGTGGCCGTGATTATGTGTCAAGCTGTGGATAAATATTTGGATTTTGAATATGAATTCCATGTGCTGAGTGAAGAATTTAAATATTACTACACTACTATAGAAAGCTCAAAACTATTGTTAAATCTTTACTAATATATAAAGCTGAAGAGTTTGTTTCATTGTTTGAACGCGCTAATCTCAGGAACTATTGAACCGATTTGAAAAATTCTTTCAATGTAAGATACTCCATTTATCGAGGATGGCTATATAACATCACCCTTAGATGGATAGGAGAGAAGCAGCAATAAAAAATAGTACGAAAACGCAAAATTTTAAGCCTTCCTTGCGTGCGCTGAGCAAACGGTGATAGTTATTCAAAAATCATGTATTACAAAATTGATCCCCCCCAAAAGTTCTAAATAAAAGTCCACGACAGCATATCTCTAGCTTTTAAGGTTAACCCACTTTAACCATTTTTATGGTTATCAAATGACAATTTTACGGTTCTAATCTTTTCACGCGGGCGGAGCCGCTGGCGATTGCTAGTGTTGCTATAAAGTCGCCATGCTTAATGACATTTATTGTCTTGGGTCATGGATAAATTTAATTTGTGCCTCGAATTCGTTAAATCACTTAAGTTTAGTTAAGCTAACTAATATACAAAATGTCCATTTTTTTTCTGTTTGTTACTGTTTTACTGCTTATCTCATCATCCTCCTGCCCTTATCCCACTATAAGTGGGGTCGGCACAACATGTTACAAATAATTTATAGAGTTAGGCGTTACTTTGCGGAGGTCCATAATACAAAACTAATGAAAATATTATTTGCTATCTTACGCCCTAGCGTACTAGTTGACGTCTAGCCTGACGTCAACTTACATCAGTCGCCTTTTAAGACACCTTTCTCTGAGCGTGGTTTATTCTATTCAACCGGATACCACGCGGCGTGCCAATTTACCTTAGTCGCCTTTTACTACACCTCAATGAAAAATGATGGTGTCCATTCTACTTAGCTGGATACCAGACCCCACAGAGATTTCTAATACTAAAATTGTGTAGATACATATCAACTAATCGTCATACTATTAGGTCTCCACTACACGTCCCCCAAGTCGTGCTCCGGCCCTAGTAGAGCTTTTGCGCTCTACTCTCCGCATTTCGCAACTTCGACGGTGTTTCTGCGAACTCTGTTCTACCCGATGACACTGTAAAAGCCGTTAAGGCTAACAGCATATAATCAATTCGAAAAAAAACAAGAAAGATACATATTAAATGCTTCTTGTATTGCAAGCGTTATAATAACCTGGAGGGTACAGAGGGGTGGTTCTCGAAAGAACCCCGGTGAATAATAAGGCGATAAATCATACCCAACTAGTTACCTGGGCAAGATACTGCTGGCCGGCGAAATAATTGTGTAGAAAAAACAAATTATTCAGCGTGCTGCGTTTCTTGTGACAACGTGACAGCTTTGGCGAGTTATGTTACTACTGAACGTAACTAGCCAAACCTGTAACATTATTTTAATACATGTTTGTGCCGATCCCACTTAGAGTGGGATATAGGCAGGAGAATGATGAATGATGATTTTTACAAATGTGACATTTTGTGAGTGTCTGTGTTTATAAAGTCTTTGTTCCAACAGCTTGGTATGATACTTGATTATTTGTATGAAATTTTCTGGACATCCTACGGTGCCAGAGACAATAAGAGTAGATTTTTGTCTTTGACTATTAAATATTATACCTATTACTTTTTGTGAAACCATTCCAAAGCGGGTTGAACCTCGAAATGTCGCTAGTAATTCATTCAATATAAACATCAATACTCCATCTGTTGACTGTATATACTCATCAATTCGATGATATCGTAGGAACGAAGTTATTAGTATAATTAATGAACTACTATTTTACCTATATACGCATGGACATTTTGACTCAGCGGATGTTATGAAAAGATTACCATATAAGAGCAGTATAAATGAGATATAAACTTTTCCTTTAGTACATGTACATGCATGACAATGCAAGTGGTTAAATCAATTGACGTACTTGTAGATCCTGTGACGTCATACTCTGTAATGTAATATAGGGAAATTAACTAAATCTGAATGAAACTTGATTTACCTTAAAACCTTAAAAAAAATTTTTAAACCTTAAGAGATTCTTCTTCTTCTTCTTCTTCTTCGACAACCGATGGACGTCCACTGCTGGACATAGGTCTCTTCATGGGATCTCCAGAACACACGATTTTGTGCCGCTTGTATCCAGCGGCTCCCCGCGACCCTTTTGAGGTCGTCTGTCCATCTAGCAGGTGGTCTTCCGACACTGCGCTTTCCGGTGCGGGGTCGCCATTCCAACACTTTGAAACCCCAACGTCCATCGGTTCTCCGCACTATGTGCCCCGCCCATCGCCACTTCAGCTTCGCGACCCGCTGAGCTATGTCGGTGACTCTGGTTCTTCTACGGATCTCCTCATTTCTGATTTGATCACGTAGAGAAACTCCGAGCATAGCTCGCTCCATCGCCCGCTGAGCGACTCTGAGCTTTCTTATGAGGCCCATAGTCAGCGACCAAGATTCAGAGCCATAGGTCATCACTGGCAACACGCACTGTTCGAAGACTTTAGTCTTCAGACACTGAGGAATATTGGACGAAAAGCCGCATTTGGATTGGTCTCGTAGGTCTGGATACGGACAGACATTGTGGCGTTTTCATACAGACACTTCAACACTTGGACGTACCGATAGTCGATTCGGCATCGCTGGAGCGATCTTAACACAGCCCATGTTTCCACCGAATCAAAGGCCTTCTTATAGTTCACAAACGCCAAGCAAAGTGGCCGGTTATACTCCTCAGTCTTCTGTATAACCTGCCGCAGCGTAAATATGTGGTTATAGCCTTTCCGGAAACCGGCTTGTTCGGGAGGCTGGAATTCGTCGAACCTACGAATGAGACGATTCGTTACGACTCTCGAAAACAACTTATAAACCTGACTCAGCAGCGCAATGGGTCTGTAATTCTTCAATAAGGTATTATCACCCTTCTTGAAGAAAAGAACCACCACGCTCCTGTGCCACGCTTCCGGCGTAGTGCCCTCGTGAATGACGGAATTGAACAACCGCTGAAGGACTTGGAGTACCGGTTTTCCACCCGCCTTCAGGAGTTCTGTAGTGATTCCGTCATCACCCGGAGCCTTGTTGTTCTTAAGTTGTTTGAGAGCCGTACTAATCTCGTATAGGCTGACGTCCGGGATATCTTCGGTATAGTGTCGGGTCTTGGGTCTTTTGCCAAATTGACAACAGGCTGTTGTGTTGAGGTGTATAACTGCCCAAAGAACTTCTCAACCTCTCCCAAAATCTCAGGTCGAGACGAAATGATACTACCAGTATCGGTCTTCAGTCGCGTTAGCTGCCTCTGCCCAATAGACAGATCTCTTGCGAACACTTTTGAGCCCCTGTTACGCTCAATAGCATCTCGAATATATTCGGTGTTAAAGTGTCGCAGGTCGCGTTTCTGCGCCTTAGAAATCTGTCTATTGATCAGATGGTAGCTCGAAGCATCTACTGAAGACTGTAGCCTCATTTGGTTCCTCTCGTCGATGAGCTTGAGAGTCTGGGTCGAGAATTTATTGGTTCTCTTACGGTGAGTCTTATAGAATTTGGACCCCACCGCATGGACAGTTTCCACTAGCCTGTCGTATACATCGTCCACAGAAGCGCAGTCAGCTAAGCAATCAAAACGGTTTTTCAGCTCGAGTTGAAAGTTCTCGGGGTTTTAAATATGAGCTCGAGTTGGTCGGAGCGTAGACTTCACCAGTCATCAGATCATTCCAGCTGTACGCATATATTCAATGTGCCTCTAACCATACGGTGATCGCTCCCGGTTTTCACGGTATTGATCACAGAGACATCATTGAATATATGACGCCTGGTCGACAAGATGAAGTCGATCTCGTTTCTCGTGGAACCGTTGGGACTTACCCAGGTCCATTTTCGATGTGGCCGTTTCCTGAAGAAAGAGTTCATCATATAGAGAACTTCTCTCTCCAAGAAATCGGCCAACATCTGACTCCTGTGGTTCCGTTGCCCATATCCAAATTGCCCTACTCTCAACTCGGTGCCGCTTCGCTTGCCCGGCTTTGCGTTGAAATCCCCCATCACAACAGTGTAGAAGGTTTTGGAGGCATGCATGGCTTTAGATAAATCCTCATACATGGCCTCTACCTCCTCGTCCGGATGTGCCGATGTCGGTGCGTAGACCTGTATGACCTTCAGCGAATACCGTTTGGTAATTCTGAGTATCAGGAACGCGACCCTGCTCGACACACTCTCGACTTAAACAATGTTGTTGATGAGGGACTTGTGGACGAGAAACCCGACACCACCTTGGAACTGTTGTTCGCCCTCCCGGTAGAAAAGCAAGTTGCCGGATTTTAGGATCATCGTGTCCTACCCCTCTCTTCGGACTTCGGATAATCCTATCACATCCCACCGCAACTTGCTTACTGTTTCTTCCAGCTCGAGTATCTTTTCGTCTTCCCTTAAAGTGCGTGCGTTGTACGTTGCCAGGTCTAGTCGTCGGGGTTGGCAGCGGAATCTCTGCCGGAGATTCTTGACACCCCCTGCCCCGCCGTTACCCAAACCGCTGCCAGAGCTGGGAATAGCAGAGCTGCCGGGAACTAGGGGCTGTGGTTTTGTTTTTAATGCCATGAAGGTATTGCCAGTAATCACCACGCTTGGCCTGCGGGTTGGTGATCGCAGTGCTGACCATATCGCACCGACAGTGCTGCTGCCCACTGTCGGTCTGGTAGAATTTAGGTCAGCTATATAAGAGATATTAAATATTATTACTTTACTATACTATTACATAAGGTTTAATTTATATATATAATTTATATACTATTAAATATCTATATATATATAAAAAAAAGTTGGTCTTGGTTACACTATTTATAACTCAAGAACGGATGAACCAATTCGGTTGAAAATTGGTGTAGAGGTTGCTTAGAACTAGGAGACGGACATAGGATACTTTTTATCCCGTTTGACCGCATTTATTTTATCCCGTCAAGTCACTATAAAACGTAGTATAACAAAAACGACTATGACATGGAATGACAAAACAAAAATGACAGCTATACGTAATTTTGCCTTTGGTTAAGTATGGTAAAAAATTTGACAATTATCAAAATAACAGCTAAACTTCACTACATAGTATAAAATGAGTCGCTTTCTCTGTCTGCGTCCCTATATCCCTATGTATGCTTTAATCTTTAAAACTACGCAACAAATTTAGATGGGGTTTTTTTTGATAGATAGAGTGATTGAAGAGTAAGGTTTATATGTATAATAACATTCAATATGGAGTAGAGAAATACTGTGATTTTCACTGAGTGACATAGGCTATATGCTTTATACCCGTGCGAAGCTGGGGCGGGACTCCTAGTTATTAATAAATATTAACAGATATTAAGAGATCCTCCTCAGTTAAATTTTAGTATCAAGCATGATAGTCTACCTAATTTCAAGCGTATCAGCATACAAAAAACTGTGATAGCCCAGCGGTACCACAGTGCGACTCTTTCGAGGAGGTCACGGGTTCAAACCCGGGCAGATATCAATGAGTTTTTCTGTTTAAACTTATGTGTCTAATTGATAAATGCAATTTATCACACGCTTTTCGTTGAAGAAAAACATCGAGAGGAAACCTGCATATCTCTAGAGAATTCTGGATATATGTGTAACCTAACAATCCGCATTGGAGCAGCGTGGTAGGTCTTAATTTCCTAAAAGTACTATATTTTTTTGATTTAAAAAGAAAAATACTATTTTTCTTCAAAAAAAAGATGGCAACCCTAATCACGACTGACAAAGCTGAGAGGTTACACCAATTTAGGGCATCACACTATGCAAGTAACATTCTTTACTTCGTTTTTTTGTTTTGTTTTAATATATTATTATGTGTTTATTATACTTGTGTAATGTGTTGGCACAAATACAATTATTTTTCTTTCTTTCTATCAGTCGCTATACCTCACTTTCGAAGCCCGGGATATCATTTAGAAAAAAATACGGCCACAGTTTGGTAAATTATTTTGTGAAACGATTTCAAATTTTTGTACTATCGTCAATATTTACCTCATAGCGTCAAAAATAAAATAAGGTTTCTGTAATCGGTACTAAAGAAAATTATTTAGTAACGTCTTTACGTAAAACAGTTGATCCAACCACTTATGACAGTTTCAGCCGCCATTGTCCTATTCATCACTAAAACCGTTTTAGAAGTAGGTTACGTGATGTAGCAGAAAGAAGAGCGATTTCAACGGAATCGACAATTAATTCGTAAAAAAAAAATATTACATCGAATTGCCTGTCGAAAGCATGATTTAAAAATTTTGTGATATTTCAACCTTTTAACAATTAAGAGATTCACTACTAAGTGTGATATTTGGTTGGAATGGGCCGCCCTCATTTCTTACCGAGGTGTCATAAAAGGCTACTAAGATAAGTTAACCTGCCGTATGGTATCCAGGTGAATAAAATATACTACCGTCATTTCTTATCGAGATGTCGTAAAAGGCGACTAAAGTAAATTACTCCGCCGTTACCCTTCTTTCATTCCTCAGGCAACCGACCGGTCATAATAAAACTAGCAAAAACAGGCAACAACATGTTTAAAACAGAAGTTTTAAACATGAGGAAATCTGCATATCTCTAGAGAATTCTAGGGATTTGTGTAACCTACCAATCCGCATTAGAACAGCGTGGTAGGGTAGCTCCAACCCTTCTATCCAAAAACGGAGATAGTGGGATAGTAACAGGCCGTTACTTTTAGTAAATAAATAAATATGTAAATAATTTTACAATCCTGCGTCGGTGTGCTCCGAGAATTCTGCATAAATGTCAGTCTTCTTATTAATCTGTTTATATTTCATTGACAAACTTTCTGGAGATGTTTTTTTCTCCTCAACAATAGATCAAATAAAGATCGCATAAACATTTACGAATTTAGAATTATAGGCAATCACATGAGAAAGTTATTATTCAATTCAATTTTGGGATTAGAAAGTATTTTTTAGATAATTGAGATGTAGTTTTGAGGAATTCGAAGATGTAGTAAACAAATTATAAAATAAATCCTAATAGAGCATCATGACGAATTTTTAAACGACTAATAACTTTTAAAAAGTGTTGCCATAGACAATCAATTAACTGAGAACAAGACTTGAATTTTAAAAACAATTTCCCCTTACCTTGATATTACGCGTGTTATACATCCTGCTAAACAAGTGTTGGGAGAAAGACCGATTCACACAATTCACTTAACACAAAAAAAATAGCTATTAAATATAATCGATTTAACACAGTTTCTGATCGATATTATTTATACGTAATTTAAAATGGCGGATTATGGCGCCAAATTTTGTCTTACGTGTTTCTACTTTCTCGTCCGCAACTGAACGCGTGCATCGGACTTGGTTCGCTGTCACTCTCACCGATCGTTGTATAAATTTTTTTCTTTTTATTTATAGCAATCCCCGCTCTTTTTGCAATAGGCATAATCTCATAATACTTTTATCAAACTCTATTTGGGACATCTTGTAGCTGTTGGTTGTAATTTTGTACTTGACTAAATAAATGAAAATTCACAGCTTTTTAGAGATTTGCAAATTTAAAATCTGCGAACTAGGATTTGAAACTATTTCACCATCATCATTCTCTTTGCCTTATCCTACTCTGAGTGGGTCGGCACAGCATTTTATAAATATGTCTAATGATTCGGCTAGCTATTTTACGACCGGCCGCCTGCTTAACATCAACTTACCTTAGACGCCTATTACAACATCTTTGAAAAAAATGAGAATGCTCTATTATATTCAGCCGGATATCACACGTTGGGTCAGCTTAACTTAGTCGCCTTTTACGACACCTTGGTAAAAATGAGGGATATAAAATATTTTTTAGTGATTAAATGGTCTCCAAATTAACACTCATGAGTTTTGAAGCCACTATGCTACGCTTTAACGCAATTTGCCACTTTTGAATTAAGTCACTCTAATACTAAGCGTGCAGTATTTGTATCAGCGTATTAGGATCGACTATTCGACCATAAGAGCTTAAACATTTATATATATTTGCTATTCATGGTTTTTTGTTCAAAGAAGCTCAACGGCCTAGCCGCTTTCGTAATTGATGGATAACGAATTCCATTTGTGAAAGGGAGTTTCCGTTTCCGTTAAAGCTAACAGCAGAATAATGTTTAAAAAAAAACGCTCATTATCATCCTCCTGCCCTTGTCCCACTCTAAGTGGGGTCGGCAAAACCTGTTGTAAACATGTTGTTACATAGTTTGGCTACGTATTTTACGACCGGCTGCCTACCTGAGGTCAACTTAGCTTAATCGGTAAGAAAGTGGGTGGTCTAATCTACTCAACCGGATACCACACGGCGAGTCGACTTACCTTACTCGCCTTTTACAACACCTCGGTAAGAAAGAGGGTAGTCTGATCTACTCAACTGGATACCACACGGCGAGTTGACTTACCTTAGTCGCCTTTTACGACACCTCGGTAATAAATGGGGGTGGTCTATTCTACTCAACCGGATACCACAAGGTGGGTCAACCTTAGTCGCCTTTTACGACACCTCGGTAAAAAAGAGGGTGGTCTATTCTACTCAACCGGATACCACACGGCGGGTCGACTTACCTTAGTCGCCTTTTACGACACCTCGGTAAGAAATGAGGGTGGTACTATTCTATTCAGCCGGATACCACACGGCGTCTAGATTTGCTGGCCAAACTAGCATATTATAAAGGCATCATAGGCATATATCTATTTAGATACTAGCTTTTACCCGCAACTTCGTCCTTCGTGGACTGTTGTCGCGTGATAGTTTGATAATAGATGGCGCTTTTCAATGTCAGCCTATTCCTGTAAAATTAACAGGATTTACCCCGGTGTATAAGGAATCATTGCGCCAAATTTCATCGATATTGGTTCAGCGGATTTGCCGTGAAAGAGTAACAAACATACATCCACACTCACTATCTTTCGCGTTTATAATATTAGTGGGAGTCGGAGTCCGGCCACTGGTTGCTGTGGCTCAGTCTGGTTTCGAATTCTCCTAGAAATAGAACACAACAGTTTAAAAAAAACTCCGATCGCTACCAAACCTTACATCATCCGCTGGGTTATTCTAACGATTGTTTGGGAATTTTATTAAAACTTGTCCAGCCTTTTCGGAGTTCATAAAGGACATACAGACAAACTTTCATCTTTTAAAGCTATTATTCAACTTGCCGTGTATGTGAAGGTAGAATCTTGCAAGTTATATTTGATCAACTTAATGGTGTTTGATTGAACTGAAATTTTAAATACTGGTCCAATCTCGATACCAATGCATGTAATTTTGATAAGCATGTCCTGATGCTGCCAGGATTGGCTCCAGACGAGGGAACTCCTCAACAGTTAACAGTAGGGACATGAAGCTTTGTTAAATTATAATAATATTAGAAGATAAACTTAGTTTCTTACAATATACGAGTAAACTTATTCACCTGTTAATCCAATATACTATGAATAGTCACTTAGCTTTCACTTTGCTTCGAGTATTTTCTGAGATCTCTTATAGAACTTGTTGAGTGCATGCAGAAGTTATAATTGCTTCTTAACTTAAGTCTGTACTATACATTTTATATATGTACTAGCAGACTCGGCGAATTGTTGCTGTAGCTCAGTGTAATTTCGATTGCCCTATTTTGGCACGGATTCTTTTTGAGGCAAATCCTTTATGAGGTTAATAAGTTGACACAGTACATTATTATAATCGTATGGTGGCTATTTATTGAAACTGCATTAAGATTGACTTTCTTTATTAACTTGTACATTAATTAACAGAACCATTCAGGACGACGTGCGAGGACAGAAGGGAGCATAGATAATACACTATATAGGATATAGATGAGAAACTCCGTCATTTTAGTCGACGCAGGGGGGGTCTTCTCGCATACCCTTGAGGGGTAGGCGGGGTACGGGCCTCGAGGCGAACCTCTTTGCCCGGGCCGGTCCTCGCAGGCTTTGTAGCCTGGACTGTGTTCGGGCTGTAGGCCCAGGTCACCTAGGTGACCTACAGGATCTCTGGTTCGGGGGGGTCTGGGAATGTTAGCTCCCAGACCGCGATGTCATTTTCGGGTGGTGTCATCTCCGGTGGTGGTGTCAAAGAAGGTGGTGGTGTCAAATCAGGTAGTGGTGTCAAATCCGATGGTATCGCCCTCTCTTTTTAGTCGAGTAATGATAAGGAACTGTATTCCTTGATCTGGCAGAGATGTCGCTGTAACGTTATCATAATAATCCACTATATGGCGCTGTACTACATTCATATAGTGACCCTTATATAAAAATAGCATTTACAAAAAATAGTTTGGCGCTATACCACTTCAATTTGAACGGACTTGGCATCTCCAAATTCCAGTTCAAATCAAAGAGTAGCACCAAACTATTATTCTCAATAAGGGTAATGAATAAAAGATTAAAGCTATGTAATATTTAATAATTTTTATTTTAACATCTTTTTAAATAGTATGTCAACTCAGGAAACACTTCAAAAATACTTTTAAAACATTTAAAAAAATATCAAGCGTATACAAATAATAAATGTTCATCAGTTTACACGTTTATTTGTTGAAAACAACTAACTTTGCATACGTACTACACTCTGTAATTAGTTTTCATAATCATAATCTTCATTTGCTGTAAACCTGAAATCACACATTTAAATTTTTGTAGCTATAGTCTAAATCAGACCAAATATTTAAAATGTATACCAAAATAATGTAACCGAAAGTGTTAAAATATAATATTTATTACGAATAACCACATATTTTTTTCTAAAAAACAAAGTTAAAGGTATTGTGGCACTTATAATAATTTTATTTAGTACATTTCAGCGAAATGGCTGCTTTAACCCTTTTGTGCCGAAAGCCGATAAGTTGTTTCTCACTGCGCTCTCATAAAAATTGCATATGTTAACGCACACTCTATATACTATAGCACGATATAATGGGAATACCACTATTCCCGTTCCGAGATGCCCTTCTCTTGAATGACGAACAAAGACTGAATGTAACTGAAACGTTTTATCAATAGGAAGACTGCACCGGAAACAATACGGCACAGTGTTGCCACCATTTTATTCAAAAAGGGCGCAATACTCTTGTTTCATGAGCGTGTTGCTATAAAATACAAAGCGGAAGTCAATGGCGACAACACATACAGTCAGTAATAAAAAAAATACAAACAAATATAAACAGGTTTTCAAAAATCCACACGGCGCTTACTGTGTAATACCTTTACCTGTGTGTTACCTTCGAGTAATCTCTTTTTTTTGTTATGTAGGTATTAGGTAATAGGTATTATTTACCTTGTTGCAAACTCATTTTTTAATATTGTTTGTTTTATTTGTCGTGAATTTTTACTCAGATATGCTGTATGTCTTATTATTCACCGTGTGGTAAAGAATAGACCAACCTTATGTCTTATCAAGGTGACGTAAAGGGCGACTAAGGTAAGTTGACGACAGGCAGGCGGGTGCTCGTAAAATAACTAACATGCAACAAATTGTTTAAAACATGTAGTGAGAACCCTACTTAGAATGGGTTAAGGAGGAGCTAACTTTTTCTAATTTTATTCTTAGTATATTACTTTTTGAATTGTGTAAATATTATTTCTCGTTTGGTTTTAATTGCATAAGAATGTACATAAATAAAATTTAAAAAATTCGTCTGGGTATTCTCGTGTAGGCATTTCCTTTTCGCTCGGCACTAAAAGGGTTAAAAATTAAAATTTCTGCAGTCAAAATTTCGATTGTTAGGAAAAGGTATTAAATGGTTTCAAAAACATTATAGTAGTTACTTACCAACGTTTTCACATCCAAAATAACACATAAAATAATTTTTCGACGGCATAATTTCCAATATAGACCTTTAAATAAGCAGTGATGCGTTTTTGGCAGAAAAATTTGAAAATTTATGACAAATACTTATATATATTACAGTGTATAATTTGCGACATCTAGTGAATAATGATATAAAACTAATTTTTGTTGTCCAATGCTTTCTGTGAGATGACGCTCTCGGCGACCTAGGAAATTATTAGTAAGTTTAAGTTTTATTCATAATGTTTGATATTTGATTACCTACTTTTTCTTAACTACAAATTGTCAAGGGATAAGTTGACCTTTGTACGCTTTTTTTACTAATAATGTTTATTCTTTATTTTTTATGGTACATAAATAAATAAATATTTTCGTCGTATGTACAAGATAAGAACAACGGCCGTTCTTCTCATGGATTCATTATTTTTGTTAGTATCTGTAGCTACCAATCCTTACTTACTAATATTATGAATGCGAAAGTCTGTCTGTCTGTCTGTCTGTCTGTCTGTCTGTCTGTCTGTCTGTCTGTCTGTCTGTCTGTCTGTCTGTCTGTCCGTCCGTCCGTCCGTCCGTCCGTCCGTCCGTCCGTCCGTCCGTCCGTCCGTCCGTCCGTCCGTCCGTCCGTCCGTCCGTCCGTCCGTCCGTCCGTCCGTCCGTCCGTCCGTCCGTCCGTCCGTCCGTCCGTCCGTCCGTCCGTCCGTCCGTCCGTCCGTCCGTCCGTCCGTCCGTCTGTCTGTCTGTCTGTCTGTCTGTCTGTTTTTTTCTGTTTTTACGAATCCTGCATGTATCAGGTATGAAAACGGATTGTCCATTGTACATTTAGGGTTATATATATATTTTTTTTCTTCATCGCGGATTATAGCAAATAATTTTATGTTGACAACATGCTTAGAACATATTGTGCTGTCCCCACTTAGAGTGGGATAAGGGCTGGAAGATGATGATTTAAAATAAATACAAAATGTTATCTTTAAATTTGGTTTATTATAACAAAACACATTACAATAGCCATTCTTAAATAAGCACACTAAAAGTCTTAACATTAAATTCGTTGCCAGATAGTTTTTTTACTACAAATAAAGTCCATAAAACACTAAACATTATTTTGTTTATCTCAAAGGAGTTAGACAGCGTTGTCGATAAAAGCTTCTAGACGGCTTGCTTTTTTATATTTTCAACATATATTATCATATGTTACAACATGTTTCAAATACAAACTCCTTCATAGACTTGGTCAGTAATGAAAAAAAAACATTGTGGCCAAGACTGTCAATGTCACATGATGTGTCATTGAGTTGTTGAGAAAGATTAAATGGGTTGACTTTTGAGGAAATTGCTTGTTATTTATTGACAGAGTGTAAAGGAGAAATATAGTTTTTATCAATTTACACCTGCCGTGTGGTATCTGGCTGAGACGAATAGACCACCCTCAATTCTTAGCGAAGTGTCGTAAAAGGCAACTATACCTTAGTCGCCTTTTACGTTGACCCAGTTGATGTTAGGCAGGTGGCCGGTCGAAAATACGTAGCCAATTGTGTTACTATCCCATTCTCAGCAATGGGATAGTAACACAAACCCTTAAAAAATGATACATTTAAAACTTCCTTATAAATCACTTTGTCTATCAGAGGAACTGCTTGAAAGTTTGATTTTTATTTTTTGAGTTAATTGCGCACAAACAGACGCGGCAGAAAAATATGTTTTGTAATATTCAGTGGTAAGTAATAACTGAATATACTAAGAGTAAGCTTAATCGCCTTAAGCTATTAAACGAGTTTTGAAATTTTTAAAGAAATGGTCACATGTTGGTATGAAAATCACGCAAAAGTAATGAGTATATATGTCAAGTAATGGAGTATATATATCCACGACAAAATCACAAAGCTTTGCGATTTTGTTGTGGAGTCTATCTCCTGACGATGCTTCGGTTACGGGGCTAAACAATTGTTGAGATTGTGGTGAATGTGTGCAGTGCTTGTGTATTGTTGTGCCATCGGTGTCGGGTAGTGCATGAGCTCTTACAAATTCTGCATGTATATTTTTATCGCGGATTATAGCAAAATAATATTCTCATTACTTTTGTATTATGGACCTCCGCAAAGTAACGCCTAATTCTATAAATTATGAAAATCATGTTTAACACTACACGAGAGTTAAAATGGATGGATGAATATGTGACTAAGAGGCTGATAAAAGAATAGTATGATTATCTGAAGTATGACATGATATGACCGAAGTTTCCCTTCAAAAACTGCAAATATATGATATCCGGAGTATTAAAAATTTACAAGATATCTTAGCTATGGTAATTAAAGTCAGAATGAAACTTCTATGCTTTTTATTTGCTTAATTTAAATTAAATTTTATTCCTTATAAAATTTATTAATTAGTGTAATACGGTTATATTTAAGAAAGAGCTCTAGTATATTATTCTTGGCTTTTAAATACTGAGATCCATAAAATTATACCAATCAAATAATAGAAATAGTAATATTTTATAGAAAAAAAAACCTCATTGGCTTATTAAAATTACATTAACAATAATCATCTCTATACCTACTTATATTTAATAAATAAATATATGGGACATTTACACACACGGTAGTATGTCCCCAAAGTAAGTAACCAAAGTAAAGTTTATTAACCAACTAATTGATTGCCAAAAACGTTGGCCCTCAGCGGGAATCGAATCAACGACCCTCAGAACTGAAGGCAGATATAATTTATTTATTTCGTTTATGGCCTGTTCCACAAGTTACTGATAAAGTGTCGGATAGTTAACCGACAAATAAACTAAGTAACAGATCTTTATAAAGAGACTCTAAAAAGTGAAAAATTAAAAAAAAAATTGATATTGCCATTTTGAAATTTGCTATCCAGCCGATAAACAAAATAACAGCCACATGATTTATTTGTTAACTTATTACGGACTTTAAGTGCTGAATAAGCCTATCAGAAACCTGAGAAATGCAAGTTGCAAATGTTTTGAAAGGAATTTGTTAGCTCTAAATTATGCAAACATACAAATAGTTACTTTCTTTATGTCTTCTAGAAAAAATCAACTTGTTTTGAAAGGAATTTGTTCAGCATGACATGTGCAGCACACTGGCAATGGTACTTTGATGCTTTCACTTTTGCCTTCTTCTTTAGCGACCAGAAGTTCCCACGTGTTGTCGACTTGCTTACAGGTGGGTATGAAGTCAGCGCCAGAACAGAAGGAGCCAAAACAGGCTGCTCCCGGTTTTCTGAAATTGACGAAAATATGTTTTAATATATGAAGATTAAAACCTGAGAGGGACACGAGTTCCAACCCCGACAGGCACCAATGAGTTTTACCATTAAAACTTATGTGCCTAATTGATAATTGCAATTTATCACACGCTTTTCGGTGAAGGAAAACATCGTGAGGAAACCTGCATATCTCTAGAGAAATCTGGGGATATGTGTAACCTACCAATCCGCATTGGAGCGGATTGGTAGGTCTTAGCTCCAACCCTTCTCTCCAGGAACGGAGAGAGGAGGCCTATGCCCAGCACTGGGATTGTAACAGGCCGTTACTTTACTTTTTTACTTTACTATATGAAAATTCGAAAATAAAGCTATCACTCAAATCGCAATTGATCAAATTGCCATCATTTTTGGATTGTCCGTCAGCAAAAATAAAAAAAATATCAAAATATTTTATTGTGCAAATGTTGTGACAAACAAATGTTCTTCCGAGAACTCCGAATTAAGTTTATTTAAACCTGTATTCGAAGTCCCTGCCCTCTCAGTTAATACAATAAATTAGATACAGGTAAAATTAATACAAAATCCTCCTGCCTTTATCCCACTCTAAGTGGGGTCGGTACAGCATGTTATAAACATGCTGTCACATGATTTGGCTGTGTTTTTACGACCGGCCGCCTGCCTCACGTCAACTAACCTTAGTCGTATTTTACGACACCTCGGTAAGAAATAGGTTGGTCTATTTTACTAAAACGAATACCACACGGTGGGTAACTAATCTTAGTCACCTTTTGCGACACCTCGGTAAGAAATGAGGTTTGTCCATTCTACTCAGCCGGAGTATATGAACTGAACCATTTATGAAAACTCACAAACTCTTGTCAAGGTAATAAACATTGGACAACATGGCATTTGTTATAAAATGAAATCTATACTAATAAATAATGCTGAAGAGTTTGTTTGTTTGTTTGAACGCGCTAATCTCAGAAACTACTGGACCGATTTGAAAATTTCTATGAGTGTAAGATAGTCCATTTATCGAGGAAGTTTATAGGCTATTTAACCTCACGCTAAGATAAATGGAGGATGAGCAGCAATAAAAAATATTACGACAACGGCAATATTTAAAGCTTTCCTTGCGTGTGCTAAGTAAACGGTGAAAGTTATCCAAAAATCATGTATTACAAAATTCTTCCCCTCTCATCATTCTCCTACCCTTATCCCACTCTAAGTGGGGTCGGCACAATATGTCTTCTTCTTCCAATCTCTTCTATCATTCGTCAACTCTGGTGCCACTCCTTTAACATTCATATCTTTTTTCACAATCCATACATCTTTTTTTCGACCGTCTAAAATTTGTTCCTCTCTAAAAGTTCTAAATAAAAGTCCGCGACAGCATATGTCTAATTTGTAAGGTTAACCCAAGTTAACCATTTTTATGGTTATATTACTGATTGGCTGGCGATTGCTAGTATAAAATACAATGTAAAATACCTGCAGGATTCCAGACGAACCCGTTGCACGAAATCACGCTCTGGAACCTGGACAACAGTTCGCCAGGGCGTGTCCCTCTTCTCTCTTACTTTGTACAGGGGTTCGAACTGTCAAATAAATGCTAACTATATTCTAATGTATATAAGGTGCTGTAGGTTCATAACCAAGAAGGCAGTAAAAAGTAAAAAATATAGATGATTTTTCTTTTCCAAATTTCTGCCATATTGAAATTATATATTGCAATATGGCAGAAGTTTGGGTTCTATTAACAAGCTAAGATAAGATATTAAAGCTAGATTATTATTATTACAATAAGCAAATATTATTATAATAAGCTTATTAATATATTAAGCAAAGACTCTCAATTAGGTTCTGTTTAAGTATTTTTAAACTAAGCATTTATTGTATAATAAATACTACTTAAAAATACTTATTCAGAACTAAATTTAGAGTCCTTGCCTACATAAAGGATATATAGGAAAGCCGTGTGGTATCCGGCTGAGTAGAATAGTCACCATCATTTGTTATCGAGGTCTCGTAAAAGGCGAGGAAGGTAAGTTGACTCGCCGTGTGTTATCCAGCTAAGTAGAATAGTCGACTCTCTTTTTTAACAAGGTGTCGTAAATACGTATAAGGTAATTTGACGTCAGGCAGACGGCCGATCATAAAATACGTAGCCAAATCATGTGACATGTTAATAGCATGTTGTGCCGACCCCACTTATATTGCCCTTGGATAAGGGCAGGAGAATGATGAGTATTTCATCATCTACCTGCCCTTACCCCACTCTAAGTGGGGTCGGCACAACATGCCACAAACATGTATATATAATATATAGAATGATGAGTATTTATTATAGGGATTATCCTACTTACAGTGACGTCGGACTCGCAGTTTGATTCGCTGTCGCCAAATCTGTCGTTAAATTCCACCACAAGTTGCGGCTGCCGGATTAGTTTCTGTGAAGTAATAAATTTGTTATTTGATTTCTCACATCTCATCGAATGGATCTCTCTGCATTTCAACTTGACCACTTTAATTTATTAAGTTAAACAAGAATATAATCTGTTGATTATACACAAATATATTACACATTGTTTACATTTTCCCGCCAAAAATCTGAAATAGATAGACCCTATTATAACATTCATGTTAACTTTTGTTATATCTCAATCTAATTATTACTTATTTGTTTGACTTATTTTATAACCTCACCCATTTACACCCTTATAATAATACGACAAAGTTATCAATACTACTATATAAAGGTGAAGAGTTTGTGTGTTTGATTGTTGGAACTTATGGACAGATTTGAAAAATTATTTGAGTGTAAGATAGTCCATTTATTGAGAAAGGCTATAGGAATAGAAAATAATGTATAAACAATTGCGAACTTAAGTATTTAGGTGTACAGATTCTTATAGGATAACAAAAGTAAAAAAGTAAGTAAGTAGCGGCCTGTTACTATCCCACTGCTGAGAATAGGCCTCTTCTCTCCGTTTTTGGAGAGAAGGTTTGGAGCTAAGACCTACCACGCTGCTCCAGTGCGGATTGGTAGGTTACACATATCTCCAGAATTCTCTAGAGATATGCAGGTTTCCTCACGATGTTTTCCTTCACCGAAAAGCGTGTGATAAATTGAAATTATCAATTAGACACATAAGTTTTTAACAGAAAAACTCATTGGTGTCTGCCCGGATTTGAACCTGCGACCTCCTCAAATGAGTCGAACGGTGTTACCGCTGGGCCATCACAGCTTACATAATAGCAATAACAAAAGTATCTGTGATAAAATATAATCGCGGTTTACAGCATAATAACTTGTACTTTTATAATATGGATACGATAAAGTAACACCTAATTCGATAAATCTATACTAATACATACAGCTGAAGAGTTTGTTTGTTTGTTTGAACGCGCTAATCTCAGAAACTACTGAAACGATTTGAAAAATTATTTCAGTCTAAGATAGTCCATTTATTGAGGAAGGCTATAGGCTATATAACATCACGCTAAGATGAATAGTAGAGGAGCAGCAATAAAAAATTATTACGAAAACGGCAAAATTGAAAGCCTTCCTTGCGTGCGCTAAGTAAACGGTGAAAGTTATTTAAAAATTATATATTACAAAATTGTTTCCCTCTAAAAGTTGTTAGTAAAAGTCCGGCACAGCATATGATTAGCTTTTAAGGTTAACCCATTTTAACCATCTTTATCGTTATCAAAATACGATATTACGGTTTTAAACTTTTCACGCGGGCGGAGCCGCTCGCAATTGCTAGATAAACATAAATAACTTATATGAATGATCCCCGAACTATAAGTGGGCTATTATTAACAAAATTTGCACGGTTATGTTAATATTTAATAAGCTGTGGTAGCCCAGCGGTGACACCGTTCGACTTCACGGGATCAAACCCGGGCAGACACCAATGAGTTTTTCTGTTGAAAGTTACCTATGTGTCTAATTGATAGTTGCAATTTATCACACGCTTTTCGGTAAAGGAAAACATCGTGAGGAAACCTGCATATCTCCATAGAATTTTAGAGATATGTGTAACCTACCAATCCGCACTGGCGCAGCGTGGTAGGTCTTAGCTCCAAACCTTCTCTCCAAAAACGGAAAGAAGAGGCCTATTCTCAACAGTGGGATAGTAACACGCCGCTACTTACTTACTTACTTACTATGTTAATATTTATACATAATTTTTATTTTATGTTTTCCTTGCGGTGCTAATAAAAAATAAACCTTACATAGTCTTTAAACATTTCATGGAACTGTTTGTCTGGGTAGTTAGCAGGTTTGACGGTACAGTATGTCTGGTTTCTGCACGACTCGGGAACATCGTCATCATATGCGATCTCGTGCACAGAATCTAGAAAAAACAAAGTATATAAATTAAAAAAGTAACACTCAGTGACTATTTCACTGCAAAGCTTGGGCCTCTTAAGAAAGTTTGTATGTTTCCTTTCTTGATTCATATGGTTTTAAATTTTTAACTGTTTTGTGCAAATGGTAGAAAATAGCGTGGCGTGTAGCTGGATGCTTGACTTAACTCCGATTTTGTCAGTTTCCGAATACCAGAAATATTAACTTACTTGGCACATTCGCTGCTGCCGTGATGTGCAGGCTGAAGGCGGACTGTTAACAGATAATGGTAAGAATATATAAAAAATAGAAATAATTTGTATACCAATAGTTTAGTTGATGAGTCCATTGAGCCCACGAGCGATATAATTGAGGGTATATAAACGTTTTCACCGAAAAGCTTTTGATAAATTATAATTATCAATTAGACACGTAAGTTCAAAAAAACTCATTGGGACTTGCCCGTGGTTTGAACTCGTGACCATCTCTAAAAAAGCACAGTCTCACCGCTGGACCATTACAGCGTATATCTATGTATTCTACTATATAAAAATAAGTCGGGTTTTCCTTCCTGACGATATAACTCCAGAACGCACGAACCGATTTCCACGGTTTTGCATTCGTTGGAAAGGTCTCGGGCTCCGTGAGGTTTATAGCAACGAAAATCTAGGAAAAATTTCAATAGAAAAGCGGGAAAATAGGGAAAATCATTTTTTAAATACAGCGCCATATCAAAACTACTGGATCAATTTTAATCATTTTTTTTACACTGACTGACATGGGATACATATTTTATACCCGTGCGAAGCAGGGGCAGGCCGCTAGTTTACTAATATATAAAGCTGAAGAGTTTGTTTGTTTGAACTATTGGACTGATTTGAAAAAAAAAATTGAGTTCAAGATAGTCCATTTATGGAGGAAGGCTATAGACTATATAACATTACGAGGAGTTGAATAGGAGAGGAGCAATACAAAATGTTACGAAAATAGCAAAATTTAAAGCTTTCCTTGCGTGCGTAAGTTATTAAAAAATCACCTATTACAAAATTTTCCCCCTCTAAATGTCTGGGACAGCATATGTTTAGCTTTTAACGTTAACCCACTTTAACCACTTTTATGGTTATCAAAACACTATATTACGGTTTTAATCGTTCCACGCGGGCGAAGCCGCTGGCGATTGCTAGTTAAATAAATTAAAAAAGGCATAAATAACTTATAAGAATGATCTCCGAAACAACCATAATTGAGCTATTATTAACAAAATCAACACGGTAAATACATAATTTATTTTTATTTTATGTTTTCCTTGTCGCTTATGGTATATCTATTTCCTTTGTCATTATGTTTCTATGGAATATGTAAACACAGACTTATATAACGTGTTATGTTAATCTAGGCAACGAAAAGATCGTTTAGTTATGAGTGTATAGAGTGGGGAAGACAGCCTAAAATGACTCATTTATAATAAACAAGCTGTGCCGCGTCTACTCTAATAAATTTCAACGCGGTAAATAATATAGTAACATTAATAGTTATTGTGAGTTAACCATAAGGGATAGAGACATACTGTTCCAATTTTTTTGTAGTATTTTTGTAGATCTACAATTCCTTAGTACATTACTTTAGTGTATCACTGCTGGTTCACGTAGTGCACGCTACTAAAGATTCCGGGAAACGAGTTTTTTTTATACTACGCGACCTCCTTAACACAATTAACCTAAATCTTCCGGAAGAATTGCACTACTCTTTAGTACAAATCGTACAAAAATCCGTTTTTATTTATTTATATACTTTATTAATTAAAATATTTAAATGAGTTAATTTTGTATGTATATAAATATTTACGATTTTCCTGAAATTCAGCGTGTAGAGGGTTTTGGGGGAGAAAATTCGTTCTAGCTAGGTTTTATTTAGAAAAAATCATTTTATCCCTGTTTTTGGGCATTAAAAAATACTAAAATTTATATTGCATTGAACTTTTGCCATTAACTGTCAAGTCAGCGTAGCTTATTCGGTGAACGGGTGGTCGCTAGAAATGAAAATACCTAGTATCGAGCCCCACCTACCCTATTATTTTTCTTCTTTTTTTTTGAAGTTTTGTTTTTTTTATGACGTAAAAAATTACCGAGCAAGGCGCCAACCAGATATTACTTTAGTATACACCATAGAGAAAAAAATACAGGAAAGAAAAAACAGCAATAAAAAAGAAAACATGAATTGTAACATACAAAGGGCGATAATATCGCTTAGTAGCGATTTCTTCCAGACGACCTTAGGGTTAAGGAGGATTAGAATGATTATGTGGGTGGTAGTGTTTTGTAGATTTTGACAAAACCGATCATACAGGAGAAAAGCTACCTGGCTTTACTTTGTTTTTAAATAATTTATAGAATAAAGCGTTACTTTGCGGAGGTCCATAATACAAAAAATGAAAAAATTATTTTGCTATAATTCGCGATAAAATAAAAAATAATAAAAATTTAACGCGGATTATAGGAAAATAATATTCATTAGTTTGGACTTTGTTTTATAATAAGTATAAATAAATAAATATACGGGACACTTATACACACGGTCGTGCGTCTCCGAAGTAAGTAACTTATTACTTGTGTTATGGTAAGCAGATAACTGGTGTATATATACTTATATAATTTTTAAATACATACTTAAATACGATACATACTTAGATACACTCGGACTCAAAGACCAACAAATTCATTTAGAGAAAATGTTGGCCCTCGGCGGAAATCGAAACCGCGACCCGCGGATTATAAAAGGATCAAGTATAGATGTGACATAGCTCAATAAAAAGAAAGCCAATGAGGGTGGTCTATCTGTCTCTATTTTTAAGGGAGATTAGACAAAGGAATTTCATCTTCACTTTCACCATTTCTTGTTCTATTGTAGCAGTGGGATAGTAACAGACTGTTACATTTATATATCTAGAGAATCCCTGGAATACGTGTAACCCACCAATTCGTATTAGAAGAGGGTGGTGAATCTATGCTCCAAACCTCTCTTAAAAATTAGGGACAGGGGCCTTAGCTACTATAGCTAATAGAAAGTAAATTATGCTTAAAGTACAAGTGTTAGACATTTACTTTCTAGGATATTGACCCGATTTCACTAAAGCGAAAGAGCTTTTCCAACTTGTGTCATCTCAGCTGGTTTAATAACGAGTTACTGTATACTGGTCTGCGAATAAATTAATTTTAAAGGGGGTACGGGATATTTTAATTTAATTTTTGTATATAAAAATATAAAAAATTATAAAACAATAGGCGATGTATATATAATAGACAAAGTAGGAACCGACATAAGCTTGCGGCTCCTGCTTTGCGCCTTGAAAAAGTACGTAAGTCGTTTGTGGGTTTGGGTATAAGATTCTATAATAAAATTCCGCAATCAATTTTAACTTTGCCGTTACAGCAGTTTAAAAACACTATTAAGGAGAGGCTAATACAGAAAGCCTACTATACTGTTGAGGATTATTTGGACGATAAAAATGCGTGGATATAAATATTGTTCGACCCTGTACAAGATAGAAACATTAAATGTAACTAGTATTAAGAATTGTATTTTTTAAAAAAGAGCAACCGCCGAGTTTCTTACTGGCTCTTCTCGGTAGGAACAGCTTTCCGAACCAGCAGTAGAGTTGACGATTCAAAAGCACTTGTTTACAAGTTTATTTGAATAAAGAATATTTTGAATTTGAATTTGAATTTATCTCAGTTTGTGTCCAACCTCATGTGCCCGCTTTGTATTCAAACTTATTTATTAGCTTAATAACACTAATATCTGGGTGACCGAGTTTTGCTCAATGGAAAAAATTCAGTTCAATATAAATTTTAGTATTTTTTTAATGACCAAAAACAGGGAGAATTTTTTTTTTAAATAAAACCTAGTTAGATCGATTTTTCTCCCCCAAAACCTCCTGCATGCTGAAATTCAGGAAATTCGTCGGAGCCGTTTCCAAGATTTCGAAAAAATATATATTTATATATATATATATATATGTCGCATCCTGGCAACCAACATTCCATCATTAAAAATATATTGAAAATAGAAGGCGCAGCGGTGACAGAATGCAGACGGCGCATGTGAGAGATGAAGACAGATGCTTGTCATGGCGCAGTTGTGAAAATTGTTAAGAAGAATATAATGTTGAAGATAAGCGTTGTACTTTTCCATATGCACGATACCCTAATTACGCCCACTAATATCTAAGAATAATGTCCAAGATACTGATGAGTCTACATATATATATATATATATATATATATATGTCGCATCCTGGCAACCATCATTCTATCATTAAAAATATATTGAAAATACATTGAAAATAGAAGGCGCAGCGGTGACAGAATGCAGACGGCGCATGTGAGAGATGAAGACAGAAGCTTGTCATGGCGCAGTTGTGAAAATTGTTAAGAATATAAAGTTGAAGATAAGCGTTGTACTTTTCCATATGCACGATACCCTTATTACGCCCACTAATGTCTAAGAATAATGCCCAAGATACTGATGAGTCTACATCAGTCGTGGGATTCAATCGTGCAAATGGATGGATAGTATGAAGGGACTATGATGACTCACAATGGCGGATACTATAAGAGTTACGAAATAAAACAATACAAACACCAAAAAAAGAAAAGAAAAAAAAAATTCCAAGCGAGACGAATAATATCAATCTGCGGGAGTTTGATCCTGATAAACAAGAATATAATGCATGTAACGCATATTAGTGAGTTTGCTTGGACGGAAAAACAAAAGAAGATACGTTTTCTGGAAATTTCTGCGGCTGCACTTATTAATTTCAACAATGATAGATCAATGGATAATTAAAAATCATTCTGTATATGCCTGTTTTCGTGTTACGTATTTGATGAATTGTTGGAAGAATTTAAATATAGTGCAAATTGCATCATGAACGGTGATTACGCATTTGGTACAAAATTGATATATGACTGCAATGGCTTGCATTCATAACGGAGATATCTTCGCGTCAAAAGCTGCACCAGGAACGAAAGTTATTTATAGAGGATCGCAGATTCAACGCGATCCCAATTCAAGGGTCTTAGTTGCGATCAGCAGTGCACAGAAAAATGGAGTGTCGCAAACTGATTTTGGAACCAAAAGACTATTGTCTGTGGTACTGTGGTAAGCTCTGGACAACGATGACAAGCAGATTACAAATTATTTGTGTGCTACAGGTGTAGCAGGCTGGGTCACGTCGCGAGTCGCTGCATGGCCAATGGACCTGCTCTTTGAGGTACCAGTACACCGACGAGTAGACTGTAGACCAAAGTCTGGTCAAACCGCCATCAGGAGCTTTCACATCATTTGGTAGGTGTTATTACTTTGATTTGTTTCTGGGCCTGAATGTTCCCTCATAAAAGAGACTATATATAACTTATAAATTTAGTTGGGTAATAATTAATAATGTTGTCATTAATAGGGATGGCTAACAAGAATGTTTATAGTACCTTGCAAATGATTGTCAAATAAAGTAAACGGTTTTACAACTGAAATTATAAGAAGGGAGTGAACTGTTAACCTTTTGCCAATTCAGCTCTTTTAGTCAAAAACATAATGTGTCTTATTGTCTTACAAAAATACCTGAGAGTCAAGTATCTATTGACAATGACAAGATTTGTGGTAACGTAATTTGTGTTGATGTCTATACAGACGGGTTCTTGGTTCGGTGGGTCGGTGACTGTACCAGAGTATCGTCTGTAGCCCAGTAGAAATCGGCATCTGCTCAGGGTGGTCCGTGGGTACGCAGTATGCGATAGCTCTGGGGGTCGATGACACCAGGGTATCGTCTGTAGCCCGGTAGAAATCGGTATCTGCTCTGAGTAGTCCGTGGGTACGCAGGGAGCGATAGCTCTGGGTGGTATAGTCGGGTCTAGCTGTGTAGCGATGGCCGTGAGTCATGTGGACTCGTTATCCCTGAGGGAAGACCCTTCTGCTGAGACAGAAGCGGTAGACCACGAACAAGATACCTGGGTTGTTTTTGAAGTAAATTCTGATAGGTTTTCTGTTTATTTTTATAATGTCATGGTGAGTGTCAGTCAATGGTACTCTGCCTCAGTACTTTTCGTATGCATTATGGGTTTGGCATGCCCTTACATTTTATTTGTTGGGTTTCATAATTCAATGATCAACTTATGACGAGATATAATTTTCCTTGTTTTGTTCGTTTATTAAAAAGATCTAGACCTCAATGACCCAGATGTTGTAGGATAGGCCGAACGGAATTTCTGGGTTCGTTTGTTTGTTACAGATCAACACACGGGGACGTGTGTCTCGCAGGATGGCCGTGTCGCATCCTGGCAACCATCATTCTATCATTAAAAATATATTGAAAATACATTGAAAATAGAAGGCGCAGCGGTGACAGAATGCAGACGGCGCATGTGAGAGATGAAGACAGAAGCTTGTCATGGCGCAGTTGTGAAAATTGTTAAGAATATAAAGTTGAAGATAAGCGTTGTACTTTTCCATATGCACGATACCCTTATTACGCCCACTAATGTCTAAGAATAATGCCCAAGATACTGATGAGTCTACATATATATATATATATATATATATATATATATATATATATATATATATATATATATATATATATATATATATATATATATATATATATATGAAACACTAGTGGCATATCTAGATAGTAAGTAGGGTTGCCACCTTTTTTTTGAAGAAAAATAGTATTTTTCTTTTGAAATCAAAAAAATATAACACATCTATTTTCAATCATCATTATTTATTTTTCCATGATTATTTATTATTACTTATCACTTTGGCTATCAAGGTTATATTATTTTAGAAATAATTATAGCCATCTGAGCATGTTAGGTCTATATTAAACTAAATTAAGAGTTTCGTTCAAAAATTCCCTATGCAGCGCTGTGGGTGCGTTCCATTCACAGTTGATTAAAAAAGCGCGACAATTGACTTAGCGATAAAAATATCGTATTTTTCGTCCTATATTGTTATACTATAATATATAGTACAATTGACTAAAATATAGTACGATACTATATTGTATAGTACGGGTGACAACCCTACTAGACAGAGTGGCGCCTCGAGCTAAGTAATATGCGCCCTTAGAAGTTCTAAGAAATTCGAACTGTATTTTTACTAATTTATTTATTGATATAGGAAGCCAACGCAATGTACAGAGTACATAATATTTATAGATTTAAATATCTTTATATTACAACCCTGTACATCCCACTTATATTGTACTAGCAATAACCAGCGGTTCCGCCCGCGTCGAAAGATTAAATCGTAATATAGTATTTTAATAACCATAAAAATGGTTAAATTGGGTTAACTTCAAAAGCTAGATTTATGCTGTCGCGGACTTTTTTTTAGGACTTTTAAAGGGAATCAATTTTGTGATAGATGATTTTTGAATAACTATTACCGTTAACTCAGCGCACGCAAGGAAAGCTTTAAATTTTGCCGTATTCGTACTATTTTTATTGCTGCTCCTCTCCGAGGAGAATTCATCTTAGCGTAATGTAATATACATTACACTTATATACATTAGCCTATATCCTTCCTCAATAAATGTAATATCTGATTATGAAAGAATTTTTTAAATCGGTCTAGTAGTTCCTAAGATTATCGCGTTCAAACAAACAAACAAACTTTTCAGCTTTATATATTAGGTAATATAGATAAGTATTTTTATTTTATCTGATTACTGTTATTGTATCTTAACATGAGATAAAAATAAACAATAAATGCTAATATAATAATATAATAATAATGTTAATTTTAGAAACCTTATTGGTAAAATAACAAGTAATTAGATTATTCATCATTTTTCCCCCTTTTCATCCCCCTTGACATGTAGCATTCTTATAATGGCTGCAAGGGTGTACTTTACGCCATTGGCCATTCAATAATTACGTAAAAACGTAAATAAACAATAAACTGTAACTATAAAAATATAAATTAAAACAACTTCAATTTATAAATCAGGAATGCTGTTTGTATTTACATATTAAAACGTGATTCTATGTAACGTTATTAAAACGAATAAATAAAATAATACTTACTATAATAATAAACATAAAAGGCGACATTTTGTTCACTTTAAACTTGATCACTTAAAGTAAGAAAGAAATATTTAAGATATGATTTAAAATGAAGTACTTGATGTAAGTTGCGTGCGTTTGCAACAGACAGAAATAACTAAGTGAAGCCATCAATGAAACAACGTGTATATAAAGCGAGCGAGATGTGTTTATGACTAACATGGTAGTGACGACTGACAGTGCACCGATATGACGTCACAGCCCAAAAGCTTTTGTGATGCCTGTGATTGATTGAGTGATGTGATTTTATGAATAAGACGATATTAGATAATGTTATTATTCAATAGATAAACAATTTATTTAAAATTATAATTAAAATAACATATTTAATTCAATTCAAAATATTCTTTATTCAAATAAACAAGTGATTTTGAATCGTCAACTCTACTGCTGGTTCGGAAAGCACATAAAATATTAATATTAGAAATTTATATACTATATATATACGAAATTGGGCAAAATTGTTCCCCTCTAAAAGTTCTAGTATTAAAAAGTCATGGTGGTTCATTTGGGGAACGGGCGGTCTAGGTAGGCGAAAATACCTAGGATCGAGCCCCACCTGCCCTATAAAAAAGTCATGGTGGTTCATTTGGGGAACGGGCGGTCTAGAGAGGTAAAAATACTTAGGATCGAGCCTTTCCTGCCCTCTTAGCAACGTATTAAAAAGTGATGGTGCTAGTCTGGATATTAAGGAAAACCCCGTTAACTAAATATTAGTATGCCAGAGAACATTAATACTCGTATATACCCATGTTTTGTATACGTAGTACAAAGTTATTTGCAATTGCATAATTGCATGAAACGCGAGGACTTCTCGGAAAATCCAATAAATATGGGAATTAAGGAATTCACTGCTTATTACCAGCCTTAATACTTTATTCAAAATAAAAAGAAATTTTGTCACTTAAAGAAATTAAAATTTAAAAGTCATAAAAATTCTTAATATTCTTTATTCAATTTAGCTTCAATTTAGCCCAGCGGTAACACCGTGCGCCTCTTTCGAGGAGGTCTAGGGTTCAAACCCCGGGCAGACACAAATGAGTTTACTAGTAAAACTTATGTGTCTAATTGATAATTGCAATTTATCACACGCTTTTCGGTGAAGGAAAACATCGTGAGGAAACCTGCATATCTCTAGAGAATTCTGGTGATATGTGTAACCAACCAATCCGCATTGGAGCAGCGTGGTAGGTCTTAGCTCCAATCCTTCTCTCCAAAAAAAAAAAAAAAACGGAGAGAAGAGGCCTATGCCCAGCAGTGGGATAGTAACAGGCCGTTACCCCATTCAATTTATACTGCAATATTATATTTAGGCTTAACATTCATGTTGTTAGATGATTTACTATTTATTTTACACAGCAGATCTATTCTACTCAGCCGGATAAACACACGGCGGGTCAAATTACCTTAGTCGCTTTTCACGACACCTTGGTAAGAAAAGAGGGACGTCTATTCTACTCAGCCAGATATTTTTTTGTATTTTGTTTTCTTTTTACAATTGTTTACTGGAAGGGTTAAAACTATGTTTAACGTTTTTGTTCCATAATCTCTTATATAAGGAAAATTGTGACAACTTATGGTTTCTAAGTTGAGGAATTTGAAACTAGAATAATTTACGCAAGTATATACGTAATTACGTTATAAAGGGTGATATTTATCTATAACATGCCAATGTTTAGGATGTTCAATGTCCACAGCGTTACATTAAGGTAAGGAAAATTATGACGAACTTTAGCTATAAATAGAACTTGCCATTGTTTAATACGTATGGAAGTATCGTAACTTGTTTAATAGTATGTAGTAAAGTAACGCCTGTTACTATCCCACTGCTGGGCATAGCGTCTCTCTTTTTGAGTTGGTCCTTAGACCCAGCACACTGCTCAAATGCGCGTTGTAGTTGACACATATCCCAAGAATTCTCTAGAGATATTAAAGTTTCTTCCGTGGTAGTCCAGCGGTAACACCGTGCGACTTATTCGAGGAAGTCACGGGTTCAAACCCGGGCAGATAAACTAGTAAAAACAGGGTCGTATTAACAATAATCCTATTACAACATTGTCTTAATAATTATTAATTACCTAGTCTTTTAAAGTTATTTTAGCGGTTATTGAACAATATGATTATATTATTTAGATAAAATTATAAAAATTAAGATTATTAAGGTGTGACCGTGCGACTCTTTCGGGAGGGTCTTGAGTTCAAACCCTGGGCAGATAATAATGAGTTTTTTAGTTAAAACTTATGTGTCTAATTGATTATTGCAATTTATCGAACGCTTTTTCGATGAAGGAAAACATCCTGAGGAAACCTGCATATCTCTAGAGAATTCTGGGGATATGTGTAACCTACCAATCCGCATTGGAGCAGCGTGGTAGGTCTTAGCTCCAATCCTCCTTTCCAAAAACAGAGAGAAGAGGCCTATTCCCAGCAGGTCTCTACTTTACTTACTACTTTATTTAGGTTCCTTCACCGAAAAGCGTGTGATACATTGCAAATATCCATTAGGCATGTAACTTTAATAGAAATATGCATCAATCACTCAGTTTTTAAATATAATCAATCTTGTTTACAAGTTTACTTACTAATAAAGATATTAGAGTAACTGTTGTAATACATGATTTTTAATAATTTTCACCGTTTACTTAGCTCACGCAAGGAAAGCTTTAAAGTTTGCTGTATTCGTAAATTTTTTTTATTGCTGCTCCTCTCTTATTCATCTTAGCGTGATGTTATATAACCTTCCTCGATAAATGGACTATCTTAGACTGAAATAATTTTTCAAATCGTTTCAGTAGTTTCTGAGATTAGCGCGTTCAAACAAACAAACAAACTCTTCAGTTTTATATGTTAGTATAGACAAGTATAGATTTATCAAATTAGGTGTTACTTTGTCGTGTCCATAGTATAAATACTAGTTATTATGCTGTAAACCGCGATTATATTTTATCACAGATACTTTTGTTATCCTATAAGAATCTGTACCAATTGTTTATACATTGTTTTCGAGAAGGTTAACCACCATGTTTTTGCTAGTCTCTCCTTGAACAACATTCCTATTAAAACTTGCAAATAATACAATCCAAAGTAGCGTATGAAAGTCTATATGATAAATATTTGGATTTTAAATATGAATTCCATGTGCTGAGTGAAGAATTTAAATATTACTACGCTACTATAGAAAGCTTAAAACAATTGTTAAATCTTTACTAATATATAAAGCTGAAGAGTTTGTTTCATTGTTTGAACACGCTAATCTCAGGAACTACTGAACCGATTTGAAAAATTCTTTCAATGTAAGATAGTCCCTTTATCGAGGAAGGCTATAGGCTATGTAACATCACGCTAAGATGGATAGGAGAGGAGCAGCAATAAAAAAATAGTACGTAAACGCAAAATTTAAAGCTTTCCTTGCGTGCGCTGAGCAAAACGGTGATAGTTATTCAAAAATCATGTATTACAAAATTGATCCCCCCAAAAGTTCTAAATAAAATTCCACGACAGCATATGTCTAGCTTTTAAGGTTAACCCAATTTAACCATTTTTATGGTTATCAAATGACAATTTTACGGTTCTAATCTTTTCACGCGGGCGGAGCCGCTGGCGATTGCTAGTGTTGCTATAAAGTCGCAATGCTTAATGATATTTATTGTCTTGGGTCATGGATATATTTAAGTTGTGCTTCGAATTCGTTAAATCATTTAAGTTTAGTTAAGCTAACTAATATACAAAATGTCAATTTTTTTCCGTTTTACTGCTTATCTCCTCATCATCCTCCTGCCCTTATCCCACTATAAGTGGGGTCGGCACAACATGTTACAAATAATTTATAGAATTAGGCGTTACTTTGCGGTGGTCCATAATACAAAACTAATCAGCTAGTAATAGGTAAGAAGGGATTTCATAGTTTGTATACTTACTCACATAATGAGTAATGGGGAACCTGCAAAATACTAACGCCTTTTTATACGTAACACCTATTCCAATATTGTTGCACAACAGTGATGTAAACAAAATCAAATTTCCATTAAAAACAATAATCATTCTCCTGCCCTTTTCCCACTCTAAATGAGATCGGCGCATGTACTAACCCATGTTGTTACATGATTTCGGTAGGTATTTTACATCTAGCCGACGTCAACTTACATAAGTCGCCTTTTAAGACACCTTTCTCTGTGCGTGATTTATTCTACTCAACCGTATACCACACAGCAGGCCAATTTACCTAAGTCGCCTTTTACTACACCTCGATACGAAATGAGGTTGTCTATTCAACTTAGTCGGATACCAGAACCCTCGTATGAGACTCCTTATACTAAAATTGTGTAGATATGTATCTACACAACAGTGGAGGACTAATAGTATGACCATTAGTTAATACTAACGTTGATACTATAATTCCTCCACTTCACGTTGTCCTAAGCCTTGGTCCGGCCTCACAGGAAGCACCCTTAGGACGACGTTCCCCGACGCTAGTAGAGCTTCTGCGCTCTAATCTCCGTATTTTGCAACTTTTGCGATGTTTTTGCGCTCGCCCGTCCCGCCCGGTGATCCTCTAAAACCCGTTAGGGCTAACAGCATATATTCAATTCGAAAAAAACAAGAAAGATACATATTAAATGCTTCTTGTATTGCAAGCGTTATAATAAACAACCTGGAGGGTACAGGGGGTGGTTCTCGAAAGAACCCCGGTGAATAATAAGGCGATAAATCATACCCAACCAGTTACCTGGGCAAGATACTGCTGACCGGCGAAATAAAAATTCTTCAGCGTGCTGCGATTTTTGTGACAGCGTGACGACTTTGGCTAGTTTTGTTACGACTGAACAAAAATAGCCAAACTTGTAACATGATGTTAAAACATGTTTGTGTCGATCCCACTTAGAGTGGGATATAGGCAGGAGAATGATGAATGATGATTTTTACAAATGAGAAATTTTGAGTGTGTGTGTTTATAAAGTCTTTGTTCCAACAGCTTGATATGATAATTGATTGTTTGTACGAAATTTTCTGGACATTCTACGGTCCAAGAGACAATAAAAATTGTAGATTTTTGTGTTTAACTCTATTAAATATTATATCTATCACTCAAATTCAAATTCGAAATTAAAAATTATTTATTCAAGTAAACTTCTAAACAAGTGCTTTTGAATTGTAAATTCTAATGCTCGTTCGGAAAGCTGTTCCTTCCGAGAAGAGGCAGCAAGAAACTCGGCGGTTGCTCTTTTCCACTTAATACTTATTATGTTACTACTGTACTTAGTTACATTAAGTCCTTACTATCTTGTACAGGGTCGGACTAGTAGTTATATCCACGCATTCTTATCGTCTAAATAATCCTTAACAGTATAGTAGGCTTTTTTTATCAGCCTCTCTTTAATAGTATTATTAAACTCATGTAATGGCAAAGCTAAAATTGATTTCAGAATTTTATTACAGAATCTTATACCCACAAACGAATTACGTACCTTTGCAAGGCACAAAGCAAGAGCTGCAAGCTTATGTCGTGTCCTGCGGGCCCCTACTTTTTTCGAAACCATTGCAAATCGGGTTAAACCTCAAAATCCATTTAAAAACTTCATCCATTGACTGTATATACTCATCAATTCGGTGACATCATAGAACGAAGTTATTAGAACTAATGAACTATTATTTTACCTATATACGCATAGACATTTTGACTCAGCGGATGTTATGAGAAGATTACCCTATAAGAACAGTATAAATAAGATATGAACTTTGACTTTAGTATGGGATGTCATACGTGCGCGTAAATCAATTGACGTACTTGTAGATCCTGTGACGACATACTCGAGAATGTAATAAACACCTACGGAATCCATTATCAGTTTTATAGGGAAATTACCTTAAAGAACATTATGTGAATCTAAATCTGAATGAAACTTGATTTACCTTAAATCCAAATTTAAAACCTTACGAGTTTGTCCTAAATTTTGTAAATTTTAGTATCTAGCAAGATAGTCAAGATAATTGTAATCAGCAAACTGTAATAGCCCAGCGGTAACACCGAGCGACTCTTTCGAGGAGGTCACGGGTTCAAACCCGAGCAGATACCAATGAGTTTTTCTGTTAAAACTTATGTCTCTAATTGATAATTGCAATTTATCACACGCTTTTTGGTGAAGGAAAACATCGTGAGGAAACCTGCATATCTCTAGAGAATTCTGAAGATATGTGTAATCTACTAATCCGCACTGGAGTAGCATGGTAGGTCTTAGCTCCAAACCTTCTCTCCAAAACGGAGAGAAAAGGCCTATTCCCAGCAGTGGGATAGTAACAGGCCGCTACTTACAATCCAAAGTAAAAAGATTTTTATCATAATTCTTCCAGAATAAAGTTCTAATTTATACTGAGCACGTCAAGTTAAAATGGCCCCTACTGTTAACTGTTGAGGAGTTCTCTCCTCTGAAGCCGTACATACATTGGAATTTGAATAAAACTATTAAAAATGTCATCAGAAGAAATAATACGTTTCAAAGCATTTTAATTGAAATTAAGTTTTAATGTCCTTATGCTAATTATTATAAAACATATTTATTATATATTTATTATAAAATTACTATATTTATTATAAAACAAAGTCCCCAAAAGCTGTCTGTCTGCATGTGATCGATTTTCTCAAAATCTACTTACTTTAGTTTTTTTTTTACTTTACTTTTTTACTTACTATATTGAATACTAGTACGGTTTTTGCTAAAAGATACTGCAATTATTCCGTAAGGTTTAGGTTGATAGTATATTACGGTTTTATGTTAATTGTGTTGAAGAGGTCGCGGGTTTTAAGAAAACTCGCTTGCTGAGCGGAGCTTTGCGAAGCTTTAGTCGCGTAAAAAAGCAGAGATACACTAAAGTAATGTACTAAAGAATTGTAGATCTACAAAAATTCTACAAAAATACATTACGCTAAGATGAAAAGGAGAGGAGTAGCAATAAAATATATTACAAAAAAGGCAAAATTTATAGCATTCCTTGAGTGCGCTAAGTAAACGGTGAATGTTATTGAAAAATCATGTATTACAAAATTATTTCCCTCTAAAAGTTTTAAATAAAAGTTTAAAGATCCCACTTTAAGTGGGGTCGGCACAACATGTTACAACATGTTGTCATATGATTTGGCTACGTATTTTACGACCGGCCACCTGCCTGATGTCAACTTACCTTAGTCGTATTTTAGGACTCCTCGGTAAGAAAGAAGGTGGTCTATTTTACTCAACCTGATACCACACGGTGGGTCAACTTACCTTAGTCACCTTTTACGACACCTCGGTAAGAAATGAGGTTGGTCTATTCTACTCAGCCGGATACCACACGGCGGATCGACTTACCTTAGTCGCCTCTTAAGACACCTCGGTAAGAAGAGAGGCTAGTACTATTCTATTCAGCAGGATACCACAAAACAGACACCAATCAATAATGAGAATAAATAAAGATGCTGCGTGCCCAGCGTCGAGAGGAAAAAACAAGTCCTCACATTATGGCCGAGTGCCCTATGTATTCGCTGGTAAGATGGGAGATACTAGGTAAGAAGGAAATTTAAGTTGAGGTCCTAACATATATCCACTTTAGGGATATTATCAGGTTCTTAAGAGCAACGGGTAGATAAGAGCAGGTGACACTGTCTGGACAGAAGTGAAACTCATGTCCCAGCATGAAATGGGTGGACTAGTCTAGAATAAGCGCTGACCATCTGCCCCATACTAATGGGCCTCTCTGTTAAGCGACATAAATCTTACCAATATCAGCCGCTATACCTAACTTTCGAAGCCCGGGATATCATCTAGAAAAAAGTATGGTCATAATTTGGTAAACTAATTTGTGAAACGATTTCAAATTTTTGTACTGTCGACAATATTTACCTCATAATGTCAAAAATAAAATAAGGTTTCTGTAATCGGTACTAAAGAAAATTATTTAGTAACGTCTTTACGTAAAACAGTTGATCCAACCACTTATGACAGTTTCAGCCGCCATTGTCCTATTCATCACTAAAACCGTTTTAGAAGTAGGTTACGTGATGTAACAGAAAGAAGAGCGATTTCAATGGAATTGACAATTAATTCGTAAAAAAAAATATTACATCGAATTGCCTGTCGAAAGCATGATTTAAAAATTTTGTGATATTTCAACCTTTTAACAATTAAGAGATTCACTACTAAGTGTGATATTTGGTTGGAATGGACCGCCCTCATTTCTTACCGAGGTGTCATAAAAGGCTACTAAGATAAGTTAACCTGCCGTATGGTATCCAGGTGAATACAATATACTACCGTCATTTCTTATCGAGATGTCGTAAAAGGCGACTAAAGTAAATTACTCCGCCGTTACCCTTTTTTCATTCCTCAGGCAACCGACCGGTCATAATAAAACTAGCAAAAACAGGCAACAACATGTTTAAAACATGTTGTGTAGACCCCGCTTAGAGGCAAGAGAATAATGATATAATTAGAATTCTAGGGTAAATATTGCCATTGTTTAAATGTAAAAGGTCACTGTCTAAAATCGTTTACGCACTAGCGGCTAACCGCGGGGGCGGCTAACCGCGCGGCTAGCCGCTTTTCCAGTTTAATATGCAACCGCTTATGATCGTACGCACTAAACCGCCACAAAATTTCAACCGCGGCGGTTGAATGGAGGGCCGCGGCCCGCTTCGCGGCTAGCCGCCATCTTGTGTATACGCACTGGCGGTTAGTTTGCGGCGAGCCGCCGGTGAAGTATGCACGTGTTTTGAGTTGCGCAGCCATGAACTTCGACACAGAGAAATTCATTGTTGAAATTCAACAACGAGAAGCTATTTGGAATTGTGAAGGAGCAGTTTATAAGAATAGAGATTTAAAACGGAAACAGTGGGAAGAATTAGTAGATATTTTTGGAAAAGAAGAGATGACAACAGAGGCAAAAAAAAGTCTTGGTAAGTATTTATTATTATTGTTACATATTTTTAAACGAAACTAAACATACTTTAAACATCTTAGAACATAATAAATAGGTCTATTTTCAGTTAAATCATATTTCTTTGCCATTCTAATTTCCCATCAGTCATAAAATATTCGGCAAACAATTCTCTGTATCTCAACGCAGTTTTATTGTTCCTTCTTAACCCTTCCTGTGTTACATTTTCTGGCAAAGGGCAACTGAGTGAGTCGTCGAAACAATAGCCATCTCGATCTCTTACAAAATTATGTAAGACACAAGTAGCTTTTATGATATCTTTTGCTAGAGTGAATTGAACATTTAGAGGTCTATGAAATATACGCCACTTGTTTGCATAAATTCCAAAACTGCATTCTACATATCTTCTTGCTCTAGAAAGCCTGTAATTGAACGTTCTTTTGGTTTCATCCAAATCTTTTTTTGCGTATGGGCGCATTAAATTCGTAGATAACGCAAATGCCTCGTCGCCTACAAATACGTATGGGATACATGTCTCGCTGCTTTGTGAAATCGGTTGTGGCTCTGGAATATCCAATTGGTTTTTTTGCATTTTTTCATAGAAAACCGAATTTTGAAATATTGACGAGTCACTGAATTTACCAAAAGCTCCAATATCAACCATAACAAATTTATAATTACTGTCGCATATTGCTAATAAAACCAAAGAGAAAAAACTTTTATAATTAAAACACATCGAGCCACTGTTATTAGGTGCAATGCATCGTATGTGCTTGCCGTCAACAGCACCTAAGCAGTTAGGAAAATTTGCTCTTTGAAAAAAATCATTGGCAATTTTTTTCCAAGCGTCTTTGTTTGGTTCAGGCAAACAAATATCTTTCAGACAAAACCAAATTGCAAAACAAACTTCTCGTACGATTTCTGCTACAGTGCTTACTCCAATTTTGAATGTATAATGTAGTTCCGTGAATGTACAACCTGTTGCAAAATATCTGAAACAAACATTTTATTATTATTACATGTTTTATTGAATTCAATGACCTATGTATATTCTTTATTGCACATGTCACACGAATTACAACAAATCTATTACTTTATGACTAAATCATTAACTTGTTTGTTGTATTGTTCTAGGAAAAGAATTACAAAAGAAATGGAAGAACATTAGGGATAATTTCGTGAAAGCTCTAAAGGACAATGTTACCAGGAGTGGGTCAGCGGCTAAGAAAAAGACTCAATACATATTTTACAATAATTTAATGTTTTTGAAGGACACAGTATCTATCAATGAAACTGATTCAAGCATGCAAAGGCAAGAAAATGAAAGAAATGAAACAGAAAACGTAGCTGACCCAGTCGTAGTACCACCGCCAAAACGAAAAAAAAAGAAAAATAAAGAAGATGATATAGGAGTTGAATTGATTAACGTCTTAAATAAGAATGTAGAGTTGAAAAAGGCGGAAGAAGATGAAGATAGACTTTTCTTTTTGTCGTTGGTTAGTGAAATAAAAAAAGTGCCTGAACATATACGCCTACGTACAAAATCTCAAATAATGCAAGTCATTACTGAAGCCCAAACGTCTGGATACAACTACTGTAACTCTACTTGGGATTACGTACGACCATTTAACTACAACCAAGGGCCATCCCAAGGATATCAGACACCATCATTTGCTAGAAATAATAACCCACCACCACCGCCCTCAGTTCCACCTACACACCGTGGAACATGTAATCAAGAACAATCTGTAATGTCTCCTGAATCAACATATTCACAGATATCTCAAGAATCTGATTATCTAGATCTTTTTAATGATAATAATTCTCAGTAATAGTTATAGTTTACTACTTTTTTTATTCAATTATAAACCCACATTGCGATTAAAATTAAAACATAATAACTACTAAAACTTTTTTTATTTTTATCATACTTACCTTAATGTTATTACTAATTTCTCTTCGGGTTGGATACAATCACGAAATTTAGTATCTTGTCCTTTGATGGTGTCATATAAAACTGTTTGTAGTTCTTCAAATGACGAAACACTCATTCTAACATAGCCGAAAAATTTATCTTGGTGCTTCTTCAGTTCTTGAAAACAACTTGCGAACTGGCCGAATTCGTTGCGTGTTTCTAGTAAAGGATGAATCCAGTATCTTTTTTTATATTTCTTTCGTTGTTTTCGGGAGTAAAAATAAATAACACAAGCTATCTCGACGGCGTCCATTTTATTTATGGGCCACGCGCCTTCGAGCGGTCCAACCGCTTAACGCGGTTTCATCGCGGCTGACCGCTATGGCGGCCAACCGCGAAGAAACCGCGTTAAGCGGTTGGACCGCTCGAGTCTACCGCCTAGCGGCCAACCGCTAGTGCGTAAGGGCCCTAAAAGGTTTGCAGCTCAGGTGGAGAAAATCGGACGGTCCCGAAATCAGAAAACTCCGGTTTGCTTACAAATGTCCATTTTTTCTAGTTTTTTTTGTAAGAAAACTAAAATTGGGAGTCAGAGCAAAGCTCTGTCATCCAGATATTCATAGATAACTAGATTTTACCCGCAGCTTCGTTTGCCTGGACGTTTGCGTTGTAGTGTAATAGATTGATAATAGATGGCGCTTTTCACTGCCATCCTATTCTGATTGAATTAACAGGATTTCTATTTCTATAGTCTTATATGTTACCCCGGTGTATAAGGAATAATTGTGGCAAATATCGTCGATGTTAGTTCAACCACTCACACTCGCATTTATAATAATAGTACGCTTTTGTCAAAACTGTGATTTTTTATGCTTTATGTACGTTTTATGTATTGTTTTATTCTCTTTTGTACGTAGTTTAATGTAATTTCTCTGTAAATAAAAGTTTTTTGATTTCATTTGATTAGACAATAGTTATTCATATTTACTCAAAAAGTCTCACTGTCTGCATTCTGAATTCTGCGAATATAAGACAACCATAAAATTATCAATATACGTAACTATGATAAACATTAAATGCCTCGGTTATTACCCGTCAAATGCCTTAAATATTGTCATTATGTCAAAATAACAACAAAGAAATGAGACCGCAAAGCATTGTTGCAAAACTTATATCCGATAACACATTGCAATTTAAACTTAATGTGTCTATCATTAAGTTCAATTTCATATGTGTTAACTTGGAAGAAATTTTCCGCATACGCCACGCACTGTTTCCATAAAAGATTGTTAAAATACACAATTTAATGTCTTATGTTTGTAGGAGACTTGGAGCAGCGGGTTTAATTAAAACGTCTTTGCTCGTTAGCGATACAATTGAAAGATCAAATTATTTTAATGTGCTATTTGGACTAAAATTGAAAATTGTACACGATGTTTGTAGTTACCCTATAATGAGGGAGAATTGAGATTGGTATCAATTTAGATCAATTATATTATCTACTTATTCTAAATAAAGATCCCAAAAGCTCTCTGTCTGTATGTGATCGATTTTCTCAAAATCTACTGAACGGATTTTTGTACCGTATTTACTATAAGTTACTACAATTCTTCCAAAAGCTTTAAGTTAATAGTACGTTACGGTTTTATACAAATTGTATTGAAGGGGTCGCGCAGTTGTAAAAAACTCGCCTTCTTTATTAAGTAGCGTGCGCTTCGTAAACAAACATACACTTAAGTATTACTAGAGAATTGTAGATATATAAAAATACTACAAAAAAGTCTGCGACAGCATGTCTCTATCTCTCATGGTTAACTCACAATAACTACTTTTATTTCTAAAATTTCAAGTACACTAATTTGGTATGGGCGAAGTCTCAGGCACAGATATACAAAATATACTTAAATGAAAATAATATTGAAAGTAAAATAGTAGTATAGGGTCATCTGCCAGAATGATTCCTTAGCCTTAGCCTTAGTCTTAGTCTTAGTCTTAGCCCACCGTGATTCGCGCCATGGTGGTCAGGGAGAAATCGTGGACAGCGATGGCCTCCTTGCGAGGATACTATCATTCTGAAGCGGCTTTGCGGACTCGGGAAGTCGAGTCCTTAGATCTAATCCACCGTAGGCGAGCAGGGAGCGGGCGATACTCCAAAGTAAGAATGAGACTTAATCCAGCCGGGTTATCAGACGCAGAGTTTATAGGTCGTAGTTTATAGGTTGCCCATTAGCCCAGTTTATAGGTCGTATATTGTAGGTCCCTGAGGAGATCGATAAATCTGGTGATATGCATCTTAAAATGGTGGGGAAAATTTCATATTTTAGATAGGCCCCGTACAATGTACGTATACGCTGTCTGAAGTCGATTTTGCAGACGTTTTGAAAGGCTTTATCAATATGTATGTAGAAATCATATATGTGAACGTTTTAATACATTGCAATGCAAAAAGACTAGGATTACATGTATATAGAAAGTGAAGGTACAAATTCATTTCAAATAGAACACGACTAAACACATCTTTCGAGTAACCGCTACATAATCGCAGTTTCATAAAAAGATAAGTGATATGCAACTTTTAAAATATTGCAACACTGAACCGCGGAAGTTATGGCATGTGATTTAAAAGAAGTCTTCAACTGTAGTACTATATTAAGAGTACAGTAAATTTATAGGTTGTTACAATATACATAGGTGGCCTTGTTTTGGTAAGAAGAGTTGGATTAGACCTTCTACTCTTGACTAGCTACTCTTCCACCTTGTACAAGATAGTAAGTTATAAGAATTATTTTGAAAACAGCAATCGTCAAGTTTCTTGTTACCTTTTCTTGGTAGGAGTAGTAACGTCTCAGTAGAGTTTAAGATTCTGGGTATAGGCTTCCTCTCTCCGTTTTTGGAGAGAATGATTGGAACAAAGACCTACCACGCTATTCCAATGCGGATTGGTAGCTTACACATATCCCTACAGAATTCTTCGCATGCAGTTTCTTCTTGTCCAGGTTTCCTCACGATGTATTCCTTCACCCAAAAGCGTGTGATAAATTGCAATTATCAATAAGACACATAAGTTTTAATAGAAAAACTCGTTGGCCTGCCGAGGTTTGTGACGATCCCCACCCTTGACCTGGATGAGTTTGGCCAAGTTGCGCATTTCTCAGCAGTGCGTCGAAAAAAAATTCATAAGCGACCCACTCAAAATCGGAAAAAAAACCCATGATCGTCTCTAAAGTAGCAAGTACTCTACGCTGGGCTATTACAGCTTATACGTAATATATAATGTCAAAAATATATATAAAAAATTTAAAAGTACATTTATTAAGTAAGTAACGGCCTGATACTATCCCACTGCTGGCCTTAGGCCTCTTCTCTCCGTTTTTTTTTTGGAGAGAAGGATTGGAGCTAAGAACTACCACGCTGCTCCAATGCGGATTGGAAGGTTACACATATCCCCAGAATTGTCTAGAGATATGCAGGTTTCCTCACGATGTTTTCCTTCACCAAAAAGCGTGTGATAAATTGCAATTATCAATTAGACACATAAGTTTTACTAGAAAACTCATTGGTGTCTGCCCGGGTTCGAACCCTAGAACTCCTCGAAAGAGGTGCACGGTGTTACCACTGGGCTACCACAGCTAATAAAAGTAAATAAAAGTACATTTAGGTACAAAAAAATTATATATATTGCCTTTATTAGTTAAAATGTATGTCTCACATCGTCCAAATGAAAATTAAATTACAGAGAATTGCACAAGTACATTAAAATAAAAAAGTACAAAAATCAACGAGATTACGGATCTCGTATAGATATGATGAAATTATTATTTAGATTTCTCTTATGTAATTTTTATGCTTTCAAGTGTAGTTTCAGTAGTACATAGGTGTTCTGTAGACAAATACTAAAAGCGATTTTTTTAACGTGTGGTATCCGGCTGAGTAGAAAAGACCATCCCATTTTTTACCGGAATGTCGTAAAAGGCGATTAAGGTTGACCCACCTTGTGGTATCCGGTTGAGTAGAATATACCACCCTCTTTCTTACCGAGGTGTCGTAAAAGGCGAGTAAGGTAAGTCGACACGCTGTGTGGTATCCGGTTAAGTAGATTAGACCACCCTCTTTCTTACCGAGGTGTCGTGAAAGGATCCTAAGGTAAGTTGACTCACCGTGTGGTATCCGGTTGAGTAGAATAGACCACCCCCATTTTTTACCGAGGTGTCGTAAAAGGCGACTAAGGTAAGTCAACTCGCCGTGTGGTATCCGGTTGAGTAGATCAGACTACCCTCTTTCTTACCGAGGTGTTGTAAAAGGCGACTAAAATAAGTCGATCCGCCGCATGGTATCCGGCTGAGTAGAAAAGACCATATCATTTCTTACCGAGATGTCGTAAAAGGCGACTAAAATAAGTTGACTCACCGTGTGGTATCCGGTTAAGTTGAATAGACGACCCTCTTTCTTACAGAGGTGTCGTAAAAGGCAACTAAAGTAAATCGACTCGCCGTGTGGTATCCGGTTGAGTAGATTAGACCACCCACTTTCTTACCGGCTTAGCTTAGTTGACCTCAGGTAGGCAGTCGGTTGTAAAATACGTAGCCAAACTATGTAACAACTTGTTTACAACAGGTTGTGCCGACCCCACTTAGAGTGGGATAAGGGCAGGAGGATGATAATGAGCGTTTTTTTTAAATCGTTATTATGCTGTTAGCTTTAACGGAAACAGAAACTCCCTTTCACAAATGGAATTCGTTTTCCATCAATTACGATAGCGGCTAGGCCGTTGAGTTTCTTTGAACAAAAAACCATGAATTTACCGCAAATATATACAAATGTTTAAGCTCTTATGGTCGAATAGTCGATCCTAATACGCTGATACAAATACTGCACGCTTAGTATTAGAGTGACTTAATTCAAAAGTGGCAAATTGCGTTAAAGCGTAGCATAGTGGCTTCAAAACTCATGAGTCTTAACTTGGAGACCATTTAATCACTAAAAAATATTTTATATCTATAAAAAGATAAATAGGCGACTAAGGTAAGTTTACCCGCCATGTGGTAACAGATATCCCTCATTTCTTACCGAGGTGTCGTAAAAGGCGACTAAGTTAAGTTGACCCAACGTGTGATATCCGGCTGAATATAATAGAGCATCCTCATTTTTTCCCAAGATGTTGTAATAGGCGTCTAAGGTAAGTTAAGCAGGCGGCCGGTCGTAAAATAGCTAGCCAAATCATTAGACATATTTATAAAATGCTGTGCCGACCCCACTCAGAGTAGGATAAGGCAAGGAAAATGATGATGATGAAATAGTTTTAAACCCTAGTTCGCAGATTTTAAATTTGCAAATCTCTAAAAAGCTGTGAATTTTCATTTATTTAGTTAAGTACAAAATTTAAAACCAGCTACAAGATGTCCCAAATAGAGTTTGATAACAGTATTATGAGATAATGCCTATTGCAAAAAGAGCGGGGATTGCTATAAATAAAAAGAAAAAACTTATACAACGATCGGTGAGAGTGACAGCGAACCAAGTCCGATGCACGCGTTCAGTTGCGGACGAGAAAGTAGAAACACGTAAGACAAAATTTGGCGCCATAATCCGCCATTTTAAATTACGTATAAATAATATCGATCAGAAACTGTGTTAAATCGATTATATTTAATAACTATTTTTTTGTGTTAAGTGAATTGTGTGAATCGGTGACTTTCTCTCAACACATGTTTAGCAGGATGTATAACACGCGTAATATCAAGGTAAGGGGAAATTGTTTTTAAAATTCAAGTCTTGTTCTCAGTTAATTGATTGTCTATGGCAACACTTTTTAAAAGTTATTAGTCGTTTAAAAATTCGTCATGATGCTCTATTTATTTTATAATTTGTTTACTACATCTTCGAATTCCTCAAAACTACATCTCAATTATCTAAAAAATACTTTCTAATCCCAAAATTGAATTGAATAATAACTTTCTCATGTGATTTATTGCCTATAATTCTAAATTCGTAAATGCTTATCCGATTTTAATTTGATCTTTTGTTAAGGAGGAAAATAAATCTTGAGAAAGTTTGTCAATGAGATATAAAATGATTTATATTAAAACTGACATTTATGCAGAATTCTCGGTTGATAGACAGTTTCGCAGAATTATTTAGCCTGTAAGGCTAAATAATATATTACAAACGACGATATTTCTCCTTTATACTTAAGCAATAATAAAAAGCAATTTTCCCAAAGTCAACCCATTTAATCTCTTTTAACAACTTAATGACACATACATATATGACAGCCACAATGCTTTTTCATAATAATGACCAACTCTATGAAGGAGGTTGTTTTAGAAACATGTTGTGACAAATATAATATTTACTTATAATAATAATATTTACTCACTACCTGTTTTTAAACAGTGCTACCCACTTTATTTCCATAGAGTAAAAGAAAAATAAACTTTTAGGGATAGATTTATATTTTAAAAAGAGCCGAGTTTCTTTTTGTCTCTTCTCGGTAGGAGCAGTTTTTCCAAGCAGCAATAGAGTTGGCGATTTAAAAGCACTTGTTTACAAGTTTACTTTAATAAACAATATTTTGAGCTAAGTTGAGTTGAGTTTAAATGTGTAGCAATGTTATAGTTCAATGGGATACTTAATATTGTTTTAACCAGTGTTGTTTAAATACAAACTTTGACTAAACTCTTATCTTTATAGCTTTTAAAAAGCTTTTCTTGTAGTAGAAACAATAATTATTTTTGTGTTTACACAAAAAAATATACAAAAGTAATGAGAATATTATTTTGCTACAATCCGCGATAAAAGAAAATATATGTAATGCTAAATGTAGAGTGCAGTGCTTGTGTATTGTTGTGTTATCGGTGTCGGGTAGTGCATGAGTTCTTACAAATTCTGCATGTATCAGGTATGAAATAGTACATTCTACATTTAGCATTCCATATATTTTCTTTTATCGCGGATTACAGCAAAATAATATTCTCATTACTTTTGTGTTATGGACCTCCGTAAAGTAACGCCTAATTGTATAAATTATTCAAAAAAATATAGTTACTAGTGACTAGTGGCCTAAATTTCAGAGCAAATAAATGACCAGTTTAAGAAAGACATTATAGATAATATAAAGCCATTTTAGTTTTTGTTACGTAAATATCGCGTACATGTTACGCTATATTCTTTTATTTGCCGCCATTTCGTTACAGTGGTAGTTCTATTCCGGATTTTTAAACCAGATTCACTTATTATACTAATAGATATTGAGCTTAGTACTAGTTTCCAGATATTAAAGCAATCAATTACTTGATTATTTTCAAATTTTAAATTTTGCGTGCGATTTTTTCCAAGGGGTTTTTTTTTAATAAATAAATAAATAAATAAATGGGACACTTACACACACGGTCGTCCGTCCCAAAAGTAATTTAATACTTGTGTTATGGGTGACAGACAACTGGTAAATATATACTTATATATTTTTAAATACATACTTAAATACAAATATACACCCAGGCTCAAAGACCAACAAATTCATTTATAGAAAATGTTGGCCCTCGGCGGTAATCGAACCCGCGACCCGCGAAGGCAGGGTCACTACCCACTGCTACAACGGGCCAGTCAATTCAATTTTAAGTTCCGGATTTGAGTTTTTCTTTTTAAACTTATATGTCTAATTGATATTTCCAATTTATCATGTTGTTCGTTGAAGGAAAACATCTCGAGGAAACCTGCATATAGAATTCTGGAATATGTAATCAAATCAGGGAAGTCAATAAAATTTTCATTTCATTTTATCAGCTTTTTTACTTATTAGTTCGCCAGCGTAAATAAGTCGTTAGCGATAACAACCATAATAAAAGACTTTATTTAATTTAACAAATGGGGCCTTCGTAAGACAATTAAGTCACTGACATTGAATAGTAGAAGTGCAGAACATGTCTCTCGTTTTCACCAAAGTTAACAATAGCTTCGAGCAAAAAGCGTGGATCTATAACGCATTGTTGGAAAAGCATTAACTTTTCCTGGGTGAAGCTATAAAATGAAAATCTCTACTAAAATTGAAAATTTTAATAGAATTGCTTGTTGCTATTGGGTTGATTACGTTTTACATATCTATATATATATAAAAGAAAGTTGGTCTTAGTTACACTATTTATAACTCAAGAACGGATGAACCAATTCAGCTGAAAATTGGTGGAGAGGTTGTTTAGAACCAGGAGACGGACATAGAATACGTTTTATTCCGTTCGACTGAATTTATTTTATCCCGTCAAGTCACTATAAAACGTGGTACAACAAAAACGACTATGACATGGAAAAACAAAACATAAATGACAGCTGAACGTAATTTTGTCTTTTGGTAAGTATGGTAAAAATTTGACAATTATCAAAATAGTAGTAGCTATAAACGTTACCACATAGTATAAAACAAAGTCGCTTTCACTGTCTGTCCTTATATCTCTATGTTTGCTTAAATCTTTAAAACTACGCAACAGATTTTGATGCGGTTTTTTTTAAATATATAGAGTGATTGAAAAAGAAGGTTTATTTGTATAATAAAATTCAATATGGAGTAGAGAAATACTGTGATTATCACTGAGTGACATAGGCTATATGCTTTATACCCGTGCGAAGCTGGGGCGGGACTCCTAGTACTTTATATAAATACATTAAAATCATATGTGAAATTCCAAAAAATGTTGAATTCATTTTGCTATAATCCTTGATAATTGAATATCTGTGTTATGCTTAATGTATTATCGGTTTTTATAAGTTATATGTTCAATCTAAAGCAGCATTACCTTCCTACAAATATTCACAATCGCAATTTCAAAATTAATTTCAGTAATCAAAACATAACAGTTAACAGTCAAAGAAATAACGAATTTTTTTATAAACCTCTTACGTCGGCACAACATGTTTTAAACATATTTTGGCTAGTTATTCTACGACCGGCAGCCTGCCTGACGTCAACTTACATTTTGTGATACCTCGGTATTAATGAGGGCGGTCTTTTCTACTCAGCCGGATACCACACGGCAGGTCAACTTACATAAGCCTTTAACGACACCTCAGCATTAATGAGGCTGGTCTAAATCATCATCAAATCATGTGACAGCATGTTTATAACATGTTGTGCCGACCCCACTTAGAGTGGGATAAGGGCAGGCACACGACTTAATGAACTTACTCGTATATTGTCCATACATTCCTTAGATTAAAGTCATTTTGTGACCAGGAAAACATAAATGTAGGTCAGACGTTAACGTACTTTTTGCAAGATTATTGATATATGCAACTGCAAATAGCTTATTGCGGACATGATGTCAGACATTACGGGACGGAATCAAAATATTTTTTATGCCTTTGGTTTAGTTATTAATTATCAAAGCTATTTACTTAGAGTTACAACATCTTCTTACATATGAAAGATAGCAAATAAACTGGGTGCCCGGTGTGTGGTATGCAGCCGCCTGTGTAGTATCCGGCTGAGTAGAATAGACCACCCTCATTGACACCGAGGTGTCGTAAAAGGATTAGCCGTTATAAGTCTAATTAAAAGGCTACACTTAACTTCGAATTCAAATTTAAAATATTTATTTAAATAAACTTATAAACAAGTGCTTTTGAATCTTCAGTAGAGTTGACGATGTCCGTATCATATAAAAGCTTCAAAGCTCAAAACTTTATATCTTACACGTATTTTTTTTGTTTCAGGTATGCTGTGTTTTGAATTGATCCCAATTTATATGAGCTTTTAAGTTGGTAAGGTTTTACTTTAATTTTTTTCTTTTTAATGCCGTGCGCTATTCGGCTGAGTAGAATAGACCACCCTCATTTCTCACCGAGGTGTCGTAAAAGGCAACTAAGGTAAGTTGACCCGCCCTGTGGTATACGGCTGAGTAGAATAGACCATCCCCATTTCTTACCGAAATATCGTAAAAGGTGACGTCAGGCAGGCGGCCGTAAAATAACTAGCCAAAATATGTTTAAAACGGGTTGTGCTGAGCCTACTTAAAGTGAGATAAGAGCAGGAGAATGAAGAGTAAATAAACTGAGTGATATTACATCTGCTTACTTCATGAGAACCTACAGCAGCTTCAGGTCAAAACTAATTTAAAAGGTAAAAAAATTCCTTTAACTTTGAGATTGCAATAGTGAATGTGTGTAGGATAGTTATAGTGATTTATATTGTACATAATATATACTATAGATAGATGACATAATGAACGCATTCTTGTATTAACACATCGCAGTGACTGTTACTTTCTCGTCTGGTTTATCCGTGAATAAGGTTCACAAAGTTCAGCAACTTAAGTTACATCTGCTTATATTTTCATGCAATTAATCATTACTAATATTATAAATGCGAATGTCTGTCCGTCTGTAACTCTTTTACCGTTAATTCGTTAGATCAATTTTCATGAAACTTAACACTTGATTTTTAACTTGATAAATTTGATTTAACTTGATTTTTAACTTGATTAATGAAACTTAACACTTGATTTTAACACTTGACTTAATTTTCATGAAACTTAACACAAAACTTAACACGATTGAAGCTTAAATACCAAGTAATATATCGGATCAAAAAAACGTTTTGTTCTATCGGAAACAGTAAAACAAACGTATATACGATATTAAGGGTATTTTAGCGTTAAATTTGATTTGGACGAACACACTTCTATTATAAACATTTTTTTGTTTATAACATTACTGTGAATTTTTAAATTAGACTTTATGATGACTGACAATATGCTCGTAGTACTTACGCCATTTACTGCGTCAAAGGGTGTGGCGAGCGAAGAAGCATCGTCGAGGATGTCAAATAAGGAGAATAAAATGTTCTGCATTGCTCCACTAGCGTTGGGAAACGTAGTTTAAAGAGGCTTACAGTTAGTCCGGACCGTATAAATACTAATAAACTAAAATACTTGTGATTTTATGTCCTTTTCTATCGTTCAAAGGGTATCATGTTAGTCTCACGTGATTATTAAATAAAAAAAATAAAAAATTTAAATATAGAAATAAACAAAGAGTGGAATAGACTCCTTTTTTTCCAAAAACTTCGGTTCCCAACCCAAATTAGACTACTCTTTACTTCATTGAGACCGATCTAGATTTGCTGGCACGATCATCATCTTCCTGCCCATATCCCACTCCAAGTGGGGTCGGCACATGTTATAAACATGCTGTCACATGATTTGGCTTCGTACTTTACAATACGTCTTCCTGATATCAACTTACCTTAGTCGTATTTTACGACACCTTGTTAAAATAGAGGTCTATTCTACACGACCGGATACCACACGGTGGGTCAACTTACCTTAGTCGTCTTTTATGACACCTTGGTAAGAAATGAGGGTGGCCTGTTCCATTTAAACGGATACCACACGGCACACATATATTTTTTAACATAATTGATGATAAAAATGCGTGGATATAAAAATTGTTCGACCCTGTACAAGATAGAAACAATTAAATGTAACTAGCATTAAGAATTGTATTTTTTAAAAAGAGCAACCGCCGAGTTTTTTGCTGGCTCTTCTCGGTAGGAACAGCTTTCCGAACCAGCAGTAGAGTTGACGATTCAAAAGCACTTGTTTACAAGTTTATTTGAGTAAAGAATATTTTGAATTTGAATAATAATATTATATAGAGTGGTACCGATAATACGACATTAAATAAATCCGCAATCACTTAAACGTATAAGATAAAGTAAGTAGCAGTTTGTGTTACCACTGCTAAGAATAGGCCTCTTCTCTTCGTTTTTTTGTTGGAGAGAAGGTTTGGAGCAAAGACCTACCACGCTGCTCCAATGCGGATTGGTAGGTTACACAAGGGAAGGATACAGAGGACAGTAATGCTGGAGTCGGCACGTATTGTGAAGAGGTTCCTTACTCTATAATATTAACCACTGGGAACTTGTATACTTTTTCAAATCTCCGTGGTTGATAGTTTTTTTTTTTGTTTTAGAAAATATTTAAAACTGAAAAAAAATCAATAAATATTCAAAATTAGGCTTAATTAAATTAGATACATTGTAATCCCTCTTTCAATGCCATATATGACATCACACTATAATTTATTTAAAAAATACTAGTGTTTTCTTGCTCTTCTAGTTATGGGTTATTTTTAACACTCACGAGTGTTTGCGCTACGCTTTTGTACAATTTTGCCACAAAACATTTTTTTTTATTTCGGTCACTTTAATACTAAAAAATATCTATCTGCTGTAATAAGTTTTTTTTATCTACAGATTTACCCATAACATCATTATATAAGACATAATGCTATAGAAGTAAGCAAATAAAACAATTACTTAAATATACAAAAGTAATAATAAAATTATTTTGCTATAATCCGCGATGAAGTAAAATAGAAAATATACATATATAATGCTAAATGTAGAGTGGACAATCGGTTATTATACCTGATACATGCAGGATTCGTAAAAACACATGCACAAACCTCCACCACAATACACAAGCACTATATACGTTCACTATCACAATCAACAATCGTTTCGCCCCGCAACCGAAGCATCATCAGGAGATAGACTCCACGACCAAAATCGCAAAGCGTGGTTTTAGCAATGCATTATATATATTTTCTATTTTACTTCATCGCGGATTATAGCAAAATAATTTTATTATTACTTTTGTATTATGGATCTTCGCAAAGTAACGTCTAATTGTATAAATTGCTTAAAGTAACTGTAACCAACTGTAGCAGTTTTCATCGTATGCCGTTTAAATGAGTTTCCAAGAGCTGTTATGTTTGCTCCATTGAAGTTTCTCATGAAAGGACAAAAAATAATTGTTATGTAATAATTTTTTGCAGTAAATTATTGAATTCCGCAATGTTACTTTTACTTCAATAAATTATTAATGAACTCTTGTTGCTTAACTTATTCTACTTCTTAGTAAATATAAGGGCGAAAGAGTTTATGTATGTTAGTTTGTATCGGTTTAACGTCCCGGCTTAGCGACTCTCCAAGACACGTAGGCTACTTTTTACTCCTCTTAAATCCATGGCCTCTAGGGAAATAAAAAAAACCTCTTTATATCTATAACGAAACCTATAAATAAATATATGAAAAAATTTCTCTGCATAGGTAGAATTTTTAATTGTCTATTCTATAATAGCCGTGTGGTATCCGGCTAAGTAGAATAGACCACCTTCATTTCTTACCGAGGTCTCGCAAAAGGCGACTAAGGTAAGACGACCCGCCGTGTGGTATCCGGCTGAGTAGAATAGACCAACCTCATTACTTACCGAGATGTCGGAAAAGGCGACTAAGGTAAGTTGACGTCAGGCAGGCGGCCGAATCGCAGCCGAATCGTGTGACAGCATGTTTACACCATGTTATGACGACCCTACTTATCATCCTCTTGCCCTTATCCCATCTTATCCATCTTATCGGCACGACATGTTGGTACATATTACGACCGGCCGCCTGCCTGTTGTCAACTTACCTTAGTCTTATTTAAGACAACTCGGTAAGAAAAAAGGGTGGTCTATTCTACTCAGCCGGATACCACACGTTTCCTCTTCCCTATTATTTATTGTGAAACTCACTTACTTATGGCGCCCTTACACTGGTAGTAACAATTACACTATGGTTTCCAAACATCTAACTAATCTTACAGTATATATATGTTATTCAGAGTGGAACTCATAACTGACAGTTCAAAAAAGACAATTGAATTAATGTATTACTTTGTCGCGGATTATATCAAATTATTTCATTGTTTCATTTTTATTATATAATTTCCTCACATTCTTACGTATGCTTATTACTGAAACGCTTTGCAACTTTGTTCGCGTCCACTTAAACGTTCAAGTACCCTCAGTATAGTCATCATCATTCTCCTGCCCTTATCCCACTCTGAATAGTATCGGCACATCATGTTATACACATGTTGTTAAATGATTTGGCTAGGTATTTTACAACCAGCCACTTCCCTGACGTCAACTTACCTTAGTCGCCTTTTAGTACACCTCGGTAAAGAAATGAGGGTGGTCTCTACTCTTTATCGTAATGGGACAAATTTTAGGCTCGCTTTTTTATTATAATAACTCTATGATCCACGTGATATTTATTTTTTTAAACTATACCACATTCCAAAATGTTTCAATATTTTTATTGACTTAATTTTAAGATAAAAGAAGTTTATATTTAATAAATTTAATTACCACACAATACCTTTTTCCTCTTATTCTTATCTCACTCCGAGTGGGACCGGTACAACATGTTATTAACATGTTATTTGGCTTACAACAAATTATTTGGCTTCATATGTTACGACCGGCCGTCTGCTTGACGTCAACTTACCTTAATCGTGTTTTACGACACCTCGGTAAGAAATGAGGGTGGTCTATTCTATTCAGCCGTACGGATAAATTATCACACAATATATATTTAAAATAACTTTTATCATTACATAGCGATTTAGCGACAAATCGCCCTGACATTAACCAACTTGAAACCAAGCCCTTTTCTGAACGCGTCCATTAACGGCAACTTTCTTTCATCAAACGAATCCGGTTGCTTATTTTGACGACATTTATTAAAGAAAACGAATATTGTATCAATAATCTTATTTTGAGAGTTATTGTTTTTGCGAGTTCGGGAAAAATGATGAGGCAAAAAAATTAAAATATGATTTTGCTTCCACGATTAACATTATGTGTGGGTATATTTTGCTGGGAAGTGGGCGTATTGCACGTATATTTAGTAACCCATATTGTTTATTAGTTTCGTACCTAATACATATACATATACTATACCTAAAAAAAAACAAGTTGTTAAACTTACCCGTACTAGAACGTGTCCGGCACTCAAGTATCAATCGTCAAATAACGTACTAGTATGTGTTCCGTGCTGAAATATCAATTGTCAAAAAACGTACTGGTACGTGTCCCGCGCACAAGTATAAATCGTCAAAAAATTTACAAGTAGGTTTCCTGCGCTTGTGTATTAATCGTCAAAAACGTACTAGTACGTGTCCTGCGCTTAAGTATCAATAGTCAGAAAACATACTAGCACGTGTCCCGCGCTTAAGTATCAATCGTCAGAAAACGTACTTGTACGTCTCCCGTTCTTCACTATCAATCGCCAGATAACGTGATAGGCATACAATGTGTTAAAGAAAATATGAAAATATATTATAATATTAAATGTAGAGTATACTACCTGGTCTCATACCTGATAAATCTATTTGTAAAAACGCATGCACTACAAACCACCAATAACACAACAATACACTAGCACTACACAGATTCACAACCACAATTTGAACAATCGTTTCAACCCTAACCAAAGTATGAACAAAGTCGTAAAGCGACGCTGTATTTGTGATTTGTCGTGGAGTCTATCTCCTGACGTAGATACTCCTCCATGAAAATAACTATGGACCCATGGGTTCAATAGAAGAGCTGATGTCGCAACACCCCCGGAAACTCTCAAATTGGGAATAGTATCAAAATAGGAATGTTTAACTCAAATACGGTCAAGACTAATTATAATACCCGTTCAAAGCCTTGAGAATATAAAACATTTGGTCCAACATTTAGTAAGACTTCGGAAAGTGTGTTAAAATAAGGCAAAACCTCTATTCCGGTGAATAACAAAAAGTAACCGACAAGTTCCGTTTTAACCTCTTTGGGTAACGTAACAACTCGTCTCGCCACTCTTAACACTAGCTTACATAACATCGTGCTTATTATGACTCTTGGATGTGCTTCTTTCGAAGATTATGTCCAGCGAACCGTTTTAAAAATAATCTTTATATCATTCATTCACTAGACACATGTGTACACAAAGAACAATTAAGAAATCGAAAAATATACAATACTAGCTGACCCGAAAGACGTTTTCCCGTTTTAACTATTTAATTAAGTAAGTTTTCTTAAATTTCCGCTTAGCATTAAGCATAAAGTATTTTTTTCATAAGAACCGTATCGTGATGATAGTACCTATTTTTAACTTAAATACTACTTGACTTTGACACCTCGTAAATGAAAAACCTTAATACTTAAACATTAATAGAACTTAGAAGTAAATTAGAGTCTTTGAGGCATGTGACACGGGGTTTTCATATATAAAGATTAGGCTTAAACTGCTGTACTTAATTTTAAAACGATAGTCGACTGTCCAATTTATTGAAATCAGTGTTCTATATAACAAAAAGAAAATAAAATTATTTCCCTATATATATAATCCGCAATTAAATTAGATTTAAATAATATTCGTCATTTATTATTATATTCGTGTCTGTTTCTACCTTTGAGACATTCGTCAGCAATAGATATACTAAATGCTAAGTCATCATTGTCCTGCCCTTATCCCCTCAAGTGGGATCGTCACAACATGTTTTTCGCTTCTATTCCCACCTGTTATTCGTTAAATCTGGCGCTACTCCATTTATATGTATGTCATACTTCCCACAATCTGTTCATCACTTTTTTATTACATGTTTACAATGATCTTACATATACGATAAAAAATTAATTCAGGGTGAGCAAAAATCAATATAATATATAATCGAGTATATTTTAGCACTAGTCAACATGAGCAAAGTCGCGGAAGCCCACTAGTAATAAAGTAAAAACAAAATGATCGTTCCACAGTCTTCCGCTATCAAGGGCGTCACCGCTTTCCATCGATAATAGTCACACGTCAAACTCAATAAATGTGACAAATGCCAATAATTTGTGACACGGCTGTGGTTCAGAAAGCAAAACGGACTCACTTTCGTTCATACGGTTACGTTATAAGTCGTTGGCCGAGCCAATCCGACTGGTAGGCATAACGGGTAAACGTGTATGCAAAACAAACCCGTTTGATGCTTTATTATTGTCTTATATTTTAACGTGAACATAACACTTGGTTCTAACTTAGATAAAGTCAATTAAACTACACAAAAGTCTTTGATATATTTAAGTGTTTTTGTATATGAAAATTAAGACTAAAAAATGGACGAAAGGAACGGAATGCGCATGGTTACTTGTGTATTCCGCTCCATTCGCATGATATGGAAAGTGTTGTTATTATTAGGTTATTCTATTATCATAGGAATGTTGAAAAAGTGTGATATAATTTCGTGATTATAATTAATAAAAAAATCAAGACTAAATAAATAGATAAATGGAACAGAATGCAAAACGAGTACATAGTATGTGGAAATTGAGATTTGTTTTTAGGTCATTCTATTACCATAAGAATGTTTAATTAAGTCGTCTTAAATTATCTGCGTCTAATTGTAGTTTTGCTGTTAGATATATAGTCTTTAATGGGTAGTCAATTATTGCAAACCAGACAAATTTATATAGGAAATTTAACGTGGACTGTTTTGGAAATTAGAAGGTTCTGGTACGCTCATCGTTATTTTTTATCATAAATAATAGTTCCTCAGTCCATATTTACGTTATTAATGTAAAATAAACACGTGTAAAGTACTTCATACCTATATTTCTTGCATTCATACTTTCTGGACATTCTCTTTCTTCACTCTAGCCAAATTCTAGAGGTTTCTGCTCTACCTTACGCTGTACCGCCACTTTCTATCACGTGTCACAGTCAAGCGCGAGTCTGTTACACAATAATGAAAGAGAAAATTTAAATGACCCAACCGTGAACTGGGAACCTAGAGTAAGCCACAAGCTAATTAATATTAAATTACAATATACACTAAACCTGATAGTATAAATTATATTTCTCTGCATCTTATTCTCCATTACTCATGATCTTTAGGCTAGCTCTTTACTAAGGTTCTTTTTGCAGACGATATCGCTTCATTTGCGTTCAGTTTTTGGAACATGTAGATTTCAAACCGGCACGCATAACATCCGACGGCAGCATCGGACTATGTTCTCAAGGCTTTTGACCATCCAACTCGCCAGTAATTCAAGATTTTGTCCATTATTTCCGAAAATGTTGCCGGATTTTTACAGGCAGATGGTAGGTAGCCTTATTCGTACTTTTTTTCCTCTTTGCGTTAGTTCCCTATTCGGTAAATTTATCCTTGACAACCATTTGAGTAATGAGTTCGATAAAACTCAAGGTTTGGCGTTGATTTACAACAACAACAACAAGACATTTATTCATTTCTGGAGGCAATATACAAAATTTATCTTATAGGTAGGTACAGACCCTTAAATCTATCTTGTAAAAATTAATTAAAATTAAAAAACTGCCGCCTATTGTGCTCAACTACTACTAAATATAAATATATACATATATTGTTAACCTATTGTATATTTTTACCAACTTTTGCCTTTTGCCCGCTGTCAACTGCTTCGATATCCTAGGATTCCAGATCATTTACCTCCAACACAACATTTCTATAGCAGCAATGTGATCAGGCTTACATCCGAATTTAAGTAGCACAAATAAATATTGGGGACATTTGTTTTCGTAAGATGGAGATTACATAATTAAGTAAAATTAAAACGAAATGACGTTACTATAAGTCAGAATTCAGCAATTATAAATGAAACATCTCGTTGGCCTTTTGAATTTGGAAGGTAATTTCACATTCTCAAGTTGTGACCTCTTACCGGATCTTCCTTGCAGATTTCTACAAACACGTGTGTATTGTATTTTCGCATAAGATTTTTAACTTTTAATAGTCAAACTTTCTTCTTAGACAATTAATATCGAAAATCATTTATTTTATTCACTTAACAGACTTACCTGCTTGCCCTTTATTCCATAAACATTTTATTAACGTATTTAAATAAATATTTAAAAAATTTAACCATTAAAAGAATAAAACTGTTGGAATAAACGAAGTAGATTCTAAATGTTATAATAAAAATTATGAATCTTTAATATTTAAATGAGTTAATCTTGTATGTGTATATATATTACCGGAATCTCGGAAACGGCCTCCAACGATTTTCTTGAAATTCAGGTTGTGGGGGAGAAAAATCGAACTATTAAAAATTTTATTTAAAAAAAATGTTGTTTTATGGCTCCTGTTTTCGGGCTCTAAAATATTTTTGAAATTTACGTTGAATACAATCACAATTTTTCGCTGTCAAACGTAAAGTCATGGTAGTTCATTTGGGGAACGAGCGGTCTAGAGATTTAAAAATACCTAGGATGGAGCCCCACCTGCCCTATTATTATTTAATTTTTCTTTTCAATTTAAAAATAAAAAAATGTACATCATTATTAAAATTACCCAGCAAGGCTCGGTCACCTAGGTACTATATAATGAAAGAATGAATATTTAAATTAATTCTTTAATTATTCTTAAAAATTATTAAATAATTCTTAAAAATTTTTAGATGGTTATAGAACATATTGTTTGATTATTTATTTACATTAATTTATATAATTAAATTAAAGACTATAAAATCCTTCAAATATCGTTCTTCATTTATAGTTGTTCAAGACACACTATGTCAACAAAGTTTGATATTAGGAAAATAGAAGCAAACATACAATCATAATGGGCAGGCAAGCGTTCATTTTTTACCATAATTACATATCGGTCACTTCCTTTAACACATTTTTATCGTTACCATACTGATGATACGAAAATTGATGGTTGTTAATATTGCATTATTTCCGTACCATTTCTGGGCCAAACAATGTAACAATAATTGTTAACTATTTCTTATGTTCTAAGAAAGCTGGTAGCGTTTCCGTTGAACCTAGGGGTATACACAACTTGTTAAGTCCGCCCGTTCTCCACTGATTATATTACAGCGAAATCAACTACTATTTCTAATAAATTTGAAACAGTTTTCAGTGCCTCAATATTAGGATAAAAAGCCATCTTTTACAACAATGAAACCTAGCTAGATCGAATCGTTATAAGTAGTATGAGGAGGGGTGCCAAAGTGGTCGGCCTCCTCGTGGCGCACCCTGTGCAAGCTTAGTCTTGGCGAACGGACCACTGTGGGGTGGCCAATCCAGTTGTCCCTCTGATTAGCAGAGGGCAATCTGGACGTACCGGGGACGGAAACAGCTGTCGGCGGGGATGGAGGTAATGTGTACAACGATACCCTGTCCTTGCCATCGGCAGCGTGGCAGCGAGCACACAGGTCGTTTTAGTCGGTGCGAGTCCGACATGATCGCCGCCTGTCCCCGCCGGGCGGTGGTACCCATAAGGGGTTTTTTCCCGTATAAAAAAAGTAGAATGAGGAAGATTAACGTTTTTGAAAACCTTTAATTGAACTTTAATTGATTGATTGACTCCTATAATTGATTCCAAATACAATTATACCAAATTTTCTCTAATATTGCTTTAGCGAATTATTTCTGAACTCGTTATATACAGATAGACACGATGACAGACTGCCGCATTAGTATGGATATTAGAAATATGAATATCGTTCAAACGGCGAAGTGAACGTCTTTTGGAAATTTTCCATTCCATATTAGAATGTATGTAGAACAAACTACTGGTTTTGGTCAGATGTTATAATTGACTTACATAAATGCATTCTGAGGAAATGTAAACTTTAAATTATGAATGCATTCACTAAGTCTGTTAGTATAATAATCTATTCAGAAATTTAGATGTAGTAATGCGAACTTCGATTTACTTATACACATAACTTATGGGAGAGGAATTGCAATTTCCAAGGCATTAGCTTTTTGGTTGTTGCAGCTCCTAAGTATCTCTACAGCCAAAAGTTCGTAGAATATTTAAAAAATCGGTAAAAACAGAAAATTTTAAAATTAAAAGTTTTCAAATTTTTATAAATATAGGTACCTAAAATAACTGTTTCTCTTACAATTAAACTAGAAATTAGGTAATTTTTATAAATTTTGGTAACCTTTTGAGATATGATAAAAGTTTGATTGTAATATCTTTAATATTTAAATGAGTTAATCTTGTATGTATATATATATATTTTCGGAATTTCGGAAACGGCTCCAACGATTTTCCGAAACGAAAATAAAGATTATTTAAATAGTTAAAGATGATCAATTAAAAATAGTTAAATCAATTAAATTCAACGTTGGTTTAGTGGCCACACTGAGAACTGGCAGCCGGAAGACTGGACCGCTGTGGTAACTCCGCGCACTTTCGCTTTTCACTGCCAAGGCTCGTAAGTTGCGAGATGTTGGCTAACCTGTTGGATGCATTGCATAAAGAAATTAACGGTTGGATTTCCAAAAATAATCAATAATATTTATTTATAGAACAGAATTCCAACTATATAAAGTCAAACCATTTAAAATATAACACGATGTTTATACGATATAAATAAATATAATAATAAAAATATATTAGGATAGTAAACTGCACGTTAAGATCAACAAACTTGAAACAATATCTTTTATAGAATTTCCGGAAAAGGGAGATTTTTATGTACAGCAATAGAATATGTTACAACCTAACGTACATAACGTGTTATATAGATATAATACTATGGAACTTAAGAATAGTAAACCGTATTTCCAGATCAACAAACTTGAAACAATATCTTTTACAGGACTTCCGGAAATAGGAGATCTTTAAGTACAGCAATAGGTTATGTTACAACCACACGTACGTAACGTGTAATATAGATATGATACTATGGAACTTAAGAATAGTAAACCGCATTTCCAGATCAACAAACTTGTTACAATATATTTTATAGAGTTCCCGGAAACAGGAGATTTTTATGTACAACAATCGATTATGTTTTAACCACACATACGTAACGTGTGATATAGATATGATACTATGAAACTTAAGAATTGTAAACCTCACATTAAGATAGCTTGTAACAATATATGTAATAGAATTTCCGGAAACAGGATATTTCTAAGTACAGCAATAGGTTATGTTACAAACACAAGTATGTAAAGTGTGATATAGATATGATACTACGGAACTTAAAGATAGTAAACCGTACTTTAAGATTGTAACAATATATTTTATATTGTTACAATCTTAAAGTGCAATATATGTTACAACATACATACGAAACATGTGATATAGATATGATACTATGGAATTTAAAAAAAGTTAACCGCACTTTAAGATTGTAAAAATATATTTTATAGAAATTCCGGAAACAGGAGACATTTAAGTACAGCGATAGGTTGTGTTACAACCACATATACGTAACGTGTTATATATATATATGATACTACGGAACTTAAGAATAGTAAACCGCATTTCCAGATCAATAAACTTTTAACAATATATTTTATAGAATTTCCGGAAACAGAATATTTCTAAGTACAGCAATAGGTTATGTTACAACACACATACGAAACATGTGATAAAGATATGACACTATGGAATTCAAAAATAGTAAACCGCATTTCCGGGTCAATAAACTTGAAACAATATCTTTTATAGGATTTCCGGAAATGGGAGACATTTAAGTTTAAATTACAATCAAACGTGACGTACATACGTTTGATATAGATTTTATACTAGGTAACTAAGACGGTATTATTTTACGGGGTGTTCAATGGTCTAGAGATCAATAAAATTAATTTATATAATAAACAGTATTTCCCGGTATTCTATGACTAACCAAGCGGAGATTGCCTCGTTAAATCCAATAAACAATTGGTTTGTGGAATTTGGCTTGCGGTCATAATGAACCTCCACGCTTTATTATTATATTATTATTACCAAACATTGTTAACATAGGTGACTGTCCGTTCCGTCTGTGCGTCGTTTTGAAGTTAACTACCATAAATAAGTATTTGTGATATAATATTTGAAAGTATGAAGCAACTAATAAACACAGTTGTTAAGTTGCGACGAAAATGTTATATCGATGATCCATATTAAAGTAAAGTAACGGCCTGTTTATATCCCACTGCTGAATATATTTAAAAATGAAATATTAAAAATAATATTATTTTTGCATATTATTGATCTTATTTAAAGCAAGTTGTATTTGTTTTATACTTAATTCCCCTTTAAACTATAAGCCACACCAGTTCGTTTCTGCCGTCCCGTAAAAAATTGTTGTACCATATATACAAAACTCGTTGTGCGTGTGGCTTTGCGTGGAAATCAGACTGTCACAAAAGACACAAACGTAACTATTGTGAGTTAACCATAAGAGATAGAGACATCCTGTCGCAGAGTTTTTTATAGTTTTTATGTAGATCTACAATTCTCTAGTACATTACTTTAATATAGCTCGCTTGGTTTATGCGGCGCACGCGACTAAAGCTCCCAGGAGGCGTGTTTTTATACAACTTTACGGCCTTTCCAACACAATTTGCATAAAACCGTAATGTACTGTTAACCTAAACCTTTCGGATAAAATGCATTAATTTTAAGTAAAACCCGTACAAAATTCCGTACTGTAAATTTTGAGAAATTCACATACAGACAGACAGCTTTTGGGGACTTTGTTTTATATTAAGTATAGATAGATTATGTATTTATCCAAATTTCTCGTTATCTTATACTTTTGCAAATTGTTACAATCGAGCATTGTTTCAAAGTCATTCAACTTGTATGATAGTCACGATTGCAGACAAATGAAAACATTTTTCTACATAAAGTCATTGAAGTGGTATATATTGTTTGAATTTATAACTGTGAAGATGCTTATCGTTCTAATTCTCTACTCATGGATATCTAGAATTCCACTAGGAAGTTCTAGGCACATTGATTTTTTTTTTTTTTTTATGCAATGCATGGCAAACGAGCATGCGGCTTACTAATCAAGTAATTACCGCCGCCCACTACCCCTCGCAGAGCGAGTGCGTTGCCGTCCTTTAAAATGGTGGAAAATACGTTTTTTGAAGGTGCTCATGTTATACTGACCTGGAAACGCTGCCAAAGGGAGATCGTTCCATAAAACTGTGGTGCGCGGAATGAAATTATTTGAGAACCGCACTGTAGTAGATCGCCAAGCATCCAGATGGTAGGGATGATATTTTAGCCTATGACGTACAGTGCGGTTATGGAATTTAGCAGCAGGAAACAGGTCATGTAGTTCGGTGGAACACTCTCCGTGAAAGATGCGGTAGAAAACGCATAGTGATGATACGACTCTAGTATGTCGCATGACTCTCTCCTACTAATATTATAAATGCGTAAGTTTGTGAGTATGGATGTATGTTTGTTACTCTTTTACGACGAATCCGCTGAGCCAATATCGATGAAATTTGGCACAATTATTTCTTATACGCCGGGGTAACATATACGCTATAGAAATCCTGTTTATTCTACAAGAATAGGATGACATTAAATAGTGTCATCTATTATTAACCTGTGATAGGTTTATCACCCGACAACTTATATATATAATACAACGACAACTTATATATATTATACTTGTCTATATTATATCTGTACCTCTTTGTCACACGGTTTTCGATGAAGGAAAACAAACAAGGAGACCAAACAAGGAAAACAATCTGTACATATTCAAAATTCCTGGGATATGTGAAATCTACCAAATTCTCTAAATAAGAAGAGAAGATGCCCAGCTGTGGGATAGTAAGCCGTTCACTTTAAGTATTGTAAAACGTGGTTAAAACTCTTAGCAGATATATCAGGGTATGCTCCAAAAACTCGTGCGCTTTAGACTGAATATAAACATATGCGATTTTTTCTTTTTGTTATTAACCATAAAATTTATTGTTGGTTTGATTTATTATAATATTTAATGTGTTATAATTATTATAGTCACTTTTTTTCATTACAAATACACTTCCAAACCCATAAGTTAATAAACATATATCTTTATAATATAAATACTTTGAAAAATTATTATAATGAAATCATAAATTTAATAAAAGCAACTTAAAAGGGGGAACTAGGTCGATACAGCACTGTTATTCATTATCAAGTATGTTTATTGTGTTTGGCATAAAATTATTAGAGGGGGATTGATGTTCAAATGTTATAGGATATATATACTTGTCGTATTTTAAAGTATATTGTTTATGTATTGTCATATTAAACTGAATTCTAAATTATTTTATCCTTATTTTAATTCCATCTATGATATCATGAATTACTAAAAAAAAAACTAGTATTTCTTGTTCTTCTCAATTATCTTATCTCTTTGACACTAACGAGTTTTGCAGGCACTACTACGCTATGCTTTATTGCAATTTGCTACAAACCAATTTTTCGAATTAGGTCACTTTAATACTAAACGTGCGATGTAACCTATATTAGCTGATCCGACAAACGTTTTACCATATAAATTATTGCTGCGTTCTCCTATTCTTTTAAGCATGATGTTATATGTTATATAAGGCTATAGAAGCCTTCCTCGATAAATGGATTATGATCCATTGAATTGTTTTTTTAAATAAGTAGTTCCTGAGATTATCGTATTAAAACAAACGTACAAACTCTCCAGCTTTATATATTACTATAGATTATACAAACTCCGTCAAGCTTTCGATTTCGGTCGAATAAATTACGAAAACGAGTTCACATTGCCATATATACATACTAAAAATCTTTTAACATACTTGTAAATGCCTATTCAGTCATTAATTAGGTGCTTTATGTATTTATTTATATATTCCCAGTATATAACGTGTGAAATTATGTTATGGGGTTAAATAGGTGATATAAAGATATCTTTATGATACAAAAAGGTGATATAAATGAATTTTATATTATGAAACCGTGCGATTAATTTTGATTGATATAAAGAAAACGTTATTCAGGCTTAACAATACATCTATAGTAATTATATTTGTGGGAAAATTATACACCTTTATCAAGAAATAACGATACTTCGTAACTTCGTATTTAAGCTGCGATGTTTTAATTAAATTTTCCAATTAAAAAAATTAAGATTAGCACCTTATTTATGTATTAGATATTTTGTAATGCTGTTAATCTTTTATTCTATTTTATTTTCAGTTTATCCGTGACGCAATCCATCCTGGCTACAGCTGAAAATCAGTGATGTGTGACAAAATTTTGTCACTCAATTCATACTGAGCTGTTTGCCATTTTCCTCTTTCTGTGCTATCCAGTATATGTATTTATGTATGTGTATATATATATATACATATATTAGGTTTAGGTATTTTATTTAGGTATTATTATAGTTAGTTTTTTTAGTTTAGTTTGTATAAGTTACTGTATAAGTGTGCTGTGTAGCACTGGAAGTTGAAATAAATGTTTTTTCCTTTCTTTCTTTCTTCTTTCACCTGGATGACCAAGCGTAGCTCGGTATAAAAAAGCAAAAAAGATTGGCAATAACAGGGATTTGATATAGTTAAATATCATTTGGATTCTATTCTACAATTTAGCATTTTTTCGGTGCCCGAAAACCGGGATAAAACATTTTTTTTAAATGGAACCTAGCTAGATCGATTTTTCCCCCCAAAAACCCCATACATGCTGAATTTTATGGAAATCGTTGGAGCCGTTTCCTAAATTGTATAGAGAAATATTAAAAACAATATTTATTTTTTGCATCTGATTTTATATAATATATTAGAAAAAATAGTGGCTTAATTCTTGCTCTAATGCATACGTATTGGTTTCCAGTTTAAGACGCCTAATCTCGTACAAATTCCTTAACCCCTTAAGCGTTACTGCGGTTCAAAATGCATTCTGCTTACTCATGATTTTATCGCGTTGAGGTAATACTTGGATGAGGAAAATAAACTCGCGCCTGTAGTGACTAATTAATTAATTTGAGACTATAAAGGATATTTTAAGGATTATATAATACTAGCGGCCTGCCCTGCTTCGCACGGGTATAAAATATATATCCCATGTCAGTCAGTGTAAAAAAATGATTAAAATCGATCGAGTAGTTTTGATTTATTCATTACTGCCCGTGGCCCGCAAGCGTTAAATTTGGTGAAAAACAATTTCCTTTCCCTACACCAAGAAGATTTCCTGCTATCTTTGGAATATCTAAATTCATATAGTGCATTTTTACTTATTTACTTTTACATTTTCCTTATGTATTTTATTTTTACAATTAATTACAGAATGTCTTTAAACAAACTCTTGAAAGAGCGACATAGCTGCTAAAGTCGAAGTGTTATAGGGCGAAGCGCGGCGTCCTCACGGCATTTTAAATCTGTAATATCTCCAAAAATGTTTACTTAAATTACATGCTGTAAACGGTCATATTGATTTATATTAAATCAACTATTTATTTAAGGTACTTGATTGGATAAGGATTAATGCTGTATTGTATAAAAATTGCTTCAAAAATAAGGCATTTTTTTTCGTAAAAAGTAAATGACAAAAAAGCTATAGTGGGTTATCCATAAGAGATAGACATATACCATCCCGGACTTTTCTGTAGACCTTTTCAAGGTGTACAAATACTTAGTACATCATTTTGATAAATCTCGTAGGGTTTAGCCTGCGTTTGCAATCTTAGCGGAAAAATATGTAATTATTTACAGAAACCTCAAAAATTACAGTATTTCTCTACTCCGTATTGAATGTTATTATTATACGTACAAACCTTCCGTTGGAATCACTCTATCTATTAAAAAAAACCGCATCAAAATCTGTTGCGTAGTTTTAAAGTTTTATGCATACATAGGGATATATGGACAAACAAAGAATGCGACTTTGTTTTATAATATGTAGTGATTTAATGCTGTTGGATATTCGAATAAATAAATAAGTTTTCTTATGAGACCCATAGTCCTTACAAACATTAAATAACTTTTTTTATATATTGAATATCAGCTTAAGCTATTTATACATTTCCGCATATAAACTACTTAACTAATAGTCCATTCGGATACAATTTGTGAACAAAGTAAGAACATAAATTAAAATAGAACTAAAAAACATTAAAATTACTACCTAAGTATAAAGTTTATTAGGTCTTAAAATATTCAACTTTGCAGGTCTGGATATGCTTAGTCTGCATGGCGACCTCACTGGCCGCTCCCGTGCAGTATCCACTGCAGCTTGACATTATTGACATGGCGGCCATTAGTAGAATGACACCATTGCAGTTAGAGGCATTGGCTGAAGGATTAGCAGCAGAAGAGATTATGAGGTACAGAATTTACAAATATACTCCATAAAACTGTCAGATTTTAGCAGCTGGCAGTGATCCTGATTTCGGTTCGTTGGGTAGCAGGTCCAATTTCCGCCGCAGGCCCACTCTTTAGTTACAGGGGCTGTCGATCTTCATTGGTTTAAACCAAATAAAACTGTTTGACTTTGCGTAACTATAGCTACACATATGCTGTCGCGGACTTTTATTTAGAACTTTTAGAGGGGAACAACTTTGTAATATATGATTTTTGAATAACTATTACCGTTTACACAGCACACGCAAGGAAACCTTTAAATTTTGCCGTTTTCGGACATCTAATCGTGATGTTATATAGCCTTATAGCCTTCCTCGATAAATGGACTATCTTACACTGAAATAATTTTTCAAATCGGACCAGACTACAGGAACTATCCTGAAATTAGCGCGTTCAAACAATCAAACAAAATCTTCAGCTTTATATATTAGTATAGATGTACATATTAGGACAATCGAATAGGTCAAGAGAACGAATAAGTAAAAAAAATCGAAATGGTCGACTTCACTCCTCCAAGCACTAATATAGGGTGGTTAAATTTCAAGGGCCGATGTTGATTTTGAATAAAACACAAATTATATAGGAAATTATTGTTATTTAGATGATGATATTATTGACTTATTGACATGATGTTAGATGACTAATAAACAATTTTTCATTTCTGGACTCTTATGACTAATAAACAGTATTTCATTTAATTTTGGATTGACCCGTTGGATCAGTGGGTAGTGACCCTGCCTTCAGCTCCGCGGGTCGCGGGTTCGATTGCCGTCGAGGGCCAACATTTTCTATAAATGAATTTGTTGGGCTTTGAGCCTGGGTGTATATTTGTATTTAAGTATGTATTTAAAAAATATATAAGTATATATTCACCAGTTGTCTGTCTACCATAACACAAGTATTAAGTTACTTACTTTGGGGACGGACGACCGTGTGTGTAAGTGTCCCATATATTTATATTTATTTATTTATTTCCATATCATAGATTAGATAAAGATTCATAAACAACTTCGAGTAGTTGTATTATGTAACACAGTTTTAATGCCAAACATATATAATGTTGTATAAAAATTTTACTGTATATATTAGAAATCGAGATCAACTAATCTGCTATATGGGAAATTAATAAAAACGTCTCAGGGCTCGGTGATTTGCATATTTTATATAATTCCACAAACTGTATTTAGACTTACCCTTACAGAGATTCAAATGAATGTGAAAAATATGATAATGCCTTCAGCCTTATACAGTTAAGGTTCTAAAGGGATAAGGGATAAAATTATTTAATAGTCATTTGATTTCATAAAATATTTTAGTTTTAATAATACTGAGAATAAAGATTCGACAACTAAGAGATGTATTTTTAAGTAACTTTAATATGTTTTGTGTGCTTAGTGCGAGTTTTTGAAACTTACTCGATCGCGTTTGCGCAACGTTTGCTGCAACAGCGACATCTAGTGACCGCTGTTCTAGCGCCTTAGAAATTGGCGTTACTCTATCTCGTCAGGAGATAACATTCGATGTGGCTTAGGTTACGAAGCGATTGCCGTAGTGAATGTGTAGTCTCTTGTGATACGTGCGGTAACTAATCCTGCATGTATAAGGTATGAGAACGGTTTTGTTTTTTAAACTTAGCATTACATAGACTTTCTTAACAAACGCAAATTATAGCAAAATAATACTATTACAACTTTTGTACAATAATTAAAGATGTACGCTCTCTAGGTAGTTTTCTGGTCGGCCGATGTTTTTCATTTTAATAAAACTGTTTTTATTTTCAATAGGACAAAACGGTCGTCAGCCCAAGCGCTGACTACAGCCGTGGCATCCAAAGCTTCATCAGCGTTGCAGAGTAAAGTCGGTCTTCTAGGACAAGCTTCGGCGGGCGCAGCATCTTTAGTGGCGTCAGCGTCGAGCAAAACAGGTCATTCTGCGGACACGGGATACTCTTATGAACCGGTAACTTTCATATCATTATCATCATCATCATCATCTTCCTGCCCTTATCTCACTCTAAATGGGATCGCACAACATGTTATCACATGATTTGGCTACTTATGTCTATTCTACTCAACCGGATACCACACGGCGGGTCGACGGGTAGCGGTTCGACTACCTTAGTCGCCTTTCACGGCACCTCGGTAATAAATGAGGGTGGTCTATTCTACTCAGCCGGATACCGGCATGACAGTGTTTACTTATACGGTAAAGTTAAAATCACGTATGAGAGAATTGAGTTTCGTTTCTACTTAATTTTATGATAATTTTCGGTAGATATGGTTTTTTTTATTCTTAAGTTTACTTAATATAATATGTTTATTCGCAGCATAGTGAAAAGGTGGACTACTGGGGCTTAAAGAAATCCATATTCTACACCCTCTTCCAAGCAGTAAAAGCGATCACCGGCGGAGTAACCATCCTGAAGGGTCAACTTATCAAGGGCGGTGGAGCGTTAGCCGCTAAGTTGGGCAAAGTTATATCATCCAAGGGCGATGCGGTCAGCAATATTGGAAAGAAGATCGTAAGCTCTGCAGCTTTGAGTCCTAAGCCCCATTGTGAGTATTAAAATTAGTATTTTTTAAACATATTAAAATTTATTTCTCGTCAATTCAAGTCTTAAAATACCCTCTATTATTAACTTTCACTCTTTCCCGAAGGAAAAATGGCTTTTTTATTTTAGGTATATGCTAGGCCGGTATAGCTTCTTCTTAATTTTTTATTTTATACATATTAATTAACTTGTATGTGACTATAACGGATTATCTAGAAATCTGTATATTATACATACATATATATATATATATATATATATATATATATATATATATATATATATATATATATATGTATGTATATATATATATATAATATATTATATATATTTTTTTTTTTTTTTTCGGAGTCTCGGAAACGGCTCTAACGATTTTCCTGAAATTCAGCATGTAGGGGTTTTGGGGGAGACAATCGATCTAGATAAGTTTTATTTAAAAAAATGTCGTCTTTCCCTGTTTTCGGGCTCTAAATTTTTTTGAAATTTACGTTGAATATAATCACAATTATTCGCTGTCAAAAGTAGTCATGGTTCATTTGGGAAACGGGCGGCCTAGAGAGGTGAAAATACCTAGGATCGAGCCCTTTTTCATTTTTCTTTTCAATTTTTTTTTTATTTTTTTTTTACATCATTTTTAAAATTGCCGAGCAAGACTGTCACCCAGGTACTGTATGTTTAAATTATGAAACAACGAGCGTCTTTCTACTTATAAGCTATTGTTCTCAGACACATCCTCTTCAAATTCATTAACAGTCGAAGCATGCCTATGAATTTGCTTCTCTTTATGACTGAACTCAGTTTCAAAAGGCGAACCATTCGCAATTTTAACGGCCATCGTTAAAATTTCGACACTGTTTTACATAACGTTTTAACGATTTGTTTTATGTGACGTTCAATACAGGGTAAACCTTAGTTGCGACATCAAAAATTAGTTTATTACGTAGTTATTGGAGTAATCATCATCATCATCCTCCTGCCCTTATCCCACTCTAAGTGGGGTCGGCACAACATGTTATAAACATGCTGTCACATGATTTGGCTGCGTTTTTACGACCGGCCGCCTGCCTGACGTCAACTTACCTCAGTCGTATTTTACGACACCTCGGTAAGAAAGAGGGTGGTCTATTCTACTAAACCGGATACCACACGGTGCGTCAACTTACCTTAGTCGCCTTTTACGACACCTCGGTAAGAAATGAGGTTGGTCTATTCTTCTCAGCCGGATACCACACGGCGGGTCGACTTACCTTAGTCGCCTTTTACGACACCTCGGTAAGAAATGAGGGTGGTACTATTCTATTCAGCCGGATACCACACGGCGTAGTTATTGGAGTAATCAGTAACTTAAAATACCATCATTGATATTGTGGTGGTGTGGTGGTGGTGTGTATTGTTGTTATCGGTGGCGGGCAGTGCGTGAATTTTTACAAATTCTGAATGTATCAGGTATGTGAACGAATAGCACATTTCTGTTATTTCGGATTATAGAAAAATAATATTTTCATTAGTTTTGTACATCATGATCATTATCCTGTTCTTAAACCACTCTAAGTGGGGTTCGCACGAAATGTTTTAAACATGACACATTGATTTGGCTATGTATTTAACTACTGGAGCCTGCCTGACATAAACTTATCTTAGTCGTATTTTACGACACACCGGTAAGAAAAAACCGGTGGTCTATTCAAATCAACCGGATACCACCAAAATCTCAATTGATTATAAACGTAATAATTAATTAATCTTGATAAAATAAATAGATGAAAAGATGCTACTAATATATAAGTACCTACTTAAGATATATATTTAAAATAAATATTTATCTTAAGTATTAGGTATCGACTTATCGAAACAACAGCCCACGCGAACGAAGTTGCGATTAAAACTAAAAATTCTATAATTTATGGTGTTAGTATGGATAATTTTGTATTTTTTCGAATTTCAGCGACGCCCGTATACGGTCCACCCCCCACTTCCCATATCGAGTATGGACCTCCTAGTGCGTATGGAGGCACTGCGCCTGCGCATTTCTCCCACACCGCCCCATCTGGTCCTACAGGATTCGCCGCGCATAAATATCCCTCACATTTGGATGGTAAGAACTCTTATAATAAATAATAATAATAAATATATGTGACACACACACGGTCTCCAAAGTAAGTAATAAAAATAATAATAATAAATATATGGGACACTTACACACACGGCCGTCCGTCTCCAAAGTAAGTAACTTAATACTTGTGTTATGGTAGACAGACAACTGGTGAATATATACTTATATATTTTGAAATACATACTTAAATACGTCGCGTATTATAGCAAAATAATATTTTCATTATTTTTGTTTTAATTCTTATAATATTTATTCAAATAAGCTCTTTCAAGAACTTATGAATCGTCAAGATGAATATGATTAATGAAGCTTATAACTCTTATAAATATAATATAGTTAACATGAACGTAGTCAATTATATTCTAAACTGGTGTATTTATAATATTACCTTTTATATTATAAATACACCAGTTATTATATATATTGTTAAATAGCGCAATAACGCCGTGTGGTATCCGGCGGAATAGAATAGTACCACCCTCTTTTCTTACCGAGGTGTCGTAAACGGCGACTAAGGTAAATCGCACCCGCCGTGTGGTATCCGGCTGAATAGAATAGTACCACCATCATTCCTTACCGAGGTGTCGTAAAAGGCGACTAAGGTAAGACGACCCGCCGTGTGGTATCCGGCTGAGTAGAATAGACCGACCTCATTTCTTACCCAGGTGTCGTAAAATACGACTAAGGTAAGTTGATGTCAGGCAGGCGGCCGGTCGTAAAATACGTAGCCAAATCATGTGACAACATGTTTATAACATGTTGTGCCGACCCCACTTAGAGTGGGATAAGGGCAGGAAGATGATGTTAAATAGCGCTATAATATGGATAGAATATCTACACATACATAACACTGCAACACACTACAATTTAAAATTTAATTTAAGTTATAATTTTCACATTAGTAGTGATATTTTAAAAAATAATTACGTAAATAATATAATTATATGTTTTACATATATATAATTTATTAGATAACTTCTGTAACAATGGGCATAATTTACTCATTAATAACTTACAAGTTATTAATGAGTAAATAATTACGTTTACGTTTGTAAACGTACGTCATACGACGTATACGTCATACGGCCGGCCGTTTTACATATATCATTCATTAGATAACTTCTGTAACAATGTGGATAATTTACTCATTAATAACTTACAAGTTATTAATGAGTAAATAAATACGTTTACGTTTGTAAACGTACGTCATACGACGTACGTTTACAAACGTACGTCGTATGTAAATTATAAGAAACTAAGTAGACGCAGCTACTATTAGGTCCAGTATATCTGCAAGTTAAGGAAGTAGGTTCTATATACGTGATATATAAAGAATGTTCTTAATCGTCCTCCTGCCCTTATCCCACTCTAAGTGGGGTCGGCACAACATGTTATAAACATGTTGTCACATGATTAGCCTACGTATATTACGACCGGCCGCCTGCCTGTCGTCAACTTACTTTAGAGATATTTTACGACACCTCGGTCACAAAGAGGGTGGTCTATTCTACTTTAACCGGATGCCACACGGCGGGTCAACTTACTATAGTCGCCTTTTACGACACCTTGGTAAATGAGGGTGGTCTATTCTACTCAGCCAGATACCACATGTATAAAGATATGGCATAAGGCATAATAAAGAATGTTCTTATAAAAGAAAAAAACATTGTAAGTTTAGCGGAGGTTTTTTATTCTTAAATACTCTAATTTACTTGTAAGTTCTAATGAAAGTTAGTTAGTTAGTTAGTAACGGCCTGTTACTATCCCACTGCTGGGCATAGGCCTCCTCTCTCCATTTTTGGAGAGAAGGGTTGGAGCTAAGACCTACCACGCTGCTCCAATGCGGATTGGTAGGTTACACATATCCCTAGAATTCTCTAGAGATATGCAGGTTTCCTCACGATGTTTTCCTTCACCGAAAAGCGTGTGATAAATTGCAATTATCAATTAGACACATAAGTTTTAATAGAAAAACTCATTGGTGTCTGCCCGGGTTTGAACCCATGATCGTGTCTAGAGATTCACACGGTCGCACCGCTAGGCTATCACAGCTTGAATGAAAGAAATAGCGGAAATTTAAGAAAACTCTCTCAATTAAATAGTTAAGACAACGTCAATCGGGTCAGCTAGTATACTATAAACTAAAAATAATAATAACTAAAAATAAAGATAATATTTTACTTGAAAATGGGTCAGCTAGTCCTATCCTATCCTACTGATATTATAAATACGAAAGTTTGTGAGTATGGATGTATGTTTGTTACTCTTTAACGGCGAATCCTCTGAACCAGTATCGACGAAATTTGGCATATATATTCCTTATACACCGGAATAACATATAGACTATAGAAATCCTGTTAATTCTACAGGAATAGGATGACACTAAAACCGCCATCTATTATCAATGCGACAACACTTAACGCGAAGAAGTCGCGCGTAAAACTAGTATTCTAAAAAATAAAAAATAATATTGTACTTGCAAATTACCTAAAAGTAAATGGATCGAGCTGTGATAGCCCAGCGGTGCGACCGTGTGAATCTCTAGAGACGATCAGGGTTTAAACCCGGACAGTCACCAATGAGTTTTTCTATTAAAAAACTTATGTCTAATTGATAATTGCAATTTATCACACGCTTTTCGGCAAGGAAAAAAACATCGTGAGGAAACCTGCATATCTCTAGAGAATCCTAGGGATATGTGTAACCTACCAATCCGTATTGGAACAGCGTGGTAGGTCTTAGCTCCAATCCTTCTCTCCAAAAACGGAGAGAGGAGGCCTATGCTCAGCAGTGGGATAGCAACAGGCCATACTTACTTTTACTTAATCATTTTCAATTCATCGAAATGTAGGCCAAATAAATATAACACTTGCACAAGATTGCGCTGGATGGTCTGAAGAAATGTAGAGATTTAAAATGTGATGTAATTATTATAAGAGATTTGGATGAACCGGACATGATTGTGGGAAATGTCTTTTATTTACAATGAGGTTTAGCTTAGTGCAAATTTATTGTGTGCAACTTAACTATGAGAAATAGTCTTATCTGAAATACAATACATAATCTAATCGACCCATTTTGACATTAAGTTCATCGTCTTTTAACTGACCAACATAGTTTTGATTGTTGTTCGTTGTTCGGTTTTACGTCACTACTAAATACAGTAAGGACAATAAATGCTAAGAATTTAATTGTTATTGTTTAATTTAATTGTTAAACCACAAAAACACTTTATATTGAGACTAAATGTTTTGTAAATATATTACGACAAATAACTGCATGTTATTATAATGCTAATAATATTTTGTGACTACAAACATACGAACATTTAATTTTTATTAAAAAGATTTGGTAGAACTTTGTACCCCAAACGAGATTGGTAAGAGGTTGTACCCCAAAGTACATTGGTAGAAGTTTGTACCCTTAAAGACGTTTTAAGCGCAAAATATACCAATAATACTTTTTCCGTTTGTTTACTATCATTTTATTTAGGCCAGCGAGTACAAAAACTTATAACGTTATAGTGACGTCATAATTCTTATTTATATATTTCTATATGGTACATTCAAATTGTTATAAAATTATAATTATAAAATAAGTTAAATAACACATGTACAAAGGCAGACTTATCCCTAAAAGGGATTTCTTCCAATTAATCTTTGAGTAACAGAAGGAAATGGACAAAAAGTGAAATACGGGTAATATAAAAAGAAAGAAAATCAACGAAAAACTATATGCATTAATAATTGCAGAGTTATTTTTAATTCGTAAACAAAACTCAACGTAAGTCTAAAGTCAAGTCATTCTTTATTTAAATAGACTCATTAACTTTTACAGTTGAATCGTCAACTCTACTGATGCTTTGGAAAGCTGTTCCTACCGAGAAGAGCTAATAAGAATTTTTTCATTCTTATCATTTATGTAATCCTCAAAAGTAGGCTTTCTGTATCGGTCTTCTTTTAATAGTTTTCTGCAACTGCTGTGATGGCAAAGCTAAAATTGATTGCGGAATTTTAATACAGAATCTTAAGGAGAATATAAATAGAAAGTTTCTAAATTTGTAATTCTTTCATAACTGAGCACTTAGATAAACTTGAATATGTATCTAAGTATGACTCAACGAAAATAACAAATATATAAAAACATTATTTCTTTTACTTAACATTCACAAAACAAATAAAACCTCGTGATATTTGTCTGTAATTTGGACGGTGTGTTATGTTAATTTATCTTAATGTGCGCATTATGAAAGTTTACGTAATGATTTCATGAATAAATACATTTCATTTTGAACACCAAACGCCCATTTATTATACGTTTAAGACATTTGATATCATAATAATCACATGTATTACGTAATATATTAGGTCAAAAGAATCTACGAAAAAAATATAAATATTACTTACTATTCCTCATTATTTGCAAGTCTTTGTTATGGAAAATACCAATTGTAATGCACCGATGAAAATGTTATTTTATTTCTATCTTGTTATGAAGATATACCTTAAATCCGTGTAGTATCCGGCTGAGTAGAAAATACCACTCTTATTTCTTACCGAGGTGTTGTAAAAGGCGACTAAGCTAAGTCGACCCGTACTGTCGTATCCGTCTGAGTAGAATAGACCAACCTCATTTAAGTTAAGTAAACGTCACTTAGTCGCCTTTTACGACACCTCGGTAAAAAATGAGGTTAGTCTATTCTATTCAGCCGGATATCACACGGCGGTTCAAATTACCTTAGTCGCCTCTTACGACACCTCTGTAAAATGAGGGTGGTCTATTCCACTGAACCGCATAGCACGCGGAGGTCATTTCTATTATCTAACAGGTTACATCATCTAGAGCGATCAAACAAGTCACCATCGGTCGCAAATTTGATCATAGCCTAAATCCCTCAGTGTATCTCATTAGCATTAGTCGACTTTCTTTTTTATTGGTATTTGATATTAAGAATAAGATAAGATAAGAATAAGATATTAAGACCTTTCCTTTACAAGAAAGATTTTCTGTCCCTTCAGGTCATTCCATTTTAGCTTAGAATATTACTTGAATCATTTTTATAATTATTGCCTTTATTACGCTCGTCATAGAATAGGACCAGTTGGCGAAATATCATAAACAGTGTGATATCGTCAAAGAGCCACGATTCTCATCATTGAAAAAGCGTTATACTTACATATAAAGCTGAAGAGTTTGTTTGTATGTTTGATTGTTTGAACGCTCTTATCTCAAGAACTACTGGACCGATTAAAAAAATTATTTGAGTTTAATATATTCCATTTATCGAGAAAGACTATAGGCTATATAACATCATGCTAGAATAAATAGGAGAGGAGCAGCAAATAAAAATATTAGGAAAAAGGCAAAATTTAAGGCTTCCCTTGCGTGTGCTAAGTAAACATGTGAAAGTCATTCTTAAATCATGTATTACAAAAATTTTCCCCTCTAAAAGCTTTCAATAAAAGTCTGCGACAGCACATGTCTAGGTTTTAAGGTTAACCCACTTTAACCATGGTTATGAAAATACTATAGTACAGTTTTAATTTTTCCACGCAGGCGAAGCCGCTAGCAATTACTATTTATTTATAAACTTATTTCTATTCGAAAACCCTCGGTGTACTTTAACAATATAACAGTCAAAATTTGTTTTTAAACTGAAATTTTATCCGTCGAAGTAACATTTGATCACAATTTGTCCCAATTTGTCTTCGGGTTAGTAACTTGGGCGACAAATAAGGTCTAAAGTCCAAATACAAGCATGAGATTTCTATAAAACATGTTATATTTATTTCATTATAAGCTTAAGGTTGAGAAATGATGTAACCCGCATAAGCTCAGATAATTCTTAGGCCATTTGTAATTTCTAGTCCGCATTTCACAGAACGGTTAGGTTAAGCTATAATTATTATCTCCAAAGAGATGACTTAACTTAACTATTAGTGCATTCATATCAATAAAGTTATATAACTCTATGGAGGCCACATTGTTGTGACCCAGATTGCCACCATTAATAATATACTTTCCTCCTTTCACGTCAAAGTCCAGGAAGACCTACAATCCTATCTGAAACACTTATGACGCTAGTGAGACCAGTGAAAGGGAATCTATGGTCCGGTTTGCACGAACACAGTTAATATTAGCACGTAATTGGGTTATATAATAAAAGATGAAAGGTGTTTGTTTATACACAAAAACTGTTCCGCTACTATACACAGCCATGGTTTCTCTAGACACATCATACGCATCGACTGGCCCGTTTGCCCCTGGAGCAGAGGGTTGCAACTCTGCCCTCAGGTCCACGGGTCGCGGGTTCGATTCCCGCCGATGGCCAACACTTTCTATAAATGCTAAGTGGTCAGGTGCTAAGTTTTTCATAGATAATTTTAAAACTATTTTCTTAGTCTGAGACTTTTTTAAATTGCCCCATATGAATCAATTTCCCACTCTGTGGGAGAAAATCTGTTAAATCCACATACTATTGTGTTTTTTAGACACTTACACACATGGTCATCCGTCCCCAAAGTAAGTAACTTAATACTTGTGTTATGGTAGACAGACAACTGAATATATACTTATATATTTTTTAAATACATACTTAAATACAAATATACACCCAGACTCGAAGACCAACAAATTCATTTATAGAAAATGTCAGCGGGAATCGAACTCGCAAACCGCGGAGCTGAAGGCAGGATCACTACCCACTACGCTAACCACCAGTCAATAACCATCAGTCAATATAATTAAGTTTTTGATTACGTCACACCAAGTGCACGCCTCTGGTGTTTGTTGAAAACAGGAAAATATAGATTATCCATTGACACAACATTGCATCATATAAGGAAGGAAGGACTCTATTTAGAGAGACAAGCAAATATAGGATTAGGTGTAAAACATTACGCACATAAGGCACTAACTTTCACTGCAAGTGTATTAAATCTTCAAACAAAACGATAGTTGAGATTGTCGTAGTGAATGTGAATTGTGTGTTTTTGGTGGCGGTGTTCTGCGATACATGCGGTAATTAATGCATGAGAACTTATGCTTCATACACTTAGCATTAGAAACATTTTCTTAACAAACGCGTATTATAGCAAAATAATTGCAGATATATTTGCACTATGGTAATCCGCAAAGTAACGCCTAATTCTATAAATTATTTCAATTAAATTAAAGTTTATTGCAGTCAATGCGATTAAAACTGCATAATTATCAAGCTTGAGAAACAATGATGACTGGCAAGTTTGATAAGGAATGGACAAAATTACCTCCATTTCTCGGAAATTGTTGAAAATTGTTTAGATTTTTAAAAACGCCAATCAGTTCTTGAGATAAGCGATTGAAGTAGTTGAACTCCTTAAGATCAGTATTTTTTAATGATCCCATAGACATACTTAGTTTATTCATAAAGCTTATTATATATACTGTGGAAGACAATGTTAATTAATTTATAGAACTAGGCGTTATTTTGCGGAGATCCATAATACAAAAGTAGTAGATAGATAGATAGATAGATAGATAGATAAAAACTTTATTGTACAAACACATAAAACATATAAAAATACATACGGACTTAAAGTAAACTTATGTATACGTACAAAGGGCGGCCTTATCACTGAGTAGTGATCTCTTCCAGGCAACCCTTCTTACAGGATTATCAGAAAAAAAAAAGAAGTGCGTGACAGGTGTGCAAAAGGTAGTAGTAAAATTATTTAGCTATAATCCGCGATGAAGGAAAATAGAAAAAATATATAATGCTACATCCGGACAATCCGAAAATCGTGATTCTGTCGTGGAGTCTATGTCCTGATGATGCATCGGTTGCGAAACGATTGTTGAGTTTGTGATAGTTAACGTATATAGTGCTTGTGTATTGTGGTGGCGGTGGTAGAGGTTTGTGCATGTGTTTTTACGAATCCTACATGTATCAGGTACGAAAACGGATTGTCCACTCTGCATTTAGCATTATATATATTTTCTGTTTTACTTCATCGCCGATTATAGCATAATTATTTTATTATTACTTTTGTATTTTGGATCTCCGTAAAGTAACGCCTAATTCTATAAATGAGTTAAAAATACTCTTTTGACAAGACTCCATCTTTGTTTATAGTTGACCTGAGGTTCCCTTTAAGCGACATCTTTATGTAACGTCATCCTGTCAAATAAATATGTGCAGCGTTTCCATATTACAAAACCCATATGGAAATTTTGTTATGCCAAGCCTTTTGAATTTTGCGAATCGGTATTGAACTCGTTTTCGCAGGATGTTACGTTCGCGCTGTTATTGCGTAACATATTCGTGATATGCGTATTGTTTATTAATTTATTAATACTAGCCTTTACCCGCAACTTCGTTCGCGTGGGCTGTTGTTGTGTAATAGGTTGATAAAATAAGGCTCTTTTCAATTCCATCCTATTCCAGCAGAATTAACAAAATTTCTATAGCCTATATGTTATCCCGGTGTATAAGGAACAAATTTCATAGATATTGGTTCAAGGGATTCACCGTGGAAAAGTAAAAACAGACATCCATACTTACAAACTTTCGCATTTATAATATTAAGTCATCATCTTCCTGCCCTTATCCCACTTTAAGGGAGGTCGGCACAACAAGTTATAAACATGCTGTCACATGATTTGGCTGCGTTTTTACGATCGGCCGCCTGCCTGACGTCAACTTACCTCTGTCGTATTTCACGACACCTCGGTAAGAAAGAGGGTGGTCTATTCTACTAAACCGGATACCACACGGTGGGTCATCTTACCTTAGTCGCCTTTTACGACACCTCGGTAAGAAATGAGGTTGGTCTATTCTACTCAGCCGGATACCACACGGCGGGCCGACTTACCTTAGTCGCCTTTTACGACACCTCGGTAAGAAATGAGGGTGGTCTATTCTAATCAGCCGGATACCACACGGCGGATTTATAATATTAAGTATAATACAGTTAAAACAAGCATATACTTAGTTTGTTACTAAACGCGGTGAAAAGTTAGTTTTTAACGCCGGAATCCAAATCATATCGCTTCGTTTAATCCGTCATTCGTGACGTCAAACCGTCAATAAATCAATCATCTTTCTGCCCTTATTCCACTCTAAGTGGGGTCGGCATAACATGTTATAAACATGTTGTCACATAATTTGGCTGGGTATTTCACGACCGGCCGCCTGCCTGCCGTCAACTTAAATTAGTTGTATTTTACGACACCTCGGTAAGATACAGGGTGGTCTATTCTACTCAACCGGATACTAGATGTCCGGTCAACTTAACTTAGTCGCTTTTTAAAACGCCTCGGTAAGTAATGCACCCTCATTTCTTCTGTTCTACGAATATCACACTGCGGGTCGACTTACAAACGTTCCTCACAACTTACAAAGTGTTTTTCATTCATAACAACCTTTTTCTCATATAAATCATCGATTCTATTTAATAAATTTTGGTACAATTAAATCTTGTACACTGGAGTAACATATAGATTTAAAAACGCGCTTCTTTTTAGTAAAAGAGAAAAAAATACATATTTCATGATGAATATTTCGGGTACTTTTATGCTTAAGTAGCTGCGATCGAAGACGCGAGTTATTTAAAAAAGCTGTGATAGCCCAGCGGTAAGACCGTGCGACTCTTTAGAGATGATCTTGGGTTCAAACTCGGGCAGACACCAATGAGTTTCCCATTAAAACTTATGTGTATAATTAGCAATTGCAATTTATCACACGCTTTTCGCTGAAGGTAAACCTCGTGAGGCAACCTGCATATCTCTAGAAAATTCTAGGGATATGTATAACCTACCAATCCGCATTGGAGCAGTAGTAGATCTGAGCTTCAATCCTTCTCTCCAAAAACGGAGAGAGGAGGCTGTCTCCGGCATTGGGATAGTGACAGGCAATGACTTTAATTTACTTTTTATCTATAAACATTTGTCATCATCTTCCTGCCCTTATCCCACTCTAAGTGGGGTCGGCACAACATGTTATAAACATGCTGTCATATGATTTGGCTGCGTTTTTACGACCGGCCGCCTGCCTGACATCAACTTACCTCAGTCGTATTTTACGACGCCTCGGTAAGAAAGAGGGTGGTCTATTCTACTAAACCGGATACCACTCGGTGGGTCAACTTACCTTAGTCGCCTTTTACGACACCTCGGTAAGAAATGAGGTTGGTCTATTCTACTCAGCCGGATACCACACGGCGGGTCGACTTACCTTAGTCGCCTTTTACGACACCTCGGTAAGAAATGAGGGTGGTACTATTCTATTCAGCCGGATACCACACGGCGTTTTATCTATAAACATTTGTATGCACCAATAACCTACTAAATGTCGTTACGTATTACAAGATATTGTAGATATTCAAGTCGAAATTGTGCCGCGTGACACGGTCGAGTCGACCGACGCGTGTATTAAAAAGCTATCGGGAATATCTTATGTAACACTTGCCGACCGGAAGTTTGTGAAAGGTGTTTAAGAGGCATCATTCAAGCAATATTTGAGTACAAAAAATATGGTCAATTGTAAATCGCCCTTGCGTAATTAGTGTTCTGTATAAAGAAGTTTTTTATTTATTTATTACCAACTTACATACAAATTTGTCCTATAAGCATTAGTATCTGGGTGATCGCGCCTTGCTCGGTAATGGTTGTAAAAGTTATAAAAAAAATGCAAACGCAAGTTATAAAAATTTGGCAAACTGGCAGCATTTGGCAAACTTCGTCGAGTCTTCACGTCCGAGATTCCTACCTGTGTTAACGTATGGCGCCGAGACGTGGACACTGACGGCAAGACTAGTCCAGAAGTCGCTCAGCGTGCTATGGAGCGAGCTATGCTCGGAGTGTCTCTAAAAGATAAAATCAGAAATGAGATTATCCGCGAGAGAACCAGAGTAACCGACGTAGCTAGCAGAATAAGCAATCTGAAGTGGCAGTGGGCCGGTCACGTCTGTCGCAGGACTGATGGCCGTTGGAGCAAAAGAGTCCTGGAGAGGAGACCGCGTCTTGGCATACGCAGTGTAGGGCGCCCACCGTCTCGCTGGACCGACGACATCCGGAAGGTTGTTGGGGCCCGGTGGATGCGCATTGCGGAGAACCGGGATGTCTGGCGCAGATGTCCAGCAGCGGACTGCAATAGGCTGATGGATGGATGGATGGATGGTTATAGAAATATTGGCGGCTGATCTGGTAAAATACGTAGCCTTGTAATAGTATGTTCATAACCTGTTGTGCCGACCCCACTTAGAGAGGATAAGGGCAGAAAGATAATGATAAAAATGACTGGCCCGTTGGCGCAGTGGGTAGTGACCCTGCCTGCAGCTCCGCGGGTCGCGGGTTCGATTCCAGCCGAGGGTCAACATTTTCTATAAATGAATTTGATGGTCTTCGAACCTGGGTGTATATTTGTATTTAAGTATGTATTTAAAAATATATAAGTATATATTCACCAGTTGTCTCTTACCATAACACAAGTATTAAGTTACTTACTTTGGGGACGGACAACCGTGTGTGTAAGTGTCCCAATTAAGTAATTATTAATATTAATTATTAATATTATTATTATTATTAACTATTCGTGTGGTATCCAACTGAGTACAATATACCAGCTTTATTTCTTACCGTGGTGTCGTAAAAGGCAACTAAGGTAAGTTGTCCTGCCGTTGTGTGTACAGCTGAATTGAATTGAATAGACTTTCCTCATTTCTTACTGGTATCGTAAAAGGCAACTAAGGTAAGTTAACCCGCCGTGTTTTATCCAGCTAAGTAGAATAGACCACCTTCATTACTTTCTGAGGTGTCGATTCCGTTCACTGCATTATAATCAATTAAATGCTCTCAATTATGTATCAGTAAAGCAATTTTTTTTATTCGACAATAGTCGAATTAAGAACTTTGCAAATTAGTTCGGTACATAAAAAATAAAGCATTTTGTTTAATTTCTATGACAAACAATTTATGTTAATTGTTAATAATATCATAACTAATAAATTAGATTAACCTCTTTATTATGCATGTAGTCACCAGAGTTTCCATTTTGTATCTATGTTTTTTTTATTAATTAAACGCCTGGGGACTCGAGTCCTAATTGCCATAACTTAATAATAAGAAAAAAGAAAGATGAAGTACTCATTACAAAAAATAGTTTTTCTTGCTTAATGTTTGGTACATACAAAAGCTGAGAGACAAATCAGCTCTACACGGATACAAAAAAGTAAGCCGGTACCTATAAGTGAAAGAGTACAAGATCTTATTTTTACGTTACAACCCTTTGTTATACTTAATATATACGCTAACAAACATTTACAAGTAAATATTTGAAAATGCTTATGCAAATATGACCGTCTAACTGATTATTAACCAACAATTAGGAAAATGTTAATACCGCAAAACGTTAACCATTAATTAGGAAAATGTTAATACCGCAAATATTATATTAACCGCAAATATTAACATCAACAAAGTATGTCCTCATTTGTTGCACAATTGCATCTTGTTGTCAACTGACATTGACGTAATTCATGATCGACTGTTTTTCTGAGACAGGACGGGGAAAACTGAACGGTTTACACGCCGGACTGGTCATTCTGACGCCGATAGGAGACGGTGCGACTAGCGAAAATCACCAATCAACAGGATACACGCCTCTAGAACCACCACCGTCTATTCTAAACACAGTATTCAGTGCTGTCAAAAACGTCTTCTCATCCACCCCACCAATACATGCAGAGGAGACAACGATCGATCAAGTGCCTCCGCCCCCTCCACCAATCCAACCTTTCAAACCTATGAGCTGGGGTGCCGTGAACTCGTACGGAGAACCAGCCACAGCTGACAGTTACTACGATTATGATCCAAAACCTGCTTACCCACCGTACAACTACGCATCAGCTAAACATTCAGTAGTAAATACAGTTCACAAGCCTGAAGGCCTAACGCCAGCTAAGATCGAAAAAATAAACGCAAATCTAGCGAAAGTGAACAAGTACTTAAACGAGAATCAGAGATCGTCGGAAGTGCAACCAACGTATAATAAGCAATACGCAGAAATGATTAAGAAAGGCGTTGTTTCCTTACTACCCACTCAAGTAGTTAGTGATAATGAGATTGGCGTACTTCCAGCTGAACTACTACCAGATCCTTTAACTACTACAAGTACTAGTACTACAACGTTATCCCCACCAAAGAATAAGACTGATAATGAAAATAATAGAAGGAAAAAGGACGTTAAATATATTCTACGAGGCAACAGGATCGTCCAAGTGTGACCTATGACTGTTGACTGACAGAGGTATGTTGACAAAGACTTAGACGGACATTTTAAAATTATGATCAATTAACATGCACTATAAAACATAAATGACTGCACATCAATCACCTTGACATTTACTGCACTTTAACATGACTTTAGTACGACTGAAAAGAACTCAGTAATGACTTGTAAAATATGTAGGTAATTACTATTGCTATTAAAACGATACGTCAATATGTATGATACGATTAAAGATCTGATTCTTATTAATAGTTGGAATATCGTGTTTAACGAATATTTTTTTTATAATTTCTCCAATAAATACAACAACTGATGTTTCAAAGACCTTTGGACAGAATCTCTACTTATGTTTTATTTGAATTTCCCAATGCGATTACTTATTATATTTGCCGAATATCATCTTTAACTCTAGATTCATTATTATACCTCTAAATAGTTGGATAAAGTTAAAACAAGCAAGCCTATATCCTCTAAAACATATATTTTTTAAATAGACAAACAATTAGATCGTTATTTGCACGTATTTTTTGTTTTTGCCTTTGTTTTGAGTGAGACAGTTAAAGGATCCTAAAAATAATTATTTTTACTGAAATGTATTATATCTGTTTACAGAGTTTCCAGTCTACAATGCCGTGATTAACGCAGAGCAGTTGCAACACTACAATGTGTAGTTATAAAGAAGATCTTAATTTATTTAGTGTACTAATGATTTACCCTTTACCAATAGTTATACTTTGTATTATAAATGTGAATTGAATTGATACGAAATCTGTACCAAAAATCTTATAAGAACTTATATTTATAATTGGATTAGGCTTTTTTAAGACAATCAGGATTGGTTGGTTTAAATCTATGCTATTTAACTTACTTTATTTTTTTATTTATGTAGTTCGAACTTTAACGTTTGCTAAATTGAAAATGCAATCATTTACGTCTGGTTGACCATCGTTTTTGTGATACTGACATTTGTCAGCGCTATAATAAGCGTTTTCATCACCTTTTAAACTTGCTTTTCATTAAAATAACCATAGATTTCAACCAACTACTCCTTGTGGTCACTTTTACCATATCATTTCCGCATATATTTGCATACACTTGGAATAAGTGTTCGAAATTAGCAATTCTGTTTTTAATAGGTATTTTTAAACAAGTCTATGACTTAACAATGTCAAATATTATGTGTATTCTCGTGTTTGGAGTTAATATACAAACGAATTTAACTAAATCCTATATATACTCGTAAATGTAACAATGAACTATCTCATAAGATGGAGAACACGAAATAAAAAATTAAGCATTAAGCTCCTTAGTCTTTGACAAAAAAACGAATCTTAGACACGAAAATAAACTAAACACCATTATAAGCGAATGATCATTAAAACATTTTGCTCAACATTATATTATTTTATAAAGTTCGTTATCAGTAGCACTAAATAGCACACTCACAAATTAAAAATTACTCAAAATACTTTTGTTCAAAGAAAGGTTATCATTATTTTATTAGCACTGTACCTTTATAATATTTGCATTTGAAAAATAACTATATAGTTTATGATTATTAATTAGATTTGTTACTACTGCAGTACTAAAAATAACCATCAAATAATTGTTCTATGTTCTAATCTAAGATAATTTTTAGTATTAGCAATGAAGATGCTATGTATAAAGTACTAAATGTTGCGTACCATCATGGCACGAATAAGTCATTATTTTTGACAAAAACATAAACACAAAATGTATAATAATATACCTAACTTGACGTAATAATTAATAAAATCTTTTTTTTACATTACAGTATTAAATTTTAGCTTTTTGTGTCGTGTCTTGTAAAATAAATAGCGTTAAAACAATAATAATTATTGTAATTTATATTTTAATTAAGTTTGATATCTTTGTAAATAAATGATATTATGGGATATGTATTTCTAAGTTTTATTTTAAAAATAAACCAACTTCTGAGAAATACATAGTTTCTTACGAATATTATCGATTAATGCGTAAGTCTGTGGTATGGACATAAGGTCTCATCTGTATTTTGGAATTAGAAACAGAGTAGATAAGGAAATTACACATATACTTGAATATGTGTAGTAAGTAAAGAAAAGACTGTTACTATCCCACAGGTGGGTTAAAAAAGGCCTTTAGGACTTTAGGCCAACAACACACAAGCTTTTTTAATAGATCGTTGCGTGATAATAGGTAGCATTGAAATAAGGATTTCAATGTATTGATTTTAAACGCCGTGTGGTATCCGGCTGAATAGAATAGTACAACCCTCATTTCTTACCGAGGTGTCGTAAAAGGCGACTAAAGTAAGTTGACCCACCGTGTCGTATCCGGTTTAGTAGAATAGACCACCCTCTTCTTACCGAGGTGTCGTAAAATACGACTAATGTAAGTTGACGTCAGGGAGGCGGCTGGTCGTAAAAACGCAGCCAAATCATGTTTTTAACATGTTGTGCCGACCCCACTTAGAGTGGAATAAGGCAGGAGGATATACATATATACAATGTATTGATTTTAACTAATACTAATTTTGAATTAGGTCAGTTTAATACTAAGATATGTTAATCCAATGTATGTACAAAACTTTAGCGCTTGTCTGTACTGGCGTCATCTATAGTTATGATTCATTACTACGTCGTCTGTAGCTAAAGCATTCTAAATAACGCATCTATGTTTCGTAAGATGGCGGTATTCAAACAAAACTTCATAAAATGATTCATAAAACTTTATATAAAGAAGAGCAAAAGCTTAAACGTTGAATATTTTAATAAGTTAATCTTGTATATATATAAATATAATCTGAATTTTGGACACGGCTCCAAAGATTTTCATGAAACAGTATGTAGGGGGTTTAGGGGATAATAAATCGGTCTAGGATTTAGTTTTTAATAAATATCGTTTCATCCCTGTCATCCTATCTTTCATCAGGCATTAGAGTTGCCACCCGTACTATATTATATAGTATCGTACTATATTTTAGTCAATTGTACTATATATTATAGAAAAACAATATAGGACGAAAAATGTATACTATATTTTTATTGCTAATTCAATTGTCGCGCTTTTTTTGAACCAACTGTGAATGGAACGCACCCGCATCACTGCATAGGGATTATTTGAACGAAACTCATTCATGTATGTACGGCTAAGTTTGTAACTCTGACTAACTCCTTTGTCATTGTCCAGCGAAAAGTAATAATAAATAATGATTGAAAATAGATGTGTACTATTTTTTTTCCTGATTTTCCTAAAAGTACTATATTTTTTTGATTTTAAAAGAAAAATACTATTTTTCTCCAAAAAAAAGGTGGCAACCCTATCAGGCATTGAAAAACTGATAAAATATAAACTGAATATAATGGTTAGTTTGGCTAGCATTTGTAAACTTATAATAGCTCAGTGTGGACTGTGGACTGAAGAAGTGAAAAAACTCATCGAGTCCCGGATATCACAAGTTCTTTCTATCTTTCTTTTTATTGCGTTTTGATATATGTCAAAAAAATACCAAGTAAGGTTTGGTCATAATGATAATGGCCGCAGTTTAAAACTTTGACGTTTAAAATTTTAACATTTAGTCACAATCAATAGAAGACCAAAAAAACCTTAGTAGTTTGTAAACTACTAAGGTTTTTTTGAGGTATCATATCATCAGGTATGAGAACAAATAATACACTACATTTTTTTCCTTTTTTTATAGCAAAATAATATTTTCATTACTTTTGAACTTTATAAAAATCACATGATCCTCCTCTAACCCAATATTGTGAATTCAACGTCCTTAAACTTCCATTATCATTAAGGAAGTAAAGCCCAACAAAATTGCTAAGATATATTACGGAAGTAAGCAATATTTTACTATTTACTTTTACGCTTAGATTGTTAGGGACTACACCCACTTTCAAACGTGGGTTGTAATAATGGTAAGCAATTGACATTGTAAACACTGTCGTTCAAAGTCTTCGCATATATTCTCTTATGAACTATATTTCCGCTTACGAACACGATTTCTCCTACTGAAGCTCCTGTATGTCATAATTTCTATGTAGGTGTTATAGATATGTCAACTTATTTGGACTGATATTTCTATACGCTGCTCCTTTGCAAATCAAAGAGCGTGCGTTATATGTTAAAAGGCCTAGTTGTCGGTTAAACGTTAGCAGCAGAATCTCTTCCGGAGATCCTTGATACCCCTTGCCCCGCTGTTGCCCAATCCGGTGCCAGAGCTGGAAATAGGTCAGCTACAGGAATGGTTATTCCACCATCAATCGGTCGCCAGAGCCTCGTTAGTTTATCTGCAGGTGAAGGTGATACTTGAAAAGACTTATTGGACGAGGTTCCCCCTTACAACCCAGTTATATAATACCGTATACGAATAATATCAATGTGTCTATCGACAATAAAAAGAGTTATTTTCTATTTCTCTTTTAATGCGTAATTAGATGAAGATAAGTATATGAGTTTCGACTTCCCACTCATTATTTATTGCGACTCTCAAGTACGTTTGCCTATGTCTCCCTTACTGTAGCATAATAACTCTATCTATACTTATTATGAAACAAAGTCTCCAAAAGATATCTGTATGTATCGGTTTTCTTATAATCTACTGCACCGATTTTTGTACGGTTTTTACTAAATGGTAGTGCATTTCTTCCGAAAGGTTCGAGTTACGATACATTACGGTTTTATGTGAATTGTGATTGTGTTGAAGAAAGAGGTCTCGCAGGTGTAAAAAAAACTCGCTGCTGGGAGCTTTAGTGAAATAACAGAGATACACTCAAGTTATGTACTAGAGAACTGTAGATCTACAAAAATACTACAAAAAAGTCAGCAACAGCATGACTCTGCTCAGACAAGTTGTTTCTCAAATCGTTTGATACAAGGAAGTCTAAACAGCTGATGTCTCAAAGCAGGGCAAATGTAGCAATTGTAACAGGCATTACAACTGGGCACTACCTGTTAACCAGATACCTGTCTATAATGAAAATAACAGAAGATGCTGCGTGCCCAGAGTGTGGAGAAGAAGAAACGAGTCTTCACCTTATGGCTGAGTGCCCTATGTACTCGCTGGTAAGATGGGAGATACTAAGTAAGGATGAAATTGAAGTTGAGGATCTGACAAATATCTCCTTCAGGGATATTATCAGGTTCGTAAAAGCTACGGGTAGATTAGAGCAGGTGACACTGTCGGGACAGCAGTGAAAACCTTGTCCCGACATGGGGAAATGGGTGGAATAGTCCGGAATAGGAGCTGACCGCCCTGCACCGACAGGCGTCCCAGAAATTAGATAGATAGAACAGCATGGCTCTATTTCTTATGGTTAACTCACAATAACCACTGTTATGTTCAAATTTTCAATTTAACACTGACTTCCACGCGGGCGAAGCCGCAATTACAGCTAGTAAACAATATAGTACATGTTTGTACTGTGACAGTAATGCTGCAATTGTACACAGTAAAAATTATTTAAAGTCCAAGTAACCGTGACTTCGCCAAGCGCTTGAAGTGGGGTTGTCATAAAATCTAACGATGACCTATTTCACCCCACACATCAGCTTGACTGGCCTTGACTGCCGACGTTGACTTGAAAAGTATATTTAAAACCTTTTTTAAACTTTCTTTTAGTGTTAGTGTTCCAAATTTAAAAATAACAGTGTTTTTTTTAAATTGTGAATATGATCAGGCGATAATTGTTGCATTTGTATATTTGGCGACACTGAATATTTTTTTCCAAAATGATTAAGGTAAGATTTTTCTCCAGAATGCTTTATGTATTTATACTACACTAGTGATAGCCGTGATTTCATTCGCGCCCACTTAAACATTTAAGTACCCTTACTACGTATCTATTTCCTTTTCTCAAAGGAAAATCTTGAATTTTTAAACTATTTCATTCATTCAACTTTTATTTAATATTTTTGTAATTTGTGCACTAATACATTTTTAATTTTATTGCAATAGTCCATAGTCTATAAATTTATTTAAATTCTATTATTTATATATTGATACTATAAATCAACTCAGAAATAATTTATACGTGAGTTTTTTTAAGAACATCTAATTATAGTTAGACATCTATCACACGGCAGGTCGACTAACTTTATTCCAATATGCAGTTGTTTAGAGTAGCCTTTAAAAAAATTAAATTTGTTAATAACAAATTTAATTTTTGATAATTAATTAGGGACAAAGAAACATATTTTTCCTAGAAAATATAATACTTATATAACAATTATATACCACAGAATAGCTGTCCGAACCAGCAGTAGAATTGATGATTAAGTTTACTTGAATAAAGAATATTTTGAACTTGAATTGAATACAGGACAATCTTTCATTTCTTTTACTTCTTATTCTTTCTTAAGCGATGGACGTTCACTGCTAGGCTGCATCGTTTCGTGGCAACCCCATTCTTTGCCACTTCTACTTCGCGAAACGATGCGAAACGAGCTATGTCGTTAAATTTTTTTATTCTTCTACTCATCCCTGATTTGATCACGTAGCGATACTTATAGCATAACTTGCTACATCATCTTGCAAATTCGACCTTCCTTATTGTAGTTTAGAACCTACAATCCAACCCAGAACAGAGTAACAGAAGCAGTGATCGCAAATACATTGCGTTTTGACTCTACAAGACAATCTACGTTAAAAAAACCACAAGTGGTGATCGCAAAAACATCGCGTCCTTAGAGCCTACAAGATAATTTGATCTAATCTGAATCTGATTTGATCACGTAGCGATACTTCAAGGATAAATTGCTCCATCAACATGCAAATCCGACCTTTCTTATTGCGGTTTAGAACCTATAAGACGACCTGCGTTCCGAATAACAGAAGCACTGATCGTAAAAATATTGCGTTTTGACTCTATAAGACAACTTACGTTAAAAAAACACAAGTAATGATCGCAAAACATTGCGGCTTATAACCTACAAGACAATCAGCGTTCTGCATAACAGAAGCAGTGATCGCAAAAACATTGCGTTTTGAGTCTACAAGACCACCTACGTTCAAAAAACACAAGTAACGATCGCAAAACATTGCGGTTTATAACCTACAAGACAATCAGCGTTCTGCATAACAGAAGCACTGATCGTAAAAATATTGCGTTTTGAGTCTACAAGACCACCTACGTTCGAAAAACATAAGTAATGATCGCAAAACATTGCGGTTTATAACCTACAAGACAATCAGCGTTCTGCATTACAGAAGCAGTGATCGCAAAAACATTGCGTTTTGAGCCTATAAGACAACCTACGTTAAAAAACACTGATCAAAGTACTGATCGCAAAAAAATTGCGCATTAAAATTGACAAGACAACTTACGTTCTAAATAACTTCTGATGCTAAAATCGTTGCGATCTAGAGACTATAAGACAGCCGAGTCTTAGTGCCATTCGTGCCTAGATCGGTTTTAATAAGTATATTACTATATTTAGTAGCTAACTAAATGAGGTCATTCTCAAGTAGAACACAGGGAAATGCATTTTCTTTTCATACGGTTCGTGTGAGGAGAAATATCATACTAACCGGTCCATCTAGATTTCACATTGCATTAACACTGCCTGACTATAAATTGTTACTAATCGACTTTTATTTAATACTCGTATCACTGAGTTAAACTCTAAACTTCCAGAGTTGAAGATGACATCATGTTTTAACATAACATTGTCTTTTAACAAAGTTACTTTATTCTATTAAGGTTTTCTTTCATTTTAAATATTGCTAAACGAATATATCGTTATCTTTTAGATTAACAGGTACTTTATTCTTTTTATCTTTCTTTTGATTAAACGAAAGCTTTTATTTCTTATTCACACACTGAGTGGCCTGTTAGTGCAGTGGGCAGTGACAGTTCATATAGTTCAGCGGTTGCGGGTTCGAGTCCGCCAAGGGCCAACATTTTCTATAAAAAAATATTGATATTCAAGCCTGTCTGCATTTGTATTTAAGTATTTATTTAAATTATATATTTACCAGTTGTTTGTCACCCATAACACAAGTAAGTGTCCCATATTCTCGTATTTATTCCTTATACACAAACTTTTGGAGTGTGTTTAGTTTTTGACTTTTGTATTTTTATATTTGACTTCGTATTTCTCTAAAGCCTAGGCCGGAGTCACAATGGCATTTTTGGAATAACTTATACTAATTTTTTTCTAAGCAGTAGTAAAAGACCAGTTTTTCTTGTAATTAAGTACATGTCTATTATTATTTCAGTTCAGGACATACATGTAAGGATTAGTTTAGTGAGTTGACGATTTAAAAGCACTTGTTAACAAGTTTACTTGAATAAAGAATATTTTGAATTTCAATTATAGTTTAGGTCCAATTCGCAATTCTGATGTAGGTTTTTGACAATGTACAATTCCTACCCAAAGTAAATTGGTGTAAAACACTTTAAAAAAATCGTCCTTAGCTATCCCACTGCTGGGCATATGCCTCCTCGCTCCTTTTTTGGAAGGGTTGGAGTTAAGACTACGCTGCTCCAATGCGAGTAGGTTACCCTTATCCCCAGACTTATTTAAAGCAGGTTGTCTCACGATGTTTTCCTTCACTGAAAACACGTACTATAATTTGCAAAAAAATTTACACTTTGATTTGAACTCGTGTCCCCTAAAAAAGAGTCACAAGTTCTCACTACTGGGCTTTAAAAGCATTGTAAGCTTTCGTTTAATTTCTCTCGCAGGAATCGGTAGTGTTAATAAAATAAAATAATATAATGACCCGTAAAAAACCGGGCCGCAACTTTTGCATACAATTTCATATGTTTATGTGACGTATTTACATAAAAATGGCGTTTGTGGCCGCAATAACCATAAACAGCGATGGTTACTCGGCAGAAAATTCATCAAGTCAGTAATTTCTCCAGCGGACTCCGCAATTAGACTGAGGAAAACAGTTATCGTTCTGCATTATTTACTGCACGTAACTTATAGAATAGTACGAATAGCTGTGCACGGCTTCGCCCGCGTAGATATCATCGTCATAAAATTTATATATCTAAATAAATCCCGATGTTCTAGGATAAAAAGTTGCCTATATATTGCTCCACAACCAGCATCAGCAAACACAACATCTTCCAGTAAAAGTTCCATGAAAATTCGGAGAATGTAATATTTAAACCTTTTTAAAAACGACGCTATCTTATCTTATCAAATCCGATTGTTAGATTTTGAGAAAGTCGATCTCATATAGAAAGACAGCTTTTGAGGACTTTGTTTTATAATATTTATTGATTAAAAGAAAATATACATATGTTTTCAGAACGGAAAAGAACTAATGAAGTTAAGCATTTTAGCACTTTTTTAACAAGTGGTGCCAACGGCTTCTTTCGCGTCTTTCTTTATGTTAAAATACAATTGGATATGTTTTTCCTTTCCTGATGGAATTCGGGTTTTTTTATTCTATACTAGCTATCCAGCCATATGTTGCCGTAGCTCAATCTGGTTTCTAATTCCCCTCGAAACAGAACTCAACCGTTTAAAAAATTCTCCGATCGTGTAAACGTTACAGGAATATCCGCTTTATCGTCTTCATCGCACTTGGTCTTCGGAAATTCTTGATGAATAGTAACTTTGTAAATGCTGGAACGATTCTATGCATTCATAAAAAAAACGAGACAGGGGAGAGATAGATACTGTTTCTAACATCTTAGCTTTAAATAAAATAAAATAAATAAATTAAAATTAAGTACCTGGCTGTAGCATCCTCACGACCCATATTACTGAGAGAAATATCTACTTATTATAAAAGAAAGTACCCAAAACCTGAGTAAAAGTCTGTCTGTACGTAATCGATTTTCCCAAAAACAACTGAATAGATTTTTGTACGATTTCCACTAAACGGTAGTGCAATTCTTCCGAAGGGTTTAAGTTAAAAATACATTAACGGTTTTATGTTAATTACGTTTTAAAGGTCGCGCAGCTTGAAAAATTTGCCTGTTGGGAGCTTTAGTCGCGTGGACCGCGCAAACCAACAGAGATACACTTAAGTAATCTACTAGAGAATAGTAGATCTACAAACATACTACAAAAAAGTCCGCGAAAGCATGTCTCTATCTCTTATGGTCGATTCACAATAACTAATTTTAGGTAAAATTTTATGACTCATTTCCATGATTCCACATGATTTCCACGCGGACGAAGTTGCTTGCACAGCTAGTCTATGAATAAAACAAATTACTGTTGTATGTACCTGATATTAACTTACAATCTTTACCAGGAAGTTACCAGTAAAAGTAATGGAATTTCGTAAACGTAAATCATTTTGTGGTACATAAAGAAATTTATAAAATAAAATATAAAATACGACGTATATACACGATATAATTCTATGGACATGCGACTTGCTTCTTTTTTAGCACAAAACACGTATTACGTGATCATACATTTATTTTGTCGCTAATTGTGTGACATAAGGCTTGATCTTGATGCGAATATATGTACGTAAAAGTCGCGAGGTGCTTAATTGTTAATAAGTTTCTAATTATAACAATTATGACAGGTAAACATTCACGGTCTGCTGGTTATTATAATTATTTAATGTTTAGTTTAATTGTGAGAGAGAATGTTAGATGATTGCTTTACTGCAATCATTTTTGTTACTAGATGTGTGTTTAGACCTGATATTAGGAAATTATAATGAACAAAAACATCATCAATAAACTAATAATTAAACTAACTAAGAGTAGATAAAGCACTGTAGTAGTAAGTAGCGGCCTGTTACTATCCCACTGCTGGGCATAGGCCTCTTCTCTCCGTTATTGGAGAGAAGGATTGGAGCTAAGACCTACCACGCTGCTCCAATGCGGATTGGTAGGTTACACATATCTCCAGAATTCTCTAGAGATATGCAGGTTTCCTCACGATGTTTTCCTTCACCGAAAAGCGTGTGATAAATTGCAATTATCAATTAGACACATAAGTTTTAATAGAAAAACTCATTGGTGTCTGCCCGGGTTTGAACCCATGATCGTCTCTAGAGATTCACACGGTTGCACCGCTAGGCCATCACAGCTAAATGCCAGATGCCAGATAAAGCACTGACTCCTGTTTAATTTATATCAATTTATTTTTTTACGGTATTCTATGTTAATATTTTTTATATGTAGGGAAAAAAGGCCTCCTGCCCTTATCCCACTCTAAGTGGGGTCGGCACATGTTATAAACATTCTGTCACATGATTTGGCTTCGTATTTTCCGACCGGCCGCCTGCCTGACGTCAACTTACTTTTACGTCATATTTAACGCCACCTTGGCAAAGAGGGTGGTCTATTCTACTCAACCGGATACCACACGGTGGGTCAACTTACCTTAGTCGCCTTTTACGACACCTCAGTAAGAAATGAGGGTGGTACTATTCTATTCAGCCGGATACCACACGGCGTATTTCTAGTATGTAGGAAATAGAGTATTTTTAGGCAATTTTTTATGTTTTAGCGAAATAAATGTTAATATTAGTTTTAGTACTACATTTGTCTGTTTGTTTATCGTACGTAGTTGTCTATAAAAGCATGCTGTGTCTACCTTTAAGTGAAATTATATGCAATTAGCAAATGAGACCAAGTATTTATGGTATTAACAAACATGTCGTTTTGTTGGTAGGCCAAAAGTAAATAAATAAATAACAATACTAATAACTAATTGATACTCTGTACCTGACATAGTCATGGTTGTATAGTTCTAATAGCAAGAGGACTTAGTGTTTCAGAGTTAACTTTAGGTGGATGGTAGACGGAAGGTGGTTCACTTATAGTCGTGAGCAAAAGATAATATGGTTTTTGTATGAAGAGTGCAATGGCCCACATTGGATGACAAAAGAAAAAATAGAAATAGAAAAAGATATTTTTATAAGTCACCAATTTGCTTTTACGATTGCTGATCACATTTTCCCATGGTCATCTTGAAAATGAGCGAAGACTATGGATCAAATATGACAAACGCAACTGGCCTATAAGGCGAAGCGCTATCCGAGTTCTTCCTAGCAGTAAATTGGCTTGCAAATCAATAAAAGAAAGCTATGTACTCTCTTCAACCAAAAGATGTCCACTGTTTGTGTAAGGTTGCTTGAACGGTCTTCCACGCAACAATATCTTGTGTCGCTCTTACACTGCATTTTCCGGTCCGGTACGGCCATTCCAGCACCTTAAGATCCCAACGTCAATTGGTTCTTCAACATATGTACCCGTCCATTGCAATTTCAACTTCGTACCACCGTAACCCGAAAGGTTGTGTCCATCACTTTGGTCCTTTTACGAATCTGCTTATTTCTGATCAAGCAGGGATACTCCATGCATATCTCTTTTCATCACACACTGAGCATCTCTGACCATTCTTAAGAGACATATTTACAAAGTAATGTACACCTATGTACAGATGTTTATTAAATGATGTTAATATTATCTCTAAAGATACATAATCGCACTAAATCTCATAAGTGGATTCAGCAACCGTGACTCGCTTCTCGGACGAACCACTCGCATGATCGGAGAGATCTGTCGGAATTATTTATTGTGCGAAAGTGAAAATAGGCGACAACGACCTTGGTCATAATTCATATAAGATATGCTTCATCGACCATATGCATATTGTTAATCGTTCATTCATCTCTATCAATAAACGTTGGTGTAGGTCTATTCAGGCGATTTCAATATAATCTTTTGATACTAGAATATTTGGTACTCTAGTGTTTAAGTCTACAGACAGCGTGTTTTTGTTTCGTACATCTAATATTATATATCATCCTGTCCTTATCCCACTCTAAGTGGGGTCGGCACAACATGTTTTTCTCTTCCATTCTGTCCTATCTTTCGTCAACTCTGGCGCCACTCCTTTTATATGCATATCATACTTCACACAATCCAACCATCTCTTTTTAGGCCTCCCTCTAGGCACATATCCATCCACATTCAAATTTAACACACGTTTACATACTACATCTAACTACAAAGAATTACATATTATACTGCGTCCATCATATTATCAGTCTTTTGACAGCTCACGCTCATTAAGTTTTGTATTGCTTACGTACAAATATCATACAAATAATATTTGTACTTTATGGATGGGTACCGCCCACTTAGTGATGTCACACATAATGGTTTCTACGATTATGCCACAGATTAAAAATAATCGGTAGAAATCGATGTTACGAGTATTAAAAGACATTTAATAACATTATATAAAGTTTTACTTTCTTCTTAGTTAATACATGAATACAAATAAAACAATCAGGATATTTTAATTTATTTTATTAGCACGAGTCGTCGGAATGATAATCAACACTAGACTCCTCCAATGAGGAGTCTTCAGTAGCAGTTATTATTAGCTCTTGTGTAGATAATATATTATCAAACGCAATATCACGTTCCCAATCAGAGAATATTACTCTTTTAGTTCTTTCCACCACACTTGCCCAGTTCTCGGCCGTTACGTGGGTGCAAGCATTTTTTAGCAATTGCAACATTTTATTCGCTGTGAATGGGGGGCTTGTATTGCATCTCGCAGCATGCCCTTTTACTTGTGCCCATATAAGTTCTATTGCGTTGTACTGGCAGTGGTATGGAGGAATCCGAAGAACAGTATGGCCATATTCTGCTGCCATTTCATTGATTACATAGCGTTTTGCTCTCTTTTTGGTTTTTAATATTTTTATTAATTCAACTTTTAACATTGAGTCATCCACATTTTCTCCATTGTCCCGAAGCCAATTAATTATTTCATGCTTTTTATTAGCCTGTGTTGGCATTTTGTCAATTTGACGGGTGTGGTAGGGCGCATTATCAATAAAAATTATTGATGGTTCTTCCAATGAAATGAGCATTTTTTTGAACCACTCTTCATACACATTTGCATTCATCTCTTCGTGGTAGTCATTTGATTTCCTCGATTTAAATGCCAACAGTGCGTCTTGTACAAATCCTTTTGCTGTACCTGCATGGCAAATGATTAGGCGCTCACCTTTTCCCATTGGTACTGAGGAAGTGGAATCAGCAGTATCATCAGTCCAGAAACGAGATAGTGTGTGGTTAGCGTTGAGCCATGTTTCATCCGTGAAAACAATATTTGCCCAATCTTGTATTTTCTTTGCCTCTCTTAAAAAATCACAACGTGCTATAGCTATATCTGTGCGTTCCATTAATAATTTTCTTTTATTTAACTTTTTATATGAAAAGCCAATTGTGTTCAAAACTTTGACCAAAGAAGATTTTTCACCATGAAATAGACCACTTCTTTTCAAAGAAACAATAAGTTTTCTCAAAGTTGGAATTTCTTTTCTCAAGTAGTAATCTAGTTTACGTAGGTTATCATTAATCGAATTACTTAGGTACGTAATTCGATTAATGATAGTAGGTATAATCTAATATACTATATCTAATATAATATAATATATATCTATAATCGGAATGGTATCGCATACGAGAATCTTTAGGACATCACTATCGTCAATCTGTCAAAAGATGGTTAATATAATGGACAGTGTATAGTTAGTTGGACTATGTTTCTTGCATGCTATCTTACTTTTATCATCATCTTCCTGCCCTTATTCCACTCTAAGTGGGGTCGGCACGACATGCTATAAACATATTGTCACATGATTTGGCTACGTATTTTACGATCGGCCGCCTGCCTGACGTCAACTTATCTTAGTCGTATTTTACGACGCCTCGATAAGAAAGAGGGTGGTCTATTCTACTTAACCGGATACCACACGGCGAGTCAACTTACCTTAGTCGTCTTTTACGACACCTCGGTAAGAAATGAGGGTGGTCTATTCTACTCAGCCGAATACCACACGGCTGGTTGACTTACCTTACTCGCCTTTTACGACACCTCGGTAAGAAAAGAGGGTAGCGGTATTCAGCCGGATACCACACGGCGTGCCATCAAATATTTATGTTACACATTTTTCTTGGTAAAACCTATCACACTGTCCTCCTTGAAATTTTTCTAAAGGAATTCCAACTGTTTTTCGATTCAAGCCCTACACAAAACTATGAACTTATCTTTACAAATGAGTTTATAGTTAATTAGATACAAGAACCAGGTAGGATTATGGAGTATCTTCAAAAATACATATGACTATAGTAGATGTTGACATGGAAGGGAAAATCTGCGTATGTCTAGAGATTTTCTATTACTACTAGAGATTCCGTATTCCGTATTTAGCTAAAAACTGTCTATATTAATAATGTGTTTATTTAATGTGTATGATGTATTTGTCGTTGATGGTCTTACAAAATAAATAAATAAATAAATAAACGTAGTGTGAATTGCTTTGCTACGAATACCTTATAAAACAAGAAAAACGTCTTTACCCAGTAGTTAAAACAAACAGTAATTTTCATGCGTGATCTATTTGGGTTACTAATGAAGATATTATTAATACGAAAATCTGTCCGTCTGTCTGTTACCCTTTAACGTCTAATATTAATTATCAAATTCTTGAGCAATATTCGCAATTAAAGCATTTGTTAAAAAATTCATACAGCGTATATACAGACTTAAAATGTTCTTATGGTATTTCAACCTTAAAGTTGTTCTGAACGATATACGGCAATAAATAATAAGGAATACTTGAGTCGATGTTTGAAGAGTGATTCAAAGAGACTGTGAAAACGCCTTGATGATTTATTAAATAGTCACATATACAGGCTGTGTACCTTTTATAGAAACGTAAAATGTTCTCTAAAGCGGTCAGGAAAGGCGCGTTTTTATAGTTGGCAGCCGGTTTTATTTCTACTTGAAGTGAGAAGGCATTCGCGGAATGGACAGATATGGTAAGGTCTACTTGTAGGATCGTCTGATATAGATTCAATGTGAACTGGTTAAAAATACATTGGTTATAGTTACCGCGCCCGCGTTTAAACAGTGTGTCAAAATATGTATTGCAGTTAATCTATGAGTACCTGCATAACCGAGCTTGGTATTTAAAAAAACAGCCAAATTGCAGGTGATATCTGGGGCTCGATTTGATACTTTAATATTATTTGAAAATATAGGCTTATTACACTGTCATTTGTAAAGTTGTAATAGCTCAGTTGGGAACGGACGGATATTAAAAGTTAAAATACCCCGGATCAATTCCAGATATCCATTCCAGCCTTTTATTTAAAAAAAAGTAATAAAATTTATTTTGCTATTATTCGCGATGAAGTAAAATAAAAAATATATATAATTCTAAAGGAATAACGGAGGAAAATCCGTTTTCCTGATCCTGATATACATGCAGGATTCGTAAAAACACATGCACATACCTCCACCACCGCCACCACAATACACAAGCACTACACACGTTCAATATCACAAACTCAACAATCCTTTCGCCCCGCAAGCGAAGCATCATCAGCAGATAGACTCCACGACAAAAACGCAAAGCATCTGATGACGCTTGTGTTTTTACTAATCCTGCAAGTATCAGGTATAAAAACGGATTGTCCACTCTACATTTAGCATTGTATATATTTTCTATTTTACTTCATCGCGGAATATAGCAAAATAATTTTATTATTACTTTTGTATTATGGATCTCCGCAAAGTAACGCCTACTTCTATAAATTACCTTCTATTTTTCTTTGCATTGCATCTTTTTATCTTTTGAAAAGATATTATATTTATAAAAACTGTAATATCTTCAGATAATATTGTTGGTAACATTATGGACGGTGGTGGAAGCATCGCAGAACGCTCGGATATCAACACTGAAGATGAGAAGTCCTGTAGCCTTTCGATCTGGTGTAGTTCTACAAAGGCCTGGATACCAACGCATCGTGCCAGGAGCAACACGAAGAACACCTTACATAGTATACAGGAATATCCCACCAAGGTAATAGATTTGTTCATTATCTTCAATTATAACTTTAAAAAAGTAAAGTCTGTTACTATCGCACTGCTAGGTATAGACCTCCGCTCTCCGTTTTAGGAGAAAAGGATTGAATATCTACCACGCTGCTCCACTGCGGATTGATAGGTTACACATATCCCTTGAATTCTCTAGAGATATGCAGGTTTCCTCACGATGTTTTCCTTCACCGGATAAATTGCAATTAACAATTTGTTAATTGCAAACTAATGTAGTTTTACTGACTACAAACTAATGTAGTTTTTAATAGAAAAACTCATTGGTGCCTGCCCGGGTTTTGAACCCATGACCCCTCGAAAGAGTCGCACGGTGTTACCGCTATCACGGCTTTTTATGACTTATGAGTATTTAAAGATTGCTCTTACAAAGCACAACATCGTGTAGAAGTGAAATTTGGCGCAATTGAAGCTTATATACCAAGGCAACATATAGGACGAAAAATAATCATTTCAAATTATTTTTTTAAGTATCCACCGAGTTTCAGCTGATTTATCGCAGTAGATAATAAACTTCCGAATCAGTGTTTAAAAAATATTTGACGATTCAAAGTAACTAATAAATACAGTCTACTTGAATAAGGAATGTGTTGTAAAAGGCGACTAAGGTAAGTGGACCCGCCATGTGGTATCCGGCCGAGTAGAATAGACCACCCTCATTTCTTACCGAAGTGTCGCAAAAGGCGACTAAAGTATGTCGACCCGCTGTGTGGTATCCGGTTGAGTAGAATATACCTCATTTTTTTTCGAGTTGTGAAAAGGCGACTCCAATACATAGTAATTATCAATAATCAAAATAGGTTAATACTAAATTTTATCCATAATTAACATTAGGTATCTTGATGTTTCTTCATAAATGGACTTACCCCACTTTCAAAATAAATGCCCTAATTTTGACTTTTCAAAAATACTGAAAACATTCAACTTGAATAAAGAATATATAACAACGATATTTTCCCTTCAATTATTGAATAAATAAGAAGCAATTTTCACAAAAGTTAACCTACTCGCACCGCCACAGCCAACTTCATGTTACAACATGTTTCAAATACAACCTCCTTCAAATAGTTCGTTAATAATATGACAAAAAAATCCGGCCGTCATTATAGGTCATTGAGTTATTGAGAAAGAGTAAATGGTTGACTTTTGAGGAAATTGCCTTTTATTGATCGAAAAAAGGAAGAAATATCGTCGTTTTTTATATACACTTTTCTGTGCTACAACTTCCATTCTTCTTTTCATTCCAGAAACATTTAGAATTTGAATTACCTATTATTATTATTTCCAGATACGCAATTAAACACATCAATTCCGGGCCACCGCGTAATATCTTGAGCCCTTGGAGGACCACAAGGCTGCCGGTATCAGGGGCAACCGCTGAATATGAATTCCTCAGAGCTGCAACATCCCCTGTTATTCATGCTGACGGTACAGGTTGACTGGCTGAAATGCACTCATGCACTATTAAGCACCCCTATATCTCACAGAAACTCTTCAAGTCCCAAAAATCTAGTATAGTTTAGGATTTATACAAATATAATTCTTTACACGTGAGTTAACGTCAACCTTAGTATTAAAAGAATTCAAGTTATTTATAGAACTAGTAATATCGTTATTAAATGTTATATTTTTTTGAAAATGTAATATAGTTTATGTTGCTCAGTAAAGATTCAGATTTCGAATGGTGAAAGAATTTTTGAAATCGGTCCAGTAGTTTTTGTGTGAAAACATAACAAACATACATACAAATTTTTCTTCTTTATAATATTAGTATAGATTAGGCCTTTGCCTAATAATACAAAAGTAATGAAAATATTATTTTGCTATAATCCGCGATAAATATATATGTAATGCTAAATGTAGAATATACTATTCGGTCTCATACCTGATACATGTAGAATATGTAAAACTCATGCACAACCCGTTACCAATAACACAACAATACACAAGCACTGCACACATTTACCACCACAATCTCAGCAATTAGTCCGCCCCGTAATCATCATAAAGCATCGACAGGTGATAGACTTAACGACAAAATCGTAAAGCTTTTCTTGTTTATTGTTGTGTTGCGTAAAGCTTTACGATTACAACCTTTGGTGAACGGAATTATAGCAAAAGAATGCGGGATATATGTAGTTTTGAACTGATTTACGTACCCCAATTTTTTTTGCATTATTGGCAAAGATCTACCCGTCTGCTTTTGAACTTAATTTTGTGTAATTTTGAGTTGTTGATTCACGTAGAAATTTTTTAGGCACGTATGAAATTTTTCAAAGTTCCAGCTTTAAAATTTTGTATCTTATAATCATTATTGTTTATTTTTTAATAATATCTCTTAGTGCACTTTGCACAATTGTTCCTTAAATATATTGTCCACAGTTATATTAATAGAACATCACTCATAGGTATTTTTTAATAGAAATCCATAAGTAAAGTTAAAATAAGTATTAAAATATTTCAGTAAAATTTTAATTTAATTATTATAATTAAATTAATATTAATAATTAAATTTTAAATTAAAATTTTAGTTAAAATATATTTTAATATTTTAAGTTAAGCAACTCTCAAACAAGATATTATTTTAAATACGGAATGAATTATTCGAGATCAACAATCCAACACTATAGTTTCGTATCTATGGTTTAATTCTTAATTACTAATCATAAACAATATTCAAATTTTTATTATGAAATTTTTGCCCTTTATTATTGTTTTGTATATGTATATTTTATTCAAAAGTGGAAACATTGATTAATATTTACATTTTTACTAGATTAAGCCAAATAATTTACTGGTTATAATTTAAGTCTAGTTAAAAATTAATAAAATAAAATATTCAAACTTTTTACTTTACACCTCCGTTACTAAAATATACTGGGGCCGAAACTAGTGTTGTCTTGGTCTGTTTTTTTTAATAATTGGGTGATGTTCAATGATGGCTGTGGACAAAGACAATTGGGTTCAGAGTGTTTTGACCGTAGGTGCGATCCACACTATACCAGCGCCCAACCTCAGTCTCTCGGAGAAACCGATCGTTGTACTAGACTCTTCAGAAAGCAGCGATGGCAGCGATACTTCGGAAGCGGTATGTTTATATTGCAACCTAGTATGACATCAATATCCTACCCTTATCCCACTCTTAGTGGGGTCGGCACAACATGTTATACACATGTCACATGATTTGGCTACGTATTTTACACTGGCCGCTTGTGTGATGTCAACTTATTATAATTAGTTGACGTGAGATAATTAGTTGTAAGAAATTGTAAAACTTTGTTGAAAAATAAATTTTAAAAAAATTACCTTAGTCGTATTTTAGGACACCTCGGTAAGAGAGTGGTCTATTCAACTCAACCGGATACCACACAGTGGGTCAACTTACCTTAGTCATATTTTACGTCACTTCGGTAAGAAATGAAGGTGGTCTATTCTACTCAGCCGGATACCACACGGCAAATTGCAATCTAGTATGTTGGTAAATTAAAAATGTTTAATAGATTGACAGCCGAGTTTCTCGCTGGTTCTTCTCAGTAAGAACAAGTTTTAAAAAAAGTTGTAGCTTCATCAATATTATTGACCCTTGACGATTCAAAAGTGCTTAAAAAGTCTTATTTAAATAAAGATGATTATTTTTTGATTTTTATATATTACTCTACAATAGGATCTCATTTATTAGCAAGGGAGAATCTTTGTCCTTAAGAAACACTTATTCACAGTTGATACTCGTAAATTCAAAATTGTAGACAAATATTTATTCATACCTGAAAAAAATTATAGAAACAAGTAAAATCGTCGAAAGTAATTCTATTGTAAAAAGAAGTCAAATCTTAATATATATAATTCTTTCGTCTTAACATCTAAATCTATTCCCTTAAATAAATTTCTAGTAATTTGCAGTAAGTAATAGTACAAAATTGATTAATGGGTTATATAAAAATAAGTCGGGTTTTCCTTCCTGACGATATAACTCCAGAACGCACGAACCGATTTCCACGGTTTTGCATTCGTTGGAAAGGTCTCGGGCTCCGTGAGGTTTATAGCAACGAAAATCTAGGAAAAATTTCAATAGAAAAGCGGGAAAATAGGGAAAATCATTTTTTAAATACAGCGCCATATCAAAACTACTGGATCAATTTTAATCATTTTTTTTACACTGACTGACATGGGATACATATTTTATACCCGTGCGAAGCAGGGGCAGGCCGCTAGTGGGTTATAAAAATAGATATATTATATTTAATATTTACTAATGGACATTTTTGACGTATAACTTTTGTTATTCCGTTTGTAACAGGTTTGTTTTAGTGTTAATATATATTTCAGCTGTGATGGCCTAGCGGTGCGACCGTGTGAATCTCTAGAGACGATCATGGGTTCAAACCCGGGCAGACACCAATGAGTTTTTCTATTAAAACTTATGTGTCTAATCGATAATTGCAATTTATCACACGCTTTTAGGTGAAGGAAAACATCGTGAGGAAACCTGCATATCTCTAGAGAATTCTGGAGATATGTGTAACCTACCAATCCGCATTGGAGCAGCGTGGTAGGTCTTAGCTCCAATCCTTCTCTCCAATAACGGAGAGAAGAGGCCTATGCCCAGCAGTGGGATAGTAACAGGCCGCTACTTACTTTACTTATATATTTCAGCCAAAACCAACATACGAAGTAACAGAGAAATATGCTGAACAGCCGATTTACCAACCAAATCCAAAAATAGAACCGCCTGTAGGATTTTCTAAAGCATCTGTAAGTAGATTCCTTTCTATTTAACAAAGACCCTACAAAGGGATATAAAGACCTTCATAGATTGAAAATTTAACGAGTCACTGATGTTACGATGCTGCACACAACCTAAGAAATATAGAGAATGACATAAGTGGCAGGTTAGTCAGGATCTATATGTCAGTAAAATCAGTAATAAACAACAATGAACTTTAAGTAGGAGCAAATATTTGTGAATTGCACTACACTGGCAAGCGCGGTTAACATAAGGCTACTTCGTTCGAATTATGGCTAGATCGAAGCCAAGCAACCCCCTTACTAACAATAATGTAATTGCGGGAAGCGAGGCAATGGACACCAGTCACCCTATGACTATAGAAGTCAACCCAATGGAAACGGGAATAGCTAAAGTAGGGTTATAAAGACTGGAAAAAGATCGGCTTAGAGGTTAAAATACTTATGGGTTTACGATGCGCCAATCGTGAAGACGGGTCTCTTTAATTATCTGCCAAAGAAGGTCGGCACATTCTTACAAACCAGGAGAACCAATATTGCTGTAGAATTCATATATAACCATAATATCTCAGTCAATTATGATCCGTTTGAAGTGTTTGTCTCCTTCAGAACTTGATTAGTATATATCTAAATCGTTCATCAATTTCAACCTTCATTTTAGACTGTCTCAGCAAATGAACTCCAGAACATAATGAGAAACAACGCGGCATTGCAGATAGCTGCAGAATACGGTCTGCCAATACATCTTTCTCAGCCTTCCGTGCAGCAATCCTCGATCATCCCACCGCAATTTTCGATGCAGGTATGTTAAAGAAAAGAAGGTCTCTATAGCTATTAGTTTGCCTAAATTCACGGGTTAGTAGTCTTGTTGGTGATTTTCTTCAATTACCAACATTTTATAATCCCGATAGATCCTTTCGATGCATTAGGATTTTGGCAAGTGAATAGTGTTTAGAAAACTAGACCTTTTCGCCTGTGCTTGAATACCAAAAAGACTACGAAGAGCCCTATGTTCAACAGTAGAATTTTATTGCTTATGACAAGAGTGATTTACAACCAACGCCAAACATTTTGCGAAAATTTAATGAAGAAGGGTAAAAAATAAAGAAGGGAAAATATACGGGTTTTCTAACCTCTTTGATCTCCAGGTCTTAGGTTTTTTTGCTGGTTGTTGTTAGGGGTAAAGAGGTATAATACCCTATCCTCCCATAATTTTATTATGTTTGAGGTTTTGTAATAAAAATGTATAGATGCATATGCCTAAATATATGTTCAATTAATACAAACTAATCTATTATTTCAGGGTTTTAATGTAATGCCAAGTCATCAAGAGTTAAGGGGACCCGAAGGGTTTTATATACCGCCAAATGCGATTTACCAACAAGATCCAATATTCATGCATAAACTCCACAATCAGATGTATCAATTCCCTGGCATCGAGTTTATGCCATTCACACCAGATTTCCAGGCGCAAATTCAAACACAAACACCAGAGACCGAAACGCCTCTATATTTATTACAAAATGAACAAATCACAAAGCAAGCACCATCGTTATTTGTTCCCAATGATAGTCACAAGAATATAGTCCAAAGAGAAACAAAAGAAAGTATGGTTGCTTCTCTAATCCCTCAAGCGTTTAGTGTTAAAAACGTTTCTGAAAACGTCATAGACGTAGACACTACTACTGTTTCGAAGCCACAAAATTTATCTGTAGACTTAGAGAGCACTGTAACACAAGCTCCAACAACTACAGTCAATAATAAGATAGAAACGAGCACAGATAATCAAAAAATACTTCCTATATACTATACCCAAATAGATCAAAATTCTGGTAACGTTAAAGCAAATGCTTTACATCGAGCAGTAAAAGATATGAGAACCGTCACTGATGAAAAAGAAATTAAAGATGATTCACCCAAAGAGAATTTTACAACTACAGTGTCAACGACGACTCAAAGAGAAACAAAAGCTTTAATTCACGATAGTGATAAAAACAGCCAAGTTGATGATACAAGCAATTTAATAGCATCTCCGTTCGAGAAAACAGCTGAATCAGTGAATGTAGCTTACACTTTATTAAGAACAAATCAAAATCAAACTAAAATTAATCAAGATGGTGAGATATTTGCAGGGCAATTAGTTGAAGCGAAAATAAGTGAAGATCAAGACTTTAATAAAGAGAAGGCTATTTTTGCTGGACGTCCTCCAATGCGATTATTTTCTGTCACAGAAAAGAGAGTTTCAGATAGTTCCCTCCAAAGATCAGTGGTTAAGGCGAAAATTCCTCCAAAAAGTAAACTTACATTTGACGACAAAACTGGTGAACCTATTTTAAGAGTTTACGCTAGCTATGTTGATAATCCAGTACAGGTAAGCTTATTTGTTTGAGTATTTATAATTAGACTTAATAAAATGTTAAATAATGTAAAAAAATAAATTAACATTGCAAAACTTTACAATAGAACGTATCTTTTTAAAAGCTTGCAAGTTAAATTTGACCCACTTCCCGGTGTCAGATTGAGCTGTAATTTTACATACTGGTACACGGTAATCATAACCTAATGCTGCTACTAGGATTGGATCCAGAATTCCTCAACGGTTAACAGTAGGGACATGAATTTTTGTTAATAACTTTTTTAACTTGACTTGTTTGTTTATAGAAAGAAATTGTTAATGCCAAATTATCAAATATAAAACGTAAAGAAGTATCAAGGAGACAAGAAAATGACTGGAAAATAGATACAGTTAAAAACTTGGAAAAAGACGAACCTATCGACTTAAATATGGCACAATATGGATTAAAAATTAAATCAAGGAGTGATGAGTACATACCAATATTTGACGATTATGAAGAGTGACGAAACAATAATTTTAAAAACACTTTTGTTTGTAATGTGTTCATGACAAAATTTTAAAAACACTTTTATTTGTAATGTGTTCAAAACTATACTATGAGTTCTAAACGGAGTTATTAATACTAGAGTAATGAAGGGAGTGTAAGTATAGTATAAGTAGATAGGTCTCGTATACTTCATCTTTGTTTAATCACTTATAAAAAAGAGAGAAAGATAGATCAACCTCATTTGCTATTATAATATAGCACACTTTAGACTGCCTTTCCTACTCTGAGTAAAGTAACTCAAATCTAAAAATAAATAACATGAAAATGTAAGTAGGTCAGTTATGAAATTACTGTTTTTGTATGTTTGAATTTGATTTTATATGTTTGATAAATTGACTCAATTAAAACTTAACTAGGTAATAAATTAAACATGACACCTAATATTTATCTTTGTTTTACCTGAAAATATTTATTTTTAATAAATTAAGACTTAGTGTCAAGTGTAAATATTTATAAATTATAAAATATTATGATATAATCAATGGATAATTTATGCATTTAGAATTATTAATCTAGAACTTATAACTTATTTTATAAAATGCCAAATTTTTTATTCATTAAATAAAACTAACATAGTTGAATAGATTTTTATTTTTTTATTTTATTATCCCTATCACAAAGTTAAATAATATTATTTATAAAATGTATTAAATTATAAATATTGTGTATCTTCAATAATAATCAAGTCTTGGATATTTCTAATTTAAAATATAATATATAATTTATTGATAAAAAATGAAATAAATATTCAGAGTATCATAAAAATTTTTTGAAATGAAATTCGCAATAAATTCCCATCGTGTATATAGAAGAATAACATGGAGTTGTATCCAAATAAATAAAAGATACAAAAAAACATATTCCATCTGTGAAAAATTATATATTATAATTTCATTCAGTAATAATTGGATTACGGAACCTTCTCAGCTGAATTCAGATTTACGCAGTCGCTGTTTTATTACTTTCAATATTAAATAAATAATTCTTATACTTTGTGATTACAATAAATTAAAATTTTGAATCCGCAATGAAGGTGTTTAGTATAAAGTAAATAACTTAAAAATCATGTACTTGATCAAAAAAGGATATATACTTAATTTAATAACATTCCAACAATTTTGTATACTTGAAACACATTTATAAATTACAGTTTACATAAAATCACACTTTGAAAAATTATCCATCCACTGAGATATAATTCTTAACAAAATGTCAGAAATTTCGCTAAAAATGAATATTAAGGTAAGGGACCTAAAAATATTTGTTAATATTATTAAATTTTAAATTTAAAACAATGGGCTACAGTTCTCAGCTTTTGGGCAGTTGTCAATAGATGGCAACAGGTAATTACAAATTTATTTTTTATTAGCTACAACAAACAAAACGCTTATTATTTGAAACTAGCAATTGCCAGCGGCTCCGCCCGCATGGAAAGATTAAAACCGTAATATAGTCTTTTGATAACTATAAAAATGGTTAGAGTGGGTTAACCTTAAAAGAAAGACATGCTGCCGCGGACTATTATATAGAACTTTTAGAGGGGAACAATTTTGTAATACATGATTTTTAATAACCATTATCGTTTACTCAGCGCACGCAAGAAAAGCTTTCAACTTTTTAATGCTGCTCCTCTCTTATTCATCTTAGCGTGATGTGATATAGCCTATAGCCTTTCTCGATAAATGGACTATCTTACACTAAAAGAATTTTTAAAATCGGTCCAGCAGTTTCTGAGATTAGCGCGTTCAAACAATCAAACAAACAAACTCTTCAGCTTTATATATTAGTATAGATTTGATCTGTAGGTAGTCCTATTGGAAAGTCGTGTGATCTCTAGTTACCGTCCGTAGATTGTTATTTTCTTTATTACAGATGACTGAGAGTGATATAAACGTAGGAGTAGACAAATATAACCAGAAAGCTTCGAACTGTTAAGCTATCGGGAGTTACACGTGTTATTGTGAGTCAACCATAAAAGATAGACATATGCTGTCGTGGGATAGTTTTTATATAATTTTAAGGAGAACATTTCCGTCATACATGATTTCTGTGTAGCTTTAACCATCAAGGTTGCACACGCGACGGAAGCTTAAAAAATGGAGTAACTTCTCCCGTTTTCCCAACATTTCCCTTCACTGCTCTGCTCCTATTGATTGCAGCGTGATGAAAAGTATACTATAACCAGCCCAGGAGTATGAAAAAAAATTGTACCGAGTTTCATTAAAATCCGTTGAGTAGTTTTTGTTTCTATAACGGTTATACAGACAGACAGACAGACAGACAGACAGACAGACAGACAGACAGACAGACAGACAGACAAAAATTTTACTGATTGCATTTTTGGCATCAGTATCGATCCCTAATCACCCCCTAATAGTTATTTTGGAAATATATTTCAGTTACAGAATTGACCTTTCTAGAGATTTATTATAAGTATAGATTTCATACAAAACGGTCAACTACTAGTACATGGTCAATTACTAGTGCCCTTACCTTATTACAAAGAAATTTAAAAAACAAAATATAAGGGAAGTTAAGGCTTAATAATTTGGAATAGCTTTTGCATCTAAAGAAAATTATTTCAGCATGAATTTGGAAAACTCTGTTACTAGTATAATCATTATTCAGTCTTGTTTTATACGAGTGGACAATGGGGTGGCGGAAGAGTGTTCCACAGTTTACAGTATACTTATCAATTTAGACGCTCTCGACAGAAAAGCAAATTAATATAGGTAGTATGAAATCAAATCTTGATCAAATCGATCAAATATGTTTGTCATTGAATATTGAATATAGGAAATATCAGAAAGTACCAATGTCTTTAATTGGAGTTTTCAAAAGTGCACATTTTTACAAGAATCAATGGCTGTTAGGAGTCGCAAAGTATTGTAGCTCGCAATGGCTACAGTTGGTATATGTATAAAAAACTGAATGACATGAAAAGCACTTCTCACATCTGTTGAACAAGATCCAAGAAGAAATAGGTTTAGAGTGAGTTTGAGTAGAGACAGAGAGACGGAAAGAAAGAGAAAGTGAGATTAGAATGAGTACGGTTTAGCAGAGCTTCTGTTTATAGAGAGACATCGTTCAAGCTGTAAGAAAAGGGTCCAATGCATACAGTTGTCAAATTCTTATCGCTCGTGATGATGATGCTTGCACAGCAGCAAGTTTTACCACAATTTAGGGGGTTAGGATCAAACCTAGCTATAACCAAAATAATTAAAATTGAGTAAAATGAAAATTTTGTTTCATGTGTTTAATTCATAGCGTTTCAACAAATAAAAAAATATTAAACACAGATTTAATCAATGTCAATTTAATTTATATCAATCTTTACGTTTCCTGCAAACTGTAATACAAATATTTTAAAATTAGCTAAATTAGATTGCGACTTTAGGATTTAGCTATTTTTGATTCTAACCCCCTCAATTATTTTGCACGCAGGTCATTAAACTTTGTAACTTTTTGCCATTGCCTATAAGGCATTCGTAAAGTCTATCTGTATTTAAAAAGCGTGTTAAACACCATTTTATGTCTCTTGCTGTGTTACAGTGATATATGAAGTGTGACGATTTTTATATATTAAGTATTTTTTTTTATATATGTATTTGTATATTGTATGTATTTATGTATATGTTTTTATGTATTTATATGCATATGGTTATTAATATTCTTTGTGTATATTGTTACAACGTGTTTCTAATACAACCTCCTTCATAGAGTTGGTCATAATATGAAAAAGCATTGTGGCTGTCATATTATAAGTGTCATTGAGTTGTTGAAAAAGTAAATGAGTTGACTTTGGGAAAACTGCTTTTTATTAATTGAATAAGTATACAGGAGAAATATCGTTGTTTTTTATAATATATCTTTAGCGAATTTCCTTTCATCAACCTGGTTGTCTGGAAGATATCGCTATTTTAGCGATAAGTCCGCCAGATTGTATCACTAATTTTGTTATATTTTAGATTATTATTTTTAGTTTCTACTTTCGTGTGTGTGTTGTACTTTTGTATATGGTGTTAATTAAAAGTGTTAATCCATTCATTCGCGGTGTACAGAAAAACTTGTTTCGCGGTGTACAGAAAAACTTGTTTTAAGTTTGTTATGCCGTGTCGAATTTTCTATTATCATTTAAGATTTTATGTAATAAATAAAATAAAATTATTCATTCATGATGTGATGTAGTATGGTCAGGTTTTTTTTGGGTCCACTTAGGTGGCAATGTGGGGCATAGTTGGAACTGATGGACGTTGGGGTCTCAAGGTGCTAGAGTGGCGACCCCGCACCGGAAAACGTATGGTAGGCAGACCCCTCACTAAATGGACAAACAACTTCAAAAAAGTAGCGGGGAATACAAAAATTGTATTATGGAAATTATAGGAAGAAACCTATGTCTATTGGTTAATGAGAGAAAAGGTGAGTGAATTGCCTGAAATTTATTTTGGACAATAAGCTAAAAAATTAATAGGACCCAGAAAAATTAAAGTCTTTTTTTTTAATTGGGATTCGTTACTGATTTGTAAGGCGTAAGTCGCGTCAAGAACACATATATACTAATATTATATAAATATATATGTATGTATAATAAATTTGTATGTATGTTTGTAATGATGTCACACAAAAATGACTGGACCGATTTCAAAAATTCTTTCACCATTGTAAAGCTGCATCTTTACTGAGCAACATAGGCTATATTACATTTTCAAAAAAATAGGGATCCGTAATAAAAATGTAATATGGTGTAAAAAAAATAAAAATTACGCAGGTGAAATTCATTCAAATTCACTAGTAATTAATAAAAGGATTTCAATCTAACAATATACAAAATCCCCATCACTGAAGAGATTCAAGAATATGTCATAATTAAAAACTAAACAGCACGCAGTACTAATAAAACAAATTCATATACTTTCATCTCTCAGTGGATGTATTTTTGGTCCGGATACGACTACTCTAGTTTCTCCATTTGGTCCATAAACCAGGGGCGACCGGATGTCCGCTTCGTGAGGATATCGCAGCCGGTTTCTGTGACCAGAAGTGTCTGTTCAAACTGTAACAAAAGATAATTTTTAAAATGCTAGAGATGCTGGAAATCAATCTGTGATTTTCGAGGCCATCTACGTAGTTCAAATTCAAATTCAAAATATTCTTTATTCAAATAAACTTGTAAACAAGTGCTTTTAAATCGTCAACTCTACTGCTGGTTCGGAAAGCTGTTCCTACCGAGAAGAGCAAGAAACTCGGCGGTTGCTCTTTTTTAAAAATACGAGTATAATTCTTAATACTATTTACATCAAGTCGTTACTGTCTTGTACAGGTTCAAAGAGAGCTATATCCAAACATTCTTATCTTCTGAATAATCTTCAAGATTATAGTAGGCTTTCTGTATCAGCCTCTTTTTAACAGTGTTTTTAAACTGCTGTAATGGCAAAGCTGAAAGTTTATAAGTGGGATAGGTCGCCATTCCAGCACCTTAGGACCCAAACGCCTATCGGTTCTACGTACTACGTGCCCCGCCCATTGCCACTTCATATTCGCGATATGATGAGCTATGTCGATAACTCTGGTTCTTCTACGGATCTCCTCATTCCTCATTTGATCACGTAGAGATACTCCGAGCATAGCCCACTACATCGTCTGCTGAGTGACTCTGAGCTTTCATAGGCCCCTACTATGAGGTACATACTTACTATATGTAAGTATGGACCTCATAGTAGGGGAAACAAAACGAGTCTTCACCTTATGGCTGAGTGCAATGTACTTGCTGGTAAGATGGGAGATACTAGTTGAGGATCTAACAAATATCCCCTTCAGCGATATTATGAAGTTTGGAAAAGCAACAGGTAAGTTAGAGCAGGTGACACTGTCGGGACAGAAGTGAAACCCTTGTCCCAATTTAGTTACATGGGTGGAATAGTCCTGACAAGGAGCTGATGACCCGTCCTGTACCTAACGGTGTTCCCGAAATTAGATAGATAGGGGAGATATAGGCAGGCTTGTGAGCATAAGTGTGTAAATTTTTAAATTTTTATTGTATTGTTATTTTTCTTATAGCAAATAGTAATACACATGTAAGTCACATGTCTTCGGTGTTTGTCGCTGTATGCCGAGATACAGTTTTAACTAGTTCGGCTGCAGATGGTCATATAATAAGTTAAGCCCTATTTATCATATATAAGAAATAAATAAATAAAATAAAATAAATAAAAATAACAAAAGGACAATGGGAGACCAATACTTTTTTGTCCAATCACACATATGGAGAGAAATGTTCATGGCGGGGTCTTAATTTAGATACTTTGACCACTTTTCCCGACATCCAATAAGACCTAACTGAATTCAATCTTCAGATAATGCCCAAACAAATAGAGACAGGTAGGTAGCTTCATTTGCTCTCCCTTTATTTAATGGACACATTTTAGGCTGGCTCTACGACACCTCGGTAAGAAATGAGGGTGGTCTATTCTACTCAGACCGATACCACACCTGATGTTATATTCAGAATTTTTCAAATTGGTCCAGTAGTTCCTGAGATTAGCGCGTCTATCAGAAGAATAGAGTCACATTTCCTATGCTTATATATGGGACTTTAAGAGTTGAATTTGTTCCCATTACAACCTATAATAAAGTACTGTGGATATATATTATATTTTACTGATATGGCATTCAACATAGAGTTAAGGACAAAAATATTTTATCTTAATAACATAACAAACAATTTGAAATTTTTGGTACACATATTAAATTAAAATTAACAGCCTTCAGTCCATAAAACCCGAATCCATGATTCTAAGTTTTTTAAAAGAAAATAACTACCGATGACGTAACCATCATCTAGACTCCCCTACCCCCCATGTCATCCCCCGAACGGCCCCTAACTGACCTGTGCAGATCTTGAGCCATCAGCAGTAACCGCAGTCCAATGGTCCGGCCACTGTTCGTCTCTCCAACCACCCTCGTTGATCATTGGCTCTATCGTGAAACAATGTCCTGGCTTCATAACACCAACGGCTTTATTCTCTGCAAATGAGTAATAATTATTTGCACCATTGCACTATTGTTTAGAAGCTGTGATAGCCCAGCGGTAACACCGTGCGACTCTTTCGACGTGTTCAAACCCGGGCAGACACCTATGCGTTTGTCTGTTAAAACTTGTGTCTAATTGATAATTGCAATTTATCACACGCTTTTCGGTAAAGGGAAACATCGTGTAGAAACCTGCATATATGTAGAGAATTCTGGAGATATGTGCAACCTACCAACCCGAATTGCTAATACCCACCAGCGTGGTGGGTATTAGCTCCAATCCTTCAAAAACGAAGAGAAGAGGCCTATTCTCAGCAGTGGGATAATAACAGGCCGCTACTTACTTACTTTACTATTATTTAATGCATACTATTCTGAATTGCTTCATAGATTTATAGAATTACTAATTGACCCCACAGAGAATGTCCAGTCATGAATTGTCACTAAACTTTCGTTTATTCCTTCACTAGCAATCGCCAGCGGTTCCGCCCGCGTGGTTAAAACCGTAATATATAAGGTTAAGGTTAATAATCATAAAAATGGTTAAAGTGGGTTAACCTTATAAGCAAGACTTATGCTGTCGCGGACTTTTAGAGCGGAACAGTTTTGTGATAAATAATACTTAGCGCACCCAAGGAAGGGTATAAATTTTGGCGTTTTTGTAAGGTTTTTTATTGCTGATTCTTTTCTATTCTTTTTATCGTGAAGTTATATAGCCTTCCTGGATAAATGGTCAGTTTTATGCTTATTTATACTTACTTTTCAGTGACTACAAGTATCAAGTGACAAATGCTTTTTATAGAAATACATGTACTTAGAACAGTTGTTTTAAAATAAGCTAATAGAACAGATGCTTTTAGATAAAAGCAATATTTAATCATTGAAAATCTTTTTATAGAAGTAGGCGTTACTTTGCGGAGATCCATAATACAAAAGCAATAGTAAAATTATTTTGCTATAATCCGCGATGAAGTACAATAGTAAATATAATGCTAAATGTAGAGTAGACAATCGGTAGACAACACGACCAAAATCCCAAAGCCAATCGCTTTGCAATTTTGGTCGTGGAGCCTATCCCCGGATGATGCTTCAATTGCGGGGAAAACAATTGAGTTTGTGATAGTGAATGTATGTAGTGCTTGTGTATTGGGGTGGCGATGGTGGAGGTTTGTGCATGTGTTTTTACGAATCCTGCATGTATCAGGTATGATAACCGATTGTCCACTCTACATTTAGCATTATATATATTTTCTATTGTACTTCATCGCGGATTATAGCAAAATAATTTTATTATTACTTTTGCATTGAGAACCTAGAAAACTATCTATTGGACTCACTTGCATAATGTGGCACGTTTGGTGCTGTATGAAACAATCTATGAATTCCATGTCCACAATACGACCTTACTACGCTGAAACCATTCGCTTGTGCATGTTTCTGTATAATATTTCCAATTTCCCTGTACTTCTCGCCAGGTTTAACAATCTCTATCGCCTTTTGTAAGCACTCGTATGTAACTTGCACAAGTTTTTTCGAAGATTCTGGGACGTTGCCAACAAAAAATGTCTCATTTAAGTCACCATGGAATTCCCTATGATATACAGTTACATCAACATTGCAGATATCTCCGTCCTGAAAGAGTATTGTATGGTATAAATATATTTATGAGAAAGAAAGGCAGAGTCAAGGATAAATTAATTCTAAACCTTTAATTTAATAGTGGATTATATCTACTATTCAATACAATTTAATATTAGATTTTTCTCAGAGATTTTTCTCCAAAGAGGAAGTTCCTAGAAGGTTTCTTTATAATACTTTAATTAGGTGTTAAATGCTAAAATCATAATGGAAGAGTTTGCTTTACTAGAGGTAGAGCTGATTTATCTAGAAGAAACAACAAATTGTTTTAAAGTTTCAACTTTGCATATATAATACAAGTAAAAATGTAAATTTCTTTTAATAAATTTAAATTTATCTCAAACTAGCTATAGAAATCTAATTTTGAACATAAAAGTAGTTATTGTGAGGTAACCATAAGCGACAGAGACATGCTGTTGCTGACTTTTTGTAGTATTTTTGTAGATTAATGTATAGTAACCATCTTTCATGAGCTCATGATTAAGAGCGTCATATGGGCTTGAAACTAGTCGGGCGCATAAGATAAAATAACACGTGAGTATAGCCGGTTTCTATACATTAATTATGAATACCACTCTTCTTCTTCTTCTTCTTCAACCGATGGACGTCCACTGCTGGACATAGGCCTCTTCATGGGATCTCCAGAACACACGATTTTGTGCCGCTTGTATCCAGCGGCTCCCCGCGACCCTTTTGAGGTTGTCTGTCCATCTAGTAGGGGGTCATCCAACACTGCGCTTTCCAGTGCGGGGTCGCCATTCCAACACTTTGAGATACACTAAAGTAATGTAGTTGAGAATTGATTGACTATATATATAGAATACCACTCACAATAGTTTAAATTCAAAAATTTTTGCAAATCTTCAATTCTCAACTAAATTACTTTAGTGTATCTCTATTGGTTGACGCAGGGCGCCTAAAGCTCCCAGCATGCAAATTTTTTACAACTGTGCGACCTCATTAACACAATTTACATAAAACTGGGAATTTTGTTTTATAATAAGTATATATAATATACCTGTAAAGGACGTAAATCAGGTATCCCATGGCAAATGACCTCATTGACCGAGGTGCAGCAGCTATTTGGAAAATTGTGATAGTTTAGAGGGCTTGGATAGCATTCTCTTTCAACACAAGCTTCATGCACAACTCTATCTATTTCATCAGTTGTCACACCAATATCACATACTCTGTAAAACAGATATAATTTACTATTAATACAGAAATCGCATTTCTTTTATAAAAGCAAATAAACTACCTGTGTAACACAACGTACTAGGAACATGCGATTCCGCACTCAAAACTAGATGGCGCCACTTGTCGTTTGCTCCGCGCTATCGAAGTGCTTTCGTAGTAATATAAGAAGTCCCCATACATTATGTTATTAGATCAACATCGCCTATCAGTGCCTAAGTTTACACAGTGCATCCTACTGGAACACTACGCCTAGCGCAACTGTAAACGGTGCATCTTCCGGTTCCAATTAAGGAATGCCGTGAAGGACCCCGTTCGCAATACTCTATGTATTAGTGACGATTAAACTCTTGTACTTGTCACCTGTACATATTCTTTCCCCCCATCCATCGGGTTATCGTATTATACCTGTTACTATCTTGAGATAGTAGCAGTTAGTTTCTCAGTATTGATACTGGATATAGATCTTTTTGAAAGTGCAAAACACCACTATAGTTCAGAGACTAGACAAAGGCACAGAGATCTTAAGAACAGTTAAAACTCATAAGCTTCAATATCTCGGTCACATAATGTGCAATAAAAAGTATGAGATCCTGCAACTCATTATCCAAGGAAAGATACAGGGGAGAAGAAAACCCGGCTAAAGAAGAATATCCTAGCTTAACAATTTAAGACAATGGTACAGCAGGAGTACCCGTTCGTTATTTCGGGCAGCGGCTTCAAAAATAAAAATTGCTATGATGGTTACCAATCTCCGATAGGAGATGGCACAAAAAGAAGAAGAATAGATCTTTTTACTAGCTATCTATTTCTACTGAAATTTTACTGAGAAGTGTAGGTTTTCTCAAAACCATAATTTTAAAAGAAAGCTCATAGATGTCTGCCAAAGTAATTATCTATAACCTAATTTATAGAATTAGGTGTTACTTGGCAGATCCATAATACATAAATAGTAATAAAATTATTTTACTATATTCTAAAAGGAATTGTTAAATATTAATATATGTATTCCTTTGTTTAAATTTATATTTAAATATTGTAAAATAATATTAACTAATATAAAATATTAATTCAAACAATTCCTTTTGGAAAAGGAAGTAATTTCTGGAATCATCATTCCAGAAATTACTAGTATATAATAATATACAAAACATTGGCAGCATCAGAAAGAGAAAGGACGTAAATTGAGTCACTTAAATTGTTGTAGCCTCATTTTGTCATCAGTACTTTTGCCATCTTAATAAACCAACATGAGGTATCTAACAGACTAAGATGTAGGCAGTACACCAACCTCATTAAAGTAATAGTAAACTTATTTCACAGATTAATTGATAATAGTGAAATGTTACTAAAATCCATTTTAGAAGCATTACATACAAAGTCCACCTTGTTGGTGTCACTATAAAAATAATAAACGCTGTATAATAATAAACACTTTTAAACGTAAATAAATATATACTCACTTAGCTGCTTCGTCCAAAACTTCCCGCCCAAGTCGACAAGCTACTCGCATGCCCTCTATCTCATCATCATCCAGTACTTTGATCTGTCCGGAACCTTTAGCAGCGTTTTCGGAAGTCGGAAAACCGGTAGGATGGTCGGCATAATCCGGACGTCCTATATGAGGCGGTACAGTACGACGCGGGCCCGGTGGAAAAGGCCTTAACTTTCCCGTAAAGTTGAAAGATGGCCACGGATTATATTCCAAACTAGTTCCATCTGTAGTTTCACCTTCTATAATAAATTATATGTAAAATATTCGCTCTAAAACATCACAACCCTAACCTATAAACACTCACTCGCTAACGAATGGATGATTTTGTGTGATTTCCACGATTTCTTGAAACAGTCTTGATTGCAGAAATAGGAACCTTGTATGCCGAGTTTTATACATGTTGGACATTGAAGTTGTGCAATAGATTTACAACCGGGAGTTTCACACATTCCAATTCCGGCCATTTTTGCTTATTTAATAAATTTTTAATTGACAATGACAATGTCATTTTTGAATACACATACGAAGTCTTAAAATCAAAGATGACTCGAGTTCTAGCCCTTTTGAGCTTGATTATATAAGTTATTTTGATGAAACAAATAAATAGACTTATAATATGCTATCGACAATAAAATTTTAAATATGCTATCGACAATAAAATGTAATCTAAATTATAATTTTACTAAAACTATCATTTATGAACACTATTAGAGTGACATGTTACACGCTTATCATATGGACCTAACAATAGTTATTATAAGATTTATTCAATAAACTTTATAAAAAATCAAATTATTCGTTACGAAATAATTGGGTAAATGACTGACTTTGGTTATACTTAAAGCTGATTTTGTAATTTTAATTAAGTTAAGAAAACAGAGTAAGTATTTGCTTATAAAGCAAAAAAATCATTAAATTATTCTGGTTTGATAAATACTATCGTAAATCCTCGTTACCTGTATGTGTTATCACTATATTTCACAAATTAGTATGGAACTGGATATTCCAAAAAGATTTATTTAGGTTATTGTAAAAGAACTGTCCATACCTATATCTCCGATGGGAAAGGTAATTTCATTAATAGGGAAATCCAATTGAATCATGTTCTCTATTGCTCTGTAAATTAGTTAAAATATAGTATCCATCCAACTTTGTTACTATGTTTTGTTGTGCTGATAGAATATAAAAGTATAGAACCTGTTATTGCTAATATAATGATATGGGGGATTGAGAATTTTTGTTTATTGATTGATTATTTTATTGCAAAAAAATTTAATTCCATGCCTTTATTTACAGATTGAAGAACCACTAATGATCTTAAATCCGGAATATAGATAGCGTTGATATATCCACTAAAAATACAAAATGATGAAATAAAGTCTTTTCAAGAAATTTTATGCCAATCTCTTGAGGTCATCCGTCTTCCCAGTGTCTAGGTCTACTATCCTGAGTTTGATGACTATGATGGGCTTTGGGGAAGGAGAATATCCTAAATAGAATTATTCAGTTTTCTCCTTCCCCAACGCCCATCAGTTTTTCCCGCTCACTTCCAATTCAGCACAAGATGATCAATGACGCTCTCTACCCTTACAGTTACTCAAATAACTAAATGACACAGAAAGATGTGGAAGATTTATTGAGGACTAGCTTTTACCCGCGACTTCGTTCGCGTGGACTGTTGTCGAGTGATAGGTCGACAATAGATGGCGCTTTTCAAAGTTGTCCTATTCCTGTAGAATTAACAGGATTTCTATACAATATATGTATCCCGGTGTATAAGGAATAATTGTGCCAAATTTGATCGATATGGGTTCAGCGGATTCGTCGTGAAAGAGTAACAAACATAAATTCATAGGCACAAAACTTGGCATTTATAATATTAATAGGATACATGTAGGGGTTAGTATACCGTATTTAAAAAAGTACTAAAGAAAGATACTTTTGTTTACTTACTGAAAAAAGTTTGACGAAATTGGTAAATCCAGCCGTCAGAAAGATCTGCGGATCGTATTAAAGAGTTTCTAGACTGTACATATAAAAGATTTATTCCCGCCAACAGCTCACTGTAGTTCATTGCAAAACGTATAAACTCGGAATCAAATATATCGGACTATTAAAAAACTCGTCCTTGCAACTAAAATTTTGGACACGCGCGGTTTTTGACTTTATGACTTTACTAGTTCTATTTTTGATGTGTTTATTTTATTCCAGCCAATGTTTCCAGACGTGGCTTTACTCTATGGTCGTAGAAAAGAGATAAGACGTCTCTCAGACATACAAATCGTTTTTATGAGAGTTTGATGTAATAAATTATATCTTTGAGACACTTAAAGCCAAATATACATTTTACTTTATAGATTGAAAGTTCAAAGACTCTTCTGTACTCGTTGAATGTATTTAAAATACTGAGCGAGTGCGCATTTTTGGAGTTTATTTCAATACCGGATAAAAGTATCTTTAACTAATTAATGCAAAAAAATCATATGAACTAATAGAAACTAAAGTTATATTGCTTTAGCATTAACCAAGAAGTAAGCTAATATTTAATACTAAAGTAATCTATTTTACACGTATGAATATTCTAAAAGGTGAAGATTTTTTATTATTATATATTCTCATAAGAATATAACCATCGTGTGGTATCCGGCTGAATAGAATAGTACCACCCTCATCTCTTACCGAGGTGTTGTAAAAGGCGACTAAGGTAAGTCGACCCACCGCGTCGTATCCGGGTAAGTAGAATAGACCAACCTCTTTCTTACCGAGGTGTCGTAAAATACGTAACCAAATCATGTTACAACATGTTTATAACATGTTGTGCCGACCCCACTTAGAGTGGGATAAGGGCAGGAAGATTGATTTCATAAGAATATATGAAATAATAATAAAAATTGGCGATGTATAAAACAGACAAAGTAGCAGCCGATATAAGCTTACGGCTCCACCACCGAGTTTTTTGCTGGCTCTTCTCGGTAGGAACAGATTTCCAAACCAGCAGTAAAGTAAACGACGCGAGTACTTCTTCACAAGTTTACTTGAAGCTATCTATCTATACTCTATACTAATATATAAAGCTGAAGAGTTTTTTGTTTGATTGTTTGTTTGAACGCGCTAATCTCAGGAACTACTGGACGGGTTTGAAAAATTATTTGAGTGTAAAATAGTCTATTTAACGAGGAAGGCTATATAACATCACGCTAAGATGAATAGAAGAGGAGCAGCAATAAAAAATGTTTCGAAAACGGCAAAATTGAAAGCATTCCTTGTGTGTGCTAGTAAACGGTGAAAGTTATTAAAAAAATCATATATTCCCCTCTAAAAGTTCTTAAAAGTCCGCGACAGCATATGTCTACCTTTTAAGGTTAACCCACTTTAACCATTTTTATGGTTATCAAAATACTATATTACGGTTTTAATATTTCCACGCGGACGGAGGCGGAATATATAAAGCTGAAGAGTTTGTTTGTTTATACGCGCTAATATAAGGAACTCAAGTGATTTGAAAAATTCTTTGAGTGTAAGATAGTCCATTTATCGAGGAAAGCTATAGACTATAATATAATATCACGCTAAGATGAATAGGAGAAGAGCAGCAATAATTTATATGGCATAACATTTGCCGGTTCAGCCCAGTAAATAATTAAATTCAATTCAAATTCAAAATATTCTTTATTCAAATAAACTTGTAAATAAATGCATTTAAATCGTCAACTCTACCGCTGGTTCGGAAAGCCGTTCCTACCGAGAAGAGCCAGCAAGAAACTCGGCGGTTGCTCTTTTAAAAATGTAATTCTTATGACTAGTTACATTTAGTCATTACTGTCTTGTACAGGGTCTAAGCAAGCTATATCCACACATTCTTATCTTCCAAGTAATCCTCAACAGTATAGTAGGCTTTCTGGATCAGCCTCTTTTTAACAGTGTCTTTAAACTGATGTAATGGCAAAGCTAAAAATATTTAATATTTTGATAGTCTTAAGACTTACCAAGAAAATAACCCATGTTCTCGTGTCCAAATAAACCGCACAAGCTGTATATTCTTCATTATGCCAACACAGCCTAATTACTTGAGAAAGATAAACAACCCTGACGCTATTAAACATTACGTACGCAACATGGCAAATATTGTTCTTGCTAAATCTCGACCTGAACATTCCTGTGAACAAACCTATGATAATATAATCTATTAAGCAACATAGAACTTTGATTTTTCTAGAAGTAGCGAACGGTTTTGCTATTAGAATCTATTGAAGTCTGCAGCGAGGTATTTGATTTGCTGTTCTGAGTCTATTGCACTGCTGAAAGTTTTTAGATAATATATTGTTAGGAATCCAAACGCCGTGTGGTATCCGGCTGAATAGATTAGTACCACTCTCATTTCTTACCGAGGTCTCGTAAAAGGCGACTAAGGTATGTTGACCCACCGTTTGGTATCCGGCTGAATGGAATAGACCACCCTTTTTCTTACCGAGGTGTCGTAAAAGGCGACTAAGGTGAGTTAAACAGCCGTGTGGTTTCCGGTTAAGTAGAATAGACCGCCCTCTTTCTTACCGAGGTGTCGCAAAGGCGAATAATGTAAGCTACCGTCAGGTAGGCGACCGCTCGTACAATATCTAGCCAAATCATGTAGCAGCATGTTTATAACATGTTGTGCCGACCCCACTAAGATTATCCCACGATAAGGGCAGAAGAATGATGATATTTTCTTTTATCGTGGGCTATAGCAAAATAATATTATTATTATATATATATATATATATATATATATATATATATATATATATATATATATATATATATATATATATATATTAATTATTTTTTTTCTTTAATTTATTGTTAAATTAGGAAATTATTAGTAAGGTATGTAATTCTAATTCATAATGTTTGATATTTGCGTACCAACTTTTTCTTAACTATTAATTGTCTCACATCGTAGGTTAGCTGGCAGAGATCTCTGTCATAGGGATAAGTTGACCTTTGTACACTTTTTTTTACCAATAATGTTTTTATGGTACATAAATAAATAAATAAATTATCATGACGTTTGTTTCAATATACCATATTCATTCCACATTAGGGGGATTTATTTTAAGAGGCGACCAACATAAAGATATTCAATGAGTATTTTGCGACAGAGGTTCGGAAGCGGCGGCTTCCTGGGGCGTCTAGCAAATTCACTTCCAAACGGCCGTAGCACTAATTTTCCGGTTAGAACCCCGAAAAGGGAAATGCAAAGCCCCCATATAAAACTTTACGACATTTTAAGCTTTTCAGAGTTTATATTAACTTTTAGATACCGAATTGTTTTTGTCATGATAACACTTTGGGTGGAGTAACGTTATTACACGTCAATTATGATAGACGCTAATTCAAATTATTCTTTATTCAAATAAACTTGTAAACAAGTGCTTTTGAATCGTCAACTCTACAGCTGGATCGGAAAGCTGTTCCTACCGAGAAGAGCCAGCAAGAAACTCGGCGGTTGCTCTTTTAAAAATATAATTCTTAATACTATTTACATTAAGTCGTTACTGTCTTGTACAGGTTCAAAGAGAGCTATATCCACACATTCTTATCTTCCAAATAATCTTCAAGAGTATAGTAGGCTTTCTGTATCAGCCTCTTTTTAACAGTGTTTTTAAACTGATGTAATGGCAAAGCTGAAATTGATTGCGGAATTTTATTATAGAATCTTATACCAAAACCCACAAACGAATAACGTACTTTTGCAAGGCGCAAAGCAGGAGCCGCAAGCTTATGTCGGTTCCTGCTTTGTCTATTGTATACATCACCTATCGTTTTATAATTCTTTATATTTTTATATTTTTATTTTTAATTGACACATCGTTTATTTACATCGGCAAAAAATATACCTATCTTTAATATTTAAATGAGTTAATCTTGTATGTATATATGTATATATATTTTCGGAAACGAGTACAACAATTTTCCTGAAATTCACATGTAGGGGGTTTTGGGGAAGAAAAATCGATCTGGATAAGTTTTATTTAAAAAAAATGTCGTTTTATTCCTGTTTTGAAATTTACGATGAATACAAATACAATTTTTCACTGTCAAACATAAAGTTATTGTGGTTCATTTGGGGAACGGGCGGTCTAGAGAGGCGAAAATACCTAGGATCGAGCTTCACCTGCCCTATTATTTTTTAATTTTTTTTTTCAATTTTTTTTTTCAATTTTTTTTTATTTTTTTTACATTTTTAAAAATTACCGAGTAAGGCTTGGTCACCCAGGTTCTACCCAATTAATTTAAGATTATGGTGTACAATAAAATACATTTCTACTATAATCTATTCTATATGAAATGACGTTCAAGGCACGTTTGAATGATAGTCAGAGCTAAATATTTTCCACAGAGCATCTGTTTTCAAGCTTATTGACATTCAGCTTAACGTTGACATGAGACAGGCATAGCAAAATGGCAGGTATATCTTGTAATAAGCCAGTCAGGTCACAGATGTTCGGACGCTCTAATCCTTTGAAGAGGTATTTGCTTAAAGCCTTTTAAATCCTTTTAAAGGGTAGATTTATCAATTGTTTTCGATTTACTATGACTTGCTTCTATAGTGGTAATTTTTTGAGGCATTTGGGCATATTTTTACTAGCAATCGCCAGCGGCTCTGCCCGTGTGGAAAAATTAAACCGTAATATAGTATTTTGATAACCATAAAAATTATTATAGTGGGTTAACCTTAAAAGCTAGACATATGCTGTCGCGGACTTTTATTTAGAACTTTCAGAGAGGAACAATTTTGTAATACATGATTTTTGAATAGCTCTCACCGTTGACTTAGCGTACGCAAGGAAAGCTTTAAATTTTGCCGTTTTCGTACTATTTTTCATAGCTTTCCTCGATAAATGGACTATCATACACTCAATTAATTTTTCAAATGTGTCCAGTAGTGAGATTAGCGCGTTTAAACAATCAATCAATCAAACAAACTCTTCAGCTTTATATATATGTATAGATATTAATGATATATATTAACTGAATTTCAGAAACGGCTCTAACGATTTTTATGAAACTTAATATATAGAAGGTTTCGGGGGCGATAAATCAATTTAGCAAGGTTTCTTTAAAAAAAGTTTTCGGGCATTAAAAAACTACTTATATAAAAATAGTACTTACTTTGGGGATTGACGACCGTGTGTGTAAGTGTCCCATATATTTATTTTATTTATCTCAGTCGGCTATCATAGCTTTCCATATTTACCAAATAGGCAACTTTTCGTTGTAAGAAATATGACAAATCGTGACCAATTATAAAAGCTGCAGTGTCAAGATATTTTTGTGGAAAACTTTAGCCTTCCTTAGCGGACAGTTGTAAAGTGTTACTATAAATAAGTCGGTACACTAGTACACGGTTCACCGCATCTTTAGTTATTTGAAGAAAGAAAGAAAGAAAGTATGAATGAATGAATGAATAAAAGCTTTATTTACTACTACAATACAAGAATACAATTAGAAATACAGTTAAATACAAAGTAGTTAGGTACATAAAATATTCTTCCTGTCCTTATTTCACTCTAAGTGGGGTCGGCACAACATGTTTTTCTCTTCCATTCTGTTCTATAATTCGTCAACTCTGGCTCTACTCCTTTTATATGCATGTCATATTTCACACAATCCAACCATCTCTTTTTAGGCCACCCTCTAGTCACACATCCATCCACATTCAAATTTAACATTCCTTTAGTCACATGATTTTCATCCCTCCTCATTACATGTCCATACCATCTCAATCTTGCACTTCTCGTCTTTTCTATAACGGGCGCAACTTTCAGACTTCCCCTTATATACTCGTTTCGTATTTTATCCAGTTTTGTCACACCACACATCCACCTTAACATTTTCATTTCATTTGCATGTATCTACTCTTCTTTCATCCGTCTTTTTCATTGTCCAACATTCTGATCCATACAATACGACAGGTCTTATGACTGCTTTATAAATTTTTCCCTTAACTTTAAGAGGCAGGTAAGGTAGAGGCAGGTTAGGTACATTAAAGAAAAGGTAAAAAGAGTTTAGACTATCCGCACTCTGCATCCACCTATCGCAGTAGTAAAAGGGTTCAAACTCAGCATAAATGCTGCAGGTCTCCCTGAGCGCTGGTATTCTGCCTGAACCGACGAGTAACGGGGGAGCGACCTTCACAGTTCCATTGTGATAAGTAAGTAACGGCCTGTAACTATCCCACTGCTGGGCATAGGCCTCCTCTCTCCATTTTTGGAGAGAAGGGTTGGAGCTAAGACCTACCACGCTGCTCCAATGCGGATTGGTAGGTTACACATATCCCTAGGATTCTCCAGAGATATGCAGGTTTCCTCACGATGTTTTCCTTCACCGAAAAGCGTGTGATAAATTGCAATTATCAATTAGACACATAAGTTTTAATAGAAAACTCATTGGTGTCTGCCCGGGTTTGAACCCATGATCGTCTCTAGAGATTCACACGGTCGCACCGCTAGGCCATCACAGCTTCCATTGTGATAAAATGAAAATAAATACATCACAGTTTAATGAGAGTAAAATTAAATTAGTGTTAAAAATAAAGAATGAAGTTAAGTTAGTTTGGAGAAATATGTATGTAGCTAAATGTTAAAAATAAAATTTGTTGTATAAACTTTTGTAATATTGGAAATTTAGTAAAAAAACCGTTAAAAATTAAAGTAAGAAGATATTTATTTGAAATAATGCATCACTTACAGGCTAACGCATATTAGACCAGTCTACAGAAAGGTTTAAGTTTAGTATAAGAGATGTACTTGTGCGTAAAGCATATTACAAAATTGAAGATTATTTGGATGATAAAAAAGCCTGGATTTGAAAATCTTTTCAGCTTCATACAGGACTGCGGTTTTATAATGTAAAATTGAAAATGTTTAAAAGTAAGTTGACGTCAGGCTGGCGGCCGGTCCTAAAATACATATTGTGTACAATAACATGTTGTGCCGACCCCACTTACTGTGGGATAAGGGCAGGAGGATGATGAGTTGGGGAGACATAGGCATGTCTAAATGTGACAGTGTCATAATTAATATTGAGAAGGAAATCATACAATTTTTGACTAATAACACATAAAAAAATTTAGATACTACTCTAGTAATTTAAGCTCTAAAACCTCTATGCTATCAGACGAGAACACAGCAAGACCTTTCCCTCATTTCAATAAAAAAGAGTCGTAAGAGTAAAGCAGTGCAAACACGCCTTTATAACATTAGGATTTAAAAAAAATAGTAAAACAAACACTTTTAGTTAGACTGTTCACACGTTATTTTCACTTACCGCGATAATCTGATCTCCATTCCGACCACCCCTCGGGGATGCGCCAGATCGTCCCGAGCAACCGTGGAGGGTGGACGTGTCTCACCCTTAGATATACCGTATAAAAATCGCGAACTTCTCTACGTAGTGCCGGTGAAATAATACGAATTATTGTGAGTATCCCATTTATTTAATAATTAATAATTTAATTATAAGTACCTGGGTGAATGAGCCTTACTCGGTATTTTTTTTAAATAAAAAAAAATTGAAATTGAAAATAAAACGGGCTGGTGGGTCTCGATCCTAGGTATTTTACATTTGACAGCAAAATTCTCTTTTTTTATTCAACGTTAATTTTAGGATATTTTAAGTGCCCGAAAACAGGGATAAATCGATTTTTTTTTAAATAAAACCTATCTAGATCGATTTTTCTCCCCCCAAAACACATTTTTTTTTTTTTTTATTTATTTATCTTTCTTTATAACTAAACAGTTTTTCTGACATATTTAATCTGCCAAACTGCAAAGCAGTATGTCGACATTATGCTCTCATTACTTAATTAGTTATTTATTATAATAACAACCAGCACCACAATTTACAACACAATTACATGCTGAATTACAGGAAAATCGTTGGAGCCGTTTCCGAGATTCAGAAAATATATTTATATACCTATATACATACAAGATTAACTCATTTAAATATTAAAGATTGTAACGTTTATTTTAACTTATTCCATTAATAAATACGAAATTTTCAATATTTATTTTTTCTTTTTGTCAATTTTAGTCTAACTCCAAGGTGACTAAGCCTTACTCAGTATTTTTTTTTTAAAGATATAAAGAAATGCATCAGCAGTAGAGTTGACGATTCAAAAGCACTTGTTTACAAGTTTATTTGAATAAAGAATATTTTGAATTTGAATATAGGACTGCATTTTAAAGTATAAATTTAATAAGTATAAAAGATTGACCGCCGTGTTTCTTGCTGGTTCTTCTCGGTAAAAGCAACATTCCGAACCAGAAGTAGCTTTATTAAATCTAATTGATCATTGACGATTTGTAAGTGCTTTCAAAGGCTTACTTAAATCGGCCTGTTACTATCCCATTGCTGGGCATAGGTCACCTCTCCCCGTTTGAGTAGAAGGGATGGAGCTAAGACCTACCACGCTGCTACAATACGGATTGGTAGGTTACACATATGCAGAGATATGCAGATTTCCTCGCGATGTTTTCCGTCACCGAAAAGCGTGTGATAAATTGCAATTATCAATTAGACATGTAAATTTTAGCAGAAAACTCATTAGTGCCTGCCCGGGGTAAAAATCCGTGACCCCCTTGAAAGAGTCGCACGGTCTCACTGCTGGGCTATCATAGCTTTAAAGCTTACTTCATCATCTTCCTACCCTTATCCCACTCTAAGTGGGTTAGGCACAACATGTTATAAACATGCTGTCACATGATTTGGCTACGCATTTTACGACCGGCCGCCTGCCTTACATCAACTTACCTTAGTCGTATTTTACGACACCTCGTTAAGGAAGAGGGAGGTCTATTCTACTCAACCGGATGCCACACGGTGGGTCAACTTACCTTAGTCGCCTTTTACGACACCTCAGTAAGAAATAAGAGTAGTCTATTCTACTCAGCCGGATACCAGCCTAAAAGCTTACTTTGATTATTTCTCTCGAACCTAGGTATTTTCACCACTCTAGACCGCCCGTTTCCCAAATGAACTACCACTACTAACTACTAACTTGACGTTTGCCAGCGAAAATTGACTTCTAAATTAAAGTAAAATTTTAGCATTTTCCCGAAAACAGGGATAAAACAAAATCGATCTAGCTAGGTTTTTGAATAAAACATCTATATCGATTTTTCTGTCCCAAAACCCCCTACACGCTGATTTTCAGGAAAATCGTTGGAACCGTTTCCGAGATTTCGAATATATATATACAAGTATATATTTATATACAAGTATATACATACAAGATTAACTAATTTAAATATTAAAGATATGCGTAATATTAGCTATGCTCTTTTTTGTTTAATACTCGAGGCCCTAAAACCACTTGTCGGGAGAAAGTTCGGGCAGTCTAATGTAAGAGTTTTCTGGCCATTTGAACGCACTTCAGTATGTAGACGAGTGCTTTTAGGGGAGTCTGGGATTCTCGCCCTTCTCAGACGGCGCGGCTATATTCGATAAATCAGTGTATCATAAAAAAAGCCTTAAAAACCTACCTAGTGCGTGTTATTCAACATTTTGGCAGCGTAGAATCTTTCACGTATGTTATGGTTTAAATATATAAGTATACTAGCAATCCCCAGCGGCTGCGCCTGCGAACCATAAAAATGGTTAAAGTGGGTTACCTTTGAAAGCTAGACATATGCTGTCCCGGACTTTTATTTAGGACTTTTAGAGGAGAACAATTTTGTAGTAACTTGCACCGTTTATTCAGCGCAGGAAAGGAAAGCTATAAATTTTGCCGTTTTCGCGATATTTTTTATTGCTGCTCCTCTCCTATTCATCTTAGCGCGATTTTATATATATAGCATTCCTCAATAAATGGACTATCTTACACTGAAAGGATTTTTCAAATCGGTCCAGTAGTTTCTGAGATTAGCGTGTTCAAACAATCAATCAAACAAACTCTTCAGCTTTATATATTAGTTTATATAAAAACTTCAAAAAAGTGCCAAACTTTTGTGCAAAAAAGTGCAAAAATTTTTAAAGGAGTTTCCTATAGAGAATAACTAAATGACTACAAAAAGTTTCCGCTATTTAAAGCACCTTTCCTAATGAAATGCAAACTTCATTTCCCGTTTTACAATTCGCAGCTTAAGAAAAATATTTGTCTATTTCCGATTCCAACATTCACTCTGTAATACTAAAATATAGTATATTTTTAATGGTGAAGTTTTCAAATTAAACTTCACAAGGTTCTCTTGAACTTTAACGAATTCGTTAAACGTGCCCAGGTGATTACCAGACTGTATTAATTTCCGTTCTTAACAATTCCTCTTGCAAATTGAATCAGAGATAGAATCGCCTTTTTTCATCGCTGAGTCGCCGAGAAAACCTCTGATGCGGGGGATTACAAATAATAGGATTTTTTTGATTTATTTTCTATTGAATAAAGTTGTGAAAATATTTAAAAAAATCATGTATTCGTTATTCTATACTAATCTATATCTATATATCTATATATATATATAAAAGAAAGTTGGTCTTAGTTACACTATTTATAACTCAAGAACAGATGAACAAATTCGGCTGAAAATTGGTGGAGAGGTTGCTTAGAACCAGGAGACGGACATAGAATACTTTATATCCCGTTCGACCGCATTTATTTTATCCCGTCAAGTCACTATAAAACGTGGTATAGCAAAAACGACTATGACATGGAAAAACAAAACATAAATGACAGCTAAACGTAACGTAGTCTTTGGATAAGTATGGTAAAAATATGACAATTATCAAAATAGTAGTAGCTATAAACGTTACTACATAGTATAAAACAAAGTCACTTTCTCTGTCTGTCCTTATATCTCTATGTTTGCTTAAATCTTTAAAACTACGCAAAAAAATTTGATGCGGTTTTTTTTAAGTATATAGAGTGATTGAAGAGGAAGGTTTATATGTATAATAAAATTCAATATGGAGTAGCGAAATACTGTGATTATCACTGAGTGACATAGGCTATATGCTTTATACCCGTGCGAAGCTGGGGCGGGACTCCTAGTATATTATAAAGCTGAAGAGTTTGATTCATTGTTTGAACGCGTTAATCGCAGAAATTACTGTACAGATTTAAAACATTCTTTCAGTGTAGGATAGTTCATTTATCGAAGAAGGCTAAATGCTATATAACATCACGCTAAGATAAATTGGAGAGGAGCAGCAATAAAAAATAGTACGAAAACAGCAAAATTTAAAGTTTCCTCGCGTGCGCTGACTAAACGGTGATATTTATTCAAAAATCATGTATTACAGCATTGTTCCCCTCTAAAAGTTCTAAATAAAAGTCCGCGACAGCATATATCTATCATTTTTATCCCTATAGAGTCTCATTTCATTTCTTTATTGTCGATGCATACATTTTATTCTAGTTACCATACTCTAGTATAACAACTCTATTATTTGTCCAAGCCAAGTGGAAGCCGCCGTTGCCATTGTATGTTCGGTATTTATTATATCAAGGTGGTATATTGACTAATTTTAGTATTTCATCATCTTCCTGCCCTTATCCCAGTCTAAGTGGGGTCGGCACAACATGTTATAAACATGCTGTCACATGATTTGGCTGCATTTTTACGGCCTGACGTCAACTTACCTCTGTCGTATTTTACGACACCTCGGTAAGAAATGAGGTTGGTCTATTCTACTAAACCGGATACCACACGGTGGGTCAACTTACCTTAGTCACTTTTTACGACACCTCGGTAAGAAATGAGGGTGGTACTATTCTATTCAGTTGGATACCACACGGCGTTGATAATGGTATTTCATCGTAAAAAATTAAAGTAAGGGCACGTCACTATTCTACTGCAACTGGATTCTCCTTGCTCTCTTTTGGAGCGAAGGATTGGGGCTTAGACACACGACGCTGCTCCAATATGGATTGATTATTTTCGAGAAATATTCAAATTTCAAGATGATTTTTCCATTACCATTAAATGATTAATTTATGTATTTAGTTATCAATTAAATACATAAATTCACAAAATTCACAAAATCTCATAGCTACCTGCCTGGAGTGTAAAAACTCTTTTACTTAGTATACCTACCTTAATATTCAAGAAATAATTAAAGATTTGGAACCTTTCAAAGCCTTTAAAAAAATTAGTTGAATTTTCATTATTCAATTTAACGATTAAGCAATTTACCTATATTTGTAAACTTTGCTCTTTAGAGGTTTATTAATTTCCGTTCTCATTCATTTCTTTAGAATCATTACAGTAAATGACTCTTTTATTCAAGACAAGTATTACTAGTCCCACGGCTTCACCCGCGAAATTTTTATTTTTTATATCGGATCCCTATTTTTATTTAATTTAATTAATATAGCCTGTGTTGCTCAGTAAAGATGCAGCTTTCCAATGGTGTAAGAATTTTAGTAATCGGTCCAGTAGTTTTCGTGTGAAAATTACAAACAAACATACAAATTTTTCCCTCTTTATAATATTAGTATAAAATAGTCGACAAATCTATTTGTGCGGTATTTAAATAATTTTTCTCCTTAATAATTTTGTAAAATTTTGATTTTTTTTTCCCGGATAAACTTTATACCCATAGGTCCCTGTTAGTAAAAATGCGTATCATACAGACAGATTCTGGCATTTATATTCCATACTTATAAGTTTAAAAGATTAATTTTGTTATAGTCATAAAATAGGTTTAATTTAAAGTTGCAGTGAGAATTAGGTTACTGTCAATTTAGCTAATAGCTGGTAAACTGAACTTAGTAAATGTGACAGAATTTAAATTGCAAGGCATTCACATTAGTTTATGTAATGCATCCTGTCACATTAAACTGACAAATAAATTGAGAAAATGGCACAAATTTCTTATAAATGATCGGTCTAAATATTATTTAGTACTTTTAAGTATTAAATTGCACTTAAAGGAAAATTGGAAACGTGTGGTATCTGGCCGAATAAATAGACCACCCTCATTTCTCATCAATGTGCCGTAAAAGCTGACTAAGGTAAGTAAACCCGAGGTGTGGTATCCGGCTGAACAGATTAGACCAACCTATTTCTTACCGAGGTATCCTAAAAAGCGACTAAGGTAAGTTAACCCACCATGTGGTGTCCGGTTGACTGAATTAGACCACCCTCTTTCTTACCGAGGTGTCGAGAATACTAAGGTAAGTTGACGTCAGGCTGGTCGTAAAATACGTAGCCAAATCATGTGACAACATGTTTAAAACATGTTGTGCCGACCTCACTTATTGTAGGATAAGGGTAGGAAGATGATGATTAAAGGAAAATTGGATAATGTTTGAAAGTATCCATCTCGCCAACACATAAATCAAAACTATTCCAAACGCCTTGACACTTCAACTTTACACCTTTTTTTTTACTGTGGAGTGTTATAAAGAACTAAAAAATCAAAAAACAGTTTGCACTCCAAGAGTGGTAAAAAACTGTTATATTTTAGAACAGAGAACATTGAATAAATACAAAATTCATTTTCGTCGGATTTAGATGACTTACACTTATCTAGAGTTCTTAATTACGAGTTTATCTTCAGAGTTCGGACCTTAAAGGGGCTTAAAAATAACTAAATTAAGAATTTAAATGGAAAAAATGTAGATTCTCCTAAACGAAGACAATTTGTTTAACAAGGCGCTGAAAATTAATGTGGCATTCAAAAGCGGGCTTAAAGTATAAGGAAAATTTAACTTTAATTCGAGGAGGCTCAGAAAAGAGTGTTCGATCCTAAATTGAGTGTTTCGTACTGTAGAAGAGGTCTGCGAAGTTTTATGCGAGCATTCTTTGAGATTTAACTTTTTTAAGTGTTAATGTAATTGAATTTCTGGTTTTATGATAAGCTTTATTTATCGCAATTACTTATTAATTGCATTAAGACTGGATTAAATAACTTATTGTTTTTATATTACGAATGAAATCAAATCAAAATCATGTTTATTCAAATAAAATTTTTATAGCACTGTTAAATTCAATTAGATTAATGAAGCTACCACTGGTTCGGCATGTTGCTCTTACCGAGAAAACAAGCAAGAAAATTGGCAGTTAATCATTTACAAAATTTTATACAACCTACTGTGTAATATGTTTTACGTATAACCATATTTCTATACTTAATTTAAACCTATGTATAGGCAAGATCGATATGTTTTGTGGAATTTGATTACAGAATTATACTACGAATTATTTGCTAACTCTACTGAGTTGCTGTACAGCAATTATAAGCTTAACATAAGGAATAACATCATTTAGATATAATCCTTCATAGATTTTTGTACGTCGAAGCAATATTATAAGCTGGATGATACAAAGGAAACAAAATTAATATTAAAATTATTTTGCTATAATACGCGAAGAAGATACATAACGTGTAACAATCGGTGACTACAATCTCTCGAAGGAAAGAGGAGTCACATCAGTGAAATACTAAAATGCTAAAATGCTATAATACTGTCCTGTCTGATTATAGTAAGAGGATTTTTTTTCTATCATTCATTATCAACCAATAAGACGTCCATTGCTAGACATAGAACTCTTAGAGATTTTTCAACCTTCAATAGTTTTAAATTTCATATTGTTACAAACTGTTAAGCCATTAAAGATATATTAGATAGATAGATTATAATATAGAATAACATACTGACATTTTCGAAGTACAGGCCGCAGAGAAAATTTTAAATTGACTTACATCGAACCATCCAATAAATCGGCAATTTCCGATCCTATGTTGTCAAAGCGTACAATCTACATGCTTTCGCTTTAATTTAGAGTGGACCTACGTCAGAAAGGATAACCCAACTATTGTTCATTTGGCGAAATCGGCTGACCCATGCCTCATTGACCCACATCAATTCCGTCTTGTGGTCTGAGTTAGGACATCCTGTATTTTACTCTTTGCATACATTATTCTCACACAAAGACAGGTGACTACACGTAAAAACACACACAGCGATACATTCTTCAGAATACATGATGTATGCATATTTTCGATTTTATATTTTTTAATAACTACTTTTAACAAATTTACCTGCAAAAATATTTATAAAATTGTAAAATTTGGGGAAACAAAAGTTTCTGCTAAAATTATTGTCTTACTCAACTAGCTGTACTCTCAATTTCGCATCGACATTAGTATTTAAATGCCATTAGTGCGTAATGGTTAATATGGCAAATTATAGCTAAATAGCATAAAAATAAAATACAATCGTATAGCAACATATGTATATCCGATAATAGACACGGATGTTCCCTTTAATAAGATAATGGAACTCCTATCAATATTAATATAATTAATAAAGATTTAGACCAAAAGTAAATCCTAAAAGACCAGAATTTGATCATTGATCAGAAATACGCACCAAAAAAGAACAAGACGATGTCGAATATTGTCTATAATAATTTAGATGATAAATTATTATTATTGCAAAGAGTGAAGGCCCAGTTTCTTTCCGAAAGAGTGGTAGCTTTAATGTAATTTGACGATTAGAAGATGCATGTAAAAGCCAACTTGAATAAAGAGTTATTTAAATTTGAACTTAAGCCAGATAATAGTTTGTAAAATGATCGTTACTAGTATTTCCGCTAAGCGCTGGTCCGATCTAGTCAGTAGTTGCACCCAAATTAATGGCACGTCGCTACCAGATCTCCATTGAGGAGACGAAGCTATAGATCGTTAACTCCGACCAAGTCACAAACGATAAGCGATTTCCAATTAGTATTTACAAGGCTTGGAACTAGTTTCGAAAATTCTAGATATCATCATTCTCCTGCCCTTATCCCGCTCTAAATTCGGTCGGCACAACATGTTATAAACAAGTTCGTATTTTACGACCGGCTGCCTGCCTCACGTCAACTGACCTTAGTAGTTAGCGATCCAACTAGATCATACCTACTTCTATAACTAAGAAAGCCATAACATCTAGATGTGTGAGCGCCTAATAATCATTCGAGTCAACGTTTACAGCAAGACTGACTTCACTACGGTAAGCTCAGCTATTTCAGACAATCCCCAATCACACCCAAACCCCTCAGTAGCTATTGATCTCTTGAGAACTCAGTTTCCGGTATATACAGATGCGATCCCAATATCTGGTACTAAACAGTTACGCAAATGACATTTGACTATTTGTTATGCCGACAAGAAGATTGTCAACATATCTCTTTTTCCTTCAATCTCAACCTTTCCGTCCATTACTGGACTCTTCACGTCAAATGCTTTTATGCCGCTTACAGTGAAGTCGCTAGTTTGTTTACCTCCGTTTACCGATACTACTTTGTCCAGTTTGGGGTCGTCAATCTAACACTTCAAAACCTAAATTCATTGTCACTATACCTACTTTAAATTTGTCGCTGGTAACTTGCACCACACGTTGGTCAAATGGTGCCCAGTGAAATATTATTGGAATTCCTCTATCCCAGATAATCCGGGACCAGTTTGTCGCGATCGACTCGTCTGACAAATTCCGACCTTCATCCAACTCATCTGTTAGTGTAATAATGGATTGCGAACGCTTTCCTTGTTCGTTTTTATTTCATTATGTGCTTGTCTGCTTTGATTTTGTGAAGATATAATTGTTATAATGGAACAAAGTCACCAAAAGTTGTCTGTCTGTATGTGATCGTCTTCTCAGAAATCTACTGAATGGATTTTTGTACGGTTTCCACCAAAAGTAATTCTTCTGGAAGATTTCGATTAATAGTACCTTTACCCAAACCATTAAGGTTTGATGAAAATTCGTTCGGTCCCACCGAATGACAGACAACATATTATTGTAGGCAAAATACTTCATTATATTCATAATAACGTATGTATTTATATTTTATAATTTATATCTGATTATTATAGGTATGTCGTAACAATTATGATATTATATCGAGTATTAGTACTCATATCTAACAGAATCTAACAAATACATGCAGGTAAAACAGTCATATAAGGTCTATATATAGCTATAAAGTATAGGAATATGTAACGTGTGAGGTAGGTAGTCTTTTGTTGGCATGCTTTTTGTTCAAGATGAATGGGATACCTCTTTGCCGGCCTACTTTTCAACCGATAGTGCTATTTTGTCTCACCATACTTTCAAGAGTTCTAAGATTAAATTGCTTTCTAATGTAGGTGCAATGAGAGTTTTAATTATTAAATTATTTTCATTCTATTGCAATATATGTATGTCCGCCGCGTGGTATTCGGCTGAGTAGAAAAGACCACCCTCTTCTTTACCGAGGTGTCGTAAAGGCGAGTAAGGTAAGTTGACCCACCGGGTGGCATCCAGCTGAATAGAACAGATCACCCACATTTCTTAACGACTAAGGTAAGTTGACGTTAGGCAGGCGGCCGGTCGAAAATACCTATTCAAATCATGTTACAACATGTTTGAAATTTTGTGTCTACCCCACTTAGAGTGGGATAAGGGCTGGAGAATAATGAATTTCTCGTTCCGCTTTGAAAATAATAACGCGTTATATACGGCCTTAATATATAATATCTTTAAAGCACAATGTCATCATCACATGTTATAAACATGTTGTCACATGATTTAGTCAGGCAACGTAAAATATGTAGTTATGTCTACATATTTTACGTTGCCTGACGTAAACTTACCTTAGTCGTATTTTACGACACCTCGGTAAGAAAGAATTCAGTCTTTTTACCGGATACCACGACAACTGGGTCAACTCTCCTTAGTGCCTTAAGTAAAAAAATATTTTCTTAATACAACTTATAATATATTGTTAAAAGATCTAATAAACTCGAAATAAAGTCTTTCTAAAATAAGATAAAACAGCCTAACGAGACATTTATTTGAAATACTCCGGCGATTCTATAGCAACTAATCCAATTTATATGCCTGCATAATATCCACTGGTTTATAACAAAACATAATGAGATTACCTTTAAATATACCGTGTAGAATGGAATAAGTATATTGAGTTTTTTTTGGCTACATTAAATAATTTATTTACAGCAAAAATGTACATGTTATATCTTTCTTAAATTACTTACACGCTAGGACTATACAAATCATGCCCACGTGGAATGGTCCCAAGAATGCTGGCAGCGTTTCCGCGCTGCCATCATTCTTTCATTCATTCATTCATTCAGAGCATTCAGCGTTTTTTTATTGTTTATAGATAGTAAACAGTAATAACTGCTATATTTAATGGTAACATTAATTTTTTTAAATTTGAAAAATTAGCCGCCGAGTTTCTTGCTGGTTCTTCTCGGTAGGAGCAAACTTCCGAATCAGTGGAAGCTTCTTTAAAACATTTGACGAGTCAAAAGTACTGTAAACAATTCACTTGAATAGAAAGAAAGAAATAACGTTTATTTCATCTTCCGCGATACACAGTTGTTAACTAAAATAAACTTTAACACAATAGAATAAAAATATACCAATAACATAAAACAATATCATATAAATATACTGCATACCACAAGAAGAAGAAAGTGGCTCAGCTCAGTATAAATTGAGCGACAGAATTCTAAAGAAATGAAAGAATTAGAAAGAAGAATAAAGAATATTTTGAATTTTAATTTGACAATGACGACGGCCTCCTTTTGCGAGGACGCGGAAGGATTTCGCGGATGAGGCGGCGGGGCGGATCAAGGAAGTCGAGTCCTGGGATCCGATCCGCCTCAGGCGAGACGGGCCCAGGAGACTCGCTCGAGACTAAAAGGGACCTTCCGGGCGTTCCGAACAGGGTTTATCGGATGCCCGCCTTATACCCGTAAGGTCCCCGAGGCGGTCGATACATCTAGTGCTCCTGATGTATCGTCTAGCTGACGGAGGGGCCACTTTAAGAGAGGCCCCGATCCAGAAGTGGCGCACTCTGGAGTTCAGAGTTGCTGCTGGCGGGGATGGGGGCAATATGTACAACTGTACCCTGTCACCGCCACCAGCAGCGTGGTGGTTACAGGTTATATGACGATCGTATGGTGTGTTTTTCACTCGTTAGTTGATTGCATTTGTATAAGAATACTAACTTAATAGTAACAGTAGCTGGGTATGATGTAAAATGATGTAAAAAAAAAAAAAAAAATCGAAAAGAAAAAGGAAAAATAAGGGCAGGTGGGGCTCGATCCTAGGCATTTTCACCTCTGTAGACCCCCGTTCCCCGAATGAACCACCATAACTTTACATTTGAAAGCGAAAAATTATGATTATATTCAACGTAAATTACAAAAAATTTTAGAGGCCGAAAACAGTGATAAAACGTCATTTTTTTAAATAAAACTTATGTAGATCGATTTTTCTCCCCCAAAACCCCTACATGCTGCATTTCAGTCAAATCGTTGGAGCCGTTTCCGAGATTCCGAAAATATATATACATACATGATTAACTCATTTAAATATTAAAGATTAGATATAAGATACTGGTTGCATTAGTTAAATGTGCCAGGAAAACTCTTTTCAATTATGTACATTAGTGTATGTGTGTCTGAAAAAGTAACGGTCTTTCATTATTGCACAGTCGGCGATAATTACTTGAATCGTATGCTCGTTTGCCATCCTATTCCGCTATTTTATCGCGAATTATAGCATAATAATATTTTTATTACTTTTGTATTATAGACCTCCGCAATGTTACGCTTAATTCTATAAATTATAAATCATTCTATTCCACAAAAAAACCTTCCTTTTACATAAAATTTTCTGATAGATAGCAATAACTAAAGTATTTTTGTGTCACAAAGTTTTAATCCCAAGCGCTGAAAGTTTCCTAGCAAAACGAAGCAACTCCACTATAAAGTTTAATAATTTGTTGAGTTTTCTTCCTTTTAGAAACCTAGATATTATTGCATTTTATGTGCTAAAAAATACAAGTCCAATTAAAAACTTCAATGGCCCATGCACTAAACTGTTGAAAAATTGAACTTATTAATAAAAAAAAACTAATAAAAACTGTTTGCATTACAAAAATATGTTGCCATAATTTAACCTTACCTATGATGTAACTAAACATTTTGTGTATATGACTTAGGACCAAAAAGGCATTATACCGATTTATGTGGCTTTCTCTTAAATACTCACTGTGGCTGTGACCGTGCGACTCTTTCGAGGGGGTCACGCGTTCAAACCCCGGGCAGGCACCAATGAGTTTTCTATTAAAACTTATGTGTCTTATTGGTAATTGCAATTTATCACACGCTTCTTGGTGAAGGAAAGCATGAGGAAACCTGCATCTCTCATCATCTGTATCTCTAGAGACTTCTGAGGATATGTGTGACCTAGCAATCGGCGTTGGAGCAGCGTGGTAGGTTTTTGCTACAACCCTTTTTTCCAGAAATGGAGAGAGGAAGCCTATGCCCAGCAGTGGGATTATAACAGGCCGTTACTTTATTTTACTTTATATGTCTAATAAATGTTTGCACACACGGTTTTCGATCAATGAAAACATGGTGAGGAAACCTACATATCTCTAGAGAATTCTAGGGATATGTGTAACCTAGCAAACCGCATTGGAGCAGCGTAGTAGTTCGTAGCTCCATCCCTTCTCCTGTAAAAAACGGAGAAAGGAGGACTTATGGCCAACAGTGGGATACTAATTTGCCGTTACTTTACAAATGCGAAAGTCTTTTAGCCTAGCGAAAACTAGTCATATAATTTCGTTAACAATGCAATTAGTACAGTTTTATCTGATATCTGTTTTAGATTGTGAACTAGTTTGTACAGACGTCGATACACGTTCCAAAATGTAGCTAACATTTAAATCGTGTAATTAAAAATTTCCACTTTGTTGGAGATTCGCTTGCGAGGGGTGAGTTAAAATGTGTTTGTTATTGCAATTTATTACAAACAAGTTATATTAATTTGTTAGCAATATTGTATTATATATCTATATAATAGATATAGTAGATAATTGGAGGGAGGCCGATAAAAAGATAGATTGTATAAAAGTAATGAAAATATTATTTTGCTATAATCCGCGATAAAAGAAAATATATGTAACGCTAAATATACTCTACATTCACCATTTTTTTCGAATTGACTGTATGCTGTTAGCCCTAACGGCTTTTACAGCGTCACCGGGCGGGACGGACGAGCGCAGAAGTATCATCGAGGTTGATAAATGCGGAGAGTGGAGCGCAGAAGCTCTGCTAGCGTCGAGAAACGTCGTCCTAAGGGTGCCTCCCGTGAGGCCGGACCACGGCTTAGGGCGACGTGTAGTGGAGCTTTGTTGGTATGACTTTGATTAGTCAATACGACGACGGAAGGGTGGCAAGTAGTAGCTACTTGCCACCCTTCAGCCAACCGACCTCAGGAATCTGGGATCTCGTCTTTGCCGGTGAAGACGCTTTGCGTGTGTATTACGTATATCTGTGTTTGCGTCAGGGTCATATAGGAGGCTTTATGGACACCTATATTTTCGGTGGTCAGACCTAACTGAGATGTAGTCGGAAGCAACTGAAATGAGAAGGTTCGGGTGTACCTCAGATTTCTCGAAGTAAGACTTCGAAAAACGTTAAAAGAGGTGAGTAATGGTAGGGAGGTCGAGGTCTCTATGGAGGTCAACGCTCATGCGAACCACGGACACCCAGTGGCTGTCCGCATAAATCGGTTCTGCAGTCTTTGGAGCGTAAGCAATCTGACCTGAATTCATTTAGCATTACATATATTAGAATATTGGGAAATAATCTCTTTTATATCATAAGAGAAGAAATCGTGAATATTGCCTTCTTGACACTTAAAACATAAATACATTACATAAATCCTCTTAAACGCAAACACAGATTACAGCAAATTAATTCTATTGTAATTTCTGTACTATAGAATTCCGCAAAGTAACGCCTGCTTCTATAAATCATTGAGTGAGATTGTTCAATCGGATGGATAGGATATCAGGGTATATAAATATCGTCAAATATAAACTGGACTCTTGGTAACCCTACGCTTGGTCAAACCATTGAACAACCGATTTGGCCTTTTATTTACGCTCATCTTGTAGGTGACACTGATAAATTGATGGTCCGCCATTTTTAATTGTGGTTTGTTGGTTAGAAATTTGTTTTTCAGTCGGATTAACTTTTTGTTTATATTTAGAATGGTAGAGCCGAAATCTATACTAATATTAAAAAGAGGAAAAATTTGTTTGTATGTTTGTAATGTTTTCACACAAAACTACTAGAGCAATTTAAAAAAAAGATGAAAATTGAAAAAAGTAAGTAAATTATTGGGCAGGTGGGACTCGATTCAGTGTATTATCGCTTCTTTAATCCGCCCATTATCCGCTGAGCTATGACAACTTTATAATTGTTAGCTTAAATATCATTTGAATTATATTCTATATTTTAGCATTTTTCAGTGCCCGAAAACAGGGATAAAAATACATTTTTTCAAAATTAAAACCTAACTAGATCGATTTATCCTTTGCAAAACCGTTTCTCCTATACCGTTTCCGAGATTATACGTAAAATAATAAATATATGTGACAATTATACGAACGGTCATCCATACTTAAGGCGTGGCTAATACCAACGGGTCAGTCAAAGTAAATATAATATAATATTGCTATTATCTAAAAGTTGTAATTTTCCTTTTCATACCATGCATTTAAAGTTTAACCCAACGTATGTATGAATTATGGATTTCTACAAAATAACGTCATCTCAATTATTCATTTAAGTTGTCTAGTTGATATAAATAATGATGAAACAAATCTTAATTAACGCATTTAGCTTAGTCTTTCCCCCAATTATAAAGACGGTGACACACTCAGTATAGCATTGAAATAATTATTATATATATTATAGGCATTTTATCAGGGTCTACTTATAGTCTGAAGAATAATATTTACAAAGAAATCTGCTCTAAGGCACGTCATAGACAATGTCATTCAAGCATTGCATTTTAAAATAATTTTTACAGCTTTATTAAAAGAAAATATAACTGATAAAAGATCACTGTAAGTCACTAAGTAAGTAGCGGCCTGTTACTTTTCTCCGTTTTTGGAGAAAAGGTTTGGAGCTAAGACCTACCACGCTGCTCCAATGCGGATTGGTAGGTTACACATATCTCCAGAATTCTTTAGAGATATGCAGGTTTCCTCACGATCTTTTCCTTTGCCGAAAAGCGTGTGATAAATTGCAAGTATCAATTAGACACATATGTTTTATTAGAAAAACTCATTGGTGTCTGCCCGGGTTTGAACCCGTGACCTCCTCAAAATAGTCGCATGGTGTTACCGCTGGGCTATACGGCTTGAAAGATCACTGAGGACTTAAAAAATCTTTAATGCTTCGAAAAAAAAAATTTGTTCATATTATGTATAAAATATAGTTCAGATTCACTATGGTAGATTAAAAGAGTTATGTTTGCAAAATCTCTTAATTATGATACCACAATTGAGGAAATTCTTACAAGAACAAAAAGATGATGAACTAAAGGATACATAGTTTAACTTGTTGATAATCGACAAAAGGATTCAATCACTTAATACTTAAAACATTATCGTCCTATGTTAAGACGTTTTAAAAAATGTTTTAAAACTATTTTAAAGTATAGTGTCACGAATAATTTATAGAAGTAGGTGTTACTTTCTCGAGATCCATAATACAAAACTAATAATAAAATAATTTTTCTATAATCCGCGCAATAATTTCATCGCGGATTATGGCAAAATATTTTTATTATTACTATTGTAGTGTCGTGATTATTTGTGAACCTTTTTTTTTTTTTTTTAGACAGGAAAAAACCCCTTATGGGTACCACACGCTTTTATGTCGGACTCGCACCGACTAAAATAACCTGTGTGCTCCACTACGCTGCTGGTGGCGGGGATAGGGTACCTATAAAGACATTACCCCCCATCCCCGCCAGCAGCAACTCTGTACCCCAGAGTGCGCCACCTCTGGGTCGGGGCCTCTCTAAAAGTGGCCCCTCCCTCCGCTGGACGATGCATCGGGAGCACCAGATGCATCGAACGCCTCGGGGACCTAACTCCAGCGAGCGTCCGATAAACCCCATTCGGATCGCTCGGAGGTCCCCGTTAGGGCGGCATGCGACGGACTTCGGCGAGTCACCTGCGCCCCGCTCGCCTGCGGCGGATTGGATGCAAGGACTCGACTTCCCGGATCCGCCCCATTTGTGAACCTAGTGTGACCCAAACATTATAGTTTATTTATGAAATAAAACAGGGCTCGCTCAATGAAGCATTTTTATTTTCAAGAAAATCATGATTAAATGCGACTCACGAACATTATCTGAAATGGAGTGAAGAAGAAAGCTTAGAGAATACTCTAAGCTTTAATATTTTGCTTTCAAATGCTTTGATTTAATAATACTTGACGTAGTATCGTTTTTTAATAATACAGTTCAGACATTTAACGAAAATAAAAAGAATTTAAACGCATTTGTTTTTTTTTTGATGATAACAAAGCCTGGATTTGAAAACCCTTTTAGCTTCATACAAGACTGCGGTTTAATAATGTAAAAATGTTTAAATGATTGACCGCCGAGTTTCTTTCTGGTTCTTCTCGGTAATAGCAAAATTCCGAACCAGTTGTAGTTGTAATCATATTGATACTTGACGATTCAAAAGTGCTTGAAAGAGTTTATTTGAATGAATGAAATATACTTTATTGTACACCAAAATATTAAAATAACAATAGACATGATATAACTTAGACGTACATTGGGCGGCCTTATCGCTACGCAGCGATCTCTTCCAGGCAACTCTTTGAATAAAGATTATTATGATTTGATTTGTTTTATGGAGAGCATGGGAAGAGACCTATGTTCACCAGTGGAAGTCTATAAGATAGGTTGAGAATAGAAGACGCATACATAAATACACAAACGCCTTTATAATATTACTAGGATGTCACACCATCCCTAAATCTCCGTCTCAAATAATTTGACATTTTCGTGAAGAAAATTGAAATATATTTAATGAGCAATTTGGTTCTGACAAATTCAACCTGTCAAGGCAAGGTGTTGAGTGGCATTTAATTTGTCGGGGAGGAAATAGGATTTTTGTGATTGATTTCATCGACTAATATATACATCAGAAGTTACAATATTATTATATTACTGTAAAACGCGTTTGTTAAGAGAATCTATGTAATGCTAAGTGTATGAAGCAGGCAACAATCACATACAAGACATGTGACCACATGTACCACAAAACGCCGCCACTACCAACACTCCACACAAGCATTACACACACTCACTACCACAATCTCTAGGATCATTTCGACCCGAAACAAGCATCATCAGGAGGATAGGCTACGACAAAAACGTAATACATGAAAGTTCATACACTTAGCATTTCATATATTCTCTTAATGAACGCGGATAACAGCAAAATAATTATATTGACTTCTGTTGTAACTTTATATACAAATATATAATTTTTAATACATTATTAAATACAATATACAACCAGGCTCGAAGAACCAACAATTTTTTTATAGAAAATGTTAGCTCTCAGTGGGAATCGAACCTGCGACCCGCAGAAGACAGTCACTGTTCACTGCCAATCGGTCAGTCAATTTTTGCATTGAATGAAGTTTGCATATTACTTGGGAATTATCGGTATACATATGTGTGTATGTGTAAATAAGCTGTGATGGCCTAGCGGTGCGACCGTGTGAATCTCTAGAGACGATCATGGGTTCAAACCCGGGCAGACACCAATGAGTTTTTCTATTAAAACTTATGTGTCTAATTGATAATTGCAATTTATCACACGCTTTCCGGTGAAGGAAAACATCGTGAGGAAACCTGCATATCTCTAGAGAATTCTGGAGATATGTGTAACCTACCAATCCGCATTGGAGCAGCGTGGTAGGTCTTAGCTCCAATCCTTCTCTCCAATAACGGAGAGAAGAGGCCTATGCACAGCAGTGGGATAGTAACAGGCCGCTACTTACTTACTTTTATATGTGTAAAATTTCCAAGTTGCATTGGGGAATAGTGGTGGGGCTAAGCTTCAATCCTTTTCTGGAATGGGAAGAAAGTCTATTTTTGGGGTAGAGTTGCGAGAGGCATTTGTGTAGATTTCCTAACTACAGACGAACCATGGTAGACCTAAGATTTAGATTAAAATAAAAGAAATATAGGGGCATTTATGGTATATTAAATGATGAAATCAAAACACCATAAGCCCAAAGTGACAAACGCTAATGAATATCCCATAAAGGGCGTACAATGAATCCATCAATGTCACCTGCACAAGTGGCTTTAATAAAAGGGTAAATCGACTGTACGGAGGTCAGACATGCTCTGAAGGGACGGGGCTAAGTAATGAGCAATCAGGTGCTTGGAATCTGACTATCTCATGGGGCACTGGCAGATTTGCGTTTGAACTACGCTTGGCGAGCGGTTCAGATTTTATGTCGCCAAATTTCGCAAGAAAAATCTTAGGATCACAATATGTATTCTTTTTTTTGACGTTTAAAACTAAAACAAAATCTTCTTTGCCTCCTTTTTAAGATCTCTTTAAGAGATTTTTGCTACCTTGACTCAGATCCAATGGCTTCCTCTCTTTTGAAGTTATCCGTTCATCTCGTACAAAATTATTAAGTATGCTCTTTCTCGAATTAATTTTTATTCATAGACATTTATATTCATACCGTTGGCCAAGCGATTGACTCTTTCGAGGGGAGCCTCGAGTTCAGACCCCCCCCCCTGGTTGACCCAAGTCAGGCACCAATGAGTTTTTGTGTCTAAAACTTCTGTGTCTAATTCGTAATTGCCATATATCGTATGCGTTTTGGTGAAGGAAAACATCGCGAGGAAACCTACATATCTCTTGAGAATTATTGGGATATGTGGTGGCGTGGTAGGTCTTAGCTCCAACCCTTCTCTCCATAAACGGAGAGAGAGCTCAGCAGTGGAATTGTAACATGCCGTTACGTTACTTTTATCCAGAGTTAATTGGACATTTAACTTTACTAACTCAAAAGAAACTGCCAATATCGAAAATAGAGTTCACGATACTCGAGAGCTTTTCAATGCGTATTGTAGTAAATGGCAATGCCTATCGATTTCATAAAATAGTCTCCAATTCTAAAATATCCCTTGTTTGCGAGACGTGACCGAGTACCAAACAACCCCTGAAGGAATATTTTACTTTGTTGATAATGGCTCACTTTCGAAGCGTCTCACCTTTTCGAAGGTTCAATACATTCACGAGTACCCTTAAGAAGAAATCTATTGGAGTGTGTACTAGCTGTTATATGAAAATATACAAATTTATATTATGATGTAAACACAAGGTAAATAAAGAAAACTGGGACATGAAGGACGGGAATATATAATACTAGCTTTAACCCGCGACTTCGTTCGCGTGAACTGTTCTAGCTTGGTTGATAATAGATGGCGCTTTTTAGTTGCATCCTATTCCTGTAGAATTAACAGTAATTTTATAGCATATATGGTATTCCGGTGTATAAGGAATAATTTTGCCAAATTTAATCGATATTGGTTCAGCAGATTCACCTATCAAAATTGCGGAATTCAATGCCATAACCCTCCCATATGCATGAGGATTTTGCCTTTAAGATTAGCAAAACTACAGACACCATACGTCATCCGAACCTCCGGTCTGTCCTCATAGGACATAATATCAGTGTTCCCCGATGCTAATAGAGGTATTTTGAAATTCTTTAGTCATGACTCGCGAAAGTAAATTTAACTCGTAGAATGCCTTCTCGTACAAGACAGATCTAAAGGCACCTATCTTCATGATGTGTTGCATTGACGACATAAAATTCGCTATTTTTGACCCTACATGAATGTACCAAAATGAGTGAGAAAAATGGTGAACTGTAATTAACTGCAAACAAGTAATATGCTCTTCCAATGTAATTATCAGTTGTGTAGTAAAGAATGCGTCTTGTATTTGACTGAGAAGACGAAAACGAATAATTAGTTTAGTGTGAACAAAGAAATTGTAGAATATATAAAAATTAAATGATTTAAATGTTGGCATTTAAAAAAAAATGAAAATAACGCAAACAATATAAAAGATTCCTAAGTGCGGTTTTCAACATATTTACATAAAAAGGAAGAAACATTTAGTAGCAAATGGATAAAGTAGAAAATATCAAACAAAGAATAAGCAGTTCTACTATAGATTCCTTTTTCAATTCCAGTTCACTCATCCAGAACTCTCGAACTGGTTTTAAAATATGATAAAAAGAGATATCTTTATTTGAATTTATTTCCTAAAATAGACGACAATGTCTAGGAATTTTCGTTATTTGCAGTACGTGATTCAGCAGTAAAGAGCCGTCTGAACGCGTAATAAGGGATTATACTCTTGTTGTTCATAATTCTGGTCTTAAAATGAATTTTAAGAATAACATTTGTTTCTCTGTAGTCAAACACTTAGATAAAACAGTTGTGCTTGTTTAAATCCTTTCCTTTCTTCGGCCATTAGATATCCAATGTTAGATGTAGGAATGTTCAAAGTATTTATCTATTATGTTCCGGATTCTTAGGTTATCAATGATACCACGCACTGTTTAATAAACCTTAATAGGATATCAGAGAGATTTCGGAAAATCAAATCATGCATTAATTCCGGAACACCATGGTTGATGTAGGGACCGAGATGTCTTAATAGGTCTTATTGAGGATTTAGCTACCGACCGTATTGTCACATTCCTGTTTTTTCTATTATTTCCACGCCCGATTCCTTCACTATAAATAGTTTGAGGATATACGTATACATGATTTTAGGCATACTTATGTGCCTTGTATGGACGAACTGTTAAGATGCTACTGTTGTAACAAAAATATGTTAAACTAAATATAATACTTAGCTGTAGCCCTATAGTAAACCCATAACCCTTATCACTGAATTGCGAGTTTAAATTAGCACGAATGAGTTTCCGATATAAACTTGCTTCCAATTAATATTTATAATTTATCGGTTTTCGGTTTTTGGTGGAGGTGATTTTATTGTATGTATTTAACCATCTAACCAGCATTAAAGTCACATAAGGTCTAAGCTCCAATCCATCTATCCGACGGCTGGAAGGCTGTTATTTTTAAATATACTAGAGATGGTCCTATCGCATAAATTAATAGCCTCAGCCTATAGCTAACAGCGAATCACATCTTAACCTTAAAAGTAACCTAGAGACATTCAAAAGCTTTTATAAAATAAAAAGTTTCATTAATCGAACATTAAACAAAGTAAACGGTGTCTACTCCGGAGAGCTAATAGGACTCTCCCTAGAGGCTTTATTGGACGTTCTTGAATGGCTATTTACTACAGAGTCACGTTCTGCAAATGGGTAGAAGATATTACAGTCTATTTTAAGACATTATGAAAAAATACTGAGAAAATTAATATTGTAGATGGGTTATTATACTATTACTAATTGGATACTGGATTATCTTTATTTTCTTTATATGGAACATATCTTGTAGATGTTATGCTCCTATATACACTACTGTGGAGCAAAATCGTTAGATAAATGAGAAGGATTGGAGAAAGTTGGATTGTATAGAAAGCTCCCAAGTAGCTGAAATAATAAGCAAAAGACTTTTCTACCTAATTGAACTTTTATTTATTTATTTATTTATGTACCATAAAAAATGTTGAAAAAAAAACATTATTGGTAAAAAAAGTGTACAAAGGTCAACTTATCCCTATGACAGAGTACTCTGCCAGCTAACCTACGAAGTGAGACAATTTATATTAAAAAAAAAGTTGGTACGCAAATATCAATTTTACTTAGTAATTGATGAGTTAATTGAATCTTAGGTACCTTATCTTAATATTATCTATTATTATAAATCTCAAAATTTGTGAGTATGGACGTACGTTTCTTACTCTTTGGAGGCGAATCTGCTATATCGATCTGCGAAACCAATATCGATGAAATTTTTCAAAATTATTCCTTATATACCGGGGTAGTACATAGGCTATAGAAATCCTGTTAATTGTGCAGAAATAAGATGATATACAAAATCGCAATTTATCACGCGACAACAATCCACGCAAACGAAGTTGTGAGTAAAAGCAAGTAATTATATAACGACAAAATTAAATATAATTAGTTATAAAGAGCAACAGGTAATTTTCTTAGTGGCTCTTCTCCGTTAGAACATTTTTTCGAACCAGCAATAGTATTGACGATTTACAAGCACTTGTTTACAAGTTTAATTCAATAAACAACATTTTGAATATGAATTTGTGTTATTACGAATATTATCAAATTCAAATTCAAATTCAAAATATTCTTTATTCAAATAAACTTGTAAACAAGTGCTTTTGAATCGTCAACTCTACTGCTGGTTCGGAAGGTTGCTCTTTTAAAAATATAATTCTTAATACTATTTACAATAAGTCGTTACTGTCTTGTACAGGTTCAAAGAGAGCTATATCCACACAATCTTATCTTCTAAGTAATCTTCAAGAGTATAGTATGCTTTCTGTATCCGCCTCTTTTTTTATCATAAAATATGTAAACAGAATTTAAAACACAGTTATACTCAGTAAGTAGGATATGAGCTGAGCCAAAGTATACAGCGAAAAAAGTAATATTTTAGCTTTGAACAAAACAAACAGGCACTCGAAAGCTTTTACGTTATTCATTTAGTATTGAAAGCGAGCGTCATGGGATTCGAAAAATGAAAAGACAGCGCGTAAACTATTTCTCATTCTGTCACTCAAACATTTCGGCGCAAATCTTTGACAGAATGAAAGCGATTTGTTCATTGTTATTTGTTGGGGTTCCGTTGCTTAAAATAAACATTAGAAAATAACATTATTTTTTATTCGTCTGAGGGATTTCTATGGGCATTTTATATTTGTTATTTTTCTATGCATTTCAAGTACATATATATGAAAAAGTTGGAATTTTATTTTTAATTTAGATCTCACGGATTCAAACATCACAGGAATTAGAAAGCAGATTTCACGTTTTATAGATTTTTGTAAATTTGAATTTGAGAAATTAACTCTTTCTTCTTTCTAACTTGGAGATGGCGGCGTTTTGTTATACATGCGGTGACTTGTCCTGCATGTACAAGGTATGTGAATGCAGCCTGCTTCATACATTTGGCACTACATATATTTCTCTTAACAATTTCGGAGTACAGCAAAATAACACTCAAATCGAAATAATCTTTATTCAAATAAGCTTTTTCTTCTACAACTGGTTCGGAATGTTGCTCTTACCGAAAAGAACCAGAAAGAAACTCGACGTTCAATCTCTCAAACATTTTCAATTTTACATTATTAAACCGCAGTATTGTATGAAGCTGAAAGGATTTTCATATCCAGCTTTTTTATCATCCAATTTCATTGCATTCAATTGTAACTTCTGTACTATGGAATTCCACAAAATAGCTGCTGCTTCTATAAATCAACAAATTTTACGTAGTAACGGCCTGTTACTATCTCACTGCTGGGCATAGGCCACCTCTCTCCGTTCCTGGAGAGAAGAGTTGGAGCTAAGCTGAGCTATCTACCACGAGGCTCCAATGCGGATTGGTAGGTTACACATATCCCTAGTATTCTCTAGAGATATGCAGGTTTCTTCGCGACGTTTTCCTTTACCGAAAAGCGTGTGATAAATTGCAATTATCAATTAGACACATAAGTTTTAATACTCATTGATGCCTGCCGGGGTTTGAACTCCTGACCTTCTCGAAAGAGTCGCACGGTCACACTGCTGGGCTATCACAGCTTAATTAAAATTTTACGGATACAAATACAAATACAGACGCGTCCATTGCATTGATTACACCAATGGACTACCTTTGTGTGACCAATGACGTGTGGAAAGTAATCAACTGCAACGACCAATTCAGCGTAGGAATGTAGTACGTATTACATTCGATACAACATTATCATCAACCTTCTGCCCTTATTCCACTCTAAATGGGGTCTGCACAACATGTTATAAACATGTTGTCACATGATTTGGCTACGTAGTTTACGACCGGCTGGACCATGACGTCAACTTACCTTCGTTGTATTTTACAAAACCTCGGTAAGAAAGAGGGTGGTCTATTTTACTCAACCGGATACCACAGGCTGGGTCAAATTACCTTAGTCGCCTTTACGACACCTCGGTAAGAAATGAGGGTGGTCTATTCTACTCAGCTGGATACCAAAACGGCTAACGGTTTTGGTATATTTATATAATCAAATTTCTAATGTTTCCAGCTTTTTTCTGAGTTGAAAATAAATACATAAAGAGAGGCTATAAAATAAACTATTAAATATATAAATGATGTAAGAGCTTGGATTTCACTACTTGAACGTGATAGCATTGATGAAATATAACTAGTTATAATTATATTGTAAAAGAGAAGAGTAATTGTCGAGTTTCATGCTGGCTCTTCTCTTCTGTACTTAGAAGGAGCAATAATAATTTCAACCTTGCACTCGTACCATGTATTCAAACCTCGGGAAAGCATGAATGAATTTTCTGTTAAAAGGTGCTAAATTTATATTTTCAATTTCTAACACGCTTTTCCGTAAAGCAAAACATCGTAAGAAAACATGCATTTCTCCATATAATCCTAGGGATATGTGTAACCTACCAATCCGCATTGACATGATAGATCTAAGCTCAAACCCTTATCTACAAAAAGGGAAATAGGAGGCCTATGTCCAGCAGTGGGATTGTAACAGGTTACTTTACTACCCGCACTTGCATCGGAAGTCCTAAGAACACATGCCTAGATGCTCTATAGCAGAAAATAAAGCTTAATCGAGCAACCGTTTATGCTAATATTAAAAAGTTGTCATCACGAAATTGTATTTTACTGAGTACAGTTTCACTACGGGCCGTAAAGTTTATGACAGCAAAAACTCCTGTTATCAACATTGCAGCACTCGAATCAGTACTTGTACGTCAATAAAAACGCCGGTCCCTTCTAGATAGCGTCCATGAGTCGCATTTAACAATGGTTTTTCATGAACGTAAAAATAACTCGACGAGCATCCACGTTTTATTCTTTCACAAGTTAAGTGTAATGCCGTGTGCACACCAGGTTCAAAGCTGACCGAGCTTTGCTTGGTTGACTTACTAGCCGTGTGGTATGCGGCTGAATACAATAGAACACCCTCATTTCTTAGCGAGGTGTCGTAAAATACGACTAAGGTAAATTGACGTCAGGCAGGTCATAAAATACCCAGCCAAATCATGTGAAAACATATTTATAACATATTGTGCCGCTCAAAAAAACGGAAATTGAAAATGGAAAAATATAGGTTACTTTTTGTGTTAGGAAAACTCATTATGAAGCATCACCGCCCGACGGGGACGAGCGGAGGGTATGTTGGACTTACACCAACTAAAAACGTAACAGTACTCCACCTCGCTGCTGTTGACGGGGACAGGGTACCGTTGTATACATTGCCCCTATCCCCGCCAGCAGCAACTCTGTAACGTCATCCCCGGGTCGGGGCCTCTCTAAACCCTTCCGCTGCTAATCCATGGATCGGGAGCACCAGATGCAAGGCAAAATATTCCTGATCTGATGATCTATTATAACCTAGTAGAGGGAGGCGAAATTAACTTTCGCGTTCTAATGATATTTCAGCAGTATTTCATGGCCTGAAAACACAAATAAATATACACTATTGTAACTAAATGAAACTGAATAATTTAGAAGTTACTTTTTCGGAGATACATAACACTTTACTTTTTCGTGGTTTATTGCTAAATAATTTTATTATTAATTTTGTAAATGTAACTATGTTATAAAAATTATAGGTATATTTCGAAAAGAGCAACCGCCAAGTTTCTTGCTGGATTTTCTCGGCAACAGCTTTTCGAACCAGCAGTAGAACTCTACTTTTTGCTTGACGATTTATAACAGTCTTGCACTTGCACTTGTTTACTTGAATAAAAAATATTTTGAATTTGAATATAAAATGCTATGTGTACCACCACCTTACTTCTTACAGTAACAGCGTTAATTAAGAGTTCTTTTCTTTATCATTCGTCCCAGTTCGAAAACTTTATGGTCCAGTAAAATGGCGATTTGAAAGATCACTTTTGCAAACAAAAGGTCTTTCTATCCTAATAAAATTTACCGATTAATACGGAATAAAAAGGTGCGTTAAATAAAATACCTTTTTACTATTACTAACTAGTTTTGCTCGCGGCTTCACGCTGAAATTTGTGTTTCACAAAGGTTTTCCCGCGGAAATTCTGAGCTAATGTATTATTAACCTAAACTTTCCTCAAGAATCGAAATATATTTTAAACTAGTATATCCAGCTCGCTTCGCTGTGCTTAATTTAGAGATATATTAATTATAGTTATAAAAGAAAATGCTCCGATCGCCACCAAACTTTACAATATCATCTGTTAGGTCATCATTTCAAAGATTATCTGATATTTCATTGATATTCCATTTCGGAATCCCTAAAGGAAATCCTCTGAAAGGAGTGGCGAAAAACGAAAAATGCAAGTACCAGTATCCTAATCCTACGACCTTACAAATTAAAATTACATCTACATTTAGCATTATATATAATTTTTATTTTACTTCATCGTGGATTATAGCAAAACAATTTTATTATTACTTTTGAAATATCTTTTAAAAAAACCCGTACAAAAATACAAAAAAAAATCTGTTACACCTGCACTCGTCCTTGTCTAGCAGCGTGATCCATAATTGGTTTTCCTGACAAAAAAATAGATTGTAATTGTATATATTCAGTATGTACATAAATGCCGATATAAATATATTAACTTATGATAACCCCAATGCATCATACATTTACGAAAATAACAACTTTATATTTTTTCCTCAAATAATGCGTGGTGTGTTTTAATATTGAGACAAGTCTGAATAGAAATTTATAGTAATCTCATCATCATCCTCCTGCCCTTATCCCACTCTAAGTGGGGTGGAAAATTTTATAAACATGTTGTCACGTGATTCGGCTAGGTATTTTACGACCGGCTACCTGCCTGACATCAACTTACTTTAGTCGCCTTTTACGACACTTCTGTAAGAAAGTGGGTGGTCTATTCTACTCTTATTATAAATAGTCTCTAAAAGCTCTCTGTCTGTATGTAATAGATTTTCTTAAAATATTTTTTTACGGTTTTTACTAAAAGGAGCAATTCTTCCGGAAGGTTTTATGTTAATAGTACATTGCAGTTTTACGTAAATTGTATTGAACAGGTCGCGCAGTTGTAAAACAACTCGTCTGGCGAGAGCTTTAGTTGTGTGCACCGCGTAAACCAACAGAGATTCACTAAAGTAATGTATCAGACAATTGTCGATCTACAAAAATACTACAAAAAAGTCCAGGATAGCATGTCTCTATCTCTTATGGTAAACTCACAATAACTTTTTGTGTTTTTTGTGACACCTATTATTGCCTGCGGCTTTTCAGGCACAGTTAGTAATTATTATATAACAAATTTCCCAAAAGCTGTCTATCTGTATGTGATCAATTTTTTGCAAAATCTACTAAAGCGATTTTTGTACAGTTTTTACTTAATGGTGCTTTAGTGCTTTATAGAAGTAGGCGTTACTTTGCGGAGATCCATAATACAAAAATAATTTTATTATTAGGTACTTTTGTAAAGATAGTGCAATTTTTTCGGATGGTCAAGTTAATAGTACATTAATTAATTAAATAATTAATCATCATCCTCCTGCCCTTATCCCACTCTAAGTGGGGTCGGCACAACATGGTATAAACATGTTGTTACATGATTTGGCTGCGTTTTTACGACCGGCCGCCTGCCTGACGTCAACTTACGTTAGACGTATTTTACGACACCTCGGTAAGATAGAGGGTGGTCTATTCTACTAAACCGGATACCACACGGTGGGTCAACTTACCTTAGTCGCCTTTTACGACACCTCGGTAAGAAATGAGGTTGGTCTATTCTACTCAGCCGGATACCACACGGCGGGTCGTCTTACCTTAGTCGCCTTTTACGACACCTCGGTAAGAAATGAGGGTGGTACTATTCTATTCAGCCGGATACCACACGGCGGTAATTAAATAATTAATGTTTCATGTAAATTGTGTTAAAAAGATCGCGCAATTGTAAAAAACTCGACTTCTGGTAGCTTTAGTTGCACATTTTATTATGTCTTTCCTTCTCTAGTATAATAACTGCTAATATAATTGGAATTTAAAAAGAGAATCGTATAACAGACTTTTACTTATATACTTTTTAAATGTCAGTGGAGTTGAATGCTGAATGTTGAATGGGAGAAAATCCGATTAAGCTATATATAGTTTTCTGTCTCCAGTCAGTAGGATTAACGCGATAAGTACATAACGACTGTCATTGTGTTTGTTCATGGTACCTCGGCTATAAATATCCAAATACGATCCTATTGTTGCGAAATTTAGTGTTTAATGGCTATATATGAATAATAGCCGTATTTAACCTTAAGGCAAGGTCTGTAGAGATTAGTTCTTATGTCTCACCAACATAACGAGAACATATCGACAAGACTTTGATGACTGATGGTGATTTATAATACTTAACGTAAATAGTAGTGATCGTCAAGGGACACCTATCGAAAGATAAGGTAGGTATTATCGTTATTGAATGGGGTTTGTTTTGTTGTTCATATAACGTCAGTTTAAATCTGGTGCAACTGTTTTCTGGTATAGATTAAAACATACGAGTGTCAGTTATAATAATTGTAACTTAGGTTTGTTAATATGCTTATTATAGCCTAATGTATTATTTGCAACGCTGCCAAAATGTTAGTGACCCCACCTTTTTGAAGTGAAAACTTCTTTAGCGTTGTGCACTTTTTGTGATGGTTAAAAAATGTTAACCTCTCGTTAGCAAATGTGAATTGATCGAAAATTCGTACGATGGAGAGAGAGTAGACCGCCGATATGACGTAGGAGAGGAAGTATCCCTCTCTCTTTCTGTTGCAAATGTATGCCTGGACTTGCTGTGAAACTTGGTTTTTCTGAGAGATAAAAGTCTGAAATTTTTAATGTAATTTAAATTGTCATGTTAGTGTACGATAGTACAATAAATGTATATTGTATTTTACCACATAAATGATAGTATTTTTATACTGATAATTAAATAAATTGCAAAATTATTCCTTAACCATTCCAAAATATCAAAAATACGTTACGCTAACATTTAAGTTTTCTCTTCTGCCGGCACTCCCGGAGTGCAACCTCTTGATTTTTTAATCGGCCGTGTGGTATCCGGCTGAGTAGAATAAACCACCCTCATTTCTTACCGAGGTGTCGTAAAATACGACTGAGGTAAGTTGACGTCAGGCACGCGACCTGTCGTAAAATACGTAGCCAAATCATGTTACAATATGTTTATAACATGTTGTGCCGTCCCCACTTAGAGTAAAATAAGGGCAGGGTAATAATGATGAATTTTTTTCCTCAATTGTCGGACATCATTGCTGGACTTAGGTATAGCGTGTTGAAAATCCTATAAACAAATTATATTTAGAATTAGAATTCGAATATTAAAAAAATAACTATCGTCCTTAATTAGCATTACCTTCGATTGAACAAAACAATAGATTAGTAATTAGATGTTTCTATGCGAGTATGTCTGGGTAATTAAGTTTGTTTACGAAATGAGATAAACTTTAACACAATAATAATGTACAGTACACAGTTTTGACAGAAGACGGTTAGATGCTAGTACCGTTAGCAACCACATAATATTTATTAATTGTTACATAAATATTAATTTTAATAATTTTATATTATTATCATATTAATTTTAATAATTTCTTATAAAATTATCAAGGGTATTTTTGTAGGCATAAATATAAAATCTGTTTGTAAAATTTATCTTTATATCTTAAAAGGGTGATTTGGATCTTCAGTATAACAGGTTTGTTCAGAATTACGAAATTATTGTTTTAAACAATTTGGTTGAATGTTGTATATGCCTGTAATAGTATTTTAAATAGATTAAGACTGTATGAAATACATGTAAAAAACAAAAATGTGTATTAATAATACTGTTGGCATGTCTTACTAAATAAATAAATAAAATAGTTCACGATTAAGGTAATATACAAATATCTCAGATTCGGTAATAGTTAAATATAATTTGTTGTTTTGTAAGGTCTTTATTAGTGGAAGTGGGGTTTGTAAGTATGTCATTTAGAACGCATCGGTCAGACCATTAGAAGTTCTATCGTCTAAAGTCAACGTGATAGTTAATATTAGTATCGTTTGAACACGATACGGTCTTGTCAGAGCGGTACTTGGATAAGGTGTGTTAACAATCACAGTTTAGAGATCATCGTTTTTGTAACACCCCAACATTCATAGGTCGCTGGTTCAAATCCGGCTCGAAGGACCAAATGTTGGGGTCAGTGCCCAGCTAGATTTAACCGGGAGTTCTGACGACCCGAAATAATAAGAGTGGACTGTATAAGATGTATTTTAATATGTTTTAAGGCACGGTACAAAGGTATAAAAAGTAAGTGTGCGTTCGCGGTGACAGCTGGATGGCGTCTCTCGGTCGACCGCCCGACCGGTCCGGCCCGCGTACGCCCCCCGCACCGTCCGAGCTGGACGACCCGCGGCGCCTACGCGTGGCCTTGGCTTGACCAGTTAGGTTAATATTTATTCATATTTATTTGTCTCTTCCTAAATATATAAATATATCCAAATTCTTAGCCTCTTAGCCGTAGTAATATTAAAATATAAATGCGCAATTCTGTCTTTCTGTTGCGCTTTGATGGCTTATACACTCAAGTAACATTGATCTAATTTAGTACAACTGAGTGTTATATACAGCTTACAAGCATACAAGCTTATATGAAGGATTGAAAAGAATATTTTCCCCTTATTATCAAGTGTAAAGTTTGATATAAAAAGAAGAAAACTAATATTTCGAGCATCGACATGGGTCAAAAAATAGTAAGCAGAATAGAAAAACAACGGACGAGATCACGCAAAAGGGGGATAATATTATTTCTAACGATGAAGGTAATAATTTTTGGGAAAAGAGAGTTTCGAGGTTGGATACAGTAAGAGCATGTAGAGCGGACAAAATTTTAAATAATGAATGTGAAATATAACAAAAAAATCAATGAAACATACGTACAGTAATGTGAACTATGAGTTTCACTTTCTTGTACAATAAAATAATTTATGTGTTTAACAAAATAATTATGGAGGGTATTTTCAAAGTTAAGTTCGAAGTCACGAGTACAGCTAGTAATAAATAAAATAATATTTTTTTTGTCATCGGTACCGGGATGCTCCCGAGTGTGACACGAGGGTATCAGTTGTCATCAGGAGGCCGTGACGAGTGCCTGTCATTTGCGCGTTGATTGCTCCGCCCGTGACGCGACTTACGTGACAGTGTAATAACGTTATAAAGTGGTTTTGAATTGAACTTTGTAAGTACGTTATTCTATTTATGTTAGAGATGGAATTGTAAGTGACATTTAAATACTTCATTGTGAATATATCCTACTAATATTATAAGTTTGTGAGTATGGATGTATGTTTTGTTACTCTTTCACGGCAAATCCGCAGAACTGAATATCAATGAAATTTTTCACAATTATTCCTTATATAAAACGGTAACATATAAGGTATAGAAATCTTGTTAATTGTACAAGAATAGGATGACATCGATCAATAATGACATGACATTATTTTCAGGCTATCACTCAAAACAGTCCACACGAACAAAGTTGCAGGTGAAAGCTAGTATTTACATATATTTTCTATTAGACTTTTGAATAGATTATGAAAACGCGGAGTCGTGAGGTTTCTTAAAAACCTTTTTATTTTGCGTGTAAGAAATGAAAACAGTGAGCTTCACTCAGAAATCAGCTATCATTATCAGCCGGATACCACACGGTGGGTCAACTTACCTTAATCGCCTTTTACGACACCTCGGTAAGGAATGAGGGTGGTCTATTCTACTCAGCCGGATACCACACGGCGGGTCGACTTACCTTAGTCGCCTTTTACGACACCTCGGTAAGAAAAGAGGGTGGTACTATTCTATTTAGCCGGATACCACACGGCGTAGAATAAATACTATCATATCGTTTAAATAATCAGCTTTAGTCAGAGCCTAGATTTAAGAAGGCAAATAAATCATATGTCTTAGAATAAATACTATCATATCGTTTAAATAATCAGCTTTAGCCAAAGCCTAGATTTATGGAGGAAAATAACCCATATGTCTTAGAATAAATACTATCATATCGTTTAAATAATCAGCTTTAGCCAAAGCCTAGATTTATGGAGGAAAATAACCCATATGTCTTAGAATAAATACTATCATATCGTTTAAATAATCAGCTTTAGCCAAAGCCTAGATTTATGGAGAAAAATAACCCATATGTCTTAGAATAAATACTATCATATCGTTTAAATAATCAGCTTTAGCCAAAGCCTAGATTTATGGAGGCAAATAACCCATATGTCTTAGAATAAATACTATCATATCGTTTAAATAATCAGCTTTAGTCAGAGCCTAGATTTAAGAAGGCAAATAAATCATATGTCTTAGAATAAATACTATCATATCGTTTAAATAATCAGCTTTAGCCAAAGCCTAGATTTATGGAGGAAAATAACCCATATGTCTTAGAATAAATACTATCATATCGTTTAAATAATCAGCTTTAGCCAGAGCCTAGATTTAGAGAGGCAAATAAATTATAAGTCTTAGAATAAACCTTATCATGTCGTTGAAATAGCTTTAGCCAGAGCCTAGATATAGAGAGGCAAATAAATTATAAGTCTTAGAATAAACCTTATCATGTCGTTGAAATAGCTTTAGCCAGAGCCTAGATATAGAGAGGCAAATAAATTATAAGTCTTAGAATAAACCTTATCATGTCGTTGAAATAGCTTTAGCCAGAGCCTAGATATAGAGAGGCAAATAAATTATAAGTCTTAGAATAAACCTTATCATGTCGTTGAAATAGCTTTAGCCAGAGCCTAGATATAGAGAGGCAAATAAATTATAAGTCTTAGAATAAACCTTATCATGTCGTTGAAATAGTTTTAGCCAGAGCCTAGATATAGAGAGGCAAATAAATTATAAGTCTTAGAATAAACCTTATCATGTCGTTGAAATAGTTTTAGCCAGAGCCTAGATTTAGAGAGGCAAATAAATTATAAGTCTTAGAATAAACCTTATCATGTCGTTGAAATAGCTTTATTTAGAGCCTAGATTTAGAGATGCAAATAAATCATATATCTTAGAATAAATCCCATCATATCGTTGAAATAGTTTTAGCCAGAGCCTAGATTTAGAGAGGCAAATAAATTATAAGTCTTAGAATAAACCTTATCATGTCGTTGAAATAGCTTTATTTAGAGCCTAGATTTAGAGATGCAAATAAATCATATATCTTAGAATAAATCCCATCATATCGTTGAAATAGCTTTAGATCCTAGATTAAAGGATGCAAATAAATCTCCTGTCTTAACAAAAATCCCTTGCCGTTAAAAACAATACACAATCCAATAATATATTGGTATCGGAATTCATACGTTATGCACATGTTTATCAGTCGTTCACCTCACACTGTTATGGACATATCACGTGCCTCCTAAGAGGAAATTTCGAGCTAATAATAAACGACCTCTATTACACTATGGACATGTGTTATTACTGGAGGTCCCGAATTGCCAAATTCTTATCCCATTTGCTCTGAGGAAAATCCGCCTTCATTGTGACTGGGTACTGCTTTATCATAAAATATTTCAGAGTACATCGTACAATTTATAAAATTTTGACTGTTTCGTTGGCGCAGTGGGTAGTGACCCTTCAGCTCCGCGCGTCGCGGACTCGATTCTCGCAGAAGGCCAACAGTTTCTATAAATGAATTTATTGGTCTTCGAGCCTGGCTGTATATTTGTATTAAAGTAATTACTTAAAATATATAGAAGTATATATTCACCAGTCGTCTGTCTAACATAACACACGTATAAAGTTAATTACTTTGGGGACGGACGACCGTGTATGTAAAAAAAGTAAAAAAAGAAAAATACGTTACTTTACAGAGATAATACAAAAGTAATCTTGCTGTAATCCGCGATTAAGTAAAGTAACTGGGTGACCTAGCCTTGTTCGGTAATTTCTTTAAGAGATCGAAAAAAATGAAAATTGAAAACAAAAATATCAGGAAGGTGAGGTTCGATCCAAGGTATTTTCACATCTCCAGATCGCCCGTTCCCAAAATGAGCTACTATGATTTTACTATTAACATCAAAAATTGTATTTTGTATCAATGTAAATTTTAGTATTTCAAAAAAGGGATAAAGCGTCATTTTTTTTAATAAAACCTAAGTGGATCCATTATGCCCTCCCAAAACCCTACCCTACCCTACATGCTGAATTTCATAAAAATCGTTGGAGCCGTTTCCAATATAAAATAATATATTTATATATACAAGATTAACTGGTTTAAATATTAAAAATAGAAAAAATAAATAATGCTAAATGTAGAGTAGACTATCTATTGTCATGCCTGATACATGCAGGATTCGTAAAAACACATGCACTAACCTTAACACCGTACGTACTTCGTGTGCTTCATTAGATTTAGGGGGTAAAAAGGGGGTCAAAGTTTTTGCTTCTCTTATATAGATGGTAAGTATTATTTCTGAATATGTCCTTTCAATTCGATGCATTTGAAAGAGAGCTTAAGCTGTGATAGCCCAGAGACTGTATCACTTTTTCGAAGGGGCCACAAGTTCAATCTTCGGGCAGGCACTATTGAGTTTTTCTCTTCAAAACTTCGAGGAGGTCACGTTCAAACCCGGGCAGGCTCCAATGAGTTTTTCTGTTAAAACTTATGTGTCTAATTGATAATTGCAATTTATCACACGCTTTTCGGTGTAGGAAAACATCGTGAGGAAACCTGCATGTCTCTAGAGAATTCTGGGGATATTTGTAACCTGTCAATCCGAATTAGAGCAGCGTGTTGGGACTTAACTCTAAACCTTCTCTCCAAAAAAAACGGAGACAGGAGACCTATTCTCAGCAGTGGGGATAGTAACAGGCCGCTACTATGTAACCTATCAATCCGAATTAGAGCAGCGTGGTGGGACTTAGCTCTAAACTTTCTCTCCAATACACGAAAAGAGGAGGCCTATATCCAGTAATGGGATAGTAACAGGCCATTACTTAGAATATATTTGAACAAGAGCTTCCGAATCGGCATACAAAACTAAACGGAATTCGAATTTGAATTTAACCTGAGCACAAAACACAAAGAAAGGCACTCCGTTACAATAATATGTCTCACTTATCGCTTACTGATAATAGTGACCGGGCCTTTGAAGACCACAATCCAATAAATTATAAATATCTAAAGCTTACATATCAAATTGAACTTTATTACAAATAGATAGAATAGATAATAGTTTGTTCTTTATAAAGGATATATTGTTCCAAGTTGCATAAAAGGTCAAAGAACATAGCTGATTAGTTCTTCGTCGACAGTACTTAGAGTCGAACTGTTTTTGTTTTGCCATTTTTTAAATAACCGTGTGAATAAAATACGTCATAATTTTACGTCTAAATTCATCTTCGTGCCCTTATCCCACTCTTAGTGGGGTCGGCATAACATTTTATAAATATACTATCACATGATTAGTAGTCGTATTTTACGACACCTCGATAAGAAAGAATGTGGTCTATTCTACTTAATCAGATACCACACGGTGAGTCGACTTACGTTAGTCGCCTTTTACGACACCTCGGTAAGAAATGAGGTTGGTCTATTCTACTCAGCCAGATACCACACGGTGAGTCGATTTACCTTAGTCGCCTTTACGACACCTCGGTAAGAAATGAGGTTGGTCTATTCTACTCAGTCGGATACCACACGGCGGGTTTTTTTACGTCTAAATTATGATATTTAAAAAATATTAAAGTTTCTAATCGAACATTTTAAAAAGCTTTTATTCAACTTGCAATGTATGTGACGGTGGAATCTTGCAAGTTATATTTGACCCACTTCCCGGTGTCCGATTAAGCTGAAATTCTACATACTGGTCCAATCCCGAAACTATGCATGTTTATAATGCATAAATACCACCGTATGGCTCTTTTATGTAATACAAAAAAAAATTTCAATGTCCGCGCATTTATATATCGTAATATATAGCAAAATAAATTTATTATTATTTTTATATTAAGACTTAAATGTGTTATTCATAGTTCAAATAAGTTTTTTAAAAACGTATTATGGTTAGTTTCAAAATCACGTAGGTAGTTAAATTCTTACAAAGTATCATTCAATTTCGTAGCGCTTTACATCCAGCTACGACGGAATAAATGCGATATAATGGTTGGTCGTTACACTTTTATGCATTTTTATTAAAGTCAAATCAGTTACCATGTTTCTACAAAACATTTTAGTCAAATCAACAACAACAACAACAACAAAAATATTTAATTTAATTCAACAACAGTTAACATTGTCATTACATTACTTGTATGCAATCAATACAAATCAAACATCGCGAGTTATTATTGTTTGCAGTTTCGCCGAATTACCCACTTTCCAAGAACTGATATCTAATTGATTTATGTTCAACAACATGAACTTTGATAATAGCGTTATGAACTATACAAGAGAATTGGAATATCCAATCAAAAATACCCAACAAACGTAAGTCGGCTGGATATGGGACAACTTTATTTGATTATCTTTAATATTTAAATGAGCTAATCTTGTATATATAATCTGAATTTCGAAAACGGCTCCAATGATGTTCATGAAATGAAGGGTTTTGGGGTGATAAATCGATCTAACAAGGTTTTATTAAAACAAAATGTTATTTTATCCCTGTTTTTGGGCATTAAAAAAAATACAAAAATTTACATTGATTTTTTTTTTTTTTTTCGGACACTAACTAATGCTGTTAGCCATGAAGGCTTTGACAGCGTCACCGGGAGAGTGGGCGAGCGCAGAAGCATCGCCGGGGTGAAGTTCTAGGAGAGCGGGTCTCGAAAGAGGCCCGCAGCATCCTGGGAGCGTCGCCTTAAGGGTGCCTCCCGTGAGGCCGAACCTCGGCTTAAAGCGACGCGCTGTGGAGGACTATTATCGGACTGTGGAAGAGTCCTAGTGTCATAACGGACGGGGTAACAATATATAAAACAATATATTTACAGAAAACTGTCAAATCAGCATAATTTATTCGGGGTACAGGTGGTCTCTAGGAATGGAAATATCCTAGTTACTCAAGGTATCCAATCAAGTCACACCTCCCCAATTATTTTTTCCTTTTTTTAAAGTTTTTTATTTATTTTGTAAATAATTATTGAGCAAGGCTCGGTCAACCAGGTATTTACAAATAATAAGAGAAAAATACAAAGCAAATCTAAAGAAACATTCCTATTTGGTTACTTAAAAATAAAAATACGATATGACTCCGTAATAAAGTGACACTTTATAAAATAATTATGCAATGGTTTTGTCCTTCCTAAAGCTCCCAAGCTTATCTTAATTAATACTTAAATTTTACTGTAGGTTTATATCGTATATGGCAGGGCTTCTTAAACTGTGGGTCGTGACCCCCAGGGGGGTCGCGAAACTACTGAAAGGGGCGTCGCAAAGATCTGATACTTTTCAATCATGATTGATACAACTACATGGCTGCAGCTGTCCTTTATAGAACTTTTCTAACAAAGATTTATTGATATTTCTCCTCCTAAGTTCCTTCATTACCCCTTTTCATTAAATTTAATTAAATAGATTTTATTAAATTTATGGTTGGTTAGTTTACAACAATTATAAATAAAATTTTAAAATTAGTCTACACACTACGTACAAATATAAATACAAATAAAAATCATACAAAATACAATAAACAAAAAATACAAAAAATAAAGTAAAATAGTGCGACATTACATCTACATCTACGGTTAATATATATTTCATTATATGGAGGAGGGGGTCGTTTAAAATTTCCTAAGCTTGAAAGGGGTCGCTATATAAAAAAGTTTAAGAAGCCCTGGTATATGGTATAGTATATATAGAATATGTGATAATTCGCAATTTTCAAAGATAACTTTGACATGTGATAATAAATTTATCATCGTCAAAAGGAATTATCACTCGGTCTTTCCACGAAGTAGAGTTTTTCAAATATGATGCGGAATGAAGCTGAACGTCATGAATTTAGGTTAAGATGTGACGTTAATCTTTCTTATGTAGGAACTTGTAATCATCCGATAAAATAAGACGTGTGTATAGCCGGTTTCTATACATTGATTATGAATAACACTCAAGATAGTTTTAATCCTAATTCTTTCACTTCACTTCAGAATTAACAGGATTTCGATAACCTATATGTTACCCCAGTATATAAGGAATAATTGGGCCAAATTTCATCGATATTGGATCAGTGGTTTAGCCGGATTAAAACTATAAATAAGCTATAAAAATTGGCATGTATATTTATATCAAGTGACTTCGGTGAAAAAAACCACGTAATACGTTAACCATAAATAAGCTATAAACATTGGCATGTATATTTATATCAAGTGACTTCGGTGAAAAAAACCACGTACTTAATACGTTAACCATAAATAAGCTATAAACATTGGCATGTATATTTATATCAAGTGACTTCGGTGAAAAAAACCACGTTATACGTTAAAGTGAACTCCCTAAAGGCCGGTGAAAGCAAATACTTTTCTAAGCCCACGAATTACATTAGTCCTTATCGCGTTAGCACAGTCGCCGGACAAAAAATATTCGCCTCCGAAAGGATGTTATCACAGACCCTGACCTCCGGGAGATATCGTTAAAAGTTCACTGCGCCTCCATAGCCACTCTTCCCTCTTGCGATGATAAGCTTTTGGATTCTTTTAAAATAAACAGACTTTATATACGAACTTTTTTCAGGGCTGTAAAGTGTAACATATCCCAGTATCTTTACCAGTTAGTTCCGATTGCTCATTGTACACTCTTTGTATGACACGGCGCTGCACACGCTCGCAGACTGTCCAGCTTGGGCGGTTCAGCGGGCGGAACTCGTGGCACAGGTGGGGCACGATCTCTCCCTGCCCACTGTGGTTCGCGCCATGGTGGACAGGGAGCGATCGTGGGCAGCGATGGCCTCCTTCTGCGAGGATGTTATCTCGCGGAAAGAGGCGGCGGGGCGGATCCGGGAAGTCGAGTCCTTGGATCCAATCCGCCGCAGGCGAGCGGGGCGCAGACGACTCGCTGAAGTCCGTCGCATGCCACCCTAACGGGGACCTCTGAGCGATCCGAACGGGGCTTTATCGGACGCTCGCTGGAGTTAGGTCCCCGAGGCGTTCGATGCATCCGGTGCTCCCGATGCATCGTCCAGCGGAGGGAGGGGCCACTTTCAGAGAGGCCCCAACCCAGAGGTGGCGCACTCTGGGCTACAGAATTGCTGCTGGCGGGGATGGGGGGCAATGTCTTCATAGGTACCCTATCCCCGCCACCAGCAGCGTAGTGGAGCACACAGGTTATTTTAGTCGGTGCGAGTCCGACATAACCGTCGCCTGTCCCCGTCGGGCGGCGGTACCCATAAGAGGTTTTTTCCTGTTTAAAAAAAAAAACACTCTTTGTATACTATTAACTAGCTAAGCTTGCAGCTTGCAGCTTCAATTTTATTAATATATCCACGGGTTGTAATATTCAATGAAACTATGAAATATTTCCTATACATCTTAGCATGGGAATCCATTAAACATAATATATTCAAATCAAATCAAAATAATCTATATGCAAGTAAGCTTTTGCAAGAACTTCCGAATCGTCAAGAATCAATTACATATAATGACGATACTGCTGGTTTGGAATGTTGCTTTTACCGAGAAGAACCAGCAAGCAACTCCTGTCGGGTTGCAACCGTTTAAACTGCAGTCATGTATGAAGCTGAAAGATTATTCAGCGGTGACTTCATTCCTTTGAAAATGAAAGTATTATATTATTACATACATATTCATCAGTAAACGTTACACCAATAAAAGGCCGATTTATTTCTATCACACGCTAACAGTTTCATAAAATTACCAAACGATTTTATCGTCACCTGCTCTTGGCAGTGATTGCCACTGAAATAAAATTATAATAAAGCAATTTCCAGCGAAGTGTGTCATTACCATAAAAAATAAGCGAGACTTTAGAATCTAGTGCGGATTATTCCGTACGCAAAGTAATAAACAGGAAAATATAGTGGATTCCCGGAATGAGGGTCACACAATTATCATATATTTAGGCGCAATTATCATATATGTAATGGAATTGAATTTCGTTAATATAAGTTGTTGACAACTGTAATACCTACGTGAAATAAACAGGTCATAAGCAATATCAATGAAGCGAACAAAAAATGTAGGAATGATGGAGAACGCTCAGACAATCAAAACTGTTCCTCAAATCTTTCGATACAAAAAACAAAACAGCTAATGTCTTATATCAGGGAAAATTGGGCAATTATAACAGGCATTACTACTGGACACTGCCTGTTAAACAAACACTTTGCAATAATGAGAATAAAAGAAGATTCAACGTGCCCAGAGTGTGAATTTTAGAAAAAAAAATTACCAAAAATAAAACAGTTAAGGGTAGCAGGTCTTATCACTTAAGGGTATTTAAAATATATAGTAGCCGGTTCTCAGACATAATCAATATGCGTATAAAATTTCATAAAAATCGGTGAAGCCTTCTTGGAGTAGTGTAACATTGTTACACAAGAATTTTATATATTAGATTAAAACTGAGTAATCTAAGTTTTTAAGTTTAAACGAAACTTGTTATTTTTAATTACTCTTAAAAAATTTCTATTGTACTCTATTGTATCAAACAATATCAATTTCAAAAGATAGATTATTATTAAACACTTTACAGTTAAAGTAAGTAACACGACCGACTTGTTAATAACAATTCAGCAACACAAATTATTGTGTCCCAAAGTTTGTGCAAACTTTGCACCAAACTTCAAGCAAACTTAACAAGTTTCCGCTTTACGAGATGCTAATCATTCCGTTAAAGAGGAGCGTCTATTTAAGATAAAGGATGCATGAAGATTGCTACGCCATAGTTGTTCAAGAAATTCTGGAATTACTAAAACATTGCGCTTATGCAATATCGATTACGTTGTAAGTCTGTTTAAGGGATATAGAAAGATTTCTATATCAATCATCATCTTCCTGCCCTTATCCCACTCTAAGTGGGGTCGGCACAACATGTTATAAACATATTGTCACATGATTTGGCTATGTATTTTACAACCGGCCGCAAGCCTGATATCAACTTACCTTTGTTGTATTTAACGACACCTAGGTAAGAAAGGGGGTGGTCTATTCTACTTAACCGGATACCACACGGTGGGTCAACTTACCTAAGTCGCCTTTTACGACATCTCGGTAAGAAATGAGGGTGATACTATTCTACTCCGCCGGATACCACACGGCGTAAAGATTTCTATACCAATGTGAACTGTTTTTACCATGAGGGGTCGATTCAATGAAGAAGTACTTACGTTAAGTAGACTTAACGTAGAGTTAGTACACCCTACATTTAGCATTACATATATTTTCATTCATCGCCGATTATAGCAAAATAATATATTCATTACTATTGTATTATGGACCTCCGCAAAATAACGCCTAATTCTATTACTACTAACTATTTAAAAATTAGTCAAATCAAATCAAATGAAATCAAAATAATCTTTATTTAAATAAGCTCTTTCAAGCACTATTAAATCGTCAAGCATCAATATGATTAACGAAGCTACAACTGGTTCGGAATGTTGCTCTTGCCGAGAAGAACCAGAAAGAAAGTCGGCGGTCAATCTTTAAAATATTTTCAATTATTATGTTATAAACATGTTTGGGCTCACATGAATCACATGATTTAGCTACGTATTTTATGTAATCTAATTGATAATTAATGATTCAAAAGCACTTTTTGAATATGAATGTGAATAAACTTGTTTGTTATTTGGTAATAAATATTATCAAATAAACTATTAATATCTGGGTGACCGAGCTTCGCTCGGTAATTTTTTACAAAAAAAAAACTCAAAAAAAAGAAAAAACAATTATTGAGTTGGGGATCGATCCTTGGCATTCACATTTCTCAAGGCTGCCCGCTAACCGAATAAGCTACGTCGACTTGACAGTTAATGGCGAAAATTCAATTCAATATAAATGTTAGTGTTTTTTAATGCCCAAAAACAGGGATAAAACAATATTTTTTTTACATAAAACCTAGCTAGATCGATTTTTCTCCCCCAAAACTGCCTACATGCTGAATTTCAGGAAAATCGTTGGAGCCGTTTCCGAGATTCGGAAAATATATATATATATAAGATTAACTCATTTAAATATTAAGATATAAATATAACGTAGGTACGTAGATAAATGCCGCGTTGCGGTTGACCTGTATAATTTAGAGATTCGATTAATGAGTCTATTATGTAAGATTGTGTGCTTGAATTTAACTTCGTCAATTAATACAAAGTTTGACCTTTAATATCATCACTTTAGAGACTGTTCTAACACAGGGTCATAACTTGTAGTAATATATTACCTTCTTTATCAGGTAAACCCCGTATGGTGTTTTGGGCATGGTTCCTTCGTAAAGATTGATATAATGTTTATAGAGGACTCACTCCAAACAAATATATTATAACACTGCTCGCTTGCACTAAAGCATATTATAGATTTCTTTAACAGAGGTTCCTCTCTCCAGTACCTTATGTATCGACAGTATTAGTAAATTATGTAGATAAAAAAAGTACAATTTTTCGTTATCAATTGAAATTATTCTTTATTCAAGTAAACATGTTAGCAAGTGCTTTTGAATCGTCAATTCTATTGCTGGTTCAGAAAGCTGTTCCTATAAAAGAAGAGCCAGCAAGATACACGGTGGTCGCTCTTTTCAAAATATAATTCTTCTTACTAGTTACATTTTGTAATTGCTATCTTGCGTAAGGTATTAGTAGTATCTACCCATTCTTATCATCTCTGTAATCCTTAATAATATAGTAGGCTTTCTGTATGAGCGTCCATTTAATTTATGTAATTCCAAAGTCTTTTCAAAGTTATGTAATGTCAAAGTTAAAATTATAGAATCTTATACCCAAACCAACAAACTATTTACATAATATGTAAGAGGCAAAGCAAGAGTTTTATGTCGATTGCATTGCGTAATAGAACTTAAAGGCAAATAATAGTGGTAAAATGATGTGATAGGAACCAGATCAAATAGGTTGTTAGAACATTCTCACAAAAATGAAAGACGAAAGTTTGTTTAACTTCATTATATAATCTGTAATTTTGTTTGTTTCAGGTAGTATACGATACTGTTTTAAAATTATGTCATAGTGTTGTGATAAGTGAAATTTTATCAAAATGACGTTGTGGTGCAGCAGTCCGTCCGGTGCGACGGTCGGCGCAATACTGACTGTTTGTATGTGCGCCGTGTCCGTTGTTACTGTTGAGGAGGGTAGAAAGGAATCCCACAAGTATACAATAGAGGAGCTGCTATCGACGCATTTTGAACATAAAAACTCTAATGATATTGGAATGGACCCTTGTAAAGCCGGTGAGTTTAATATTATATTAAAATTAATAATATCAATTTAATGTCGAGAGGGAGAAATGTTATTATGGAAAATTTTACAGCAAAACTAATCTATCGCCTCATTGACTTAAATTTTTGAAAGAAACAAATAGTTTTATGGGATAATATTTACAACCACTTAACTATAATGTAAAGGTAAAAAAGCAAGATAGCGATGAAAATAAAACGAATATTGTGTGTGTGCATTGAAGCTGTGATAGCTGAGCGGAAAGACCTTGACCGACTCTTTTGGGGAGTCACGGGTTGTAACCCAATGAGTTTTTCTTTAATACTTGTGTCTAATTGATATTTTCTATATATCACACGTTTTCGGCGAACAAAATGTCGTAAGGAAACCTGCATATCTAGAGAACTCTAGGGATATGTGTAACCTACCAATCCGCATTGGAGTAGTGTCGTTGGTCTTAGGTACCCATTCTCTCTGAAAACGAACAGAGGAGGCCTATGCCCAGCAGTGGGATATTAACAGGCCGTTACTTTTTTTTAACCTAGTATAAAGGCATTTAAATACTGCTTGAATATAATTGATAAAAATAGTAAAGTGATTGGCAATTTAAATTTTCACACGTCAAATTTTATCACCGTCGAGCGGTTGGACGCAAATTGAAACCGGGCACCTATAAGCCCTAAAGTCAATAAAGGCGGTACTCATCAAACCGAAAAACTGCCAAAACCGGACAATACACATACAGACGTACAAAGATCGTATTTGTTTTAGTATTCCATTGAAACCTGCCTTTCTGTTAAAACTGGGTGATCGAAACTTGCTCGGTAAATTTTTAAAAGAAAAAAAAAATGTATTTAAAAAAGGCGCTGATGACATGTGAGATTCGATCCCGGGTCTTGCTATGAACATATTTGGTCCATTCGTTACCCATTAAAAGCAAAAAGCAAAAGAAAAGAAAGTCTCCTCTTTGCATTTTCACTTAGAGTGGGATAAGGGCAGGAATATGATGATGATGTTTATATAGAAAAGTCGTTGCTCTGGGTTTGAACCCGTGACTTGTGATAAGGATTTTTTTTGTTTTAATATTTAAAAAAAAAATTCTGTAGTATTTTGTTTATTTTTATTATATTTTTTATTATTATTTCAGTTCTTTTATTTCAGTGTTAGTTCCCAAATATTTTAAAATTTTACTCTATTTACTTTTACTTTGTACCATAACCAATGTTTATTTTTATTTTACTGTTTTTGAATGTTGTATATGCCTGTAATAGTATTTTAAATAGCTAAAGACTGTACGAAATACATGTAAAAAACAAAAATGTATGTTAATAATACTGTTGGCATGTCTTACTAAATAAATAAATAAGGATCTCACGTCTCCCCAATCATCAATCACAGATATTTTCAAAGAAAGCATCTGCAAAATAAACTTATCAATTTGGTTCAAACTTTATTACCAAAGGCAGCTTTATTATATCTAACGCTTTGTATGACCCCATAGCAGTTTAAAAGGTGTATATCATTTATTTATTACTTACAAGCCCGTAAATATTAAGGAGCGGGCACAAACAACTCCCCCGACACGCACTGGTGTAAACGCCTTTATGAATTCATTTTTACGGTGTATTTAAAGCTATGAATATAAGTAGGGCGGCCTTTCATAGATAATAGATAGACCATGTCACAGTGTCGTTTACACCTGGACACTTCTCAGAAATATTTATTAGTTACCGCACATATCTATTAAGGTGCGTCCAGACATCGCGTGCGTTGCGAATGGTTCGTTTCGCGCTGTGTTGACGTGTGTGCTCACAGTGAGTTCAGGTCAAACGATCGTTGCGAACGCTGCGTACGCTCCTTGTAGACCAGTGTTTCCCAACGTGAAGCCTACAACCCACAGGGGGGGCAATTTGATAGTTAAGGGGGGGCAACTCGACACGAGTTTAAGCCTTTCGCTTTGGGCCATTTAAATGCAATGCTAGATTTCGTTTTTCTTCCTAAAACCTTCTATGTTCTTTAAGTGGAAAATTCAAATTTTAATATTAAAATTGTTTAAGTGTAAGGCTAGATTTCAGTGTCAAATTAACCAGAAAAAAGGCAATTTTTCTTCCTAAAACCTATTATTTATGTTCTTTAAGTGGACAATTCAATTTTTAATATTTAAATTTATGTATGTTGCTTAGGGGGGCAAAATAATTTTTGACGTGGGGCATGGACCAAATCGGTTTGCAAACACTGGTGTAGATTGCGTTGCGCACTCATGAGTCTTGAGTGGAGTACTTGTGTACCCATAAAAAATCGTTTAGTCCACCAGTGTATTTTCTCTTTTTTAATATTTTATGAATTCCTATATAAACCGCAGCTGCAATCTGCACGTTTGGCCTTGTCGGAGCCATTTGTCTACTGATTAATACCATGCATTCGGGACACATGTATAAATATACCGTCATATGCCTCAAGTTGAAGCATGCTTAACGAACTATTCGCGACGCGCGCCTCCTGATATCTGTACGCAGCCTTACATACCATGCGTGAATAACTTAACAAGTCCACCAACGCACACTTTTCAGGGCAGCCACAAATAGGTTTACGTTTAGTATACGTTTCTTCTTGATCCCTCATTACTGAGGATCGTGGTCACGTGAACCTTTTTTTTGTATGACCTGCCTCCATTTATTCTGGTCTAGAGTAGCCCTCGTCGTCTGATAGAATTTTGATGAGGAGGTGCCTTCTTTCACTTGGTCAGACCATCGTGTTGGTTACGACCGGTCTCGTGGTCTCTTGCCTTTTGTATTGCCAACAATTTCAAGGTTGCCATCTTCTTTGGGGAGTAAGGGGAAGAAAATCTTTCCAAATGTTATCCTCATCTGGTACACGCTGAAAGGCGGCGGCGGCCATCTTGCATCCGTGGTGCTCCCTACTAGATAACGGACGCGGCTCTGGCGACCGAGCAATATCGGTATAACTATACACCCACCCGGTTAACTGGTTTTGGAAGAGGCTATAGCGGCCTTAGGATCTAAATAACCCTAATAATGTCTGGTGCTGAAGGCGATGGGAAACCACTGCACAATTGATCCCATGAGAGTCACAATGAAGTATACTTTTAAGCACGTAGATATCGAAGTAGCTAACAGTATCAATCAAGGGGACTGGCTCTTTGACAACATAGAATGCTCTATAGAACCATAGAATCCTCCATTCGCATATAGAATCCTTCAATCCATAGAATTCGCAATATAGAAGAATTTATATCTGTTCCCCTTCAAAACTACATGCCATTTGTTTATAGATTTTATACCCTAATTTTTTCCGAATTTTTTCATACTTTTTATTGTAAATATTTGTATTTTTGGATAAATTATATTTGTATAGGATTTCACCGTTCCATTCACTGGGATCGGTTCGGAAAATTGCTAGAATATTCCTCCCTCAATAATTACTTTTAAGATTGATTTCTTGAAAATAATAAGTTTACTTGATTACTTTTTCTATTGAAAGGTATACAAAATAATTTTGAATCATATTTCAGATTTGTACGATAAATTAAAGTATAAAAATATCTTGACTAAGGCTATGCTTAGACGTAATGTCAATTCCAGACTTTTATAGCAACAAAAGATTTGTATTTGTTTTTAAATGTTATTAGTAAGGGATTGTAAATATAGTATATTAATAAACCTAACTTGTATATGCTATGTATTTAATCTATTTATGCTTGGTATTTAATATATGTATATATATAAATTAATCGGTTTCTGAAATAACCCAGTTAGTATAATTTATGCAATTTAATAATTAAATGCCTTTTATAATTATATATTTGTATATAATTGGAAAACCGATTATGGTCCTATCAAAATGGGCGGAATTTAAGCTATTATATTCAAATTTGAATTCTAAATATTGTTTATTCAACTAAACTTGTAAACAAGTGGTTTTGAATTGTCAACGCTAATGCAGGTTTGGAAAACTGTTCCTACCGAGAAGAGCCTACAAGAATCTTGGCGTTTGATTTTGTCGAAATATAATTCTTATAACTAGTTAGTTGTTTATGGTCGAAAAATAGCTTTAACCACGCATTTTTAACATTTATGTTATCCTCGACAGCATAGTAAGTGTTCTGTATCTGCCTCAATTTAACTGTTTTTAAAATGCTGTAACGGTAAAGTTAAAATTGATTTCTGGATTTCATTATAGAATCTTATATCCAAACCCACAAACGACTTATGTACTTTTGAAAGGCGCAAAGTTATGTATATCGCCATTTTTTTATAATTCTGTTTATATAAAAATTAAGTCAGTCAGAAAGTCAGGTGAAATAAATCGTGTAAAGAAATTTATGGTGTTTATGGTAGAGATTCTTTTTTATATTTTGTATATATTTGTATAAAGCGTGCAGTTTAAAAAATATTATTATATGATATTTTCAGTAATTAGATTTTATCTCGAAAACCTTAGGCCGTTTTTGTCGAGTCAGTTTCAATAAAAAAAATGATTGAACAAGCGACGTAGCGGAACGTGACAAAAGTGTCGTAACGGCAGAGATATTTCGCATTCCCACGCGTCAACCTTTCGACGTTCATGTAACAACCTTTTTTCAATTTCACGAGTAGGTACGTACACTTCACATAAATCTCGGACACGTTTACTGCACGTTTAAAAAATGGCGGACGCTCGACCCTACTTTTGTACGTGGAGATGACTGTTTAGCATTTTTTCCTGCGTGTAATGTGAAACGATGTACATACGGCTATGACGATTGGGAAGCAAGTTATTTAGTTGCATTGAAAATGTAAAATAACAAAAAAATACTTATTTTTTTTATAATAAAGTACAGAGCATACCGATTATACTAATAAAATACAATAATATAATAAGATCCAGTGGTCGTAAAATTACCAAAAATGTGCACTCTTTTCAGCGACTTTAGATGAAGGAAAATTAAAAAAATCATTGCATTCACATATGTATGTATGAATGTATTCTTTAAAAAGACTATAAGAGCAGGTTGCCTGGAAGAGATCGCTGCTTTAGCGATAAGGCCGCCAGTTGTGCAACTGACAATATATAGGTTTTCTTTTAATCATGTCTCTTTAGTACATAATGTATTATTATTCTCTTTTTTTTTGTTTTTGTTGTACAATAAAGAATATTTGATTTGATTTGATTTGATTTAATATTAATTAGGATTATAAAAAACTTTTTTTTTATAAATGCTAAATAGTATTGAAGACTACACTAAAGTGATCAATCGGTAATGATGAGTGATTAATGAAAAAACTCGTTTTGTATGTAATAAATACTTTCTTAAAAAACGCTAAATTTTATTGTCTTTCTTATTTTTGATCATAGATTATTTACAAGATTGCAATAACAATAAGGCCTTGTTACTCTTAAAAATAACTTGTTTTTAAATTAAATAAAGTGTAATATTTTGCTATATACATATTGCTTAAAAATTTATAGTCATAACAATTACCAAATATATGATTAGTAATTCCGTGACATTAAAGAGTTTAAATTAAGTCTCTAATTCACTGTCTTATCTCATCATCTGTCAGTCTATCATGATATTATTACATATTATATTTTAACTGACATGCTGCTAAATTTTGATCGCAGAGTCGCGTCGAGTTATACATGTCAGTTTCAATAACAGGTCATAGACATACGCTACGTTATTAAATTTGCATCATGGTTTTCTCTTCATATTATATACATACAGTAGATCATTATTTCTAACAGCATTATTTTAGAAAATTACGTTATATCTTCGCCTTTATATTTTTCTATAAATTATACTATTCTTATTGATTTAGCCATGTGGCCGGTCGTAAAATACGTAGCCACATCATGTAACATGTTTATAACATGTTGAACCGACCTCATTTAGAGTAGGATAAGGGCAGGGGAATGATGATGAGTTTTTAACTTATCAAGTGTTTAAAAGAAAAGGATGGAGGGGTCGTGAGTTAATACTTAGCTCCAGAAGGAGCCATTTATGTTTTTATTTCGGCATGCGGCCGGTCGTAAAACAAGTCGCGAAATCATGTGGCAACATGTTTATAATATGTTTTGCCGACCCCACTTAGAGTGGGGTAAGAGCAGGAGAATGATAATGAGATTGTTGTTAGAAAAAGGACGTCGAGTTGTCTATTTTTCCTGACAGTGTGTAGCACCTGACATTTGAAAGGGCTCTAGACGGCATCTATTTTCCAGCTACTGTACTAATAAAGAAGACGGGTTGGTACGCGTGCCATTCGCAGTGAACACATTTTACACCAAAGAAAATATTTACACTTACATTACACTGACTATTATATATAGAAGCAGAATGTTTGAACGGACGAAATGTTTATCTATATCAATCTATATATATAAAAGAAAGTTGGTCTTAGTTACACTATTTATAACTCAAGAATGGATGAACAAATTCGGCTGAAAATTGGTGGAGAGGTTGCTTAGTACCAGGAGACGGACATAGGATACTTTTTATCCCGTTCGACCGCATTTATTTTATCCCGTCAAGTCACTATAAAACGTGCTACAACAAAAACGACTATGACATGGAAAAACAAAACATAAATGACAGCTAAACGTAATTTAGTCTTTGGGTAAGTATGGTAAAAATTTGACAATTATCAAAATAGTAGTAGCTATAAACGTTACCACATAGTATAAAACAAAGTCGCTTTCTCTCTCTGGCCTTATATCTCTATGTTTGCTTAAATCTTTAAAACTACGCAACAGATTTTGATGCGGTTTTTTTTAAATATATAGAGTGATTGAAGAGGAAGGTTTATATGTATAATAAAATTCAATATGGAGTAGAGAAATACTGTGATTATCACTGAGTGACATAGGCTATATGCTTTATACCCGTGCGAAGCTGGGGCGGGACTCCTAGTACTTTACATAAAACGAAGTCCCCAAAAAGTGTCCTATTTATTTACAGGAAAAATGTACAAGTTATATCTATCTTAAATTACTTACACGCTAGAACTATACAAATCGTACCCACGTGGAATGGTCCCAAGAATGCTGGCAGCGTTTCCGCGCTGAATCGCTAAGCTGATTCTTTGTGTGAAAAGGAGCCAGCCCTCTTGTCACCTGAAGAGGCAATTAACCGAGATGTTTAAACGGATATAAAAAATTTTGCACTTTGACTCCATAGCCCTAGGGTCTCAAATGCAAACGGCACAAATATATAACTCTCGATGAGTGTTGCATACTTCCACCGTTTGACGGATTCGGCCATTTCCGCCGCAGCTCCTGGTCTATAAAACTGTCTGTCAGTATATGATCGACTTTCTCAAAATCTACTAAACGAATTTTTGTAAGATATTACTAACTAGCAATATCCCGCGGTTTCTTTCGCGTATATACCGATCTCGTGGCGTTGCAAAGTCTACTAAGTCGGACTATAGATTTATTTTTGTTAACATACAAGTTTGATTTCTTGTTTAATTACACTAATATTCATAATGTAATGGATATACAGACTTTTATGACTATATTTACTCCTTATTACATTTTTATTATGGATCCCTTTTTAAATGTAATATAGCCTATGTTGCTCAGTAAAGATGCAGCGTTCCAAAAGTGAAAGAATTTTTGAAATCGGTCTAGTAGTTTTTGTGTGAAAATATTACAAACTTACTTTATAATATTAGTATAGAACTTTTCTTTACTATTATTATAAAGAGGAAAAATCTGTATGTATGTTTGTGTAGTGCAATTCTTCCGGAAGGTTATGATAACAAAGCGAAAAGTTTATTTATATGGGGTTTTAGTAGGTTTCATAATCATCATCATCTTCCTGCCCTTATCCCACTCTAAGCGGGGTCGGCACAACATGTTATAAACACGCTGTCACATGATTTGGCTGCGTTTTTACGACCGGCCGCCTGCCTGACGTCAACTTAACTCTGTCATATTTTACACTTTGGTAAGAAAGAGGGTGGTCTGTTCTACTAAACCGGATACCACACGGATGGTCAAGTTGCCTTAGTCGCCTTTTACGACACCTCGGTAAGAAATGAGCTTGGTCTATTCCACTCAGCCGGATACCACACGGCGGGTCGACATACCTTAGTCGCCTTTTACGACACCTCGGTAAGAAATGAGGGTGGTACTATTCTATTCAGCCGGATACCACACGGCGTTAAGTTTCATAAATATATTAAGGAATTTGATTACGTGGCCTAGATACGTCTAATGTAAGATGATTATACCCCTTTGTTGAGATAATTAGGGTGTCAGATTATGTAGATAAGGGTAAGGGAGCTTTGGAGAAATTAAGTATAAAATAAAATTAGTCCTTTGCTAGCTTCTGGGGACGAATATTGTTTCAATGTATTTTTTAACATCTGATATTAACCTTATTACGCCGTGTGGTATCCGGCTGAATAGAATAGTACCTTACCCTCATTTCTTACTGAGGTGTCGTAAAAGGCGACTAAGGTAAGTCGACCCGCCGTGTGGTATCCAGCTGAGTAGAATTGACCAACCTCTTTTCTTATCGAGGTATCGTAAATGGCGACTAAAGTAAGTTGACCCACCGTGTAGTATCCCGTTTAGTAAAATAGACCACCCTCTTTCTTACCGAGGTGTCGTAAAATACGACTAAGGTAAGTTGACATCAGGCAGGCGGCCGTTCGTAAAAACGCAGCCAAATCATGTGACAGCATGTTTATAGCATGTTGTGCCAACCCCACTTAGAGTGGGATGAGGGCAGGAGGATTATGATGATGATATTAACCTAATTAAGTATTAAATCATTTATAGAATTAGGCGTTACTTTGCAGAGATCCATAATACAAAAGTAATAATAAACATATTTTACTATAATCCGCGATGAAGTAAAATAGAAAATATATATATATATATATATATATATATATAATGCTAAATGTAGAGTGGACAATCCGTTTTCATACTTGATACATACAGGATTCGTAAAAACACATGCACAAACAAACCAAAGCACTACATACGTTCTATAAATTCTAAATTCTATAAATGACGAAGATCTGCCAACCTCTAATGTTGGCCAACTATATTTCCTTGAAAACAAATTCCATCTTCCAGGGAAATATTGGTCTTGCAAGGTAAATATTACATTCAATACAATGTATACTGTTCCCGACAGTTCCCTTTGTATTCAGTCAACAATACAGAATGCATCGCAATGTCTAGTTGTAAGTGTATTAAAGACGAAAGAATGTAGTATAGTTTTGTTCCCATCGATCCCTTTGAAGTCTCCGTATCTCGTGCCATGATTGATTTGAGCACGTTGTCAATATTTTAGCAGGGTCTCTTTATACGAAAACATAAGTGACAAATCACCACCTGTTTCGTGCAGATAACATATCCTACCAATATTAGAAATGCCTGTCTATCGGTCTTCTATAGGATATATTTCGGAGAGTGTGCTGAGCACTCCATAACCTTGTTCCACCATTGCCTTTCTATCATCGCAACGCTAGGTACCTGGAGTGCTGTGGCCGTTCCTTTTGACCCCGAGAGAAAACGGAGCTTACTACACAAGCTCCGTACTATATTTTGAAGAGCACGATATGCACGGCACTTGAGAGACTCCGGTAAAGTTCGTCAGAGATCCCGGGGCCTCTCTGCTAATGCGGAGGTTATCTATCGAGTGGGTTTTAGTGGGTAGAAATCTCACATAACCGGATCTCACCCGTAAGAGTTCCGGTATCTTCTTGAAGGTCCCCCCCTCCCCCGTAAAAAGGCACCTAGAGTCATTGACATCCCATAGAGCGCTTCGCGTTCTCTTTTTTATCGCACACAGCAAAGGAATAGAATTCTCTCCCGGCATTTATTTTTCCCAGTTCATTCAATATAGGTGTCTTTAAAGCAAGAGTGAATAAACATCAAATCTCATTCTATCATCAAATATCATCCGCTGAACGAATATCGATAAATTTTGGCACAATTTTTCCTTATAGACCGTAATAACATATAGGCTATACAAATTCTGTTAATTCTACAGAAATAGAATGACATTGAAAAGCGCCATCTATTATCAACCATCATGCGACCACAGTCCACGCAAACGAACTCGTAGGTAAAAGCTAGTAATATTATAAATGCAAAAGTTTGTGTGTATGGGTGTATGTTGGTTACTCTTTCACGACCAATCCGCTGAACCAATAACGGTGAAATTTAGCACAATTATTCCTTATACACCGAAGTAACATATAGGCTATAGAAATCCTGTTAATTCTACAAGAATAGACAACAGACCACGCGGACTAAATTGCGGGTAAAAGCTAGTTATACATAATTTTAAAAATATATTAACCAATAAAACAGAAAATAATTATTTCTGTTTGTTGATCTCACATCTCTCTGGAGGAGTATGTATACTTAGGTTTACATCAAAGGGTGCTTGATAATTTAACGTTAACAACTCAGCACCTTTGATACAAAGCTCGAAACGTGAAGGGAACCTATTCAGAAGGTTTTCCAATACTACAATGTGTGTATGAATGGATCTCGATAATACATAAAAATGGGATTGTCCGATCAAATACCGTTGTATGGTGTTGGAAGAGGTGTGATAGCCCAGCGATAACCTACTTCTTCGAGAGAGTCACGGGTTCAAACTACGGACTGGCACCAATGAATTTTTCTGTTAGAAATTTGTATCTAATTTACTTGTGTATCTTTAATACTTAAATGAGTTAATCTTGTATGTATATATATGGTCAAAAATCGATCTAGGCTAAGTTTTATTTTTAAAAAATCGTTTTATCCCTCTTTTTGGGCATAAAAAAATTATTAACATTTAAATTTAATATAAAACACTATTTTTGTCATAAACTGTCAAGTCAACGTAGCTTATTCGGGGAACGGGCTGTCTCGAGTCTGTACCTAGGATCGATCCCCACCTACCCAATATTTTTTTCTTTTTTTTCATGTTCCTTTTTTTATTTTGTCAAAAATTACTGAGCAAGGCTCAGTACTCTAATATATTAGCATATTGTCATACGCTTTTCGGTGAAGGAAAAATTCGTAAAAAAACTTGCATATCTCTACAGAATTCTGGAGATATGTGTAATAGTGTAAAATGACAGTGAAATTAACCTTTCTACTTTGTAACAGTTTTTAAATGCCTTATTTTAGAAATACAATGCCATTTATCTTTCAATAAAACCTAGCTAGATCGAACTGAATTTGAAAATAATTGGAGCCGTTTCCGAAATTCAGATTATATATATACAAGATAAGCTCATTTAAATATTAAAGATATTCATATGGAATTTGTCATAAAAGATCAAAATTACTAATAAAAAATTTAAAATTAAGTTTTATTTGTATAGTAAAAGGGCTAACCACTATTTATATGTCGATAATGAAGAGTAGTCGCAGGCTAAAGCTAGTTTCAATATATTGTGTATGGTGGTTATGTAACAGACTTATTGTCTCTATTATATGTTTAGTCTATGAAAGCGAATCCCAATTACCGACAGAATATGTTCACGAATAAATTATATTGACGTTCTATAACATGCCTAGTGATGGGAAAACTTTCGTATGAAATTTTGAATTTTTTACTTTTTTGAAGTGAAAACTTCTTTGTGCGTTTTACACTTTTTTCTGTACATAACTTAAGCAACAAAAGTCAGCATTGCTGTCTAAACAGAATTAATATATCTTTGGACAAGCCATGACCTTGATTGCGTTAACTCAGATATTAAAATACCCTCAATTATGTATTATATGTTTTTTCCTGGTCCTAAAGGAAAAACGAGATTTTTTGTATATATAAGCATATATATCAGCTTCATTTGTACCAAATTTTATCAAAATTGCTTTAGGTAATAGACAGGTTTCACCTTTCTAAGATTATAAAATGGATGTACCTTCTCAAGGGATTTTTGGGTTCTTAATCTAAGTAATTTCATAGTAAGCAAAGTTCATCTATGACATAGATAATAATGATATCCAATATATAACATAGATAATAATGATATTCTTTGTCTTTTATTTATTTATATAAAAATTTACATTATATTTTTCTATTTAAAAATATAAAAAAATTGCTGACCAGAGGGAGCGAAGAAAGTAGTCAAGCTACCAGTGGTTAGGGCTCCAGACTGAGGAACCTCCTCACAATCCGTGCCGTCTCAAGCAAAACTGCCTTTTGTATCCTACGCTTGATCCAACTAAGTGAGAGCCTCTTAAGATGTTGGTCGAGGCTCTTGCGATAAGACCATTAACCGACACAACAATTGGAACATAATTCTTTATTAATTATTCAACTATGCTTAGAACACTTGAACTTAGTACCGTTATATTTTTGTAATAGTTCCCCGATGCATCGTCTAGCGGAGGTAGGGGCCACTTTCAGAGAGGCCCCGACCCAAAGGTGGCGCACTCTGGGGTTCAGAGTTGCTGCTATCGGAGATGAGATGGTTTTTTAGTCGGTGAGAGTTCGACATACCCGCGGCTCGTCTCCATCTGGCGGTGATGACCCATAATATCATTTTCCTGACACAAAAAAAATTGTAATAACGTTTTCGTTACAACGTTTCACATCACTAGCGCAACGGAAGTGAACGTGGAGCGGCTCATTTTACGATCGCGACTGTCCAAGCATGTAACACATAACTGTACATTCACCCATTGTGTGAACACTCATCGGAACTATATCGAAATGTATGGGTACAGTCGCAATTTAAATCGCTTAAGTTACGATAATTTATTATACAAGTACTAATTTATGAAAAGGGATAATTTAATATAAGGATGAACGAGCCTTGCTCGATGATTTTATTAAAAATATATAATAAATGCAATTAAAAAATAAAAAGAAAGACAGAGCCAGTGACACGTGAGATTTTAACCTGGATTTTTCTCATATGTACGCCCCTTTACTATTGTGCTAATACAACTTTATAAATGACAGCAAAAAGATAGCCTAGACAAAGTCTATTCAATGTGAATTTAAGCAATTTTTTCAATGCCTGAAAACAGGAATAATACGACATTTTTTAAAGTAAAACCTAAGTAGATATATCGCGTAATATAGCTCAAACGAGTAACTAAGTGTAATGAAACATATAATAAGAGTGATATAAGGTCTATTATTGGCATCGCTTGACGAGGCATATAGCAAAAGCAGCAGTAGATAAGCGTGCAATAAAATATCCAATTTTTGGGGTCCCAAAATGTGAGAATGTTGCATCAAAAGATTGCTTATAAACCCAGTAGGTACAGATAATTTCAAAAAGTAGCAGGAATCCAAGTACCTGAAGAACTTAAGGCTAAAAGTTGGTTTGATAAATGATAATTAATAATATCGTTACTTTCACAAATACCTACATTCTTCACAAAATAAGCCAAAGAGATTTTGATATGAATGTTAAACAAATAGGTGTATTAAACTTTTATCTTACCAGGTTGGTTCAGTGCGGTTAAGCGGAAAGCATAACAATGAGATTCTCCGGTAATATGCAAATGTTCTAAACATAATGTATAAGTTCTAGGCTCACAGTTTTAAATGAGATTAATTAATTTAAAAACAACGTTTATTGTATTAAATTCGTGTTTAATTATTCCTACGAAAGCTTTTTTAGATAATTTTTCGTGACTTATAAATAAGCCCCTATAGTTGTCTATTAAAAATTAAATAACGTCAACATAGAGTGTTCACATGTGTCTTTGCAGGAAAGATTGTTTGGTTATGACTTTCCTTTACCTATGACAAGATAACTTCATAGTGACACCACCATCTTCTAAGGATCATCTAGGCAAACGCAAACCTTTGACTGTCTCTTCGCTTATCATCCAACTAATATTATAGATGGGAAAGGTTGTGAGTATGGATGTATGTCTGCAATAAAAAAAAAAATGTTTGTTACTCTTTCATGACAAATCCGCTGAACCAAAATAGATAAAATTTGGCACAATTATTCCTTATACACCAGGGTAACATATAGGTTATAGAAATCTTGTTAATTCAATAGGAATAGGATGACATTGAAAGCGCCATCTATTATCACAGTATCACGCGACAACGGTTCTCGCGAACGAAGTTGGGGGTAAAAGCTATTCAGGCATAATTGAATAAGGCGTTCGCCTATAAAATAATGTAAAAACCAGCCCTAAAATGAACGGTGCTTAAAGCCATCGTCCGATACAAGAAGCTCTCAAAATTTCCCTTAGTAATGCTTGTACTTACTCCTACCCTCCTTATAACTGCGTAAAAATCCTAATAAATTTAATGCGACATATAAAGTATAGTTAAATAAATAAATAAACATTGTTACAATTCTGTTCGCGACAGTACTCTTGTCTGCTGTAATCGATCGAGAGGAGCGCTGCAATAGTCCATTCATCAATACACTGTCGTCTATGGGAAGCGTTTAATGAGGAAGGATATACACATTTATATTTATAGCATGTTCTATGTCATAAAAACTAGTAGTAATTTTATTTTTGCCACTAATAAAGACAAATGTGACAATTCACCAAATAAATAGAGTTATAAAAACACGCTTTAAAGTAAACAGTGACAAATAACGAATGTTTTAATACACTTTATTAAGTAATATTTTGCTTTAAAACTTGCCAAACTTGGTCCAAAGGCTGGCTGGCATCACATAACACTCGTACTTGCTAAGTAGCTCCGAAATGCAGTTACAGACGACGCAGCGCTTACAATGCGTCACGAGGCATTTAAATTCACAAACAATTTACCCTAATGTTTACTTAAGTAAACATAATATAATTTATGTTGTTTTCCGACAAAAAAAGATTTTAAACCGTTGAGGAGTTCTCTCGTCTGGAGCCAATCCTGGCAGCAGCATCAGGTCATATTTATCTTAAACATACATTGTCATCAAGACTGGACAAGTATGTAAAATTTCAGCTTAATCGGACATAGGGAAGTGGGTAAAAATTTAGCTTGCAAGATTCCACCTTCACATATATACAAGGCAAGTTAAATAAAAGCTTTTAATAAGTACGTGTCCAACAAACAAAGTACTTATGGTATTATTTACGCGTCATAGAATCTAATATCTAATGTATAGACCTCGACTTGACTCGCATAAGGTCTGATATATTTTGATGAGTTTTCAGGAGAGCGAAAGAAACCTACTTATCTTAGAGAGGAATTAAAAATTAAAAATATTATGGCCCGTTGGCATAGTTGGCTGTATCCTGCATTCCGCTACGTGTCTCGCGGATTCGATTCCCATCGTTAGCTAACATTTTCTATAAATCATTTATTACTTGCTCATGTCTGGGTATATAAGTATGTATATATTTAAAATTATAAAAGTATGTCTTTACATGTTGTCTGTCCCCATCACACGAGTATTAAACTACTTACTTTGGGGACATACGACCGTGTACGTGAATGTCCCATATATTTATTTATTTATTCTTTTTTCTCATAATAAGTCTATTAATGGCAAGAATATTAACTTTGTCATGTAACTTATTCTCCGATGAAAATGAGAATAATTTTCCGACTTTATGCAACGTCCTTATGCAACTCTGTATCTTCGTAACTTATTTAGATAGAAACATAAATCTTCGACTGTTAGAAACAGATCAACGAGCCGGTATGTATAAGGATGTTGAATCCTTCGTGCATAACGTATAAGAATTGTTTTGAGTTTTGACATAAACTGAGTATAACATTTTTTTCTTAATAAACGCGGATTATAGCAAAATGATTATATCATAACTTTTAAGCGTTTAAGCTTTGGCTGGCTATATAAAAATGGTCTGATGTTGAAAATCGACCTTATGCGACTCCAGAGATGAGACCCATAAAAGTAAAATAATTTATCATTGCTTTTCTAGGAAATTCCGTAAATAAAGTAAACTTCTATATTAAAATACAATTTGTTGTCTATACTCCCGCAATTCAGCACAATGCTGGCGTCAGATGATAATTTCAAAGTTGGCTCAAATAACTGTCTGAGACGACGCCTCGCATAAAACATGTCTTGTGCTTAAATGCACAGTTCCAGTCTTGGCTGGATTAAACTGGCACAAAGCGGTTTTAGTAAATAACGAGCTTAACTTCTTAAGAAAAGCTTTTATGCGCCTAGTTTTCATATTTTGTTTTCTTCGTATTAAAGTCGAGATTTGTATTAGATAATTTATAGAATTAGGCGTTACTTTGCGGAGATCCATAATACAAAAGTAATAATAAAATTATTTTGCTATAATCCGCGATGAAGTAAAATAGAAAATATATATAATGCTAAATGTAGAGTGGACAATCGGTTATCATACCTGATACATGCAGGAGTCGAGTCGAGGAAAAAACACATGCACAAACCTCCACCACCGCCACCACGATACACAAGCACTATATACGTTCACTATCACAAACTCAACAATCGTTTCGCCCCGCAACCGAAGCATCTTCAGGAGATAGACTCCACGACCAAAATCGCAAAGCGATTATATATTTTACTTCATCGCGGATTATAGAAAAATAATTTTATTATTACTTTTGTATTTGTATTACATTTATTAATGTCTAACTTTGTGATTCTCTTTACATGGAAACATATTTTATTAATTCTTTAATCTTTAATTTATACACAACTTTGTCACATAGTGGTTTTGATAGGTAGATAATAGATTTATAAATCCTATTCCTGTTGAATTAACATGATTACTATAGCCTATATGATACTCCGGTGTAGAAGGAATAATTGTACCAAACTTTATCGATATTGGTTCAGCGGATTGACCGTGAAAACAACAGACTAGACAGACAGATCTTCGCATTTATAATATTAGTAAGGATGAATAAACATCATTTGATTCACCATAGTTAAACCGTTATAAGTCAGGTGACAGAGCCTCAACGACCTTTCTAGATTTAAACTAGGGCCCCCTACCATTCCTCCCCTACTAAACTTCTACAATTCATCCCCTATCGATTACGTAATAATTACCAAAATCCATAAAAATTTGGAACTTCAGCCAGATTTTTGTTAATAATAAATTTATTCAGTTATCAAGTTGGCGGCATTCCAAAACGGAAGATACAAATAGATTCCTCTTGGCAATTACCGATACACCGACAAAATGTTCACAAACTACCCTCAAACTCAGGATAAATTCCAACTCTACCCCATTAGTCTTAAAACTCAATATCAGGTCAGTCCAGCTGTCAATTATTACAGGATCTTACAGCCCGTTTGTTCGCAAAACAATGTAACGGCATGTTTCTTTATAACTTAGTTAAATAATTTCTCAGCAAATTGTTTGCGATCTTACATTCGCTATTAAAATTAGGGATGTGACAAACGGTAAGAGGCTTATGAACATCGACAATAATAATAATTTCCATCAGAAAGTAATAATTTTATCACGCCGTGTGGTATCCGGGTGAATAGAATAGTACCACCCTCTTTTCTTACCGAGGTGTCGTAAAAGGCGACTAAGGTAATTCGACCCGCCGTGTGGTATCCGGATGAGTAGAATAAACCAAGCTCATTTCTTACTGAGGTGTCGTAAAAGGCGACTAAGGTAAGTTGACCCACCGTGTGGTATCCGGTTTAGTAGAATAGACCACCCTCTTTCTTACCGAGGTGTCGTAAAATACGATAGAGGCAAGTTGACATCAAGCAGGCGGCCGATCGTAAAAACGCAGCCAAATTATGTGACAGCATGTTTATAACATGTTGTGCCGACCCCATTTACAGTGGGATAAGGACAGGAAGATGATGAATAATATACACATCTATTCGATTTTACTTTTGTTACGAGTAATATCGACATTTTTTTTACATAAAGAAACCCTTCATGGGTACTACTAATCGCTGGGCAGCGAAAGCAGTTACGCCGGATTCTTACAGGCTAAAACCTCATGGTGTTCCAACTTGCTGCTTGGTGGCGAGGGCACAAGAATACTGAACGCATCACGTCTACACCCTCTTTAGCAGCCTACCCTTTCTACTCTTGTAGAGCTTGGACAGACTCTTTCACCACAAACCGACGCATTGGGAACACTTAATGCATCGACCACCTCGAAGAACCTCAAATATCGATAAATTCAAATTCAAATTCAAAATATTCTTTATTCAAATAAACTTGTAAACAAGTGCTTTTGAATCGTCAACTCTACTGCTGGTTCGGAAAGCTGTTCCTACCGAGAAGAGCCAGCAAGAAACTCGGCGGTTGCTCTTTTAAAAATATAATTCTTAATACTATTCACATTATGTCGTTACTGTCTTGTACAGGCTCAAAGAGAGCTATATCCACACATTCTTATCTTCTAAATAATCCTCAAGAGTATAGTAGGCTTTCTGTATCAGCCTCTTTTTAACAGTGTTTTTAAACTGCTGTAATGGTAAAGCTGAAATTGATTGCGGAATTTTATTATAGAATCTTATACCAAAACCCACAAACGAATTACGTACTTTTGCAAGGCGCAAAGCAGGAGCCGCAAGCTTATGTCAGTTCCTGCTTTGTCTATTGTATACATCACCTATCGTTTTATAATTATTTATATTTTTATGTACATAAATTAAATTGCTTAAAATATCCTGTGAAGCAAATGTAAGAATACCTGTTTCCTTAAACTTCTCTCGCAGGGAATCATGCGGTCTTAAATTATAAATGCCACGTATAGCTCTTTTTTGTAAAACAAAAATTTTTTCACTATCCGCGCATTTACTCCACAGCAATATTCCATAAGACATAATGTTATGGAAGTAGGCAAAATAAACAAGTTTTGCTGTTTCGACGTATCTATATTATCCCATGCGTACATCACTTTGAACAACGATGTAATCAAACTTCAAGGCATTTTAATGGAATAATTGAATGTGGTCTCGTATGTAATTTAGTTTCTCGCTAAGGAATTGTCGTTTATCACCCAATTTCAAGCTATACGCTGACAACGGGGGATACGTCTTGATATAGTCGAGTTGGGAAGTTTATTTATTCGTTTTACATCACAGTGTATACAGAAATATTTGGAATATATTACACTTCTTTCTCTTTAAGCGACTAATATGAAAGTACAGTTCAATGTTACAAAAGTAATAATAAAATTATTTTGCTATAATCCGCGAAGAAGTAAAATAGAAAATATATATAATGCTAAATGTAAGTGGACAATCGGTTATCATACCTGATACATGCAGGATTCGTAAAAACACATGCACAAACCTCCACCACCACGACCAAAATCGCAAAGCGATTTTGGTCGTGGAGTCTATCTCCTGACGATGCTTCGGTTGCGGGGCGAAACGATTGTTGAGTTTGTGATAGTGAACGTATATAGTGCTTGTGTATTGTGGTGGCGGTGGTGGAGGTTTGTGCATGTGTTTTTACGAATCCTGCATGTATCAGGTATGATAACCGATTGTCCACTTACATTTAGCATTATATATATTTTCTATTTTACTTCTTCGCGGATTATAGCAAAATAATTTTATTATTACTTTTGTATTATGGATCTCCGCAAAGTAACGCCTAATTCTATAAATTATTCAATGTTACAGTTAGTAATTCATTGCTGGTTGTTGAACGACTAATATGGAAAGTGGAGTCGCAATATTGCAATTCCACTTCTTGAAAAAGTCTCCTCTCTTTGTGATGGATGTTAGTTTAAACCTGTGTGCTGCTCTAATGTACATTGTTACTTGCAAAAATCGCAAAACACGTATCCCATGGAATTGCTTTGTCTCAAATGTCCTCGTCATAAAGCATATGGTAAATTGTAAATATCACTTAAGCAGTTTAGCTTTTAAAAAGATATCACGGTGCCTGTACTAAAGTTCGCGGGCTCTCTCAATATGGCTTTCACGACTTAACCTAATATACAAAGTAATATATAGAATAACAATACCTGGTGGATTGAGCCTTGCTCGGTAATTTGTGACAAAAAAAAAACTTCAAAAAAAAAATAATAATAAGCTACGCTGACCCGAATAAACTCCCGCCCGAATAAGCTACGCTGACTTGTCAGTTTTCGGCAAAAATAGTGTTTCATATATTCAATATAAATTATTGTATTTTTAATTTTTTTTTAAACAATTACTGTGTTTCCATCGATTTTATTCTGGGGGTATTATATTTTTTTCTCTTCAACTTTCCTATCATTTATCAACTATGACGCTACTCCTTTTATATGCATGTCATACTTTACAAAATCCAACCATCTCGGTCGCGGGTTCGATTCCCGCCGAGGGCCAACATTTTCTATAGAAAGAATTTGTTGGTTCGTCGAGCCTGGGTGTATATTTGTATTTAAGTATGTATTTAAAAATTATATAAGTATATATTCACCAGTTGTCTGTCTACCATAACACAAGTATTAAGTTACTTACTTTGGGGACGGACGACCGTGTGTGTAAGTGTCCCATATATTTATTTATTATTATTTATTTCTCCTAAGTTTTCCTCAAGTCATATCTATTCTACATTCATATTTAACAATCTTTTTGTCACATGATTCGTATCCCTTATTGATAAGTAAATATTTGTCTTTATTAATTGACAGGGTAACTTATCATTACTGAGTATCGCCTAACCGTCTGTATTTTACAGTTTTGTTAATATATGTAGAATTTTGTTCTTTCTCGTTCCCATATTGAGATCATCTGGACTCAGTACAACTTTTACAAAAAAAAATTAGTTTACATACAAAAATCTACATTAATTTATAATCAATAAATAACCCATGTCACATCCCTATTTCAAGAGCATTAACATATTTAAGCATTATGAAGGTATTTGGACGAAAACATTTTTTATTTGCCTTTCTGCTTTTCACTGAAACCGGGTTTAGTCAAACGAAATACATACTTCAAATTTTATTATGTATGTTTTGAACTACCAATACGAGAATACCAAGTGGGCACAACATGTTGTCACATGATTTGGCTACGTATTTTACCGGTTGCTTACCTGACCTTAACTTACGTTGGTCCTATTTTACGACACCTCGATAAAGAGGTAGTCTATTCTACTCAATCGGATACCACACGGTGGGTTAACTTACCTCTCTCGCCTTTTATGAAATCTCGGTAAGAAATGAAGGAGGTCTATTCTACTCAGCTGGATAGCATACTGTGGGTCAACTAACCTCTTTCGCCTTTTACGCCATAACGATAACAAAAGATGGTGGTCTATTCTACTCAATCGGATACAACACGGTGGGTTAACTTACCTCTTTCGCCTTTCACGACATCTCGGTAAGAAATGAGGGAGGTCTATTCTACTCAGCCGAATACCACACGACATAACTACCAATACGAAAATAAAATCATGTTGTAATTATAATTTATTAAAGAAAAGAAAGAAAAGTAATAATTCCTGTGTAATTTTTACTGTTATATTTGGAGGATTAAAAGTGGGATAGCCTTCTTATTCGAAGGAATATCTTGAACAGAATTTATATAAAAAATTTCTATCACATGAACACTGTAGTAACCCAACGGTAACACCGTGAGACTCTCTTGAGGAAGTCACGGGTTCGAACCCGGGCAGACATCAATGAGTTTTTCTGTAAAAACTTGTGTCTAATTGATAATTGCAATTTATCACACGCCTTTCGGTGAAGGAAAAATCGTGAGGAAACCTGCATATCTCTAGAGAATTCTGGAGATATGTGTAACCTACCAATCCGCATTAGAGCAGTGTGATAGGTCTTAGCTCCAACCTTCTCCCCAAAAACGGAGAGAAGAGGCCTATACCCAGCAGTGGGAGAGTAATAGACCGCTAGTTTACTTTACTTACATGAACACACACAACAACAGTCCCATACACACACACGCACACACACGCACACATACACACTTACAATAACTTAATAATTACTTACCTTTTTAATAATTAAATAACTTACCTTTGTTATGGAAGAGCGAGACCTTCTGAAACATGTATTTCTAATACTTACTAGAAGGTCTCAATCTGTATTTTTTGTAATGAATTATTGAAAAGAAATAAATATTGTTGTATTATTTTTGAACACTAAACTACCTAATCATTGTTATACCTATCCAATTAATTCCCAAATGAATTCGTTAAACCCGTTACCAATATTAATTACAAATTCGATATTGATGCGATCACGTGATAGATCTATCAATTTAGTGACGTAACAGTTCTGTCATCTAGCTCACTTGTCATCTATCAATTTGAGCACTATACAAAATTTGCATAACGCACATTGATTGCGGAGACTGCAGGCAATGCGGCGTCCTGCGATTAAATTATACAGCGCATAACGACATTAAAACGGTGCAAGACAAGCGCGGATGCGGGTACTATTTTTTTTAAACCCAAATATTGGCTATTTCGAATGGCTTAGCGCAGCAATGACCTGAACTAAATATATAGATGTGTGTATGCGTATGTCTGTGTGTTTGTGTGTGTGTGTGTGCATGTATATATATATTCTCGGATATGTATATATAATAATTTAAATAAATTAAGTGTAGGTTAAGGTACTAACATAATTTTAAGCTACTAAGATAGATAGGCTCCCTCTATAATGTCTTAAATTGGCGTGTAGTGACGTTATGTCTGTGACTAGTCTTCAAGTTTGCAGGTATCTACTACGCCTGAGACACTGTCGGTGTGTACGCGCCAAATAAGACCAAAAGTCGGCATAGATTGAATTGTTGTTCAGTTAAGTCTATTGTTGAGGGTAAATATTAAGGTGCATGGAGCGGACACCCTCTAGTTTGTCGTGGAACGCCAAAATGTTCCTAAGAGAGCCTCCTACCAGGCTCGATAATGTCTTAAAGTGACGTATAATGACGTCAAATCTGTGACTAGATCTTAAGTTTTCAGGTATCTACTACGCCAGAAACAATGTCGGTGTGTACTCGTCAAAATAGGGCAAAAGTCAACATAGACTCAATTGTTGTTCAGTTGAGTCTGCAACTGCTGAGAGTAAACATTAAAGTGCATAGATCAGATACGCTCTAGTCTTGTAGTGGAACTCCAAAATGCTCATAAGAGAGTCTCCCATGAGGCCTGATAATGTCTTATAGTGATGTGTAATTACGTTGTGACTGGGACTAGTCCTCAAGTTTTAAGAAAAACTGCTGGATCAATTTGCATTGAATGCATCATTCAAAATGTATGCATCTCTCATCGAGAGTTATATATTTGTATCGTTTGCAGTTGAGACCCTGGGGCCATGGAGTCAAAGTTCAAAACATTTCTATCCGTTTTAACACCACGGTTAATTGCCTCTTCAGGTGACAAGTGGCAGCGTTTCCGCATTGAATCAGCTTAGCGATTCAACGCAGAAACGCTGCCAGCATTCTTGTAACCATTCTACGTGGACATGATTTGTATATTCCTAGCGTGTAAGTAATTTAAAATAGATACAACTTGTACATTTTTCTTTTCTTTTTTCCTTTAGTGGAGATGGGTTATTAAAAATGTAGAGCCAATTAAGAGCTCTAGAAGCGTGTAGGAAAGAGGAAATGGTATAATTCAAACTGAGCCACCGCGATAACTGGAATTTATACTAAAGGTTGTGTCTAATATAATGGAAGAGAAGAAAATGGAGGAAAGGACACTGGCTACGGTGATGCATTTCTAAAATAGCGGCTAGGTTTTAGTCCATGGGAATCGAATACTCCCCTTTGGAACATTTTGTAGGACCATAAAGAATTAATAAAATAAATATAAATAAATATATGGGACACTTACACACTTATAAATACACACTTACTTACAAAATTTGGCCTCCTCTAGGAAAAAAAGAGCCACTGTGAACTGTGATGGGGTATAGCCTCAAAAATCTTATCACTTGTACCACCAATAGCAGATGCAATTCAAAGAAATGACGCCTGGAACAATATTTATTTTGCTCTCAGTCGTCAACACGGAGTAATAGTGGTGAACATACGATTTATGGACTCGTAATAAACTTTTATAGTCCCCTATAGAATGAATCGCTTTGTTTTAGTAGTTAAATATATATTGTGCGAGATGTTGACGATGTGAAAGAGTAATATCACAAATTAGAACTGCATTTATACTTCTTCAAACATTTAGCATCGTTAAAAGTATCTTTAGGAGTAAAAAAATTAGTTCCTAAAGCTAAAGAGTTTGTATGTTTGAACGCGCTAATCTCAGGAACTACTAGACCGATTTGAAAAATTCTTTACTATATTACACATATAACTTTGAGACTAACTATACGCTACGATGAATAGGAGAGGAGCAGCAATAAAAAATATTGCGAAAACGGCAAAATTTTAGCTTTCCTTGCGTGCACTAAGTAAACAGTGAAAGTTATTCAAAAATCTCTTATAATTAACTCACGATAACTGTTATATTAAAAATTTCAATTCGAGAAAACAATTTGTGATACACTGATTCGTATGCGTGCTACCCGTGTGGTATCAGCCTGAGTAGAATAGACCAACCTCATTTCTTACCGAGGTGTCGTAAAAGGCGGCTGAGGTAAGTCGACCCACCGTGTGGTATCCGGCTGAGTAGAATAGGCAAACCTCATTTCTTACTGAGGTGTCGTAAAAGGCGACTAAGGTAAGTTGACGTCAGGCAGACGGCCGGTCGTAAAAACGCAGCCAACTCATGTGACAGCATGTTTATAACCTTGTTGTGCCGACCCCACTCAGAGTGGGATAAGGGCAGGAGGATGTATACTCTATGCGTGCGAAGCTTCTACTACAGCTACATTAATATATGGAATAGAAGTAGTAAAAAATCATCTTTAATTTTTTTAGGCAGAAGAATGATATAATATTGTCAATAGTTCAACTCAAATATTATTTTTGCTTACGTACTAGCTTAACAGCGTCACGTGCCGATCCAGGCCTTTGAAACCTGAAAACGGTAATTGGTTTTTTACTTTTCCTTTTTAGCTAATCGATGCCTTCTGTGAAATTGCGCTATTCCTGTCAAATGCTGTGACAGAAAAATTGCTTTTACATCGCATTCTTGTGGCGAATAGAATAACTTATGTGGATCGTTTCGCTTTTCATTCGTCGCTTTTGGTCTGAATTTAAATTACTTTACTACGTATTCATTAACTGTATATGAATGCTGTGAATAAGCTGTGGTAGCCCAGCGGTAATACCGTCCGCCTCTTTCGAGGATGTCTAGGGTTCAAACCCCGGGCAGGCACCAATGAGTTTTCTAGTAAAAACTTATGTGTCTAATTGATAATTGCAATTTATCACACGCTTTTCGGTGAAGGAAAACATCGTGAGGAAACCTGCATATCTCTAGAGAATTCTGGGGATATGTGTAACCTACCAATCCGCATTGGAGCAGCGTGGTAGGTCTTAGCTCCAATCCTTCTCTCCAAAAACGGAGAGAAGAGGCCTATGCCCAGCAATGGGATAGTAACAGGCCGTTACTTACTTACTTTTACTTATATGAATGCTGTAAGCAAGACTTCTTTTACGTCAAATTAACACTTTGTAGTCCAGCATTTTCCTGTAGAATAGACCACCTTTATTTCTTACAGTAGCCTCGTAAAAGGCGAATAGGGTAAGTTTATCCACCGTGTGGTATCCGGTTGAGTAGATTAGACGACTCTTAGACCAATAGACTTGCTAACGGAGATGTCTGAAGATACGACTAAGGTAAGTTGCCGTCAGGCGGCTGATTGAAAATACTTAGGCAAATCATGTGACAACATGTTTATAACATGTTGTGCCGACCCTACTTAGAGTGGGATAAGGGCAGATATTATTTCATTCATAAAATTAGAATAAAGTACTTATTAAATTATTTGTTATTTATATATAACAGTTTTAATTTTTCGTTGAAATATTATACAAACAGTATTTCAACATTCAACTCCAAATCGACCGCATAAATATAATACCGCGAATATTCGAGAACACGTGGCTATCATAAAACAGGTCGTCCATTTCGCACCGTGTAGGCTTGTATGGAGAATTAATTAATTGGCAGCCAACGTTGGACCGCAGCTGGCCAGAAACACGGGCTCGTTACATTTTATGGCAACAACAGATGTGCGTTGTTAATCGCCTGCAGCGTGGCATTATTGGGAATTTGAATTTCGAATTATGGTTTATCCATAACCGTATTTATGTTGGCAATAAATGATATTTGATAATATATTGACAATGTTATGTGGTATTAACATAGAGTTATTAAACTACAGTAGGGGAGCCTGTCTAAAATGTACCATATTACATCCTATCCCTAGTATCCTAGTAATAATCCTCACCCTCCTGCACTTATCCCACTCTAAGTGGGGTCGGCACAACTGCGTTTTTCCTGACGTCAACTTACCTTAGTCGTATTTTACGACACCTCGGTAAAATGTCGGTGGTCAGACCACCCTGATTTTTTAAATTCTTCATCTATACTAATATATAAAGCTGAGGAGTTTGTTTGTTTGTTTGATTTGAACGCTCGCTCTCAGGAACCACTGGACCGATTTGAAAAAATCTTTCAATCTAAGATAGTCATTTAATGAGGAAGGCTATATGCTATATAACATCGCGCTAAAATGAATAGGAGAGGAGCACCAATAAAAAATAGTACACAGACGGCAAAATTTAAAGCTTTCCTTGCATGCGCTGAGCAAACGGTAATAGTTATTCAAAAATGATGTATTACAAAATTGTGCCTCTCTAAAAGTTCTAAATAAAAGTTCGCGACAGTATATGTCTAGCTTTTAAGGTTAACCCACTTTAACCATTTTTACGGTTATCAAAAAACTATATTACGGTTGTAATCTTTCCACGCGGGCGGAGCCACTGGATTGCTAGTTAGATATACATGTGAATGCATAGAAAATAACAAATGTTACAGGAACAGGGAAAAACCAAGTATTTCAATATTGAGAGTACTTAAACGTTTCAGTTGGCTTTAAAAAACTCATGAGACTAAAGAATATTTTCTTAAATTGTAGATTAAACTGAAAAGTAATAAATTGGCATCCACTTTTAATAAAGCTTTCCATTTGAGCGTCAAACATTCGTTGGTCTGCATAATAGCAATATTGCAAATTTGATATTCGACTTCGCTTACGCTTAATTGAATCAATATTTGCAACCGTGGCCTATTTATGGGCGCAAGCTTATTATTGCAAATGGAAATTGTTTATTTACGAAAGACAAGAACCAATGCTACGGCAAATAAAATCTATATCTATACTATTTTAATATATAAAGCTGAAGAGTTTGTTTGTTTGTTTGATTTATTGATTGAAAGCGCTCATCTAAGGAACTTTTGGACCGATTTAAAACTGTATTACGCGCGTAGAGTGGTAGAGGTACGTTAAAATAATATATTAGAGAATTGTAGATCTATAAAGAAGACTACAAAAAAGTCGGTGACAGCATGTCTCTATCTCTTATGATTAACTCACAATAATTACTTTTACGTAAAAAATTCGATTCTGGTAAAGTTCTATGAAACACCGATTTCAGCGGGCGAAGCGCTGGCACAGCTAGATATTTATAAAATCGTTTCTTTTGTTACAGAAAACTTTCAAGGAGACATCGCAATTTCGGATATAAGTTACTATAAACCAACAAACACTGCCCCATCAAGTTTTAAAATCAATAAATCATTGCAAGAAGAGGTGGAGAGGCTTAAAAAAGAAGTATTGCTAGAAGGTTTACAGGTTGAAGAAGAAGGTCTTACTGACATATTGAGAAAAAGAACTAAGCAGCCGTTGCCTTTGTCTCAGGAAAAATCTAAGAAGTACAATGAAGCTTCTATTTCATCAAAGGTAAGTTCCTAATTCATAAGTGAATACACATGAAATAAGGTGATGTTACGGACTCAGATATATAGAGCTGACTTGCTGCTGACTTGAACTGCTGACTTAGCGGTTTCTCTGAAAAAACTTATCTTAAGTCCATTAATTTGATTCGAAAACTGGCCTATAATTATTAGCGCAGTCACCAGGATAGCTTGAAATCGAATTTTGAGGGATCTAAGCCTTAATTTATCTTTGACGATCTTGACAAATCTTAAATAACATGTGACACGAGTTTTACACAACTTCACCCCCTTACATCCATTGGAGGGCTAAGTGTTTCACATAAGGCCCTTCAAGAGACTTAAATACATACCTATGACAATTGAATTCATTGATTGCAGAGACTTATTGTCCACCATTGTTCATCATAGCTAGAATACATCGGTTTAAATCTCTACTATCGAACTATGTGTCCGCTCTATTTCTACTTAAGAGTTGCACTTTGCCCCTTGACAGAAGAACGCCACTTAATTTCTTTTAGTCATCTCTTCATTTCTGATTTAGCCGAGTAGCTCTAAGTTTTCTTATGAGTTCGATAGTCAGCGATTAAGGACCATTTGGTACGTTGAAAACATATCAATTTTTTGTATATGTTATTAATACATATATTATTCCAGGTTATTCCAGCCGGTCTAGACAAAGCTATGCTAATGAAAAATGGAAAATTGCCACCAGACGAAGATTTTGATGCATTTAACTTTTACAATCAAAATAATGATAGTGATTTCAACCAAACCAATATATCAGATAATCTTACTGAATCGGAAAGCTTAGAACAGGATGGCGTATTAGTAGTTAATATTTCAAGTGATAATATATTGAATCTCGACGAGTTTTATCCCAATTTTTATACGTCCAACTTTTCCAACAAAATGGATGAAGTAACAAATAAAATACAAAGTAACAGTCGGGAAATAACAGGCGATTTCAACAACAATTTGAAGTTTAAAGAATTACCCGACAATGTGACTGTAGCTCCAGCACCTACAAATGGAGTGCTATCGGTAAACGAAAAGGACGAGGAAAATGAAACCTTGCAAAAAGTATCAATAAATAACGCAGACAAAGAGATTTATAAGAAAATTTATGAAGCCAATGACTTACTAAAGCCTACCGAAAGTTTGCAGAGTTTATTAGGTTACACATCAAGTCATAGACGTCGCAGAAGAAGAAGACATGGGAATGGTCGACGGTAAGAAATCCATTTTTTTTAATTTTGGCCTTATCTTTAAGCCTTAGATTAATAAAAGAATTAGGTATTTAAGACATACTAATCCTAAAAAGAATGATGAAGAGATTAATATATTATATAATAACAATATATTTACTACTTTTCTGTCAAGGAGACTAGTTATTAGTTAACTAGATAGACCATATAGGCCTTGGATTTAAAAATCATATTTACCTTTCCGAATCTAAATTCAATAGTGAATGAAGAAGATCATAGGTAATCGTTGGGAAAACAATTCATATGATATTACCAGTATCTGTTAAACTTATACATATTTTTGGACCTAAAGTTTATTTACCAATCTTTATAAATATCTCCATAACGGCACAAGTGAATCAATTTCATTTTCCATGCCTTTTACTTCATGCAAATATAATTCTCAAAGAGCGATATGACGTAGATGCTATGATAAAAGCTGCCCCAAAGAAAATTACTCTTTGAGGAATAGGTACAGATCTTGATCTTAATGATTAAAAATATTTTCCTTACATACAATTTGAAATTTCTTTTATACTGCCTCGACAAAAGTTCCTGCTTTATAATATCCGATTTTCCATAACTGTGGATTCGATTTTTTATCTTTTCGAATTGTTACGTATCTTATTCGTCAGAAAGGCTGAGTAGAATAGACCCTTATTTCTTACCGAGGTGTCGTAAAGTGGGAATAAGGTAAATTGGTGTCAGGCAGGCGGCCGGTTATAAAATACGTAGCCAAATTATGTGACAACATGTTTATAGCATGGTGTGCCCACTTAGAGTGGGATAAGGACAGGAAAAAGTAATACTATGTTAGTTTAAAAAAATTGAAATAATAGAAAATATAAATATATGTATGTATGTTCACTCGTCCATAATTCAACTGTTTGTAGAATGACAATGTTTAAACTAACATACATTAAAGGCCTGTTTCACTTAAAGTCCCTAATAAGTTAACAGGTAGATCATGTGGCTGTTATTTTGTTTATCTGCTGGATAGCAAATACCTATTTGAAACGGCCGCGATTTTTTTTTTAATTTTTCACTTTTTAGAGTCTCTTTTTATATCTGCTACTTAGTTTATTTGTCGGTTAACTATCCGACACTTTAACAGTAACTTGTGAAACAGGCCCTTAAAATCCCACTAACTACTGTAGAAGTGAAGTAAATTGAAATAATGCACTATGTATTCAGTTGTGCACACTTTTCGCGTTCATTCATTAGCTTTATTAAACATCCACAGACAGTTACCGCATCAAAGTTTGCTACATTCGCGTTAAACGTGCAGAAATGTTTGACATTCATGCATTTACTTAATCAAAACTTTACGAAACCTCGATAAGAGAGAGGGTGGTCTATTCTACTGAACCGGATACCGCACGGCGAGTCAACTTAGCTTAGTCGCCTTTTACGACATTTCGGTAAGCAATGAGGGTGGTCTATTCTACTCAACCGCATACCACACGGTGGGTCAACTTACCTTAGTCGCTTTTTACGACACCTCGGTAAGGAATGAGGGTGGTCTATTCTACTTAACAGGACACCACACGGTGGGTCAATTTACCTCAATCGCTTTTTACGACACCTCGGCAAAAAATGAGGGTGCTCTATTCTACTTAACAGGATACCACACGGTGGGTCAACTTACCTTAATCGCCTTTTACGAGACCTCGGTAAGAAATGAAGGTGTTACTATTCTATTCAGCCGGATACCACATGGCGTATCTCAAAACTAGTAAATAACCGTTTTTTAATTTATAGGCTAAGAAATATACCTAACGAGAAACCCGTGAACAGCACGTCAAAAAGTTCTGAGGAAAACAAAATCGGTGTTGGCGGGAAAAAATTTGGTCGCCATCAAAAGAATCCAAAACGTAACAAAAAAGAAAGCTGGGCATCTTTTTTACCAGTACACGAGTTTGAAAGGAGATTCGAGTTACAACCACCGCGAAAAGATGAAGTTAACAAAACTGAACCTTTCCAAAATTGGTTTTTTCGGGACTCGATAGATGATTTAGAAGCAACTGAGAGTCGTTTTTATAATAATACTAAGGTAAATATCAAAATAATAAATAAATATATGGGACACTTATACACACGGCCGTCCGTCCCCAAAGTAACTTAATACTGGTGTTATGGGTGACAGACAACTGGTAAATATATACTTATATAATTTTTAAATACATACTTAAAGACAAATATATACCCAAGCTCAAAGACCAAGAAATGCATTTATAGAAAATGTTGGCCCTCGGCGGGAATCGAACCCGCGAGCTGAAGGCAGGGTAACCCATTGCGCCAACGGGAAAATCAAAATTCAAATTGAATTTCAACATCTTTAATATTTTAATGAGTTAAACTTGTATATATTTATATATTATATAGCAATTTATGTATTCTTTCTTATTGTTTTTTTTTCGTGTATTTTTCTCTGTGCTGTACAGTAAAGTATATAAATAAATAAAATAAAATAAATATATGTATTTTTTTGAATCTCGGAAACAGCTCCAACGATTTTTCGGAAATTCAGCATGTAGGGGGATCGATCTACATAAGTTTTATTTAAAAAAAATGTCGTTTCATCCTCTAATATTTTTTTGAAATTTACGTTGAATACAATCACAATTTTTCGCTGTCAAATGTAAAGTCATGGTAGTTCATTTGGGGAACAGGCGGTCTAGAGAGGTGGAAATACCTAGGATCGAGCCCCAACTGCCCAATTATTTTTTAATTTTTTTTTAATTTAATTTTTTTTATATCTATTTAAAAATTTCCCAACAAGGCTCTGTCACTCAGGTACTACTCTTAAAACAGCGATGTATTATGAAATATTCCTCCCTGTACGATTATCTACGCTTGGTGAACTTATAAAAGTACAAATTGAAAAACTTTCCAGAACCTGTCTACAGAGACGCAGGCCTCGAGTACTAAAGTTTTAATGTTTCCTGTAGATACTCAAACATGAGTGGTCTGTTTCTATTTTGATTAAAATGCAATATATATTTGCATTAAATAAATATCCAAATTAAAATATTCTTTATTCAAGTAAACTTATAAACAAGTGCTTTTAAATCGTCAACTCTACTGCTAGTTCGTAAAGCTGTTCCTACCGAGAAGAACCAGTAAGAAAAAAAGAAAGAGATTTTTTTATTCTAAATTATTATTACAATTTTGTATTTTTTTAAACGGATATTGACAGCTTATTGTTCAAGGGAAAGTCGAACCAAACTGAGACAGCGACGCGTGGCAAGGCCGCTAGTAGAACATAATTGATGGTATTTTAACACAAAAGTTGACGCAAATGACGCCACAAATACAATAACTTCCCATACTCGATTTAATTTAGTCGCCTTTTCCGACACCTCAATAACAAATGAGTATGATCTATTCTACTCAGCCGGATACTATACGGCAGGTCAACTCACCTTAGTAACCTTTTACGACACCTCGGTAAGAAATGCGGGTGATCTAATTTACCCAGCCGGAAATAACACAGCGCCATATATAACATAAAAATATTATATATAAATAACATCATAATCATCATTATCATCATCATTACATATTATAAAACAAAGTCGCATTCTCCGTATGTACGCATAAAACTTTAAAACTACCCAACAGATTTTGATGCGGTTTTTTTTAATAGATAGATTGATTCCAGAGGAAGGTTTGTACGTATAATAACATTCAATACGGAGTAGAGAAATACTGTAATTTTTGAGGTTTCTGTAAATAATTACATTTTTTCCGCTTACATTGCAAACGCAGGCTAAACCCTACGAGATTTATCAAAGTAATGTACTAAGTATTTGTACACCTTGAAAAGGTCTACAGAAAAGTCCGCGATGGTATATGTCTATCTCTTATGTATAACCCACAATAGCATTTTTTGTCATTTACTTTTTACGAAAAATAATGCCTTATTTTTGAAGCAATTTTTATACAATACAGCTTTAATCCTTATCCATTTAAGTACCTTAAATAAATAGTTGATTTAATATAGATCAATATGCCGTTTACAGCATGTTATTTAAGTGAACATTTTCGGAGATATTACAGATTTAAAATGCCGTGAGGACGCCGTGCTTCGCGCCTATAACACTTCGACTTTAGCAGCTAAGTCGCTCTTTCAAGAGTTTCTTTAAAGACATTCTGTAATTAATTGTAAAAATAAAATACATAGGGAAAATGTAAAAGTAAATAAGTAAAAATGTATTATATGAATTTAGATATTCCAAAGATAGCAGGAAATCTTCTTGGTATAGGGAAAGGAAATTGTTTTTCTCCAAATTTAACGCTCGCGGGCCACGGGCAGTAATGAATAAATCAAAACTACTAGATCGATTTAAATCATTTTTTTTACACTGACTGGCATGGAATATATATTTTATACCCGTGCGAAGAAGGGGCAGGTCGCTAGTTATATATAAATAACATTATTTAAAGTAATGCTAACTTAATAACCAAATTTTTACTATTAGATCAAACACCGTCACCGCACTGCGCGAGCGGCGACTAACAGAAAAGAGCGTATATGGGACAACGGAGTTATACCCTACGAAATCGATGGGAACTTCAGCGGCGCCCATAAGTCTTTGTTCAAGCAAGCCATGAGGCATTGGGAGAACTTTACCTGCGTGAAGTTTGTGGAGAGGGAATCCGAACACAAAGACTTTATTATATTCACCGAAAGACCATGTGGGTAAGTAAACTAATAATTGTATAATATGATATAACTAAAGTAACGGCCTGTTACTATCCCACTGCTGGGCAAAAGCCTCCTCTCTCCGTTTTAGGAGAAGATTAGAGCTAACACCTACGACGCCGCTCCAATACGGATTGGTAGGTAACATATCACTATAATTCTCTAGTGATATACAGGTTTCCTCACGATATTTTCCTTCACCGAGGAGCGTGTGATAAGTTGCAATTTTCAATTAGGCACCTAAGTTTTAACGGTAAAAACACATTTGAACTTAAATTAGTTTAAAAAAAAGTACAGAAATCAATGTATTCAATTAAAGATAAAAGTAGTTATTGTGATTTAACCATAAGAGATAGAGACATGCTGTGGTGGACTTTTTGGTAGGGTTTTTTTAGATGCAATTCTCTAGTACATTACTTTAGTGTATATCTGTTATATACGCCGAAACAAAGATGATCTCATAAAAACCAAATATGTAGAGAATGCAATGCTATGATTAAAAGTGATTAAATTCCTATAAATTCTAAGGAAATGTTACCCCAATAAAACATCATGATTTTGCGTACTATTTACGCGATTGAAACTTCAATTTAGTCTGTTTCGAAAATAATATTATATTTTTTCTTTCTTTTCGTCTTATCAATATTTTATCTTACTCTAAGCCGTAGGCTTCACAGGGTGCTAAATCCTTTGGACAGTGTTCTCCAACGTCAGTAGAGTTTTTGCGCTCTACTTCTTTGCTTCTCGAAGATGCTTCTATGCTCATCCGTTCCCCCTACTGATTCAAGAAAAATCGAAAATTTCTTATAAGAAAACAAAAAATTATTGTCATGGGACATTAAGATCGTTCCCAAAATTACGTGATTCAGACATTAAACAGACAAAAGAAATCGTTAAATTTAGGCCAATTTTGACCAATCTGTCACACAAATTAGCAAATTATAGCTTCACTTGACAGAATTTGATGATCAAATTACTGGGTAGCTTAATATATTAATGTGGTAACCAGGTTGAACTTGAATAAGGTTTGTTTAAATAAATCTTATTAACTACTGAAAAACTTTTTAAGAGATTTATATCCAAGAAATGTTCACCTTTCCAGTGCGGGGTTTCAATCCCCAGACCCCTTAAGTTTGTTTAACTACCCATTATCATATTTACTTAGGACTAGCTGACCTGGCGAACTTTTTACCGCCGGTGAGAATCGAACCCGCTATCCTCTGAAGACTGGGTCATTGGCACTTGCACTTGTGTTAAATGTCCAGTCAAATTGAAACAATTGTTTTAGGTGTTGTTCCTTTGTCGGCAAGCGCGGTGGTGGCTCTCAGGCTATTTCCATCGGCAAGAACTGCGACAAGTTTGGTATAGTGGTTCACGAGCTTGGACATGTGGTCGGATTCTGGCACGAGCATACGCGGCCCGATCGAGATCGACACGTCCAAATCATTCGGGACAATATCATGACAGGTATGTACGATGCTCACATTAGATCTCTCTTGACTCATACTTGTACGTGGAAAATAGAAAAGCATTTTGGTTGATATTCCATCCTACCCCCAAAACTGCACCTCTCTAATTATTTACCCCTTCTAGGTTGCTTCTGTCTACGAATAAACCTTACTTGCAGATATAGCCACAACACGTTATTCCTGTAGAATTAACAGGATTTCTATAGCCTATATGCTACTCCGGTGTATATGGAATAATTGTGCCAAATTTAATCGATATTGCTTCAGCTGATTCGCCGTGAATGAGTAACAAACACAGTACAGTGTGGAGTTCATCCACACTCACGAACTTTCGCATTTATAATATTAATAGGATTACTTCGTGTGGTATCCGGCTGGGTACTTGCTAGAAGGGAGCATATTCAATTTCAAATTTCAATCATTTTTTATTCTAGTAAACTTGCAAACAAGTTCTTTTGAATTATCAACTCTACTGCTGTTTCGGAAAGATGTTCCTACTGAGAATAGCCAGCAAGAAACAGCGTTTCCTCTTTTATATAATTCAATCAATCGAATAATCGTATTAAATAGACATCGAATACACGTGCGTGTATTTATAGTTAAGCTAACTATTGTATAAACTAGATGAAGCAATTGCGTGTATAGTTAACCTTGCTATATCATGCCACGCGATATCATTATGACATTCGTTATTAATTACATAATAACAATTAATTAATTGTATGTAAATTGTAGAATTAAATTACATAAGTAATAGTATCTGCGTGACTGTAGGTTTTTTCAAATAAAAAAAGAAACTTAAAAAAAAGAAAAAATAATTGGGTAGGTGATGATGCTAATGATACTTCGAAACGATTGTTGAGTTTGTGATAGTGAACGTTTGTAGTGCTTGTGTATTGTGGTGGCGGTGGTGGAGGTTTGTGCATGAGTTTTTTTACGAATCCTGCATTTATATAAAAAAACGGATTGTCCACTATACATAATATTTAGATAATTTATACAATTAGGCGTTACTTTGCGGAGATCCATAATACAAAAGTAATAATAAAATTATTTTTCTATAATCCGCGATGAATTGCGATGATTGCGATTTCCATCGTGGATTATAGCAAAATGATTTTATTATTACTTTTGTATTATATTTACTCTCTATGTTACTTTATCGTGGATATAACAATTTTATTATTACCTACTTTGTGTTATGGATCTCGACCAAGTAACGCCTAATTTACATATATTTTCAGACATACAACAGCCACTCTAATATTGTCATAGCTTTAATAAATATAAAATGGGATTCCTACTTTAGTCCCTAAAACCGTTTGAAGCGTTCCCGCATATTGCCTGAAGGCTGAGTGTAGGAAATAAAATGTGACATAAAATCCCGACCTGTTCCAGGGGATATAATCTGAATAAAGGCTCTCGTGTCGAGTGCGTAACTTACCCGTCTTGCTCTGTAGGCTGTACTTGACCTGAATCCGGCGTGCGTGGAGATTCCACACACTTCACAGGGTTACGTCACGTGTAATCTGGCTTTTTCTATTTTTATCACCACAATATATCTTTTATGTTATCTACAGTTTTTTTCAACTTCATCACTTTAGACTTGGAGGTCAGAGTCTATGTTTTACTTTATCCATGTGATTTTTAATGTTCCCATTCAAATTCAAATAAAAAATATTCTTTACTAGCAATCCCCTGTGTGGAAAGATTGAAAACACAATATAAAGAATTTTGTAATACATGATTTTTGAATAACTTTCACCATTTACTTCGCGCAAGGAAAGCTTTAAATTTTGCCGCTTTCGTAATATTTTTTATTGCTGCTCCTCTCCTTTTCATCTTAGCATGTTATATAGCCTATAGCCTTCCGCGATAAATGGACTATCTCAAAGAATTTTTCAAACCGGTCCAAAAGTTCCTGAGATTAGCGCGTTCAAACAATTAAACAAACAAACTCTTCAGATTTATATATTAGTATAGATATTCGATAAGACGAGAAAGTGTAATAGACAAAAAGACAGATAAACTTTCACATTTGTACTCCTAGGACGGATTTCTTTAATATTTTCTCCACAGAAGTTATAAAATTTGAAAGTCACTCAATGACTAATTGACGCGTACCAATTCAATAAACAGGAAACCCACTATATCCTTCCTGACTTCCGTGTCTATTGGATCGGAGGTCATGCCGTGACATCTTCAATGTGACACACTGTCGCAATAGGTCACAGTAACTGTGTCAGGGCGGTGTTAATATCTTAATGGACGTTTTGTTTATTGTGTTCATACACCGTTCGTTATCTAAGCGAATGATCTTTATATAATTCAACGATTTATATATATATACTAGTAATATCCCACGGTTTCACCCGCGTACATACAGATCTTATGGCAGTGGAAAGTCTACTAAGTCGGACATTTATTTTTGTTAAATATATCATCAATATATAAAAGTTTCCGCAGCGCATGCGATGACTAATATTTAACACCTTATTTCATTTTCATTTCGGATCCCTATTTTGTAATGTATCATAATATAGCCTATGTCGCTCAATAAAAATGCAGCTTTCCAATGGTGAAAGAGTTTTTGAGCTTATGTCGGTTCCTACTTTGTCTATACTAATGTTATAAAGAGGATAAATTTGTATGTATGTTTCTAATGTTTTGACACAAAAACTACTGGACCGAATTCAAAAATTCTTTCATTATTGGAAAGCTGCATTTTTACTTAGCAACATATGCAATACATTAAAAAAAATAATTATCCGTAATAAAAATGTAATAAGGTGTAAGCCGCGGAAACTATTGATGATTTAACAAAAATAAATCTATAGTCCGACTTAGTAGACTTTCCACATCATCTTCCTGGCCTTATCCCATTCTAAGTGGGTTCGCCACAACATGTTTTAAACATGCTATCACATGATTTGGCTGCGTTTTTACGACCGGCCGCCTGCCTGACGTCAACTTACCTGAGTAGTATTTTACGACACCTCGGTAAGAAAGAGGGTGGTCTATTCTACTAATCCGGCTACCACACGGTGGGTCAACTTACCTTAGTCGCCTTTTACGAAACCTCGGTAAGAAATGAGGTTGATCTATTCTACTCAGCCGGATACCACACGGCAGGTCGTCTTACCTTAGACGCCTTTTACGACACCTCGGTAAGAAATGAGAGTGATACTATTCTATTCAGCCGGATACCACACGGCGTACTAGTAGCTTATAAAACATTCTAATAAAGATTTTAAAATGTTTTACATACATTGTCAAACAAGCTAGAATCAACATAATATGCCCTCACAAAGTACGTTGCCTAAAAGCACTTAGCGAAACGAGAGTCTGCTTTTAACGCAAATAACCAAAATACCAGCAGCATGCCAATATCCTAGACTTGCAGAATTCAGCCTTTGTAAGGAAAGTATAACGAAATTCAATTTTAAACTGTACGTCTAAGAGTATAAATTTATTTACCAAGCAAACAACTTAATTGGCGAGATAAGGAACCGTAAGGTTATTGTTGCTGATTTAAATCTACGCGACGAAATTTGTTAGGGCTTGACTTATTAAACCGAACGCTCACATCGGCAATTGTTAATTGGGACCGACTTCCACTGAGTTAGGGTGAAACTTTTCAATGAAATACGACTCCTCCCGATTTATAGCAAGTTATAACAAAGTAAAAGGTTTCTCTATTATACTCGTAACATGACATTCAGGGCGACTATGTAATAATTACATTACTACAATGCGATGTGATATTATTTTAACCCAACAATATTTAAGAATCAAAATTCTTTTCAATACAAGCACACGAAAGATAAAAGAGAAAGAATGATATGACTATAACTGTTGGTTATAGTTATAGGCGGGTTAACTTACCTTAGTCGCCTTTTACGCGATTAAGTAAATACGAAATATGTATAAGTAACGGCCTGTTACTATCCCACTGCTGGACATAGGCCTCCTCTCTCCATTTTTGGAGAGAAGGGTTGGAGCTAAGACTTACCACGCTGCTCCAATGCGGATTGGTAGGTTACACATATCCCTAGAATTTTCTAAAGATATGCAGGTTTCCTCACGATGTTTTCCTTCACCGAAAAGCGTGTGATAAATTGCAATTATCAATTAGACACATAAGTTTTAATAGAAAAACTCATTGGTGTCTGCCCGGGTTTGAACCCATGATCGTCTCTAGAGATTCACACGGTCGCACCGCTAGGCCATCACAGCTTATATAATATGTATATATAATGCTAAATGTAATGAGGACTATCCGTTTTCATAGCTAATACATGCATGATTCGAAAAAACACATGCACAAACCTCTACCACCGCCACCACAATACAAAGCACTACACACGTTCACTACCACAAACTCAACAATCGTTACGCTCCGCAACTGAAGCACCATAAAAAGATAATCACCCAAGCAAGCATAGTGATATACTAATTAGTTCAACCCCCAAAATTGAAGCTTCCTCGATAAATGGGCTATCTTACGCTCCAAGAATTTTACAAATCTGTTCAGTAGTTCCTGAGATTAGCGCGTTGAAACAAACTCTTCAGCTTTATTTATTAAGTATGAATAATCCTAGAGGACCAAAATTTTCATATAATGCTTGATGCCAGAGATGATTTATGATTTGTAATAAATGTTACGTCTATATTAAATTGTTTAAATGCGACACTATGCCTAAAATTCCGTCCCAAACGAAATTATTCTGTTATCAATTAAATTTCAGTGCAAGTTGCCAACGAGGATTATAAACTTCCGAATTAATTTGGTTAATCCGTACGGATGCTGTTAGTAAAGTATACGGAATGTTTTGTTATGAGTTTACGGCTAATTCTGGTCGAGTTAAAGATTTACCTCAGTAAATATCTTTTTTTAGTTTGTTAATTTTTTGTTGCTGCTACTCTCCTATTCATTTTACCGTGATGTTATATAGTATATAGCCTTCCTCGATAAATGGACTATATAAATTATAATGATAGACTATAATAGATTAACACTGAAACAAACAAACAAACTCTTGACCTTTATATAGTATTAAAATAAGGAACCTTTTTAATAATATTTATAAGGTTTTAAAACTACCATTAGCCGTATGGTATCCGGTCGAGTAGAATAGACAAACCTCATTCCTTACCGAATTCGTAAGAGGCGACTAAGGTAAGTTGACCTCAGGTAGGCGGCAGGTCGTACAATACGTAGCCAAATCTTGTGACAAAATGTTTGTAACATGTTGTGCTGACCCCACTTAGAGGTGGATAAGGGCAGGAGGATGATTTTATTTTCATTTAATTTTTTTCATATAAATAGTTTCTCTGTCTATATTTTAATTTATTTGAAATAAAATTTGTATTTAAATAACGAACATTTTTTATAGTATTTATAAGGTTTTAAAACTAAATATTATTTCAGGTCAAGAATATAATTTTAATAAGTTAACAGACGAAGAAGTTAACTCTCTAGGCCAGACGTATGACTATGATTCGATAATGCACTACGCACGGAATACTTTCAGTAAAGGGACTTATTTGGACACTATATTACCACTCGAAGTCCATGGGAAGAAGAGGCCGGAAATCGGGCAGAGAGTGCGGCTAAGCGCTAGTGATATAGCGCAAACAAATCTTCTATATAAATGTGCAAGTAAGTTTCACAATTCAAATTCAAAATGTTATTTATTCAAGTTGACTATTTTCAGTACTTTTGAATCGTCAAATGTTTCTAAAAAAGCTACCACTAATTCGGAAATTTCCTGCCAAAAATAACCAGCAAGTAACACGGCCGCTAATCTTTTCAACAAAAAAATTAAAATTTGATTGGTTACAAGTCAATCGTTGCAGCTTGGTGTGTGGCTAACTGCAGTTAACATATGCTACTATCACTCAAATAATCCTCAATTATATAGTAAGCTTTATGTAGTAGTAATAACTAATATTGAAGAATTTGGTTATATAAACGTCCGAGACCGACAGATGATTTTCGGAGGCGTAACCTAAGGGTCATTAAAAATATCATAAAATTTTAGTCAAAATATCCATACTAACATACAAATTCAAATTATTATTTATTCAAGTAAACTTGTAAACAGGTGCTTTTGAATGGACAACTCTACTGCTGAATCCGCATTGGAGCAGTGTGGTAGGTCTTAGCTCCAATCCTTGTATTCAAAGGAGAGCGGAGGTCTATGCCCAGCAGCATGATAGTAACAGGCCGTTACTTTAGATTTGAATATGACAAAAATGCCTCGACTTAAAGAGTTGTAATTAATAAAGTTATTGGAATGTAGTTCCTTAACGCTGAAAGCGGTAGAAGTTAACTAATAGATATCTGAGATAACATATAGATATCTGAGAACGAAAAACTGGTATATACTTCAGTACTGAAACAGTTAACTTTTCTATTCTAATCTACCTTTTTTATAGAATGCGGTAAAACGTTTCTGGGCAACGCTGGCTGGTTCAACTCGCCTGGATGGGGTTCAGAGGCCCAGCCAGCGACAGCGGATCGCTGTGAGTGGCGCATTGTGGCCACGCATGGGGAGCGTGTCGTGCTTAATATAACTGGTAAGAGTTTAGTGTTTAAGATCTTAAGTTCCAGGTGGAGTATCTCTACGTGATCAAAACAGAAATGATGAGATCTGTAGAAGAGCCAAAGTCTAAGTATATAGCTCAGCGTATCGTACCGAACCCCGCATCGGAAAAAAACAGTGTCGGTAGACCCCCTACGACAAATCAAGTCAACGTCATTTTTTATTATTTTTTTAACGGTTTTTTTTTATTTTCTGGAATCGAATGTCACTATAATAGAAAGGATATAGGTGTGTTCACGTGATATCAGGCCCTAAGGGTCTGTTTCACAAGTTACCAATAAACTGTCAGTTAGCTTATTCGGAACATATCTGGCATATATCTTGAAATTTTACGTTTCTTAAGTTTCTGATAGGCTTATTCAGCATTTTAAGTCCCTAATAAGTTAACAGATAGTTCATGAGGCATATTTTGCTTATCTGCTGGATAGCAAATACCTATTTCAAAATAGTCGCGTTTTAATTCTTTTAAAATTCACTTTTTAAAGTCTCTTTTTAGAGACATTTATCTGCTACTTAGTTAATTTGTCGTTTGACTATCCGACACTCTCAGTTAGCTTATTCGGAACATATCTGACATATATCTCGGAATTTTGCGTTTCTCATAGGCTTATTCAGCATTTCAAGTCCCTAATAAGTTAAAAGGTAGTTCATATGGCATATTTTGTTTATCTGGTGCAATTACTTATACCTATCACCTATTTCAAAACGGCCGCGATTTTATTCTTTTAAAATTTTTCGCTTTTTAGAGTCTCTTTTTGGAGACGTTTATCTGCTACTTAGTTTATTTGTCCGTTAATTATCCGACACTGTCAGTTAGCTTATTCGGAACATATCTGACACATATCTCGGAATTTTGCGATTCTCAGGTTTCTGATAGGCTTATTCAGCATTTAAAGTCTCTAGTCTAAAGATAACAGGTAGACCATGTGGCTGTTATTTTGTGTATCTGCTGGATAGCAAATACCTATTTCAAAATGGCCCCTGCTTTATATATTTTTTTAATTCATTTTTAAAGTCTCTTTTTAGAGAAATTTATCTACTACTTAGTTTATTTGTCGGTTAACTATCCAACACTTTCTGGGAAACTTGTGAAATAGGCCATAAAATATTCGTATACTGTGGGCGTCTATGGGTAGCATTATTAATGAACTGATTTGGGAGGTACAAGTGGCTCTCCTGCCGAAATTGCGTCTCTAGAGCAAACACTTTGTTCACGATGACGCTGCTCTTTTCGAGTTTCATCTCCTAATTGTCTTACTAAGCATTTATACCGCTATTTGGTAATCGACAACTTTGTATAAAAATTCAAGCTAATCGTAGATACCTAATACTATTATTCTGACAGTTATAGTATATGTGTGTGTATGTTTTATGTATGCTTAAACTCTCCAAGACCTTTGGAGATTTGTTGATATGAAATAAAAAATAAACACTCAGATTTAAATAAAATTTATTTTTAGAAAAAAAAAACAGTTATATTAAAATTTAAATATTAAACTTATGGGTTAGACAAAAATCAATTAAGTTTCCACTGATACAGAAAAACTTGTAGCTATATACAATAAGAAAAAAATAGTAATCAATAAAAACAAAATTAAATATTGAAAATTGAAATAGTATAAATGTTAAAAGAGTATAATATATTGGCTATTGGAAGTATCCGGCTGAGTAGAATAGATCAACCTCATTTCTTACCGCGCTGTCGTAAAAGGCGACTAAGGTAAGTTGACCCGCCTAGAGGTATCCGGCTGAGTAGAATACACCACTCTCTTTGTTACTTAGATGTCGTTAAAGGCGACTAAGGTAAGTTGACGTCGGACAGGGAGCCGATCGTAAAATACCTAACCAAGACATGTGAGAAGATGTTTATAACATGTTGTGCCGACACCACTTAGAGTGAGATAAGGTCAGGAGGAATATATATATTTTATTTAATTTATCGTGAATTATAGCAAAATAACTTCATTATTACTTTTGTGTTTTTGAATTTAAACTATCGTGAGTGTTATTCATAATTAATGTATAGAATCTGGCTATACTCACGTCTTATTTTATCGGAGCCCGACTAGTTACTCTCATTTCCCGCCGCGTAAAGAGCTCATGAATAAGAGCCCCGTATGGCATTGAAACTAGTCGGGCTCATCCGATAAAATAGGACGTGAGTATAGCCGGTTTCTATACATTAATTTCTTTTGTATAATGGATCTCTGATTCTCTATAGTTAGTTGTAGATAAGGCTGATCGTATTCCTGTAGGGCAAATAGATGTATATTGATTCAAAGACCTAATGGATTTACAGTTCATCGTATTAATGGATTTATTGCTCGCCCCCGTACAGCCCGGGGCATTTGGTTTGTATCAATAAATGTAGACACAATAACCTTCGTCCCAACAAACAAATAAGAACTCTAATACGTAGGTTATAAAGTCCGTATTGCCTTTTTATCTGATTTATCTAATTTTATTATAGTGTTGCTATAGTTTTGTTTTTTCGAACTGGCTTTGTACTGTTAGGTCTAATGGCTTTTGCACCTTCAACAGCATTATTTGATCACATAGGTTTATACAAACTTTTAAGTTTATACATCTATTCATTTAACTTCCTGCCCTTATCCCACTCTAAATGTGGTCGGCACAACATGTTATAAACATGTTGTCATATGATTTGGCTACGTATTTTACGACCGGCCGCCTGCCTGCCGTCAACTTATCTTAGTCGTCACCTCGATAAGAAAGAGGGTAGTCTATTCTACTCAGCCGGATACCATACGGCGAGTCGACTTACCTTAGTCGCCTTTTACGACACCTCGGTAAGAAATGAGGGTGGTCTATTCTACTCAGCCGGATACCATACGGCGAGTCGACTTACCATAGTCGCCTTTTACGACACCTCGGTAAGAAATGAGGGTGGTCTATTCTACTTAACCGAATACCACACGGTGAGTCAACTTACCTTAGTCGCCATTTACGACACCTCGGTAAGAAATGAGGGTGGTCTATTCTACTCAGCCGGATACCATACGGCGAGTCGACTTACCTTAGTCGCCTTTTACAACACCTTGGTAAGAAATGAGGGTGGTCTATTCTACTCAGCCGGATACCATACGGCGAGTCGACTTACCTTAGTCGCCTTTTACGATACCTCGGTAAAAAAAGAGGGTGGTCTATTCTACTCAGCCGGATACCATACGGCGAGTCGACTGACCTTAGTCGCCTTTTACGACACCTCGGTAAGAAATGAGGGTGTTCTATTCTACTCAGCCGGATACCATACGGCGAGTCGACTTACCTTAGTCGCCATTTACGACACCTCGGTAAGAAATGAGGGTGTTCTATTCTACTCAGCCGGATACCATACGGCGAGCCGACTTACCTTAGTCGCCTTTTACGATACCTCGGTAAGAAAAGAGGGTGGTACTATTCTATTCAGCCAGATACCACACGGCGTCAAGTTTATACATCTATATTAATATATAAAGCTGAAGAGTTTGTTTGTTTGATTCTTTGAATGCACTAATCTCAGGAACTACTGGACTGAATTGAAAAATTCTTTAAGTGTAAGATAATCCATTTATCGAGGAAGGATATAGGCTGTATATCATTACGCTAAGATGAATAGGATAGGAGCAGTTATAAAAAATATTACCAAAACGGCAAAATTGAAAGCTTTCCTTGCGTGTCCTAAGTAAACTGCGGAAGTATTTCAAAAATCTCTTATAGTAATTATATTATTATTATAAGAGATTATCTTAATATTTAAATGAGTTAATCTTGTATATATATATATTTTCCGAATCTCGGAAACGGCTCCAACGATTTTCCTGAAATTCAGCATGTAGGAGGTTTTGGGGGATAAAAATTGATCTAGTTAGGTTTTATGTAAAAAAAATATTGTTTTATCCCTATTTGGGCATTAAAAAACACTAACATTTATATTGAATTGAATTTTCGCCATTAACTGTCAAGTCGACGTAGCTTATTCGGTTAACGGGCAGCCTCGTGAAATGTGAGTGCCAAGGATCTACTAAACCAACTAAATAATTGTTTTTTTCTTCTTTTAAAGTTTTTTTTTTGTAAAAAATTACCGAGCGAAGCTCGGTTACCCAGATATTATTAATTAACTTACGATAACTTTAATATTCAAACTTTCAATAAAAGAAAATATTCGTCACACACTGATTTCCATACAGGCGAAGCTGCTGACACAGGTAGTATAGTATAAAGCCCGCCATGTAGTAACCGGTTGAATAGAATAGACCACCCTCTTTCTTATCGAGGTGTAATAGACGACTAAGGTAAGTTGACCCGCCTTGTGGTAACTGGCTGAGTGGAATAGATCACCGTCATTTCTTACCGAGATCTTGTAAAAATGACTAAGATAAGTTGATATAAAGCAAGCGACCGGTCGTAATATACCTAGCCGAATCATTGTTACATGTTTATAACATATTGTGCCGACCCCACTTAGAGTGGAAAAAGGGCAGGAGATTTTTTTTGGAGATTACATACCGGGCTACATATGGAATAAAATATTCTTATTTTACCTTCGGGAATAGAATTTTTTCATATATAACTAAAGAAATAAAGTCGCGGGTACTATAAAAAACGAAGTTGTGATGGCCCAGCGGTGCGACCGTGTGAATCTCTAAAGACGATCATGGGTTCAAACCCAGGCAGACACCAATGAATTTTCTATTAAAACTTATGTGTCTAATTGATAATTGCAATTTATCACACGCTTTTCGGTGAAGGAAACGATCGTGAGGAAACCTGCATATTTCTAGAGAATCCTAGGAATATGTGAAACCTACCAATCCGCATTGGGGCAGCGTGGTAGGTCTTAGCTCCAATCCTTCTCTCCAAAAATGGAGAGAGGAGGCCTATGCCCAGCAGTGGGTTAACAGGCCATTACTTACTATATAATAGTTTCTAGCAAAATTAACCGCGTAAATAACAAAAGTCAAGCACAATTACGGTCGTAAACCAAGTGAAAGCGAACTATAACTTATGACTTCGCCAAATGACTAGTTTATTATTTTCGACGGTTTTCTTCCTGATTTCTTTCCTTTCGCCCATTGGGATAACATGGGAGCAATGTTGTGTGAACTGCCCCTTGTTATTGGGTTCATTTGTGGAATACGTTACATTATACGGGGTCGTGGATTCAAGCAATGATAGGTACAAATGTGAGAATTCTTATAATATGGGACATATTGGGACAAGTCTTACACACACGGTCGTCCGTTCAAAGTAAGTAACTTAATATTTGTGTTATGGTAGGCAGACAACTGGTGAATATATACTTATATAATTTTAAATTTATTTATTTACAGCAAAAATGTACACGTTATATCTATCTTAAATTACTTACACGCTAGGACTAAATAACTCATGCCCACGTGGAATGGTCCCAAGAATGCTGGCAGCGTTTCCACGCTGAATCGCTAAGCTGATTCTTTGTGCGAAAAAGGAGCCAGCCCTCTTGTCACCTGAAGAGGCAATCAACCGTCGTGTCGATAATTTTTTTTTTTCACTTTGACTCCATGGCCCTAGGGTCTCGACTGCAAACGCCACAAATATATAACTCTCGATGAGAGTTGCATACTTCCGCCGTTTTGTCGGATTCGGCTATTTCTGCCGCAGCTCCAGGTCTTGACGCTGTTTCCCTGATATGGGACGAGGTTAACATACCAACGCATGTTGCGTCCCACATTAGGGCCCGTCCCCGTTCCCAAGGAACCAGCGTCAAGCCGTCTGGTCTTTTAAATACATACTTAAATACAAATATACACCCAGACTCGAAGACCAACAAATTCATTTATAGAAAATGTTGGCCCTCAGCGGTAATCGAACCCGCGATCAGTGGAGCTGTAGGCAGGGTCACTACCCACTGCGCCAAAGGGCCAGTCAAATAATCTTTATGTATAACTAGTTGTTGCCAGCGGCTTCGCCCGCGTGGAAATCAGTGTATCACAATATTGGCCCCGACTTGAAATTTATTATTATTTAACCATACTAGATAGAGATATGCTATCGCGGACTTTATTGTAGTATTTTTGGTAGATCTACAATTCTCTTATACGTTATAACTACAGTGTATTTCAGCTGGTTTACGCAGCGCAGCATGCGAGTAAATTATTTTGTATTTTCATATTAACCTAGAAGTGTATGATAAATTGCAATGATCAATAAAACACATAGGTTTAAACAAAAAATAAAACTCGTTGGTGCCTGCCTGGAGTTTGAATCCGTGACCCTCTCGAGAGAATCACAGAGTCTCACCACTGTTATTCTGCTGTCTCATAGCTTTTAACCAAATAAGTTTTAAAAGAAACGCGCATTGGTGCCCGCCTGGGGTTTGTGCTACGGATTTTAATACCTAAAATAAAACAACTAAAAATAGTTTTACTGTTTCGCAGAGATTGACATCCACAAATCTGATGGCTGTCGCTCCGAATGGGTCGAAGTTCGAGACGGCTACATGCCCAACGCCCCAGTGCTGGGCCGAATCTGTGGGTCTGGTAAAGGTCCTATGATGCGGTCCACGGGATCCAGACTGACTGTAGTTTATCAACCTGGACCAAAAACTAAACCTCACAGAGGTTTTAGGGCCCACTATGAAGGTAACGTTTAATGTTCATTTAACCTTTTTTAGAAATTTTTACAAACGATTTAGGTAATATATACAAAACAGAAGTAAGGTAAATTAATAATATAATGTGGTTCGGCTCAGTTAAACGACGTACGATGTACAAAAAATTAGACAGTGTACTGGCGTTAACCCATCAAAATTTGTTTATTTTTACGTCCATATATCTTACATAATACCACCACGGCATAAATAAGCAGATATTAAAATATATATATTTCAATATAATATGAATAAAATATACAATTCAATATATAAATTCAATACAAATTCATAATAATCACAATAAGACATGCAAATTTAAAGCACCCAGAAATTGAACTAATAGAACCAATTTAATACTGATGAGATCTTCAAACAATATTCAAAATTACGTCCAACGGTTAAAACATCATAAGATGTAAATAACTTACAGCAAGGAAAACTTGTCAATACATTCTAAGATGTACAAAAAGTATTAAGGCAAGGAACATAATTTGTGTTGACAATACTATTGATATGCAAAATTTTGTGATGCGAATATACAATGTCCAAATTCAAGACAACAAATTCTACTAATCTGATAGCTTTATTATAACATACCTACTACAATTGATTATGTTAACAAATCTATTGTATCATAGGGAATTTCTGTGATGAAATTTAATAACAGTCATAATTGAATTGGAAAATCCATTTATATCAAGCTTCGTATTTGTAATATCAAATTTCAGGAATATCTCAATAACAATTAGGAGGGGTAAATTTAATTGGGAAGTTTACCCACGCCATAACATTTGATATTCTGTTCTTAGCGTGATCTTAAAATTAGATTAAACGAAAGATAGTTTTAACCGCAAAATTATTTAGTATACTTATGATAAAGATCGGCCAAGTTTTTTTATGAGAAAAACGATATTCTACACCGGAAAATATATAATTTTTATTTGCATGCACTCCAAGCTTTGACCAAAATGTTCTGTTGGGCTTTCTCTTTTACATTACGACAATATATGTATAAATAAATCAAAAGATTTCTGAACCTTTTTTTTTTTTGTTATGTTGTTCTTTACAGTATTTAAATTCAGATATAGACTCCAAAAAAAACTTTTTAGCTATATGTTGTACTAGTCGAGCTTTTAAAGACAATATAGTAGATTCCTATATACATTTTTTTTACAGCTGTTTGCGGTGGTGATATAGATGTTGACAGCAGTGGACATTTAGAATCACCAAACTACCCTGACGATTATCAACCCAATAAATTATGTATCTGGAAACTGTCAGTGCCACAAGTAAATATTTTTTTCTTTTACTAACAAATCTTAATTTAAAATTATAACTGTAGTAAACGATTCGAAACCGTGTCTTCTGTGAAACGTCTCAATAAATTTATAAATTGCGAGATGTCTTTAAAACTCTAACTTGCAGAATGCATTTTTGACATGTAAGTTTTCGATCTGGATTTTCTCATTATACAGTTTTTTTTATTTAAGTTTATTATATTTATATTTTAGAATTAAAAAACTAAGTACCGCTTTTAAATAAAATATTATCTATAGACCATAGATTTTAAACTTTCGCGATTTATACTGGTTATTATATACACATCGCGTTATAATCAAATTAGCTTTGTATAAGGTTCGATCTACAGATCGTTGAGAGAAGTGAAAAAATGAATGTATTTTATTTGACGAAAAATCAAAAAGGTACATTCCTTGGAGACAGTACGAGACCAATCAAGTTATACCTATGTATCTTATTGTAGCCTTTATAACTAGCTTTATATAAACCCCAACCAAAGTTGCAGTTTGAGTTTAACATTGAAAGATAAGAATTTTACACATTAGTACAACGCTACTAAGTAATTTTGTTATAGATCTTTATGACAACATCAAATCAACGTTTTATTGCAATACCTGTTTTTTACATCCTTAAAAAAATATTAGTAAATTTATAGGTATGTATTAAAAACAGATGTTGTAATAACGGCTGTGATAAATGTTCAAACTAGTAAACTATAAGAATCCGTTTAAGTTTTTATCAATATTATTTTACAGGATTATCAGGTAGCTCTTCGTTTCCACTCGTTTGAAGTTGAAAATCATGACACATGTAACTATGACAAGGTTAAAGTAAGAGATGGGGACTCTTTAGACAGTCCTCTAATCGGCATGTTTTGCGGACACAAAATTCCTCCAGACATTAGGTATTATTTAATAAAATACCTTCAAATATCAAACATGTAAGCTCGTTAAACTGTTTTAAATCACTTATCGCAACATACATATTTGAAAATTACACAGAATAAAAGTTTAAGGAAAACAAGAATAATAAAAATCTAGTATAACTATAATAACTTACAACAACAACAGTCAAACGAAAATTAAAACCGTTTAACGAACAGGTCTTTTGGTGACCGCCTAATTTAGTTAAGAGTTTATGTTCTCATGTAAGTGGCCATTGGCTTTTTTATAGAATATTTTTATAGATTTAAACCTAAATTACTTTTAATTCAAACTTATCTACCTAAGATCGGAAATTCAAAGGTCACTTCATTACGAAATCTTCCACTTCTTTAAAATTGTAAATATTATTAAGGATATTTCAAGTTTTATATAACTAATTTACCGATTACTCTTTAAACAATGGCTCTTGAGTTACTTCTGTTTCTCATTATAATCAATAAAGGTTAAGCCTAACAATTATAAACTCATCAGAAACTTAGCAGACACATCACAACTTCAGTGATCTTATCTGTATAGATTTGAAAAATCTTATAAATCTCTGTAATATATTGAGTTAAAAAGACATCTTTAAAAAATGTTTTCAACTTGTAATCTTTCAGATCCACGTCTAATAAACTTTTAGTAATATTCGAATCAGACAGTTCAGTTCAAAAGGCGGGTTTCTCGGCGACATTTATGAAAGAGTTCGACGAATGCGCGTCTATTGACCACGGTTGCAGTCACTCGTGTGTTAACACCCTCGGTGGCTATGAATGTGCTTGCGATATCGGGTATGAGTTACATTCAGATGGAAAGAAGTGCGAAAGTAAGTATCTATTACATTAAAATTTAAAAATACAAATATACATTTTTAATTATATTCGTATTATCCTGAGATAGTATATTCAGTAATGTTGTTATATAAAACACTCTTGCTGCAATCCATAAGGCAATATGACATAACCACACCATACGATAAAAATTACTTTTTAAATAGACAGTTCATGTAGACCCGAAAAACGCGCAAACGTTGATTACACCAATTCAAATTCAAATTCAAATTGGAAACTGGATTTGAAAATCCTTTCAGCTGCATACAGGACTACGGTTTAATAATAAAAAATTGAGAATCTTTAAAAGATTGACTGCCGAGTTTCGTTATGGTTCTTCTCGGTAAGAGCAACATTCCGAACCAGTTGTAGCTTCATTAATCATATTGATCCTTAACGTTTCAAAAGTGCTTGAAAGAGCTTATTTGAATAAAGATTATTTTGATTTGAAATCACCCTATCTGAAGAATAAAGTTACATCTTTCATGTATAATCATAGGAAATGTGACTCTATTCTTCGGAAACAACACAATATAAGATGATGGTATATAAAATATGATGAATCATGTTTTTGTTGGTTGATATAGAAGTTTTCTTTACAAGCGTAGTAAGTCACATCAAAACTACACTTTCAAATTCCAGATGCTTGCGGAGGTGTTCTATACGCTGCAAATGGCACCATCACGTCACCATCATTCCCTGACTTGTATCCACCGTACAAGAACTGCCTTTGGGAGATAGTGGCACCACCACAACATAGGATAACCCTCAATTTCACACACTTCGATTTGGAAGGGAGCAATAATATGTATCTTCAGGTAATAAGAATAAGATAAAGACTAAATATAAATGATATTTTCTTAATGCGTTATACAAAACCAAAAATTTAGTCCAGTACAGATATACTTGTATAAAAATCTAAATTTTGTATAATTTTGTTCAGCACTCTAATTACTGCTACGTAACTATAAGACAATTATAAAAAGCAGTAATTAATAATGTTGCTTTGAATATTCGTAATATTATTTATTTTAGCGTGGTGCATAATTATCATGCAACCCAAAAAAATAAATCGAAAACTTGGAAATATGATAATTATATTATGAAAAAAATGATAAATAAATAACGAAAGCTTTTCCTATCGACTTTCGTTAGTAAACCTAATAGCAAACAAAAGTAATGAGAATATTATTGTGCTATTAATATTCTCATTACTTTTGTATTATGGACCTCCGAAAAGTAACGCCTAATTCTATAAATTATTCCTAATATCATACTAAATTTATTCGCAAGAAAAGCGACATATAGTGTATATCTAATGACATTTGTTCAAACAACGTCTAGTTTGTTACACGTTGACCTAATAACCTCTTGATTAGGTCACGTTATAACTGGTGAGTTCCCAATCTCTAGGGCAAGGTCTCGTTGTGGCAATTCAACTAATAGACGGATCAAGGAAGTCGTAAGCGTTCACGTCACGCGATGATTGTACTCGTAGCTTGCGTGTTTTATGTGTAGGGAAATGTTCCCTAATTAAAAGGAACCTGGTCCCTGGACCTAGTTCGCTGGTGGATAATTTAAGTGGACTGTATAGGGGCTTTAACTATTTTCTATCTTTCTGGGCAATGCATAATTATCACCGATAAGAAGTAACAACTTAGCACCACCCACCTTTCGATGACGTTGTACTGCCACCATGCACTGGAAGGTTCGAAGTCCTCGATATGCGCCCGCGGCCCGTTTCTTGTGACGCCAGGAGAATGGTTACCCGAACGAACAGTAACACTATTACGAGTCCGAAACTCGACACGACTCTTTAATGTTAGGCACTGCACTTTATATTGCAATTGCCCTTATTCCGCTCTAAGTGGGGTTACACGTTACAAACATGTTGTAATTTGATTTGGCTGGGTATTTTACGACCGGCCGCCTGCCTGACGTGAACTTACCTTAATCGTGTTTTACGACACCTCGGTAATGAGGGTGGTACTATTCTATTCAGCCAGACACCACACGGCGTATAGTAAACTTCAACTTATGGTACTTGTGCAAATTAGATAATGATAAAGGAAAGCTTAAACCCTAGATCGTATAATATTTATTTTTTTATTTATTTTTTAGGAATGTGAATTCGATAGTGTGACGGTACATTCGAGATTGGGTGCCGATGTCTTGAGACGTCATGGCGCGTTTTGTGGATCTGTCCTCCCTCCACCGGTAACTTCTGATGGCTCTGTGTTACGTGTACAGGTAAATAAATAATAGTTTATTCAATACATTTCAATTAGAAAGGACTTTATTCAATGATAATAACATTAGAATCCTTTAGAATTGTGTTAGCGCACTCTTTTTGCAATAACACGATATGATAGAATACTACTATTTAGATACATACACTTCTCTTGAATAACGAACAACGACTGAATGTTAGCGATGTGAAAAATAATCGAATTTTAAAACAATCGATTATTTTTTCAAAATAATTACGTCAAAAATCGATTATTTTAAGTATCCCTTTTTCCTTTTTACTCTTTTTCTTGATTTTTAAAATTAGAAATGCATTCTTGGATGAAACCAATTAAGCCAAACTACATATTTTAATCCAATTTCACAAACAGCGCTTCTGATATTATTTCTTGGTAGTTGTCCACTTTAATTAGCCTTTATTGTAATTAATTATTAATAAGACAACTTTTGAAATGATCAGAAAAAATCGATTATTTTTAAAGGGATAAAAATTTCGATTTTTTCTACTTCAAGTTACATCCCTACTGAATGTCACTAAAACGTTTTATCAATAGGAAGACTCCATCGGAAACAACAACGGCACAGTGTTGCCACCATTTTAATATAAAAGGGCGCGATACTTTTGTTTCATGACTGTGTTGCTATAAAATACGAAGCGGAAGTCATTGGCGACAACAATTGCAAACAATAACTTTTATCTTCTAAAGAATACAAAAATTTTTATGGCTGTGTGACTGGAGGGTGGCCGAAAAAGAGATGGATGTATTGTGTGAAGTATTACATCTATATAAGAGAATTAGCGCCCGAGTTGATGAATGATATAGAGAATGGAAAAGGAAAATATGTTGTGCCAATTTTGTGAATAAATGGTAGGAGAATGATAAGTATTGTTTTAAATGAATGAATTTTACATTGTGAAATAATTTATATAACTTAAACAACGGAAAGGTGTCTTTATATATATTATAGCAATCGCCAGCGGCTCCGCCCGCGTGGAAAGAATAAAACTGTAATATAGTATTTTGATAACCACAAAAATGGTTAAAGTGGATTCAAAAGCTAGACATATGCTGTCGCGCACTTTTATATAGAACTTTTAAAGGGAAACAATTTTGTAATACATATTTTTTTAATAACTTTCACCGTTTACTCAGCGCACAAAAGAAAGCTTTGAATTTTGTCGTTTTCGTAATATTTTTTATTGCTGCTCCTCTCCAATTATCTTAGCGTGTTGTTATATAGCCTACAGCCTTCCTCGATAAATAGACTATCTTACACTTAAAGAAGATAATCCTGAGCTTAAACAATCAAACAAACAAACAAACTCCCCTGCTTTAGTTATTAGTATAGATTTGTCATATATTACCTTTCTTTTTATATTTGTCCTCGTTGCCTATAGTTAGTACACATCTAACTTTTTGTTTTCTCGTTTTAAGTTCACATCAGACTCTTCTGTCCACCACTCTGGCTTCGCAGCTGCGTATTATATAGATGTAGATGAGTGCGCAGACAACAATGGTGGATGCCAACATGAGTGCCACAACACTCTGGGCGGATATGAGTGCGCGTGTCACAGTGGCTTCAAACTACATCCTAATAATCACGATTGCAAAGAGGGCGGTTGTAAACATGATATTACACATCCACACGGTACCATATTTAGGTAAGTATTTTGGAGTGAATCGGAACTAAAATTGAAATTGATGGAAACATGTATTCTTAGTACATATATCGCAGCATAAACAAAACTGAGCAGTAAGTAACCTAACTCGCCATCTCATTCGCACCTAATTGTGTGTATACCTCGCGCTCGCGCCTATAACTACCCTACATGGTTGTCTGGCAGGAGTTGGAACTGTCAAAAATATCTGGCTAGTCAGGAAACATCATCTTATGACGTAAATAGAATTATTTGAACTTTAAGGGTGTCTGGCAAGGGTTTGCCACGATGCTAGGTGTCTGGCAAGGGTTTGCCACGATGCTAGGTGTCTGGCATTGACTGACGTGATTTTTAATATTATTCTGAAGGTTATACCAAAAAATCAGCCTTTATACTTTGACGAAAGTAGATTGGTATTTTACACATCTTGAGTACAGTTTATCTTTTCAAGTCACGATGATCCAAATTCCATAATGTACCATCGTTCTTACCTGTATTGGGAGCAAGCGCTGAGAAACTTCAGCTTTTATAAAATGACGATGGTCTGCGGCTCACGAGCTCTTAGTCCAATACGTGGAACGTTCTAGTATTTTTATTTAGCTTTTATTTAACTTACCTTGTATGTATGTGAAGGGTTCTTGCAAGTTAAATATGACCCACTTGCTGAGCTCACTGACTGAGCTGAAATTTTACATACTGGTCCAGTTCAGATGACAATGCATGTTTATAATAAGCATAATAATGGCTCCAGATGAGGGAACTCCTCAACAGTTAACAGTAGAGACATGAAATTTTGATAAAAGCTTTTCTTTTACCTACCTTGTTCTTCTTCATTTTCAACATATTAATTTCAGAAGGTTTTCATACCGAACACTTATATACCACTTTGATCTAACGAATCCATGCGTTGAAAGTTATTTTTAATTGAGATAAAACTAATAACATATTACAACATTTTTCCAAACTAGTCTCGGATTATGTAATTCTAATGTTGTCGATGACGTCAGTAATTTGACTTTTTAATTTTGCAGTCCAAACTATCCTGACACATATCCTCCGAGAAAAGACTGCGTGTGGCAATTCTCAACAACTCCAGGACACCGTATTAAGTTGATCTTCAACGTTTTTGAATTGGAGCCTCATCAGGTAAAGACGGAAAATATAATTAGCGTTTCAGATTTTTTTCCGAAAATTTTATATAATTAATTCTGAAATACTTTTAACTAAGTAATTTATAATAGGCGTTAGTTTTCGAAGTTTCATAACGTTAAAAAAAATCATTATTTTGTTATAATCTGCGATTCCAGAAGGTATGTAATGGTACATTTCAAGTGCACTATCCTTTTTCATACCTTATACATACGTAACACATAACCTTATTCATATTAGTATGTAATACACAAAACACATGTACTAAACGAACACGCCACAACGCGAAACTGCACTAGCACTGCACGCATTCACTACCACAATCTCAACAACCCTTTCGCCCCGTAACCGAATTATCATCAGGAGGAATTATCATTACACGACAATATCATAATTTATTTCACTTTTCACTATTTTAAAATGTAAAATAGACATCACAAACTAGGCTACTAATTGCAGCAAGTTTTGCAAGCTAAAATTCATTTTAATCAACTTTTATATATAAAGGTAACAAGTACTTGCAACACGTCTAGCTTATTTGTCGTTCCGTTACTGAAAACACTCGCTTCTAGAAACTCTCGTAGAGAAAATCACTGTTACTTAAAAAATTCTATATCTTTATACTTTCTAATTCTTCTACTTAATTTCTTTTACTTAGTTTCTACTTAATGAGTTTTATGTGAATATTTATTCATCAGGAATGTACTTACGACCACGTTACTATCTACGATGGAGCGTCCGCAGATGAGAAGACATTAGGAAGATTCTGTGGAAGCAAACTTCCGCATCCTGTTGTCGCTTCACAGAATCAAATGTATGTCGTGTTCAAATCTGATGCGTCGGTAGAAAGAAAAGGATTTTTAGCTACGTATTCTACAGGTAATTATATATATAGCAGTATAATTTTTACAAGTAAGTTTATTTGAGAAATGTGTAACTCAGAGGTATATAGCCTGAGGCACTATTAATTAACTGAACACTATATGTACTATTCAAACAATAAATAATTTTAAATATTTCTTACCGTTTGTATTATATATCTAATGATAAAACTCTAACTTGTCATTCATTAACCATATTTAAGGTTCGTGTGAAGGATTTTTATTTGTCACTTTAATGATGATTCTCACTGGCATTATTACGATTATTATTTATTTTTTTATTTATTTTTTTTTTATTTTCTTTTTTTGGTTTATTTTTCTCTATTTATGTGTTTTTGTTTATACTTATATTTATATTTTTTTGTTACTATTTATTTTCTCTTCTTTTACATACTTATCTGCGTACTAACCCACGGATAATTATATAAAACATCCTCTCTTTCAAAGGGTTGTCTGGAAGAGATCACAACAGTGTGATAAGACCGCCCTTTGCACTTTTAATTGTTTCTATTATCTATGTCTCTTGTTCTTTTCACTCTGCAACTTTATTGCACTTCATTTGTGCAATAAAGTTATTCTTCTTCTTCTTGTCATAAAATACATATGAACACAGTAAAATGCATGTATTGATACGGCACTACCCACTGCACCAACGGGCCAGTCAAAAGCCTAATGGGAAGAACTCTATATTTCAGTCAAGTATATGGCATCTTTTCAATCGGGGAATTGTCTGTGGCAGTGTCAATTGCACCGCCAACTGTTTCGTATGATTTCCAAGTCATTTTATGTACGAATAGTAGTGTTTTTCGATTTCCTGTTTGTCAGTATTTATAATTAAATTATCATAGAACTCGCCTATCCGTAAGAACCATGGCGAGTTGGAAATTTGTTTCAGGATATAGTTCTGAGCTCTCTCTATAGGATTATCTCAATATTAATAAGCTATATCATCATCTTCCTGCCCTTATCCCACTCTAAGTGGGGTAGGCACAACATGTTATAAATATGTTGTCATATGATTTGACTACGTATTTTATGACCAGCCGCCTGCCTGACGTCAAATTATCTTAGCCGTATTTAACGACACTTCGATAAGAAAGAGGGTGGCCTATTCTACTAAACCGGATACCACACGGTGAGTCAACCTACCTTAGTCGCCTTTAACGACACCTCGGTAAGAAATGAGGGTGGTACTATTCTACTCAGCCGGATACAACATGGCGGGTCGACTTACCTTAGTCGCCTTTTAGGACACCTCGGTGAGAAAAGAGGGTAGTACTATTCTATTCAGCCGGATATCACACAGCGTCTCAATATTAATAAGCTATATAAGTTAAAAAATATATGTACTATTATATATATTACAGCCTGCGGTGGATATCTCGCAGCATCTGAGACTGTGCAACGCCTATACTCTCACGCGCGCTACGGACACGATTCCTATGAATCTCGTGCTAACTGCGATTGGAGTATCGTCGCGCCTTTGGGCCAGTTCGTCAGACTTACCTTCCTTACCTTTGAGCTGGAGCCTGAAACGAACTGTGGTTACGACTTCGTACAAGTGTTTGGAGGATTAGAAGGTAGCGCTGGTGAATACGGCAGTTTTTGTGGAACAAAGGTAAATTAATACTAATTTTATTTTAATTTGTATCTAGCTTGTCTATAAAATAATCTCTAGCTAAAACGTTTATATTCAAAATCTTAAGAATGGTATTTAAGGCAAAGAAATTCCTGAATGCAAATGGAACGATAAAATTATTTTGTTATGGGCTGTGTACCGCATTAGAACTTAATAGTCAATAGTCAGTCGCTAATAACCAGCCGTGTGGTATCCGGCTGAATAGAATAGTACCACCCTCATTTCTTACCGAGGTGTCGTAAAAGGCGACTAAGGTAAGTCGACCCGCTGTGTGGTATCCGACTGAGTAGAATAGACTAACCTCATTTCTTACCGAGGTGTGGTAAAAGGCGACTAAGGTAAGTTGACCCACCGTGTGGTATCCGGTTTAGTAGAATAGACCACCCTCTTTCTTACCGAGGTGTCGTAAAATACGACTGAGGTAAATTTATATGATGTTAATGTACATATTATATTACTCATACATATTCACCAAATATTTGTGGTGTCATAGGGTGTTGATAAAAGTAGTTTTATAATGTGGACTATTAATTTATTAGTTTTGCATCTATTTCGCATTCATAACTTCATAGTAATACAACTTTATAGATTTCACGTTGATAATAGTAAAATTTCATACTTCTATAAATATTTCAACCTTTTATTACAATTTGCTTTATACATTTACAGGGACCGCCTGAGATTATATCAACAACAGAAGCTTTACTAGTGAAATTCCGTACAGACGACTCAATAGTATTCAAAGGTTTCTCGGCGTCGTACCAAGCTGTAAAGCCAGATGTGTGGAGCGGAGAAGACAGTTCTGAAGGCGGGGAAGACTTAGACGAAGAGGAAGACGAGCAAATGCCACCTTTGGTTGTTGGTAGGAGGGGACTCCGGAACCCCCTTCCAAGGTTTGTCCACCGGCCTACGTGACGATGGCCGCTGAGACATCCCCGGCACAAGAGATTGCATCGCAACGCACATCGGCCTATCAAAAAATCCATCTAGAGCAGAAGTTCCCAGTTCTCATAGATCATATTTGCTAGTTCCATTGGACATACGCAGCTAAATTTCTACCCTTTTTTTTATGTTAGGAAAACCCATTATGGGTCATCACCGCCCGACGGGGAAGAGCGGCGGGTATGTCCGACTCGCAACGACTAAAAACCTAACAGTGCTCCACCACGCTGCTAGTGGCGGGGACAGGGTACCGTTGTACACATTGCTCCTATCCTCGCATATCATATCCTTAATACTTATTACAAATTGTGGATTCCAATTATTTGTCGCCGATGTAGACCCCCATCAAATCTCCTGAAACCTCAGGAGGTCCAGGACTACTTTGGGAACTAAGGGTCTAGAGAATTTACAGTGAACACTTAATTACCTACCGTTCCGTTATTGGAGTTAAGCTATCTCTACGAGGTTAGCGCGTTTCCATTTAATATTATTTACCACTCAGGCTAAGACACGTTTCATAAATAAAAATCACGTATGAAAAAAAGGCTTCAATAAACAGTTGTCTGATAAATTTTCTAATATCCATCTTGCCTAAAAGCAATTTATTTTAGCCTTTGTTATAATATGATTACACCTAGCCATAGTTAGCCTTCAAACTGACCTTTATCTGATATGACATTCAAATTTTCAAAACTATATGTTATCTATACTCACATTAAGTTTTTTTTTTTTAACTTTTTTAATACTGTAAATTTCTAAGGTTCTGTCGCTTATTCTGTCTTTTATTAACTGGAAATGCTTTTTATTATAGAAAATTATGAGTGTTGGTCGTTTAGGAGTTTCATGCATTTGTAATTATATTTTTTTTTATATGACTGAATGTAAATTTAAATAAATTATTTATAGGGATACGTAGATCTTTAATACAATACTTAATAGCAGTTACCAAGTTATAAAAATTATTCCTAATTAAATATAGGCAGTTGTTAAAAGGTTTTTCACTAATGCGTTCTTTTTTAATGTTTTTCTTGTCATTTAGATGTTTAGAAATACGATATAAACCAAAGATCATAAGTCCAAAGATGTTATAGTGCCATAATATTTTCGTAATAGAACCGAAAGCGGTCGAATAATAATATAATAATTATTCTTATTATTAAATGTACTTACAAAATACATTATGATTCCTTAACAATAACCATATTATTTTGTTTTACTTATTGCCTATTGTAATTATCATTTTTGTAGATATAATATGGAAGCACAATTTAGAAAGAAAAAATGTGACAATACATTCTAGTTATAAGGTACAATACTTAGATATACATTTAATGATTAAGCTATAGTATTGTTATAAATCATATCAAAATAATGGATTGATTAGAAAGTGGATGTAAAATTAAATAATGTCTTTATATCATTGATGTATAGCGCAAACTGACAAAATATTTAAGACTTGATACTTAATAATAAAAAAACCACTGACAATTTTATTATATTAAAAAATGCGTCTTAGAAAAAATTTAGTGGCTTGTAGGTTTCTGAACATTTCATAAGTTAATGGATGTAATAAAAAATAATTAATGTTTATGTGTGCCAAAAACTTGATACTTATTGACGACGTTTAATATGTAAGTAGTTTTTTTTAACTTAAACTTGGAAATATTTATATGTAGAAATGGCATATTATTATTTTTAATAAAATTATAGTAAAATCGAAATCCTGTTTTATTAAATATTTCAATACTAGAAAAATTACTTTTAAACATTATCAAAATAAGTCCTTGCAGGACTTCTTAATCTGAAACCATCTTGAATAAAAAGCAAATTAGAATATTGGGTATCTAATCTAAATTAGAATTAAGCTTCTGGCTATATTGGATAACGTTGTATGTGCATAATACATATATGCTTTGATAATTTAATTAATTTTAATGCATGCGTCATTGTTTTTGACATAACACTATATACATTGTCTATGATAAAAGCAGATACAGTTTAATTGACTATGGTTTTGATGATATTTTTTATTAGTAGTCTATGTGAGTGATTTCCTAACTTATCTGTGCAGTGTGCTGTCATTTTATTTTGCTTTTGTCATTCGAAAAAGTCAATCCACTACGTAACGTTATGTTATTTATTTATTACTATTATTTTCACTTAGCGTCTATTTGACGAAAACTCACAATTCATTTTTAATAATTAATGAAAGTATAATATGTTTAATACGATGACATCGATGGCTTTTAAGGTTAAAAGTAAAAATGGTCAGCAAGTATTGAAAGATTTGACCTCTGAGAGTACTGTGGGTGAATTAAAATTGTTCCTCTCAAGCATATCGGACGTGAGTTGTGAGAGAATTTGTGTGTTGTGTGGATATCCGCCCAAGCCTTTAGATATAACGAATGATAACAAGAAATTGAGTGATATTGGATTGAAGAGTGGTGAAACCTTAATCGTTGAAGAGAAATCAGTAGCAGTGACGATTATTAAGAAACCAGACGAAGAGAAGCCTGTACAGAACGGAATATCTCATGAGACAATAGGTCCCTGTAGACCTGGGATTTTGATGAAAAAAGTTGTTCCTTCTGATAATTCTTGTCTATTTACTAGTATAGGTAAAATGGAATTTATACATTTATACTGGTTCCCACACAAATTCGATGACGTAAAAAAATGAATAAATATGCATTTAAATTATAGACATTAGATGCTATTTTTAGTTTAAAACAAGATTGTTATCTTTTATACATAATTATGAGGCCAAAGTTCCTGGTTTGTGTTTATAAAATGTGCCACTAAGTAGCATATGTTGCACGATTCTTTATTAATATTTTAACTTGTACTGACTACTATATTTTTTATGATTGCCCTATATTGAAAATCAACTTCAGTTTTATTTAAAGATACTTGCTTCTTAATGCTACTGGAAGCTTCTTTAATAAAATTTGATTACTTATCTCCAAAGCACTTAAGTTATATTACATAAGTGGTGCAATAATGAATATCAGGTATTGTGAGATTCAAAGTAATCGAGATCTAAAATGTGTAATTTATTAGAATGAATACATTAATATTTAATTATTTAAAAAAAAATTTAAACTATAAACATATGAAATTATTATACTATAATGGAAAAAATTATGAAATAGATTTTAGATACTCGCATAATGCACTTCTAGGTATTTCAATTACTAAAACCATAATTTAAATTGATTTTTATCGACAAGAATTAAAATTCCATATTTTAAATAGGTATCTTTGTATATGCAATATCTTACAGTCGACTTATTTCAGTCGTCATTTATGAGACAATGATAAGAATTGAGGGTGGTCTATTCTACTCAGGTGAATACCACTCGTACGGTCAACTTACATTTAACTTAAGTTCAATAAAGTAAAATCAATAAAGTAAATTCAAGTAAAATCTGGATAAGAAATGAGGGTGGTCTATTCTACTCAGTCAGATACCACATGGTGGACATACTCTTTGTTTAGATGTAAACTAAAAAAAACCATAATTTTGCAGGTTTTGTATTAAATGGAAATGTAGATACAAGTGTGCACACATTGATGAGACAGATTATTGCAATGGAGGTGGCTAGCGATCATGATACATACAACGAAGCTATGCTCGGGAAGCCTAACCCTGAGTATTGTGCATGGATACAGCAACCTAGTTCTTGGGGTGGTGCTATTGAGGTATATTTTCTTTGTTACTTTACTGTATGTATTGTTAGATATTCAGCCTTGGTCATTTTCTACCTAACATTAGTATCCACACACACAGTTCAACTTTGCTACTAAGTTCCACTTTACAATATTGAATATAACTTTCTTGTGAAGACTGTTTGGACCATATCTACCAGACCACTGTCAATCCACTATTTAAAGCAATTGTCATTCACATTATAAGCCAGGTGTATGCAGCTAAGTAGAATAGACAATCCTATTTCTGACTGAGGTGTCGTAAAAGGCGATTAAGGTTAGTTGACCCACCGTGTGGTATCCGGTTTAGTAGAAAAGACAACCCTTTTTGCTAAAAAACTGCTGCTTTTGAAGGAAGTTTTAAATTCGCGGCGACCAAATGTTGGAACAGTATTCCTCCACCATATTGGAATCTAAAATCAGTAGAAATTTTTAAAACAAAGTACAAGTCCTTGCTCATGGACTTTCAGAAAGAAAAATTTTAGATCATTTTCTAACTTCATTTGGTCGTCGCCAATTATAAAAGTATATGGTCAGTGGAAATAATTTCAGCACCCTTGGTTGCCCTCTCTGTTTTCTTTTTTTTTTGATTCTATGTATAACTTCATTGTCTTTAACACTTCTGTAACTGTCTGTCACTGTCATTTTTACTGTCGTTAGATTAAGTTTTAGTTTTAAGTAAAAATGGTCGCCATTGAAAACCAGTGTTGAGGTACTCCTCAACTTAAGCTGAATGGTGGTCCATTTTATAACGTCACGTTTCTGTATATCTTGTATGTCATAATTTTATTTTATAATACCTGTTCTTTCTATAATTTACTGTTATTTACTTTGTTAATTTACTGTGACGTTATAAATAAAAGGTTTTTGATTTGATTTGATTTTCTTACCGAGGTGTCGTTATAGATGACTTAGGTAAGTTGATGCCCCAGGCAGGCGTAAAATACCTAGCCAAATCATGTGACAAAATGTTTATAAAATGTTCTGCCGATCCCATTTGTAGTGGGATTAGCACAGAAGAATGATGATGTCATTCACATAATGTTTTGAACAGCATAGTATGTGACTATACCCATATAAGACTTCCATTTTTTTACATTTTTTCTCACACTGAGTCTTTACAAGGCTGGAGGTGAAATAGGTTTATAATTTACTTATGGCAAGAATTTATGTGAGGTATGAATTTCAGCACTAATTATAAAGCATTGACTTTATTAAAGGAAAAGATTTCATAATTATTGTTTGGTTTTTGATGCCTTGTAATCTGCACAGTTGATCTTTATATCTATAATGAAGTTGAGAAAACTTCATTGTATTTTTACCACCAACAGTAAAGTTATTAAAATAATCCCCACTTTACTTTGGTCTTTATTCAATGAATAAATTATATGTGATTAGAAGCCTAAAAAGAATTGATTTTATATTACAGAGAGTTTTTTTCATGTTGCAATCCAGCGAAAACCAATTTAGACACTTTGTCAACTGTATACTGTTTTGAGATCTGTATTTATGGGTTTTAGTTTATGTAAAACAATTTTAAAAAGATTTTTTTTTTCATATATATATAACATTGACAATGTCCTATTATGCTGTTATATCTTATTTTAATTTAATAAATAAATACATAAATATATGGGACACTTACATACACGGTCCTCCATCCCCAAAGTAAGTAACTTAATACTTGTGTTATGGTAGACAGACAACTGGTGAATATATACTTATATATATTTTAAGTACATATTTAAATACAAATATACACCCAGAACCTCAAATACCAACATTCATTTTATAGAAAATGTTGGCCCTCGGCGGGAAGCAAACCCGCGGTCCGCGGGGCTGAAGGCAGGGTCACTACCCACTGCGCCAACGGGCCAGTCCAGTCCAGTACTTCACATATTAAAAACAGTCAATGTCTTATATGCATATATTTTTAATTTAATATTATACATACATCTTCTTATTTTCTATTCTTCTGGGAGTAGTGGCTTTGCAGGGTCTGAGGGCTTATCACTTAGAGTATCACTTTGACCATTACTGATCTATTGTGATCGCCACTGACTACACTTCACTGCCATTATACATACATGTTCAAAACAATTTTTTTTATATATAAATAGCAATATCTTGTTATCACTACACATAAGCACAGCACTGGAAATTAATAAGCTATAAATAATCTGTTTGCAGGTTGCCATTTTGTCAAGATTTTATGGCTTAGAAATGGCTGTTGTAGATACACTCAATGCAATCATAAATCGATTTGGAGAAGACCAAAATTATGGCCAAAGAGTATTCCTCCTTTTCGACGGTGTTCACTATGATCCATTGTATCTAGAACAATCTGACGTGAGTATTAAAATATATATATACTTATTATATTTAGCATATATTATGACTTTCTTAAATGTAACAATATGTAAACATTATAACAATAAACACAAATGCGAGAGTTCTCTCCATAAAATTTCCTTAAGTCATTTCTTAAGGAATAAAGTATAACAAATAAGAATGATATACAGAGTGGTACCGACAAACTATATTAAATGAATCAACTGATCACTGGAGCTGCGTGCAACAGAAGAAAACAATATCATTCTTGTTTTGTCTCTCTCGCACCTTACTATTTAGTTCTTAGGTCAAGGTTGCGTGTAGTATTACATTATTTGGAATGACGTGTTAGCGTATGGTCATTGATCTCTGGAAACCGTGTTTCTACTTTAAAAAACGTAAAGTAATTACTGTGACTAAAATACTTCACTGAATTACCTGTTTTTTTTTATGTAGGGTGCTGAGGTGTGTGTACCTAAAATTAAGATTAATGTAGTATGGTCGGTACCGCTACCATATAATATGTAATGAAAACAGACCAACATATATTACATATTCTCCCACAGTATATCAAAACATACTAGACTTGTGTTATAGAACAGGAGAAAAACTCATATTACATTATTGAAGTTATTTAAATACCAAATAAGTACCACTATTGACATGTTAATGTAATATATAATTCTTTGTAGGGTGGAATACAAACATTATTTCCAGCAGAAGACCTAGAAGTGTACAGAGAGGCCGAGCAACTTGCACAGGAGGCCAAATCCTCTAGACAGTTCACAGATTTAAATAAATTCACACTCAAATGTATGATTTGTAACAAACTACTCAACGGGCAAGTGGAGGCCCAGAAGCATGCGAAAGAGACCATGCATACGAACTTTGGTGAAGTTTAGCACAATTTGGTTTTTATTGCTAGATATGTTTTTTGCATCGTGCCCACTTCGTTGAAAGTGCTACAGTTAATATTTGGGACATTATATCACACGAAAGTCCATGATAATCAAAGTCATACCAATCTATACAAAAATATTTAGTACCCTTGTATCACAAGTCTCATATATAGTCAATTTGCCGAAACGAGGGTTTACTGGTAGCTGCTAACTACCTCATCATTTAGTTAGATATGGTAACACTGCTTGTGGTCGTGTTACCATATTAAACCTAGAAATAACTAACATTTACCTTTATGGATACCAACATTACAACAAAATTAACATTTGTAACAGTGAATTATGGCTAAATTAGGACATAAAAAAATTACAAAGATTAAATAGACGATGACTAAATGATTTATAGAATTAGGCGTCATTTTGAGGAGATCCATAATACAAAAGTAATAATAAAATTTTATTATTACTTTTGGATGACTAAATGCTTAGTTTCTGCCGTTATTTTGTCGCCAGATCCTTGTAGATTCGTTTGAAGGATGAATAATCGTACATTTTTCAAGACTGGAATAATATTTGAGTGATATTGACATAATTGCATAAGGTTCATAATAAATTATTGTTTAGTCTAAGTAACGATAAACTAATCAGGTATAACACGCGTAACAAGTTTGGATTGTTATTGACAAGAAATAAGATGGGTGACCCAAAAAGGTGGTGCAATTGGAGAATAAGTTACGAAATAGATTAAAATCGAAAACAACGATTAATTAACTCGACTTAAGACTTAAAATATGGGTGAATAAAGTCAGTCGAGAATAGGACTTAAACTGTCTCGAATATCATCACAAATATCGCATCACATAATAATATCATGCCGCTGATTTGTCGCGTGTCAAATTATGGCGTTACCTACACTTGTGAGTGTATTGCAACGATTTTGATGTAGTTTTGTCGGTTATCTCAAAGATTTGTCAATTTTTCGGTCGTAGAATCGTCGCGACAGTGGCATGAACACGTCCAAATATTGCGAGTCGCAACGGATTTCCGTCTACGCTTGTGATTATTGTAAATATGAAATATGAGCCTGACTTGTCACATTAGTGACACTCGTCACATTAATAACGCTCGTCACATTAATGACACTCGTCACATTAATGACTCATATCAGTGACACACGTCACATTAATGACTCATATCAGTGACACACGTCACTTTAGTGACACTCTTCACAATAATTACACTCATCACATTAATGACACTTGTCATATTAGTGACACTCGTGGTATTAGTGCCACTCGTCACATTAGTGATAGTCGTCACATTATTGACACTAGTCACATTAATGACACTCATCACATTCACGACACTGGTCTCAGATCACATCGCTGTGCGGAGCGTGTTCATATTTTATATATGTAAATAACACGCATGGCATACGTCATATCGTTGCGATACACTCGCCCACGAAGTTATGCTTATAGATTTTAATAATAAGAATACCGTGATTTACTTATGAATGAAGCAATAATAGAGTATTTTTTTACTATTTTTAAAGTGCTTACTGATATTATACTAAATATGTAGTTAAAATTTATTGTTATATAAAATTTGTATTCAGCATTAAATTTTATGTGTATTGAATATTTATTTTTTCATTCATCGTTAATATATAGAAAATTTTATAACGAAAACGCAAGAGTCAAAGTAGTAGGCCTTAAAGTCATAAGTTGTTTTATTAAAAAATATTACTTATTTAATTGTCATGTAACTTTTTTAACTTCATTAGAGATAATTCTTAAATCTTATCACAATCGTATAATTTTATAAATTATTTATTTGCAAGGAATTAACTGTCACATTATTTTGTTAATAGTTTGATAATGTATTTTAACTTAAGCCAAGTGGGCACTGTTTTTATATTTCTAGTATATTTTGTTGGCTATCAATTAATAAAAAACAATCAATTTTAACGTTTTGTTTTATTTCCCGCCAACGCAATTCGAGTTATTGTCTTACATGACAACTAATTTAATGTAGACACTTTTTATCTTTAGGTCCAACAGCCATCCATTAAAAGGAAGAAAAGGTTATTAATAAAACGAAAAATCATCATCATTCTCTTACCCTTATCCCACTCTAAGTGGGGTCGGCACAATAGGTCTTCTTCCATTCTCCTCTATCATTCGTCAACTCTGGTGCCACTCCCTTAATATGCATATCATTTTTCACACAATCCATCCATCTTTTTCGGCCTGCCCCTAGTCATACATCCATCGACATTCATATTTAAACTCTTTTGGTCACATGATTTTCATTCCTCATTACATGACCATACCAACTTAGTCTCGCACTTCTCATCTTTTCGGTAATGGGCGCAACTTTCAGACTTCCCCTAATAAAACGAAAAATGATTTTAATATATTTATTTTTAACACAAAAATGTACAATGTCAATAAATATATCTAGTCACATCGGCTATCACTTTCGTTAGTCTACGATACAATGAGGTTGTTATACAACCATTATAAACTCGTACATACTGTAAATCTTTAAATATTGTGCATCCTCGGGCAATCCATTTGACAAGGGACTAGTTGAACTTGAACCGGCAATTTCAAGATAAACAAGTGATCTGTAAATATCCCACTGCAGGTGCTTTGTCTTCTTCCTTTTTAGAAGAGGGCTGAAGTTCCCAAGAAGTTGTGCTCCTGCACATACTGGCAGATTAATTATAAAAAAAGAAGTAATCAAGTCATAAATATGAATTCGCCAGCAATGTTTCTCTTCAAATTCTTAATCTTCAAGCATATTTCGCTTATTTGAAAATCTAATAAAAATGCAATGTACGAAGTTGTAGTAATTTGGGTATTTTCCTGGAAACATACGCAAACAAATCGTTGCCATATCCGAAAAATGCTTGGGCATAGACTCCTTTATTTTTTTAAATATTTTTAGGAGTTCTATAACACAGATCTCATTTCGAGAAATTAAAAAAATATTGTGTATTTTCGGATTTCCTTCTTCACCGAGTCACAAACCGGTTCAATAAGTTTCTTCAAGCGCAACTTTCATTTAGATGCATCCATTTCGATGCTCCACTGAATGTTCAATTAAACCCTTGTCAATCTAGTTATAACAATTATAAACAACTAAGATCTATTTACATTTTGGGTGTTCAGAGTATAACTTCAATATTTCGAGTTATAAAATGATTACAAATAACAAAACAATTTCAAACAAAATATTCGATTAATAATGAAATTAAAATAGTATTTAATTTCGAATAGAAATAATACTCGAAGAGGTCATCGAACGAAAAGCAAATTGTTGCCAGAAATTTATTACTTTCCAAACATCCCAAAGTGTAAACAGCTCACAAATTCATATCAAATTACAAATAATAACTTGATTAAACGGAAAATTGTCTTTTACGCAAAGAAAAAATCATGTCGGTGGCATTTATTTAGCTTTATCTAGAAAATAATAATTAATTTTAAATATTCAAAATATCGTCACGTTGCAGCTATGCATATTTTTTTATCTGCAGTCCGTTCACTAAAATTCCGATAAGTGAAAATTAAAAAAATGTTTGAGAATTAAGGTAATTTAATTTTAGGTAATATTTTACTATTGCAAGTACGAAAGGCCATTAGCTGATGCTAATGATACGTTGCCAAGTAAATCTTTCAAAAGATATCCTACGCGAGTCAAATTAAGAAATTAGGTTAGCACTTAGCAATATGCACTACGCACGTTACAAAGGTTGTCTGTAGACAAATTGAACCATTATTTATGAAGCAATTCCGTCTGTCATCACTTGATAATTTTTTAATTTCAACAACAAAATATAGAATGACTGCGATTTATTGGGATTTTTCAGAAAAAGGCTGTTACATCGAATATTTAGGAACGGACAGCAGTAATGCCTATTTCATATGCAGCATTCCTGAGGTAAGAGTCAAGCTCAGCTTTATCCTTCGCCGAAGTATCTTTCTATTATTATCTTGCTTTATGGCCTGTACAGCGTAAATTAGGCGCAAATCACTCTGCCAGTGTCACGTAAAATGGCAAACACACGAGTAATGAAATTTAGAATTTGCCTCGAAGGGAAGCAAAAGCTTTTCACGGCCCGAAGTATCTTAATCACGCTAATTGTTCCTGACAACTGTCATCAATCAATTTTAGTTATATGTATGAACGATGGATTTTGGAGTCAAACCGAAAAATGTATTAATTAAAACCCCACTATAAAATCTGGCGTTACTCGAAGACATTTAACAGTAGGTTAGTATATAGTAGGTTAGGCTATCGATTCTTCATAAATTTCATTTATATTAAGCCGAAATATTCATAAATTTAAGACCATTTTTCTCAAAGGTGCTAGAATAAAATTTGGGCTACAACAATACCATTTTCAGTCTTCTTTTCATTACCCTGCCAGCACACGAAATAGGCGTAACAGATTTTGAATAAATTACAAATTTCACTAATCAATGTAATATGCAAACGTGAATAAATACTAAAAATTAATATCGATATTTGAAGCATATACATAGAAAAATATTTCTCTGATTGAACCGGATCTAATTTTGATATGAAAATTTTAAGTCCTTCATTTTCCTTAACGTTTTTGGTCATGATTAATATTATCACGAGAACAAACTTCACAACACTGTTAATATCTTATTTGAAGTGATAACTTCCGGCATATATTGCAACTTCGGTTACATGAACGTTTAGTAAGGTCTTTGGTTGTTAAAAAAACAACAACCAACCAAACGTTTAAGTATAATAAAAGCGTGAAAACCGATGCTAGACCGAACTTGATTCCGTGAATGCCTAAGGCCATTTCCAAGAAATTCAATGAGAGTCCACAAAATTGTGTTAGAAAGTTGTTTAGACTCCCAAACACCTCCAAAATGGGGAGCCTTAAAAAGTTCGACATAACAAAAACGCATATTCATTGTTACGTCACGCAGATTGTATATGTTTTACACTAAAAACCCCGTTTAAATTGAAGTTATCACTTCCGCCGTTAAACCACAGCACAATAGCTTTATTATAATAACACCAACGCACACAACTATCTATTTTCCACGAGTATATACAATTTTTGGATTGATTTAAATTTTTTTAACCTAGTATTGCATTAATTCGCACTATCTAGTTTTAGTATAATTTTGGTATTTCCAGAATAAAATTATGTAATTATTCTTATATATTATAATTTTTTATAACCTTATTTCTCGACATCAGACGCATAAGGTCGAATGTCGACATAATACCAAAGACGAATAAGGTCTTCAGTTTCTAAAAAAAATGAGTTTTTTTAGTCTAATAAGGTAAATTTTATATTAATAGTGTTAGGAATCGAAATATATAAGCTTTCGCTAAAATATTAGCAATATTTCATTTAGAATTATCCATAAAAACGAAAATACTATCCCGATTAGTTTACAAAATTTCTTTTCGTTCTATTGTCATCAAAACACACATCAGACCTTATGCGTCTAAGGTCGAGATTTACGGATACGCCCAAGCTCTATAGTTAAATGTAAAAGTCTTGTTTAGTGAAAGTTTAAGCTTCTTAAGAGTGTAGATGCACAGACAAGCGAAAATAAACCTTTTTCCATATTTCGAAATCTCGTAATATTTTCAAATTAATCTCGATTATACTCATTTCTTGTTTTTAAAACGTGTTTTCTTAAGAAAAAAAATCACATTCATATAATCTCTGAATAATACGTCAAAGGCGTTAATAATAAAAAACTTGGCCCTAGTTTAAATGTATATATGCGTAATTTTCGAAAGAAACGCCTGAAAATTTACGAACAAATTAGCCAAAATCAAAATTGCCTTTAACAGCGTAAACACACATAACTTAGGCAACATTAAGCCGTATAGAAGAAAATAGACAATTCTAGAAATAATATAAATACAATCATACATTATTATTATTGAATTTTCAGTTTCCAAATATTTCTCTATATTAATAAGAAGATTTCTTTCATTAGAAATAAACTGTGATATTATTTGCATTTCTTTTCTAACTAAGAAGTTTTCTATCTAACTTATTTAAATATTGCGAATATCGAGTAAAAGTGACTTCACAATCCAGTGTTACTTTTTTATTTATTACATCTCTATTACCAACCACTTTAATTGGCATTAAATTGGCGCGGAATACTTTAAAAAACTAATAGCATTTTTGCTAGCTAAAAATAAAAATTTCTATCTTATTGAATTGAATTGAGCTGTTGAATTCAAACGGCCCAATGTCAAAATACAAATGATATACAAAAGGCCTATTTCCAGTAGAGTTGAGTTGATTAATATTAGCGATAAATCGTAGTACGTTAAATAAACGACGCTTAATATGAAAGTGACTGAAATCAAAATTAGGCTAACTTGTTGAGATACGCATTTTATTTATTATACCTAAAAAAAAAATACATTGTAATTTTTTATTTTAATGCCATCTATGACTTGACGTTACGAAATATTAAAAAAAATCTAGTGTTTTCTCGCTTTTACAAGTTATAGGTCTCTATAACTCACGAGTTTTGTAGGTTATGTTACACTTTATTGCGATTTCACACAAAACAAATTTGAGTTAGGTCACTTTAATACTAAGTGTGCGGTATATAAAATAGAGTTTTCTCAACTAGCTGGCAATCTTAAGGACTGTCATTTCACGGAAGTCACTTTTATTCGTACAACAATAATAAAATGGATCATAAATTAAATTTTAATTATTCATAGCGGACAATTTTCGAGTCTTATTATGGACAAGCGATATAATCTTAAGCGAAACTAAATCATAGAGTTAAAAATATACTAGAGTAGGGGAGTCAGCCTAAAATGTGTCCATCGACAATAAAAGAAAGCAAATGAGACTTATTATGTCTCTTTTTATTTGTGATCAGACAAAGATGAAATATGAGTCTCATTTTCTCTCATTAATTTATTGTGACACTCTCATTTAAGGCCTATCTATGGTTCCCCTACTCCTAATATAATAACTCTATGAACTAAATTTAGGCCAAAATAGTTTTTTATTAAATACAGATTATATTTACTCAATTGTAGTACCTACTTAGTAGAAACTAAAAACGTAATAAAAATAAAAGATTCTATATAGGGGCCTTAGGAAAAATGTTTTATATTTCAACAATATATATATCTTACAGCGCAATATTTTCAAATTTAAATTATGTTAATAATACAATAAATTTAAACTTGATAATATTGGACTCCCAGTAAATAAATAAAATAACATATTTATTAATTTCAGTATAACATTTACGATATTTTATAAATATAAATATTTCTCTTCTTTTAAAAAAATAAATAAATAGATTAGTTTTGCAAATAAATAGTGATATACATTTTATAATTAGAAATATATTAAACAAAAATTTAGTTTTAGGTGTGGTTCTGCTGTTTTTTTAACGCTTGCAATACCCTTGGCCCCTTATAAATATATTTCTACTACAATAATATTAAAAAAATATTCAATCTTTAATCATGATTTTAATAATATAAAAATAAATACTATTAATATTGATTCATCCAACAAAAAATCATATATAAAACTAAAAGCCTTAATAAAAGCATGTATATCGGAAAATCTTGTGCCGTGTACACAATTGCAAAAATATTATTTTTTATGCAGATAAAAGCAGAGATAAACTTATGTATAGCTTAAAATGCTGCGAGGTGCTATGGACTATTGTTCAAAAGTGGCTATTTCTATGCAAAAGATAATTCGAAAAAAATATTTCATACATAATTTTATTTACAGTGTTTTCCAACCTTAGTATTATGTAATAAAGAATATTTAATATTTAAATAAAATATCAATATTTTTTAAATATATATGTCGAGCTTAGCAAGGCTTCGTTGTGGCTTATTAAGTAATACGTAATTTATTAAATAATTGAAATCGATTTTTATTAACGTAATTAAATAAGTAAGTCCGATAGAAAGGCTTAATTTGAGCAGCATTAATAAAAATATGACATCTCAAGTACATAAATATTTTTATATTATTTGGAAGTTAATTATTTGCAATCCAGAGTACTTTGTAAGACAAATAATAATTTTGTTGAATAAGTTTGGTTCCTACGCCTTAGAAACGAGTATACGATAGAAAGTCGTTTCAGATGTTTCAGATGTTGCCCCGTTTAGATTTTTTCTTTCATATTTAAATGGTAGTTTTTAATTGACTTCAATTAAAAAATACCATAATATAAAATAGCATAATCTCTTATTCGTAAATTTGAAATTATTATTAAAAGATTCATTTGCCGCCATATTGTAATTATGCTCATTATGCTGAGGGTTTCTTTCTTATCAAACGCATTATGAGTTGTTAATATAAAATAACCCACAACGAATGTGATGCATAGCCAAAGTATAAATTTTGATAGTTGCAATTTTTTTTGATTTTCTATTCTATAGTATACGAATTCGTATATTTTGATAAATATATTTTTTATATTTTTGTTATCAAGACGGAGGAAGATTGGGAACCACTGTCGTATACTTTTACATATTTCGAATCACTCACAATTGTCTTTACATTTTTCCTTAATAAATTAATTAAAAAGCAACACTCGTCTGGGCAGTATAAATTATTTTTTATAATTGAAATTAATTATCTACATTTTTAATTCAACGGATGAACAATCGAACTTACCTGTAATAAATAAACAATTATTAGACTATAATTAATAAATTAACATGGCATAGTGCTAACTACAGCATTGAACCAATAAATAATTTAAAGAATAAGGCGTTACTTTGCGGATATGAATAATATAAGAAAGATTGCTTTGCGATTTTGTCGTGGAGTCTATCTCCTGATGTTAAAAAATAATCGATTTTTTAATAATTGATTATTTTTTCATCAAAAATCGATTTTTTGAAAACCAATTATTTTAAAAATTATCGATTCTTTTTCTTTATAACTTTGTTTCTTGTTTTTTAAGATTATTTATGGATTGTTGGATACAGCCAGAGTACACGTTTTATTAAAATTTCACAAACAGCACATTTATTATCATTTCTTGATTATTGTCCACTTTAATTAGCCTTTATTGTAATTAATTATAAATATTAAAAAGGTAACATTAAAAATAGTAAAAAAAACGATTTTCAAAAAATCGATTTATTTTAAAAGAAAAAAAAAACGATTATTTATTAATCGATTTTTTCTACTCCATGTCACATCCCTACTGATGATGCTTTGGTTGCGGGCAAAACGATTGTTGAGTTTGTGATAATGAACGTATGTAGTGCTTGTGTATTGTGGTGGCGTTGGTGGTTTGTGCATGTGTTTTTACGAATTCTGCATGTATCAGGTAAAAAAGGTAAGGTAAGTAACGGCCTGTTACAATCCCACTGCTGGGCATAGGCCTCTTCTCTCTGTTTTTGGAGAGAAGGGTTGGAGCTAAGACCTACCACGCTGCTCCAATGCGGATTGGTAGGTTACACATATCTCCAGAATTCTCTAGAGATATGCAGGTTTCCTTATGATGTTTTCCTTCACCGAAAGTGTGTGATAAATTGCAAGTTTTTGTGGAAAAACTCATTGGGGCCTGCCGGGGTTTGGACCCGTGACCCTCTCGAAAGAGACGCACGGTGACACCGCTGGGCTATCACAGCTTTTCATGTATCAGGTATGAAAACGGATTGTCCACTCTACATTTAGCATTATAATATATATTTTCTATTTTACTTTATCGCGGATTATAGCAAAAATCTTTTATTATTGACTGGCCCGTTGGAGCAGTGGGTAGTGACCCTGCCTTCAGCTCCGCGGGTCGCGGGTTTGATACCCGCCGAGGGCCAACATTTTCTGTAAATGAATTTGTTGGTCTTTGAGCCTGGGTGTATATTTGTATTTAAGTATGTATTTAAAAAATATATAAGTATATATTCACCAGTTGTCTGTCTACCATAACATAAGTATTAAGTTACTTACTTTGGGGACGGACGACCGTCTGTGTAAGTGTCCCATATATTTATTATATATTTAATCATCAAATCATGTATATATATTAGTTTTTTATTGAACTAATACTTACATTTGAATCGTAAGGTCGGAACATTCATCCGTTTTCCAGTATATTCCACTAATTCTGCGGCTTGGCGAAGGAGAACCTCGGTAGGGAGATGCCGAACTTGGTCTCGAGGCCAGTTAGTACTGGCATTGCGACCTGGTAACCGCCGATATGGTGCGGTTTACGAGCTGTCTCCTCAATAGGTGTAGATATCGTCTGCTCTGAACCCGCTGGCCGTCTGTAACAATGTTATCGATATATTTAAATACATACTAAGGGAATAATAGTAAAGTTTTATCTGTTTTGTCTTGTCGTTATTTCGTCTGTCTCGTCATCTTTATGTCTGTCATGTCATCTTTATTAATTGTCTTGTCATCTTTATATCTGTCTTGTCATTGAGCTGTCTGTCTTGTCATCGTTCTGTCTGTCTTGTCATTGTTCAGTCTGTCTTGTCATCTTTTTGTGTGTCTTGTTTTGTCGTCTTTGTGTCTGTCTTGTATTATCGTCTTTCTGTTTTTTGTCTCGTCATTTTTCTAGTTGTCTTGTCTTGTCACCTTTCTGTCTTGTCTCATTGTCTTTCTGTTTATTATTGTCTTGCCTTATTTCTATATGTCTATAGTCTTTCTTTCTGATCGTCTTGTCATTTTATATGTCGTGTTTTCACGGTTAAGCTGCTAGACCAATATTAATTAAATTTGGCATAATTTAAGCTTTCAAAGTACAAATATACACTGAGGTAACATAAAGGATTAAATACACCCCGTTTTTCTTACAGGGCACAAAACACATTTTGTATTATTGAGGGTAACGTATAAATTAGTGCAAAAGTAATCATGGGTATAATTATTTCAAATTAATCTTTTTAGTTAGGTTTTACAAGCGCTTTGTACAAATTGCGACAGTGAAGTTGAAAAATGAAAATGTACTTACGATCCTCCAAAGTCGACGTAGAAAAGACGCTGTAATATTTCGTAGGTGACAAGTGTCACTGCGAACTGTGGCGATGACCGGAAAACACGCGCTGCGACAAATTATATTGAATTAAAACTAAAAAAGGACAAAATGAAATATTTTGGATTGAATTTTCAATTTATACAACACTACAAAAATAACACCTAAACTATCCTCGTAAGTTTCTTTGGCCATTGTTTTGTGTAATATTATAATATTTTCAAAAGATTTTGAGTTTATCACAAACAAACATAAGGAGTCACTTAGTTTAATAATGCTTAATGACAGTAATTACCTAGAGCTCCTTTCCAGAATGCTCGTGCACCTTCTTCAGCGTATATTTTCCTCGTGGCATCAATTAAGCCGTTATACGTCGTTTGTCCCGAACGGGCTACGACCTAAGCAAAATTAGAGATTTACTACTAAAAATCAAATAGGTATATTAATTTGTATAATATGTATTATAGATAACACCGCCGTGTATCCGATTGAATAGAATAGACCACTCTCAGTTCTTACTGAGATGTCGTAAAAGGCGACTAAGGTAAGTTGTCCCGCCGTCTGGTAGTAGGCTGAATAGAATAGACTGTCATCTTTGTTACCGAGGTGTCGTAAAAGGCGACTAAGGTATTAGGTAAGATGACCTGCCGCGTGGTATCCGGCTGAATAGAATAGACCATTTTCTTACCGAGGTGTCGTAAAAGGCGACTAAGGTAAGTTGACTCACCGTGTGGTATCCGTTTAAGTAGAATAGACCACCCTCTTTCTTATCGAGGTGTGGTAAAATACGACTAAGATAAGTTGACGCCAGGCAGGCGGCCGGTCGTAAAATACGTAGCCAAATCATGTTACATGTTTATAACATGTTGTGCCGACCCATTTAGAATGGGATAAGGGCAGGAAGATGATTATGGATCTCCGCAAAGTAACCTAATTCTATAAATTACCTGTAATCTCGTTTTGATGACGTCAGCAGGCGTGACAAGTGACGCGGCCGGCACGCCAGCTATAGCTCCAGCTGCGAGCAACGTTAGCGGATGATTGTAGCCATTGTCATCCGCAAACTTGGCCTGAAAAAGCGAACCGAATGTTATTTATCCCTTACTAGTAAAGTTTGATATGAAAAGAAAAAATAATATATCAACCATGAGTTTGACGCCATGTGGTATGAATAGAATCAGACCACTTTCATTTGTTATCGAGCTGTCGTAGAAGACGACTAAGGTAAGTCGACCCGCCGTGTAGTGTCTGGTTGAGTAGAAAAGACCAACCTCATTTCTTACCGAGGTGTCGTAAAAGGCGATTAAGGTAAGATGACCCGCTGTGTGGTATCCGGCTGAGTAAATGGTATCCGGCTGAGTAAAATAGACCACCCTCTTTACTGAGGTGTCATAAAAGGTAAGAATAGGCTAAGGTAAGGTAACCCGCCGTTTAATATCCAGTTGAGCAGAATAGACCAATCTCTTTCTTACAGAGGTATCGTAAAAGGCGACTAAGATAAGTTGACGCGCTGTGTGGTTGGTTGGTGGTATCTGGTCGAGTAGAATAGACCATTCTATTCTTACCGAGGTGTCTTAAAAGGCGACCAAGGTAAGTTGACCCACTGTGTGGTATCTGGTTGAGTAGAATAGACCACCATTATCTTACCGAGGTGTAATAAATGTCTTACCGAGGTGTAATAAATGTCTTACTAGAAAAAAAACCAACTCGATCCCTCCAAAGGTGTTACATGCACAGAGTGATTTATTGGAACATACCTTGGTGTCAGAATATTTTTGTGAGTCACTATATGTATTATGTTTACAGTTGTCTGTCCTATAGCACAAGTTTTAAGTTACTATGGAGACGGACGACCGAGTGTGTAAATTAAATGTCCCATATATTTAATTATTGTTGAAATAGTGGTTCCAAACAAAAAGGGTGGTAAAGGTGTTATGAGTGTATAGTCGGTGGCATAATTGTCATTTATAATTCTTATCTATGATCATTGTCTATTGTTTTTTCCCATCCATGTCAATTCGACGTCAAAGATATAATTAATACAAGTCAATCTGTGTCTCATAGATAATACACTATATAGGATACAGATGAGCAACTCTGTCATTTTATTGGAGTAATGATAAGAGCCTGTATTTCACATCCAAAATAACACATAAAATAATTTTTGGACGACATAATTTCCAATATAGACCTTTAAATAATCAGTGATGCGTTTTTGGCAGAAAAAATTGAAAATTTATGACAAATATTTATATATATTACAGTGTATCATTTGCGACATCTAGTGAATAATGATATAAAACTAATTTTTGTTGTCCAATACTTTCTGTGAGATGACGCTCTCGGCGACCTAAAGAGTGCTTCTTAGAGAGTTTCACCCCCCTGCTGTGTCTGATATCCACCAAAAAAACATTTCAAAAGGTATACCTTAACATGAGCGTAGGCTGGGAAGTAAATAGCACTGAATGGCACGTCCCTAAGGAGGCAGGCCCTCGCCCCCTTGTATAGTCCGAACAGTCCTAGATCCTTGACCACGGACAAGGCACGGACCTTGCCTCCACCAGCAATCTCTCCAGCCACTTGTAATCGGATTTTAACTATTTCTAGAGGATTCGTGAACACCACTTGAGATGCACCGGCCTGTAAGAAAGAAAGAAATAATAAAACTAACACTACTTTACAGACAAAGGTCCCAAAGTTGTCCAGTTCCCAAAAAAAGAGCTCTTCGTTAAATTCATAATATGAGACCTGGTCATTCTCTTCGTAAGAAATTTATTGTAGATGAAAGAGTTAAATTTATATAAATTATCTACTACTTTTTAATTATTTATACGTAGTGTGGTATTCTGAATAGAATAAACCGAGGTGTCGCAAAAGGCGACTAAGGTAAGTCGAACCGCCGTGTGCAATTCGATTTAGTAAAATAGACCACCTCCTTCTACAGATTTTGGCTTTGGCTTAATCATTGAAAATATACTCCTTACATACAATTTGAAATTTCTTTTATACTGCCTCGACAAAAGTTCCTGCTTTATAATATCCGATTTTCCATAACTGTGGATTCGTTTTTTTATTTTTTCGAATTGTTACGTATCTTATTCGTCAGAAGGCCAGAGTAGAATAGACCACCCACCATAATTATTTTTTCATCAAAAATCGTTTTTTTTTAAATCGATTATTTTAGGTATCCCTTTTTCTTTTTTACTCTTTTTCTTGTTTTTTTGGGATTAGATATGCATTGTTGGATGAAGCCAATTTAGCCAAACTACACATTTTAATTCCACAGCAAACAAACAAACAGCGCATCTGATATTATTTCTTGGTAGTCGTTGTACTTTAATTAGCCTTTATTGTAATTAATTATTAATATAAAAAAGACAAATTTTGAAACAGTCAGAAAAAAATGATTATTTCGTAATAAAATAATCGATTTTATAAAAATCGATAATAATCGATTTTATAAAAATCGATTATTTATTTATTAAATAATCGATTTTATAAAAATCGATTATTTATTATATTGATTATTTATTAAAATTGATTAATAAATAATCATTAATAATAAATAATTAAATAATTTTTAAATTCGATTAGTTATTAATTGATTTTTTTTACTCCAAGTCACATCCCTGCTACCAATTGATCGAAAGGGTGCTGTTACCGAAAATTCGGCGGTCACTCTTTACAATAAAAGAAGATACTTACGCATGCGCCTGCGAGTATTTCTCCATACAACGTTATATTGCCTTTCTTGTCCGACATTTTGTCTCGGACCAAGTCATTCATCTGCACAAAAATCGAATAAATATATAGGTAAGTATACTAAAAATCTATACTTTTTATTAAACAATGTCCCCTAAAGCTATCTGTTTGTACGTGATCGATTTACTCAAAATCTACTGAACGGATTTTTGTACGGTTTATAGTAAAAGGTAGTGCAATTATTTCGGAAAGTTTAAGTATAGTACATAATGGTTTTATGTAAATTGCTGCTTTGATGCTTTGAAATGCTGTTTGATTTGATTTGATTAAATTGTGATGAAGAGGTCGCGTGGTTGTACAAAATCTCACTTACTCACCAACAGCGATATACTAAAGCAATGTACTAGAGAATTGTAGATCTACAGAAATACTACGAAAAAGTCCGCGAGAGAATGTCCCTATCTTTTATGGTTACAATATTTACTTTTATGTTAAAAATTTCAATTCGGGAATTTCAATATCTTTTACGTAGTTAGTAGATAAATATATAAAAACTTAATAGTACACAAAATCTAACGATTAAACACAGACGCCGATTATATAATTGACAGTACAATAGCAGTAAATTATGTGCAAAGGGCGGCCTTATTTAGTTGTGATTTGCTTGCCAAATTCATCGAATCCAGTTAAACTTTCAAAGTTATAGACAAAATTAACTTAAAATACTGACAATACAATAAATGACTGGCCCGTTGGCGCAGTGTGTAGTGACCCTGCCTTCAGCTCCGCAGGTCGCGGGTTCAATTCCCGCCGAGAGCTAACATTTTTTATAAATTAATTTGTTGGTTTTCGAGTATGGGTGTATATTTGTATTTAAGTCTGTATTTAATAATTGTATAAGTATATAATATATTCACCAGTTGTCTGTCTGTCCATAACACAAGTATTAAGTTACTTACTTTGGTGACGGACGACCGTGTGTGTAAGTGTCCCATATATTTATATTAAATTCATTGAGTCCAGTTAAACTTTCAAAGTTATAGAAAAAACTAACTTACGTTAGATTAAAATTAGCTATTACTCTCCCATTGTCAATAGACCTCTTCTCTTCGTTTTTGGATTGGAGCTAAGACCTACCACGCTGCTCCAATGCGGATTGGTAGGTTACACATATCTCCAGAATTATCTAGAGATATGCAGGTTTCCTCACGATGTTTTCCTTCACCGAAAAGCGCGTGATAAATTGCAATTATAATTAGACACATAAGTTTTAACAGAAAAACTCATAGGTGTCTGCCCTGGTCCGAACCCGTGACCTCTTCGAAAGAGTCACACGTTGTTACCGCTGGACTATCACTGCTTATTAGATATTAGATTATTGGTAAATAAATAATAAATAAATAAATATATGGGACACTTACACACACGGTCGTCCGTCCCCAAAGTAAGTAACTTAATACTTGTATTATGGTAGACAGACAACTGGTGAATATATACTTATATATTTTTTAAATACATACTTAAATACAAATATACACCCAGGCTCAAACACCAACAAATTTCTTTTTTAGAAAATGTTGGCCCTCGGCGGGAATCGAATCCGCGACCCACGGAGCTGAAGGCAGGGTCACTACCCACTGCTCCAACAGGCCAGTCAATATTTTGTAGATCAAACTCACCGTCAACTTGATGGCTTTCTCTGGCGCAACACCGATCAACTGTGGGACGAGGCCTCTGTACAGTCCAAAGACACCCTCGTGACGGATGACCTTCTTGAAGCAGTCCCAGGAGTTTCGGTAGGCCACCTCACCGATGAAGGAGCCAGTTCGTTGATTTTGCATTCGAGTTTTGACCAGATCTATTGGGTAAACCGCTGATGCTCCCACAGCTACAAGTATTTTAAATAATTTGTGAAGTAGGTCTTATGATTTACCATTATCAATCCGCAAATCTCTTTCCCTTTCAGTTTTTTTTTAGTTACGGATTAGAAAATATTTATCTTAAGTAGCGGCCTATTACTATCCCACTGCTCAGACAAGCAAAGTTGTTTCTCAAATCGTTTGATACAAGGAAGTCTAAACAGCTGATGTCTCAGAGCAGGGAAAATGTAACAATTGTAACAGGCATTACAACTGGGCACTGCCTGTTAAACAGACACCTGTCAATAATGAGAATAACAGAAGATGCTGCGTGCCCAGAGTGTGGAGAGGAAGAAACGAGTCTTCACCTTATGGCTGAGTGCCCTATGTACTCGCTGGTAAGATGGGAGATACTAGGTAAGGATGAAGTTGAGGATCTGACAAATATCTCCTTCAGGGATATTATCAGGTTCGTAAAAGCTACGGGTAGATTAGAGCAGGTGACACTGTCGGGACAGCAGTGAAACCCTTGTCCCAACATGGGGAAATGGGTGGAATAGTCCGGAATAGGAGCTGACCATCCGCCCTGCACTGACAGGCGTCCCCGAAATTAGATAGATAGATAGATCCCACTGCTGAGAATAGGCCTCTTCTCTCCGTTTTTTTGGAGAGAAGGATTGGAACTAAGACCTATCACGCTGCTCCAATGCGGATTGGTATATTTATCTTAAGTTATTAGATATTAGTAGCATCTATTCATCTATATATTTTACCAAAATTATTTAGTAGATTAAATAGTTTAATTTATATAAACTTTTTCTTTTTCTCTATATGACCCGCATTCTCTTTCTTCTTCAATTCTTGTTCTTTTCCTTCTATTACTCAAAGGTTGACTGGAAGAGATCCCTTTTAGGGATAAGTCCGCCTTTTTTTACGTGTTTTTTTTTAAATTTTTCTTTCTCTTTTCTAAATATATGTATAAAAAAAAGAAAGTAAGAGATACGCATTTCACTCTCCGGCTCCGCTTCATTCCACCATGTGTCGGAATGATTTGATTTATTAACGGAAAATGTGGTTTATTAACGGCAAATAGAAGACTAAGGATGTCACAAGTTACTCATAAAGTATCGATAGTTAACCGACAAATAAACTAAGTAGATAAATGTCTCTAAAAAGTGACAAGCTTTAAAACAATAAAATCGCAGCTATTTTGAAATAGGTATATGCCAGGTAGGTAAATAGGTATATCCAGCAGATAAATAAAATAACAGTCGCATGATCTACCTGTTAACTTATCAGGAACTTTAAGTGCTGAATAAGCCTATCAGAAACCTGAGCAACGTAAAATTCCGAGATATGTGTCAGATATGTTCCGAATAAGCTAACTGACAGTTTATTGGTAACTTGTGAAATTGGCCCTAAGTTATATATTGCCATGAGGTATCCGGCTGAGTAGAATAGACCACCCTCATTTCTTACCGAGATCACTTTTTACAGTGGTTCATGGTTAGACACCAAGAACAGATGAGGTTGTCAATTCAATCATATACTGGGACAAGCTCATACCAACGTTCAATTAGACTATAATTCGACTAAAATTCTTAGACGTTCAATTTTTTTAAGATTTCAACAATTTTTCAAAGGAGTTACTTTCAAAATTTGGATCCCAAATGAACATATCGTGATATAAATAGAAATTTATCTTAGGAAGAGACTTTTAAATGAACCTTTAAATATGAGTTTGTTAAATATAATAAAATCGATCAAATAAATGTATATACTTGCCACCAGCGATCGAACCAAGCGTAAACCTATACGTGCTCTCTAAGATTTGGATAAATAGGCCTCGCTCTTCGGGGCTCTGAAACAATCATAAAAATATATGCAACTTTTTGCCATTAAAAGGGAGTTAAATCAATGAGATGTCTCAAGCACTTTGTTTAAAATTGGACAGTGTATTGAGCGTAATGAGTAATATGATAAAATCAACGATGTAAGGAAAATGACGTTTATTTTAACTAATTGATGTTCAGACCTATTTCTGAGACAATTCAGCCTTTTACAAGTATCAGAAGAGTTTAAACTAAAACACTGGACTCCACGAACAAAATCGCAAAATCTTTTGCGATTTTGGTCGTAGAGTCTATCTCCTGATGATGCTTCGGTTGCGGGGCGAAACGATTGTTGAGTTCGTGATAGTGAACGTATATAGTGCTTGTGTATCGTGGTAGCGGTGGTGGAGGTTTGTGCATGTGTTTTTTTACGAATCCTGCATGTATCAGGTTTGATAACCGATTGTCCACTTTACATTTAGCATTACATATATATATTTTCTATTTTTCTTCATCGTGGATTATAGCAAAATAATTTTATTATTACTTTTAAGTTATAACAATATTTTACTATCATATAACATGTTTGTTACGTACGGCCTAAAGATCATAGACTCAATCTATCGTGTCTTATTTTTAACAATAAAATATGATCCAGACTTCTAATCGAATTTCCAGAAAGATCCTATATTAACAAATATTGGGGGTAACGATATAGTTATCCCCAATATTTATTAATATAGTATAGTATAATAGAAAAAAGTTGCTAAGTATGGTATATACAACACATAGCAACTTTTTTAGGTTCCAAAATAGTCCAACTCACGAATGTAATATTTTCATAGACCTTAACACAGCAATAAAATCTTGATATCTTAATCTACATTTTAGTGCGTTCAAAGATGTAGTCATTGAAGGGATAATATGCCAGGACCAAGTAAGGATTGAATTGAGGACATATTAGGTACAACCCATTAAGCATATAGATTTATTTGCTAATTTATCTAAAGCTTGTTATTTTTAGGCGTAACATTTGGGATAAAATCAAATGTTAGTTTGGATGTTGCCCAGAAAAATAGCCTTAATTGTGCCTTATTTCATGAAATGCCTAATTTGTCCTGCGGATTAGCAGTGATAGACAAACAGACTTTCGCATTTATAATATTAGTATGTATTATATTGAAGCGTAAGTCGCTTGTATAGTAAGTATATGGTAGTCTTTATTCTGAGTGCTGTTTTGGGCTTTTTAAATCCCTACTTATGAAATATAAATGACAAATGTACTGAAATATATTGTATATTTGCTGCAAGTTGTGTGTATGTCTTATATCGTCAATCAGCAAAATCGTCTCAGAATTAAGCAATATTTATCGCATAGCAAAAGTTAATCTTTCAACAATGTTTACTGTAAATTATTCTTCGTTGGATATATGTATAGTGGAATATCTTAATAAAAAAAATGATAAATACATAGAGATAATATAAAAAAAGCTGCTAAAAATAATAATAAGGAAGAAAGGTATAAAATGATCGCAATAGAAAGCGAGATGTTGGCTATTAATAATTGCAATCTTAAAATATGGAATTGCTTCGCAAGCTGATTGCGTGTTTTGTTTTGTTTAATTTTGGGTAATAGGCGACTGAAAGTTAAAGCAAATTATTCCTAAACCTAATGTATTATTATTACATATTTGATAATTTAAGACACGGATAACAAAGTTTATGTAATAGCCAATTGAGTATATAAATTATATAAATTAACTCAGTGGAGTTAAATTATTAATTTTTTAATCCTGACGTTTCCAACGTGTTACGGAAGCTATATTTTTTATTATTTCCAGGTTACAAAAAGAATGAGGCGCAATTGAAATTTTAATCCCATAATCTGAAGCCAATTACGCCGAAATCTATACTTGTAGACTATTTTAAAAATGGTGGTATATTTACAAATTAAATTATCTAGCAATTTTATTTATTTTTATTTTAGTCCTTCTATGACTATGGTACAGTGAACACGTGTTAGAGTCGTCAGGAAAAAGTCTATATATAATTATAAATATTCTTGTATGTGTACATATATATTTTTTAAAATATAATTTGGAAAATACGAATAGCCGATTCTTATATAATAATAAGTGCGTCATTGGACATACTTTTGTATAAGTTGTAAGAAATAGCCAAAATTTCACCGTGAAAATAAGGAACATAGAAACATCATAAACTCGCAATCGTACTCACCAAGATGCGTTCCAAAAAGTTTACTAATCGAAAAGGCTCTCTTATATTTACCTCCTCCTTTGAGCATTGAAAGAAAGAAAGAAATACATAGCGGTAAGTTAGTGATGTTTCCAAAAACTTTTATACATACAGACATAAAATTGGCTAAAACATACATTAAAATCGCGAAAGTTGAGCGCGGCTCCTGAAAGAATCGTCGATTTGCTCATTAAAGTGGGACAGGTATATACGTGTTGCTGAGTGCGAAAGAGATAAAACACTTACCGAGACCGCTTTGATTTCTGCAACTCTTCTCGTCACTTGCTTGAAGTATTGTTCGGGCGTTATTGAGTTGAGATCGCTGTATATAATTCGGCTGTAAAGAAAAGTAAATTTAATCTTACTAATATTATAAATGCGAAAGTTTGAGAGTATGGATGTATGTTACTCTTTCACGACGAATCCGCTAAAACAATATCAATGAAATTTGCCACAATTATTCCTTATACACCAGAATAACATATAGGCTATAGAAATCCTGTTAATTCTACTGGAATAGGATGACATTGAAAACAAAGTCCACGCGAACGAAATTACGGGTAAAAAGTGGTCTTTAATATTTTAATTACCTAATCTTGTATATATATAATCTGAATTTAGGAAACGACTCCAACGATTTTTATGAAACTTAGTATATATAGAGTTTGGGGGTCGATAAATCGATGTAGATAGGTTTCTTTTAAAAATTTTCGTAGTCTTCATTTGGACGATATGTTACTAACAAACATGTATGTTTCAACAATATGCTCGTATGTCACATAAAGAAGTAACATGATAGAATCGGGCTGAATTTTTACTAATTATATTAACATACAGTCTCATGTTGGAACGGGTGCTGAATAAGTTCATCAGATACTTGTATTTGAGGTTGTATGGGGTTTATCCATATTATCCATTGATGTATCCTACCTTATTTGTCTCAGGGATGGTTGGATACAACGAGCTGAAGGTTAGGAGGGAACTTACCCTTATTACATATATATTTAAGGTGATAAGAGGTAAGGTAAGCAGTGCGGCTATACTGGCCCAGGTTGGTTTTTGTACCTCGAGCAGGTATGCAGAAAGGAGGCTAGGCCACTGCTAGCAGTACCTTGTGGGCGGACCAACCTGCTCGAGAAGGCGCCCCTTACACGCGCCCTTCGTACCCTTAATATTGTTGCCAAGGAGATAGATATCTTTTGTTGCTATCTGGGTGAATTCACAAAGATAGCAATTTGGACTATTTGTTACAGCAAAATTTGATGGATCCGTTATAGATTTTAAAATAAAATAACTTTTTTTTCAGTTAGTACTCCATTATCGCATTGGCTAGCTGTTAAGGTAATGGATGTTGTTGAATAAATAAATAAAAAAATAAAAACATTTCCTCATTTTTTATCATCTCTGGTGGCGTCCCTTGACATTTATGATCTCCCCGCGGGGGGGGGGGGGACTTTACCCCCACTGAACACAAGGTCGCAATACATTTACACTAAAACATGTCTATTCACAATTGAAGTGTTATCGATCATTTGAAGATAACAAACATGGTCACGTAGTGCGTAATAGTGAACAAGATAACGTATTAACGTCTCTATACATTTTACTAACGCAATAACACAACAGACTTTCCTGATTACATTTATCAAATCTACGACCTTACCTTAGTTCAGGGTCATATATACACAGGAAATAGAGCGATAATATTTTATGTAATTAATAATAAATATTTCATCTTCATGCCCTTATCCCACTCTAACTGGGGTCGGAACAACATGTTATAAACATGCTGTCACATGATTTTGTTGCGTTTTCAAGACCGGCCGCCCGCCTGACGTCAACTTTCCTTAGTCGTATTTTACGAGTACCTCGGTAAGAAAGTGGGTGGTGTATTCTACTAAACAGGATACCACACGGTGAATCAACTTACCTTAGTCGCCTTTTACGACACTTCGGTAAGAAATGATGTTGGTATTCTACTCGGCCGGATACCACACGGCGGGTCGACTTCCCTTAGTCGTCTTTTACGACACCTCGGTAAAAAATGAGCGTTTATTCTATTCAGGATAGCACGCCGTGTGGTATCCGGCTGAATAGAATAGTACCACCCTCATTTTCTTACCGAGGTGTCGTAAAAGGCGACTAAGGTAAGTCGACCCGCCGTGTGGTATCCGGCTGAGTAGAATAGACCACCCTCAATTCTTACCGAGGTGTCGTAAAAGGCGACTAAGGTAAGTTGACGTCAGGCAGGCGGCCGGTCGTAAAAACGCAGCCAAATCATGTTACAACATGTTTATAGCATGTTGTGCCGACCCCACTTAGAGTGGGATAAGGGCAGGAAGATGATGATTCTATTCAGGATAGCACTACGTATAGATAATTAAATAGTAGTAATTTATATAAGCTGGAGGAATTTAAGGAAGCTGTGGTAGTCCAGCGGTAAAACCATGCGCCTCTTTCAAGGAGGTCTAGGGTTCAAACCCCGGGCAGACACCAATGAGTTTTCTAGTATAAAACTTGTCTAATTGATAATTGCAATTTATCACACGCTTTTCGGTGAAGGAAAAAATCGTGAGGAAACCTGCATATCTCTAGAGAATTCTGGGAATATGTGTAACCTACCAATCCGCATTGGTGCAGCGTGGCAGGTCTTAGCTCCAATCCTTCTCTCCAAAAAAAAGAGGCCTATGCCCAGCAGTGGGATAGTAACAGGCCGTTACTTACTTTTTTTTTTTAATTCATATAAAATTACTAACACTGAAAAATATATCTTTATTATTGCCATCAGAAGGTCAAATTACGGTCAAAATTAACCTTTAAAGTACCTGAAAAAATTGGTTACAGTAAAATAATATGTGGCTTACCCATTCGTTTGATGAATCATATCGCATAACGTGAAGAGGATGTCAACTTCTAAGGGCGTGACCTGGCTCATCATCTGTGCTGAGTGGAGGAACTCCTCCTTGGTGACCTCTTGAGTACGGTGGCCGTTGGTCGCGTTGAGGTACACTCGCTTTATCAGCTCCATGTTGTTTAGAAGCGAATTGAACGCCATGTAGTATGGGAAACTGATTTTACGCTCGCCTTGCGGGAATCCTGACGCCTGGATATATTTTTGGAATATTAAAACTTGGTCAACTGAGAATTGAAAACACCAATGAGTTTTCTAGTAAAAAAACTTAAATTCAAATTCAAATTCAAAATATTCTTTATTCAAGTGGACTGTTTACAGTACTTTTGAATCGTCAAATGTTTTAAAGAAGCTACCACTGATTCGGAAGTTTGCTCCTACCGAGAAGAATCAGCAAGAAACTCGGCGGCTAATCTTTTAAAAATTATTACAATTTGATGGTTACAAGATAATCGTTGCAGCTGGATGCGTAGCTGACTGCAGTTAAGATAAGCTATCACTCAAATAATCCTCAATAGTATAGTAAGCTTTATGTAGCAACATCGTTTTGAGATAATTTCTAAACTTGTGTAAAGGCAAGTCCAGATAATGTTGAGGAATTTTGTTATAAAAACGTGTACCGAGACCGACAAATGATTTTCGGACCTTTTGGAGGCGTAATCTAGGCGTCATTAGTTTATGTCTGTTTCTTGTATGTCTGTCATACCTATCACTATTTTTACTATACAAGTGAATATTTTTACGTACAAATAGTATATTACTGTAGATGTATTGTGAAGCTACAGTCATAACGCCAATTTCTTTGAACTTTTCCCTAAGAGAATCACGAGGTTTCATATTATAAATACCACGTATAGCTCTTTTTTGCAAAACAAAGACCCTGTGAATATCAGCCGCTGTACCCCATAGCATGATTCCATATGACATAATGCTATGAAAATAGGAAAAATAAACAAGTTTTGCTGTGTCAACATCAGTTAATTGTCTAATTTTCCTAACAGCGTAGGCAGCGGAACTTAATTTTCCACAAAGGTTTGTTATATGGGGTCCCCATTGGATCTTTGTATCTAAGGTCATTCCTAAAAACACAGTTGTATTTTCTTTCACTAATATTTCATTATTTAATATAACATTTTCTGTTGGTCTGGTTCCATTAAGCAGTGAAAACTCTACGCATTTTGTCTTTTTTGTGTTTAAAAGTAGGTTATTTATGGTAAACCAGTGAGATATTTGAGACAAAGCATTATTCACATCGTCAAGATTTTCCTTATATCTGTCAACCTTAAAAATTAATGATGTATCATCATCTGCGAATAGTACAATGTCGCAAATACTGGGCACAAAATATGGCAAATCATTAATATATACTAAAAACAAGAAAGGACCTAAGATTGAACCTTGAGGCACGCCCATAAATGTTACTGATCCGGATGACTTGACGTCATTTATACATACTCTTTGTAATCTATTGCAAAGAAAAGATGTAATAAGACTAAGCGCATTATCTTTGATCCCATAATGACGCAGCTTATACACGAGAGTTGTATGTTGGACACAATCGAACGCTTTAGACAAATCGCAGAAAATACCAATAGCGTTCTGCGAATTCTCCCAGGCATCGAAAATGTGTTTCAACAGCCTTGCGCCTGCATCTGTTGTTGATCGACCCTTAGTAAAACCGTACTGCTCAGTATGTAGTAATTTATTCAAATCGAAATGTCTGAGCAGTTGATTGTACATAATTTTTTCAAAAAAATGTGTGCTTATGTGTCTAATTGATAATTGCAATTTATCACACGCTTTTCGGTGAAGGAAAACATCGTCAGGAAACTTGCATATGTCTAGAGAATTCTGGGGATATGTGTAACCTACCAACCCGCATTGGAGCAGCGTGGTAGGTCTTAGCTCCAATCCTTCTCTCCAAAAAAAAAAACGGAGAGAAGAGGCCTATGCCCAGCAGTGGGATAGTAACAGGCCGTTACTTACTACTACTTACAACTGAGAATAATATTATATTATCGCAGGGAATCGAATAACTGTATATAGTATAATAACTCTAAGTAATAACATTGTGTCTTCTGGAATATTGTTAATAAATTAATTGTGGTAAATGCGGACATTGAAAAAATTTAAGTCCGCGTGATTCTCTGCTAGAGAAATTTAAGGAAATAGGAATAGAATCATCATCCTCCTGCCTTTATCCCACTCTAAGTGGAGTCGGCACAACCCTTTGGCTACGTATTTTACGACCGGCCGCCTGCCTGACGTCAACTTATCTTAGTCGTATTTTACGAGTCCTCTGTAAGAAAGAGGGTGGTGTATTTTACTCAACCAGATACCACACGGTGGGTCAACTTACCTTAGTCGCCTTTTACGGCACCTCGGTTAGAAATGAGGTTGGTCTATTCTACTCAGCCGGATACCACACGGTGGGTCGACTTACCTTAGTCGCCTTTTACGACACCTCTGTAAGAAATGAGGTTGGTCTATTCTACTCAGCCGGATACCACACGGTGGGTCAACTTACCTAAGTCGCCTTTTACGACACTTCGATTAGAAATGTGGTTGGTCTATTCTACTCAGCCGGATACCAAACGGTGGGTCGACTTACCTTAGTCGCCTTTTACGACACCTCGGTAAGAAATGAAGGTGGTACTATTCTATTCAGCCGGATACCACACTGCAGTAGCGCTATTAAACTAGTCACGCAATTAAGAAAGTATCTACTCAGTATGATTTATATTTACTCACATTAATAACTTTGGTCTTCAACTCCTTAGTGAGAAGGTGGTTCTTCACGCTCAACATGATGTCCCTAAAGTCGCCAGCTGTGATGAAGCCGCTGCCATCTTTGTCGCACTTCTTGAACGCTTCGACGCCGTACTCTTCGTGGAAGTCATGAAGGAACTGACTGAATTCGGGATACGTTACAAGTCGTTTCTTGTCCTGCGACAAACAAAAACAATTAAGCCCGATAAATGTTAGGCAAGAAAATTAATACTTAAAGAAAATAATATTTCATGACATTAATAATTGTAACAGTGATTTCACCTTTCACTTATCAAAGTGATTTAATTTTGAGATGTTAAAATTACAGCTACAGTAAGCTAATAGCGATATAACTGGAAGCGTAAAATAAAATAAATAATATGGCTACAAAAGCCGCCGAAAATGATTAGCCACGTTTCACATATGCTTTACAATGACTGAATGATTAATGCAAGTTTAATGTAGCCCCCCACATATCTAGTAGCGCTATTGTAATATTTGATTGAAGTTCTTGACAACTTGACTTAACATAGAGTTATTATAGTAGGCAGGCCTGTAAGTAAGTGATAATCACAATAAATAATGAGAGGGAAGATAAAACTCATATACTTATTTCGTTCTATCCGACGAATAAAGTCACATTTCCTATGCTTATACACAGGAGATGTAACTTTATTCTTCGGATAGGGCGATTTGTCTAATCACTCAGTCATCAATCAGTTAATAATTCATTCAGGAGCAGTGTTATTTTAATATGAAAAGTAACATATATATTTAAAAATCATATGACGTACTTAGGTCAGTTCATGGTTTTACTACGATCGTAGTGAATTTCCAAATTAGTGAGCTTACAGCATTTAAAACACTGTCTTATATGAATAGTTTCAACGTCATTAACGAGCTGATAAAGCCTTTTTTACTTAAAAATAGAGTTCATAATCGTAAATGTGATATAGGTTCAATTATAGCCTTAAGTTTAAAACAATGATCGCTAATGCAGTCCATAGCAAAGGTATTTTAAACTGAAAATCAATATTTCATTCCATTAACCTATTTCCGACGCGGACTTTTTTAGAACAGCAATGAAAAACCAATTAATTTGATTGCTATTTCCGAAAGTGAAAAAACCACTTATCGGCCGCAATTTAATTAGTCGGAAACAATACCATTGATCAACATAAAAGTAGATAAAGATAGATAAAGACAGAGATACTTTTGAACTGAACTAAAATTGAACTTTTTCTATACAGCTTATCGCATTGTAATAAATAATATAAACTATCAATCCTGCTGCTTATGCCATACCCAGTCTTGAAAAACAAAATAAATAACTGCAAATAATATTAACAAATTATATACTATATAGCGCATGATTAGTATTAAAGTGACCTAATTCATAATATATTTATTTCGATGCGATCTATGACATCACGGTGCGAACTTAAGCAAACTTGTTTTTTCTTGGTCTTCCAAGATATGGGTTTCTTGAATACTCACGAGTTTTAAAAGTGTTACGCTACTCTTTGTTGCAATTTGCCAAAAACAACTTTTTTGCATTCGGTCACTTTAATACTAAGCCTGCGATATAGATTATGCAAACAGGAGAATAAAAATTAAAAATTGATATTTGAAACATAAGACATATAAGACAACATATTTCTCTAATTGAACCGGATTTAATTTGATAAGAAAATTTTAAGTCTATTCATTTTCCTAAACGTTTTTGGTCATGGTTAATGTCACAAAACCACTTTTTTAATTAGGTCTCTTTAATACTACGCTTGCGTTATTACGTATACGGTGATTATAAAAAATTAAAAATTTTCATTCAAATATTAAGTAACATACTAGACTAATATATTTCTTAGGAAACTGTTGCGCCTGTTGAGAAAATTTGGAAAAAACTGCGGTCACTGTTTTCTAAAAATTAAGTATGTAACATCTACAATAATATATTTATTAGGTAACAATTTGGAAAGGGACATTGGCCGCAGTTAAGATGAATCGGGATAAAAATCTACGGTCGTTCTGTTTGAAAATTATTTAATTCTTCAAAAATAGTTACCTTTCCAAAGTAGAGTCGGACGAATGTGCTTTCCATATTGAACGGCAATTTCTTATGGAGCGCCGTTTTGCCCATGACTTGCGCGAACTCGTCTGCAAAACAATGTACATATTTAATACTAGTAATATCCCGCGGTTTCACCCGCGTACATCTCATGCCAGTGGAAAGTCTACTAAGTCGGACTATAGATTTATTTTTGTTAAATATATCATCAATAGTTTCCGCAGCGCACGCGGTGATGACTTTTATGACTAATTTTTACATCTTATTACATTTTTACTACGGATCCCTATTTATTTAAATGTAATAAAGCCTATGTTGTTTAGTAAAAATGCAGCTTTCTAATGATGAAAGAATTTTTGAAATCGGCCTAGTAGTTTTGGCATGAAAACATTACAAACATACATACAAATTTTTCCTCTTTATAATATTAGTATTGATTAAAGAAAGTCTAGAAGTGAGTACTAATGAAACCCTAAACAATAATTCAACTTTTATTCCCGCACTCGTAATTAATACCATATCCCAACGTCACCCAAGATGGCTTGTTATTCCGTTACCATCAAACCCTCCATTTGTTATTGCGCATTACGCCGAGCACATCGGCTGTGTTCGTAGGACGCTCGGTGACAGGGAGTCGCGGCGATTTAGTTATCCATTAGCTGAGCTCGTAATACGCACGATAGCAGCGATCTCTTGTAATATCCGTTTATAGTACTTAAACAAAGCCGTGAGGGACGAACGGTACCGTATGGCTCTCACCAGGGGGTCATAGATTTAAAGCACAGGCAATGAGTTTTTATAAAAACTAAGTCAAGTAACGGCGTATCCCACTTCTGGGTATAGGTCGCTTATCTCCGTTTTTGGAGAGAAGGATTGGAGCTAAATTCTACCAATGCAGATTGCTAAGTTACACATATCCCTAGAATTCTCTAGAGATAAGCAGGTTTCTAAACGATGTTTCCTTTACCGAAAAGCGTATGATAAATTGCAATTATCAATTAAACACATAAGTTTAAATACAAAAACTCAATAGTGCCTGCCTGGGGTTGATACCAGTGACTTTCTCGAAAGAGTCGCTTGTAAATAACGTTCTGGCGCGTGATTGTTGGACTGACGGATTGAACGATTGGGAATTTGGAGACCGAGAGATCTCAAAGATGTGGCTAATCAAATTTCTTCTTTACCTAACAGTTTGAATTGTTAATACCAATTAGGCATACTAGGCTTTATTCCGGCCAATTGAACCCTTATCCTCTTAAAAATCAGTGCTATATCATGTACAACACTTAAAGTCAGTCAAAACTACATAAGATTTGTGAAATTTCTGCTATATCATTGTGATAACGATATCTAGGATTGAAAGATATAAAATCTGTCTGATTGCATCAAATAGTCAGTGAGACTATGTCCCTCATAAGAATATTATCAGCGAACTATAGTACGAGCTATGTACAAAAATCGGTTCAACAAATTTGAAGAAAAACGATCACATATGGACAGACAGCTTTTGGGGAATTTGCTTTATTCAGTGTAGACATAGATTCTAATATTTTATTGACCTACCCTTAATAAAAAAATGAAACATTATAGTACAAAAGTATTACTATTGTATTATGTATCTATAAAGTAATGCCTAATTATATTTATTACTAGAAGTCGCCAGCGGCTCCGCCCGCGTGTAAAGATTAAAACCGTAATATAGCATCTTGGTAACCATAAAAATGGTTAAAGTGGGTTAACCTTAAAAGCTAGACATATGCTGTCGGCTTTTATTTACAACTTTTAGAGAGGGATAACTTTGTATGACATGATTTTTGAATAACTTTCACTTTAAATTTTAAATTGAAAGCTTTAAATTTTACCGATTTGGTAATATTTTTTATTGCTGCTCCTCTCCTATTCATCTCAGCGTGATGTTATATAGCCTATAGGCTTCCTCGATAAAGGGACTATCTTACACTCGAAAGAATTTTTGAAGCTTTATATATTAGTATAGATTTAGTCATTTAGTAATATTTAACAGTTCTTCTTAGAGTGCTTCTTCAACTATCGAAGGTTGACTGAGTGATATTTCTTTTTAATATACAATTAACACTCACCAAAAGCGACGAGTCCATTTCCATTGGTGTCGAATAGTTGGAAAGCGGTTTTGTACAACGCATCCGGAACACATAGCAGCCCCTCGAAGGCCTGGAACTCCGAGAAGGAAATAAACCCGTCTTTGTCCATATCGACGATGCCCGCGATGAGCTTGACTGACTCTTTGTTGTAGTCATCTGTAAAGGAAATTATATTTAACATCTGGGACACAACATGCATTGATACCTCGTCTCATTTGCCTCGTCCCATATCAGGGAAACAGCGTCAAGACCTGGAGCTGCGGAGGAAATGGCCGAATCCGGCAAACGTCGGAAGTATGCATATCTCATCGAGAGTTATATATTGCCGTTTGCAGTTGAGACCCTAGGGCCATGGAGTCAAAGTGCAAAAAAAATATCCGTTTTAACACCACAGTTAATTGCCTCTTGAGGTGAGAGGGCTGGCTCCTTTTTCGCACAAAGAATCAGCTTAGCGATTCAGCGCGGAAACGCTGCCAGCATTCTTGGGATCATTCCACGTGGGCATGATTTGTATAGTCCTAGCGTGTAAGTAATTTAAGATAGATATAACTTGTTCATTATTGCTGTAACATTGGTACATCGCATATAAACTTTTTACTTTGTTTAAAAACTGAATTAAAATAAACTGACCGAGATAAGTTCAGACAGCGAGAAACTCGGAAAGTTAATGAGTGACAGAAGCTACTGCTTTTTTCAAGGTTACAGTCCACGCGAACAAAGTTGCGGGTAAAAGCTAGTACTTATTATATACATTAGATGCGTTCATAAAGGGCTATAATAATTTAACCAAACCGCCCTTTTACACTTCAAGCCTTTTACAAATATTTGGCGCCTTCACAACCCATATCAGTGGTAACAGATAAATGGACTGATTTTGAGTCTAAATCTCACAGCCTTAGTATTAAAGGAATTACTCAACATTCCCGATTAGTTATAGTCATATATGGAGATAGTGGTCATGCGTCAATATAAGTAATTTGATAAAAAAAGTATCTGTAGTATGAGCTATCACGTTCCAGTAGATAGTAGACTTGAAAAAAACTTTATGAGACTGGCGTGATCGACCTTGCGATAGATAAAAATTATACTAACACGAGATAATTTCGTGACCAATTCTCCATATCCGAAGAATAAAGTCACAATTCCTTATGCTTATACATGGGAGATGTAAGCCGTGTGGTATCCGGCTGCGTAGAATAAACCACCCTCATTTCTTACCGACACAACAAGCGAATAAAGCAAGTTGACCCACCGTATGGTCCGGTTAAGTAGAATGGGTAGTATATTTAGCTCAGTACCTATATAATCTTCATATTACCCGTGAAAGTAAAACAGACAGACAGTTTTTCGCATTCATATTAGTGTAGAATAGATACTTTAAAGTAAAATAAATTTATAAATTAGTTTAGAAAAAGGTACTGGATGTAAAAATTCCGAGGCATTTTAACCTTTAACAAATATTGGCTTACCTTCGTCAAACAACCCGAGAAATTTCCGCACGAAATCTTCACTCGTGATATGTTTTTCGCCATTTTTCTCTACGGTCGCATATTTGAGGAAAATGTCATATAGGCGGTCTGAGTCGGCCCGTTTCAAATAACCAGCCCCCTGAAACAATAATTAAATGGAATCACATTAATTTCTACCCTTGTTGCTATCACGTGATGATGTTTCGATTACAAGGCAAAAACTTTTGTTGAGATTGTGGCAGTGAGTATGTGCAATGCTAGTAAGGGAGCATCAAAATTTGTATTACTCTAACGGGTTAGCTATGAAAGCATATAAAACAGACAGGCACACGAAGTTTTGCATTTAAAGCATAAGGTATATAGTATGTATATATCTCATACATTAAATGGAAAACTTTATATCTGTATATCGCCCTAATTGAAAAAAAAAACTTCTAATGTATAGGATATGTGACTATCTTCTGATAGGACGACTCAACTCGATTCAACTCAATTACATTTACAATGCTTTACGATGAAGGAAAAAGTTAAAACTAGAGTTGAACTAATTGTGATAAATGTGACCTACCGATCCGCATTGAAACAGTATAGTGGATGTATACTCCATATTCTTCCCCCCAAAGAGATTTTTGCCCAGCAATAGGGTCTATGAATAGTTTAAAAAAACTTCGAGTTGAAACATTTAGCAAGTATGAGAATGAACATTTTGTTGCTTTAGTTTCCGATAAGGAAACATTTTTATTTTATTCAAAAATCGTGATCACTTTACCTCACATCGTGATGTGTATTTATTGGTAATTTTACAAATATAAAATAATTACGACTGTACTAAAAATATCATTCGTTCATCTGGTTGGCTTATTTGACTACAATTCAACCAATGGCTGAAAAGAGCGAGTCGAGTTTTGCAATCATGTTGCAATTAACCAATCAATGATAACCGAGGGTATTTTATAAAAACGATGAGAAATTTGAGAAAGTCGGAATTGTTTTAGTATCGGTAATGGTGTGAAAATAGAATATACACCGGTGTCTAATTCTCTAATCTGTGCCAACACAAATATATTATTCTACCGTCACAATATTGTTTACAAAGACGAGATAATAGAGTAAAGAAGTATTTCTAAAGCAATCAGAAGTGGGATGGATTCAAAGGTTTGTACAATAATATATATTTGTTTTTATTAATTATAATATTTGTCATCCTCCCTTATCCCACTCTAAGCGGGGTCGGCACAAAATGTTAAAAAAATGGTGTCACATGATTTAACGTATGTAATGTACCGAAACTACACAATCGCATTTCTCTAACAACTCAAATGTATTTTTTATTCATTCATCTACTTTAATAAGTCTTTATTTTAGTTAATTATTTAGATTTACAGAAGAAAACTTTTCTAATAGTGAGAGAAAAAAAAATTTATTAATCGTTTTATTAATTTCGATTTAATCGATTTTTTTTATAAATCGATTTATTTTGAAGGGCGACAAGTCGATTATTATTTATTAATCGATTTTTTTCACTCCAAGACACATCCCAGCTACAGCCGCCTCTTTACATTTAAAAAAGAGCTCCATGTGTCTCGCGATCCGCAGGTAGCAGATCTCTGAGCTAGTACAACGGAAACATTAATGTCACTCGATGTAGTTAGTTATTGAGGCCACAACAAAGAGTAATTGTTAGTGTAGGGGAGCCATAGACGTGCCTGTAATTGAATGTCGCAACAAGTAAGAAAAGACGGAAGATGTTACACGTATACTTTCTTTATATGCTTTTATTTAACTTGACTTGTATGTACGAGTATATACGAGTATACCTGGGACATACGATCCGGCTAGGTAGGTTCAATTTCGAGAAAGAGATCAGTCACCGAATCGAACTCGGATGGGCAACGTTTGGGAAACTACGCGAGATCTTTTCGTCCAAGATACCTCAATGCCTGAAGACAAGTCTTCGAACAGTGCATGTTGCCATTGATGACATACGGATCCGAAACTTGGTCGCTGACTATGGGCCTTATAAGAAGGCTCAGAGTCGCTCAGCGAGCGATTGAGCGAGTATACTCGGGGTAACTTTACGAGATCAAATCAGAAATGAGGAGATCCGTAGAAGAACCAGAGTCACCGACATAGCTCAGCGGGTCGCGAAACTGAGGTGGCGATAGGCCTACACCTAGTGCGGAGAACTGATGGGCGTTACGGCCATCAAAGTGTTGGAATGGCGACCCCGCACCGGAAAGCGCAGTGTCGGAAGACCCCCCACTTGATGGACTGACGACTTCAAAAAGGTCGCGGGGACCCGCTGGATACACGCGGCACAAAATCGTGTTCCGGAGATCCACTGAAGAGACCTATGTCCAGCAGTTGACGTCCATCGGTTGAAGAAGAGGAAGAAGTATGTACGAGTATGTCTGTGAAGGTGGAATCTTGCAAGTTAAATTTGACCCTCTTCCCGGTGTCTGATTGAGCTGAAATTTTACATACTGGTCTAGTCCCGATGACAACGCATGTTTATGATAAGCATGAAATGATACTGTCAGGATTAGCACCAGACAAGGGAACTCCTTAACGGTTAACAGTAGGGACATAAAATTTGTTAAAAGATTTTTAATTTGCCTTGTTTTTGTCTAACCACACATAAAAAAAGAGTGACAGATAGGTCTCGTTTGCTTTCTCTCTATTATACCGTATGGTATTGAGCAGAGAAGAATAGACCACCCTCTATGTTACAGAGTTGTAATAAGTTCAAAAGTAAAAAGTTAATTCTTCAAGTTCTTGTTTATATTAACCCGCTGTTTTCGTGGTACAAGATTAGAATTCATCTAATGCAGTACTGGCCCTCTTATTCCTAAGGATTCCTCTTTTACATAGAAAGACAGACGTTTGTTTTTTTACCGAGGTATCGTAAAAGGCGACTAAGGTTAGTCGACTCGCCGTGTGGTATCCGGCTGAGCAGAAAACACCACCCTCATTTCTTATCGAGGTGTCGTTAAAGGCGATTAAGGTAAGTTGACCCACCCCGTTACCTTATTAAGTAGAATAGACCACCCTCTTTCTTATTGAGGTGTCGTAAAATAAGACTAAGATAAGTCGGTGTCAGGTAGGCGGCCGGTCGTAAAATACGTAGCCAAATCATGTGACATGTTTATAACATGTTGTGCTACTTAGAGTGGGATAAGGGCAAGAGGATGTTTGCTTTCTTTTTATTGTCGATGTCATTTTAGGCTCCTATACTCTAGTATAATAACTCTTAAGTCATAATATGCTCACAAGAAATAACGGGCAAAAACTAGTACGATCCTAAACGTTACGGACGTAAACATTTCGAAGGCCGGTGATAAAATATTGATATCCAATACACGGTGTGTATTTCAAAGTACTTGTACGAATTAAAATGGCCATTTGGCGCAGGTGGTATCGAGCCAGCCTTTAGATACAGGGGTCGCGAGTTTGAGTCTCGCCAAGGCCCAACATTTTTTATATAACAAAGTTTTGGTTCGATGAGTCTATATCCTCCTGCCCTTATCCAACATTGACATGTTGTAACACGATTTGGCTGCGTTTTTACGACCGGCCGCCTGCCTGACGTCAACTTATCTTAGTCGTATTTTACGACACCTCTGTAAGAAAGAGGGTGGTCTATTCTACTAAACCGGATACCACACGGTGGATCAACTTACCTGAGTCTCATTTTACGACACCTCAGTAAGAAATGAGGGTGGTCTGTTCTACTTAGCCGGATACCACACGTTCGTTGAATCTAGGCGTATTAAATTATAAAAACTAGCTGTACGGCCACGCGTTGCTAGGTCTCAATCTGGTAATTCCAGCCTTTAGATACAGGGGTCGCGAGTTTGATTCTCGGCATGAGCCAACATTTTCTAAAGAACAAAATTTTGGTATCTGGAATCTACGTGTATTAAATTATTTAAAAAAAACTAGCTGTTCCGGTAGCGTTGCTGTGGCTCAATCTGGTTTCAAATTCCCCGCGAAAATCAACAATTAAAAAAAATACTTCGATCGCCACCTTAGAAATACTCCCGCTGGCTTAAGATTGTCCGAAAATTTCATTAAAATCGGTCCAGCCGTTTAGGAGTCTATAAAGGACATACAGACAAACATTCATTTTTATATATTAAGATTATATATGTATATATTTATCAGTTGTCTGTCACCCATAGCACAAGAATTTAATTTCCCATGGGGTGGGACGACAGTATGTTTAATTAACTCACATACAAATTTATTATTATTTCCGCAGTGAGTTATCCGGCTAAGTAGAATAGACCTCCTTATTTCTAACCGAGAATTCGTAAAAGGTAAGTTCAAAAGGCGACTAAGGTAAGTTGACGTCAGGCAGGCGGCCGGTGTCATGTCGTAAACATTTTGTCACATGATTTGGCTGGTTATTTTACACCAGCCAAATCATGTGACAAAATGTTTATGTCATGTTGTGCCGACCCCATTTAGAGTGGGATAAAGGCAGGAGAATGATGAATGATGATTTATGTGGTCATTTTATGAACACGGCATACTATGATAAATATTTATTATTTAAAGTAACAATGAACACTTATAACAACTGATATTTGAACGCTCCGTTAGCACTTTGGTCGTAATATCTTCACATAATACAAATGCAATTTTATTGTTAGCGTTCAGCCTTCTTATGCGCAAACTATTTGTACTAATATTATCAAGTCTATAAATAAATATATCATACACTAGCAGCCAGCCCCGGCTTCGCACGGGTATAAAATATATAGGCCCATGTGACTCAGTGAAAAAAATGATTAAAATCTATCCAGTAGTTTTGATTCATTCATTAATACCCGTGGCACACACGCGTTAAATTTGGAGTAACACAATTCCACTTTCCCTTTACCATGAAGATTTCCTGCTATCTTAGGAACATCTAAATTCATATACTACATTTTTACATATTTACTTATTACATTTTCCCTATGTATTTTATTTTTACAATTAATTACAGAATGTCTTTATATACAACATTCACAGCTTTTTTGTAATGTAATTATTTACGACATCACATTACAAACCTCAAAAATTACAATATTTTTCTTCTCCGTATTGAATGTTATTATACATATACCTTACTTTTGATCATTCTATCTATTAAAAAAACCGCATCAAAATCTGTTCCGTAGTTTTAAAAATTTGAGCAAACATAGGGATATAGGGACAGACAGAGAAAGCGACTTTGTATAGCAATAGGAAAGACTGTGATTGCTTAGTGGTTACAACGCGTAAGCGAAATCAAATTTGCGGGCTCGAATCCGAGCAGTCATGTCACCTGTCACATAAGCTATGATAGCTCAGTAATGAGACAGTGCGACTCTTTGGGGGGTCACGAGTTCGATCCCGGGCAGGCACCAATGACTTTGTCAGTTAAAAAGTTGTGTTTAATTGACAACTGCAATTTATCACACGCTTTTCGGTGAAGGAAAAACTCGCGACGAAACCTATAGAATTCTGGGGATATGTGTAAACTACCAAAACATTGGAGCAGCGTGGTGGGTTCTAGCTAAAATAGAGAGAAGAGGCCTATATCTAGCAGTGAGGTAGTAACAGATCGTTACTTTCCTTTTTTATGTCACCTTTTGAGTTATCTGAAGAAACTTTATATATTTAATGAATCAAAAATACATCGCTTTTTACAGTAAGTGGAAAAATAATGAGATACCTAGCATAAATTGCAATTTATCACACGCTTTTTGGTGAATGAAAATATAGCGAGGAAACCTACATATACCTAGAGAATTCTCGGGATATGTGTAACCTATTGGAGCACCGTGGTAGGTCTTAGCTTCAACCCTTCGAGATAAACCATATTTAGAAGTGGGATAGTAACACTCAACAACCCTATAGTTGAAGCGGACGAAGTCGTATCACTAATGTAGTATTTATAAACTAATGTTGTATGAATATAGCACAGGCTCAAACACGCACTAACAAGTAACAACGGGTCAATTCACGACCGCTCTCACCAAGGGTTCTCGTGTTACTGTCGTGGTGCATCATGAGACCGTGTATGTACATTTGTACAAGTGTGAGTTAGTGTAACTATGTTCATGTATGCATTACATATATGTATCTTGTATATAAATGTTCTGCCGTTAGTTACATGGTGTCTATTTATCTGGAGACCACTGAAAATCAGCAGTGAGGCTAGGCTTCCAGTCTGAGTGGACAACTAGTATAAAAGTTTTTTAACTGTTAAAGTATCAAGTCGAGAGTAAGATTAACGTATCTACATGATTTTATCAGTGTCACTCGAGTAGTGTAAAACGCGTAATGATTACATATTGTATAATCGTATGATTAATTTTATATAATAAATATGACGATATGCGAAACATGTTTATAATCTCCTTAATTTTCTCACCATGACAACGCATAAGAATTAAATTATCCGATTAATAAATGCGATTTATCATGGAGTTCAATAATAACATTGTTTGATACTTCGTAAAAAATTTATAGAAGTCGTCACTTTGCGGAATTCTATAGTACAAAATTTCGAGAGAATTGTTTTACCATAATCCGCGTTTGTTAAAATCAAATCAAAATGATCAAAATTCAAATAAGCTCTTTAGCTTAACAGCGGTAATAAAGAGGGTGGTCTATTCTACTAAACTGGATACCACACGGCGGGTCAACTTACCTTAGTCGCTTTTTACGGCACATCGATAAGAAGTGAAGTTGGTCGATTCTACTCAGCCGGATACCACACAAATTCAAATTCAAAATATTCTTTATTCAAATAAACTTGTAAACAAGTGCTTTTGAATCGTCAACTCTACCGCTGGTTCGGAAAGCTGTTCTTACCGAGAAGAGCCAGCAAGAAACTCGGCGGTTACTCTTTTAAAAATATAATTCTTAATACTATTTACTAATTTTATTCAGTCGTTACTGTCTTGTACAGGTTCAAAGAAAGCTATATCCACACATTCTTATCTTCTAAATAATCTTCAATAGTATAGTAGGCTTTCTGTATCAGCCTATTTTTAACAGTGTTAACACAGCGAGTCAACTTACCTTGGGATGGTCTAGCCGTTACTTTTACAATACTAAAGTAATAGTTCTGAGGTTTGTAAAGGACATAATATTTCCTTCATGTTGAGAATATTCTGAATCCTAGCCGGGCCATAGAAAATTCGTCTGTGAGCGACACTATGGCCCATAAGCATAGAGTTAAACGGGCCGGAAATTTTATTAAGTTTTACACCTTTTTGTATTATTTGTAAACGTAGTTCCTGAAACGCAGCTAACTTCACGTGTAACGAAGCGCACTCAACCAATAGAACACGATTCCATTTTCAAAACCTATGTTGAAATTGACATTGGATTGAAATTGACATTGGATTGAAATTGACATTAGTTTGAAAAGAACACCCCCTGCTATAACGTAAACCTTGGTCTATTTGTCACAATTGTTCTCAAGAATTTACTAACTCTTAACTTGCAAGAATTTATAGAACTAAAACATCTATATCTACAGTAATATATAAAGCTGATGAGTTTGTTTGTTTGATTGTTTGAACGCGCTAATCTCAGGATTTACTGGACTAATTTGAAAAGTTCTTTCAGTGTAAGATAGTCCATTTATCGAGGAAGGCTATAGGTTATATAACATCACGCTAAGATGAGTAGGAGAGGAGCAACAATAAAAATTGTACGAAAGCGGCAAAATTTAAAGCTTTCCTTGCGTGCGCTGAGTAAACGGTAATAGTTATTAAAAAATCATGTGTTACAAAATTGTTCGCCTCTAAAATTTCTAAATCAGAGTCCGCGACAGCATATGTCTAACTTTTAATATATTAAGGTTTTAATATATTAAAAGTTAATATATTATTATAATATATAATATATTAAATTAAAACTTTTAATATATTAAGGTTAAGCCACTTTAACCATTTTTATGTTTATCAAAAGACTATATTACGGTTTTAATCTTTCAACGCGGGCGGAGCCGCTGGCAATTTCTAGTGTTAACTTATGCCGTACGAAACAAGCGGCTAAGTTGTTTATTACAAACTCGTGATTATTTATCATTCGTGTCGCATGACCTACTTAATATGTTATACAATTTTCTCATTTTATTTCATAATTTAAAGAAGACGTTACTATGCGGAATAGTTTAGCACAAAAGAAATTATAAAATTTAATAGACTTTCTTTATAAATCTATTTAATGCTAAATGAGCGTATTGTGTAAAGTAAAATAATGGCCTGTTACTATCCCACCACAAGGCATAGGTCTTCCCTCTCCTTATTTGAAGAGAAGGGTTGGATTTTGGACCCACCACGCTGCTCCAATGCGAATTTGTAGGTTTATACATATCTCAGGAATTCGCCACAGATATGCAGGTTTCCTCACGATGTTATCGTCCACCGAAAAGTACGTGATAAATTGCAAATATCGATCTATAGCATATAGTGCGTTCTATTTAAAATTGGTAACGCACGTTCAACAAAACACCGATAACACAAAAATACTTACTATAAATTCAGCACTGCACACATTCACTAAGGCAATCTCAACGATAGTTTTGCCCGGTAGTTTTTTATATAAATTAATAAGAAAATTGATAGTGATTAAAGTGAATAACAAAGTTGTATGTATAATCTGTTAGAAAAGTTAGGCAGAATAATAATTCATTAATTATTTCATTATTTGCTTGTTTAATGGAGACAAAATTGTTGATAAAAGGCAGGGGGCCTCTTTGTTCAAGGGACAGTCCCTTTTTGTCCATATTTATATAGACAGAAAATTTTATCATAACAAAAACCACAATAGCATATTAAAAAAATTAAAACACTAAGAGATAATTTGTTATCAGTCATTTCTCATAAACGTGATGCATGGATTGTGATTCCTGCTTCTGTTGTGAAAAATAATACTACATTTAGTACATACAGTAAATAAAATATTCTTTTAAAGTAAAATAATAATAAAGTAAATTCTGACATATTACATCAGCATAAATTCATTAGGACAGTCACAATACTTGTGAATATTACATTATTCTGCCCTTATCCCACTCTAAGTAGGGTTGTCACAACATGTAAACCTGTTGTCACATGATTCGTCTACGTATTTTACAACCGGTTGCCTGCCTCTCGTCAACTTATCTTAGTCATATTTTACAACACTAAGCTAAGAAATGATGGTGTTCTATTCTACTCAGCTGGATACCACACCACATATTCTTTTATAGCAAAATAATTATTTTATCGGTAAATTCTGACGTCGTGTTACATCAGCATAAACTCATCACCATCAAAATAATTAATAATAATTAATAAAAAAATATTTAATTATAATTTGAATCCTTGTTTTGAATTTAATTCTGCAAAGCAACAAGTTTCAAAGCAACTTTCATAATAAGTGTGAATAAAAAATATAATAATGTGCAGAGAGAATTCTCTTTATGCATACAATTATCAATCAATTATAAATAAACAACAGAACCAGAATCAGGAAGGCAACACACAATTAAATCTTCCTTTAGTTATGCTCTAAACGAAAAAGTTTCATAACCAGGTATTAGCTGTTAGTCACCTGGTAATAATGACAATAAAAGAATTATGATCAGAATGCAGTGATAAAGAAACAAAACTTCTTCTTATAAATGAGTGTTATAATATCTAACCACTACGATGGGGAACGCTCAGTAAGAATTTGATATCATTATAGGTTTATTAAACTTGTTGGTCGGTCTAGCATTAAGAGTAACAGCCTGTTACTATCTCACTACTGGACATACACATCTCTCAATTTTAGGAGAGCAGGATTGGAGCTAACACATAATATGCTGCTCCTATGTGGATTGGTAAGTGAAACATATTCATACAATCAACTAGACATATGCAGTTTTCCTCACGATGTTTCGTTTCAACAATAAGCATGTGATAAATTGCATATTATCAATTTTAGCATAGGTCTAGTATTACTTTCCTACTTATATCTATCAACCTCATAATATTCAACTGCTGAGCAAAGGTTTCTCTCTACCTTGTTTCGGAGTCAAGGGTTGGAGCTTACACCCACCAAGCCAGTCTCCAATACAAATAAAATAAATAAGGATACTTCTCTGATAGTAATGATAGATAGTAGTATCTACTGAAGTGCCCAAATACAAGTTTAATTTCATTTGAATATGAACAGCTTTCAGAATTGCAATTTAAGTCTTGCAAATGGCACATAGAATAAAAAAAATTGTGAACTATATAACTCATATAGAGTAACATTTTGATTATTTAATAGCAAGCATTATAATAACAAGTTGTCAGAATATAATCCCATTGATTTTTAAAGATATTATAATTCCATAAAACAGACTTTTTATTTATTGTACTCATCTCCACAAGTATTGTTCAACTTTCATTTAATTAAACATTGATAATTTAAAGAACTAAAACCTTCTTGAGTATCAGCCTATTCTAAATTCAAACATGTAAAATTTTAGAGGTTATACTGATCTTTGATATGCAACTTATTTACGTCTCAAAGTGTTGAACTTTGATTACTTATTAGTATAGATAAGAGTTTAATCATGCAAGTTAAATTTATATATCGATTTCATTGAGCTGAACAAATGATCTAACGATCTTGTACAATTGCGATACTGTTAGTATGTAACAAATCATAAACACCAACAGAAAACCATCACTGCATTATTCAGTTGCAGAAAATTTCTGTTAAAACATATATTGCTTAATATGCGTTTCGTCCTGATTATTAATAGAAAATAAAAAATCAAACCAATCTGGCAATCGAAACAGTGATCCCATGAAAGCACTCACAATTAATTAATCACTACGAACAAAACCACCACACATTATATCTCAATCATTGAAAAACGAACGACTTCCAATTTTTAAATTTCCATATCGGTAATCAATCATAAATTCAAAGTTACCCGAGTTAATGTCATAGTGTCGAGAAGACCTGAATTGGACTGAATTGATGAATATTAAATTACTTGACGTAACTGATATGAGTATTATCTTGTGTACATAACCAATACATATTTCATGCAGTGATAATATTATCAGAATTCTAGAAGACAAACATGTTACATATAAAAACAAATAACGATTTCAATATTCTCATTATTGTAACAGAAGCGGGTGAGTGATTAGAAAAGTTCGTTTTTTAAATTCAAAAGAAATTTTTTTTATCATTTTCTTGGTTAAGGTCAAAGAGGTTAGCTGTACCGATTATCTAATCTGTCAAACATAAAGGTGAAATATCTTATAGATAATCTTCTCAGGGATTTAGGTAGCCGTTAAAGTTCAAGTTTTAAATGGGTTACGAAGGTAACCAGCTTATGAGATTGCTGTAAATCTATGTTCGTATAAATTCAAGGGCAAACGCTTCAAGGACGCCTGAGATAAAAACACCGCATACTGATAACGAGGATCATATTAGATAACGAGCTGTACATTTTAACTTAAAATACCTATAGGAAGCATAAACTTACCCACCTCTTGACAGCTGGCCTGAGTCAATAAAGAATTGGACAAGAATTTAAACATTACAGTGTTTTATTATCACTACACAATTCACCTTAGTACGAAAATACTGTAATGTTTAATTTGGGGTTTGTATATAGTTCGTTTCCTTTTATTACGTCACGTATTATAAAAAATAATACAAATCTATTTTAGATTTTCACGCACTAAGGTCATGATCTACCGGCGGCTGTTGCGTTCCGTTCGCAACTTTATTGTAATTTTGCAGTCTGGCTAAAACCTAAAACAATAAGTATGTCAGGGTTGTCAATTTATCGAACTAAAAAAATGTACTACAGAATGACGGGAGGGAAACTGCCCACTATGTCCAGTAAAATGTGGGTACTAGTATAACTTACATACTAATCATTTCATTCACTTTAGCTATTTTGGTAATTATAAAATAGTATTTATTTCTATTTTTATAATCAAAATTCGAATATTAATGCTTTATGTGACTTTAACTTTAAAACATTAATTTTCATTATTACAAAAAATGTAAAGGTCTAATATATAATAATCGATTTTGCATCATATATAATAAAAAAAAACAAACACGTATAAAAAAATTAAAAAACATATATTAACTGACCCGTTGTTGTGGTGTCATGATTGTGTATGTATTATATAGAGTCAACACGCCACCTAGTTATAAAAATAATATTTGATTTGTAAGTGACTGGCTAACTTGGAACATAGTTCTGCTGCTAATACGAAGATGGCGATAGGTAGCAATAACGAAATAAGTTTATAATATTGCGATTATGTTTATATTGATTAAAAAAAAAAATAATATGACGTCTTATCACATACTCAACCATTTGTTGTATTTTAAATTTTTTAATTTAATTTTTTTTTATAATTATTATTCTTGTACCAGGAAAAACGTTTGAAAAACCTTAATAAGAAAAATGATTACAAAGGTCAACTTATCCTTTTGAAAGAGATATATAGTGTGCTTTTGCAATTTTAATTTTAAAATATTTTTTTGTATTAATAAGGTTAGATCAAATTACTGCTTAGACAGTACGTAGTATTTTAACAGTGAAATAAATTTAAATTAATAAAGTAGATATATATTACTTCTAAATTATTATATTAAAAATTTTACACTCAACTGTCATCTGGGGATATAGCTCAGTGGTAGAGCATTCGACTGCAGATCGAGAGGTCCCCGGTTCAAACCCGGGTGTCCCCTAGGATTTCTTTTGATTTTATTCTTCTTTTAAAATTATATTTTATTTTGAGAATTATATAGAAAATATCAATAATAAAATTTCATATAAATTGATTTTTATTTGAATTATACTTGAATTTAACCGTAATAAAAATCTTTTGATTCTGATTTAATAAACATAAATAATGGCATGTATTATTTCAATTTTTACTTTTTTTGTCATCTTTTTCGTATTTTTAAGCAGCAGTCTTGTATGAAGGTCAAAGTATTTTCAAATCCGGGCATTTTTATCATACAAATAATTTTCAATTGTCTAATATGCTTTACAGATAAGCATGATTGTTTTTACCTTTTTATTTGATGTGCTACAACAACGTGTTATTATTTTTTTTAAATTTACATTCATTTATATAATATGCAGTTATAAATATGTCAATGTACCCACTTTGAATAATAATAATAATAATAATAATATTTATTTGCATTAAATATATGTCAGTACAGTTACAAATAATATGGTACATTCTACAACAATATATTCAGCCATTTCTGGCATACAAATTCAGTTTTTACAATCAATAAATACTAAAAATAATACTGTCAATTATATTAACAATAAAATTAAAGTTGATAAATATCCTTTATAATTTATTACATAATATTTATTACTTAGACGAGTCAGAAATCAGAAAATGTCAACATAAGCATATGCAATAACATCAATATAGTTCATAAATACTGAAACTTTATTTCACTTCGCAATAACAGGTGTAAGTTATTTATACACAAGAACTAAGTTGGTGCTAAGTTTGGCGCATAATAACTTCCAAAGATAGAACTAAGAAAATAAATCAAATAATTTCGCAAAATAATGCATTACAGTGCTTAAATGTAATTTAACTTTTACTAAAATTATTTGAGACTAGCAATCGCTAGCGGATCCGCACGCAAAGATTAAAACCGTAATATAGTCTTTTGATAACCATAAAAATGGTTAAAGTGGGTTAACCTTAAAAACTAGATATATGCTGTCGCGGACTTTTTTTAGAACTTTTAGAGGGGAACAATTTTGTAATACATGATACTATTACCGTTTACTCAGCGCACGCAATGAAAGCTTTAAATTTTGTCGTTTTTGTACTATTTTTTATTGCTGCTCCTCTCCTATTTATCTTAGCGTGATGTTATATAGCATATAGCCTTCCTCAATAAATGGACTTATACTGAAAGAACATTACATTTTGTGTTATTAGTGTTATGTATTAAAGTGTTTACATTTGTTTTTATTAATGTATATTTCTATACATATACTCTTTTTGACTAACCTGTTGACGCAAGTGGTAGTAATCCTGCTATCTGCTCCAGAGGTCAGAGGATCGACGCGCCGCTGAGGGCCAACATTTTCTACAAAAGAACCTGTCGGTTCTTTGAGTCTCTTTGTTTATTTGTATTTATGTGTTTATTTAAATATCATACATGTTACCAGTTGTCTGTCACCCATAACATGTTTTAGGTTCCTTTGGGGACGGACGATCATGTATATAATGGTCTAATATATTTATTATTTATTTATTATATTATATGTTGTACTATATATTTATAGGTTAGCTAAAGCATCTTACCAGATCCACTTAGCAATAATAAAAAAACGCAAAACATTTAAAGTCATATAATTAATAAATCATCCTCCTGCCCTTCTCCCACTCTAAGTGGGGTCGGCACAACATGTTATAAACATGCTGTCACATAAGTTGGCTGCGTCTTTACGACCGGCCGCCTGCCTGACGTCAACTTACCTCTGTCGTATTTTACAACACCTCGGTAAGAAAGAGGGTGGTCTATTCTACTAAACCGGATACCACACGGTAGGTCAACTTACCTTAGTCGCCTTTTACGACACCTCGGTAAGAAATGAGGGTGGTACTATTCTACTCAGCCGGATACCACACGGCTAATAGGAAGCTACCACTGATTCGAAAGTTTGCTCTTACCGAGAAGAACCAGCAAGAAACTCGGCGGCTAATCTTTTTTATTATAGAACCAACACTATATAAACATGAAATCTATATGTATATCTGTCTCTTACGCTTTGAAAGATTTTGTTTAGAGCAAAAAATTTGGGAAACGTAAACCAGACCAACAAATTCAATAAAAAAATCCGTATTTCCTTCAGTAATAGTAAAAAACAAAAAACAAATATTGCGGGTAGTTTAACAATGGACATAATTCAATAAAATTTGTTACAGGATATTCGATTTAATATGTTAGATGAAACAAGAAACATAGCTCCAAGGGGTATGGTTGTAACGCCGCACTATTTAGCCACTCAAAGCGCTTTGAAAATATTAAGAGAAGGCGGGACGGCTATGGAAGCTATGGTCGCTGCTGCAGCAACTATTTCTGTTGTATACCCTCATATGAATAGCATTGGCGGAGATGGCTTTTGGCTTATAGTTACTCCAAATGGTGGTGCTATTGCGATTGAAGCTTGTGGGGCCGCTGGTAGCTTAGCAACAAAAGATTTTTTCACAGGTCATGAAAAAGTCCCATGCAAAGGCCCTAAAGGAGCTATTACTATGGCTGGGACTGTTGGTGGATGGGAAGAAGCTTTAAAATTTGTAACTGAATGTGGATACAAAAGGGTTCCTTTACAAAAATTACTAGCTGATGCTATTACGTATGCAGAAGAGGGCTTCCCTTTATCATCGTCGCAGTTTAAAGCACTTAAAAATCTTACCACATATGAACAAAATTCAGAAGAATTTCGAAAGATTTTCTTACCTTTCGGAACATTACCAAAAATTGGACAAAGATTTGTTCAAAAGAAATTGGCAAAAACATTTAGAGAACTTTCAGAAAACGGACTGAACAGTTTTTATCGGGGAAATTTGGCGAAATTGATAGCAAAAGACATGATGTCTCTTGGCATGCCAATCACAACATCAGATCTAGAAAATTACACACCTGTTAGGCGGATCCCGTTGAGATTGACTCACGAACACGGCGAAATATTCAACCTACCGCCACCATCTCAAGGTTTAATTTCGTTGTCTATTCTAGCAATGTTAGATGAGCTATGCATTGACGGCCAACACGAGGGGAAATTTATTCATGCAACAGTTGAAGCTACGAAACAAGCTTTTGTGGTACGAGATGAGTATATAACCGACCCTAGTTACATGAAATTGGATGTCCAATCTCTGTTATCAAGTCATATAATTTCTAAAATGACTAGTAATATTAATCTTGATGAAGCAACGTTGAATGGAAAGGGTGAAGGTCCAGGAGATACTGTTTGGATGGGTGTCATGGATAACAAGGGATTTTCAGTATTATTTATACAAAGTATCTACCAAGACTTTGGAAGCGGTATCGTATTGCCTGAAACTGGCATATTGTGGCACAACCGTGGCGTAGCTTTTAATTTAAAAGAGAATCATATAAGAACTGTGTTGCCAGGCAAAAAGCCTTTCCATACTTTGAATCCTGCTGCTGCTCAGTTGAACGATGGCCGTGTCATGATTTATGGTACAAGAGGCGGAGATGGTCAGCCGCAGACGCAGGCTGCTATTTTCCATAGATACGTAGTTCAGAAAAAGAGCTTACAAAAGTCCGTTTCTGCTCCCAGATGGGTGTATGGGCCTACAACAAGTGGACAAAATGACGATTTAAACATTGAAAGTAGATTTGATAAGGAGACTATTGAATATTTGAGACAAAAAGGCCATAGTATTGTTATTTTGCCACCTTATTCAGAAGAGGTGGGGCAAGCTGGCGCGTTAGTAAGGCACCCAGACGGTATGATTGAAGGAGCATATGACCCTCGAAGTGATGGAAGTGCAGCTGGTTTCTAATGAGCTAAAGTGGATTATTTTCCATTAGATAAATTCAAAAGGAATTATATAAGGAGTTATAAGGTCTCTATTATAGTGTTCGTAACGTACAAAGTATGTTATATTTTAAGGGTTAATATTTACAGATCTATTTAGAAAATAGTAAATAAAAAAAACATTCATAGTGCAAAACTCTGTCTTTATGTTTGTCTGTAATGCAAAATATGTTTGTCATTGAGACAAACATATTTTGTTTTTTTATGTATCATTAGACAAAGATGAGTATACGTGTCTCGGCATTTATCCTTCCCTCCTCTTTGTAGGGAGGGAACCCATAGGGAAACCGTGTGGTAATCCCGCTGAATAGAATAGTACCACCCTCATTTCTTACCGAAATGTCGTAAAAGGCGACTAAGGTAAGTCGACCCACCGTGTGGTATCCGGCTGAGTAGAATAGACCAACCTCATTTCTTACCGAGGCATCGTAAAAGGCGACTAAGGTAAGTTGACCCACCATGTGGTATCCGGTTGAGTAATATAGACCACCCTCTTTCTTATCGAGGTGTCGTAAAATACGACTAAGGTAAGTTGACGTCGGGCAGGCGGCCGGTCGTAAAATACATAGTTAAATCATGTGACAAAATGTTTGTAACATGTTGAGCCGACCCCACTTAGAGTGGGATAAGGACAGAAGGATGATGACGGGTTCCCTCCTCTGTACTCATGGTTCTGTAGCTTCAACTGTTGCATGAATATTGTGACCTTTAGGCCGTTGAATAGAACCTTGTTTAAGATCTCGAAAATCAATAACGAAACTTTGCGTTGATGGGAGTAGGTTGGATATTTCGAAATATACTGGATTATTCTCAACGGAGTCTGTGTTACGGGTCAGTAATTCAGGGTCTGATTCTATAATTGACACTCTAAGGGACACAAACACTTTCACAATCGATTTCACAAAATCACTTCGATGGAAAATAATAATTTGTTCTCTTTGTAAGATTGTAGCAAACTTCTTTGACGAAATCAAACACTGGAATTACATAATGATTATGATTAATTGTCACAATTGAAGTAGAAAAAATAAGTGAAGCTGAAATTAATATTCCTAAATTAAGAATAAAAAAAATATTCTGTGCTGATATATAAAAAATAATAATCTGTGCTATAATAATACGTGAATAATCTGTGTTCTTATTTTGAATAGATAATAAATCTAAAGCTGTCAGTTTGTAAGTGACTTTCTATGTAACTAGTAGATTTTCTCAAAATCTACTTACTGAAAGGATTCTGGTATTGGTTTTACTAAAAAATAGCGCAATTCTTGAGGAAGGTTTAATTTAACAGTTCATTCTTTGAAATGGCTAAACCGATTTTGATGGCACTTTCTTTGGAAGATAGAAGAGGCAGTGGATTTTTATTCTAGTATTTCCGTGGGGTCGGAATTTATGCAGGAAAAAAATAATGATACACTTATTTCTATATGAGCGAACCCGCAAATACAGCAAAAAAATAAAAATAAAATAGGTTATAGTGTCACAAACAAAGTAAAAAAAATAGTACTTATAAGCCTTTTCTTTGAAACAAAAATAAGCGTGGTAAATCATTTTCATTCTGGATTGTCATGAATTCCTATTAACGCTTAATTAAATGTATAAAAAGATGTAGAACTTCGAAAATATTCGTAACATTAGCGTTGAATGTAAGTAAACATATTCTAACATAAATAACGACGCTAAAGCTCCGAAGATTGGTATTCGAAATTCGAATAATAAGTTCGTTAGCGAATTCGGCGTGTTACGGTCGCGAGTAAACAAATGCACGTCACAATTTCGCCGCGGGCCGGCGAAATACTGCGAACAAATTCCTTGTTAACCAATAATCTAATTTAAGCTTTATTACCACGTGATAAGTTTGAAACTAGCTTGAGATTGGTTAAACCAATTTATTTCTGTTTATCGGGTTAGCCTTTGGGCATGCCAGCTACATTGTAAATCGCATACAAGCGCCTTTTTAGGTGGCATTCTAAACGCCGACGATGGGGGTACTGGTGAGCTTTAATATTCCATTTTCCTTATAGTTTTTACCAAAGAAGCAAAGGATAATTTTATATAAGCGATGACATGTGTAATCTGTGTAATTGATAAGTATAGTAGCAAATATACTGCATATTGAGTATAACTGTTTTTTTATTATTTATTTAGTTTACCGTATGAGATATGAACCGCCGTGTGGTATCCGGCTGAATAATAGACCACCCTCTATCTTATTGAGGTGTCGTAAAAGGGGACTAAGGTAAGTTGACCCGCTGTGTGATATTCGGCTGAATAGAATAGACCACCCTCTTTCTTACCGAGGTGTCGTAATAAGTGACTAAGGTAAGTTGACCCGCTGTGTGATATTCGGCTGAATAGAATAGACCACCCTCTTTGTTACCGAGGTGTCGTAAAAAGTGACTAAGTTAAGTTGAACCGCTGTGTGGTATCCAGTTGAGTAGAATAGACCTGCCTCATTACTTACCGAGGTGTCGCAAAAGGCGACTAGCTTGTCGTTAAATACCTAGCCAATTTTGACTGTATGCTGTCAGCCTTAATAACAGATAGATGATGCGAAAAAAAATTTATATTATTTATTATATTAGTTTATTCGAAAAAAAAATTAATTTTTACTTTTAAACTTAGTTTTAAATGTTATAACAGGGACCTGTCTTAGTATTGAATCAGAATATTTACGTAAATAAATAAATAGTAGACGAAAATGTAAATATTAAAAAAGTAAACAGTAAGAAAACAATAATTACCAAATAGTAAGGAGAATAAATGCTTGCTCCCTAATTCTATTATATACCAAAGACCTTATAATAAGTTTTTCACCGCAATATTGTATTACTGAAGCCGATCAAATAAAACAATTCATTGTACACATTCCGTTCCCTTTGAAAGTTGATTTAGGGTTAATTAAATATCTACAAAGTTTTGTTTTAGTAGGATTCAATTTATTATAACAATAATAAACTTTAAACGTCGCTGATTGTTCTAGTTTTGAACGCGTTTTGATTACGTTTTACTAAGTCTTCGGGGATATTTTATTAAAAACTTCTATTTTAGCATTTTTTATAACTCTCTAGCTTTTGCCGGTGGCTTCCTCTGTGGACTTGAGTTCTATCTCGGGACATTAGGACACATATACTCTATATTCGATCTATTTCAAAAACTACATCGGTTTGTTGCTCCTTCTACGGACCAGCATTACAAAATAACGTTTCCCGACGCTCTTAGAGCTTTGGCGCTTTACTTACCTTAATTTGCTTACTTGACGATGTCTAATGCAATGTTCCGCGGAACGATTCTCTATAAACTAACGGTCTAACAATATATTATCAATTAAAAAAACAAAACCCACGTTGAAAAATTGTTGTTTCTTAAACTGTCGTTGTATAGTTAAAGTGAGGTTTGCAAATGTGTAAGATATTTCTTTGTTGCTTCTTTTGTTGTCCAATTTCTTGCTTAGAATTTTGCCATTTATTTTTGGATCATTTTTATCTATGTAATATACGCCTTTGTACATAAAATATTGCAACAATAAAGAAAAAAATAAATAAACAAACGCAAGTCCATGCGATTATTAGACGCTAACGCGTATATACTTGTTTACTGTTTTGGTTACAGAAGTATACAATCCATTTGTGTTACTTATTTGATATTCGTGTTAATGTTGATAAGTTGTGTTTGCATACCCACATTAAATATTATGTCCATTTTCTACAAAGAGGTTAGTCATCATCATTCATTCTCCTGCCCTTATCCCACTCTAAGTGCAACATGTTACAAACATCTAACATGATTTGGCTACGTATTTTACGACCTGCCTGCCTGACGTCAACTTACCTTAGTCGCCTTTTACGACACGTCGGTAATTTGTAATTTAAGTAAAAAATATTGTGCAGGTAAATCCCCAAAGGTGATCAACGCTTGGTCATCTACAAGGAAATTTGAAAAGGCGAATTTGGGCCAGAGCTCTTAATAAAATTAATTATCGTGTCAAAGCTTTGTCACAAGAATAGTCTCAAAGGCTTCCTTAAGTCAATTGGTTCAAGAGAAATTTTATGGGCTTTATCGTGTAGTTCCGCTCTTTACCTACTCTGAAAGGCCTCTGCTTAAGAAAGGAATATTAAGTAGGCTTCGGCTAACTCAAAGGCCACGTCTAGACTGTATTGATTTACTCCAAATTGTAAGTTTAACATGGCATGTGACATGAATATCACGCCGTGTGGTATCCGGCTGAATAGAATAGTACCACCCTCATTTCTTACCGAGGTGTGGTAAGGCGACTAAGGTAAGTCGACCCGCCGTGTGGTATCCGATTAAGTAGAATAGACCATCCTCTTTCTTATCGCGGTGTCGTAAAAGGCGACTAAGGTAAGTCGACCCGCAGTGTGGTATCCGGTTAAGTAGAATAGACCATCCTCTCTCTTATCGCGGTGTCGTAAAAGGCGACTAAGGTAAGTCGACCCGCAGTGTGGTATCCGGTTAAGTAGAATAGACCCCCCTCTTTCTTACCAAGGTGTCGTAAAAGTCGACTAAGGTAAGTCGACCCGCCGTTTGGTGTCCGGTTAAGTCGAATATACCAACCTCTTTCTTACCGAGTTGTCGTAGAAGGCGACTAAGGTAAGTCGACCCGCATGTGGTATCCGGTTAAGTCGAATAGACCACCCTCTTTCTTACTGAGGTGCTAAGCTAGTAGAGCTTCTGCGCTCTACTCTTCGGATTTCGGAAACTACAATTCTTCTGCGCTCGCCCATCCCCCCCGGTGACGCTGTAAAAGCCGTTAGGTCAGGCATAAAATATCATATATATTTTCTATTTACTTTATCGCGGATTGTAGCAAAATAATTTTATTATTACTTGTATAACTATACTTGTATGCCTATTGTACTTTAAAATATTTACTTTAAGTGATTGTATTGTGTATACTATAACTGTGTGGTGTACAATAAAGTATATAAATAAATAAATAATAAATAAATATAACAAATTTATGTGGAACACACGTTACTTTACTTTAAGTTCGCCATTGTAAACGAACTATTTTTTGTCTTTTTAACAATATGTACATACCATATACAATAAATTAATAAATATATATATATATATATATATATATATATATATATATATATATATACATGGTCGTCCCGTCCCCAAAGTAAGTATTAAACCTGTGTTATGGGTGACAGACAACTGGTGTATATATACTTATATATACTTAAATACAAGTATACACCCGGGCTCAAAGACCAACAAATTCATTTATAGAAAATGCCCTCGGCGAGAATCGAACCCGCGACCCGCGGAGCTGAAGGCAGGGACCCACTGCTCCAACGGGCCAGTCAAATATAAATACATAAAAAATATAATACGTCAAAAATACGGTTGAAATTGAGGCGCGCACCTGGTTTGAATATAAAATCCTTATTGCGAATCATTTACTATAATACTACTCTTTATTATTATATTTTCATAGACAGTTTACGACGTATTCCCGGGAGTAATTTTTAGTATAACCTAGATATTTATGCGGTTTAGAAGCTATCGTGAGTGCGATGGCAGCTATTTTAGATTAAACTCTATTCCCGCCTCCGGTCCGAGGTAACGATGTATTAACTACGATAGTTCCTGTGATATTTTACAGTTATTGGATTTTGATATTAAAATGTCTAGGTATGCTGTAGGTATCAAAATATAAAGGATATATCGCATTAAGAATATGGCGTGGAGTCTCTCTTACTGATGATGCTTCGGTTACGGGGTGAAAAGATCGTAGAGATTGTCGTAGTGAATGTGTTTACTACTTGTGTGATGTGTTGTTGGTGGCTAGTTATAGGAGGGGGATAGTTTATCTCCTACGCTGCGCCTGCGGTCTACTCTCCCTCCGTCACCAAGGCTCTTGTCCTGACGCAAGGCATATTTTTTATATATGTGCTGGCTACACCTAGAATTCTACTTAGATGTACATAGACTCTCTTAACAAACGCGGATTAAAGCAATTTTTTTAAAGGTTACTAGCAATTGGGGCTACAAATTACTAGTTAACTTGTCAACCCGTCTAGCTAAGCTAAATGCTTGAGTTAAGATTAGGTTCATGTCGGTGGTTTGGACCCACGACCTCAAAGTTACTTCATTTCAATATTAAAGATTAAAAGGATGAGGGGGATAGTCCTCTATTACGCTGCGCCTGCGGTCTACTCTCCTTCTGTGACCAGGTCACGTGTCCTGACGCATGTTTTACAATTTTTACCCATCACAAAAATAACGGCGCTAAATCGAACCCGCGACTACCGCAACTGACAGTCAAACAGATAACAAACAACTGGAGTCACTACCATCTATCACAAGTTAGGCCGAAATAAACAAGAATACAGTCGAAATCAAAGTTTCGACGCCAGTGGATTTCGTTAATTAATGGATTAAGCGACACGTGGCGTCGAAAAACTCGTCAGGGGTCGGCAACTGTCAACCTCAGCTAACAAAGCGTGTCCCAAAACTGTCAAACAATCTCACACGAAAGCGCCGATAAGCCCAGAACTTAGCGACTTACATGTACCCAATAAAACCAGTTAGGACTTTATATGAATATAACATAGCTACTTCATTATTCAGTGATAAACTTTGGGCTATTCATAAACACAAAGCTTTAAACAAACTAAGGGAAGGGCACTATTAATTGACCACGCACTAGCAGTTAACCGTTTTGTATGAAATTTTAAATAAGCGTTTTGTTTGTTGTAGCTAATAAAAAATACAGCATGTAAGCATGCAAAATGTTTCATTGGGTTAACCTTAAAAGCATGCTGCTTTTAAGGTTAACCCACTTGAACCATTTTTATGGGTATCAAAATTTTATTTACAGCAAAAATGTACAAGTTATATCTACCTTAAATTCCCAAGTCAAGTCCCAGGAATGCTGGCAGCGTTCCCGCGCTGAATCGCTAAGCTGATTCTTTGTGCGAAAAAGGAGCTAGCCTTCTTGTCACCTGAAGAAGCAATTAACCGAGGTGTTAAAACGGATAAAATTTGCACTTTGAATCCTTGGCCCTAGGTCTCAACTGCAAACAGCACAAATATATAAGTCTTGATGAGACATGCATACTTCCGCCGTTTGTCGGATTCGGCCATTTCCACCGCAGCTCCAGGTCTTGACGCTGTGTTCCTGATATGGGACGAGGCTAACGTATCAACGCATGTTGCGTCCCACATAATATAATAATATATTACGGTTCTACGGTAGAGTTGACGATTCAAAAGCACTTGTTTACAAGTTTATTTGAATAAAGAATATTTTGAATTTGAATTTGAATAAAATTTTATAACAAGTTTAGATATAGACATCCTTAAATCTTGGTACCGATATCCACTTAAACGGAGACAAGAGCAGAAATAAGTAATTTCATAAATTAAAGAAAGAAAGAAGATATTTATTTGAAATATTGCATCACTTACAGGCTGACAATCTCAAAACTATACTAAACATGCCTTAATTAATAACGAACTATTATAATTACTGACTATAACTACTACAACTACTAGTGGCATATATAAGAATATACCACTAATCCACTAATAAAGCCACTAATAAATACCACTAATAAAGCTGTTGTAGCCCAGCGGTAACACCGTGTGCCTCTTTCGAGGAGGTCTAGGTTTCCAACCCCGGGCAGGCACCAATGAGTTTTCTAGTAAAACTTATGTGTCTAATTGATAATTGCAATTTATCACTCGCTTTTCGGTGAAGGAAAACATTGTGAGGAAACCTGCATATCTCTAGAGAATTCTGGGGATATGTGTAACCTACCAATCCGCATTGGAGCAGCGTGGTAGGTCTTAGCTACAATCCTTCTCTCCAAAAAAAAAAAAACAGAGAAGAGGCCTATGTCCAGCAGTGGGATAGTAAAAGGCCGTCATTACTACCACTAATCCCTTTCTCTTGTTAAGTACCTGTCAGTGGTGCAATTTTTCAAATAGGTATGCCACTCAGGATTGTATTGACATCTGCCGGCAATTAAAAACTATTTAAAGTATTAGTAACTGTCAACCGTATTCCAAAATAGAAATTCCCAAAACTGACGCACATTAACACAAGTTCGCTCTATCCGCTGATCCATAAACTTTGCGGACTTCTTAATACGTGTTTAATAAAGCGAGAAGCCACAAACGAGCTCAAATGAAGACGAATTCCACCACTTCATTATTCCAAGAGTTTAATTCAGCTGCTGTTTGGACCATTTATCCGCATTAGTGCCGGCTGGTGACAAATTAACGGATTTATTACCTTTTTATACGATGTTGTGAACAAACAAATCTCTGGGGGTTACAGAATCGACAATATAGAACTGGTATTTTTATCAGTGAGTTTACAGTGAAAAAATTGTACAATAATGAAATGTTTAAATTACTATTATCGGTTACGTTCATCTTCTATTGTCTTCTATGATTTAACTGTGGTCCCATTGATTTTATATGCATATCATTCTTGACATAGTCGATCATCTATTTTCAGCCTCTCTTTAGTTATGAATCTATCCACATTCATAATTAAAATTCTTTTGGTCACATGATTTTCATTACTCCTCATTAGGTACATCATCATTCTCCTGCCAATATCCGACTCTAAATGGAGTGGGCACAACATGTTACAAACATGAAGTCACATAATTTGGCTACGTATTTTACAGCCGGCCGCCTGCCTAACTTCAACTTCCTCAGTCGTATTTTACGACACCTCGGTAAGAAAGAGGGTGGTCTATTTTACTCAACCCGATACCACACGATGTATCAACTTACCTTAGTCGCCTTTTACGACACCTCGGCAAGAAATGCGGATGGTTTATTCTACTCGGCCAGATATTACACGGCAGGTCGACTTACCTTAGTCGCCTTTTACGACACCTCGATAAGAAATGATGGTGGTATTATTCTATTCAGCCGGATACTAGACGGCGTACATTATGACTTAAATAATAAATGTATATTTCCAAAGATATATCCAAACAAGTAATATGGTCTTAAATTCCATATCCATTTAAACAAAAATGAAACTTTGTGAGCTTTATAGAGACGAAGAAATTTTTCTTATATTCAGAACAATGCAATCTGATCAAGCGAAAATTTTTAACAACAGAAACTAGTAAGCGCATCAAAAATATCGTAGAATATACAATACCTTTATAAATGAAATATTCAACAGGCTTCAAAGTCTAAAACAATACACACAAACAAAGTTTATGTTCTGAAACAATACTGTGGAGATTTTAACTTTGTAAGAACTCCCCTTGACACAAACATCAAAGAAAGGAAAGCAAAGATATCCACCCTGCTTACTTGCTTGTAACAATATTCGACATCAAATACAAGATGTCGGTATTGCTATTCGAAATTCGAAATAAAGAGTTTCATGTTTATTATATTCATGTGAAGTTTTTTATATGCTAAATATGCACTGTAAATTATAAGTAATTATTTATTGTATAAACCTAATATAAAAAGTTTATTGTATTGTATAAAAATAAATTGTAAAATAAATAATTAGGTAAAGATTAAATGAGTTAAGCTTATATGCATAATTATATATTTTTGGAATCTCGAAAACGGCCACAATAATAATAATGAATGAATGAATAATAATAATAATGATAATAATTATATAATGAAAAGTTCGTTTTATCCCTATTTTCGAGGATTAAAAAAAAATACATAAAAAAATAAATATAATTTATTAAATATAAAACAATATTTATGCCAAACTATCGAATCAGCGTAGCTTATTCGGGGAACGGGCAGTCTCGAGAAATGTAAATACCTAGGATCGAAACCCAACTACCTAATTGGTTTTGTTATTATATTTTTAAAGTTTTTTTTTTTCTTTTGTAAAAAATTACCAAACAAAGACTTTGTCAATCAGGTACTTCTACTAATCCTACCAATATTATAAATGCGAAAGTTTTGTGAGAATGGACGTGTGTTTGTTAGTCTTTCACGGCGAATCCGCTGAACCAATATTGATGAAATTTGGCACAATTATTCCTTATACGACGGAATAACATATATGCTATAGAAATCCTTTAATTAAAAGGCGAACGAGGTTGCGGGTAAAAGCTAGTTTTTTTATAATCATGCTAGCTTTTACCCGCGACTTCGTTCGCGTGCACTGTTGTCTCGTGATAGGTTGATAATATATGGCGCTTTTCAGTGTCATCCTATTCCTGTAAAATTAACAGGGTTCCTACAGCCTTTATTTAACCCCGGTGTATAAGGAATAGTTGGGCCAAATTAAGTAGTATTAAGATCTTAGCAACCGCAATACATATTTCACAAAATTGTTACTTATCATTATAACAGCTGCATCGCTGTTTCTAACTAGACGTAATTTCATACAAGCAATTAGTGCTGTAAGCTATGTCTTGGTAAATAGCAAAGCGAAACTAATAGGATCAAATTATTTATGCCAAGATACAGAGAGTACATTCTGAATGTTCGTATAAATGACTATTTAAAACATGTTTTCAGACGTTTTTCATAATTTCACCAGCAAAGAAGTTCCATAATTACAAGGCACCGGAAGGTTAGTTTTTTTTTCTAATTTGTAGTGTGTCTCTGGTGATGGTATTTTGACCCACTGTCTAAACGCCATTGGGGGCCAAACTTCCCCAAGTCAAGGGTGGTGTTTCCACCAGGATATACGTCCACCACTCTCCCTGTACAATAATAATTATACACAGTCATTATTACATATTACTCATTGCATGACTATTAACTAAGGTTAGTTGACCCAGCGTATGGTATCCGCTGTAGTAGAATACACCAACCTCTTTCTTACCGAGGTGTCGTTAAATACAACTAAGATAAGTTGACGTCAGGCAGGTGGCTGATCGTAAAATATGTAGCCAAATCATTTTATTTATTTAATTAGTAAGATATGCTAACAGTATTATTAACATACATTTTTGTTTTTTACATGTAATTAATACAGCCTCAATCTATTTAAAATACTATAACAAGCATATACAACATTTAAAAAACTATTTTTGGAACATTGGATACAATACACATTAAAAGTAAAAAAAAGTAAAATTTTGAATTTTTTTTGAACCAAAACTGAAAAGTAAAATAATAAATCACGAGACACCATGTTTATAATGTATTGCCCACTTAGAGTGGGATAAGGGCAAGAGGATGATGATTAATCCTAATCAGCGCCTCTACACTGAATAATATAAATATCACTCGTTAGTTTCAATTTGCTATTCACAAAGGGTAAGCTTGCGACGTCATTTGCTTGTATATCGTATAATTGGAGGCGACGTTGCATGGTATATAGCGGCTTAAGCGGCAAGAAGTCTGAGTGCCTGAAAATTTGCCAGTTTCAAAATCCTAAAGCGTAACACTATCATCATCATCTTCCTGCCCTTATCCCACTCTAAGTGGAATTGGCACAACATGTTATAAACATGCTGTCACATGATTTCGCTGCGTTTTTACGACCGGCCGCCTGCTTGACGTCAACTTACCTCAGTCGTATTTTATGACACAATCAGAAGGGTGATCTATTCTACTAAACCGGATACCACACGGTGGGTCAACTTACCTTAGTCACCTTTTACGACACCTCGGTGAGAAATGAGGTTGGTCTATTCTACACAGCCGGATACCACACAGCGGCGTAACACTTTCCTGATCGTAGAGTTATTATTCTAGAGTTGTCATAGCAGCCCTTTAAGTGAGAGTATCGCAGCAAATAATGATCGACCTTTGTCGCCCTTTGCGACACTTCGGTAACAAATGGTGGCGGTATATTCTAGTCAGCCGGATATCACACGGTTTCGCTGATTAGGATTAATAATAACGCTAAATTGAATGAATATTTTTTTTTGTTTGTGTTTTAGAGTTTGTCTGGAATCAATCCTGGTATTCAAAATTCGAGACCGCTCATTTCCAAATTGAGCTATTGTGATTTTGCGATTGTCAGCGTAATTATCGATTGCTTTCTTATAAAATTATAGCAGTTTTTTAGTAAAATAGGGATAAAACGATAAAACCTATCTATATCGATTTTCCCCCGAACCTATGGAATTTTTTGAAATTCGTTAGAATTGTTTCCGAAATTCAGAAAAAATATACATATATACAAGAATAACTCATTTAAATATTAAAGATATACCTAAGATAGATATGTAAATAGCAAAATTTATAGTTGGGAAGCTTTGGACAATAGAACCATCTTTATGTTATATCAAGAACAGAACTGTATACACGACTTTAGGGACTACGAGAATCGCTTTAAAGTTCAAGATCCTTTCTCCGAAAATTCGCGATTGTATTAGTAGTAAAATGCGTACAGTACACCCGAGTGTTTGTACCAGTAAACGCAATTTCCGTAATATTGCTTTACATGGCTTTATGTTCAAACAAAGATGGTATTCAATAGCTACTTCGACCTAGCAATTTCCCGGTATTTAAACAGGGTCTGCTTAATATTCTAACTTACGAAATCAAATTATCCTTTATTGGAATTGGCTTTTACAGGCTTTAAATAATAAAGGTTATGTGAGGGATGTATGTTTTGATTGTTTTCACGTAATTAAAGCAGACATGAATATACAAAGAGTTATCAGAGTTAAATAAATTTTGAAGTAAACTAAGAAATTAATTAAATATTAAAAATTAATTAAACTTAACCTTACTAGGTTGACAGACGACCTTAGAAAGGATCACAGTAAGCTGCTGGATTTAAGTGAAAATATATCATCTTAGAGACCTATCGTCGAACAGTAGACGTTCAGTTATGAAGTAAGACAAAAACAAATAGGGTAACTAAGAGAATAATTTTCTTCTTGTATAAGCAAGCTACTTAGATACTTTGAAAAAAAAAAGTGTGCCTTCTTTTAAAATCAGAAAAGTTTTCTGACCTCCGAACTTCATTTCGAAGATAATGCACTAGATAAAGATGATGATGATGATGATGATGATGATGATGATGATGATGATGATGATGATAAGCAAGCTATACCCGCGACTACGTAGTCGTAGGTATAGCTTACTTATCATGATGTGACGTTAACGTATGCGTTACGTGCGAAATACGAAAGAGATATGTTCATACGTAAAATATGTCAAAAAATTGAAGAATATATAGATGATAAAAATGCCTGAATTGAAAATCCTTTCAGCTCCATGCAAGACTGCGGTTTAATAATGCAAAACCGAAAATGTTTAAAAGATCGACCGCCGAGTTTTTTGCTAGTTCGTCTCGGTAAGAGCAACATTCCGAACCAGTTGTACTCATGGCTTCATTAATAATATTGATCCTTGACGACTCAAATGTGCTTGAATAAAGATTATTTTGATTTAATTTGATTTGATTAATCTAATTGCACAGACAGACGAACAGACATTCGCATTTATAATATTACTATGCATAACCAAACCACAGCTGTGAGATACATTTAATCTTTGGCTAATATACATAGAAAGAAAAAGGACGAACAAAATGAATCGTAAACAACCGAAATTGGAAGTGGAAAACATGTTTTTGCTTTCCAAAGTGAAGGTAATAAGAGGCGAGTTATAAAGACGCCGGCAGCTGTCCAATGCGACGGTAAATAAATCGAATTTTGTTTATCTTTGTCTCGACTTGGTGTATACTTGCGACACGACACGACAGTTGCAACGACTTTAAGGTAATTGCTAAAAATGCAGGTCTGCATATTAAAGTTTATCATCCTGCACTTGTTCCACTTTAAGTGGGGTCGGCATAACATGTTAAATCATGTTGTCACATAATAATTATAAAATATATGGGACACTTACACACACGGTCGTCCGTCCCCAAAGTAAGTAACTTAATACTTGTTTTTAATGGTAGACAGACTGACTGACTGACAGACAGGTGAATATATACTTATATATTTTTTAAATACATACTTAAATACAAATATACACCCAGGCTTAAAGACCAACAATTTTTTTTTTATAGAATATGTTGGTCCTCGGCGGGAATCGAACCCGCGACCCGTGGAGCTGAAGGGTCACTACCCACTGCGCCAACTGGCCAGTCAAATTGATTTGGCTACGTATTTTACGACAAGCCGCCTGCATGACGTTAGCTTACATTGGTCTTTTACGACATCTTGATAAGGAAGAGGGTGGTCTATTTTTCCCAGTCGGATATCACACGGCGAGTCGACTTACCTTAGTCGCCTTTTACGACATCTCTATTAGAAATGAGGGTGATCACTTTTACTCAGCCGGATACCACACGGCTAATCTGCAGATTAAAGTTAAATTAATTAAACAGGATTTCATAAAGCACTTTAGATAAATACAATTTTTTTTAACTTTAATCCTTGAATAATATGATAACGATGAATTTTTGCATTGGATTAGCGCAGCGCAAGCGCAGAAATTTGAATAATTAATAAATACATTTTAATACGAATGTTTTGTCTGAAGTGTGCTGAGTTTTGGAAAAGTTTGGCGTTGCAGTCAAGTCTGAACGATCTAAACTTTCAAGAGTTCTGAATTGTCATAGGACATCCCATTCGAGGTTTTCGACTTCTAGCCACGATATTGCCTCTTTATAAACATTCTATTGTATAGTTATTCTTTCTTGAAAAAAAGGGGAGGTTTTTAACAAAAATTGTGCGTATTTTGTATGTGTAGGTTAGTCATTTTATACAATTGCGCGTGCAAGTAATGTAATGTTAGTAAAGATGTAATCTTAGTTCGTTTCAAGTTTTTGGCTTATGATCGTCATAGAATGACGTCATTGGAAGTAAAGTAATGTAGCGGCTTTTTACTGTCTCGCTGGTGGGAAAAGTGCTGATTTCCTTTGAAGATAAGAACCTTAGACCTACCATATTGTTAAGTGCTTGATGAGTTGTAAATATCATTCAAGCTAATCTAATAAAATAAAGAAAAAAAATCAAGCATCTATCTTTATTATATGTTTATAATAATTCGCCGTGTGGTATCCGGCTGAATAGACAACCCTCTTTCTTACCGAGGTATAATCACCGAGAATAGATCACCCTCTATCTTAATGTGGTGTCGCAAAAGGTAAATTGACGTCAGGCAGGCGGCCGGTCGTAAAATACGTACCCAAGTCATCTGAAAACATGTTTATAACATGTTTATAACCCCACTTAGAGTGGGATAATGGCAAGAGGATTATGATTATATTAGGTCCTTACATATGAAATTGGCGTTTTGTCGTACTGGCCACTTTGATCTCAAATATTACCTTTAAGGTTAGGAATTCCAAATTCAAATTCATACAGCTATTTACTCTTGCATTTGTGTTTCAAACCCCCTAATTCATTTGTTTTTTCTTCTTTTGTTTTTTTATTTGTGTCACTCTGTTTACAAAATGGAAAACATGAAATATCGCGTTATTTACGAGTATGAGTTCCACCGTGACACCAGTGCTGCAGAAACGGCTCGAAGGATTAATGATGTGTATAGTGACGGTGTCGCAAAAGAAAACACAGTGCGTTTTTGGTTCCAACGTTTTCGTTCTGGAAATTTCGACCTGCAGAACAAGCCTCGTGGACCGCCGGAGACCAAAGTTGATAATGAAGAATTGAAGGCTATTGTGAAAGCGGATCCATCGCCAACCACGTCCGAGTTCGCTGCAGGCTCCGGTGTTAGTGATAAAACTATTCTAATCCACTTGAAGCAAATTGGGAAGGTGAAAAAGCTTGAAAGGTGGGTACCTCATGAATTGAGTGAAGCAAACCGACAAACGCGCGTCGACTGCTGCGTTACGTTACTCAACCGGCACAATAATGAAGGAATTTTAAATCGAATCATTACCTGTGATGAAAAGTGGATCCTCTACGATAATCGGAAGCGCTCATCGCAATGGCTGAACCCTGGCGAACCAGCCAAATCCTGCCCTAAGCGAAAATTGACTAAAAAAAAGTTGCTTGTAAGTGTTTGGTGGACTAGTGCCGGTGTCGTTCACTACAGCTTTCTTAAATCTGGCCAGACGATTACGGCAGATATCTATTGTCAGCAACTGCAAACAATGATGGAAAAGCTAGCTGCTAAACAACCGAGGCTGGTCAATCGCTCTAGGCCACTGCTGCTTCAGAACAACGCTAGACCACACACTGCACAACAGACGGCTACCAAATCAGAGGAGCTTCAATTAAAATGTCTTAGACATCCACCGTACTCTCCGGACCTTGCTCCAACAGATTACCATTTTTTTCGCAATTTGGATAACTACTTGCAAGGAAAAAAATTCAACTCCGATGGGGCAGTCCAAACCGCCTTCAAAGATTTTATTGATTCCCGCCCGAATGGTTTTTTTAGTAAGGGGATCAATGAACTACCTATGAGATGGCAAAAGTGCATACATAGCAATGGTACATACTTTGATTAATTAAATATATTTCATAAAAAAGCATCGACCGATAAAGCATCGGACAACAGGGTATAATAACAATGTCACATACGTATTTATTTCTAAGTAAATAATCACGCTATATCGTAGAAGCTGTCAAATTAACCCACTGAACTACTACTATATAAAGTTTTGCCATCAATATATTATGTAAGTGGCGGCGGTCGGGAGCTTGGGGCTTAAATCTGAAGTGCTCCTCAATATAAATTCAAAGTCCTAATAGCATCTAAGCCATTCGATTATAAATAAGGTTGCGATGAAAATTGCTCCTCAGGGATCGAGGCTTATAAATTGTGTTTGAAGATACAAAGCGTCGTCATTCTCCTGCCCTTATCCCGGCACAACATGTTATTAACATGTTCTCATATGATTTGACTACATATTTTACGATCGTTCGCCTGCCGGACGTCAACTTACCTTAGTCACCTTTTACAACACCTCCGTAAGAAAGAGGGTAGTCTATTCCATTCAAACAAATACCACACGGCGGGTCAACTTACTTTAGTCGCCTTTTACGACACTGCGGTAAGAAGGGTGGTCTATTTTACTCAACCGGATACCTCACGGCGGGTCAACTTAACTTAGCCACCTTTTACGATACCTTGGTAACAAATGAGGGTTGCCTATTCTACTTAGCCTGATACAACACGATGGCTCAAATTATTTTTGTCGGCTTTTACGACACTTCGGTAAGAAATGAGGGTGGTCTATGCTACTCTGCTGAATACCACACTACTAATTTATTTTTATTTATATACCATAAAAACTCTTGAAAAACACTATTATTAAAAAAAAGTGTAAATAGGTCAACTTATCCATTTGACGGAAATCTCTGCCAGCTAACTTACGAAGTTAGTTGTTAATTTTTTCGATAAATATAGATTTATTATTTTGTTGTAAAACCTATTTCTTGATGATCCTTTTTTTCTAGTTATAACTTTTTTATATCTTCTGAGCAAAACTCGGTCACCCAGATACTTTGTATTATTTTTTAGCGGAAGTAATTTATTTATTTATTTATTTGTTAACAAAATATGTAAGATATAGATACAATTTCCTTATTCTAATAATATAATTATTTATCACAGAGTAATTCGGAAAAGGGTTTGTCAACACTTGTGCTAGGGAATACCTGTGTTACAAGTGCTGACACCTTCCCAATCGTCACATGTTACATTCTGATAAGGAGTTATTTAAAAGTAATAATTAAAGTTAAGAGTTATAAATTAGGCAAAAAATAAAAAATACAAAAACAAAACAAGCAGACAAAAATTTATCGCAATTCCATGCAAGTATATGTGTCTGTAATATAATATGTTAGTAAGTGTGCGAGTGTGAAGTGTGTGTTTGGGTGTGTTTTGTGTGTTTGGGTGTGTTGTGTGTGTTGTGTGTGTGTGGATGTGTGTGTGTGTGTTATTTATTTTTTTATTATACTATAATATAACAAAATAATAATCATAACTTTTGTACTATGGAATTCCGTAACGCCTACTATTATAAATTATTTTTTAAATCAACGAAAATAGACTTACCCGCTCAATATTGGCGAAGCAATAAAATATCACGAGCATGCAAACAAAGATAATGAAAACATGTTTTTGCTTTTCGATCCGCAAATAATAAGGCGTCTTAAAAAGATCGGCTTCCGAGAGTAGTAAATAAAATGTGAACTGGTCGCGTCACTCGAGCGAGCATACACCGACATTGCGACATCCATGCTTTTGTTATAAACATACAGACAGACAGATAAAAATAAATCTATAAGACATCAAACATCCTTCTTTGAACATCAACATCCATTTTTAGTATCCTTTGTATATAAAGGTAAACAAACATTTGAACATCTATCCCCTAATAAAAGGTGCAGCCAAAGATAAAATTATATCTTGGTTACAGCAACTCAACTATCAGAAAACAGGTTTAATGCCTAATACCTGAAACCTATCTTATCAACCTACATATAATTTCACACAATAGCCACACTCAATCACCCACCTCGCGCACTATCATTTCATAATATTTATTTAGTAGTAGTATTTGTTTTACTTATTTTAAATATACAGCGACATTCATGTTTTTTTGTTATATATACAGACAGACAGATAAAAAAATAATATTGTTTATTTTCATAACAGCTTAGGCTCTTACACTAAGGTTTTTGTGATCTTCTGGTAAGTATATAAACACTTGTGTAAGAAGACCTCGCTCTTCTATAACATAAATTTATAATATATAGAGTATATTTGAAAATAAACATAACAAAAATAGAAAAACAAAAGAAATAATGGTTGTCTTTGTTATTGTGCCGAGTTTCTTGCTGGTTCTTCTCGGTAAGAGCACCTTTCCGTACCAGTGGTAGCTTCATTGTAATTTGACGATTCGAAAGTGCTTGTAAAGGCCAATTTGAATAAAGAATTATTTGAATTTGAATTTGTGAACAAGCGCGCGCGCGCGCCTGTGTGTATGTGTGTGTGTTAGTATGTGTGTGTGATATCTAGGTATGCTAGTTTTGTTTGTTTCATTGTTTGAACGCGCTAATCTCAGGAACTATTCAAATCGGTTCGATTTGAAAAATTCTTTGAGTGTAAGATAGTCCATTTATCGAGGAAGGGTATAGGCTATATAACATCACGCAAAGATGAATAGGAGAGGAGCAATAAAAATATTGTGAGAAACGGCAAAATTTAAAGATTTTCTTGCATACGCTAAGTAAACTGTGAAAGTTATTAAAAATGGTGGGGGTTAAATGAATTAGTGTGTATATAACTATGATTGTTAGGGTAATGCTTTGCTTTGCGATTATGTCGTGAAGTCTATCTCATAATGATGCTTCGGTTGCGGGACAAAACGATTGTTCAATTTGTGATAGTGGACGTGTGTATTGTGTAGCGGTGGTGGAGGTTTGTGCGAACAGATAGTCCCCTACATTAAACATTATACATTCAAAACTAAATTGTAAATGAAGATGAAAACGCGAGAGCCCCAATACTAACTAGCACTGTTTAACCTCAGGAACAGAACTCCTTCAGACATGTTATAACATGACTTACACGTTGATGTTTAATAATCGTACAGTTATGACACGATCCAGCAGCGTAACAGCATAATAACCGTTCTAGTTAAATCTTACAGCAAAAAAATCTTAGTCCATCGTTATGAGTAAAATCAGCTATTTTTTAGACATTTATTAAGGCCATCCATTGCTTGGTCACGTAATTACCGCGTTTTTGGTATTAAATAACTGAAGAGATGACATTTGACTATTTCCATTTCTAACAACTTTAAGATGGCGCCACAATCGCTGGCGCCTAAATAATTATGTCAATACAGTCACTTATTTACTGATTTAAATATACAATAAGTCATAATTATAGCACTTGATATAAATATTAGTAATTATTATACATCACTAGATTTCTTAGTCTCCTATTAATCGTGCAGTAACAATATTCTTGAGCGGATTTTCGAACAAAATAATTTCATCATTTCTTTCTTAATGTTATTGGCGACATCAAGTCTAAAACGTTTAACTAACACCTAGTTACATAATCTGTGTTATTGTACCTTTTTCTATCTTATGAATGATATGAATGTTTGTTATTTTTGTAAATGTTGTAGCCATCTTTAATTAATATAGCATTTAGTTTCTATTTTTAATGTATCATGCATCTTTTGAACATGTTTATAATGTATATATTGTTGATGGCCTAATAAAATAAAATAAAAAAAAATAAAGTCTGAAACTAACAGAACAACTTCTAGTCTAATGTGTGTAAGCTTTCAGTAAAGTTCCTTTGTTGCAGTCAACTGAATCTAGACTCCGGAACATTGAATTGTCACTGGAATTTCTATTTCAGTAATTCCACTCGCAGTCTACAATATTTCTGTACCTACCAGTCGTGTTGGGCTTTATAAAATTGCTAAGTAATTACTTTCTCTTGTGGTAAACGGACGTAGATTATAACAAAAAATATTTTTCAGAAATCGAGCGATTATGATACATCGCTTTCAATTCAAATCAACTCAAATCTCAATAATTTATGTACATAAAAATGTAAAGAATTATAAAACATTACGCCGTGTGGTATCCGGCTGAATAGAATAGTACCTCATTTCTTACCGAGGTGTCGTAAAAAGCTACTGAGTTAAGTCGACCCACCGTGTGGTATCGGGCTGAGTAGAATAGACCATACTCAGTTCTTACCGAGAAGCCACTAAGGTAAGTTGACGTCTGGCAGGTGGTCGGTCGTAAAATACTTAGCTAAATCACGTGACAACATGTTTGCAACATGTTGTGCCCACCCCACTTAGAATAGGATAGGGATAGGAGGATGATGTTGATCTCATTTCTGATAAATACTGCACACTCTATCGACCGCTGAGTTACCGAGCTTTCATATGAAACTTATAGTCAGCGACCATGTTTCGAAGCTAAATACTGATTACAGCTAATTAATTAGGTATCTGAGTGCTTAAACGTGTCAGTGAGCACATTAGTGGAACGACAAGTTCGCTCTGTTCGCCTATAGAATACATATGCTGCAGTGATAAAGGAGTGCTGACTACTAGATAAACTTAAGATTATATTTGTCCCTATAATATACAGGATATACCTTGGACCTTACCAGGATATACATGTTAAAATACTCTTAATTACGAACTTTGTGCTATTTTTCTCCAAAGAGAAACAGCATTTTTTTAATCCAATATGTTGTTCAAATCCATATTTTTCTTTTTTCAAATAAACTCATAGACAAGTGCTTTTGAATAGTCAACTCTACTGCTGGTTTAGAAAGCTGTAGTTATAGAGTACACCTCGGTAAGAAATGACAGGTGTAAAAGACAACGACGAATAGTTTATGTAGGTTGAAATGTGTGGTACTTACTTTGTATATTTATATACAGAACATGCACATATGATACACATATAAATACTATACTATACTATATGATACTCATATATAAACATTATCATCTTCCTGCTCTTATCCCACTCCAAGTGGGGTCTGCACAACATGTTATAAACGTGTTATCACATGATTTGGCTGCGTTTTTACGACCGGCCGCCTGCCTGACGTCAACTTACCTATGTCATATTTTACGACACCTCGGTAAGAAAGAGGGTGGTCTATTCTAGTAAAGCGGATACCACACGGTGGGTCAACTTACCTTAGTCGCCTTTTACTACACCTCGGTAAGAAATGAGGTTGGTCTATTCTACTCAGCCGGATACCACACGGCGGGTCAACTTACCTTAGTCGCCTTTTACGACACCTCGGTAAGATACAGGGTGGTCTATTCTACTAAACCGGATACCACACGGTGGGTCAACTTACCTTAGTCGCCTTTTACGACACCTCGGTAAGAAATGAGGTTGGTCTATTCTACTCAGCCGGATACCACACGGCGGGTCGACTTACCTTAGTCGCCTTTTACGACACCTCGGTAAGATACAGGGTGGTCTATTCTACTAAACCGGATACCACACGGCGGGTCAACTTACCTTAGTCGCCTTTTACGACACCTCGGTAAGAAATGAGGTTGGTCTATTCTATTCAGCCGGATACCACATGGCGGATATACTCATATATAAACACAGTAATATAAAGGAAACAGACTAACCCAACCTAACCTAATCGCTGGTCATTTCTGCCTGTCAATTTAATTTGTAACTAAACCGGCAACTTATGGTAAATTAACTTGGAACGTTTTAAATTAGACAATCTCCCTGATATATACCTCTGCTTTCCTGAACAGCGGCCGTCAATAATTCACATTTATTGGTACGATAAGGCATCCGAACAAAGAACGTTTCGGTCGTGAATCAAAATTGATTTCATTTTAAAATTACAGCGTGATAATGTCACAAATTTAATGAGACGCGTAATTAATTTATAACTTTTAACTATCAAAAATTAATTTCAATTAAATTCTGATGCGAATCAAACTCATTATTTCAAACATTAAATCCGAATTATGTGTCTATAAATTAATTTATTTGTCAATTAATTTATCCATAAAAACTAAACTAATGTAATATATAACTACATACAAACGCAACGTAATTCAAATTCGAAATATTCTTTATTCAAATAAACTTGTAAAGTGCTTTTGAATCGTTCACTCTACTGCTGGTTCGGAAAGCTGTTCTTACCGAAAAGAGCCAGCAAGATACTCGGCGGTTGCTCTTTTCAAAATAATACTTATAACTAGTTACACTTAGTCATTTCTATTTTGTACAGGGTCGAAAATTATCTATCGCATTCTTATCATCTAAGTAATCCTCAACAGTATAGTAGGCTTTCTGTGTTAGCCTCTTTTAAACAGTGTTTTTAAACTGCTGTAATGGCAAAGCTAAAATTGATAGCGGAATTTTATTATAGAATCTTATACCCAAACCCACAAATGACTTATGTAGTTTTGCAAGACGCAAAGCAGGAGCCGCTAGCTTATGTCGGCTCCTACTTTGTATATTAGATATATTTTTTTTATACATATAGTTAGAAAAGAGAAAGAAAAAGTAAAAAAAGCACGTGTATAAAGGCGGTCTTATCCCTAAAAGGGATTTCTTCCAGTCAACCTTTGAGTAACATAAGGAATAGGACAAGAAATGAAGAAGAAAGAGAAAACATTCACCTATTGTTATATAATTCTTTATATTTGTACATATTTGTTTATATTTTTTTAGATGTCTTTCACCCATAACACAGTACACACAGTATTAAGTTACTTTCTTTGGAGACGGACGATTGTGTATGTAAGTGTCCCCTATATTTATTTAATATTTTTATTTTATTTTGAGAGGTCACTATTAGCCATCATTAGTAATATTCGACTTAATTTACGCCGTGTGGTATCCGGCTGAATAGAATAGTACCACCCTCATTTCTTACTGAGGAGTCGTAAAAGGCGACTAAGGTAAGTCGACCCGCCGTGTGGTATCCGGCTGAGTAGAATATACCAACCTCATTACTTACCGAGGTGTCGTAAAAGGCGACTAAGGTAAGTTGACCCACCGTGTGATATCCGGTTCAGTAGAATAGACCACCCTCTTTTTTACTGAGGCGCCCCTTACGCGCGCGCTTCGAACCCTTAATATTGTTGCCAAGGAGATAGATATCTTTTGTTGCTCTCTGGGTGAATTCACAAAGAAAGCAAGTTGGACTATTTGTTACAGGAAAATTTGATGTATCCGTTACAGATTTTAAAATAAAATAAGTTTTTTTTTTTAGTTAGTACTCCATTATCGCATTGGCTAGCTGTTAATTTAATGGATGTTGGTCAATAAATAAATAAATAAATAAAAAAATAAAATAAAATGTACGACTGAGATAAGTTGACGTCAGGCAGACAGCCGGTCGTAAAAACGCAGCCAAATCATGTGACAGCATGTTTATAACATGTTGTGCCGACCCGACTTAGAGTGAGATAAGGGCAGGAAGATTTTATTTTGAGAGGTCGCCATTAGCCATCATTAGTAATATTCGACTTAATTTACAGCTCTTTATTAGATACATTAAGTTATCGCCAAGTTTGGGGTCTATCGGATAGCGGTAGTTCGCGTGAGATTGTTTGACACTTTTGGGATAAGCTTTGTTAACTGAGGTTGACAGTTCCGGCCTTTGAGGAGTACTTACGTTATCACATGTCATGGGATCCATTAATTAACAAGTTAACTATGACGGAGTTCAGTTTTTACTTTTTACTTACGGACAAGTTTAATATATCATATTACCGCCGTTTGTTATCTGGCTGAGTAGAATAGACCACTCTCATTTATTACCGAGGTGTCGTAAAAGGTGACTAAGGTATGTTAACTGGCCGTGTGATATCCGGCTAAGTAGAATAGACCACCCTCATTTCTTACCGAGGTGTCGTAAAAGGTAACTAAGGTAAGTTGACTCGTCCTGTGGTATCCGGCTGAGTAGAATATACCAGCCCCATTTCTTAACAAGGTGTAAAAGGTGACTAAGGTAAGTTGACTCGCCGTGCGGTATCTGGCTGAGTAGAATAGACCACCTCATTTCTTAACGAGGTGTCGTAAAAGGCGACTAAGGTAAGTCGACTCGCCGTGTGGTATCCGGTTGAGGAGAATAGACCACCCCCATTTCATACCAAGGTGTCGTAAAAGGTGACTAAGGTAAGTTGACTCGCCGTGTGCTATCCGGCTGAGGAGAATAGACCACCCGCATTTCTTACCGAGCTGTCTCAAAAGGGGATAAAGGCAAGTTGAGGTGTCGTAAAAGGTGACAAAGGCAAGTTGAACCCCATTGTGGTATCCGGCTGAGGAGAATAGACCACCCACATTTCTTACTGAGATATCGTAAAAGGCGCCTAAGGTAAGTTAGCCGCGCGGTAAGTTGACGTCAGGCAGGCAGGCAAAAACTAGCCAAACACGTTGTTAAAACACGTTGTGCTGACCCCACTTAGACTTGGATAGAATATTGGATAGAAGGGCAGGCGAATATCATATTTTAGTAAAAATAATTAAGAATAGCTAATCATCTTTCTCTTACCCTTATCCCACTCTAAGTGGGGTCGACACAATATGTCTTCTTCTTCCATTCTCCTCTATCATTCGTCAACTCTGGTGCCACTCCTTTAATATGAATAAAAAATATAAAAAAATTAAGAATAGCTAGAGTATCTTTTGCTTTTCTATTAGTATCACATAATGTTATTTACGATGCTACTCCTTGCCTTTAAACGAAAATAGTTCTTTCTTTTTAAAATGTCACAAAGAACATAGACACATTGACGTTTGGACGCGAAATGCAATACAGTAGATTCTGCAACAGCACACATTAACAATAGGGTGGAGAATTTTATAAATTATCCCCGGATTCAGAGGAGACCGTTACATCTTCCATTGTATTTTCCGTGTCAAACTATTGTGTGCTGTTGGGGCGTAGGACGTAAACTGTTATGTAGTATTTTAAAAGTTTTATGGAACGTCTCGCCCGCTTTTTAACCAATACTGATGTTAGGAAAACTGTTAGAAAAAATGTATTATTTATAGAGTTTTACTTTATCTCTTTACAAGTTAACCACCTTCGCTGTTGGAATTTCTGTAGAATGTTACCTGTTAGGTGACGTAGTATCTTTTATATTTAAATGAGGTAATCTTGTATATATATTTCCGAATCTCGGAAACTGCACCAACGATTTTCATGAAATTCAGCATGTAGGGGGTTTTGGACGGGAAAAGTCGTCTAGTTAGGTTTCATTTAAAAAAAATCGTTTTATCCCTGTTTTCGGGCATTGAATAAATGCTAAAATGTAGACTAGAATGCAAATGATACTTTAGCTGTCACCCGTAAAGTGGTGATAGCACAGCGGGGAACAGGTGGAAAATAAAAGGGAATCAAGCCCCAGTTATTGTCAACCTTTTTCGCTTTTTTTAGACTTACATTTTTTTTAAGTTTTTAAAAATTTACCGAGCACCCAGACACTAAAAGTTTTATTTACAATATCACTTGAAACAATGATCGTATACTGTCATTGGAGCGTAAATCGGAGCAAAACAAAAAGTTTTTCTATTCAAGTCATGAATGCGAAATATTTCTTAATCCATAACACGATGTGTGGCTTTATTAACACCTTTTATTTCGACTTTTTAGGTCGTCATTCCAATAAATAAAATTTCCAAGAAGTGTAAATACTGTGAAAAATTCTATATTCCAAATCAAACGACTTAGTTTTTTGAGTAACCTACGATTTGCTGAAACTTGATAAAAATCTGGTGCACAATTGAGGGTATTTTAACACTTACACTTACGCAAACTCAGTCGCATGAACAACTAGTAAGTTTATGTGAAAAACGGATACATACACGGATACTTGTTAGAAAACAAGGGATCTATTCAAAACTAGATTAGAACAAACTTATAAAAGCGATTAAAGTATTAAGCTCACTAAGCTTTGTTGATAGAACTAACGTAATAGTGGACAGTGGATAACCCTTACCCATTAAAAGCTTTATTACGCTTGGAAAAAGGAACAATTATATATATTATATTTAATGTCAATGACTTATGATGAGGTTGAAAACCTATTAAAACGTGTGACGTAACTTATACATATATTAATATATAAAACACACAGAAAACTTGCATACACATCTACACACTCACATACATCCACACACACATACACACACACACACACGCATACATGCACAACAATAGTTTTTATTTCTTTTTCTTTGGTTAATTTTTATTTGTTTAATTTTTTAGTGTCATATTGTTATGGAGAGCGGGGCCTTCTGACACAGGTGTTTTTTCACTTAGAAGAAGGTCCCAGCCTTTCGTTTTGTAACATTTCTGTATTTAATGAAAAATAAATAAATTATTATTTACTATTTTTATCTTCTTTTTCTCAGCTTTTGCTGGTTTTAACTGCAAAAACGGGCTTGCGCCAAGTAATTGCAGGTTGTTGTGTGGTGTTTTATTTATTATTCTAACTGCAGGAATTTTCTGACTATTCGGCAAGTATTGAGGATGGCGGCTTTCTGTAAAATATTTATTGTATTTTGTTTCATGTCTATTATTTGGAGATATTGATGTATGCTTTTTGGAACTATCCCGGTGGAAGAAATAACTATAGGGAGTATATATACTTTTTCTTGTTTCCAGATTCGGATGATTTCTTCTCTTAAGTCTGCATATTTACTTAGTTTTTCTGCTATTGTTTTCTGAATGTTATGGGTGTTAGGAACGGCTATATCTATTAGGTAAGTTATTTTATTTAGTTTGTCTTGTAGGGTTATATCTGGTCTATTGAAATGTATGGTTTTATCAGTGAGAATGGCTCGATCGAAGTAGAGTTTGTGTGAACCATTTTCTAGCACACAATGAGGTGAGTATTTGTAATAAGGAGTGTTAATGTCTGGTATAAGTTTGTGTTTATGAGCTAGTTTTTGGTGTATAATATGTGCAAGTTGGTTGTGTCTGTGCGTATAGTCTGTTTGTGTAAGGGTTGTACATGCTCCTGTTATGTGTTGTATGGTTTCTGATTGTGTGTGGCATCTGCGACATTTATCATCCGTTACTGTAGGATCTTTTAGTATATATTTTCTGTAATTTTTGGTGTTTATGACTTGGTCCTGTATTGCGATAATAAACCCTTCAGTTTCAGGGAATAGGCTGCCAGTCTTAAGCCACATATTTGAGGCTTTTGCATCTATGTGAGGTTGAAGCAGATCGTTAGGATGTCTTCCGTGCATAACTTTTTTCTTCCAGTTATCTAATTTAGTTTTTTGTAAATCAATATTTGTTGGGTGGTCCAGGTTAAGTTGTACGCTTAGGTTAAGCGGAGTACATTTGATATCGTTTTGAACTATAGCTTTATGCAGGCTACTTGATTGTGATTTATTAAGAAAGAATTTGCTTAAGCCAAAAATTTGCTTTTCCCATAAATCTCTTATATCTATAAGACCCCTGCCTCCGTCCTGCCGTTTGAGAGTGAGTCTTTCTATCGCAGATTTAGGGTGCAATTTGTTGTGTTTAGTGAGAGTAGTGCGGGTTGAACGTTCTATTCGCTCTATGTCTGTATTAGTCCATTTTATTACACCAAATGAGTATGTAAGGATCGGAATCGCATACGTGTTTATAGCCTTTATCAGATGTTTACCGGAAAGATGAGTCTTGCAAATGGCGTTAATTCTTTTTTTGTATTCAGCAGTCAGTGTTTCTTTGATTGAGGTATGATTTAATCCTTTAAGTTGTTGAAATCCTAGGTATTTATATAAGTCTGTGGTTTCCATTGCTATTATTGTGTCAGTTTCATTGAGTGTATAATTACCGGGTTTAATATTGCCCTTAACTATATGAATAGTTCTACATTTTTCTAATCCAAATTGCATTTGTATATCTTTACTAAAATCAGTGGTAGTTTTTATTAATGCTTTCATCTCTTTTTCATTTCTTGCATATAATTTAATATCGTCCATGTATATTAAATGAGATATTATTGTTTCATTACTGTCATATTTAAGATGGTACCCGCCTCGACATCTTTGCAGCTGATAAGAGAGTGGGTTCAAAGCCAGGCAAAACCATAAGGGACTCAGGGAATCACCTTGGTAGATTCCTCTCCTAATAGCTATTTCTCGGGTCGTTAAACTGTTGTGTGTGCTGTGTATATGTAGTGTAGTTTTCCAATGTGTCATTATATTTTTCAGAAATTTTTTTATTGTATCGTCTATTTTGTAAATATCCAGGATCTGTAATAACCAAGAATGTGGTATACTGTCAAAGGCTTTCCTAAAATCAATGTATGTGCAGTGTAAGTTCCTGTTTTTTGTCATAGCATGTTTCATTATAGTGGAATCGATGATAAGTTGTTCCCTGCATCCCATATGACCCCGCCTACAGCCTTTTTGTTCTTCACTCAATATATTATTGTTTTCGGCGTGTATATTGATTCTATGTGCAATAATACTTGTGATTATTTTATATATAGTTGGTAAGCATGTAATTGGTCGATATTGAGATGCTTGATTAGAATAATTATGTTTGGGCAGCATATATGTTACTCCAGTAGCAATGAATTCCGGAATGTTCTGTTGTCCTAAAATGATTTCTGAAATATTTTTTGCCAGTAAATTGTGGAGAATAGTGAGTTTTTTATACCAAAAGTTATGAATTTTATCTATACCCGGTGATTTCCAGTTGTGTAACCTTGTTGTAATTTGTTTAATTTCTTCTTCTGATACTTCTGTAAATTTCATACTCTCTATGCCATTCCACCTTTGCTCTTCTTCTCCTATCCAATCGGCTTGATTGTTATGTAACACCTGCTCTTCCCATATTTGAGACCAGTATTCTTGCATTTGTTCTCGTATTGGTATTTCTATATTATTGTTCTGTATTGATTCAGCTGGCTTCTGTAAGTTTCTGTAAAATTGTTTTTCATTGTTGATAAATATTTTATTTTGATTCTTCCTTTCTTGTGTTTTCTTGTACCTTTTCAGTCTGTGAGATTTAAGTGCTAATTTTTGTTTTAACGTGTCCAAAACCTCTTCCGGATTACAATTGTTTTTTTCGTGCCTTGTGTGTACGGTTACAGTTCTTAGCAAATATTGTATTCTTTTGACTATTTTTGTCGATCTATTATTTCTGATGTATTGAGTGAGTTTACCTATATCTGCTCTCAGCTTCTCTATATCCTTCTCTATTCTGTATTGCCAGGCTGGTTTGTTTTAATCTTTCTTTCGTATGTTTCTTAAGTTTTCAGTGACTTTATAGTTTAGTTCTTCTGTTATTGTAAGTGCAGTGCAGTATATCAATGTATGTATATCTATAAGTTTCACGTCTGTAGAGATATATTCTTTAAGTATATTTTCGTTAAAGAGATTTGTAAGTTGAGACAATTATTATTATTATTATTATTTCTTTTATTATTTTTCTCCCATTTCAGGGGATTCTTATTCTTTCGCGGGCTTTTAGCCAAACGAAAGGGCAACTTTATGAAGTATTTGATGAATGTGTATTGTGCAGTGTGTAAGTTGTGTTATGGGTATGAAAATGTTATAATTTCAGTTTTTAATCTTGGATTGATAAAAATTTACGAACTATTCGACATGTGTTCAGTATAACTGCCTTTTGTAGAAGAATGTATGTAAGTGGGTGTATACTAAGAGATTTGAGACTGGCATGAAGCGATTTGGGTATAACTCCTGTTGTTGATATTATGATCGGTATAATTTTTACTGTTTGAGCTTTCCACTGTGATTTTATTTCTATTGCTAGATCCGAATATTTTGCAAGTTTTTCCGCATGTGTGTTTGTAATATTGTGTGTATTTGGGATGGCTATGTCAATCAGGTATACAGTTTTCGTCGTTTTGTCGTATACAGTTATGTCTGGTCTGTTGTAGTGAATTGTCTTGTCAGTCAGTATAGTTCTGTCCCAGTAAATCTTGTAGTTTGTGGATTCCAATATGTTTTGAGGTGTATATTTATAGTAAACAACTTTTTCCGTAATAAGTTTGTACTGGAATGCTAGGTATTGATGTATAATACTGGCAACCTGATCATGTCTGTGTTTGTAGTCTGTTTGTGTTATTGATGCACAAGCTCCAGTTATGTGTTGTATAGTTTCAGAGTGCTTGTGGCATCGTCTGCATATGTCTGAATGCAAATTTTTAATTATAAATTTACGGTAATTTCTAGTATCAATAACTTGGTCTTGAATTGCTTGAATGAATCCCTCTGTTTCGGGAAACAATTCTCCTCGCTTAAGCCATGCGTTAGATGCAATTTTATCAACGCATGGGTTGGTCAAGTCGAGTCGATGTCGTCCGTGTAAAGCTTTTTGAGTCCAAGATTCTATTTTCTTTTGCACTGTAGTTTCAACAAGCTGCACGTCTAGTTTTGATAGATTGAGTGGTGTAAAGTGTTTATCTGTTTGCACGATGGCATTATGGAGTAAAGAGTGTTGTGATTTGTCATAGAAAAATTTCCTAAGAGTCTTAATAAGTCTGTTGTGTAAATTTTGAATGTCTATTAGTCCCCGTCCACCTTCAGTCTTGGGTAATGTCAGTCTTTGTATGCACGCCCGGGGATGGTGCTTTCTGTGTTTAGTCATGGTTGTGTTAATAATCCGTTGTAAGTTTTTTAACTCTGTTAGAGCCCATTGAATGATTCCGAACGAGTAAGTTAGGATAGGGATGCAGAAACTATTTATAGACTTAATTGTGTTGCGTGAATTTAATTGTGAGTTTAGTATTTTGTGCAATCTGTTTTTAAATTTTTGAATTAACATGTTTTTTGTTTGTTTGTGGTGAATTTTTTGCGATTGTTGGTAGCCTAAATATTTGTAACCTTCCATTGGGTCTACAGGTTCGATACTTTCTGAATTAGACAGCTCGTTTAAGTTTGCTTCTACTTTCCCTTTATTTACAGACTGTATTTTGCATTTTTCGATTCCCAATTCCATTTTTATATCAGATGAGAATGTTTCTGCTATGTTCGCTAAAATGTGGATGTCATTTAAAGAATTACTAAACAGTTTTATATCGTCCATATACATTAGGTGTGAGAGGTTTTGGTAAGTGTTATCATAGGTAATTTTGAATCCTTTGTTTGTGTTATTTAAAAGGTTGGAAAGTGGATTGAGTGCTAGGCAGAACCATAAAGGACTGAGGGCGTCTCCTTGGAATATGCCTCTTTTGATGCTAATAGGATCAGTGTAAATATTACTGTCTTGAGTTTGTAATTTCAATGTTGTTTTCCATGTCTGCATTGTATTTTCTAGAAAAGTAACTATTGTTGGATGAATTTTGTAAACTTTAAGGACATCTATGAGCCATGAGTGTGGGACCATGTCGAAAGCCTTCTTGTAATCAATGTACATAGTATAGATGTTCCGTTTTTCAGTGTAAGCTTGTTTAGAGGCGATGGCATCAATTGTTAGTTGTTCTTTACACCCCTGACTCAATTTACGACAGCCTTTCTGTTCTTCAGCTAAAATATTATTATTATGCACATGTGAATAGATTGTTTTGTTAATGCACGACATCAGAATTTTATATATGACGGCGTGTGGAGTAATTATAAGTTGTGAACTAAGTTATTTGATTAATTATTACAAATAGTTATGAGATTGTTATTTTATCCATGATTATACTAGGAAAAACGTACTAAGGAGAAATTAACATTAAGAGCGGGTAACCCCGAATAGAGTAGTAGTTCGACGTTGGCATGGTAACGTGGGTTGTTATGTCAAGACGGGCGAAATTCTAATCTATTGGCTCTTGATCTTATTAAATCTGGCGTTAAGTATTGTATTGCGAAGTATATTGTATTGAAACTAAATAACTAATTGTTGCATCGTACAAGCGTGGTTTTATTTCCGAGTTACTGCCACTATCGCGCCCACAATGAAGGACAATAGCCCGGACCGCTCTCTAGAAGGCTTCTTGATGCTTCTATATATATATTTTGTAAACATGTAATAGGCCGATATTTAGCAGGATTTGTAGTATCTAAATGATCCTTAGGCACCATATAGGTAATACCACTGGTCATGAAACATGGCATTGTCTCAGGGCTTATTAAAAAGTGATTGATGTGTAAGAGTAAAATATTGTGGGTGGTGGTGAATTTTTTGTACCAGAAGTTATGAATTTTGTCTGATCCTGATGCTTTCCAGTTATGTAACTTGAGAATCACTGATTTAAACGTATCCAAAGTAATAGTCTCAAATCGCATATCCGGCAGGTTTCTCATCAACTCTCTTTCTTTTTGTATCCAGCTACCCTTTTCTTGTTCAATGGGCTGTGACCAAATATTTGACCAAAATTTGTGTAGACTTTCTGGTGTTGGAGCTGTTATTGTATTTAACTTACCATTGTCGTCTGTAAGTTTCCTATAAAACTGTTTTTCATTCTTATAAAATAAGATATTTTGAGTTTTCCTAAGTGTGGTCTGTTTATATCTACGCATTCTGTTCGATAAAGTTGATAATTTTTGTTTTAACGTATCAAGGAAATCTGTCAATTCTATATTCTCTGATTCATGAGACGAGTGTTGTTTGTATTGACGTTTTATTTGCTCTACTGCTTTAGTTATCTTAAAACTGTGATTACCTCGAATAAATTCAGTAAGTCTACCTATTTGCACTCGAAGGGCGTCTATCCTGCTCTGAAGTCGTTTTTGCCAAGCTGGAGTCTGAGGTGTGAGTTTATTTTCGGTCTGTGTATCTTTGACTTTAGATCCATTATGTATAATAGCTGTATAAGCGGCGCAGTATACAACTGTGTGTAGTGTTAGAAAGTCAGTTTCGAGTGAGATTTCTTTTGTCAAAATGTTGGAGTTAATGTAATTTGTTATACTGGTAAATTTTCTGGATGATTTTTGTCTTGGTAGGTATGGTCTAGATGTAGGATCTAAACCACTGAATGTGTTCATTGCTTCACGGAATGTCTCATCTATCTGATTTTCAGTCTCAGTCGGTAACACGTATTGTCCTTGTTGTTGAGTTTCGCTGTGCTCTTGATCTTGGGGTGTATGATTAATGTCAGTTATGTCTCTAGTAATACTACGTTCTGGCTGACGTAGAGAAGCCTCACAATGATCTATAACATTAAGGTTTTTGATAGTAGTAGTGTTTTGGGTAGTTATCTCTTCTTGTATTTCTAATTCTATTTCACATCGGATTTGTTTTAATTTATCTGCGCTTATTAGACCATTATTGACAATAGATCTGCGTTGATCAGCTATTCTTTGTGCAGATAAATTAGATATGAAGGGGCATTTGGCAATTACATCTTGATGTAGTTTGTCTCTATAAGCAGTTAGATCCGATTCCAGATTAGTAATTTTGTAGTAACTTCTCATTATCGTTTCATTTAACTCATCATTCCACTTCATTCTTTTTAGGTTACATGTTTGCGCAGCTTGTGTTTGATTTTGTAGTGGTTCTTCTGTTTTTAAGTACGATCCAACTTCTTTCTTTATCTCATTTATTTGTTCGGTAGTCAGTAATTTTCTGTTTATAATGGCCCTTCTTTGATCACCTATTCTCTGTCTGCTAGCTTGCATGTCTGGGAATCGTTCTAAAAATTTATCGTGTAGATGAGGTAAATAGCCTCTTGTGTTTGTTTCCAGGTATGTTAGTATGAAATATGTGCGCATAATGAATATGTTCATTTCTTCTGTCCATTTCTTACGTATGCGCTTACATACCGTGGCGGGTGCAGGATTATAGGTCAAACTGGCCTCCTGAACAACGTCCTCGGTAGTTTTATGCGTTGATGTGGGCGATGTAGTTGAGGATGATGGGTAATTTGGGCGGTCTAAGAAAGACAGCGGTGATGATGGAATGGATGAAAAAAGCGATGAAGATGAGGGTGAAGTAGAATGAATATCAGCAGTAGCATATTGTTCGACGGGAGCCCTGCTTAGCTCCTCGTCGCCGATGGTTCGCATACTGTGGCATCCAGCACCGGCTCCAGATGCGCCCCGGCGACCCCCGGGTAGCGGCCGTAAATTGTATCTTCGATTTTCCATGTTCATTTACGATAAGGTTGGGACCGTTAGTTTGAGGATGGTGTTTGTCCAAGTTGTTCATGGAGTCAGTTTAAATCGCCTTTTTAAGGGGTATGCATCCAGATCTTCGGATTAATTTTATTTTAAGTTTCTCATCCTCGTAAGCCCCCCCACCACGTCAAGGTGGTCCCCCGGGGGGATTATTATTATTATTATTATTAATTACATAGCCTTAAAAGAAAAAAGGGAAAGCAAATGAGGTTTATTATCTGTCTCTATTTTTTATTTATGATTAGACAAAAACAAGAGTACGAATTTAATCCTGTTTAACTCATTATTTGTTGCGACACTCTCATCTCTGTACTTACAGGGGTAGGTTATATTCAAAAGAGGTAGAGGTAGGAAATATCCTACCTGTTAAAGAGGGCGGCCTATTATACTTAACCAGATACCACACGGTGTGTTCAACTTACCTTAGTCGCCTTTTACGACACCTTGGTAAGAAATGGGAGTGGTCTATTCTACTCAACCGGATACCACACGGGGGGTCGACTTACCTTAGTCGCCTTGTATGACAAGAAAAAATAAATGTGGGTGGTACTATTCTATTCAACCGGATATCACACGACAGCTATTACAATGCATATTTAATAAAAGTAATATGGGTTATTTACTAAAATAAATGAACTAGTAATATCATAATTGCGAAAGTCTGTCTGTTACGTTTTCATTGCCAACTCTCCGAACCAATATAGAGGAAATTAGGCACAATTAATATTTACGTACCGGAGTAACATAGAAAAATCGTAGATTTTTTTTAAATTTATTTTGTTTTCTGTTTATTCAATAAAGAAGACCGCCAGAATTTCATACATCTTTTGGCCCAGACGTTACAATAATAATTTTTGTATTGTTAAATAAATAAATATTCGTTATCTTCGTATCAATTAGATAAGAGAAAACACATTTATAAATGCAACAAGTCTTTAGTTAGTACCGTCTATGAACAAGTTCGAAAAGAATGACGGAAATAAGATTGTCAAAGAAGTTTCATATGTACAAATTTCCTCATTATTTTAGCGAATTAGCTTTTAACATAACACAGAAAAGATTTTAGTATTTTTAATAATAGTATACAAATGGATTTCGCAGCAATTTACGCTCTACTGTCACTAAGTGACGTATTATAAGAATCCCCTATTCCCATATCTCATTTTTATGCTTCGTATTATTTCGGGATTCTTAGTGCGATCTTTGACGGAAAACAGTTGTGTTATTTGAAATAGATATAGGTGCGTGGGATTGTTGGACAAAGTAATGTCGATTTTAAGTATACAGGGTGATATCAACAATCATCCTTGTGCCCTTATCCCACTCTAAGTAGGATCGGGACAACATGTTATAAACATGTTGCTGCATGATTTGGTTACATATTTTACGACCGGCCACTTGCCTAACGCCTTACCTTACCTACAACTTACCTTAGTTGTACTTTACTTTACGACACCTTGGCATGAAAGAAGATGGTCTTTTCTACTCAGCCAGATACTACACGGTAATTCCACTTACCCGCCTTTTACGACACCTCGGTAAGAAATGCGAGTGGTCATGTAAATATTCTTTAAATTAGTCTAAATACAAACAAGAAATTTAGCCTGCCTGACATCAACTTACCTAAGTCGTATTTTACGACATTTCGGCACGAAAGAGGGTGGTCTATTCTACTCAGCCGGATACCACACGGCGGCTCCACTTACCCGGCTTTTACGACACTGGTCTATTCTACTCAGCCAGTTACCGCGCTTCGGCTCCACTTACCTAAGTAACCTTTTTTTTTTTTTTTTTATTATACAGGAAAAAACCCCTTATGGGTACCGCCGCCCGACGGGGACAGGCGGCGGTTATGTCGGACTCGCACCGACTAAAACGACCTGTGTGCTCCACCACGCTGCCGATGGCAAGGACAGGGTATCATTGTACATTTTGCCCCCATCCCGCCGACAGCTCTGATCCCAGAGAATAAACACCTCCAGGTAGGGGCCCCTCGAAAGAGAAACCCCCCTCCGCTAACCGGTGCATCGGGAGCACCAGATGCACCGACCGCCTCGGGGACCTGTAAGCCAGGTGTCCGATGTACCCCGTTCGGAACACCCGAAGGTCCCCAGTTAGGGCGGCAGACGATGGGCTTGGGCGAGTCACTAACACCTGGACTCACCAGCAGCAGATTGGATCCAGAACAACAGTTCGTGGAACCGCTCCGCCGCCTCCCTCCGCCCCCCTCCGCAGAGCTAAGGGAGGCCATCGCTGCCCACGATCGCTCCCTGCCCACCGTGTTTGCTATGTCACGGTCGACAGGGAGAGATCGCGCCCCAAGTAGGGGCCCCAACGCCTTGGTGGGCGTTTCCGCCCCCACCGGGTAATTTTTTATAGAGGTTTTATTCCTCGCAACCCGAAGGTCCCCGTTCCCATTGCTGGGCTTCCGGGTTTCGCCGACGGTGGCCGTAACCATGTCCAGCCAGACTTAGAGTAAGCCCAACTGGACCCGTCGCTCATTAGGGACTTCACCCCAACCCCCCCGAAGTCCCCGGCCCGTCCAGATTGCCCTCTGCTAATCAGAGGGACAACTGGATTGGCCACCCCTCAGTGGTCCGTTCGCCAAGACTAAGCTTGCCCAGGGTGCGCCACGAGGAGGCCGACCACTTTGGCACCCCACCTAAGTAACCTATTACGACACCTCGGTAAGAAATGAGAGTGGTCATGTAAATAACCTTTAAAATAGTCTAAATACAAACAAGAAATTTAGATTTAACATATTGTAGAAAGTACTTTCGGTATCATAATTAGCATATTAATTCTGTATTTGCAGACTTCTGCTATTAAGAGATTAGTTCGCGAACTCAGGGCGAGAAATTTGTATTGTCATTAGAACGTTTTGTAATCCGCGTGAACGAAAATGATCTTAATTTATAAAACAATAAGGTTACCATAAGATGCATATGTTTATTTGTAATTGCCAAAAACTTGGTATTGGAACCACAAAAACAGGTGTAGTTTGAGCCAAGATTTCAAGAGATTTATTGTGAGAGCACTTTTCAGCTCATTAGATAAGTGGTTTTATGTTATCTTTAATAAACATCAACATACAAATTTATTCAAATATAAACTGTTTTATTCTAAGAATAATGTTAGTCTATACTAATATTATAAAGAGGGAAAATGTTTATGTATGTTTTCACATAAAAGCTACTGGACGATTTAAAAAATTCTTTCACCATTAGAAAGCTGCATCTTTACTGAGCAACATAGCATATTACATAAAAAAATAGGGATCCATAATAAAAATGTAATAAGATGTAAAAAAATTAGTCATAGAAATCTGTCATCGCATGCGCTGCGGAAACTATTGATGATATATTTAACAAAAATAAATCTATAGTCCCACTTAGTAGACTTTCCACTGTCTTGAGATCGGTATGTACTCAGGTGAAACCGTGCGATATTAATACTACACTATATAGAAAGAAAGAAAGAAAGAAAGAAAGAAAGAAAAACTTTATTTACAACATATGATAGTTAAACGTTATTTTTTTCGAATTAAGATAACTTGGTTGTAAAGATATACAAATAATCAAGTTTATAGGTTGACGCAATTAACGTTTGCTTTCACATAAAATTGTGGCAATTTTTTCAGAGTCCCAAAAACAACACGACACTTTTTAAGCGAAAAACCGATTTCGCTTTTTGCAACCTCCATTGCTAACAGACAGTCTAATACTTACATTAGCATAATGATACTTTTCAAGACAGACCTCTTTATATGTGTATTATGTTGGCCATATTACCGCTTTAGTCCTCTCCTAACCACAGACTACGAGCTCCCCATATTATGTTAAGCCTATGAGACCAGCAAGGCTGTAAAAATGTATGAAAAGTTTTTATCTGTTGTGAAAATTTCATTCGAGGCGCCAACCATAGTCCACTATTTGTTTTTACGAGATGCGGCCGGTCTATGGATATTGTTATTAAAATGGCTTTGGAATAGCCCGATGTGCTTGCTGGATGTACTTTGCGGTTCGTACTTGGTTAGTTTACACGATGTAGACGGGTTACGCTTTTCAACAAGTTTATGTTTATACTTAGTTTTTTTTTTATACTTTAAGTATCCTTGCCCACGTCTTTACATGAATAGAATAGTACCACCCTCATTTCTTACTGAGGAGTCGTTAAAGGCGACTAAGGTAAGTCGACCCGCCGTGTGGTATCCGGCTGAGTAGAATTGACCAACCTCATTTCTTACCGAGGTGCTGTAAAGGCGACTAAAGTGAGTTAATCCACCGTGCGCTATCCGGTTTAGTAAATAGACCACCCTCTTTCTTACCGAGGTGTCGTAAAATACGACTAAGGTAAGTTGACGTCTGGCAGGCGGCCGGTCGTAAAAACGCAGCCAAATCATGTGACAGCATGTTTATAACATGTTGTGCCGATCCTACTTAGAGTGGGATAAGGGCAGCAGGATGATGTCTTTACATGTATTTCAATCGATTTATATACAACCGTAATGTACTATTAACTTACACTTTTCTCAGAAATAGCATTATCTTTTAGAAAAAACCGTACAAAAATCCGTTTAGTAGATTTTAAGAAAATCAACATCGATCGAACATCGACAGGTTTTGGGGACTTATATAAACTGTCAAGTCAGCGTGGTTTATTCGGCGAACGGGCGGTCTCGAGAACTGAAAAATCTAGGATCGAGCCACAAATACTCATTATTTTTTTCTTTATTTTTTAATTTTGTAAAAAATTGCTCGGTACTGTATATATAAAACGCAAAGCAGCATGGCTTTGTGATTTTGTCGTGAAGTCTATCTCCTGATAATGCTTCGGTTGCGGGGCGAAACGATTGTTGAGTTTGTGATAGTGAACGTATATTATTGTGTCAGTGGTGGAGGTGTCGTGCATGTGTTTTTTCAAATCCTGTATATATCAGAAATGCGTTTATCCGCGACTTTGTCACAGTAGGAGTCTTCTCGCATACCCTTGAGGGGTAGGCGGGGTACGGGCCTCAAGTCGAACCTCTATGCACGAGCTGGTCCTCGCAGGCTTTGTGGCCTGGACTGTGTTCGGACCATAGGCTCAGGTCACCTAGGCGACCTAAGTGTTGTCGTGTTCGGTAGCGAGGTCTGGGAATAGTAGCTCCCAGGCCTCGGAGTCCATTTCATGGGTGGTGTCATGTCCATTCTATTTAATTTATCGTGGATAATAGCAAAATAATTTTATTATATATATATTACTTTTGTATCTACGTAAAGTAACGCTTGATTTTATTGATTATTTAATATGTTTTATATATAAGTATATCTATATAAGGGTCTAGTATGGATTGCAGATAATGTTACTAGTATGTCAGGTGTGCTCAATTTGAGATCTCGTTTCACCTGCATTGCTTTGGTACATCCGATATCTAGTGCAAACTCCCGCATGAACACAGAGTATCAAAGTATCAAATTCAAAATAACTCTGCCACTGTCTAAATCCCAGAACGTAACTATATACGTCGTAACAAACACAATGTTGGCGACGCTTTTAGGGTAATGAATAGTGCAAGAGTTATATTTGCGAAATTGTATATAAATAAATGAATTGTAGACAATTCATTATTCTCTCGCCCGTATATCATTCTAAGTGGGGTCCGCACATGTTGCGATGTGATTTGGCTAGGTATTTTACCACCGGCCACCTGGCTGGCGTCAACTTAGCTTAGTCTCCTTTTACGACACCTTGGTAAGAAATCAGGGTTGTCTATTCTACTCAGCCGGATACCCCACGGCGGATCAACTCACCTTAGTCGGATTTTACGAAACCTCAGTAAGAAAGAGGGTGGTCTATTCTACTCAGCCGGATACCACACAGGCACATTATATATTCAAGTATAATATATAGAACTATATAAGTATATATTTACCAGTTGTCTGTTACACATAACACAAGTATTAAGTTACTTACTTTTAGGACGGATGACCACGTGTGTAATTGTCCCATTTATTTATTTATATGTTTCAATTTTCTAGTTAAATAATATATTATACAAAGATTTACTTGTTGACACATATTTCCGCCGTGTGGTATCTGGCTGAGTAGAATAGACCACCCTCATTTCTTAGCGAGATATCGTAAAAGGCGACTAAGGAAAGTTGACCTACCGCGTGGTATCCGGTTGAGTAGAATAGACCACCCTCTTTCTTAACGAGGTGTCGTCAAATACGACTAAGGTAAGTTGACGTCAGGCAGGCGGCTGGTCGTGAAATACATACGTGTTAACACATATTTCGCTGTGCGGAAATAATTTAAAGTTGTTTATTTTTACCGAAAGCGTGTTAATTTTGTATGCAGTGTGATATAAAAAATGCATGTTACTGCAGAGTTATGGAGTTATAAATAAAGTAGTTTGCGATTTAAATGAAATTGAGATGCAGATGCGCGAGGTAAGAGCTTTTTTGGATTAAAATTTAGCAAATGTTACATCTCTGTATTTGAAATTCAGTATGAATAAATATTTAATTAATTTCGAAAATTATTTAATTCAAAAAATATTAAGATTAAGAAATAATTATAAAACAAACCAAGTTAAAAAGTAATTTATAAAATTAGGCGTTAATACAAAAGTAATACTGGCTCATTGGCGCAGTGGGTAGTGACCCTGCCTTCGGCTCCACGGGTCGCGGGTTCGATTCCCGCCGAGGGCCAACATTTTCTGTAAATGAATTTGTTGGTCTTTGAGCCTGGGTGTATATTTGTATTCATACTGTATTTAAAAAATATATAAGTATATATTCACCAGTTGTCTGTCTACCATAACACAGGTATTAAGTTACTTACTTTGGGGACGGACGACCGTGTGTGTAAGTGTCCCATATATTTATTATTTATTTATTTATATATTCACCAGTTGTCTGTCACCCATAACACAAGTATTAAGTTACTTACTTTGGGGACGGACGATCGTGTGTGTAAGTGTCCCATATATTATTTATTTATTATTGATTTATTAATAATATAATTATTTTACTATTCTGCGGGAAAGCTTATCGCGAGATCCAATAAACGACTAGACTGTCTTTATCGGCGATTATTGCAAAATAATTTAATTATTACTTTTGCTAGTTAAAAAGATTTTTAAAAGAACTTTTAATAAAATTTATTGTCCCTACTCTTTTAATTGTTAAGGAGTTCCCACGTCTGGATTATAGACAGTTACGTAAAATGAAAACACATTATAACTTAATGATGATAGGACAGAAACCATAATACGAGTTAACATGTGGGTTCAGGACACCCTTGATTTTTTAGCAGTTTTTTTAGTGTCATAAAACAACATTTTTTAAATGAAATAGCTAGATCCGATTTTTCGCGATTTTTTCGCGATTTTTCGCCTCCAAATTTAACTATTGGCGATTTTGGCCACAAAACCACGTGAAACTCAAAAGAATTTTTATAAGATTTTTAAATTAAACTACTTCTTTTAATCTGTCCATATATCATTAATTTCTACGTAATGAGTATGTTTTATTTAAAAAATTATGAAACAACTATGTTAGTTACTATGTCAATTATAACATTGTAACCCTTAATTCAATGCCATCTACGACATTACGCTACGAACTATTAAAAAAAACTAGTATTTTCCTACTCTTTCAAGTTATGGGTCTCTTTAACTTCCGTGATTTTTGGAGGTGCTACGCGACGCTTTATTGCATTTTGTCACAAAACTTTTTTGAATTCGGTCTCTTTAATACTAAGCGTTCGAAATATCATTTGTCTTTTTCCAGTTTCAACAAATTCATAGTGTATGTGGGTTGAGATGTGTTTATTTTACTTTATATATTTATATATAGGACACATACCTATATTTAAATACTCAGAGTAACTCACACTATTACTAACGTACAAAGGAAACATTACACTGTCTCAGAATGCACCACGCTAGTAACACGAGAGCCCTTGGTGAGAGTGAACGTGTAGTGACATATTATGTTACTTGTTAGTGCGTGTTGATAGTGTATATATATTCAAACAGCATAAGTTAATATTAATACTATACAAGAACACATCCACCAAACTTAGAAGACGTATAAAATTCTACTTGGAAAAGAAAATTGTAATTTTTGGACATGTCGGGACGTATAACTGTATTTCAAAGTAGAATGAGTGTTATTTTACTTGAAACTTTCTCTCTACCCTCTTAATGTGATTGTACCTATACTTTTTCCAGCAATATACGCGAAATAAATCACGAAAAGTTTTATTTCGTATTCTTTGTTAAATTATGATTTGTGTTGACAGGGCAATGTAATAAAAGTCTTTTAGGTTTTCGGGCGACAGGGGACCTATATACTACGTAGGCTGAAAAGGTATTGACTATATATTTATTAATATCTGTTGAGAGATTGATCAAATATATTTCTACTATAGGAGAGATGTCATATTTTATTATCTGTATTAAATGTATAAAGGAAAATCGAATTTAAGCAATGGATTTGTGAACATTTTTTTCTTTTATGGTCGGCCACAATTACTATCAAAATGTTCTACAACCGACAAATAAAAATACAGTCGTCCAATCTCTTTAAGATTTGGGGGGAAAAGGGGCAAGAAAGAAAAGGGGAGGGATGAAGACGTAGACGTAACGTAACGAGAATTAACGGCATGTACCTATTCCATATCCCATGTTATATCCCACGTGACTATCCCATATTAGACATGGGATCAGGCGTCTTCTCTGAATAAGGAAGAGTTAAAGTTTTTATTTTGTTTATTACTGAGTCATCGTTAGCTATACCGTACGTAATGTAGCAGTGTGAGTGTAAATATACATCATTCCTCCCAATAATTTTCGAAAAAAGCCATTTCAAACGGTTTTTTTATATAGTTTGAACCGCGGGTACTTGACGCTCGTCGCCAGTGAAGTAAATGAAAGTGCACTTTGATCGCTCGTTTATTACTGCGTCATCATTAGCAATGCATAATGTAGTAAAATACTGTGTAAATGTGTAAATATACATAATAAATCTTTTCTAAACTCCCCGCTATCATACGGACATCGTCCACGATACAAAGACCTGTCGTTGGAACTAATGTGTAAAGTAATGGGGCTCTTTATATCAGGCGTTGGGTACTTAAGATAGAAGGGCTGGACGTTATCCGCAGGACTTAGTTCAGAAACAGTTAATGTTGTTGTTAACGTTAACATTAACATTATTTATAACGTACTAGCTGTACCCGCGACTTAATTTGAGTTATATAAAATTTTAGATTACCCTTGTTCATATATCCGTTTGCTGTGTGATATCCGCGACTTAATAGAATAGACCTACCTCATTTCTTACCGAGGTGTCGTAAAAGGCGACTAAGGTAAATTGACCCACCGTGTGTTATCCGGATGAGTAGAATTCGTCCTTCCTTCTTCATTCCTTAGTCGCCTTTTACGACACCTCAGTATGAAATGAGGAAGGTCTCTTCTATTAAGCCGGAGACCACACAACGAGTCAACTTACCTTAGTCGTATTTTACGACAATTCAATAAGAAATGAGGGTGGTCTATTCTTTAAGCAGGATACCGCACGGCGGGTCAACATACTTTGGTCACCTTTTACAACACCTCGGTAAGAAATGAGTATAGTCTATTCTACTAAGCCGTATACCACACGGCGAGTTATTTACCTCAGTCTCCTTTTACAACACCCGGGTAAGAAATGAGGTAGGTATTCTACTCAGCCGGAGACCACACGGCGGGTCAATTTACCTTAGCCACCTTTTACGACACCTCGGTAAAAAATAAGGTAGGTCTATTCTATTAAGCAGGATATCGCGCGGCGGGTCAACTTGCCTTAGTCGCCTTTTACAACACCTCGGTAAGAAATAAGGTAGAAATGAGCTGTTCTACTCAGCGGGAGACCACACAGCGAGCTGCATTTTTTTAATACAAAAAATACTGTAAATAATACAGGCCACTGTAAAACCGGGAACAAAGTGTCCAACTTCAAAGAGAAATCCAACCTGTATTCTAGCACGGTACGAGCGACGGACAAAGCCCGCCCACATCTTTGAACCCCAAACAACTTAATTTGCCCGGACAGCGCTGTAAATACTGGGGACGCATAAATTTGCAGGTGCATAAAATGTGTGCACTGAGAATGTTAAGCGGCTTGAATGGAATTTAGTTAACTATGAATTGTTTTGTTTATTTACTTATGTACCACTAGCAATCACCAGCGACTCCGCTTGGAAAGATTAGAACCGTAATATAAAGCTAAATAATATAAGAGGTTAAAGCGGGTTAAAGTTTAAAAGCTAGACATATTCTGTCGCGGACTTTTATTATGGACTTCTATAGGGGAACAATTTTTTAAAATGATCATACTCAACATTTAAAGGGTAACACTAACATTCTCAAATACGGAAGTTTTTCTATTTTCCACTCACAGCCCAAAAAATTAAGAAAACGGGGACATGATCAAACTTCTGAAACTAAAATTATATGTAAATTAAAAAAGCATACAAATATTGTAAACTAATTTCTACTTCTAATATTTATTTCAAAGATTTGAAAACTTAAAATAATTAACATTTATTTGCATGGCAAAAACTTTTTCTTTTTCTCTATATGACCCGCACTGCCTTTCTTCTTCAATTCATGTCCTTTTCCTTCTATTACTCAAAGGTTGACTGGAAGGGATTCCTTTTAGGGATAAGTCCACCTTTATACATATCCTTTTTTCTTTCTCTTTTCTAAATATATAAGTATAAAAAGAAATAAATAAATGAAAGCTTAATAGTGAAACAAACTCACTTTCACTTTCATAATATCAGTATGGTCGATGTAACAATTTGCATATTTACATTGCAGTCGTATTTTTGAACGTGTATTTCAGCAATTTAATAACCAAATACATTCAAGTCACGCACTCTGCTTCCCTCTTTATATACACCGATGCAAGTACCTAATAAAGCCTTCAGAGAGGCGCAAAATGAAAAATCGAGTGAAATGTCGAACAAGGCTGTGAACAAGACATTGTTAACCATTATTCCTGTCACGCGTTAGAGCCGCCATTTCTTTGATCCTCAAATACGGTACGTTATTATTTTTGCGCCGTGCGAAATAAAACGAAAGTGGCATAACGGCCTCGGGCCTACAGCGCGGATGTTACGTTTTTATTTGAATTTTGATTCCGTTACAGATTTTAGGTGCCAATTTGGCATTGTTTGTGATACGAAAGATTAGGAACGAAAAACACAAAGTTGCGTTCCTCAATATATAAATACTAGTTGTGTCCGCAGCTTCGCCCACATAGAAAGCAGTCACAAATTTTTATCCCGAATTGAATTTTTTAACGTAGTCGTGAGGTAATTATATTAGATTTTTGTACTTTCACCGTTTACTTAGTGCACGCAAGGAAAGCGTTAAATTTTGCTGTTTTAGCGATATTTTTTATTGCTGCTCCTCTGCTATTCATCTAAGCATGATGATATATAGTCTATAGCCTTCCTCGATAAATGGACTCTTCTTACAAACAAAGAATTTTTCAAATACGTCCAGTAGTTCCTGAGATTTGCGCGCTCAAGCAATCAAACAAAACAAACCCTTTAACTTTGTATAATATAAGTATAGATATGGGATACTTACACACACGCTTGTCACCTTACTCGCTTTTTACGATATCTCTGCAAGAAATAAGGGTGGTCAATTCTACTCACCTGGATATCACACGTCAGTTCGACTTACTTTAGTCGCCTTTTACGACACTTCGTTAAGAAATGAGGTTAGTCTATTCTACTCAGCCGGATACCACACGACTTTTATATGCCGGACATCAAAAGTAAAATTGGATTGCTACAATATAAATACTGTGGTCGGGTCCGGGAAGTCGAGTCCTTGGATCCGATCCGCCGCAGGCGAGTGGGGCGCAGACGACTCGCCGAAGCCCGTCGTATGCCACCCTAACGGGGACCTCCGAGCGATCCGAACGGGGTTTATCGGACGCTCGCTGGAGCTAGGTCCCCGAGGCGTTCGATGCATCTGGTGCTCCCGATACATCGTCCAGCGGAGGGAGGGGCCACTTTCAGAGAGGCCCCGACCCAGAGGTGGCGCACCGTGGGGTACAGAGTTGCTGCTGGCGGGGATGGGGGTAATGTCTTCATAGGTACCCTATACCCGTCACCAGCAGCGTGGAGCACACAGATTATTTTAGTCGGTGCGAGTCCGACATAACCGTCGCCTGCCCCCGTCGGGCGGCGGTACCCATAAGGGGTTTTTTTCTGTTAAAAATAAATAAAAACTGCAATAGTCCAATGTAAACGTTAAACCGCTCTACGTCGTTTGCTTTAACGAGCGCCACGTGACGCGCTGACAAACGCGTCGCTCGAGCTTAACCGATTACCGGGGATTATACATTTTGGAAGCAATAACTGTTCATAACAATGTTATACATGCCACTAAGGTAAGTTGACCCGCTGTGAGGTATCCGGCTGAGTAGAATAGACCACCCTGTCTTACCGAGGTGTTGTAAAAGGCGACTAAGGTAAGTTGACCCGCTGTGTGGTATCCAGCTGAGTACAATAGACCATCCTTATTTCTTACTAAGGCGTTGTAAAGTTCATCTAAGATAAATTGACCCGGCGTGTGGTATTCGGCTTAATAGAATAGACCACCTTTTCTTACAGAGGTGTCGTAAAAGGCGAGTACGTTAAGTTGACCCAGCGTGTAGTATCCGGCTGAGTAAAATAGACCCACATTTCTTACCGTGGTGTCGTAAAAGGCGACTAAGATAAGTTGACCCGCCGTGTGGTATACGGCTGAGTAGAATAGATCCTCATTTCTTGCCGAGCTGTCGTAAAAGGCGACTAAGATAACTTGACCTGCCGTGTGGCATCCGGCTTAGTAGAATAGACCACCCTTTCTTACCGAGGTGTCGTAAAAGGCGACTAAAGTTGTTCCGCCGTGTGCTATCCGGCTGAGTAGAATAGGTACCTTTTCTTACCGTGGTATCGTAAAGAACGACTAAAGTAAGTGGCGTCAGGTAAAGTTCCGGTCGTAAAATACCTACCCAAATCATGTTACAACATATTTTTAATATGTTTTGCCCTAATTAGGGTGGAATAATAATGTTGCAAAATTTATCACTCATGTAACAAACCTAATTAATTGAGTCCGAATCACCCAGAAATATTATACAGCACTTAAATATTACCAAGCATTTCAGCTACATCGCAAAAGCTTGTGAAAAAGTGTTTTAAGCCTTCAAAGCCTTTAAGTCGGCAAAAAGTATAAAACGACTGCTACATGGACGGTGTGGAAATTAACTTCACTTTCACGCGGAATACCTCGGCTTTGGAAATTTGTCGGGTAAACCGTGAGAACGTAATGAGATGGCCTTGATGTGAGAAGCAAGACGTAGTTTGGATGTGGCATATTGATGGATGTGTAACGATAAAGTGATTATCATAACAAACGTCACACCCACGCATCTAACATTCATATATTATTTATAATACCACAAATAACATTTTCGTAGGAATTTTCTTCTTATATGTAGTATTTCGAGCTGTGATGGCCTAGCGGTGCGACAGTGTGAATCTCTAGAAACGATCATGGGTTCAAACCCGGGCAGACACCAATGAGTTTTTCTATTAAAACATGTGTCTAATTGATAATTGCAATTTATCACACGCTTTTCGGTGAAGGAAAACATCGTGAGGAAACCTGCATATCTCTAGAGAATTCTGGAGATATATGTAACCTACCAATCCGCATTGGAGCAGCGTGGTAGGTCTTAGCTCCAATCCTTCTCTCCAATAACGGAGAGAAGAGGCCTATGCCCAGCAGTGGGATAGTAACAGGCCGCTACTTACTTACTTATGTAGTATTTCTATTTTCTAAATTTGTATTTTTGATATTCAAAAAAAGATATAAAAGATGAAACTTTGAAAAAGTTGCTCAATATACAGCAAGTCGCATAATAATCTATACGAATTACATATACAGACAAATTCAAAAGAAATTCAATAATAATAGCTACATGACACTATTATGTAGTATAAACCATAACTTAGACTACACGACAAGGCATCTAAGAGTTGTATTGGGCCTACATTTAGAATTATATTAGTAAGTTTATTTAATCGGACATTGTAGCTATTGTTAATTTATTACTTTTCGTATGTTTAACATTGTTTAATGTTCAAAATTTAAATTTTGAGCATTTTAAATGCTTAAAATTATCTAACTGTTCATATAATTTTTGTTTATACTTTTTTGATTTAACATAAAAAGTAAAATTCAAAATTTAAATTATATTTATTTACAACAGAAATGTACAAGTTATATCTATCTTAAATTGCTTACACGCCAGGCCTAACAAATCATGCCCACGTGGAATGGTCCCAAGAATGCTGGCAGCGTTTCCGCGCTGAATCGCTAAGCTGATTTTTTGTGCGAAAAAGGAGCCAGTCCTCTTGTCACCTGAAGAGGCAATCAACCGAGGTGTTAAAACGGATAAAAATTTTTTTGCACTTTGACTCCATGGCCCTAGGGTCTCTATTAGGTCTAGGCCCTAAATTTAAATTAATTACAGTTCATTTCCTTTTGTTTTTAACTTTTAGTGGAAATTTTATAGGCATTTAAATTTAAGTATTCTTTTGTGGATGAATAAATATTTTATTTTGTATGTTTCTCAATAAATAAATAAGTATAAAGAACTCTTTCTTTCTTTCTCCTAATCTATATAATCCTTAATCTCTTAGTTTTCCTAATCTAAATAAGTTAAAACAACTACACTACTCATTAACAAGTTCCACCTACGAATTTACATTCCCGCTATGAAACAGATAAAACACAAAATACTTCCGGTTCCGACAATAGCATTCTGCAAATATCTTGACTGTTTCTTACATCTATGTAGCGCATACTTTGAAAGGTAGAGTCCGAGCTTATGATGGGGCTAAAAATTCATTACTTTCTCATTAGTATAACATTACGATCCTTGTGTAGTAACGAATTCAGTTTCCGCGTAGAATAATTTCACTGTTACTTATTTAATATCATAGGATATCTGTAGATACGCCGTGTGGTATCCGGCCGAATAGAATAGTATCACCCTCATTTTTACCGAGTTGTCTCTATCTATTGTATAAAACTTCATGAAATGATTATTTTTGATTCGTGAAATGAGTTAGGACAAATAGACACGACGGTTTTTATATGTGTATAGTGGAGTACAGTCGTAAATATGGATCACTATTTAAATGCTTGAGATTTCATCTATAATAATATATAAAACTGAACTTATTTGTTTGAATTCATTAAGAATAAGATGGTCCATTTATCGAGGTAGGCTATAGATTATATAACATCTCGCTAAGATGAATAGGAAAGGAGCAGCAATAAAAAATATTGCGAAAACGGAAAGTTTTTTAACGTTCCTTGCGTGCTCTAATTAAAAAATCAATTATTCAAAAATCTATTATTACTTTTGTATTATGGATCTCCGCAAAGTAACGCCTAATTTTTTTTTTTTAAACATTTTTTTTTTTTTACAGCAGAAATGTACAAGTTATATCTATCTTAAATTACTTACACGCTAGGACTATACAAATCATGCCCACGTGGAATGGTCCCAAGAATGCTGGCAGCGTTTCCGCGCTGAATGGCTAAGCTGATTCTTTGTGCGAAAAAGGAGCCAGCCCTCTTGTTACCTGAAGAGGCACGCCTAATTCTATAAATTATTATACCTAATTAACTTACGTTAACTACTATTATGTTCAAAATTTGAATTCGAGAAAAAAATTGTGACACACTAATTTCCATGCGGACAAAGCTGGTGTCACAGCTAGTAAATAATAAAACCTTATATAAAAATAATAAAATCATCCTTAATTAATAAAACAAAATAATTTATGATACGCTTGTCGTCGGACAAGCTTTATATTTTAATATAAAGAGATTATTAAAAGCCCCGTGGAGCGTCTCATTAATTTTAATAACGCCTTGAAACGAGTTTAAATTTTCGCAATATATTTATAATTTATAATAAAGCCGGATATAATCACGTTCTATAATAATCCGGTTGACCCGGCTATATTTGAAACTATATATCCGGGATATTTCATTAACTCATTAGACGTTTTTCTATTCGGTATAAAAATGAAAAAATAATAGTAAATATCATTTTTACTTAGCCAATACAGTAGTTTAAACACTGTTAAAATTCACTGATACAGAAAGCCTACTATACTGTTAAGGATTACTTAGATGATAAGAAGACGTGGATGTAGGTACTCTTCGACTCTGTACAAGACAGTAATGAGAAAATGTAACTACTAATAGAAATTATATTTTTAAAAGAGCAACTCTATTGCAGGCTCTTCTCGAATAGTTTTCCGAATCAGCAGTAGAGTTGATGATTCAAAAACACTTGTTTACAAGTTTACCTGGACAAAGAATATTCTAAATTTGAATTTGAAATTTAAATAAATCATTGTAAATACATCATCAGTGGGGTCGGCACAACATGTTTTAGGCACGTTGTTACATGATTTGGCTAGGTGTTTTACGACCGGCCGCCTGCCTGACGTCAACACACCTTAGTTGCCTTTTACGATACCTCGGTTAGATATGATTGGTCTATTCTACTTAAACGGACACCACGCGGTGTGTCAACTTACCTTAGTCGCATTTTACGACACCTAGGTAAGAAATGAGTGGTCTATTATACTCAACCGGATAGCACACGGCATGGTGCGAAATACTATAAATGCGTGAAAAAGATATACACAATTAATAATAACACGTATTTTTTTCTTAAGTGATCGAAGTAGGTCGTAGTGAGAAAAGATTTTATTCCGATACACACAGGTGTTGATTAACGCCAGCTTCGAGTTGTGGGCGCTCATTATTTTTCTCATTAGCACCGACCTGTCTACTCCGATTAAAGGCGATGAGGGTAGATAAAGGCACGTACATGTTGAGATATTTTAATTACTTCTATATCTACACTTATTATAACACAAAGTCCCTAAAAGCTGACTGTCTGTATGTGATCGATTTTCTCAAATTTTCTTGAACGAATTTTTGTACGCTCTAAGAAGTCCGTGACAGCATGTTTCTAGCTTTTATGATTAACTCGCAATACTTACTTAAATGTCCAATTTTAAATGCAGGACAAATTTATGACATGGATTTCCACGCGGGCGAAATCCAAAAAGCCAAATCATGTGACAACATGTTTATAACAAGTTGTGCCGACCCCACATAACGTGGTGTTAAGGGCAGGAAGATAATAATATATTTTTAGTTGAAATGGTAAAACCAGCGGGGTGATTCTGCGATTCTGTGTCTAACCATGCGTTCAGGCGTATAGTGCAATAACAAGTCAAAGCAATTACCGCAGCAGTTCTGGACCGTATAGCGGTTTAACAATAGCCTAATTCATCCATCCATCAGTAGCCCAATCCGCGCGGACAATCCGTTGCGGTACAAAGAGAAGGCAGTCTGGCAAGCGATGCGGTGCTCGACTTATCGGCGGTATAAGCCGCGATGGCGTAAGACGGTTGCGGCGCGGTAATAATCCGCAATGGCGCCTGCGGCGCGACCGTCCGATTGATCGCGCGACTTCACCGCTGTCACTTACCACTAAATTCATGGCAGTGACATTGCTATTACAATATACGCCCAACCAAGTTGTGTTTATGCTAAGCGTTTAAACGATGTCAATTTTTTTCCGGATCCCATGTCTTTGTCCATTACAGAATAATTTATTCATGAAGTAAAAGCTATCAAGCGTTCACAATCTGTTCGATAAAGCTAGACAAAGCCCCTTTTGTGCCTGGATAAAGGTTTGATACTTTTACGATGTACGTACACGGTTTACTGCGTTATTATCCAGAAACGATAGATTAATGACATCATTAATTATCTATACTTCCATATATTATAAATGTGGAAGTCTGTGTGTGCTTTTTCACGGCTAAATTGCTGGACAAATATGATTATAATTTAACACAATTAAAGATAAAAAGTAAAAAAAATCGCGAATTATATCCGCGATAAATTTTTATATATATCTAATTTTTTTATTATTAATATATTTTTTATGCCGTGAGGTAGCCGTGTTAGTCCACCCTCTTTTTAACCGAGATGTCGTAAAATACTAAGTTGACGTCAGGCAGGCGGCCGGTCGTAAAATACGTAGCCAAATCATTTGACAATATGTTGTGCTGACCCCACTTAGAGTGAGATAAGGGCAGGGGGATGATGATAATATTAATATTTTTCTTATAAATTTTTATTGCGGATAATACCAAAATTATAGTTTTATCACTTTTGTCGCTGAAAATATATAAATTGAAGCTATTTTAACTTTTAAGTTGCGGCAAACAGATTCGTGGTAAGTGCATGATACATGATAATTTACTGACAAACAATATCTATTTTATTGTGTTCATTGTTGTGAATGTATTATTGATAATCTTATTGTTTTCATAGTGTACATCCGGTCCCAGTCTCACATGAGATATCCTTAGCTCAATAAAGATTTTTTGCCCAGTTTTGCACAGTTCCGTTCGTTAATTGGAATGATTAGCACAAATATATTTTATGAATTACTTTCATATTTTTATTATTACTATGGACTTATAGGTACTTCAAGTTGCGCTACCATTAGTATCGCATTAGTGAATTGTTATTTATATATTATTTTCTTTATAAACGCGGCTTTATGTAGCATCTCGTTAGGAACTTACTAGTTGTCAGATTAAGTTCTTATATTTGAAATCTAGGATCATATTAATAAGTGCTAAGGACTAGAAGTCCTAACGCTGTTTGATATTTTTGAAAGTCTATCGTAATGTCTACCTCTCGAATGGATATCCACTGCTGGGATAAGATTTACGCATCTTACGATCTACGCACTTCTAAGAATACAAATATGTACTTCCGTCCCTTGAACCAGCTCTTTGAGGTTGAATGCGGAACTACACAATTAGGCGTGGTAAGTCTGAAGTCCTTCAAACTAAATCGGTGATCTTAGAAAAGTTTCAATCCTCAAGTTATTATTAACTTATCTTGTAATGTTTCAAAAATTGAGAGAATTAAAAATTAGCCGCCTTCTTGATAGGAACAGCTTTCCGAACCAGCAGTAGAGTTGACGATTCCAAATATTAGATTGACAATTTTACTTGAATATAGAAATTTTTTTATTTGAATATTATTTGGATTATCTGGTTGGTTTTCTAAGCATCTGGTTTTGATTACTAAGAATGAAAAACTTGTGACACTTCTATTAAGGAAGATCGGTTTGTAAGAACATTTTCTTGTGGTAGATTTTAAACTTTCGCGATTCATACTGATTATTAAATAAACATACGGCTCACTTGTTGAAATTGAGTTACCTTTGTATAAGGTTCGATGTTTCGACAGAGTTGCATCCGCCGTGGTCTGATGATAACTATCTGACTAACAGTCAGTTCGTCGAACCTTATAAGAAGGAACTAGATTTTAACGCGATGTGACCCGTATGTTTATAAAAATACTGTTAAAAAGAGGCTGATACAGAAAGCCTACTATACTCTTGAAGATTATTTGGAAGATAAGAATGTGTGGAGCTCTCTTTGAACCTGTACAAGACAGTAACGACTTAATGTAAATAGTATTAAGAATTATATTTTTAAAAGAGCAACCGCCGAGTTTCTTGCTGGCTCTTCTCGGTAGGAACAGCTTTCCGAACCAGCAGTAGAGTTGACGATTCAAAAGCACTTGTTTACAAGTTTATTTGAATAAAGAATATTTTGAATTTGAATTTGAATTTGAATATATAATAACATTTTCCCTTCACTACTACGTAGTCCTAAGTCCACGTAAATATCTTTAGTATGGAACCCACGTAATCGTCTAAACAAAGGAGATTAATGATAAGTACATAAATCTTTTAAATCTCACTACGAAAGGTCTTGACCTGAAATAAAAAAAATAAACAATAGGATACCTTTGTTTCGCTTGAGCTTCGATCTAAGACCTTAGGCTTTATTGTAGTACAAGTTGAAAGATGAAAGCGGGACAGACAATAAAGATAAATTATTATATATTGACTGACCCATTTGCGCAGTGGGTAGTTGGGTAGGATGCCTTCAGCTCTGAGGGTCACGGGTTCGAATCCCGCCAAAGGCCACCATTTTCTAAAAATCAATTTGTTGGTCTTCGAGTCTGGGTGTATATTTGTATTTATGTATGTATCTAAAAACCATATAAGTATTTATTCACCAGGTGTCTGTCTACCATAACACAAGTATTAAGTTACTTACTTTGGGGACGGACGACCGTGTAAGTGTCCCAGATTTAAATCAAATTATTCTTTATTCAAGTAAATTTGTAAACAAATGCTTTTGAATCGTCAACTCTACTGCTGGTTCGAAAAGCTGTTCCTACCGAGAAGAACAAGCAAGAAACTTAGCGGTTGCTCTTTTTTTATCCTTTATTACTAGTTACATTTAGTCAATACTGTTTTGTACAGGGTTGAAGAGTAGCTATATCCACACATTCTTATCATCTAAGTACACCTCAAGAGTATAGTAGGTTTCCTGTATCAGCCTCTATTAACAGTGATTTTAAAATACTGTATTAGCAAAGCTTAAATTGATTGCAGAATTTATTAATTTATTTTATTATAAAATTTTATACCCAAAACCACAAACGACTTATGTATTTTTGTAAGGCGCAAAGCAGACGTCGCAAGCTTATGTCGGTTCCTACTTTGTCTATTATATACATCCTCAATCTTTGCGCCTTGCAAAAGTGAGTAAGTCGTTTGTAGGTTTGGGTATAAAATTCTATAATAAAATTCCGCAAACAATTTTAACTTACAGCTGTTTAAAAACACTAATAAAACGCTATTAACGCTAACAAGAAGCCTACTATACTATTGAGGAATACTCAGATGATAATGCGTTGACATAGCTATTCTTCGACCCTGTTCATGACAGTAATAACTAAAAGTAACTAGCAATAAGAATTATCGCTTTAGAGTCACTTGAAATTTTACGTGTAAAACTCTTGTACCAAACGCCGATACATAGCAGACGCAACAACAAAACAAAGAGGCGAATCCCGTCAGTAAATCTCGTAAAAAGGATTTGCCCCTTGTACCTACGTCGATTTACTACCACCAACATCGCCCGCACCGTCCTGTTATATACCGGCGTTTTTGCACTTACGTGAGATACATGCCGATAGCTTCTGTTTTGAGAATCTCTTGTTTATTACTCGGCACACGAGTTTCGTTTTTCTACTGGATCTTTATTTGGGGAAAATCTTGTGGACACGACACAATAAAATTTAGCATAAAACTTTATGCTTAAGTTTATGTCAAATTTAATGGGAGAGAAGGAAACGGAAGAGCTGAAAAAAAAGGCCAAGGAATACACCGGCTACGGTGAAGCAACATGAAAAGGCAGTCCTGACTGAAAAGGGGGAGGAAATGAGGAAGGCTTTAGTCACTAGAAGTCGGACGTTACCCCGTAGAACATGTCGAAGGAAGTCTAAAAGGATTTCCCTTCCTCTAGGAAAACAAAAAACAGGACACAATGTCACCAGAATCTTGCAAATTCTTAATAACCTTAAAAAGGATTTACAATTATACCTGATAGAGTAATAATATGAACAGTTACCTACAATCTATAGGTGAACGCAAGACACAAACACATAACAGACTCACATACATAACGAGATTTATTTAGTTTTACGCAATATAAGATCCAGGAAGATAACAGTTCTTCTTCTTTCTTCAGATATAGGTGTCTTCACAGGATCTACACTTCACACGATCTTGTGCGGATTGGATCCAGCGGTTCTCTGCGACCCTTTTGAGGTCGTCAGTCCACGTCGTAGGGGGTCTACCGGCTGCCCACCAGTTCTTTGCACTATGTGCCCCGTCCATCGTCACTTCAGCTTCCCAACACGTGGAGATATGTCAGTGACTTTTGTTCTTCTACGGATCTCCTTATTTGTCACCGGCGATTTGATATCTAAGCACATATATCTGTTTCTTGAAGTTCTCTCGAAACTTTCAGGGTGCATAGTTCAACAGTCAAACTTATCTTGAATTCGGATTAGTTAGGTCGAAATTCGTACGAAATTCGGACCGACTTATGGTCCTGTCAAATGCACTTTCCACTTCTTTTGCGTGCCGATATAATTTTATAAATATTTTTGTAATCTGCAATTCCACAAATCTCCAATTCTATAAATTATATAGGCCATTGCGTAAGTTGAACATATGGATTCCACCAAAAGAAAAGTATGGACCGCGCTGTTTATTCATAAGGTCCAAAAAAGGTTCTATATGCATTAATCCGCGATCGTAGACTTACCCTTTGGTTCGTTATTTATGTACACACGGACCTATTTCCATTAGCTACCTGACCAACTGCTTTTAACATGAAAAATCATTTCTGAATATAACCTTTAACATTCTATCCGCGAAATCGTCGCAAGTCAGCCGTTGCCCTAAAGGAAACTACAGATATGTTGGCGTTTACAGAAATTTATTTAATAGTTTGCTAGTGGTTAAGTAATCATATCATGTCCAAATAAGATATTTTGTATTACTATATATGTAAATGTAGAAATTTCTGAATTTGTATATTTTATCTCATTTCACTTTAAACTTTAGTTGATTTAATATGTAAACTTAATTTATTTTAAATCTCTTTGTCGGTTAATATACACAAAATAATCGATAGATATTGGACTATCATATTTGATTGTAAAAATCCTCTATTGAAATTATAGGCATTTCTGACACGAGAATTTTTTATTTTTACTGTAATATCCGGTTTATAGCCCATAACAATTTTGTTTATAGAAAAAACGTTTCTGAAATATATTCTTATGTCAAAAATCGTTTTACCTTATTGTCACAGTTAAAAAAAAGTAAAAGCCTAAACGAAATAAAAATAGTTTCACGATGGAAATGATCTGAATAAATGATAATTAATATTATTTCAAAAGTATTAAATAAAATGTATTTAATTTAATTTAAAAAATTTATTGTTCATATATTTTTAATCTGTAATTTAAAGCACAGATGAAGATTAATCAGAGAAGATTTAAAAATATATTTTTTAATAAAGTACTAACTGTGCCAGTACTTCGTTCGTGATAACTGGGGCGTTTAGTAGGCGTTTGCGAAATTTCATAGCATGATATAAAAGTTATGATTTTTTTTGCTATAATCCGCGTTTGTTTATTATATTTCATATTTTTGTATTTGCACGTTACGGAAGGAAAAGCGGTATTTATTTATATCCTTTATGATAACTCGGTATATACGGCTCAACTGTCAACCAAACTAACAAGCAAAGACACCGTAATAGACATTCGAATTTATCATATTAGAATAGATTGCTTTTTATATAGTAATCCTTAATATTTTGAATGAGTTAATCTTGTATATATATATATATATATATATATATATATATATATATATATATACATATTCGGAATTTTGGAAATGGCTCCAAAAATTTTCGGAGAAAAATAGATCTAGCTAGGTTTTAATAAAAAAAAAATCATTTTCATCATTTTATCCCTGTTTTTGGGCATTAAAAAATACTAAAATTTATATTGAATTGAATTTTTGCCACTAACTGTCAAGTCAGCGTAGCTTATTCGGGGAACGGGTGGTTGTGAGAAATGAAAATATCTAGGATCGAGCCCCAACATACCCTATTGTTTTTTTCTTCTTTTTTAAAAGTTTCTCTTTTTATTTTGTAAATAATTACCCCACCAGAAAATTAGTCACCCAGATATTGGTATTTATACTAGAACAGTGTACAGTCACCATTATGACAGTATTTGCTTAGGCACGTAATGGATTTCTGACGTTGAAATAAATGATAGATCGTTCGATGCATTACCTGTGGACAGGGAAGGTGGGTTTAAAATGTTTGTGTAGCGGAAATAACACGTGTGTAACAAACAAATCTTCGATACATTGTGAACTGACCTTTACCACAATATAATGTAAGACAAACCTGTAGACACTACTACTACTTAAATCATCATCGACTTGCCCTTATCCCACTCTAAGTGGAGTCGGTACATCATGTTATAAGTATGTTATCACATTATTTGGCTACCTATTTTATGTCCGGCCCCCTGCCTGACATTAACTTAGGTTTTATCGTCTTATATCCTCAGGGAGATAGAGGGTGGTCCAATCTACTCAGCCGGATACTATACGGCGGGTCGACTTACCTTAGTCACCTATTACGATACCTCGGTAAGAAAGGGGGTGGTCTATTCTATTCAGCCGGAAACCACTTGGTGGGTCAACTTTCCTTGTTTTAGTCACCTTTTACGATACCTCGGTAAGGAATGAGGGTGATCTATTCTACTCAGCCGACTTGGTTTATACTACTCAGCCGGATACAACACAGTGGATCATCGTACGACACCTTTATAAGAAAGAGGATGGTCTATTCAACTTAACCGAATACCACACAGCGGGTCAACTTACGTTAGTCGACTTTTACAACACCTCGAAATAAATGAAGGTAGTTCAAAAATTCCCGAAGGTCTTTTCTGAGCTATGTTAGCTCAGAACAGATCTTCGGGAATTTTTGAAGGTATTTAACATTTAAGATTAGCCAAAAGGTACTCGCGTGTATAGCTTGTATAAAATATCTTTAACCTACATTTAGCATTAAGAAAAACACAGCGGAATTAGAGAAATAAATTGAGTAAAATTGACTGATTTGTAGGAAAGTAAGTCATTTGTAACTCACGTCGACTTCGGACGCTCGACTCGTCGTGTGATTGATCGCACGACGCAGCGCGGTTTTTTTTTCGTCGCGACTTTTTAGGAGTTGGATTTATATTTATCGGATACATTTTAGCTTTGATATATTGTGGGTAGTGATAAATTATTATGACGAAGTGTTGTAGAGTTTGGAAATCGGGATATTTTATGTATTATTTTACCTTGCTTCCATTTTTAAGGTAAAACATTTTTTTAAGCACTGGCTAATCTATATCTGTAATTTGTATCTGTTTTGTATTAATAGTATTTGGAATAATTTAGCTTTTAATCTTTACATTTTTATTAATATCCCAATCAGTGCTTCTTCTTCTTTAAAAACATTTGATTATTCTTAAGTACTGAAAACAGTCCTCTTGAATCTATACCAATATATAAAGCTGAAGAGTTTGTTTTTTTGTTTGATTGTTCGAACGCGCTAATTGAACCGACTTGAAAAATTCTTTGATGAAGGCTAGAGGCTATAACATACACATAATATAACATCACGCTAAGATGAATAGGAAGGGATCAGCAATAAAAAATAGTACGAAAACGGAAAAATTTAAAGCTTTCCTTGCGTACTCTGAGTAAACGGTAATAGTTATTCAAAAATCATGTATCACAAAATACTTCCCCTCAAAAAAATTTAACCACTCAAACCATTTTTATGGTTATCAAAAGACTATATTACGGTTATAATCTTTCAACGCGGGAGGATTGCTAATAAAGAATATTTTGAATTTGAATTTGAATATAAATTTAACGAAACCGGCAACTAAGCTAATGATAAGTGTAAAATTTATGTTGTCCTGTATTCGACATTTTCAGAGTTTGAAACAGAGTTCTAAGCACTTCTTAAGTACATGAGTAATTTGTATTGGCTTCTAGTTGCTCAAACTTGTTAAATATGTGTGGTTTATTGAGGTGTTATTTGTTTATTGAGGTAGCTAATACACGTAGGAATTACTGTTAAGTGTAATGTTTATTCAGGTCAAGCGAGAAATTTACTTTTCTACTCACGTGCGTCTGTGGTAAATAAGGAAATGACGAATTAATGTATATTTATTACGACTACAGTATTCTGAGGAACTATTTTTGGTTAGTTTTTAATATACAGTCATGTTAAATCCCATATACAAAAAGAATATCTTAAATATTTAAACGCCGTGTGGTATCCGGCTGAATAGCATAGACGACCCTCATTTCTTACCGAGGTGTCATAAAAGGCGACTAAGGTAAGACGATCCGCCGTGTGGTATCCGGCTGAGTAGAATAGACCACCAAGCACTCTGTCAGATGATTTGGATACGTACTTTAAAACCTGCCGCCTGTCTGACGTCAACTTACCTTAGTCGTATTTTCCGATACGTCGGTAAGAATGAGGGTGGTGCATTCTACTCAACTGGATATCACATGGTGCGTCAACTTACCTTAGTTGCCTTTAACGACACCTCTGAAAAAAATGAGGGTGGTCCATTCTATTCACCCGGATAAGTATGAATAGAAAGAAGAATGTGTATTTAATAAAGTGTCGCCGTCCGATTCGTGACGCCCGTGTCGCGCCGCCCGTGTCGCGCCGCCCGTGTCGCGCCGCCCATGACGCGCCGCCCGTGTCGCGCCGCCCGTATCGCGCCGCCCGTGTCGCGCCGCCCGTGTCGCATCGTCTGTGTCACGCCGCCCATGTCGCATCGTCTGTGTCACGCCGCCCATGTCACTATTTCAGCGCCAAAATGTTTTATTGACAGGGAGGGGTGGTGCAGAGCAACGAGCGTCTCTTTTACTTATAACTGGCCTGCGCGTAGATGTAATATATTAGACATTAGTTAACGACTAGAGTAGATTTTAATCTTTCCCTGTGGGAATGACCGCAAAAGTTTCCCTGTGCCTCTCAATTTTTATCAGTAATTGAGGTATTTCCATAATATTAATAAAAAATTTTTTAGTATACTTCATTTTGCTTATGAATATACATTCCAATCATTTCATATTTCAGTGAAAATCCATTTCAATCTCATAATTAACAACTCAAATTATGTGGTAAACAGTTAAGAATAAGTCAGTCATTAGTTTGGCAAACGCCGGCACTTCGCAGATAACGTCAAATCCTTAGAACCTCAACGGACTCAAGATAAACGGCTTCATTACTTTCCTCATTAGTTTCAATGACGTAGTTTTTCTGTGGGCAATTGATGGAATAATCTTGTTTCTAATCCTCGAGATTGAACGCGAAGTGATTATGTTATGTGTAATTATTATAAAACAAACAAAAGCTGTCTAAATGTCTCTAAATGTGAATGGATTTTCAAAAATTTACTAGACGTATTTTTATACGGTTTTTGCTAAAAGAAAGTGTAATAAAGTGCGCCGCGTGATGTTGGCTATATGCTGCATCACGCTGCTTTTATGCTGAGTCGAACGCCAATTAATTTTTGCAAATTGTGGTTTTGATTATTTCAAAATTGGTTAATGGCAGCCACCAGCTATTATCTCCTCCACCCCCTCCTACCCTTTATACCGCTTGCAACTCGCGAAACCCAACATACAGCGTGTTCAGCGCAGAAACAGCAATTTTCAAAAACCCTGATATGTGACCAAAACCATATATGAAGTGTCCAGTGTCGAGTTCCGATCCCGTAAAGGTAAGCGGTTGACACTTTTCTGCTCAAATGTTAGTAAGTAACGGCGTGTTGCTATCCCACAGCTGGGCATAGGTCTCCTTTCTCCGATTTTTGGAGAGAAGGATTGGAGCTAAGACCTACCACGGTGCTCCAATGCGGATTGATAGGTTACACATATCTCCAGAATTCTCTAGAGATGTACAGGCTTACTCACGAAGTTCCCCCCCCCCCCCCTCCTATCCCTTCATACCACTTGCAACTCGCAAATCACAACGTACGCGCAGATACAGCAATTTTCAAAAACCCTGTGTTTTGTGACGAAAACCATATATAAAGTGTCCAGAGTCGAGTCCCGATCCCGTAAAGGCAAGTGGTTCAATTTGCTGCTCAAATGTTAAAATACGCGAAATTATACACACTTTTCTGTTACAGGAAGAAAAACGCGGTTTTTTTACGTTACTTGTTAACTCCGTAATTAAGCATCAGTTGTATCAGATTTTTAAAAAATAGCTTCTGCAGATTAACCTGGAAACCGACTGACATAAATGAAGAGAGGCACACATAAAAATTAATAAAGTTATGTTATTATATAGTACTGTAGTGTAGTTATGATATAGCTACTCTTCGACCCTGTACAAGAGAGTTATTACTAAATGTAACTAGTAATAAGAATTATATTTTTAAAAAAGCAACCATCGAGTTTCTTGCTGGCTCTTCTCAATGGAAACCAATTTCTGAACCAGCAGTAGAGTTGACGATTCAAAAGCACTTGTTAACAAGTTTATTTGAATAAAGAATATTTTGAATTTGAATTCGAATTGAGATAAGAAAGTTAGGATTTAAATTACAACTACGTATACGACTAAATACTGTATACACTATAGACTATAAATATTATTTACTAACCTTTATTTTCAATGAATATTTTGAATTTGGAATTAAATGAAATCTTATCTCGAAAACTCGTTCAATGTGAGAAATAGACTTACAAAATATATTATTTATAATCAATGTTAAAATCATACGCTAATTAATATTAAAATACGCCGTCAATAGCAATTAATTTGAATCACCAGAGATTTGAATACAGCATCTTTGAAGGCTCCGTTCAATGAAGGCTCAATTCCGAGAGGTCTTTATTCAAATTTTGGGGTTTTGTTTAAAAATTAACGCTTCCATGTTTTGCTTTTGATATGGACGACTTTTGAAAACGATTTTCATGGAAATCAGCATGTGGGGTTTCGGGAGAAACGGGAAACATCGATCTAGCTAGGTTTCATTATTTATTTCATCCCTGTTTTCGAGCAATAAAAAAAAAACTGATACAATTTTATAAGAAAGCAAAGGTAAATAGTGTTGTCAATTTCTTAATGAATATTTGGGTAACGGTCCAAGGTAACGGAATCCAGATAACATTATCTTTTTTTATATATTTAAAAAATTTACCGAGCACGGCTCGATCACCTACTTACGATAATTATTAAACTTATTAGTCTTTATCTGTGACGTTAAAGGCTTATTCGCTGAAGTAAATTGATTCATTCATTTATTGAACTAAATGAAATTTGTACATATGAAACTTATTTGGCGATCTTATTTGATTATATTTATGCTTATGCTTACTTCATAGTCCAAAAGTAATGAAAATATTATTTTGCTATAATCCGCGATAAATTACTTCATAATCACAATTTATCGAGTGCATTACGATAAACAAAAGAATGAGTCTTATAGGGTCACTATAAAGTAAACTATTTCAGTTTCAGACTATGACTATTTTTATTTATACCCTGTACGGTTATATATTGAAAAAACTGTGATAAAAAAGTAACCGCCTGTTACTATTCCACTTCTGGACATAGGCCTCCTCTCTGATTTTGGAGAGACGAGTTGGAGCTAAGACCTACCACGCTGTTCCAATGCGGATTGGTAGGTTACACATATCCCTAGAATTCTCTAGAGATACGCAGGTTTCCTCACGATGTTTTCCTTCACCGAAAAGCATGTGATAAATTGCAACTATGAATTAGACATAAGTTTTAATAGGAAAACTCATTGGTGCCTGCCCGGGGTTTGAACCCGTGATCGTGAGAGTCGCACGGACTTACCGCTGGAATATCAGCTTCCTGACATAACTGACAGTTAATGCTTTCATCTGAGCCAGTTTAATCTTTCCAACGATTTCATCACAGCAATAAACACCAATATTTATAACACTATGACATTATGCTCGCCGTTTCTGCATTTTTTATGTTCCGTTGCATACAGAATGAGCGTGATTCCACAGAAAATAAACAATTTAAATTATTCCTGTCATAATACTTGTGTCGACAGGATAAAAATTCACACATAACGGAATTGTGAAATAAATTAGTCATATAATATGAACACCTCCAACAAAATAGACAAAAGTAATAAAAATATATTATGATTTTGATACAAGCTTTAATAATAATAATAATATTTTATTTCAAGCTACAAAGGCTCACAATTGTAAGTACCAAAAAAGAGCTTTGATAAAAGAAAATATTTAATGCTAAATGTAGATTGTACTATCCATTCTTATACCTGATACATGCAGAATTCGTAAAACTCATGCACTATCCCGAAACCCACCTGCTGGAAGCTTTCGTCGCGTATGCCGTGTAAACCAACAGAGATACTCTAAAGTAATGTACTAGACTCTAGTAACAAAATTGGACATCTACAAAAACACTACAGAAAAGCCTGGGATATAATGTATCTATCTCGTATGGTTATCTCGCAATAAAAACTGTAAACGGATATTAGAAGAGGTCGCTGCGTGCGTAGTACCGTAGCTCGTGGATAGCGAACTCGCCGTGACTGCCATCGAGCGTCCTACAAACACACCCGAGTGCCGCCTTAACTTAACTTAACCCGCAATAATATATGGAGGTTGCGATGGCAACGGAATAACAAGCCATCTTGTATGATGTAATGTTTGCTTTGGGATATGGTATTTATTACAAGTGCGGAATAATACAAGTTGAATTATAGTTCAGGGTTTAAGTGATACTCACTTCTGGATTTTTTTAACACTACTTTTATGTTCAAAATTTCAATTAATGCATTCTTTATTGTCTAGACATCACGATCTGCTGCTTAAGTGATAGGTATGTTTCTTTCTCTTATTGCAACTTATATTAACTAATGTAACACAAAATACTAGGAACACGTGATTCCGCATTCAAAAGTATATGACGCCACTGGTCGTTTGCTCCGCGCTATAGAAGTGCTTTCGTAGGAATATAAGAAGTGCCCATACATAATGTTATTAGATCGGCATCGCTATCTGTTCCTAAGTTTCTACAGTGCATCCTACTGGAACACTACGCCTTAGCGCAACTGAAACGGTGCATCTTTCGGTACATCCAAACTTGGAATGCTGTGAAGGACCCGTCCGCGATACTCTCTGTATAAGTGACAATTAAACGTTTGTATGTCCACGTCCTGGTCCCCGTATTACACTAATAGTTTTAACTGAGGCTAAAATAAAAGGATTCACGCAGACAAACTTTATAATATTGATTTCCACGTGGGCAAAGCCGCGCATTCTGCTAGTTTAGTGTAACGTCGTCAAGATCTCCCTTTCTTCTGTGCCATTTTGTGATTACCGATTTAAGATAACTAAACAATGTCGACAAACTTAATTGGCCATTGTTTGGAGTACAGTAAATGCTTGGTAACTAATTTTGAGTACCTGAAAATTTAAATTTCATTATTAAATTGAAAACGCTCTATCGTGAAAATTTGGCCAATAGTGTTTTCGCCTACAAGACAACAGTAGGTTGTTTTAATATCACTTTATTGTACACAATTTTACAAAAAATTAATACAAAGTAAAAAGTAAAAACAATATTACTAGCTTATAAAAAGCGCACAAAGACGGACTTATCCCATAAAGGGATCTTCTAAAAAATAAATAGTAATAATAATAAATATAGATGATATTAAATACAAAATAAAATATTTTAATAATTTGATTAGTAGTTTTTGTAGATTTGTGGTTTGAGTAGGTTCGAATATAGTTTGAGGCTTATGTTAATAAAATTTCGCAATCAATTTTAGCTTTATCATTACAGGTTTTTAAAACTGCTAAGGTGAGGCTATCAGCCTCCCTTTAACAGTAAAGCCTACTATACTGTTGAGGATTACATGGATGATAAAAATGCGTGGATATACTCGACTCTAAATCTAACAAATTTTACGAATTATATATTGAAAAAAGCAAGCGCCGAGTTTCTTGCTGGCTCTTCTCGGTAGGAACAGCTTTCTAAACCAGCAGTAGAATTGACGATTCAAAAGCACTTGTTTAGAAGTTTACTTCAATAAACAATGTGTTAAAGTTTACTTCAATAAACAATGTGTCAATTGAATTAAATTAAATACTTACGGTTGTCATAGTTATTAGCGAAAGTTCACTTCCAACAGCCGTTTTTAGACCAAACTCTTTTTTCATATAGGTTATAATTATATAATAATTCTTTTGATCTCTTAAATCCATGTTAACCCAGTCGTAGTTGATAAGAGCTTGATGTAGTTTCTCCATCTGAAAGAATAAAATCACTAAAATGAGAACACTATTTAGTCAACTTGAGAGATTATGTTATAAAAATGTCGACTATAGTATTCCCAACCATTTATTTAACTTTTAACGTATACACGCTTATATAGTTCCGTAATTATTACATTAAAAACGACAGTAAGTAGCGGCCTGTTACTATCCCACTGCTGAGAATAGGCCTCTTTTCTCCGTTTCAGAAGAGAAGGATTGGAGCTAAGACCTACCACAATGCTCCAATGCGGATTGGTAGGTTACAAATATCTCCAGAATTCTCTTAAGATATGCAGGTTTCTTCACGATGTTTTCGTTCACCGACCACAGTAAACAAATGCATTACTTTATGGGCACTTTTTTTTTAAATAGAGATGTGTTATGCTAGCATTTTTTTATAAGTTTACTTGAATAACGATTATTTTTAATGATTTATAGAAGCAGACGTTACTTTGCAGAATTCCATAACACAGACAGCACAAACAACAGTTACAATTGAATTATTTTACTATAATCCGCGTTTGTTAAGAGGATCTATGTAATGCTGAATGTATAATGTGTGAAGAAGCATTAGGTACGATTTTGTCGTGGAGCCTATCCTTCTGATGATGCTTCGGTTTCGGGGCGAAACGATCGGCGCGATTGTGGAAGTGGGTATGTGCAGTGCTCGTGTGGAGTATTGGCGGTGGCGGCGTTTTTTGATACGTGTGGTGACTTGTCCTGCATGTATAAGGTTTATGAATGTTGCCTGCTTCATACACTTAGCATAACATAGATTCTCTTAAAAACGAACTTCTAGTAAGTTCTGGACTATTTTGAATTTGGATTTGAAAGCTTGATAAAAAATGTATTATTGTTCGCTTGAATCTCAAAATTTATCGTGTTCCAACTACATATAATTTAAGATAAGAGTTAGTTTCGCTACTTAGGATAAGTGCTCGGCACGACATCCGTTGATATGACGAAGGTAAAGTGAATTACGTGAAGTAAAGGAGATAAAGTGAATTAGTGAAAGGTGATGAGAAAGCGGTATATAGTATATAAAAATTGACAAAATTCCACTCGTAAAGCTAACCAATATTTATGTGGAAATAAAATAAGCCAAACGTAATAAAATCAATAGAGATATCGAGAAGTATTGGTAGTACCTGGGTAATTTTTTTTAAGATATAAATAAAATTAAAAACATGAAAATTGAAAAAAAAATTATTAAAAAATAGTTAGGCAGGTGCGGCTCGATCCTAGGTATTGTTACCTCTCTAGACCGCCCGTTCCCCAAATGAGCTACCATGACTTTACATTTGACAGCGAAAATTGTCTTTTGAATTCAAAGTAAATTTTTGGGATTTTCCACAAAACAGGGTTAAAAAGATATTTTTAAAAATGAAACCTAGCTAGATCGAATTTTTTCCCCCAAAACCTCCTACATGCCGAATTTTATGAAAATCGTTGGAGCCGTTTCCTAGATTCGGAAAATATGTTTATAAATATAAATATATGGGACACTAACACACGGTCCTTCGTCCCCAAAGTAAGTAACTTAATACTTGTGTTATGGTAGACAGACAACTGGTGAATATATACTTATATATTTTTAAATACAAATATACACCCAGGCTCAAAGACCAACAAATTCATATACAGAAAATGTAAACCCTCGGCGGGAATCGGACCCGTGACCCGCGGAACTGAAGGCAGGGTCACTACCGACGGCACCAACGGGCCAGTCAAATATACATATATAATATACATATAAGATTATCTCAAATATTAAAAATGACAAAATGGATTTAACCAATCGATAATTTCTTGAGATGACAAATAAATTACCTTTGTTTTAATTTGTTCACCAAACCAATTGTATGCGAAAATTTCTGCTAACATCGGCATCATATGAGGGGCGAATCTCCAATTAATTTCCTGCAATTTTATAAAATCTTTTACTGCATTTTCGTACGGTTTTACTAAATGGTAATGCAATTCTTTCTGGAGGTTTAAGTCAATATTATGTTTCATTTTTATCACCTTACTCATGAGAAGAAAAATCAGGCATATACACATAGCAGCATTACATAGAGGCACAAAAGCCAACCATTTATACATGTTCCTCAACGCGTTCATATACCTGAAAAAAATAGACCGAACTAAAAATAGAGTTGTGTTTAAATACGTACATAAGAAAATGCTGTGCCGATTTTGCTTGAACTTAAGTATTGAAAGACCCCGAATTAGGTGCGATTTTTCCTTGTTCGTTAAATAACGGAACATAAATAGTAAATTTTTTAATCCTTTATTTTAACCTTACATATAAGCTTCAAATATTCAATATTTCTTCAATTATGATCCAGCTGAATACCTGGGAAAGCTAAATAAAAAATGCAAAAAGGGCATTGATAAATCAGAGATGCTTTATTTCGTAAGACCTTAAGGGAAGGAGGAACTTCTGTTAAATTACAATCACATCATCGGAATAATATATCATAAAGTTTGAGCAATACTTAAATATCTTATATAATCTTATCTTATGTGAAGCCAAGGGAACTCGGTACAAAATGACACAACGTGTTAGTTAGAAGCTTTATATCTAGATTTTGGAAGGATGTGACGTCATGGCTAGATCTTATTGGCTGGCTGGCGTTGCAATAGTGCTCTCTAATTGGCTGACTGACATCGAAGCAGTGCATCTTTTAGCAGCTTGTTACACTTATTAATGAATAAACAAAATCACATAATTTACACATAAAAAGTAATAATCACATAAAAAGAACACATTTCCATAAAATATGGTGGAAGGCACTTACTGGACCTGCTTAGTATGTGACTTGTAAAATTCTCTTAGCGTATCGTTCAGGCGTCTTGCGTATGAAGCATTACTTTCATTGTCAGATTGTATCGAAATTGCCAATTTATTTGCCAAACTATCACTCGACGAACAAAAGAAATAAACTAGTAATATAAACCACATATCTAAGATTATAGTTGAGGCAATTTCAAATATGAAAATGCTGTGCAGAAACCAAGCCAACTCGTAATAAGGTGTGACCATTGGCATTAAGGTATTTGTAGATCTAGATAACAAAGGTCTTTTTCCATGAATATAATACCATAAAGTTGTGATTTCATAGATGGCAATTGGAATTATTATATTAAGATATAATATTGTCACTATTTTCTTTGCATTTTTGAAAATTTTTACAATGTTCACAGTTGAATCAGCTTTTATAGCGTCAATGAGCGTAGTTTTTGCGTTGATATACAGCTTTCTAAATATGAATCTATTGCTAATAAAGAGTAACATTTTAATGGGAAAAACGATAATCATGATCATAGTATAACTGGCTTCAGCTACGAGTTCCGAATCATTGGTAGTCTGAAGACATTTTAAAGTACCAAAGAACACGTATATAAATAGGATGAGAATTAATAGCTGATGGACGAAATATTTTTTCCACGTCCATTCTGGATCTAAAACTTGTTGGCCGAAAATTTGCTGATATATCAAAGCAACTCTGCTAATTCGGTCCAATTCGTTCCTGACGCCTACAGTTTTTGATCGATTCTCAATTTGTGCCGCGATATATCTCTTCATGTTTGACATTTAGATTGCACGAGGTGTGAATGCGATGTGTTTATTTAACGATTTGCAGGTACAGTCGTAGCAAAAAGTTAAATTTGTTTAGTAGTTCAAGAATAGTTGCAAAATAAATGATGTCTTAAAATCATTGTTTTTTATTCATTTATGATGATAAAAGATTTTGATTGTTGAGTTCAAATATTTACCGTGACCATTAAATAAATTGTTTGGTAGCTGGGAATTTAACAATAGTTTAAATATTGTAAATGCTATATTGTACACAATTTTCAATTATATTAGTTCAAGTTCCAACTACCTGCAATGCGATCAACAACGATGTAATGATGAGTGATATGCCTATATAGCCGTATTTTTTATACTCAGCAAATATCTCTTGACTAATAGCAGTATATACTGATAAACCAATAAACATAAGAACAGCTATCGATGAAATATAAGGAATGAGAAGAGTAGCTTTAATTAACAAAAATCTCCTTGAATTATAAACATTTATGGAAGATTAATTTATACAAGTTTCTTTCTTCAGCTGAAAAGAAAACGGCCCTAAGAGTTATGGAAAAATTACGGTCTACTATAAAATGACGTAAACTATTTTTTTCTTTTGTCTTATATTAATAATTTAGATACAATTATATAAAATAATAAGGCATTGATATAAAAATAATAGAATTAAATTTTAATATATTTTTAAGTTCCCTGTCTTAGATCTTACAGCTTTAATACAGAATGCAATTCTGGTACGTTAACGCGTTTTAAGCAAGATTTTTTTAAATTATATCATACAAACGTATTGGTATTATAAATGCGAATACTTTCATTGTTATGGACGTACTGTTTAACTCAGACTTCGCCTGCAAGCGCCTGTAGCGTGCTGTACAAGAGGTAGCCTCTCGCACCTACTTCAGTCCTCGTCGTACCCCCGTGCCCTTGTACCCTGCAAGCATTGTCTGTGATTGTAATTACTTTTTACTCTTATTAAAGTCAAAGTATATATGCCGTGTGGTACCCGGCTGAGTATAATAGACCACCCTCATTTCTTACCGAGGTGTCGTTAAAGGCGACTAAAGTAAGTCGACCCGCCGTGTGGTATCCGACTGAGTATATAAGACCACCCGTATTTCTTACCGAGGTGTCGTAAAAGGTGACTAAGGTAAGTTGACTCGCCTTGTGGTACGCGGTTGCGTAGAACAGACCATCCTCTTTCTTACCGAGGTTTCCCAAAATAAGACTAAGCAGGCCGGAAAATACGTAGCCAAATCATGTGACAACATGTTTATAACATGTGCCGATCCTAATTAGAGTGGGATAGGGGATGAGAATGATAAAGTCAAAGTATATCAACATTAATATTACCCAGGGACATTGTCGTGCGTGTGGTTACCCGCAAGCCGCGACTACCTAATTATAGTTACGCTCATTTGAATATAATTCATGTCTATTTGCTATCGTTTAACAGCCCAATTAATCGAAAGGTACGCATTAAGCCGCAAACGTTTGGCAAATTCATTTTGCATCCTCATTATGTCACCGAGTTCTAATTCGAAATTAATTGGGAATTTTGTATACAATTTTAAAGCGCCATTCAATTTGTTTATGTTCAATAATTCAGATGAGTTCACTCCGAAATGAAATAACAAATTTTGATCAATAAAACTGGATCATAATTCTGAATTTTATAATCTTACTTAAATATCATTTATTATTATATAGTATTATAATGTATATTTATGATATTGTAGTATCCGGCTGAGTAGAATATACCACACTTATTTCTTACCGACGTGTCGTAAAAGGCAACTAAGGTACGTTGACTCGTCGTGTGGTATCTGGCTGACTAAAATTGACTACCCTTATTTCTTGCCAAGGTGTCGTAAAAGGCGATTAAGGTAAGTGACTCGCTGTGTGGTATCCGGATGAGTAGAATATACCACCCTTATTTCTTACAGATGTGTCGTACAAGGAAACTAAGGTACCATAACCTGACATGTTGTATCCGGTTGAGTAAAAAAGACCACCCTTATTTATTACCAAGGTGTCATAAAAGGTGAGTCAGGTAAGCTTACCCGCCGTATGCTATCCGCCTGAGTAGAATAGACCACCCTCATTTCTTAGCGGGGTGTCGTATAGGCGACTATAGTAAGTTGACGTCCGGTAAATGGCAGGTCTTAAAATAACTAGCCAAATCAAGTAACGTTTAAAACATGTTGTGTCGACCCCACTGAGAGGATTTTATTATCCTATGAGTAGGAGTAGGATATCTACTTATATGCGTTTTTAAATGCGTTTGTAAATATGGATGTATGTTTATTACACTTTCACGGCGAATCCGCTGAACTAATATCAATGAAACTTGGCACAATTATTCCTTATACATTGGGGTAACATATAGGCTATAGAAATCCTGTTAATTCTACAGAAATATGATGAAATTCAAAAGCGCCGGCTATTATCAACCGATAGAGATATTTGCAGGGTTGGAGAGTTTTTTCTTTTGCTATTATAAAGAAAAACCAAAAGGAAGTACTTTATTGATTATGCGATCTAGCCAAGAGGCTAATAAGCAACTTAAAGATTACCTAAACTTATAAATTAACTTATATCTAAGAATAGGTCCAGTGACTTATCTTAGTCTTTCTTGCTATGTGAGACACTTTGTTCTTGTGTTCTTACTACAAGTAGCACTAGTACTACACTACACTATCACTATATTAAACTCAAAAGGTTTTGTCCTTTTAAGTCTTCTTACGAGTCCAGTCGGTTGGAGAGTGACAGAAGCTACTGGTTTATTCCAAGACTACAGTCCACGCGAAAGTTGCGGGTAAATGCTAATTCATAAATAGAATTGATATCTCATTTTTAAAACCTTCTCACGTGACTGTACATCCATTAATTCAGTTATTACGCAACCTATGAAATTAATCTTTCGCACCTTGTCTTGTTATTCCCTCTATGTAATTCTGAACTGATTCACTACAATTATATGTATTAAGTATGCAACGCCTAACTTCTATTCTAGGAGATATTTTTAAGCGGCGAGTTTATACATCATTTGAAAATCGACTTTAACATTTAAGTTCTTAGGTTGGTTTTCGTATACCGTTAGTATACATATGTTATTCTACGCGGTTGGTGTAGCAAAAATCGAAACCCATTTCTCTAATTGCCCAGTTGCTACAAAATTGCACAATAATAATTCATTGCCAATAAAATACTCATTTTGAAATATGATTCACGGGGGTGCGGTCTTTGGAAATTGGTTTTCTAAATGGCTGCCGATCGTCGACATCAATTTTTAATGGTAATGTTTTAATTTCGCTAATACTTTCGGTCTTTTTTTCACAAATGTAATTAAAAGTTGTATTTCTACATCATCCTCCTGGCCTCATCCTGCACTAAGTGGGCATAATATGTTATAAACATGTTGTCACATGATTTGGCTATGTATTTTACGACCGGCCGCCTGACGTCAACTTACCTTAGTCGTATTTTACGAAACCTTAATAAGAAAGTGTGCGGTCTATTCTACTCAGCCGGATACCACACGGCGGGTCGACTTACCTTAGTCACCTTTTACGACACCTCGGTAAAAAATGAGGATGGTAGATTCTACTCAATGGGATACCAACCTCAGTAAGAAATGAGGGTAGTCTATTCTACTCGGCTGGATACCACACTGCAGGTTGACTTACCTTAGTCGGCTTTTACGATACCTCGCTAAGAAATGAGGGTGGTATAATCTACTCAGCCGATACCACACGGCGTGTCAAATTACCTTAGTCACCTTTTACGACACCTCGGTGTGAAATGAGACTGGTCGATTCTACTCAATCGGATACCGCACGGCGGGTCAATTTACCTAACTCATTTTTTACGACACCTCAGCGAGAAATGAGGGTGGACCAATCGACTCAGCCGGAAACGACAAGGCGGTTCCACTTACCTTAGTCCCCTTTTACGATACCTTAGTAAAAAATGAGGGTGATTAGGATACAGAAAACTTCTATATTTTCGATGTCGATTTTGCGGCATTCCTTTTCCTTAAATTTTAAAAATGCGCAAAATCCGATGCGAATGGCGTGAAAACTAGCCAAGTAGGTGCTCTGATAAGTGCATACAGTAATCACAGCGGGCTATTCCCAAACCATTGCAATAACAGTATCCAGAAGCCAACCGTAGCCCATAAAAACAAACGGTAGTCGGCGGTTCTCGCTTGGAATTAAATTCTAACCACAGACTAAATATTTTACATATTTTATTTTGTTAACACTGTTAATATTATTATTTGTTACTAAGACCAAGTTTACTCTGTGGTTGAAGGGTCAAAATAGTTTTACTATGTCCACAATAATAACGCATAAAGCGGGTCATTTCCAAAAGTGTTATTTCGCTAATGTGTAGAAATCAGAAGATCTGACATCAGTGTTTATTGTATATATCGGACGCTTAGTATTAAAGTGACCACGCCGTGTAGTATCTGGGTGAATTCTATTCTATCCACCCTCATTTCTTACCGAGGTGTCGTAAAAGGCGACTAAGGTAAGTTGATTCGACGTGTGGTATCCGCCTGAGTAGAAAAGACGACCCTTTTTCTTACCGAGGTTTTGTAATATACGACTAAGATAAGATGACGTCAGGCAGGCGGCCGGTCGTAAACTACGTAGCCAAATCACTTAACAACATGTTGTGCCGACCCCTCGTAGACTGGGATAAGGGCAAGAGGAACTATGCTTAGCATTAAACTGACCGAATTCAAAATTAGTTCAAAGTTGTGCCTAACATTGTTATCCTTATTTCAATGACATCACTCTACGAACTATAGAAAAAGCTAGGGTTTTTTTTAGTTTTGTTGGCTTACGCTACCCTTTATTACAATATATTATTTGGTATAAAATGACTTTTTTGAATTGGGGCCTTAATCTATTAGGCTCAGGCTTTCTTTCTCCTTTTAGGTGAGATGGGTGGTTGGAGCTTAGCTTAAACTATTACATTTCTGCAGTATAGGTTGGTAGATTACACATATCCTTAAATTTCCCCAGAGATATGCAGGTTCGCATACCGTTCATCGCAAAACGTGTGTAAAAACGTAAATTTCAAATTAGTCTTTCAGACTGCAAATACTTTGCAACGTGGTTTATTAAAGACAAATCTAATATGCATGCTTCGATCAATCCAATTCCATTGTACTTAAGATAGCACTCAGCTATGGAAATCACGGACAAATTGACTCCAATAGAAGTAAACTTTTCAAACGAGTACTGACATTAGACATTTTCAGTATAAAGCCCACTTGGAATTAATTACGAATCCTTCGCAGGGTACGTATTCAAAATGTCAGACGATTTAAATTGAATGCCATTCAAGACATTGTTATGTTGACTTGAATCAAATAAATTGGAAATGTTAACAAAAAAACTTTTTATCCGCCATCTTTTTTTGTTGAATTTGTAGTTAGATTTCTGGGTATTTTGACTTATGGATATAAAATGGCATACAGGTTCCTTCAACTGATAGTACTGTTGTGCAAGTCTATACAGCAGTTACAGCAGTTTAAAAACACTATTAAGGAGAGGCTGATACAGAAAGCCTACTATACTGTTGAGGATTATTTGGACGATAAAAATGTACAAGATAGAAACATTAAATGTAACTAGTATTAAGAATTGTATTTTTTAAAAAGAGCAACCGCCGAGTTTCTTGCTGGCTCTTCTCGGTAGGAACAGCTTTCCGAACCAGCAGTAGAGTTGACGATTCAAAAGCACTTGTTTACAAGTTTATTTGAATAAAGAATATTTTGAATTTGAATTTGAATATACTAATATTATAAATGCGAAAGTCTATCTGTCACGTTTTCACGGCGAATCTACTTAACTAATATCGATAAAAAATTTCACAATTAATGTTTATACATCGGAGTAATATAAAGGCTATTAAAATCCTGTTAATTCAACAGGAATAGGATGTGAGAAACGCCATTATAAATATATCAAAGTTTTTTATTCATGATTTTTCAAAGTAAAGCTAATCTAATTAATAAAAGTAGGTTTTATATCACGTTGTTATGCTTACATCGAAAGAGTTATTTAAGAAAGTTTTTGTATATTTTGGTTTCTGTTTACTTGATAAATTTAACTGAGCTATTATAATGTATAATTAAAATCACAAAACTTGAAAGTGACTAGACCTACTGTTATATTTTAATTTTTTTAATAAGAACAACTAATAGCATTTTTCAATACACAATTTTGGTATTCTGTTTATTCCAGGACTAAGGCCCACAAGGACGAAGTCGCGGATAAAAACTATTATTTTTGATATATTGCACGTATAATATTATGGTGCATTTAATATGTTGTATGTTTAAAAAACGTTTTAAAAGACCAGTCTCTTTTTATTATAAAATGTTGTAACGTTCTTAAATTGGCCGAACTATAAAATGCATAGATTTTCAAATATTAACGTCCAGTTATATTGGTTAGCCGTGTGGTATCCGGCTAAGTAGAATAGTACCACCCTCATTTCTTACCGAGGTGTCGTAAAAGGCGACTAAGGTAAGTCGACCCGCCGTGTGGTATCCGGCTGAGTAGAATAGAACACCCTCATTTCTTACCGAGGTGTCGTAAAAGGCGACTAAGGTAAGTTGACCCACCGTGTGGTATCCGGTTTAGTAGAATAGACCATCCTCCTTCTTACCGAGGTGTCGTAAAATACGACAAAGGTAAGTTGACGTCAGGCAGGCGGCCGGTCGTAAAATACGTAGCCAAATCATATGACAACATGTTTGTAACATGTTGTGCCGACCCCACTTAGAGTGGGATGAGGGCAGGAGAATGAATGAATGAACGTCCAGTTATATTGATGTGAAAGTTATTAAGTAAGCTTGACTACTGTAGAAATCGTCTGGGGGTTATCATAAATACCTCACGTAAAGATTCCAGTACGAAACTAATTGGAATGCTTTAGTGAATTTATCTCAGGGGAGAGGATTACCCTTCTCACCATAACACATACTGTGGGATATTGCTCGCCTGATTGATGTCGTCATGGCATCAATCTTCATTTACAAGGCTGATGAACTGTAGTCACCAGCCTTGTAAATGAAGAACCTTTGTAGCATCTTTTCATCTATTTGTTTTACCAAAATTAATTAGGTAATAAATTAAATAGTTTTTTTTAAAAATACAACAAAAGTGTATACCTAAGTTATATCTTTCTTAAATTACTTACACGCTAGGACTAAACAAATCATGCCCGCGTGGAATGGTCCCAAGAATGCTGGCAGCGTTTCCGTGCTGAATCGCTAAGCTGATTCATATTCTTGGTATAACATAAGCTGACGAATTTATATTATTATCATTCATACATGTTTAGACCGTTTATGCCGTATGGTATCTGGCTGAGTAGAATAGACCACCCTCTTTCTTACCGAGTTGTCGTAAAATATGACTAAGGTAAGTTGACGTCACGCAGGCTGCCGGTTGTGAAACACATAGCCAAGTCATGTGACAACATGCTTATAAACATGTTGTGCCGATCCCACTTAAAGTGGGATAAGGGCAGGAGAATTATCAAAAATAAATTTGTAACCAGACGCTTTGAATCGTTAACATAAATAAATATATGCCCTATTAACGCTTAATTAATTTAATTTAATTTTCGTATCTACTTTAGTGAATGCATTATTTATATTTACCTATCCTTTTAGATACCCTAGTATACTACAGACAGAAAGAATGAGAGATAAATAATATAAAGACTAAAAATAAACTTATAAAACCTCGTGTTTAATTAAGTGATATTTAAGGATATCGTTCTTTGACGCGACGTAACATCAAAGCTTGCAAAAACGTTGGTTCATTATTAAAATACTTCAAATGAACACCCGCTCGATTGAATTGTAAAATATTTTCGGCAGCGTTGATTACGGTTAACGACGCGTGCCAATATTTCTCTTTTGCTTATCGACGCAATTGTTTTTAAACTTTACGTTCGCGTGAATTCGGAACAGTATTTTGGAGGGTGTCGACATATTTAATGTCTTTTTGTCCGTTTCATATTTATTTTTACAATACCGTATTTAAATTGTAATTACGGAACAAATTGTTAATGAAGTTCCTTAATATAAAATTAATGATTATATTATTTGACTATAATAAACTATAATGCTAAACGTAGAATGAATCTGTTGTCATAAATAATAAGATTTCTAAAATGCATTCACTACAAACTGCCATAGACATTCGCGTTTATAATATCCTACTAATCTTACTAATATTATAAATGCAATAGTTTGTGAGTATGTATGTATATTTTTTACTCTTTCACGGCAAATCCGCTGAACCAATATCGATGAAATTTGGCACAATTATTCCTTAAACAGGGTCGAGGGTACCAGACCTCGCGGTCGATCGCCTATGCGGTGGACCGATCAAATAAAATCTGTTGTTGGTGGCCCTCTTCATGAATGCGCAAGGAAGACGGCAAACAGGGAAAAATGGCGAAACATCATAAAGCAAGCGATAAGCGCGCCAACTACGTGACGGCCACGACCGCTCTGCCAAGAGCGTATCGACGGAGAAGAAGAAGATTCCTTAAACACCGGGGTAACATATAGGCCATAAAAATCCTGTCACATATATAGGAATAAGGTAACATTGAATGACGCCATGTATTATCAACCTATCACGCGAAAACAGTCAACGCAAACGAAGTTGCAGGTAAAAGCTAGTATTATAAATGCGAAAGTTTGTGAGTATGGATGTACGTTTGTTACTCTTTCACGGCGAATCCGCTGAACCAATATCGATGATATTTGGCACAATTATACACCGGGAAAACAAATAAGCTTTAAAAACCCTGTTAATTCTACAGGAATATGTCGTTGAAAAGTATCATCTATTATTAATCTATCACGTGACAACAGTCCACGCGAACGAAGTTGCGGGTAAAAGCAAGTTATATCAATATGTCGCTGAACTATTCAAAAAATCTATAAATCAAATTTCACGTCATATAACTTAAACAATATTTACAAACCTATATTTATAAAGTTTTGTTTCCAAAAAAAAAATACAACGCGGCAATCGACCTATTTTAAAATTCGAATTTCAATTTTATCAATCACATGGACAAGTAATATCGCATACCTACACATGTAGTATAAAAGGCCTTTAATCACAGAATAAAAAAAAGATTATCGAATAATAAAAGTTACGCTTTGTAATTTTTTGTTGCAAGAAGCAGTCGTATAATAATATTGGTCATCCTGCTTTACACCTCTATTATTTATTCTCTAGTGTTGTAACCTAATTTAGTAAATATAGCTTTCTAAATCCCCCAACTGGGAGTAACCATCGTTTGTCAAGGAACTCGTCAACACAAGGAACCCGGTAGTTGGAAACAGAATGATTTCCTAAGAGAGCGGTGGCTCTATCTAGTGGTCGTAAAACAGCAACCGTGGTGCCATTAAAACTGTGTTTATTTCCACAAAATAGCTATGCGTTTGTTTTTATGTTACGCCAAGTAACAACGCCGTGGGAAATCCTGAATGAGAAAGAAATAAAAATATTTTGTTGTCACTGAAGATGTTTTTTTGTCTTGTCAGAGTTTACTCATCAAGCTGTGATAGCCGTAGCACCGTGCGACTCTTTCTAGGAGTTCACGAGTTCAAACCCGTGCAAACACCAATGAGTTTTTCTGTTAAAACTTATGTGTCTAATTGATAATTGCAATTTATCACACGCTTTTCGTTGAAAACATCGTGAGCAAACCTGCATATCTCTAGAGAATTCTGGAGATATGTGTAACCTACCAATCCGCAACGGAGCAGCGTGGTAGGTCTAAGCTCCAATTCTTGTCTCTAAAAACGGAGAGAAGAGGCCTATTCCAAGCAGTGGGAGAGTAGCAGGCCGCTACTCAGAGTTTACTTTGTCTAATGTAACAGCATGGATAAAAGTCCTTGAAAAGTCAGATTACTTATGCTCGAAAGAATCCTTAATCGATTCAAGGGATAGTCACTGGTCATCCGTTCAACAGACACTGTCTCTCCACCTTTGCTCGTCTCCATAATGGGTTATTCAACTTTAACTTCCACCTACACTTCAGTGAGACTAACCGACAATATAAAATGCTTAAGGCTTACAAAATTGTCCTGCAAATAAATAGCGTAATCGTCTGTGGAGACGAAGTCTTACTTAACTTATTTGTAAGTCGTCTGGTAAAAGATTTCATCGCACTTCAAACAGTGAGATGGCTAATTACAGTCATATCGACAACCCACCAATTCACGTTAACCTAAGCCGTGGTCAATTTTATAAGAGGCTTCCTTCTGATGATGTTTTCCGACGCTAGCAGAGTTTCCTCTGCTTTCAGAATTTTGCAAACTTGGTAAGTTATTATTGCTTTAGAGTAGAAATTAGTTCGTATGATAGGTTATCTATGCACGACTTAGGTTAAGAACCCTCTCCCTTTTGCCCCCTTAATCCCTAAGTCGCCTCAGAGTTTAATGGTTTCCCCATCCCGAAAGCACAAGTGGGGCGGCGGTGGACGTATCCAATAGCGGAAGCCGTCACCCCTGACCTGTAGCGAGTTTGGCCGCAACTCTTTTTCTCGCCAGTGGAGAAAAATATACTGATCAGAGACCCACTCAAAAAAGGAAAGAAAAAAAGAGCATACCCATTCCACCCAGTGACGCTGCTAATCCCACTTCTGATTTCAGAAAAAGAAAGATGGAAAATGACAGACAGCATAGGTATTGTTAAACGCTAAACAATGTTTTTACATAAAAATACATGTATAGCTCACTAATCTACTCAACCATAGATGGCGTTGCACGGCGTTATATTAAATCGAAATCGCGCTAAGAAGATTCTTTGTCTCAGACATAGGTAGGGCTTTGAGAGGTAAATAAAATCGAGATTTGTATTCTTGCGAATGTAGTTTCATTTCTCCTATCGGCTCAGTGTGGGTGTGTTCAGGTATTGTAATATCTAATCCCACTTCTGATATCAGAAGAGGAACTATGGGAAATATCAAAATGCATACTAAATATTGTAATTAATTGTTGCGGTAATTTGATGTATTGGACCTGGTGCATCCCAGCTTAAGAGCGTATGGCATGGGACCGTTACAAAGATCATCAATGGAGATCTTTTAGAAAATAAACGTTAACTCTCTGTGACGTGAGACTCTGGTTATGTAAACACATTAAAGAGGAAACAGCGTGTCACAAGCGCTCACTAGAGATTAATTAAGTAATTGTATGCGCAGTAGCGACATGATTGCTTGTTTTTGACATGGCGTGAACAAACTTAAGCTCGTAAGCCACTATAAGCTACTGTTAAGGTTGGCGACCATAGAAATAAAAATATAGTCTGCTATAGCTAGGAAAATGATTGTGTTTGGTTAATAATACTTACGGATGTTAAAATAAAAGTATGAGAATCCGAAATGCATTATTTTTATATTCAGTACCATTAGAAATTTTCTCTCTTGTAATATTTTCAAAATACAAATTTTATCTTTTTGTGGGGGCTTGCTGAATGAGATAGCTAGCTGGTGTGCGACAGAGAAAGTATTCGAGTTCATGCGTCGTGCTACATGTTTCAATACATTTTTAAGAGTTTTAAAATTATGCACAAACAAAATTTTTAATAGTAGCCGTGTAGTATCCGGCTTAGAATAATAAACCACCATCATTTCTTACCGAGGCATCGTAAAAGGTAACTAAGGTAAGTTAACCTACTGTGTGGTATCTGGCTGAGTAGAATAGACCACCCTCTTTCTATCCGACGTATTGTATAATACGAATTAGGTAAGTTGACGTTACGCAGGCGGCCGGTCGTAAAATACGAAGCTATCATGTAACAACATGTACCGAACTCATTTAGAGTGGCATAAGGGCAGAAGGGTGATGATGATGAAATTTAGCTAAAATCAGCTTAGAAAAAAGATAAGTTTTTATATTTTAGAATTTTTTAATATGTACCTATGTGTTAATTCTCGGAATGGCATATTCGCTTAAGCGAATGAACTCCGAAAGTAAAGAAAGAGAAAAAATGATGATGCTCCTCAGCTATATCCGTATAGCATTAGTATATTTTAAATGACAGTGGATAACATTCTTATATGTAAAAGCTTAAGCCGAAGTGCGTTGTTAGCTTAGGACCATACCTGCTCTCCATCTGTACATTAACGTTTGTTATTCCGTCCTAAAGCACGCGAGATAAACTACTTGTCATGTGAAATAACAATCTATCTTCTGTCGGGAAGTTACGAAACGAAAACTCGATTACGTCCGGGAAATGCGAAGTTGCGATCGCGAGAAAATCAAATTTGTACTTCCCACGGATTGATAATAAAACTTTGGTGTGACTTTAAATGTTGTGTTATTGTCTTTTTGTTGAAATTCTCTGTTGTTGACTTTCCTATCAGAAAGTATGTGCTTTGAAAATAATTTAAAGTTAGAATACTCTAAATTTGTAAGATTTAGATGATATTGACATATAACGAGGAGATATGAAAGTTATGTAACCAAACGAGTGTTAAATGATTTATAGAAGCAGGCGGTTCTTTGCGGAATTCCATAGTACAGAAGTTAGAATAAAATTATCTACGGACAATTTTACCTTATACATGCAGGACGTCACCTCAAGTGTCACAAAACGTGGCGGCGTTTTGCTGCTGCTTCACTTCTGCTTCAAATAGTTCTACTGCAACTGCTTCATGCACTGAGCATGAACTGACATTGGCTCCAAAAGAGTGAAAACTGCAACGGTTAACAGTAGGGACATGAAATTTTGTTTTTTAACTTAACTTGTTAATCATTTACTTGTAGAACTTACGTTTTGACTTGACTGGCCCGTTGGCGCAGTAGGTAGTGACCCTGCCTTCTGCTCCGCGGGTCGCGGGTTCGATGCCCGCCGAGGGCCAATATTTTCTATAAAAAGAATTTGTTGGTTATTCGAGCCTGGGTTTATATTTGTGTTTAAGTAGGTATTTCAAAATTATATAAGTATATATTCACCAGTTGTCTGTCTACCATAACACAAGTATTAAGTTACTTACTTTGGGGACGGAAGACCGTGTGTGTATTTGTTCCATATAGGTATTTAAATATATTTATTTATTTTATTTTATTGCGCATAAATTTTAGTCTAACTACTATGAAGGAATAATGAGGGTTTTTTCATCCTATAAATCATCTCGTTTGGGAGCTTTAATTTAACATAACTTAATCTCTATTGATGCAGTGGTTTAGCTGACCTATAAGACAGACACAAACAGACTTTGCATCTATAATATTAGCAAGAATTTTACGAACAACAGCTATACGGTGCAATATAATTAAAAGGCATTATAGGTCACTTTCTGTTTACGAGACAGTGTACCAACTCTGTGCGTTGATTAAAAGGAAAGTTTCTCTTTGTAGCCGTTATAAAACGAGCCTTAGAGTTGCCCCTTTAGCTTTTATATAAAATTGAAGATTTTTTCTTTAAATATTTTGTAAAGATTAATTTTAATGAGCTACAGCTGACTGCTGTTAGAGCTGTGATAGCGGCGTTGATATCATGAAATTCTTTTTAGGTGGTCAGGGGTTCCAATCCCGGACACACCAATGAGTTTTTCTGTGAAAACTTATGACTTATTTATATTTTCTTAAAATAGAATCGCAAACTTCACATAAATCCTACTAATGTAATAAATGCGAAAGTTTGTGAGTATGGATGCATGTTTTTTACTTTTTCACGGCGAATCCGCTGAATCAATATCTATGAAATTTGGCACGATTATTCCTTATAAAACGGAATAATATATAGGCTATAGAAATCTTGTTAATTCTACTGGACATACCTGGGTGACCAAGCCTTGGTAATTTTCTAAAGGATATACCTAAAAAAAAATTTTAAAAAAATTGAAAAAAATAGTTGAGGAGATGGGGCACGAACCTAGGTAATTTCACCACTCTGGACCGCCCGTTCCTAAAATGCGCTGTCATGACTTGACATTTGATATAGAAAATTATCTTTTGAATTCAACATAAATTTTAGCATTTTCCCGAAAACAGTGATAAAACGAGATTATTTTCTAAATAAACCCAAGCTAGATCAATTTTTCTCCCCCAAAACCCCCTATATACTAAATTTTAGGAAAATCGTTGGAGCTGTTTCCGAGATTCCGAAAATATATACATACAAGATTAACTCATTTAAATGATGATGTCCTTCTTGACGTATTTCGTCAACGGCGAACCTTGCTTACTAAGAAGATGTGCGCGACTATGACTGGCAAAACCAAATTTTGTTTTAAAAGACCTTATTGCAAGGTGCACAGTATAGTTCGCCAGAAGAGTTGTACATGTATGTATGTTATTTAAATATTAAAGAAAGGGTGACATTGAAAAGCGCCATCTATTATCAACCTATCTAACGCCACGATAAATCGCGGTGTCGATCGCGGGTAAAATCTAGTAAAATAATAAAGCCAAGTGATTCTTTCTAAGCCAGCTGAAAGCCCAACCGTTTTAGCGTAAACTTTAGCTACAAGGGTAAGCCTCAGTTTATGACTTAATGACACCGTAAAGAAGGAAGTAATGAAAGTTAAAGCGCAGGCCATTCCGGGCCCTATGGCCTGAGCCCAGTGTTTATCGTCGGCCATAATCGCAAATTAAAAGTTTCATAGCACGTATAAAATGGCAGCTAAATAAATATCAGTTACATTTTGTTATACCTACGTCAATTATAATAATTAATTTTATTTATTCACTAGCTGTGTCTATGGCTTCGCCCTCGTAGAAATCAATGTGTCACAAATTTTTTCCCGCATAAATCACAACCTCACGGTTATTCAATGTACAACTAATCTAAACCTTCTCAAGTATTGCACTATGTTTTAGTAAAAACCGTACAAAAATTTGTTCAGTAAATTTTGAGAAAATCGATCACATACAGACAGACAGCTTTTGGGCAATTTTGTTTTATAATATGAATCGATATAAATGTTATAAGTGACCCGCCGTGTGGTATCCGGCTGAGTAAAATAAACCACCCCCAATACCGAGGCGTCGTAAAAGGCGAAGATAATTTGACGTCAAGAAGGTGGCCGGTCGTAAAATAAGTAGCCAAACATGTAACAAAATGTTTAAAACATGTTGTGCCGACCTCACTTAAGATGGGATAAGGGCAGAAGAATGATGATCAATTATAAGAACCAAAGTATTATATATGATGATGCTTTGGATGCGGAGCGAAACGATTGTTATTGAACATAACAGTGGCACCTTCATTAACGATCAGATAAATGTTTTTGTGCAGGCTTGTTACACATGTTCGAAGGCAAAATTAATGGTGGTGGTTGAACTAATTAGTCTATAACTATGCTTGGGTGATGCGTCGCTTTGCGATTATGTCATGGAGTCTTTTCTAGATACTTCGCTTGCGGGGCGAAACTATTGTTGTATTTGTGATAGTGAACGTGTGTAGTAATTGTGTATTGTGATGGCGATGTGCGTGTGTGGGGGGAGTGGGTTTGTACATGTACTTTTACGAATTTTGTATGAATCAGGTATAAAAATGGATAAACCACTCTACATTACTTAATCGCGGATTATAACAAAATAATTTTCTTTATTACTTTTGTATGTCTGTCTGTCTAATACGCTTTCAAGGCTAATCCGCTAGAGCAAAATACATGAAACATGGTATAAGTGAAGTTTGTATACCAGGCTTAAATATAGGCTCAATTTCCTATTTCCACAAAACATTCGAGTAAACGGTTAAAAAAACAGCAAAATATAATGTGTTACCGATTTTACACATTTGCATAAACACAAAATAGACGAACAATCTCTATATAAGGGAAGCTAGTTTCCATTTCTATTGTATGATATATTGTCCCCCGATAGAATTGTCCTTTCAGAAATAGATCGCGCTAGGACGGGAGTGTGCCTAATATTGGATTTAGAAATTATACGTTTGGATTTTCGCCAATAGCCATATCTACATGTAGTTTCGTCTACTTCAGATGTGATATATTTCATTTGATGACGATTGTTATTAAAATTCTTGTTATATATAGTTTCAGTAGATACTAGCTTTAATAAAATTTTAACTTACGAACGATGTTCTCATGTATTTATTCACGCTTTTTTTTACAAATATCACAAACAAGGTTTATTTATAAAATTTTATTCTTGTGTGGTTATATTTGTATAGTAGTTTATACCATTCCTCATCTGTTAATAAATTTAAATTACTTTTGTTTCCTTCTAAAAAAAACTGGGTTTTATCATCCTATAAGCTAGCCCGGAATATAAGCATAAGATGGTAAAATAATTCAGTACTATTGGTCCAGTGGTTAACCCGTTCAGAATAAAAGTAAAACAGGCTTTTGCATTTATAAGTATTGATGGTAAAGGTAGTCTTAGGTTAGTACTACTTAATTAAAGTCCATTTCATGTTATTCTATATGGTAAATTGACATAGACTGTTCTAAACAAGTTGCTCTTTCAGTCCGTAGCTCGTTACGGGACTGTATTTCAATAGAGTCACAATCTCACAAACGGATGTAAATTACAAATCCTGTATCTCGGATGTAATGTAAATTTGCTGGGTCGTTGGCGCAATTGGCAGTGACCCAGGCTTCAGTTTTGCGGGTCGCGGGTTCAGTACCCGCTAAGGGCTACAATCTATAAATATTATAAAACAAAGTCCCCGAAAGCTATCTATCAGTCTTTATGAGTTTGATTTTTTTGGAAATGCACTGGGAGGCTTTTGTACGGTTTTTAACATTTTATGTGGAAGCCACTATGACCAAAATTGTAAACCATAAATTTAATTTAATAAAACATTATTTTACATCGCACATTATTTATTTAAAACGATATCATGAAAATTAATGTGGGATACCAAACTCCACGCGAGCGAAGCCGCGGGAAAATACTAGTTTTATAATAAGTATAGTTATTGGGAAATTGTCAAAGGCACTGTTCAATACAAGACTTTAGTTCAGACGGTAGCTTGTTGGGGCTCAATTTTGATCGAATTATTATCCCAGAGGCGCATGTAAATTACAATGCCCGCTTCTAGATTGTTCGATATTGTAAATTTACTACAAAGTTCTTGCTGGAAAGGGAAATTACTAACTATAGCTTCGGGAGTTTAAACATTTTATTTAATCAGTTTACTTGAGTAAAACTATTTTAGTGTGGTATCCGGCTGAATAAAATGGTACCACCATCATTTCTTACCTAGGTGTCGTAAAAGACGACTAAGGTAAGTCGACCCGCCGTCTGGTATCCAGCTAAGTAGAATAGATAATCCTTATTTCTTACCGAGGTGTCGTAAAAGGCGAATAAGGTAAGTTGACCCAACGTGTGGTATCCGGTTGAGTAGAATAGACCGCCCTCTTTCTTACCGAGGTGTCGTAAAAACGACTTAGGTAGAGTTGACGTCAGACAGGCGGCCTAATATAACCTAGCTAGATCGAATCCCCCCCGAAAACCCCCTACATGCTGACTTTCAGGAAAATCGTTGGAGCTGTTTTCAGATGCAGAAAATATATTTATATATATACATACAAGATTAACTCATTATATATTAAATATTTCTACTTACAATTTATGATTACTGTACACACTTATTTGAATTTTGGATGTCGTTTTGAATAACCAAAGTCGACTTAAACAATTTAACCAATACAATTTAATTTCAGCCCTACACAGAACATCCGTCACGTTATAAAATATTAAGCAGGATATTTTGTCGAGATTTCTTTTATATAACAGCTTCTTTATCCATTAGAAATTATATCACGTCAATTGCCATAGAAATAGCATGTTAAATGGATGTGGTATTTTGTAACTCCTGAAATAGTATATAATAATTAGTAAATATATTATGTGTTACTAAGTCGTATAAGTATTTGTAATTATGTATCTTTGCCTGAATCTTATTGTAATCCTTATGTTGGAGATGTTTCTTGTAACGATAGACGGCGTTAGTAGTGTTTTAAGTTACGCTACAGATTTGCTCTGGATATATAAGTATAGGAAAAATTACGTAGGTAACGTATGAATGTTGTGTAATGATTGTTTATAGACGTGTGCTATCCGGCTGAGTAGGATAGACCACCCTGAACCCTCATTTCTTACCGAGAGGCAACTCAGTTAAGCCGATTCGGCTAGGTAGTTTACGACTGGCCGCCTGCCTGACGTCCACTTACCATAGTCGTTCTTTTACGACACCTCGACAAGAAATGAGGGGAGTCTATTCTACTCAGCCGGATACCACATGGCATAAAAATATTGATAGTAAATGAATCAATAATTATATTTGCTGATATCTTAAATGGAAAGCTTAAATGAGTTTTTTATTAAATTTTGCTTATAGCACTAGGTGTATGGAAACAATTTTGTACCCTTTTATGTGTAACGATAAAACAATGGCGTTTTAAATTGTACGTTTCAATATCTCCTGCCGTACCGGGCTATAATTTCCGTAGAACTGTAAAAACCTTTTGTACGATACGATATATCGTATGTGTAAGATATTTTACTTCTTCTTCTTTATGACCAATACTCGTAGACGTCATTTTCCGGCCATTGACTTCCAGAGATTTCATTGTCAATAAAACTTGTGTCACTGTTAACTAATGGTGGTGTCACCACTCTCAAATTGGTAACGACAGGAATATTCCTGTAGGCTAGTTGTGCATTAATATCAGCTTTGTCCCCAACCCTCCAAGCGTGGTGATGATTGGAAAAGAAAGATAGTTTCCAACTTAAATTTCATAATCGTAAATAAGTAATAAAATAGAGAATTAAATTATATTCTTAAGATCCAGAAGTTATAAATAGGAAAGAGTATTTATAAGAGTAACGATATTTACGGTTAAAAATAAGGTTTATTAGTGAGTGGGCTAGGTTTTGTAGTCCCATTTTGAAAGTGGATTCTATACGCCATATTAAATTCCCTGCGTTTATATTCTGATCTGGTGTTCATATTTGCGTAGACAAACGGACAGTAGCGGTTTTAGAAGATAAAAAGATTCTTAACTGGTAGTAGAATTTTTCTTGTCAATTTTCATTCTAAAATAAACGAATACGAATTTTTTACTGAAATAAACCCTCAGTTCCTTTTTAAATATTTTATTAGATATTTATTCTTTCAATTTAAAAACAATGTGGAGTACAGGTTGTTGGATTATTTTTTATCTTATCGTAGTCGTATGGTGAAAATAAAGCTCTTGATTCGCTTGATAAGGCCAAACCCGTTGACGTAATCAAATGCAATTGCAGCGGAAAACACACATTTACTCGCATACCCGTAAAAGCTTTTTGTATCCCGTTTTAAACCGACTTTAAAAAACTCAACGTATTTCTTGTCCAACTTATATGAGAGAATATAAATTTACATAGTAATTGTTCTTTTTGCTTAATTTAAAATATATGCTAAGTAAGAAAAGTAAGTAACGGCCTGTTACTATCCCACTGCTGGGCATAGGCCTCCTCTCTCCATTTTTGGAGAGAAGGGTTGGAGCTAAGACCTACCCACGCTGCTCCAATGCGGATTGGTAGGTTACACATATCCCTAGAATTTTCTAAAGATATGCAGGTTTCCTCACGATGTTTTCCTTCACCGAAAAGCGTGTGATATATTGCAATTATCAATTAGACACATAAGTTTTAATAGAAAAACTCATTGGTGTCTGCCCGGGTTTGAACCCATGATCGTCTCTAAAGATTCACACGGTCGCACCGCTAGGCCATCACAGCTTATAAAAAAATATATGCAATTGTCAAAAATATATGCTTGCTTACTTTTAACATATGTGACAATTTTATAGTTGTCACATTATTTTGTCATCAATTTTGTATGATATTAAAAAAAATATAGAACAATTTCTTCAGTTGCGTTGCATAGTTAACAGTTAACTCAAACAAGTTTCTTAAGGAATGATAATTTCTTATTAGTTATTTGTTTTATGTTATCGTTAATAGGGATTCATCTTTAACTATTTGGGGCCTTTTAAACTGCTTTTTCTGATGACTTACTGTGTATACTATATTTTGTTTTAAAATAATTACATGTTACGTATAAATAAATAAGTATATATTTGTTGATACAAGCAACTCTTATGAACTGCGTTGCAATTTAGTCAATTTGATGTAGAGTTATGGTGGTACAGTCAAATTAAACGTGTTTAAATGATTTATAAAGTTGGGAATTTATTTACAAACAAAACTAATGCTTTAACGTATATAAAATTGGCAGTTTGTGTCACTTTTTTGGTTCGTCAAGATATACGCGATCACACATCATAATTTGGTTCAGCAGACGACCTAATTATCAAGGCACCTAATACCTTAAGTCTAGGCAGTAGACTGGTTCTCAGACACCCTTGTTATATCTACTTTCCATCTAAACTACAAGCCACTAATATGTTACTAGATTTTGTCCTTCATCATTTTTTTTCATATAATAATATTGTCATTCTGTAATGCCTATTATTATATATGGCAGCTGTACAATCTCGCCCGCGAGCACTCGCTATTTCTCGCTCGTCTTAACTCGGAATGACCATGTTAACTCTTGAGAAAGAATAATGACGCGCTCGCCGATTGTGCGAGGAATCGCGAAACCCTTTGACTCGGACACAAAAACCGTCACAGGAGCAAGAGCGGTCGAGACATCGCGAGATATATAAAGGTGAGGCGAGTTTCCTTGTACACTCTCGCACTGTCTTGGGGTGTCTCGCAGAGAGTGTACAGCCAACAATAAATTTTAAAGTTATTTGTATTGTCTTATAAGGCTTTTTGTGTTATTGAACGTAATTGTATATGAAAATCGATTATCTTTGTGTTCTTTTAGACCCAAGATAAGTTGATCGAATACTTTTAAATTCAAACAAATATGCTTAGCCATAGCTCTACACACACTCGCGTTCACAAACTTTTGTCCTAACAATATTACTTGGATAATACTTTGAAAACTTCTCTATATTATTGTGATATCCAACTTTTCTAATTCCATGTAACGGTAAAACAGATTTCTCTTTGAAACAGCCCTCTTTTTATCATTCGATAGGTGAAAATGAATTTCTCTCATTGTTACTCCGAACTTTGTTGTCACTGCGTAAAATGTATTAAGGAAATTCATCATTTGCAAGTACTATCATTTTGAACTCTATGACAAGTGACATTCAGTACAAACTAGCTTAACGAATGCAACAAAAACAAATTTCAAAATTGTAGTGAGATTTTTTGAATGAAATTTTTTTTCGGAGATTAAAATCGATCAAGGAAGTAATTTCCTTTTATCTTTTTCTTTGCATTTAATGACCTCCATTGTATTCATTGAAGGCCTTTTATGTTGATGAGCTGATTTATTATAACGTGCCGTGTAAATTTGTATTCCCACGGATTGATAATAAAACTTTGGTGTGACTTTAAATGGTGTGTTATTGTATTTTTGTTGCAATTCTCTGTTGTTGACTTTCGTATCAGAAAGTACGTGCTTGCAAAATAATCTAAAGTTAGTATACTCTGAATTTATTTGTAAGATTCAGGCGGTATGGACATATAACCAGGTGGTATAGATATATCCGATTGAGTAGAATGGACCACCCTCATTTTTTACTGACATGTCGTAAAAGGCGACGAAGGTATGGTAAGCTATAAATATGTATCAATATAATACACTTTTTTTTAATAAAATTGTAAATTCTAATGCGCAAAAGTTAGTTCATAAAAGAGATAAATTCTGACATTATACCCTTATTTCACCTTACCGGATAAGTTTTTCCACATTCCAATTGAAAACTAAGAACTTTATTACGTTACCGGATATTGATCAAAGTAAGGGATATCTGTCATCTGAAATCTCCGTGAACTTAGCCGCTTTTCGAAGCGCTCCGCTGTTTCGTGACAGGATTTTGAATAAATGATATTTTAAGTTTGATTGATGACATTTTCTTTCTGCGAGGAATTTCAAAAACGTTCATAGCGTTGAATGTAGGGATTATTAAATATTTCCGTTTTAAAATACAGAATCGCGCAGACATTGAAAGATAGAGTTGGCAATTTAGTACTTGTTTTGTTTGTTCATTAATGAGGCTATAAATAAGTAATACATCAATCACCATTTATCTATTTGTATCTATACTTATTTAAAAAAAAAGTCGTCAAAATCTATCTATCTGTATGTAATCAATTTTCTCGATATGTACCAAACGGATTTTTCTACGGTTTTCATTAAAAGGTAGTGCAATTCTTCCGGAAGTTTTAGGTTAAAAGTACATTACGGTTTTATGTAAATTGTGTTGTAGAGGTCCCGCAGATGTAAAAAAACTCGATTGCTGGGTGCTTTAGTATCTCTACAGAAATACAGTAAAGTAATAAAATGATATAAATAAATAAAATAAAATTTATTGACAGTAAAAAATTTTACATCTTGCTACATTTGACTTCTTATATATCTTCTTCTTATATACAGTTGACTTCTTTTTGGCTTAATAAAGTCTGATTCAGAAGTCCTTACTCTTGCGTAACACCTAAGCTACCATAATTAAGAATATTTTAATATTCATATATATAATAAATAAATAAAGTAATATACTGAGAATTGTAGATCTACAAAAATGCTACAGAAAGTCCACGACAGCATTCATTAAAAGGTCACTCTTTCTTTATATAATTGAATTTCGAGTAAAATATGAAAGATTGAAAACTCGAATATCATTACCTAACGCACCTCATCATTATTCTCCTGCCCTTATCCTACTCTAAGTGGGGTCGCTACAATATGTTATAATATTGTAACATGATTTGGCTACGTATTTTACGACCTACCGTCTACCTGACGTCAATTTACCTTAGTCGCATTTTGCGACACTTTGGCAAGAAATGTGGGTGGTCTATTCTACTCAGCTGGATACCACACGGCGAGTCAACTACCTTAGTCGCCTTTTAAGACTCTTCGGAAAGAAATGAGGGTGCTCTATTCTACTCAGCCGGTCAACTTACCTTAATCGCCTTTTAGGAATCGGTAAGAAATGAGGGTATATTTTACTCATATTCAAATTCAAATAATTCTTTATTCGAATTGGCTTTTACAAGCACTTTCGAATCGTCAAATTACAATGAAGCTACTATGTATGACTGGTTCGGTAAGGTGCTCTTACCTAAAAGGTCACTCTTTTCTAAATTAAGTATTACAATAATGTATTTTTAAATTAATAACAAATTAAAAAAAATTACAATGTAATCTAGTGCGTAGCTGGTCGCTATTTAAATCTAAGCTTAATCATCAACATAGTCCTCAACAGTATAATAAGCTTTATGAATAAGTGTCTTTTTAATTGGTTTTTTCAACTTCCCGGATTACACACTTATTATTACTCAGCCGGATACCATACGGCGACATTACCTAACGCTCTTATAGCCAGATATTCTAGTAGAAAAATTATTGAAAGCGATCCCGCTCGATCCGGATCAAGCCGGTCGAGCAATACCTATGCTTTACGATCATTGCTACCCGGGCGTTTATGGGGAGTTAAAAATTCTCACCATTTCAATGCTATTTTGCTGAATATCAAAACTACTTATGATTCTCGATAGAAAATCACTCCGTACAAAATAGACGTACCTTCTTTAAATTTATATTCTTTAAAAAAGAAATGTAATATTATACTTGTGTTCTGAGTGACAGAAAAATGGTGAATATTTTCATATATTTATATATTTTCAATTTAAAATAAATATTAAATAAGTTAATACGCCCAGACTCGAAGTAAATTTTTATTAGAAAATGTTAGCCTACGGCGGAAATTGAACCCACGAAGCTAGAAGCTGATACGTAGGGTTACTGCCACCTGCGCCAATGAGCCAATCATTTCACATATTTTCTAAATATAATTTGTTGGTTCTTCATTATGGGTGTGTATATTAATTTAAGGTGTTTTTCAAAAGTAATAATAAAATTATTTTGCTATAATACGATAAAGCATCATTCAACGCAGATTATAGCAAAATAATTTTAGTTATACTTTTGTATTATAGATCTCCGCAAAGTAACGTCTACAATTCTAAAAACTATTAAGGGAGTTTTTCTTAAATTGTAAGTAACCAATTGTTTTTATACGTCAAGCATTATCCATGCTTTTACATAACATGAAGGAACGGCGGAGTCTTCTAGCACAAGTATTCAAACTTAAAAGAAGGCTCCAACCTTATTATAACGTTAATTACGCTGAAATAAACGATATTTTTTTTACTTACTTGGGTGTTTAGTTATCACATATACATGACAATGCATGTTTAAGATAAGCATGACGTAATGCTGCTACAGGATTAGTTCCAGACAAAGGAACTCCTCAACGGCAATCAACAGGGGCATGCAATTATGTTCAAAGTTTTAAAAAAAATCTTGATTTGTTTATGAAAAAAATTGTTCGGGTTTTCGTAGTAGGAGCAATAAAATAATCCCGAGAGGTGAAAGCGGTAATTCAACTCTTTGCTGGCCCGCCAGAGCGGTACATGTGTGATGATTAAACGAGGTAACGTGACTCCCGCGGGAAATGGGGAATCGCAAAACTGTAAGTCATACAAACGGCTCTAAAGATGTGTGTCGTGAACGAGTGAATTTTCCCGAGGAAATGGATTTTTAGTTTGGCTTCGGTGAATGCAATTTGGATTTGTCTTCTTGCTGCATCCTTACTAATGTTGGGAATACGCAAGTGTGTTTGTTTGTCCTTTATTATGTACAAAGTTATTACATATCGATTGATGAGATTTTTGGTATGGAAGTAGTTGTCAGACCAGACCTTATCTCTGGTCTGGTCTGAGGTTTATTAGGTAGTTACATATTCATTTTATTGATTAGTTTTTGAGGTAGTAAGATACTAGGATTCATACAGATTAAGTCACAAGCAGAATTCGGATTGAAATTCTTCTTGATTTTGAGATTACTTAAATTTTTGGAAACGTTTTACGGCGCGCCTTTACGGCGCGCCATTCTGGCGCTATAGAGATATAACGCCAAACATTTCTTAATATTTCGTACGCAGTCCATTGCTTTTTTAGCTTCGTAATTATCTCGGTAATTTGGTTTTTCTGTACATCTCTCATCCCTAATCTTCTTCTCTTCAACCGATGGACGTAGACTGCTAGAAATAGATATCTTTAAGGGATCTCGACACCCGTCATTCTACCTCGTAGGGAGCCTGCCGACGTTGCGTTTTCCTGTGCGAGGTCGTCTCCTTATTCATGCTTATACTATTAATGCGAAAGTCTGCGTTACTGTCTGTCTGTAACGAATGAACTTGAAATAAACTTGAGTGGATTAGTGTGAATCCACTCAAGTTTTATTTGATACAGTTGAACCTTGAATCTGGCCAATATGTAGGATAAAGAATTCACGTTTCCTTCGATAATATAAAAAAACACATTCAAGTTGATTTGAAAAGAGTTACGGGTCCAACAAGTATATTAAAAATAACAGAATATTTAAACGATCAACAAAAGTTCTGCAGTTTTTAGAGCAAAAGATTTATGCCCACAGCATTGCAGTATTAAAAATTTTGCAGAGAATCCAGATAAAAAGTGCAGTTAAGTGCATCCGCACAGATTTGTTCTAGCGGATTATGGGACACGTTGACAGCGATCCTAGTGGTAATAAGCAACTTTGACTCTTTGTCCTTTGCCAAATTTTATCATTTAATATGTGAGCTCTCTTTTTCTTTTTTTTATCTTCTTTGTTTAATATTTAAATGACTTGATCTTGTATATATATAGAATCTGAATTTCGGAAATGGCTACAACGATTTTCATGACACTTAGTATGTAGGGGGATTTGGGGGCGATAAATCTTAGTAGGGCGATAATCGATCTAGCTAGGTTTTATTAAAAAAAATATTTAATGTCTGTTTTCAGACACTGAAAATATTATTAAAAAACATAGGCTAATTAAAATGTCATTTTAAGAGTTGTAATACACACACACACACACAATAACAAATATTAGGTATAAATTGATTTGAATATATTAAAGAATATAGTATCTTTTGAAGATAAAGTACTTTGTACTTAGTTAAGGAAGAGGGGAATTTCCTAAATAACATAATTCATGCTCAAAAGAAGATCTCATACAAAATATCATAATTTGCAAGAATGTACTATTCATATTGATAAAATAAAACAATTTTGATTTTTGATCATTTTTGGTTTTTATTTCAATTCAAAGTTAAGTTCAATGATCGAGTATCAAAGCTTACCCACCTACTAAGTGCTACTTACACTGCCTAAGAGGCAAACAAAATCTCATTAAGTAGAAAATGGATGTTAAATACGCGGAAAATCCAATAAACATGTGAAATTCATCACAATAAGCTACTTGACGGAATATTTTACTTTGTTACATCAAATTTCGATATTCTATCCGAATTGGGAAAATTCGATGATTCCAATTTAAATATGCAGTATTTATATCGACAAGCAAATTATTGGATAAACGTTCAAAATCCGAAGTATATTACCGTAGAAGCATCCAAATGGGTTATAATATTACAAAATCGATGCTCGCTTTCAACTCGCTGCATGCATGATAAGAAACGAACGGTTACTTAAACCAAATGCATGGCATTTGAATGCATAGTGTTGCTTCTTTGATATCTTTATGCGCCCAATGCCAGATGACTTTCAATTAGAATCGTCCGAGATAAGACGACGGTGAGAATATAATATTAGTGCAGATTATGTATAGATTATGTATGATACCATTATTCCCGAATTGAAGTTTTAAATATAAAAGTAGTTATTGTAAGGTAATTATAGGAGATAGAGACATGCTATCACAGATTTTTTTATAGTATTTTTGTAGATCTACAATTCTCTCGTACATTACTTTAGTGTATTTTTGGTTATTGTGACGTACGCGGCTGTAGCTAACAGCAGGCAAGTTTTTTATTACAACTGCCTACCTTTTCAACATGATTAACATAAAACCGTAATATACTATTAACCTTAAGTATTCGGAAGAATTTTACTACCTTTTAGTAAAAACCCTACAAAAATCCATTTAGTATATTTTGAGAAAATTAATCACATACAGATTTGTCAATGTCATGTAAGTTATATATTAATTCGTTCAACCCCCACCATTTATTTTGCCTCCAAACATGTGTAACAAACTTGAATTAGAATCTGATCGTTAATGAGGCTGCCATTGTTAATTTTTATTTACTTGAGATTATTAAAAAAACAATATAGGTAAATGCTAAAGTCTTTCTTTCTGATGTCGAAGTAATATGAATAAACTTTGCTACTTTTGCAGTTTCTATAACGTGTCCTATGTAAAAGAACAAAAAATCCGTTTTTTGCCTTGTTTAATATACATATAATGTGGTGCATGCAACATATTACACATGCGATTTATTGTCTAAGGCCGTTACTTTATATGTTTTCTAGTACTAAATCATAGTGGTAGGTAATAAAGCAATTTCACACAATACAAGTAATAACCAAGACAGGTACATTAAACGTCTCATAAAGCACACACAATAGGTGCAGCGGTGGAGTGTGGGACGTCGCTAACAATAGCGGAATGTTAATTGCTGTCGTTTGTCAAGACTGATAAATGTTGACGCTTGTCAGCCAAGGATTCGGATTGGTACGCACTCTCCCGTTTGCAAGCTGCGTTATATTAGCGTTAGCTATACCATCGCGTTTCTTCTTTAGCATAGTGGTGGTAGAGGTTGGTATATATTTTTATACGAATTCTGCGTGTTTCAGGTATGAAAACAAATAGTACGCTCTACATTTACTATAACCATGACTGGCCCGTTGGTGCAGTGGGTAGTGATCCTGCATTCAGCTCCGCGGGTCGTGGGTTCGATTCCCGCCGAGAGCCAAGATTTTCTATGAAAGAATTTGTTGGTTCTTCGAGCCTGGGTGTATATTTGTATTTAAGTATGTTTTTAGAAATTATATATGTATATATTCACCAGTTGTCTGTCTACCATAACACAAGTATTATTAAGTTACTTACTTTGGGGACGGACGACCGCGTGTGTAAGTGTCCCATATATTTATTTATTTACAATTACATATATTTTCTATTATCGCGGATTATAGTAAAATAATATTTTCATTACTTTTGTATTACCTATTTATTCATTCGAATCATCAAATTATAATGAAAAAAAAATTGAGTTTTTACGACCGACCGCCTGCCTGACGTCAACTTACCTTAGTCGTAATTTACGACACCTCGGTAAAAAGGAGGGTGGTCTATTCTACTCTCCGGATACCACACAGCAGGTCAACTTACCTTAGTCGCCTTTGGCAACACCTTTATAAGAAATGAAGGTGGTCTATTCTACAGCCGGTTATCACACGGCTATATTAAATGGCACGTACAGCTCGTTTTTGAAAAGAAGAATATTTATATTCAGCACCATTTATCACATATTATATACGGCTATAACCATAGTTTCTTGTAGGTCAAGAACCAAACCTAAAATTATGCATGTTACTCCGGCTAGTAATGCTCACTATAAATCCTAAATTCGTGCCAAATTTCCACCAAAGTACAACTGTGGAACAAATTTAACAGTTTTCACGTTTCCTTGCCAAGTTTTCTACCAATTTATTAAAGCGAAATGGTACACATTGGTTTATTTCCAACAATTATCAATTTATTGATACCATACTGAAACCCTTTAATTAAATGGTGTTAATTTTATTTAACACTTATAATAATACCAAATCTATATACATTTTTCTAAATAATTATAAAATCGTCATTTTTTGAGCAATTTGAGTGCAAAAACGAGAGTGTACGGTTTTTCGGGCAATGCCAAACACAAAATTATTTTTTTTGCTTTGACGTAAAATATTACGTGAGAAGAAGGAATAGTTTTAATGTGAACTAAAATAATGTGAATAATCTACATAATGAACTTAAAGGTACAGTCTCGTCATCAAATAGGTGCTGGACATAATATTAATATAATACACTCACCCGCGTGGAAATTAGTGTCGCGAAATTTTTCTAGAATTGAAATTTTAACGTAAAAGTACTTATTGTGAGTTAACCATAACAGATAGAGACATGCTGTCTTGGACTTTTTGGTAGTAGTTTTATAGATCTACAATTGTCTAGTATATTACTTTAGTTTATGTCAGCTGGTTTACACGGCACACGCGAAAAATATCAGCAAGGGAGTTTTTTGTAACCGCGTGACAGAATTTGCACAAAACTTAAGAATTTAACTACCGTTTAGTAAAAACCGTAATAAAATCCGTTTAGTAGATTTTGAGAGAATCAATTACAGACACAGACAGATTTAAGGACTTAATTTTATAGTTATAAAATAAATAGGTATAGATTCGTTGGATAGGTGCCTACTCACATTGTTATAAGCTACTTTCTTAATAAACGCGGAGTTTAAAGCAATCAGTGCGTGCAAAGAATCCTGGGACCTTGTGAATTTAATCTCGAGATAGAGTGAGATTCCCCGCAAGTATTTTGCAAGCATCTCTATAATTTGATACGAGTATCCAGGCCAGCGATATTTTCGGAATACCTGCTCAGTCCGTTGCTGAGTATTCTGTAAATATGCAAAATGAACTGTGCATAATTTAAACTCTACAAAAGTTGCTCTTTATAAAGAAATCAATAAAGTCGCAGACATTTTTTTGAAAGTCGTTATGGTTTATCAGTAGAGTCTTAATCCTGACAAAGGATTCGAGTGTTCGAACTCTGGACTGTATTTATCAAAAAACAACATAATCCTCCTTCCCTTATCCCACTCTTAGTGGGGTCGGCACAACATGTTATAAACAAGTTCTCACATGATTTGGCCATTTTTTTACGACCGGCCGCCTGCCTGACGTCAACTACCTTAGTCATATTTTACGACACCTCAGTAAAAAACTAGGGTGGTCTTTTCTACTCAGCCGGATACCACACGGTGGGTGAACTTACTTTAGTCGCCTTTTACGGCACCTTGGTAAGAAATGAGGGTGGTACTATTCCACTCAGCTGGATACCAAACGGCGGGTCGACTTACCTGAATCACCTTTTACGATACCTCGGTATGCAATGAGGGTATGGAAGAGTAAGTTGAAATCAAGCAGGCAGCCGGTCGTAAAACACCAAGCCAAATTAAATGACAACATGTTTATAACATGTAGTGCCGGTCTTACTTAGTGTGGGATAAGGGCAGGAGGATGCTCCTGCATTTTCGTTGGTATTTTAGCTGCGAAATATAAGAATGGTTATACTGTCTTAAATTGGTCGCCGTTGCCTAAAAAAAATATAATCAAGGTGTACTTAGTGGAAGGGAGGTAGGCGTTTGAAGATACTCACTGGGACGAGTGTTGCCTTTACATCCCGAACTAGTGTAAAATCGTGAAGAAGCGTAAATAGTGTAAAATCGTGACAGATTGTATACAGTAACAAGTGTTTACGGAGTTGTGGAGGTTCGACGGCACTTAGGAAACTTTTTACCTCTTTCACCTTCCAGCTGAAGTGGTTAAGTTGCAAAGTTTTGACTAGTGGATGTAGGCCAAGAGATGCTATGTCGATTCTATTGTTTCCCAGAACGACTTCTTTCGAATCTTTTGTACCAACTTTTAAAAATAAGTTTGTCATAATTCACGCTTATTTTATTATTTATATTTTTTATATTTATGTATATTTTTATTTGTAATTATGACTCAGACAATAGTAATAGTATTAGTAATAGTATTTTCTCGTAGTAAGTCTCATATTACTTATTTTCTTTTCCTCTCTTTTTTCCCATTTTTTTATTGTTAACAATTTATTTCATATAGACTCATTTGATATCAAAATTAAGATGAGTCTAAATGAACTGTTTTTGTTATTTAGTTTATATGAATATTGTCACACCTATTTTTAGTAAGTAGGTAGAGACATCCTGTCGCGGACTTTTTTGTAGTAGTTTTATAGATCTACAAGCTTTTATATTTTTAAGCTGTGTTTGTTTGGCCTCTTTTTTTTCTTTACTGGGGGATAATCTTCAAAAAAATACCAAAGCTCTTAGGGGTGAGATCCGTTTACGTGGGATTCCTACCTTCGCAAAATAACGCCACATAAATTAAGTAAAGTTTTACTTAAAAACACAGTTCTATTTTTAAATTATTAATATATACGAAATATTATTAACAAAGAAAATCTTATTAAAAAATAATTACTAGATAATTAGTGGACATTGACCGCAAATATGCTTTCTGGATAGTGATGATGCAGTTAATATTAAAAATTTAATTATCTTTACTAATATTATAAATTCGAAAGTCTGTATGTCTGTTATGCTGTCACGGCTAATGCTTTGGAGCAATATTGATGACATTTGGTGCAAGTGGAACTTATTTACGCAGATAAAATAGGATGAGAAAAAAATCTATTTTTTCTTAGGGAATTGGAAAAATATAGAGCATATTACATGTTATTCTTAACTTAACGTTAATGGTGGCGGAAACAAAGTCGCAGGTAATACTAGTTATAAAACACAAGATATCAGTAAACTTGAATATTTCACATCTGTCTCTTCGGCTATATGTTTTATGTGCCGCGTCAAGGGGTTGAATTTTCCCAAAACTCAACACTTTGGGGAAACCCGGACAAGGGAACTCCATTACTTTGAGCTACCATTCAACCCTCTGTCGCCTTGAGTTTTTACGCACATTGAAATTAATCATTATTTTGCAAAATTGTTTATTGACATAAATTAAGCTGCATAATAGTTTCATTGAGTGCCGTGCCGTTCGCCGTTGCGTACGCACACGTTTTGAAAGTTGATTCACGCTCAAAAAATCCGTAAAAATAGGAAAAAGTGGTTTGATTTCGGAAATTCTTGTGTCAATCTTTTAGACAATGCAAGTCTACACTTCTGCGTTGCTGTTTTGTCGAAAAAGTCTTAGCACGTCGAAAAATAGGTGTAAAACCAATGTTTCAACCTTAAAAAAAGGTTACGTTTTACCCGAAAGTCGTATGGGCTGCTAATTCTAAAGCGACAACCTACTTGTTTTTTGGTATCATTGCATGGTCCTTCCTGCGGCCTATTATTGGTCATTTGTTTTGGATTTTTCCGATCAATAGTTTCGTAGCTGTTGTGATTTTTCTGAAAATCACTTTTTTATGAGAATTTCTTCTGGAGGTTTTTAGATTTAAATAAATAATAACAATAAATAAATAGACCAAATATTAATTGATAATTAGTAAAGAAATATATAAAAATTAAAAAATAATAATAATAATGACGTGACACGTGTTGATTTTGAATTACACACTTTTCCAATTTCTTACAATTTCTCTTCAACATTAAACAAAAAACTTGCATATTTATTCGGAACAAAGTATTTTTAAGGATTAGCAATTTTTAAATTTAAACTATTGTGAGTGTATTCATAGTTAATGTATTGTATTGTAAACCGTCTTATTTTATCGGGTTAACCCGATAAAAGACGTGAGTATGGCCAGTTCTATTTTTTTTTTTTTTTTTTTTTTTTTTTCACAGGAAAAAACCCCTTATGGGTACCGCCGCCCGACGGGGACAGGCGACGGTTATGTCGGACTCGCACCGACTAAAATAACCTGTGTGCTCCACGCTGCTGGTGGCGGGTATAGGGTACCTATAAAGACAATACCCCCATCCCCGGCAGCAGCAACTCTGTACCCCAGAGTGCGCCACCTCTGGGTCGGGGCCTCTCTAAAAGTGGCCCCTCCCTCCGCTGGACGATGCATCGGGAGCACCTGATGCATCGAACGCCTCGGGGACCTTATAGGGTGGGCGTCCGATTAAACCCCGTTCGGAACGCCCACAAAGGTCCCCGTTAGGGTGGCACGCGACGGTCTTGAGCGAGTCGCCTGCGCCCGGCTCGCCTGCGGCGGATCGGATCCAAGGACTCGACTTCCCGGATCCGCCCCGCCGCCTCCTTCCGCGAGATAACGTCCTCGCAGAAGGAGGCCATCGCTGCCCACGATCGCTCCCTGTCCACCATGGCGCGAACCACAGTGGGCAGGGAGAGATCGTGCCCCACCTGTGCCACGAGTTCCGCCCGCTGAACCGCCCAAGCTGGACAGTCTGCGAGCGTATGCAGCGCCGTGTCAAAGTCAGCGCCGCACTCGTGGCACTCACCAGTCGCTTCGCGCTGGGCCACCCTCCACAGATACCACCCGAAACAACCATGTCCGGAAAGCACCTGTGTTAGGCGGAAGGTGAGGACCCCATGCCTCCTGGCGACCCAGCCCTGGAGAATGGGCTGGATGGCCGAAATCGTCCAGGCTCCTGCACTGGGCGATTCAAGCCGCCGCCTCCATTGGCGGAGGAGCTCTTCCTGAGCTGCCCTCCGCCAATCCACCTCTACCGCCGCTGAATCTCCCCCCGGTGAACGGGCTTCAACTCTACGGCGGTAGGCCTGAGCTAGCACCTCGGCCTCTAGGTCCCATGGAGGGGACCCGGCCAAGGCGCAGGCCGCCTCGCCGGAGATGGTCCGGTAGCCCCGCACAAGTCTGATCGCCATGACCCTCTGCGCCCTGCGCAGCAGGGGCAAGGATCTGGCGGTCAGCCGCCCCGCCCATACGGGAGCGCCGTACAGGGCCATCGACCGAACCACCCCGGCGTATAGGCGCCGGCAGCCTGCATTAGGCCCTCCCAAATTCGGGAGGAGCCTGCTCAGGGCTCCGGCGGTCGCCGTTAACTTAGGGGCGAGCCGCCGGAAGTGGGCCTCGAACGTCCATCGGCTGTCGAGAAGTAATCCCAGGTACTTTAATGTACCCGAGATTTCGATGGACGTCCCGCCCACCACCAACCGGGAGCCCACTGGGGGTGCCATCCGAGGCCTGTGGAAGCAAATGGCCTCGGATTTCTCCAAGGCCACCCCTAGTCCCAGCCGGCGAATCCGGGCCACAACGTGAGCCGTGGCCGCGGTCGCCAGCACTCGGGCTTCCCGGTGGGTGCTTGCGCGGGCAGTCACGAGGGTGTCGTCTGCATAGCAGAACAGTCGCACCCCCGGAAGCATTTGCCCACGCAACACCCAGTCGTAGCCGATGTTCCACAGGAGGGGGCCAAGAACCGACCCCTGTGGAACACCGCACGACATCCTCCGCTCCTTCCACCCACCCCCAGCCGTCGGGTACCTAACAGCGCGGTCAGCCAAATAGTTACTGACCACACGCTGCAGGTACATGGGGATGCGGTGGAAGCGTAAGGCCTCCTTAATCACTCCCCAGGGCAAGGTGTTGAATGCGTTAGCAATGTCCAACGACACCGCCAACACCACCTCGCGCCGGGTTGTTGCCTCCTCCGCCAGAAGTCTCACACCCTCGATACAGTCGAGGGTAGACTTGCCCTGGCGGAATCCGCACTGGAGGCAACTGAGGTCAGGCCCTACCTCCCGGAGGTGCTGGACTATGCGGGAAGCTATTACGCGTTCGAGCAGCTTCCCCGCTTCGTCCAGCAAGACAATGGGCCGATACGCAGAGGGTGTATCGGCCGGTCTTCCCTCCTTCCTCAGCAGGACTAGTCTCCCCGTTTTCCACCTACGGGGAAAGAGGCCCTGCTCGAGGCAGGCACTGAACGTCGCCCTGAGTCTAGACTCCAACGGACCCAGGGCAAGACACCAGGCGCGCCCAGGAATACCGTCGGGGCCGGGGGCAGTGTTTTTCGCCTTCATGCGACTCACCACCCCGGCTATCTCCCACTCCGACACCCCCGGCGCACCCAACTCAGTGCCTTCCTCCTCCTCGAGAGGCGCCATTCGAGGCGGGTCCGACTCGGTCCCCTGCGGGAACAGGGCTGCCACTACGGATTCAAGGAAATCCGGCCGAAGGCTCTCGGTGAGGGGGGGAGCGCGGGCACGAAGTTTCTTCCGTGCCGCTATGTACGGCCTCCCCCACGGATTCCGATTGAGCTCTTCGGTCATCTCCTTGTGAGCCCTGTCCTTGGCCTCGGCGATCGCCATCCGCAAGGAGGTGCGGACAGCCCGATAAGCCTCGTAACGGCGCCTCTCCTCCTCGACGTCGCGTCGTCTACGACGCCTGTAATGAGTGTACTGGCGGCGCACGGACACGCACTGTTTGCGCAGCCGCGCCAGCTCCTCCGACCACCAGTACACCCCGCGTGCCGGCCCTGTGCAACGCACCCTCGGCATGCTGGCGTCGCAGACGAGCGACATCCGCCGCTGGAGGTCCTCGACCTCCGTGGCAATGTCCCCACCCGCGGGCCCAGCGGCCCACGCCTGGACGATGGCGGCCTCGACGAGGAACTCGGGATCCATTTTCCTGACAGACCACCGAGGGCCGTCGTCTCTTCTTGACCGGGGGGAAGTGGGAGTATGGTGTGCGGACACCTCGAACCAAAGGCCAGTTCTATATATTAACTATTTTTAAGGATCTCGTAACATACAAACACATTTTGGTATCTTATTATCAACACGGAGAACGGTTTAAGATGAGTACCTGGTTGGCTAGCTCGGTAAATTTTACAAAATAAAAAAAGAAACTAAAAAAATAATTAGGTAGTTGGAGAGTTAGAGTATTTACATTTCTCGAGACTGCCCGTTCCCTGAATAAGCTACGCTGACTTGACAGTTTATGGCCGAAATAATGTTTTATATTCAATATAAATTTTAGTATTTTTTTATGCCCAAAAACATGGATAAAACGATTTTTTTTAAATAAAACCTAACTATATCGATTTTTCTCCCCCAAAACCCCCTACGTGCTGAATTTCTGTTTCCGATATTCCGAAAAAAAATATATATACATACAAGATTAACTCATTTAAATATTAAAGATAAACAAGACTTAAGTAGAGTTTATACGATGAAGCTTTCTAGTAAAAATGTTATGGTTAAATTCCCGGTTTATAATCAGTTCCCACATGGTATTCTTCATTATCACCATCAAAATTATTTTATTTGTGATAACTCATCTTTAAAACAGAGGGTTTTATCCAGAGGTTTAACCTCCAAAATATCAAACCCCTAAAAAATCTAAATATATCATGCTTTCGATCATACAGCGGACAACTTTAGGAATTTTAATTATAGTATGCATAGATAATTACAAATGCTTTTGAGAGTATCAGTACGAAGCGCTTAAGACTTAGCTCAACATCTTAATATGAATTTACAACTTTTAAGTTCGCTTTAGCAAGTTTCTCTGAGAAAATCTAGAATGAACAAGTTCGGAGGCATCTTGTAAAGCGTAATTTAAAACCAGTTTACGACGTTTATTTGTGTGGCGTTTAACAAATCTGCTTGTTGTTGTAAAAAGTTGTCGCATTTATTTGAAAGTTATAAGGTAAAGAATCGTGATTTGATGGAAAGAGATCTTGATATCATCTGTAGGCTTAACCACTACACCTACCTACATATTAGGTTACTACACCTTATTTCGGCGGATCGGATCGAGAGAATGTATTTTGTCTTGAATATTTTGCATCTCCTTCAGCAAGCGTACTCTTACTGAAAAGAAGAGCTTATCTTGTTTCTCATAGGCTAAGTTAGGGAAAATACACAGTTTATAAGTCCAGTGCATTGAAACTCAATAGCATGAGATAATGACGTCAAGGTCTCTTAGAATAATCGAAAGAGCGTCGAATCGAATAATGTATATATTAATCAGTTGCCTTATTTCATATATAACTAGTTGTTCCCCGCGACTTTGACCGCGTCTAGTGTTAAAATACCCTCAATAATATACTGTTGATTTTCCAGTTTCCAAAGGAAAACCGGTTTTTTTTGTGCTATATATTATATAGTATCAAATTGTAACACTATTTAAACTATTTAACTCTATACTAATCACAGACAGTCAGAGAGACTTTCATATCTACACTATTAGTATAGGTATTATTTAGAATAATCTATAACGTATAAGGTATATGGCCTTATAAACGATACTGGCCTTTTGTTATTTTAATATATTTGCTTGAATCAGATACTGCTTAAATGTTAAAAATGCAATCTCGTTAGAAACATCTGCAGGGAGCCTTTGCAACAATTTAATCACAGAATAAGAGATAGCCGTTAAATTTGTAACGTGCTAAAACATGGCACAGGTCTTTGTTTACAGTCAAAATGTTTCTAGTGGAAATGTAGAATTACAAAGAAATAAATCCATCATCCTTTTTTGTCACGAAAACCCATTATGGGTCGTCACCGCCCGACAGGGACGAACGGTGGGTATGTCGGACTCTTACTGACCAAAAACCTGACAGAGCTCCATCACGCTGCCTTTATCCCTAAGTAAGTAGGTTCGGCACAACATATTGTCACATGATTTAGCTACTTATTAAACGATCGGCCACCGCCTGACGTCAAGTTACCTTTGTCGTATTTTATAACACCTTGTTAAGAAAGAGGGTGGTCTATGTTACTTAGCCATATACCACACGGTGGGTCAACTTAACTAGGTCGCCTTTTACAACAACTCGGTAAGAAATCAGGGTAGTCTATTCTACTCAGCCGCATACCACACGTATTGAATCAATTATTAGGGAACATGAATCAAATTTAAAATATTGTTTATTTAAATAAATATGTAAACAAGTGCTTTTGAATCGTGAACTCTACATGACAAATTATATAGTTCATGAATCATTCTGTGTTGTGAACAAACATTAAATTAGTTTTTTGATGGGCATTCATACATCTTTACTAATTATATTAATTGCAAACAATTTTGTTATATTGCACCAGACGCTGTTGAACACAGATACCCGAGTATTATATCACAAGGGAAGTAGTTAAAATCTCTTTGAAACGTTGTCGGCTTGTATATGAAATTTACTTGTATATCAAATATCAAAGGGTTGTGTGGTAAACGTGTATCGACGATCCGATAGTGAACAGAATGAAATTTAAACTTTTGTGATTGTTACTTATATAATTTTATATGTAATATATTATCTGCCGTGTATACCCGGCTGAGTAGAATAGACCACCCTCATTTCTTACCAAGGTCTTATAAAAGGCCACTAAGGTAAGTTGACGTCAGGCAGGCGACCGGTCGTAAAATAACTAGGCGACCAATTCAAATAACAACACGTTTGAAACATGTTGTGCCGACCCCACTTAGAGTGGGATAAGGGCAGGAGAATGATGTATTGTATTACATATTTACATCTTTCAATTTACAAAATTTTGATTCAATTTACAAGATTTTGAGTGGGTCGCTACTGATTTTTTTCGACGCACTGGTGAGAAACGCCCCTTTTGGCCAAATTCATTCAGGTTCATCCATTTTAGGTATAAAAATCCCATATACTCTATTAATGTAAGTCTAATCTATTTTTTAAAAGCTTTTATTTAACTTGCCATTATTTTATGTACCGTTTTATAAAACGAACTATGCACAAAACTCACCTTTAAATCGTCACCTTTATATAATGACTGTTATAGTAACATAGATTTGTTCAATATTAATAAGGAAAAACTAAGTTTAGAAATTTTTAATAGACACTAGTGCCTAAATTTATATATGAATTGCATACATACACACACACACACACACACACACACACATATACACGCACTCACACACGCAAGTACAAACAGACGCTACACACAAAGAAACACACACACACAAATCCACATAAACAAATCTTAGTTTTGGCAGATTTTTGTATTGTAATTAGTGATTAGATTAGCTTAATGCATTAAAAGTGTAATCCTAAATTGGCTTATTTTATAATATACCAGGAGTCCCGCCCCAGCTTCGCACGGGTATAAGTGATAATCACAGTATTTCTCTACTCCATATTGAATTTTATTCTACATATAAACCTTCCTCTTCAGCCACTCTATATATTTAAAAAAAACCGCATTAAAATCTGTTGCGTAGTTTTAAAGATTTAAGCAAACATAGAGATATAAGAACAGACAGAGAAAGCTACTTTGTTTTATACTATGTGGTAACGTTTATAGCTACTACTATTTTGATAATTGTCAAATTATTACCATACTTACCCAAAGACTAAATTACGTTTAGCTCTCATTTATGTTTTGTTTTTCCATGTCATAGTCGTTTTTGTTGTACCACGTTTTATAGTGACTTGACGGGATAAAATAAATGCTGTCAAACGGGATAAAAAGTATCCTATGTCCGTCTCCTGGTTCTAAGCAACCTCTCCACCAATTTTCAGCCGAATTTGTTCATCCGTTCTTGAGTTATAAATAGTGTAACTAAGACCAACTTTCTTTTATATATATAGATAGTCATACTTTGTAATTAAATTGTAAAAACGCTGTTGGATTGCCAAATAAATATAAAATAAAAAAAATTAAATTACCGTGTATGTATGCGAAGGTGGAATCTTGCAAGCTAAATTTGACCCACTTTGCGGTGTCCAATTGAGCTGTAATTTTATATACTGGTCCAATTCTGATAACAACGCATGTTTATGATAAGCATGACCTGATCCTGCTGCCAGGATTGGCTGCAGACGAAGGAACTCCTCAACGGTTAAATATATGATCATGAAACTTTATTAACAGCTTTTTAACTTGCCTGTTTATATTGCTTATTGTCTACGTATTTATAAAGTTTCCCTAATACTTCGTAGCTCTATCGATTCAGTCTGAGATATTTTTAACTTACACCTACATCTCTCAGACGGGTTCTTTTTATTAATTTTACATTTATCATTTAGGGCTATGCTTAATATATTACATATTACATAACGCCTGGCTGAATAGAATAGTACCACCCTCATTTCTTACCGAGGTGTCGTAAAAGGCGACTAAGGTGAGCCACTGTGTGATATTCGGTTGATATCCTATAGACCACCCTCTTTCTTGCCGAGATGTCGTAGAATACGACTGAGGTAGGCGGCCAGTCAAGCCAAATCACGTGAAAACATGTTTGTTACATGTTATGCCGACCCCACTTAGAGTGGAATAAGGGCAGGAGGGTGATGAAAAAAATAAAGATAGGGCAAGGGCCGGTGATTTGTGGGAATCGATCCCGGGTTCTGAACTTTTCTGGCCCGCCCGTTACCCATTGAGTTATCACTACATTACAGCATATATTTTAGGATCAAACAACGTTTTTTTTAAAAATGAAACCTAGCTAGATCGATGTGCCTGAAAAAACTCTCCATATGCTGAATTTCATAAAAATCATTGTACCCGTTCCCAAGATTCAGAAAATATAATTAATAAATAATTTCCCTTACCGAAAAACGTGTGATAAATTTTAATTATCAATAAGGCACATTAGTTAGAAAAAAAAACTTATTAGTGTCTTCCAAAATTTGAACCTGTGACTCTCCTGAGACTCAGCGTTCGGTCCTCACAGCTCAATTACAACAACTAATTAATACGTAACATATATTAGTTCAATTGAGGATCAAACAAAAGGTTCTCAGGACCGTAAATAACTCAAGCTTCGGTATATTCACGGTCAATTTCAGACATGTCCAAACTATAAAGGAGTGTGACGTCACAGAGACAAGTTAAATTGTGTGGGCGGCCAATAAACCGGCCTGTATTATACACGAGATGCCACTTACGGAATGAATTCCGAATTCGACCCTATTATTAATAACTTTATACGCTTAGAATAGCCGTCATTACAGTTAATTAATTTTGGGATGTTGTAAGGATACGATCATTATTATTTAAGTAAATCACACTTTAGAGTATAATAAGTTAAGAACTGTTGTTTAATTTGCCTTGAAATTGAATAATTTAGTTAAATACACTTGTTTCATATATGTTCACTTTCAAAACCACTTTTCGAAGAAACAATTTCCCAACATCTTCATCATCCGTAAAGCAAGCAGGTATTTTTTTTTATAAAGAAAGGCTGGTGCCTAGCTGCGATCTTGCCTAATGGTGAGCGAAAGATGCAGCCTAAGGTGGACTGCGCTTGCCACTACAGTGCCTATACACTCTTTTTTTGAAATTTGGTAGATCGTAAGAGTCTGGAAAGATAGATGCAGGGAGGGAAATCTATCTATATATACTATCAGCATGAGCTTAGAGCAAACAGATACACGTTATGCGTGCCAGAATGAGCTAGAAGCAAACAGGTATAGCATCAGCACGAGCTTAACACAAGACTCCTATAGGATTTCTTCAATTGTTCCTACGGTAGGTTTAGAAAATCCAGCTATATGAACGTTTCGTACTTTCCGGTACTCTTCAGGTCAGCGAAGAAGCTGACTTCGTCTTATATTTGGCGATTACCCCGCTAGGCTACGTTAGGGCCACGTAGCTTATCGTAGAGGACGAAACTCGTATGAGATAGTCGTGAAGACACTCATGAGATCGATGCCTCGTAGATAGCATGTGCAGATCTTTTTGATCGTAGTTTCATATAAATATTTCTATTCATTAAGAAAACCATACACTCATTAAAAGTTTATTTTGAAGAAAAGATAAAGAAATAGGGAAAAGCATAAAAACAAGTCGTAGCCAAACATCACAAAATAAAACATATAAGTCTACATATGTGCCTGCCCATATCCCACTCTAAGTGGGGTTGGCACATCATGTTTGAAACGTTACTTGATTTGGCTTGATATTTTACGAACCCTGCCCTACCTAACGTCACCTTTTTTTTCGGGAAAACCTATTACGGGTTGTCACCGTCGGGATGAGCTGCGGGTATGTCGCTCGTACCGACTAAAAACCTGACAGTGCTCCACCACGCTGCTGGTGAAGGGGACATTGTCCCCAGAATTTTCTAGAGATATACAAGTTTCTGAACGATGTTTTAATTCAAAAGTCTCTCACACCCTCGATGCAGTCAAGTGTGGACTTGCCTTCGAAATCCACACTGGAGGCGACTGAGATCAGATCCTGGACAATGCGGGAAGCCACGATACGCTCAAGTAGCTTTCTCACCTCGTCCAGCAACACAATCGCAGATAATCGCAAGCAGATAAGTGGAAGGTGTATCGGCCGGTTTTCCCTCCTTCCTGAGCAGGACCAGTCTCCAAGTTTTCCACCAACGGGGAAACATTCCGTTAAATTAATTACATATTTATACTATGACGCTATGTGCGCTAGTTTCAATAAACTTGCAGACTTTCTTCTAACAAGACGCCATTACTATTTCACGGTGACTACATAATTAATATTCGAATAATATTTAAATAAATTTGAAAAGTCTATTAAAAATGCAAGAAGTTTATATTGGACGCTTATTCAGAGGCGAGCCCTATAAATGCCGGGCTTTAACTTGCGAATAACTTATCAACAACTTGAGGTACCTATTTTGAATGTGAATGTTTCTTTGCCAATTGAATAATCGAGAAATCTCAGACTTTGGCGTGAACTTGTGCCATTGAATACTACGTAAACTTTGTCGTAATTAAATTGATTTTAAAATGTAAAATTAGTTTCTTTGCTGCTACACCGTTGATAATTGTTAGGCAGAGCTTTTAGGATGCTAGTTTTCTTACAAACCAACTTTAGTATTTTTTTTTTATACGGGTCACTATAGGCTAACCATTTAACTGAGTCCACGCTTGCGAGGTACAAGGGCGCTGAGGTAGGACGAGAATAACGACTAAAGAGGTGCGGCCGGTCACCTCTTATATATCATGATATATATGTATTTCTTATATATCCTTCCTCCGCGCCCTTATACCTCACAGGCGAGGACTCAGTTAGACGGTTAGCCTATAGTTTCTTCTAGGCTAGGATTAGTCTAGGCCTGGGCCTAGTCCAACCACGTACCGAGTTTTCTATCAACACGTCATTGTATGCAGTGTTGCTATTTTAAAACTCGTATTTTTCATCCTTCAGTTCTTTAGCTTACAATTTTTTTCTTTTAATCATTACCTTATTATGTTTAGGTCTGAATACTGAAAGATATGGCAACGATTTGTGATATGTTACTTGTCCGCATTAAAAGTTTAAACATCTACAATATTAAAATATAAGAATCCTTGATTTGATTGAATTAAAAAGTGACAGTTCCAAGAACTCGGTAAATTTTGTACCTAGGTGACCGAGCGTTGCTTGGTAATATTTTTAAAAGATATAAAAAAGATGAAACTTAAAATAAAACAAAAAATTGGGCACGTGTGGTTCTATCTGGGGTATTATCACTTCTTTCGTCCGCCCATTATTTTATTTTTTTTTATGTCAGAAAAACCCATTATGGGTCGTCACCGCCCGACGGGGACGAGCGGCGGGTATGTCGGACTCTCACCGGCTAAAAACCTGACAGTGCTCCACCGCGCTGCTGGTGGCGGGGACAGGGTACCTATGAAGACATTGCCCCCATCCCCGCCAGCAGCAGCTCTGTACCCCGGAGAGCGCCACCTCCGGGTCGGGGCCTCTCTAAACAGAGGCCCCTCCCTCCGCTAATCGATGCATCGGGAGCACCAGATGCATCGTCCGCCTCGGGGACCTAACTCCAGCCAGCGTCCGATAAACCCCGTCCGCCCATTATGGGCCGAGCTGTGACAAGTGACAGCTAAAATATAATTTGCATTCTAATCTACACGTTAGCGTTTTTTGAAGACAGGGATAAAAAGACAATTTTTTAAAATAAAACCTAGCTAGACCGATTTTTCCCACCTAAAACATCCTTACATGCATTTAAATATTAAAGATATAAGATGCTGAGTGTCGAGTATAATTGTTTAATCTTATAAGATGAATCATCATCATCATTCTGTTACCCTTATCCCACTCTAAGTGGGGTTAGCACAATATGTCTTCTTCTTCCATCCTCCTCTATAATTCGTCAACTCTGGTGCCATTCCTTTAACATACATATAATTTTTCACACAATCCATCCATCTTTTTAATTAAAATAAGTTTAACAATAACAATCTGTTTAAAATAAGTTTAATCTTATAAGATGAATGGAAATATTAAATTAAATACATAAATCCTTAATCAAATGATTCTTTTCCATTGAATCAAATAATGTTATAATCAAAGTAAAAGTTATAGTGGTATAAAAATATACGATATTAAGTCTGCAACACTTCCTTGCCGCCGGCTAGGAATTAAATTACCTACTTTAAAAGAAAACTCCAACTTTTAATTCACTTCAGAACTTTATGCTTTATGATAATGATTTTCTTAAACAAGGACGAAAGTAAAAAGTAAATTTAATTAACTCTTTTTAATGTCATAAAAGTTAATTTCAGTTTTATTTGAGAGTTTATAAATCACGTGATTCTTTTATTTATTCTCTATATCTCTATTTCACTAGCTGTTATTGCTGCTTCCACCGCATGAAAATCGGTGTAATTAATTTAATTGAAACGTAAAGGTAGTTATTACTAGTTAACCACAGGAGATAGAGACATGCTGTTGTGAAATTTTTTGTAGTATTTTTGTAGATCTACAATTCTTTACTACATTATTTTAATGTATCTCTGTTGGTTTACGCGGCGCACGCGACTAAAGCTCCCAATAGGACCTGCGCGACCTTTTCAACACATTTTGCATGCAACAGTAATGCACTTTTAATCTCAATCTTCTACCCTAGACCACCCTCCTTCGTAACGAAGTATCGTAAAAGGCAATACGAACTACGAACTGACGACTATGGAAAGTTGATGTGAGGCGCCTGCCTCACATCAACTTTCCATAGTCGTCAGTCCTCACTCAGTCAGGCAGTCAGTCGTCCCACTGACCGCCTGGTCAGTGGGATAAGCTCAGGAGGATGATTTTGTAATATAATGTGCTATTAAATTAAGTAATTAGCTCCGATATTACTAAAAAAAGAATAATAATAATAAATATATGGGACACTTACATACACGGTCGTCCGTCCCCAAAGTAATACTTGTGCTATGGGTAACAGGCAACTGGTAAATACGAGTATATACATATATAGTTTTAAATATATACTTAAATACAAATTTTATTTTATTTTATTTATTCGGAACAACCAGTGGCAGTTACATTAAAACATTAGAATAAAGTAAATACGCCACAAAAAGCATTAAATGCACTGCCTTTAGGTGCCACAGCATGCACATCATTATTTGTAAGGACAATTTAACTAAAATAACTGTGTAACTTAACTAAAATAAACTAAGCTACTAACTCAATGTAACACTACGGCTCCAATGTTTGGAGCTTAAGAATATTTTTTTTAAACTTAATAAATGTATTGCTGAACATATCGATAGCAATACACAGCAAAACCTCGAAGACCAGCAATTTTTTATGGAAAATGTTGGATCTCGTTAGGAATCGAACCCGCGACCCATGGAGCCGAAGGGTAACTGCCCACCAACGAGCCACTCAAAAATTTAGATTAACATAAAACACTCACTAGAAAATACCACAACCTTTAAAAATGAAATTCCTCCCTTAGAACTCGTTATAAGTAAACATATAATTCCAAATAAAATTTGTAAGCGAAATATTAATTCCGAAGTTATATTTACATGGAAACTTCGATTCGAGAAATTTTAACCTTTCGTCTACCATTATGAAGAGAACAATATTTTGAAGTTTTATACGAGTATATTTGTACGGAGAATTCTATTTAAAGAAGCACTTTAGGAAAATTAGTACTTCAAGAAATTGTCCATATTCATGTGGACAATTTCTTGGTAGTTAAAGACAGTAGAAAATATTAAGTCCAAAGTTGACCATTGATTAGTTTTTCATTATTATTCATTTTCCTGCACTTATCCCACTATACGAGTAAGTGGAGTCGGTACAACATGTTATACACATGCAACGGCCGCCTGTCTGACCTCAAGTAACCTTAGTCAGCTTTTGCAACTCCTCGGTAAGAAATGAGGGAGGTCTATTCTGCTCAGCCAATACATGGCGAGTCAACTTACATAATAATACAATATACCACCCTCTTTCTTACCTAGGTGTCGCAAAAGGCGATTAAGTCAAGGTGACGTCAGGCAGGCGGATGGTTGTAAAATAGCCAAATCATTTTTGAATTTAAATTATCGTGTTATTCATAATTAATGTATAGAAACCGGCTATACTCACGTCTTATTTTATCGGATGAGCCCGACTAGTTAGATAAGCCCTGTATGGGCTTGAAACTTGCCCGATAGAATACGACGTAAGTATAGCCGGTTTTTATACATTAATTAGCCAAATCATGTTGTGCCGTCCAGAGTGGGATAGGGGCAGGGGAGTGAATGAATGATAAAGATGTAGACACAGTCGTATATTTACTGGGAAATAATTCAATATTCAGTATTTACAAGTACAGTTAGTATGCAAACAGTTGTGTGTATGTTAGTCACCGCAGCGCACCTCCACGTATACGCTCCGAACCAAAGTGCCTCAATAAATTCACCTGTTGTAAGTTTAAGCGGTTCCACAGAATAATTTTGCACTAGAACTGGAAACTTTTACTGTTATTCATCTATAATAATATATAAAGCTGATGAGTTTGTTTGTTTGAACGCGCTAATCTCAGAAACAACTGGACCGATTAAAAAAATATTTCAGTGTAAGATAGTCCATTTATCGAGGAAGCCTATAGGCTATATAATATCACGCTAAGATGAATAGGAGAGCAGCAATAAAAAATATTGCGAAAACGGCAAAATTTAAAGCTGTCCTTGCGTGCGCTAAGTAAACGATGAAAGAAAGTTATTCGAGAGGCCCACGGATTCAAACTCCGGGCATCCACGAGTGAGTTTTGTTATTAAAATTCATAATAGCAATATAAAACGCTTTTCGGTAAAGGAAAATATCGTCAGAAAACCTGAATATCTCTAGAGAATTCTGGGGGTATGTGTAAACTACCAATCTGAATTGGAGAAGCGTGGTGAGTCTTAGCTCAACGAAGAGAGGAGGCCTATGTTCAGCAGTGGGATAGTAACGGACTGTTGCTTTACGTTTTTTGTAGTCCGGTACGTTAGCTTTAATTGTACTACATTTCATTGCTTGTTCATTGTAATGAACTCTAGCATTGAACCCAATAAGAAAATTAAGAGTCACACTTTACATTATTTTATGTACAGGTATTTTGCTTTGTACAACATTCTCTTACTTTTTCCCTTATTAGAACTTCTCCAAACTATATGCTGTTCCCACTCTATCGCCTAACCTTGTTCTCTTATCCCAAATATCTCATTTTTGAATTCCAATTTTCTTGTTATTTCACGTGATCGTCCCTTATTTTTCCATTCCTCTCTTATTTCTAAAACGTCCTTTTTGTTAGTGACTTTTACTATATATATTTCTTCTTTTTCTATTAAAACATAAATTGGAATCATTCCAGTTGTCTTTCATCGTTTGTGTTTTGCGTTTCCGATCACCATTAATTAGTCACAGCGACAGGAAAAATTGGCCGTTTATTCTGTCACATGAAATGTGGTTTGAACTTTCGATGCTTTGACATTTTGGTATTTCTAAAAATAGCAAATTATTTTACAGATTGAAAGACAAAGTTAGTGGATTTAAGTTTTGAATAAAAGTAAAGTAGTGTCAAATAAACAGAAATATATGGCGATGACTGCCAATTTTTGATTGGAGAGGCACCCCACGAAGAATAAAGTAACGGCTTGTTACTATCCCATTGCTGGGCATAGGCCTCCTCTTTCTGTTTCTGGAGAGAAGGATTGGAGCTAAGACCTACCATGCTGCTCCAAAGCGACTTGATAGGTTACATATCTCCCTAGAATTCTCTAGAGATACACAGGTTTCCTCACAATGTTTTCCTTCACTGAAAAGCGTGTGATTGTAATTATCAAATAGGCACATAAGTTTTAACTGAAAAACTCATTGGTGCCTGCCCATGATTTGATCGTTTAGCATCAGTATAAAGCCCTCCTGAATAAAATATCTGTTCCAGCAAACAAAGCGCCGCTCTAAAGTTTTCCCTCAAGACGTATATTTCTCTATACAACCGTTGTATTGTCTAATAAAGCGGTCGCAGTCGAAGCAAGATTAACTACGACAATATATTACAGCTGATAGGTGTTTCGCAACCGAGATGTTTTGTCTGTACCAAAACTAAGTGTGTCTTTTGTCTGTATGACTTTTACTGGCCTGTTGGCGCAGTGGGTAGTGATCCTGCTATCAGGTCCGCGGGTCGCGGGTTCGATTCCCGCCGAGAGCCAAAATTTTCTATAAAAATAATTTCTTAATTCTTCGAGCCTGTATATTTGTATTAAAGTATGTATTTAAAATTATATATGTATATATTCTATATATAAGCTTCTTCTATATATATATAAGCTGTGATGGCCTAGCGGTGCGACCGTGTGAATCTCTAGAGACGATCATGGGTTCAAACCCGGGCAGACACCAATGAGTTTTTCTATTAAAACTTATGTGTCTAATTGATAATTGCAATTTATCACACGCTTTTCGGTGAAGGAAAACATCGTGAGGAAACCTGCATATCTCTAGAGAATTCTGGAGATATGTGTAACCTACCAATCCGCACTGGAGCAGCGTGGTAGGTCTTAGCTCCAATCCTTCTCTCCAATAACGGAGAGAAGAGGCCTATGCCCAGCAGTGGGATAGTAACAGGCCACTACTTACTACTACTTACTTACTATGTATATATTCACCAGTTGTCTCCCCACCCATAAAACAAGTATTAAAGTACTTACTTTAGTGCCGGATGACCATGTGTGTAGGTGTCCCATATATTTATGTATATTTATTATTTATTTAAAAATAAAAATTTTAATTTGTTTACTTTTATTGATTTTTTACCGCCGTGTGGTATCCGGCTGAGTAGAATAGACTACCCTCGTTTCTTACCGAGGTGTTGTAAAAGGCGACTAAGGTAAGTGTCTATATCTACTCGTATTTTTAATAACCCTCAGTGATTATTATTATTTAGTGGTTTGTGCACCCTAACATTTTTTTTCTTTTTTGGTAAATTTTTATATATAATCTATACTTATGGCAGAACAACATTTGCCTATTATAAAATTAAAATTTTCAATATCTACTCCGCTTGTCACTTCGACACACATCCTGAGTAATAAAATCAAATTTTTTGACGGGAAAAGTAGTAAATAAAATAAGTGAAAGTAATGACATGTCGGACAAGGAACAAAAATATAACGTAATAAATGAAATGTAAATCTGCTAATGAAAACAGCATCAAAATCTGTTTAGTAGTTTTGAGTAAAGAAAGAGACTAACAGACACAGTGAGGGACTTTGTATACAATATGTAAGGATTTAATTTATAAAAGAGCAGAAGAAAATTTAATTAAACATGAAAGGCGTTATTTGACGCTCAAAGGGAAGTTTTTTGAGTAAAAAAGTTTTTTTTACAGACGATCTTAAACAGTAATAAACAGTTTAGCGTCGTTGCGGGTTGTAATTTTGTTTCGCCCTCGCAGTTCATTGGAGCCGAAATGGTTTAATGAAAACTCGGACCAAATTAAAGACTTACTTACTTTGGAAAAGCTTAGAGTATCTTCCTTTTAATAACATATAAATGGAGGTGTAACTGTAGAATTCCATTCAGGTTCGAAGTGCTATAAACTGCGATTAACCACAATTATATACAAAACTAATGAAAATATCATTTTGCTGTAATCCGCGATAAAAGAAAATATATGTAATGTTAAATGTAGAGTGTACTATTCGTTCTCATTCCTGATACATGCAGAATTTGTAAAAACACATGCACTACCCGCCACCGATAACACAAAAATACACTAACACTGCACACATTTACCACCACAATCTCAACAATTGTTTTGCCCCGTTAGCTTCATTTTCGTCTAGATTGCAATTTTAATAAAGCATTTCCATTATGAATATGCATTGTGATTGTTTTTTTTTTGCATTGGAGTTAAAAGAAAGAGGTACAAAAATACTATATTGGAACTGGCGGAAATATCGGCGCAGTATGAAATGGTACACGAAATTTCAAGAGATGTTACCCTCGAGGCAAACCATTGCACGTGAAAATTCAACCTGCCTTTCGTATGTTACCCTGATTTGGTATTTTTTGGAATTCGTTTTCCATTAAAATACTTCACTGTCTAAAACTTTAACGATATATATACCAGCCAAAGACTTAATTAAATTTAAAATATTCTTTATTTAAGTAAACTTGTTAACACGTGCATTTGAATCGTAATATCTACTGCTGGTTCGGAAAGCTGCTGCTATCGAGAAGAGTTGGCAAGAAACTCAGCGGTAAAATATAATTCTTATATTTAACTAGTTACATTTAGTCATTACTATCTCTTACAGATTTGAAGAATAGCTATATCCCACGCCTTCTTATCATCTGCGAAATCCTCGATAGTAGACTTTCTATATCAGCCTCCTTTCAATTGTTATTTTAGACTGAGTGTGAGTTGTAATGAAAAAGTTAAAAGTGATTTATAACTCTTTTTGAAAAGAGTATCCTCTGAGTTTCTTGCTAGTTCTTCTCGATAGGACCAAACTTCCGAATCAGTGGTAGCTTCTTCTATGTAATTTGATGATTCAAAAGCACGTGAAACAATCTAATAACATTTAAAATTGAATTGCAATTTAAACATGAATATTACCAATATAAGTTCACCCACCGTGTGGCTTAGTGGAATACCCCACCCTCTTTCTTACCGAGGTGTCGTAAAATACGGCAGAAATAAGTTGACGTCAGGTGGCCAGTCGTAAAAACGCAGCCAAATCATGTGACAGCATGTTTATATCATGTTGTGTCGACCTCACTTAGAGAGGGATAAGGGCAGGAAGATGATGATTACCAACATTACACCAGTTGATTCGTCCAAGACAACCTAAATGTCACATTCATCAACTCATTTTATACATTATACCCCAGTACCAAATTCCATCTATTCCAGTGGATGGACAGATAGACTTTTGAATTTATAATATTAGTATGTATTTCGTTATTAATTTTGCGCTTATAAAACAATATTTACAGCCCACTAGAGACATTTTATAGCATCATTTCAAATTATAGGTATTCCAAATAATTACATCCGTAGCCCTAAGCCTATAAGGGATTATTATTAAAATTTTATTGCTATATTACGTAGCTAAATTTAAGAGAGACTCAAGAGACCCAGTAGAACATAATAAGATATTAAAAGCTGGGTTAATGGTCTCGGTTCCTAAATAGGTTCATTTTGTCGACAGAAGCTCTTAAGTTTTCAGCGTTCAACTATATATCGTTCTTATCTTAATGACTGCTCTTGTTAGCTTGGATTAAGTGACCGCACGTTCCCCGTGAAAGCCCTTGATGTACGACGAACGGTTTGATAGAGAAATGTTTTAAGAGATTGATCATGGGAAAAGCCACCGATAGTGATTCATGCGGAACGTCAATCTTGATAGAGATTTCAACCTTCTCTACTGTAGTTCATTTCTTTAAACGCATCTCGAAGTTATACGTACATTTGTATTTAAGTATGTATTTAAAAAATATATAAGTATATGTTCACCAGTTGTCTGTCTACCATAACACAAGTATTAAGTTACTTACTTTGGGGACGGATGATCGTGTGTGTAAGTGTCCCATATTTATTATTTATTATACGTAAGAAAAGTGGAAGTACATCCTTTTATATCCGTGACTTCTACTTATGTTCCAGTTTAATCGGAAAGAGGAGTCCTATAAATATGATCATCGGTCGGCACAACATGTTATAAACATGTCATATGATTTGGCTACGTATTTTACGAACGACCGCCTGCTTTACGTCGAATTATCTTAGTCTATTTTACTACACCTAGGTAGGAAAGAGGGTGGTCTATTCTACTTAACCGAATACTACACGGTGAGTCAATTTACCTTAGTCGCCTTTTACGACACCTCGGCAAGAAATGAGGGTAGTCTATTCTATTCAACCGGATACCACATGGTGGGTCGACTTACCTTGGTCGCCTTTATACGACACCTCGGTAAGAAATGAGTGTGGTCTATTCTACTCAGCGAAGTTACCATACGGCTTTCCTATAAATATGATCTTGAAGAATAACTGAAGATTCAAAATCAATGTAATGATAAAGCTTTTCTTCTACTTTTAGCATTACATAAATACCAAAATAATTAATTTATTTTTGTAGTATGGAACCCCGTAATTTATGTATTAAATCAAACTAATTGACAATCTTATAGAACCACCTACTCATTTTTTGTTGTGTCTGCTTCGAGCTTAATTTACTTTAATTTCTTATAAGTTAAATATATCTCGGATCGGGGAGAGCCCACGCAATGGAGCCCTCGTTATATAAGTAAGGTTGATTCAATAAATCAAATCATAGCGCGAGCCTTAAGCTTGTTACATAATTTTAATGATTGTATTTTATAATGGTAGGGAGTCAATCGGAGTAAATTGGACGTCCATTTGGAATTGATTCACGAAGCGATTGTTGAATCAGGTACTCAATGCCTCGATAGGTGGAGAGATTGGCCCTTTCTTGGAGAGAACCTGAGCTGAAGGGGTTTAAAAAACTGTTGCTATGTTGCAGGCGATACACACAACGTTACAACGAAGTGAAAAATAACCGTCCCCGTGGACTGCGGTTCCCATAATGGATTATGAATATCTAAAATTAGCAGATAATTGAGAAATGAAAATGATGATTAAGAGGTCAAAAAAGGGTGTTTTTCTTCTCTTAAGCTCATTGGTTATGTTTAACCATCAATTTGCTACATGCCAGTACTCTGAGTTTAAAATTCAGCATGTAGGGGACTAGGGGGGAAAAACGATCTAGCGGGGTTTTATTAAAAAAATGACGATATATCCCTGTTTTCGGGCATTGTAAAAATGCTAAAATGTGCAATTCAATGTAAATGATATTTTTGGCTGTCAAACGTAATGCTGTGATAGCCTAATGGTAACGGACAGACGAAAAAATATTATTCGGATTCGAGTCCCAAATGTCACCGGCGCTTCTTTCTTCAGGTTGTACTAAATTGGTCTTTACTTTTTACTTTAGGCTACTTAAAAATGATACTGAAGTTTCTAATACTCAAACATAACAGTAAATTGACCGTAGCTTTTTGTATATCGAGTTATTTTTACATAACCGCGACATATGTGTCCAGTGGATCGGTGTTTTACATGAAAAAGGAGCGACCCTGAAGGGGAAAAAGCAATAACGTGTTACTATATGTATTTTATTATGGCACGAGTCATAAGGAATAGCGATTTTGTGTAACTATTCCGGTTTTTCTGACAAGTTTTGTTCGTTGACTTATTGTAACAATGTAACGCACGAAATATTTTGTGGGCACGGCACAATCTATTTTGGCTCAGCAGGACACACGCCATCTTCACATGTTAGCCCAGTACACGACAGTAACTAAGCTTACGACCTAGATATCATATAGGCATCTAATAGTCGCTTGAGTCTCGACAAGAAACTAACTCTGTGACAACCTACTGAAAAGCGCATAGTGTACAAATGAATAAACGGTCTGTTGATGCAACCTTGTATTCGTTAGTATGGAATAATCGAGAAAGACCAAAACACTCAACAAAGTCACATTGACAATGTTATCTATATTACTAGTTGTTTGAAGCAGGTTGTATTTGTAACATGTAGCAATTGTACAATGTAATAGTATACTGGCCGCTCCGTTATCAAAAGAAGCTAGGACGTTAACAGGTTTGACATTTTAGAGATCTAATGATGATGATAATATGGGAGTGACATAGTCAAATTGACTAAACTCCTTTTCCAAAAAAAAATGTAACAACATATTATAAACCAAAGTTCCGATTATACGTCTGTCTGTATGTGATCGATTTTCTCAAAATATATTAAACGGATTTTGTACTGTTTTTCACTAAAAAATAATGCAATTCTTGAGAAAGGTTTAAAAAGTACATTCTCTGTAACGGCTTAACAGATTTTGATGGCACTTTCACTAGATGATAGAGGAGGTTGTGGAGCAACATACAGGTTACTTTTATACTAGAACTGCTGCGAAATTGAGATACGCAGGAAAAAGTTTGTGATACACTGATTTCTACGCGCGATTTACCGCGCGGCCAGTATGCTTTAAGTGTATTTCATACTGCGAATGCACTTGTGTATGATTAAGCGTGTATGTATTTAGTAACTTTGAATGATTGTATGTACGAGTATGTATGCTACTGAAACGATCGTGTGGGAATTTGGTTGAATCCCTAAGGTTTAAATAAAAAAATGCGTTTCGTTGCGTCCAATTTATTCGACATATTATACAATAACCGCTTACGCGTTTACTTTGGGCCATACCCGCTTTGTGCTTATGATAAAAGGGCACTATGATCTGAAGGATGGTTGTGAATACACACATCATGGCGGTTCGCACTTCAACCCTTTACCGTAAGTATTGACAAAGGAAAGAGGTTATATTTGCAATGCTTTATGTGACTTTGTTTAGCTAAAATCAATAACGCATAACACACTTTTGCACTTTTTTGGTGCTCGACAAAAGTTTCTTTACTTTAAAAAAAGAGACATAGTATGAACAAAGTGATAGATGAAATGGGTTTTTATTGTATTACTACACTTCACAAATTATAAATACTAGCTTTTTTACTAGCGACTTCGTTCGCGTGGATTGTGGTCGTGTAAAAAGTTGGTAGCTCAATGGGGAACGAGCGGACATTAAATGTTAAAATACCCGGGATCAAATCCCACATGTCAATGGCTTTATCTTAATTTTTAATTAGAGATTGACTTGATGAATATTTTCGAAATTGATTGAATTTTTGAAACTAGTATCCACGAGTCAAAAAGTTTGTCGGGTTTGTTCACGTGTTTCTGGTGTAATATTCTTCGGAAACTTACAAAAATAATTAAGTTTGAAAAATTGGCTAAGGTAAATATTCCGTGATAGCGATATCTGGTGTATCAGATATTTTAATTTGACCTTTTTACGGGTCCCCTTGGCGTTGTTTGTAATAATTTAACATTTTGTTATATTCGACTAGCTTTTACCCGCAACCTCGTTTGCGTGGACTGTTGTCGCGTGATAGGTGGTGGAGGTTTGTGCATGTGGTTTTACGAATCCTGCATGTATCAGGTATGAAACGGATTGTCCACTCTACATTTAGCATTATATATATTTTCTATTTTACTTCATCGCAGATTATAGCAAAATAATTTTATTATTACTTTATGCGAAACATCCTTCTATCTAAATATACACGTATAATTTGACTTCGAAGAGTTACCACATACGGGTCGTAGGTACAAACCACTCAAACACGACACCTAAACAAACAGCAAACGTGGAAGTCTATTGTGTGTTTATACTGTTATTTAGAAGTCAAGATGAAAGTTAAAACTCTTGAGGGCCGTTGGTATGTTGACTAATCTAAAGTTAGTAACCTTAGGAAATAATAGTAAATAAATAAATATTATATCATCAATGAATGTGGATGGATATGCCTAGTAAATAAGTAGCGGCCTGTTGTTCTCCTACTGCTGGGAATAGCCTCCAATAATTCTTTCCGTTTTCGGAGAGATATATTGGAGCTAAGACCTACCACGCTGCCCCAATGCGGATTGGTAGATTACACATATCACCAGAATTCTTAAGAGATTTGCAGGTTTTCACGATGTTTCCCTTTACCGAAAAACGTGTGATAAATTGCAATTATCAATTAGACACATAAGTTTTAACAGAAAAATTCATTGGTGTCTGCCCGAGTTTGAGCCTCTGACCTCCTCGAAAGAGTCTCGCTGTGTTACCGCTGGGCTATCACAGCTTATGTGCCTAGAGGAAGCCCTAAAAAGAGATGGTTGGATTGTGTGAAGTGAAGATGATAGGACAGAATGGAAGAGAAAAACATGTTGTGCCGACCCCACTTAGAGTGGGATAAGGACAGGAAGATATATAAATAAATACCACCATCATTCTCCTGCCCTTATTTCATTCTAAGTATATGTTATAAACATGTTGTCATATGATTCGGCAAGACTTTTACGACCGGCCGCCTGCTTGGCATCAACTTAACTTAGTCGTATTTTACGACACCTCGGTAAGAAAGAGGGTAGACTATTCTACTGAACCGGATACTACATGGTCAGTCAACTTACTTTATTCGCCTATTACGACAGCTCGGTAAGAAAAGAGGTCTAAGAAAGGTCGGGTCGACTTGCCTTAGTCGCCTTGTACGACACTGTGCTGAGAAAAGAGGTTGGTCTATTCTACTTAGCTGGATACCACACGGCTAAAACCAATTAAAGTACCTTAATTATTATGACTGTACTTATATTTGCTCTGGGACAATTTCGTGCAGTAGAACTTCAAATAATGTGAATAATATTTTCACATTTTAGATAGAAGCTAACAAATGTATTATATCTTATCGTGTATCAACTTTTGTCTATAGACCTTTTGCTTCTGTTTCTTTAACGTCATGATAAATATAGACTACAGACTAAACAAATAGTATACGAAGTTCCATTGTGTATTTGTTCTGTTGTTTCGATGTCAAGATAAAAGTTCAGAGGTTCCCGGAGTGAAACAAAAGTTTTTTGTCCGGAGAGCCGATACTCGATTTTTTGCTTTGAAAACTGTTTTTCACATTTTGGGATGGCTGGAGCTTTATTCAGTGTAATATATTTGGGATATACGGTCTGACTAAGTCCACTATTGCAGAGGTCAGATGAAAGACAAATGAATCCAACCAGGCCGGATATTTTCGTCGAAAATCAGTTTGTGGTTTTGACCAAGGTTTTTGAACATTGTGTATCGTCGTCAACTTATGGATCCAAAAACTTTGCACTGACTGAGGGCCTTTTTAAGTTGGTTAGCTACAATAAAGTGACCTATAGAGAACTTGGAGTATTGTATGATCGGATGCAAACAGGGAGATCTGTAAAAAAGCCATAATGGAATACGTTTATGGTGGAAAGTCTTTGAAGCAAAGTCCATTAAAGAACGTCTGTCGTCGGATTTTTTGATGGCCCCAAACCCAAAATCTCTGGCTTATGAAGCGACTTATTCAATTACCGTGCCACAGACAAAGTTGTAAATTATGGTACAACACATATCGCGCTCGGCGCAAGGGTAAAATTAAATTACAACTGCGGCCCAACATTGGCGAAGCACTTAAAATTTCAGCCGCAAAGATGGCTTATTCGGAACCGTAATGTGTGAAGGTCGGGTTGGTATCATAGTTTATTATACACTTAAGCGTTGAAGCTTTATGTATCACATTTGGTAACTTCTTTTTATTCTAGTTCTTCATCATCTAATAGCAATAGATCTCCATTTCTTGCCATAGGTCTGTAAGGCATGGCAAACCAATGGCATGGGAAACAATAATTTTAGTTACGTCACTGATCACGAATGAATGCACTAATGGAATAAATAGAAGTAGGTATTGTTTGAAGAGAGAACGCGGGTTTCGTTTCCCAATAATCCTAAAGTCAAAATTTTTCATGGCACGCTATGACCTCATTAAACATTCATTTAAAAAGAATTTTCATCGTGTGGTATTCGGCTGAATAGAATAGACCACCTTCATTTCTTACCGAGGTGTCGTAAGAAGCAACTAAGGTAAGTTAACCCACCGTGTGGTATCCGGTTGAGAAGAATAGACCGCCCTTTTTCTTACCAAGGTGTCGTAAAATATGACTAAGGTAAGTTGAACACAGGCAGGCGGCCGGTCATAAAATATGTAGCCAAATCATGTGACAAACATGTTTTTAATATGTTGTGCCGATGCTACTTAGAGTGGAATAAGGGCAGGAGGATGACGACCAGATCGATTCTACCACCAGTTCGAAACGCTGTCCGGAAGTTCTTCCAATGGCGCTACTAGTCAATTACTGCTCTTATTATTATAGATATATTAAAATAAGTGATTGATCCTAATAGCAGTTATCTTCACTTCTCTGTCGATACGCTCTTGTCAGAGCGGTCGTGGCCGTCACGTATTTGAGGCGCTTATTGCTCGCCTAGCGATGTTTCGCCATTTTGCTCTATTTGCCGTCTTCCTGGCGCATTCATGAAGAGGGCCACGAACAACAGATTTTATTTGGTCGATCCACCGCATAGGCTATCGATCGATCTGATACCCTCGACCTTGCCTTGGACTACATGGCGTTCTATGGACTCTTCTTTTCCGCGCGAGACGTGGCCAAAGTATTTTAAAATACGTGCTCACACTGTAGGCGATAGACGCTGCCTGATGCCGAGCTCTTCGAGTATCGATATATTGGTCCTGAATTCAGTCCAAGATACTCGAAGCATCCTTCACCAGAACCACATCCCCAGAGTGTCTATCTTCTTCTTTTCTGTTTCACGTAATGTCCATATCTCAGCAGTGTATAAAAAGATTGGGAATTCGAGTGAACATACCAGACTAATTTTTGTGACTTTTGTCACTTTCCGGCTTCTCCATATTCTTTTTAATTTGTCCATAGAACTCCATATCATCACCATATATCTTTTGATTTCATCGATGCAACCTCCTTTGTTAGTGATCAACAAACCCATATATATGTGAGATTGGACCACTTCGCATTTCGCTATATGATAGCAGTTATACGACATGTTTTTTTCTATATTTATATTATAATAAAATTAAGTAATATAATTCGACCCAACTTATAACATTACGAACCGCGGTCCGCAGTAAACCAGCATCATTTTATCTCATCTCATCCAACCTGTACATTATAATCCGAATATTAATGTGGTAGCCGCCATTTAATGGAATACGAGCATCGAATACCCACTTTATTATTAAAACGTATCGCTTAATTATTATATGTGTACGAAAACTTTTGTATCCATTTAATATCGTAAGCGTTTATAATAAATGTATTAAGGATTATGTAATTTTAATTGCTAATACATCGTGTGGTATCCGGCTGAAGAAGAATAGACCACCACGTTCTTCCTTATCGAGGTGTCGTAAAGGCCACTGAGGTAAATTGATCCACCATATGGTATCCGACTGAGTAGACAGACCACCCTCTTTCTTACCGAGGTGTCGTAAAAGGCGACTAGGACAATTTGACCATCCGTGTGGTATCCGGCTGAGTAGAATAGACCACCCTCTTTCTTAGTGAGATGTCGTAAAAGGCGACTAATACAATTTGACCGTCCGTTTGCTATCCGGCTGAATAGAATAGACCACCTTCATGTCTTGCTGAGATGTCGTAAAAGGCAACTGAGGTAAGTTGACATCAGGCAGGCGGCCGGTCGTAAAATACCTAGCCGAACCATGTGACAACAAGTTTCTAACATGTTTTGCCAACCCCACTTATTTGAGAGTATTGCAATTCTGTTTTGTTTTATTAACAATTATATGTATTGATTTACCTCTTCAAGATATTATATTGCTACCTCTAGTCAGTAATCATTTTTTTTTATTATAAATATACTCGATATACTGAAATTTATAAAATTATCTTTTTTGTATCTACTGCCGATATATCGTGAATATTTTATTTTTTCATTTCCTTGAAGCGTCCTCACGTATTTTGCAATTTCCGCAAGATAAATTTATTTTGTTAAGCTTTCATTCGTTGACAACGTAAGTGCACAATGTTTAAAAAAATGAAGGATAATGTGGATAATAGTTCAACATCAAAGAATTTCAAACCTTTCTGGAAATTGCGATATCGGATAAGTTTTATTTAGTACAGGGTGAACGATATGAAGTGTTACTAACTTCACACAATTTATATCTTTTAAACTTTTGATCGCAGCAATGTCACACTTGCTTTTTTGATAATTCATTGTCTTGTTCACAAGCTGTCGAAAGCATTTGCATCCCTTGTCAGTAGAACGACAAATATCTGAAATGGAATACAAACGTAGAAGTGTGATTGCGTTATATTTGTTTGGAAAATCACAACCTGCTATTGTGCGTGAGCTCAGTCACCTCAAATCAATAAAATGTTTGTATTTCGCACCATAAAACGTTATAATGATACTGACAGCATTGCCAAACACTATGATGGTGGACCGGAAAAGACAGCAACGTCATGTGCAATGTTTCGGAAAGTGAAGATGCGGCTCGGGTGGAATACGCATCGAAGTGGGCGGCAAATGGCCAGAGAATTGAAGACTTGTATATTTAACTTATAACTAAAAGTTGTTTGATTTGTTATAACTAAAAAATCGTAGTCCTTTGAAAAGGTAACACTTCATATCGTTCACCCTGTATTATTATTATAATAATAGAAGCTACAGTTATTCGAGGTTTATAGTTATTAAATGTTAGTATTTTTTGTGCCCAAAAACAGGGATAAAACGATTATTTTTAACATAAAACCTAATTAGGTCGATTTTTCTCCTCCGAAACCCCTACATGCTGAATTTCAGGAAAATCATTGGGGCCGTTTCCGAGATTTCGATTATATATATATACACACATACAAGATTAACTCAAAAGTAATAATAAAATTATTTTGCTATAATCCGCTAATTATAATTTTAATAATTTTATTATTACTTTTGTATTATGGATCTCCGCAAAGTAACGCCTAATCGATTAATTATTCAAGATTAACTCATTTAAATATTTAAGATATAAAATAAATATAGTAAATAATTATATTAATAAGTTAGTAAGTATTAAAGTAATTAAATAACATTGGTTATGTTATATATTAATCATAATAAACATGAAAAGAAACTTGAATTCAATAAGAATATCATTTTTCAATGCCCACAGCGCCCGTCCTGTGCTTTTCATCAGGTTTTACAAGCCATGAATCCGAGACGCTATCTCATTGGCAAATTTACCGTGAACCATCTATGGAGGCTGAACTCGCGGTAATGTGAACTTGTTGGACACTATTATTTATAGTTCAGTGGTAAACGAGAGAGAAGTTTTGCCCGTTTCTAGTATAAAGTAGTAAGTAGCGGCCTGTTACTATCCCACTGCTGAGAATAGGCTTCTCCTCTACGTTTTTTTTGGAGAGAAGTGGAATGCGTGTTATTCGTAATTAATGTATAGAAACCGGCTATACTCACGTCTTATTTAATCGGATCATTATTTGGGGATGATAATGACTAGATTGAAACTAGTCGGGCTTATCCGATAAAATAAGACGTTAGTATATCCGGTTTCTATACATTAATTATGAACTAAAATTTGTTTAAGGTGTCCATCAGGTCCAGAAAGACGAAAATACAAATGATGATGAGATGTTGAATATCTGTATTATGCCCTATCTGTTACAAATCATGAAGAAAAATTTCTTGAGCAAATACCTTGCCAACAAAAACTTCAATACTTTTTACATTGTATCAAATACACTGTTGTTATTTAGACGTCGTCCTTTCATCTCTGCCTAATGACACCGCCTAATGGTAGGATAACGACAAATAATCCACGCCGATCAATGTTTTACATTTAACCCATAAAATATTCATTTTACACAATAAATAACGGATTAATTTAAAAACGAATTAAAGCATATAAGATTTGATAATAGTGTTATCTGCACCTCAGCCCGCGTGGAATTTTGGATATTAAAGTAGTTATTGTGAGTTAACCATAAGAAATAGAGACATACTATCGAGGAATTTGTTTTAGTATTTTCATAGATCTACATTTTTCTACTACATTACTTCGGTGTATCTCTGCTGGCTTACGCGGCGCACACAACTAAAGCTCCCAGCAGACAATTTTTTTCTAACCGGACGACGTCTTCAATACACTTTACATAAAACCGTAATGTTTGGAGGGGACAGTGTAATAGTAAAGTAAAGGCCTGTTTATCCCACTGTTGGTCATAAGCCTCCTCTCTCCGTTTTAGAAGGATTGAAGTTAAGACCTACCATGCTGCGCCAATGCGGATTGGTAGGTTGCACATATCCCTAGAATTCTCAAGAGATATGCATGTTTCCTTGTTTTCCTTCCCCGAAAAGCATGTGATAAATTGCAATTAGCAATAAGACACTTAATAAAAAAATAAATAAATTGTTTATTTCTATAACAGCTTAGGTTCTTACACTTAGGTTTTTGAGATCTTCTGGTAAGTATATAAATACTTGTGTTAGAAGATCTCGCTCTTCTATAAAATAAATGTACAATACATATACACTGGAGTGGAATAGTAACAGGCAGCTATTTTTCTTAACGCTTAAGTTGAGGCGAACGAAATCGCAGGTTAAACTAGTGTCTAACATCACGCTAACATAGTCACCGTCTGCTTGTAATTGTTGGTGATAACTTCCACACGAGACCACAGCTCTATCTTAGGTAATAAAGGGGGTAATAAATAACGAAATCACTAGTCTTATCACAAAATTCACTGCATAGCCCGAGGTAAGGGGTAACATGACGTAAATTACATTTATTTGACAATGAAAATGTAGCCCGATGTGAAATAACCACGGAATTTCGCATAAAACCTCACACGCGAAAATAGGAGTTAACGTACACACGATAAAGGCTATTATCATACATTGTAGTGAGTGTTTTGAATGATAATAAACTCTTCAATCCGTTGACATCTCCTTTATACCTCGTAAAGTATACAATATAATGTTTTATGTTTATAAACTGTAGAAATGGAAAGGAAATGTAAACAACTGTTATGCCTCGATTTAATTTGCGAAGTTTAAGTGGGTATTTATGTTGTACGAATCCATTCAATTGAGAAATTGTGAGGAGTATAAATGTTATAATAAATGTAAATTCAATTAAGCAGGATTTTGTACAAAGAGCTTTTGTTTGTAGAACCAAATGAATAGATTTTTGACTTGTCTATTTTTCTTAAGAGAGCATAGCTTGTTGGTTAGTATACTTATTGTTTTTTTTTGTAATTACTTAGGTACTATATTCGTGTAGGTTGGTGTACTATATTCTGTTTTTTTTCATGTGTATTTCTGGATATTAATTTTACTACCTAAGCCTGTGGGTTCGCCTGCGTGGAAATCAGTGGACTTTTGAACATAAAAATAGGTATCTTGAGTTAACTATAATATATAGATAGAGACATGCTATTACAGATTTTTTTGTAGTATTTTTGTAGACCTACAATTCTATGGTGCTTACTTTAGTATATCTTTGTTGGATTAGGTCTGGTCTTGTTATTTTTTTCTGTTTATTTTTAGGTTTTTAATTGTAAAATTGTTACTAAGAATGATGAGATTTCGTGTAATTGGTACTACATGATTATTTAAAGACTATTTGGATATTTTTGGGTTAAATAATATGTTATGCTGTTCCGTATGTAATGTGATATAAATAACTTTATACTTCCAACTATATTTATATTTATTCCGTACACTATTAACACTTTACAATTTACAGTAGCACTTCACAAAACGTAATGCCCCCCTCTCTCTAGTACTTATCCTTCAATCATTTTACCTTTCATTCACAATATTAGTCAAATCATATCTATTTTGTTTATTTGATACAAAAATTACCAATATAAATTAAACCATTTGTTCTAAATTATTTTTAAAATTATTGAACCTTACACGTATAAATACATAAATAAATCTAAATTTCCCAGCAGCCAAGTTTATTTTATTACCGCGCGACCTTCAACTCATAAAACTGTAACTTATTAGTAAATCGATTTTTGGAATCGATTTATTTTGAGGGGAGAAAAGTAGATTATTAATAAATCGATTTTTTCCACTGCAAGTCACATCTCGCAATACGCACTGTTCGCAGACTTTGGTCTTCAGGCAGTATATCAGTCTACAAATACTCATTAATCTAACAGTATCATAACATGCCGTGTCGATATAGACTATATTATGGCCTATATTCCGGATAAGGTTATGTCTTGCTAATAGTCCATTAAGTTGCCGCGGCACGCGACGACATTGTTCGGATTGGATCGCTATTTATTGTTGGGTTGAGATGATTGGGCTATAAAACATGCGGGTAACAAGAAATATATTTTTTTTCATTGTATAATTTCACTTTATACGCCGTGTTGTATCTGGCTGAATAGAATTGTACCACCCTCATTTCTTACCGAGGTGTCGTAAAAGGCGACTAAGGTAAGTCGACCCGCTGTGTGGTATCCGGCTGAGTAGAATAGACCAACCTCATTTCTTATCGAGGTGTCGTAAAAGGCGACTAAGGTAAGTTGAGCCACCGTGTGGTATCCGGTTTAGTAGAATAGACTATCCTCTTTCTTACCGAGGTGTTGTAAAATACGACAGAGGTAAGTTGATGTCAGGCAGGCGGCCGGTCAAAAAACGCAGCCAAACCATGTGACAGCAGGTTATAAGATGTGCCGACCCCACTTAGAGTGGTATAAGGGCAGGAAGATGAACTTCACTTCATAAATTCAACTTTCATGTATTTAAATCATATTTTACAACTTATTGTCACTTTACTGTATTGCTTAAAGACTGCCGAGCCCGTATATTTATGGGAATTAAACGCATTCGCCTTATTGCCTTACAGCAGAATTTTAGCTATTATTTATATATATCCTCCTGCCCTTATCCCACTCTAAGGGGGATCGGCACAACATGTTATAAACGTGCTGTAACATGATTTGGCTGCGTTTTTAAGACCGGCCGCCTGCCTGACGTCAACTTGCCTTAGTCGTATATTACGACACTTCGGTAGGAAAGGAGGGTGGTCTATTCTACTAAACCGGATACCACACGGTGGGTCAACTTACCTTAGTCGCCTTTTACGACACCTCGATGAATTACCCTTAATATTGAAATTAATAATTTAATTGTTCAAAAATTTTAGACGGTTAAAGAACTTATTGTTGTTATTATTTATATTAATTTTAGCTATTATTTATTATACCTTTATTGATAATTGTTGCTACCTGTAACTTCATACGGGACAATTTGAGTTATTTCTTCCCTCTCTGCTCTCACGTAACCAACAAAATCGCAAAGCGATTTACTTTGCGATTTTGTCGTGAATTTTTTAAAGATGTGATGGCCTAGCGGTGCGACCGTGTGAATCTCTAGAGACGATCATGGGTTCAAACCCGGGCAGACACCAATGAGTTTTTCTATTAAAAACTTATGTGTCTAATTGATAATTGCAATTTATCACACGCTTTTCGGTGAAGGAAAACATCGTGAGAAAACCTGCATATCTCTAGAGAATTCTGGAGGTATGTGTAACCTACCAATCCGCATTGGAGCAGCGTGGTAGGTCTTAGCTCCAATCCTTCTCTCCAATAATGGAGAGAAGAGGCCTATGCCCAGCAGTGGGATAGTAACAGGCCGCTACTTACTTACTTTTTGTCGTGAAGCCTATCTCCTGACGATACTAAGTTTACGGTGCGAAAAGATTGTTTTAGTGAATGTGTGTAATACTTGTATAGCGTGTTGGTGGTGGTGTCTACATATGTTACGAATCCTGCATGTATAAGGTATAAGAACGGTTTTGCTTCCTATCATCCTACACTTAGAATTACCTATCATATTCTCGTCTCATCATATACGCCATGCTTTTTTACTTTCCCTTTAATGAACATTTATGTTTACATTGTTTCGTGGCCACATAATAAAGATTTACGCCGTATCGCAACATGAAGCATGTTGATTTACCGCGTATATGTACCTACACACACAAACAGCGTATTGTGAACATTGAACAAATGGAAACAATACAATTTGGTAACCATTGTTAGTGTTATAAGCTAGCGATCCGTCACAGGAGTTACACGCTATGCTTTTCAACTATTGTTCTTTATAGAAATATACACTTCACTGCGCATTTTGTTGTCTTAGGATAAATAAGGAGTTTGTAGTAACTATTATACCGCTTATATGATTAACTAGCTTTTACCCGCAACTTCGTTTGCGTAGACTGTTGTGTGACAGGTTGATAATAGATAATAGGCGATTTTCATTGTCATCCTATTCATGTAGAATTAACAGGATTTCTATATGTTATAATTATGGAATAATTGTAGCAAATTTTATCGATATTGGTGCAGTGGATTCGCCTATATTACCTATATTTTATTCCGGTGTATAAGTAATAATTGTGCAAAATTTCATCGATATTGGTACAGCGGATTCGCCGCGAAAGAGTAACAAACATACATCTATACTCGTAAACTTTCGCATTTGTAATATTAGTAGGACAGGATATCTAAAGTACGGACTCTTATACTGTTAGTGTTAATAAATAAATGTAGTGGAAAATTATAAATACGGTTGTTCATCTCCAAAGTTACTTAATACGTGTGTGTTACTTTTGGTGGCAGATAATTGGTAGGTACTTAATATTGGTACAAAAATTTACATTGAATATATAAAATAATATTTTTGCCGAAAACTGTCAATATACCTGGAAAATTGTAAATAAACTATAAACTGTGAATATACCTAGTATCGAGTCTCACCTACCCAATATTTTTTTTCTTTTTTGTTTTTGTAAAAAATTAACGAGTAAGACTCGGTCAATAATAATGCTGTGTGGTATCCGGCTAAGTAGAATAGACTACTCTCAATTTATTAACGAGCTTTGGCTAGTTATTTTACGACCGACTGTCTGCCTGACGTCAACTTAGTCATTAGTCGCCTTTTAAACATCTCGGTAAGACATGCGGGTGGTCTATTCTACTCAGCATAATACCACACGGCGGCTTTTGGTATATTAAAAATAAGCGCAATATAACTTAAGTTTTCCACACGCAATATTCAAAAAAACACCAACAAAGAGATTTCAATAGCATTCAAAATCGAAAAATTGAAAAACAAAAATTTTAAAACCTTAATTAGTAAATCGTATGAAAATTTACTTTTATGCGTATTGCGTGTATTCTGAATAAAGCTTGCGGTTATTGAAAAATACATCAATAATTGAATAAAAATTGGTGAATTTTCGTTTTAAAGGTACTGCAACGCGGATGTTTTATGCTACTTCGCTTTAAAAGTTTCCATTAATCTTATGGTAAAACCTGTGTAAATGCTACATATCCTACTAATGCTATAAATGCGAAAGTTTGTGAGTTTGGGTGTATGTTTGCTACTCTTTCACGAAAAAACTATTTGAAACTTTACAGTAATATAGGTTATACATCAAAATAACATATAGGCTATAATTTGTAATAACTTTGGTTCCACGCGAGCGAAGCCGTGGGAAAAAGCTAGCTACCCTTTCTCGACGAATCCGCAAAACCAATATAGTTAAAATTGTGCACAATTATTCCTTATACACCGGGGTAGCATATAGGCCATAGAAAACCTGTTAATTCTACAGGAATAGGATGACATTGAAAAGCGCCATCTATTATAAACCTATCACGCGACAACGGTCCACAAGAACGAAGTTACGGGTAAAAGCTAGTATTTTATATAAAAAATTAAAACACATAACACTTAATGAGGTTAAGTACGACCCGCCTTCAGTGGCGGGTCGTAGGTTCGAAACCCGCCGAGTCTTAATTTTTTTATAAATAAATTGTTGCTTGTTCAAGTTTGGGTGTTTATTATGCAATTAAATATTTATTGCAACATTATATTATTGTAACATATTATTCTTTATACAACGGGGAAACATATAGGCTATGAGACCATATAGAAAGCCTGATAATTCTACAGGAATGGGATGACATTAAAAAGCGCCATCTATTATCAACCGAAACTCACTCACTCAAACGAAGTTGCGAGTAGAAGCTAGTATAGAATAGAATAACAGTATAAAAATGTCTACGTCAAAAATCCTAGTTTAGTTTTCTAAATGTCATTCTCTAAAAATCTATCATATGAAACTATTCGTAGCTTACAAATTTTGTAAGGGTTGATATAAAATTTATGTCATTACTCATTCAAGCTAAAGGGTAGTTTTAACTAGCCTGGGGCGTCGTATTATTGTTTAATACCGAACAACTATTCTGGAAGAGAAAAATTGTGTATATGGTCCTTATTAATGACAAAGGAATTAAGGTTTGTTTCACACTGACCGATCGAAATGAAATTGTGGTTAAAAAGTTGCACTGTCAGAGTAATAGTTAAGTAATAGGCTAAGTACCAATGTATTCGGAATACTCTGATATCATATAAGTAAGAAAAAATAATTTAAAAAAGTAGTAATCGGGATACTCCGTATAGTTGCAATTACATAAACCTGATTAATTTGACGAATCTGTGAATCTGTGAAATTGTGTGCTACGTTATGTATTATATATTTTTTTATAAATGTTAAAATTATATAAACAAATCGATATAGTACATTTAAATGCAAATGTACTTTTAAATCGGCAACCCTATTGCTGATTCGGAAAGCTGTTCCTACCGAGAAGAGCCACCATAAAACTTGGCGGTTGTTTATTTCAAATAATACTTAAATAACTAGTTACATTAAGTCAAATAATAACAAGTTACATAAAGTCATTTCTATTTTGCACAGGGTCGAACAGTAGCTATATCCAAACATTCTTATCATCTAAATAATCCTCAACAGTACAGTAGGCTTTTTGAATCAGCCTCCCTTCAACAGTTTTTTTTAAACTGCTGTAATCACAAAGCTATTGATTGCGTAATTTTATTATAGAATCTTATATCCAAACCAACAAACGACTTACGTACCTTTGCAAGGCGCAAAGCAGGAACCGCAAGCTTATGTAGGTTCCTATTTTTTTCTATTATATACCTTACCAATCGTTTTATAATTCTTTATATTTTTCATCATCATCTTCATCTTCCTGCCTTTATCCCACTCTGAGTGGGGTAAAAGGTTATATACATGTCATCACATGATTTAGCTACGTATTTTACGACCGGCCGCCTGCCTGACATCAACTTACTTTAGTCGCATTTTACGACACCTCGGTAAGAAATGAGGGTGGTACTATTCTATTCCGCCAAATACCACACGGCGTCTTTATATTTTTATTATAAAAATTAGGTTACTTAAAATAATCTGTGAAGTAATTATAATAATACCTATTTCAAAGAATTATATGAAGAACATATCGGTTGAATCTAAAGAGAGATCGAAGATACATAAATGTAATATTACGAAATATCCATCAGCTAAAGAAAAGTCGACATAAAAAAGATAGTTGGCAGAAATTGGATTGGACAGCTGAAAATCGCGAATATGACGTATAATGGGAAAGAGAATAACGGTTATTCTTTTTAGATGTATATAGTACTAGTGAATTATAACTGCTTTGCACTAGTTTTTGAGGCGACAGTGTAGGCGGTTTGTTACATCAAGTTACCAACTGTGAAGGGACCATATAAATAAATAAGTAAAAAAAACCTTATTCAACAATATATTTCATACATTTAACATTTCAACAAAATCAACAGAGATTTTTTAAAACATTTTTATATACATAAGCTGAGGAAAAGGTTGTAGACTCAGCTACGAAGCTGTTTTTCAGTCTACGCCTTATGACTAAAACTGCTGCCAAAACAAATTGTCCATTTGTATATTTGTATTTAAGCATGTATTTAAAAATATATAAGTATATATTCACCAGTTGTCTGTCAACCATAACACAAGTATTAAGTTACTTACTTTGGGGACGGACGGGGGGTGTCCCATATATTTATTATTATTATTATTTATATATCTTATGTATCAGTTAATTCTCTAAAGTTACATAATAAACAATGGTGCTAAATAAACAAAATTAAGAGAGACTTTCCAATTTTGTCAAGATAATCTTATAGTATTAGGCGTTAGGATCTACAATAAAAAACAACAATAAAATTATTTTCTATAGTCCATAATAAACTAAATAGACAATATATATATATATATATATATATATATATATATATATATATATATATATATATATATATATATATATATATATATATATAATGCTAAATGTAGACTGGACTATCCGTTTTCATATCTGATATATACAGGGTTCCCAGAACCTTAGAGCAACACTGATGTTCAATGTTAAAAACCTAACATGTTAAGTTTATCATATTTGCATACCTAGGTAATACACTAAAACTAATAGTTTTAACATATTTTTGTTGGTGTATAGCAAATATAAATGAATTTGAATTTGTATTAGTGGTCGTAAAGGTTTGTAGTGCACGTATTTTTATTAACGTTGCATGTATCAGATATGAAAATGAACACACTAAATGCCAGTGTTATACCATAATTTGCCAAATAGTCTAAAGGAAACAAATAATATTAATTTATTAAAAAAATTGCTAAAGTCAAGCAAGAGTGAATAAATAATAAATATATGGGATACTTACATACACGGTCGTCCGTCTCCAAAGTAAGTAACTTAATACTTGTGTTATGGGTGACAGACAACTGGTGAATATATACTTATATAATTTTAAATACATACTTAAATACAAATATAAACCCAGGCTCAAAGACCAACAAATTCATTTATAGAAAATGATGGCCCTCGGCGGGAATCGAACCCGCGACCCGGACCACGGAGCTGAAGGCAGGGTCACTACCCACTGCTCCAACGGGCCAGACAAAATTTATGTTTCGTAATTTTTTTGTGTTTAAGTGTTATTTCTTTTTATATCAGTAAATTAAGTGTTTCAAATTTTACGAATTATTAAGTGGTGCATGCATCTTAAGCAAATGAAATAGTTTAATTTTAATTCTTAGTTAATTGAACAGTGTGCTCTTTTGAGTAGTGCACTTACCTTATTTCTATAAATTACTATAATCGTATCTCGAACAGTGTGATTACAGCTTTAGAACTCATGCCAGCGTCGACCTAAATTTCCAGTTATTAATGAGACAAGTTTTAATTGTGTGCTGGCATAGAGTACAGGGTTTTGTTACGAGAGGTTTATTAGTATTCCAGATTATTTAACTTATGTTTAGCCGAAACGTTATGTTTATCCTTATTGACATATTATATACAACTGCATCATCCTGCCCCTCTCTTAGTGGGATCAGCACATGTTATAAACATGTTGTCCAATGCTTGGGTTGGTATTTTACGACCGGCCTCCTGTCTGATGTCAACTTACCTTAATCGTATTTTACGAAATGTCGATAGAAAAAGATGGTAATCCACTATACTCAACAGATATCACATGGTGTTGTCAACTTGCCTTAGTTGCCTTGTACGACACCTCGATTAGAAATGAGGTTGGTCTATTCTAATCAGCCGAATACCATACAGCTTATTTTTATATAGAAATGCATTGACGCTTTAAGGTTCTTTTAGTTAACTTAAAGGTAAAATTAACTTTGAACTCGTAAGAGCTTGTATTTGTATATTATATTGTTGACGTTTATAAATGTTTTGTAGTCTTTGATAAGTAAAAATTAATCCCTTTTTGAATTTTATGGAACTTTGTTCATTTAACTTAATAAGCTTTGGTATTTTACACTCAAACTTATATATTATAAATTCATGCCTCATTTGAGTGAATCTAGACTCTTAGAGACTCGTATCAGCGAATCTAGACTCTTTGGGGACTTGTATAAGCCAATTTAGACTCTTAGAGAGTCTCTCTCTCTTCCTAGCGATACCTACATCTCTCATGGTGGTGGGGTCAGCTTGCCTTATTTTACGCTTACACTTCGCTCGATCTTGGACCTCATCGTCAGTGACTTTAAATGTCCTCTTATCTTTTAGCACTACTTCTTTCCATGTCTTGGGTCTTACTACTAGTTTCCGACCGGAGATTGAAAGCTGTAGTGCTAAATTTTCAACGTATTCTGGTGGCTTTCTCTTGACTGGTCCATACCATCGCAGCCTACTCTCCTGCATTTGTCGGCGATATCGTGTACACCGAGGCTTTCTTAGAGAGTCATATAAGCTAATCTACACTCGTAGAGACGCTCATATCTAGACTATTAAAGGACTCATTTGAGAGAATCTAGACTCTTAAAGAACTCATTTTAGTGGATCCAGACTCTAAAGGACTCACATCATTGATTTACTAACTTAGATCAACTTGGCTTTGTTCGAGTCATTTATAATGGCAAAAGTCTATTTTCATGGCTAATCCTTTGCAGCAATATTAATCAAATTTAGTACAATGAGGTTCTTATATCGGGCGGGATATTGTAGTAAGCAATTCATTCCCATTTTTGTTTTGCTATGGAAAGGAACACCTAGTAAATAATTGCAGGCATTTTAACAATTGGGTTGACGCGAACGTATTCTGAATTTGGAAAAGTAAGTAAAATAGAACAAAAAAAAAGGCTTTCAATTAAATCAGTACTATACCATTGCCTTCAATGCAGTCATATATTAATATATCATATATCATTTTATATCTCGCTTGAACCCCATTCGAAGTATAATATATGCGTTCAAATAAAACGTAATGGAACAAGATACAAATGGTCCCGTGAAACGTGGAAAACATTAGGCACGTCAAGGGGCGGCCGTTACTGAGGGCGAAAGGAAAATAACGATGTCAAAAAACATATAATTTTATCCGTACTAATATTAGTATCTGGGAGACCAAGCCTAACTAGATAATTTTTAAAAGAAGTAAAAAATGCAATAAAAGAAGTTTAAAAAGGTAAGAAAATGCCGGTGACAGGATTTTTGAACTTTTTTGTTCCGTCCGTTACCCCTTGGCTATCACAGCATTACGTGGGACAACTAAAGTATCATTTGATTGCAATTATACAGTAAGCATTTTTTTATTGCCCGAAAACAGGGATAAGAAGACATTTTTTTTAAAATGAAACCTAGCTAAATCGATTACATATACATAACTACAATAAAACCATCATCTTCCTGCCCTTATCCCACTCTAAGTGGGGTCGGCACAACATGTTATAAACATGCTGTCACATGATTTAGCTGCGTTTTTACGACCGGCCGCCTGCCTGACGTCAACTTACCTCAGTCGTATTTTACGACCCCTCGGTAAGAAAGAGGGTGGTCTATTCTACTAAACCGGATACCACACGGTGGGTCAACTTACCTTAGTCGCCTTTTACGACACCTCGGTAAGAAATGAGGTTGGTCTATTCTACTCAGCCGGATTCCACACGGCGGGTCGACTTACCTTAGTCGCCTCTTACGACACCTCGGTAAGTAAATGAGGGTGGTACTACTCTATTCAGCCAGATACCACACGGCGTACATAACTACAATAAAATGTGAATACAAAATCTATGATTAGGAGTATAATAAGAAGAAGTATAATATATATAGACAGACTACTAAATAATCCGTTATAGTTACGTACAACCCTGTTAAGAGGAAAGTAATGTCCTAGATATACATCACCAAACTTTTTATAATTATGAGTATTATTATGCACAAAAATTAAATTTTTTAAAATATATTCCACGCTGTGTGGTATCCGGTTGAGTTGAATAGATCACCCTCATTTCTTACCGAGGTGTCGTAAAAGACGACTAAGGTAAGTTGACTCAACATGTGGTTTCCGGTCAAGTAGAATAGACCACCCTCTTGCATCCCGAGGTGTCGTAAAATACAACTAAAGTAAGTTGATATCAGGCAAGCAGCCAGTTGTAAAAATAACATAGCCAAATCATGTGACAACATATTTATAACATATTGTACCGACTCCACATAGAGTGGGAGGGCAGGAAGATGATATAATAAAGTATTCTCTACTTCCTCAGTTTTTTGAAAAAGTTACCAGTTTTCTTATATTAAAAAATCCAATTCCGCTAAACCATTACAGAGAGAAAAACGAAAATAACGGTGTCAAACAAACACATAATTTTATGTAAGACCGCAATCATTCCAGCGGATCACGATGGGAAGCTGACTTACGCACATTATAGAGTCCTGTGACATACAGACATTGCCTTTAACGGACATTTCGCACATTCTGAAAGCAAGGCTCTTAGTTAGATATCTTTGATATTTAAGTGAGTTAATCTTATAACCTATATATTCGGAATCTCAGAAACGGCTACAACGATTTTTCTGAAATTCAACACGTAGTTCGATTTAGCTAGGTTTTATTTAAAATAAAATCGTTTTATCCCTGTTTTTGGGCACTAAAAATACTAACATTTAAAGTTAATATAAAACACTATTTATGCCGTAAATTGTCAAGTCAGCGTAGCTTATTTGGCGAACGGGCGGTCTAGAGAAATGAAAATACCTAAAAGAAAAGAGAAAAGAGAAAATACCTAAAAGAAAGAGCCCGATCTACCCAACTATTTTTTCTTTAAGTTTCTTTTTTTATTTTGTAAAAAATTACAGGTACTATAGATAATACACTTACTTTATTTCACACCATAATAATACATGAAGATAGTCAAACGAAGTATTGGTATAATAAGCGGCCTCCGATGCGGATTAGTAGGTTACACATATTCCCAGAATTCCTTGAAGATATGAAGATTTCCTCGTGATGTGATAAGTTACCAGTAATAAATTATTTAACATAGTTGACCATTTTTAGAGAACGTGAAATCGATTCAGTCGTCACAGGGTGCCACCAAGGATCTTAATGGCTGCTATTTGAAGCTAGACGTTGACAAATATATGTCTTTCACACCCTCAGCTAACTGGTTAACCCCGCTAACTGTGATATCAGTTTCTGAACTTGTTAGAAAAGGTGTAATATATTACAAAGCCCAATTTGGAACTGAATGATTTACGTACGTCGACGCTTTTGTGTATATTATTTTATGAAAACAAAAGCACTTTTATTAGCAAAAAAAGGTTGATAATAACAGGAACTTGAATCCAGGTTTTTTGACTTCTGTAGTCCGTCCGTTATTCACTCAGCTATCAAAACTTTACAAATGACAAATAAAATATCATATGTATTTTATTGAACATTTTTTCAGTGCCACAAAACAGGGATATAACGACGTTTTTCGAAAATGAAACTTAGCTAGAAACCCTCTACATACTAAGTTTCATGAAAATCTTTGGAAAAATGCTAAAATATAAGTTGAAAGTAAAGATTTTTTCAAATTGTATTTTTTAGTGTCTTTTAATAAAAATATCGAGCAAAGGTCGGTCGGTCAAAGGTACTAATGTTTTTAAAGGACAAGATGTTTGATTCAAGTGGATAAATTTTATGTTATTAAGTCCTAATTTCATTATGTTAGCAAACGACATTAGTAGTCGTATTTTACGACGCCTCGGTAAGAAAGAGGGTGATCTGTTCTACTCAACCGGATACCACACGGTGGGCCAACTTACCTTAAGTGCCTTTTACGACACTTCGGTAAAAAATTAGGGTGGTCTATTCTACTCAGCCGGATACCACACGGCGGGGACTTTGTTTTATAATATGTTTAGAAAAATTTTTTTTCTTTTTTTTTATGAAAGTCACATTTTGGTAACGAGTAAATTTTGTCCCATTGATAGAGACCGCCGCTTTTTTACAAATGGGTCACAAGTATATATCCCGGGTTACATATAAATTTTCAATGAAAATTTAATATCAATTGACATATAGAATTTAAAGAATAGCTTGTTTGATCTAAAAATAATAATAAAATTATTTTGCTATAATCCGCGATGAAGTAAAATAGAAAATAAATAAAACCGTTTTCATACCTGATACATATCAGGTTTGAATGAATACATATAAGGTATCAGGTATGAAAACGGATTGTCCACTCTACATTTAACATTATATATATTTTCTATTTTAATTCATCGCAAAGCAATGGGTATCCGTAATATGGATCTCCGCAAAGTAACGCCTAATTCTATAAATAACTTGGTTGATCTATCATTATCTCTCGTTCCAGAAGAGAAAGGAGGTATTGTCCCAGCTTATAAAATATCTTCCCTGTACTATACTGCGAAAGATTTTCATGAAGTAACTATTTGGGTCACCCTTTGTGCTTAACGCTCGGGTTCCTTTACAATCTTATCATACACGATTAATCTTGTCTCCAGATATATCTCTCAAAGGAGTATCGCAGCCATTTCCGGGTACACTGGGACAAGGATCCTTAGCAAGATAACCCGATGAGCCCATAATGGAGGCGTTTACTGGAAGAAGTATGTCGAAATTAAATATTTTGTACATTAATGTTACAATATAGTTTTTGCGTTAATTCACAACTATAAATAGCTTTCTTTAATAGATAGAATAAAAATAATAAACGACTGTTTTATTGTAAAAGAAGCTTGTGGTAGTTTTGTGCCTTTTTTCGTATAATTATCGAGCATCTTTACTTTTATTTCAGTCAAATAAATTACATTTTGTCCCTACTATAACATCAATATAGCCTACAATTTTCTTGGTACTTACGATTCACACATTCTATTCATTCACATAACCTTGTTAAAGCGAAATTACTTTACGTAGACACTATTCGATTCAATTTCACGGTCTGATAGCAACTGACTTACATACCTTTTGCTGAGTTACAATTTTTTGGTAATCGAACGCAAGATGTAAGATAAAGGTTCGGCTACACCTGGGTAAAGATGCCGAGCAGATTAGATGCAAGTCTTCTTTCAACAGTTTGCATAAAAATGTTGGGATCTTAGCACTTTCTATTCTGCAACATCTTGTAAATAAAATAAGAAATAATAATGGACTGACAAAACTTGGTTCCATTATATGTTAGTTGACGGGTTGTAACAATGTTTTTAGGGAATTTATACGTAAACCGAAAATAAGTAAGTGCTAAAATGAGTATGAAAGAGGAGAAATGGCAAGAAACTCAAAAATTACGCTTACTTGAATTGCAATAAATGATATGCTTAGACTATTTAGTCATAAACCACTTAAAGTATATTTTCAATACGCTTATTAAAAAGGTTAATTTGGCGCGACCAAAGTTGCCAGTACCACTGGTATATCAAAAAACCACTACTGTATAAAATCAGTACTATCAGCATTTTGGTAGAAACATTAAATATAATTTTCTCAAAACTAACGAGGACACAATAAAAGAAAAAAAACATCTTTGTTAAAACCATAAAACTAAACAATGGGAACAAGAGATATGCAATGAAAACCAAAAAAGAATAATAACTGGAGTACCGAAATCGGTTACAATGCATGCCCGAATAAAGGTGCTGCGGAGGAATAAGTTTAAAATATTTAACTACTGCAGCGATTTCTTGACAATGTTGTTGATACAATCGTGTAGTGTATACTGAGCATTAACTGCAAAATGTACCAACTTTTTATCACGTAGATATATATGTAGGTGATTTATGTTCAAATGTAGATGGTACATTTCTATCGTGAGTTTCTTTATTAAAAAATATATTGGTACTTGCACCTACGAAACACGGTTTCGTAGCACAAAATAAGAAATGGAATAAAGTAAAATTTAATTGAAATGAAAATCTGAGGCGACAAAAGTTGGGAGACCAAATCGCTCTAACCTCTATTTCTATGGTTTTCTGGAACCCTCTGATCATGCTTCCATTGCGGGGTGAAATGATTGTTGATATTGCGGTATTGAATGTGTGCGGTGCCAGTAGTGAAGTGTGGTGTTTGTGGCGGTGGCTTATAATGCATGCGGTTTACGAATACTGCATGTGTCATACGGATAAGTTGACCTTTGTACACTTTTTTTACCAATAATATTTTTTTTCCCAACATTTTTTATGGTACATAAATAAATAAAAAAATAAAAATAAAAATGAATATGAACACAAATAGTTCACTCTAAGCATAATATAGATATTTGTATATTTTTTCTATATACCTAATATATATTTTCTTTTAATTTCTGATTGTGGCAAAATAATACAATCATTACTTTTCTAGACAAAAAGATAATAATATCCGTAAATGAATATATAATATATAATAACATAAGTAATAGTAAAATTATTTTGATATAATTCACGATAAAGTTAAATAGAAAATATACATAATGCTACGAATTCTGAATGTATCAGGTATGAAAATATTTTGGCCACTCTGAATGTAGCATTATATATATATATATATATATATATATATATATATATATTCTATTTTACTTTATCGTGGATTATAGCAAAATAATTTTATCATTACTTTTGTATTATGGATCTCCGCAAAGTAAAACTAAATTCTATAAATTATATAATTACATCTTTTAAGGATACAAGTTTCGAGACTTATCCTTATGAATTTTTTTAAAATCTAGTTTAATAATATTTATCTATTCCATTATTTATCTGCAGATAATTATGCTTTAGGAAACCTTCAAAATTTCCCTTCAATTTTCAACAGAGCAGATTAATAAACGAGAGACTTAGATTTTCTCCAAACGAAGAAAGATCAAAGACACTAAGCTTTAGGGATTAGTTATAAAGCAGTAACATCAAAGGGAGTATTATTTTTTCTTGCGATCATGCTCAAAGATTTCGATACGTAATTAGGAAATGGAAACTTTTGTAAAAGCTCTTTATGATGATATAATGTATGACCTCTATATGATGATATTTAGAAACTCTATTTCATGAAATATATTTTGGCTTCACAATTGAACTACTAAGTGCTGTGAATATTTTGCTCATATAATTGTGAAATAAATGCGGTAAGCTTTTAAATATCATTATCTTCCTGCCCTTATCCCACTCTAAGTGGGGTCGGCACAACATGTTATACAATTTTTACTTTATTTCGTTTTTCTCATCAATTTTTAGTTGTCTGCTATATTTTCCATATTATAGTATATTTTAGTTTAATATATTTGAGGTCTAATATTTTTTGTCAGGAGGAGGTCTAATATTTTTTGTCAAAATACACGCAATAGTGCACACAATGTGAATTGTATTACACTTCATAACATTAAGTTTTAATATTATAGAGAATGTATGTAAACTTTTTAGGAGAAATTAAATAAGGCATTATTATTAATATTATTATATAATTGTTACTTCAGAGTCTAATATAGTGAAAGTACTTAATGTATATAAATTGAAGTAACAAGCTTTCAGGAATCTTCTTTTTCTTCAACCGATGGACGTCCACTGCTTGACAAAGGTCTCTTGATGGGATGTCTAGAACACACGAATTTGTGCCGCTTGTATCCAGTGGATCCCCGCGACCTTTTTGAGGTCGTCAGTCCATCTAGTAGGGGGTCTTCCAACCCTGTGCTTTCCAGTGCGGGGTCGACGGATTCCTTCAGGAATTCGGTTAAATAATAAAATGAGCCAAAGCTCAACTATTTTAGCTCGACTTATAAGGATGTATGAACATAATACTTCGAGGAAAGCCTACGCCTTCCATGTTTAAGTAAATCGTTCGGTTAGACGAACCACTTATCGCTGAAGTTAGACGTGTTGTAAAATGAGGAAGTAAAATCTAGTTAAGGGGCTATTAGTGTCAAATGATTCATCGAATAATTGACTTTATATCTTGTTCATCGTACGTGATATTTGTGAAGTAAGATTAAGGAGGCCTATGCCGAAATATAAATTATTACTTGGTAAAATTTTCTCTTTCTATCCTCTTGTAGGAATAGTAGATCTAACCGACTTGGTTACTGTAGTCTTTGTATTTTTTTATTTACTAGTAATTAGGGTTACAAGCTATAATAATCTGTGGTAGCCCAGCGGTAACACCGTGCGACTCTTTCGAGGAGGGCACGGGTTTAAAACCGGGCAGACACCAATAAGTTTTTCTGTCAAAACTTATGTGTCTAATTGATAATTGAAATTTATCACAGGCTTTTCGGTGAAGTGAAAATTCTGGAAATATGTGTAACCTACCAATCCGCATTGGAGCAGCGTGGTAGGTCTTCGCTCCAAACCTTCTTTCCAAAAACGGAGAGAAGAGGCCTATTCTCAGCAGTGGGATAGTAACAGGCCGCTACTTACTTTTTTACTACTTAGGGTTACAAAGACCTCTCGTTCGCAGGTCCTTTATCCTAACCATACCTACTATACGAATTTCATCTTCCCTCTCGTTATTTATTGTAACACTTACAGGCCTGTTTATACTCTGTCTTACTCTAAGTATAATAACTCTATGATTTTATGACCCTGTCTGAATGACAGCAGTTAAATTGTAATGACCATAGCCATCAGAGCGTTCAAGTTTATATTATACTATGCTATTAACACAAGTTATTGATCTAGGAGGCATGTTGTGATGTAAACACCGTACCCTATTTGCATATCTCATTAGGGCTGCCACTTTTAGTGTTAATTTTGTGAATGAATGAATAAATCTTTATTGCACACCAAGTAAACAATAAATAAAAACAAGAGAAATAATAACACATAGAGGTGCAAAGGTCTTGCCGTGTGGTATTTGGTTGAGTAAAGTAAACCACCCTCATTTCTTACCGAGGTGTCGTAAAAGGTGAATAAGGTAAATTTAAAATATACTGTCACGCAGGAAAATTGTTGAGGTGTCGTTAAATGCGACTAAGGTAAGTTCACCCGCCGACAGGTATCCGGCTGAGAATAGACCACCCTCATTTCTTACCGAGGTGTCGTGAAAGGCGACAACGCTAAGTTGACATCAGGCATGCAGTCGGTCATAAAATAACAAGCCAAAACATGTAACAATTTAAAACATGTTGTTCCGACCCCACTTAGAATGGGATAAGTGATGATTGTTTAAGTTTTATGCATAAAGTAAATATATAACAATTACGCAAGGTTCCCAAAGAAAGTAACTTATTACTAGTGTTATGTTTTACAAATTCTTAAATAGATCCAGACTCAAAGAATTATAATAACAAAATTAATTTTTACGGCGGGATCGAATCTGTGACCCCCAATTCTGGAGGCAAGGGGCAGGAAGGGGCAAGAAGGCAAGGTCACTTACGCCAATGAGTCCAAAAAGCTTATTTGGATAAAGATTTTATTTAAGTGACAACCCTTAATAGTTTCACGAGTTAGGCGGTTCGGTATAGTCCGTTAGGACGCGGTCACCCTCCAAATTATCCTCGTGTCCAGCGCGGACGAAGGGACAAAATTAACAATAATACCTACTCCTAATGAAACGCTTTCAGAATAAATGGATACGTAGAATTGGACAATTACAGGAGGCAACAGCCGTTAACTCAGATAATACTGTCCTTTTGGGCTTAATTGTCACATTATAAACATACTAATGGCGTTTGCGACTTCGTTTGGACCAACTTAAGCGTTTAAGTATCCTCAATAATATAATATGTTTTTTCCTCGTTCCGAAACAGAAACGGAAAAGTTGATGTTGTAGTAGTTACCGCGATGTTATCATCATTCTCTTGCCCTCATCCCACTCTAAGTGGGGTCGGCACAACATGTTATAAACATGCCACATGATTTAGCTACGTATTTTACGACCAGCCGCACGCCTGACGTCAACTTACCTCAGTCATATTTTACGACACCTCGGTAAGAAAAGGGTGGTTTATTCTACTCAGCTGGATACCACACTAATAGGATGATATTAGAAACGATTAAAATTGATGAGCATTTGGTTTTATTAACGGAATTTGTCATAATATTTATGGAAACCTAGATAAGGAAGTTCAATATATATTGCATAAGATACAATCAAATTTAAAATTATGCACAGTGATTTCTTATATGAAAGTAATGCTTTACGGTCTCCTGCTCCTTCATTTACATATAACTTACCTTAATCGCCTGTTACGACAACTCGATAAGTAATAAGGATGGTCTATTCTACTCAGCCGGATAACACATACATTATAGCTATGTTTGTATATTGTATTAAAAGCAACATTTTGTAATTAACATGAGAATTTGCTTTCGCAAATTTTCCACTTGCCTTGTTTGCCGTCAAAGCTGTAGAGTGCTCCAAAGCCTGGGGATTTGTCTTAATGCACGCACGTCCTTGTTCCGTCTCGTTATTTTCTCGTCTGCCGCAAATGCGACAACTTTTGGGTCAGTGTCGTTTCATTAGTTTTGTAAGATATCTTAGTGGATAGGTGTCGTATATAGATTAAGGCAAAGGCGTACACAAAACAAATGGCATCTTTAATATATAAATGAATTAATCGTGTATAGCCAATTATGTCAATAAGTCAATTATGTCTTATGGAATATTGTTATGGGGTAAATGCGCGGATAGTGAAAAAAATTTTGTTTTACAAAAAATATAATATACATAAATATAATTTGAGACCACGTGATTCCCCGCGAGAGAAGTTTGAGGAAATAGGTATTCTTACATTTGCTTCACCGTATATTTTAAGCAATATAATTTATGTACATAAAAATATAAAGAATTATAAAACGATAGGTGATGTATACAATAGACAAAGCAGGAACCGACATAAGCTTGCGGCTCCTGATTTGCGCCTTGCAAAAGTACGTAAGTCGTTTGTGGGTTTGGTATAAGATTCTATAATAAAATTCCGCAATCAATTTAAGCTTTGCCATTACATCAGTTTAAAAACACTGTTAAAAAGAGGCTGATACAGAAAGCCTACTATACTCTTGAAGATTATTTAGAAGATAAGAATGTGTAGATATAGCTCTCTTTGAACTTGTACAAGACAGTAACGACTTAATGAAAATAGTATTAAGAATTATATTTTTAAAAGAGCAACCGCCGAGTTTCTTGCTGGCTCTTCTCGGTAGGAACAGCTTTCCGAACCAGCAGTAGAGTTGACGATTCAAAAGCACTTGTTTACAAGTTTATTTGAATAAAGAATATTTTGAATTTGAATTTGCTTCGGTTACGGGGCGAAACAATTGTTGAGATTGTGGTGGTGAATGTTTGCAGTGCTGGTGTATTGTTGTGTTATCGGTGTTGGGTTTTACAAATACTTACAAATTCTGCATATATCAGGTATGAGAACGAATAATACACTCTACATTTAGCACTACATATATTTTCTTTTATCGCGGATTATAGCAAAATAATACTCTCATTAGTTTTGTTTTAGAAAAATAATTCATCATTTTAAGTAGCAAATTTCTTTGCACAACAACAAAATCCTTCGATATATAACAATATAGCGATAGACAAGCGCCTCTGTAAACCGATATCATAGAGGATTCCGATGCAATAACTAACATGGCGATGCGGAGAGGCGGTTCTGTTATAAATATTTTACGATTCAATCAAGACAGATATGGAGTATGGTTTTGTCTGATTTATATTTCCTTTTGTAACACTTTAGCCTTTGATATCCTAGCGGTGAGACCGTGGGACTCTTTCGAGGGGCCACGAGTTCAAACCCAGGTCAAACACTAATGAGTTTTATGTTAAACTTATGAGTAAAATTGAAGTTTATCACACGCTTTACAGTGAAGGAAAACATCGTAAAGAAACCTGCATGTTGCTAGAGAATACTGGGGATATATGTAATCTGCATCTGCATCAACATGCATATACATGCATCAACCAATCTGTTGTAAATAAACGCCTGCTGGGAGCTTTAGTCAAGTGTGCCACGTAAACTAATAGAGATATACTGAAATGATTTACTAGAGAATTGTAGATCTACAAAAATACTACAAAAAAGTCCACGACAGTATGTCTATGTCTGTAATGTTTAACTCACAATAACTACTTTTATGTCCAAAACTTCAATTAACAATATTACGTTATTTTCGAGATTGTTTTCTTCTGATCAGAATAAATTATTATCTAAGTATATGTGATCGTGGGTTTCGTCATTTAATACTAGCTTTTACCCGCGACTTCGAACGCGTGAAATGTTGTCGCGTGATAGGTTGATAATAGATGGCGCTTTTCAATGTCATCCTAATTCTGTAGAATTAACAGGATTTCTATAGCCTATATGTTATTCTGTATAAAGCATAATTGTTCCAAATTTCATCGATATTGGTTCAGCGGGTACGCCGTGAAAGAGTAACAAAATACATCCATACATAAACTTTCGCATTAATAATATCACTAGTAGGATAGCATAGATCAAAATATTCCTTATACCATATGAATTAAATAAGTACTTTACAAAATTACTTTAAAAAAAATTTACACATTAAAACCACGCGGTATATTATGATAAAAAGAATGCCGCAATAAACCAATATTATTAGCATTATACAAATTAGCGTCGTGTGGTCGCAAACCGTGTCATTTGCAACGGTAGGTGTCCTATTTTGGCCCGCTATTTACGCTCAGTGGACAGTGATTGTGGTGGAACTAATGTACAGGTGGTCAGAAACCACCGTTTCGATTTACAGCACGATTTGGTTACTGTTTACGGATATTTATGCTTCCCTTTTTGGTTGATATTATCGTGACCTGAGCGGTTTAAATTGCGATTATTAATAGCAGTGTATGTTGAGTAGTGGACTCAGTTAAGTTAGTAAATCATACGTTCCGCAAAAAAAAATTAGTTTGCCTACAATATATTTTAAGTATTGTGACTCAGTGCACTCAGATATTACCAAATAATACGTTCTGCTAAACATATAGGATTAGGAAGCCTATGCCAGAAGTTGGATAATCACCAACTTTTGAAGGCAAATCTTATGTGTTGACTGGCCCGTTGGCGCAGTGGGTAGTGACCCTGCCTTCAGCTTCGCGGTTCGCCGGTTCGATTCCGAGGGCCATCATTTTCTAAAAATGAATTTATTGGTCTTCGTGTCAGGGTATTTAAGTGTGTTCCATATATTTATTTATATTTATATATCTGAGTGCACTGAGACACAATACTTAAAAAATATTGTAGGCAAACAAAAAATTGCTATCTCCGTTTTCGAACAGAAGGGTTGGAGCTTATAACGCTGCTCCAATGCGGATCGATAGGTTAAACATATGCCCAGAACTCTCTAAAGATATGCAGGTTTCCTCACCATGTTTTCTCTCACCGAAAATCGTGTGATAAATTGCAATTATTAATTACACACATAAGTTTTAACAGAAAGACGTATAGGCCGAACTCGTGACCCCCTCGAAAGAGTCGCACGGTCATACCTCTAGGCTATCACAGCTTCGAGACTAGTCTACACAAAGGTTAAAATTAAGTGTGAGGAATGTGCTTGTACGTAAAGTATATTTATTACACAGTAGAAAATTTTATAATTGATTAAATGCTTGGACTAAAAATCCTTTCAGCTTTTCCCAAAATTGCAACATAATTATGTAAATTAGAAATGTGTTAAAGCTTAAGTTTCTGGCTGATTCTTGTCATTTATTCATTGATTTAGGAGATGTTGCAAAAGGGTAATTAAAACAAACTCTTTAGCTTTATATTAGTACAGCTTAAGTCATTTAAATATTAAAGATAAATCCGTGATAAATTTCCGCCATGTTTGAATTAATAAATTCCCGCCACAATTCCCTCTCCTCTACGCGTCAATCATTCATTAAAATCTTGACAACCCTTTAATTAAGTCAAGGGCGGTCAGTGATACTACGGTATTCTCTTACACACCCTTAAAAGTAATTGATATCTTTTCATACCATTGCCTATTTCACACAAATGTGTTATTCAAATAAATCCGCCGTGTGGTATCCGGCTGAATAGAATATACCAACTTACCTTTGTCGCCTTTACTACACCCCAGTAAGAAATGAGGGTGGTCTATTTTACTCAGCAGGATACCACACAGCAACCTTCTTTAATTCTATAATATATTGAATAATACTTAATAGCAATTTTTTCATAAGTTAATGATGACAAACTCTTTATGTGTTTCTTACGGGAGTTTAAATCTGTGACTTTTGCCAATGCAGGTCGCATTACGATAAAGCTCATCTTCGAGTAGCTGTTTGCCCACCGTGGTTCGTGCCATGGTGAACTGGGAGAGATCGTGGGCAGCGATGGCCTCCTTCTGCGAGGACGTAATCTCGCGGAATGAGGCGGCGGGGCTGATTAGGGAATTTGAGACATCTGGGCGTCTCTAACGGGGTTTATCGGACGCCCATCTAAAAAGGTCCCCCAGGCGGTCGATGCATCTGGTGCTCTCGATGCATCGATTAGCGGAGGGAGGGGCTACTTTTAGAGAGGCCCCGACCCAGAGGTGGTGCACTTTGAGGTTCAGTGTTGTTGCTGGCGGGGATGGGGGCAATGTGTACAACGGTACCCTGTCCCTGCTACCAGCAGCGTGGTGGAGCACTGTCAGGTTTTTAGTCGATGCGAGTCCGATATACCCGCCGCTAGTCTCCGTCGGGCGGTGATGACCCATAATGGGTTTTCCTGACATAAAAAAAAAACATCTCCAAGTACGAGTGATCATGACATCACTGAGTGCAGTAACATATAAATAATTACAACCATTAAACTATTCATATCAAATAGATGACCGCAAATATAGCACTACAAATAGCGCTCACGAAATTCGAGCCTTGAATAACGTGGACGATTATACAACTGACCAATACATATTAGTGTCAACAAATAATCACACTTACATTAATAGATTTAATGTCTAAAATAGCGTATTTAAATAACACATGTCGCTATCTGTACACATAAACGTTTTAATAATAAAACAAGATAATAACGTAATTAGAGCGATTCGCGAATTTGTAACAGATCGTAGCACAGAAATTTATGACGCGTTATGAGTGCCCTAAAATTGTATCGCGCTGGCTAGCTTATTTACTATTCTGGGTCACGCTTATTAAATGCGGCTGCATTTCATTATTTATGAGATCTGTGTCGGATTTAAATGCATAATACAATAATATTAAACCGTCCGAACTTCTGTAAACTTAATTCCTATGTTACATTCTCCTCCTGGTCATGCTTTGTATAATGGGCCGTCATTACACTGGTATACAAAAAATGTGGAAAGTGAATTTGACCGGATCGACCTATAAAAAAGTAAAGTGCCTGTTACTAACCTATACTTGGCATAGGCCTTTTTGGAGAGAAGGATTGGAGCTAAGACCTACCAAGCTGCTCCAATGCGGAAAGGTAGGTTAGGTGTAACCTAGAATTCTCCAGAGATATGCAGGTTTCCTCACGAAGTTGTGAATAGGCATGTGGATAGGCATCTTCTAGGCAAGCGCGTTTCATCTTAGACTGCATCATCGCTTACCATCAGGCATGATTGCAGTCAAGCGCTCGCCTATTAAGCAATAAAAAAAAAAAAAAAGTTTTCATTCATTTCAAAGCATGTGATAAATTGCAATTATCAATTACACGCATAAGTTTTAACAGAAAAACTCATTGGTGCCTGCCTGGAGTTTGAATCTGTGAAAGAGTCGCACGGTCTCATCGCTGGGCTAATACTTGATTATTGCTCCGTATTTATTTAAATAACACATCGACTTAGTCGCCTTTTACAACACGATAGAAAGAAATGCGTGTTGTCTATTCTATTTAGCCGGATACCACACAATTGAGATACTATTATAAAAATATTATTTAAAAATAACTGGTACATGCATTTATTTATTTACGATATAAAAATCTCCATTTTCATCGCAACCTCGCAATTTCGCTAGCTATACGGTTAATAAATAAAAAAATCTGGCAAGTTCCCATGTGACACACAGCAATAATCCGTTTAACAGCGAAATGTTCTAGTAGGGGAAAACTAACAGCATCCATTTTTCATAGGCGACTCGGATTTTTAAATCACAATTTTGACCACAAAATAAAAGAGAGAGACAATTTTTTTTACTAAACGATATTCAGTAAACCGAAAATGGAAGCGCGATACGATTTGATACCATAAAAAGTTCTACTATCGTATATATATATCACTAACCAAAACTAATGCTGATATATAAGATGTATTTATTTATTTATATGTTTATTACATGGCGATAGTATGTCTCCATCTCCTATGGTTTTCAGATTTTCACAGTTTACAACCTGATTTCCACGCGGGCGAAGCAGAAAGCTTCTTCTACTTTCTCAACCAGTGGACGTCCACTGCTGAACATAAGTCTCCATAAGGGATCGCCACAATCCACGATTTTGTGCCGCTTGGCTCCCCGCGACCTTTTTGAGGTCGTCAGTCCTCGTGGGGGTCTAATAACGCTGCACGAACGCTGTATACCACGAAAGCATAGCTAGTGAATAGACTGGTTTTTGCGTAAGTCAGGCGCCAAGCTTTGTCTGTCTCGCACGATCTATCCCTCACACGTAGTATTCCATTATTGCGGTACAAAACAGAACAGAAAACAAAATAGAAATGTTTACTTTTCCATTAAAGTGAGCCGCAATGGCTGGCCAGGAAATCAAATTAGCTTTAAACAAGCCACGGGCAATTCGTTTTGGCGCCGCGTGAATTACACCAAGTTTATTCTTCTTCTTCTTCTTTCTCAACCGGTGGACGTCCACTGCTGAACATAGGTCTCCTTAAGGGATCGCCACAATCCACGATTTTGTGCCGCTTGGATCCAGCGGCTCCCCGCGACCTTTTTGAGGTCGTCAGTCCACCTCGTTGGGGGCCTACCAACGCTGCGCTTTCCAGTGCGAGGTCGCCATTCCAGCACCTTAGGATACCATAAACCGACGAGGCTCTGGCGACCGACCAATGGCGGTATAACCATTCTCAAGCTGACTTAAATCTAACAGACCGACAGCGGGCAGCAGCGTTGTCGGTGCGAAAGGGTCAGCACTGCGATCACCAACCCGCATGCCAAGCGTGGTGATTATTGGCAAAACCCTTAATGGATAGAAACATAAAGCCAAGTTTATTGCTTAAAGAAAAAACAAAAATTAGGTTTTTTATGATATAGTAGTAAAACTACGGGATTTGTCACTTGATGGTGAATAATTATCATTGATTATAGACATTTGAAGCAAATAAAGGAACTGTCGGTGTGAAAAGAGTGTACTATTGTTACAGAAAAAATAATTGGATTATTATTGGATGTATAATATATTAATTAATCCGCCGTGGGGTATCTTGTTGAGTATAATAGACCACCGTCATTTCTTACCGAGGTGTCGTAAAAGGTGACTAAGGTAAAATGACCCGCCGTGTGGTATTCGGCTGAGTAGAATAGATCACTTTGATTTGTTGACGAGGTGTCGTAAAAGGCGACTACCGGATACCATACGGCGGGTAAACTTAATATAGTCGTTTTTAACGACACCTCGGTGAGAAATGAGGGTGGTCTATTCTACTCAGCCGGATACCACGCGGTTGTTTTATCTCTAAAGAAGAAATAAATTATAGTTGCGTGTTTTTGCAATCAAATAATAATGCCGCGTCGCAAATTGCTTTTGCTTTATTAGAGGCTAATTTGATTTACTGGCGGCCCGTTGCGGCTGCTCTCTTTAATGAAAAAAACTGAAACTTTTTCTTATTTTCCCTGGAAACCGGGCTTTTATATATTACTTTTCAATCATTCATTAATTTTTAATATTTATAATTTCCGTGATGGCGTGTGTTATCCAGCTGAGTAGAATATTCCATGTCTTATTGAGGTGTCGTAAAAGGTGACTAAGGTATGTTGACCGGCCGTGTAGTATCCGGCTGAATAGAATATACCACCCTCTTTCTTCCTAAGGTGTCGTAAAAGGCGACTAAGTTAAGTTAACCCACCTTGTGGTATCCAGTTGAGCAGAATAGACCACCCTCATTTCTTAACAAGGTGTGAAAGACGACTAAGGTAAGTTGACGCAGGCGTCCTGTCGTAAAATATCTAGACATATCATACGACAACATGTTACTACCATGTTGTGCGGACTCCACTTAGAGTGGGGTAAGGACAGGAGGATGATTTTCTTGCATAATGTGTTTGAAGGATAGTACTGACAATCGTCAATACTATTCTTACGTAGCCCGATTTAATTAATTTTGAACTGGTCCAAAATACAGAAGAAGAAAGAAATGTAAGAAAAATAAAGAATGGACTGCTACTGTCCCACTGCTGGGCATAAGTGTCCTTTTTTAGGAAGGAATGGTTGAAGCTTAGACCTAACCTACGTCGCTACTCGAATGTGTTAGATTACACATATCCCCAGAATTGTCTAGAGATACAGGTGTCCTTACAAAAAAGCGTACAATAAATTGCAAATATCAAATACATAACTTTAACGGAACTCATTGATGCCCGCCCGGGTTTTGAACCAACGCTCTTAAATTCAAGTCTTCAGGTCTTCAGTCAAGTCAATTCAGATTAATCCATGTAAATGATTTATGCTTGATGTAAAGCAGCAGTTTGGTATTGTATTTTGTACACATTCAGCTCAGTTCAGTCTCTTTATTAAAATCTGAAAGCACAATGATCATACTTGGTTGGTGATCATTTTCAATTTACAATGGTAATATTTTAGCATTAATGAAATAAAACAGGCCGAGCTTTTCTTACGGAATTAGCCGCGTAATTTAATCGCGGGGGATGCGTCGGGGGTCAAATCTCATTAATTTCGCAACGAATTTAATTAGCAACGAGGGTCAGTGGCTAAACGTGGGTAATATAATAAACATGGGCCCTCAGAAATATATTGTTCTCTCTTATATACGCTAATTAGTTACGTATAGCCTTTAGCGTAATCCAGTGTCTCTCAATCTTTGTTCGTTTCCGTACTCCTTAATAATTTGTTTCATTTATGGGAACCCCTCTCCTAATAACTCCAACGCCAATAATTATAAAAATATATTTCTTTTCTAAGAACTATCTCGTTTTAAGAGCTGTGATAGGCCAGCGGTAACACCGGTGCGACTCTTTCGAGAAGGTCACGGGTTCAAACCAGGGCAGACATCAATGAGTTTTTCGGTTAAAACTTATGTGTCTAATTGATAATTGCAATTTATCACACGCGTTTTGGTAAAGGAAAACATCGTGAGGAAACTCGCATATCTCTAGAGACTTCTGGAGATATGTGTAGCCTACCAATCTGCATTGGAGTAGCATGGTAGGTCCTAGCTCCAAACCTTCTCTCCAAAAAACCGAGAGAAGAGGCCTATTCCCAGCAGTAGGAGAGTAACAGGCCGCTACTTACCTTTTAGTTTATTTCGTTTCTTGTAAGTTCTACTTGTAGCCAACCTTGACTTTTAGATTTATGTGTTACAATGATCATTTTAAACTACATATTTTAGACATAAAAAAAACAATTTAAAAATATTATTAATTCGAGTAGACTGGTTCCAGTACTTTCTGACAAATGTTATTATAAAAGCTACCAAAATAATTCAGAAGATTGTATAAAGACGTGCTTCTCACTGACTTATTTGAAATCATTTCGCTTTGAAGGTGTTCCTTCTTCCCTATCGCCATTTATGACTCGAAAATATTTGTCTCAAGTAATTGTATTAGTAGCATCTTATTCATCTATATCTAAATAAATTTATATTTTATTCATCTATATTTATCTTACATTTATTTATTTATTTTAACATTTAAGTTTTTCGCCCATTACCAAGGTAATTTTGATTTTCCCTCAATTGAATCGTGTTCAGCCCTTGGGGAGCGCGTTTCACAGTTTGGGAATCGCTGGCATAATCAAACGATTTGGTTTTAGGGTAACAGCACGTTCATGTATATTTGATATAATTTAAATTGCCCCTTAAAATTGGTTTATTAAAACATAATGAAACGATATACTTTTGTTTTGTAACATATAATCATACACTCACTTACTGCACATATATATTTACCAGTAGTCTGTCACCCAAAAAAACAAGTTTTAAGTTACTCAGTGGACGGACGAACGTGTGTGTACTTGTCCTATATATATATAAAAAATCTCCAGCCTATTTAAGCGTTGTAGTTCATTCATCAATGGCGTGTACCCAAAAAACCATGAAATACTATGAATATTTAAACCACAAATAGAGAAATAATGGACGCCAAATTTATATGTTTCATACATCGAGACCTTGTTACATATACAAAGCGACAGCAAATCAAATCAAATCAAAAATCAAATTAAATCAAAAAAAATTTTATTTCCAAAAAAGGTGGTAACATATTTTAGGAAAACTTAACTTAAATCAATGCTAAATGTTATATCTAAGTATCAAGATTTACAAGTAGCCCCCAAACTAGGTGATCCTGTATTTTGGGAGGCCAGAGTTTGCCGTTAACATTATAACTGTACTTAATATTACCCTTAGAAAAGAAGAACAAAGTGGGATAGAGAATTAAACTCAACATATAACCAAGCGAAATTCAATTTAAAAGTTCAATCAAAATAATCTTTATTCAAATAAGCTTTTTCCAAGCACTTTTGAATCGTCAAGGATCAATTAGATTTAATGAAGGTACAACTGATTCGGAATGTTGTTCTTACCGAGAAGAAACAGACGGTCAATTTTTTTAACCGAAGTGTCGGTTGAAGCTGAAAGGATTTTCAAATCCAACATTTTTATCATGAAATAAATAAATATATGGGACCCTTACACACACGCCCGTCCGTCCCCAAAGTAACTTAATACTTTAGGGTGACAAACAACTGGTGAATATATACTTATATAACATTCAAATAATTTTCAATCGTGTGAATGATTTACGTATAAGCATTCGTCGTACACTTAATTTAAACATTTCTATAAATAAGTATAAGCAAATACAATTGCTAACACAACGTAAAAGTGGGGTCGTAAACAAGTCAAAAATTCATACGGCTACGACAAATTCAAATTCAAAATATTCTTTATTTAAATAAACTTGTAAACAAGTGCTTTTGAATCGTCAACTCTGCTGCTGGTTCGGAAAGCTGTTCCTACCGAGAAGAGCCAGCAAGAAACTCGGCGGTTGCTCTTTTTTAAAAAATACAATTCTTAATACTAGTTACATTTAATGTTTCTATCTTGTACAGGGTCGAACAATATTTATATCCACGCATTTTTATCGTCCAAATAATCCTCAACAGTATAGTAGGCTTTCTGTAGCAGCCTCGCCTTAATAGTGTTTTTAAACTGCTGTAACGGCAAAGTTAAAATTGATTGCGGAATTTTATTATAGAATCTTATACCCAAACACACAAACGACTTACGTACTTTTTCAAGGCGCAAAGCAGGAGCCGCAAGCTTGTGTCGGTTCCTACTTTGTCTATTATATACATCGCCTATTGTTTTATAATTTTTTATATTTTTATATACAAAAATTAAATTACTTAAAATATACTGTGAAGCAAATGTAAGAATACCACAGTTACAGTTCTGAAAGACGGACCGAGAAATAATTTTCAACGTTCGAATAGCAGACAATTGGAGTTATGACGAACCCGTTTTATCCCTATTTGAACTAACAAAGCGACAAAAGACCGTTCGGTCCCATTTTATACCTTTTTCAACTCATAAATGCTTAGTAGCTTTTTACCGTTTTCCTTACCCTTTCGTTCTATATAGGCGTATTCACGTAAACCCTACCTGTGTCGACCATTTTAACGAGATCTCTGCATGGGTGCTCGTTAAGTTGGATTGGTTTTTACTTATTTGAATTTATAGAATAGAATAGAATAGAAATATACTTTATTATACACCATAATCCGTACAAAAGAAAAACAGTTTGAACATGAAACATTTATAAACATGGTTTATAAATGTTTATTGTTTCATGATTGTTGTTCATTTATAGTTTATTGTTCTAATTGTATTTATGCCGTGGTATCCGAAAATCCTTACCGAATAGTCGTAGAAGGCGATTAAGTTAAGTCGACCTGCCCTGTGATATCCAGCTGAGTAGAATAGACCACCGTAATTTCTTACCGAAGTGTCGTAGAAGGCGATTACGGTAAGTTGACCCATCGTGTGGTATCTTGCTGAGTAGAAAAGATCACCCATTTCTTACCGAATTGCGCAATAAAGGTGACTAAGGTATTTCTGAGTTTCGCTGAGAAAAATAGACCAACCTCAATTCTTACCGAGATGTCGTAAAAGGCGACTAAGGTAAGTCGATCCGCCGTGTGGTATTCGGCTGAGTAAAATAGACCAACCTCATTTCTTACAGTAGTGTCGTAAATCACGACTAATGTAAGTTGACGTCCGCAGGCTGCCGGTCGTAAATACGTTGCCAAATCATGTCATGTTGGATAAGAGCAGAAGGATGATGATGATCTGTTGCAAAATGTTTAAATCTACCTGGGTAGTTAATAGACAAACTGACAAAATTTGTTCAGTAAATGTTATTTTTTTGTTTCGTTCACCTACTTGAACGAAAGAAGAAATTCGCATCTTATTTTATATTCGACTTACGGAGATCTTCGTGTGCTGGTGAAATATCTTGAAATAGCGGGAAAAATGTTTTCTATAGGACGTATTGGATTGGCCAACCATTTTTAATATAGGAATATTTCAGTATACCAAACTATATATAAAGCAGAGGATAATTGACTGATACTTTTTGGATATATCGCACACATAGAATTAAAGTGACCTAATTCAAAATTGGGCTTAATTAAGTTAGATATATTGTAATCCTTATTTCAATGCTATTTATGAGATCTCGGTACGAACTATTAAAAAATTATGAATTTCTCTAACACTTAACTAACTAACACAAAAGTAATAATAAAATTATTTTGCTATAATCCGCGAAGAATTATCTATTTTTCGCGGATTATAGCAAAATAATTTTATTATTACTTTTGTATTATGGATCTCCTCAAAGTAACGCCTAATTTTATAAATTATAACTAACACAAGTTTTACTAAGTGCTACGCTACGCTTTATTGCAATTTGTCACAATTTTTATTGAATTCAGTCACTTTTAAACTAAGTGTGCGTTGGTTAGCTGATAAAGATCTCTGTCAAAGGGATAATTTGACCTTTAACACCATTTTATTATTAACATTTTTCTAATGGTTTTCATGGTGTATATATATAAAAATAAATAAATAAAATAACGTAAATTAAAATTAATATAGGACAACATTAATAAAAAACGTGAATTTCTCATGTAATCATTATTTATTTCAATAACACTGATTTTCAGTTCACTTACGTTACATATATACAAATCCGAAATATCACATTGAATTCAGTAATACATAGTCTAGTTACGAGTACATTATTTATTATAAAACACAACTTAAGAAGATTGCTTGGGTGTTAGAGACGTTTAGTTTGTAAGAATACAAACGAAAATGACATCAAATACTTCGGAGAACTTCGCATAAGATTATGGCGTCGCACGCAGTGGGACGAGTAATGAATGTTCTTTTGAAAATATATACAGGGTGTAACGTCAATAATAATACTAGCTACTCTAGCTAGCTACTTAGCGGTGCGACCGTGTGAATCTCTAGAGACGATCATGGGTTCAAACCCGGGCAGACACCAATGAGTTTTTCTATTAAAACTTATGTGTCTAATTGATAATTGCAATTTATCACACGCTTTTCGGTGAAGGAAAACATCGTGAGGAAACCTGCATATCTCTAGAGAATTTTGGAGATATGTGTAACCTACCAATCCGCATTGGAGCAGCGTGGTAGGTCTTAGCTCCAATCCTTCTCTCCAAAAACGGAGAGAAGAGGCCTATACCCAGCAGTGGGATAGTAACAGGCCGCTACTTACTCTAGCTAGATAGCTAATAAACCACCCTTTTTCTTACCAAGGTGTCGTAAAAGACGAGTAAGGTAAGTTGACCCGCCGTGTGGTAACCAGCTGAGTAGAACATTCGTGCGAACACCCTCATTTCTTAATAATAATAATAATAATAAAACTCTTTATTGCACATCAAATACATAGGAAATACAAGACAAAAGAAATAAAAATAAACAGGAACACATACAGAAGTGCAAAGGCGGTCTTACCACTAAGAGTGATCTCTTACAGACAACCTCTACTTACCTCTTACCGAGGTGTCATAAAAGGTGACTAAGGTAAGATAACGTCATGCAAGCGGCCGGTCGTAAAATACCTAGCCAAATCATGTTACAACATGTTTAAAACATCTGACCGTGGTTAAAGTGGGATAGGGGCAGGAGTATGTTGAATTCATTCGAAAAATGATTCATTAATTATTATTGGTAGCAGTTGGTTAGTATAAACAGTATTTTTGGTCAATGACACTAGTTTGTTTTTTGCGATGTAAAATATGCTACATTAGTTTAGTACGAAAATACACTATTTTATAAAATAAATTGTTAGGTATTTTCCATATTTAAAATAAAAATATATTTTAAAACAAAGTATGGTAATGGGCAATTTTAGGAATAGATTTTTAGAGTTGAATCGGTTAGGACAGCAATATAACAAGCATCTTTTAGCATTTTTGTTATATATGCATTTGTTTTTAGGACAAATAGAATGCTTATCACGTGTAATAATACTATATATTATAACATATGTCCTACATATAATTTAGATATTGTTATCATTTTTATACCCCTAGAAAATAATAATTTAAATATTACACTTTTTGGATGTTGAAATTAAATTTATATTATTTATCATTGACAGACTTGAAAACTCAAGGAATTTTATGGAAGAGAGTGGTCTAAGTTAGGGCGTAGCAAATGTAAATGCATATAACATTTTCTGTCTTATGTTAGACTGTTTTGTAGAAATATGGCCGAGAAGGTTTGGTCTAGAATATTTTATTGTCATAAACTTTTGTGATTTAGGAAAAATAAGCTATGTTTTTGGATCTTTTCTAAACACTCTGTAGATGATAACGTAATAATAAAGGGAGGCAGAGGGGATGTCACGTGTGCCAAGAATATTATATCTAGATATATCTCGACGCTTTTCGAACAAATGAAATAATAAATAAGTATATGAGGTGCGAATGTTGTGAAGATTTACCAAAATCGATATCAATTAAGTACAAAAGAAAAAGAAATTGATGGGTAAATTTCTATTATATGTAATTTACGATACTTGGTAAGGGACGATGACTTTTCTATCTGTCTTCAACCAATAACCATTGCTGGACACAAGTCCTTCAAAGGACTTCGTTACGCAATCTTGTGCCGTCTAGATACAGCGGTTCTCCGCGAACTTTTTTAGGTCGCCTGTCCCCTTCGAGGGGGTAGCCTATACTGCGTTTTGGTCCTTCCTCCGGATCTTCATTTCTGATATAATCATACAGAGATACTCCAATCACAGCTATATAAGTATGACTTTGATGACATAAAAAGACGTTCAACTATGAAAAACATTGTTGTAAAAGTAAATAAAGTAATTTAATAATAATACGAGTAATTATAATAAATATATACTCTTACACACACGGTCGTCCGTACCCAAAGTAAGTAACTTAATACTTGTGTTATGGTAGACAGAAAACGGAAAATATATACTTATATATTTTTTAAATACGTACTTAAATACAAATATACACCCATATGTGTATAATTATACATCAATTATATTGTATAATTTAATTCAGGATATTATTTATAATCGAATTGAGACGACAAAAAAGTGATATTACGTTACATCAGTACTATCCAAAGCTATATTGAATAAGAACTTTACGAATTTACGTTTCATGAGTACATTTATCCTTTTTTATACCTTTTTATGTTCAGGGGAGTAATGGTCTTTTAAGGGAGACACGTAATGAGATTAACCTTCGTAGTAACGAGGGGGTGAACAAATTTTAGAGATCAAAGGGCGACGTTTAGGATTCCGTTCACAGACTTGCCGTTCATAGTAATTTATTCATATATATTTTCCTTTTCAGCCATGCTGAGGTGCCTTGTAGCACACAAGACACAAGATGTCATTTTACATCCGCATGTCTTTTAATGTCTAATGAGCAGTGCATTCATATATCACTGCGCTAGTCGTTGTCAAAATATCCTAGTCGGGGTCAAAATGACTTATTCAGTAATAATATCCTCTCGTGTCTCATAGTCGGTGTCAAAATGCCGTTACCTATAAAGGTAATAGGTAATTTTGACCCCAACTATATGACGTGTCGACCTTTGAGGTGGTAAAAAAACATATCTAACACTTTCTTTTATTACTTAATCATGTAGTCTAAAAACAATAGAAATAATCAATATGTAAATCGCTCATATATATATGTATAAGGCCACTAGTAATTGACCGTTTTTTATAATATTTTAAATAATAAGCGTTTTGTTTTTTATAGCTAATAAAAAATAAATTTGTAATTCCCTGTTGCCATCTATTAACAACTGCCTAAAGCCACAAAACTGTAGTCCATTGTTTAATATTTAAAATTTATTATTATTAATTAACATTTTTTATTATCTACATTGAACAAAACACTTATTATTTAAAATTACATTTGTAGTGTATGCAGATTGACGTGTGTAACGTACTTTGTACATTTATATACAAGACACATATATGTAACACAAACATGAACATAGTCACACTAACTCACACTAGTCTCATGATGCACCACGACAGTGACACGAGAGCCCTTGGTGAGAGTGGTCGTGAAGTGACATGTTGTTACTTGTTAGTGCGTGTTTGAGCCTGTGCTACATTCATGCAACATTAGTTTATGAACACTACAACATTCAAAACGGTCAATTACTAGTACATGGTCAATTGCTTGTGCCCTTACCTTATATATATGTTTGATATATAAGCAAGAACATCTTTGATCAGGGAAAATAAACGTTTCAAAAAACCGAATTAAATTCAGTTCTGCTGTACACCAAACAATCTTAATAAATTGTGTTATATTTTCCATTTTACAAAGTCATTCCAGAATTTTATTATCTATGATTAATTTTTAAATAACAAATCTGTACATTTATCTTAAACTATTTATTATCTATGAAATGTCATGACACGTTCGGAAACTATTAACTAACATTTATCTCAACACACAGTAAACGATTATAGAAGTGAAGTAACATTTACTGATTTGCGGAATTTTATGTAGAAAAAACATAAATAGTAGAACTTTTTTAATCCACAGACCAATCAATCAATAGACAATTGCTGAATATCTCACCTTAAATTTTTAGTCTGATTTCAAATATGCTTTAAAATAGAAATGTACGTTCTTAATAGAACGTCATAGATAAAACGTTTAAAATTGATGGTTGATATACATACATATATGGTTGATACATTAAGTCAATATTGTTTACTTTATTGATAAAAACAGTTGTGTATTTACCGATTTTCCTAAGTTATTAAATCCAAATTAGCTAACGTAAAGGAAGTTATGCAAAATCATTTTGTCTAGAATTCCTGTTTTTGAAAATTCCTCTTCAAAATTGGTTGCTAGTGATGACTTACATACCTTGGTAACTGACAATGGAATTGATTTTCTTACCATGGAAATTAAATGTAAAATACTCCGCAAATGTTTTATTAGATAACCTAAGACATAAACATTTTTGAATTATTTACAAATTATACATTAACATAAGCAATTCTTTGTTAAATTTGTTGACGCAAGTAACAAAACTTATAATAAATTTTGTAAAATACTACGTAAACACAAGCGTTTTGACGCGTAATTAATATAATATATCCAAAAAATAACATATTACAACATAATACAAGTGGAATATGTAAATTTTTGTAAGTAAAACGTGCTTCATATGTATATTTTACCCACTTAGACATATACACGCATAAAAAAATAATCCGCAAATTCATAATTCCCTAATTATTTAGCAGTTGAATGTAGTAACATTGATATAGAAACCAACATAAAAAATTAAAAATGTATCAAATTATACAAAATTGTGCAATATACAAGTTTTAACTGTAATGACCGATTAAAATAAATTACTATACATCTCAGGTGATAGTAATTTACCTATTTAAAAAAAAAAACTAAACGTTTAATTGCGTAACACAGTCACCATTATTGAGACCATCTCGTGTGAATAAAACTTTCATAGTAATAGCTTGCACATAAATTATCTTACACACTTAAAATATTAATTATATAATGTACCTATTTTTGATAAAACAGAATAACCATTGGAATTCATAATTCCAGAGATTAGGAAACACTTTTATGCAAATGTTATATCTAGAATATCATCAAATAGAGAAAATAACATCTTCACCGCTAAATTCTAGTTGTATTTTTGTATAAATTATTTTTAAATATATTTTTTCACTTATTGGCTCACAATTTCAAAAATAAATTCTCTTAATTTAAATCTTATTATGACTAGAAAATTTGAGATAGCTAATTTTGAGCCACGAGAGCTGACAACCATTACTTTGTTCTCAGATCTTTACTATTACAAAACATAGTAAATATAAATCGCAATGACTTATATAGTGACTTCAGCGGCAACAAATGGTAGCAAATATAGGGTCAAAATTACATACAACACTATAATATTATATAATTCAATAAACCCAATGCAAAAGTGTGTTTCAATCCTTTTTTCAGTAAAGTCAGTTATTTAACATGTCAAGAAAAATATTTTTTCAATAACTCTAATATAAAAATGCTTAAAGCTTATTTACATTCCTACTGTGTTTGATAAAAATAACCTTCGAAGACACAAAAGTTATTGATGCATAAATAAATCTATTAAGTAAAAAAGGAGCTATCAGACACGTAGGAAAATAAAACATAAAAAGTATACGTAAAGTAAAAACACGTAAAGCAAATATTTCGCAAAAAACAAGGTTAATGAGAAAAGGTAAATCATAAAACAACACGGAAACGTAACGCAATAAAAACGCTACTAAGTAATATATACAGAAATAAAATATAACATAAAAGCAGAAAATAGAATGTGCAAAGAAAGTTGTACGCAAATAAATATTTCGATATAGAATATGATCATATGAATCAATATAAAAAATAATATAATAATAAGTGTACCAAATAATTAGAAGAAAGAACCACTAACGAACCTCATAAAAGGAAATAAAATGAACAATGAAGAACAAGAACTAGATAATGTCTCGAATATGGAAGAGAAATTTAATAAATTCTTTAACTACTTTGATTTAAAAAACTAAAGAAATAAAGCAAATTAAAAAATATGTGAATATAAAAGTTAAAGACAAAAACGATGTAAACGTAGATATTTGAACACTACGATATGGAACCAATGATGGTTATGTAATTAAACAATAATTAAGATACATTTAAAAAGTAAAAATTTTCACAAATACTGTATTATTTAGTTTACTTGCGCAAAGAATAAAGAAACTAAAACCACAACGATATGAAGTAAAATGGCGGCGGTGGGCGCAGCGCACGACAACGCCCACGCGGGATTCTGGACGCAGTTGCGAAATTCGTGAAAATCGGCACGGGTTATTGCACAAAAGTGAACGTGAACACAACTTGCCTCACAATCCGATACGTCAGTGGTGTGCCGAACACGCAGGGCCGTTAAGTACCTGTATGTTAGAAATTTATAGTATAAACTCAAAAATAGTACAAAACTTCGCATATGAAGACATGTAGCTTTAATAAATATCTGGTTGACCGAGCCATGCTCAGTAGTTTTTTACAAAATAAAAAAAGAAACAATTAAAAAAATAAAATAATAGGGTAAGTGCGGCTCGATCCTAGGTATTTTCATTTCTACACATATATATACACAGACATATATACACAGACAAGATTAACTCATTTAAATATTAAAGATATGAGACATTTACACACATGGTCATCCGTCCACAAAGTAACTTAATAATCGTGTTATGGATGATAGACAAATGGCAAATATATATTTATATAATTTTTAATACATATGTTACTGGAAAATATTGTTCCTCGGCAGGAATCGAAACAGCGACCCGCGGAGCTAAAGGCAGGGTCATTGCCAACTACACCAACGAGCCAGTCAAAAATTGACTGAGTTTAGTAAAAAGATGCGTGAACACATCTAAAGTTAAACGTATTCAGCTTTATAGATTTATCCATACCAATACAATGCGAGAGCCTGTCTGTCTGTATTGTTGTATATTGGTGAATTTTGGTTTAACTGAAACTATCGAAAACTTAAGACATACTTGGTAAGCAATGTTCGGTCGTGATAATTCCTAATCTTCCCAGCAAGAATGTCCAAAGAGGTTGCCGTAACTTCTCTCAGTCCGTAGTACTGAGTGACGTTGTACTCGACCGCCCAATGCGCCTCGCCCTTAGTGTTGGCTACATCTAAGTAATACTGCGTATAATCTAGTACCTGAAAAGAGTTATTATGATATTGTCTCGTTCGTCATTATTTCATAAGTGAAATTTCAACTATTAATTTGACTAAAAACATAATAGTGAGTGGGGTCTCAAAGTGTTGGAATGGCGACCCCGCACCGGAAAGCGCAGTGTTGGAAGACCCCCTACTAGATGGACAGACGACCTCAAAAGGGTCGCGGGGAGCCGCTGGATACAAGCGGCACAAAATCGTGTGTTCTGGAGATCCCATGAAGAGGCCTATGTCCAGCAGTGGACGTCCATCAGTTGAAGAAGAAGAAGAAGAAGAGTGTGGCTAGTGCTTGTTTGGCGGCGTTTTGTGATACATGTGGTGACTTGTCTTGCATGTATTAGGTATGTGAATGTAGCCTGCTTGATACACTAAGCATTAGATAGATTCTCTTAACAAACAGCAAAATAATTCTGTTGTTCTGTACTATGGAATTCCGCAAAGTAACGCCTCTTTTTATAAATCATTTAATAACATAAAGTGAATTCTTTAGCGAACGTTCTTTTTAAGTGAAAAATTAGTGTTACAAAATGTTACGCGTGAAGTTTCGGTACTCAAATTTATACATTTTTTTTTGTTTTCTTAGACGAACCTAATTTCGGTATAATTTCGAAGCTGATGCTAAGCAACACCATGAATTTATTAAATAGTCCGAAAACTGTTTATATCTTAGAGTTTCTAATCTGAAAATGTCATTTGTATCTTTTTTTAAATACATAGATAACTTCTCCTATTTCTTTTTCAACAGATACAAATCCACTTTATAAATCAATTATAAATGTTTAATTTATGTTTGCCGTGTGGTATCCGGCCGAGCAGAATAGACCACCCTCATTTCTTATAGAGGTATCGTAAAAGGCGACTAAAGTAAGTTCACATCAGGCAGGTGGCCGGTCGTAAAATACCTAGCCAAATCATGTGACAACATGTATACAACATGTTGTGCCGACCCTACTTATGATAAATGATGCTAAGGGTCATGACAAATGTATTTAAAATTATATTTATACTCGTAAGTTTTAAAATCATTACAATTTTTTAGTTTCTAATCTGAAAGTGTTTGTAGCCTCCCATTAACAACCCTTTGTTATATCATTTACTTAACCCCTATTATACATTGTTACGGTGACGAGAATTGTAACATCTGCAAGTACGTACTGAATAAATTTTAATACGATTTGCAGAGGGGAAGCGCTTAAATTAAGCAATGTCATGTTCTTTACTTTATCAGATCCGCCTAAGGATTTACAAGGCGAAGGGAATTTATATCTCCATATTCGAAACTCCTTAAATGGAACTTAATAGTACAAGAGCGGTGGCAAAATAATGAGCAATATGGAGCGCATGGAAAAAAAGTTATTTCAGCGTAGTGTTATAAAAAAGTACTTAAATACGAAATTCAAATTCAAACAATTCTTTAATCAAATTGGCTTTTACAAGCACTTTTGAATGGTTAAATTATGATGAAGCTGCGTGTTACGGACTTTAATAATAAATAAAACAAGCGAGGTTTTAAAGACAGGCTAGGATTTGTGCGTCGAAAGCTTTTAAACAGATTGTAGAAATTTAACGAGAGGCTTTTGAATTATATGTACGGTTGATGTTACCGCCATATACCTCTTTCCCTCTCATACTTATAATCCCATCCTCCTCGCACGCTTACTTATCGCCGCACGTGCATCGCCGAGAGAGGGCGGCACTCGTAAGCTAAAACGTTCGAGACGAACACGCTGCGCTCGCGCATTAATTAACACACCTTTTTAATCATATGTCCAATTGTCAAACCGTATGTCAAATTTAAATAGTACCAGTTCCGCAACTGTCATACGACGCACGTTCCGTTTAGCCTTTATTTTATTTTTATTAATAATTTTAACAATTATTTTCTTATTTTAATTGCGTCGCTAACACTGCGACTGGTTCGAAAAGATGCTCTTACCGAGAAGAACCAACAAGAAACTCGGCGGTCACTCTTTCAAAAATAATCTACTGCGTATCTACGCAGTAGATTATTTTCGAAAGAGTGATCATCTGGATTTAAATTGCGACCATCTGGTCGCAATTTAAATCCAATCTTTCTTATCATTAACATAGTCCTCAACAGTATAATAAGCTTTATGAATAAATGCTTTTTGAACTTGCGTAAAGGTAAGTCCAAAATAGATTGTGGAATTATATTATAAAAATATATACCGAAGCCCACAAACGATTTACGAACTTTCTGAAGCCGTAGCCTTGATATTATTAATTTATTCCGGTCACTGGTTGGCCTATCACTAATATCGCTATTTTTATTAAAAAGATTAATATTTTGTCTCGCAAACAAAAAAATTATAGTTGTTTTGTGAGGCTTCAGTAAGAATACCTATATCTTTAAATTTATCATGAAGCGAGTCACGTGGTTTCATATTATAAGCCGCACGTACAGCTAGTTTTTGAAGAACGAAACCACGGTGTCTTAATACATACATATTAAATAACAAAATTCCTTTAACGGGTCAACGGGTCAGCATGCCTGACGCACACCTAAGGTCATGCTTAAAATAACCCACAAGCTTATGTCTACGAAAAATTATGGCCTCCAAGAATAAAAAAATGTAACGAATTACCATTTTTTTATCATCGTTGCACTGAAAAAACCACTACAATACACTTTTATAAATTCCTTTTAAGAAATGAGCAATGAACGTAAAATTTCAACTGTTATCTCCTATTTATTACGAAATTCCATTTACAGTGATTGTTACATGAAACTCGTAAAGAGGTTACGATAAACTTTAGCATTGTCTTTGGGAATGTCTTAAACCCAAAAATATTTGATTAATATCATTTTTTTATATAGTAAATAAAGCATTTGGCTTTCCAGAGTTTGTTAGTAGCTAGTATTGCAGTTTTGCAGTCATGAGTATATGTGGACACAAACATATAAAAGAAAGTTGATAAGTACTGTAGTATTTGGGAAATATTTTGTTTGATTAATATCCTAAAATTCTTAACTTACTAGGATTAGAATTTTACTTGATGTTTTCCCAATACCGTTACATTTTGTACGTATGTTTTGAGTGCAAAAAAAATGAAAGATATCAAATTCACGTTATTGCAGCCGATAAACGTACACACGTCTGTTGTGTGTGCAAATAACTGAGGGAAAGAGACGTCAGAGTAATATACCAAAAAGAGAGAGAAAGTGATATTATAAAAGTCAGATTTAAACTCACCTTTCCAGTCTTGGATTCAAATTTATAAAGCCTCAATCCTGGGTTTGATATACTCCCAGCACCACGTGGGGTCAAAGATGGCGCCAGTAAGGCCCAGGATACAGGGCGACCTGCAATATAATTCTTAATTAACATGTTCAAGCACAAAATACAATTACATTAGACGGCTTTATATAAGGTAAAGCCCCCTTTCCGTTCTTGGACAAAAGGATTGGAGCTTTCCGGTCAATTTTATAAATTCATCAGGATATTTTTACCGGACAGACTTGTTTTTCCTAGTTAAATCAAAATAAAAGAGATAGTGCAAAATCTATGTGAAATTGTATTTAATAACCGGAGAAATGAGCAGCCCAAAACGTTTCAGAACTACGAATGACAGGGAAAGTAGGTTCATAAAAAATGTTACAGAATTCCTAATGCCAGGAAAAATCGGTTCATAAAAAACATGACAGACTTCCGTTAACAGGAAGAGTCAAATCATAAAAACGTAACAAAATGTTTCGAATGGCTTTTTTGAACATTTGTAAGAACATGTCACAATGCCAAATGACAGGAAAAAGGAGTTTATAAAGATATAAAGAATTTTAAATGACAGATAAATGAGTACAAAATACAACAGAATTTTTCAGATTTTGCTAGAATTCATGTTATAAATTAAAATGTTTACGTTTTATGCAGAGTTATATGCGTGACAAGCAATTAGTTATAATTTAAAGCGTATGACGATTAAGCTGTACGTAAACAGGGGTTGCGGCTTAACTTGTCATTCTACTAGGAAGTTGGAGTGAAACATTATTTTAATAGGAAATTTTCTTTGCGTAACAGATTGGGAAATTTATGTTGATTAATATATAAAATAACGTTACTTTTCTATCATACAAAAGTAACAATCATTCATTCTCCCGCCCTTATCTTACTCTAAGTGGGGTCGGCACCACATGTTATAAACATGCTGTCAGATGATTTGGCTAGGTGTTTTACGGACGCATGCCTGATGTCAACTTACCTTAGTCACCCTTTGCGACGAGAAAGAAAAAAGGTGATCTATTCTACTCAGTCGGATACCACACGGTGTGTCAACTTACCTAGCTCGCCTTATAAGACACCTCGGTATGAAATAAGGGTGGCCTATTCTAATCAGCCGGATACCACACGGCGGACAAACGTAATAATAAAATTATTTTGCTATAATCCACGATACAGTAAATAAAAAATATATGTAATAGCTAAATAAAGAGCGTACTATCCGCTTTTATATCTGATACACGCAGAATTTGCAAAACACATGCACTACAAACCTCCACCACACCGATCACAATGAACCAGAACTACACATATTCACTATCACAAACTCAACAATTGTTTCGCCCCGCAACCGAAGCAAAACCGCACATCCCAAGTAAGCATAGTTATTTAGTAATTGGTTCAACCCCCACCATTTATTTTACCTGCGAACACGTGTTTAAAAATTTGAACTAGAAACATTTATCTGATAATTAATGAGAGTGCTATTGTTATGTTTAAAAGTTGTTCTAAAATACTAAGTGGAAGGAAAATAACGGATTACAGCAAAATAACTTGATTATTACGCAGTATTGCTTAACTATATAAATTATTGTCTATTATATACTGGAGATAGCATTTAAGGACAAATTTTGAATACCTAGTTATGAATATAAAATTATTTCCTATACTTTACAAATATTCTTAGTATCTCTCAGACATTCACGGGTGTTAAACTGAGTCTCAGGGCAAACAATGAATAAGTTAAAAAACCTTCAGGTGATGAAGCGTATATTTATTTATGGTTCAGCAATTCTAGATAACATCTATTGTTAACTTGAGAAACAGTTCAATAAGTATCTTTGGAAGTAGTTGTTAAGCTATTGTACAACTATTGTAAAGTAATAGAAAGTTTTACACATTTAGATATATTGATGTTGATATTTTATACACCTCAGTAATTGAACATATTATAATCTACCAACTGTTACTGTTTTGAAAAAATATTTCTTGTAGCTAACATCAATTCAAAAGTAGAAACGAATAGGAATGTGGTTTTAATAGCTAGTAAATAATTTTTTTTTAACAAACAATTAATTGCTAAGTACAAAAGTAATAATAAAATTATTTTGCTATAATCCGCGATGAAGTAAAATAGAAAATATATATAATGCTAAATGTAGAGTGGACAATCGGTTCTCATACCTGATACATGCAGGAGTCGTAAAAAACACATGCACAAACCTCCACCACCGCCACCACGATAATTCACCACGCCACCAAATTCGCAAAGGGTTTGATCGTGGAGTCTATCTCCTGAAGATGCTTCGGTTGCGGGGCGAAACGATTGTTGAGTTTGTGATAGTGAACGTATATAGTGCTTGTGTATCGTGGTGGCGGTGGTGGAGGTTTGTGGATGTGTTTTTTTACGACTCCTGCATGTATCAGGTATGATAACCGATTGTCCACTCTACATTTAGCATTATATATATTTTCTATTTTACTTCATCGCGGATTATAGCAAAATAATTTTATTATTACTTTTGTATTATGGATCTCCGCAAAGTGCCTAATTCTATAAATTAATTGCTAAGTATTGGATATTATTTTCATGACTATATTCATTGCACGAGTTGCATCTCTATATAGAATAGATAAAACCTTGTATAATATATATGAAGTCGTCTAATAAATAAACAAAATCAAATAGTAGAATAAACATAAAAAAGGAAAATAGCAACTTAAGCAATGGGTTTTTTAAGGAAATAGTTTAAAATAAGAGACGATGTCGAAAATAAAATTTTCGTCAAAAATGAGGCTGGGTGGGAGCAGAGCTAGAATATTTAATTCTGACAGATTTTAAATAAGGAGATGTAAAAGAGAATATTAAAATACATACAAGTGTGGGATTCATTTTTTTAACGGGTTCGAATATCACAGTTTATATTTTTAAGTACCTTCACTATATACAAGTCTGAAGGTATCCGCATGTCGGTGCCCATAGAATTGTCCGGCGATGACGTCACTGAATGCTCTAATGACGTGTAGAAGCCTGAAGTTCGCTGTAGGTGTGAGCTCACCGCCCCCTGAAGCTGACGCGCTTCCAGCGTTATGCCTTTCTTCTACACCAGGCCCTGCATGTGCTACCAAGTAAACCTAAAACAAGCAACTATGTAAAACAACACTCTCTTTACACACTTTAACACAACTCTCTTCCTGTATTTGCAAACTATCAAAGTGCGCTATGAAACGCACTTCTTTTAACAACATTATCATTCTCCTGCCCTTATCTAAATCAAAATGGCATAACATAAACATGTTATTACTTGATTTGGCTAGTTATTTTACGACCGGCTATCTACCTGACATCAACTTCGCCTTTTACACCTTAGTAAGAAATGAGCATGGTTCGGTTTACCACACGGTGGGTCAACTTACCATTGTCGCCTTATACGACACCTTCGTAAAAAATGAGGGTGTTCTATTCTACTCATCCGGATACCACATGGCGGGTTAAATTACTTTAGTCACCTTTTACGACACCTCGGTAAGAAGTGAGGGTGGTCTATTCTACTTAGTCGGATACCACATGGCGGGTCAACTTACCTTAATCGCCATTGACGACTCAATAAAGTGGTGGTACTATTCTATTCGGCCGTTCTAGTCATTTATAGCGTCTTTGTGGCAACGTGTTTATATCATGTTGTGGCGATCCTACTTAGAGTGGGATAAAGGCAGAACAATGTTAAAGATAATGATGAAATAATTGCAAGTTTGCTCATACTGCAAAAAACCAGCAAGATACTCTTTGCAAAAAAAGAATGGATGAAATTGAAAATTGTATAGTCCTACCATTTTATATGTATATTATAACAACACGATTAAATTAAATTACGAGTGTCCATATTTATTAAGTTAAGAAATAACCGCCATTTTGTTTTCACAAACAGAGCAACAGTTGTTAAGGCCAAAAATATACAGCCTCTGCGGCTGCCACCTTTGTCTGGAAACTTTTCAGTTTGGGCAAACTTTAAAAGTGTATTAAAACATTTTATGGAAATTTTATTATTCCTTTTGCTATTTTCATAGTTTTATACCCTACTTTTGTTATCTTATATTTATACTTTTATGGTAATTCGATACCGCTTTAGACGCTGTTCACATGTTAAGCGAGAATCGTGATGTGGGATCGGATTTGTATTAGATTTGCTTATTTTAGTATGCTAGGTTGCAAAAATATACGACTTTTGAGCTCCTTACATCAACGAATCTAAGCTTTTAAATTTCTTTCTAGTATATACAAAATATACTTTTAAAAAAAGGAGCAAGGTTATTTACATAATTTACAAAATTTGTCTAGTCATTTTTAAATTGCCATTTCAAAATATATATATACCAAAAAATATATATAAATTACACACACACAGTTATTTATGTTGAGAATGGATGTCATTCTCAACATAAATAACTTCATACTTGTTTTATAGGTGTCAGACAAGCGGTAAGTATATATATTTTCAATTTAAATTTTCCGCTTTTAAAATGAATTTCGCTCGTTTCAATTTCGAGGATAGAGAATATGCAACGTTTTGCTAATGTTATTTTCATCTCAAAGGTAAACTCTAGCCTTCAAAAATACAGATTTACCTAGTTAGCAAAGAATATATTTTAAATAATAAATTTTATATTTATATTTAGATACATAAATACGCCCTAGTCGTGTGATATCCGGCTGAGTAGAATAGTAGACGACTAAGGTAAGTTGACTCACCGTGTGGTATCCGTTTGAGTAGAATAGACTTCCTTAATTCTTACTGATGTGTCGTAAAGTACAACTTAAGTTAGTTGACGTCAGGCAGGCGGACGGTAAAATACGTAGCCAAATCATGTGATAACATGTTTATAACATGTTGTGCCAACCTCACTTATAATGGGATAAGGACAGGAGAACGATGATACATTAATACACCCAGACTCAAAGAACTAACGAATTATTTTTACTTAATGTTGGCCCTCGCAGAGAATCAATCCTGCAACCCTCAGAGCTGACGGTAGTATTACTGCTTCCTGCAATGAATCATTCAATTGAAGGTAAAGTTGAATAGCGAATAATAACATACCATTTCGCTTTTCCTCCTCGCCGTGCTGAGGACTTGTTCCAGCCACTCCCATTGCACTCGGCCCCGATGCGGACCGTCCGTTTTAGCAGCGCCGCCCGCCCAAAGCACGCTATTCAGCACTACTATACGCAGCTTACTGCGTGATTGTTCTATTGTGTAATATCCTCCTAAAAGAGACATAGTCTTGCAGTTAGTCTGGATATGGCGAGAGCCTTCGATCGTGTGTGGCATAGGGCGCTTCTTTCGAAGCTAACTTCCTATGGGCTTCCAGAGAGCCTGCGCTTTTGGATCTCCAGCTTTCTCACTGGACGTAGCATAAGTGTCGTTGTCGACGGATTCTGCTCAAATCCTAAGTCTGTGAATGCTGGTGTTCCCCAAGGTTGCGTGATTTCCCCTACACTGTTTCTTCTGCATATCAATGACATGTTAGGTGACCCTAACATCCACTGCTATGCAGATGACAGTACGGTGGATGCCATATATACCGGTAGTGCAGGACTCTCTTCGGAAAAGGTCGATGAGTGCCGAAATAAACTTGTGTCTTCTGTTGAAGCCACCTTACGGAAGATCTCCGAATGGGGTAAATTAAATTTGGTACAATTCAACCCCTTGAAGACGCAAGTTTGCGCGTTAACCGCAAAAACAGCACCATTTGTCGCGTCACCGTCTTTCGAGAATACCCTCTTAAGTGATTCGAGTAGTATCGAAATACTGGGTTTCGACATCTCCAATAGCTGCAAGTATCGCGATCACTTGGAAAGGAAGGCTAAGTTGGCCTCCAAAAAATTGGGTGTTATCAATAGAGCCAGACAGTACTTCAAGCCGGTCCATAGACTAGCGCTGTATAAAGCACAAGTCCGGCCTCATATGGAGTACTGTTCTCATCTCTGGGCTGGTGCACCCCAATACCAACTTAAGCCATTCGATCGCATACAGCGCAGAGCAGTTCGTATTATTGGGGATAAGGTGATTAGCAGACAACTGGACTCATTGGCGATGCGTAGAGACGTATCATCACTGTGCGTTTTCTACCGCATCTTTCACGGAGAGTGTTCCATTGAACTTCATGACTTGATTCCTGCCGTTAAATTCCATAACCCCACTGTACGTCACAGGTTAAAATATCATCCAAACCATCTGGATGCTTGGCGTTCCAGTACAGTGCGGTTTTCAAATAATTTCATTCCGCGTACCACCATTTTGTGGAACGATCTCCCTTTGGCAGTGTTTCCGGATCGGTATGACATAAGTACCTTCAAAAAACGTGTTTTCCTCTTTTTAAAAGGACGGCAACGCACTCGCTCTGCGAGAGGTCGTGGGCGGCGGTGATTACTTTAGGGTAGACCGCATGCTCGTTTGCCATCCTATACCATAAAAAAAAAAAAAAACAAAACTATTAGAACAAGGTACGGCATTAATTCTCAGAGTATTTAAAATACTCTACGTATTTGATTTGTAAAATATACAGGTGTTTACTATCATAAATCTTAAGCTTGTGATACCTGTGTCGCGACTCAGCAGAGTTAGCAACTCATTCGAGGATCTCGGTATTCGCTTCTACAATAAAATTCCGCAATGCATGCTAGACCAGTCTTCAGAAAGGTTTAAATTATGCATAAGAGCTATGCTTATACTTTAAGCATATTACAAAATTGAAGATTATTTGGATGATAAAAATGACCGCGGTTACATTATTAATAATGTAAAATTGAAAATGTTTAAAAGATTGACTGCTGAGTTTCTTTCTGGTTCCTCTCGGTAAGAGCAACATTCCGAACCAGTTGTAGCTTCATTAGTCATATTGATCCTTGACGATTCAAAGGTGCTTGAAAGAGCTTATCTGAATTAAGATTATTTTTAATTTGATTTGATTCTAAAGTTATAATAAAATTATTTTGCTATAATCCGCGATGAATGATGATGATTCATCGCGGATTATAGCAAAATAATTTTATTATTACTTTTGTATTATGGATCTCCGCAAAGTAACGCCTAATTCTATAAATTATTTGATTTGATTCTACTGGGGAAAAGCCTCTTTTTTTACCTTTGACAGATCAATCATATATTCATCAGGCTCCTTCAATGCGTATTGGTAGAATACAACATCCAAGAAGCTGTATGAGCAAATGCAGTTTATAACGATTCATTAGAGCAATTAAAAAAAAAACTATAAAGGAGGCTGATACAGAATGCCTAGTATACTGTTAAAGATTACATAGATGACAAGAATTCAACAAAGTTATAAGAATTTTTTTAAGTGCTCCGCAGAGTTTCTTTCCGGCTCTTCAATAGTAGACTAGACGATTCAAAAACACTTGTTTAGAAGTTTACTTAAAGAATATTTAGCATTTGATTTTTTTTCTCGGAATGTGAAGTGAATAATGAATTCGTTATATGTATATCAGTTAACCACAACATTTTGTATAAGAAAACTAATAAATCATTACCAAATGGTTTTAAAGCTTGAACCTTTAGTTAGGGGTCACGCGCTCTCACTAATCGGCTATCACGACGTAACGTTATACACCCTGTTACAATACAAGTATGAATATTTATAATTTAGCTGAAAAATTCAATAGGAATTATACGATATCGCGACAGAATATAGTGCTAGCGCCATCTTGACACTACAGTTAAAAGATAGATCTGATGAAATGAAATAAGTATTTACCAATTTCGAAGGTCTGCAAAGCCTCTGTTGGTAGCCACTGCATCCACATATCAACTAGTTTCCTCGAGGGCGGTGGGTCGTTGTGTCCCAATGCTGGGAATACAAACTGGCTGCTAAATGTCCTGCTCAGTATATCGGTGACATTTCTCACGGCCTCCAGTTTTATTTCTTCACTTAAATGTTCCATTGAGGATGAAAGAATATCCCTGTTTAACAAAATATTATTTACTAATTAACTGTTAAAATGCTTGTTACGCTCTAAGGTATAATATTATAGAAAAGGGATGATTCACAAATAGTAAACATATTTCTTAAGCCGCGAAGAGGCCGCGCTTCGCCTAATGGCGCTCGAATTTAACAGCGATCGGATGCGTTTATATTTTTCACGTGGCGAACTATATGTGTCGCTCTTTCAAGAGTAACCTCTAAAAAAAACATGTTTGTATTGTCTAATGACAAGAAAGCTGTGAAGTTGTATATTAAGATATCTGTAATATATTAATTGTAAAAATAAAGGGAAAAATGGGAATATAGGGAAAGATTTAATCAGTAAATACGTAGTATATGAATTTAGATATTCCAAAGATAGCAGAAAATCTTCATGGTATATGGAGAGGGGAATTGTTTTATTTCAAATAAACGCGTGCGGGCCACAGGCAGTAATGAATTAATCAAACTACTGGATCGATTTTAATAATTTTTTTAATCGATTGACATAGGCTATATATTTTATACCCGTGCGAAGCAGGGGCAGGCCGCTAATAGACTATAAATATGACTAGGTGATGGCCTGTTACTATCCCACGGCTGGGCATAGACCTCTTCATCGTTTTTCGGAGAGAACGGTTGGAGCTAAGACCTACGACGCTGCTCCAATCCGGATTGGTAGGTTACACATAACTCTCTAGGGATATACAGATTTTCTCACTATGTTTCCTTCACCGAAAAGCGTGTGATAAAATGAAATTATCAATTAGACACATAAGTTTTTATCGGAAAAACTCATTGCCTGGGGTTTGAACACCTTACTACGGATATATTATAGTAATATGGCGTCCGAAATTTATTGACTTTACTAATTATAATATACAAATTTTACCTTCAGGGTATGGCAAGTACTTAAAAACAAAAAAAAGGGTTTGTCTTCTACAACCTATTCCTAATTTATAAATGTTTCATTTGTGTGTTTGTTACTCAATCACGAAAAAATTGTACGGATAAAAGTTATAATCAATTATCTGAAGTGGTGATGAAGCTAAAGTGGTGATGGGTGAGGCCCATAGTGCGGACAACCGATGCGCATCGGGGTCTCAAGGTGTTGGAATGGCAACCCCGCACCTAAAAGCGCGGTGTACGTAGACTCCCTACCAGATGGACTGAGGACCATCAAAATCCTGTGCTGTGGAGATTCTATGAAAAATCCTATATCCAGCAGTGAACATCCATCGGTTGAAAAGAAAGGAAGATCAGTTAGACACGATTTTTTAAAACAAAAAAACTCATTGGTGCCTGCCCGGGCTTTATTACGACTCTCTCTAAAGACTCATCGCTGGGCTATTACAGTTTAAACATGTGCAGGTGCATATATTTAAAGTACAGAAATAATAGATTTTACTACGGTAAATTATTTTATCGTACCGAAAATACGATAAATAACAAAAATGAATGACAATAGAATCAATGTACAATGGGCTTATTTTAGAATATAAATATTTTGCCGCCAACCGCGTAATTCAAAGGAATATCAGGCGTAAAATGCCGGCGAAATATACAACGCATTGTTTATAATTGATCTAATATTTAAACAATACAATACAAATAAACATAAATTCAAACATAATACAAGATTAAAAAATCTATTTAAATTTTAAAATATTATATTGTAGATATTAGATCATCATTCTCATCGTGGTCGGCACAACATGTTATCACATGATTTGGCTACGTATTTTACGACCGGCCGCCTGCCTGACGTGAACTTACCTAAGTCGTATTTTACAACATGGCGGTCAGAAAGAGGGTGCTCTATTCGACTCATACTGGAAACTACACAGCGAGTCAACTTATCTTAGTCGTCTTTGATGACACCTCAGTAAGAAATGAGATTGTTTTATTCTACTCAGCTGGATACAACACGGTGGGTTAACTCACCTTAGTCGCTTTTTACGACACCGTGGTAACAAAGTGGGTGGTATATTCTACTCATCCGGATAGCACATGGCGGGACAACTTACCTTAGTCGCCTTTTACGACACCTTGGTAAGAAATGAGGGAGGTCGATTCTACTCTAGTATAACAACGGACGTTAGTTACGAAGGTTTTTTTTTGAGGCTTTTTCGTTCAATATCTATACCATTTCTAATACTAACTTTGTGAAAGATGTTGTAAATATATAACTTTAACAGAAACTACGTTAAATGTTGTTTTTAATCTAGCTCAAAGTTGAATACTTCACTAATAACTTTACGTCGCTGTGAAAACTTTGTCCCTTTCAACAGAGTCTGAGAAATTTCGTCAAAGTCGTTGTACCCTAATTTACATAGTTCGAAACACATTTTGATAGGAGTTTTAAATTTACTTTGCTAGATGGTTTATATTAAACGTTTAGCGTTACATGATGAAATATTTTTTTTATTCTTTAATAAACTATTGCATGTCATTGACCACGACGGAATAAATAAAATTGAGTCTTAGGAAATATCAATTAACTTGAGCACAGTCGCAATAAACTATCCACATTATTTTTTACGTCATTTATAATGTGATAAAGTTTTTACTAAATGATTACTATTTAAATCATCCATACATGACCAGGAACTTTTAATGGGGTTAAATCAAAGCAGAGATCATGGCAGAGGTGGGGCACGATCTGTCCTTGCCCATCGTGGTTCGTGCCATGGTAGAAAGGGAGAGATCGTGGGCAATGGCCCCCCTCTGCGAGGACATAACATCACTGAAGGAGGCGGCGGAGTGGATTCGGGAAGTCGAGTCCTTGGATCTTCCTTGGACCGCCGCAGGCCAGCGGGGTTTATGTATCTTGAAGAATTTCGTCACATGCCCCCAAAACTGGGACCGATCGGGGCATATCAAGCGCTCGCTAGAGTTATGTCCCCGAGGCGTATCGGCCGAGTAAGGGGCCGCTGTTTAGAGAGGCCCCGACCGGGACGTGGCGCTCTTCAGGGTACAGAGCCGCTGTTGGTGGGGATGGGGACAACAGTACACTGTCCCCGCCACCAGCAGCGTGGTAAAGTAATGTTAGTCAGTGCGAGTCTGACATACCCGCTGCTCGTCCCCGTTGGGCGGTGACCCGTAAATGGTGTTCCTTACAAAGGGTCCGCACAATATGTTATTATCTTCCATTCTTTTCTATCATCATCAAATCACACAATCAATCTTTCTTTTTTGCCGTTCCTCTAGTCATACATCTATCCACATTCATATTAGGTTAGTCCTGGTAGCCTTCAATTTTATTTATAATTTTTTAATATTTGTTCAATAACGTAAATTACGTATAAGCTATATGAAATGTTATCAACATGAATATTCACTGGCCACTATAAACTATGACGTGAGTGGCTACAATGCCATGTGTTACGGACTATAATTCAGAACAATGTTTGTAATTGTGAGGACGAATTTTACACATATATGCAGATTTTAGATTAAACATGTTTCAAATACAACCATCAAATATTTAGGTTAATAATATAAAAACATTACAGAAGTTAAAATAGAATTATTTCGCTGTAATCCGCGTTTGTTAAGTATATGAAGCAGGCATATAATAAATAATAAAAACAAGATAATAAATAAAAAAAATTCCACAGACTATCCAATCATGTAACAAACATGTTTCCAACTTAATTAATGGCAATAAATAATACAGCAAATAATTAAATTTCTTACCCTGTCCATAACACGAACTCAAGCGTGTCCGGATGCCGTTCGGCCATGAATGCAGCCGCGCTTTGAATGAGCGGCCACGAGCTGTCGCACGTATGGTCGCGGTGGCGTCCGTTGCGGTGGCTGTGCGGTGACTCGTTGCTGCCGCGGTTGTGTTTACAGCCTAAAAAATATTTGAAATTAGAACGGACACATTAAGAACTGGATGGCGCGACTAGTTAGTTAGTGCGCGCTATTGTTTGTCTATCATAAATGTATATAAGGTTGACAGAGAGGAATCATCATGCACTCTAAGAAGTGCAGTTATCCTACGCTAAGTAGGGGCGGCCTAACATTTGTATCATGGTATGGCGAAGTATTTTACTGCCTGACATCGTCACTCTTACGACATCTCGGTAAGAAATGAATGTCTTGTAGTCTACTCAGCCGGACACCGCAAAGTGGGACTTACCTTAGTCACATATTACGACACTTTGGTAAGTAATATAGTGGTCTACTCTACTCAGCCGGATACCAGATAGCAGCAAATTTATCTTATACTTTTTCTTCTTTTTCAAAAGAAGACCACTATATTAAATACCAAAGTGTCCTAAAAAGTGAATAAGGTAAGTCAACCTACCATGTGGTATCCGGCTTAGTACAATAAACCACACTCATTTCTCACCGAGGTGTCGAAATAGGCGACTAAGGTAAGTTGATTCAGCCAGGCCGGTCGTAAAAAAATTAGGCGAAACATGAAACAACATGTTTAAAACATCTTGTGCCGATCACACACTGTGGGATAAGGGCAGGAGAATGAAAAAGGCTAAAATAAATTTTAAAGCTGAACGTGGAATACACCTTAGAATTGAAATGCCACAAGGGCGGTACTTTTCATTCATTACACGTATCGGTTGTGGGGTAACTTGAATCGTTACATAGAGATTTGCTTTACCTCAACCCGAAGCGACGATCTAATGCATTTTGATATACCGGCATGTGACACGAATACATATATATTCAAGTTCTTTATAAAGTATCAATCTCATGTGATTGTTATGCACTCACAAGTTTTATTGACTTGACAACGTCTTAAATTAGGTTGCGGCTTGGAGTCACTCATGAAAAAGTGTAACGACCGCTCACGTCTGTTACGATGAGTCACCGAACGAAAGAGAGGCCCGCCGGACTGGCGAATGCCTTGCGTCTCTCTCCCACTCAAACATGATTGGTCCGCCGCGCGCGCAGCACTAGAGAATTGATTAGTGCATTCAATTCTATTTTATTACAATTTTTAATATTTAAATGAGTTAATTGCATGTATATATATATATTTTTTTTGGAATCTCGGAAACGGCTCCAACGATTTTCCTGAAATTCAACATGCAGGAGGTTTTGGGGAGAAAAATCAACTAGCTGGGTTTTATTTAAAATTTGTTTTATCCCTGTGTTTGGCCATTTAAATACTAACACTGACATTGTATAAATAAAACACTATTTTTGCCGTTAATTGTCAAGTCCAGCGTAGCTTATTCGGGGAACGGGTGGTCGCGAGAAATGAAATACCTAGGATGGAGCCCCGTCTACCTTATTATTATTTTTTTTTGTAGTTTTTTTTTTTAATTACCGCGTCGGTCTATCAGGTACTTAAAATAAAGTAAGAACTTCGACATTTACTTTGAATCTATTGTGGTGGACATGCATTTCCGTTTCCTGTCAAGATTTAAAAGATTTGGTCAGACAGTAGTCACAGACAGGTTATTGTAGAGAACTCCCGTTGACAAGTTAGGCTTGTCCCTAGAGATATCTTGTTATAAGTAGGACTTGTGGTGAATATGCCAGAATCTGGCACTGCAAATACATTTCGTTGGGAATTTAATAACTGTTGGATATTTCCGACTAATTCAAGGCTCGAGACTCCAGGCTCTAGAGGATATTAATTCGCATATTTCACCTGGAAGCTTACTGTTTTTGGTAGACGAGTTATCCTTAATATCCTTTTTACACAAGTTCAAAATAGCAATTAAAAAGACACTGATTCATAAAGCTTATTATACTATTGAGGACTATATTGATGGTAAGAAAGCTTGGTTTTGAAATTGCGACCAGCTACGCACTAGATTATATTATAAATTTTTTAATTTGTTCTTAATTAAGCCATTATTGTAAAACTGAATTTTGAAAACAGTGACCGCCGAGTTTCTTGCTGGTTCTTCTCGATGAGAGCACCTTTCCGAACCAGTGGTAGCTTCATTGTAATTTGACAATTCGAAAGTGCTTGTAAAGGCCAATTTGAATAAAGAATTATTTGAATTTAAATTTATCATCTAATAAAAGTAAAAATAAACTTCTAATATCATTAATGATTGATGAATAATACTCACGCCATCTCTAAGGATTTATTGTCTTTCATAACATACTTATCATTAATAATTATAATTTAATTTATTACATAAAACTGTGATAGCCCAACGGTGGACCGTGCGACTCTTTTGCAACGGTCACGGGTTCAAATCCGGGGCAGGTCATCATTCTCCATCATTCTCCTGCCCTTTTCTCATTATATGCGGGGTCGACACAACATGTCATAAACATGTAGCATTATTTAGCTAGATGTTTTACGACCGTCCGCCTGCCTGCCGTCAACTTACCTTACTCGCCTTTTGCGACTCCTCGGTAAGAAATGTGGGAGGTCTATTCTACTCAGCCAGCTTGGGTTCATAGCCCCGGTCAATTACTAATAAGTTTTTCTGTCAAAACTTGTCTAATTGATATTTGCAATTTATTACACGTTTTAGATAGCACCGTAAGAAAAAATACATATCTTTAGAGAATTCTAACGATATTTGTACCTACTAATAGGCATTGGAGCAGCCTGGTGAACCTTAGTGCCAATCCTTTACTCCAAAAACGTCCTTTTCCCAGCAGTGGGATAGTTACTGGCCGTTACTGTTTTTATTTTTATTACTCTGTTTAAATTTGCAATGTATAATTTCATTTTCAATAAGCTAATAAAAATTCTCGTAGCGTTTTCGTAGTTAACAATGTAGCGGTGCTACAATTTTTCGTAGCGGTTGTGGATGTCGAGCGAATTGAATCCATATACGGAGCGTTTCGTAGCCAATTAAATTATCCTTTTAAACGTCAAACGGTTGGATGAAAAAATATTCCATGTTTTTATATACGCGAGTTGAACGCTTGAATTTAAGACTTTATCTCGTTGGATATTTTCTTGTGAAATTTCTTTGTTGCTTCAAAAGAATTAATTTTGTTATTATTTTATTTACGAATATATAATTGAATATAAATGTATCATAACACAGATCAGGTTTTATTATTAGCGATGTTTAAAATTTGGTTGAGGGACGAAAAAAATGTATTAAAACATATTAAATATTCAATTTGTGCCCTTTTTGGTACTTAATGAATTACTCATGAGATGTAAAGTGAAGCTTACTAGATAAGCACCAATGTTGAAAATAATCTTTACCTATATCTATTAGTTCTACCTGTGAATTATCTCTAACTCTATAAACTGGGTAATAGCGCCGAATGGTATCAGTCTGAAAAGAATAGACCACCCTCATTACTTACCGAGTAAAAGGTGACTAAGTTAAGTTGACCCACCGTGTTGTATCAACTTTATATTCACCGTTTACGTAGCGGCCGTAAGGAAAGATTTAAATTTTGCCGTTTTCGCAATATTTTTTATTGCTGCTCCTCTCCTATTCATCTAAGCGTGATGTTATATAACTTTTAGTCTTCCTCAATAAATGGACTATCTTATACTCAAAGAATTTTTCAAATCGGTCCAGTAGTTCCTGAGATTAGCGCATCCAAACAAACAAACTCTTCAGCTTTATATATTATATATTAGAATAGAAGAACAGTTAAAATTAATTTTATAACGCATTAGGTAACTTAGTGTTATTTACCCTTTAAATTTTAATTAAACAAAAAGTTTTAAAAATTTACGATTTTACTTTTTAGTACAGCGGGAGAATATGAAATATATTTCAAAAATTCTCAACAGACGAAAGGACAATAATACCGCGGAACACGAGCAAACTTTAAAAATTAAAATGAAATTTCGGTTTCCAACTCACCTCTATGCAGCTCGGGGGAGTTGTGAAACGGGTCATAATGAAGATCGGTGATGTGCCAAAAGTAACCTGGGAAAGAAATTTGAATTTAGTATATTACGATGTTTGCTGTTAGCGCCTTCAGGGTTTTTGAGCAGAAGGGCAGATTTTTGTTGACATTTTATTACAAAACCTCAAAAGTTTTACGGAAATTTCTCGAATGTTGCGCGTATTTTTTCAAATATAAGCAATACGTATTAACCATGTACAAAAATTTACTTATTTTATATTGCACCAGCGACTTCGTTCGCGTCTATTTAAGTGATTTTTGGAATTAGACGTTATTTTGCGGTGATTCATAGTACAGATCTTTATACATTTAATTATAAAATTATTATGCTATAATAGAACAAGAGTAAGTAACGGCCTGTTACTATCCCACTGCTGGACATAGGCCTCTTCTCTCCGATATATATATTTTTTTTTTGGACAGAAGGATTGGAGCTAAGACCTACCACGCTGCTCCAATGCGGATTGGTAGGTTTGTAACAGTCTCATCCCTACATTCGAGTTTTAAAAATAATTAATTATTAAAATTTCAATATTTTAGAAAAATCTATAAGTATAAAAATAAATGTTTGTTTGTCACGCAGTAATGTTTTTTCGCATCTATAATTGATGCTCTATTCATATAACATCAAATCCAGAAAAGTCAAATTTTCGTCATATTGACCGAATGTCACGTTATCCGCCGTACTACAGTATGGAGAGAGCGGGCGGAGCGTAGAGCGCAGAAGTGATCTGTTAGGTCGCTTATGAAATGTTGTTATAATGATATTGTAGATGTGTACTGGGGCGATACAAGATATTAATTGAGTTTTAACTCGACTATTTTTTATAATAATTAATAATAAATACACATCTAGGCCCGCTCTCGTATAATGGTTCAAGATGCAAGATCGTGCCGATCTTTGGAAAGGCTGTGAATGTGACTTGACCATTAAGAGTGTAGCGATGGTTACATCGCTTAGCTCACCTCGAACGATTAAAGTGTCTGAATGTTACTTGGTAAAGGTAACTTTGCTGAGTAGTGGTTGGCACTCTACCGAACATGCTCTGGCGGGTACTGGTGGGAGACTTGAGGTTTAGGCCGGCAGTGATTTCGGTCATTGCTGTGTGCCTGGCCCAAAAGGCTACACTAGGCTGCATCTTATTAGGGCTGGGTCTAGGCCCGTAGTTAACTTCGGTTGCTGCGGCGTGCCTTTATTCGGCTTTGGTTTGACGCAACCAGAGTTACTTTGGGCGTGTGCGTTTGTGATACGGGTTTGGTTAGGCCGGTGGTGATTTCGGTCATTGCCGTGTGCCTTGCTCGATCTTTGGACGCATAGGCCGCTTGGAGTAGTGCCGGTACAGTGGTGGCTGAAATGTTATTGTTTGACGAACGGACATCTAAACGTTGTTCGTAGTTTCTCAATAGTGACGGTACCACAGCTGAATGTTGCTGGGCGTTGCGGAAGTTAACTTTATGTTGCTGAAGTGATACGCCGCGGCAGTGATGGATCGCTATGGACTCTGTTCATAGTAACGGATGGGTGTGGTGTTTCGTCCTTTTCAGGACGTCCCCTTAGCTTAGTTAATGATACCACGAATGACCATTATAGCATGGCATTATTGCATAAGAGCCGCTGGTCGGGTCTTTGTTAATAAGACTGCGGACTAGCTTTAGACAGTGTGGCCTGCATTTCCCTTATCTTCACATATACATATACATCTTACGTGGCTTGCCGCGTTAAACATAAATTACCTTTTGTTGTATGAGGTGGCGTGTTGAGCTTGGCGCATACCGTAAGCGAGTGCACTATGTGTGACTCCATTATATGGTATTGGGTGAATAGGGGGTGATTGGCATTCATGTAATGCTCTGCATACACATCTTCCACTTCGGTGGACACACACTATCCACTTCGGTGGACACACACTATCCACTTCGGTGGACACACACCTATATGGTGTATATATTATTACTAATCAAGTTGCTTTGCAACATGTTTGCCATCTCGATGGGTTTCCACTTTGTGGACTTTATACGTATTATACGTATTATACTGTATGTGGTTTTTACCATAGAACGCACCGTTACGACGTGTGCAGGCGACATGCGCCTTACTGAATATAAGAATTGGTAATTTATTATCAAAGTTTACCAGGCCTTGTGCCTTTGGCTTATGCCATATTTTATAGCTCCGGCTATTTATTATATGGGCTTCGGTCCTCTATTATATACCCAGGCACTCATGCCTAATACGTCAACTGTGGTTTTGTTGACTCCCGACAATAATGGGTTTATCCCATAATCATACGCCGCAGGCGCACTATAAACAGGTACCCCTTGGGGGGGGGGGCTCATATCGTTGGTAGCGGGTGCGGAGCTACTGACTATCACTCTCTTTTTATATTTTTCCAAATCGGAAGAATATAATAGATGGGAGAGAGATACCACATTGATTAAACTTCTCTACGGAGTTGTTTAAGGGTTAGGTATTTAGATCGAGTGAGTGATCTTTCTGTTGGCTATAACATATCCTATGAAGTAACATAAGACATTCGCGAGACATTCAACTATCTGAATGTCTCGCATTTTTTTTATCAAATTTTATAGTAACCCGTTCATGTATTGACCATATAAGAATCTGTTCGTGTAACGAATATATATCTGTTGGACATATAAAGTCTGTTCATGTAGAGTACACGTAAAACCTGTTCTTGTATTAGATAAATATAAAACCTGTTCATGAATCGTACACTATATTCAATAATTTATATTAATTTATGCCTGCTTTACGCCTCTAAACTGATGACAAACAACTGTTTTATATTATAACAAATGATATTTGATAATGAACCTCTCTGTTGAGCAAAGCGATACAAACTACGAATGTAGGGTCTGACGGCTCGTTTTATATTAAAGAATATGATATATTGAAATATTATTATAAAACTATAATGTGATTATTATCACATTATTTTATTCTATTTAAGGTTTTATTTGACTCCTATAGATTGACGGACACATAACCTCTGACGCTCTAAAAGAATTTGAGTTATTACAAAACACAACGTAGAACGGGTCCTAGCCACTTAGACGAATCACGAGCCAATATATATTAAGAGTGCTAGCGCCTTCGGCGCGTTTTTATGCATTACGCCGTTGGAGTGCGAGCGTTCTAGCGTTGTTATAATATTTTAAAATGATATTTACACGAGATGAAGTGGAGTTAGTTACAGGTTACACATATCCCCAGAATTCTCTAGAGATATGTAGGTTTCCTCACGATGTTTTCCTTCACCGAAAAGCGTGTGATAAATTGCAATTATCAATTAGACACATAAGTATTACTAGAAAACTCATTGGTGCCTGCCCGGGCTTTGAACCCTAGACCTCCACGAAAGAGGCGCACGGTGATACCGCTGGGCTACCACAGCTTAATAGAACAAAAAGGGAGATATAAAATACCACGGATTATAGCAAAATAATTTTATTATTACTTTTGCCGATTTATGTGTTATAAAAATCTCCATTAAATATAATTTCATTCTATTCTCGAAGAAAAGGGGCCATTTATATCTTACATGTTAGTCATTATCAGCTTCAATTGTAGAAAATTTAATCAATATTGATCCATAGGGTTAGCCATGAAAGCGTTACAGACATAGAGACTTTCGCATTTTTAAGATAAGTGTGGATTTTTTTAGGACAAAACCTAGGTAGTAGATATCATTATTAGCGCACACTGATATAAATGAAATATAATATTTACGCCGTGTGGTATCCGGCTGAATAGAATAGTACCACCCTCTTTTCTTACCGAGGTGTCGTAAAAGGCGACTAAGGTAAGTCGACCCGCCGTGTGGTATCCGGCTGAGTAGAATAGACCAACCTCATTTCTTACCGAGGTGTCGTAAAAGGCAACTAAGGTAAATTGACCCACCGTGTGGTATCCGGTTGAGTAAAATAGACCACCCTCTTTCTTACCAAGGAGTCGTAAAATATGACTAAGGTAAGTTGACGTCAGGCAGGCGGCCGGTCGTAAAATACGAAGCCCAATCATATGACAACATGTTTGTAGCATGTTGTGCCGACCCCACTTAGAGTGGGATAAGGGCAGGAGGATGACTGATATAAATGAAATATTTCAAAATCTTAATTCGTATTTGGTACACACATAGAGCCGCCATTGACATGTATTTTTTCACTTTGTCAAATATGTCTAAGGCAATAAAAAAGTTTTTTTATACCAACCAATTTTTGCGTGGGTGAGGTCGAGCCAAAGGAGGCTGGTGATGTAGATGAACCTGATGGGAGACATGTTACGAAGTTACATCTTGATCTTGATTGCTTCTTCATCTGTTCATTTTACCTGAGAACAAGATAGTATAAGTTAACTAAGTAAATTTTTAATTTAAACTATCGTGTTTGGTATTGTAACTAATGTATAGAAACCGGCTATACTCGCGTCTTATTTTATCGGATGATCGCGATAATTTTCAAGCCCATACGGGGCTCTATTAATTACACTTTTTTTCTCTCTCTTTCTCTCTTAAACAATATATCTTTAAAACAATATACCGAGCAAGGTTCGGTCACCCTTATAATAAAGAGGTCTTATAATAAAGAGAAGGCAAATGAAGGTGATCTATCTGTCTCTCTTTTTTATGTGTGATTAGACAAAGATGAAGAATACGAGTTTAATTTTCCCTCTTATTATTTATTGGGACACTATCACTTACAGATCGCCGTCAGTATCGGCTGAATAAAACATACCACCCTATTTATTACCGAGGTGTCGTATAAGGTGACTAAGGTAAGTTGACCCACCGTGTGGTATCCCGTTAAGTAGAATAGACCACCCTCTTTCTTATCGAGGTGTCGTAAAACACGACAAAGGTAAGTTGATGTCAGGCAGACGGCAGGTCGTAAAATACGTAGCCATATCATGTGACATGTTTATGACATGTTGTGCTGACCCCGCAGAGTAGGATAAGGGCAGGAAGATGATGATTTTGTATATACTAGAAAGAAATTTAAAAGCTTAGGTTCATTGATGTAAGGAGCTCTAAAAGACGACTTTTTGCAACCTAGCAAAAAGAAGCAAATCTATTTCAAATCCAATCCTATATCACGATTCTCACTTAACATGTAAACAGCGTCTAAGGCTTAGGTTAAGTTGACGTCAGGCAGGCGACCGGTCGTAAAATACCTAGCCAAATCATGCGACAATATGTTTATAACATGTTGTGCCGACCCACTAAGAATGGGATAAGGGCAGGAGAATGATGACTATCACTTACAGGCCTGCCTAAGGACTCCGTATTCTAGTATTAATAACTCTATGCTTGTAGAATAGTACCACCCTCATTTCTTACCGAGGTGTTGTAAAAGGCGACTAAGGTAAGTCGACCTGCCGTGCGGTTTCTGGCTGAGTAGAATATTACCACTCTCATTTCTTACCGAGGTGTCGTAAAAGGCGACTAAGGTAAGTCGACCCGCCGTGTGGTATCCGGTTTAGTAGAATAGACCACCCTCCTTCTTACCGAGGTGTCGTAAAAAACGACTTAGGTAAGTAGTCGTCAGACAGGCGGCCGGTCGTAAAAACGTAGCGAAATCATGTTACAGCATGTTTATTACATGTTGTGCCGACCCCATTTTGAGTGGGTAAAGGGCAGGTAAATAATGTCTATCACTTCTAGGCCTGCCTAAGAGCTCCCTATTCAAGTATTTATAACTATTATACTTATAACATACTGGTAAATCATCATCATCATCTTCCTCCCCTTATCCCACTCTAAGTGGGGTCGACACAACATGTTATAAAGATGCTGTCACATGATTTGGCTGCGTTTTTACGACCGGCCGCCTGCCTGACGTCAACTTACCTCAGTCGTATTTTACGACGCCTCGGTAAGAAAGAGGGTGGTCTATTCCACTAAACTGGATACCACATGGCGGGTCAACTTACCTTAGTCGCCTTTTACGACACCTCGGTAAGAAAGGAGGGTGGTCTATTCTACTCAGCCGGATACCACACGGCGGGTCGACTTACCTTAGTCGCCTTTTAAGACACCTTGGTAAGAAAGGAGGATGGTACTATTCCATTCAGCGTTATCACATACTGGTAAATATTTTATATAAATGTTGACACTATCTCATGTCCTAACATTAGTTATTAAGCTTTGTGAGAAGACAACTACGTGTGCGGTGAACACATAAATCCACTTTATCATTATGGTATGTCAACTCAGAGCTATTTATCTACATTTTCATCAACAATCTCAGCCAGACAGCTGGGGCATTTCTACTCTAGATTTGTTTTATATTTACTTTTCAAAGCTGAGATATTTTAAGACATTTCCTACTGCAAATAAAATTTTGTTATGATTTCACTTCTATTATTCTTTCTTATATTCTTAAATATAAATATATGGGACAATTATGCAAGGTCTATCGTCCCCAAAGTAATTGGGTGACAGACAACTGATAAATATGTACATATATATAAAAATGAATTGCTATATGTTAGTCGCGCTAAAACTCGAGAACGGCTAGATAGATTTGGCGAATTTTGGTCCAGATAAGGGTTAAAAGGAGTAAATGTGATAAAAATGCTAGGAATTTAATGAAAACAACAATTTTATTTTTCCTTAGAAACAGGGACATTATCATGATTTTCGATGATTATCGCTAGACAATAATACATCGATGTTTTAAAATCGAATTGCATTAATTAAAACATAATTAATCATGCAGAATATTTGCAGGATTAGAGACTGACAGAAGCTACTGTTTATTTAAGGACTAAGATCCACGCAGACGAATTTGCGGGTAAAATATAGTTTTAAATAAATTGTAACAACGCCGCCTTGTCGCTATTGCAAGCAAGCAAGCAAGGAAGCCATGACATCACATCTTGCCACAGTTTTCGCGCCATTTTGACGTGGGAGATGTGACAGCCGCTGTCATTAGCGCCTAGCCCGCGAATAGCGAATGAGAGTTTGCTTTAATTATATTTTTCATTTCTTATGAAAACAATAAAACTGATTTAGAATACTTCTTTTATTAATATAAATAGTTTAGTTACAAAATATTCTAATACATATTTTGTATATAAACTCAGAATCGAAGAATCTAAAGGGATTATAAGAATTATTTTGAAAATAGATAATTATACTGTATATCACATTTAATTTAAATAATTTTTTATTCAAGTAAGCTTTTGCAAGCACTTTTGAATCGTCGAGTAACTTGGCTAAAATGTATTATAAAGAAAAATATCTCTACATTCGTTTACGAAAAAGATTGCTTTTAGGACCGTAGTATCAAAGAGTAAACATGGGTTTTTCTCTATTTTCATTTATAGTTATCGTTCAATCATAGGTCATAAACCCTATACTTAATATGTCATCAAAAAATCTTTACATATTAAAATAATGGTAGTGGATACCGTTACAAGGCAAATATATTACCATTATATCTACAACATTAGCATTTCAAAGAAATTATAGTCTTTCAATGTTTAACATATAAAAACGTTTAACAAACATTAAAAATAACTATTCGTTCTGCTCTGCTTTGTTTGTGACTTCGTCTAAATAGATTTTAATGTCGAAATCGTATCATAAATCGTATATCATCGTATCGTAATTGAATCGAGTATCGTAAATACAACTCAAGTTTAACTTCTAAATATGTGAGGTTTTTTTATAAGTTTTCAAATTAATTGCAAATTTTTATTGCTCTTTCAGTTGTGATAGCCCAGTGGTGAACATGTGACTCTTTGGCGGAGTCACAAGTTCAAACCCACCAATGAGTTGTTCAGTTAAAACTTATGTCTAATTTGTATTTGCAATTTATCACACGCTTTTCGGTGATGGAAAACATCGTAAGGAAACCTTTATATCTCTAGACAATTCTAGCGATATGATATCAATCCACATTGGAGCAGCGTGGTGGGTGTTTGCTTCAGTCTTTCTCTTCAAAAACGGAGACCTATGCCCAGCAGTGGGATACTAACAAGCCGCTATTTTAACAATTTAACGCCAACCAAGACGCTCATACCGCGTGTTCACGATACCATCCTCATTACTTAACGTGTCGCAAAAGTTGACTAAGGTAAGTCGACATCAGGCAGGCGGTACGAAAATACGTGGCCAAATCTTATTACATGTTAATAAAACGTCGTGCTGACCCCACTTAGAGTTGTATTAGGGCAGGAGAATGATGAATCCTTTTGCTACATCTCAGTGTTAAGATCGCACTGCTTATTGCCATGATAAATTTTGTCATCGACATACATATATTCAAATTCAAAATATTCTTTATTCAAATAAACTTGTAAACAAGTGCTTTTGAATCGTCAACTCTACCGCTGGTTCGGAAAGCTGTTCCTACCGAGAAGAGCCAGCAAGAAACTCGGCGGTTGCTCTTTTAAAAATATAATTCTTAATACTATTTACATTATGTCGTTACTGTCTTGTACAGGTTCAAAGAGAGCTATATCCACACATTATTATCTTCTAAATAATCTTCAAGAGTATAGTAGGCTTTCTGTATCAGCCTCTTTTTAACAGTGTTTTTAAACTGCTGTAATGGCAAAGCTGAAATTGATTGCGGAATTTTATTATAGAATCTTATACCAAAACCCACAAACGAATTACGTACTTTTGCAAGGCGCAAAGCAGGAGTCGCAAGCTTATGTCGGTTCCTGCTTTGTCTATTGTATACATCACCTATCGTTTTATAATTCTTTATATTTTTATTTTTATTTTTATGTTTTTATATACAATCGACATATATACGATATACAATCAACATGTCACAACGTTCAAATCGTTTCACTTCCCGTTTTCACATACGGTATCAAATACTTTCTACAATCCTTTCTCGCTACATACAGATACCTGTCTATTCAACCTTTTATGCCCTTTGCGAGCGTCGCATTCGAGCACTTTTCAAAAGTCAGTTTGCTTATGCTCCAAATACTACAGAGCCAGTGTACTGTTTGTACTTGATTTATGTAAAACTTCGATCCAGCTGCATCAAGCTTCAAATTCAAAACTATAGCTCCAGCTATAGCTATTTCTTTTTTTATATTTTACAGTACAGTATATATATATAGGCTTCAGTTGTACGAAATTTCATCCGTATTAATACAGAACATAAGCAGTGAAAGCGTAACAGACAGACAATCATAACAGTATGAATATAGTAGAATATTCAGGTATCACCTTGCCTCCGATACAAATATAAAACTAAATTCCGATCTCTATGCTTTCAACGACTCGTTGCAAATAGATGAATATGTAATTCTATTTAGAGAATTAGATGGGACAAGTCACAAACATCTCTATTAAGCAAGTTAAACATAAATATAAACAGTAGTCACGCTTGAGACACTCGAAACGGTCACTGTGACGGACAAATGGGTACTTGACACGAGTCACTGGAACCACTCTACATTGGGTTTGGCTCAAGTGATAAGAGAAATAATGTAGACAATTATCTAACTTAAAAAGCATCATGCCTTGATAACGAATTGAAGTTATCATACCGTGGTTTATTAGCGCTTTTTTAAACCACTACAATTTAAAGTTCAAAAAAATCTTTGATAATTATTGTGTACTAGAAATACATATATGAATAGAATAAATTTAAAACTTGAAAGTAGCAGTATCTGATAATTTGGCAAAATCGAGTTATTTTAGAACTCCATTCATATAAATCATTAACTTTCATTTTTATCATCGTTTTATGATTATCTAGGTATTTTAAATCCTATCCATGAAGCAATAGATTTATAGCAATTATAGCTATAAATTTATTTAGATAAAACCATGAAATAGTTTTATTTAAAGAATTACTATCGTATAAACAAAGACCTATCATCATCTACTGTGATGAAAATAAATTTACAACTTGACATCAACTAAAGTCCCTGAAAGATTTGTTGTTGTATTCTTGGTACCGAATTCTAACCTTTTGTAGTTATTGTGAATGTCTTTTTAAATAAGAAAGTATGTAATTACGAATATGAGTTAATTTCATTGGCGGACAATAGAAATTCAAAATATCATTTGAGACAATTAGAAAAATACAGAGTAAGAAACCTATTCTATCCTATTCTAAACGATATAAAGAATAAAATAACATAGAACAAACCTCACTGTTCCAAGCCTTTGGTTGGCTTGAATGGAAGTTGAGGAAATAACAACCTCGTATATAAAAAACGGTATATTAAAACTTTGGAAAATACAATTATAGCATGTTGGCGCACAGTGCGGTGAGAGGTGAATGTCGATTGAATGTGACAAATGTCATTATCAATTATATAATAAAAACGCCTGTAAAAATTTAATAACAGAGAACTGCATTATTGCCATTAAGTTTCACAAGGCGGCTTCTCAAGCCGTAACACTCGCCATGACAGGAAATTGGGTCGTTTACATTTCAAAAAAGGTACAATATTTTGGTCTCGAATATTATTAAAATTTTAAATTAAAACGCTACGTACAGCTTATGAATTACGCCAAGCATAAATGGCTCCACTCAAATAGCGATCGCTGTTCCGTCGAATCGACGTACAATGGTCGCTGCCAACGCTTGAGTGCAAATGAGCTTTTTTGTTGACTGTACCGACCTTTGTTTGACTATAACTCATTCGAGAGCTCGGGGTGTATTGTAAAAATATATTCGCATCACCATGTCATTCGATAAAAGAATAATAATTCCGAACCAGTTTACTCTATCAAAATGCCTAATGAAAATGTCCATGTGAACAAAGAGATTGGCAATTTGTTTGAATTTAGTTTTTAAACAAAACTTTTTAATTTTTTTTCAATACCACATAAAAATTTATAGAGTAAACATTTTTTTGTCCTAACTCTTAAAGCCTTAGCATACAATGACTCGTTATCTTTTGCTAGTGTTATTGGAACTTATTTGTCAATATTATTATGATTACCTAGCAGTCCAGCCACGCGTTGCTGTGGCTCAGTCTGGTTTCGGATTCCCCTCCAAACAAAACTGGACAGTTAAATAAATTAAACATAATAAAAGGTTTTAGTAAATGAAGCTTTTATTAAAATTTTATGTCCCTACTGTAAATTGTTAAGGAGCCTCGTGTGGAGCCATTCATGGCACCAGAATCGTGTCATTCTTATCATTACCATGCATTGTTAGCGAATTTTGAAAAATTGGTTAAATTGAACAAGATCAATTGCAAGATTCCACCTTCACATAGGTACTTACAAGGCAAGTTAAATAAAAGCTTAAAAAAATTTGCTGCGACCGCCACCAGACTTTACAGAAACATCTGCTAGATAAATCTAAAGATTATTTGTAAATTTCATTAAAATAGGTCCCGCCGTTTCGGAGTCTATAAGGGATAAACAGACAAACATTCATTTTTATATATAAGATCTTGGTTGATTCGCTGCACTTAATAATGTACTGTAATTTTGCATTATATTTCTTTTATTTTTAATAAATTTGATTTGTAAAATGTGTATCAAGAACTTAATAAATAATATGTTCTTATATGTAACTGAACAGTAGCCGTGTGGTATCCGGCTAAGTAGAATAGTACCACCCTCATTCCTTACCGAGGTGTCGTAAAAGGCAACTAAGGTAAGTCGACCCGCCGTGTGGTATCCTGGTATCCGGCTGAGTAGAACAGATCACCCTCCTTCTTACCGCGGTGTCGTAAAATACGACTAAGGTAAGTTGACGTCAGGCAAGCGGCCAGCCGTAAAAACGCAGCCAAATCAAACAACATATTTAAAACATGTTGTGCCGACCTCACTTAGAGTGATGTAAAATTTTATCTTGACAGTTACGTCAACGAGTTTCTAAAATAACAACTTATCATTTTGCTAATTTCTAGTAAACATTCTGAGTAGTTACTTTGCTTGCTACTTTACTATGACTATACCGTCTTCTGTGCAAATAAAAAAAAATACAAGATTATTTATTTATTTATTTATTTATTTATTTATTTGAATTAATTAGAACGGAAACCAATTATACTAATTAACATTAAAAATCATACGTAAAAAATAAAAACAATACACAAGATAGGATCTAAAATACAAACAACTATGGAAAATAAAAAAAATAAAAACTTAACCTAGTAACATAGTGGTGTTATAACGCTCACTGAAATGTAGGCAACAATACACTATGCTTTTCCATTGGTCTGCAAATATGTCGCAGTTAGGCCACTCCGTTAACAGTTCGTTCAGGGCAGATAGTGTTCGAGGTATTGGTGATTTAGCCCGGTACACCGTACGAGAAAAAGGGACCGCAAAGAATTTTATACGCCGGTAACGGCCATACTCTTTTGGAACAAAGATGCTGCACAACTTATTATGCAGTTCAATACAGTCAATCTTATTAGTAAGAACTTTACAAACTGTAATAAGTTGATCATATGCTCGTCGAGTTTCCAGAGAATTAAACCCTAAGTGACCCAGGAGAAATTTAGTTGGATACATATAAGGATAATATCCATGGAGACGCTTATACAGATATCTCAAAAAAGCCTTTTGCACTTTTTCGAGCAACAGCGCATAGGTACTTTCGTATGGGTTCCAGATACAGGAACTAGTCTCTAGCTTGCTCCGTACGAGCGATTCAAATAGAAGTTTTATAGTACGGCGGTCATGAAAATCGGAGCTATTGCGCAAAACAAAACCTAACCGCCTATAAGATTCTGTAGCCAGTGCACAGATGTGATTATGGAAGGTCAGTTTAGGATCGAACGTAACACCCAAATCTTTAATGGTGCATACTCTAGGCAAGCTATCATCGCCTAAATGGTAGTTGTAATTAATGGGAAACTTCTTGCGCCCAAATGTCATAGCCGCACATTTCGACACATTAAACTCCATCTCGTTAATCTCACTCCATTGGAGCACTCTATCAATATCAGCTTGCAGCGCACGACAATCCTCGTCTGATTTTATTTCAGCAAATAACTTTAAGTCATCTGCGTATAAAAGACACCTAGCGGTTCTCAGTACAGAAGGAAGATCGTTGATCATTATCAGAAAAAGAAGAGGTCCTAATATCGAGCCCTGGCTTACGCCTGTATGAGTATTGTATTGTTCGGATTCGTACAAACCAAGACGGACGAATTGCTTCCGATCTCGTAAGTAGTTTGATATAAACTGAAGCAGGGAAGGCGCGAATCCAATTTTATTTAATTTAGAAAGTAATATGTCGTTATTGACCCTATCAAACGCTTTACGGAAATCAAAGTACAGTACGTCTACCTGGCTACCATGATCCAAACAGTTTGAGATGAGATCAACAAGAGTTAACAGGTTACTATTGACAGATCGTTTTACCCTGAAACCGTGTTGTTCTTCGGAGAGATACGGGCTCACCTGTTTATAAAGTAACAACTGTAAAATATTCTCAAAAACTTTTGCAGGAGAAGATAAGATAGCGATTGGACGAAAATTTTCAACGCTTAACGTTTTGTCAGATTTTGGAATGGGTGCAACTCTAGATAGCTTCCACTTTGTGGGATAGACGCCTGTTTTTAAAGAAAGATTGAATATATGTCTAAGCGGATAGACGAAATCATCAAAAGTTTTGAGTATTATTGGTGGAACGTTATCTGGTCCAATAGAACTACCAGGTTTCAGCTTTCTGATACCTCTCCTAACAAGATCAAGCGAAAAGTTTTCTATGCTTATAATATTGCAGGACTCATCAGAGCTCCTTAATTTACCTGCGTTAAGTTCAGGAACATCAGTGAGATACACACTGGAGAAAAAATCCGCAAGAGCTTGGGCTGCCTTAACACCCACTAAGCGATCGTCATTATCGTATATAGCAGGCTCAAAACCACCTTTGCATCGCAGACTCCTTACGTGATACCAAAATTTTTTAGGGTTTATTCTTACTTCATTTTCGACGTTTTCGATATAAAAATCATACGCATATTGTATCTGCACCTTTAATCTTGACCTTAAAGTGGAAAAATTAGCATAGTCTACGTCAGCTTGTGTCTTTTTCCATATTTTGTGTAATTTAATTTTAAGTTTGCAATCTTTAATAATATCTTTTGTGAACCATACTGGATACCGATAAATCTTCTTGGGCCTAAATTTCCTAGGTGTGCAACTGTCAAATAGACTATAGAGGGTTTCATAGAAGTTATTTACCGCCGAATCAACGTCTCCGGAATTTAGAACTGTTTCCCACGAAGTTTCAGTAAGTAACTGCGATAACCGCTGAAAATTGCATTTTTTAAAATTCCAGTCTTTGAAGGTGCTAATATTACTGGGTTCTAGGCGATTATAGTGAGTAAATGTTACAAAATCAAAGGAAATGTCTAGAGGCGGGTGATAAAGGTCCGAATTTACCATCCCTTCTGAGGAGATAACTGACACTGCGACAATATTTGCAGACTCCTTAACTAATACGACATCAAGTTTTGACCCATGAGAGTTAACGATATAATTTTTTTCAACAAGATTACAAAATGATGTAAAGTAACAAAAATAATTATTTGTATTTTGAGAAGCACTGTTAAGGTTTAGATCTCCTAAAATAAATACATTACCATTCAAATCATGGATGAATGATTCAACCTTACGGAACCAATTTAAATAGCAAGAGTCGTTAGCGCTAGGTTTAATGTAAACTACACACACATAAAAGAAACGATTACGAAATTTAAAGGACACCCATAAGTCTTCACCATCATCGGTCTCCAAGTCTTCTCGGCGGTACATTGTGATATCTTGGCGCGCTAAAATCATGACTCCACCACATTGAGTGCGGCGATCTTTGCGAATCACACTCCAATCACCACAGGCAATCTCAGGATCTTCAATAGAATGGTCGAGGAATGTTTCAGTCGCCGCAACAATTTCCATAGGTGATAGTAAAAGATTAGTTCGCCATGTTTTCATCTTAGTTTTAAGGCCGCGAACATTCTGGTATAAAATATTAAGAGAAGCTTTAGTGCTGCCCATCTCGCGAACGCGCTCGGTCACGAAAGGGCTGTTGTTGTGCACCGACCTTATCGACTTGCGATCGTGTGCGCTTTTTAATATTAACCCATGGTTTTATTTTAGCGTATATCGGCCAAACGTCTTGCGAATAACAAGTTTCGTAATAAACCTCTGGAATTGCAATTTTGTAAGATTTATAGTCTCCACGGGCACGGAGCTCCTCAACGGTGCAAGTTCCTTGCGGACAAAGTTGCTTCAAATAGCTGAGGACATCTTGCGCATTAGATTCCATGTTCCAAAGATGCAGGTGTTTACGAGGCTCAACCGCTTTTAAGCATGTAACCGATGGGCTCGCGGTGCCCTGAAGTGAAAAGTGTTTTCTGCGGACAACAGTCCATTCCTCTTTATCAGTATTGTCTTCCAAATAATTCGTCTGGTCTTCGCCGCTGGATGTCTTAGGCGCCGTCGATTCAATGCTTAGATTTAAGCTATGTGGAATTATATGAGCTTCCAGAGAGCCAGGAACAGACGGCTGACGAGACTCTAAAGGCCCAGAAATAGCCTTTGCGCCGGAAGCAATAGTCTTTGCGCCAGAAGCGAGCATATCCACCGTAGCAACCGGTTCAATTGGATTTCTCAATGCCGCGTTCTTAGCTTTCACTACTCGCCGCTTGCTTGGGCCAGCACGTGAACCCAATAACCCATCTGATTTATTTTGGCAAGCTACATTGGATAAAGTGACTTGGTTCAGTTGATTTCTGAGCAACACTATTTCCTCGCGAAGGCCTATTACCTCTAAGTATAGATCACGCATGGTTATGCTATTATTCTCCTCACTATTAGCGGCCTGAGGCTTTTTTCGAAACGTAACATTCTGTTCCCGAGCCTTCCTATGGCACCCTACCGGTGTAAGACTATTATCTCCTCCTTTTTTTATCAAACATGCACATTCAGGGCAAATCCAAGTGGAAACTACTACTGTTACTGCATCCTCCTTAATACCACTGCATAATAGGTGGTAATATTTATCACAATCTACTCTGCTGCATTTTACGTATTCATCACTGTCGCTCATATTACAACAACACGCCGCGCAAATCATAATTGCGTCTGCAGCGTTTTATATCAACAGCAAGTACAAGCAACAATAATATGGGAACACTTTGTGTGTAGATTGTCAACAATCGCCCCCGACGCGCGGAGAACGTAGCGCATAAAGACTCGTGTAGATCCGTAGCACGTAGCAAACGAAATCCCGCCTCCAGGGGCAGCGGTAGCTGACCGCGTTGCTACGCGGCCGATGACCTGATTGCTTCAAGTGGATGAATCACGTACATAAACAAGTGCAGCTAATGAGATATTTAAATGTCACAGTTAACCGTTTTTAATCACTTGAAATAGTTTTGGCTATAACTTTCGAACCTCTTAATGGATCAAGAAGATAATAACACTGATGTGACCAGCTTATATTGTTCTCTTAAAATAATCAAAAATCGTTGTTTATGAAGAACTTTTACTTATTAGAAAAACAACATTAACACGGAGCAAAGAATAACTGTGTCGACCGTACGACGTCCGCGCGCGATTGTATATAGAATATTATGTATATAGAACGAAATTCAAGCAAGAAAACTACTCAATAAGCCCTCATAAAATTTGATACAACTACATAACTTTCGAGAAAGCCAGAAAAAAATATTAGCAAAATGTACGCGAACATAAGCCAAAGTATTACCATATAATACGAATCTACGACAATCCAATTAAAACTTTCCGGTCCAAGGTACAAAGTTTAGTTATCTTTGTTGAGTTTTATGTAAGAAGTGAGGCATATCGATGTATTTTTCACATCAAAGTTTTTGTCTCACCTATTAAAATTGTAACATCATTCTCATCGTCCTCCTGCTCTTTTCCCACTCTAAGTGGGGTCGCCAGAACATGTTATAAACATGTTGTCACATAATTTGACTACATAAGTATTTTACGACTGGCCGCTTACAATATGTATTTTACGGCTGGACAACTTACCTTAGTTGTCTTTCACGACACCAATGAGGGTGGTCTATTTTTTTCAGCCGAATACCACACGGCTAACCTAAATAGAAAATATATATAATGCTAAATGTAGAGTTGACTATCTATTTTCTTACCCGATACATGCAGGATTCGTCATATGTTTGTAATATGTAATACGTTTATAACATGTTGCGCCGACCCCATTCAAATTCAAATTCAAATTCAAAATATTCTTTATTCAAATAAACTTGTAAACAAGTGCTTTTGAATCGTCAACTCTACTGCTGGTTCGGAAAGCTGTTCCTACCGAGAAGAGCCAGCAAGAAACTCGGCGGTTGCTCTTTTAAAAATATAATTCTTAATACTATTTACATTATGTCGTTACTGTCTTGTACAGGTTCAAAGAGAGCTATACCCACACATTCTTATCTTCTAAATAATCATCAAGAGTATAGTAGGCCTTCTGTATCAGCCTCTTTTTAACAGTGTTTTTAAACTGCTGTAATGGCAGTGCTGAAATTGATTGCGGAATTTTATTATAGAATCTTATACCAAAACCCACAAACGAGTTACGCACTTTTGCAAGGCGCAAAGCAGGAACCGCAAGCTTATGTCGGTTCCTGCTTTGTCTATTGTATACATCACCTATCGTTTTATAATTCTTTATATTTTTATTTACATAAATTAAATTGCTTAAAATATACTGTGAAGCAAATGTAAGAATACCTGTTTCCTTAAACTTCTCTCGCAGGGAATCACGCGGTCATTTAGAATGGGATAAGAGCAGGAGGATGATAATGACTTTTTCATTATAATACCTATAAAGCCTAATTTTATAAATACGCTAAGATAAGCGATTTTTGAATTCAGATGTTTCTAAGTTGTTTCAAAATATATACACGGTTTCGACTTGTAACTTTAAACGCCCACTCGTTCATCGATTTTATAGACAGAACTTAAATGTATTTTTAACGACGATAATCGAATACGCTGCTGTCTGTCCATATCGAAGTTTCACCTATCACGCGAACGTGTTCAAACTGGTCGGAAAATTGATTAGTTGATACATGATTAAACGAACGTGTCTGTAATTAGAAGGCGAATTATATATGTAAAATATACACGTATTTACTCTCTGTTTGTTTTCACTAATGGACATTCACTGCTAACATTGGACTTTTTAAGACTATCATCAAATCCTACTCAACCCCCTACCCTTATTCCACTCTAAGTGGGGTCGGCACAACATGTTATAAACATGTTGTCATATGATTTGGCTGCGTTTTTACGACCGGCCGCCTGCTTGACATCAACTTACCTTAGTCGCCTTTAACGACACCTCGGTAAGAAAAGAGGGTGGTACTATTCTATTCAGGCGGATACCGCACGGCGTTATCATCAAATCCTACTAATATTATAAATGTGAAAGTTTGTGAGTATGGATGGATGTTTGTTATTCTCTCACGGGGAATCCGCTAAACCAATATCGATCGAATTTGGCACAATTATTCCGTATACACCGTGGTAAAATATAGGCTATAGAAATTCTGTTATTTCTACAGGAATAGGATGAAACTAAAAAGCGTCATCTATTATTAACCTGCTCTCCTGCCCTTATCCCACTCTAAGTGGGGCCGGCGCAATATGTTTAAAACATATTTTGGCTAGTTATTTTACGACCGGCCGCCTGCCTGGCATCCACTTACCTTTGTCACCTTTTACGACACCTTGTTAAGAAATGAGGGTGGTCTAGTCTATTCAACCGATTAAAACACGGCGGGTCAACTTATCTTAATCGTAAATAGTCTTTATATTACAAAAAAATATATATATTTTAATAAGATTATCATTTTGGGAGGATATCATTGCAATAGTATAAACTGTGCTGCATATGCCGTTCCACAGCATAAAAAAATTATAAACTAAAATGTAAATAAAAAGAGAATGTGCGTGTGTGAGTATGTAGATTAAAATAATGAATGAAATTATTTGTAACATTAAACGGGGCACTGAAGATTTGACGAGACTGTACCTACTTTCATAGGAAAATATCAACATAAGCACAAACTAGACGATGGGGCATCTAAAAGTCGTATTGAGTCTTCGTGTAGAACGAGAAGGACTTATGTACTAATGTTGTGCATTTACAGCTTTTATCCTACTTCTATTTTTTATACTACAAACAGTTAAATAAACACCAAATTACACGTAAATACTTCCGATTTCAATGTATTCTAATAATCAATAGAATTGTAAAGCCAACAAATTTATTCATGCTCTCAATCAATTTAGACGGAAGATGTAATGACTTAAACCAATTATGCTGTGCCGTCTTATCTTTATTCAAACAAAGATCAAAGGCAGTTCAAAAACTTCTCAAAAGCCGTCGATAGCGAATAACTTGAGTACAAAGATGGTTACATTGTTAACAAATCTTTTGTCCTAATATTAGACGTTTCTTTGTGGGATTTTAATGACAAAAACTCGAGGCGAATCTTTCTTCGTTTTTCATAATCAAGACGTAGTTTTGAGGAATTTTTGCAGTCTTTCTACTATATTTGTTTAGTAATAGTAGTAATACAGAACCTGGGTGACCGAGCAAACGGAAGATATAAAAAAGTAAAGTAACGACCTCTTACTATCCCATTGCTGGGCATAGACCTCCTCTCTCCGTTTATGGAGAGAAGGGTTGGAGCTAAGACCTACCACGCTGCTCCAATATAGATTGGTAGTAAACATATCCCTAGAATTCTCTAGAGATATGCAGGTTTCATCTCGATGTTACCCTTTACCGAAAAGCATGTGATAAATTGCAATTATCAATTCGACATATAAATTTTAACAGAAAAACTCATTGGTGTCTGCCCGGGGTTTGAACTCATCTAGAGAGTCGCACGGTCTTACCGCTGGGTTATCACAGCTTTTAAAATATGAAAAAAAAAGGAAAAATAATTGGTCTGGCAGGCAAGACTCGATCCAGGCGTTTTTATTTCGAGAACGACCCCGACTAAGCTATCATAACTTTGTGATTGACACCGAAATAATGCATTCTAATTTTGTAACAGTTTTTCAGTGCCTGCAAATAGGGACAAAACGAAATATTTCAAAAATAAAACCTAGATAAATCGGTATTTTTTTTTAAGATAAAAAGGCAAAAAATGGGTTGTGATATCCGGAGCTCGATCCCAGGTTTATTAACTTCTCCTTAGTCTGCCAAGTTTACGAATGACAGCAAATCTTTGCTGCCATTTTTAAACTTTATTCTTTTTTAATCTTTGCATATCATACTATATTTTATACATATATTATACAGGGACAAACGACATTTTCTAACCTAGCTAGATCTATTTTTCCCACCCAAAACCACTAAATGCTTAATTTCATGACAATCGCTTTGAAATTCATAATAGAATTTATTGTTAGAATTTACAAAATCCACAAATATACATAAAAATCAACGTTATACGTAGCTGTGGGTTTTGTTAATTACCATTTACATCCCATTTTAATTGCTTCATCACACAATAAAGGTCTAAGAATAATTCAATTCATTTTCATCTCATTTGATGTAAACTTGGTAAATTAATTACACGAATTCGTCGTGTCTTCGTTATGTAAGCGAACAAAGGAAAGCGCTTTCAAACTTATCAAAGCCGCCGATAGCTTATTTATATATTATACTAGCATTCACCAGCGGCTCCGCCCGCGTGGAAAGATTAAAACCGCTAAATCGTCTTTTGCGACACCTCGGTAAGAAATCAGGGTGGTGTTATTCTATTCAGCCGGATACCACACGGCGTTCTTAACAAACGTGGATTATAGCAAAATAATTCTATCATAACTTTTGTATAATAACTTTTATGGAATTCCGAAAAGTAACGGCTGCTTTGACTTATTATAAATACATTATTTTAAAACGGTGTTACAGTGAGTCGAGCTCCCAACTATGAATCTTCACTTTTCATTTAATGCAGATCATCATCATCATTTTCCTGCCCTTATCCCAATGTAGGTGGGGTCGGCAGAACATGTTATAAACATGCTGTCACATGATTTGGCTACGTTTTTACGACCGGCCTGCCTGAGGTCAACTTATCTCTATCGTATTTTACAACACCTCGGTAAAAAAGAGAATGATCTATTCTACTAAACCGGATACCACACGGTTGATCAACTTACCTTAGTCGCCTTTTACGACACCTCGGTAAGAAATGAGGGTAGTCTATTCTACCCAGCCGGATACCATATGGCGGGTTGACTTACCTTAGTCGCCTTTTACGACACTTCGGTAAGAAATGAGGGTGGTACTATTCTATTCAGACGGATACCACACGGCGTAATTAATGTACTATAAAGTCTACATTATATCGAGAATATTTTTCCTAAAACTAAAATGAATTATTTTATTTTAAATAAATTTTTTATTATTTCTTTTTTTTTTATTTTAATAAGATTAATTATATTATTTTTTTATATTCGAATTATTTACTCTTTTTTTAAATTTTTTTCAATGTTCACATTTCATCTGATGCAGATATGAAGAGAATAATTTTTTGGCATTACCTTCAAAGTGACTGCACAAAGTAAGTTGGCAAGAAAGTATTTTAAAGGAAAAAGTTATATACTTTCGCAAACGCTGACTAGTCGAGTAAGTCAGATTGCTTTTCCTACATATTCCTACATTTCCTACATATCTACACGTTTGCACTTTTTACAGTTCTCAACGCCCTGGCACTAATTTGATGACAATTCAGGAGATAGAAATCTGAGGATTGAACTTTTTAAATTTGTATTTAGATGCTTTGTTTTTCTTGTTAGTGATCCCTTTTTCATCACGCATCGCAATGACTACAATAACGGATGCAAAGCATCTCCAACCACGACCACTCTGTCAAGAGTGAACGACTAAAGAAGAAGTTCCCTTTTTGTTTAAAAAATATAGCTGTGATAGCCAAGTGTTGAGACTGTGCGGCTGTTTCGAGGGGTCACGAGTTCAAACACCGGGTAGGCACCAATGAGATTTTCTGTTAAAACTTTTATGTCTAATTTATGGTTGCAATATCACACGTTTTTCAAAGGAAAACATCGTAAGGAAACCTTCATATCTCGTAGAGATTTCTAGAGATATGTGTAACCTACCAATCCGCATTGGATTAGCGTGGTTGGTCTTAGCTCGATTCTAATCCAGTCGATTATTATGACTAATCAATTTGTAATTAAAGCAAATGCGAAAGAAAACTTTTAAACTACGACAAAAAATAAATATGCAAGCACTCTCGAAACAATATGCAGATCTTCCTAAGTATGCCAAAGAACTAACGTCATTAAAAAAAAGACTTTAAACTTAACTTCGTAAGTTAAACAAACTTAAAATAGATAATGAAAACATTTTATGGGTTTTTCAATTATGTACCAACCACATTGACTATTGAAATATTTCTGTACTCTATAGCTCATTTCTTACCGAGGTGCGTAAAAGGCGACTAAGGTAAGTCGACCCGCCGTGTGATATCCGGCTGAGTAGAATAGACCACCCTCTTTTTTACCGAGGTGTCGTGAAATACGACTAAGGTAAGTTGACGTCATGCAGGCAGTCAGTCGTAAAATACGTAACCCAATCATGTGACGACATGTTAATAACATGTTGTGTCGACCCCAGTTAGAGTAGAATAAGGGCAGGCAGATGATGTTTTTGTGACGTTTTTTATGGTACATAAATAAATAATACTGTCGAGTTTCGTATTTTTATACATACATTTTATTTTTAAGTTTTTTCGAAATTTTACAGGAGCAGGGTCAAATTGGCTTTGAATTCAAATTCAGTGGGTCAAAATATGTACTTACAGGTCAATTCAATCAAATCCATTTGCACTTTTTTTCAGTAAAGTTTTTTTAAGCTTTTAAGTACTGATTCAGACTCCTGAATCAGTACTAAATAGCTTAACGGAGATAAACTCTTGTAGTTAAACAACCGAACGTAATTCTTAAGTTGGCAGACAACTATCTCACTACTTAGCAGAATGGCGACGTTAAAATGCAAAATACTGGAATCTATGCAAAGTTACAGCTTTCCAGGTCAAATGGGTTCGCTTGTAGATTTAGTGTCACGCTAAAATCACAGAGGCTAATTTTGAATGCAAAATTCTTAGAGGCTTTTCGAAAATAGTACTACTTTTTGAAATGGGAAATAATAATCTTTTTGGTTAAGAAATTAAATCCAAAATATAGGCAGTCATTTGAAAATTTTGCTACAAGGAAACATTCTATCCCACTAATATTATAAATGCGAAAGTTTGCGAGTATAGATGTATGTTTGTTACTCGTTCGCTGCGAATCTGCTGAAGCAATATCGAAGAAATTACTTATTGTTTGTAATAGACAGCCAGCGCCATCTATTGACATTTCTACAAACTAGCTACTAAAGTTCAATTTCATCTATTGTGACATGTTTAATCTGTGCCGTTTTGTCAATCATTGTCGAAAAGAAGCTTCGTACACTTTAATAAAATATATACGAAAAATAACTGAAGAAGAAAGAACTAATCTCATCCAGGAAACAAAATTCACATTCAATATATAGTGGAGAACAAATGGAAAAAGTAAACACCATCAAAATCGGAATCATTTTGGTACTTCTCAGCCGTATCACAATTAAGATCAGCGAAAGGGTGTGGCCCCGGCCATCTTTTCCTTTCTTTCCACATTTCACGTTAAATTTGTACTAAAATCGTAAGTGTTGTTAAATACAGTGCTAATAGGTGCGCATTAATTCATCGTGTTTGCACAATAATCGTAAGTAATTACACTTTTTTAATTTGTTTCTAAAATGAGTATTGAAAGTCTTTCTATTCGGAGTAAATCGCCATTACCTCAACTGAGTGCAGATTTAACAGAGAATATGATACGCGAATTAAATAAAAAACGAGGTGTTATCAAAGGTAGACTGACTTTGTTTACTAAGTTTTTAGCTACATATAGTGATATTCAATTAACGGGAAATCAGTTAACAGAAATTAAGTTACGTTACGAAACGGCAAAATTATTGTTAAGTGAATTTAATAACATTCAAAGTTCTATAGAAGAGTTAGTTTTAGAGAATGATTTTGCTCACCAGCTAGAATTACGTGAATTATTTGAAAATTCATATTATAATGCAATGACAAATGCAAGCATATTACTAGAAAATAATAATAGTTCTAATCCCACTAGGGTTGAGTCTAAATGCAATGATAGTTCATTAGTAAAGTTACCGGTCATTACCTTACCCTCCTTTGATGGATCGTACAGCAACTGGTTAGAGTTTAGAGACACCTATCTTTCCATGATACATAATTCTAAACAACTTGATAATATCCAAAAATTCCATTACTTGCGCTCATCTTTGGTAGGTAATGCTATACAGGTGATAAAATCATTAGAATTTTCATCCGAAAACTATATTATAGCTTGGGAATTAATTAATGACCGTTATAATAATACTAAATTATTAGTTCACAATCATGTAAAGGCTATATTTTCAATGCAATCTATTACAAAAGAGTCTCCTTTCCATATAAGGAAGATGGTTGATACTGTCCTTAGAAACTTAAGAGCTTTGAAGACCCTTGGGGAACCAACTGAGTCATGGGATACGCTTATAATGTTTATAATAGTGTCAAAATTAGATGCATGTATTGAAAAGGAATGGGAACAATTTAAAAATACTTTGTCGTCTAAAATTAATAAATTGGAGGATTTACTTAACTTTTTAAGGAACAAGGCTGACACATTAGAAATGGTAAACGCTAATCACCCTACTCCGTCTGTCAGTAAAGTAACTCATTATCCTGTTAAAATTCCACTGCAGCAAAAAGTTCATAGTTTTGTGTCCGCAAAGAATAAAAATACTAAACTCACCCGCGTTTGCAATATGTGCAATGGAGGTCATTCACTTTATGCTTGCAATCAATTCTTGAATTTACCAGCTAAGGATAAATTAGATTTCATTAACCGTAATAATTTATGTATTAATTGTTTACGTATAGGCCACTCAGCGTCTGAATGTTATTTTGGCCCATGTAAACACTGTCACAAAAAACATAACAGCTTACTACACAATAATTTTGATAACACATCATCTTCATTATTACCACTTCACACAGAACCACAACTGACACCCTCACGCGATGCAGCTGCCATCCTGCACACTGTCACACAATCACGCATTAATATTGATTGTCAGGACAGTGCGAGCCTTACAAACACACACACATCAGAATCGGTATTGTTATCTACGGCAATAGTCGAAGTTGCCGGTGAAAATAACATATATCATAAGGCCCGTGCACTACTTGATAGTGGCAGCCAGCAGTGTATAATTACATCTTCATTATTGAATAAGTTACACGTTAAATCGATACAGTCCACAATTCAAATAACAGGAGTAGGACATTCAATCACACAGTCAAACCAATCCTGCGAAATTAAACTTAGGTCTTTAAATAGCAGCTATCATTCACACATAAAATGTTTAGTTTTACCTCATATAACAAGCGCATTACCCACTTTCACTTTACATCGAACCTCTATTGATATACCCAAACATATAAAACTAGCAGACCCATCTTTTTATACCCCGTCTAATATTGATATCTTATTAGGTGCAGATTGCTTCTGGGATTTATTGATCGATGGTAAGATTCGCTTACTTAACGGTCCATACTTGCAAAATACTGAATTAGGATGGATCATTTCCGGTACCATTATCACTAATTATCATAATAAAAATATTCAGTGTAATGTTTTACAAACATCAGACCTCAACGAACAACTAAAGAAATTTTGGGAGATAGAAGAAATTTCTACACCAACAAAATGTTTATCTATCGATGAACGTATTTGCGAACAGATGTTTTCGGATACAACGACGCGCGACAGTACAGGTCGTTTTTCAGTACAGATTCCGCTTAAAGAATCAGCTGATTCCTTAGGAGACAGCTATAGTATAGCAGAAAACCGGTTCTTGTCGCTTGAACGTAGACTCGAGCGCACGCCGCGTTATAAGCAAATGTATAGTGATTTTATGAAGGAATACTTATGCTTGGGGCACATGACGCGAATTGAAAATTACGATAAGCCATTTTATATTTTACCACATCACGGTGTATTTCGTGCACAAAGCGTTACTACTAAATTACGTGTAGTTTTTAATGGTAGTCAAAAAACATTGTCCGGTAAGTCACTTAATGATATCCAAATGATTGGCCCAGCACTACAGAATGATTTATTTTCAATTGTTTTAAGATTTCGACAATATAAGTATGTGGCATGTGCAGATATTGAAAAATTTTATAGACAAATTTTAATTCAAACCAGTCAAAGAAAGTTGCAATTAATACTATGGCGTGAAAATTCCTCGGATTCTCTCGGTGTGTATCAGCTTAACACAGTAACATACGGCACGGCGTCCGCGCCTTATCTTAGCATGCGGTGTATGAAGCAGTTGGCTTTAGAGTGCGAGGACAAGGACGTTTCACGTACGATTTTAAATGATTTTTACGTAGACGACTTACTTACTGGAAATGATAATAAATTAAAACTGTCCGAAACTTGTGAAAAATTAACTAATGTATGTTTATCGGGTTGTTTCCCCTTACGGAAATGGATCTATAATTCGCCTGAATTTACATGTAAACGTGATGTCACTGAACATGACAATAATTCGAAGCTTTTATCGTTGGATGAAAATTATGCAAGTAATACTCTCGGCCTTGGTTGGTTCAATAACTCGGACGAACTTCATTTTATTTCAAAAATTAATGAAAATACGACGACGGTCACTAAACGATTAATTTTATCGGTCATATCTCAAATATATGACCCACTGGGGTTGTTAAGTCCTGTCGTTATCATTGGCAAAATATTATTGCAGAAATTATGGTTGCAAAAATTAAACTGGGACGATTTAGTTCCGAAAGATATAATTTTGGAGTGGCAAAAGTTTGTCGACTCATTAAAAAATCTGTGTCATATTAGAGTGCCTCGGCATGTTATCGGTGCATTAACTGTTAAGGTCGAGCTACACTTATTTACGGATGCCAGCGAGGCAGCATACGGCGCGTGCGCATACGTTCGTACCGCTTGTTCCAATGGTGATATTATAGTAAAACTATTATGTTCAAAAAGCCGGGTCGCGCCTATTAAACCGGTTAGTATTCCACGCCTCGAGTTATGCGGTGCGTTAGTAGGGGCTAAATTATATCATAAAATAAAAACCGCACTTACAGTTCATTTTTCTAATGTAATTTTTTGGACTGATTCAACTATCGTGGTCGGATGGTTAAAAATGTCACCGCAACAATTAAAACCATTCGTTCAAAATCGTGTCGTCGAGATAAACGACCTCACAAATAATGCACCTTGGCTACATGTGAGCACAAAAAATAATCCTGCGGATATGGTTACGCGCGGAACTATCTTGACGCGATTAAGTTCTTCATCTTTATGGTGGCACGGACCTGAATATTTGAAAGAAAATGTTAGTCAATGGTCACAAAATTACGATTTGTCAAATTATACAAACAATTTACCAGAATTAAAAACAAAGGCAATTATTACTTTAAAATCAAATACTATTAATGATCAGATAATTAATTTTACTAGATTTTCGCAATTAAATAGATTTCAACGCGCTTTTGCTTACATGTTTAGATTTTTATATAACACGCGTACAAAGGATAATACTAAACGCTTAACAGGTCCTTTGACGGTGGAAGAATTAGATAAATCGTTAACTTTCTTAATTAGATCTGTTCAATTAGAATCATTCCCTAACGAATACCATGCTCTTGCTAATAAATTACCTTTAAAAACAACACGCAGCCTGTCTAGCTTAAATATATTTTTGGATGAAAATAATATTATTAGAGTAGGAGGCAGATTATCGAATTCAAATGAATTTCCATACAATAAAAAACATCCCGTGTTGCTTTGCGGTAAGCACTATTTTAGTTCATTGTTATTTCGACATGAACATCTTAAGTTGCTACACGCAGGACCTCAGTTACTCTTATCATATATAAGAGAAAATTGGTGGCCTCTTCGGGGTAGAAATTTAGCAAGACATTGTGAGACAATGCGTAAGATGCTGTCGCATAACAGGTAAAACGATACAACCGATTATGGGAAATTTGCCTAGTGAGCGGTTGCAAGCGGGTTATCCCTTCCTAGTAACTGGGGTCGATTATGCAGGACCATTTTTCATTTTAAATAGGAAAGGTAGGGGTGCTAAACTTGAAAAAAGCTACTTATGTTTATTCGTTTGTTTTACCACGCGAGCATTGCATCTAGAACTTGTTACTAGTTTATCATCCGATGGTTATATTTTAGCACTGAAAAGGTTTATTTCTCGACGAGGAAAACCTAAACAAATATTTTCAGATCAGGGAAGAAATTTTGTAGGAGCTGCAAGAGAATTTTCTGATTTTTTAAATAATAATTCACAGTCTATCATTGATTACGCTTCTGATACACAGATAGAATTTAAATTTAATCCACCATATAGTCCTCATTTTGGAGGTTTGTGGGAGGCAGGCGTTAAATCTTGCAAGCATCACCTCTCGCGCGTGATAGGTAACGTTAATTTAACTTATGAAGAGTTAAGTACGGTTTTAGTACAAATTGAAGCCGTTCTGAACTCCCGTCCTATGTATCCTATGTCCCCAGACCCTCATGACTTTTCTCCTCTCACGCCCTCTCACTTCCTTATTGGCCGGGTGCTGACTGCTCCAGCTGAAAGAGATATCACTACGACAAACATACATGCTTTATGTCGCTACAAACGCGTCGAGCAGTTAAGACAACAGTTTTGGAAGCGTTGGTCTAGAGAATACATCTCCGAGCTCCAGAAGCGCATTAAATGGAAGTCTCATACAGAAGATTTAAAACCTGACACATTGGTTGTTATTAAAGATGACAATCTTCCCCCTCTTAAATGGCGTTTGGGAAGAATCACATCAGTTAACCCAGGAAAAGATGGTGTATCCAGAGTGGCAAATATTCGCACGTCAACAGGAGTAATCCAGAGATCATTCACGAAGATTTGCCCTTTACCTGATGCTCCAATCCATTAATCTACGTAGTGTTATTTTATAGTTTTGAGAGCCTGCTCTCAAGGTCCGCCGGTATGTTTGTAATAGACAGCCAGCGCCATCTATTGACATTTCTACAAACTAGCTACTAAAGTTCAATTTCATCTATTGTGACATGTTTAATCTGTGCCGTTTTGTCAATCATTGTCGAAAAGAAGCTTCGTACACTTTAATAAAATATATACGAAAAATAACTGAAGAAGAAAGAACTAATCTCATCCAGGAAACAAAATTCACATTCAATATATAGTGGAGAACAAATGGAAAAAGTAAACACCATCAAAATCGGAATCACTTATTTTACTTATACACCGCGGTAACATATAGGCTATAGAAATCCTGTTAATTCTACAGGAATAGGATGAAATTGAAAAGCGCTATCTACTATCAATTTATCAAGCGATAAAAGACGACGCGACAGAAGTCGCGGGTAAAAGCTACTATTATAAATGCGAAAGATTGTGAGTATGGACGGATGTTTGTTACTCTTTCACGGCGAATTCGCTGAACAAATATCGATGAAATTTGACGCAATTATTCCTTATACACCGGGGTAACATAAAGACTATAGAAATCCTGTTAATTCTACGGGAAAAGGATAACATGGAAAAACGCTATCGACTATCAATTTTTTGCGCGACAACAGACCACGCGAACGAAGTTATGGATAAATACAAGTTTATATATATTTTTGCTTTGTAAGCCTTAAAAGTACTTTTTAAATCAGGATTTTTTCATAATGCAACGTTCTTAATATAAGATTATTACGAAAAATGTTACTCTTCATTGAAGATAGGTATAAAGGTTATACCTACCAAGAAGCTTTGGATTTAAATATACGACTTTCATATTCTAGAATCCTTGTTAAAATATTCAATTTTCCCCATCATTATTGCTATTTTTATAGAAATGTCTGCTCTGCATCAATCATCATTTTGACTTAAATTGCCTTCACTTTTTACGTTATCTTAAGATGGGTTAAACAACGCTATTTTAAAGTGGGTATTTTTTTGTAATATGCTGCAGGTTGACCTTCCACTGTTATTTGATGTTAATAGCGGGAAAGGGTAGACCTTACAATTTCTATACAGCATTGTAGCAGAAAACACAAATATTTAGTGGTATGGTTTTCGTCAAACTTCTCACAAAACCAGACTAAAGACAGTAGTGATATAAACTTCATCTCATACGCCGGGAATGAAAGCCGGCTACCACTAGCAATTAAGATGTACAACAGCCACTGTACCACGGAAGTCATCTTAATTTATTGATCAAATGCAAACGTTGCAAACCCATTATAAGATATGTATGTAATATAAAGTATTTTTGAATTTAAACTATCGTGAGTGGAATTCATAATTAATGTATAGAAACCGGCTATACTCACGTGTTATTTTATCGGATGAGCCCGACTAGTTTCAAGCCCATACGGGGCTCTTATTCATGAGCTCTTTACGCGGCGTTATCGCGGCGGGAACTGCGTGTAGCAGCTCGCAGGGCGCGACTCGAGAGTGGTTGGAGCGGGGGGAGGGACGGCAGCGGCGCTGGTCGCGCGTCTTCTGAGCACTCCCCGTCGCTGCTCTGGTCTTCGTTATCGGATGCCCGGAAGAAATTTGTGCATGCGACGCTTACGGTGTCCGGTTCTAGCAGGTCTTTAGTCGTGCCAGTAGTGCCAAAAATAGGTTTCCACGCTGGAGGCAGTGCCCATCCACAGTCTCTGTTAAAGTTCGGGTGACGGCTTATTTCAATTGACTCACGTATTTTTCTAGGTACTAGAAATTTTTCCCTAGATAACACGGTAGCCTTATCAAACCTTATGTAGTGGTTAACACCCGAATCGTGGACGTGTTCCGCTATGGCTGACCCATTTGTGTCCATGTTTTTGACACTACGTATGTGCTCCGAAATCCTCGTCAAGATGTTGCGACGAGTTTCACCTATATAGTTCTTCCCACAACCGCAGGGAATCATATAAACACCAGGCACGCCAAATTGATTAGGATCTTTCGGTGAGCGCAGCAGGCTACGTATTTGACCAGGAGGACGGAATATCGTCTTGATATTGAACTTACGACGAAGATAGTGGCCTATCCTATCCGTCACTCCCTTAACATACGTTAAGTAAGCAGGCGACCGTGCTACGTCCACCGATTTTCGCGTTTTCTTGTTACGTGCCACACGATAACACTGGCGCCAGTTATACCCATTGCTTTCCAACGCCAGTTTTATTTGGTTCAGCTCTTGTTCCAAATATTGTGGGTCACAAATATTTAAGGCCCTGTTTATTAGAGTCCGAGGCAGAGAGGACAGATGCGCCGGATGGTGATGCGATCTGGCATGTAAATATTTGTTGGTGTGAGTAGGTTTTCGGTACACCGTTGTGGAGAACTTGCCACCAGGTCCCCTAATGACCATTACGTCGAGAAATGGCAACCTTCCTTCCTTTTCCTCCTCTAGTGTAAACTTTACTTTATCGTGTAATTGATTAAGGCACAGTAACAAGTCCAGTACATTATTTCTGTTGACTATTGCGAAAATATCATCCACATAGCGTAACCAACATCGCGGCTTAAGAGGGATCTTTTCCAAGAATTCACGTTCAAACCACTCCATGAAGATATTTGCTGCCACTGGAGCGATTGGCGAACCCATGGCCACGCCATCCACCTGTAGGTAATAATCACCCCGCCAGAGCAAATAGCCACTTTTTAGGCAAAACTCACTTAATTTAATATATTCCTGGTGTAGGCCGGATTGTTTTAAAAAGTTAGTGATCTGTTGGCTCACCACTTCCACAGAAACATTAGTAAACAATGACTCAACATCAAAACTGACCATGACCTCTGTGTCAGATATTGTCATGCTTTGTAGTTGTTGTACAAACTGTCTTGAGTCTCGTATATAGCTGTTTGTGTTACCTGTGAAAGGCTTTAATAATGCAGCCAAATGCCTAGATGCCCTGTAAGTGGGTGAGTCTATTTGACTGACGATTGGTCTTAATGGCCAGTCTGGCTTATGGATCTTCGGTAACCCGTAAATTTTTGGAGGGGTGGGGTTAAGGGGACGTAACTGTGACAATAGGTCTTTGTTGTCAAACATCTGCAATAATTTAGTTAACTTACAGGCTGTTCTAGCTGTAGGGTTGTAATTAACTTTTTTATACGTGCTGGTGTCCGCCAATAGTCGATAGATTTTCTCCTCATAAGACACCGTATCAACAATCACTGTGGCGTTGCCTTTGTCTGCAGGTAATACGAGAATATCTTTATTGTCGTGTAAATCTCGCAAAGCAGCCCAATCTCCCTTACCGATGTTTGACTTAGGTGACCTAGAACGACGTAACATTGTTGCTATATCCTGCCGTAAACATTCAGCGTCACGACTGGGAATCGAATTCCGTACTATAGTATCTTCAATATTACAGATGATCGATTCTACGGGAATTTTACGGGGTGTCGGTGCAAAATTCAACCCTCTTGACAAAACATTAAGCGCATTTTCATTTTCATTAGGGGACCTGGTGGCAAGTTCTCCACAACGGTGTACCGAAAACCTACTCACACCAACAAATATTTACATGCCAGATCGCATCACCATCCGGCGCATCTGTCCTCTCTGCCTCGGACTCTAATAAACAGGGCCTTAAATATTTGTGACCCACAATATTTGGAACAAGAGCTGAACCAAATAAAACTGGCGTTGGAAAGCAATGGGTATAACTGGCGCCAGTGTTATCGTGTGGCACGTAACAAGAAAACGCGAAAATCGGTGGACGTAGCACGGTCGCCTGCTTACTTAACGTATGTTAAGGGAGTGACGGATAGGATAGGCCACTATCTTCGTCGTAAGTTCAATATCAAGACGATATTCCGTCCTCCTGGTCAAATACGTAGCCTGCTGCGCTCACCGAAAGATCCTAATCAATTTGGCGTGCCTGGTGTTTATATGATTCCCTGCGGTTGTGGGAAGAACTATATAGGTGAAACTCGTCGCAACATCTTGACGAGGATTTCGGAGCACATACGTAGTGTCAAAAACATGGACACAAATGGGTCAGCCATAGCGGAACACGTCCACGATTCGGGTGTTAACCACTACATAAGGTTTGATAAGGCTACCGTGTTATCTAGGGAAAAATTTCTAGTACCTAGAAAAATACGTGAGTCAATTGAAATAAGCCGTCACCCGAACTTTAACAGAGACTGTGGATGGGCACTGCCTCCAGCGTGGAAACCTATTTTTGGCACTACTGGCACGACTAAAGACCTGCTAGAACCGGACACCGTAAGCGTCGCATGCACAAATTTCTTCCGGGCATCCGATAACGAAGACCAGAGCAGCGACGGGGAGTGCTCAGAAGACGCGCGACCAGCGCCGCTGCCGTCCCTCCCCCCGCTCCAACCACTCTCGAGTCGCGCCCTGCGAGCTGCTACACGCAGTTCCCGCCGCGATAACGCCGCGTAAAGAGCTCATGAATAAGAGCCCCGTATGGGCTTGAAACTAGTCGGGCTCATCCGATAAAATAACACGTGAGTATAGCCGGTTTCTATACATTAATTATGAATTCCACTCACGATAGTTTAAATTCAAAAATTGCTAACCTTTACGGCACGGTATGGCAAAACAAAGTGAAAGAGTTTTCGCGTTTGAGAATAAAACGAATTAAACTCGAGTGCGGTTTGGAGTACGTGGTGCAGTGTCGTAATAACGATGTTTTACCTAAATTTGTGCAGATAAAACCTATAAAGTGTATCCCAGACTATAAAACATTCTTCCACATTGCGGGTGAAAAGTTACTTAGACGTGTTATTGCAGACTATCGTCGTAAGATAATGTTTGTTAATAATGACTTATACATGTTACACCAGCAACTGTCGTGTGTTTTGGAACGTGAATTATGGGAAGCTATAGACAGAATGACGTATAATAGATCTGAGCAAATACAATCCAATACAAAAAACATACATTTTAACAAATTAAGTCGCCTTAGTGGTAACTTGAATAAGAAAAAGTTACAAAAATACCCGCATGATTGTTCACAAAATGAACCGGGACGATTAAATGTTGTTAATTTATCATCAACGGTATTAAACGAAAATGCGCTTAATGTTTTGTCAAGAGGGTTGAATTTTGCACCGACACCCCGTAAAATTCCCGTAGAATCGATCATCTGTAATATTGAAGATACTATAGTACGGAATTCGATTCCCAGTCGTGACGCTGAATGTTTACGGCAGGATATAGCAACAATGTTACGTCGTTCTAGGTCACCTAAGTCAAACATCGGTAAGGGAGATTGGGCTGCTTTGCGAGATTTACACGACAATAAAGATATTCTCGTATTACCTGCAGACAAAGGCAACGCCACAGTGATTGTTGATACGGTGTCTTATGAGGAGAAAATCTATCGACTATTGGCGGACACCAGCACGTATAAAAAAGTTAATTACAACCCTACAGCTAGAACAGCCTGTAAGTTAACTAAATTATTGCAGATGTTTGACAACAAAGACCTATTGTCACAGTTACGTCCCCTTAACCCCACCCCTCCAAAAATTTACGGGTTACCGAAGATCCATAAGCCAGACTGGCCATTAAGACCAATCGTCAGTCAAATAGACTCACCCACTTACAGGGCATCTAGGCATTTGGCTGCATTATTAAAGCCTTTCACAGGTAACACAAACAGCTATATACGAGACTCAAGACAGTTTGTACAACAACTACAAAGCATGACAATATCTGACACAGAGGTCATGGTCAGTTTTGATGTTGAGTCATTGTTTACTAATGTTTCTGTGGAAGTGGTGAGCCAACAGATCACTAACTTTTTAAAACAATCCGGCCTACACCAGGAATATATTAAATTAAGTGAGTTTTGCCTAAAAAGTGGCTATTTGCTCTGGCGGGGTGATTATTACCTACAGGTGGATGGCGTGGCCATGGGTTCGCCAATCGCTCCAGTGGCAGCAAATATCTTCATGGAGTGGTTTGAACGTGAATTCTTGGAAAAGATCCCTCTTAAGCCGCGATGTTGGTTACGCTATGTGGATGATATTTTCGCAATAGTCAACAGAAATAATGTACTGGACTTGTTACTGTGCCTTAATCAATTACACGATAAAGTAAAGTTTACACTAGAGGAGGAAAAGGAAGGAAGGTTGCCATTTCTCGACGTAATGGTCATTAGGGGACCTGGTGGCAAGTTCTCCACAACGGTGTACCGAAAACCTACTCACACCAACAAATATTTACATGCCAGATCGCATCACCATCCGGCGCATCTGTCCTCTCTGCCTCGGACTCTAATAAACAGGGCCTTAAATATTTGTGACCCACAATATTTGGAACAAGAGCTGAACCAAATAAAACTGGCGTTGGAAAGCAATGGGTATAACTGGCGCCAGTGTTATCGTGTGGCACGTAACAAGAAAACGCGAAAATCGGTGGACGTAGCACGGTCGCCTGCTTACTTAACGTATGTTAAGGGAGTGACGGATAGGATAGGCCACTATCTTCGTCGTAAGTTCAATATCAAGACGATATTCCGTCCTCCTGGTCAAATACGTAGCCTGCTGCGCTCACCGAAAGATCCTAATCAATTTGGCGTGCCTGGTGTTTATATGATTCCCTGCGGTTGTGGGAAGAACTATATAGGTGAAACTCGTCGCAACATCTTGACGAGGATTTCGGAGCACATACGTAGTGTCAAAAACATGGACACAAATGGGTCAGCCATAGCGGAACACGTCCACGATTCGGGTGTTAACCACTACATAAGGTTTGATAAGGCTACCGTGTTATCTAGGGAAAAATTTCTAGTACCTAGAAAAATACGTGAGTCAATTGAAATAAGCCGTCACCCGAACTTTAACAGAGACTGTGGATGGGCACTGCCTCCAGCGTGGAAACCTATTTTTGGCACTACTGGCACGACTAAAGACCTGCTAGAACCGGACACCGTAAGCGTCGCATGCACAAATTTCTTCCGGGCATCCGATAACGAAGACCAGAGCAGCGACGGGGAGTGCTCAGAAGACGCGCGACCAGCGCCGCTGCCGTCCCTCCCCCCGCTCCAACCACTCTCGAGTCGCGCCCTGCGAGCTGCTACACGCAGTTCCCGCCGCGATAACGCCGCGTAAAGAGCTCATGAATAAGAGCCCCGTATGGGCTTGAAACTAGTCGGGCTCATCCGATAAAATAACACGTGAGTATAGCCGGTTTCTATACATTAATTAATATAAAGTACATACGAGAAATATTTTCCAGTAAAATATTTCAATTTCAATATTCAACAAAGTCGAGAAAAGCTTTAACTACACTTGCAGACGGCAACTAAATTCTTAATCACGGAAGGAACACCTGCGGCGCTGGACTGAAAACCTTTCGCGCCATCGATCTATATCTATATATATAAAAGAAAGTTGGTCTTGGTTACACTATTTATAACTCAAGAACGGATGAACCAATTTGGCTGAAAATTGGTGAAGAGGTTGCTTAGAACCAGGAGACGGACATAGGATACTTTTTATCCCGTTCGACCGCATTTATTTTATCCCGTCAAGTCGCTATAAAACGTGGTATAACAAAAACGACTATGACAGTAAAATAATAAAACGCAAATTTCAGTGTAATAACAAAACATAAATGACAGCTAAACGTAATTTTGTCTTTGATTTAGTATGGAAAAAAATTTAACAGTTATCAAAATAATAGTGTTATAACATGTTTTTAATACAACCTCCTTCTTAGAGTCGGTCATTAATATGAAAAAGCATTGTGGCTGTCATATGTGTCATTAAGTTGTTGAGAAAGAGTAAATGGGTTTTTTTTTTTTTTTTTCCTTTTTTGAGTGGCTCTCTGATGATGTTTTTTTGAGCCACTGGCGAGAAACGCCGAACGTTGTGGCCAAACTCGCTACAGGTCAGGGGTGACGGCTTCCGCTATTGGATACGTCCACCGCCGCCCCGCCTGTGCTGTGGGATATGAGTATCATTTAATCACAGCTAAGCAAGGAAGGGAAAGGGGAAAGGGAAAATTACTTAATCTACTATATCTTACAAATTAATCTTAAAAACTAATTACTAATCTAATACACATTTATAGCTTTTTCCTCTCTATTACTTATTATTTTACTATCTGTAGATGATTAGTTTTTATGACACATTGTTGATTAGTTTTTCTTACTATTCTAAGGTAAACTTAAGGCTAAAAAGTACAATAGGGACATACACAGCCGAAAAGGGTATACAAAAGGTAAGAAATATATCCCTATATTAAAATTTGTTGCTCTCACTTTAACTTTTATGCTACATTGCCCACTTATTATTTTATACACTCACCACCTACTACATGGAATTCCCCCCTCTTAAGCCTATCCCTCCCCCTATGTACATCACTTATTATACCAAACTAAACCTATGCTATACTTATTTATCTAAGTTCTTATATACTAACACACATTTAATTATACAAATTAATCTTACTAACTAATTATTAATCTAATACACAGAGTAAATGGGTTGATTCTGGGAAAATGTTTTATAAATATAATAAATATAAAGGAGAAATATCGTAGTTTATTATATTCAGAAGGGGATGTAACCTAAACTCACAAATAGAGCGGACAAAAGGAATATCTGGAAATTTAAAGAGTTTAAAGAAAAGACGATCAATATCTTGAGACAACACGGAGACTGCGAATTTCGTATAATTTGAGAGATAGTTGCAATATGCGACGCTATGGAATAAAAAATGGAGTTTTTATTGGAGAGATTAATGATGGTAATTGGTATTCAGTTTATTAACTCTGTAAGATCAACGTGACGATGTGTTATGTGAGGCCATAGACGCGCCCGTGACTATTGTTCGATAGAACTGTCAGCTAGAATGACGATTGTTCTCTGGATTTGTTCCAGTTGTAACGATTGTTTTCTAGACTGTGGTCATCTGCAACGACTGTCAGCTAGACTCTGCCTAGATGTGGTGATTGTTCTTTGAGCATTATCATTTGCGAGTCTGTTTACGTGTGTATCTGCTGAGTTGGGTGCCACTTATTGAGCTGTGTAATGCCATGACAGTGGTTGAGGGTGAGCTTTAGGTGCGAAATGCTTATGGTGCGAAAAGCCTAAGGAGTTGAGCTTAAAGAGTTGAGCATAAAGCGTGAGCTTAAAGAGTTGAGCGTAGTCCTGTCATGTCATGGCATGTGCGGTTTTCTTTTACAGATTAAAAGAGCAAGTATTGAGTTTCTGATCGATTCTTCTCAGTACAATCAGCATTCCGAATCAGTGGTAGAATCATTCCCAGAAGTCAGCTTATGAGATTTACGGGGTTACAACATGTTTTTAATACAACCTCCTTCAGAGTTCGTCATTAATATGAAAAAGCATTGCGGCTGTCATATGTGTCATTGAGTAGTTTTTGAGAAAGAGTAAATGAGTTGACTTTGGGAAAATTGATTTTTATTATTGCATAAGAATAAAGGAGAAATATCGTCGTTAGTTATAATAGCTAAACGTTACTACATAGTATAAAACAAAGTCGCTTTCTCTGTCTGTCCCTATGTCCGTATATCCCTTTGTATGCTTAAATCTTTAAAACTACGCAACAGATTTTGATGCGGTTTTTTAATAAATAGAGTGATTGAAGAGAAAGGTTTATATGTATAATCTAACATATTATAAATATTCAATATGGAATAAAGAAATACTATCATTTTTGAGGTTTCCAATGTGATGTCGTAAATAATTACATTTTTTTCCGTTTACATTGCAAACGCAGGCTGAACCCTACAATATTTGTCAAAATAATGTACTAAGTATTTGTGCACCTTGAAAAGGTCTACAGAAAACTCCGCGATGGTATACATATTATGTCTATCTTTTATGGATAACCCACAATATTCGATTTATTGACATTTTCTTCTTCACGATTTATTGACATTTTCTTCTTCATTTGTAATTTAAATGAACATTTAACATACGAAGATATTACAGATTTAAAATGCAGGGTATAGCGATTGCGCGTTTTGTCTTATAGCACTTCGAATTTAGCTGCGATTGGACGGGTTTTTTTTCACATGGCCAACTAGATGTCGCTTTATCAAGAGTAACCTCTAAATAAAACATGTTTGTATTGTGTAATGAAGATTCTTTCTTTATGACAAGAAAGCTGTGAATGTTGTATATAAAGACATTCTGTAATTAATTGTAAAAATAAAATACTTAGGGAAAATGTAAAAGTAAATAAGTAAAAATGTAGTATATAAATTTAGATATTCCAAAGATAGAAGGGAATCTTCATGGTATAGGGAAAGGGGGATTGGTTTTTTTTATCCAGAAAAAAACTCATGGGTACCGCCGCCCGACGGGGACAGGCGGCGGTTATGTCGGACTCGCACCAACTAAAACGACCTGTGTGCTCCACCACGGCGCCGATGGCAAGGACAGGGTATCATTGTACATATTGCCCTTATCCCGCCGACAGCTCTGATCCCAGAGAACAAACACCTTCTCCAGGTAGGGGCCCCTCGAAAGAGAAGCCCCCCTCCGCTAACCGGTGCATCGGGAGCATCAGATGCACCGATCGCCTCGGGGACCTGTAAGCCAGGCGTTCGATATACCCCGTTCGAAACACCCGAAGGTTCCCAGTTAGGGCGGCAGACGATGGGCTTGGGCGAGTCACTAACACCTGGACTCACCAGCAGCAGATTGGATCCAGAACAACAGTTCGTGGAACCGCTCCGCCGCCTCCCTCCGCCCCCCTCCGCAGAGCTAAGGGAGGCCATCGCTGCCCACGATCGCTCCCTGCCCACCGTGTTTGTTATGTCACGGTCGACAGTAGGGGCCCCAACACCTTGGTGGGCGTTTCCGCCCCCACCGGGTAATTTTTTATAGAGGTTTTCTTCCTCGCAACCCGAAGGTCCCCGTTCCCATTGCTGGGTTTCCGGGTTTCGCCGACGGTGGCCGAACCATGTCCAGCCAGACTTAGAGTAAGCCAAACCGGACCCGTCGCTCATTAGGGACAACACCCCAACCCCCCCGGAGTTCCCGGCCAGATTGCCCTCTGCTAATCAGAGGGACAACTGGATTGGCCACCCCAAAGTGGTCCGTTCGCCAAGACTAAGCTTGCCCAGGGTGCGCCACGAGGAGGCCGACCACTTTGGCACCCCAGGGGAATAGTTTTATTCCAAATTTGACGCGTGTGGGCCACGGGCAGTAATGAATAAAACAAACTACTGGATAGATTTCAATCATTTTTTTTACTGAGTGACATAGGCTATATATTTTAGACCCGTGCGAAGCCGGAGCGGGCCACTAGTATACTAATATATAAAGCTAAAGAGTTTATTTGTTTATTTGATTGTTTTAAGGCGCTAATATCAGGAACTATTGGACCGATTTGAAAAATTATTTCAGTGTAAGATAGTTCATTTATTAAAAGGTTATATAACATTACGCTAAGATAAATAGGAGAGGAGCAGCAATAAATAATAGTACAAAAACGGGAAAATTTAAATGTCTCTATCTCTTATGCTTAATTCACAATAACTACATGTTTGTTCAAAATTTCAATTTTGTGGCACTCATTTTCATGCAGGAGAAACCGCTGGCATAGCTAAATATAAATATAATCTAACAAAAAATATTCTAGAAGCAATAAAATTTATTCATATCGGGGAACTGATATTAAAATTGGGAAAGTCATAAATTTTCAATTGAAACGGCATAGTAAGTGCCTTGCTAAGTTATTCTGGTTTGGAGGAATCTTTCAAAATGTTTTCTTCGCCCAAGTTTAGTTTAGACAGTCGAAAAGTGATAAATATCTTTCACATAAGGTTCTATGACCGCGTGTGGTATCTGGCTGAATAAAATAGACCACTCTCTTTCTTATCGAGGTGTCGTAAAAGGTGACTTAGGTAAGATGACCCGCCGTGCGGTATCCGGCTAAGTAGAATATACCACCCTCCTTCCTACCAAGGTTTCGTAAAAGGCGTCTAAGTTAAGTTGACCCACCGGATGGTATCCCGATGAGTAGAATAAATCACCCTCATTCCTCACCAAGGTGTCGTAAAAGTCGACTTAAGTAAGTTGATGTCAGGCAAGAAGGTGGTCGTAAAATACACAGCCGATTCATGACAATATGTTGATAATATGTTGTGCCGACCCCACTTAGAGTGGGATAAGGGCAGGAGGATGATGAGAATGCATGAGGCAATATGGATATATTCTGTCATTATCAACCAGATTAAGGCCAAGAATATCGTCATTTAAGCTAAGCGGAGAAGAGATGTGGAAATAAAGATATCTGATTTGTGTACAAAACGCATTTCCTCCCCTCTCCGCTTTGGTGGAATCTGGGCCTAACATTAGTATTAGGCCGCGTACAGACATAGCGAGACGTGCGTCGCGAGTAGTTCGTCATGGTACATTTTTACATGCGTCCCTTTTTTTCGAATTGACTATATGCTGTTAGCCCTAACGGCTTTTACAGTGTCACCGGGCGGGAAACATGCGTCCCGAATGACACATGTTCATGCTGAGCACACAAACAACGTCTGTTATTCATCAGTAAAAAAAATGGCTCTGGCAAGGCAAGACGTGCAAATTGCAGCGACGGCCTATATAGTAATTCATAAAATTAAAAAAAAAGTGAAAACACGCTGGTGGAAAAAAACGATTTTTTTTATGAAGCGATTGCATTATGGGAATACAAGGGCTCCATCTAGTTCTGTCTACATGGAGCGCACAGCTCGCACTGAATTAGCGTTCGCAACGATCGTTTGACGCGAATGTTCAAGGCGAGCACACACGTCCACACAGCTCGCGCCATTCGTAACGCACGACTCGCGATGTCTGTACCCACCTTTAAGTCCAAACCGTTTCTGTAATCCTTAATATAGCAGTTTTCATAAATTGTAATTAGTTAAGAAAGGAATTCCGACGAAAAGGGCTTTTTAATATTATCCTACTTTCTTCTTTGAAATGAAAAATTATGTTAATTAAATGATAATAAGTCCGTCGGGAGGCATTTCGAGGATAGTACAGAATCTATATTATAGATGATCAGTCGATTTTTGTGTATTGATTCAATTATTAAAATTTATTAAGACAGATCTAATTGATCGAGCCTTGAAATTATTTTTTTTTAATTTCAAGGCTCGGTCACATAGAAATATTTTATCTGAAATCGATCCTGGTACTCAGAATTGGAGACCGCCCTCCCAATTAACCATCATGACTGGGCTATCATAATTGAGATATCATGACGTTGCAATTGACAGCGTAATTATCCTTTGCTTTCTTAAAAAAGCTTTTTTTAGTGCCTGAAAACAGGGATAAAATGACATTTTTTCCAAACGTAACCTAGTAGATCGATTTTTCCCTTCTTTTCCCCTACATGCTGAATTTCATAAAAATCGTTGGAGCCATACAAGATTAATTCATTTTAATATTAAAGACTGGTAATTATAAAGGAATTGCCCCGTTCAATATAATTAATAAATTTCTTTACTTTTAATTAATAAAGGTTAATATTGTTTTAGGTTAATAATTAAAATTACTCTGTATTAATTAGACAAGATGTTACAAAAGATAATATTATTTGATATATGCTGCTTCAAAACTATATTTGTATAAAGCTGAAGAGTTTGTTTGTTTGAACGCGCTAATCTCAGGAACTACTGGACTGATTTAATACAATATAGTATAGTAAGATAGTCCATTTATCGAGGAAGGCTATAGAATATATAACATCAAGATGAGATGAATAAGAGAAGAGCAGCAATAAAAATAGTATTTTGACAACCATAAAAATTGTTAAAGTGGGTTTACCTTAAAAGCTAGATATATGCTGTCGCGGACTTTTATTTAGAACTTTTAGAGGGGAACAATTTTGTAATACATAATTTTTGAATAACTATTACCGTTTACTCAGCGCATGCAAGGAAAGCTTTAAATTTTGCCGTTTTCGTACTATTTTTTTTGCTGCTCCTCTCTTATTAATTTTAGCGCAATTGTATATAGTCTATAGCCTTCCTCAATAAATAGCCTATCTTACACTAAAACAATTTTTCAAATCGGTTCAGTAGTTTCTGAGATTAGCGCGTTCAAACTATCAATCAAACAAACTCTTCAGCTTTATATATTAGTATAGCTTAACTCACGATAACAACTTTTATGTTCAAAATTTCAATTTGGGAAAAATTTCCCAATTTGGAAAAATTTGTCCCACACGCGGATGAAGCTGGTACAGCAAGTAAATTATATTACTCTATAATTAATTACACAAGTTGTTTTAATGGATAATTTGATATATGTTGCTTTATATAATTACTTATATCAGGAAGTTGTTCGGCAGTGCCAGTGTCGCCAGACGCAGGTGTTCTTTGTAATTTATTATTCAACTCGGCGCATCTGCCGGCGGTTAACTTGGGAGTCCTGACTTCGCAAAACTTTGCGATGCCGCGCAAAAACAGAAACTTGCCCGCTTTTTCCCTCGTCCCAGATGTCGGGTTTTTATATATAGTTTTTATGAGCATTTCTTTCATAAATTAATTAAGTACTACCCTTAAGGAAAATAAAATCTTTTTTAATTAGATACAGAGCTTTATTAATAAAAAAAGCTTTGCCCATGGCTTCGCTAGCGCGGAAATCAGTGTTTAACAAATAAATATTTCAGTCAATTTACATAAAATCGTAATGTACTTTACCTTCCTTGAAAATTGTACTATCTTTTGGTAAAAACCGTACAAAAATCTTTTCAATAGACAATGAGAAAATCGATCACATACAGATTTTGCTTTTAGGGACTTTCTTATAATACATCCTTCTGCCCTTATCCCACTCAAAGTGAGTTCAGCACAACATGTTATAAACATGTTGTCACATGAATTGACTTCGTATTTTACAATACGTCTTCCTGACATCAACTTACCTTAGTCGTACTTACTTATTTTACGATACCTTGGTAAGAAAGAGGGTGGTCTATTCTACCCAACTAGATACCACACGGTAGGTCAACTTACCTTAGTCGCCTTTTGTGACACTTCGGAAAGAAATAAGGGTGGCCTATTCTATTTAACCGGATACCACACGGCACACATATATTTTTTAACATAATTGATGATAAAAATGCGTGGATATAAATATTGTTCGACCCTGTACAAGATAGAAACAATTAAATGTAACTAGCATTAAGAATTGTATTTTTTAAAAAGAGCAACCGCCGAGTTTTTTGCTGGCTCTTCTCGGTAGGAACAGCTTTCCGAACAAGCAGTAGAGTTGACGATTCAAAAGTACATGTTTACAAGTTTATTTGACTAAGGAATATTTTGAATTTGAATTTGAACATGCATTAAACTTAATTTGTAATAATAATTGTTTATACGTTTGTTATAATATGTTTATATATGTTTATTATAATCACCAAACATTAAATTTATTAATGCCTTTCTAAGTCACGGGCTTAGAATTTGGATTCATTTCATTTTTACATAAGCCGTTCGAAATCCTGATCCAAAATATAATATCGAAAAGGGAAAGGTTATTCCCGTTAATGTGTCCGTTGTAACAGGTGTGTCCCCTGATTTATAATTTAGCTCGAATGAGTTAACTTTGGGGATCGATCTCGTTTCAATTTTGTTCATAGATTAGGGTGCAAAAGTGTTTTTTTATTAATACTAAGATATTATGACTTTATATTTGCTGACATGCCACAACTATGATAGCCCAACGGTAGTCCCCGGGCAGACACCAACGTTTTTCTGTTATAACTTATGTGTCTTATTGATAATTGGAATTCATCAACGCTTTTCGGTGAAGGAAACATCGTGAGAAAGCTGCATATCTCTAGAGAAATCTGGAGATATGTGTAACCTACCAATCCGCATTGGAGCAGCATGGTAAGTCTTAGCTCCGATCCTTCTCTCCAAACATGGAGAGAAGAGGCCTATTCTCAGCAGTGGGATAGTAACAGGCCGCTACCAACCTACCTACCACGCGTTACTTTGCGGAGATCCATAATACAAAAGTAATAATAATAAATAAAATTTATAGCAAATTAATCTTATAAATAATTATAGCAAAATAATTTTACTATTACTTTTGTATGTTTATAAAATGTTGTGCCGACCCCACTTAGAGTGGGATAAGGGCAGGAGGATGATGTGTAATATTGGAATTATTTCAATACGTACATCCACACAAATTTAGATAAAGGGTAACAAATTGATACTGTTGAATTTTTGAGTCCCTATAACAACGGACAACGACAAGGAAATTGCCACATGGTAGTTTCAGCACACAGTACCCAATTCACAATAAGCTTTTCATACAAAAAAGTACATTTTTTCGTATTGTTCCAAACGAATATGATACTGCTACAGAATTCGAAATGGCTCGTTCCGGGAGTAACTTAACGATAACAAAAATAACAAAGACAAAAGATAATTGCGAATGGCAACTATGTATTCCGAGTAAAATGTTTTGTTTCTGAATGGAATTTACAAAATTTTCTTTGTAAATTTTCGAATTAAACTTTTTTTTTGAGAGATGTAATATAAATTATTTATAGAATTAGGCGTTACTTTGCGTAGATTCATAATACAAAAGTAATAATAAAATTAATGTAATCCGCTGTAATGTAAAATAGAAAATATTTATAATGCTAAATGTAGAGTGGACAATCAACATGCAGGATTCGTAAAAACACTCCTCCAACACCACCACCAATACACAAGCACTACATACGTTCACTATCACAAACTCAACTCGCTCGCCCGCATCCGAAACATCATCAGGAGATAGACTCCACAACAAACGGCTTTGCGATTTTGTTTGACAAAACGATTTGCGATTACGAAGCAATAAGATTACTAATCGACACTATCGACATCGATGCTAAACAATTCTAAATATCCCTTATTCAAGTAAACTTGTAAACAAGTGCTTTTGAATCGTCAACTCTACTGCTGGTTCGGAAAACTGTTCCTACCTAGAAGAGCCAGTAAGAAACTCGGCGCTTGCTCTCTTAAAAATATAATTCTTATAACTAATAGTAACTTGTAATAGTAGCATATATACACGCATTCCTATTATCTAAATAATACTCAACAGTATAGTAGACTTTCTGTATCGGCCTTTTTTTTAACAGTTTTTAAACTGCTGTAATGGCAAACTTTTGCAAGGCGCAAAGCAGGAGCCGTAAGCTTATGTCGGTTCCTAATTATAGCACTATATGCTATTCCATAATTCCCTCACCGTATATTCTATTATATATCGTATTGTATTATATCCTAGTCTAATGATTATGGACGTAGCTTCATTATAATTTGACGTTTTGAAAACCAACTTGAATGAAGTATATCTTGACATAAAATTTATGTACGTAGTAAGAATATGTGTTTTTGTCATAACACTTTGTATTGAGTGTAACTGCTTGAGATTGGTATTGAAAAAGTAATTGAGGTTCGAGAGAGTTCGTCGAAATGTATTTGCGATCAATACTAAGAGCTTTACTTCCGCATAATATATTGGTGTTAAAGTTAAATCGTTAGAATTGAATAGAAGTAAAGAGCTACTGGCATCTTAAAATTTAACATGTTAATTTTAGAGTCATATTCAGACTCGTAAATATCATCGATAGATATTATAAAACAAAGTCTTGAAAAGCTGTCTGTGGGTAATCGATTTTCTCAAATCCATTGAATGGAGTTTTGTAAGGTTTTTACTAAAAGGTAATGCAATTTTCGAGAAAAGTTTAAAGTTAATAGTATATTGATGGGCTCGCCGGCGCAGCTGGTAGTAACCCTGCCTTCAGCTCCGCGGGTCGTGGGTTCGATTTCCACCGAGAGCTAACATTTCCTAACGAAAATTTGTTGGTTCTTTGAGCATGAGTGTATATATGTATTTAAGTATGTTTTTAAAATTATGTATTATATTTGCCAGTTGTCTGTCACCCATAACACAAGTATTAAGTCACTTACTTTGGGGACGGACGACCGTGTCTGTAAGTGTCCCATATATTTATTTATTAAATAAATATATTTTCATATATTAATTTACACCGATTTCTTGATAGGACTTTCATTACATTACTTATTTGATTAACTAAAAATTATCTACACGTTTATTACGTCTTAAAATGTATACGTCTAGAATTGCTATTAAAGATACGATGTTTCAGCGACATCATTAAAACGTTCGAAAGATAATATTTCAATTGAAGTGCTTTTAATATTAAATTGGGTCTAAAATGTCTGGTATCAATATAAAAATTTAAAAAAGAGGCATTATATTCTTCTACTTCAACCGATGGACGTCCACTGCTGTGAATATATTTCTTCATGGGATCTCTTCACCACATGAACTTGTGCCACTTGTGTCCTGGATCCAGGGCTCCCCGAGACTATTAAGGTCGTCAGTCCACCTTGTAGGGGATCGACCAACGATGCTTTTTCCGGTATCAAGTACCGCCATATCAACACCTTAAGAGCCCTTACCCTATAGGCCTCATAAGAAGGCTAAGAGTTGCTCAGCGAGTGATGGAGCGAGTATCTCTACGTGATCTAATCAGAAATTAGGAGATCCGTAGAAGAACCAAAGTCACCGACATAGCTCAGCGGGTCACAAGCTGAAGTGGCGATGGGCGGGGCACATAGTGCCGAGAACCGATGGGCGTTGGGGTCTCAAAGTGTTGGAATAGCGACCCCGCACCGGAAAGCGCAGTGTCGGTAGACCCCCTTCTAGATGGACTGATGACCTCAAAAAGGTCGCGAGGAGCCGCTGGATACAAGTGGCGCAAGATCGTGTGTTGTGGAGATCCCATCAAAAGACCTATGTCCAGCAGTGGACGTCCATCGATTGAAGAAGAAGAAGACCCTTAAATACCTTCAAAATGTTTTTAATCAAATTTTAAATGTGAACTATCGTGAGTTATTCATAGTTAATGTATAGAAACCGGCTATACTCAGGCGTTATTCTATCGTGTTAGCCCGATAAGTGTAAAACCCATCCGGGGTACTTATTCATGAGCTCTTAACACGAAGTTATCGCAGCGGGAACTGCGTACAGCAGTTCGCTCGCGAGACGCGACTTGTGAGCTGCTTGGGTAGGGAGGTGACGGTAACGACGATGGTCACGTATCTTCTATGTATTCCTTTACTTTACTTATCAGCACAAACACGAACTTTGCCCTCACATTCCGAAGGTTCACGTAAATTGAACCAAATTGCACGTATATATCGCACCTCTGAAATATTTTTAATCAAACTAAAAAGCGTAGTTCACTATCCAATTACAAGCGAAAGGTGTCTCTTTTAATTAGAAGAAATGTTCGTAATAAGAATTGTAGTATCTAATTGGGCGAATGCTTTCGTTATATAAGGATTTTATTTTCGAGCGAAGCGTTCCAGAAGACGAGAAAATGCAATCAAGGCGCAATATACTTTATTTTATACAACCCACAACTGTTTCGCACCGTGACTTTGTCCAAATCAACTTTAGTTTTAAAATACCCTCAATTACGTAATATCTATTTTCTAAGGAAAATCTTGTTTTTTTTTTGCCGATATGTTAGCAGTATTTTATCAATCGAACTTGAGAGACAAATCAAAACAAAATATTCTTTATTCAAGTAAGCTTTTTACAAGCACTTTTGACTCGTCAAGGATCGATTACATTTAATGAAGCTACTCGGCGGTCAATTGTTTTTTTCTTTACATTATTTAACCGCAGTCTTGTGTTAAGTTTAAATGATTTTCAAATCCAAGCATTTCTATCATACAAATAATTTTTAATTATGTGATATGTTTTACGTATTAAGCATATTTCTTACACTTAATTTTTTCTTCTTTTTTTACAAATTACTAGTAAACTTGTTAACCCCTCCAGGTAAGCCTAATGATCGTGTTAGGAGTGGGTTCACGTCGGTAGTATAATGGTCGGGATTCGAACCCACGACCTCTCGATCGCAAGTCATTTCACTTCGGCGTTTCAAAAATTTAAAAAAAAATTGACTTTTCTGTAGATACAGAGAGATAGACTATCGCCTTTTTTTATTGTTTATAATATATTGAAAAATAAATATATAGGTATTGAATATTAAAATTTTAAGCGTCCTTCTGAATGAATCTATATTTCACAGAGCTCTCGACATTTTAGTAAAGTTACACTCGCCTTAGTCTCGCCTTGCACTAAAGGAATGGAGTACAACCACCTGCGATTGGTGTAAATTTCTCTTGATATTCACTAATTAAAATGCACCAGTTTTATAAGGCACTTCACAAACTCTGCTGCATGTGTACATTATATTAAAAAAAAAAAAAAAAAAAACATTGCTTAGATAAATACTTTGAATCATCTCAACACAAAATACTATAAAATGATTTCGTAAAGTCTATTCTGTGACGGATTTTAAGTAAAACTCATGTAACCTCGCAATATGAAATCATGGATATTTCCCCCTTACATATAACTTTCTGGTAACTTTCGAATAAAACATAAATAATATATGACTACCCTACTCACAGAGGACTACATTAGCAACGGTAACTACCTGAAATTTGTGTAACAAAAGCCTCAAAGCATAATGGGGAAGTTTCCGGGCTTTATTTTTGCGCCGTAAAAAAAAGGTTTATTGTCCTGGTTATTTTTATGAAGGGCCCTAATGTTGAGGACGGTGGAAAAGGGAGAGGATCTGTCAGTTTTGAAATGTCGAGAAAAAATGATGGTATGAACAAATAAAAATTTCATTAGGATACAAACGGGATGTGACGTGTAAGTGCTGTCCCAGGGGTTCCCTTTCTGGGTGGAATAGTCCGGAATAGGAGCTGATCACCCGTCCTGCACCGACAGGCGTCCCCGAAATTAGATTAGGGGTTCCCTTTGGCGGTGTGAAATATTGAATTTGTAGAGTATAGATAAATTGGTTAATATTCGCTGTATGGTATCCGGCTGAATAGAATAGGCCACCTTCTTTCTTACCGGGGTGTCGTAAAAGGCGACTAAGGTAAGTTGACCCGCCGTGTGGTATCCATTTGAGTAGAATAGACCACCCACATTTCTTCCTGAGGTGTCTTAAGTTGTCCCGCCGTTTGTTGGGCTGAGTAGACCCAGTAATAGACCACCCTCATTCTTTCCCGAACTGTCGTAAAAGGCAACTAAGGTAAGTTGTCCCGCCGTGTGTTTGGTTGCCAGGATTGGCTCCAGATGATGGAACTCCTTAACGGTTAACAGTATGTCCCATAAATTTTGGTTCTTCGAGCCTGGGTGTATATATGTATTTAAAATGATATACATAAGTATATAATTATCCAGTTGTCTGTCACCCATAACACAAGTATTAACTTACTTACTTTGGGGACGGTCGACCGTGAGTGTAAGTGTCCCATATATTTATTTATAAAAAAAAATTGTAGACACGTGTAACGGAATATTGCGTTTGTGGGATGTACGGTACGCAATGGAACCGAAGGTGTTCAATGATATGACGTGATGAATAACAAATGTATATTTAATTGACTACATGATAATAACAGCTTAAAGTAAGTGAGAGTGAATACAAAGAAAAATACCTTAGCTTATATAATACGAATTTTAACGGGGGAGCGAAATACAGGAAATATATTGTCACGTACGTTATATTTCTTATATGCCTATTTCGCATAACATTTTTATTTATCCATAGCTCACGTACAAGTTGTTTAAAACTATACAACATGTGAGCTATGGTTTTGCTTGTGAATTATTTGTGGCTGTACGCCACACGGAAGACTAAGCAGGGGCGCTTCCAATCAACCTTTGAGTAATAGAAGGAAAAGGAATTTAAATCGTAAAAAATGACCAAATTCTACTGTTCAAAAATCCTCCGTTTAAAAAAGAAAGTAAAAGTGGTCTAATATCAAACTGCGAAGAATATAAAAAGTAAAGTTCTAACTACTTAACGCCCATTACCTTTTTGTCCCAACACATTATAAAGCATCTCACAATCAAAAGTTTAGCCAAAAAGGTTGGGACACTACACGTTTATATGTAAAGGAGCTAAAAGTATTTACATAACGCTATAATGGGTTCAAGCTGCTAAATGTATGCTGGGCGTTGTCAGCGATGACTTTTGGCGACACACGGGGTTGTATCACGGACGGCTGCTACGTGTTTATTTTATGAACATGATTATTCTTCTTGCCCCTATCCCACTCCAAGTGAGGTCGGGACATGTTATAAATATGTTGTCACGTGATTTGGCTAGATATTTTACGACTCGCCGCCTACCTGACACCAACTTACTTTAATCGCCTTTTACGACACCTCAGTAAGAAAGAGGGTAGTCTATTCTACTCAACCAGAAACAATACGGTAGGTCAACTTACCTTAGTCGACTTTTAGGACACTTCGGAAAATTTTTCACAAATTTATATAGAAAATAATAAGAATGTGACTACATCTCTAATTATTAAAAATTTGGTACAATATTATATTATATACACGACAAAATCGCAAAGCGTCGTGGAGTCTATCTCCTGACGATGCTTCGGTTTCGGGGCGAAACCAATGTTGAGATTGTGGTAGTGAATGTGTGCAGTGCTTGTGTATTGTTGTGTCATCGATCTTGGGTAGTGCATGAGTTCTTACAAATTCTGCATGTATCAGGTATGAGAACGAATATTACACTCTACATTTATCATTACATATTTTTCTTTTATTGCGGATTATAGCAAAATAATATTCTCATTACTTTTGTATTATGGACCTCTGCAAGGGAACGCCTAATTCTATAAATTAGTTTTTTTTTTAAATAAAACCTAGCTAGATCGATTTTTCTACCCAAAACCGTTTCCGAGATTCCAAATATATATATACCTTTTTTATATATATACATACAAGATTAACTCATTTAAATATGAAATATATGTCACTCTATTATAAGATAAACCGTTAGCATACATAATATTCCCACTTATGTTTTCAAAACGCCCATCTCTAGTGAAGAAATATGGCCTTTTATAATAATATCGCAAGTGACAAAACCAGAGCGTGGAACAAATGCATTATAGGGGACTGTAAGAGGGTGGACACAGGCGTGATTTAATATAATCAGGCCGAAAGATAAGGCCAAGGGACTTACGAAATCGCATTAGCGCCTGCAGGGCCTTCAAAATTGTTACCTCGTTGGTAAGGGAAAAAAGTTTTATGGCTTATTTTGACAAATGAGGCGAGAGGATATCGGTTTAGTTTCGCAACGCGCGTTTCCATAGTTTATAGGCATGAATAAAGTAGATGAAAAAAGGTTCCTATCAGTCTTAGCCCAGAAACTAACTTTATTGGATTTTTATTTAGAAATCATCACTATTTTATAAATATTGGGTTTTTCACTACTTTAGAATATTAAAATTGGTGTAGTCACGGCTTCAATGAATTTAACTGTTAAAATATAATTATTTTTATGTTGGAACCGATCAAAAATATACGATATTTGTATAAATTTTTGTTGCATGTGATCGGGTTTTATTGGAGTAGTTCTTTTTAATAACGTGTAAAATGGAGCATTAAAGTTTGAAATAGAGATTGTCGGGATCGTGGTTGTCAATTTATAGTCTTGTTTTAAACATAACTAGCTTTTACCTGCAACTTCGTTTGCGTGGACTCTTGTCGCGTAATAGGTTGGTAATAGATAGCGTTTTTCAATGTCATCCTATTCTTGTATAGTTAACAGGATTTCTATAGCTTATATGTTACTCCGGTGTAATTTCATCAATATTGGTTGAGCGGATTCGCCAAACTTTCGCTTTTATAATATTAGTAGGACTAAACTGAGTCAATGACGTTTTTAAGGAAATTTTTATAAATAATCTTTTACATACTGATTAATTATTAAAATTAGTTTTAATTTTAAAGAGTAAGTTCGATTTTGTTTAAAATGAAAGTGTAATTTAAGTAGCACTACCAAGTGCTAAACACACACAAGTGCTAAACACAAGAATAAAGTGTCTCATATAGCAAGTAAAATTTATTAGATTTAAGTGAATTTATAGGTTTAGGTTAGCTTTAAGTTGCTAGTTTTGGTTAGATCGTAACTTTAATAAAAAAAACTCTAGTTTTTCTTGCACTTTGTAGTAGTAGCAAAAAATTCTAGCTATTGTTTTTTTTCTTTCCATTAAAAATAATTAAATTATCCCACATAATTTATTATATTTATTAAATGTGCTAAAAACTACTTCAATCTATACTAAATAGCTGTCTCTAACGATAATTAACGAGGACTAAACGCGGGAAACGTACAAAGTTTCCTTGTTGTCCGTTGTAATCAGAGTTTCCCATTAATTGACCTCATTCCGGCATCGTGTTTCAACTATTTACGCAAAACTGAGCTTCCCAGGTCGATAATTAAAGAGCACGGCCCATTAGGTGGATTTGGTGGTTGCTTTTGTTTGTTCTTTTAGAAACACGTTGGCGATGTGGTCACTGACAGAAACATTGCCTTATTTTGCCCTGTTGTATCAACTTAGTTAAGTTTACTTCATTGAATAAACTATCGTTAGAGATGAGGAACGATCTCTCCCACTATGGTTCGTGCCATAGTGGACAGGGAGGGATCGTGGGCTGCGATGACCTCTTTCTGTGAGGATGTTATCTCGCGGAAGGAGGTCCCTTCCCAGATCCAAGTTTGAACGCACCCTTAGTACAGTTTTAAGATGCTATATCATTTGTCCTGCTTTACACCTTGCAAAAGTACGTAAGACGTTTGTGGGTTTGTGTATAAGATATAATAACATTTCGCAATCAATTTTAGTCTTTTCATTACAGTAATTTAAAAAAATATTAAAAGGAGGATACAGAAAGCTTACCACAGTGTTGAGGATTACATAGATGATAAGAATGCGTCAATATAGCTACTCGATCCTGTACAAAATAGAGATGACTAGATGCAATTAATTATAAAAAAATTACTACAAAAAATTTAACTACAATTTTTTTCCGTACCAGCAGTAGAGTTGACGATTCAAAAGCACTTGTTTATAAGTTTATTTGAATAAAGAATATTTTGAAATGAGTTTAGGATTGCGTTGATTAGTATGCTTGTTCAAATTCTTCTTCTTCTTGTTCTTGTTTATTAATAGTCTTGTTCAAAAAATACCATTTGAGCTGCGATAGATAATAGACGCGCCACTGTGCCAAAAGTGGTCAAACTAAATGAAGGAATATATAATAGAAAGTTATCTGCCATTATAAGGATTGCACATAAAAAACTCTTTTACGTAAAGAGCTAGGAGGAGCGGCCTTTGTGTTCAATATCAATACAAGCAATGTCATCATATTACGCTGCCTTAATATATCCATTGTACGCAAAAACGTACGGCAAATTATAATATTAGGCTATTGGTAATAGATTTTTTTGTGGAAAAGCGGATTATTTTACTAATATAATGGTGAAAGTTTTTGAGTGTGTCTGTACCGCTATAATACTGCAAATGGTAACCACACGATATACTGCGACTTTTGAGAGGTGATAGTTTTTTAATTAACTTTGTTAGATTCTGGGAATATGCGTAACCTACTAATCCGCATTGGAGCAGCGTGGTGGGTATTGACTCAAAGCTGAGGAGAACTATGTCCGCAGCAGGATAGTATCAGGCAATCACTTTACTGCTTTAGCTGTAATAGTTCAGGGGTGATTTTGTGCGACTTCTTTGAAAGGGTTACGGGTTCAAACCGCGGGCAGGCATTAATGAGTTTTTCTCTTAAAAATTATGTGTCTCAATCTATATTTGTGTTTTTGAGTTTTGTACACGTGTTTTTACGAATGAAGAATGCTGGCAGCGTTTTCGCGCTGAATCGCTGAATTTTATTATTACTTTTTTTATTGTGATCTAAGAAAAGTAACGACTAATTTTATAAATTAAGTAATAATAATTTTATAGAATGAGGCATATTTTACTTATATCTCCAATAAAAAGGCAATAATGAAATTAATTTAAATGATTTATAGAATTAGGCGTTACTTTGCGGAGATCCATAATACAAAAGTAATAATAAAATTATTTTGCTGTAATCCGCGAAGAAATCTTCGCGGATTATAGCAAAATAATTTTATTATTACTTTTGAAATTAATTTACTAAAATGAGCGATAAATAATTTTTCAGATTTTATCGCGGATTATAGCAAAAAAAAATTATGATTACTTTCAAACTTAGAAGTTTATGAATCTAATAATGGGTCTGTGAATGTAAAAGGAATGGTAATTATTATAATCATTTTGTTCGGAGTTTACATCAAGCCGTCGCAGCGTCCGTGTTCATATCACTAATATGTGGCTATAATCGTTTACCCTCAGTAGACCCTGCGCTTTCGACTTAATTATACACTTAATACCACCTTTTAAGGATCGTGTAATTTGGTTTAATCATTAACATAAATATGTCCTTTAAATAGCAGTGATATCCGTCTGTAACTGGATAAATGTACAAAGTTTTGGGGATCCCAATAAGTCTCTGCTTTTATTTTACTTACTTTACTTTTACACATACTTTATACATGCATATATGTAAGGTTAATTCTACGCCGTGTGGTATCCGACTGAATAGAATAGTACCACCCTCATTTCTTACCGAGGTGTCGTAAAAGGCGACTAAGGTAAGTCGACCCGCCGTGTGGTATCCGGCTGAGTAGAATAGACCAACCTCATTTCTTACCGAGGTGTCGTAAAAGGCGACTAAGGTAAATTGACCCACCGTGTGGTATCCGGTTTAGTAGAATAGACCACTCTCTTTCTTACCGAGGTGTCGTAAAATATGACTGAGGTAAGTTGAGGTCAGGCAGGCGGCCAGTCGTAAAAACTCAGCCAAATCATGTGACAGCATGTTTATAACATGTTGCGCCGACCCCACTTAGAGTGGGATAAGGGCAGGGAAATGATGTAAGGTTAATTCTAATTCATAATTTTTGATTTTTGTGTACCAAGTTTTTCTTTACAATAAATTGTCTCACGTAAGTTAGCTGGTAGAGATCTCTGTCTTAGGGATAAGTTGAACTTTTTACACTTTTTTTATCAATAATGTTTTTCCAACATTTTTTGTTGGACATAAATAAATACTCGTAGGTCTGTTCAATAACTAAAGTACCTAAGTGACCGAATATTGCTCGGTAATTTTTTTTAAGTTATAAAAAATTCAATAAAAAATGAAAAAGTGCTGGTGATATCTGGAACTTGATCCCGGGTATTTCGATTTCTCTAGCCTACCCGTTCCCCACTGAGCTATTACAACTTTAAATATGACGGCTACTTTAACCTATGATTTATATTTCTATTTTAGCACTTTTTCAATTCTTGAAAACAGGGATAATAATCAATATAAAATTAATTTAAAATAAAACCGATTTATCGCCCCTAAAAGCCTCCAAAATTCAGAATATATACAAGATTACACATTTAAATATTCAATATATGTATATGGGACAATGGATTGGCCCGTTGGCACATTTGACAGTGACCGTATTTGACAGCGATAAGAATAGACTAATCCTCATTTCTTACCGAGTTGTCGTAAAAGGCGACTTAAGTAAGTTGACGTCAGGCAGGCGGTTGGTCGTAAAATACCTAGCTTAATCTACTAACAACATGCTTAAAACACATTGTGCCGACCCTACTTATAGTGGGAAAAGGGCAGACCAATAATGATTATTTCTCAGCGAGAAACACACCCACGATCCGTGGATTGGAAGGCAAGGTACTACCACTTCGGCAAACGTTTTTCACACGAATAATCTTCGCGTCTGTTGACTAATAAACAATTTGAACATCGAAATATTCAAATAAGGTCTTAATAGTGTATAGGTCATTGATAACAATTCAATACAAAAAGGTTCTAGAATGTCAAGAAATTGTTCTATGCCATATAATAGGTTAGCCGATTGTATTCAGACGCCAAATTGGTGAACGGCGTACATAACCTTTTATGCCTTTATTGTGATTTTATGTGAAAAGAATGGCACGAAATCCCGTGTAAAGAAATGCGTAGACCGATTGTAATGGGGACGTTATTTGGAAATGTTTCTTTCATGAACTGAACGTTTGACGAGCAGTTTTTCTATTTATTACAGAAATTTGAAAAAAATTGTTTCGTGATAAAACCTATTGAACATGTTTCATGTTATTTTAATGGGGGTTCTTTTGCCGGGTGGTATCCGGCTAAGTAAGTTGAGCCATCGTGTGGAATGGGGCTGAATGGAATGGCCACCTTCATCTGTTACCGAGTTGTCCTTAAAGGCGACTAAGGTAAGTTGACCCGCCTTGTTGTATCCTTTTGAGTAGAATATAACATCCTCATTTCTTACTGAGGTGTCGTAAATGGCGACTAAGGTAAGTCGACCCACCGTGTAGTATTCGGCTGAGTGGAATAGACCAACCTCTTCCTTACTGAGGTTTTGTAAAATACGACGTAAGTAAGTTGACGTCAGGCAGGCGGCCAGTCGTAAAATACGTAGTGTAAACGGATATAACAAGAGTTCGCTGCTAATGTGAATATTAGAAGTATAGTTGATGGATGGCAACCTCGCCGCGGCTCCCTGTCATCGAGCGTCCTACGAACATATCCGAGTGCCGGCTTAATGCGCAATAACAAATGGAGGTTGCAATGGCAACGGAATAACAAGCCATCTTGTGTGATATGACGTTTTATAGTTCAGGGTTTAATTAATACTCACTTCTGGACCTTCTTCAACAGTAGCCAAATCATGTGACAACATGTTTATAACATGTGTCGACCCCCCACTTATACGGGGATAAGGGCAGGAGGATTCCTATTTTAAACCTTTGTTATGTATTTGTGATGTTCTTCTAAGTTGTTAGCTTAACAAGAAAGAGGCCAACTACCCGTAGAACGATAAAAACATCATGCGATCTTCAAATCCGCATTAGTACAATCGTCTAATGTAACTACTGTACGAAACTTTGCCCGTAATTATACTTGTTGTGAACTCATTAGTTAAAGTGGAAAATACTTCGATAAACAAGTTTGGAGTAGCTCAATTATAGGCTCGCTAACGTTAAGAATATATATGTGTAGAAATCGTTAGCCCATCGCGTTTGCTCGTTGCTTGGAAAAATATACGACCGCAGTTGAAGTTGCCGATAGATGGCGCTGTTTCATATTAACACGCGCAATTGTTTGTATATTTTAGAAACCATAAGTTCAATGTTATACAAACATTAGTGAATTTATAGATAGATAGATAAGCTTGTAGTACTTGGGTGATTTTTATATAAAGATATAAAAAATGCAATTAAATAATAAATTAAAAGAGAGAGGATATCTGAGACTTGATGCCGGGTATTTTTAGTTTTATTTCATTAGTTCACCCGTTTCCAACTGAGCTATTACTACTTTACAAATGATAGCGAAATTAACCATTCTATTTCGTTATCCTAGATGTACCTTTTTGTAGACTGGTCTACAGAAAAGTATATTTGGAGAACTCGTGACTTACTGATTCGTTTTAAAGCAGGCAAGGAGGTTTGCCTCGAGGCCCGTACCCCCACCTGGGGAGTAAGCGCAATGATCCCGATTATTACGTATTTAAGAAGGTGGTTCAAGCTAAAAATCCTTTTCTACATAAAAGGAGAGAGGAGGCCTCTGCCTTACTGTAAGATAGTAACGATCTTTAATTACTTCTTAGTTATATAAACATAAAACGGACAAAAATATTTAAAAATAACATGTCCTCTTCTTAACACTTGTATTAATTTTAAGGTCTTTTCTAATATAGTAGCGGCAGCCGATATTTTAATACATATACCATGAGTCCATTTACCCTAGAAATAACAAAAGCGCCCCTAAAAGTACTATACTGGAGTAAGGACAAGGGTTAAAACGGTGAAAGCTCTCATAAACCACCCCCTAAGCATCCCTTAGAGAATCTAATGGAAGGTACACACTCTCGCACGTGACTTTAAAAATTATTAGTGCAAAGTTTAGTTTGAGTAAAAATAATTTTTCAAATCTATTAATATTTAAAATAGCTAAGCTGTTTGAGAAAGTTTTATTACTATTATAAATTAATTAATTGTGTGAGTGACCCATATAAAAAATAGTACGCACATTATATGTTATCTATAAATTTTGTTAGTCATCCAAAAACTCGATAACGGCTTAACTTATTTGGTTAATTTAGGTTTTGAAATATTCGTAGAAATCCAAGAAAGGTTTAAAAAACGAGAAAAATGAAGAAATTGTAAAAAAATTGTAAAAAAATTGTAAAAACGACAATTTTCCCATTTAAACTATTTGTTCGGAATTAAATACTAAGCAAAAAAAAATAGCTTAGCCGTTGTAGTATTAAAAGATCCAATCAGACACTATAATTAAAAGACCAGCGTAATTATTATAAAAATTCATCAATCAAAACACAAAAACATACATTGTATTGCAAATCGCATCGTTTAACTTCCGAGATATAAATCCAACGGATTAGCAATTAAATTTACAGATCAACTATTTTCAATTGGATTGGATAGTTGATCGTTTTATTTCAATTTATGCCTATATTTATTTTTCAGAGCTTGAAAAATACAAATATTGTATTTCGGAATAGGAAATAGTCAAATGACATTTGTGTAGGTATTTAATACCGGGACTGTAACGCATCACCGTAGACTAAAGCTAAGCCAAAGCTAAAGAGCTAAAGACTGTTTAGGCCTGCAACTTTTAGCCAAAGCCTGATCCTGTCGTACTGTCAAATTAAAACGGATGTGACGTTGGCTGTGCGGCCATATTGCCGCCAAGAGAGGGGTTCGATATAAGCCGTAGCTGGTCGCCATTGCTGGGTGTCTTTTATACAGTAAGAGTGTATAATTCTGAACTCTGATTGATTTTTATTCATTTCCATAACATAATATAATTCTGAATTATTATTAAACCCTGTCAAGATTTAAGAACATCTATACAGGATTATACACAAGTTTATTACTTCGCTATACAAATCTACATATACCTATTGTTACGAACATTCGATGTTCGTAATAAATTCGTAATAAGTTCGTAATAAATATGTCATAATGTTCAAATTGGAAGGGGACAGTTTACTAACATGCAATATGAGTTCGTAAACTATATGTTATAGATAACTAATGTATAGAAACCGACTATACTCACATCTTATTATATCGGACGAGAGAGGGCTCTTATTCATAAGCTCTTTAGGCGGCGTAAACCCGGCGGGAACTCAGTTCCCGATTTAAATTACAAATAAGATGTGAGTATAGCCGCTATCTATACATTAATTATGAATACCACTTACGATACTTCAAATATATGTCATTAAGTTCAAAGTCGCTTGACGGTAATTCTTTGGAACATTCGCGTTGTTTACGAATCGTGTTCCGTATCCCCGCTACGACTCGCGAACTGTCTTGAACATTCTAGGTACGGTTCGTTCGCTATATAAGCGGTCGTATCGGAATTCAGTTTGCGAATAGCGATCAAGAGCGAATTAAGAAGCGAAAATAAAAGTGATTTAATAGTGAGCTTTTGTTATTGAACTGCACAGTGACTATAAGTACTAATTTTGTAATAAAAGCTTAAATAAAGGTTATTTAACTAGTCACTAGGTATTTTCATCCAAATCCACGAACCTAGTACATAACAATATTAAAAATTTCTACTACCGTAACATTTACTTTTTTAAATGAGGTGTAATAAATAAAAGGTTTTCGTTTTATTCAAATTGAGTAACACTTTTCTGTATTCACGTGGTATGACTCGGCGAGAGTGTGGCGCGACATTAAGGCCAACGTTAGAGGTAACTTTGCAACTGCGCTGTCATTAATTCTTGTCCCTTATCATTATTCCGTGTTCGTGAAATTCAACATGAATATTTTAATAAAGAAAACATCGTAATGGCCGCCGTGAATAATGTCTGTTTGTAGGTGTTTTATAACAACTTAATTTCATAAGTTATTATAAAATTATAACAGGTGTGAGTGATTCAGCGATGATTTATAGAATTAGGCGTTACTTTGCGGAGATCCATATTACAAAAGTAATATCCCCAATAATTACTATAGGTATATATTTAAAATTACATAAGTGTATATTTACCAGTTGTCTGTCTACCATAACACAAGTATTAAGTTACTTACTTTGGGGACCGACGACCGTGTGTGTAAGTATCCCATATATTTATTTATTTATCATATTTGGAATTATGAAATAAATCAATAATTATTTAGATATAATACTCGTAAATAAATATACATAATGCCAATTGTAGAGTGGACTATCCGTTTTCATACCCAATACATGCAGGATTCGTAAAAACACATACACAAACCTCCACCACAATACACAAGCACTACACACATTCACTATCACAAATTCAACAAACGTTTCACGCGCCACCGAAGCATCATCAGGTGATAGACCCCACGACTCGTTCGAATTTGTATTTTACGAGTACAAAACGTTTGTATTTGGAAAAAACCTTTTTCAATATGAAACAATCAGTTCAATAAAATCATCATTCTCTTACCCTTATCCCACTCTAAGTGGGGTCGGTACTATATGTCTACATTTTCCTATATCATATGTCAACTTTGGTGCCACTCCTTTCACATGCATATCATTTTTCACACAATCCATCCATCTTTTTTTCAGCCTCCCCCTTGTCATACATCCATCCACATTCATATTTAAAACTCTTTTGGTCACATGATTTTCATCCCTCCACATTACATGACCATACCAACTTAGTCTCGCACTTCTCATTTTTTCTGTAATGGGCGCAACTTTCAGACTTCCCCTGATATACTCATTGCGTATTCTATCAAGTTTTGTCACACCACACATTCACCTTAACATTCTCAGTTAATTAATTAATCATTCATTATAGTTAATGTATAGAACCGGCTATACTCACGTCTTATTCTATCGGGTTAGCCCGACTAGTTTCGAACCCATCCGGGGCTCTTATTCATGAGCTCTTTACACGACGTTATCGCGGCGGGAACTGCGTCCAGCAGCTCGCTGGGCGCGACTCGTGGGTGGCGGGGGTGCGGGGGGACACGGTGGCGTGACGTGAGTATAGCCGGTTCTATACATTAACTATGAATACTATTCACGATAGTTTAAATTTAAAAATCGTTAATCAGTTAAATAAAATAAACTATATTATTTCTAAATTTATTCATTATAAAACATTCAAGAGTACTCTCGTCAAGTCGTTTGTAGCGACGTCATTACAAGCTGCACTCGACTGCTTCGTTGAAAATTAGACGTAATGTTAGCAAAATGGTTTTTCTAGAAAGACCGATGTGGATGGAATGCGAAGTTAATGGTTTGTACCAAGTTATAAATGTGAAGCGATCTGTCGACATGGCGTCAGCCGCTAGCAGTTTCTGCTGTGAAAATGCATTCAAATTTTATATTACATTTACAAATGGGTACAGATATGTTAGAGGAAGATTCAAATAAAAGATGAAACTTTATTAAATATCCTAGTTAAATAATGTAAACCATCTTATCTTCAATGTGAGGATCTTCGATACGGATTATAAGCCCATGACATTTTATTCTAATGGCTAAATACTACGGAAAAGGTCACCAAAATATTTTCACGAGATTTTTTTTTATCTTTGCAGTATGCGAGAATACTATATGAAATTTTGCACTGTTTCTCGGTGCTTCGTCTCGGTAAGAGCAAACTTCCGAAGCAGTGGTAGATAATAAAAAAAACACTTGACAATTAAAATTTACTGGAAACTTGAAAATTTAGAATTTTCATATTCACATATTACTTTCAAAATACCATGACATGTACTTTCTTGGAATGTTTTTTTTTACGTTTAAATTAGTGAATAGATATTATATATTACTAGATATATTATCACATGAGAAATAATAGTTTGTTTTTTTTTGTAATTGACTACTATATTGATTTAACACGTTTTGACCTAAGTTAGTAATTCAGTCACAAATAATAAACCGAAAGCTAATAAACAGATATTTTAATATTTTTTATATTAAATTAGTTGAATTTTATAACTTGTACCATTCCAAAAAAATTGCTTTTCATTTTCTCAATTGAAAATCAAAGAACTCTTTGTGCTCGGAAGTTATATTGCTCAAAAATGGAAGACTGTTATATATTCTACTTATAAATTCGTTTTTCGATTATTTTTTGCGTGACCTTATTCTTTAGCGATAGATGTGTATGAATTTATTCCATTTAAAATAAATCATAAGTACTTAAATATGATAATAGAAATGGAAATTAAAATAAAACCCAATAATTTCAAATATGAAATATATAATTTGAATTACGAATGTGTGTTAAATGATTTTTGATGACATTTTTACTATTTTTATTTTATATATTAGAAAAAACTCAGATATAACTGTCCGGAATGGGTAAAGTCAATGATTTATTTAATAATAATTATATAAGGTTTGAACTATATTCGCTAATTCGCATTTTAATACTTATTCTTTAATTATTCAAACAATAATGCGCGCTTAGTTTTAAAGGTAGGTCCCTTTTTAAAAAGTTTTTTGTGGCACGTTGCAATATAGCGTAGTGTAGCGCCTACAAAACTTTTGAGTGTTAAAGGGACCCATAACGTGGAAGATTAGGAAAACACAAGCTACGAGTATTTTAATAGGTCGTACCGTGATCATAGATCTCATTGAAATAAAGATTACAATGCAGCTCAGACTTATTTTAAATTAGGTCACTTTAATACTAAGCCTGCGAAATGTTATTTGTAAATACAAGTCCTTTTTCCAAAGATTTGTATTTATTTGAAAAGTGAACACATTTTCCATTAGTTAATTGTCTTTCATATTCAAATTCAAAATATTCTTTATTCAAATAAACTTGTAAACAAGTGCTTTTGAATCGTCAACTCTACTGCTGGTTAGAGATAATAGAACGCATAAAAGGAGATAATAGAACGCTGTTTGATCTTTACTAATGAATACTGGAAAAAGTTAATTCCATTGTCTTATTACAAATTAATTGGAAACTATTTTTACCATATTTCATTACAGTTTTAGGTAAAACATAGCTAAATTTCCAAAAGTATCTAAGTTAATTTATATTATATTTTCTATACTAATATTATAAAGAGGAAATATTTGTATGTAGGTATGTAATGTTTTCACACAAAAACTACTAAACAGATTTTAAAAATTCTTTCACCACATCTTTACTGAGCAACATAGGCTATATAACATTAAAAAATAGGGATCCGTAATGTAATAAGGTGTAAAAAATTAGTCATAAAAGTCTGTCATCGCACGCGCTGCGGAAACTATTGATGATATATTTAACAAAAATAAATCAATAGTCCGACTTAGTAGACTTTCCATTTAAAGAGATCGGTATGTACGTGGGTGAAACCGCGGGATATTACTAGTGTTCTATAAAGACTAACTTATCTTTAAATATATTTTTGTTCTGAGCATAAGTAATTTATAAAAGAGAATCTGCCATTCCATATTGGAACATCGTGGTGGGTTTGACCTTCTATCTTTTCGAGGCCTTTTTCGACTAGTTGCCTAATAAGAGCCTGTTATATTAATTTTATTTACTTACATAAAGTAACGGCCTGTTACTATCCCACTGCTGGGCATAGGCCTCTTCTCTCCGTTTTTAGAGAGAAGGATTGGAGCTGAGACCTACCACGCTGCTCCAATGCGGATTGGTAGGTTACACATATCCCCAGAATTCTCTAGAGATATGCAGGTTTCCTCACGATGTTTTCCTTTACCGAAAAGCGTGTGATAAATTGCAATTATCAATTAGACACATAAGTTTTACTAGAAAACTCATTGGTGCCTGCCCGGGGTTTGAACCCTAGACCTCCTCGAAAGAGGCGCACGGTGTTACCGCTGGGCTACCACAGCTTATTTACTTACATAAACGGTGTTAATTTACACAATTTTGAAGAAACCTTATTCCGAACGGTTATCGTTTTATATTCCAATAAAAGTTTACTAACTCACCCCAAAAGGTCCAATTCCATCTTCAATACACTTAGCAAATGGTTACCATAAAATCTATAAGAGCGACGACAAACTTAGTTATCACGCGGAAAGCAAGTTTAAAGGATAAAAAGTCACCCATTTGTAAGTTCGATATTTTCGCTGCATGCATCTAAAATTCGATTCAGTTCCGCTTAACTGGTGGAACGTGATTTTGTTACAGACTAAAAATGCGCATTGATTGAACTTGTTTTATTTAAAGCTTTGGGGAGTTGAGGCATTGAATGACATTACATACCACCGCAGATTTGCGACAAGACCGTCGTTTATATATATTATCTGTAACTTACAGATATTAGGTTAAATTTGTCGCTTTTAATAATAGTTATGTGGTCGCCATTGACTTCCGCTTTGTATTTTGTAGCAACACAGTCATGAAACAAGAGTATCGCGCCCCCTTTTTGATTTAAATGGTGGCAGCACTGTGACGTGTTGTTTCCGGTTGAGTCTTCCTATTGATAAAACGTTTCACATTTTGTGACATTCAGTCATTTCACAGACAATTCACAGTGACATTCAGTCTTTGTTCATCATTCAAGAGAACTGCATCTCGAAACGGGAATTGTGGTATTCCTATTATATCGTGTTATTGTTTATAGTGTGCGTTAACAGTTATCATAGGTTGCATTTTATACTAGCTTTTACCCGCAACTTCGTTTGCATGGACTGTAGTCTTGAAGTAAATAACAAGGTAGCATCTCACTAGTAGCGACCCTGCAAATATGTACATCGGTTAATAATAGCTAGCGCTTTTTAATGTTATCATATTCCTGTAGAATTAACAGGATACCTATAACCTATATAATACCCAAATTTGAATTCAATTTAAGCTACATTGACATAAACATAGATATATATCCTCTTGCCCTTATCCCATTCTAAAGAGGTCGACACAACATGTTATAGACATGCTGAAACATAGATAAACAGATAAAAACAATTCTTCTTCTTCTCAACCTATAGACGTTGATTGCTGAACATTGGTCTGTTCCCATGATCTCCAAAAACACGATTATTTGCCGCTTAGATGCAGAGGCTCTCCGCGTCCTTTTTGAGGTCGTCAAAAATCAATTAATAATTCCTTATTAAAATGGTCTCAGGGGGTACAAATTTCAAAGGTATATGGTAACAATATGTCCATTTACATTTCAGTATAACCGTTGTATCTTTCTAAAATGCATTCAGTTCCGTTTAACTTGTGCAGCGTGAATTTTATTAAGGCTAAAAATGCACATTGATTGAACTGTGACTATTTTAACTTACGAAAGTTAAGGAGCATTGAATGTCATTAAAGGCAGTCGCAGACATACGACAAGACCCGACTGCTAAATTTATTTTTTCCATCATCACAACACATACTATTTGTTATATTATTATTAAAATCAACTCATCATCATCATACTCTTGCCCTTATCCCACTCTAAGTGTGGTCGGCGCAACATATTATAAACATGTTGTCACATGATCTGTCTACGTATTTTACGACTGGCCGCCTGCCTGACGTCAACTTACCTAACTCAGCTTTCGCGACACCTCGGTTAGAAAGAAGGGGTCTATTCTACTTAGCGGATAATACACGGCGGTTCAACTTATCTTAATCACTTTTTACAACACCTCAGTAAGAAATGAGGGTAATCTATTCTACTCAGCCGGATACCACACATAATGAAATTTTTAATAAATGATTTGAATAAACACATTTGTATATGAAAGTTATTAAAAGAATTAAGGACTGTAGCAGCATAACGACATTTTCAATTTATGCTGCCTTCGAACAGGTCAGCGTTATTTGGCTTTGTCTAGAAATACGTATTGATTGAACTATCGTTCTTTTTGAAAAGCTTTCGGGGCATAAGTTGAAAGGCACGCTAATGGAACGTCATTATACACAGACGCAGACATGCGACAAGACAATATGTGAATGATATAGAGTTATATCCGTTTGAATAGAATAGACCACCCTCTTTCTTACTAAGGTGTCGTAAAAGGTGACTTAGGTAATTTGACGTGAGGCACGCGGCCGGTCGTAAATGTTAGCGCACACACTATACAATAACACGATATAATAGGAATACCACAATTCCCGTTCCGAGATGCACTTTTCATGAATGACGAACAAAGACTGACTGTCACTGAAACGTTTTAGCAATAGGAAGACTCCACTGGAAACAACAACGGCACAGTGTTGCCAACATTTCAATAAAAAGGGCGCGATACTCTTGTTTCATGACTGTGTTGCTATAAAATACAAAGCGGAAGTCAATGGCGACAACATAAAATAAATAGCCAAATTATGTAACAACATCTTTATAACATATTGTGCCTACCCAACTTAGAATGAGATAAGTATAGAAGGATAATGAAGACTTTATCAAATTTGATTATAAAAAGAAATGTCTACCACAAGAATTCTTGATAAAATAAAAGTTTGCAGATCTCAGCTGGTTTACGATAAAAAAATACTATTCAAGAAGTAGAAGACTTTTTAGAATAATAACCAACTTTTTTTCGCTACGTTTAACTAAAAAATCACGTTTTGTTTTTAAATGTTCTCAGAGGTTGTACCAGGCTTGGACGTGGTGACTGTTATACAAATTTCAACTATATATGTTTTGTGATAACGTTGAAATTTCTTTAACGTTATTAAACACGTGATTGTGCATGTTACTCGAAGTAGGTTAACTATGAACTTCAGGTTATACGAAGTAAAATGTTGTTAACATGACTTTATATTACGCAACTAATAGCCTTAGTATATCTATATACTTATTATAAAACATCATTCTCCTGCCCTTATCCCACTCTAAGTGGGGTCGGCACAACATGTTATAAACATATTGTAACGGCTACGTATTTTACGTCAACTTTGCTTAGTCGTATTTTACAACACCTCAGTAACAAATGAGGGTGGTCTGTTCTACTCAAACCGATAACAAACGGCGGTTTGACTTATTTTAGTCGCCTTTTACGAGTAAGAAATGAGAGTGGTCTATACGAGTCAGCAGACCACACGGCGTACATATGCTAATTACATTATAATAGCTCAGTGTTGTAATCGGGAGGACCTTAACGTTAAAATACCTCAGTTCAAGTCCAGATATGTCATATTCGTCTTTTTCAATTTTGAATCTTTTTTTAAATCTTTATAAATATTACCGGCCAATCAGGTACTTAATTATAAAATGCTAACATGTCCATTTGTTAGATTTTGGAAAATATTCATCACCGTAATTCGTCGAATATATGTCGCCTAAACCAATAGGTTATATATAAGCTGGTAATAGGTTATATATAAGCTGTGGTAGCCCAGCGGTAACACCGTGCGCCTCTTTTGAGGAGGTCTAGGGTTCAAACCCGGGCAGGCACCAATGAGTTTTCTATAAAACTTATGTGTCTAATTGATAATTGCAATTTATCACACGCTTTACGGTGAAGGAAAACATCGTGAGGAAACCTGCATACCTCTAGAGAATTCTGGGGATATGTGTAACCTACCAATCCGCATTGGAGCAGCGTGGTAGGTCTTAGCTCCAATCCTTCTCTCCAAAAAAAAAAACGGAAAGAAGAGGCCTATGCCCAGCAGTGGGATAGTAATAGGCCGTTACTTACTTACTTTTTTAAACCAATAGGTAACAAACAGGAGCTTGATATTTTGTCTGACTACATTCCAACTTTCAAGTAATAGTAGTGAATATTCTGAATTTTGATCACATTCATATCGAGGGTGAGCTCCGGCCCTATTCCAAGATATTTAGGTCGCATATTCGATCCGTTAGCCTTTGCATCCAGGGAGTTGAAAGAGGAACACTGTTTTTCCACTTCAAGAATTTCTCGACACATTTTTTGTTATCTACAAACTTTATATATTAAATCAAACACTAAATCATCAGTATCGTGCCAATGAAATTACTTTGTTTTTCCTTTTTATTCATATTTTCTTCCTTAGAATAACTGAAGATATTGTCTGCTCCTTCAATTTTTAATATTTAAATGAGTTAATCTTGTATGTATGTAATTTATAGAATTAGGCGTTACTGTGCGGTAATCCATAATACAAAAGTAATAATAAAATTATTTTGCTATGATCCGTGATAAATCGATAATTCTATCGCGGATTATAGCAAAATAATTTTATTCATTCTTTTGTTATATATATGATATGTATAGTAGGTATGTATATATTGTATCTGAATATCGGAAACGGCTCCAACTATTTTAATGAAACTTAGTATGTAGGGGGTTTTGGGGTTGATAGATCGATCTTTCTCGTTGTCATTTTAAAAAATGTTGTTTTACCCCTCTTTTCAGACACTGAAAAATTGCTACAATATTATTAGAATACAAAGGCTATTTACGCTGTCACTTGCAATGATAGCTCAATTAGGGAGCCGGGTGGTCTTTTTGGAATTAATTTTTTTATCTTCTAAAAAAATACCAGATATTTAATCTTTAAGTAAAGTAAGTAAGTAGCGGCCTGTTACTATCCCACTGCTGAGAATAGGCCTCTTCTCTCCATTTTTGGAGAGATGTTTTGGAGCAAAGACATACCATGCTGCTCCAATGCGGATTGGTAGGTTACATATATCTCCAGAATTCTCTACAGATATGCAGGTTTCCTCACGATGTTTTCCTTCACCGCAAAAGCGTGTGATAAATTGCAATTATCAATTAGACACATAAGTTTTAACAGAAAAACTCATTGGTGTCTGCCCGGGTTTGAACCCGTGACCTCCTCGAAAGAGTCGCACGGTGTTACCGCTGGGCTACCACAGCTCTTTAAGTAATCTTTGAGTAATCATAAGTAATCCATAGAGCATCTATTTCTGTAATACTACTGATAAATACGTGAACATTGCAATATTCATGACGTCGAAACTTCGTCCCTTTGTTATAATTTCGTTTCAAAACAAACTTCCATATTGAATTTCTAAGCCCCGTGTTGGATTCTATTGTCGCAATATTGATTAGTTGACTTTAAATTCGTTAAAATTTAACTAAACAAACGCTTGACGATAGTACAAAAGTAACAATAGAATTATTTTGCTACAATCCGCGTTTATAGCAAAATAATTCACATAAACAAAGTAACGCCCGCCTTTATATCCCTTATCGGAATTGTCTGATATTTGAAGCAATATTTGATTCGGAATTTGACGCCGTGTGGTATCCGACTGAATAGAAAAGTACCACCCTCATTTCTTACCGAGGTGTCGTAAAAGACGACCAAGGTGAGTTGACCTGCCGTGTGGTATCCGGCTGAGTAGAATAGACCAACTTCATTTCTTACCGAGGTGTCCTAAAAGGCGACTAAGGTAAGTTGACCCACCGTGTGGTATCCGGTTTAGTAGAATAGACCACCCTCTTTCTTACGGAGGTGTCGTAAAATACGGCAGAGGTAAGTTGACGTTAGACAGGTGCCCGTAGTAAAACGCAGCCAAATCATGTGACCGCGTGTTTATAACATGTTGTGCCGACCCCACTTAGAGTGGTATGAGGGCAGGAAGATGATGATTTGATTCGGAATTTGAACCTTTTTGTAAGCATAAATCATAACCTACTGTGATCTAATTAAAATCCAACACAGCAATTCGTAAGGCAAACAAAAAATAAAAAGTCTACATTCAAAGAAACATCAACCTAACAGTGGGAACGTAAACAAAAGGATGAATAATGAAGATATTACCTTGGCTCCATTTTTTTCATTCACCCCGTGCCTAGTAACGCGTATTGTGGAAAAAATTGCGGTCATGACCTTAACGGAACAGGGGTTCCGGTCTTTGAAAGGGATCAATTAAAAGTTGCATCAATACGCCGCTCTGATTTATAAATCCTTTTTAATTAGACACTTGCAGTTAATATATCATATTTGTTTCCAACAAGATTCAATGCCTTTTATTCCTGCCTTTATCCCACTTAGAGTGGGATAAAGGCAGGAGAATGATAATGATTGTCACATGTTTTGGCTAGGTATTTTATGACCAGCCGCCTGCCTGACGTCAACATACCTAAGTCGTATTTCACGACACGTTGGTAAGAAAGAAAGTGGTCTATTCTACTTAACCGCGTACCACACGCTAGGTCGACTTACCTTAGTCGCTTTTTACAAAATCTCGGTAAGAAACACGGCTTTAATAAGTGGTATTTTTTTTATTATAAATGGATTTAATTTTTTTATTATATTTAATCAATACGCCGTGTAGTATCCGGCTTAATAGAATAATACCACCCTCATTTCTTACCGAGGTGTCGTAAAAGGCGACTAAGGTAAGTCAAACCGCCGTGTGGTATCCGGCTGATTAGAATAGACCAACCTCATTTCTAACAGAGGTGTCGTAAATGCGACTAAGGTAAGTTGACTCACCATGTGGTATCTGGTTTCGTAGAATAGACCACCCTCTTTCTTACCGAGGTGTCATAAAATACGACAGAGGTAAGTTGACGTCAGGCAGGCGGCCGGTCGTAAAAACGCAGCCAAATCATGTCACAGCATGTTTATAACATGTTGTGCCGACCCCACTTAGAGTGGGGTAAGAGCAGGAAGATGATGATTATATTTAATTAATTATTCTTCATATTTACTTTGTTGTTAATTTTGACTGAAAGAAGGTTGTCTGGAAGAGATTCTAATTCCAGAATAAGCTATTGCATGTTATTCTGTTTTTTATCATTTTTATATTAATTTTAGATTTGTGCAATAAAAAAATTACAAACAAACAAACAAAAACAAAAAAGATTTCGATCTTGATTTTCTTTTTACGTACCAACACTAATGTTCTTTAGAACAGTGTTAAAAGAAATAAGTTTTCACATTCTGATCACGTTAGTGAACAATAAATATTTGTGATAAATCTTTATTGTTTCGAAGAAGCAATATAAATACTAGTAACATATTGTATTTTATGACGAAATAACATAAAGTACATTTAGTAGCAATATATCAAAATTACAAATAGTTTTATACCTCTTTATTCTATATTTATTTGTATATTATCGCGCAATTTATGGAGTAAATATCTGAAACTAGGAGACAAACAAAATCCTCATCCTCTTGCCCTTATCCCACTCTAAGTGGGGTCAGCACAACTTCTTATAAACATGTTATCACATAATTTGGCTACATATTTAACGACCAGCCGCCTGCCTGACGTCAATTTACCTTAGTTGTATTTTACGACATCTCAGTAAGAAAGAGGGCGGTCTACTCTACTCATCCGGATACCACGTGGTGGGTCAACTTATCTTCATTCCTACAAAATAAGCGTGAGGTTGACTACGTTAATTCATTATAAATTTATAAGAAAAATCTCAAATTAGTATATAAGATGAATAGAAGTTACACAATATTTATGCAAAGATTTATCGTGTTCCATGTTACAAATAAAGGCTTAGCGCTAAAACAAATCATCAGAAAGAAATATATTAGAATATTAACATAAAAATCTTACGTTTTGTATTTCACTAAGTCCAGTTTATAAATCACGTATATCAAAACACGTTCACTCGCAATACTTTAACGAAATTGATTTAAGTAAAACGCGTCCGTTCGCCGCGTAGGTCGGGCGAGTAATGCCAAGAGGAAAATTCTCCCACAAGTGTTCTTTTCATTGTTACATTTTTCGACTTTTGATTTGAGAATATGCTAAATTTAGCAATCATCGTCCTCCTGCCCTTATCCCACTCAAAGAGGGGTCGGCACAATATGTATAAACATGTTGTCACATGATTTCGGTACGTATTTTACGACCGGCCGCCTGCCTGATATCAACTTACCTTAGTGGTATTTTACGACACCGTGGTAAGAACGAGGGTGGTCTATTTTACTTACCGGATACTACACGGCAAGTCGACTTACCTTAGTCGCCTTTTACAACAATTCGGTAAGAAATGAGGGTGGTACTATTCTACTCAGCCGGATACCACACGGTGGGTCGACATACATCAGTCGCCGTTTACAATACCTCGGTAAGAAATGAGGATGGTTCTATTCAGGCGAATACGACACGGCGTGATTTTAAAATATGCTTATTTTAACAAATTATAGTAAATATATGGGACAATTACATTCAAGGCCGTCCATTCTCAAAGTAACCTAATTCTCGTGGTATGCGTGACAGAGAACTGGTAAATTTTAGGCCAACACTGGAATCGATCCCCAGGACCACTCACTGCAACTTGTGCCAATGAGCTAGTCAATAAAACTAATACTTTATTATTTTAATTAAAGTAAAAAAATGAGAAAAAAATAACTGTGTCATCCATAGAAAATCTATTTTTCCCTTCTAGTAAGTTTCTCAAGTACATTAATTTAATATTATTTGTTATATTTGTTTTGTTCTCATTTTTAATAATTACAAGCCAACTTTGAATAACTATATTTTTGTGTTTAAAAAAAAATTCACACGCAATCCTACTAATATTAAAAATGCGAAAGTTTGCGAGTATGGATGTTTGTTACTCATTCACGGCGAATCCGCTGAACCTATATTGATGAAATTTAGCGCAATTATTCCTCATAAACTGAAGTAACATATAAGCTATAGAAATCCTGGAAATCCTACAGGAATGGATGACATTAAAAAGCGCGATCTATTATCAACCAATCACGGGACAATAGTCCACGCGAACGAACTTGTGGGTAAAAGCTATTTAACTATAAAGATAAAGAATGTTTATACTAAATAACTGTTATACCACTAAGATTACTTTACTCCATTTGATTATGCTTAGTCTTATTATTATATAATTTAACAAAGTATTTTTTTCTCTATCATTTTTTTTTGTATTGCTGGTAAGAATTTTTATCGCAAGACATCTAAGCTATTTGACTGTTAAACGTTAAATAATGCCTTAAAGTATTTTTTTTATAAAAATAAATTCATTTCTTAATAAAATACGATGAAACCTTTTCCCTTTTGAAACATCACAAAACGATGTAGGATATTAATCGTAGCCCTCTACGACGTAGCAACGCTACGAAATTGCTACGTAAACGACTAGATTCCAATTTTACATCAAAGCGGAATAATAACAAAATTTATTTTAACATCCCTAATGTTTATATATATTTTATAATTATAGAAAATTTATTTGTCCATTCTAGTTAATTTTTTTTTTTTTTGGTATTATTTGTTTGTAGTATTAATTCGTTTTCATTAAAGTAACTAAATTTTCATTTCGTATAAATAATTCTGTGAGATATATGAGAAAGTTCAATTAATATTATCCGCTGAAAAGTTTATTCATATTACACATACAGCATACCGCAACAAATCAAAAATAAACACGAAGCGTAATATATTAGCATATAATTCTCACGTTTCGTATTCAGCGACGAGTTCAGACAAGTCAGCCAAGTTCACATAAATCACAAATGTCACACGTTCACACACTCGCGGCGATAGAACAGAACTGATGGACCCGAATGGACCCGGATGAAAGTCGCGTCCGCTCGCCTCAAAGCTCGGGCGATGAATGCCAGGTATGGAAGTTCCCCCCACACTAGTGTTATCACTTTTTCAACTTTTGACAACTGTCGTTGTCCGGATGGGCTTTGTAATTTGTTGTCGGAGCGTGTGATAGAAGTAATGACGGACTACGGCTCTCCGTTTATGTATTACGCGTATAAATTATATGGAACGACGCTCGAAAATCCGGTTAGGAAAGTGATTTATTTCTAACGAGATGCCACTGTTATGAAATTATGGGTTTGTAAAAGAAAGTCATTTGAAAAATATTGTTGTACATAACTATGAGCTTCATTTATTATGGTTATGAGAATAATATAATGAAATAAATATTTATCAGGAACTGCGATTTTGAAAATTATCATGTTAATGGAAAAGCTTTCTTTGAATCTCTTTGGAAATTAAATCGACAAACATTTTGATATAGCTTGTCTTCAAGAGATTTCTTTGTCAAATTTCATTAAAAAAATTGTATTTACTAGTCATTGATCACAAGTATATTGCGACTTAGTGTACACCGTTTTGGATTTGATATTTTAACAAGATTTTATATAAAGCGACACGTCAATCTTTTAATAGACATTGCCTTTTAAGTGTATATTTCATCTCTGAGATGCGATCCTACGACCTTTTTGAGGTCGCCAGTCCACCTCATTGGGGGTCTACCAATACTGCCTTTTGCAGTACGGGGTTGTCATAACAACATCTTAAGACCCAAACGCCCATGGATTCGCCGCGATAAAAGAAAATATATGTAATGCTAAATGTATAGTGTACTATTCGTTCACATAATTGATACATGCAGAATTCGTAAAAACTCATGCACTACCCGACACCGATAACAAAACAATACACAAGCACTGCACACATTCACCACCACAATCTCAACAATTGTTTCAGGAGATAGACTCCACGACAACGGCTTTGCGATTTTGTCGCAGTACACTCTACATTTAGCATTACATATATTTTCTCTTATCGCGGATTATAGCAAAATAATATTCTCATTAGTTTTGTATCATGTAGAGATACTCCGAATATAGCTCGTTTCATCGCCCGCTAATTGACTCTGAGTTTCTTATGAGGCCCATAGTTAGCAACCACGTTTTGTACCAGTACTTTATATGCTGATTAAAAATTAGACTATACTGAATATTAATACAGAAGCAAATACTAATAATAGAAGGTAATGACTAAACCTTCTAATAACTGCGTGAAATGCTGAGCTGTAGCACCAGATTTACATATAGAATCTCATGCGCTGCAGAAATTTATATCACAGTTTCATAAAGCTTTTATTCCGTCGTAAAAAATTGTACATAAATTTATTACGAAGCTGAGGTTAAAATCGGCTTGGATCAAATGAATTTATCTCTTCTAATTTCAATTTAGAGTTTTTTCCCGTGAAAGACTCTTTCACCGGATAATATATTTTACCGGCATCGGATTTATTTTTATAGTACGATGCCATAGAAAATACATAAAAACAAGTGAATTGTCCTAATTAGTACGTTTTGAAAACAGCACAAAATCAAACTAAAAATATTCTTACATTTCCCGCCGCTATAACGTCGTGTAAAGAGCTCATGAATAACTGACCCGGATGGGTTCGAAACTAGTCGGGCTAACCGATAGAATAAGACGTGAGTATAGCCGGTTTCTATACATTAACAATCAAAATATTCTTTATTCAAGTAAACTTTTTAACAAGTACTTCTTGTCGTCAGCTATACAGCTGATTCGGAAAGTCGTTTCTATCGAAAAGAGCCAGCAAGAAACCGACGGTAGCTCTTTTCAAGGCGCAAATATCGATTGCGTAAGCGTGTTGCGTCACCGCGAACTCGTTCATTGAAACCTTTTTTTTAAGGTAGAGGTTCAACCTCCGTGGTCCATAAAAGTTATGATTAAAAAGTTATATTATGATACAGGTTTCCATACAAGACCAGTATCGTAATAAAACTTTTTTTTTTTTTTGGCCTGTACGTAATGTTTGTCACGAGAATTTTGATTTTAGTTTTATAATCTTTGTATTATAGTATCAGAGTGAAAATGACCAGCAATTTTAATTTGTCCAATACTTTGACTAATTCAACTAATAACCTATTGTGTAGCAAATTTTATTTATTATTTATTTCATTTATAACATACTGCCTTCACAGTACAATAGAATCCAAGACGGCTCTCGGAAATTCAATACGGAAGTTTGTTCGGAAACGAAATTATAACAAAGGGAGAAAGTTTTCCGTCGCGTATTTCATGATAGCTTATATGTATGTTATTGTCAAGAATTAGGTGTCCAGTCACAAAAAAATCAATAAAGACACTACGACAAATTACCATTCTTTACGCGGGTAAGATAAAATGTAGGTTCTGAAGTAATTTATAAGCGAGATATCGTAAAAGGCGACAAAGATAAGATGACCCGTCGTGTGGTATTCAGCTGAGTAGAATAGACCACGTCATTTCTGACTAAGGTGTCGCAAAAGGCGACCAAGGTAAGTTGAACCGCCGTGTGGTATCCGGCTGAGAGTAGAATAGACTACCCTCTTTTTTAGCGAGGAGTTGCACCGGGCGAGTTAGGTAAGTTAACGTCAGTTATGTGACAACATATTTATAACATGTTGTGCCGATCCCACTTAGAGTGGCATAAGGGCAGTAGAACGTGAATATGTGCAAATGAGATTTCTCTGTCTCTCTGACTGAATATGATACAAAATATATTAGTATTTTGTTAATAGCTTAATATTTAATTTTGTTTATTATACGATAGGCGATCTTCATAAACGTTTCTTCTTTTCTCCAAAAAAATAGTTTTTGAACTAATAGTATAACTTTTTTAAAAACGAGAAGATGCGAATATATAACTCAATTTTCGTATACGATAGTTTAAAGCAATCGTCATAACATACCGAAAAACCATAAGTTTCCCATCACTTTTATTCATCATACATCATTTTTCTGCCCTTATCCCACTCTACTCTGTACCGAGTACAAAATTTTTTTCTTCCATTATCTCTTATCATTCGTCACCTCTTGCCCTAATCCTTACTAACCCAACCATCTCTTTTAGGCCTTCCTCTATATACATATTCATCGATATTCACATTTAACACTCCTTTGGTCATACGATTTGATTTATTTAATTAAAAATATGATATCTGTGCGTAGATTTTTAGGAATGCACTGAACGGTAAGAGAGTGTGATATTAAATTTAATCTGATATTTAATTTGATATTAAATTATTTTATTTAATAAGACTGCGCTTCGGTATATAATAATATCGCTGTTGAGAGTTTGCTCTACTTTTCAATCCGGATTAAAACGAATTACATATTGTTCCAGTTTTAATATTGCACTGTTAATATAATTTATTTAACATAACAATTTATTAATAAATTATAATTTATATAACAATTTATTAATAAATTATAAATATATTACGATTCATTATTTACGCCGTGTGGTATCCGGCTGAATAGAATAGTACCACCCTCTTTTCTTACCGAGGTGTCGTAAAAGGCGACTTAGGTAAGTTGACCCACCGTGTGTTATCTGGTCGACTAAAATAGACCACCCTCTTTCTTACCGAGGTGTCATAAATACGATTAAGGTAGGTTGACGTCAGGCAGGCGGCCGGTCGTAAATAACGTAGCCAAATCATGCGACAACATGTTTGTTATATGTTGTGCCGACCCCACTTAGAATGGGATAAGGGCAGGAAGATGATGATTACGATTCATTATTCATATCTACGTTTGTAGAATAGCTTTATCGCCGTGGAATCGCAATGAAAGTAACTTTGCAGATTCGAATATTGTTCAATGATTTGGCTCGGTATTTTATTAACGGCCGCTTGCCTGACGTTAACTTACCTAAGTCGTGTTTTACGACACCTCGATGAGAAATGAGGGTGATCTATTCTACACAGCCGGATACCACACGGCATATTTTTAATAAAAAGAAACATTTATTTACAACGAAAATATACTAATTTCTATCTTGAATTACTTACACGCTAGTACTATACAAATCATTCCTTGTTGAATATATTTTGTAGTTATAATTAAGGCTTTTTTAATTTTCCACGTGCCCGTGAAGCTGTTATAGCTCAGTGGTGAGACCGTGCGACTTTATCGATAGGGCCACAGGTTGAAATCCGTGCAGGCGCAAATTTTTGGCGTGATTTTTTTCTGTTAGAACAAAGTGCCTAAATGATAATTCGAATTTATCACAAGGTGCAGGAAAACTTCATGAACTCTAGAAAATTACTGCCTACTGACCCACTATTTAGCAGCGTGGTAGGTCTTAGCATCCACCCTTTTCTTCAAAAATAGATAAAGGAGATCTAGACCTAGTAGAGAGATAATAACAGGTCCTAAATTAATGCATCAGAAGATATTAAAATGCCGGGCCTGTTGAAGGGATTACTCCGTCTGCGGTGCAATCAATTACAAGGAAATTAATCTTAGGTTTAATATGTCAGATTGCGCGGCTCAACTGTGACGTCACTGTGGCGTGACAACGGAAAGCTCTCTGTAATTATGACTGTTCCATGTAATTAAATGGGTAATTACTTTATAGAACAATACGTTAAATGTATGTGATCATTCTACTGCCTTTGTCCCACTCTGAGGTCGGCACAATATGTTTTAAACATGTAACATGGGTATTTGACTGATGGGATATTTGACTGGGTATTTTTTTATACAGGGGGGACAGGCGACGGTTAAGTCGGACTCGCACCGACTAAAACGATCTGTGTGCTCCACCACACTGCCGATGGCAAGGACAGGGTGTCGTTGTATGTGTGTACATTGCCCCCATCACCGCTGACAGCAGCTCTGGTCCCAGAGAACACTTCCTCCGGGTAGGGACCCCTTGAAAGAGAAGCCCCCTTTCGCTAACCGGTGCATCGGTAGCGCCAGATGCACCGACCGCATCGAGGATCTGTAAGCCAGACGTCCGATATACCCCGTTCGGAACATCCGAAGGTCCCCTGTCAGGGCGTCAGACGATGGGCTTAGGCAAGTCGCTACCACCTAAACTCGCCAGATGCAAAATGGATACAAAACAAAAGTTATCGGAACCGCTCCACCCCCTCCCTGCCTACCGTGTTTATTACGTCACGGTCGACAGGGAGAGACCGCGCCCCAAATAAGGACCCCTATCTAAGTATTTTACCTCAACGATATCAACTTACCTCAGTCACCCTGTGCGACACCTCGGTAACAAAGAGGGTAGGTTTTGCTACTCAGCCAGCCACATGATGAGTCAACTTTAAAAACACTGTTAAAAAGAGGCTGATACAGAAAGCCTACTATACTCTTGAGGATTATTTAGAAGATAAGAATGTGTGGATATAGCTCTCTTTGAGCCTGTACAAGACAGTAACGACATAATGTAAATAGTATTAAGAATTATATTTTTAAAAGAGCAACCGCCGAGTTTCTTGCTGGCTCTTCTCGGTAGGAACAGCTTTCCGAACCAGCAGTAGAGTTGACGATTCAAAAGCACTTGTTTACAAGTTTATTTGAATAAAGAATATTTTGAAAAAAAAAAAAACTTACTTTAGTCGCCTTTTACGATACCTCGGTAAAAAATGAGGGTGGGCTACTCTATTCAGCCAGATACCACACGGTATAGAATATTTATATTCATGAGCACTTATTACAGAGTGTGGCTTTCTCGAAGTAGGATCTTGAAGATGCAGTTTATGCCACATGCCAATCAAATATTATTCGTATTACTGATTATTATTAAATAGATATAAATGAAATTAGCTTTCAATCAGCTTAATGACGTTACAGTGAAGCCGAACAATCTGATTACATTAATTAATTCTCATGTAATTAATTTCATCAATGGATAATAATATATTATTAACGATACTATAGTAGTTATAACTGAAAACGAAGATGTGCAAGTTATGATAACTGCAATTTTGTCATATAAACATGACTTTTCCTTACCAATTCAAAACGTGAGAGATATAAAAAGATGGTTGCATTGTGTGACGTATGACATCTTTAATTTGACATGTTGTGCCGACCCCACTTAGAGTGGGATAAGGGCAGGAAAATGATGATTGTGATATCCACATTTTCCGTTAAAATCATATTTCAAAATTTCCAGATTTCCTGTCAAAAAAGAATATGTATCTCTTGCTTCGTATAAGGGGATCAAGTAAACAAACAGACTTTGAACAAGCAGTTTTGAAGCTTTTGTTACATGAGCCTTTCTTTATATTCTAAGCTTAGAATCCAGGCGAAGTTGATCCGTTGAAAGCTACTTGAAAGATAATAAGAAAATATCATCTATTATTATCTTCAGTTACTTGAAACTGTATTTTGAATTTTATTTCAATATCAAACTAATTTTAAGAAATGTACTACTTAAAGTAACATTACTTTATCGTCAAATATATACATACATACAGAAGTTACAACAAACTATTTTGCTGTAATCCGCGTTTGTTAGTATTAAATATTAAGTTAGTAAAAATATTAGTAATGTTTCATTTAGAATTATATGCCGTGTGGTATCCGGCTGATTAAAATAGACCACCCTCATTTCTTACCGAGGTGTCGTAAAAGGCGACAAAGGTAAGTCGACCCTCTGTGTGGTATCCGGCTGAGTAGAATAGACCACCCTCATTTCTTACAGAGGTGTCGTAAAAGGCGACTAAACTAAGTCGACCCGCCGTGTGGTATCCGGTTGAGTAGAATAGATCACCCTCATTCCCTACCGAGGTGTCATAAAGTACGACTAAGTGAGTTGACGTCAAGCAGGCGGCTAGTCGTAAAATACATAGCCAAATCATTCAACGACATGTTTATAACATGTTGTGCCGACCCCACTTAGAGTAGGATAAGGGCAGGAGGATGTTTCATTTAGAATTATAAAAATAAACGACAATTAGTGTCATTTTTTTGCTCTCCTAAAAACTCAAAACACACATCAGACCTTTCACGTCTTACACCTAGATATAAAAGCTTTGCTTAAAGTGGATAACACCTACAATAGCGAGGCAAACCCAATATTAAAACGTCAAATATTTAAAGTCATTTGCTAAATAAATTCACTAAACCTCCTAAATTTAATTGTCTGAATCACATAAGTCTCTGTTACTGAATTGAGTCGGAATGGGACACGTTGTACATTTTAAATTGGACAATAGAATGTAATTCAAAGGTATATTGGCCTCAGTGATTTAGCATAAAGTCGGATATAGAGATCACAGTACGTAAGATAAGCGGACGCTCAAAATAAGTATGTTAGAATCGGAAATAGCCAAATATAATTTATTAATTTATGTTTTTTATTGTTAGTTCTTAAGTTAGATGCTTTATCTTAAGCCGAGGTCCTAATAGTTCGAGTACGTTGCGATGCGTTCCGTCATCGCTGCGTCGTTTTCTATATTCGTTAAGACATGTGCCGGAGCTCCACTGTGACGACGGACAGTGATCCACTGCTAATGGAGCTACTGCGTTGCGTTTTCAACGCAGGTATGGTAAAAAATGCGTTACGACACAACGCACTAATGGGGTCTCGCCCTTATACTCATAAAAAGTCAAAGTTCAGAACAACTATACCTTATAATACTGACCTAAACCTTTTGACACATTAACACGTGAAACAATATTTTTTGTAATTAATGTATAGAAACCGGCTATACTCACGGCTCATCCGATAAAATAACACGTGAGTACAGCCGGTTTTTATACATTAATTATGAATTCCACTCACGATAGTTTAAATTCAAAAATAATTTTTGTCAAAATGAGAAACAGACGATTAGATTTTTGTGGAAATAGTTACACCAGAATATTTGAAACTAGCGGTAGAAATAAAATAGACTTCCACTATTAAACATAGTTTTCCTTAAGAGATCACTATAGTCTAGTGCGGCTTGGATCCATTGACTCCCTACGACCTTCTTGAGGTCAATCTATCTCATAGGGATTCAACGCTGCATTTTATGGTGCGGGATCACCGTCTTACATCTTAGGGCCGAAAACACCCATTGGCTCTACTATTTCGACCCTATAATTTTTAAATTTTGCTCCTATTTTAAATTAATTATTATGAGATGTTTGCTTTCATTTACCTCAATTGATATTTGTTTGTGCTGCCATCTGTGTATAGCTGACAACGATACAGAGGCTACTAGCAATTTGGGCCCCCCCCCCCCCCACAGCTAGGCTAAATACTTGTGTTAGTGGGTCACAACTGCAGTATAATAGCCGGGATTCGAACCCACCACCTCTCGATCGCAATTCCGTTACCCTAACCATTCCGCTACCACCGCTTAGTAGTTTTGTTGCTATTTATATTTTATCATGGCCTTTAAAATGTTGCAATCAATTTACATACCACAAACAAAAGAGTCCTTGTGGTTTTCCCGCTACATCTTACTGTCGCGCTCAGGTGTGAGCTCGCAGCCCGCGTCAAAGGTAAAGCGGCAAAAACCTCAAAGCTAACCATAAACTTTGATTAGATTTTGTAACAGGCTACGGCAGCGTACATTAGAATGCGTGAGTCGCGACCGCCGTAATTGAATTTTCTAGGCCATTGCCCCAGATTTGGTGTTAGTCGTGAGATTATGCATTGCCTCCCGGCAAAGGATTTTCTTATACTCGCGAAGGAAGATGTGGAAACGTTTCACTTTTTAATTAAATTCCCGCGCAGGGAAACGAATGACGTATTGAATTGAATTAGTGTGATATTAAATTTATATTGAGGAGTTTTATCAAGGCCTTTTTTCCATATTTTTGCATACTATTATCATACTACATCTGTATCTATATTGATACATATATATAACAGCCTGTTGTGTTAACGCACACTATATACAATAACACGATATAATAGGAATACCACAATTCCCGTTGCGAGATGCACTTCTCTTGAATGATGACCAAAGACTGCATGTCACTGAAACGTTTTATCAATAGGAAGACTCAACCGGAAACAACACGTCACAGTGTTGGTACCATTTTAATCAAAAAGGGCGCGATACTCTTGTTTCATGACTGTGTTGCTATAAAATACAAAGCGGAAGTCAATGGCGACAACAGTTGCGCATTCATGGTTAATACAACATTAAGTGTATTTCAAAGCTTAAGTTGATAGAATTAAGTTACGGATATTTCAATATATTTTTTTAAAGTAAAGTCACTTTGGATGATATTTATGTCTTTATTAAGAGATAAACACTAGTAACGGCCTGTTACTATCCCATTGCTGAGTACAGAACTCCTCTCTCCGTTTTTGGAGTGAACAATGGAGCTGAACCTACCACGCTGCTCTAAGACGGATTAATAGGTAACACATATCCCAAATATCAAAAAGCTGTGATAGAACAGCGGTAACACCGTGCGCCTTTTTCGAGGAGGTTTAGGGTTCAAACCCCGGGCAGGCACCAATGAGTTTTCTATTAAAACTTATGTGTCTAATTGATAATTGCAATTTATCCCAGAATTCTCTACAGATATGCTGGTTTTCGCACGATGTTTGCATTCATCTTAAAGCGGCTATTAAATTGCGGCTATTAAATTGCAATTATCAATTAGACACATAAGTTTTAATAGAAAAACTCATGGTGCCTGCCCGGCTTTAAACCCGTTATCTACTCGAAAGAGTCGCACGGTGTTTTCGCTGGGCTATCACAGCTTATTAACAGGCAAACACTTATTGACTTATAATATACAAAAATATTGGTATAAAAATTAATATCAATGTAATTTTGCTAAGCTAAAAGTTGTTGAACTGTAAATCTTTTATATTTAAATGATATCCGCGATTATATAATGAAAAAATCTTTGTATTACAAAAAAGAGCCGTACGTGGCATTTACAATTTAAGACCGCGGGATTCCCTGCGAGAGAAGTTTAAGGAAATAGGTATTCTTACATTTGCTTCACAGTATATTTTAAGTAATTTAATTTTTGTATATAAAAATATAAAAAATTATAAAACAATAGGCGATGTATATAATAGACAAAGTAGGAACCGACATAAGCTTGCGGCCCCAGCTTTGCGCCTTGAAAAAGTACGTAAGTCGTTTGTGGGTTTGGGTATAAGATTCTATAATAAAATTCCACAATCAATTTTAACTTTGCCATTATAGCAGTTTAAAAACACTATTAAGGAGAGGCTGATACAGAAAGCCTACTATACTGTTGAGGATTATTTAGACGATAAAAATGCGTGGATATAAATATTGTTCGACCCTGTACAAGATAGAAACATTAAATGTAACTAGTATTAAGAATTGTATTTTTTAAAAAGAGCAACCGCCGAATTTCTTGCTGGCTCTTCTCGGTTAGAACAGCTTTCCGAACCAGCAGTAGAGCTGACGATTCAAAAGCACTTGTTTACAAGTTTATTTGAATAAAGAATATTTTGAATTTGAATTTGAATTTGAATATAAAACGTGAAAAGAGAGACAAACACAGAGAGAAACAAAGAGAAAATAGTGGCTATTTATTTAGAGGGTACAAAATAAATTTATTCTTATACACGTAGTTTGAACACTACGAATACTAAAACAGCCATTATATTATCGTAGAATGTAAATATGACAGTTTAATAGCCGCAATGTCGATATATCTTGTAACAAGTGTTCATTGATTTTATATCGTGTTAAATAGAAATTTCTTACCGATAAAGCATAATGAGAAAATGAGAAATGGGTATTCGACAATTGTTACACAAAATAATAGCGCATTAGCAAAAACAAATCACGTATCGATATATTGGCTATACCTCCAGAAAGTTCGGCAGTCATTTCTAAGCCTTAGTGTTTGTTTTTATAATAAAATTTCCGTAATATATTTTTGAGTTGCCGTTACACGTGCTAGCACGTACCCACGCGCACACACACACTTAAAATATATTTTTTTAAGAGTTGCCGCTGAGTTTACTGTTATTCTCGATAAGAGATGAAATCTTAATTACAACGATTTTAAAGTGCTTGTGAAAGCCAATTAATTGTTTGGAATTCAAATTAAATTTGTGCATGATGTCAGATAGATATGATACTAGTCGGATTCACCAGATATAAGAAAACCTGAGTATGAGGTATCTATGCATTAATTATTAATTAACGCCTTACAGTCGTCGGACAAAACTATTGAGGATTACTTAGAAGATAAGAATATTCGGATATAGCTCGCTTAGACCCTGTACAAGATAGTAATGTCTAAATGTAACTAGTAATAAGAATTATATTTTAAAAAGAGCAACCACCTACTTTCTTGCTGGCTCTTCTCGATAGGAACAGCTTTCCGGACCAGCACTAGAGTTGACGATTCAAAAGCACTTGTTTACGAGTTTATTTGAATGAAGAACATTTTGAATTTGAATTTATCACATTTCGTGGTGACCTATAATTAAGACTATATTTAATTAAATACTTTGTAGAATATTTTATAGTATAAATAATGTATGTCTTGTTGGTTATCCTAATTATAAAAATAAAATATTATTATTTTTCCATTAAGTTAAATTATGGATAAAGCTCGTGTATAGTTAAAAGCTATTAATTTCCCGCACGAAATACTTTAGGTGTTTTTGTTACCCGTTATAGTTAAAAACCGAGGCGTAGCCTGGTAATCCTGTAAACTATATCCATCTAAACTCCATCGAAACTATCAGCCCTCGCTTATCACAAGTTGGGAACAAATTCGGCCGCGAAGCATTACAATTTTATCCCTCTCCCCCGGGTGGCGATGAATTTCATAACTTTGATAACACTATCTAAAACTATCATAACTGTTTTCAGTTCCCTGATGCGACAACTCCGTATTATTTTCATGACATCATCCTCCTGCCCTTATCCCACTCTAAGTGGGGTCGGCTCAATATGTTGTCACATGATTTGGCTTCGTATTTTATGACCGACCGCCTGCATGACGTAACCTTACCATAGTATTTTACCATTCCTCAGTACAACATGTTATAAACATGTTGTAACAGCTACGTATTTTACGTCAACACAGCTAAGTCGTATTTTACAACACCTTAGTAAGAAAAAGGGTGGTCTATTCTACTCAAACCGATACCATACGCATGTCAACTTACCTTTGTCGCCTTTTACGGCATCTCGGTAAGTAATGAGGGTGGTCTATTCTACTCTACCGGATTCCAAGCGGTAGGTTGACTTACATTAGTCACTTTTTACGATAACTCGCTAAGAAATGAAGGTGTTCTATTTTATTCAGGCGGATACCACTTGACGGGTCCACTTATCTTAGCCGCCTTTTTTGACACCTTGATAAGAAATGAGGGTGGCCTATTCGATCAGCCGAATGCAACACGGCCGTATTTTCACATTCTGTACCTTTTAAAAATGATTTCATAAATTTAAAATCTACTCATATTATAAAACAAAGTCCTCAAAAGCTGTCCGTATGTGGTCGATTTTTTCAAAATATACTGAGCTTATTTCTGTATGTTTTTTACAAGAAGGTAGTGCTATCATTCAAGGTTTAAATTAATATTAAATTACGATTTTGGGTAAATTGTTGAAGAGTCGCGCAGTTGCAAGAACTCGCCTGCTGGGAACTTTAATCGTGAACACCGGGAAAATCAACAGAGTCACACTATAGTAATGAACTAAAGAATTGTAGATCTACTAAAATACTACAAATATGTCTGTCACAACATGTCTCCATCTCTTGTCGTTATCTCACAATAACAACTTTTATATAAATTTCAATTAAATTCACTGATTTCAAACGGTTAAGCTGCAAGCACATCTAGTTTTTTTTATATTTTAGATAGGATACCTAGTTTGTGTATAAACAGAGGTTTTCATAAAATACACAAGTTAAAATAGTGAAAACAGAATTATTATTTTAAAAAAACATGCATCGAACTAACCTTGTTTGTAATGTTTCATCGGAACAAATATGCCAATGTTATTTATTCTGCGTAGGCAGTTTATATTTTAGTTTTGCTTTGACCGGAATCGCTTGGGGTTTATTTAGTTTGAGCTTTTCGGGATCGTTATTAATAACTTATAATACTGTGTGTTATATTAAGTGTTTATAGTGATATATATCAATCAACACATTACTAGCTTGCTTGGAAATTTGTGATTATTTAAACTTCAATTATCCTAAATTTTGTTGCTACTTGTTTGCACCCGTACAGGAAAAAAACGCTTTATGGATCCCGCTGTTCGACAAGGACGTGTGGTGTTTATGTCAGACTGGCATGGACTAAAACAATCTGAGTGCTCCACCACGCTGCTGGTGGCGGGTACAGGGGACCGTTGTACACATTGCCCCCATCCCCGACAGCAGCAACTCTAAGCCCTGATCTGATAAAACACCACTTCTGGGTCGGGCCTCTCTAAAAGTGGCCCCTCCCTCCGCCAATCGATGTATCGGGAGCACCAGATGCATCAACCACCTCAGGGACCTTTTTAGATAGGCATCGAATAAACCACGTTCGGAACGCTCAGAAGTCATTTTATTCATTTTTATATACATAGATAATATTAATGTTTTCATTCAATAAATTCTATTCAAAATTATTTTACTTTATTATTAATTATTTGATATGTATAACAATTTTTTAAGAAGAAACGAATTTATATAGATATAAATTAAAGTACGATGCAAAAAAAAGTCCTGTACCACATAAAAGAAATATACTCTAATTATATTCCAAGAAACCGTTTGAACTTTAGAGCTGATAAAAGATTAAGGAATAACAGAGAAAATAAGATGCTTGCGATTATAGCATTCACAAACACGATAGTTTGTTTTATTTCTTTATGTTGTTCGCAATGTATTTAGCTTATTGTACATCTTATTAAATGAATGTATTAGATATAAAAATTTTAATATAGTAAATGCAAAAAAATGCCTGTCATTTTGTCGGTCACATTTTAACGACTAAATTTCTGGAATAATATTCTTAAAATTTCTTACAATTAATTATTATATAAACAAACGATATTAGCGATTATTATCGCGATGTGACCCGTTTGTTTATATAATAGTTAGTATGAATCGCGAAAGTTTAAATTCTTACAATTAAGCTTAATTTTTTTTTAAAGCTTATATACCTTTTACTTGATTTGAGTCGCAAAGCTGAAATGGCAATGAGTCGGGTAAGTAGTACGTAGAACCGGACGTTGGGGTCCTAAGATGCTAGAATGGCGACCTCGCACCGTACATCGGCAATACCGGCAGTATCGGCAAGACCCCCTTCAAGGTGGACTGACGACCTCAAAAGGTCGTGTGGTGTAGAGATCCCTTAAAGTTATTTATGTCCAGCAGTGGACGTCAATCGGTTGAGAAAAAAGTAGAAGAAAAAGAAGCAGCTTAAATCTTACTTAATACAAAAATCCATTTTTCATCAGCTAGTCTATGTCCCTTGAGTCTTGAATTATCCAAGAATAGCTGAAATTCTTTTAAACTCTTCTTTTAACTTTTTATAAATTTTATCATTATATTGAATAACTTTCACCGTTTACTCAGCGCACGCAAGGAAAGCTTTAAATTGTGCCATTTTCGTAATATTTTTTATAGTTTCTCCTCTCCTATTCATCTTAGCGTGATGTTATATAGCCTATATAAATGGACTATGATACACTGAAATAATTTTTGAAATCGGCCCAGTAGTTCCTGAGATTAGTGCGTTCCAACAAACAAACAAACGCTTCAGCTTTATATATTAGTATAGATAGCCAAAGTCAATGTTATCATGAATTGGTTTTGTACATACATGTTCAATTACATTACGTACGAGGTCAATTTTCAGCTAGAAGACACAATCCGTTCTTTGTTGTGGCAAATATTAATCAAGCTATAGACACGGATTTCATGCAGGAGTATTGATAATCTATATATATAAAAGAAAGTTGGTCTAAGTTACACTATTTATAACTCAAGAACGGATGAACCAATTCGGCTGAAAATTGGTGGAGAGGTTGCTTAGAACCAGGAGACGGACATAGGATACTTTTTATCCCGTTCGACCGCATTTATTTTATCCCGTCAAGTCGCTATAAAACGTGGTATATCAAAAACGACTATGACAGTAAAATAATAAGACGCAAATTTCAGTGGAATAACAAAGCATAAATGACAGCTAAACGTAATTTTGTCTCTAATTTAGTATGGAAAAAAATTTGACAGTTATCAAAATAATAGTGTTATAACATGTTTTTAATACAACCTCCTTCTTAGAGTTGGTCATTAATATGAAAAAGCATTGTGGCTGTCACATGTGTCATTAAGTTGTTGAGAAAGAGTAAATGGGTTAATTCTGGGAAAATGTTTTTATTTATTGAATAAATATAATAATATAATAAGTATAAAGGAGAAATATCGTCGTTTATTATATTCAGAAGGGGATGTAACCTAAACTCACAAATAGAGCGGACAAAAGGAATATCTGGAAATTTAAAGAAAAGACAAATGACGATCAATATCTTGAGACAACACGGAGACTGCGAATTTCGTATAATTTGAGAGATAGTTGCGATATGCGATGCTATGGAATAAAAAAATTGAGTTTTTATTGGAGAGATTAATGATGGTAATTGGTATTTGGTTTATTAACTCTGTAAGATCAACGTGACGATGTGCTATGTGAGGCCATAGACGTGCCCGTGAATATTGTTTGATAGAACTGTCAGCTAGAATGACGATTGTTCTCTGGATTTGTTCCAGTTGTAACGATTGTTTTCTAGACTGTGGCCATCTGCAACGACTGTCAGCTAGACTCTGCCTAGATGTGGTGATTGTTCTTTGAGCGTTATCATTTGCGAGTCTGTTTACGTGTGTATCTGCTGAGTTGGTTGCCACTTATTGAGCTGTGTAATGCCATGACAGTGGTTGAGAGGTGAGCTTTAGGTGCGAAATGCTTATGGTGCGAAAAGCCTAAGGAGTTGAGCTTAAAGAGTTGAGCATAAAGCGTGAGCTTAAAGAGTTGAGCGTAAAGAGTGAGCGTAGTCCTGTCATGTCATGGCATGTGCGATTTTCTTTTACAGATTAAAAGAGCAAGTATTGAGTTTCTGGCCGATTCTTCTCAGTACAATCAGCATTCCGAATCAGTGATAGAATCATTCCCAGAAGTCAGCTTATGAGATTTGCGGGGTCGCAAATGTTGTCAGGATGGTCGACTGTTACAACATGTTTTTAATCCTTCAGAGTTAGTCATTAATATGAAAAGGCATTGCGGCTGTCATATGTGTCATTGAGTAGTTTTTGAGAAAGAGTAAATGAGTTGACTTTGGGAAAATTGATTTTTATTATTGCATAAGAATAAAGGAGAAATATCGTCGTTAGTTTATAATAGCTAAACGTTACTACATAGTATAAAACAAAGTCGCTTTCTCTGTCTGTCCCTATGTCCGTATATCCCTTTGTATGCTTAAATCTTTAAAACTACGCAACAGATTTTGATGCGGTTTTTTAATAGATAGTGATTGAAGAGAAAGGTTTATATGTATAATCTAACATATTATAAATATTCAATATGGAATAAAGAAATATTATCATTTTTGAGGTTTCCAATGTGATGTCGTAAATAATTAAATTTTTTTCCGTTTACATTACAAACGCAGGCTGAACCCTACAATATTTGTGAAAATAATGTACTAAGTATTTGTACACCTTGAAAAGGTCTACAGAAAACTCCGCGATGGTATACATATTATGTCTATCTTTTATGGATAATCCACAATAGCATTTTATTGACATTTTCTTCTTCATTTGTAATTTAAATGAACATTTAACATACGAAGATTTAAAATCCAGGGTATAGCGATTGCGCGCTTTGTCTTATAGCACTTCGAATTTAGCTGCGATTGGACGGGTTTTTTTTCACATGGCCTTTATCCATATGTCGCCATATGTCGCTTTATCAAGAGTAACCTCTAAAGAAAACATGTTTGTATTGTGTAATGAAGATTTTTTCTTTATGACAAGAAAGCTGTGAATGTTGTATATAAAGACATTCTGTAATTAATTGTAAAAATAAAATACTTAGGGAAAATGTAAAAGTAAATAAGTAAAAATGTAGTACATAAATTTAGATATTCCAAAGATAGCAGGGAATCTTCATGGTATAGGGAAAGGGGAATTGTTTTTTTTTATTCAGAAAAATACCGCCGCCGCCCGACGGGGACAGGCGGCGGTTATGTCGGACTCGCACCGACTAAAACGACCTGTGTGCTCCACCACGGTGCCGATGGCAAGGACAGGGTATCATTGTACATTTTGCCCCCATCCCGCCGACAGCTCTGATCCCAGAGAACAAACACCTTTTCCGGATAGGGGCCCCTCGAAAGAGAAGCCCCCCTCTGCTAACCGGTGCATCGGGAGCATCAGATGCACCGACCGCCTCGGGGACCTGTAAGCCAGGCGTTCGATATACCCCGTTCGAAACACCCGAAGGTCCCCAGTTAGGGTGGCAGACGATGGGCTTGGGCGAGTCACTAACACCTGGACTCACCAGCAGTAGATTGGATCCAGAACATCAGTTCGTGGAACCGCTCTGCCGCCTCCCTCCGCCCCCCTCCGAAGAGCTAAGGGAAGCCATCGCTGCCCACGATCGCTCCCTGCCCACCGTGTTTGTTATGTCACGGTCGACAAGGAGAGACCGCGCCCCAAGTAGGGGCCCCAACACCTTGGTGGGCGTTTCCGCCCCCACCGGGTAATTTTTTATAGAGGTTTTCTTCCTCGCAACCCGAAGGTCCCCGTTCCCATTGCTGGGCTTCCGGGTTTCGCCGACGGTGGCCGTAACCATGTCCAGCTAGACTTAGAGTAAGCCAAACCGGACCGATCGCTCATTAGGGACAACACCCCAACCCCCCCGGAGTCCCCGGCCAGATTGCCCTCTGCTAATCAGAGGGACAACTGGATTGGCCACTCCAAAGTGGTCCGTTCGCCAAGACTAAGCTTGCCCAGGGTGCGCCACGAGGAGGCCGACCACTTTGGCACCCCAGGGGAATAGTTTTATTCCAAATTTGACGCGTGTGGGCCACGGGCAGTAATGAATAAAACAAAATTACTGGATAGATTTTAATCATTTTTTTTACTGAGTGACATAGGCTATATATTTTATACCCGTGCGAAGCCGGAGCGGGCCACTAGTTAATTTATATAGTTCGCCAGATGGGTTGAAGTCTTTTGTCATATTCGACTTCAAAGGAAGTTGCACCATTATATTGACCAGAGGATTCGCTACGAATACTAGAAAGTTATTGCGTATTGTGGCGAACACCTCTAACCCATGAGATTCTATGTAGAATAATGATGATGGTATCACTTAGGTTGTTTTAGTCGATGCGAGTCTGGGTATGTCGGACCACTAAGGGTTTATCCTCATAAGAAATATTAATACGATTCTGCCTTCATTATTGTAGTAAGTAAATATATGTTTATAATATACTAGCGGCCTGCCCCTGCTTCGCACGGGTATAAAATATATATCCCATGTCATTCAGTGTAAAAAAATGATTAAAACCGATCCAGTAGTTTTGATTTATTCAAACCTGCCCGTGGCCCGCAAGCGTTAAATTTGGAGAAAAACAATTTCCTTTCCCTATACCAAGAAGATTTCCTGCTATCTTTGGAATATCTAAATTCATATAGTACATTTTTACTTATTTACTTTTACATTTTCCCTATGTATTTAATTTTTACAATTAATTAGAGAATGTCTTTATATACAACATTCACAGCTTCCTTGTCGTTAAACAAACTCTGGAAAGAACGATATAGCTGCTGGATTCGAAGTGCTATAGAGTGAAGCGCGGCCTCCGCATGGCATTTTAGATCTGTAATATCTCCGAAAATGTTCACTTAAATTACATGCTGTAAACGGCCATATTGATCTATATTAAATCAACAATTTATTTAAGGTACTTAATTGGATAAGGATTAATGCTGTAGTGTATAAAAATTGCTTCAAAAATAAGGCATTATTTTTCGTAAAAAGTAAATGATAAAAAATGCTATTGTGGGTTATTCATAAGAGATAGACATATACCATCGCGGACTTTTCTGTAGACCTTTTCAAGGTGTACAAATACTTAGTACATCATTTTGATAAATCTCGTAGGGTTAAGCCTGCATTTGCAATGTAAGCGGAAAAAAATGTAATTATTTACAGAAACCTCAAAAATTACAGTATTTCTCTACTATGTATTGAATTTTATTATACGTACAAACCTTCCTCTAGAATCACTCTATCTTTTTAAAAAAACCGCATCAATATCTGTTGTGTAGTTTTAAAGATTGAAGCATACATAGGGATATACGGACATAGGGACAGACAAAGAATGCGACTTTGTTTTATACTATGTAGTGATATTATTTATTTTTACAATTGATATTATTTATTTTGACAATGTCTTTACATACAACATTCATAGCTTTTTTATCATTAGACAATATAAACTTGAAAGAAGGACATTTAGTTGTGCCTCCGGTCGCTGCTAAATTCGAAGTGCTTATAGGTCGAAGCGCGGCCTCCTCGCGGGATTTTAAATCTGTAATATCTCCGAAAATATTCACTTAAATTACATGCTGTAAACGGCAATATTGATCTATATTAAATCAACAATTTATTTAAGGTACTCAATTGGATAAGGATTAATGCTGTATTGTATAAAAATTGCTTTGAACATAAGGCATCATTTTTCGTAAAAAGTAAATGAAAAAAACTTCTATTGTGGGTTATCCATAAGAGATAGACATATACCATCGCGGACTTTTCTGTAGACCTTTTCAAGGTGTACAAATACTTAGTACATCATTTTGATAAATCTCGTAGGGTTTAGCCTGCGTTTGCAATGTAAGCGGAAAGAAATGTAATTATTTACAGAAACCTCAAAAATTACAGTATTTCTCTACTTCGTATTGAATGTTATTATACGTACAAACCTTCCTTTTGAATCACTCTATTTATTAAAAAAAACCGCATCAAAATCGGTTGCGTAGTTTTAAAGTTTTATGCGTACATACGGAAATATGGACTTTGTTTTATAATATGTAGTGAAGAGTGCGGGTAGGTTAGGAGATAAATATAATAAACCAGTTGTCACCTAGACGTTGTTTAATTAACACCCGTAGTACTACAATTACCATCATCCTCCTGTCCTTATCACACACTAAGTGGAGTTGGCTCAACATGTTTTAAACATGTCACATGATTTGGCTACGTATTTTACGACCGGCTGCCTGACTCACATCAAATTATCTTAGTCGTATTTTCGACACCTCGTTAAGAAAGAGGGTGGTCTGTTCTACCCAACCGGATACCACACGGTAAGTCAACTTACTTTAGACGCCTTTTTCGACACCTGGATAAGAAATGAAACTGGTCTAATATTAATTACCTCCTTGTACCTTGTTGGTTTTTTGACAGAATATATCCTTTATTTCTTACTTTCTACGGTATGTGGATAGTATTATTATTCTATAGTCCTTTTTTAAAGTTTTACAATTTTACGAAATTAACTCTTCACAGAAAAAAATTTAATAGACAATACTAGAAACATAATCTTCATTCAAAACATAATGAATTGTTGATCGATAAATCAAAATGGCGGTTGTTAACAGACTCCCTATTTTCCCGCTCGCTTCGTCCGGCGTACAATGCCATTCATAATTGAACAATGGACGAAATCGTTTATGTCAGAAAAAAATTATACAGCGATGGAGCCGATACTAAAGTTTTATTAGATACAAACGTTCTACTAACCGCATTAGTATCTTTGAGTACACAAAAAAGTTAAGTATCAGAAAATCAATTTAATCTATATCCATACGTTTTTACGGCTTGTTAGGTCTAGTCAGCGTTTGCCGCTTTCCCTGACTCCATACGACACCGGAGGTGTAGTGTTCCAGCCTGGGAAAGAAACTTCGTTGAACGTGGCCTTTACCCAACCTAACATCGGTGGGATCGGACGCTAGCAATTAAGAATAGTATTAAGTACATATATATATATATATAATTTAGATATTAAATACAGTTTAAAGTTAATGTATAGAACCGGCTATACTCACGTCTTATTTTATCGGGTTAGCCCGACTAGTTTCGAACCCAACCGGGGTTCTTATTCATGAGCTCTTTACACGATGTTATCGCGGCGGGAACTGCAGTTCCCGCCGCTACTACTAACTAGTCGGGCTAACCCGATAAAATAAGACGTGAGTATAGCCGGTTCTATACATTAACTATGAATACTACTCACGATAGTTTAAATTCAAAAATACAGTTTAAGTTAATTATTGTACATATATAAATAACTCAATAAAGAAGTTATTACAATAAACGGAGTTTGTATCCGACAGTCGCCCCCCAATATATAATTGGCTTATAACGCCGCGGGGTATCCGGTTGAATACAAATATATCACCCTCATTTCTTACCGAGGTGTCGTAAAAGGTGACTAAGGTAAGTTGACACTGTGTGGTATCCGGTTATGTAGAATAGACCACCCTCTTTCTTACCGAGGTATCTTAAAATACAACTAAAGTAAGTTGACGTTAGGGAGGCTGTTGCTCGTAAAATATCTAGCCGAATCATGTGACAACATGTTTATAACATGTTGTGCCGATCCCATTTAGAGTAGGATAGTCGCAGAAGGATGATGATGAATGATAATATTATTTTGATACAATTCGAGATTGATGAAACGTCAACTTACTTTAATCACCTTTTATGATACCTCGGTAAGTAAGAGGGTGGTCTGTTCTACTCAACTGGATACCACACGGCGGGTCAATTTACCTTAGTCGCCTTCTGTGACACCTCGGTAATAAATGGGGGTATTCTGTTTTAATCAGCCGGAAACCACACGGCGGGTCAACTTACCTTAGTCGCCTTTTACACTACCGTGGTAAGAAAGAGGGTGGTCTATTCTATTCAGGCGGATACCACAAAAATAATATTATCAATAATTTTGAACACCGAAAAGTAAAGCGTAATTCTATGAATATGATAATATAAACTTCTATAATTTTGTTCATGCTAAGGTTTTACCTGATTTATCTTTATTTTTGATAGGCTTGATAGTTTTGCGTCTCTCTTTAATATAATTTAAAGTTTTGTGTGCGTTTAGTTAACACGTTAACGACACAACTTCTCGTCTGGTTGTAAATCGGAGTTGTAAAGTGGACGTCGATGCAAAACGTCCAAACACCTCGTACACGTCCGCGTTTAAACTTTTATGGACCTCACACGTCAATCACTGACACGTTCGAACAGAGGTCTTGCTCATTATTTATTTACAAGGCAATCTATTCATTCCCGTGACTGTTCGGTGCTTTATGTAAAACATTTAAATGTTAAAGGTAATTCTTTCAGCCGTTTTAAGCAACATGTCTTTTTTTAGCCGCGATAGCCGTAAACTGTGAGCTCAAAACCCATACCAAACGTCTCAAGTTCAAACCCAAGGTGGTAATATATAAAATTTATTTAGATCTAGCTGTCCAAGTACGCGTTTCTGTCGCTTAGTCTGGGTTCGAATAGCCCTCGATACAAAACTCAACAGTAAAAAAAATCTTTGATCGCCACTAAACTGAAGCGGCGTTAGCGGAATAGTGTAACCGACTTGCGATCGAGAGGTCGTGGGTTCGAATCCCGGCCGCTATACTACCAATGTGAACCCACTCCTAACACAAGCATTTAGCTTAAATGGAGGGGTTAACAAGTTTACTAGTAATTTGTAGCCCAAATTGCTAGTAACCTTTTAAAAAATCTTTACAGAATAATCCGCTGGGTCCTTTTAAAGATTATCTGGAAATTTCATTAAAATTGGTTCAGCCGTTTTGGTGTCTGTAGCGGATATACAGGCAAACATTATTTTAATATATTAGGATAATAATGTGATTGATTGATAAAAGCTTTGGTAATGGTAAAGTAACACGGGAGCAAACTTTTTTTTCTTACAGACTTACTGAGATTTATCTTTTTCTTCTTCCCTTAGAGGCCTTTACCCAATTATGATGTTTTTTACCTAAAGCACTTAATATAAACTTTAAATTTAACAAAACTGTATGCATTATTTTAAACACTTCATTTATCTTTTTGTCATAAACATAAAAAAAATCACAGTCACGAAATTATATATAAGTAATTATATACAAAACATATTAATATTAAATACATCATTATTTCCAAAGCAAAATCATATACTCATTTGTAAAGCCACTTAATTTCTATTATAATATTCCGTTCGCTATAACCGCAAACTATAATAACTCAAACAAAACTAAAATGTTAATTTAGAGAGCTCATCTCTGTTAGACTCTCTTAATTAAATTAACGTGGTATTACGAAAATTTTGTACTGTAAATAACAAACTTTATCTTGAACGAACATTTATTCGCGACTAACGTGTGTTACGGCACACTCCTGCTTTTTGTTAGCGAAAAGTGGACTCTTGCTGCATATAGGAGAGAATTATTATGATAAAGAAATAAATGCATTAATAAGGAGAAAATGGCAGAGATAGAAGTATGGCTAGCAACGCTAGCAAATGCTAGGGATGGATGGATAGGATGCTAGGGAGATAGAAATGCAGCGATTAACGGTACAATAAAATGAAGACGGAGAAAGGAATGCGGCAATAAGTGGTAAGAGAAAACGACATCATAGAAAGAATTCGGCTAGGAACTGTAGAAGAAAATGACAGGCAGAAAAACAAATGCACCTACAAAGGGTAACAGAAATGACGGTGGTGAAATAAATGCAGCTGTAAGAAGTAGCATAAGATAACGATGGGATAAAGAAATCGATAAGTAGTAAAAGAAAATGACACTAGAGAAAGGAAAACGGTGATGAATCGTAGGAGAAAATTATGGCAGAGAGAGAAATGCGGCGACACATGGTAACAGAAAATGACGGTGGAGAAATGAATGTAACTGTAAGTAGTAAAATAAAATGACAATGGAATAAAGAAAGCGACAAGTAGTAAGAGCAAATGACGCTAGAGAAAGAAATTCGGCGATAAATCGTAGGAGAAAATTATGGCAGAGAGAGAAATGTGGCGACACACTGTAACAGAAAATGAAGATGGAGAAAGGAATGCAGCTATAAATAGTAGAATAAAATGACAATGGAATAGGGAATGGGACTATAAGCGGTAAGAGAAAATGACGCCGGAGAAAGGAATTCGGCAATGAATCATAAAAGATGATGGCAAAGAAAGGATAATCCGACGCTAAGCAGTAAATGAAAATGACGACGTAGAAAGCAATACGGTGATACCAGAAAGAGAAAATAGAGAGATAAATATGTAGAGACAAACGATAAGAGAAAATGTATAGAAATATAAACATAATGGAGTGCCGAACTTTTAATTTATAATAATATACAAATTACATGTACAAAGTAATTTAAGTATCATCATATTCTTTCACAGTTCAAACAATAATCTTTGAAATTTCATTATGTTTTAACAATGGACCGCAAATTATTAAATACTATGAATTCTATATTTGGTGTTCCAATAATTAAGAGACAAGAAAGACAAAAGACAATTTAATTAAGAGCATCCGGCACAAATATTTGGCATTTATTCTTGGATGTTGTATTGATGAGTAATTAAATATTATTCGGAACAGGAGAAAACAAAATATTATATAGAACAAGTCACAGTTAGTATTAGGGCAATTTTTTTTTCTATCCTTAACAATAGTTATTGTGAGTTAATCGTAAGAGTTACAGATTTGGTGTCACTTTTATGTACTACTAGTGGCCCGCTCCGGCTTCGCACGGGTATAAAATATATAGCCTATGTCACTCAGTAAAAAAAATGATTAAAATATATCCAGTAATTTTGTTTTATTCATTACTGCCCGTGGCCCACACGCGTCAAATTTGGAATAAAACTATTCCCCTGGGGTGCCAAAGTGGTCGGCCTCCTCGTGGCGCACCCTGGGCAAGCTTAGTCTTGGCGAACGGACCACTTTGGAGTGGCCAATCCAGTTGTCCCTCTGATTAGCAGAGGGCAATCTGGCCGGGGACTCCGGGGGGGTTGGGGTGTTGTCCCTAATGAGCGATCGGTCCGGTTTGGCTTACTCTAAGTCTAGCTGGACATGGTTACGGCCACCGTCGGCGAAACCCGGAAGCCCAGCAATGGGAACGGGGACCTTCGGGTTGCGAGGAAGAAAACCTCTATAAAAAATTACCCGGTGGGGGCGGAAACGCCCACCAAGGTGTTGGGGCCCCTACTTGGGGCGCGGTCTCTCCTTGTCGACCGTGACATAACAAACACGGTGGGCAGGGAGCGATCGTGGGCAGCGATGGCTTCCCTTAGCTCTTCGGAGGGGGGCGGAGGGAGGCGGCAGAGCGGTTCCACGAACTGATGTTCTGGATCCAATCTACTGCTGGTGAGTCCAGGTGTTAGTGACTCGCCCAAGCCCATCGTCTGCCACCCTAACTGGGGACCTTCGGGTGTTTCGAACGGGGTATATCGAACGCCTGGCTTACAGGTCCCCGAGGCGGTCGGTGCATCTGATGCTCCCGATGCACCGGTTAGCAGAGGGGGGCTTCTCTTTCGAGGGGCCCCTATCCGGAAAAGGTGTTTGTTCTCTGGGATCAGAGCTGTCGGCGGGATGGGGGCAAAATGTACAATGATACCCTGTCCTTGCCATCGGCACCGTGGTGGAGCACACAGGTCGTTTTAGTCGGTGCGAGTCCGACATAACCGCCGCCTGTCCCCGTCGGGCGGCGGCGGTATTTTTCTGAATAAAAAAAAACAATTCCCCTTTCCCTATACCATGAAGATTCCCTGCTATCTTTGGAATATCTAAATTTATGTACTACATTTTTACTTATTTACTTTTACATTTTCCCTAAGTATTTTATTTTTACAATTAATTACAGAATGTCTTTATATACAACATTCACAGCTTTCTTGTCATAAAGAAAAAATCTTCATTACACAATACAAACATGTTTTCTTTAGAGGTTACTCTTGATAAAGCGACATATGGCGACATATGGATAAAGGCCATGTGAAAAAAAACCCGTCCAATCGCAGCTAAATTCGAAGTGCTATAAGACAAAGCGCGCAATCGCTATACCCTGGATTTTAAATCTTCGTATGTTAAATGTTCATTTAAATTACAAATGAAGAAGAAAATGTCAATAAAATGCTATTGTGGATTATCCATAAAAGATAGACATAATATGTATACCATCGCGGAGTTTTCTGTAGACCTTTTCAAGGTGTACAAATACTTAGTACATTATTTTCACAAATATTGTAGGGTTCAGCCTGCGTTTGTAATGTAAACGGAAAAAAATTTAATTATTTACGACATCACATTGGAAACCTCAAAAATGATAATATTTCTTTATTCCATATTGAATATTTATAATATGTTAGATTATACATATAAACCTTTCTCTTCAATCACTATCTATTAAAAAACCGCATCAAAATCTGTTGCGTAGTTTTAAAGATTTAAGCATACAAAGGGATATACGGACATAGGGACAGACAGAGAAAGCGACTTTGTTTTATACTATGTAGTAACGTTTAGCTATTATAAACTAACGACGATATTTCTCCTTTATTCTTATGCAATAATAAAAATCAATTTTCCCAAAGTCAACTCATTTACTCTTTCTCAAAAACTACTCAATGACACATATGACAGCCGCAATGCCTTTTCATATTAATGACTAACTCTGAAGGATTAAAAACATGTTGTAACAGTCGACCATCCTGACAACATTTGCGACCCCGCAAATCTCATAAGCTGACTTCTGGGAATGATTCTATCACTGATTCGGAATGCTGATTGTACTGAGAAGAATCGGCCAGAAACTCAATACTTGCTCTTTTAATCTGTAAAAGAAAATCGCACATGCCATGACATGACAGGACTACGCTCACTCTTTACGCTCAACTCTTTAAGCTCACGCTTTATGCTCAACTCTTTAAGCTCAACTCCTTAGGCTTTTCGCACCATAAGCATTTCGCACCTAAAGCTCACCTCTCAACCACTGTCATGGCATTACACAGCTCAATAAGTGGCAACCAACTCAGCAGATACACACGTAAACAGACTCGCAAATGATAACGCTCAAAGAACAATCACCACATCTAGGCAGAGTCTAGCTGACAGTCGTTGCAGATGGCCACAGTCTAGAAAACAATCGTTACAACTGGAACAAATCCAGAGAACAATCGTCATTCTAGCTGACAGTTCTATCGAACAATATTCACGGGCACGTCTATGGCCTCACATAGCACATCGTCACGTTGATCTTACAGAGTTAATAAACCAAATACCAATTACCATCATTAATCTCTCCAATAAAAACTCAATTTTTTTATTCCATAGCATCGCATATCGCAACTATCTCTCAAATTATACGAAATTCGCAGTCTCCGTGTTGTCTCAAGATATTGATCGTCATTTGTCTTTTCTTTAAATTTCCAGATATTCCTTTTGTCCGCTCTATTTGTGAGTTTAGGTTACATCCCCTTCTGAATATAATAAACGACGATATTTCTCCTTTATACTTATTATATTATTATATTTATTCAATAAATAAAAACATTTTCCCAGAATTAACCCATTTACTCTTTCTCAACAACTTAATGACACATGTGACAGCCACAATGCTTTTTCATATTAATGACCAACTCTAAGAAGGAGGTTGTATTAAAAACATGTTATAACACTATTATTTTGATAACTGTCAAATTTTTTTCCATACTAAATTAGAGACAAAATTACGTTTAGCTGTCATTTATGCTTTGTTATTCCACTGAAATTTGCGTCTTATTATTTTACTGTCATAGTCGTTTTTGATATACCACGTTTTATAGCGACTTGACGGGATAAAATAAATGCGGTCGAACGGGATAAAAAGTATCCTATGTCCGTCTCCTGGTTCTAAGCAACCTCTCCACCAATTTTCAGCCGAATTGGTTCATCCGTTCTTGAGTTATAAATAGTGTAACTTAGACCAACTTTCTTTTATATATATAGATTTTTGTAGATCTACAACTCTCTAGTACATTATTCTAGTGTAACGCTGTTGGTTTACATAGCAGACGCGACTATAGATGCCCGCAGGCGAGTTTCTATACAACTGCGCGATTTACATAAAACTGTGATGTTGTATTAACCCAAACCTTCCGGAATTGCACCTTTTAATAAAAACCCTGCAAAAATTCGTTTAGTTGAATTGTTTTATATTTAAGATTGTTAGCGACGTAATTAACATTATGTAACGTATTAATAAGGAAATAATTTTTTATATTATAATTTACAATAAATTTATGGTATAAAGGAACGTGCATCTTATGTCAGTTCGGGACAAACGATCTTTTCAAATTTGACATATACGTCAACCTCTTACGTGCTTTTAAGTTCAAAAAGCCTAATTTCCGTATATCATTTAAAATCTTCTACGATGCACAATTCCAAGCCTGTTTTTAAAATCCTCGCTTGTTTTATTTATATTGAAGCCCGTATCAGAGATCAAGCACAGAATATTATTAAAAGTAATTTTACAAGTTCAATTAATTGTTGAGCTTAACATGATAACAATCCAAGATATGATCTTAATATGCAGTATTAAATAAAAGCTACTCGAACGGATTTCACAAAAAATAATTAAAATATTTAAAATAGAAATACCAAACAAATTAAAAATAAAAGATATCCATTATATATCCCAAGACAGCTCCTTTTTTAGAATACTACGGAAATTGCTGATTCTTACACAAAAAACATCAATATTTGTATTACTAGCACAGCGTTTATTATACAGACGGTGCATACGATAAATCGAAATGAATGAATAACTCTTTATTGCACACCAGATAAATAATAGACATAAACAAGAGATATAAGAACATTTAAGAGTGCAAGGGCGGTCATATCACTTAAAGTGATTTTCTAAAATCGAGAAAATCAATCACATACGGTAGACAGCTTTTGTTTTTAATATGTAATATCTGGTTGACCGAGATTCGCTCGGTAATTTTTTACAAAAAAAAAACTTAAAAAAAAGAAAATACCATTTTTTAGTTGGGGATCGATCCTTGGCATTCTCATTTCTCGAGGCTGCCCGTTACCCGAATAAGCTACGTCGACTTGACAGTTAATGGCGAAAATTCAATTCAATATAAATTTTAGTGTTTTTTAAAACCCAAAAATAGGGATAAGATAATATTTTTTTTACTTAAAACCTAGCCCGATCAATTTTTCTCTCCCAAAACCTCTTACATGCTGAATTTCAGGAAAATCGTTGGAGCCGTTTCCGAGATTCGGAAAATATATATATATACAAGATTAACTCATTTAAATATAAAGATAGATATGTAGATTTTGTTTTATACTATGTATAGATTTGAAACGAACAAATCAGGGAAATCAACAAAGAAAAGTGGCAATTAGTCAGGTCATATCATAGGTATGATATCAACCAGGCAGGTAATATGTGGTCCCCAATGTACCACCTAATTTCCAATGTCAATATATTTGTCTTACGGTTGTGCAGTATATTAGGTAACTAATTGCGATAATGTGTCACGAAACGTTTGCTGTATCACACCGATGGGAATTCTATTGAGCCCGACCGAATTATTATTTGTCATTTTCTATATTACAGATAACAAAGGAGATTTTAGTAATTCAACATCTCTTTGTATTTAGTTGCGATACTACTACTTGAATTACTATAGAATTTGCTTTAATCCGCATTGTTAAGATAATCGTTTTATTAAGGGAAACTAAGTTATGCCACGTGTATGAATACCTTCATTTACACATTTCATTTACCTTTATTCACATATATTATATATGCAAGACAAGTCACAATGCGTAAAACAAAACATCATCAGGAGGATGTGCGGCACGATAAATACAGTAATTTAAAACACTATCAATAAAAAGGTAATGCAGAAAGCCTACTATACTATTGAGAAATACTTGGATGATAAAAATTCGTGGATGTAGCTACTCTTACTACCTTACTTGCACAAGACAGTAATAACTAATGTAACTAGTGTTGTCGCCATTGACTTCCGCTTTGTATTTTATAGCAACACGGTCATGAAACAAGAGTAATGCGCCCTTTTTGATTTAAACAGTGGCAGCACTGTGCCGTTGTTGTTACCGGTTTAGTCTTCTTATTGATAAAACGTTTCAGTGACAGTCAGTCTTGGTTCAGTCAGTCTTGGTTCGTCATTTAAGAGAAGTGCATCTCGGAACGGGAATAGTGGTATTCCTAATATGTTATTGTATATGGTGTGCGTTAACACTAGTAATAAGAATTATATTTTTAAAAAGAACAACCGTCGAATTTCTTGCTGGCTCTTCTCGGTAGGAACAGCTTTCCGAACCAGGAGTAAAGTTATAGTTTAAGCCTGTTACTATCACACTGGGTCATAAGCTATATCTCTCTCTATTTTGGAGCTAAGATCGACCACACTGCTTCAATGCGGATTAATAGTTTACACATATCCCAATAATTCTCTAAATGTAACATTCCTCACGATTTTTTCTTAAAAAAGCTTGTGATAAACTTAATTTATTTATTGGATACATTTTCTAACAGCAAAGCTCATTGGCCCGAGGTTTGAACCCGTAACCTCATTGAATTAGTCAAACGGTCTCACCGCTCCACTATCACAGTTTAATTTACTTATAATTCTTCTTATAGAACGTAATATATGATTTTTTTCCCTATATATTTGTCTATAAGCTTGTATGGTGCGAAATTTCATTAATATTGGTCCAGCAAATTCACTGTGACAACGTATTCGTAACAGACAGACAGACTTACACATTTATAATATAACTATAAGGTTATTTTTCAAATGCAATTTGAAATAATCAATATGATTTCATCAAAGCACGAATTTGAACTCAGTGAAGTGTTATTGTTTGAAATGAAGTACCCAAATATGAAGATACATTTCCCGTAGAAACCATGGGATATTACTAGTGCTGTCTCCATTTCCCCTTTATTTATATCTCGAGAGCTAATAGAGACAGCAATCGTCGGGAAATTGTTTTGCTGATTGCTTATTAAGAGCGTTTAGGTGTAGTGTCGCCTGCAGACTGGGCTGGTAAATTGAGTCGCTTTATAGACTATTGTTCTATTGATTTGATTTATTATATTATCTTCTTTTATTTTTCTTTACCCTCTGCCGTGTGGTATCCGGCTGAGTAGAATAGACCACCCTCATATCTTCCATAGGCGTCGTAAAAGGCGATTAAAGTAAATTGACCCGCCGTGTGGTATCTGACTGAGTAGAATAGACTACCCTCTTTTTACTGAGGTGTCGTAAAAGACTACTAAGGTAAGTTGAGCTGCCGTGTGCTATCTAGCTGAGTAGAATGGACCACCCTCATTTCTTATCAATATGTCGTAAAAGGCGACTAACGTAAGTTGACCTGCCATGTGGTATCTGACTTAGTACAATAGACCACCCTCTTTCCTACCGAGGTGTCGTAAAAGGCAACTAAGGTAAGTCGACCCGCCATATGATTTCAGATATATCGTATATAATCTGAATTTCGGAAACGGCTTTAACGATTTTCATAAAACTTAGTATGTAGGTAAGGAGGTTTCGGAGGCGATAAATCGATCAAGCCGGATTTCATTTTGAAAAATGTCTTATTATCCCTGTTTCCAGGCACTGAAAAACTGCTACTATATTACAAAAAACAAAAGTTAATTACGCTGTCACATGCAAAGTTCTTTGGCAGGGGTGGTCTAAAAAGATCGAGTCCAATTACCTGCCCTTTATTTTTTAATTGCATTTTTATACTTTAAAAAAATTATCGAGCAAAGCTCGGTCACCCAGGTCCTTATTAATATATGTCAATCATAATTGAATATTTATATGCTATTAAATTTATGTCAAATTTGTTTATTATTAATATTAAAGTATTTAAAAATCAAACAAGTTACAATAACCAACCATTCTTTTAATTTTTATTCGAAAGCTTTAATACTGTACTTAGCCAGTAAATGATTTTAAATATGACCAAAGCGGGAATTTGATGATTTATGAATGAACCCATTAACAGGCTGCTCGACGTGTTTGTGACGTTTAACATGTATTTGGCGGAGTTGCCAATGCGAGCTGGTGTGATCTTTACTTTTAAGTACGCACTTATATGATATGCAAAAAGCCGTGTGGTATCCGGCTGTGTAGAATAGACCACCATCATTTCTTACCGAGATGTCGTAAAAGGCGACTAAGGTAAGTCGACCCGCCGGGTGGTATCCGGCTGAGTAGAATATACCAACCTCAATCTTTTTCAACGTGACGTAAAAGGCTACTTAGGTAAATTGACCCACCGTCTGGTATCCGGTTGAATAGAATAGACCACCCTCTATCTTACCGAGTTGTCGTAAAATACGATTAAGGTAAGTTATATTAGGTAGGCGGTGGGTCATAAAATAGGTAGCCAAATCATGTGACAGAATTTTTATAACATGTTGTGCCGACCTCATTTAGAGTGGGATAAGGGCATGAGAATGATAACCTAATATCATCAAGCGTCAATACTATATATCTATTTTATTTGCAGGTACCGTGTTAGCGGCAGCAGTGTCCTAAAATATTTTTGTAAGTTTAGAAAACCATTTTTCCATTTATAGACCTATCTGAAGTATTCAAAAACCATCTCAGCAAAGAGTATCACCTAAATAACATCTGACATACACTGCCATTCCATTAGAATGCGTCCAGTGTAGGTAAGGATTTGTCAAGCAAATTGAATCGTTAAGATAAAAGTCACACCAGCTCCCATGCTAGACTAATTCAATATTTCAGCCTACACTACGCCCTTTTTTTTAATGATATTACATAGGAAATCCAAAGTCCGAACTGAAACCTGCTTTTTGCACTGAAATGTTTGTTGTCGCCATTGACTTCCGCTTTGTATTTTATAGCAGCACAGTCATGAAACAAGAGTTTCTTTTTGATTAAAATGGTGGCAACACTGTGACGTGTTGTTTCCGGTTGAGTCTTCCTATTGATAAAACGTTTCAGTGACGAAGAGAAAATTGTGGTATTCCTATTATATCGTGTTATTGTATATAGAGTGTGCGTTAACATGTTTTAAACCTGATTTTATTGGAAATGGAAGTGAATACGATCAACTGAGTAGAATTGACCAACCTCATTTCTTACCGAAGTGTCCTAAAAGGCGACTAAAGTAGTTGACTCACCGTGTGGTATCCGGTTTAGTAAAATAGACCACCCTCTTTCTTACCGAGGTGTCGTAAAATACGACTAAGGTAAGTTGACGTTAGGCAGGCGGCCAGTCATAAAAACGCAGTCAAATCATGTGACAGCATGTTCATAACATGTTGTGCCGAACCCTCTTAGGGTGGGATAAGGGCAGGAGGACGATGGTGAATACGATAAACTGTGTGTGTGTAACTTAATGTGTGGACTTTTTACCATCACCTTTCAAAATCCTGCAGCTCAGCAAATGATGTAAAAAAATGTTTTCGCTATGAATACACGTTACAAACGCAGGTTAGAAAAAAAGAAATCGGCCATGCATTAACGGCCACTAAATTGCGCGATTGCTTATAATAGCTACTAGCTGAACCGGCAAAGGTTTTGTCATATCAATCTTATACTCTAAGAATTTTTCAAATCAGTCCAGTAGTTCCTGAGATTAGTTCAGACAATCAAACAAACTTTTCAGCTTTATATATTATAATAGTAAAGATTATCTCGCCCATTTATTACGATTCAACTAAAGAAATATGAATAAAATTAAGCACATTTTAAGCTTATATTCCAGGCTAAAATAGAAGAAACAAAAACTCCTTTTTTCCTTCGGGAACGAAAAACATGTAAATAACATAATTGAAGGTAATTTGATAATGAAATTGATTCGAACGAAAACACGAGTACAGGTTGTTTGTAATAAATCTATCACGCTAATACTCTCCCAAACACACAATACACACACATGCAAAAATGCGCGCACGCACACAAGCATGTACGAGTACGTGACTGAGTCAAACGGTGAGACTGTGTGACACTGTGAGTTGAGTTTAAAAATATCAATTTTATTTACAATTAACACCAAAAAGCATTTGGCTTTTCAACAATCTGTAATTAAAAATATATATAAATAAATAATAAATAACACTACACATACAGGACTTTTGAATCGTCAAATGTTTTAAAGAAGCTACCACTGTTTTGGAAGTTGGCTCCTACCGAGAAGAACCAGCAAGAAACTTAGCGGCTAATCATTCACCAACCATTTAAGTATTCCATGATATATTCACTGTACACGTGTATAAAAAACTACGTTAGCGGAGTTTTCTACTTAACGGAGGTATATACGACTGTGCGTCTTTTTTATCATTTTATCCTTCACTGACGCAATATCGCGACTAACGAAGTACGAAATCTACAGGGTTCGTATAAAATTCTATTAGCTTAACAGTTTTGAAATGTGCACCAAAACTATTTTTCTAAAATTTTTAGATTAAACCCATTGGAATCCCCTTAACGATGTTTGACACAATGTAATGCGATACTGAAAAAGACAACTGTGTTTGTTTTATTTCATTTTTGTATTAGTTTAAATTGCTAGAACATGTTACAAATACAACCTGTTTCAAATACTTATGTCAATAATCATCACTCATCATTCTTCTGTTCTTATCGCACTCCAAAGTGGGATCGGCACAACATGTTATAAATAGTTGTCACATGACTTGGCTAGGTCACGACCGGCCGCCTTCCTGACGTCAACTTGCCTACGGCTTTTGCGATACCTAGATAAGAAAGAGGGAGACTTTCCTGCTCAGCCGGATACCTCACGGTGATTTTGATTGGTTTTTGGATTGTAAGTAGATATTAATGAGAGAGTAAGTAGATATTAATCCGACTGTTAATCATTTCATTCGGACCCTGGTTCCTGAATCTTATTAATTTCAAATCTCCTATATACGTTGCTTAAAAAAATAAGCTTAAACACGCCATTACCACACATTAGCCCAGCACACAACACGTTAGCTTAGCTCACGACCTAGAGCATCTAATAGTCGCTCGAGTCACGGCACGACTGGCTCTATGACAACCTACTGAAAAGCGTATAGGGTACAAGTGAAAAAAGGTCAGTTGACACAACCGTGCAACGAATGCACGGTCCCGAATAATCGAGAGAGCCAAAAACACGCTCAAATGTCACATTGACGGCGACAATGTTGTCTACATTATTGATATAATTCTCATTTCTTGCTGAAGCGTCGTAAAAGGCGACTTAGGTAAGCTGACGTCAGGCAGGCGGCCGGTCGTAAAAACGCAGCCAAATCATGTGACAGCATGTTTATAAAATAAACTTGTAGACAAGACTTGCATCGTCAACTCTTTTGCTGGTTCGGAAAGCTGTTCTCACCGCGAAGAGCCAGTAAGAATTTTGGTCTTTTCAAAATATCGTTACATAAATAAGTTATCGTAAGTAAAATGTTAAGCGTGCAAAAAAAATGTTAGTTTCTTGATGCAAAAAGTACGCAATTACTAAAACTCTTACAAAGCTAGCCGAGAAAATGCTAACAGGGGTAAAGTTTGTACAATTTCAAATTAGCAACAAGTTCTGGGCAAAGGGAAGGACCTCTGTAAGCAAACGTAAGCGCGAGGATTAATTAATGTTAGTTAAACTCAGTAAACTTTATTTGGAATAATTTTGTAATAATATTTCTTAAACTCTATCGCAAACTGTGATACAGTTAACTGACATATGTAAATTACATTAAACGGATTCTTTGGATACCGCGTGCAGGAATGTAGCTATTGTGCTACTGAAATAAAAGGTCCACGAAATGTAGCTACAGAAATCGCGTGTTGTTATGCAAAGAAAACCTTAATGCTTTTCATTCAATGTCACTCAGTAAGATTTGTAAATATCATTTACAAAGAATAGTTTTATATATGTCAATCAAAATTTAAATCTAATCAAAAAATAAATATAATTTAAATCTGGCTAACAAGTTCCAAACCTAGCGCAGCGCGCTTCTTTAAAAAACAGGATAAAACAATAACATTATTGTTATGTCTCCCTCGCACTTGTATCTAGTCTTTAGGTCAAGGTTATGCATTATATACGAAAAAGAATGGAATAGGGTACGGTTATTCACCATTCTATATCATGTATCTCTTATTCAAAACGTAAAATAATTCCTCTGCTTAAATTACGTAACTAGAATTTAAATTAATGTCAATAATAATAATAGCATATAAGCTCATATATTAGTATTTTTATATTTACAAAAATAATAAACACTTATACATATCGGGCCATAAATTTAATGAAAAGCTCGCGGAAACATAAAATCGCTTAAACGTCAGAGCAGTGCATTTTATGACTTCACGAGGTTTCGCTTTGACTTTATTACTTGGTATAGCCGTTAGTGGCAAGCTTATAGTTAAGTCCACGGAATGAGCGATAAAAAAACTTTGACGTGAAAGACGGTAAGGTATGAGGCGGTATAAATTAATTAACGCTGTGACATCGCAACTGCTTTTGATATCGTTTTCAAATGAATATAGTTTACATACAAGTTATAATTATTAGTTTAATTAAATTTAGAATCCTTGAGGCACCGTCTGTTATTTTTAATTGAAAGTGTAACTATGTTTGAAGTCGAATTAAATAGATATTTTATAATAAATTAAATGAAGAATAATAGTTGTTTTAAATTAAATTTAGTTACAAGTAAATGGGTGTTTTAAATTAATTAAGTCATTAATTCTAAGGTAAATTAATTTGAGTTAATTCTGCTATTAAAAGCGGACTCAGGGTTTTTTTATCAATTATCATCTATCGCACTTTTTGATTATTATATTCATTCTAGATAAGCGTCTTAAAAAGGTTTTTTGTAGGTTTTAGTATACGATTCTATAATAAAATTTTCCAATCAGTTTTGCAATTACAGAGTTCTAAATTAACTATTAAAAGGAAACTGATACAGAAGGAAACTATACAGAGTAAGAATAACAAAAATGATAAAAATGCGTAGATGAAGCTACTACTGTTTGACCTTACATATTATAGCAATAACGAAATGAAACTATTAGCAACATAGGCTATATTACATTAACAAAATAGGGATTCGTAATAAAAATGTGAAAATAAAAATAATTTATAGAACTAGGCGGTACTTTGCGGAGGTCCATAATACAAAAGTAATGAGAATATTATTTTGCTATAATCCGCGATATAAGGAAATATATGTAATGCTAAATGTAGAGTGTATTATTCGTTCTCATACCTGATACATGCAAAATTTGTTAGAACTCATGCACTACCCGACACCGATGACACAACAATACACAAGCACTGCACACATTCACCACCACAATCTCAACAATTGTTTCGCCCCGTAACCGAAGCATCATCAGGAGATAGACTCCACGACAAAAAGCGCAAAGCTTTGCGATTTTGTGTGGTGAATGTGTGAAAACTATTGATGCTATATTTAACATAAATAAATCTATAAACCGACTTAGTAGACTTTCCACTGCCATGAGATCGGCATGTACGCGGGTGAAACAGCAGGATATTACTAGTATACTATAAAACAAATAATGAATTTGTAATGGATAAAATTCATACAATGTATTGTTGAAATGTATTTCCGCTGATTTAAGAGCTTGTACTGTAAACTGAGATAACAATGGGTTGTTTGTGGCTTATAAAAATAGTTAATAATGTTGTTAACTACAAGAGATGTCTACTTTGTCGTTTATTTTTTTCTAACATTATTTATAGTCAATTGTGAATAAAGTATAAAGGATAGTGGAATTTATGCACAACGATGGTTATAAATATGGGTTATTGCTTTAAAATTCATAATTTAACTTAAAAACAAAATGGTCTTTATTGTGAAGCGACTTCAAGATGACTAACAGGGGGTAGACATTGGGCGCTTTCACGGTGGGTCAACTTACTTTTGTCGCCTTTTACCTTGGTAAGAAATGAGGTAGATCTATTCTACTCTGCCAATACCATACGGCGGGTCATCTTACCTTAGTCGCCTTTTACGACACCTCGTTAAGGAAGAGGGCGATCTATTTTTACTTATCCGTAAGAAATACGTAATAAAATCGAAAATAGCACGCAAAAAAGTTTTGCACGAAATTATATTCTCAATAGACTTATAATCTCCTAAATTGGTAAGCCGATTGCCTTTTCCCGTTTACCGCTAACTAACAATCAAAGTCACGTGGGATTCAATTTGGGCTAATTTACAAAAGACGCTTTGAATTGCGAAACGAAACAAGAATATCACGAGTCGATATTAAAAATATGTTGATCATATTTTTAGTATAGAAAATGTTTGCGTATCATTTTGCATAATTTAAGGTCACACTGAGAAATAAGCTGTGATAGCCCAGCGGTAACACCGTGCGACTCTTTCAAGGAGGTCACGGGTTCGAACCCGGGCAGACACCAATGAGTTTTTCTGTTGAAACTTATGTGTCCCATTGATAATTGCAATTTATCACACGCATTTCGGTGAAGGAAAACATCGTGAGGAAACCTGCATATTTCTACAGAATTCTGGAATATATATTCTGATAAATAATATTTTCATTACTTTTGTGTTATGGACATCCGCAAAGTAACGCCTAATCCTTAATATTTAAATGAGTTACATGATCTTGAGTTCTATGTATATATATATAATTTCGGAATCTCGGAAACGGCTCCAACGATTTTAATGAAAGTCGGTAATGTAGGGGATTCGGGGAGAATATTCGATCTAGCTAGGGGAAAATGCTAAAATTTACGTTGAATTTAAAAGACAATTTTACCGCTGTCCAATCTTAAGTCATGGTAGCGCATTTGGGGAACTGGCGGTCTACAGAGGTGGAAATACCTAGGTTCAAGCCCTACCTACAGAATTATTTATAACTTTTTTTAATTTTATTTTTTTTCTATTATTTAAAAAAATCGGCCACCCAGGTATTTTTTAAATTACCTATCACCTTTCCAATTCAACGTGAACGGAACATTTGTTGCAAACAACCCGTAAATCGTTTTCAAGAATCAAGTCCCAGAAGTTTCGAAGTTACAGGCTCCGAATGCTGGACTTACACCGGATTAAATTAAAATGTTACAATTTATGAGTGGAGGCCGTCACAAATTTGAACTCCTAATAGGCCGCGCCGAGTTGCCGCCGTAAAGTATTTAACAGCTCAATACTGCACTTTATTAAAGCCTAAAGTGTTGACGCCCGACTATGCTTTGCAAAGCAAAACGACAATTTGACCTGCTTATATTGTAAAGTTATTTAAAGTATAAGGAACTTTTTTCGATTGTTCTAGACTAGAATATGCAGTTTCTGGTTTTTTGGTAATAATACCTTGCCGAACCAGTGGTAAGAAGTTATAAAATAACGGCCTGTTACTATCCCACTGCTGGCCATAGGCCTCCTCTCTTCGTTTTTGGAGAGAAGTATTGGAGCTAAGACCTACCACGCTGCACCAATGCGGATTGGTAGGTTACACCTATCCCTTAGAATATAGAATTATCTATAGATATACAGGTTTCCTCACGATGTTTAACAATAATTTCACGGAATTAAATTGTGATAAGATGTGATTGCGTTCTAGGGTAATTTTTTGGCAATCACCTAATAACTAAACTTTCTAGAAATGTTCGAAATTATGCAACGATCTGCGTAAAACCGCGTTAAATTTTAGGACCTTTATTTCCTATTTTACAATTTATATGATACTAAGTATTTACTATTTATTATATGCTCTGTGATGCACACATTGAAAGAAAAAACCGTGAGCACGTGTGTAAAAAAATGTAACTAAAAAACGAATCCTCAAACTAATCTGTAATAGATAAAGCTGTAGTAGATAGAAACAGGCCGCCAGTTTACCTACTTTAGCTCCAAATTTTACAACTGCTAATGTTTAATACATAAAAAAGAAAGTATCAGATTTCTTCCATCATTGAAAACAAAATAGACAACAAAGAAGCGGACTATGCAATAAGCTCAATTAAGAAAATCCAAGCGTACTTAAAATATACATTCGACTCCCCAGAATCGTGTAACAAAGATAAAAAGCGATTTGCTACAAAAAATATCTCGCTAATACAAACCCAAGTTGTAACGCGAAACAAAAAAAAGGAAGTGATTCGAGTGTCCCGACGGAATTAAAATTTTTCAAAGTCTCATCGAGACACAACACAATTTGTCCTGAAAAATAACACCACCTCACTTTCAAGAGTAATCCAATTATGTGAAATAACAGACAAACAAAGGGACGTCTAAGCTTAGACCGAGTACACATAACGGGGAAACGTTGCAGCTGAACCGCAACAAAAACACTAATATTAATTTTTCCAAGAAACTATTCTCATTAAAAATATCCGGTGCTTTTATCCCACTCCACATGTTTCAAACATGTAACATGATTCGACTTGATATTTTGCGACGGGCTGCCTGCCCTGTCAATTTACTTAAGTCGAATTTTACGACACCTGAGTAAGAAATAAGGACGGTCTTTTCTACTCAGCCGGATACCACACGTCGGGTAACTAACTTTAGTCGTCTTTTACGACACAGTAAGAAATTAGGGTGGTCGATTCTACTTAAATAATAATTCTCATTTAAAATAATATTCGTAAATTTTAATTACACTAGCTAAAAAGTCGTGTATTTGTTCTCTTAATATTTTGAAGATATAATACCATTCCGTACTGATAGCGCAATATGCAGTGTCACTAGAACAATCTGATACAATTACACGGGCGTCACAAAATATCAGGTGCACATATTCGGCTTTCCAAGTACATTACAGAAATCCTTAATGCCGGTCAGACTTTTTGGCTTCTCAAAAGAGCGTGGCTGATTGAAATAACCTGCCTATCACCCGCACGCTTAATAATCGATGAACTACGATCATGTGCGGACAAAAGTCCGCTAAAAGAAGAAGGATAAGAAGGTTTTTCTTTTTCTGCTCCTTCATTCATACGACTTTGGTTTAAGTACCATAGCTTAGCGTACCATAGCTTAGCATACCGCTTGTAAAATTATTATAACTACATGTCAATACACAATATAGTTTAAAACTGCAGAATTCATAATAGAATCAGAGTAAATATTAGATGATTTCATGGTTTCACCAAGATCAGTGACAATATATTTTTTACCTGAAGTTGTTCGTTCATAAATATCAACTATTAATATTTATTGGCCTTTGGTGACATCCAAAATTTTCCTGCAAAATTTCCTTATCAAAATTTTTAATTAAGCCTGTAAAAACCACGGATGTAGCATATGCCTTATATACTATATTCCTCATACAGATTCGCTATGTAGAACTTTTGTTATAATTTAATCTTTGAATATGTGAAACTTTACTGATTAAGTTCTTACGATATTATAAAAAGGATACGACTTTTTCACAAATATCTCCTCGGAGGATAAAAATATACCTAGTATTTTCAGTATATAAAATCTAAAACTTTTTATTTTGATTTACGCCGTGACTACAATTTATAGTTTATTTATAGAAACCGGCTATACTCCCGGTTTATTCTATAGTGTTAGCCAGACTAGTTTCAAGCTCATCCGGGGCACTTATTAATGAGCTCTTTATTTATTTATTTTTTTTTATTTTGTAAAACCATCAACGACAAATACATCATACACATTAAATAAACTCATTATTAATATAGACAGTTTTAGGTAAATGTATCGTCAATTACAGATGGTGACGACATGAGCATTACAGTCGACAAAGCATAAACAGAAAAAAAAACCTAAGGGAAAAAACTAAATCATACAAAGCTAAGAAAATTCAATACAAGGACATTCAAAATTAGTTTTCTAATTCTAACTAAAATAATTAAGGTACATTGTGATTAGTTTATATAATACTAGCGGCCTGCCCCTGCTTCGCACGGGTATAAAATATATATCCCATGTCAGTCAGTGTAAAAAAAATGATTAAAATCGATCAAGTAGTTTTGATTTATTCTTTACTGCCCGTGGCCCGCAAGCGTTAAATTTGGAGAAAAACAATTTCCTTTCCCTATACCAAGAAGATTTCCTGCTATCTTTGGAATATCTAAATTCATATAGTACATTTTTACTTATTTACTTTTACATTTTCCCTATGTATTTTATTTTTACAATTAATTACAGAATGTCTTTATATACAACATTCACAGCTTCCTTGTCGTTAAACAAACTTTGAAAGAGCGACATATAGCTGCTAGATTCAAAGTTCTCACGGCATTTTAAATCTGTAATATCTCCGAAAATGTTCACTTAAATTACATGCCATAAACGGCCATATTGATCTATATTAAATCAACAATTTATTTAAGGTACTCAATTGGATAAGGATTAATGCTGTATTGTATAAAAATTGCTTTAAAAATAAGGCATAATTTTTCGTAAAAAGTAAATGACAAAAAATGCTATTGTGGGTTATCCATAAGAGATAGACATATACCATCGCAGACTTTTCTCAGGTGTACAAATACTTTGTACATCATTTTGATAAATCTCGTAGGGTTTAGCATGCGTTTGCAATGTAAGCGGAAAAAAATGTAATTATTTACGACATCACATTAGAAACCTCAACCTCTTACAGTATTTCTCTACTCCATATTGAATGTTATTAGACATGTAAACCTTCCTCTAAAATCACTCTATCTATTAAAAAAAACCGCATCAAAATCTGTTGCATAGTTTTAAAGATTGAAGCATACATAGGGATATACGGACATAGGGACAGACAGAGAATGCGACTTTGTTTTATACTGTGTAGTGATATTATTTACTTTTACAATTGATTAGACAATGTCTTTACATACAACATTCATAGCTTTCTTATCATTAGACATTATAAACTTGAAAGAAGGACAGTTAGTTGCTTGCGCCTCCGGTCGCTGCTAAATTCGAAGTGCTTATAGGTCGAAGCGCGGCCTCCTCGCGGGATTTTAAATCTGTAATATCTCCGAAAATGTTCACTTAAATTACATGCTGTAAACGGCAATATTGATCTATATTAAATTAACAATTTATTTAAGGTACTCAATTGGATAAGGATTAATGCTGTATTGTATAAAAATTGCTTTGAACATAAGGCATCATTTTTCGTAAAAAGTAAATGAAAAAAACTGCTATTGTGGGTTATCCATAAGAGATAGACATATACCATCGCGGACTTTTCTGTAGACCTTTTTAAGGTGTACAAATACTTAGTACATCATTTTGATAAATCTCGTAGGGTTTAGCCTGCGTTTGCAATGTAAGCGGAAAAAAATGTAATTATTTACAGAAACCTCAAAAATTACAGTATTTCTCTACTTCGTATTGAATGTTATTATACGTACAAACCTTCCTTTTGAATCACTCTATCTATTAAAAAAAACCGCATCAAAATCGGTTACGTAGTGTTAAAGTTTTATGCGTACATACGGAAATATGGACTTTGTTTTATAATATGTAGTGATGATACATAAATATATACATACATACATAATACATATTATACATACATATATACAAGTGTTAAAGAATAAGATCTAATTAAGTGAAGAAATTATTATCGGGGTGAATATCTGCTGTAAATATTGATTTTTTAAACGTTTAACTCTTTACAGGAAGTTCATCATCCTCGTGTCCTTTCCACTCTAATGTTCGGCACAAAATGTTTTAAACAACCTGTTTAAACCTGTTACCTGTTATATGATTTGGCTACTTTTTTATGACTGGCTGCCTGCCTGGCGTTAACTTAACTACATTTCTTACCTTAGTCGTCTTTTAAAGACACCTCGGTAAGAAATGAGGATGTTCTATTTCACTCAGCCGGATACCGCACGGCGGGTCAACTTACCTTAGTCGTCTTTTATAGACATCTTGGTACCAAAGAGGGTGTTCTATTCTACTCAACCGGATCTCACACGGTGGGGCAACTTACCTTAGTCGTCTTTTATAGACATCTTGGTAAGAAATGAGGGTGTTCTTTTCTACTCTGCCGGATACCACACGGTGGGGCAACTTACCTTAGTCGCCTTTTATGACACTTCGGTAAGAAATGAGGGTGGTCTATTCTACTCCTATTCTACTCAGCCGGATACAACACGACGTTATTATTTAATAATAGGAAGGCGCTCAAAATTGTAGATTCCGTAAAAAATTTCGAAAAGCCCTTTGCCCATAAATAGAATATACCTAAATAGGTTTCTTCTGTATATAATAACCATTTGTTCGCAGTATTGTTTACTTAAATCACAAAATTTAAATATCTATAAAAAATAATGATGAAATCCGAGAGGTTTGTACGCCTTGTAATCAGCATTACATAGATTTTCTTTTACCGTGAACTGTAGAAAAAAATCCGCAAAAAACTTCTCGGAACATTTTCTATTTTTATATTTCCAAATACAAGCCATACTTTGAAGTTAAGTTAATTATAACTTATTTATAAGTGGACGAATAATGATACTTAAAAAATTTGTTCGGATTTCCTTTTTTGTTTGTGATTAACTTCGTAATGAATTCATTTATTCCTGGTACTTTTATATTATTATCTGAATGGTTACTTAGTAAATGGTAGAAGTGTGGTATCCAGCTGAGTAGAATAGACCACCCTCATTTCTTACCGAGGTGTTGTAAAAGGCGACTAAGGTAAGTTGACCCACCGTGTGGTATCCGGTTTCGTAGAATAGACCACCCTCTTACTTACCAAGGTGTCGTAAAAGGCGACTAAGGTAAGTTGACCCGCCGTGTGGTATCCGGTTTAGTAGAATAAACAAACCTCATTTCTTACCGAGGTGTCGTAAAAGGAGACTAAGGTAAATTGACCCGCCGTGTGGTATCCGGTTTAGTAGAATAGACCACTCTCATTTCTTACCGAGGTGTCGTAAAAGGAGACTAAGGTAAGTTGACCCGCCGTGTGGTATCCGGTTTAGTAGAATAGACTACCCTCATTTCTTACCGAGGTGTCGTAAAATACGACTAAGTTAAGTTGACGTCAGGCAGGCGGTCTGTCGTAAAAACGCAGCCAAATCATGTGACAGCTGTTCATAAAATGTTGTGCCGACCCCACTTTGAGTGGAATACGGGCAGGAGGTTGATGGTTATTTAGTAAATGGACTTTTAAATTTTGTAGATAATTGCCGTAATTCTTACAACGCCATTTTTTATTATTTCTTTTATAACGATATTGTGCAAAATTAGTAAATTTTCCCTTATACAATCATTCTCTTGCACCTATCCCACTCTAAGTGGGGTCGGCACAACATGTTTTAACCATGTTGTGATGTGATTTGGCTGGGCATTTTAAGATTGGTCGCCTGCCTTACTTCAATTTACCTTAATCGCCTTTTATGACACCTCAGTCAGAAATTAGGGTGGTCTATTCTACCAGCCGGATACCACACGGCGGTTCAACTTACCTTAGTCGCCTTTTACGACACCTCGTTAAGGAATGAGGGTGGTCTATTCTTCTCAGCCGGAAACCATACAAAAATACCTTAAAAATACAAATCTCTTATTATAATATCCAGGGTATAATTGAAACGATCCTATGTAATATCGCAACTTAATTTTAATACAATACATTAAATGTTTAACCAACCGCAACCGTAGCAATAAATCCGAAAGAAGTGATACCCTCACTTCTCTATATAAGCAAACTTATGAGCGACAAAAAAAATATTTTCGACGCAAATTTCATCGTAATATACGATGAAATCACTGTTTTTCCATAAATTCAAGGACGTATTATAAATTAGGAAATCATAATAACTTTTTGATATTAATTCTTGAACGTAATAAAGCGTTAGAAGCGTCAAATAGACTATATAAAACTAATTGACTGCCAGTCGGACGTTGACGAGTCATAATGAGACTCAAATTAGATTTCAAACTGACAGACGAAGTTGAGTGCTCGTTATTAGTTCACTAATGACTATTATTATACTACTAATATTATATATGCGATTATTCGTGCATGTATGTGTGTATGGTACCATTAAACACATTGTGTTCAGGCACATTTTGCAGCGACGCGGGTAGTTTGCGCGTATATTTGGTTATTTAGTTGCCTACATCATTATTTTTTTACCAAAAAACCAACTTAGTTGTTACACTTACCTATACTAAAACCCGTGACCCGTGCTCAAGTCAGAAAACGTACCAGTACGTATCCCGCGCACGAGTATCAATTGTCAGAAAACGTTCTAGTACGTGTCGTGCGCTCAAGTATCAATAGTCAGAAAACGTACTAGTACGTATTTCGCATACAATGTGATAACACTTAAATCGCTTAAAGTTTTTTACAAAATTCTGCACACACCTAGGTTTTATCCTAGAATAACTAGTGTAAATGGATATTACAAGAGATCACTGCTATCGTGCAAATTACGAGTGCAGCTGATAGATAACGAAGTCGCCGCGACGCCAAAAAACAGTTAAAGACTTCCCCGTCACCGAGCGTCCTACGAACACAGTCGATGGCACGCTCGGCGTAACGCGCAATAACAAATGGTAGTTTCGATGGCAACGGAAAAACCAAGTCATCTTGTGTGATGTGACGTTTGCTTTGGAATATGGTATGATAAATACAAGTACGGGAATTGAAGTTGAATTATAGTTTAGGGTTTCATTAATAATCACTTCTGGACCTTCTTTAACACTAGATAAATTTTATTCCGGTAAAATTTATATATTCACATGGATTTTAATCTTTAGTAAGCAAATATAACTGTCTGTCACATGGGGAGATATAAACAAGATTGGGAGAGATTGTACATCAATGTGCGAGAGGTACCAAAATTGATAGTTTTAAAAGTTCTCACTGAAGAATATATAAAAGCAACAGATAGGTAGTTAAAAAAACACGTAAAATGACCCATATCGAATAGAATAATTTACTTTTATGTCCGTTTGTCACACCCCAGCGAGCTTTTGGAACGTAACTTTTGTTTCGGAATTTGCCGCCGGTGAAAATAGTTTTTTCGCGTATTCCGCGTCCATTCAATTTTAGCCCCTCCCTCTAGGCAATAAGAACTAAAGGTTGTTCACCTGTTCCGCTATATGTTATAGCTTTCGGTGCAACATTTTATGCCTACCAGTCCACAGTCATTCATTCGAGTTACGGTCCGTTCGATTAAGTCTGCAACTACGAAAAAAAATTCTAATACCAATTTGGTATTGAATATTTTTATCAATTGATTTCTGATCCGAATATAAAACTAAAAGGAAAATCAGCGCGCGAATAACGCGTAAAATATCAGAGCGAAATAAATTTGTTTTTTTAAATAGATGTTACGGAGAGAGATATTGAATAGAGGCGCTTTGTTAAGCGTCTATTTTTTTAACTGACTAACGTTTACTAGCGTATATTAGCGTGAACCTTTCTGTTAGGTTACAAATTCTATTTAACAAAGGTACCTAATTAATTAGTTTACTTTAAGTCATTTCTTAATTGAGGTAATATAGGTATAAATATAGTATAAAATGGAAGAAAAAAACGGTATAAACAGAGACTAGTAAAAGGCGACTAATGTAAGTTGACGCCTGACGTCAATGCACGACGTAGTTGCCTTTTATGACACATCAATAAGAAATAAGGTTGGTATATTCTACTCGGCCGGCAACCACACGGCGGGTCAACTTACCCTTATCGCCTTTTACGACACCTTGATAAGCAATGAGAGTTGTCTGTTCTGCTCGGGCGGATATTATTAGCATCTTAGTAGTTATTTTTAGTTTTTATTATAAGTATATTGCTAGTATCTAAGTAGTGCTTGTGTATTGTGGTGACGGTGGTAGAGGTTTGTGCTTGTGTTTTACGAATCCTGCATAGATCAGGTCTGAAAACGGATAGTCCACTCTAAATATATTTTTTCTTTTACTTAATCGCGGATTACATCAAAATAATTTTATCATTACTTTTGAATTATGGATATCCGCAAAGTAACGCCCAATTCTAAAAATTACATATATTATAGTCCAAGAGACAGATCTTAGAAAGAAAGGTAAGAAAAAAATGATAATTAATATTGCCTTCTCCAAATAATTAGAAACATAATGACTCAATGTTATTTAAATGAACGCTCGAGCCGTTGTGTGGAGCCGTTGAAAAAAATACCTGAATCGACATAAATTGCGTCATTCGGATTCGCTCACGCGGTCTATGGGCACGTAACGCTGGCTGATTTTAAATACCTTAAATGCCATTTGAAAATGGCAATCCTAAGAATTTTAAATGTTTACTTTCAAGTTTTACGTCACAAGCAGTTATGAACTTAAGTCGAAGTCAGGTTAGGTAAATATAAATTCAAATTTAAAATTTTCTTTATTCAAGTTTACTTGTAAACAAGTGCTTTTGAATTGTCGACTATACTGCTGGTTCGAAAAGCTGTTCCTACCAAGAAGAGCCAGCAAGAAAACTCGGCGATTGATCTTTGAAAAATAAAATTCTTATTACCAGTTACATTTAGTTATTACTATCTTGTACAAGGTCGAACAGTAGCTATATCCAAGCATTCTTAACATCTAAGTAATCCTCAATAGTATTATAGGCTTTCTATATTAGCCATTTTTTTTTTAACTGCTGTAATGGCACAGCTCAAATAGATCGCGGAATTTTATTATAGCATCTTATACCCAAACCCATAAACGACTTATGTACCTTTGCAAGGCGCAAAGCACACATATACATAACCTATCGTTTTATAATTCTTTATATTAGTCAAGTTAAGGCCAGCCCATTCCCATGTCTGGGTCGTGGAAAGCGATGGTTTCCTTCTACGAGGACCTTCGCGGAAGATGGTGGCAGAGCAGATCCGGGAAGTCAAATCTTTGGATCCGATCAGCTGCAGGCCAGCGGGGAGCAGACGAATCGCCGAAGTCCATCGTATGCGGCTCTAACAGGGACCTACGAGCGATCCAGACGGTGTATCGGACACGCACTGGAGTTAAGTCCCCGAGGCGATCGCTGCTTCGAATAGTGGAAGGAGGGGCCACTGTTTAGAGTGGCCCCGACCGTTAGGTGGCGCTCTCCGGGGTACAGAATCACTGTTGGTGGGCATGGGGGCAATGTGTACAACGTTACCCTGTCCCTACCAACAGCAGCGTGGTACTGTCAGGTTTTAGTCGGTGAGAGTTTGACATAACCGCCGCTCATCCGCGTCGGGCGGTGACGTGCCATAATGTGTTTTCGTGACAAAAAACCTGACTTTTTTATACGCCTAGCTGCTGGGGTTGAATCCGCCACCTTCTTGGAAAGAGTCGCATAGCTTTACTTTAAAACCATTACGTTTTATTCATAAATAACTTGCCTTCAAAAAGTGAATTTCACATCACTCGTCACTGAACTTTTTCATTTTTAAATAATTTATAGTGTTAGTTACATTGCAAAAAACGCATTCACTAAAAACCATCACCACACTTAACTAGTACTGCACAAATGCACTACCACGATCTCAACAAGCATTTCGCGCCATAACCACAACATTCTCAACACTCTTAAGGCTGCTGAAAGAGATTGCCTATAGCGATAAGCTTTCCTTTGTGTACACTGTTTTTCTAATTTTATGTTTATGTTTTAGCTGTTGATATATAAATGAATAAATAAACAAAATCAGGGGATAAACTCCACGAGAAAATCGAAAACCAAAATTGTTTAGGTGAAATATGAGAAAAGCTTATTTTGTCGAAGCTTAATAGCGTTTTATAAAACGCCTAGCAATCCTGGCGGCTCCGCCCGCGTGTAAACATTAAAACCGTAATATAGTCTTTTGGTAACTACAAAAATGGTTACAGTGGATTAACTTAGAAGCTGTTAACATATGCTGTCGCAGACTTTTATTTAGAACAACAGGGGAACAATTTTGTAATACATGATTTTTGAATAATTATCACCGTTTACTTAGCGCACGCAAGGAAAGCTTTAAATTTTGCCGTTTACGTAATATTTTTTATTGCCGCTACTCTCCTATTCATCTTAGCGTGATGTTATATAGACTTCCTCGATAAATAGACTATCTTACACTCAAAGAATTTTTCAAATCGGTCCAGTAGTTCCGTGTTCAAACAATGAAACGAACAAGCAAACTCTTCAGCTTTATATATTAGTATAGATATAGCTTAATGGTGCATAATCCAAAGTGATACTCATATAAAAGTTCCATCGCTTAGCGATCCATACTTCTCTATGCGGTAAGCTTTGTCGACCCACGCTAAAGTTTATCGCTATAGAAATAGAAATAGAAATGAATTGTATAGATGAATGTTGAGATGAGAAAAGTTACTGAGGTTAAATATAGGTATGTTTGTAGCATTTTTAACATCCATACTGTTATAAACTCAGTAACGTATTACTTACAAGCCGTGTGATATCCAGCTGAGTAAGATAGACCAGATTCTTTCTTACCGAGGTGTCGTAAAAGGCGATTCAGGTAATTTGACCCGCAGTGTGAGTAGAATACGCCCTCTTTCTTACCGAGGTGTCGTAAAATACACCTGAGGTAAGTAGACGTCAGGCAGGTGGCCGTTCGTAAAATACGTAGCCAAATTTTGTGACAACATGTTTATAACATGTTGTGCCGACCCCACTTAGAGTGGGATAAGGGCAGGAGAATTATGAATGTGTGGTCCCAGGGATACAAAAAAACTTATAAGACCACCCTTATTTCTTGCAGTGGTTTCTTTAATAATGTCTTGTATTATCTTTATTTAGATAAAATAATATTATAACTTTAAGAAGAAAGTGATGTAGCCGTGTGGTATCCGGCTGAGTAGAATAGACCACCCTGATTTCTTACCGAGGTGACGTAAAAGGCGGTACTCAGGTAAGTTGACCCGCCGTGTGGTATCCGGCTGAGAAGAGTACACCAGCCTCATTACTTACTGAGGTGTCGTAAAAGGTGACTAAGGTAAGTTGACTCACCGTGTGGTATAAGATTTAGAAGGATAGACCTCACTCATTTCTTACAGAGGTGACGTAAAATGCGACTTTTTTATGATGATGATAAATTTTCTCTAATCACGGATTAGAGAAAATAATATATCAAAAATAATATCACTTAATACATAATTTATTATTTTGTATTATGTAAGCCTGTAAATTACTCTATAATGTTAATAGTAAATGTTCATGATAGATACATTTTTATTTATTTCATTTTCATAGGCCATTCCATTTCTCACGTTGAATCGGAAATAGCCGAGTCACATTACTAGAAGGGTCATCATTTACTAAGGGCCAAGAGCGGAGAATCGTATATTCGTATAATGGCTTAATACGTCTCCAAAGGGCATGGAAATGGGCTATTATCTGTAAAGTTAATAATACCTGTTTGTCACACGTGATTGCTTGTGAACTACCATTGCTAAATTATGTATGGGCTCTCTAACTAAGTTTAATCTATAAATAAACTTGTGCATCCACAGAGACGCCCGATTTACTATTTATGCCTGCGATTTACCCGCGTAGAAATCAGTGTATTTAATTGAAAGTTATACATAAAATATTGTTGTATGTTAACCATAGATAGAGACATGCTGTTCCGTAAGAGACGTCAACTATTTGTCAATAAATAGTTCAATTCTGTTTTTTTGTATAGATATTTTATATGAGCTTTAAGAGACTTTGTTTATAATATGTAGAGATAAATAGATAAATAAAAAAATATATGGGACAGTTCCACACACGGTCGTCCGTCCCCTAAATAAGTAATAAATACTTGTGTTATGGTAGACAGACAACTTGTGATTATATATTTTTTAAATACATCCTTAAATACAAATACAAATATACACTCAGATTCGAAGACCAACAAATTCATTTAAAAAAAAGATTGGACCTCGGCGGGCATCGAAACCGTGACCCGCGGAGTTGATGGCAGGGTCACTAACCACTGCGCTAATGGGCCAATTAAAATAGTAGATAAAAGATAGTAGAGCATATAAGTAATTATTGTGCGTACCTCTACGAGATAGAGATATGCTGTTGCGGACTTTTTTGTAACATTTTTGTTGATCTACAATTCTGAACTACATAATTTGAGCGTGTCTCAGTTGGTTTACTTGCAACTATAGCTTCCAGCGACCTTTAAATTAAACCAACTAAACTAACCAAAGTTTAATTTAAAATAATTACGAATACAGTATACATCTTGGCGTATCATTATGTAACAGTCTCAGCCCTACATTCGTGTTCTAAAAATATATAATTATTAAAATTTATATATTTCAGCAAAATCTATAAATATAAAAATAAATATTTGTTTGTCACGCAGTAACGGTTTTTCACATCTATAATTGATGAACTATTTATTCATAAGACATCAAAATCGAAAAAGTCAAATTTTCGTCAAATTGACCGAATGTCGCGATAGGCGCCGTACTATAGCATAGAGAGAGTGAGGTGGGGTCAGTTACAATTACTCCATCTTAATCTAGGTTTAGAATCGCATACACTATTTGGTCCGAATGTGCTTGCATTATTTATAATTACAACACGATCGTTTCATAGAACCATTGTTTGATTAATTACTGAATATTCAAGTTGTCCTTCATTGTTATCCAGTACATTGTTATCCTCCTCATAGATTTAATTATCAGATGAATCCTAACCGGAACTTAGCTTGGAATTCTCAATGCTTGTTATATCAATCTCAAAGCTCAATAATCTGTTACTTTGATGAGTTTCGTACAAATCTGTCCACTGTATTTACTCAGTATTTTTGTAAATGACCAAATATATTACCTTGAAAGACATCTTTTCACCTTCTTAATATAATATAATTATTATAAAACAAAGTCCCTCAAAAGCTGTCTGTCTAAATATATCTAATGCGTTTTATTCTTTAATTATTTAGCTTTATACTAAAAATTACATTTAAGTATACATAATAATTTGTAATGTGTAAGGAGAAAGTCGAATAAAGATCTTCTTATTCTTCTTAAATGTGAATTTCTCATAATCTACTAAATGGATATTTATACGGTTTTTCTCTTAAATATAGTGCAATTCTTCTGGAAATTTTAGGTTTATAGTACACTAGCAATCGCCAGCGGCTCCGCCCGCGTGGAAATATTAAAACCGTAATATAGTATTTAAATAACCATAAAAATGGTCGAAGTAGGTTTACCATAAAAGCTAGACATATGTTGTAGCGGACTTTTATTTAGAACTTTTGGAAGGCAACAATTTTGTTATACATGATTTTTGAATAACTATCACCGTTTACTCAGCGCATGCAAAGAAAGCTTTAAATTTTGCCGTATTCGTGCATTCGTGATGTTATATATTCCCCAATAAATGGACTATCTTTCACTCAAACAATTTTTCAAATCGGTCCAGTAGTTCCTGAGCTTAGCGTGTTCAAACAATGAAACAAACTCTTTAGCTTTATATATTAGTATAGATGTACAAATTTCTTATCTACACCAGCTCTCATATCTTACCTTATTTTTGCTGAAAATTTAGCAAAAGTAGTGCAAAAGAAAGTAAAATATAAGTTCACATAACTGTCATCCACGAAGTAAGATTAAAAGCACCAGTTAAGGTAACCGCATGTTTTGGGGCACGCCGCGAATATAAATGACGCAGCGGCCGGTCACGTGTGTGTGGTGTGGCCCTAATAAATATCGCTATTCATATTTATTAGCTTTGGACTATATGTTGGTAGATTATGCTTTTTTGTACGTGCAAAAGGTCTTCTGGGAAATAGTTTTGGTTGTATCATATATAGAATTGTAAATATCAGGTAGAGCTATAAATTAGAGTATTTTCGTAACAATGAAAACGTATTGGGTTTATAGGATGATGAAATGATTGTTATATCGTATTAATAATAATAATAATAATAAATTCTTTATTTAAGACATCTATGGCCCAACAAATTTACACGAAAAAAAAATAAAATAAAATAAACTTATAAAAATTAAAATCAAAATAAAAATACAATAAAAAATTAAAAATAAAATTAAAATCAAATAAAAAATATTATATAAAGAATGGGTGAATAGGTTTAGGACTGCCTCACAAGCACCTTAGTAAAGTGATGCAGCACAGGCGAGTCCATTTGTCGAATTGTTTAAAATTTAGTTATCCCGCGCAACTCATGTCATAGAGCCACAGCCGGGTCTATAGAAAGCGACATAAAGACGAATAAATATCGCGTCATTGTCGCATAAACCAATTTATAAGAGTAAAAAAATAATATTGTTTTTGTGATGTAGGCATAATTAATAGCATTAAATGTCGTTTTTGTATTGATATAGAAACCAATTTGTGTTTTATTCGAACATCTAAATCACATTATACACATACATATTATGTATTTATGGTAAACAAATATTTAATATACAAATGTTACTCAAATTATTAAAACCTCGTACGTGCTGGCTTAGAAAGTACGGCCGTGACCCAAAGGACTGTTTGATTTGATTTCTGTTGTTGAGTTCTGAAGCCGTTTCTTACTTTCGTACTTTATATAAAAATAAAGTACGAAAGTAAGAAACGGCTTGTCACTATCCCACAGCTGGGCATAGGCCTACTCTGTCCGTTTTTTGAAAGAAGAATTGGAGTTCAGACATTCCACGATGCTCCAGTGCGGATTGAAATGAAATGAAATGAAATGAAATGAAATGAAAAAGAATTTATTCTTATATCGGATTGGTAGGTTACATATATCCCTAGAATTCTCTAGAGATATTGAGATATCCTCAAGATAATCTCTTTCACCGAAAGCCTGCAATAAGTTGTAATTATCAATCTGACACGTAAGTTTTAAAGAAAAACTCTTTGGTGCTTGCTCGGGGTTTAAATCCATGACTCCTTTGAAAAGGTCGCACAGACTTACCGCTGGGCTATCACAACTTATAATTTAAGTATAATAAAAAGAAAATAGTTTTGTGAAAATTCAAGCATAAATATATTAATTCTATTGTCCCATTTCTATAAAACCACTGAATAAATATTACAGATTAATTCTCATGACGGTCATGCAGAAAAATTATTACCAAATTTTGGTTCGCGTGATTTGAATAGGAAATTACGTCGCGTTCGCCCACGTGGATGTGGTATGACCCTTATAAATTACCAATTATAGTTCTCTAGATGGGTTATATTATTGTTAGTATTGTGTACTTCGAATTAATGGAAGAATGTTGACTATTATAAGTTTTACATATAGTTCAGAAAAATCCAATAATTTGCATAAATTTCAACCTATGTAGTAAACAAGACGTCGCAAGCTTGAACCCAGGGTAGAATATAATTTATATTTAAAATACATTATATACAGTACCTGGGTGACCGAGCCTTGCTCGGTAATTTTTAAAATGATGTACAAAAAATTCAAATAAAAAAAATTAAAAGAAAAATGAAATAATAACAGGGCAGGTGGGGCTCGATCCTAGGTATTTCTACCTCTCTAGACCGCCCGTTCCCCAAATGAACTAACATGACTTAACGTTTGACGGCGAAAAATTGTGATTGTATTCAACGTCGATTTCTTAGGTTGATTTTTCTCCCGCAATACCCCCCTACATGCTGAATTCAGGAAAATCGTTAGAGCCGTTTCCATGATTCTGAATTTATATATATACAAGATACAAGAATAACTCATTTAAATATTAAAGATAGCAGTGAATGCATCTGTATATGTCTAAAGAATTCTGAGAATATGTGTAACCTACCAATCCGCATTGGATTTCGCACACCACAGACCGTTGCCCAGCAATGGGATGGTAAGAGGAATAAACAAGAGACAAAGAGCCCGTTTGAATTAATGAGCATCATCCTCTTGCAAGGGCAAGAGGATGATGTTCATTAATGGATGGGATAAGGATCCCACTCTAAGTGGGGTCGGCACGACATAAAAAACTTTTTTGTCACATGATTTGGCTACGTATTTTACGACCGGCCGCCTGCTTGACGTCAACTTACCTTAGTATTTTACGACACCTTGGTAAGAAAGAGGGTGGTCTATTCTACTCAAACTGATACCACACGGCGGGCCAACTTATCTTAGTTTTATAATATCATGATAAGAAATGAGGGGTGGTCTATTCTACTCAGCCAGATATACCACATGGTGGATTGACTAACGGCGGCTTTGAATTAATAAGCATTTTTCACAATTAGAGGATCTTACTAATATTATAAATTCAAAAGTTTATGAGTATGATTATTACTCTTTCACGGCGAATTCGCTGAACCAATATCGGTGCAATTTAACACATTAATTGCTTATGTACCAGAATAACATATAGGCTACAGAAATCCTGTTACTTCTACAGGAATAGGATGACATTGAAAAGCGCCATCTATTATTGACCTATCACACGAACACAAGTCCACGCGAGCGAAGTCGCGGGTAAAAGCTAGTTATTTATATACTTGATATAAACATAGCAGTGAGTACTTTAAATACATGCATTTCAAATTTAAATTAAACTCATAAAATATGAATTTCATGATTACTAATGTAATGCAACTGTACTGTATTTGTATTCATTACAAGTTCGTTCCCAGTACGCGGACAGCATTCCTAATTTATGCAATCCAGTAATAATTTAAAATAGGATTTGATACATATAACTTTTTTTTATTTACAGAAAAAATGTACAAGTTATATCTATCTTAAATTAGAACTTTACAATATACAAATAGGACTTTACAAATCTTGCCCACATGGAATGGTCCCAAGAATGCTGGTAACGTTTCCGCGCTGAATCACCGCACTGATTCTTTGCGCGAAAAAGGAGCCAGCCCTCTTTTCACCTGAAGAGGCAATTAACCGCAGTGTTAAAACGGATACATATTAAGTTATTACAGAATATTTAATTGGAATACATTGTATGTTTCTATATTATTGAATATCTAAAAAGATTCTGTTAATTCTAATCCTTGAGAAAATTTTATTGAAGACTAGCAATCGCCAGCGGTTCCGCCCGCGTGGTAAGATTGAAACCGTAATATAATATTTTGGTAAGCATAAAAAATGGTTATAGTGGGTTAACGTCATATGCTCACCTGAAAAAGTTAACCTTAAAAGCTAGTCATATAGTCAAGCTAGCTCGTACTTTTATTTAGAACTTTTAGACGGGAGCAATTTTGTAATACAATATTTTTGAATAACTTTCACCGTTTACTTAGCGAACGCAAGGAAAGCTTTAAATATTGCCGTTTTCGTGATTGCTGCGCCTCCCCTATTCATCTTAGCTTGATGTCATATAGCCCATAGCCTTCCTCAATAAATGGACTATTCTACACTAACTTTGTTTGTTTGATTGTTTGAACGCGCTAATCTCAAGAACTACTGGACCGATTTGAACTTTTTTTTAAAGTGCTGAACGGATTTTTTACGGCTTTTACTAGATAGATAGTTTAAGTTTTGTGATAGGTTAAAATATGATTTTGAACCGTCCCTCAGGAATGATCTTATTTTATTATCTTAAGGTGAGTATCAAGAAGGCTTCGCCTGAAATAAAAAATTCGTGTCAATTTAAAAGCTTGGCCTAACTCTGGTATATTTCTAGAAATTGGTTATCTGGTAGTCATAATATCAAACGCGTTAGCTCGTTGGCAAGACGCCATACACAGCCAATTACGTGCAAAATCGCAGAGTATATTGAAATGTATAAATAGATGCAAAAAATCTTGGCACATTTAATCTAGTCTAGGTGCTTTATACAGAAACAACTTCTCGAATTTTCCATACTATATCTCTCTTATCGACCAAGAGACGTCCACTGTTTGTCCACCACTGAACGTAAATCTCTTAAAAGGACTTTCACACTATACTAGTGTTTCCCAACCTTTTTGGTACATGCCCACGTTAAAAATTATTTTGCCCCCCTATGTAACATATATATTAATATTAAAAATTGAATTGTCCACTTAAAGAACATAAATAATAGGTTTTAGGAAGAATTTAGGTTTAGTTTTTTTTTTTGTTAAATTTGGCACCGAAATCTAGCATTGCACTTAAATGGCCCAGATCGAAACGCTAAAACTCGTGTCGAGTTTTAGCGTTGACCATCACCTCCTTGACCATCAAATTGCCCCCTGTTGGTCGTGTGTGTGTGTTTAGGAAACACTGCACTTTAAGGTATATATATATATATATATATATATATGCACTTGTTTACAAGTTTACTTGAATTTGAATTTTGATTATTACGTGCTTTTGGGTAAAGGAAAACATCTTTACAAAACCTACACATCACTGTAAAGGTCCTGAGATATGTGTAACCTACCAATTCGCATTGGACCAGCATGTTGGGTGTAGGATCCAAACCAAAAACGACCCAAAATAAAAAGACATAGGTCTTTTTTTTCTCTTAGCTAAGCTGTGGAATAGTATAAAACCTCTACTTTTGCCGACCCCACTAAGAGTAGCAAGAGCATTATAAGGGCAGGGGGACGATGAACATAACTGTTTCAGATGTTATTATATTACTAATTAAAATGATTACTATCAATTGACGAATATAAACTACGTATTTTAGAGTGAATTCCCTGGCGTGAATCAGACAGAAAATTTAATCAAAACGCCAATTAAATTGCGATGACTTTGAAACAAGCGAACCTGGCATAGTTAGAATGGTCCCGCGCTTTTTTCTATTGATTTTACGGACACTGTAATTTTCCAGAGTGCTTCGCAGATGTAGACTTCCAAAAAGGGCAATTTTTATTATATACTACAGTTTCGTCCCGTCCTGTACTTTTTACCCTCAATTATGTGTCTTTTCCTGTTTTCGAAAGGTAACTATTTATTTATTATATATGTTAACCCGGTATTTAAGCTTTAAGTGTGCCAAATATTATTATTATTGGTCCAGAGACCTAAGCACGTGCCTCTTCTGCGCGCGTGTATGCGCCCGCGTGTGTTTATGTTTGTGTGTATGTATGTTTGTGGTATTGTGTGCGTGCGTGCGCGTACGTTCGTTTGTTCGCGCGTGCACGCGTGTTTTAATGAGTGCATGTTTATGTATGTAAATGTTTGTGTGTGTGTTTATATCTGAAAAATTATATTTGATTATTCTGATTCATCTGATCATTATATCTGAAAAAATTAGAAGAGATAAGTTTGGCAGCCACATAGCTAGAATTTATATTTTCTGGATTTTGATTGTAGCTTCGTTTGCCTGAGAAATTATCGGTTCTCCATATTTATAGTAGTATCCTGTGGTGATTCTAACATATCTTGTAATTGTTATGGGTAGATAACTTTATACTTTGTTATTTTATACGTATTTTGTTACACCAGTGATTGTACATTAGTCATAAAATAATAATCCTCATGCCAAAGCTTATGGTTATTCAAACAAAACTTTTGACTTCACAAAATAAATAGATTATGACTTTATGTTTGTCGCAAATCGATAGGAATTTTGTCAGCGTAAAGTACATGAAAGCACAACTTTGAGACGCCTCAAAGTAAGGAATATTTGAAAAGGAATACCGGCGCTCGGAATATTGGAAATTTGATCAAAACGCCAATTAAATTGCGACATCTTTCGAAGCAAGCGCGACTGGCAAACTAAGGCTTTGGCTTCTACGGATAATTGATTATGAAGACTGTGAAATTTGTGAAACACTTTTTACTGATGATACACGCTTTTATAGTGTATTAATTAATTATCGTAGTCTTCAAAATCAAACTTCGTACAATAGCTTTACGCAGTATAGTGTGTTAATTAATTTATGCATAATATTAGTACTAAAGCTGTGTCGCTTAGCGGTGAGACCGTGCGACTCTTTCGAGAGCGTCACGAGTTCAAACCCCAGGCAGACACCAATGAGTTTTTCTATTAAAAGTTATGTGTCTAATTGATAGCTGCGATTTATCACACGCTTTTCGGTGAAGTAAAACTTTGTTAGAAACCTGCCTATCTCTAGAGAATTCTGGGGATATGTGTAACCTACTGTGGAGCAGCGTGGTAGGTTTTAGTTCCAACTCTTCTCTCCAGAAACGGAGAGAGGTGGTCTATGCCCAGCAGTGGGATTGTAACAGGCCGTTACTTCTACTATTAGTACTGAAGAGACCCATGTTACAAGATTTTTTCGCAACATTTTGACCTACTTAAATTTTTTTTGCAATTAGTGGGAAACATTGAAAATAAACAATTGCTTTACTTAATTTATATTTATTTGACAAAAAAAATCTCAACAGTATTCAACTTAAAATTTTAAAAATTATTATGAACGCTTAATTCAAATTCAAATTCTAAATTTTCTTTATTCAAATAAACTTGTAAACAAGTGTATTGAATCGTCAATTCTACTGCTGGTTCGGAAAGCTGTTCCTAAATCGCGATACCACACGACGGATTAACTTACCTTAGTCGACTTTTACGACACCTCGGTAATGAATGAGGGTGGTCTATTCTACTCAGCCGGATACCACATAAAAATACCCTTAATATATAAATCCCTTATTATAATATCCAGGGTATACTGGAAACGATCCTTTGTAATATCGCAACTTAATTTTAATACAATATATTAAATGTTTAACCAACCGCAACCGTAGCAATAAATCCCGGGGTTGTCACAGACAGAAAAAGCTGTTACGGGAACATTCTGTAATAATGGATTTATTAATTTCACGCCCGCGCCTTATTGCGTGCTCTTTGACGCCACCTCCGCGGTGATTAATGTTACTTGCTTCCCCTGTTTTAGCCGGTGAATGTTTCAGGATTTCTTGGAAACTGGACGTGCCATCAATTATCACACGTATGACTAGAAGTAAAGAGTAAAGTAAGTAGCGGCCTGTTACTATCCCACTGCTGAGAATAGGCCTCTTCTCTCCGTGTTTGGAGAGAAGGTTTGAAGCTAATACCTACCACGCGGCTCCAATGCGGATTTGTAGGTTACACATATCTCCAGAATTCTCTAGAGATATGCAGGTTTCCTCACGATGTTTTCCTTCACCGAAAAGCGTGTGATACATTGAAATTATCAATTAGACACATAAGTTTTATTTTATGACTAGAAGTACTATAACTATATTCATAGATGTGTTAAACCTACTTATTAAAGACCTCCTCTCCCTTATATTTGAGTATAGATCCACCACATTTTTACATTACGTTTTGTGTTTCTAGGCGCTAATCTCATGAACTACTAGACCGATTTGGATAATTCTCTTAGTGTAAAATAGTCCATTTATCGATTATAACACGCTAAGATGAATAAGAGAGGAGCAGCAATGAACAATATTACGAAAACGGCAAAATTTAAAGCTCTCCTTGGAAATGGTGAAAGTTATTCAAAAATCATGTATTACAAAATTGTTCCCCTATAAAAGATCGAAATAAAAGTCTGCGACAGCATATATCTAGCTTATAAGGTTAACCCACTCTAACTATTGTTATGGTTATCAAATTATATCTCTCAGTTGTCGTAAATTAATTTGAAAGTTGTTATTACCTTTAATTAAAATACTACTTATTTTAAGTTGTTCAATGTATAATTTTAATGTGAAGTGCGTATTTTGTTGGTGATCTATAATATAAATAAATTAATAAAATCAATAAAATAAATAAAAGACTATATTACGGTTTTAATCATTTCATGTGGGTGGAGCCTGCAATTGCTAGTAGTAAATAATAAAAAGATTTCACAACGATCATTTCATTGCCAAAATAAAATTGCGCAATGTGGCTTCTAAGTATCGGAAAAATATTCCGCAAAGTCAACGTAATCGGATTTCAGGAGATTGCGCCGGGACACTTCTAATTAAGTTCCGGGTTCATTTTTACAGATGTAATTACATTTCTAAAATAATTTAGCTTTGCGGCTTTTAAAATTTATAAATCTGCTGACATTTAAATTTTTAAACTTATGTAGATTCATCATGCTCCTGTCCTTATCCCACTCTCAAGTGGGGTCGCCACAATATGTTTTAAACACGTTGTTATTTTTACCGGTTGCCTGACTGTCGTGAAATTATCTTTGTCGCCTTTTACGACACTTCGGTAAAAAAAGAGGGTAGTGTGTTTTACACAGCCGGTTACCTCCAGCGGGTCAACTTACCTTAGTCTCATTTTACGACAACTCGGTAAGTAATGAGGGTGGTCTATTCAGCCGGATACTACACCGCGGGTTAACTTACCGTAGTCGCCTTTTACTACATCTCGGTAAGAAATGATGGTGGTCTATTCTACTTAGCCAGATACCACACGACGGATCAAGTTACCTTAGTCGCTTTATACGACACCTCGATAAGAAATGAGGGTGGTCTATTAAGAATATAAAAAAAATATATATATAAAAAGATGAACGAAATAGTATGTTCGCTAAAGTAGGTATCGGAAATCACCAAAATTTAACTACTAGCATTTACCCGCGACTTCGTTCGCGTGGACTGTTCTCGTGTGATAGGTCGATATTAGATAGCACTTTTCAATGTCATCCTATTCCTGTAGAATTAACAGGATTTCTAAAGTCTATATGTTATTCCGTTGTATAAGGAATAATTTATATTGGTTCAGCGGATTCGCGCGTGAAAAAGTAACAAACATACATCCATACTTTCGCATTTATAATATTTGTAGGATAGGATAGGATTTTCTTTACGCCGTGTGGTATCCGGCTGAATAGAATAGTACCACTCTCATTTCTTACCGAGGTGCCGTAAAATGCGACTAAGGTAAGTCGGTCGACTTACCTTAGTATCCGTGTGGTATCCGGTTTAGAAAGAAAGAAAGAAAGAAAAATAATTTTATTTGTAACAACACACTACACAAGTATAATAACACACATAATATATTAAAACTAAAAAAAACAAGAAACGCAGTACAAAATCTAACTTGCATAGTGTGATGCCCCAAATTTGGTGCAACCTCTCAGCTTTTGTCGGTCGTGATCACTACCGACGCTGATTTTCAGAGGTCACCAACTGCTATCCTTGTACGTCAGCGACTAAATGCGTGCCCCGTTCCGTCTTCGTCCCCGTCATTTCGCACATCCTCTTAAATATACATTTAAGAGGATGTGTGATGTGTTTAGTAGAATAGACCACCCTTTTTTTTCGAGGTGTCGTAAAATACGACTGAGGTAAGTTGATGTCAGGCAGGCGGTCGGTAAAACGCAGCCGAATCATGTGACAGCGTGTTTATAACATGTTGTGCCGACCCCACTTAGAGTGGGATAAGGGCAAGAAGATGATGAAGATAGGATTTACTTTGTTTGTCTTTGTACCTTACAGTTCTATTAGCTGACATAAATTAAGTTCACTAATATTCTACCAGTTAACTATAATTTCGTTAACAAGTAAACCAAATACAATTAATAATTCTGGTCAGCAAACGTGATTGTAACTTACTTAAAACATTTTATTGCCCTCAAACACGAAGTTTACCGACCGGCGTTATTTAATTAGTTATATTGTAATTTGATTTATTACATCCTTGGTAAGGAGAGAATTACGTAACCTTTAAGAAATTACTCTTATAAAACGGTTGCTTGTAAAGTCGGTTTTACGGGCAAAGATTTTACGTGACAACGTCTTTTTAAATGTGATGGATTGGAGTGGAAGAGAGACGCAAGGCATTCGCCAGTCTCTTTCGTTCGGTGACTCATCGTAACAGACGTGACGGGTCGTGACGGGCGTTACACTTTTTCATGAGTGACTCCAAGCCGCAACCTAATTTAAGACGTTGTCACGTCAAAAATCTTGCAAATGACTTACCAGCTCATCTCAAGAAGCGGCCTTTATGGTAGTCGTAGATGCTATTATATATTATACCAGCTTTTTCCCGCGGCTTCGCTCGCGTAGAATTTGGTCTCCACCATTAAATATTGTAGATAGTTGCACACAGTAGATATGTACTGTCGCTGACTTTAATTTAGGACTATTCAAGACAAACAATCTTACGGTACATCATGTTTGTGCAACTTTCGTTTCGTTTCCTTAGCTTTCAGAGGCCACATTTTTGTCCAACTTAATTGACATGTATCGTTATATTACTACCAATGTTACATAAAATCAATGCAAATTTTTGCTTGTATGTTAAACCGATGTATAACCTATATAACTGTAAAGTTTCATCCAAATCCGACCAATAGTTTTTCCATGAAAGAGTAACAAACATACATCCATACTCGCAAACTATCGCATTCATAATATTAGTAGGATAGGATAGGGTAGGATTATATAAGCTGTGATAGCCCAGCGGTGAGAACGTCAGTCTCTAGAGACGATCATGGGTTCAAACCCCGGGCAGACACCAATGAGTTTTTCTGTTAAAACTTATGTGTCTAATTGATAATTGCAACTTACGACACGCTTTTCGGTGAAGGAAAATATCGTGAGGAAACCTGCAAATCTCTAGAGAAATCTCTAGGGATATGTGTAACCTACTAATCCGCATTGGAGCAGCTTCTCTTCTTAACTTCTTAAGGTCTTAACTCCAATTTTTCTTTTAAAAAACGGAGAAGGGAGGCCTATCCTCATCAGTGGGATAGTAATATGCCCAGCAGATGCTATTTAGAAACCCTTAATGGATGTTTTGTTTATAAATACAAAGAAATTTTATATTACTCTTAATTTCAATATATAAGAAGTAATAAACTTATCCATATTCTTATATTGAGAAAATATCTCAAGACTTAGTTTATTTAACGTGGAAGTGATCCATATAGACAGGTAGTAAACAAGTTGGCACGTGTGTGCTCAATATGTCAAGTATTTACTGTTCGTGTAGATACGTTATAAATGATATTCTGATAAACATTATATTTCTATTTGTTCTGTTTTCAATATACAAAAATAATACAAAAAAGTACGCCATAGCATGACTTTATGTTTAACTCACAATAACTAAAAAAAACTCAAAATTTCAATTCAGGTAAGATTTTGTGACACGCTGATTTCCACGCAGGTGAAACCGCTGGCAAAGTTAGTACAATTAGTCGTATTTAAATGTAGTAGCTACTGGTGGTCCTTAAATTAAGTAGAATTAAAAATTTTACGTACTTAGGACTTGTAATAAAAGTGTAAAAGAAATTGCGAACATTATCTTAGCTTATACAAATTGCGTCAACGACCTTTAATTCCTTTTAAGAGGGTTTTTGTTATATTTCTCACGAAATACATTTTGTTACAAATTTTGTTTCAAACCCCTTTCTGTTGTAATGAACTATTTGAATATTAATTGATTTTTCAAACGGGTAATCACTTTTGTGATGTGATTCCACTTTCAATTTCGACCCTTTTTTAATTAAATAAAACAAGATGGGCTGGATTTTTTTAAATAGTCTGCGCTTAGTCCAAAACTTTTTGTGGCATGAAATAAAAAATTAAATTCTTCTTGTCCCAGCACATCTTATCTTTAAAAATCAAATTCAAAATATTAAATATTCTTTATTCAAATCAAGTTATAAACAAGTGCTTTTGAATCGTCAACGAACAAACAAAGTGTTTTGAGTCCTGTTTTGATGCCTGTTTGAATCCCACTGATCAAGATTCCAAATAAAATATAGTTTAAATTAGGAACTGAATCCCAAATTTGGTGAGTCAATTCCTATTGATTCATCTTCCTGCCCTTATCCCACTCTAAGTAGGGTCGGCACAACATGTTACAAACATGTTGTCATATGATTTGGCTACGTATTTTACGACACCTCGGTAAGGAATGAGGTTGGTCTAATCTACTCAGCCGGATACCACACGGCGGAGTCAATTCCTATTGATTGTTATGCATTTACTGTATCTGTTATTACGACATTTCTACCGACTTGACGATTATTGCCACCATACTCTTATTATACTAGGATACAAATGCCTGCCTTAAATACTTTCTAATACAATAAAGTGAAAGCAAATAAGTGTTAGATGGAGAGTATCTATGTATCTAGTTTTGGGGACGCCTCTTGGTACAGAACGGGCGCTCAGCTCCTATTCAAGACTTTTCCACCCATTTCCCCATGTTGGGAGAAGGGTTTCACCGCTGTCCCGACAGTTTTACCTGCTCTAACCTACCCGTTGCTTTTCCTATTCAGGACTATTCCACCCATTTCCCCATCTTGGGACAAGGGTTTCACTGCTGTCCCGACAGTGTTATTGCTCTAACCTACCCTTTGCTTTGACAAACCTAATAATATCCCCTATATTTGTTAGGTCCTCAATTTTGATTTCATCCTTATTATCTCCCATCTTACCAGCGAGTACATAGGGAACTCAGTCATAATGTGAAGACTCGTTTCTCCCTCTCCACAGTCTGGGCACGCTGCGTCTTTCATTATTCTCATTATTGACAGGTGTTTGTTTAACAGGCAGTGCCCTGGCCTGTTGGAGACACCTGTAGTGAGTATCTAACTAACTCTTTTCTATGTGTGCTTAGACAAAGATAAGGATACGAGTTTCATCTTCCTTCTCATTACGAGACCCGTTAGATGGATGGTATTAAAACATTGACATGCGGATATTGTAAGGCATCAACCTGTTGTTTAAATCAACAATCCAACATTTAAACTTGCTATATTTCAAATATCACACCAATGACAAATGTATTAAAGAATATCTAGGTACTTTTGTAATCATATAATATATTTAATAAATACTTGTCTGAGTCCAAGTGTACTGGGCTATTAATATTCAAATCATGATAAGCCCTCACTCAGGACTGGGACTTTGCAAATGTCAGCAATTAGACAGAGTACAGTGCGCAACAAAACACTTTGTCTTTAACATTTAAATGAGTTAATTCTTTAAATGAGTTTTATTGAAATTTAGTATGTAGGGAGTTTTGGGGGAGAAAAATTGATCTACCTAGGTTTTATTTTAAAAAATATCTCATTTTATCCCTGTTTTCGGGAAAATGCTAACAATTTATGTTGAATTTAAAAGATAATTTTCGCTATCAAATGTCTAGTCATGATAGCTCATTTGGGCAAAGGGTGGTTTAGAGAGGTGAAAATACCTTGGTTCGAGCTCCACCTCCTCAACTATTTTAATTTTTTCTCAATTTTTTTTAATATTTTTTATATCGTTTAAAAAAATTACCGAGCAAGGCTTCAAATCAAATCAAATCGACCAGGTACTTTTATTTAAAACAATCAAAATCTATATAATATAAAATAATTTCTGTTCGTTAGTCCCGCTAAAACTCGGCTAAATTGGAAAGGCTGGACCAATTTGGCTAATTTTGGTCTTCAATTATTTGTAGAAGATTTAAATGGTGAGAAAACGTGATAAAAACAAAATTGTTTTTAGTTTTCCTTAGAAACAGGGATGGTCCATTATTATTGATTTTCGATGATCATCGATAGACAATAAAACATATAAAATGCGAAAGTCTGTATGTCTGTTACGTTTTCACGGCCAACACGCTGAACCAATATCGATGAAATTTGTCACAATTCATACTTTAACGGCAGGGACAGAACTCTAAATTTTTATAGAATATTTAACAACTATTTTTATACTGTCTGTACTCATATAGCGATAATTATACGTCTAGCTTAACGAGGCACCGTCATGTAGGATCTTTATACTGCGTAGTGTGTGTCTATTATCCGGCCATTTATCGACTATCGATCCGTGTTTGCTTTTGTCTTATGAAATATGAACGCGTATTGAACCTATTTTGTGTTATGGTCGTCGAAACGTTCGAGCGAATTTCAAACATAAGTCATGCAAAAGCTTCGTGTATACTGCTGAGATTAATCATTTTAGAGATAAATAATTTTATATAACCCCCTGCTCGTGACTTGTAGAACTCAGTAATATGATTAATACCAAGGAATGTTTTAAATTTACATTATTTAACCGCAATCTTGTTTGTAGATGAAAGGATTTTTAATGTCGTGAGAAGTAATCACATCATCATATCAATCATAATCATCAATAAAACGGCAATACCCTCATCTTAATCAGGGTCTTATCGGGTCAGCCCGAATAGTGTCGATGCCATCCGGGGCACTTATTCATGAGCCCTTTACACGGCGTTATGGCGGCGGGAACAATAGATCTGTTTGATTGTATTGATTTGTTCATCACACCAAACAAGTTTATTGTATGTATGTATAAAGTGAATTTGGGATCATCTTAAAAAGATGTTCACGACACCGATGCATGGATCCAACAAAATCTTACAATTCTTTTGAGTTCCACCAAAAATATAGGCGTCCAAAAAGTGTCCTATGTCATATAGGACACTTTGTCATATAGGACCTGACGATCAAATAACGATCGCAAACACAGACACATATAATACACGCAAACAGCGTCTTCGCTTCGAAGACGAGGTCCTAGTTTTCTGACGTCGGTTGGCCGCGGCTTCTCGCCATACTCCAGACGCCATGATGACTAATCGTCATACTATTAGCCTTCTACTATACCCCCTAAGCCGTGGTCCGGCCTCACACGTGGCACCCTTAGGACGACATTCCCCGACGCTAGTAGAGCTTCTGCGCTCTACTCTGCACTCTACTCTCCGCATTTCGCAACTTCTGCGCTCGCCCGTCCCGCCCGGTGATGCTGCAAAAGCCGTTGGAGCTAACAGCATATAGTCAATTCGGAAAAAAATGAGTTCATCTACCAAACTAGTAGTACCAACGGGATTTTACAGACTAGGATACTAGATATAGTACCCTAAGGTGATAACCTTAGGATTCCAACGCCCATAGATACATACTTACACTAATAGCGTAAGATCAAAACTTTTCTGTCACGGCCGGTCTGCAGATGTCGAAACTTTTCACCCAAAACCCTTCGGCGAAATATCATGGCACATTACTGGTAACGTGGGCAAAGTTATTCCATCGCGGCTTGAGAAATGAATCCCAAATGAGAAAAGTTTCTCCCTTCGTCTTTACAATTTGATCACAGTTACTGTTATTTACCTGTGGAAATGTTTTCTTCAATTGTTTTCCTTGTAATGTTTTGTATGGTACGAGTATTAGTTCATCCTTCCTCTGTTATTTTTATTTTTAAACAAGAATGTTTCTAGCTCACTAGCATTTTTAGTTACAAACTTAAATACACTCAGCTGTTCATTATTTAAAAATCTATTTGTTTCAACTAAATATTTTATGTCAATTTTATTTATAAATTAATTTTATTCAGATGAGTTATATATATGCTATACCAATAACTATACCAATGTATTTTCCAAAACTTTAGCGAGCTATCACTGGTTCGGAAATAATTATTTAATTAGCTTCAGCGGACATTTCAAGGCTTAGGAGTATATATATATTTTTTTTAATATATGGGACACTTACACATACGGTCGTCTGTTCTCAAAGTAAGTAACTTAATACTTGTGTTATGGGTGACAGACAACTGGTGAATATATACTTATATATTTTTTAAATACATACTTAAATATAATAGATAGATAGATAAACTTGTAGTACTTGGGTGATTTTTTATAAGGATATAAAAAATGCAATTAAAAATTTAATTAAAAGAGAGGGGATATCTTGGACTTGATGCCGGGTATTTTTAGTTTTTACTTCTTTAGTTCGTCCGTTTCCAACTGAGCTATTACTACTTTACAAATGATAGCGAAATTCACCATTATATTTCGTTATCTTAGATGTACCTTTTTGTAGACTGGTCTACAGAAAAGTACATTTGGAGAACTCGTAACGTGGAGGTTTGCACAAATGCATGAGTAAATAGCTGTATGAATTTGAATTTGGAATTCCTAACCATAAAGGTAATATTTGAGATCAAAGTGGCCAGTACGACAAAACGCCAATTTTATATGTAAGGACCTAATATTATACAAATATACACCCAAGCTCGAAGACCAACAAATTCATTTATAGAAAATGTTGGCTCTCGGCGGGAATCGAACCCGCGACCCGTGGAGCCGAAGGCAGGGTCACTACCCAGTGCACCAACGGGCCAGTCAAATGTACAAAACATATGCTAATTTAACATTAAAAATTTAGCTGATTATTGCAATCAGCTTGTAGTGGTGTTATCATATATTTTATAGACTCCGTAATGCAATCGTTTGGCATTACGATTTTGTTCTTGGAGCCTATTCTTCTGATGATGTTTCGGTTTCGGGGCAAAACGATCGTAGAGGCTGTGGTAGTGAGTGTGTGTAGTGCTTGTATGAAGTGTTGGTGTTGGCGGCTTGTCCTGCATGTATGTGATATGTGATTGTTGCGTGCTTCACACACTTAGCATTGCATGTATTTTCTTAACAAACGCGTAACAAATAATTTTACTGTAACTTCTGTACTATATATGGTGTTCCCCAAAGTAACGCCTGCTTTTATAAATCATTTAAAATTTCCATTTCTCAACAAAAGAAATTTAAATAAACTTTACGGCTGCCTCAATTTCATTAAAACATTAATCAATACGCAATAATCTGGTATGTTTACAATTGTGACCACATTTTCAATTCAGTATTCCGATTTGCGCCGCGTCATTAATAATTCCCTCACGACCGTTGAATAGTTGAGCCGTCGGATGATTAATAACTACGTATTAATCAAAGTATTATCCTCGAAATGGATTTAATTCCCGAACGAAATGTTCCGAACTGGTATTCAGCTTTGGACTTCCCGATTTCAATCTGATATTACTAGAGAATAGAGATGCTTTGTGTTGTTTTAATTAATAATCTGATGTTTTGATGACGTGTTCAAACAATGTGTTGCTGCGGCTAGGGGTGTGACGTCAAAGTTATATTTGCATTAATTAATTGTTTAATTATTAAATAGGGTTATGGAATTGTTAAATTAGAGATGATGTTTTTGGCTTGTTTGTATTTTGTTTATGTTGTCGCCATTGACTTCCGCTTTGTATTTTATAGCAACACGGTCATGAAACAAGAGTATTGCGCCCTTTTTGATTAAAACAGTGGCAGCACTGTGCCGTTGTTGTTACCGGTTTAGTCTTCTTATTGATAAAACGTTTCAGTGACAGTCAGTCTTTGTTCGTCATTCAAGAGAAGTGCATCTCGGATCGGGAATTGTGGTATTCCTATTAGATCGTGTTATTGTATATAGTGTGCGCTAACATTTATTTGATGATTATGTTGTTGTATTGTTTGTTTTTGATGATTGTCTGTTTTCACTGCGATGCAAAGTATATTAAAAGATTAATACAGCAACTTATAATTAACTCGTTAAGTTATTAGTTGGGACCACACATTCATTATTCTCGTGGTGTATTCACATGTTATAAACATGTTTTCACATGATTTGGCTACGTATTTTACGACCGGCCACCTATGATGTTCCATTTCACTCAGCCGGATACGACAATTACCTAAGTCACCTTTTACGACACCTTGGTAAGGAATGTGGATGTTCTATACTACTCAACCGGATACGGCGGGTCGACTTATAACATATACTTACATATACTTATAAACCTACAATAACACGTTGACTGGATAGATTTTTATTCCGAGATAATATGTGGTCTAAGGGTATGCCGTGTGGTATCCAGCTGAGTACAATAAACCACCCTCTTTCTAACCAAGGTGTCGTAAAATAAGACTAAAGTAAGTTAACCGGTCGTAAAAAAGCAGGTTGTTATATGTTTATAACATGTTGTGCCGACCCCACTTCAGAAAGAAAGAAAGAAAAACTTTATTATAACGTACACCACTAAGTTTTACATATAAGGACACAATAATTATGATAAATTTATTTATAAAGGCGCGGTGTTACACCATTAAATGGGTAACCACTCGGCTTTGGTTCGAATTTGAAACCCGAACACCGATTTTCAGTGGCCGCCATTTTTTACGCACGGACGTCAGCAAAAAATGTCCTTAAAAATGTCCTTTACAGGAACATCCGCTGGATCATTCCAAAGATCTCAAAATCCAAAAGATCCAATGTCTGATAATCCAATCAAAATCAGTTTAGCTGGTTCGGAGTCTATAAAGGATATACAGATAAACATTCAGTTTTATATAGATAGAGACTTTTTAATTTCTAGATAGTTTACCTACTTATAAAGAGAGCTACCCAGATTTCACTTTGTGCTGCCAGAAACTGGCCACCATTTCAACTATTGAGGATAAAAAATTACAGAATATAGTACCGACTTGCGAAATTCCAAAACACAAAAACAACGACAAAAATGAGATCGCTTTTTAATTATATGGAAAGTGCAACCTGTTTATAATATAACTAATCAAGTAATGCATTCTATATGGAGCAAACGGTTTTTCATCACGCAAGTTGTTTCCTTTTTATGATTTATTTAATAATTATTATATTATTCGTATATACACTGAATGCACAGATTCAAGGAGTTTTTCATTACAAAAATCCTACTAATATTATAAATGCAAAGTTTGTGAGTATGGATGTATGTTTGTTGCTCTTTCACGGCGAATCCGTTGAAAATAATAACGATGAATTTTGACACAATTATTCCTTATACACCAGGATAACATATAGGCTATAGAAATCCTTTAAACTTGGCAGGAATAGGATGAAATTGAAAAGCGCCATCGATTATTAACCTATCACATGACAAAAGTACACGCAAACGAAATTGTGGGTAGAAGCTAGTGCTATAATAGTTCTGTTAGGTTGTTATAACGGTACGCACTATGCTTTGGTGCAGGAATTTAGTGCTAGTATATTTGTACATGTATCTTTATCTATAATAGTTAGTACTATTGGCATAAGCTGATACGGCTAGGTAGATAAATTTGTTTTAAGTTTGCATGTATTTTTATGTGTTTATGCCATAGAGTTTTATCTATCTATGATTCGTATATTTTGTCGATTATTCCTTGACTTTAACCTATGAGATTGACAAAGGAAGAGATGAGAAAGAGATCTTTAAACTCCTTTACAGTATTCTACCCTTCCCTCGTGTCGTCACCGCTTATAATAAAAAGACTTTAAAATTCCAGCTGCAATATCCAGAGAAATATCGTCTGGGATAGATTGGGAAATTTAATTGAATATTCAATTTAAATGCAACATTTTATAAAGTAACCAATCAGCATCTATAAAACAGTTTCAGTGAAAGAAGTAAATTAATTTATATGAAGGACTATTTATTTTAATAATTGTTGCTCAAATACAAATTTCTCTAGGGGTCCGATTGAGCTGAAATTGTATATATTTGTCCATTCTCTATGACAATGTATGTTTATGATAAGCATGACCTGATGCTGCCAAGATTGGCCCCAGCTATTAAGTGTTTAAGATTCTTTTTATCTCATACTAGAGGATAAGAGTAATCTTTTGTTCCTTATTTAATATACTTCTTGGTTTGTTGATTTTTTAGCGAAAATCATAGTTATCATACTAGATTTGTGGAGTCACAAGCAGGCCTGAAAGTGATATTGTCACAGTAAATAATGAGAGGGAAGATTAAACTCGTATACTTATCTTTGTCTAACCAAACATAGAAAAGAGAGACAAATAGATACAGTCTCATTTGCTTTCTCTTTATTGTATAAGGCTTATTTTAGGCTCTCTTCTACACTACTAATATTACTACATAATTAATTTAAAACTATATAGGATATTTGGCAGATTATTTAATACCAAAAAGAAAGATTAATGTATGAGAATAGTTGTCAGATTTTTTTAAATTGAAAACATTGAATAGAGATTACATAATTTAGTTTAATAATAAAATTTTGCATCTTTTCGCCAGCTTTTAACATATATGTCTTTTTGTAAGCCTTTTATCGCACGTACATTTATATACATTCACTAAATAAAGCCCTAATGAAACATTAATATTGATAAAGCCATGAACCATTTTCTACTTCAGTCCCATATCGCACCGTCACCACAGATACGTTATCCCTTTTCGCGGCAGTTGACGGGTCTGTATGTGTCAGAATAATTTATCTTAACTCGGGCTTACCCTAGGGAATACGTAAAGTTAAAGCCGCCTATTTGAATGTTTCTAGTCTCTTCCTGTTACGATCTCTTTCGTAAAATATTTTGATATTACCCAATTACTATTCTGTATATAAAATATAAGTTTTGGATGCGGGTATTGGCAATAAACGGGGTTTTTAATGGTGTCTTTATTTATTCAGAGCTTACACAGCACAGATAGCCGTGAAATCCGGTACAGATGTCGCCCACAAGGATCGCACGATACGATCTGCGTGACACGGACTGCGTGACAAGGACTGCGCGACACGGACTGCGCGACACGGACTGCGTGACACGGACTGTACGACACGGAGTGCGCGACACTTTTTGCGCGACACAAACATCGTGACATGAACTACCCGATTCAACGGCAACGCGACATGACTGCCCGTCACTGTTTGCACCACACAATAATGTCTCTTTCTTCTTGCTTTCTTATTCTTCTTCTTAGTATTCTTGATTTTGTTGCCATCTTAGTTAGGTTTCTACAGAATATTCTAGAACCTTGAGCTGGACAAAGTTTGACATTTAAAATTTGGTTTGATATTTCCGTAGAGTAAGTAAGTAAGATATAGCTTGATTTCTGCTTTTATAATTTTACATTAACTTTTTTGTGTTAATTTATCTTTGAATCTTGACAAATTAGCATATTTTTAACTTCGACTCATCGGGTTTATACATATTGGAAAAAACCCAGTAGAGATGTGTTATCACTTCGTATTTCGAACAAAAGTCAGAACAGGGGAAATACGAACTGTGCTTAATTAGACTGATTTCAGTACTGTTAATTGAATTGTCAAGGGGCTGAGTTAATTGTCCTAAAGAAACAAAGCTTTTTAAAAATAATTTAACAAAATGTCATGTCCGTACTATTAACCGTTGAAGAGTTCCCTCGTTTGGAGCCAATCCTGGCAGCAGCATCAGGTCATGCTTATTATAAACATGCATTGTCATCGGAACTGAACCAGTACATAAAATTTCAGCTCAAAAGGTCCTCGAGAAGTAGTTCAAATTTTAGTTGCTAGATTCTACCTTCACATACATACTCGTAGCAAGTTGAATAATTAAAAAGAATGGTGCACTGATTAGGCTTCATAATTCATCACAAGACAACAGTGCGTTATATTGGATATATTATCAAAGATCTCAGTATGTACAGATCAACGTCTGATATTAATCACTCGAGGCTTGGATCTACCGTTCAATAAGGGTATTGACTATAAATTAAGATACATACGGACAACACGTTGATTATTTAATCAAAACAAAATATGCGGTAGTACTTTTCGATGGTTTAAGGTTTCGTCAAACATTAACTAATATATTACAACTGTTCAGGTTCTGCCAACGTCGCGTCGCCGTCAAGTCTCCGCTGACGTAACCTTTAAATGTAAAACCTGGCTATACTCACATCATATTCTATCGGGTTAGCCCGTTTAATTTGAGCCCATCCGGGGGCCCTTATTCATGAGATCTTTACACGCGGTAATCGCGGCGGTAACTATTTTTTGGTGGTGCTAAGGAAAATGTAAAAGTAGGGCTTGTTATTAAATGGGTTGCTTTATATATCAGATATTCACTATTTCCGAAATAAATAAATATAAATATATGGGACACTTACACACACGGTCGGCCGTCCCCAAAGTAAGTAACTTAATACTTGTGTTATGGGTGACAGACAACTGGTGAATATATACTTATATATTTTTTAAATACATATTTAAATACAAATATACACCCAGGCTCAAAGACCAACAAATTCAATTATAGAAAATGTTAGCCCTCGGCGGGAATTGAACCCGCGGCCCGCGGAGCTGAAGGCAGGGTCACTACCCACTGCTCCAACGGGCCAGTCAAATAATAGCTACCATTGAGTATCTTGCCAATTCATATCAGTAAATGACACCATTCTCAACTGTTTGTCGAATATTTCTGACTGCACTCTTTTAAATAGCGATAACAACATTTTTTCGCGTTCTTCTGTATTCATTTAAATAATAACAATTTTTTTATAAAAATACTCTTTACATAAAATCGAAGATTTTGCGATTAGTATATTTTGCCTAACGAGCGATATTACGGAATGTTAAATAGTTCACGCCGCGATATCACCATGTACAGAGCTTATGAGTAAGGACCCTGTAAGGACTTAACCCAAGTAACCGACATAGCTCATCGTGTCGCGTAGCTGAAGGTAAGGGGTGGGCCAAGTACTACGTAGAACCGATGGGCATTGGGGTCCTAAGGTGCTAGAATGGCATATTGCATCGGAAAACGCAACGTTGGTAGATCCCCAACGGGGTGAACTGACGACCTCAAAAAGGTCGTGAGGAGCTGGTGACCCAAGCGGCACAAAATCGTGTGGAGTCGAGTAAATGCATGTCCAACACGTTGGACACCCATCGGCACGGTGGACTTCCATCGGTTAAAGAAAAAGGTGGGTTTAAAAGTAGTTGAGATAGCCTGATACACAAATTCAAAAAATCAAGTAAAAAGACACTTATTCAAAGCTTATTATACTGTTGAAGACTATGTAAATGATAAGTAAGCTTGGATTAAATTGCCACCAGCTACGCACTAGATTAAATTGTAATTCTTCATTTATGAAAAACTATAAATATTCATTTTTGAAAATAGTAACTGAAGAGTTTTTTCAGAGATTCTTCTTGGTAAGAGCATCTTTCCGGACAAGTCGTAGCTTCATTGTAATTTGACGATTCAAAAGTGCTTTTAAAAGCCAATTTGAATAAATAATTATTTGAATTTGATTTAGATTAAGTAAGACATGACCTAGCCAGTTTCTATATATGAATACTAAATAATAAAAAAAACAAAACTAAGGTCTTTGTTGTAAAAATTCTGAATTACGTACCTTTTTGTTTGATTCACATTTGACAATCACCACAAACCATTGTGTGATCACACTATGTGTTGTGTGTGTGAGATCACTTTTGGATTATATAAAGTTAGAGTTTTTCCACGCGTTATCACCTTAATTCAATTACAAACTTCCGAACCGTGTGTTCCGGAATTGCGTGTACGAATTGATTGCCTTTATATTTTGTGTTAACATTAGGGAAATTCTGATCGTGTCAAAGGCTTAATTTGTCATTAAATTTGTTTAATTTCAAAAGCAAACAGAACGAACGATATACGTATAAATATAAAAGCTATACAATTTAATTTAGATCAACATTAGAGAAATAAAGAAAACTATTGAAAATGCCTGGTTTATTATTCAATAGTGCATTGGATTGTCAAGTTATTAATTAGAAATTGGACTGTATTTCGTTTAGAATGAAACCGCATTGAATAATATATTTAACTAGTTTATAAAACTGTCATTAACTAAGTAGAATAGTCAAGTTAAATGTGTACTAATTTTGCATAAAAATTCACATGAGCCGATCTTTTAACGTGGCTACGTTAAAAGACTGGCGCATACGATAGATCACCTAATATGGTTAAACGTAAAAATATGGTCACCATAGATCAATATGGTTAAACGTAGACCTATCTAGCAAACATAATAAAATAAGTCTAATTACGTAGAACGGTAGCCAGTAATATGTCACATCTAATAATAGGTTATCATCATCTTCCTGCTCTTATCCCACTCTAAGTGGTGTCGGCACAACATGTTATAAACATGTTGTCACAAGATTTGGCTACATTTTTTACGACTGGCCGCCTGCCTGACGTCAACTTATCTTAGCCGTATTTTACGACACCTCGATAAAAAAGAGGGTGGTTTATTCTACTTAACCGGATACCACACGGTGAGTCAACTTACCTTAGTCGCCTTTTACGACACCTCGGTAAGAAATGAGGGTGGTACTATTCTACTCAGCCGGATACCACACGGCGGGTCGACTTACCTTAGTCGCCTTTTACGACACCTCGGTAAGAAAAGAGGGTGGTACTATTCTATTCAGCCGGATACCACACGGCGTATCTAATAATATGTTATATCCAGCACATTAGACATTGAGACCGCTTTTATATCTATGGCAGTCAGCATTGCATGTAACAGGATTCAAAGTCTCTTATCACGAGTATTACACTTAACCAAGACAAATATCAACATTGTATTAGTGTCCCCAAGTTCAAAATGTTTGACATCTAATCTAACGCACAACACACACACACACACACACACACACACACACACACACACACACACACACACACACACACACACACACACACACACACACACACACACACATACACACGCACATATACACCATTACATGCTTCCATACAGTTTGTTTTAATTTTTTATACGATTTTATCTTTTACTTAGCATGAATTGTAATAGTTTATTAATTTCTTATTTTTTGTTTTTTACTTTTATTGAACTTTTTATATAACTTTAAATTATCAGCTTTAAAGAAAGAAGAAAACATTGTACATAAATACTGTAACATAGTATATTTGGGAATGGGCCTGTTACTCCTTAACACAGATTATTTTATAACCTAGCAAGGAGTACAGCGCATCACCCACTTGATTGAATTTACTTGTACAATCATATTTATAACACCGAAATGTTTTGTAACCAATTTTATTTCTCTGAATAAACTTTATTATTATTATTATTATTAATCACATAAAACGAGGATACTTCCATTACTTAACAACAAAAATACCACAAAAGTTATGATAGTATTATTGTTCTATAATCCGCAGTCGTTAAGAAAATGTGTGTAATGCTAAGTCTAGGAAATAGAAACCGCTCTCATACCTTATACAAGCAGAATTAGTTACCACACGTTTCACAAGACACCACCACCAACAGCACTCTACATAAGTACTACACACATTCATTGCTATAATCTCAATAATCGTTTCACCCCGTAACTGTAGCATCAGCAGATAGGCTTTACGACAAAATAGCAAAGTAAGCAGTATTATAAACAAATATAATACTTCAACCCCCACCACCATTTTTTCTCCAAACACGTGTACTAAACTGAACTGTAAGGTATAGCTTACAATTTTCTACATTGACTTTAAAAGGGGACAATTAAGTGCACAGGCGAAAATTAAATACTAATATATCGCATACGTCAAAAACCTAATTAGCATTTCGTCCAACCATACCATATTTTGTCTTCTTTTTCGCGCCAATAACTTTACGTTTATGGCAAAAAACACTCACCGGAGCTCGTTATTTTTATTTTACAGACTCATATCGTTCTAGGTGCGCGATAACGTTACGGACATGAATGATATCCGATTCCGGGGTGCTATTACCATATCAATTTGTCTAACATCACATTTCGAAGGCGTTCTCCCTTAATGATATTGTTATTTTCTCTGACATTTCTTTTGTTCCTTTGAGTAGCATTTGGGATAGATTAGCATAATTCGACGTTTGTCTTGTTTTATAAATTTTATTTTTGGCTACGATATTGCTTATTACTCGCGTACGTTCTGACGGCATTATTTATTCAATAATATCAAAAATTTGACCACCTTTATTGAAATTGTACGAATGTATTGGATATCGAAATTGAATATTTCGAATTTGGCTTCCAATAGTCGTATCATATTTCGTACCTTTTTGTTTCTGTGACGATCTGGTATTCAGTTATTATCTTGTACATCAGCGTAATATAAAATGCAAAATATTCTTTTCCTAAGTATTTTAAATCAACTAAAGAAATTACAAGAAAACTGTTGTTATTTGAGTCGATTCTTCTTCAAGCCAATAGATTTTTTTTGCAAAATATAATATTAACTTAGACTTAATTGCAGAAGCTTCCAGTATCGTTAGTCACTTAATTACCAAGTAATTGCACGATAAATGAATAAGCGCTCAGAGAGAATGAAGTTTACACAATTTTAATGGTACTGTATATATACATCTATTTAAGAATTAACATTATAATAATAATATAATAATTTAAGAGAAATTAATATAAAAAATATAGTTTATTTTAATGTTTATATAATATAAGAAAAATAAATGGTGCGAAATACGCTGTTAATTACATCATTATTATACTAATAACTTCTATTAGAAATTAAAGAATCAGCTACTTTTCTTATATTCATTTAAAAAATTAAGCAATTGCTCATAATGACTTTTAAATTGATTTTATATCGCTAATCAATTAAAAGATTTTCTAGTAAGCAGTAAGGCCGTATTGCGGTGTACGTAGGGCTGCTTCAATTCTATGTAACATGTATCATGTAACTGTTAAAATGTATCATGTAACGTATAAAATTAACGTACATGATGTAGAGTATAAAATTAGCAAAAAGGAATTGCTAAGCAACAAATTGCTGAAAAAAAAAATTAGAAGTGATTATTATTTAAAAAAATGTCGCACGTTCCAAATTAAAATGTCTCGCACGACCATAGAATACGTCCAAAGTAATAAAGTGGGCATAAAAACTGACATGATTATACCGGTCAAGTGCTCTGCGCGATGTTTTACGACGCAAGTGAAAATTACATTCAGTTTACGATTGAGCCTGAAACGCTGTATGGTGATGACATCAATTTGGGGAATTGGCCGATTTTGCCCATGGGGCTATGAGATTGTAGATCTTCAAACCGTAATTTTAAGGGTCTATTGTCTCATACCAAAAATTTACTTCGACTCTCAGTTTTAGCACATTTTTCAAGTGTCTTTTATTTTAATTTTTATAGCTCGCAGAGAAATTAAAATTAAATGAATTAAACTGTGATCATCATCATTCTTCTGCTGTTATCCCACTCTAAGTGGGGTCGGCACAACATGTTTTAATCATGTTGTAACATGATTTGCCTAGGTATTTTACGACCAACTGCCTACCTGACATCAACCTACCTTAGTCGCCTTTTACGGCTCCTCTGTATAAAATGAGGGTGGTGTATTCTACTTCTCTGGATATCACACAGCTTACCTAAGTCACCGTTTACAACACCATGGTAAGAAATGAGAGTTTATTCTACTCAACCGTATACCACACAGTGGGTCGACTTACCTTAGTCAAATTCCACGACGCTTCGGTAAGAAATGATGTTGGTCTATTCTATTCAGCTGGATACCACACGGTGGATCAACTTACTTTAGTCGCCTTTCACGACACTTCAGTAAATAATGAGTCTAATTTACTTCGACAAGATTGCGGGTCAACTTACCTCAGTCACCGTTTACGACACCATGGTAAGAAATAAGGGTGGTCTATTCTACTCGGATACCACACGGCAGATCATTATACTTCTGATTATATTATAATTTATCAGTCCGATAAAAAATATAAGCCAACGCAATATTTACCCGTTTATTACCCGAGTTCAAAGGTCGAGCAAACGCAATTTAACGTAGCCGTTACGTTTTATATTTTCATTTCGATACACGAAAACATTATTAGCATATTACTTCTTTACTTTACCGGTAAAAAAAATAAAAGCAAAAGCTTGTAGCTTACAATACCGTGCGGTAAAGCATACCGGGAAGTCGACAAATCGTGATTCGTATGATAATGAAATGAATACACTAAGACCGTGACAGGTTCGTATTTATTTAAATTCAAATTCAAATTCAAAATATTCTTTATTCAAATAAACTTGTAAACAAGTGCTTTTGAATCGTCAACTGTACTGCTGGTTCGGAAAGCTGTTCTTACCGAGAAGAGCCAGCAAGAAACTCAGCGGTTGCTCTTTTTAAAAATATAATTCTTAATACTATTAATTTATTTTGAGCCGTCTATTCTTAACTGGAAAAGATTAAGAATAAGAATAAGAATATCTTTATTTATATAATTGCACTACTATTCTAACAGTGTACATAAGAAGAACGAAATAAGAAGAATTAAGCATTCCATAGGGGCTGACTTGCAGCAAACTTCCAATTAAATCACCTTAATTTTAGGACACTTTAATATATTCTAAAATTATTTACTGTATAATACGTCATAATTAAGATTATTTTTTATCATTTTTAGCTTTTAGTTATATACTTAAGATTTACCCCTAATTTTTATTTTACCTTTTATTCTTAAGTATTTTTGTTTTTTTTGTTGGTTATCTTTTAAATAGGTAACCACTATTTGTAATTTTTAACGTTGTTCATTAATTTTGAAATGTGTAGGCCTGTAATAAGTGTGACATACTGTATTAGAAATAACACTAGTATTATTTTGCTAAGTATTTTTTATGTACATGCTGTTGGCTTTACCTTATAAAAATAAATAAATAAAAAAAATAAATACAGTGAAGTATACAACAAACAAACAGTTGACACATACAGATAATAGCAGTGCAATGCTATAAAATGGTAGCTACTCAGCGATTGTTGAGATGGAAAGCCCAATACTGATTTTCAGTAGCAGCCAAACTAATAGTTATCCTAATCCTAACCCCCAATCCACCAACCAACCAACAACCAAAGATTACGTTTTAGAAAAGTAGGTATTCCTCGTGTACTAAATCACGTGTCATAAATGCGCGGATAATGAAAAAATAATATAAAAAAGAGCCATACGTGGCATTTACAATTTAAATCTACTTGATTCCCTGCGAAAGAAGTTTAAGGAAATAGGTATTCTTACATTTGCTTCGAAATATATTTTCAGTAATTAAGTTTTTATACATAAAAATATAAAGAATTATAAAACGATAGGTGATGTATATAATAGACAGAGTAGAAACAGACTTAAGCTTGCGGCTCCTGCTTTGCGCCTTGCAAAGGTACGTAAGTCGATTATGGGTTTGAGTATAACATTCTATAATAAAATTACGCAATCAATTTAAGCTTTGCCATTACAGCAGTTTAAAAAAACTTTTAAAGAGAGACTGATACAAAAAGCCTATATATATATATTGAAGATTATTTAGATGATAAGATTGCGTGGATGGAGGAACAGCTTTCCGAACCAGCAGTAGAATTGACGATTCAAAAACATTTACTTACAAATTTATTTTAATAAAAAAAAAATTGAAATTGAATTGAATTTGAGTAAATGCATATATATACCTATATATTAATCAATTATTTAATTAATTACTATATTAATCATGCAGAAGAATTTTTGTACCTATGTCTCTAACGCTTTTATGACTACTGGAACAATATTGATGAAAATTTGTAGAATTCACGTTTTGTCTTCGGGAAATGTAAAAATACAACACATAATTGAAGATATTATAACACTTAAGTTGTCGATAAGTCGTAGGTACTGCAACTTACAAGTTACATATAATTTGTATTATCATAATGGATAATAATCAATAAGTAATTTATAGAATTAGGCGTAACTTTGCGGAAGTTCTTAACACTAAAGTAATGAAAATATTATTTATAATATGAATATTATCGCGGATTATTAGCAAAATAATATTTTCAGTAGCAAATCAATAATCAATAAGCTTGCAATTATTTTAGTGTCCTAATTGACATAATCTGGAAAACAGTTGAATAAAATGTTTCGGTAAGCTTTTGCATACGTAAATAGATATGATTTATGAATTTTGACTCATTAAACTTTATACCAGAATGATTATAGGGAATTTAACGCTCATACTACTTGATCCGCTTCATTAATAATAATTTAATCATTTTATTTGTTGATTTATATAATTTTAAAAATAAACATAAATGATATGGTAATGTTGCTTTTACCAAGAATCAGTAAGAAACTCGGCGGTCAATCCTTTAAACATTTTCAATTTACATTATTAAACCGCATTCTTGTATGAAGCTGAAGTCATTTTCAAATCCATGCATTTCTGTCTTCGAAATAATCTGCAATTCTCTAATATTCTAAACGTATAAGCATATTCCTTACAATCAATTATAACATTTCAACATTTATATGAATGATATATGATTCCTGTAATAACATTTAGTGTTAATGTTATTTTAAATATTGTAAATAGTATACTTTATACCTGACTGGTCGCTGATTATGAACCTCATAAGAAAGGTCAGAGCCACTCAGCGGGCGATGGAACGAGCTACGTTCGTAGTATCTCTATGTGCAGCGAAGCTGAAGTGGCTATGGGTGGGACATATAGTGCGGAGAACCGATGGGCGTTGGAATTTTAAGGTGTTGGAATAGCGACCCCGCACTGGAAAACGCAGCGCGGAAAGCGTCGGTAGACCCCCTACGAGGTGGATTAACGCCCTCAAAAATGTCAAGCAGCACAAGATCGTGTTTTGGTCAAATCCTGTGATGAGACCTATGTCCAGCAATGGACGTCCATCGGTTGAAGTAGAATAAGAATAGTTTACAGAAATGATAAAATTATCTTATTACATACATTCCGTGTCATTCTTAAAATATTACCTATTTTGATTGCGGCTCAACAGTGTTAGTTATTTACAGTAGTTTTTAAATAAAGACATTAATATAAAGCTTATTTCATGAAGTTATTTCATGACCACAACATTAAACCCCGTGTATAATATGTAACCCGTCTATATATAACCCCGCTTTAATTGAGCTAAATTACATGAATATTAGTCCAAACAAATAGTCCTGAAAGCGAAACGGACAAACAGACTATCGTATTTAATATTAATAGGGACGGTGCTGTATTCTACCCTTAGATTTATATTCCAAATACAAATGTTGTTGCCAATCGATATTCACCGGAAGTAATAACGATCAAAGCGTCTTACAAGCATCTTATTTGTTTGCTCGTGCAAGTAGCATTTTCTCTGACAAATTCTTGCCAATTGCATACTTTACTACAAACACAGTAAACATAATAAACAATACACATTTGTTTAAAGAAATTTATTAGTAAGTGGGCGACGAATGTTTCTTATAAGGTTGAATGCATAAGAAGAACAAAGTTTCTAACTATAAGGAAATTTAGTATATAAATAGTATACATACATACAAGTAATTAATTACAGTTGCACCAAACCAATATTTATTTATTTATTTGGACATCCAGTTGTTACATATAAAACTTACATATAATATTATAAAAATAGAAACAAAAAAATAATTTAACATTTATAAGTCATGAAAGTGTCACGGCATGCACCAAAAAAAAATTTATACAATTTACATAAAAAAAATACATAAAAATTTGAACAAACGACGTTAATATGTAAATAAAACAATAATATTTACTGTAAAACGAAACAGATAGAGAATTAAAATTAAATTAAATATGATATTTAGTATCGTAAGCAGTTGCTTACTCTTGTAAATATCATATTTAATTTACATTTGTTTGTATGGTAACGATGGCGTTACCATACAAACAAATGTTTAATGATTCCAAGAGGAACGGTTGATACTTGTTTCAAGGTTTCCCGTCTAAAAATCCATTCCATCTCTTAATTCGCTCAAGATTGGATTAGACGCGTTTAATGCGGCTTATCCAAGATCTAGAGAAACTCGTTGCGATTAAGATGGTATAACTTAGAGGCTGTATAATTATAAGTATTTATTCATCAAATCAAAGAAAATGTAAGATAATATAACTATATGAAAAAATACACAAGGTGTTCAGCCACCGTCGTAAAAGCCCGGAAGCCTATCAATGGGAACGGGGAACTTCGGGTTGCGAAGAAGGAAGAAGGAAAAACACACCAAGTCGCTGGGGGCTCGCATGACGTAACAAACACAGTGGGCAGGGAGCGATCGTGGGCAGCGATGTCCTCCTTCTGCTCTGCGGAGGGAGGTGGCGGAGCAGTTCCGGGAACTCTTGTTATGGATCCAATCTGCTGTTGTTGAGTCCAAGTGCTAGCGACTAACCCAAGCTCATCGTCTACCACCCTGCCTTACAGGTCCCTGAGTCGGTCGGCGCATCTGGTGTTTCCAATGCATCGGTTTGTGGAAGGGGACTCTTTTGAGAGGTTCCTACACGAAGGAGGTGTCACTGGGATCAGAGCAGCTACTGGTAGGGATGGGGGCAATGTGTACAACGGTACTCTGTCACCCCACACCAGTAGCGTGGTGGAGCATACAGAGCGTTTTAGTCGGTGCGTGTCCAACATAACCACCGCCTGTCCGCATATGGCGGTACCCATAAGGCGTTTTTTCCTGTAAATACAAATTCAAATTCAAAATATTCTTTATTCAAGTAAATTAGTAAACAAGTGCTTTTGATTCGTCAACTCTGCTGCTGGTTCGGAAAGCTGTTCCTACTCGGCGGTTGCTCTTTTAAAAATATAATTCTTATTACTAGTTACATTAGTTATTACTGTCTTTTACAGGGTCGAAGAGTAGCTACATCCATGCATTTTTATCATCCAAGTATAAGCCTTTTATTAATAGTGTTTTTAAACTGCTATAATGGCAAAGCTAAAATTGATTGTGGAATTTTATTATAGAATCTTATACACAAACCCACAAACGACTTGCGTTCTTTTACAAGGCGCAAAGCAGGAGCCGCAAGCTTATGTCGGTTACTGTTTTGTCTATTCTTTATATTTTTGTATACAAAAATTAAATTGCTGTATAAAAAAGACCTATATTAACAACATGATTATAATGAGATTTCATACATACATCAATACTCAAGATAGGCTAAATTCGAATCGAATCGAATTCGAATTCGAGGAATCAAATGCCGTTTCCTGAAGTATTTTAAGCCGTGTTAATCGCGTGTTCTCGCTTATTGAGCACTCAAGTAAGCCCCGACTGGGTTGAAGTGAAAACAGGGCACGCAATAAGGCCCGGTGCACGCGAACACGCGATCACTGCGTGATTGCCGTCACGCTGTAATAATGTATTGTGGGAATTGTTGATCAATGACGCGTTAAATCGGAGCCCGATATTACGGGTACAGCTCATTTTGTATTCATTTTAATTTCAAAAGTAGTTTCGGGAACGTTTAAATATTACTGGGGTTAAAAATAGCTTCATGGCTGAGACATAAAATTCATATCATACTGAACTGAGATATGAATGAATCTATTATAATTAACCATCATCCTCCTGCACTTATCCCACTCTAAGTGGGGTCGGCACAATCCTACTAATATTACAAAGACGAAGAAGTATGTTAGTATGGATGTATGTTTGTTACTCCTTCACAGCGAATCCGCGGAACCAATATCGATGAAATTTGACACAATTATTCCTTATACACCTGAATAACATATGGGATATTTAAATCCTTTTTTTGGTGACATTATTTGTTTTACGGATCTCCTGATTCTTAAAAGTTGATGTTTATATTACCGATACCGGTAGATTTAAAAAAAAACGATTATGTACAGATAGACAGTTTTTGTGGACTTTGTTTTATAATAAGTCCTATAGAATATTAATTTCGTGTAATATGTCTAGTGAACACAACTTTACAGCATGTGTATAATAAATAAAATAGTGAAATAACTTTTATTTTAATGAAAACCAAGAGTCATTTTAAGGTAATTTTAATAGTTAATAATATTAATATAACTTTTTAAATGAAGATAGAGAACGTATTTGGATTTTGATTTCAATTTAGGTGAAATGTGAACCTACATGACATGTTTTAACAATTTGTAAACATTTTCATTGCGCTTGAAAAAATGTCAGTTTATATAATTACCTTATATTGACCTTATATTTAATAGAAAACATGTTTCGAATCAAAATTAAAAATAAAACTAAAGTTTCAATTGCATGTCCCAACAAGTTTAAAAACCAGTTCCGTTGCTTCCTGCAAGCTTGATTGCGCGTCGCGAAACTATGATGTCGGGAAATTGATTTAGCATAGACATTTTCATTTCGGTGCTTAACTGAAATGTTAGGAAAATTTTGTCGTTCCTTTTAAATAGACCTCCGCAAAACTCAGCGTCTTTAAGGAAAAATTTTAAAAGATTTATTTAATGTATATAAAAATAAAAATTTTTAAGGCGCATCGAGCGCGCATTCTGAAAGGGAGCTAGGCTAGCTATCATAAGCAAATGACCACTAATGAGGCCACAATCCAACTCACTAGGCATCATTCTCCAACCCTTATCCCACTCTAAGTGGGGTCGGCACAACATGTTATAAACATGCTGTCACATGATTTGGCTGCGTTTATACAACCGGCCGCCTGCCTGATGTCAACTTACGATATTCGTATTTTACGACACCTCGATAAGAAAGAGGGTGGTCTATTTTACTTAACCGGATACCACGCGGTGGGTCAACTTACCTTAGTCGCCTTTATGACACCTCAGTAAGAAATGAGAGTGGTACTATTCTATTCAGCCGGATACCACACGGCGTAATCCAACTCACTATGCATTATTGAATTGTGTAGTTTCTTGATAAATTCTAAAATTAGTAGTAATAAATGGCCTGTTTGTAGAAAAGGTTTGGAAATTCCAAGCACAACTCTGCTACAATACGGCTTAGTAAGTTACACATATCTCAGGATATGATAGAGATATGTAGGCTTTATTTATTTATTTAGGGACTCCAACAGGGTACACAAAGAGTAAAATAATAACAAAGATTTGAACATAAGCCAAGGTTACCCCCTATTATAGGAGAACACAACATGCTTAATATACAGTGTTACACAAGTAATAAAAAGTAATAAAAACAAACAAACTAATCAAGAACATATAAACTTAAACTTATAAGTCTACAAAAATAAAACTAAAACTAAAATTAAATGGCACTAAGAATAAAAAGAAAAAATAAAAAAATAAAAAAATAATTGAAGATATAAAAAAATAATGAAAATATTTAAAGGTTTCTTCACAATATTTTCATTCATTGAAAAGTCTGTACACTTATATTAATCATATAGCACGATGCTAATCATATAGCACGGTGTGTTCATGTACATTGAAAATTAAAAACATAATCACCTAACCTATAAAACCTAGTTCTCTACCACTTACCCAATTCAAAGGTTATCTGGCATAGATATCTGTTTTAGGGAAAAGTTGACCTTTTTACTCTTTTTTTTTAATAATGTTTTTCAAAAATTTTGTATGGTACATAAATAAATAAATAAATGTCAATAAAGTTATTGTTACTCAAGAAACGTTAAATTAATCCAAATACAGGTTAACTGGCCTATATCTCTGTTTTAGGGAAAAGTTGACCTTTTTACACTTTTTTTATTAATAACGTTTTCCCAACATTTTTTATTGTAAATGTCAAAAAGTTATTGTGACTTAATAAACGTTAAAATGAAGCCAAATAGAGAAAAAGAAATGATAATTATAAACTAACGGGATTATTGTTATTTAAATGTTTATCAAAGCATATCGACAATCAGAACATGTAAATTACACTTAACTATGATGTTTTCAATTTGAACCCTTCTTAAAAGGATAACGTTATAATAAATGGTAAATAACTTTTTTGAAAAAATCACGTTTGTTGTCATGTTGACTAATGAAAACGTAATACAGTCAAAAATTTTAATTAACTTTTTCTACAGTTTTATAGTACATTATAAAGCGATAAAATTGTTTAATGCGTAAAAAGCTCATGATAAGCTTAAGCTTGAATATTCTGGTGGGTTGGTTATTTATTAATGCTAATTACCAAGTCACCAGCAAGCTAAGCGTTTTAAAAACAAGTAAGTGCATACTTGCATATAAAAAAGCTTGTTAAGGCTTACTTAGTCAAGGGGAATATGTAATATGTAATCAATTAAGGGGTCCCTTTCAGCTGCATGTAGAAAGAGAGAAAAAGACAGATGAAAGAAGAGTTCATTCAAATGTGATATTTAGGTGGATATGTGGTGTGACAAGATTGGATAAAATCCAAATGAGTATATAAGTTTAGCGCTTAGATTGTTTACTTTATAATCAAATTCAATTTAAATTCAAAATATTCTTTATTCAAATAAACTTGTAAATAAGTGCTTTTGAATCGTCAACTCTACTGCTGGTTCGGAATGCTGTTCCTACCGAGAAGAGCCAGCAAGAAACTCAGCGGATGCTCTTTTAAAAATACAATTCTTAATACTAGTTACATTTTATCGTTTCTATCTCGTACAGGTTCGAACAATATCTATATCCACGTATTCTTATCGTCTTAATAATCCTCAACAGTATAGTAGGCTTCCTGTATCAGCCTCTCCTTAATAGTGTTTTTTGCTAAGCTAAAATTGATTGTGGAATTTTATTATAGAATCTTATACCCAAACCCACAAACGACTTACGTACTTTTTTGAAGGCGCAAAGCAGGGGCCGCAAGCTTATGTCGGTTCCTTGTTTGTCTATTATATACATCACCTATTTTATTTTATAATTCTTTATATTTTTATATACAAAAATTAAATTACTGTGAAACAAATGTAAGAATACCTATTTCAAAAATAATAATTTTTATTTTTCGGATTATTCGGATTATAGCAAAATAATTTTAATTTTATTATTACTTTTGTATTATGGATCTCCGCAAAGTAACGCCTAATTCTATAAATTAATACCTATTTCCTTAAACTTCTCTCGCAGGGAATTACGCGAACTGAAATTGTAAATGCCACGTACGGCTCTTTTTTGTAATACAAAGATTTTTTCATTATAGAATTTAATCTTGCATTGGAGCAGTCGGTCAACCTACAATTCTTCTCTCGAAAGGAGGGATAGAAAAAGATTGCCAGAGTTGGATAGTTTTAATACTTTTATTAGGTGTTATGTGCATAATACAGTTGTAAAACTACGATAAGCTTAATGCATTAACACTGAGTTAATGGTGATAAATAAATATATCGCACGCTTAGTGTTAAAGTGACCTAATTCAAAATTAAGCTTAATTGAGCACGGGTTTCAAGAAAAAAGTATACTTAACTTACTTAACGGCCTTACAACTGCTGAGCATAGGCCTCCTCTATCCATTTCTGGAGATATGATTTGGAGCTAAGACCTACCACGTTGCTCCAATGTGAATTGGTAGGTTACACATATCTACAGATTTTTCTAGAGATATGCAGGTTTCCTCACGATGTTTCGCTTCGCCGAAAAGCATTTGATAAATTACAATCATCAATTAGACATGTTTTTATAGAAAAACATTAGTACCTGCCCGGGGTTTGAACTCGTGACCCCCTTGAAATAATCGCACGATCTCACCGTTAGGCTATCAGAGCTTCGAAAAAAACTTAGTTACAATTAATAAAAGACATGTATTACATTTCTAAAGTAATATATTAAAAAAAAAGTTTAACCAAAATGCCAATAAACAATGAACATTTCGGGTTAAAATTAATACAGTACACAGGCTCTCAAACCACGTCTCTCCCACCCACTGAAAACCATCTTCGCCTTTGGTATTAGGTCTAAGCAAAATTAAGGAAGCTTTAAAGTGACCAAAGCGGCAATTTAGATTAGAAATTCCTTTACAAGGCGTATTTACTCGACTTCAAAGCGTCTATTCAATATTCACTTTGTGTCACTAACGAATAATTACGTCGGGAATAAGACATTTCGCACGCTTTGTATTAAAATGCTGGCCATAGGCCTCCTCTCTCCGTTTTTAGAGAGAAGGATTGGAGCTAAGACCTACCACGCTGCTCCAATGTGGAATGGTAGGTTACATATATCCCCAGAATTCTCAAGAAATATGCAGGTTTCGTCATGTGTGGTATGCGGCTGAACAGAATAGTACCATCCTCATTTCTTACCGAGGTGTCGTAAAAAACGACTAAGCTAGCAAGCGACCAGTCGTAACATACCGAGCCAGGTCGTAAAATATGCTCCTTACCTTATCCCACTCTCGGGTATGCACAACATGTTGTCACATAATTTGGCAACGTATTTTTTGACTGGCCGCTTGCCTGACGTCAACTTACCTTAGTTGTATCTTACGACACCTCGCTAAGAAAGAGGATGGTTTATTCTACTCAACCGGATACCACACGGCGGTCAGTTGATGTCAGGCAAGCGGCCGGTAGTTAAAATATGTAGCCATATCATGTGACAACATGCTTACAACATGTCGTGCTGACCCCACTTACAGTGGGATAAGGGCAGGAAGATGAAAATGATGATGCATACCGATGGACACATTGCCCCTATCCCCGCCAGCAGCAACTCTGAACCCCAGAGAGCGCCATCTCTGGGTCGGGGATAGTCACTTACTACGCGAGCAATATATTCACGGAAAACATGTCTTCCCTTTCAATCTGTCTAACAAAGTTTAATAAATCCCCTTGATATTTCCCGCTGGATAATCCTCTTATAGATCTTATAAAACTCGTAAAAATCTCCGCTGTAATGGAAACGGTATAATGTTTTGTTGTCGATTAAAAGCCTCTCAAAGGAACCTGCTAAACAAGTTGTAAATCTTCCCCCAAAAACTCTTATAATCTTTTACTTGAAACAGTACATTCAGCACTCGTTTTATTTATGAGCTAATAACAGTAAGTTTGCCGTTAACGAAGGTATTGTATTTATTTTGTTATAGAAGCGTGGAGGTATTTTATTAGTATACCCAGCACGATTTGTAGGGTCTTTTGATGTAATTAAAAGATTATGCTTTGATTTTAATTATGGCACGTTATAAAACTTTCCCTTTTGTTTACTCATCGCCTTTTATCGTAGATGTAGTACTTGACTGAGCTTTGCTCAGTAGTTTTGTTCAAAGATACAAATAAATGGAATTGAAAAAATAATAAAATAAAAAATGCTGGTGATATCTGGGACTTGATTCTAGGTATTTTCACTTCTTAGGTCCACTCGTTCCCAACTGAGCTATAACAACTTTACAGATGACACCAAAATTAACCTTTGCATTCTATTTTAGACGTGTGGTATCCGGCTGAGTAGAAAAACCACCCTGATTTATTACCGAGTTGTCGTAAAAGGCGACTAAGGTAAGCTGACGTGAGGCAGGCGGCTGGTCGCAAAAACGCAGCCAAATCATGTGACGATATTTATAACATGTTGTGCCAACCCCACTTAGAGTGGTATAGGGGAGGAGGATGATGATTCTATTTTTGTTTTAGCAATTTTTCAGTGCCCGAAAACAGGGATTAAGCGACATTTTTTAAATGAAACCTAGCTGAATCGATTTATGGCCCCTGAAACTCTCTACATACTAAGTTTTATGAAAATCGTCTGCCTTTTCCATACTTCAGATCCTATCTTATCCTACTAATATTATAAATGTTATTATAATGTTTTTGAGTATGGATGTATGTTTGTTACTCTTTCACGGCGCATCCGCTGAACCAATATCGATGACATTTGGCACAATTATTCCTTCTACGCCGGGGTAATATATAGGCTATAGAAATCTTGTTAATTATATAGGAATAGGATGACAATAAAAAGCGCCATCTATTATCAACCTTTCACGTGTTACGGGTTAAGTTAAAAAGTTAGTTATATAAATGTTTGAGTTAGTCTTGTAATTAACTCATTTAAATATTAAAGATGTATATGGCGTTTCCTTTTAGAATTAATATTGTTTATAAAAAGGTTCTTTACGAGGGAATATTAAAAAATAAACGTTCATTTCCCGTGAAGATCGTCACGGTAACAATATTATAAGGTAGGTAAGAGTCTTTATCAAGTTATGATAATTAAATTCCTTTTAAAAATTTAGAAACTTGCTCAATATAATTATGAAGGAAGGTGAGAGATACAAAATTTTTAAGATAAAACAAAGTGTACCTAGTAACAACCCGTTATTATCCCAATAGGTCTTTTTTCCTAAGATATGGATATACAAAACTAAAAAAAATATTTAAAAAATTATGAAGATTAATATACCTTTAATATTTAAAGGAGTTAATCCAGTATATATATATATATCTATATATTTACTTTTCGATTCATGAAATTCAGCAGCAGGGGCTTCGAGGAGAAAAATCGATCTAGCAAGGTTTCATTTCAGAAAAATGTCGTTTTATTCCTGTTTTCGGGCATTAAAAATATGCTAATATGCAGAATTGAATGCAAATGATATTTTAGCTGTCAAACGTAATGCTATGATAGCCTAATGGGTAGACCAAAATAATTCAAAACCCGGAATCGAGTCCCACACGTCATCGGCGCTTTCTTTTTTTTTCTTTAATTGCATTTTTTTTCATATCTTATATCGGTCACGGTCGGTCGGTCGGTACTTTATGATTAAACTTACATAAATGATTTTAAACATTCATATACATTTCATTTCTAAACTTATCTTTTGCTTCACAAAGACGTTTTGCTTTTTATTTTTGTACTTAAGAGCTCTAAGTTAAATAGTTCTTGCAGCGAAGAGTCAACCAGAATTCGTAGAACTTACATCCTTATTGAGAGTGCTGGAGAATTTTAAATTTTATATCACTCTTAATAAAGTACATTTTGTCTTATAACAGTATGACGCATAACTTTGCAGTCCTTCCATACTATCTGTCTATAAAATCCAGAGCAAGTGTAGTTCAAGATAGCGCTCCGCACGTCACACAATAAGTTAACTTCGGGGTCTGCCCTTTATGTAACAGCACACTTGGTAAGTGTCCCAAATAAACATCGATCTTGTACTCTATTTGTTTTACTACGAGCGTCGCAAATAAACCCTCAACTCGCCGATATAAACGAGCGTTCAAATAAACGTCTAGGTTTTTTTCGCTGCATATATAATTTCATCTATATTTTCAACTTTAATTGCTACAACATAATCTACAGCAAAATTAACTTGAAACAAACTGTTTAATAATAATTTGTACAAAAGTCTGTCTGTTCTATAAAAGTCAATTTGTCTGTTACATTTTCATTGCTAATTGGATGGAGCAATATTGATGAAATTAAGTACATTTGAAGCTCACATACTTAGTCAACAAATACGATAAAAAAATCCTGTTTCCTATGGGAAGTGGAAAGATAAGTAATATAAAATTTATGTTATTTGGACACGAAAGTTAACGTTATTGAAGTCGCTAATACAACTATGTGAGAATTAATACTAAATACTAAGATATACTTCATAACCTTTATATTATGCAATAGAAATGGTAAATATTTATAGTTATTAGTGAACGAAATATAGCGAAGAGAGTCCGAAATTAGCACTTTTATAATATAAATATACCTACTGAGCAAGTATTAAATCCTTATAAATTTAGAAATGGTACATTTTTAAGTATTATTAAAAATTTAATGTACCACTTTTTCATATTAAATATAGCTGATATTGAAATGAGCTTCACTTCAAATATAAAAAAATATATATTTAATGTATCAAACTATACTGTGATTATTATAATACATATTGCCTATACGCCCTACAGATTAATAGTCACAGATTATTCCAAGTAACAACTCATTTGAATTACTTTTTTTACTCATTTGAGTTACCTTACAAAAAAATCCTTTTAAGTTTTGAAATAAGTAATGTTTCTACTTTAACGGGAATTAGAAGTTACGTTATAATATGTAGGCAACGTGGCATCGGGCGTTTTAAAAAACGCGAGTCTGCACTAAAAACTACACCCGTCACAACCCGATCAAACAACTATTTCCCAACTAACAATATCGCGAGCAAGCGCTCAATCTACTTGAGTAAAGCGCTTTTATGATTTGTCAGTGCCTACGTTATTTGCTGAAGTTGTATTAAAAAGTCTTGTTGTTATAAAACTAAAAACAAAATTTAAATTAACAAATTCAAATTCAGATTATTCTTTATTCAAATAATCTTGTAAACAAGTGAGTGAATCGTCAACTCTACTGCTGGTTCGGCAAGCTATTCCTACCGAGAAGAGCAAGCAAGAAACTCCGCGGTTGCTCTTTTAAAAATATAATTCTTAATATGTACTAGTTACATTTTCAATGTGATCGATTTTTTCAAAATCTACTACACGAATTTTTATTCAATGTCTTTTTGAAAATTTTGAATAAAACTAATATCAATGTTATTGGACGGTATTTGTTTAGGTTTCTCTTAGTCAATTTTTTTCTTGTGATCTTTTTAAGTAGCACTAACACTATACTATTAATAAAATTAAGGTACTAAGGGAATTTTTTTATTTATTTATTCAATATAAATTTAATTTTGTTTATTACATAAGACTCATTATAAAAACCTGTAAAGGTTTAAGCATAACGCGAATACGTACGCCTGCTTGCAGAGTTTATGTGTATTAATTATACAGAATACTAATATAACTTGAGCATATGTTTACATTTTTTTAATTTTTTCATTAAGTAAGTTTAAATTAACTGTTGCGTGATACAAGAAATTGCATGAAATAAGTATACAAAGACAAAATCGCTATAATCTGCTAGTATGCATATGATTGCCTTCAATGTACTGAGAGTAATACAATCCCCATGAATTATGGATCGCTCATTGAAACTAGTAACTGAAGCTACAGAGCTACAGTAAGTCTATCAACGTTGTGATTGCGAATTCCATTACATGCCTTTGTACTTCCGCTACTACGTAAATAAATTTATAATCGACTTCAATTTTCAAATACAAAAATAATTTAGACTTCATTATATCACACGTTAGCTGTGATGGCCTAGCGGTGCGACCGTGTGAATCTCTAGAGACGATCATGGGTTCCATTCCGACTGCCAGTACCATCGACATGGCACTAATCCAAAATATTACCCTTCAGCTACATAGCATACAAGTCATTCATGACCTAGACTCGGACCACCGCCCAGTCTTACTTCAGCTAGGACCCCCTCCAACCGCGGTTTCTCGAAACAAAACCATTATCGAATGGACAAAACTTAGCGAGCGTCTCCAATTTCTTGATTCAGACCACCTCAAAAAGATTCCTGACCGTATAGATTCAGTGGAAACTGCAAAAACAGCGACCACTCATCTCACAGCTCACTTATGTGATACTCTCAAGGATTGCTCTAGGGAAATTCCCGATAACTTTCGTTGTCGAGAACTACCAGATGATCTGCGAGAATTAATAAAAAACTAAAAAACGTGCTGCCACTAGGGCACGCGACAGATACCCGACCCGAGAAAACCGGAGTGTGCTCAATAGATTACAGAAAGAGGTTAAAGAAAAATTAACCTCTTTCCACAACGATTCCTGGAATAGAAAGCTCTCGGAGATCAAGCCAGGACACCAGGCCTACTGGTGCTTGGCAAAATCTCTAAAAGCCGATGGGTACGCAGCCACCCCACCACTACTTCGCCCGAATCTCCCACCTGCGTTTGACGACGCTGAAAAGGCCGAATGCTTGGCAGACAGCCTGGAAAACCAATGCTCTCCCAACCCTAGTGTACCCGAATTCACCAAATTCCACTTCAGAGTGGAAAAGGTGGCAGACAATCTTTCCGCAACGACTCCCGAAAGCAAGCCGTTACTTCCCACTACCGGAGAAGAAGTCCGAACCATAATTAAAAACCTCCACTCCAAAAAAGCTCCCGGTCCTGATTCCATCTCTAACAGGGCACTGAAGTGCCTTCCCGACCAAATCATCCACCTACTGGTACTGATTTTTAATGCCCTCCTTGCCGGATGCTCCTTTCCTGACGAGTGGAAAGAAGCTACAGTGATAGGCATCCCCAAACCGGGAAAGCCTCGAAATCTCCCGACTAGCTATCGTCCCATTAGTTTGTTAAACAGCCTAGGAAAAATATACGAGCGAATTATCCTTGCCCGATTAAAATCCGTAGTCGATACTTATAATCTCCTTCCCAACGAACAGTTCGGATTTCGTCCAAAACACACCTGTGTTCAACAAGTGCACCGCCTCACGGAGCACATATTGCAAGGTTTGCAAACCAAGCAGTTTACAGGTGTCATATTCTTCGATGTCGCCAAAGCCTTCGATAAGGTCTGGCATGCAGGCTTAATCCACAAGTTGCTCCTATTAAATATACCTGACAGACTCGTACTTATCATACGAAACTACCTCACTAATCGTACATTTCGGTACCGCGTAGACGGCACTCTGTCGTCTCGCCGCCCTATCCGTGCCGGTGTCCCTCAAGGATCTGTGCTGGCACCCTTATTGTACTCGCTCTACACGAGTGACATTCCACGGGCGCCTATTAAAGAGCGCACTCATCTTGCTCTTTTCGCGGATGACACCGCTGTATTTACCACATCTCGCCAACCTCAAGTTATCACTAGACGTCTCCAGAAAGCGGTAAACAGCCTCGGACGCTGGTTCCGCCGATGGAGAATCGAAATAAACCCTGATAAAAGTGCAGCTATGCACTTTATCGGTAATCGTTTCCGATCTCACATAGACACACCTACGGAAATTTCCCTTTACGATACACCAATTCACTGGCAACAGAAAGTCAAGTACCTAGGTGTCACCTTCCAACCTTCCATGACCTTCCACGAGCACATACGCACAGTCTGCAATAAGGCTGCGTATGTCACGGGACGACTTTATCCGATGTTATGCAAGAAAAGTAAAATGTCACTCCGCAACAAAGTGACACTCTACAAAACTTGCATAAGACCAATAATGTCCTATGCGAGCGTTGCGTTCGCGCACGTTTCAAAGGTCAGATTGCTCACGCTCCAAAGAATGCAGAACCGATTTATGCGTACAGCCACTGGTTGTCCGTGGTTCATGCGGAACGTTGACCTCCATAGAGACCTCGACCTCCCTACCATTACTCACCTCTTTAAACGTTTTTCGAAGTCTTACTTCGAGAAATCCGAGGTACACCCGAACCCTCTAATCTCAGTTGCTTCCACCTACATCCCAGTTAGGTCTGACCATCGAAAATATAGGCGTCCAAAAAGCGTCCTATATGACCCTGACGATCAAATAACGATCGCAAACACAAAAACACGTAATACACACACACAGCGTCTTCGCCGGCGAAGACGAGGTCCCAGATTTCTGATATCGGTTGGTCGTGGCTTCTTGCCACCCTTCCGTCGTCGTATTGACTAATCAAAGTCATACCATTAGCCCTCCACTACACGTCGCCCTAAGCCGTGGTCCGGCCTCGCAGGAGGCACCCTTAGGACGACGTTCCCCGACGCTAGTAGAGCTTCTGCGCTCTACTCTACGCATTTCGCAACCTCGGCGATGCTTCTGCGCTCGCCCGTCCCGCCCGGTGACGCTGTAAAAGCCGTTAGGGCTAACAGCATATGGTCAATTCGAAAAAAAAAAAAAAAAAAAAAAAAAAAAAAAAAAAAAAAAAAAAAAAAAAAAAAAAAAAAAAAAAAAAAAAAAAAGATCATGGGTTCAAACCCGGGCAGACACCAATGAGTTTTTCTATTAAAACTTATGTGTCTAATTGATAATTGCAATTTATCACACGCTTTTCGGTGACGGAAAACATCGTGAGGAATCCTGCATATCTCTAGAAAATTCTAGGGATATGTGTAACCTACCAATCCGCATTGGAGCAGCGTGGTAGGTATATTAGCTCCAACCCTTCTCTCCAAAAAATGGAGAGAGGAGGCCTATGCCCAGCAGTGGGATAGTAAGTAAGTAACAGGCTGTTACTTACTTACTATATCACACGTACACAATTTCAACAAAAGTCATATATTCTAAAATTATATTAATTTAAATTTTTTATTTGACTTATATATTAGGCCTTTTTTGAATTAAAGTAATATTATTTTATTGACTTTGTATTTATGTATTTATTTACAAATTTCATTAGATTTTTAAATATTTTCAACAACAAACATTTAAAAATATTAAACAAAAGGCATCCTTAGGGAGTGAAGAAAGGACCAAAAAAGGAAGAACCTTCTCACAATACTTGCCGCCTAAGCAATACTGCCTTCTGTATAATGCTCTTGATCCAACAATAATAATTATACTGACTAACAAAAAAACTTCAGTCCTAAGTTAAGTCTTAACTCTTAAAATCATAAGAGTCGGCTAAGGTAAGTTGAGGTGCCGTGTGGTATCCGGACGAGTAGAGTAGACCACCCTCATTTCTTTTTTCTTTTCAGGTTTTGTAAATGGTGAATGGACGTCAGGTCGGTCGGCCGGTCGTAATATAACTAACTCATCAACTAACAACCAATTTATCTAACAACATGTTCAAAGCATATCATGCCAACCCCACTTAGAGAGAATCTAAATCAAAGACAATAAATCGGATCGAGATTCTAGCGACATACATTAGTAGCGACCCGCAACGTTGCGATTTTCATTGACGAAATTGAAGTTTGAATTTTGCAACTGACATTTCACCGTGCTATAGGTAACTAACTATTGAAGATGAATGTTCCAGTGAGCAAGGACTGGGACAAGAAATCATAAATCCGATATTGGATTCAGTACTTGTGATCTTGACATTTCCAACTCCAAAATTGATAGATAGACCGGGCTTTTCTATTTGACAATTGCGAAGCGAATTTCAGTTACTAATGATTTAAAGCACGGTCAAAAAATCATTTTTATGAATAACAATTTGTGTCAGAAATTCTTCTATTTAATCTAATATAAAAATTCAAAATATTCTTTATTCAAATAGACTCGTAAACAAGTGCTTTTGAATCGTCAACTCTACTGCTGGTTCGGAAAGCTGTTCCTACCGAGAAGAGCCAGCAAGAAACTCGGCGGTTGCTCTTTTAAAAATACAATTGTTAATACTAGTTACATTTAATCGTTTCTACCTTATACAGGGTCGAACAATATCTATGCACGCATTCTAATCGTCTAAATAATACTCAACAGTATAGTGGGCTTTCTGTATCGGCCTCTCTTTAATAGTGTTTTTAAACTGCTGTAAAAAGCAAAGCTAAAATTGATTGATATCAATCAACATATCAAGATTCAACTTTTTCCAAAGACAGTATGTTCGTTCTTCGTGTCTTAGTGTATATATGTATTTAAGTATTTATTTGAAATCATCTTTATATTTAAATGAGTTAATCTTGTATATATATATATTTTCTGAATCTCGGAAACGGCTCCAATGATTTTCCCGAAATTCAGCATGTAGGAGGTTTTGGGGGAGAAAAATTGATCTAGCTAAGTTTTATGTAAAAAAAAATATTGTTTTATCCCTGTTTTTGGGCATTAAAAAACACTAACATTTATATTGAATTGAATTTTCGCCATTAGCTGTCAAGTCGACGTAGCTTATTCGAGTAACGGGCAGCGTCGAGAAATGTGAATGCCAAGGATCGATCCCCAACTAAATAATTGTTTTTTCTTTTTAAGTTTTTTTTTTGGAAAAAATTACCGAGCGAAGCTCGGTCACCCAGATATTATATATAATTTCTGATAATTTCCTAAAAAGGGAAAATCATTGTCTAAGCCTTGCTGTAAGATTGTGGAATAGTATTCTATGTCAAAACTGTTAAAATCTCCCATTTATGGCGTTCGAAGCCTCGAACTGTTGTGATCTCGCATTAAGCATAGAAACTGAGTAACCGACCGGCTTTGCTCGGTAATTTTAAAATTTAAAAAAAATTGAAACAAAAATGAAAAAATAATAGGGCTCTTTAGACCGCCCGTTCCCCAAACGAACTTCCATGACTTTACGTTTGACAGCGAAACATTGTGATTGTATTCAACGTAAATTTCAACAAAAATTTAGAACCCGAAAACAGAAACGACATTTTTTTAAATAAAACTAAATGCTGAATGTCAGAAAAATCGGAGCCGTTGCCGAGATTATATATATATATATATATATATATATATATATATATATATATATATATATATATATATATATATATATATACATACAAGATTAACTCATTTAAATATTAAAGATTCGAAACAGTAATATAATATGGTGTGTTATTACACACCATATTATATTACTGTTTTATCTCCTGATGATCTCCTTAAGATGTTTTGTTCTAAATTCAAATTATATTTAATTTGAATTTAGAACAAAACATCCAAATATTGCTGAAGAAAGAAAATAATAAATATGTCAAAACTGCAACATTTGAATGAAAATATAAATATCCTTTCACATTCCCATCACGCCTCCGTAAGCATATTACATTTATCGAACACAATTGAGGGGTAGACGTGAAATATGCTAAACATGTCAACGAGTGACGAGCATTGAGTATTCAAGAGGGCAGGTCTCAACAACCGTTTAGAAATTCTGTCAATTTTGGTTAATATTCAGTATATTAAAACATATATTTTAAACGCAACAATAAAATAAACAATAACTTGCATCCTAATTGACAGACGCAACTAGCTTGGACATGTTGAGAAATCGATTATTTTAATACAAAATAATCGATTTGTTTAAAAAAAAATTTTTTGCTTTTTGAAAAGTTGTCTTTTTTAATATCAATAATAAATTACAATAAAGGCTAAATAAAGTGAACAACTACCAATAAATAATACCAGATGTATTGTTTGTGAAATTCGATTAAAATGTGTAGTATAGCTACATTGGTTTCATCCAACAATGCATAGCTAAACTTTAAAAACAAGAAAAAAAGTAATAAAGAAAAAGAGGATAATTAAATAATCGATTTAAAAAAAATCAACTATCCTTAGTCGCCTTTTACGACACCTCGGTAAAAAATGAGGGTGGTCTATTCTACTCAACCGAATACCACACGGGTCAACTTACCTTCTATTCTATGACATTTATTTTGATACTTAATAAAGTTACGGCGCTATCAAAATACCAACATTAAATTAATTCCCATAATGTGGTTGAGACTCAAAGTGACATCAAATTCAATATATATATAGAAAACGTGTCATCTCAAAACAAGCGTAGGTTAGGTATATTATGAGTTTAGTGTAGGCCTCCCGCAGACGTATTGACGAATGTACGAAGAAGATTGATCGTTGCTTTGACAAACGACCATAGCCGACTCACGCACGTTGTGGTTAAGGCCTAATACACACGTAATCTATACTAATATATAAAGCTGAAGAGTTTGTTTGATTGTTTGAACGCGCTAATCTCTGGAACTACTGGACCGATTTGAAGAGAAAGAAGAAGAGAAGAGAAGAAGAAGATAGTCTATTTTTCGACAAGTGCTGTTGGCTATAAAAAATCACACTAAGATGAATAGGAGAGGAGCTGCAATAAAAAATATTATGAAAACGGCAAAATAAAAGCTTTCCCAGCGTGCGCTGAGTAAACGGTAATACTTTAAAAAAAATCATATATTACAAAATTGTTGTATATTATTTAGAATGTTTTACATTCTAAATAAAAGTCCGTGACAGCATATGTCTAGCTTTTAAGGTCAACTCATTTTAAACCATTTCTATGGTTATCAAAAGAGTATATTTCGGTTTATATATGTATTCAGGAGTACATTGTTTCTCCTTTACAGATATTTGGATAGTTAGGTAGCACAACACAATTTTGTACCTAATCTCTTGTACTAAATTTTTTCGAACAATATAAGTTTTAACTTATTTATATAATTAGGTAAACATAAAAGTAAATGATAAAATTATTTTGCTATAATCCGCGATAAAGTTACATATATATATATATATATATATATATATATATATATATATATATATATATATATATATATATGTAGACTCATCAGTATCTTGGGCATTATTCTTAGAGATTAGTGGGCGTAATTAGGGTATCGTGCATATGGAAAAGTACAACGCTTATCTTCAACTTTATATTCTTCTTAACAATTTTCACAACTGCGCCATGACAGGGATCTGTCTTCATCTCACACATGCGCCGTCTGCATTCTGTCACCGCTGCGCCTTCTATATATATATATATATATATATATATATATATATATATATATATATATGTGTGTGTGTGTGTGTGTGTGTGTGTGTATATATATAATCCTGAATGAAGAGTGGAGTAGATAGTCCACTCTATATTTAGCATTATATTATACGCGTTTCCTTTTTTACTTTAACGCAGATTATAGCAAATATTTTTTTAATTACTTTTGTATAAGTTTTCGCCTGCGATCTACTAGCCATAGCTACGCTCGCGTGTGAAATGTAACCTTTAAGATATTTGTATGTGTATATGAAGAGCGTATTAACGACGTAGCCACATGGTTTTTGCTTGTGTATTGGAAAAACGACATAATATTTACGAGTATATCCACTTAAGGGATTTGGACTCTATCTTTATAATTATACTAGGAGTCCCGCCCCAGCTTCGCACGGGTATAAAGCTTATAGCCTACGTCACTCAGTGAAAATCACAGTATTTCTCTACTCCATATTGAATGTTATTATACATATAAACCTTACTCTTCAATCACTCTATCTATTAAAAAAACCCCATCAAAATTTGTTGCGTAGTTTTAAAGATTAAAGCATACATAGGGATATAGGGACGCAGACAGAGAAAGCGACTCATTTTATACTATGTAGTGAAGTTTAGCTGTTATTTTGATAATTGTCAAATTTTTTACCATACTTAACCAAAGACAAAATTACGTATAGCTGTCATTTATGTTATGTCATTCCATGTCATAGTCGTTTTTGTTATACTACGTTTTATAGTGACTTGACGGGATAAAATAAATGCGGTCGAACGGGATAAAAAGTATCCTATGTCCGTCTCCTGGTTCTAAGCAACCTCTCCACCAATTTTCAGCCGAATTGGTTCATCCGTTCTTGAGTTATAAATAGTGTAACCAAGACCAACTTTCTTTTATATATATATAGATTATACTAATATATATAATACTAATTAAATTATGTATATCTATATTATAAAACAAAAGCTGTCTGTATGTGATCGTTTTGTACGGTTTTTACTAAATGATAGTGTAATTCTTCTTATATTAGGGGAAGTCTGAAAGTTGCGTCCATTACAGAAAAGATGAGAAGTGCGAGACTAAATTGGTATGGTCATGTAATGAGGAGGGATGAAAATCATGTGACCAAAAGAGTTTTAAATATGAATGTGGATGGATGTATGGCTAGGGGAGGGCGAAAAAAAGATGGATGGATTGTGTGAAAAAGGATATGCATGTTAAAGGAGTGGCACCAGAGTGGACGAAAGATAGAGGAGAATGGAAGAAGAAACCATATTGTGCCGACCCCACTTAGAGTGGGATAAGGGTAGAAGAATGATGGTAGTGTAATTCTTCTGTAAGGTTTAAGTTAATAGTGCATTCCAGTTTTATGTAAATTGTATTGACGAGGTCGCGCAGTTGTAAAAAAACTCGCCTGCTGGCAGCTTTAGTAGCGTGAACCGCGTAAACCAACAGAGATACACTAAAGTAAGGTACTAAAGAATTGTAGATCTACTAAAATACTACAAAAAAATCTCAAACAGTATATCTCTATCTCTTATGGTTAACTCACTATAACTACTTTTATGTTCAATTAAATACACTGATTTCCACGCGGGAAAAGATGTTAAGCACCGCTAGTTATAAATATAGTAAACAAGCTGTTACTCCCAACTTCGCACTTATTCATTTAAATGTTGAAAAATCTGAACTTAAACCAGAAATTTGAACCAGGGTTTTCTGGTTTCCGACCAATTCGACATCTGAGCTATTATAATCTTGCAGATGATTGCGAAACTTACCTTCGTATTTTAATAATATTGTGGCAATTTTACAAAATGATAAATTAATTTCTAGAAATTAAACTTAGCTAGTTCTATTTTTTTGCTAACCAATCTCCTAGTCGTTTCCGAAATCCAGATTAAGATTCTGAATTTTATATATATATATATATATATATATATATATATATATATATATATATATATATATATATATATATATATATATATATATATATAATTCAGAATTTATCACAAACTTTCGTATTTATAATATTAGTAGAATTAACTCACTTCAATATTAAAGGTAGGTAGATTATGGACGTATGTATATAAATTTGATACAAGACTATTTTAAGGCTGTACGCATAATTTGGTTTAGGTTATGTTCGCTTGTAAATGACCTCACCCATTTTGAATAAAAATAAGAATTTGTTTAGGTTAATACAGCTTTTATATTCGTTTGAAGTAATATATATTTTCTCTTTCACAATTTCCAGATGCTTTTTAATCAAAACTTCCTATTCAGATCGAAGCCCGTCAATAATTACATGTTGAACCTTAATATTTAATTTCGCATCATTCAATTCAGTTATCAGGTTTCTTTGCTCAAATAAATGTAAATTGGAGCGTGGGACGAGCCACGTTTAAACTGTCCTATTATTAGTTCTGTTTTCGAAAATAAAAAGACAAAACTCTACCTATTCATAATTACACAATTTGGATTTCAGAAAATTATGCAATGTTACGACAGCTTCAAAAAAATAGGTACTGTTTTTCATCTTTTAGTTTTAATTAATAGATCAATACATATTGGTCTATTTTACTTAGCCGGACTTCTGCATAATTAAACTTTGACAAAATCATGGCTTCACATCATTTGACAAAATCATGGGTTTAAGAAATCTTCTTATACGATATATGACTTTGAGACTGTAAAAACAATTTCTTGCAGTATTGATTGTATGTTTCTTAAAACGTAAATTTTGATTCAAAATTACTCTAAGATTTTTTACTTCTGTCACCCTTTCTATAGTTTCTCCACGTATGTTAATAAACATATCCAGTATAATTTTATTTATTTGTGTTTTAGTTCTCTGTACGTTACTTTGCGGAGATCCATAATACAAAATCAATAATTTAACTGACTTGCTCATTGGCGCAGTTGGTAGTGACCCTGGCTTCAGCTCCGCGGGTCGTGGGTTCGATTCCCACCGAGGGCCAACATTTTCTAACACAAATTTGTTGGTTCTTCGAGCCTGGGTGTATATTTGTATTTAAAATTATGTAAGTATATATTTACCAGTTGTCTGTCACCCATGACTCAAGTATTAAGTTACTTACTTTGGGGACGGACGACCGTATTTGTACGTGTCCCATATATTTATTTTATTTATTTAATAATATAATTATATGGGTCTAATTCGCATTAAAATATTATATATGAATATAAAGTATTAAAAATATCCAGCTGTAGTTAGAATATACAAAGTTATACTCTTATAAGAAAAGTTGAAAGTATATCATTTTATCAAATAGAGTATCAATTTCCCGCGTGGCGACGCATGTTCCGTCATAATGATAGATTACCCCCTCCCCCCCACTCGCTTGACTGACGACTGTTTATTGAGCCATTTAGTAATACATTATTCAATATATGCATCAATTTCCCTTATATAAGCAGGCAAGTGAAGTAAAAACCATACATAAATTTTATAGTTAATGTATAGTACCGGCTATACTCACGTCTTATTCTATCAGGTTAGCCCGACTAGTTTCGAACCCATCCGGGGCACTTATTCATGAGCTCTTTACACGAGGTTATCGCGGCGGGAACTGCGTCCAGCAGCTCGCTGGGCGCGACTCGTGGGTTGCGGGGGTGCGGGGGGGCACGGTGGCGGCGGTGACCGCACCTCTTCCAAGTGTTCCCTGTCGCTCTGGTCTTCGTCATCGCATGCACGGATGAAGTTTGTGCACGCGACGCCGGTGTCGGGTTCAAAGCGGTCTTTATATGAACCGGTAGTGTAAAAATCGGTTTCCACGCCGGAGGTAGTGTCCATCCACCATCTCTGTTAAAAAATTTATACATACTACCGTCGTGTGGTACCCAGTTGAGTAGAACTGACCGTCCTCGTTTCTTACCGAGTTTTCTAAAAAGGAGATTAAGGTAAGTTGACCCACCGTGTGGTAACCGGTTGAGAAGAATAGACCACCATCTTTCTTACCGAGGTGTTGTAAAATACGGCTAAGTTAAGTTGACCCACCGTGTGGTATCCGGTTGAGTAGAATAGACGGCCATCTTTCTTACCGAGAAGTCGTAAAATACGACTAAGATGTCAGGCAGGCGGCCGGTCGTAAAATACGTAGCCAAATCATGTGATATCATGTTTACAACATGTTGTATGTTGTTGCCGATCCCACTTAGAGTGGGATAAGGGCAGGAGGATGATGATATTTTATGGGATTAGAATGCTTAACCAGTAAACAATAAAATGTTTTCAAATTCTTACTTTTCAAATCTTACGCCATTTGAATAAGTACAAAAGTAAAGTAGCGGCCTGTTACTAAACCACTGCTAGGCATAGCCCTCCTCCGTTTTTGGGGAGAAGGGTTGGAGCTAAGACATAATGCTGCTCCAATGCGGATTGGTAGGTTATAGAATTCTTTAAATCCTATCAGAAACCTGAGGAAGCCAAAACTCCGAGATATCTGTCAGATATGTTCCGAATAAGTTAGCTGGCAGCTTATTGGTAACTTGTGAAATAGGGTAACTTAGTAGCCCTTAGTGAACTACCATGTCTATAAACTATTTTTAGTTAGAGATAGATAATAACGAATGTGCTGATGTTGTTTGTTTGTGGACTTCTTTATTGTGGAGCAAAATCGAAGTAATGCAGGTGGAGATATATTTATTACGATACGTCTTACAAGTTTGCGTATTTATTAGCGATTGAATATTGTCTAACAAGTTGCTTCTAATACTGACATTTGAGATACGCTGACGTCGCGGTACAACAAAAAACCTCTCAATTATTTTATTCATAATTCACGTATAATGGATAATATATTAGCCTTCATAACTACTGACGAAGTTACTTCGACATCAAACCATAGCACTTGACAGCCTTAATTTATTAGACAACTTTATGCGTGGCCTGTCGTAATTGTTTATGTTAGCAATATATTGTATGCCATTACAAGAAGAAAATGCTATACGCCCACGTTTTAGTAGCATCGTAAAGTGCTACTAAAACTCAACAGTCTTGTCACAACGCACTTAAATTTAAGTCAATTATTTTCTATAACCAATTTGTTGATTCTTCCAGCCTGGGTGTATATTTGTATTTAAGTATCTATTGATCTGAAGACATAAATTTGAACTCACTTATACGTTCCGTCGATCTAAACTCTAAACAATCAAAAGAGCATCACAAGATTTAACTTAACTTAAAGTTAAAGCTGAATACAATTTTTGAATTACAATAAAAAAATAATTACAACAACTCAGCTAAAGTAGAGTTTTCAATCTAAAAATGATACACATATCTGATAATACGCTTGATTCCGATAACTGCTTAACAGACAGTAGTAGTAACCGATAACAGTAAAATATAAAAGTATTTAAATCAAAGACAAGTTTTCTTTTAGATTTCTAATTAAGGAAATGAAAATCCGTATCAATTTATTCATTTAACGAAACTTCAAATACTTTTCTGCAAGCTTAAATCAAATGTGTTAAGTCTCTCCACCGAGCAAAAGTGTAGTCGGCTTTGCATTCTTTAGCAAGTTTCTTACCAGGTGAAATATTTTAATGAAACTCCTTCCTAGCCATTCTTGAATTGTGTTCAGTTCGGAGACTTTTAATTGTAACTAACTTTTCCTTTCTTTGCATTTTTATAATGTAATGGTAACTTAATCTGTAATTTAACCTATTTATATATCCATTATAAATTTTTTCGACCATCAACTCATGCATATATTTTGCAGAAACTCCTCCAGAAATAAATAGACGTTGTAGCAAAGAACTGACGATAAAATTGTAATAAAAAATTGTTTACAACTTTGGAATTGTAATATAATGTAACGTATCAAATAATAAAATATTTTTCAAATAACATATTTGAAGTTGCAACATGTTTATTTTAAACGCGTGATTGACATCATGTTGCCACAAGTGAGCGAGAACCTTATTTTGGCACAGTTTATGTGACAGTTCATTTATTTTCCATGCACGTCAAATTAAATTTGGACTTATTTTGAAGTCAGAACCGACGCAAGACAACTTTGTTTGAAATTAAGTTTCATTTCTTTGAGAGACAAAATTTTTTTCATTTACAACAAAAATGTACTAGTTATATCTATCTTAAATTACTTACACGCTCGAACTATACAAATCATGCCCACGTGGAATGGTCCCAAGAATGCTGGCAGCATTTCCGCGCCGACACTAATTACTGTGCCTAATCAATACTAATATATAAAGCTGGAGAGTTTGTTTGTTTGTTTGAACGCGCTAATCTCAGGAACTACTGGACCAATTTGAAAAATCCTTCCAGTGTAAGATAATCCATTCATCGAGGAAGGCATCATATCATGCTTAGATAAATAGGAGAGGAGCAGCAATAAAAAAAATTACAAAAACGGAAAAATTTAAAGCTTTCCTTGCGTGCGCTAAGTAAACGGTGAAAGTTATTCAAAAATCATGTATTACAAAATTGTTTGCCTCTAAAACATCTAAATAAAAAGTCCGCGACAGCATATGTCTAGCCTTTAACGTTAACGCACTTTAACCGTTTTTATGGTTGTCAAAACAATATATTACGGTTAAACATTCCACGCGGGCGGAGCCGCTGGCAATTGCTAGTCTACTATAAAATATCAGATGCTTATGTAATAAAATGGTTTCCTTCTCAAATTTTAAGTTCAAACCCGAGAAACGCTTCGAAAAATATCCATTTACCTAATATACGAGTAGGGTTGAACAATCACAGCTTCCATATTTATGGACCTATGTATATTTATTCCTGCGGATATCGAATCCCAGCCAGGATGGGTACGGATGTATAAATTGCCAGAGGCTGCTATAGATAACCGCTTTGCCGACATAAATTCTCGGTAAACAATCTTTGTTATTAGCCCTACGTTCAGCAACTATTTTGGATTAAGTTCCAAAATGGACTCATAATCTCTAAATAATTTATAGAATTAGGCGTTACTTTGCGGAGATCCATAATACAAAAGTAATAATAAAATTATTTTGCTATAATCCGCGAAGAATTAAAATAGAAAATATATATAATGCTAAATGTAAGTGGACAATCGGTTATCATACCTGATACATGCAGGATTCGTAAAAACACATGCACAAACCTCCACCACCGCCACCACAATACACAAGCACTATATACGTTCACTATCACAAACTCAACAATCGTTTCGCCCCGCAACCGAAGCATCGTCAGGAGATAGACTCCACGACCAAAATCGTAAAGCGAAGCAATACCCAAATAAGTTTAGTTATATACTAATCGGTCCAACCCCACCCTTTATTTTATTTTGCCTGCAAACAAGTGTAACAAGCTTGAACTAGAAACATTTATTTGCTCGTTAACGAGGGTGCCATTGTTATGTTTAATAATCTCAAGGTTTTCCAATAGGCTCAGCTTAAGCCCTTTATTAGAACACGTGTGCAATACTTCGAAACTATGGTCATTAGGAACTTTATGACCGCTTTCTATCAGATGTTTAGCGAAATTTGAATTTTGTGGTTTGTTATTCCTGAACGCGGCCATATGTTCCTTAAAACGAGTTTCAAAATTACGACCAGTCTGACCCACATATGTATCATTGCATTCAGGACATTTTATTTTATAAACACCACACTTTTTCGCGCTTGGTAATTTATCTTTATTATTGCACAGAATCTTTTTTAAAGGTTTTAAAAGTAATAACTCTTTAAAAAAGATTCTGTGCAATAATAAAGATAAATTACCAAGCGCGAAAAAGTGTGGTGTTTATAAAATAAAATGTCCTGAATGCAATGATACATATGTGGGTCAGACTGGTCGTAATTTTGAAACTCGTTTTAAGGAACATATGGCCGCGTTCAGGAATAACAAACCACAAAATTCAAATTTCGCTAAACATCTGATAGAAAGCGGTCATAAAGTTCCTAATGACCATAGTTTCGAAGTATTGCACACGTGTTCTAATAAAGGGCTTAAGCTGAGCCTATTGGAAAACCTTGAGATTATTAAACATAACAATGGCACCCTCGTTAACGAGCAAATAAATGTTTCTAGTTCAAGCTTGTTACACTTGTTTGCAGGCAAAATAAAATAAAGGGTGGGGTTGGACCGATTAGTATATAACTAAACTTATTTGGGTATTGCTTCGCTTTACGATTTTGGTCGTGGAGTCTATCTCCTGACGATGCTTCGGTTGCGGGGCGAAACGATTGTTGAGTTTGTGATAGTGAACGTATATAGTGCTTGTGTATTGTGGTGGCGGTGGTGGAGGTTTGTGCATGTGTTTTTACGAATCCTGCATGTATCAGGTATGATAACCGATTGTCCACTTACATTTAGCATTATATATATTTTCTATTTTAATTCTTCGCGGATTATAGCAAAATAATTTTATTATTACTTTTGTTTTCATAATCTCTAGTTTTATTTTAAACAAGATGTGCGAGCGGCTTCGCCCGCGTGGAAATCAGTAAAATTTTTCCCGAATTGAAATTTTTAAACATAAAAGTAGTTATTGTGAGTAAACTATAAGAGATAGAGACATGCTGTCACAAACTTTTTTGTAGTATTTCAGTAGATCTACAATTCTTTAGTACATAACTTAAGTGTATGTATGTTGGTTTACGCGGCGCGCGACCTCTTCAACACATTTTACATAAAACGCTAACCTACTATTGATCTAAACCTTCAGAACGATTACACTACTACTTACATAACAAAAATCCATTCAGTAAATCGATCAAATACAGACAGCTTTTGGGAACATTCTTTTTTAATAATTAAGTTTAATAAGTACCTGGGTGACCGAGCCTAGGTATTTTCATTTCTCTAGACCGCCCTTTCCCCGAATAAGCTCCGCTGACTTGACATTTTATTTTATCAATAAATGGTCTATCTTACACTGAAAGAATTTTTCAAATCAGTCCAGTAGTTCCTGAGATAAGCGCGTTCAAACAATCAAACAAACAAACAAACTCTTCAGATTTATATATTAGTATGATAGTCATAACTGTGTTTGTCTGTTTTAAGTAATAATAGTTTATCTTAGTATAGTAATAATAAAACGTATAGTGTTAATTTAGTATTAAATAAATAAATTATTTATTTATTATATTCATTATTATATTCATTCATTCATTCAAATTGTTTTCTTAAATAGTCATTGTTTGTTTTTTGATTTCTTATTTCTATTTTGCTGTTATTATATTTTACATGGTTAGTTTTGTATTTTGTGTGAAATAAACAAGAAATAAATAAAAATAAGATAGTGGTCAGACTTTATTAAATGGATGTTTTCATTTTCAAACATTACATTAATATAATTTCTTAAGTGGAGCCACGAAATTTCATTTAGCAAATGTGTAGACGACCTTTAGCAAAGAGGTTCTTTATCAAATTAGTTCTACTGAATTTAATAAACCTCACATCAGCAGTGGTTTCTTTAATAATATCTTGTATTATCTTTATTTAGATAAAATATTATTTTACCTCGATTAAGAAGAAAGTGATGTTGCCGTGTGGTATCTGGCTGAGTAGAATAGACCACCCTCATTTCTTACCGAGGTGTCGCAAAAAGGTGATTAAAGGTAAGTCGACCAACCGTGTGGTATCCGGTTGAGTAGAATAGACCACCCTTATTTCTTACCGAGATGTCGTAAAAAGCGACAAAGGTAAGTTGACCCACCGTGTGGTATCCGGTTGAGTAGAATATCATCATTTCTAATATAAAGCTGAAGAATTTGTTTGTTTGATTGTTTGAACGCGCTAATCTCAGGAACCACTAGACCGATTTGAAAAATTCTTTCAGTGTAAGATAAGTAGTTCATTTATTGAGGAAGGCTATAGGCTATATAACATCACGCTAAGATGAATAGGAGAGGAGCAGCAATAAAAAAATAGTACGAAAACGGCATAAAGCTTTCCTTGCGTGCGCTGAGTAAACGGTAATATTATTCAAAAATCATGTATTGCAAAATTGTTTCCCTCTAAAAGTTCTAAATAAAAGTCCACGACAATATATAATAAGCTTTTAAGGTTGACCCAATTTAACCAATTTTTGGTTAAAAGAAAAATGGGGTAGTTAGGGCTCGATCTTAGGTAGTTTCATTTCTCGCGACCACCCGTTTCCCGAATAAGCTACGTTAACTTGACAGTTCATGGCAAAAATTCAATTCCATTTAAATTTTAGTATTTTTTAATTTTAATATAGGGGGGTAAGGGGGAAAACGACAATAGGGGGGTAAGGGGGAAAACGACAATAACATCTAGTCGGCCCCAACAGTCAACCTCACCTGCACGTGGTGCCCCCTGCTAGATAACGGACGAGGCTCTGGCGACCGAACAATGGCGGTATAACCATACACCTGAGAGGGCAACTGATCAGAAGAGGCTTCAGGAGCCTTGAGGTCTAAATAACCTTTAAAAATCTGGTGCAGAAGGCAAGGGGAAACCACTGCAACTATTATCCCAAGATAATCGCTATGCAAGTAAAGTCAAAGGAATCACGATTGCCATGCGAACCGATTAGCAACCGGCGCCGTGCCGCGTCCGGGGCGCGCGGTGGGAAATGGGTTACCGGTCATGCTGAAGTGGAAAACCAGGCTTCTCATGAAAATAATGCTACTGGAAATTACGTTAAGCTTCGAAAAATCCAGAAGATAGGTACGTGGAACGTGCGTGGCTTACTAGAACGTGGAAAAATTGACACACTTCAACATGAAATTATCCGATGTGGTATAAGTGTCTGTGGCCTAGCTGAAACACATTGGAAACAAAGTGGACACTTCCTCACCGACACCCATGCCATCTACTTTTCTGGGAACGAAAATACTAGCCGAAATGGTGTAGCTTTTGTCATTCCAAAACACTTAATGAGTTGTGTGTTGGGTTATGAATGTATTAGTGACCGAATCATGACTATTAAGCTGAAAGCATCACCCATCAACCTGAATCTCATTCAAGTATATGCCCCTACTAGTTCTGCAGAGCCAGATATTATAGAGAATTTCTATTCAGAACTAGATGCTACCATTGCAAAAACACCTAAAAGGGAGTTGCTATTAATAATGGGTGACTTTAATTCCAAAATTGGTGCTAACTCACATAATTTTAGCAAAAGTGTGGGAAACTTTGGTCTTGGGATACGCAACGACAGGGGTGAACGACTCATGCAATTTGCAGATGAAAACAGTTTGCTAATTACAAATAGCCTATTTCAACATCACCCGCGGAGACTTTATACGTGGACGTCACCAGATGGTACTTATCGTAATCAGATAGATTATATCTTGGTTCAATCTCGTTGGCGGACCTCCATACTCAATGCCCATACATTACCTGGCGCTGATTGCGGATCAGACCACGAACTTCTTGTAGTGAAATTAAGATTAAAATTGACAGCTGCTAGAACCGAAAAAACCCCAAAGAGATTAGAGGTTAAAGATATCGCAAAATTTACTACAGCTATAGAGGAAAACTGGTGTGAATGGATCAACACTAATCAAAATGAGTCAACATCAGAAATGCTATGGACCCAAGCAAAATATGTTATCCAAAACGCAATCGCAAAATCTGGACCGCCAACTAAAACGCATAAGCGGCAACACTGGATTACGAATGGTACTTTTACTATGATTGAGACCCGGCGTCAAGCAAAAGCCAAAGGAGCAGACATTAAAGAGCTCAATAAGTTGTCCGCGAGGATACAGGCAAACTGTAGACGAGATTACAACTCATACCTTCGTGGGATATGTGAAGAAGTCGAAGCACATGCAGCAAAACATGAATCTAGAGATTTGTACCACAAAATTCGATTCATTACAAGAACCATAAGCACAAAAACCTGGGCTATTAGCAATGAAAATGGCGAAGTAGTAACGGAATTAGTTCAGATTTCAGAAGCATGGAAGAACTATTGTCAGTCTCTGTTCCTAGACAATCAATATCATTGCTTTCCAGACACGAACCCACGTAGTGAAGAATTAGAACCTGATATCCTTCTATCAGAAGTGAAAGCTGCCATAAAACATCTCAAACCTAGAAAAGCTACGGGTAGCGATCAAATACCCATTGAAACAATTAAAGCTCTCGAGGACCATGGCGAACATATGCTTTGGGCTATATGTAACAAAATATGGCAGACTTGTGAATGGCCTTCTGACTGGACTCACACTGTACTCACTGCTATACATAAAAAGGGTTCAACTAAACAGTGCAGTAACTATCGCCTTATTGCCCTCATATCACATGCTAGCAAGATTCTGTTGCATATTCTTAACGAGAGGCTGAAGACGTACCTATCCAAAGAAATTGCACCAGAGCAGGCTGGATTTGTTAAAGGAAGAGGCACCCGCGAGCAGATTCTCATTGTGCGTCAGATCATCGAGAAAGCTCGAGAATTTAACAAGCCAACGTATATATGCTTTGTCGATTTCTCTAAAGCATTCGACTCGGTGAAGTGGCCGATCCTATGGAAAACTTTACTCGAGATGGGAACGCCGAAACATCTCGTACATCTTCTAAGAAATTTGTACGAAAAAGGCACAGCCTCAGTGCGTACTGATGACGTCCTATCTGGCAATTTCCATCCCACTGCTGGTGTTCGCCAAGGATGCATTGTATCTCCGCTCCTGTTTAATGTATACACCGAGCTGATAATGCGCATTGTTCTGGAGGATTGGACAGATGGGGTTACGATTGGTGGGTATGGAATTGCCAATTTGCGTTATGCAGATGATACCACACTTTTTTCAACGAGTAAACGCCATATGGAGGAACTCCTTATTAAGATGGAACGTGTCAGCCTCGAATTCGGATTAAAGATTAATCGCAGCAAAACCAAGGTAATGATTGTAGATCGCGCTAACAATAATTCGCCAGAAGTCACTGAAATTGCGAACTGTCAAGTAGTCCAATCCTACGTATACCTTGGAGCTTTAATTTCGAACAATGGCGGCTGCATAGATGAGATAAAAAGGCGTATGGCAATTACTAGAAATGCAATGGACAAAATGAAGAAAATATGGAGGAACAAAAATATTACCAAAGTCACGAAGACCCGGCTCGTGCGAACTTTAATATTACCCATATTTCTATACGCTGCAGAAACGTGGACGGTGCGGGAAATTGAGAGGAAAAAGATAGATGCTCTAGAAATGTGGTGCTGGCGAAGAATGCTTGGGGTACGATGGACCGAGAAACGAACAAATGTTTCGATACTCCAAGAGCTAGGCATCACGCAGCGTCTATTTTCTACAGTACAATCCCGCATACTCTCATTTTTCGGACACGTTTCAAGACGGGGCAGCCAGTCCATAGAACGTCTCGTTGTCCAAGGAAAAGTGGAAGGCACAAGGCCTCGCGGAAGGTCACCCATGCGATGGACCGACCAGATCAAATCTGCTGTGGGCGGTCCGGTGCATGAGTGTACCCGAATGACCGCAAACCGCAAAAAATGGCGTGAAATTGTGAAGCGCATAACAACAGCCGCTACCAAAACCACAACTTGAAGGCGATCACGACCGCTCTGTCAAGAGCGAAACGATTGAGAAGTAGAAGTATTTTTTAATGCCCAAAAACAGGGATAAAATGTTTTTTTCAATAAAACCTAGCTAGATCGATTTTTCTTCCCCAAAATCGCCTACATGCTGAAGTTCAGGAAAATCGTTGGAGCCGTTTCCGAGATTTCGAAAATATATATATATATATATATATATATTTTCGAAGGGTGTATATATATATATATACAAGATAAACTCATTTAAATATTAAAGATTAAAAGACTATATTACGGTTTTAATCTTTCCACACGGGTAGAGTCGCTGTCCATTGCTAGTGTCTTTATATAAACAAACTTTTACCTACACCCTGGGTGCGCTACATTCGAACAATGCTCTGCATTTATAACTTACATTAACACCACGGGAGTTCCTGTATTATGAACCCCGCTTTGATCTCAACACCGGTAATTACATTTCCTTTGTCAAAAGTTTGCTTTTTATTCCTCGCTGTAATACAGCCTTTGTTAAACTATAATGAGAGAGGAAAAAGAAAAACTTTTAACTTTTATGTTTACTATTAGTTTACTCTTATACTAAAGTAATTAATTGTCATATAAATTATAGTGCATGGTTAACGGAGTCTTTCTCGGTAATTTTTTAGAAAATAAAAAAAGGAAAATTCGAAAAAAAATTAGGTAGTTGGGGATCGGTCCTAGGTATTTACATTTCTCGAGACTAAGCTACGCTGACTTGACAGTTTATGGCAAAAATAGTGTTTTATATTCAATATAAATTTTAGTATTTTTTAATGGCCAAAAACAGGGAATTTTGTGAAACAAAACCTATCTAGATCGATTTCTCCTCCCCAAAATCGCTTACATGCTGAATTTCAGGAAAATCGTTGTGCCGTTTCAGAGATTCAGAAAATATATTTATGCAAGATTAACTCATTTAAATATTAAAATATTAAAGGTACTTAATTATTTAATTAATATCTTTCTTCTGTCCTTACCCCACTCTAAGTAGTGTCGGCACAACACGTTATAAACATGTTGTCACATTCGGCTAGGTATTTTACGACCTGCCGCCTGCCTGATGTCAACTTCAAAAAAACTTACCTTAAACGCCTTTTACGACACCTTGGTAAGGAAGAGGGTGGCCTATTCTATTCAGCCGAATACCACACTGCGGCTCAACCTTAATCACCTTTTACGACACCTGGGTAAGAAAGGTGGTTCCATTCTATTCAGTCAAATACTACACGGTAATATCATATCGTCCAACTCAAATTGAAATTCAAATTCAAATTCAAAATATTCTTTATTCAAATAAACTTGTAAACAAGTGCTTTCGAATCGTCAACTACTGGTGCGGAAAGCTGTTCCTACCGAGAAGAGCCAGCAAGAAACTCGGCGGTTGCTCTTTTAAAAATATAATTCTTAATACTATTTACATTAAGTCGTTACTGTCTTGTACAAATAAAGCTGACTCAACTTGTCAAAAAATATTGATTGAATGGAAATAATTTATGCACGGGATAAATTACGTTCGATTCAGTTATCCGCCATTTTGGGACAAAACTAATATCATTTGGAATAGAAAGTTAGGTCGCTCAATATATTAGAAACCCGTCTTGGTCACAAACTTTTTGTCACTCTGACAGGAGACATTCGGATATATGTCAATCGCATGGCCATATGTCACATATCCTTATCATACGAATAAGTTTCCGTCAGTCTTATACCAGAAAGTTTTATGAAGGTATTGTCGGTTTGTCATATGCCATATTAAACAGAGAATGAAAAAAGATAGATTTTACTTTTTAACTTGAGTTAAAAAGCTTTTACAAAGCGACTTTTATTGAATATTTTGTCTATATATATTAGCCGCGTGATATCTGGGTAGAATAGTACCACCCTCATTTCTTAACGAAGTGTCGTAAAAGGCGACTGAGTTAAGTCGACCCACCGTGTGGTATCCGGTTAAGGAGAATAGACCACCCTCTTTCTTACCTAGGTGTCGTAAAAGGCGACTAATGTAAGTTGATCCACAGTATGGTATATAAGAAACAGGGTGATCTATTCTAATCAGCCGATTAGAATAGATCACCCTGTTTCTTACCTAGGTGTCGTAAAAGGCGAATAAGTTGACCCGCCGTGTGGTATCCGGCTGAGTAGAATAGACCACCCTCTTTCTTACCGAGGAGTCGTAAAATACGACTAAGTTAAGTTGACGTCAGGCAGGCGGCCGGTCGAAAAATACGAAGCCAAACATTTTGTGCCGACCATACTTAGAGTGGAAAAAGGGCAGAAGGACATATATATAAGTGCTTGTCTATGTGTCCCTTATAGACTCTGAAACGGCTGGACCGATTTAAATGAAATTTTAAACAATCTTTAGAACGGCCCAGTGGATGTAAAGTTTGGTGGCGTTCGGAGTATATTTTTGACCTTTAATGACACTATTATTCCGAGGAATAATACTGTTGAAACCAGAATAAACCACAGCAACGCGTGGTTGGACCGCTAGTTTTTTATTAAAAACTGAAAGCATCAATTCCTTAAATAAGATCAAAACTAATTTATAAAAAGATTTTTTACAGATTTAACTTTGAATTCGTAAGCAATAAAACAATGAATTTTAAAAAGCTTTGTACTATTGTCTCCACTCACTAGATGAGAATGACCTTTGCCATTAGATTATAATAAGTTTTGCTACCTAAACTTTTCTAATATTAAACTTAGAGTTATTTAAGTACCGCTAGAACACTAGCGTCGTGGAGTTATTCACTTTATATGGAGCGAATTCTGCGAACAACTAATAAATAAAGAAAATTCATAATACGGACTTACCACGAAACTCAAATATTCTAAACATACCCACCGGATTCTTAAGGCTACGGTCATATTATAATGCGCAAAGGTTGTGCGTGAAAATGATAATGAATATAGAAGTTAAAATAGAATTATTTTGCTGTAATCCGCGTTTGTTAAGAGAATCTGTGTAATGCTAAATCTAATTAACTAAACTGACTAAGCTAAGCGACACATTACTATTTTGGCGTAGAGCCTATCCTCCTGATGATGATTCGGTTTCGGGGCGAAACGATTGTAGAGATTGTGGCAGTGAGAGTGTGTAATGTGTGGAGTGTTGGTGTTGGTTTTGTGACACGTGTGTTGACTTGTCTTGCATATATGTGAATCTGCTTCATACACTTAGCATTACATATATTCTCTTAACAAACGCGGATTACAGCAAAATAATTTTATTGTAACTTCTGTACTATGGAGTTCCACAAAGTAACGCCTGCTTCTATAAATGCTATGAATATCTTGATCTGTATTGGTATCGCCGTCCAGTGGGGACGATTATTTATTTTATTTATTTATTTATTCTTATTGCACTATACAGAGGTGCATTGGTTTGTAATAAATTAAATTAGGACAAGCGTGCAAAGGCGGTCTTATCGTTAAAGCGATCTCTCACAGACAACCTTTGGTGAGAGGAGAATACTAAGTAAGACGATATGATTGTTATGTCAAGATCACAGAGACTAAAAACTTAGAAATTGCTCCACCAAACTACTGGAGTGTCGCGAAACTAATGATGTAGAGAGCTGATGGGCTTTGACGTCTTAAGGTATTGGAATGGTGAAACCAAAAATGCATTATCGGTAGACCTCCTACGAGTTAGACTGATGATCTCATAAACGTCGCGGGGAGCAGCTGGATACAAGCGGCACAAGATTGTGTTATGTTGAGATTTCGTGAAGATAAATTTGTACAGCATTAGACGTCTATCGATCGACGACGATGAAGAGGATGCTACTGGTGGTAGTGAACCTTTCCACTCCGGTTGTTGCGGGTGGGTTTCCGCTGATGAACAATATTTTCTCTAAACAATTTGTTACCCGCTTCAGTGACCGCGTGCGCTGCCACAGTGTCCCAGCGTTGGCGGTCTAAGCTTCTTCCCCTCTTCCCGTATGCCGAGCTGGCGGGCTTGTTTGCGTCGCTATTATACGATGTTTGCTCTTACTTTTGTCAAGATACGAGTACGGCGGAAACTTTTTGTTGGTTTTCGTATGAATGCACGGCTATCCTTCGGTTCATAGAATATGTGCTTCAGGGTATTACAAAAAAAGGAGCTTCTAATTCTTGTCACAAATTTTAGGATGCTAATGTAGTAGTATATCATCATCATTCATTATCATTCTCCTGGCCTTATCCCACTCCAACTTATCCACTCCGGCGACAGCCTGACGTCAAGTTACCTTAGTCGCCTATTACGACCTCGGAAAGAAATGTAAGTGGTCTATTCTACTCAGTCGGATACCATACGGAGGGCCAACTTACCTTTACGACACGTCGTTAAGAAATAAGGGTGGTCTATTCTATTCAGTCGGGATTCCATACGGCGGTTGAACTTACCTAAGTCGCCTTTTACGACACCCCTATAAGAAAGGAGGGCGGCATATCTATAAAGAATTCTTTAGATATGTGTAACCTACCAATCGATATAAGAAAGCGTGGTAGGCCTTAGCTCCAACCCTTCTCTGCAGAAAGAGAGATTAGGCCTATGCCCAGCAGTCGGAGAGTTTCTTCGTTACTTCCTTTTTTTACTTTACTTAAATTTAAAAAGATATTTCAAAATGTGAATGAAAACAAATCTTTATAGAAAAATATTTGAAACGCTACCTACAGTCAAAGTTGAAAACGACAATATGAAGTACTAAACTAGCTTGGTAGGCAGGCAGGGGTCTTCTCACTCGCCCGAAGACGGGTGTGGTACGGGCTTCGAGGCGTACCTCCTTACCCGGGCCATTCCTCGCAGGCCTGAAAGCCTGGTTGTTTGTTTAGGCCTGTTGGCCTAGGCTCTGGCCAATGGCTGAGCCTGAGGGGGATATTTCGTTTTCATTATTGAACGAAGGAAGCGATCTGTCCTCTTCATTCTCGTCGTGGGTGTATTGTCCGTGGGTTGTCAAGTTCGGGGGGCGTGTCAGTCCAGTAGGGGGGTCTAGTCCGGGTTCGCGTCGTCCTGCTCGTCGCTCAGTTCCGCGTCTAGCGGTGCGGGAGACCGCAGAAGCTCGCGAGGTAATGGACGTCCCTCAGGTGGACGGGCGTGCAGCGGGGCTATACCGTGGAGGTGTACATGTGCGCTGTGATCCGCTCGCGCGAACATTCGGCGCGCAAGCATTCGGACAAATTCCTCCACGGTTGGCGTCCTGGTGTCCCGGTGCAGAACGTCATTCCGCACGTACCTCGGAGCTCCTAGTATCAATCGTAGGCATCGATTCTGCTGGATCTGGAGTCTTCGCCTCTGGTACGCTGAACACAGCGCGTACCAGGCGGGTGCCGCATACGTCAGACGCGAGCGAACGTAGGCACCGTAGACTCTCAGCTTGGTCTTCGTTGACATGCGGGATGTGAATAAGGTGTGCAGCTTCGACCTGGCAGCCGCGGCTTGGCCTACCACACGGTTAACCGTGGAGACCATTCGCAGGCTGCGGTCGATGTCACACCCCAAGAACCGAACTGAGGTCTTCCACTCTACGTTCTGACCTCGTAGAGTGAGTTGACGTAGTGGCTTGGAGCGACTGGTCAGCAAGGCGGCAGTCTTTCCCACGTTGACGGCCATCCTCCACATGTCCAGCCACTCTGGCAACAGATCCAGCAGACGCTGCATACGGTTGGTTGCGACGATTTGATGATAGGACGACGCGAAATACGCACTGTCGTCAGCATACAGGGACAGCAGTACGTCTTCCTCCCCCTCACGCAAGCGGTCGCGGAGGGTAGGGATGTCGTTCGTATACGCCGCGTATAAGCGCGGCGATATACAGCTGCCTTGTGGTACTCCGGCTCGGATGGGTCGTGTCCTGGAATTTGCTCCCTCGATCGATACGAAGAAACTCCGATCTTCTAAGAAGGACGCCAGCACTCGCACAAGCGCGGGCGGTATGGTAGTTTCCAGAAGCTTGGCCAGGAGTCCGGCGTGCCACACTCTATCGAAGGCCTTCTCCATATCGAGAAAGACCCCGACGGTGTAGTGCCCTCTGTTCCTCTCACTGGCCAAGTAGTTGATGACTCTCGCCAGCTGGAGCGTCGTGGAGTGGCTGCTGCGAAACCCGAACTGCTCCTCTCTGAGGGGCAAGTGAGGCGTGAGTCTGCGCAGCAGTAGGCGCTCAAACAACTTGGCGATGTGCGAGAGCAGGGTGATGGGTCGGTAGCTTGCTGGGTGCCGTCGGTCTTTACCCGGCTTGGGGAGCACAATAATCTTCCCGATCTTCCACACCTCGGGGAAGTGGCCGGTCCGGAGTACTCCATTGAAGAGCCTCGTGAGCGCTGCGAGACCCTCTTGTGGCAGCTGCATCAGTGCGGCGTTAGTGATGCCGTCTGGCCCTGGTGCCTTCCGTCTGTCAAGACGGGAGACAGCCGTCCGCAGCTCGAACGGGGAGATAAAGTTCTCGACCCGGAGGGGCGGTGTTGGGGCTGTCAGGAATGCTTCCAGTCTCGCCTGGATAGCCGCATGATGACGAACGACATTGGTATTGTTGATATTCGTCTCGTTCGGGATGAAAGTCTTTTCCAGGTAGTCGGCGTGGATCTCGGCCCGATCCTTCGCCGCATATATCCTTTTACCCGTTGGGTCCAGCAACGGGTAAAGGGGGGTGGCACTTCCAGTTAGTTTACGGCAAAGAGTGTAGAGGGTGGTGTCATGCTCAGATGCTCGATCGATGGTGTGCTCCCATCGCACCTCATCGAGAGCCACGAGCGCACTCGCCGTCTTCTCTGCTATCCTGTTCAACTCTCTCTTCACTCTAGGGCAGCGAGTACGGGCCCACAGGCGGCGCAGGGCACGTTTTCGCCGCAACATGCATCGGAGCGAGCTCGGTAGGTCACGTTTGATGGCAGCTTGGGTTCTGTCACTGGTGGTGGTAGCTGACGTGTGGGCTTGCTGTATGCTTTGGGTGATGGTCGCGGCTGCCTCCTCGACCTCAGCTGGGGTCGATAGGGGACCCACTAGCTCTAGCCCAGCAAGTGCGGCGGTGTATCGCTCCCAGTTTAACCGGTTGCGAGGGGGGCGAGGCACCAGAAATCCTCCTTGTGTGGCGAGAGTGATCAGAATAGGCAGGTGCTGTGTGTCCATGTCATAACAAACTTCTACATCGAAGGGAAAGTCCAGTCCATGATGCAGCACTATGTCGAGTACATCCGGCTGGAGTCGGTGATCTGTCGGGATGTGGGTCGGCGCTCCGGGACCCACTACTCCGTACCCGACTCGCACGCTATCGTCAAGCAGCTGTCTTCCGACCGGAGAGATAATACGCGAGCCCCAGGCGTGGTGCTTCGCGTTAAAGTCCCCGACGATCAGTGTAGGACTGTGCTGCTCGAAGATTGACTCGACATCGGTGCCGCTGAAAGTTGATCCAGGTGGCTTGTAGGCGGCATACAGGTGAAGCTCGTCCTGCCCCACGCTGACCCGCACTCCTTGCGTACGCGTACTCACGAACGGTGTGTGTACCAGCTCTTCATGTATGACGTCTCTCCTCACCAGGGCGGCCGTACCCCTGTAAGGGTATCCCTGGGGAGAGATCTCGTCCCGCCGGTACACGAAGAAGTTGGGCACACGTAATTCCACGCTGTTCGTGAGTTTCGTTTCGCCCAGGAGGATGACATGAATATCCTGCGACTGGGCGAGCAGCGTGAGTTCGCGGACGCGGCCTCTTATGCCGCCTGGATTCCAATACATAATCTTAATAGTCGTCATTGGTAAGTTTGACCAATCCGGCTAATTGCTGCTGATATGGCGCTGACGAAGTCCTTGGTGCGCAGATATGTCGTCAACGCTGCCATCAGGGCTTCTATTATAGCTCGGATTATATTGTTTGTATCCGAGTCATTTGAGGCGGCAAGTGGAGCGATGTTTGCTCCTGGTGCCAGAATTGGCTCCAGTGGGGTTTCTATGAGGCCGTGGCTTCTCGGCGCCGCGGCAGTTGTTAGCTGAGGTGCCAACGATGTCGCTGTTGGCTGCCTAGGATGTGGGGTGGACGCGGCGGTGGGCTCGACATTACCGGGCCTCGGTTGCCTGCGCCTGCGTCGGTTCCTTTTTCTCGTCTTCGACAGCGGATCCCCCCTTGCTGTCGGGACGTTTGCCGGTGGTTGTAAAGTGGTCGGCAGTGGCTCCGTCGGTTGCTCGCGCGCTTCCACCGGGCGCGCAGAAATAGTCTGCGTACTTGCTCCGGTAGAAAGAACTGCCTGTGTTAAAGGGGCAGTGCTCGGTGCAGTGGGGGCGAATGCGGCTCGTACGGTGGGTGCGGCACGTGCGATGGGGGCTGCAGTCGCTGTGGCGACGGCCGGTATTGAGGCTGCGGGTACGGCGGTTTGGGGGGGAGCTTGCCCTCTCCCACCTGTCCTCTTCTTACCTAGCTCTTGTGGGCGCGGGGGCGCTATGTCGATTCCTCGCCTTCGCGCCTCCCTGCGGAAGACAGCGCATTTACGATCGCGCGCCGTGTGCGCTTTCCCGCAATTAGCGCACGTCGGTGCGTCCTCTTGAGCCCTGTCACAGTCCTGGGATATATGGTTGCCAGCGCAGCGGACACATTTAGGCGGCCGGTGGCAGTTTGCCGATGAGTGGCCGAACTGCTGGCACCGGTGACACTGTGGTGGTCCGCGTCCACCCTTCCAGGCCTCAATAATAAGCCCGGGCATTGACAGGAGCTCAGTCTCACGGTACAGGTGACCGAGCTCTTCATGCGTCAGGTGCTCTAATTGGACGAAAAACGTGCAACCGTGCCGACCTTTGACCGGAGGTATGGCCCTCGCTCGGTCTGCTGGGTATCCGAGGGTGCGCAGCGCCGCAACAACCTCTTCAGGCGGAGTTTCTTGAGGTAGCCCTCTTATGGCTACCTTAGTGGGCAGTGTTGAGGCCGGGCTATAGCAGAACCACGCTATATTGGGGTCCTGCTTGGCGGCATCTATCAGGTATCGTTGAAGGATTCTAAACTCCTCCGCGGATTTTGGGAGGAATCGCACCCCCTTGCCCATTGGGCGGGCGTTGGGAGCGTGGCCGAGCTTCTCCCTGATAGCACTGAAGTGCTTCGTCCAGTTAGGGAAGCATTCCACGGTGATCGGCGGATACTCGGACCTCGCCGTCTTGGGTCTTGTTTCTGGTGGTGGATACTGGCGCTGCTGTTCTGCCTGGCGCTGTTCGAGCGCTCGAGGCGACGGCGGTGCGGCGGCAGCTGCGGCGTACCCGGACGGCCCTGCCTGGGGTGAAGGGGGGCGGGATGTCACCATTGGAGACAACGAGGCCAGCCCTGCGTAGCTCGTGGAGTCACGAGGCCAGCTGTCAGACTCCTGCGTTTCACTAGCTATGTGAATCTGCCCTCCTGTTACGTCCTGTGGCGGGTGGAGCAGTGGTTTCAATGGCCTTGTATAAGTTCTCAAACCCGTAGGGTCCACATGTGGTGGTAGTGATGGTGGTGAGGGCGTCGGTGAGTGGTCCGTCTTCGGACGCTTATCTTCACCCTCCTGTGATCCGGGTGAAGAGTCGTCGGCGCGGGGCCGCTTCGGGGCATCGACGCCCGATGTATTCTCAGATACCTCGGCCGTGACTAAAGAAGCGGCGGGCTCCGGCGACTGTCGCTCGCCGGCTATCGGCCGTGAGCGGGGTCGGGTTGCTGGAAGTGCCGGCGGTGGCGCTGGCGACGCGAACGGAACAACATTGTTATTCCGCAAGTCGCGTCTGACGGCGCGGGGGAAAGCGGGACGCTCTCCCCTGATGCGTTGGTCCATAGGGGGGGGCTCCCCCCTGCCGGACATAGTACACGATTACTCGTGCGAGCAGAGTGCTATTCTGCGCCTACTTCTTGGCGAGTATGGCTCCGCACTCCCTCGGCGCGTGCAACCCAGCCGGGTGAGACCCCTAGGGGAGGCCCAGCTAAGCGCCCGCGAGCGGGGACGGAAACCACACACGCGTGGGAAGGAAGGACGGCGGTGTCCCTGAGGGCGCGTCTACAGTCACCTTTTCCAACGAAAGGCGTTATAGATCGCTGTGTCCGGACAGCTTCGGCGAAGCAGGTGCACGCGATGCGCTGCCGACCGCTTCCTCGAGCCGCGACACGGGTCGCGGCGAGTACAACTGGCGCCGGTGGCAGAGGTGCAGGGGCGGTAACCGAAACTGGCGAACTAATATTGCGTCTCCCGCGATACGCGCAGCAACTACGTTCGCATAAATAATACGCGTCCGTTCGCTGAGCGCGCACGCACGAGACTGAACTGAACGAGCTTGGTAGAGGGTGATGTTAAAAAGCTTTTCTGCGTTTTCGATAGATGGCGTGCCAAATATAATGAGCAGTAAGGGTCTTCTCATTCGCCCGTAGATTGGTGTGGTACGGACATCGAGACGTACCTCCCTGGGGCACTCCTCACAGGCCTTAAACCAGAATGTTTCTTTAGATTTGTGAGCCTAGACTTTAGCCTTAGCTTTGACGTTGACTTTAGCTTTGACTGGCCCGTTGGCGCAGTGGGTAGTGATCCTGCCTTCAGCGCTGTGGGTCGCAGGTTCGATTCTCACCGAGGGCCAACATTTTCTAGAAATCAATTGGTCTTCGAGTCTGGGTGTATATTTGTATTGAAGTATATATTTAAAAATTATATAAGTATATATTCACCAGTTGTCTGTCTACCATAACACAAGTATTAAGTTACTTTGAGGACGGACGACCGTGTGTGTAACTGTTCCATATATTTATATTCATTTATATATATTATTAAATAATAAGGTTAAATAAAACACCACTACTCAGAAGTATAAGTTATAATAAAAGTTTATATAAGTAAATTACAGCATTTTTATAGATATATAAACTAGCACAGTGTTCGAAATATATAATATATGTGAGCATAGTTATTCATTTAAAAATACAAATAGCTTACATCTTCGTATGAGTTGCATTATCCAAGAATGAGTGTACTTAAATGTACGGTTCATACATCAATTCTTCCCCTAATTGCTGTGTGAAACGTACCTAATTGTAATGAAAATTTACCTAAAATGCATTTAATGAAGGATTACAAGTAATGTATTAGATCGTCTAATTAGGTTTACGCTTGTGCGCTTCCTCGCAATTTTTTATTGGTCTAAGCTTCCACAGTGCATAGAAGCCTTAACTAGGTTGTGTAAATTTCCCCAATTTTACACGTTACTTTACTTTAGGAAATACTATAAGGAAAAAACGTAATAGAGAAATAATCTTAATATCGATTCACAACTCTCTCATAGAAATGGTTTTTAAGAAAAGCTACATCGTTCAGATTAAAGCTAATATTCGAAAGTCTTTAGTGAAAGTGGCATCAAAGCTTTCCGTCACTAATTATAACAATCCTTAATCGAAATTCAGAACACTCCCATTGAAGGAGGTGGTCCCCGTAAATAAGTTTTAGATCTAGTTAACATCTAAGGCAGGGAATCACAAATCTAGCACTTACAAGGATATATGAAAAAGAAGATAAATCTGAAACATTCTATGTCTTAATACTAAATTTTAAACTATCGATCTACGAAAATGCCTGAAAGCATTATCCTTTGCCAAAAAAGCTAAAATATTCACTCATTTAATATCTACTTATATATCTATGAATATCGTTGAATAAGTGCTCTATTCTTAATATAAATCGTGTCATATTTGAATCAAGAGTGATAAAGACTATTTGTAGATAAACTCTTATAAATCTATGTGTTTATATTTTAAAATTTACTTGCTTAATTTAATTATAACTGACAAACTTCACGCATTTTATAAAGAGGCACTTTTAAGTGGCTGAATTTACGACACACAATACAGTGCACAAAATTTATTGCTACAATAATATGGCAAGAAGTCTTTTTTATTTGTAAGCTAAATATAATGTCAAATTTTATCGCATCGTAAGCTGGACTGGACGTCGTCGCAAATTGACAATGCGTTTATTTTTTGTCACATGTTTGTTTGGTCTTTAAATTCCGTTTTATTTTATTTGTTGTAATACATTTTTTGTCTCCGATAATTTTGGTTGATAATTTTCACGTTTGTTCCAGTGCATGCAACTAAGCATCTGGAGCACGGATCTCTACAGTAACCGAAGTAGGTCCTTGTGCAGTTGGTGATCTAAGTGTTGCAGATCTCAAAGAGGTTGCTGAATGTCCACTACTTGCTCTCGATCCGCGTCTAGAACCTATAGTGAAAAGAAATATTAATTACAATTCAACAATCGGTTTTTGTTTACATACATGCTCAGCACAAACCATTTGTTAAAACTGACTAAATATTAAACTCACTTAATTTTTATCATGCTGTTAAAAGTTAAGACTGTAACAAATTTCCTAATGATAATATAAAGTCAAACATTATTGATTACAAGTTGCGGCTATCTACAAAACAGGTTATCGTTAAGCTATTTGTTCTTGCAACTTTAACTATGTTATTGTATATGCAAAAATCGTATTTACACAATGTGTAGTTATTAATGAATCAAAGTTTATGAGTTAATAAGAGTTAAAATAGTTGACATGTCACTTGCTAGTGGTATAAATATTAAAACCAATCATGCTACTGATAATATTGAAATTAATCGACCATAAAGTTTAACTGTATTAGGTTTAGGCTAGTGGTTTTATAGCCGATTTATTTTCAATATAATTACCACCCATAATAGTCTAAAATCTATAATTGCGTAGAACTCTTGAAAAACTTAATCTATTATAAGTTTTGTTGCTGTTGAAAAAATCTAAGCAAACCTTACTAAATATAGAAGTTACCATTGTTTTCTTCATTTTCTTAGGACAGTTACATGTTGATGAACTAAAAATAAAATCGAGCAAGAGAAAATTAAGCGTTAAGCAATCTGTTTCATATAAAACAATATATTGCATATTATATTATTTAGCTACATGCGTTATATAATTTTTGGTTATTAAACTTATGTCATTGCAAACGAAGCAAAAATAAAATATATTCCAAGTAACCTGAAGATTTTCGGTGTATCTGATGGCTTTGGTGGGGACGTGCTGTCGATAGATGAAATATTTATGAGTCATGTGATATATTTAAAATTAGCAAAAATAAAAGAAATTTGTGGTAAAGCGAAAAAATATTTTATCGAAAAATAGAAAAAAATAAAAATTTAAATTTGGTGAGTTAAAATACAAATCACTTTTTTATCTCACGTAATTTGTAAATATAATAATATTTTTACAGTCTAAAACATATAGGTATATACCATTTAAATGGTTATAAACACATATAGCAACACTAAACAGTAAGCCAATAAAAGTCGTTAAACAAAGACTATTACAATGAACAACACTTAGAAAGAGACAAATAGATTGAAAAAAAGGAAAGGGAATAGTTAACGCAATAAATACCAGGGCTCGGCGAATGCGGTCTCAGTTCTTGTTGACTCGCCTGCCTTGAAGGAGGTCGCATGCTTACACGAGATCCACGACGATCCTGAAATTTTTATAACCATTTTTTTAATCGTTTATAATCAAACTACATATTTTTACCAAATCCATTTTTCTCTTTGTTATCTCTATATTTATGATTATTATATTTTTATCAGATCAATACATTTATCTATTTTCAGAACCATTTGCGGTCAAGGTCAACAACTACATAGCAAATTGATGCAAAGTGATAATCACACGTGAGCATAAATATATCACATTCTTAATATTAGATTGACCTGATTCAAAAAAGTTAATTTCTAGCAAATAGCAATAAAGCGTAGAATAGCCCCTAAAACACTTGTTAAGGACATCCATATCTTGGAAAAGCAAGATAACACTATCTTTTAAATGGACCGTGATGTGATAGATATAATTGAAATAAGTATAACAATGTCTCTAACTCAATTAAGCGTAATTATGAATTTGGTCACTTTCATACAAAACGTGCGATATGTAATCAGTACAAGGGATATAGCGCTAACTTTTTTCTATGCACAGGTATCTAATGGCATGTTGCTCAAAAAATATAGTAATTAAATGGTAAAAATAAGTAATTTATAGAATTAGACGTTACTTTGCGGAGATCTATAATACAAAAGTTACAATAAAATTATTTTACTATAATCCGCGATGAAGTAAAATAGAAAATATATATAATGCTACATGTAGAGTGGACAATCCGTTTTCATACATGATACATGCAGGATTCGTAAAAACACATGCACAAGTCTCTACCACAGCTACAACAATACTCAAGCACTACGTATGCTCACTATCAAAAACTCAACAATCGATTCGCCCCGCAACCGAAGCATCATCAGGAGATAGACTCCACGAAAAACGTTGGGAACTTTGTTTTATAATTAGTAAAGAAGATTAAGGCAATAAGACTACTGAAGTAAATAAGGTAGGTAAGAAATATATTTAAGGTACCTGTGAATGCAGCAGCTTGGAATCACGGAGCAAAGATACATTCATTAAACGTGGATTTGGTGTGTTGAAAATCGTACGGTTCTCCCTCCATCGAGCTCTAAAATAATTTCAAATAGAAATTAGTTTATGATCATCTAATAATAAAAAGTTTTCAAAATTTTAATATAAAATCAATATAACCGTACGTACATTTCCGCCGGGTGGTATCACCCGATAGACACCCTCATTTTTTACCGAGGTGTCGTAAAAGACGACTAAGGTAAATTGACCCACCGTGAGGTGTACGTTTGAGTAAAATAGACCACCCTTTTTCCTATCGAGGTGTCGTAAAATATGACTAAGGTAAGTTAACATAAGGTAAGACCGGTCATAAAATATGTAGCCAAATCATGTGACATGTTTGTAACATGTTAGAGTGGGATAAGGGAGGATGATAACCGTACGTATATTTACAAGATATTTGTTTATGGGTTTTCTACAAACAATAGTCCAACTTTTATGATCACATTCCGTAGAAATTACAGTTCGCCAAAGCTTTAAAGGTCTCAAAAGAACGTTAAAACTAAGAAGATGGACTAGTTAATCTATTAATTTACTAGTCCATCCTCTTGGTATCTGGTTAACATTCTTTGCAATTTTTATCCGTATTTTTCTTTAACCAGTGGCTTTCAACCAACGAACGATGCAGTCATCTACGATGACATATCATCAACAATGTAAACATCATGAAATCATAACATTACGCTATCGATAAGCATATAATCCAATAAAAATGATGTTATAGTCCGAAGCAAGCTTTATTTTGGGGATTTTACTATCTAAAGCTGTTACTGCATACTATATACTGTAGCAGTCACTTCACCATTATAATATACTGAAAAAATAACTAGGCTCTTAATACCTATTTTTTCAAAATTCTGAGTAAACACTTACTTGCTAAACAAACGTAGTACAACGCAAATGATCACGAACATAAGCGCCATGCCAACCAAAACACCAATCATCGCAGGATCGAGGGTTCTTATAGGTTCTTCTATTTGTTTTACCGCTGGAAAATATAAGTAAATACCACTTTTTATCTTTGATATATTACTTTACCTTTTCAGTATATTAATTCAAAAGATTGGATCATTTTGAGTCTTCTTACTCAAAGACGTGATGATGAAGCTGATATAAATTGCAAATGTACCCGTGTTCATAATTTATTTTATTTATTTTTATTTATAAATCTTTATTCATCAACACACCTTAACACAATAACATTATAAGATTAAAAAACAAAAAACAAAAAAAAACATCAAGCAGCCAATACAAATTAAAATGATCATTTGACAAATGTCGTAAACATTTGTATAAAATATACATACAAATGAACAAACTTTGTGCAAAACAAACTCAATTATTATAACAAAGTAAATATGTGCAGCGGTGTGACGAAGAAAGGGATAGCCACTCAGACTAACAGGGTCGGCAATGCAAACCCATTGCTGATTTTCGGTGGCCTCCGTTCACTAAATGACGGCACATAATATTCACTGAATGGAAAGTGTAGGGTTTAGCCAATAAATTCCTTACTGCTATCTTGTCATGAAATTGTATTGAGCTACAAGAATGCCCATTGCTATGTATATTTTATTGAAATGAAGCTTCATTAGAAATAGATTAAATTAGAATAGCTTTTAGATAATTATTTTAATGTATATTGCTTAGTTTACTTAATTATATTGCGGTGAGAACAAGTAAAGTTTTTTTTATAATCTTTTCTAGTTATAACGTATGATGCTGGATAAGTCACGGAGATCATAATAAATGGCGCTAGCTGGCTTTTACCAAGCACGTGTAAACCTTAATTGCCTTTTATAAGAAACAATTTTATCTTTCCTACAAAATATCATTAGTGAATATAAAATATATATACTACTTACGGTTGCAAACATACCCTCCGTCGATGCCTATCTCAGCGACCATCTCGTACAGACAGACACAACGCTCGTTCCTGCACTCAGTCATCCGCACCATGTCATCGCATTGTTCGTTAAATGAGCAAGTTTCGTTGATGCCGGCGGCTGAAAAGATTGGACGAATCACTCGAGTGGTTATTTATAAGATTTGTTATTTAAATTAACCTATCGTGAGTAGTAATAGTGTATAGATAAAGTAGAAGCCGACATAACCTACTCCTGCTTTGCACCTTGCAAAAGTACGTAAGTCGTATATAGGTTTGGATATAAGAATCTATAATAAAATTCCGCTATCAATTTTAGCTTTTCTATTACAGCAGTTTAAAAACACTGTTAAAAAGAGGCTGCTATACTGTTGTGAACTACTTAGATGATTAGAATGTGTGACATAGCTCTCTTCGAACCTGTACGAGACCTGTAACTAGTATTAAGAATTATATTTTTAAAAGAGCAACCGCCGAGTTTCTTGCTGGATCTTCCCGGTAGAAACAGCTTTCCGAACCAGCAGTAAATTTGACGTTTCAAAAGCACTTGTTTACAAGTTTATTAGAATAAAAAATATTTTACAACAAAATCGCAAAGCGCAGCATTACCCAAACAAGCTTAGTTATATACTAATCGGGAAACAATTGTTGCGATTGTGGTATTGAACGTGCGCGGTCCTTTTTGTCTAAGCGGAGAGAAAGCCTTTAATGGGACAAAATCAGCCTAGTACATTAAAATAAGTTCACAATTACTTATTACAACACATTTATCAAAATAAGTTAACGCAATAAAAAGAAAATCATTTATTTATCCTTACTGTAGATTACTGTTGAATAATAAAAAGTATTACTAAAATTATGGTCGGAATTAACTTACAAAGAAAAATAAAAAACAGAAAAGCTTTCATATCACTCGCTAGCTTAGTTCGTTGACTTTATAAGTGCATTTATGTGTAACCGAGGTCAATGATCTTTATTTTCACGGAAAATTTTATTTATGGCTTGATCGTTAAGATATCTTTATTATTTAAATGTTAATCTTGTATATATAAGTATATATTTCTTTCCGAATCTCTGAAACGGCTCCAACGATTTTCATTTCAGCATGTGGGGTTTTGGAGGGAGAATTTGGCTAGGCTTTATTAAAAAAGGTCGTTTCACTCCTATTTTTGGCATAAAAAATGGTAAAATGTAGAATAAATATAAAAAATATTAAAAAAAAAGGATTTTTTAGTAAACAAACGTAATGTTGCGGTAGCCGATAGGTGGACAGGCGGACAGAAAATGTTCAAAAACCGGGTTTGAATCCCACATGTTATCGGCGCTTTCTTTCTTTTTTTTATTGTTTTTTTTTTCCTTTTAAAAAATCATACAGCTCGGTCTCCCAGCTTCGTTTTAAACTAAATACAAAATACAAACACGCTAACTTAGTCATTTAAGTTTCATCTGCATTTCGTAGTTTGCGAATCTCGGTCGTTATCACTAACGTTTAATGTTAGCTAACCCAAAGTTAATTAAAGTGGTTATTATTCTATCCATAAATTACTAGCCTAATTCATATAAGTTTCAAAGATACAGAGGCAGTTGAAATAATGATATTCTGCTTTGTTACTTGATGATTTTTTAGAAATCAGAGATATGCTGTCGCGGACTTTTGTGCTTCTTTTGTAGGTCTATAATTCACTTGTACATTAATTTAGTGGTGTATCTCTGCTGGTTAACGCGAGTCTCGCAACTTAAGCTCTCAGCAGCAGTATTTTGTGAAGTACAATATAGGCTTACAGCTCAACTCAGTCCTCGACTGTGGACGGCAAACGATCATACCGTGGTGTAAAAGACGACCTCAGACCCCATTCACGTTATATCTCCGCCCCTTTGTTCCCCGCAGGTAAAGACTGAGTTAAGCGGTTAGTCTATAACAATACTATTTAAATTACTAGGATATTTAACAACTTGTAACATATAATTAATAATGTAAATATATTAAGATATTTTTATAGACACCAAATACTACATTAGTTTAATGCGCAATAAAAAACATACAGAACATGAATTCACGTGAATTTATTTCTTATCGCTAAAAGTTTTTCTACGAACAAAATTATTTATTCAAACTAGATACTCAACTTTGTAACGATTCCAGATACAAGTTTTAACATGTTAAAATATTGAAGCCCTGTTTTATATGTGATATCTTAGATACGTAACCAATTTTTTGCACTATATTCATTTATTAAAGTACTAAAAAGTACATTTTAAATTAATTCCTAATTAGTACAATACAAACAAAAATATATACTAAAAATTCTGAAGATAAACAATAAAAAAATATAGGAATTATACATATTTATATTTATATTAATTATCAAGGATTAGATATTACCCATCACTCTAAATTGGAGTAAAGAGGTGGGTCTAAGATCTAATCCTTATCTCTAAAGGATATACAAAGCCTCTTTAAAGATGTCGTTTTTAATTTTAATATTTAAGTCTCGATGGGTATTATAATAAAATAAATAAATAAGAATAAAGGTTTCTTTAGGTATTGAGAAAAATTACTTGGAAAGTAAAATCAAGTTGTATTTAGATTTATTTGGGACCATCGATTTTATTTAAATAAAACGTACCATATGATGTATCACTAAGTATTATTCCAGGCAACATATCCATAGGCGCTAACACTTAAAATAAATATATAAATAAATAAAAATATTCACAAAAAACCCTAAGATTAAAATTTTAGTACCGTTTCCTTTAACGACAAACTTTTTCAAAGCTAACGTCCAATCTAGTTGAAACGAGCTTTCAATCCCCGCTCATAAAACAAGTCTCACATCCAATTTCATTTTACAACCTTCAAAATCAATTTCAACATCTTCATTTGCGATTGTATTTTTGAATTATTTAAGTTATTGAAATTTAATTTATAGAATTAGGCGTTACTTTGCGGAGATCCATAATACAAAAGTAATAATAAAATTATTTTGCTATATTCATCGCGGATTATAGCAAAATAATTTTATTATTACTTTTGTATTATTGAAATTTATAATTTATGTTGGGACACTGGCTATATTCACGTCTTATTCTATCTGGTTAGCCCGACTAGTTTCAAGTCCATCCGGGGTCTCATAAGCTCTTTATACTGAGTTCCCGTAACCATGACGCCGTAATAGTAATGTGGAATTACATGGTGGCAAAATTTAGTATTGTACAGTAATAAAATTTATAGAATTATATTTATTCAAAAAAGCAATTACGAGATACGAGAAACTTTATTTTATCAAGTAACTAGCAATTGCCAGCGTGGAAAGATTAAAACCTTAATATCTTTTTTAACCGTCTTTTGATAACCGTAAAAATGGTTAAAATAGGTTAACCTTAATAGCTAGACATATGCTGTCGCGGACTTTTATTTAAAACTTTTAGAGGGAACAATTTTGTGATACATGATATTTGAATAACTATTAACGTTTACTCAGCGCACGCAAGGAAAGCTGTAAATTTTGCCGCTTTCGTATTATTTTTTATTGCTGCACTTAATTTTTCAAATCAATTTTTTAAATCGAATATTTAAATCGGTCTAGTAGTTCTTCAGCTTTATATATTAGTATAGATACTTTGACAATAATAAAAGATTGTAGAAATATTTTAATTTCGTATTTATTTGAGTTAAACTTTTAAAAGCTCATCAGTCTTCATGACTCAGAAAAAACTCATGTCTAAAAACTTAGAAAGAATGTTCATTTAAGAACCATTGATTTATTATAGTAGAGTAGGGGAGCCAGCCTACAATGTATTCATTGATAATAAGGAGAAAGCAACTGAGACATATTCTCTGTCTTTGTTTTATATGTGTGATTAGACAAAGACAAGTATATGAGTATCATCTTCCCTGTCTTATTTATTTGTTGCGACACTCTTATTTACAGGCCCACCTATGGCTCTCTAATTCGAGTATAATAACTCTATGCTAAGAATTTAGAAAATGATTAAAGATGAAGTCAAATCGAATTTTGCCATATTTGTTTTCCACGAATGTGAAAGTTGCGTGATACTTACGTCACATAAAAAAACATTTTGCACAGGTCAACAAAAAAGCTTAGGTAATTGTATATACCGCTTTTGAAAAATTACGCCGTATTTTAATTCCACCCGGACACAACTGAATTAAATTGCATTCTATCGAGTCCCTAGGTAGAACTAGGTAAAGTCGGAATTTATTATTCATTAAAATATTCTAGTTTTTCACTTCATCATTTTAAATTCAGTATTTACTGAACTGAATTTATATAATCGTAATCGTAAACATATCATGGCTTTACTTACACTGTTTGAAAAGAAGAAAATACTTAAGAATGATAATGATAATTTTTATTAATCACGAATTTTACTAATTATTGTTGAATTCGTTCCTTTTATGTTACCACTTATTAATTTTTATTATATTTATAATTTTTTTCTTCTATATAACCCTGCAGTAACGAAGCACTGTAAATCGTACAATGTTACGTACAAATGGTAATTAAATGATAACTTTTTCTAGGTTAAGGCGTTGAGTTTTTTAACTATTATCACATTTTTCGTCAAATTCATAATAATATTACCAAAGTCTGTCTGTCTGCTTGTCCGTATTTTACAAATTCAACCGCTAATCCGGTGAACTAATACTGATGAAATTTGCACAATTAAAATTTGTAACACTAGGTTAACATATATGATGAAAAATCCAACTATTCTTTCAGAAACAAGATAAACTCATTGCATTATTAAGGGTATCTAAACGCTTAAGTTGCCTTAAATGAAATCGCGGCTACTACGATTATTTATATAGCAATTATACTCACGTCTTCCACATTTGTCGACGTGGTTGGTGGCTTGAAATTCTGGATGGCAGCGACATGTCTTCAGGGTCTGGTCGCACACGGACTCCGCGAATCCGCAGTCCATAACAGTTGAGCAAGTGTCACCATACATCATGGTGCCACGTTTGGATGGATCTGTTTATAAAAAAAAATAGATTATTAAAAAAATACCTGTACCTATGTTAGATAAGTGATGTTTGATATCATTAAAGATTTAAGTAATGTATATAAAAATATCTAAAAGTAATGTATAATTCCTGGGATATTATTGACCTACCAAAACGTATAAGAAGATATGGCCTCCTGGCTCTGAACTGAATTTCTTCTAACCTCATCTCACTTGTAATCCCGCCTCATCTTTCTTGTCATCTCGCCTCATCTCACTTGTCATCACACCTCGTCTCTCTTGCCACCAGGCCTCATTTCACTTGCCATCATGTCTCCTCTCACAACCCAACTTATGAATCAAATGAAGGTTACTGGTAACTCGGCTGAACAAAACTCGAGCTTCAGTTGTGTTGCGAGCGTAGCAAGCGTCATTTGTTTCAAGCGCCTAGCTCAAATGTACATTATATACATTTCTGTCACATCTATGTCCATACGTACCAAATGTAGCAGTAGTGGTAACTTCGAGCTCGGTCATCATGATCTCGAATGTCAGCAACACCACTGAAGTCGCAAGTGAAGTCGACCTCTATCATCATCAACCTGTCCTTGTCCACTGTTGGACATCATCATTATCAGCTAACTTTCGTCTACTGCTGGACATAGGCCTCCCCAATTATACGCCACTTATCCCGATTCTGGGCTTTCTGCTTCTATCCACTGCCCGGTGTATATCGTCACGCCATCGAGTCTCAGGGTGTCCCACACTGCGTTTACCGATTCGCGGTCTCCACTCCAGAACACGTCTACCCCAACGGTCATCGGTTCTGCGACAGGTAAGGCCGGCCCATTACCACTTCAGCTTGCTTATGCGCTTATCTATGTCGGTGACCCTGGATTTCTGACGGATCACTTCGTTGTGAATACGATCCCTCAGAGAAACTCCGACCATAGCTCTTTCCATAGCCCGCTGAGCGACTTTCAGCTTATGGACCGCCTTAACTGTTAGTGTCCATATTTCGGCACCGTAAGTCATAACATGTAGGACACACTGGTTGAATACTTTAGTCTTTAGACTCTGTGGGATGGGTGACGAGAAGGACTGTTGGACATAGGTCTCTCCAATATCACGCCACTGAGCTCGGTCTTCAGCTCTTCCGTTCCGTGGCCAGGAATAGTGAGGCGACCGGGAACTCAGGGCCGTTGTGTTTTGGTGTGTGCCATTGAGGTTTTTGTCCATAATTACCACGATGGATAGACGTGTTGGTGATCGCAGAGCGAAGTTTATCGCATCGGTGACGCTGCTGCCCGTCACCGGTCTGTGGTATTTAACTACGCCTAAATAAAAATGGATATACCACCTCGTCCGCTGATCGGCAGTATGCACCACGGGCAGGTGAGGTTGACTTGGAGTACTTAGATGGAATTTCACCCTCTTGCATCCCCTCCCCTGGACATCAGACTGAGCGTGGCTATACATAGTGCTGCTGACCGGGACAAATGGCGCCAGCTTATGCATAGTAAAAGGAATCGGGACCATCACGATGCTCAGCAGTGAGCACGCGACTAAAGGAGGAGGAGGAGGAGCATCCCCTCCTCTAATCACTCAACTCATATTCTTGCTTAAACGCTTCTGTGTCGTCTAATCATACGTACCAAACGCAGCAGTAGTGGCAACTTCGAGTTCAGCTGAGAAGATCTCAAATGTCAAAGGCACTACTCACTTCGCAAGTGTGGTTAACCTCTATCACTCAACTCATATACTTGCTTCTGTGTCGTCTAATCATACGTACCAAACGCAGCAGTAGTGGTAACTTCGAGCTCGGCCGAGCAGGGCCCGAGCGCCAGCAGCGCCGCGAGCGCGGCGAGCGCCGCCCGCCTCGAGCGCTCGGCCCGCATGCCGCTCACTCGCCCCTGTCACATACCAACATAAAACCTGGAAAAGAAACGAAAACCACTATAGTGGAGGATGGTGGAGGAGGATGATGACGTGTTTGGGTAAAAACCCAAACACGTCATCATCCTCCTGCCCTTATCCTACGCTAAGTGGGGTTGGCAAGACATCTTATGAACATGTAAAATGATTTAGCTACGAACTGTATGAAACTTTTTTTTTTTTTAATACAGGAAAAAACCCCTTATGGGTACCGCCGCCCGACGGGGACAGGCGGCGGTTATGTCGGACTCGCACCGACTAAAACGACCTGTGTGCTCCACCACGCTGCCGATGGCAAGTACAGGGTATCATTGTACATATTGCCCCCATCCCGCCGACAGCTCTGATCCCAGATAACAAACACCTTCTCCGGGTAGGGGTCCCTCGAAAGAGAAGCCCCACTTTGGCACCCCTGTATGATGTAAACTTACCTTAATCGTATTTTACGATACCTCGGTAAAAAAAGGGTGGTGTATTCTACTCAACCGGATACCACACAGCGGGTTAAAAGTAAACAATATGCGTTAATAACAAAGAGACCATACGAGTTCCTTAATGTTAGTTCTAAACTAAGAAATAAAATTTCGTAGAATTATATTTTCACTAGCAATCGCCAGTGGCTCCGCCCGCGTGGAAAGATTAAAACCGTAATATAGTATTTTGATAACCATAAAAATGATTTAAGAGGGTTTACCTTAAAAGCTAGACATGTGCTGTCACGGACTTTTATTTAGAACTTTTAGAGGGGAACAATTTTGTAATACATACCTTTTGAATAGATATTACCGTTTACCCAGCGCACACAAGGACAGCTTTAAATTATGCCTATTTCGTACTATTATTTAATGATTTTCCTCTTCTATTCATCATAGCGTGAAGTTATATAGCCTATAGCCTTCCTCAATAAATGGACTATCTTATACTGGAAGAATTTTTCAAATCGGTCCAGTAGTTTCTGAGATTTGCGCGTTCAAACAATCAAACAAACACACAAACTCTTCAGCTTAATATATTAGTATATGTAGGAAAATAGATTTAAATGCTTGTCTTTTAAATATTAATGCCTTTATTCATGTAAAAAGTAAAGTAGCGGCCTTTTACTATTACCACTGTAGGCCATAGAGCTTCTCTCTGCGTTTTTAAACAGAAGGGTTGGAGCTAAGACCGAACACGTCCACTTTCATTTATTACCAAAGTGTCGTAAAAGGCGACTATTGTAAGATGACCCGCCGCTGGTATCCGGTTGAGTAGAATATACCACCCTTTTTCTTACTGAGGTGTCGTCAAAAGCGACTATGGTCACTTGACGTCTGACGGATGGCCGGTCATAAAATAACTAACCAAAACATGTCACAACATATTTAAAACATTCTGTGCCTACCCTACTTAAAGTGGGATAAGGGTAGAAGAATGATGATTGTTTCCTTTTAACATTTAATAAAAATACAATCTCATAAAACAAGAGGGTGAACTTTAATTTGTTTCATAACAAAAATTGCCGTTGTAGCGAAAAAATTTTGTTACACCTCTATTATAGCAGCTTTTTCTTTGACTCACTATTAATGAGGTCTAAGGTACGTAAAAGGTTTGCTTTGTTTAGTTAGAAATCTTATATGTTTGTTGAATAAAGAGTTCTTTGTGTAGAATTTCTTTTGTTATAGTGACTGTAAAAAATTTTTTTTTAATCTGTTCATTTTTTTTTAACCTGTTTTCTATATAAATTATAACAATGATATTTTTCCTTTACACTTATTCAATAAATAAGAAGCAATTTTCTCGAAAGTTAACCCATTTATTCTTTCCCAACAACTCAATGTGACACATTGACGGTGACTATGGTTTTTCATATTATTGATCAACTAAATAAAAGAGGTTGTATTTGAAACCTGTGGTAGCAAAATATATATACTTGACTCGATGAGTCCACCTATAGGCTAACTGTTTAACTGAGTCTTCACCTGCAGAGTACACCAAGCGCGATGGTGGGTCGAGAACTAGGAATGACCTACCTCATTCCTTAGGTTAACAGGTTAACACTTCTATATCATGTTACGAGTGTTTGCCACCCGCACCTATCTGAGTCGCCGTAGACTTAAGTAGCTGCGAATCTATGACTAAGTTAAAAAAAAAAAAAAAAAGCCACACGGTAGCCCGTCCCCAAAGTAAGCAACTTATTACTTGTATAATGGGTTGTGTTATAACTAAATCTAATAATTAAACACGCCGTAACATGATTCACACACACACACATATGCAGACAAACTCACACAGAAGGTACGCCCATGCGTCAACACACACACACACACAGGGGGAGAGAGAAAGGGAGAAACGCAAAAGCGCACACACACTCTTCCTATGTCACCCTCGTCAAGTTCAGTATTAAAATATTAAAAAAATACATTGAACATTTGTACATTGGACAGAAATGGAGGTTTGCATGACATACTTTACTTACAAACTCCATTTTATGTTATATGGTCATTAAGTTTACCATAAAAAAATGGATCATAGCACTGTCATAATTTACTTAGTTTATATTCCAATTTTCCATAAAATCAATTCTTCCCACGAAGCGTAACCATAGAGTTATTATTCTAAGAGACATTAAATAATTATAGGGAATATGAAACTCGTTTAGATGGTCATAAATATATTATAATCACTTACAACCGTGTGGTATCCGGCTGTGTAGAATAGACTACCCTCATTTCTTACCAAAGTGTTGCAAAAGGCGACTAAGGTAAGTCTACCCGCCGTGTGGTATCCGGCTGAGTAGAATAGATCACCCACTTTTGTTACCAAGGTGTCGTTAAAGGCGATTAAGGTGGCCGTTAGGTATCTGGCTCAGTAAAATAGACCACCCTCATTTCTTACCAAGGTGTCGTAAAAGGCGACTAAAGTAAGTCGACCCGCCGTGTGGTATCCGGCTGAGTAGAATAGACCTTATTTCTTAACGAGGTGTAGTAAAATATGATTAAAGTAAGTTGACTTCAAGCAGGCGGCCGGTCGTAAAATACGTAGCCAAATCATGTGACAACATGTTTATAAGATGTTGTACCGACCCCACGAGTGGCATAAAGGACGGAGGATGATGACGTCACACATAAAAAAGAAAGACATAGATACAACCTCATTTGCTTACTTTTTATTGGAATAGGGCGTATTTGAGGCTAGCTTCCTTATTCTATGAACAATAACTCTATAAACGTAACTATTGAAATAAATGCGCCATGTTTAGTCAGAAATAATAGCCTTGTTAAACGCCTCTATTATGTACGACGTTACGTTGGGTTATTGTACTAGATTTCTTTTTTCGTGACTTGTTTTACCATACCATTTAATAGTCCACCCTCATTTCTTACCGAGGTGTCTTAAAAGGCAACTAAGGGAAATTGGCCCGCCCTGTGGTATCCGGGATAGTTGAATAAACCACCATCATTCCTTACCGAAGTCCCGTAAAAGGCGACTAAGGAAAGCAGATGTCTAACAGGCGGCCGGTCGTAAAATACCTTACCAAATCACATTACAACATGGTTAAAATATATTACAGCAGTTTAAAAACACTGTTAAAAAGAGGCTGATACAGAAAGCCTACTATACTCTTGAAGATTATTTAGAGGATAATAATGTGTGTATATATCTCTCTTTCAACCTGTACAAGATAGTAACGACTTAATGTAAATAGTATTAAGAATTATATTTTTAAAAGAGCAACCGCCGAGTTTCTGCTGGCTCTTCTCGGTAGGAACAGCTTTCCGAACCAGCAGTAGAGTTGACGATTCAAAAGCACTTGTTTACAAGCTTATTTGAATAAAGAATATTTTGAATTGAATTGAATTTGAATTATGCCAACCCCCACTTACAGTGGGATAAGGGCATGAGAATACTCGTTTTGTAGGAACTGGAACGCTTTCGAGACTGGGTAATGTTGATGCAACTGTTAATTGTAAAATGGTTTTTATCGCACTTGACATCCTGGTTGGTTAATGCAGAGAGGATCACTGCCGCAACCGCTGCCTCTTATTTTTCATAACGATCTGTTACAATTCCACTGCTGGGATTATCATCGTCTCTCCTTTTTTGGAAAGAAGGGTTGAAGCCACCCACCTATTAAAAGATATGCCGTTGTCGTCATGATGTTTTCCTTCACGTGTGACAAATTCAATCACACATAAGTTTTAACAGACAACTCATTGATGCCTACACGGGAAACCATGCTCGGTCTCACCATTGGGCTAACACCGTTTTGTTATCAGATTCTTATACTCACAACAACTATACTACTGTTCTTATACTAACAACCTGATTACAAACAACGTATCTTCAAACCACAATAATTTACTAACTAACAACAACTATACTACTGTTCTTATACTAACAACCTGATTACAAACAACGTATCTTCAAACCACAATAATTTACTAACTAACAACAACTATATTACTGTTCTTATACTAACAACCTGATTACAAACAACGTATCTTCAAACCAGAATAATTTACTGACTAACAACAACTATGCTACTGTTCTTATACTAACAACCTGATTACAAACAACGTATCTTCAAACCACAATAATTTACTAACTAACAACAACTATACTACTGTTCTTATACTAACAACCTGATTACAAACAACGTATCTTCAAACCACAATAATTTACTAACTTATAACAACTATATTACTGTTCTTATACTAACAACCTGATTACAAACAACGTATCTTCAAACCACAATAATTTACTAACTAACAACAACTATACTACTGTTCTTATACTAACAACCTGATTACAAACAACGTATCTTCAAACCACAATAATTTACTAACTAACAACAACTATACTACTGTTCTTATACTAACAACCTGATTACAAACAAAGTATCTTCAAACCACAATTAATCCTCAAGTATTTTACATGAAACTAGGTTATATTTAGCTACAGCCATTTAATTTTCCTAAGCCTCTTATAGTGAAATGTTTTTTGAAGTCTGAACATCAAGTAAATATGATTATGGTTTTATGAATATAATTCTGCTGTGCTTTTGTATAACTGTATTTTATTGTATTGCAAAATCCTTTTTCTACGTAAAGACAGTTTTATTCTGTTATCAGTGATACAATGTCCTTCTCCGTCATCAAAAAGGAAATATAGAGATAGATAATTAACCGGATTACGGATATCCCGTTATTTATTATGTTGTAAAATAACGGCTTTATAATAATTAATTTATAATTAATTTTATGTAATGCTCCGTATTAAAGTAACAAAATTAGTAACAAATAATAAACATAATGAAATCTTTTTATACATAAAAGTACTCACTTATTCCAACCAAAAACCCAATTAGTAAGTTTTGACTTCACTTCAGTAGATTAATGCCCAATGTGCTATTTGAATGCAGTGGTTTTCTGCAATCTATTTATTGCGTAGTTGTAAACTCGCGTCACCAAAACGCGCGTTAAGTGCTTATCATGGGAGCCTAAGACGAGACAATGCAACATCCAACATGGATCCCTCACGTCGATAAATTAACAACGATTTAAAAGGAATATACGACGTTTCGTCAACTGTAAGACGTTCACAGCTGGACGTAGATCTCTTTAAGCGATATCCACACCACACGATCTTATGCTTGGATCAAGCTCCTCGCGACCTTTTTGAAGCCACTACACAATAAAACCAAGCTAAGTTTATGAGTATTTATAAGTTTATCATCCACAAAACGACTTTGAGTTTTATTAAAACATAATTATATAATTTTCTCTCTGCACCGCTTCGTGGCACAGTTTTTCCTATTTAATCACGTTTCTGTGTCAAATGTTGCCCTTAGCGTTTTCAAGTTACACTTTTTTTCTCGTTCGCAGAGTGATTGATGTGTCAATTACGTGATATTGCTATGGTCAGCTCCCTTCGAGTTATTAAAAATCACTGAGTGTTTTATAATGCGATACGGTAAGCGAGACTGATTTCTGTGTGAACTTATAATTACAAATACAAATAAGTATATTATTATTTTAATTATTTGAACAACCTATGGTAGGTCCTTCGAAAATATCGACGAGTATGAGAGAGTGAGTTTGTTAAACACGTAACTTCGAATTTTATGCTTTTTTTCCGGACACTAACTACGGCTGTTAGCCTTTGAGGTATTGACAGCGTCACCGGGAGTGATAGCCCAGCGGCGAAATCGTGTGCCTCTTTCGAGGGGTCACGTGTTCAAACCCTGGCAGGCACCAATGAGTTTGTCTGTTAAAACATATGTGTCTTATTGATAATTGCAATTTATCGTGAGGAAACCTGCATATTTTTATAGAATTCTAGGGCTATGTGTAACCTACCAATCCGCATTGAAGCATCGTTGTAAGTTTTAGCTCCAATCCTTCTTTCCAAAAACAGATAGAGGAGGCTTTTGTCCAGCAGTAGGATAGTAAGAGGCCGTTACTTTTACTCGCCAGTGCTACTTAGTAGTACTTGCGAGTAACGGGTCGGGGTGTTGTGATCAATCACGGAACCTTTGACTGAAGAATGACCGTTTTCCATCTGCTACGGTCTCTAGCTACCTGAATGGCATCGGAGACATTAGTTTCGAGCACTGTAGGAAGTTGGTCGGTCCAGCGACTTCTTCCACGCAGTCTTTTGCCATTCCTTCCCGGTCACAATCAATTTCTCGAGGCTGTCAACCGTTTTCCGTGCGATGTGACCAAAGAACTCAAAGATGCGGCGAAGGCAAACATTGAATAGACGTGGTAGTTTTTGTATTTGCAGTTGCTCTAGTATCGACTTATTAGTACGATGAGCCATCCATAGAGACCTCGACCTCCCTACCATTGCTCATTTCTTTAAGTGCTTTTCGAAGTCTTACTTTGAGAAACCAGAGGTACACCAGAACCCACTCATAACAGTGGCTTCCACTTACATCCCTGTTAGGTCTACTCACCGAAAATATAGACGTCCAAAAAGCGTCCTGTATGACCCTGAAGATCAAATAACGATCACAAACACACACACATATAATACACGCAAACAGCGTTTTCGCCGGCGAAGACGAGGTCCTAGTTTTTTGACGTCGGTCGGCCGTGGCCTCTCGCCTTACTCCCGACGCCATAATGACTAATCGTCATACTATTAGCCGTCCACTACACGTCGCCCTAAGCCGTGGTCCGGCCTCACAGGAAGCACCCTTAGGGCGACGTTCCCCGACGCTGGTAGAGCTTCTGCGCTCTACTCTCCGCATTTCGCAACTTGGGTGACGCTTCTGCGCTCGCCCGTCCGTGTGACGCTGTAAAAGCCGTTAAGGCTAACAGTATATAGTCAATTCGAAAAAAAAAACGGTGCGCTATCCACGGTATCCGTAGCATCCTCCTCCAGCATCACATCTCGAATGCTTCGATGCGTCTGCAATGGGCCACTTTCAATGTCCATGTCTCTGAACCATGAAAATGGAGAATACAAGAGTCGATACGAGTCTCTTTGTTTCATCATGATATTGCGATTTACCTAAGTATTAGTACGTACTATGTAGTTTTCTTTGCGCTTTCTACACTCTTTGCGATTTTGTCGTGGAGTCTATCTCCTCACGATGCTTCGGTTACGGGGCGAAACAATGTTGAGATTGTGGTGGTGAATGTGTGCAGTGCTTGTGTATTGTTGTGCCATCGGTGTTGGGTAGTGCATGAGTTCTTACAAATTATGCATGTATAATGTATGAGAACGAATAGTACACTCTACATTTAGCATTACATATATTCTATTTTATCGCGGATTATAGCAAAATAATATTCTCATTACTTTTGTACTATGTAGTTTTAATTTTTTTTATAATTATTGCATAGTGATGTCACAATATTTCATAGAAACGCTAGTGGAGCAGCACCCCGGCCCCGTACATTGATTAGCCGGGGTTTCCCGCGCGTGACACACGCAACTCACAATTACGTTTATTATACTGTACGGACTAACCGAATTCGAATTCCAAACGACCTACCTGCTTAACCATCCATCGATAATCGTAATTCCAACAATATGACTGGTCCCTTGGCGTAGGAGGCAGTTACCCTGCCTTAAACTTCGCGGTTCTCGAGTTAGATTCCCGCCGACAAACATTGTTTAAACAATTTGTTGGTTAATTAATTTATAGAATTAGGCGCAACTTTACGAAGATCCATAATAGAAAAGAAATAATAAAATTATTTTGCTATAATCCGCGATGAATTTGTCGGTTCTTCGAGTGTGGGTGTTTATATATTTGAACCATTATTACAAATATATATATGTATATATTTACTAGTTGTCTGTCAGCTTTAACACAAGTATTAAGTTACTTTGTAAATGTACAGTCGTTTGTAATTGTCCGATATATTTTTATTAACTTTTCTATACTGTGCTTATACATTTTTTTTTAAATAACTCAAATTTATCAAATTATTGTATAGTAGCCGTCTGGTATCCGGCTGAGTAGAATAGACCACCTTCATTTCTTATCGAGGTGTCATAAAATGCAACCAAAGTAAGTCGACGCGCCGTTTGGTATCCGGCTGACTAGAATAGACAACCCTTATTTCTTTATTTCTTACTGAGGTTGTGTAAAAGGCAACTAAAGTAAGTCGACCCGCCGTTCGGTATCCGGCTGAGTAGAATAGACAACCCTTATTTCTTACTGAGGTTGTGTAAAAGGCGACTAAGGTAAGTTGACCCGCCGTATGGTGTCCGGCTGAGTAGAATAGACAACCCTTATTTCTTACTGAGGTTGTGTAAAAGGCGACTAAGGTAAGTTGACCCGCCGTATGGTGTCCGACTGAGTAGAATAGACAACCCTTATTTCTTACTGAGGTTGTGTAAAAGGCGACTAAGGTAAGTTGACCCGCCGTATGGTGTCCGGCTGAGTAGAATAGACAACCCTTATTTCTTACTGAGGTTGTGTAAAAGGCGACTAAGGTAAGTTGACCCGCCGTATGGTGTCCGGCTGAGTAGAATAGACAACCCTTATTTCTTACTGAGGTTGTGTAAAAGGCGACTAAGGTAAGTTGACCCGCCGTATGGTGTCCGACTGAGTAGAATAGACAACCCTTATTTCTTACTGAGGTTGTGTAAAAGGCGACTAAGGTAAGTTGACCCGCCGTATGGTGTCCGGCTGAGTAGAATAGACAACCCTTATTTCTTACTGAGGTTGTGTAAAAGGCGACTAAGGTAAGTTGACCCGCCGTATGGTGTCCGACTGAGTAGAATAGACAACCCTTATTTCTTACTGAGGTTGTGTAAAAGGCGACTAAGGTTAGTTGACCCGCCGTATGGTGTCCGGCTAAGTAGAATAGACAACCCTTATTTCTTACTGAGGTTGTGTAAAAGGCGACTAAGGTAAGTTGACCCGCCGTATGGTGTCCGGCTGAGTAGAATAGACAACCCTTATTTCTTACTGAGGTTGTGTAATAGGCAACTAAAGTAAGTCGACCCGCCGTTTGGTATCCGGCTGAGTAGAACAGACAACCCATATTTCTTACTGAAGTTGTGTAAAAGGCGACTAAGGTAAGTTCACCCGCCGTATGGTGTCCGGCTGAGTAGAATAGAAAACCTTTATTTCTTACTGAGGTTGTGTAAAAGGCGACTAAGGTAAGTTGTTCCGCCGTGTGATTACCGGCTGAGTAGAATAGACCACGCTCTATATACACATTTATTACAGCGAATTGCCTAAAAACCGCAACGATAGACAAACTTTTGCATTCATAATATAATATATATAATGGATAATTAAATGCTACCTCTAAAACAAAGTAAATGCTAGCCCTTAAACAATTGTATGATTATTCACTAGCTGTATGTTTGTCAAACAATTAACTTGGTCGAAATAATAACACTGGTACAAACAAAATCAAAGGTTCTAACAAACACATATATTTATTATAACATACTACGAAATAACTGGCATTCTTTACTAATTGTAGAGTTAGAGCTCAGGCATGTTGGTAATTTTTTTTAATAAACACATTTCACCATAAGTAAAGGTCGTATTCCATTAACCATAATTCAAATTCATATCATATATATAACACAAGGTATAAGTTACTTCGGGGATTGACAGCCGTGTGTAATTGTCCGATATAATTTTATTTATTTCATAATTACTTTTCTATATTTTGCTAATTATAAAATAGCAATTACAAACATTAACCAAATTTATCGAATTCAAATTCAAATTCAAAATATTCTTTATTCAAATAAACGCAAGTGCTTTTGAATCGTCAACTCTACTGCTGGTTCGGAAAGCTGTTCCTACCGAGAAGAGCCAGCAAGAAACTCGGCGGGTGCTCTGTTTAAAAATATAATTATTAATACTATTTACATTAAGTCGTTACTATCTTGTACAAGTTCAAAGAGAGCTATATCCACACATTCTTATCTTCTAAGTAATCTTTAATAATTTAAGCTATATCAATAGTTCACGAACCAGAAGTTTATTAAGTGAATATAACTTAACGCTGAACATTTCTGTAATGACTCCATGTAGGCTCAGCCCAATGTAGCATTTATGCCAATAATTAAACGTAATATCCAGTTGAGTTAATACCAGATTTGTACTGCCATAATTATAGTGCTAAAATATAGTTAATTGGGTGTATAGCCTTGAGCAATAAGCAAAAGTTAAAGAAAGAACTCTTTTATAACCAAATGTTTAAATCGACTTATAAAAAGTTTTCTTCTTAAATCAAATCAAAAACCTTTTATTAACAACTGTCACACTTACCCTACATGACCATTTACACTTATAAAATAGACAATATAATTAGACATTTATGAGATGACGCGTTTTACGAGATTTACTTTTCAATTATATTTCTAATCTTTAATATTTAAATGAGTTAATGTTGAATGTATATACAAATATATATTTTCGGAATCTCGGAAACGGCTCCAACGATTTTCCTGAAATTCAGCATGTAGGGGTTTTCGGGGAGAAATCGATCTAGCTAAGTTTTATTAAAAAATCGTTTTATCCCTGTTTTTTGGCTAAAATATACATTGAATATGTATATTTTAATTATTATGTATTATTATGTATTATTATTAATATGTATATATTAATTTTGCCATACATTGTCAAGTTAGCATAGCTTATTCCGGAAACTGGTGGTCTCGAGAAATGAAAATACCTTGGATCTAGCCCACCTCCCAATTTTTCAGCATCTTCAGATCTTTAGTAATTTAATAAAATTAGTTATATTGAGCATAATTTAACACTTTATCATCTAGTATGCAACTCATTATCCAAGGAAAGAGCCATGATGGTTGCCAACCGATAGGAGATGGCACAAAAAGAAGAAGAAGAAGATCATCTAGTATACTATGTCGTGTGGTGTCCGGCTGAGTAGAATATAATAGAAATATATATATACTACAATTCACATTGAATATATGAAACACTATTTTTGACCTTAATTGTCAAGTTAGCGCAGCTTATTAGGGGAATGGGTGGTCGCGAGAAATGAAAATACCTAGGATCGAGCCCCACCTATCCTATTATTTTTTCCTTTTTATTTTAAAGTTTTTTTTTATATTGTAAAAAATTACTGAGCAAGGCTCGGTCAACCACAATGTTAATTTAATATTATTATTATTGTATTTTATTTTATTTTACAATACTGCAATGTACCGCATTACTTTAATATGTCTATTCAACAATATGTATAAAGTATGCATTACTGCAAAACTTAACGAATCCAACTATATTTTCCAGCTACGAACTTGGAAACTGTAACAAAGCCTTGCGACTAACAAAGTGTTTAGAGTGCCACCAATTTGTCTCGAAATACGACGTAGAATTTATTTTTGGTTCAACAATAATATTATATAACTAAAATGTATCATATATTTTTTTTTTTATAAATAAATAAATATATATGGGACACTTTCACACACGGTCGTCCGTCCCCAAAGTAAGTAACTTAATACTTGTGTTATAGACAGACAACTGGTGAATATATACTTATATATTTTTAAATACATACTTAAATACAAATATACACCCAGGCTCAAAGACCAACAAATTCATTTATAGAAAATGTTTGCCCTCGGCGGGAATAGAACCCGCGACCCGTGGAGCTGAAGGCAGGGTCACTACCCACTGCTCCAACGGGCCAGTCAAATCTATCTTGATCTTGATCAATCTATCTATCTTGATTTATCATATATTTTATTTAGTCTATAATTTGTCTTTAAAGTTAAAATAGGTTATCAACCCTATGTTAGAAGCGACTGAAGTTACAATAAAATTATTTTGCTGTAATCCGAATTTGTGAAGATCCTACTAATATTATAAATGCGAAAGTTTGTAAGTATGGATGTATGTTTGTTACTCTTTCACGGCGAATCCGCTGAACCAATTTGGCACAATTATTCCTTATATACCGTAATAACATATAGGCTATAGAAATCCTGTTAATTCTGCAGGAATAGGATGATATTAAAAAGCGTCAAATATTATCAACCTATCATGCGAAAATAGTCGCGAATGAAGTTGCGGGTAATAGCTCACACATAAAAAAGAGAGAGAAATACAGTCTCATTTGCTTTCACTTTATTGTAATAGGGCACTTTATCTCATTCACTACATTGTAATACTAGCAATCGCCAGCAAAACCGTAATATAGTATTTTCATTAAAAGCTAATCCTAACCTAAGGGTTAACCCTAAAAGCTAGACATACGCTGTCGCGGACTTTTAATTAGAACTTTAAGAGAGCAACAATTTTGTAATAAATGATTTTTGAATAACTTTTACCAGTTACTTAGCGCTTAAGCTTTAATTTTGCCGTTTTCGTAATATTTTTATTGCTGCTCCTCTTCTATTCATTTTAGCGTGATGGTTTATAGTCCTTCTTTAGTAGCCTTTCTCGATAAATAGACTATCTTACACTCAAATCAGTCCAGTAGTTCTTAGGAACTACTGGACTGATTTGAAAAATTATTCCAGTTAGAACTGGAGTTTGAACGCGCTAATCTCAGGATTATGCGCGTTCAAACAAACAAACAAAAAAAACTCTTCAGCTATATATATTAGCTATTCAGCTATATAAAGCTATTATATATATTAGTATGGATAGCCGTGTGGTATCCGGCTGAATAGAATAGTACCACCCTCATTTCTTACCGAGGTGTCGTAAAAGGCGACTAAGGTAAGTCGACCCGCCGTGTGGTATCCGGCTGAGTAGAATAGACCAACCTCATTTCTTACCGAGGTGTCGTAAAAGGCGACTAAGGTAAGTTGACCCACCGTGTGGTATCCGGTTTAGTAGAATAGACCACCCTCTTTCTTACCGAGGTGTCGTAAAATACGACAGAGGTAAGTTGATGTCAGGCAGGCGGCCGGTCTTAAAAACGCAGCCAAATCATGTGATAGCATGTTTATGACATGTTGTGCCAACCCCACTTAAAGTGGGATAAGGGCAGGAAGATGATGCAGATATATCTTAGTATGGATAATTCATTTAAAGATGGCTTTTTAAATTAGTAAAAAAAAACTATTTCTAATCGAATCGTCTGCATCGTCATTTATCTTTCTTAGATTTAAACAGATACAAAATCCCATTTTATATTAATGAGAATAAAATTGCATGTGAGCACTGTTGGATGCTGGAGTTTTAGAGAACAAAAGGGAAAACTAATGACTCGCTCTTGACGAGATAACAAACACGAGATGAGAGGCGCGCTCATAATACTGCCAGTGGAAGTTTTGATACGGTGAAAATGTTACTGAGTTTATTATTAGTACCGAGGTGACTAAGCCTTACTCGGTAATTACTTAAAAGACATAAAAAATACAATTTAAAAAAAAAGAAAGAAATGGTGACATGTGAATTTTGACTTTTTTATTTCGTCCTTTCGCCATCGAACTATCACTTTACCAATAACATCAAATTTTCTTCTATTTTTATTATAGCAGTATTATAGACTAAAATAGACCACCCTCTTTCTTACCGAGATGTCGTAAAAGGCGACTAATGTAAGTTCACCCGCCTTGTTGTATCCGGCTGAGTAGAATAGACCACCGTCATTTCTTACTGAGGTGTCGTAAAAGACGACTAATGAAAGTTGACCAACTGTGTGGTATCTGGCTGAGTAGAATAGACCGCCCTCATTTCTTACCGTAATAGCCGATTAGGGTAAGTTGACCCACCGTGTGGTATCCGATTGATTAGAATAGATGACCCTCTTTCTTACCGAGGTGTCGTAAAATACGTATAAGGTAAGTTGACATCAGGCAGGCGGCCGATCGTAAAATACGTAGCCAAAATCATGTGACAACATGTTTATAACATGTTGTGCCGACTTCACTAGAGTGGGATATGGGCAGGAGGATGATTTTAATAACATTATCATTTCGTTGTAGAATCAAATAAAAAATTACTGCAGTCATTAGGAAGTTAATGTTTGCTAGCAATTGTACAAAGAATCGGAAAAATAAAAGCTACGATTGGTATTATAGATGTAATCAAATCGTCAGTTATCGATTTCAGGCCTTCTTATGTATCTATAATAATATATAAAGCTGAAGGGTTTGTATGTTCATTTGTTTGTTTGTTTAGTTGTTTAAACGCGCTAATCTCAGGAACTACAGGACCGATTTAAAAAAAATCTTTGATTTTAAGATAGTCTATAGAATTAGGCGTTACTTTACGGAGGTCCGTAATACAAAAGTAATGAGAAACAATTGTTGAGATTGTGGTGGTGAATGTGTGCAGTGCTTGTGTATTGTTGTGCCATCGGTGTCGGGTAGTGCATGAGTTCTTACAAATTCTGCATGTATCAGGTATGAGAACGAATAGTACACTCTCCATTTAGCATTACACATATTTTCTTTTATCGCGGATTATAGCAAAATAATATTCTCATTACTTAGATAGTCTATTTATTGAGGAAGATAACATTACGTTAAGATGAATAGGAGAGGAGGGTAATATATGTACATGAAATTTATTAAATGTAGTAGTAAGTAACGGCCTGTTACTATCCCACTGCTGGGCATAGGCCTCCTCTCTCCATTTTTTTTTTTTGGAGAGAAGGGTTGGAGCTAAGACCTACCACGCTGCTCCAATGCGGATTGGTAGGTTACACATATCCCCAGAATTCTCTAGAGATATGCAGGTTTCCTCACGATGTTTTCCTTCACCGAAAAGCGTGTGATAAATTGCAATTATCAATTAGACACATAAGTTTTTTAATAGAAAAACTCATTGGTGTCTGCCCGGGTTTGAACCCATGATCGTCTCTAGAGATTCACACGGTCGCACCGCTAGGCTATCACAGCTTATTAAATGTAGGGACATGAAATTTTGTTTAAAGCTTTTTTTGTCAAACAGACAACGTAGACAGAAATTATCTTATTATTAATAAGCTTTCAGTGATTGTAGGCGGGAATCTTCCACATCAATCCCCAGAATTCTCTAGAAATATGCAAATTTCCTTACGATGTTTTACCTTATCCGAAAAGCGTTTGATAAATTGCAATTATTAATTAGACACATAAGTAACAGAAAAACTCATTAATTTCTGCCCGGGGTTTGAACTCATGACCATTGAAAATGTCTTGCTGAGCTATCAAAGCTTTTAGTATAAAAAAAGTAACAATAAAATTATTTTGCTATAATATACTCTCAAATCAAACTAGAGTTTGTGATAGTGAACGTATATAGTGCTTGTGTATTGTGGTGGCGGTGGTGGAGGTTTGTGCATGTGTTTTTATGAATCCTGCATGTATCAGGTATGATAACCGATTGTCCACTTACATTTAGCATTATATATATTTTCTATTTTACTTCATCGCGGATTATAGCAAAATAATTTTATTATTACTTTTGTATCATGGATCTCCGCAAAGTAACGCCTAATTCTATAAGCTTTTAGTATAGATAAGTGAAAACTAAAGCTATAATTTTTGTTTGAACAAAATTTCGTAATGTGCATTAAAAGAAGCATTGGCGATAAGTTGGATCAAACATTTGTTTATACGTCACAAGGTTTTTAGTTTAATGGGCCAACCTCACGCTTACACACGTCTCAGAGGCGCCGCGCACTGCGGTAAATGCACAACGCATGCGTAAACCGAACGAGCGAACATCATTCTTATTTCATTGTGTTTGAGTTTATTTTACATTGACATATAATTGACATAACATATCGGACCGTTCCGGGACGAACCCTATGATTCGGTTCAGATGCAACTCAAATACGAGAGTGAGATCATCTCTTGTATTTTTGTTGCAGTTATTGAGTATGAGTTGAGTTGTGGTATCCAGCTGAGTAGAATAGACCACCCTCATTTCTTACTGAGGTAAAGGTGACTAAGGTAGGTTTACTCGCCAAGTGAGATCCGGCTGAGTAGAATAGATCACCCTCATTTCTTATCGATGTGTCGTAAAAATTACCTAATTTTGACCCGCCGCGTGGTATCGGCTGAATATAATAGACCGCCTTCATTTCTTACCGAGGTGTCGTAAAAGGTGACTAAGGTAAGTTTACATCAGCAGGCGGCCGATCTTAAAATAACTAGCCAAAATATGTAACAACATGCAACGTGTTTTAAACACGTTGTGCCGACCCCCCTTAGAGTGGAATAAGGACAGGATAATGATAATGATGAATAGAAGTCAAGTCCGACAAGTCAATTTGTGACATAATATGCCCATAATATCTTACTAATATTATAAATGCGAATGTTTGTGGGTATGAATGTATGTTTATTACTCTTTAACAATCCGCTGAACCAATATCGATGAAATTTGGCACAGTTATTCCTTACACACCTGTGTAATATATAGAAAACCTGTGAAACCTACAAGAATAGGTTGACATTGAAAACTACCATTGTAACGCGGGGACCCGGACGGACGTACGGGCGGTGAAATGATGACACGTACAAATGCGTAAATAAGTTTTATTGTTGTACAGGGGGACGATATCGCGGACGGGGTCCTTCGAGGCATTCCTTAATTGGATGTACCGGAAGATGCACCGTTTACAGTTGCGCTAGGCGTAGTGTTCCAGTAGGATGCACTGTGTAAGCTTAGGAACTGATAGGCGATGTTGATTAAATATCATTTTGTATGGAGACTTCTTATATATTTATGAAAGCACTTCTATAGCGCGGAGCAAGCGATGAGTGGCGCCATCTAGTTTTGAGTGCGGAATCACATGTTTCTAGTACGTTATGTTACACCATCTATTATTGACCTATCACACGAAAACAATTCTCACGAACGAAGTCGCGGGTAAACGCTTGTATTATAAATGCGAAAGTTTGTGACTATGGAAGTATGTTAGTTACGCTTTTACGGCGAATCCGCTGAACAAATATCCATAAAATTTGGCACAATTATTCCTTATACATCGGGGTAACATATAGGCTATAGAAATCCTGTTAATTCTACATAATAAATAAATAAATATATGGGACACTTACACACACGGTCGTCCGTCCCCAAAGTAAGTAACTTAATAATTTTGTTATGGGTGACAGACAACTGGTGAATATATACTTATATATTTTTTTAAATACATACTTAAATACAAATATACACCCAGACTCAACGACCAACAAATTCATTTATAGAAAATGTTGGCCCTCGGCGGGAATCGAACCCGCGACCCGCGGAGTTGAAGGCAGAGTCACTGCCCACTGATCCAACGGGCCAGTCAAATAATGGGATGACATTGAAAAGCGCCATCTATTATCGACCTATCACACGACAACAGTCCATGCAAACGAAGTCGCGGGTAAAAGCTAGTAGCTAGCTGTAAGTAATACGATAGTTTAATGGACATTTCACCATCGGCGACACGCCTTATAAATCTGACCTGAAATGTTTACCCATAGTAAATTTACCGTTTTTCGACCAATATTTAAAAGCAATTTGACTCGCCAAACAATACTAAAGTGCATTTTTAGCTCAAACATACTGTGCAAAACCTTTTACTTGATGTTAAATATTGGTAATCATTTTTATTTTATTTCATATTCCTTTATTTTGGACTAGCAATCGCCAGCGGCCTCGCCTGCGTGCAAAGATTAAAACCGTAATATAGTATTTTGATAACCATAAAATAGATAGATAGATAAAGTGGGTTAACCTTAAAAGCTAGACATATGCTGTCGCGGACTTTTATTTAGACGTTTTAGAGGTGAACAATTTTTAATACATGATATTTGAATAACTTTCACTGTTTACTTAGCGAACGAAAGGAAAATTTTAAATTTTAAATTGTGTTGTTTTCGTAATATTTTTAATTGCTGCTCCTCTCCTATTCATTTTAACGAGATGTTATGTAGTCTATAGCCTTCCTCGACAAATGGACTATCATACATTCAAAGAATTTTTTACATCGGACCAGTAGTTTCTAAGATTAGCGTGTTCAAACAATCAAACAAACAAACAAACTCTTCAGCTTTATATATTAGTATAGATTACAATTCTCTAGTACATTACTTTGCTGTATTTATGTTTGGTACTTGAGGCGCTTTTATATTTATATCCCTGCTTTCAGGAATTGAAAAAATACTAAAAATACTAAAAAGTAGAATAGAATGTAAATGATAACTATCTTCGTAAATTTGTGATAGCTCAGTGGGTAACGGGATAAATAATCGAAAATACCCAGGGTCAAGTCCCTGTTATTATCAACCGTTATTGCTTTATTTGTTCATTTTTTTATAGTTAAAAAATACATAACATGCTTCGTACTATTTGTAACCCTAGGTACTATTTATTTAACTGTGTATTTGTGTGTGTGTGTGTTTGTTGTGTGTGCAAGTCTATATGTTTGTTTGTGTCTATGTTGAGTCAGTGAGAAAGAAATGATTAGTGTACCATTGTAAATAATTCCGTCTCATCATGATATAACGACTGCAAAGAAACTATAGTAATGTAACTGCCTGTTACTATCCCACTGCTGGGCATAGGCCTCCTCTCCCCGAAAGAAAAATAAAAAGGAGCTAAGACCTACCACGCTGCTCTAATGCGGATTTGTAGGTTACACATATCCCTAGAATTCTCTAGAAATATGCAGGTTTCCCCACGATGTTTTCCTTCACCGAAGAGCCTGTGATAAATTGCAATTACCAATTAGACACATAAGTTTTAACAGAAAAACTCAAAGAGACTATAACTTGACTGGCCCGTTGGCGCAATGGGTAGTGACCCTGCCTTCAGCTTCCGCGCCGAGGGCTAACATTTTCTATAAATGAATTTGTTGGTCCTTGAGCCTGGGTGTATATTTGTATTTAAGTATGTATTTAAAAAATATATAAGTATATATTCACCAGTTGTCTGTCACCCATAACACAAGTAATAGGTTACTTACTTTGGGGACGACCGTGTGTGTAAGTGTCCCATGTATTAAAAAAAAATTTAAAACTTTATACAATACGGGACCTCTGTGTGATAATCTTATTCATTTCAGAAAGCCTTATATGAATATTCAACTGTAGTTCAACAAACATATCATTCAGTTTATATAAATCTGCCTCTGTTGCTTGCCAACTCAGGCTTTGTTCCTTTTATTGGCTCAACTTGGCTCTTTTCCACAGAACAATCGCACCCGTCTTTGGTACTGATGGTATATGTACATTTTATCTTTAATAATAATAACAAATCATTATTTCAGACAACCAGGGTCCACTTTGTTAGTAATATATATAATTTTGTCAAAATTTCTAAAAGGAAAAATAATAATAATTAAAAATATAATTTAAATTAGATTTAAAAATGTTAGTAGTAAAAAAAAACTTCAGGGCACACACAAGCACCTTCGTAAAATGATGCATGATAGGCGAGTCCATCTCATCTTTAAATGAGTTAATCTTACGCCGTGTGGTATCCGGCTGAATAAGATAGTACCACCCTCATTTCCTATCGAGGTATCGTAAAAGGCGACTAAGGTAAGTTGACCCGCCGTGTGGTATTCGGCTGAGTAGAATAGACCAACCCCATTTCTTACCGAGTTGTCGTAAAAGGTGACTAAGGTAAGTTGACCCAACGTGTGGTATTCGGCTAAGTTGAATAGACCAACCTCATTTCTTGCTGAGGTGTCGTAAAAGAAGACTAAGGTAAATTGACAAACCATGTGGTATCTGGCTGAGTAGCATAGAACGCCCTTATTTCTTACCGAAGTGTCGCAAAAGGCGATTAAGGTAAGCTGGCAGGAAGGCGGCCTGTCGTAAAATATCTAGCTAAATTATGTGACAACATTTTTATAACATGTTGTGCTACCTCACTTAAAGTGGAATATGAGCAGAGAATGATGGTTTGAAAACGGATAGTCCATTCTACATTTAGTATCATATACATTTTCTATTTACGTTATCGCGGATTATAGAAAAATAATTTTTATTACGCCGTGTGGTATCCGGCTGAATAGAATAGTACCACCCTCATTTCTTACCGAGGTGTCGTAAAAGGCGACTAAGGTAAGTTGACCCGCCGTGTGGTATTCGGCTGAGTAGAATAGACCACCCTTATTTCTTACCGAGGTGTCGTAAATGGCGACTAAGGTAAGTCGACCCGTCGTGTGGTATTCGGTTGAGTAGAATAGACCACCCTCATTTCTTTCCGAGGTGTCGCAAAAGGCGATTATGGTAAGTTGACATGAGGTAGGCGGCCGGACGTAAAATACTTAGCTAAATTATGTGAGAACATTTTTATAACATGTTGTGCTACTGAGTGGGATATGGTCAGGAAATTTATTGCGGATTATAGCAAAATAATTTTATTATTACTTTTGTATTATGTCTCTCCGCAAATTAACGCCTAATTTTATAAATTATTTATTAAAAAACAATTCATTGTTGCATATTATTTTTAAACAAACATATATCATTATTTTAATATGCAAATGTATCGTGTGAAACGCTATGGTGTGAATCATTATACCATACCTATTAGTGGATCATTAAAACAGGTATATTATTCAAAATTGTGTTTTTATACTCTTCTTCGACCTGGCCATATTATAAAAACTTTGATAATTCATAAGTAATAATAAAATTATTTTGCTACAATCCGCTATGAAATGAAATGAGTTCATATATATAGCAAAATAATTTTATTATTATTAATTTTGTATTATGGATCTCCGCAAAGTAACGCCTAATTCTATAAATTAATTTGATAATTCATTAGTTTTTATACGTTTTATAAAATGCAAATTTAACTTTTATAAGGAAAATAATTCTTTATAATTAATTTTATTGTGGTATCCGGGTGAATAGAATAGATCACCCTCATTTCTTACCGAGTTGTCGTAAAAGGCCAGTAAGGTAAATTGATGTCAGACAGGCGGCCGGTCGTAAAATACCTTACCAAATTATGGGACAACATGTTTGTAACAAGTTGTTCAGACCCCAGTTGGATAAAGACAGGAGAATAATGAAATAATTTTCATAAAATTTTGTAAATCGAAAATTAACTAAAAAATTAAGTAATTATAAAGACAATTCGGATATTCAAAGTTTTTCAAAATTCATTGTTAATACAATATTTAAGTCAACAAAATCCATACTAATATTATTAATGCGAAAGTCTGTATGTTTGTTACACTTTCTCAGCAAATCAACTAAAGCGATATTGCTAAAAAGTACAATTTATGCTTATACACCGGGTTAACATATAGAATTAAAAATACTACTGTTCTTTCGGAACTAAAACACATAGTACATAGTTGAGGTCATTTTAACATTTAAGTTGATGTTTATAGAATAATCGATGGTATAGCTTAAACAAAGTTTAATAATTCAAGACTATAAGACAAAGATATCTATTGATTCCACGTTACACGCCTCAGACGATCTGACGTGTTGAGGGAAAGCAATCTTAATATGTAAAGTATATTGAACATGTTATAAACATGACAGGTTTGAGAAAGGACCTACTTAGTTTTACTGTACGAATAGCTTTCGAATTTGACATTTTTTCTGGAAGACCTTTTTTCTTTTTTGTTGCCTGCTTCGCACACTTAGCATTACATATATTCTCCTAACAAACACGGATTAAAGCAAAATAATTTTATTGTATATATCTATTCGTTACTCCGTTGGGATATAGGAGTACAAAGTAATACAATATCGCATGTAAATTAATAGTAAATAATAAATCATCAAATAAGTCAATAACGACCGATCAAATAAATTATTGTCACTAATAAGGCATTTTCATATCAATTTGTATATAATGGGTGTACAAACAGGGGGTAATACAAGGGATGGGGTGAATTAAATACGTCCCAAGTGGCCGTTAAGTGGGTGAAGTAGCGAACTGTAAAAGTCAATTAGTTGATGATCAATAGACTGGAACCAAGAATAAATACGAATATTAATATACAAATAAAATGGGGACCGAATAAATTTGATCACATATAGACTTCGACCTATTTATGGTATACAGAGTCTGCTAAATGTTCAGACCTAAATTCGGCATGTTCTATGTGTCTATCCTCCTAAGGAACAATGAGAACCATTGAATTTAAACTATCGTGAATGGAATTCATAGTTTATGTAAAGAATCCTATCCAACCGCGATGGTACCATATATAGAGCTCATGAATAAGGGCCCCGGATGGGCGTGGAACTTGTTAACACGATAGAATAGGACATAAATAGGCTAGGATATAAATAGGATAGGCTAGGATATAAATAGGCCTAAGCTTCCATCGCCATATCCACATCTCTCGCCCTCCAGGATTTAAAAAAATTCAGAACACGAAGAATAAGGAATTATAACCACCAGGTAATCGCTCGCGTTAACTAATAGTGGGCAACGGTTAAGAAGTTCTTCTTCCTTCCCTTTTCCCTTTATTTGGGGTCAAGTCTACTTATCAATTTGCTCCAGGTCGCTCTATCCTGGGTAGTCGCTGGTTTTAAATTTGCTTCCAGTTCCTTCCATATAATGGACTGGATAACTTTTGTACATCTACTCCCTCTTGGGCGTTTAGGAAGGTTTGAAGCGGTTTGTATCTTCTATTTTGATCTTTGATTGATTTGATCTTCTAATGATGTGGCCTTACCATCGCAATGGGCGCCCCCAAGCTCAGAGGGCCCCCTAGGCTCCCACCTCCCGTTCTCCTGGAGTATTTAGAATTAAGAACACGAAGAATAAGGTATTACAACCACCACGTAAACGCTAGGCGTTACTAAATAGTGTGAAACGGTGAAAGGGTTATGAATTTAAACTTCATCAGTGCTTTAGCGGTGAAGAGTAAGCCTCTAATTGAAGTTGAGTGATCTCACTGACGGCCGATAACGGAATTTCCGTTGCTCAATCAATACATCCGCTGATCGCTGAATAGGCTTTCGATAGTTTTAGTTAGTAGGTAGTTCATGCAAGTAGAGGTAAATTAAGGGACTTCCATTGTACAAAATTAATTATAGAGTTATTGCACTATAATTTTGTTTAAAAAAAACTATGGGGTAAGTGAAGGAAGTGCAATACATTCTCATACGTTATACATGCAGGGTTAGGTACCGCACGTACCATAAACTGCCAGGTCCATCACATCCATCACAGTCCACAAGTATTACACACATTTACCTAAACAATCTTAACGATCTAAAGTTATGACAAAATTATTTTGCTATAACACGCGTCAGTTAAGAAAATCTATGATATGCAAAATGTAGAAAGCAAAATCCGTTCTCACACTTTATACACGCAGAATTAGTTACCGCACATATCACAAAACCACCACCAACATATTACACAAGCACAACACACTTTCACTACGATAGTGTCAACGATCATTTGGCCCCGAACCGAAACATCATTAGAAGATAGGCTCCACGAAAGATAAAGTATTGTGGTTATGAATGTTTGCACTGCTTGTGTATTGTTGTGTTATATAGGTAGTCTGTAGTGCATAAGTTTTTACGAAATCTGCACATATCAGGTATGAGAACATATAGTACACTATATTTAACATTACATATATTTCCTTTTATCGTAAATTATACCAAATTTTTTTTTTATAACTTTTATATTATGGATCTCCGCATATTCAAAGTTTTACTCTGGAATGTTCATTCCAGGAAAAATCCCGTTTCTCCTCTGGGAACAGAAAAAACAAAGAGTGTATTTTAACGTTTACGTTGAAACAGTCGTCGGCGTTTTGTTATTTAGTATTCTAATAAAAGCAAGATAAAAACACTAATGTTAATGTTGCCATAATCTGTATTTTATTATTAACAAAATGGCCGCCGCTTGTAATAATTAAATTGTCATAACAGAGGGTTTGTCCGCGCCAGGCGGCGGCAGGCACGGACAATGAACACGATATTTTGTCTATTAAGGTAGGTAACGACACCTGCATTTTACTGTTTATGGAATATTTCATTGTCTTTGAATGAATTGTTATTGTCATAACCATTGTACCATATTGTAAACCATAGAGTTTTATACTAGAAAAGTGAAGCCTAAAATGTGTTAATTGAAATAACAGAGAATATTATAACTATGGTAAAATTAAACAAAAAAGCTTTAAAATTTATACAGGTGATTTAGGAAATTACACTTTTTTTTATTAAAAATATTTATTGTTTAATAAGTGTCGGAGTATCGACCACGCAACAAAAAAAGCGTTAATAGGCAACCTTCTAATTTGTCTGGTTTCATTTTAAAATATTTTGTCATAGGTTAACATATTTTATAACTCAGTACTGATTTATCATAGACAAAATTGCACCTAGAAGCTAGCAAGTAATAAAAGTGCAATAATATCATTTTAAAATTCTCTAAAACAATTGTGAAATGAAAATACCTCACAACTTATTTTAAAATTGGAATGCAATTTAGCTTTTTTTAATTTTTTTTATATCGTATTTAGCATTGTTTATGACGTGTTGTCTCGACCCTACTTAGAGTGGGATAAGAGCAGGGAGATGATGATATATTTTAGACGGGCTATTATAATAATTGTATAATAATAGTAAATAAAAAATACGACTTTATTATAAAGAAATATTTCACAGAGTATATTCTAAAAATATTGTTCTAAAAAAAGTTTAACGACACATCTGTAGGTTTGTATTTATTTGGTCCGAGGCAGTCTGAATAGAAGTTATTGTGCGGCACATGGCGGCTTTGTACTTCAATTTGCTGTTGAATTTTAATATTTTCATTTCGCAAAATACACAGAATATATTATAAGACGGATCCTTTTAGTTATGGATTTTATACATTTCGAAATAAAGTAGAAAATCTACTTTTGTATTATTTTATTATACTTTTGGAGAAGGTGTGATATCCAGCTGAGTAGAATAGACCACCCTCATTTTTTACCGATGTATCGAAAAAACCGGTTAAGGCAAGTCGACCCGCTGTGTGGTATCCAGCTGAGTAGAATAGACCGACCTTATTTTTTACCAAGAAGTCATAAAAGGTGACTAAAGCAAGTAGACCCGCTGTGTTGTATCCGGCTGAGTAGAATAGACCACCCTTATTTCTTACCGAGGTGTCGTAAAAAAGGACTAAGGTAAGTTGACCCACCTTAGGTATTCGGTTGAGTAGAATAAACCACCCTCATTTCTTACCGAGTTTTCGTAAAAGGCGACTAAGTTAAGTTGACCCACCTTAGGTATCCAGCTGAGTAAAATAGACTACCCTCATTTCGTACTGAGGTATCGTAAAAGGCGACTAAGATAAGTTGACCGGCCGTGTGGTATCCGGTTGAGTAGAATAGACCACTCATTTATCTTATCTAGGTGTAGCATAAGGCGGCTAAGGTAAGTTGCGTCAAGCGGGCGGCTGGTCGTAAAATACTTAGCCAAATCATGTGACAGCATGTTTATAACATGTTGTACCCGACTTAGAGTGGGATGAAGGGAAAAAGATGATGATTAATCGTTTCTATAACAGTCCCTTACAAAACTCTGTAAATGTAACTGACATTTCATTTTAATATAAGGGACTTACACACACGGTCGTCCGTCCCCAAAGTAAGTAACTTAATACTTGTGTTATGGTAGACAAACAACTGGTGAATATATACTTATATATTTTAAATACATACTTAAATACAAATATACACCCAGGCTCAAAGACCAACAAATTCATTTATAGAATATATTAGCCCTCGGCGGGAATCGAACTCGCGACCTCGCGACTCGCGGAGCTGAAGGCAGGGTGACTACCCACTGCGCCAACGGGCCAGTCCTTTACCATTTGGGCCATTTCATTGGATCTGACATGTATAGTATGCTAGTAATTAATCCCTTGAAGAAACCTATGTCCAATATGACGTCTATCCATTAAAGAGTTTGGACATTCAGATTTGAAATATAGACAAAAGTTTCTGCTTTTAAACGGTCCTCGAGTTAATAGGTTTACTTTCATGTTGATAAGGGTCGCAATTTATCACGCTGTTATGTTTAAGCATCATATAATAGCTTCCTGAAACTTTGTGATTAACTGAACTGTGCTCTGGAGTAACCTACTTTCAACAGTTTACACAAAACTGGCCAACTGCGGTTGCGGGGCGAAACGATTGAGTCTGTGATAGCGAACGTGTGTAGTGCTTGTCTATTGTGGTGAAGGTTTGTGCATGTAAACACATGCATACGAATCTTGCATCGTGTATGAAAATGGATAGTCCACAGTATATCTAAAAAGTAAGTAAGTATAATGTAAGTAAAAGTAAGTAATATATATTTTCTATTTACTTTAATAGTGCCTGGGTGGTTAATTTTTTTAAAATATAAAAAATATTATTAAATAATTAAAGAAGGTACCGATGACATGTGGGATTCAAACTCGGGTTTTGATCATTTTCGATTCGCTCGTTACCCATCGGCTAACGCCATATTTTTAATAACCAAAAACAGGGACAAAACGAAGTTTTTTTAAAGTATAAACTAGCTAGATCGATTTTCTCCCCCATAACCACCTACTTGCTGAGTTTCAATCGTTGGAACCATTTCCGAGATTTAGAAAATACGAGTATATTTATATATGTATAAACAAGATTAATTCATTTAAATATGAAAGATTATATTATAGCAAAATAACTTTATAATTTCTTTTGTATAAACGATCTCCGCAAAATAAAACTTATTCTATAAACTAGTAAACAATCCTTAAATGATGGAAATATAGGTACTTTTGAAATCTTTTTTCAGCATTATACCAAACAAATACTAATCTATGTTCACCATATATTTTTTTACATATCAATTAAATTAGACAACATTTTTTCGATAAATGATTTCAGGACATTTAAAAAAAAATTACAAATCATTGTCATATTTCACCAAATTCGTAATAAATCTTGACAAATTATGCATTAAAACCTTTATCAGACTTCACTATTGCAAAAAAAATATTTCGATAATTTTTATTTATCGCAGACAAACAGATGGAAGCTATAGTTTTAAAGAGAAAAAGAAATAGAAAAGAAATTATAGAATAAGTGTAGATATAAATTGGTTAAAATGCAAACTAAATTTTTATTAATAGTTTATACAAGTTGAGCCGCCAAAGTTGAGTATTTTTATTAAAAATTAACCCTATCTAACCTCATCATCCTCCTGCCTTTATCCCAGTCAAAGTGGGGTCGGCACAACATGTTATAACAGGATTTGGCTACGTATTTTGCGACCGCCTGCCTGACGTCAACTCACATTAGTCGTAATTTACAACACCTTGGTAAGAAAGAGGGTGGTCTATTTTACTCAACTGGCTACCCACGGCGGGTCGACATATCTTAGTCGCCTTTTATAACACCTCGGTAAGAAATGAGGGAGGTCTATTCTACTCAGCCGGATACCACACAGCATATTTTTCAAAACATGTATGAAATAAAATGCCCTCCAACCTAATCGTTTCGTAAATACAGCTGAAAAAAGGTGTTCAAAACGTGAGAGTGAAATACGTTTTTTTCATCTGTTAAAAATAATTTTATTTGAAACGAAATTGTGATGAAAACGAATATGTTTTTTGTGGAAATCTGTATTCCCTGAAAAATCTAGGTTACGCTGATTTCAATGAAAATAGTAGATATGCTCTTTCAAACCGTTTTCATTAGAGATGTAACGAGTATTGACAAATTCAAATTCAAATTCAAATAATTCTTTATTCAAATTGGCCTTTACAAGCACTTTCGAATCGTCAAATTACAATGAAGCTACCACTGGTTCGGAAAGGTGCTCTTACCGAGAAGAACCAGCAAGAAACTCGGCGGTCACTCTTTTCAAAATTAAGTTTTACAATAATGACTTAATTAAGAACAAATTAAATATAATCTAGTGCGTAGCTGGACGCAATTTAAAACCAAGCTTTCTTATCATCAATATAGTCCTCAACAGTATACAGTTGGATTATATACAGCTTTATAATGCGCAATATTTTTTTTTGGTGTGCGTCTACGTATTTTACGACCGGCCGCCTGCCTGACGTCTTATTTTACGACACCTCGGTAAGATAGAGGGTGGTCTATTCTACTCAGCCGGGTACCACACAGCTATCAATTTTAATATTATTGTATTATATCTACTCTGATACTATAATACAAAGATTATAAAACTCAAACCAAAATTCTTATGACAAACATTACGTACAGGCCAAAAATGAAATATTAAATTTTTTTATTACGATACATGTCTGTATGGACATCTGTATCATAATATAACTTTTTAATCATAACGATACACCTATACCTCCAGCTGGATCAAGGAGGTTAACCCTCTACCTTAAAAAAAAGGTTTCAATGAACGAGTCCGCGGCGACGCAACACGCATGCGCAAGATGTTTGAGCCTTGGCGCTAACAATTGATATTTAAAATTTTCAATATTTAAACAAAGTTTGGTTTTTATTAATATTGTTTTACGTATTATAGTATGAGAGTAGATAAAGTAGTCTATAACACTGTACATAACTTGGTCTTATAATCATAATCAGTATCATAATCTACTAATAATTGATAGCCGTAAAGTATATGGTTATTAAGAATCAACTTTTAACTTTTAAAATTTTATAAATGTGTTTAAAAATAATAATAACATTTACGCTTTAAATACGTGTGTATTCGATTTCCCTGAAATTCAGCATGTAGGGTGTTTTAAGGGAGAAAAATCGATCTAGCTAGGTTTTATGTAAAAAAAAATTCGTTTTATCCCTGTTTTTGGACATTAAAAAATAATAAAACTGATATTGATTTGAATTTAGCCTTTAACTGTCAAGTCAGCGCAGCTTATTCGGGGAACGGGCGGTCATGAGAAATGCAAATTCCTAGGATCGATCCCAATTTTCTTTTTTTTAGAAGTTTCTCTATTTTTTTTCGTAATACCGAGTAAGGCTCGGTCACCCAGATATTACATAATAAATAGGTATAAAAATAATAATAATGTTTACGCTGTAAATACGTATTAATGTTAATGTGTAAATATTCATATATAATGCTTAAGGAGTTAAATTTTAAGTGAATTGTTACACTTAACTAATGTACTTAGCAAGTAAGAATTTATATTATTAATGTAAGCAATTTGTTAGTAAACCTAATAAATAAATCAACTATTGCTTAAAAATACACAGTCTCACGGTGTCAATGGCTTCATATCATCGAGTGTTCGAAAGGTATTTACAGATATAGGTTTCCATTAACGGAAAAAGGCCCCCTCGTATTTTCAATTCCATAGCCGTACTTAATATTAAGGTTCGCGTTCTGGTAACGCGTTCGCCATTCACGAAAAAAGGTAACGTCATGTACGTGAGATAAATACATTATTTTGCCATGTTTGTGAGATGTTTACTTTTTGGATTACTATTTATATATGTTGATATCAGAATAAGTCCAATGACATCTTTATTCCTTTCCGTAGAAATAGTATCTCAGCACAAGCTAATTTTCTTTATTCCTTCTTTTCATTTTAGAATAGAATAGAATTTCTTTATTTCTTTTCTACACACATTGTTACCCGCTGTCATGTGTTAGAGTTAAAACAATATAAATTAAAAAAAATAGTAATTAACATGAAAAAAGAGTTTAATATTACGTTGTGTGGCGGTGTGAAGTAAAAAAAATAGGATAACCACTCAGACTAATAAGGACGGTGAGCCCTACGCTGATTTTCAGTGTCCTCCCTAGGGGTTACGTTATTTTGAATATGGAATTTATAAAGTGTATCTCCCTACGCTCGACAAACGCCATCTAGTGCGCAACTACAAATACTTGCCTCCCATTGGCGTTCCATTAATGGCGGACGCGCACGCATTTACATCAAATAATATTCAAAAACGCACAATAGCTTAAATCACCAAACGCACCTATGGATATAAAGCTATAATAAAGGCGATCCCTAAGGAAGATACATGTGGTATCAAGGTGAGTTACACTATATCTTCCTTTAAATAGATTCAATATTCAAATTCCCATACACTTGTTGTTAGCCGTTAAGTTAGAATGTATAGAAATTGCAGAAAAGCATTGAAAAAACCTCATAATGTTGACACCGAACCTGGAATAGGTGTCAGTAAAATATAAATGGCCCTTAAGACCTTGACGCCAGAGTATCTAATCCTCACATCGAGTCTACGTTTAGAACAGTACTTTGACCCGGAAACTTAGTAATCAACGAATCGTCTTATTTACTAACGTAAACGTAACGCTTAAAATCTTTCAGTACTTACAAAGCGACTACAAAAGTCTTTTGGAAGTTCTGACACGTATTTGGTTCAGGCGAATTTGTTTTGTCCGCCGTGTGATATCTAAGTAGAATAGATCACCCTAATTTCGAGGTGTCGGAAAAGGCGACTAAAGTAAGTTGAACCGCCGTGTGGTATCAGGCTGAGTAGAATAGACCAACCTCATTTCTTACCAAGGCGTCGTAGAATGCGACTAAAATAAGTTGACCCGCCGTGTGTTATCTGGTTGAGTAGAATAGACTCTCTTTCTTACCGAGGTGTCGTAAAATCTGAATAAAATTTGCCGGCAACTGGTGATAAAATATGTAGCCAAATCGTGAAACATGTTTATAACATGTTGTGCCAGCCCCACTTAGAGGGGGATATGGGGAGAACGATGATGAAGAAAGAATAATATGTTTCGATTGGTTAGTTATTGTTCGTAAATATTTCATAATTTTATTTATTTCGTAATATATTTCTTTTGTCTTTGGGCAATTGTCATTTTTTTATTCACCGATATGTGGGTAGCAATGAAAACGCCACCCGCCGATCGGTTCGTCTGTCGCCGTGCGAGTGTCTACGTGAGCGCGGAACCTTCGCTAATGGCCGCTCGATTGCTATACATAATTCGCATCAAATTCACTATAAAACATTGAACAATTCGTATAGGACTTGCAATATAAAGTGCAGTGCCTAAATTTAAAGTGTCGTGTCGAGTTTCGAACTCGTAATAGTGTTACTGTTCGTTAGAGTAACAATCCCCTGGCGTCACAAGAAACGGCCGACCGCCGGCGCATATCGAGGACTTCGAACCGTCCAGTGCATTGTGGCTGTACAAAGGCATCGAAAGGTGGGTGATGCTAAGTTGTTACTTCTTATCGGTGAGAATTGAGCATTTTCCATAAAGATAGAAAATAGTCAAAGCCCTGAACCCCCCGACACAGTCGAATTAAATTACCCACCAGCGACCTAGGGTCGGTTAAGCTGTGGTAGCTCAGCGGTATCACCGTGCGCCTCTTTCGAGAAGGTCTAGGGTTCAAACCCCCGACAGTCACCAATGAGTTTTCTAGTAAAACTTATGTGTCTAATTGATAATTGCAATTTATCACACGCTTTTCGGTGAAGGAAACCATCGTGAGGAAACCTGCATATCTCTAGAGAATTCTGGGGATATGTGTAACCTACCAATCCGCATTGGAGCAGCGTGGTAGGTCTTAGCTCCAATCCTTCTCTCCAAAAAAAAACGAAGAGAAGAGGCCTATGCCCAGCAGTGGGATAGTAACAGGCTGTTACTTACTTTTTACCTAGGGTCAACAGAATAGATTCCTTTTAATTAAGGAACATTTCCCTACAATTATAAAGAAATCTTAGTAGTCTCTTTTAAGACAAAAACACTTAAACCTTAAAACTTACTTAAGCCTTTTAATACTTTCTATCAAGAGCTAATTCATTAAAATATTAAAAAACGTTAACATTTTCATCTCAACTTAAGCTTATAACGTAAATCGCTTTTAACTTTCATAAAGCTGAACAATCTTGCGTGACTTAGTAATTACTTAGACTTTGTTGAGTTAATAGAGTAAATATTTGAAATATTTCACTTGCTTTTCATTAGTATTGTTTTGTTTGGATTGTATTTAAATTCAGTAGCTGGAACTGTATTTGTTTAATGCTTTTGTTTGGACAACAGTTTTTATTCATTAACTAACAGTGTGTGATTTGTACTGCAAAGCAAATTGCAAAGTTAATAAACAAACTCAAATACTATGCTTTTGTTATTGGTTTATTGTTTTTTCTCTGAATTAGATGTGGAAATCAGTGTCACAAAATTTTCCCCAATTGAAATTTTGAACAGAAATTGTAATTGTGTAAAATTGTATGAAAAGTAATTGTGAGTTAAACATAAGCGATAGAGACATACTATTGCACTTTTTTGTAGTATTTTTGTAGATTTACAATTCTCTAGCAAAATTAAGTAACGGCCTTTTACTATCCCACTACTGGGCATAGGCCTCCTCTCTTCATTCCTAAAGAGAAGGGTTGGAGCTAAGACCTACCACGTTGCTCCAATGCGGATTGGTATGTTACATATATCACCAGTTTTCTCTAGAGATATGCAGGTTTCCTCACGATGTTTTCCTTCACCGAAAAGCGTGTGATAAATTGCAATTATTATTTAGACATATAAGTTTTTAAATAGAAAAACTCATTGGTTTGCCAGGGATTCGAACGTGACCCCCCTCGAAAGAGTCGCACGGTCTTACCGCTGGGCTATCACAGCTTTTATCTATAGCTATTGTGTGTATGTAATTGTGTAAAATTGTAATAAAAGTAATTGTGAGTTAACCATAAGCGATAGAGACATGCTATTGCACTTTTTTGTATATCTACAATTCTCTAGTACACTACTTTATAAAAGAAAACATGTAATGCTAAATGTAAAGTGTACTATCCGTTCTCTGATACGTGTAGAAATCGTGAAAACTCATGCACTACCAATAAACAATAACTCAAAATTACAAAAGCACTGCACACATTCTCTACTACAATATTAACAATCGTGTCGGGCCCGTAACCGAAGTATCGTCAGGAGATAGGCTCCACGCAAGAGATTGTAGTAGTGTGCAGTGCTTGTTTATTATTGTATTGTTTTGATTAGTGAATGTATTTTTGTGAATTCTGTATATATCAGGTATGAGAACGGATCATACACTCCTCACCTAGCATAAGGCACATATATTTTCTTTGATCGCAGATTAGCAAAATTATATTTTCATTACTTTTTGAAATATTTTATTATTTAACTTACTTTGAACTTGATAACTGAAATCTGTATAAGTTAAAGCAATCTCGCGCGACTTTGTAATGAACTTTGGGGTAGACTATTATTTATTACACAAGGTGGTAATAGCTCAGCAAAACGAGCTATTGCTTATGAATAATTAAAAATTAACAACTTTAGTTACAGATGATCTTATTTATGCATGATACTGTTGTATATAAGAGGTATATAATCCATTAATTACGTCGTTTTGGTATCCGGCTGAATAGAATAGTACCACCCACATTTCTTACCGAGGTGTCGTAGGAGGCGACTAAGGTAAGTCTGTGTGGTATCCGGTTGAGTAAAATAAACCACCCTCTTTCTTACCGAGGTGTCGTAAAAAGGGACTAATAAATAAAGTAATAAACAATATAAATAATAATAAATAAAGGGCATCAGATCATGGGTATCATAAACATGCATTGTCATCGGGACTGGACCAGTATGTAAAATTTCAGTTCAAACGGACTCTAGGAAGTGGTTTACATTTAACTTGGAAAATACCATCATTTATTTATTTATTTTAAAGGATTATCTACAGGCTACATCTTAATCAGGATGTAAACCCACTTAAAGATAACCACAACTTGCTTCGGTTGGGCCTATAACCTTCACATAGTATTAAGCATATTTATGTTTATAAGTTAATAAAAAATTATCACATACATGTACGGCAAGTTAAATAAAATTAATAAGAAAATTGGGTTTAAAATTTCGGAAATATATTCCTCGAATTAAAAAAATTACTGTAGGACAGTGGGAACATTATCTATATTGTCATTTTCGCGCGCTTTAATATTTTCCATTTGGCAAGGAGTGTGACGATTCCTGCCAAATGACCTCTTTTAACGTGTTTTTTTCAAACTCGGCAAAAAGCCGAGGTAATAAAAAACCTAAACGGCATACAGACTTAATTATCTAACTGTAATTACCGTATATTCATATATACGACACATAGTATATTCATATATAGTGAAAGTAAGAAGTAGGCAAATGTCATTTACTGATTCGTAAATTGTGGAAATAGGGTTTCTCAAGTGAATTATCAATCTCCTGCCCTTATCGCACTCTAAGTGGGGCACAACATGTTTATAACATGTTGTTTATAACAAAATTTCATCGCAACTAAGGTAAGTCGACCATCTGTGTGTTATCCGATTAAGTAGAACAGACCACCCTCTTACTTTCTGAGGTGTCGTGAAATACGACTAAGGTAAGTTGACCTAACGTGTGGTATCCGGTTAAGTAGAATATACCACCCTCTTTTTTCTGAGGTGTCGTAAAATACGACTAAGATAAGTTGACGTCAGTCAGGTCGACGGTCGTAAAAATCATGTCAAATCATGCAGCCAAATCATGCAACATGTTTATAACATGTTGTGCCGACCCCACTTGGAGTGGGATAAGGATAGGAGGATGAATTTTATTATTACTTTTGTCTAAGGACTAAATTGTGAGTTGATGGTAAATGCGGCAATACAGCGTCACATCCTTAAACGCCATTCGCACTTGGCTGTAAGCCAACTGGCATTACAAGGCTCTTAAATTAGGGCAATGCACAAAACGTATACTTAATGTACATGAACAAACTTGTGCATGGCCAATTATGTGTTTAACAGTTGGAATAGCTGAAAAGTCGATAATGTAATTACCTCTAAACATCATAGGCCTTACATCATATAAAGTACCTGGATAACCAAGCCTTGCGCAGTAATTTTATTAAAAGATAAAAAAATGTAATTAAAAAAATAAAAAGAAAAGGCTAGTGATATCTGGGACTCGATCCCGGGTATTTTCACTTCTTTAATCCGCACGTTCTCCACTGCTTTTATAACTTAACGCGTGACAGCACAATTAACCTTTGTATTCAATCCGTATTTTAGCAGTTTTTGAACGTCTGAAGCAGGGATAAAATGTCATTTTTTTATGAAATTTAGCTAGATCGGCTTTTTTCTTCCAAACCCCCTACATGCTGAATTGTATGAAAATCGTTGGAGCCAAAATTCTCCAAATTCTTTTCCGAAATTCGAGTTAATCTTGTATATATATATACATATATTGTATATATGTATATATGTATTACATATATTGTATATATGTATATATATACATATATACAAGATTAACTAATTTTAACATCAATATATACGTAGGGGGCAGCTCGGGGGATTGATCGACTCGTTATAAGTTCGTTTTATCATTTTATTTTAAATAATAGCAAATTAAAACATATACTTCAATACACCCAGACTTGAAGGACCGACAGATTTTTAGAAAATGTTGGCCCTCGACTGGAATCGAAACGGCGACCCCGGAAGCTGAAGGTAGAGTCACTAATACCTGTGAATTTTATCGCTCGATTTAGCACTTCTCTTAAAACGTACGTTTTGTGTCATTGTTAGCTAATATTTTTCCCATAAATCAAGTAGATATTTAGGGCAATATTTTATTTAAAATGCTACCTTAGTTTTAGCGCAACGAATCCACCTTATAAGTTGCCCTGGTTTAGAGATACTTGAACGGCGTTTGGCGTTTTGCCAACGGCTAACGCACAGACAGTTCGGCTACAACTACACGTCACACAGTACGCAGCGATTTGCGATGCGTCATCTCATCTTCCTGCCCTTATCCCACTCTAAGTAGGGTCGGCAACACCATGTTATAAACATGCGATTTGCGATGCGTCAGGGAAAGCAAAAGGAAATAATGACCACGCCATAATCGAAAATATAGGTGGCTGGTTCGATGACTTACTAATGTTGCCTCAGCTTTTAAGTTGATATTACACGACTATTGTTATCTAGGGTGACTTGACTTGGCGCGATGACTTGCAAATATCTAACGTAGACAATAATAGAATTCTTAATCTTTAATATTTAAATAAATTAATCTTGTCTATATATATATGGAATCTGAATTTTGGAAATGGCTTCAACGATTTTCATAAAACTTAGTATGTAAGGGGTTTCGGGGGCGATAAATCGATTTAGCTAGGTTATATTTAAAAAAAAATTATCTTGTTGTGTGAGTGAGTGGTTACTAAAAGAAGTGAGCTCAGCCCCACTTTCCCAATTATTTTACCTTTTTTTAAAGTTTCACTTTTTTATATCTTTAAAATAATCAAAGCTCGTTCACCAAGGTACTTAATAATATGTAACACCTTTGATATATAATGTCGTTAGAATAAAAGTACATATTATATAATATATTTTAATATTAGAGATCGTTTTGCGGGGCTTCGGATATATTATTCTCGGGATAAATAAAATTCACTTTTTCAGTATTATTTTCAGTTTAACAATAGTACCCGGTTGATCGAGCTTTGCTCGGTAATTTTTTACAAAATAAAAAAAATAATAAAAAAAAAAAAATAATCCTAGGTATTTACAATTATGTACTTGGGATCGATCCTAGATGTTTAGATTTCTCGAGACTGCCCGTTTCCCGAATAAGCAACGCTGACTTGACAGTTTATGGCAAGAGTTTAATTCAATATAAATTTTAGTATTTTTTAATATCCAAAACCAGGGATAAAACGTATTTATTTTTTACATAAAACCTAGCTAGATCGATTTTTCTCCACCAAAACCCCTACATGCTGAATTTCAGGAAAATCGTTGGAGTCGTTTCCGAGAATGCGGTATACATTATATTATATACATACAAGACCAGCTCATTTAAATTAAAGATACGCTTCCCTGTTACATGCCGTATCAATCTGTATTTAAGTATACATTAATTTAAATTAATAAAGCTTGGTTTCAATTAGTTTGAAGTCTTGTTGGTTACTTAATAAATGAATTTTAAAACAATATTCTTAGAACATTCAGCGAAATTTATTTATTGCTTGAATACATGAAGTACCCTTAAAACACTAAAATGGCAGCCTTAAGGAAATCGTAAATACTTATTTGGGAAACGCGATATTTCCGCAGTACACACGCCACTACTATAAATGTTTCATGTTTGAGAAAGTAAAATGGCTAGTGAAAACACCTAAGACTTGATAGACTACCTTATGATTGCTGCTCCTTTCCTATTAATCTATATATCTATAGCGTAATGTTTTATCAGCGCACGCAAGGAAAGCTTTAAATTTTGCTTCATATTTTTTTTTATTGCTGCTCCTCTCCTATTCATCTTAGCGTGATGTTATATAGCCTTTAGCCTTTCTCAATAAATGGACCATCTTACACTCAAAGAATTGTTCAAATCGGTCCAGTAGTTCCTGAGATTAGCGCGTTCAAACAAACAATCAATCAAACTAACAAACTCCTCAGTTTTATATATTAGTATAGATATATGACTCTTAATTTAGATGTAGCATTTTTTTTACTTTTATCTTGCCAACTTAAGCGTTTAAGTACCCTTAGTAAAGCAAAATGTTTTTTCTATATTCCCGAAAGTAAAATGGGACTATTTTATCCGTTACTAGCGGCCTGCCCCTGCTTCGCATGGGTATAAAATATATATCCCATGTCATTCAGTGTAAAAAAATGATTAAAACCGATCCAGTAGTTTTGATTTATTCATTACTGCCCGTGGCCCGCAAGCGTTAAATTTGGAGAAAAACAATTTCCTTTCCCTATACCAAGAAGATTTCCTGCTATCTTTGGAATATCTAAATTCATATAGTACATTTTTACTTATTTACTTTTACATTTTCCCTATGTATTTTATTTTTACAATTAATTACAGAATGTCTTTAAACAAACTCTTGAAAGAGCGACTTCCTCTGGAATCACTCTAACTATTAAAAAAAGCCGCATCAAAATCTGTTGCGTAGTTTTAAAGTTTTATGCGTACATAGGGAGATATGGACAAAGAATGCGACTTTGTTTTATAATATGTAGTGATTATATCCTGTAATTGTGCTTAATTTCATCATCTTTGGAATAAACCTTTAAAGAGTAACCACAGACGGAATACAAAAGATTAAAGATGTCACTGAGCGCCGACAACTAAGATATTTTTGGACAACATTCTTACTCAATGTCGTGTATGTAGTTGATGAATAATAAGGCTATTTACGTTAAAAAGGAAATGGCAATAGAGGTTAAAAGGGAAGTGGCAATAAAGGTCTAATTCACTCATAAAATCACAATTTTAATGAAACAAGCATAAAGACAACTCAGACACTTATATAAAGGGAACACTACTACGTTTTGGAAAACTTAAACCTAGATTTAAAATATGCTTTACATGTTATTAAAACGTTACAATTTTGAAAATTTCTACGTTCGTGTAAATGTCGTTTAGTGTGATATATGATATACTAGCTTTTACCCGCGACTATATTCGCGTGAACTGTTATAGGTTGAATAAATTGTGGTTTTTAGTGACATCCTATTCCTGTAGAATTAAGAGGATTTCTATAGCCTACATGTTATTCCGGTGTGTAACGATTAATTGTGCCAAATTTTATCGATATTGGTTCAGCTGATTCGCCGCGAAAGAGTAACAAACATACATCCATACTCACAAACTTTCGCATTTATAATATTAGTAGGAAGTAACTGGGTGACCGAGCTTTGCTCGTTAATTTTTAAAAAGATATAAAGAGAATGCAATTAAAAAAAATAAAAAAGAAAGAAAATATTAAAAATATAACTCTTAATTTAGATCTAGCATTTTTTACTTTTATTACGCCAACTTAAGCGTTTAAGTGTGCTTAATAATGTAAAGTGGTCGTGTTCCCGAAATAAAAACAAAACTATTCTATCCCTTATTCTAACCCGATGTATAAACTGCCTGGGTGTATATTAGTATTTAAGTATGTATTTAAAAAATATATAAGTATATATTCACCAGTTGTCTGTCACCCATAACACAAGTATTAAGTTACTTACTTTGGGGACGGATGACCGTGTGTGTAAGTGTATATATTTATAAAAAAAAAAAACTTAATTATGGTGATTTTCATCAAATTTTAAATAAACCTTTAAACCGTAACAGACAGACAGATGGAATACAAAGGTTTTCCTGTCTTTCTGTCTATCTATTACGCTTTTCCGGCTGAGGAATATAAAAAAATTGGTACAAATAAAGCTTATATCCGAGCTATTATGGTACAAGGTAAAATAATTCCATTTTTCCATTGGAACTAGAAAAAACAATATTGTTATACTCTCTCATCGAGAGATATATATTTGTACCGTTTGCAGTTGAGACCTTAGGGCCATGGAGTCAAAGTTTTTTCCGTTTTAAAACCATGGTTAATTGCCTCTTCAGGTGATAAGAGGGCTTGCTCTTTTTTCGCACAAAGAATCAGCTTAGCGATTAAGCGCGGAAACGCTGCCAGCATTCTTGAGACCATTCCACGTGGGCATGATTTGTATAGTCCTAGCGTGTAAGTAATTTAGGATAGATATAACTTGTACATTTTTGCTGTAAAAAAAAACAGCACAAAATATTGATATTGATTGAAGAATTTAACTATATTTTTACAATAACGTCAATGCGAACTAAGTCCTATATACAGAATTTTCACAAAAGATTTTAAACACGGTTTTTTCTTTGAAAACAACAGCGTACATAATTAAGGAACACAAAAGTTGATGCGAAAGAAATCCCACTTACAATTATCATATTTAATGTATTAGTACACCATTAAAAAATCTTTTACTTTCAGAATATATAGCTTTTGTTCTCTAGGTGCGATATTTTCTCAGTTTACCAACAAACAAGGAAAACTTATACAGTAACTTACCCTGTCATTCCGTCACACAATGGGCGCCGAGCTAACCAGGCTTATGCCACGCTGTATCGAACCTTATTCCTTTCTGCCACATGTGTCAAAATCCCCTGCACCTATGGCGACACTCACTACAGTTTATTACTTCATCTGTACTTCTTGAAGCGAATGTTTCGGTAGGCACGGGCGCGGCTTGGGAACTCCTGCCGCGGACTACGGGTCGCGTGTACTAGGGATGGGAAAACGTTGAGTCGATATTGGGTTAACGCTGTAAAAAGTTCTTTGTTGGCTTTAATGTTGCATGCTATTGGCTAGACTGAAACAATTTATTAATAGGTTACTGACGTGTAAAATTGAATCATACTAGAATAATTATTTTTCAACAGAATAATGAGTAATCGTTATTCAAACGACTATCTGTAAAAATTATTTACAAGACTATAATTTATTTAAAAATATACATTTTTTTGTGCATATAAGAATAAAGATATTGTATTTATTGTTTATTATATTTAGATATCTTAATGTAATAATTATATTTAGTTACAGAAAAAAAATCATTTATTTTCATATATGTAGTGATATGGTAATATAGAAATTTTACTTATATATTTAAATATTCTGTTATAACTAATACAATATAATACAATTCTTTCTATTCTTTCTTTCTTTCTATTCTAATCTACCATATAACATTTATGAGATATTGATATATTTGTGTTACATTTAAATGATCAATATATTCAACCTAACCATTTTTAATTCAGCTCTTTTATATAAATAAGGGTAGACTATTTTAAAATACTAAGTAATACTTATTTTTTATTTTGCTATTCCACTATTTTCAACCTTTTTAATTATCTCAAATTTTACCCCTTTATCGTAAACATTTTGCTTTAGAAAAATTGTTACATAAAGTATATATCCTCACAACATCATTCGCCTGTCGTTATTCCACTCTAAGTGGGGTCGGCATAACATGTTTTAAACATATTGTTTCATGTGTTGGCTAGTTCTTTACGACCAGCCGCCTTCCTGATGTCAACTTACCTTCGTCGTAATTTACAACTCGGTAAGAAAGAGGTGGACTATTCTACTCAACTGGATAGCACTCGGCGGGTCAACTTGCCTTAGTTACCTTTGACGACACCCGGGTAAGTAATGAGGTTGGTCTATTCTACTCATCCAGATACCACACGGCTAATCCCTAAAGTAAAGTAACTATAAGCATGCATATAATTTTGTTTTGTTTCTTCCTTTTGTTTAATGTTACTGTATCGATAAAGCCATTGAACTTTTTATCGACATGTCACCTCACTATTAAATGGAATAGTCATGCGCATTGCATCCAGACGTAGTCCCCAAATAACGTCTCAACGCTTTGCGGTAAATTATACATTCGGCCAAAACTATGTTTTTGAGATATTTTATAACTGAAAGATCGACCGTTTTTCGATTTTTTTGATATAATACTTTACACTGAGTGCCCTAGCTACGATTAGTGAGGTTAAATCTAAAGTAGTTTATAATGTTCATGTTTGTCAACTTTCCATTCCAGTTAACTCAAAAACAGTTTTTATGGTGTGTGATTTATGATTAAATGCGGAAGATATATTTGCGGTATGTTTTTTTTTACAATTTTACTAACTTACTAGCTGACCGGCAAAGCGTTATTTTGCCATATAGATTATTTCTAAGGTACGTTTAGAAAAATGAAAAAACTTTACCAGAAAATTAAAAAAAACATGTTAGCGGTGGATAACCCTTATCATTTAGGGGTATGAAAAACCACATTTGTATTTTACAGCATAAGGAATAATTGTGCCAAATTTCATCGATATTGGTTTAGCGGATTCGCCGTAAAAGAGTAACAAACATACATCAATGCTCACAAACATTCGCATTTATAATATTTGTAGGATTACCTGAGTGACAGGGTGATTTTTTTTAAAGATATAAAATTATAATTTAAAATGTGCAGACGATAGCTGGATTCGATTCAGGTAATCTGAATCCAACTTTACCAGTTCCCAATTGAGTTATAATAACTTTGCAAGTGACAGCGTAATAAACCTATGTTTTGTATTGATATTGTAGCAGTTTATCAGTGCCTGAAAACGGATAAAATAACTTTTTTTTAATGATACCTAGCCACATCGATTTATCACCGTTCAAAACCGTCTACAAAGATAGTTTCATAAAAATCGTTGGAGCCGTTTCCTAAATTTAGATTATATCTAAATATAAAAGATTTAGGGTATGTTTCACAAGTTACCATTAAATTGTCAGTTAGCTTATTCGGAACATATCTGACACATATCTCGAATTTTTGCGTTTCTCAAGTTATCTGATAGGCTTATTAAGCACTTTAAGTCCCTAATAAGTTAACAGGTAGATCATGTGGCTGTTATTTTGATTATCTGCTGGATAGCAAATACCTATTTTAAACTGGCCGCGATTTTATTTTGTTTCAATTTTCCAATTTTTAGAGTCTCTTTTCAGAGACATTTATCTGCTACTTAGTTTATTTGTCGGTTAACTATCCGACACTTTATTAGTAACTTGTGAAACAGGCCCTAAATCTAAACTTGTTTATATTGTTCATGTTTGTCAGTTTTCCATGCCAGTTAACTCAAAAACAGATTTTGTGGTGTGTGATTTATCATTAAACACGGCAGACATATTTGCGGTATGTTTTTTTACAATTTCCTTTAATATTTATTAACTTATGATGACAGAAAAGATACATAAATAACTTTTGTTATAGTAAACTTTTTATAGTAATGTTTAATAAAGTTACAACTTTGTAATTGTGCTCTTCACGAAAAGAATCAGCTAGAAATTCGTAGATCTTTCCAAAAAAATTCGATGAACATAACTAAGTCTATGCTAATATTATAAATACAAATTTCATGATAGTTTCATGAAAATCGTTTGAGCCGTCTCCGAAATTCAGATTATATATAAATATTAAAGATTTAGTGTGACAACGGATAGTGCGTACTGAACATTAGTTAAGTTTTCTTTTAACAAAGATTATGGTAACATTTTATCGTCTCTTATAATGAAAAGTACCGCAAAGTAATTTGCATAAACAGGGGTAAGTAGGGGTTAACGCTTTTGTAGTAATTCAATTATACATCACGATGTTCATGGTTTTTTTTATAGATAATGTAGGTTAATGCAATAATACTGTACCATTGCATTTAAATTCCCTTTGTAAGTAACAAATTAGATTTCAAGCTATAGATAGCTGCACATAAATCTAAGTAAGAATTAAATTACTGAAAAAACAAAGAGTAAAGACTATAATCTTAAATATTTGAATGAGTTAATCTTGTATATATATATATTTTCTAAATTTCGGAAACGACTCCAACGATTTTCATGAAATTCAGCATGTAGGGGTTTTGGGGAGGAAAATCCATCTGGATAATTTTAATTTAAAAAAAAAACTTTTTTATCCTTGGTTTTAGTCATTAAAAAAATACTAGAATTTACATTAAATATAAAAAAACACTATTTTTGCCGCCAAATGTCAAATTAGCGTAGCTTATTCGGGAAACGGGTGGTCGCGAGAAATGGAAATACCTTGGATCGAGCCCCATCTACTCAATTGTTGTTTTCTTTTTTATAAGTTTCTTTTTTTATTTTGTAAAAAATTATCGAGCAACGTTCGGTCATCCAGGTTCTAAATATAAAAAAATTTGAAAAAGGATTTGCTTCAAAATTCAAGTTACAAATGGCAATTTTATTATAATTCTCTTTGTAATTCTATGCTCAAAGATAAGTAGAATGTCTATATCGGTAAGGCGATTTGTGTTCTTTCCCACGGGAAATACGTTACTCTTTTTAATATTTAACACAGCCGTCATGCGTGATCTTCGCTAATATTGCCCGTGGCACCATTATTTATGATTATTTTATTTATGGATCTGACTTAACACATTTATGTATTATATTTTATTTATTAAGGTCAAGGCATGGTCGCGATACAATCAAAATTAAATTAAATAATTATTAACAAAAGTTATTTAGCTATTCATATTAATATTATAAATGCACGCCGTTTGGTATCCTGTTGAGTAGAATAGACCACCCTCATTTGTTGCCGAGTTGTCGTAAAAGACGACTAAGGTAAGTTGGCCCACCGTGTGGTGTCCGGTTGAGTAGAATAGACCACTTTCTTATCGAAGTGTCGTAAAAGGCGAAAAAGATAGGTTGACGTCAGGTCGTAAAATACCTAGTGAAATCATGTTATAACATGTTGTGCCGACTCCACTATTATTATTATTATAGTATAATAATAATAGTGTAATAGTGTTAATATTATAGTATTATTATATATTATATTTATGTAAGAAAGAACACGTAAAAATACAAGGAAAATAAACACCGGGCGATTTTATAATAGAAATTAAAATATTTTAACTCGTGTAGAAACTATATTAAGTTAAGGTAAGTTGGCCCACCGTGTGGTATCTGGTTGAGTAGAATAGACCACCATTTTTCTTACCCAGATGTCGTAAAATACGACTAAGGTAAGTTGACGTCAGGCAGGCGGCCGGTCGTAAAATACGTAGCTGAATCATGTGACAGCATGTGGCTACTTCATTTACAGCGAGATAAGGGTAGGAGATGATAATTATTATTATAAATGCGAATGTTGGTCTGTCTGTTTCGCTTTCATGGCTAATTCGCTGAAGCAATATTGATGAAATTTGCTACAATTGAAATTTATATACGTAGTGAAGTACGCAGCCAAATCATGTGGCAGCATGTTTATAACATATTATGCCGACCCCACTTAGAGTGGGATAAGGGGAGAAAGATGATGATGATACGTAGTGAAGTAATAAGTTACAAGGCATACTGAGATCGATCTTTGTAAGTGTTTGACGATTGCTAACGAATAGAAAAACAATTTGTTATGTGGGTGGGTACTTATTTTTGTAAAATGAATATAACTTTTTCACATCACATAATAAATAACTATGCTTTGCGGAATCCTAAACCTGCATAATGATTACTACGTATTGCAGTAGTTTATATTGATTGCAAGGATGTATTACTTCAGGTGACATGGGAATCCCAGCAACTTGTATATCATATCTACACGAATATTTTATATTACGCCACCAATGCTAATCCGCTGGATCAATATTGATGAAATTTATTTACAATTGAAGCTTATATACCGGGCTACGATAAAATATTCCCGCTTTTTCCTTCGGGAACTGGAGAAATCTAATGTAATCTAAAAATCAATATAGAACACAATTAAGATCAATTTTATATTACTGGCACGTTAAATAAAATAAAATAAAATTACAAATACAATAAAATATATATATATAAATTAAATAAAAATGAAAATTAAATTTAAATTAAACAAAAATCAGTTACAAACATCGTAGGTAAGTTTTATAACCGAATTGAAATTGATTGATGGAATATCTATTAAATAGGCACGAATAAAAGATAAATTAAAGTCTTTATATATGTATTAATAGACTCTTGCTGGGTAATTTTATTAAAAGATATAAGAAATAACAAAAACAAAGAATAAAGAATAAAAACTAGCTAGATCGAATTTTCTCCCTCAAAACCCCCTACATGCTGAGTTTCAGAAAAATTGTTAGTGTCCGAGATTCAAAAAAATATATTTAGATAATATATATATATATACATACAAGATTAACTCATTTAAATATTAACAAGATACAAGATTAACTCATATATTTTCTAATTAATTTATTTTAGGTTTTATTTTTTAAAAATCTTGATTTATCCCTGTTTTTGGGTACTAAAAAAACTACGATTATAGGAATAGATAGCAACTCATAATTTCAGCTGTCAAATTCAAAAAGCTGTGATATAATGGTAACGGACTAAAAAAGGTGCGGAACCTAGGTTCGATTCCCACATGTCAAAGATTACCGAGCTAGGCTCTTGATTTTCTGAATTTCGAAAACACCTCCGAAGATTTTCATGAAACAGACTATATACAGAGTATCAGGGGCAAAAAATCGATATAGCTAGGTTTTATTAAAAAGAATGTCGTTATATTTCTGTTCCGGCACTACAAAACTACTAAAATAGTAATAGAAAAGAACCTTAAATTTGTTGTTGAAAAAGAACCTTATATTTCTAAAGTTGTAATAGCTCGTGGGGAACGCACGAACGAAGAAATATCAAGCTCCAGATATCACTAACCCCTTTTTGTTTTTGTTTTTAAATTTCATTTTTCAATTAATTTATTTATATTTATTAAAAATTTATTTAATAATATATTTAAATAGATTGTTGAGTTTGTGATAGTGAACGTATATAGTGCTTGTGTATTGTGGTGGCGGTGGTGGAGATTTGTGCATGTGTTTTACGAATCCTGCATGTATGAAAACGGATTGTCCACTCTACATTTAGCATTATATATTTTCTATTTTACTTTTCGCGGATTATAGCAAAATAATTTTATTATTACTTTTATATTTCATTTTTATATTAAAAAACAGAGAATCCTTCGGTCACCCAAGTGCTGATTCATTAAACACAATTTATTTATAGGTGAAGATTTGAACTATTACATCGCTTAAAATATCACTTCATAAGGCGTAATGAAGCGAGAATGGAACCTGTGACCCGGATGATCGCGGTCAACCGTGATTAAATGCATCGGACTAACTAATGAGTTTGCATGCAAAGTATAAATACACTTGGTTGAATAGCTATATACATAAGCAAAAGCAAGGACAAAAAAGGGTTGTATAATTTATAGAATTAGGCGTTAATTTGCGGTTGTCCATAATACAAAACTAATCATCATCTTCCTGCCCTTATCCCACTCTAAGTGGGGTCGGCACAACATGCTATGAACATACTGTCATATGATTTGGCTGCGTTTTTACGACCGGCCGCCTGCCTGACGTCAACTTACCTCTGTCGTATTTTACGACACCTCGGTAAGAAAGAGGGTGGTCTATTCTACTAAACCGGATACCACACGGTGGGTCAACTTACCTTAGTCGCCTTTTACGACACCTCGGTAAGAAATGAGGTTGGTCTATTCTACTCAGCCGGATACCACACGGCGGGTCGACTTACCTTAGTCGCCTTTTACCACACCTCGGTAAGAAATGAGGGTGGTACTATTCTATTCTGCCGGATACCACACGGCGGCATAATACAAAACTAATGAGAATATTATTTTGCTATAATCCGCGATAAAATAAAAATCTGCAATAAAAATCGCGGATTGTAGCAAAATAATATTCTCATTAGTTTTGGACAATTGTATAATTTTTAACTCTATTTTCAACTCCGTTTGAATATTTTATAGAATTAGGTGTTGCTTTGCGAAGTCATCATCCTCCTGAGCTTATCCCACTCTAAGTGAGGTCAAGGGTTAGAAATGGGTGGTCTATTCTACTAAGCCAGATACCACACGGGGAGTCAACTTACCTTAGTCGACTTTTACTACACCTCAGTAAGAAATGAGGGTGGTCTATTCTACCACACTATGTGGCTGTGATTTAATTTTAATTTTGTTGAATAATCAAAATAAAAAGTACCTAAATTAGATTTCGGGATTGGAGCGTTTTTTTTTATATAATAAGGCTAGCACCTGGCTACGATCTTGCCTGATGGAAAGGCAAAGATATAGCCTAAGATGGACCGCGCTTACCAGTGTAGTGCCTATTCACTCTTTTTTTAAACTTTCCCAAATCGTAGGAGTCCGGGAAGATAAATGCGGGAAGGAAATTCCAAAGTTTTCTTATATTGTTTTGGATGGCGCAATTCAACTTATCTAATATATAGTTTCCCAAGCATATAATAGATGACATAATTCATTAATAGTACATGCTCCAGTAAATTTTAAATAAATATAGAAATAGTTCACATCTGTTATATTATAAAATTTACCTGAAAATTTGTTGCTATTTAAAAAAAAATAATGATTATTTACTCATTAGTATACTAAAATAAATATGTTTGTAGCATCATTGGTTTGATTACTAAAAAATGTATTAGTTAATTGAATTAAATAACGAAGGCAAACTAATGAAATGATTCTAATAATTCATCTAGAACCTAAATTTATAACAATAAAGACGTAGTTTGACGTGTTCATGCTAGGTGGCGCTGTTATCTTACTTGTACTTAGTTTAGTGTATTTGCGATAGATGGCGTTAGTTTGCGGAGTTTTATATAAAAAGAAATAATTAAAATTTTCAAATATTTTATTGTTTTTAAAATAATGTATAGGTACTATAAATACTATATTTGAAAATCAATGCAATATATTAAAAAAAACTAAGCAAATGGAAATTCTAAATAATCAAAAACAATTTTTCTAGAACAAGAATAATATGATGCTTCTGTGTGGTAAAACAATAGGTACGTATTAACTCATCCTTATTGTGTTATTATAAAACTGATCCGCTGTATTTAATATAATATGCATAGATTGCTAAAATAAGAGCCAGAAATAGTAAGTTTACTATTTCTGGCTCTTATTTGAATATATGCAATATGAAGCCATACGAAAACAAATAATAAAAACGAATACTCAGTTACTTGTTGATATTAATATACTAAACATAAACGAAATTGGATGATGTTTATATCATAATAGGTCGTTGATCCGTTCCAAATGCAATCCATATTAATTAGAATGCGAAAGTATTTTTGTCTGTCTAGGTGGCATGTTTAGCTCACATTCCGCTGAAGCGGTATTGAAGTTCGGTACAATTAAAGCTAATATAAAAGTAAGTAGGTAATGGCCTGGCTGTTTTTGGGAGAAAAGGGTTGGAGCTAAGACCTACCACGCTGCTCCAATGCGGATTGGTAGGTTACACATATGCCCTACAATTCTCTAGAGATATCATCCTCCTGTCCTTATACCAATCTAAGTGGGGTCAGCACAACATGCTATAAGCATGTTGTCACATGATTTGGCTACTTATTTTACGACCGGCTGCCTGCCTGACGTCAACTTACCTTTGTCATATTTTATGATACCTCGGTAAGAAATGAGATGAGGTGAATGAAGAAGAAGAATTAAAAGTTCTGACAAAATCCGTCACAGTCCAATAACCAACTACATATCAGTCGCCGTGTGGTATCCGGCTGAGTAGAATAGACCACACCCATTTTCTTACCGAGGTGTCGTAAAAAGCGAATAAGGTAAATCGTCCCGCCGTGCGGTATCCGGCTGAGTAGAATAGACCACCCTCATTTTCTTACCGAGATGTCGTAAAAGGTAACTAGGTAAGGTAAGTTAACGTCAGCGGGGTTGGCACATGTTATAAACATGTTGTGCCAACCCCACTTAGTAAAAAGGGACTAAGGTAAGTTAACCCACCGTGTGGTACCCGGTTAAGTAAAATAGATCACCCTCTTTCTTACCGGGGTGTCGTAAAATACGACTGATGTAAATTGATGTCTGCCAGGTGGCTGGTCCTAAAATACGTAGACAAATCATGTAACATGTTTGTAACATGTTGTACCGACCCCACTTAGAGTGGGATAAGGGAGGATTATTTCAGTCTCTTGGCTACTCAATTTCCAATTAACAGCAACCCTACTTTCTTATAAATAAAGTAAAAATAAGTAACACGTTCTTCTGAGGTCACTCGGGTAATCAAGTCAAATTTATTGTTATTTTCCTCGCCAGAGTCAATACTTTATGAATTTAACTGCGACCCGTAACTAATTAGCGAAACCTTTTAGCAAAATTGAAGCCTGACTAGTTTTCATTCTGTTGAAACAGGTTTTTATTTCCATAAAGAACCTAGGTTAATGGCGCATTGGTAGCTATTTCGCGTTAATTTAAACATTTGAATACCTTGATTAAACAAAATTTATGTTAGAATTATTTTGCTATAATCCGTGTATGATTAGAAAAATCTATACCGATAATACTAATGTACCTGGTTAACTGAGCAGTGCTTGGTTATTATTTAAAAAATGTAAAAAAATGAAAATAAAATAATTGAATTGAAAAATAATAAAAACGCAGCCAAATCATGTAACAGCATGTTTATAACATGTTGTGCCGACCCCGCTTAGAGTGGGATAAGGCCTGCCCTTATCCCACTCTCCACAGATGTATCCACAGGGCTCAATCCTAGGATTTTCACCTCTCTAGACCGCCCGTTCCCCAAATGAACCACCATGACTTTGCGTTTGTCAGCGAAAAATTGTGATTGTATCCAACGTGAATTTCAAAAAAAATTTAGTGTCCGAAATCAGGGATAAAACGATTTTTTTTTTAAATAAAACTTATAAAGATCAATTTTTACTCCCTACAGGCTGAATTTCAGGAAAATCGTTGGAGCCGTTTCCGAGATTCGGAAAATATATATGTATATCTTTAATATTACATGAGTTAATCTTGTATGTATGTATATATATTTTTGGAATCTCGGAAATGGATCCAACAATGTTCCTGTAATTCAGCAAGTAGGGGGTTTTGTGGGAGAAAAATCTAAAAAAAATCCCTGTTTTTGAGCATTAAAAAATACTAAAATTTATATTGAATTGAATTTTTGCCATAAACTGTCAAGTCAGCGTTGTTTATTCGGTGAACGGGCAGTCTCGAGAATAAGATACTAAAATGTAGAATTAAAAGCAAAGGATAATTTGACTGGCCCGTTGGCGCAGTGGGTAGTGACCCTGCCTTCAGCTCCGCGGGTCGCGGGTTCGATTCCCGCCGAGGGCCAACATTTTCTATAAATGAATTTGTTGGTCTTTGAGCCTGGGTGTATTTTAGTATGTATTTAAAAATATATAAGTATATATTCACCAGTTGTCTGTCCCATAACACAAGTATTAAGTTACTTACTTTGGGGACGGACGACCGTGTGTGTAAGTGTCCCATTTATTTAATTTTTTTCATTTAAGCTGTAAAAGCTGTCAAAATACATACCTAAAAGTGTAATAAAATAGAAGATGCATCGTCACAGTATTAAGACAGCAAAATAGTAATTCCTAACACGGGTTTTTTAAATAATTAACTAATTTATAGAATTAGGCGTTACTTTGCGGAGATTCATAATACAAAAGTAATAATAAAATTATTTTGCTATAATCCGCGATGAAGTAAAATAGAAAATATATATAATGCTAAATGTAGAGTGGACAATGGATTATCCATCCATAGCCAAAGCTTTGCGATTTTGGTCGTGGAGTCTATCTCCTGAAGATGCTTCGGTTGCGGGGCGAAACGATTGTTGAGTTTGTGATAGTGAACGTATATAGTGCTTGTGTATCGTGGTGGCGGTGGTGGAGGTTTGTGCATGTGTTTTTTACGACTCCTGCATGTATCAGGTATGATAATCGATTGTCCACTCTACATTTAGCATTATATATATTTTCTATTTTACTTCATCGCGGATTATAGCAAAATAAAATAATTAACGTTAAAGTATACTTTGCTGTACACTTTGATAGTTCTATCTAGTTCGTAGTTAGGTGATTTCAGATCATTAAAACTTTAGCGGTACGCAGTTCTGCAAATATTGCGAGTGATAGATCGCGCGAACTTGTAAAAAGTAGGAACTTAAGTACTCGATAATATTAACAACTTTTCTTGTTTATGAACTTGCGTCTTGTGTTTTGAAAAATATAATACTAACTGCTATTCTTATATTCATTATCGTTCTCCTGACCTTATCCCACTCTAAGTGGGGTCGGTACAACACGTTATAAACATGTTGTGATGTGATTTTGATAGGTTAGTTTACGACCGGCCTGAGATCAATTTACCTTAGTCGCCTTTTACGCTACAATAGAGCACTCTCATTTCTTACCGAAGTAACAAATGAGAGTGCTCTTTTCTACCCAGCTGGATACCACGTGTCAGGTCAGCTTATCGTCGCCTTTTATGACAACTCGGTAAGAAATGAGGGTGGTCTATTCTACCAAGTCGGATACGACGCGACGGATCAACATACCGTAGTCGCCTTTTACGCCACCTCGGTAAGAAATTAGGGTGGTCGACCATGGCGGATACAACGCGGCGGGTCAACTTACCGTTGTCGTCTTTTATGACAACTCGGTAAGAAATGAGAGTGCTCTATTCTACTCAAACGGTAACCACGCGGCGGGTCAACTAAGCGTAGTCGTCTTTTATGACACCTCGGTAAGAAATGAGGGTGGTCTATTCTACCCAGCAGGATACCGCGCGGCGGGTCAACTTACCTTAGTCGCCTTCAATGACACCTCGGTATATATATATATATATATATATATATATATATATATATATATATATATATATATATATGTCGGGGATTTAGATGGGTTTTTATTGTAAGCGACTTCGGCGTTCTCTATATTTCAAGTCGTAGAATCAGTGCGCACACCCGGCGCCATCGAGTCTCAGATGTCCAATCTGTCATGTCGCTTTGTTACCAGCGCCACCTTACCATGCATTTTACATATGCGTCAAATATCACAATCACAAGCGACAGCTATTAGACAACCTTGACTACTGACTCCATGATTCGGCTAAAGTATCCCAAATGATAACAGATGTAACGCCATCTGTCCGGCAGTTAAACAAGTCTATTATTATCTTCACTTCTCCGACACGGCCATACTGACAGAGAGCGCGTTCTCGCGCGGTCTCATGCATGATGTGGTCACAGACGTCATCAGCCATGGGTCTAAACCTTAGAGTTTCCCCAGCGAACAATCCCTTACCGTTAAGCGAGTGTAGCTCAGTACAGCGTCACAAGCCAAAAGCACGGAGCTTGTAATGCTCAAGCGTTGGAAGCAAAGAGCGCAGAGCTTTCGATGCTCCAGTGTTGATAGCACAAAGCGCGGAGCTTTCAATGCTCAAGTGTCGCAAGCATAAAACGCAGAGCTTTCAATGCTCAAGTGTCGGACGCACAAAGCTCGGAGCTTTCAATTCTCGTGTCGCAAGCATAAAGCGCGGAGCTTTAAATGCTCAGGTATCGGCAGCACAAAGCGCGGAGCTTTCAATTCTCGTGTCGCAAGCATAAAGCACGGAGCTTTCAATGCTCAGGTATCGGCAGCACAAAGCGCGGAGCTTTCAATTCTCGTGTCGCAAGCATAAAGCGCGGAGCTTTCAATGCTCAGGTATCGACAGCACAAAGCGCGGAGCTTACAATGTTCAGGTTTCGGCAGCACAAAGCGCGGAGCTTTCAATGCTCAGGTATCGCCAGCACAAAGCGCGGAGCTTTCAATGCTCAGGTATCGGCAGCACAAAGCGCGGAGCTTTCAATGCTCAGGTATCGCCAGCACAAAGCGCGGAGCTTTCAATGCTCAGGTACCGCCAGCACAAAGCGCGGAGCTTTCAATGCTCAAGTATCGGCAGCACAAAGCGCGGAGCTTTCAATGCTCAAGTATCGGCAGCACAAAGCGCGAAGCTTTCAATGCTCAAGTATCGGCAGAACTCAGACCAAGGTATGAGGTCGTCAAGTATGAAATTTGTAGAACATAAGGCAAAGTTTGCCAATAATTTTTATAAACACAAGAAACGATTTTTCTTACCAAAATATGCGCCCAAATTGCCAACATATTGTTGCCGTTTAAGCAACACATTGTTCAGCCTGGTCATTTAAAAACATGGTGGAACCACGTCCACCTCTATGTGTATGAACTCCTGGAAGGTCAATTTTACTGCATTATTGGAATGAACTTTTTTTTTTAAGGTCTACCATTACTTGTCTAATTATTTTCGACATATTTGTACCCTGACCGATGAGCCTGGTTTCACGAACTGGTAATAAATCACACCAGCACTATTCCACCAAATACATCTGATGAATGTTAGCGCACACTGTATACAATAACACGATATAATAGAATACCACTATTCCCGCTGCGTGATTCACTTCTCTTAAATAACGAACAAAGACTTACTGTCACTGAAACGTTTTATCAATAAGAAGAGTCCACCGGAAACAACAACAGCACAGTGTTGCCGCCATTTTAATCAAAAAGGGGCATGAAACTTGTTTCATGCCTGTGTTGCTATAAAATACAAAGCGGAAGACATTGGCGACAACATGAATACTACGTATTGCAGTATGTTTTGCAGATTAGTTATTTTCTAGGCACACGGAATGTTTGCGATTGAATTTCATATTGACTTCATTTTTCATCACAAGTGTATATCCGATTCAAAAACCACCAGGTCAGACCAGGATTTGTGGCGAGAAAGCAACATCAAACAAGCTTCCAGACGCGCTCGTTTCTGGTTTTCGTTCAGCTCATGAGGAACCCACTTATCTAACGTTTCATTTGAGTCAAATGAGTTGATATTGTCTGTTTGCTTACTTTGATCATAATTCATAAGCACTTTGAGATGGATCAGACCAAACGGTGAACTTTAATATGTCATTATTAACCTTTGATTCTGGGCGACGATTGTGGGGTTAAGGTTACCATTTCGAAATTTGACAAACTGTAGATCTTAGTATGATTACCTATTATCAGCAATATGTGTAGCAATATGTAAACATACGTACTGTCAAATAACAAACTGTCATAGTTGTCCAAACTGTAAACTACAAATTTCATTCAACTTATTATTTCTTTCGTAAGACAATTTCTTTTAAATCGTCCGCTTTTATTATCCATAATGTAATGAATAAACGTCTCTGCTAAAAAGATTAATAATTAAACGTAGCTTTTTTTTAAATTAGCATACATACTGTAAACAATAGTACAAGATGTCGTCGCTATCCCGCGCATCAAACTCAAACTTAATTTTCTTAATTGAAATAAACTTGTAAACTAGTGCTTTTGAACCTTCAATTCTACCGCTGGAAAAACGGAAAGCTCTCGCTACCAAGAAGAGCCAGCGAAACTCGGCGGTTGCTCTTTTCAACATAATACTTATAACCAGATACACCAAGTCATTACTATCTTGTACAGGGTCGGACAGTAGCTACGAGAATATCCACGCACTCTTCCCGTCAAAATAATCCTCAACAGTATATTAGGCTTTTTGTATCAGCCTCTCTTTAATAACATTTTTAAATTGCTGTTAAGTCAAAGCTAAAAATGACTGCGGAATTTTATTACAAAATCTTATACCCAAACTCAAGAACAAATTTCGTACCTATGCAAGGCACAAAGCAGGAGCGGCAAGCTTATGTCGGTTCCTACTTTATCTATTATATACGTCACCTATCGTTCTATAACTTTTTACATTTTTATGTACAAAAATTAAATTACTTAAAATGTACTGTGAGTGAGTAGTACATCACGAGTGCAGCTAGCTGGTAGATAACGAACTCGCCGTCGTTCCTTGTCACCGAACGTCTTACGAACATTCCCGATCGCATGGTCGGAGTAAACGGAATAATAAATGGAGGTTTCGATGGCAACGGAATAACAAGCCGTCTGATGTGACGTGAAGTTTGCTTTGGGATATAGTATTAATTACGAGTGCGGGAATACAATTTGAATTATAGTTTAGGGCTTCATTAAACCTCCCTTCTGGACTTTCTTTAACAAACATAGAAAAATACTCAACCATCTATGCAGTGTATGCGAGTTGAGATGTGTAACCTACCTTGCATCTTCATATACAAGACATATTATATGTTATACATACACGAACATACTCACACCAACACTGATGTACAAAGAAACATACACGGTCCCACGATGCACCACCACGTTAGGAACACCAGAGCCCTTGGTGAGAGCAAACCCGAAGTGACATGCGGTCACTTGCCAGTGCGTGTTTGAGCCTGTACCATTTCATACAACATTAGACTGCAATCATTACACTACAATCTACAATAAAAAAATCAATTTAATTTGTCTGTCAACAATTTTCAGCCTGCAATTGATTGGACATATCGGCAAAACCCTCGGGGTACTTTCGCAATATTTCATGACACGCGTACTGAACACGCCCACCAGCCACCGGCTCTACATTGCACCTATCATTATCACAGACCTCTATTATTTTGGAGGGATAAGAATATGTCTCATTTGGTTTAACTATTAATCTGGGGTTCTTTTCGATAAAAACGATGTCGCCACTTTTGAAGGGACATATCCTAGCTGCCCTTATCATAGCGCACCTTATCAGCATAAACTTGCTCGTCCATCCTGAACTTTACCTCACGTCTAAGTTCGTGAAGGTCAAATATATCCTATTTGTGTTACTACAAAAGGCATTTTTGGATAAGTAGTTAATGTCCATCAAGTGCTATGAAATCAGTAGGCGTCTTTTTCAACAAATCTGAACGTACCTGAGTATCTAAAATACCTGAGATAACGACTGCAACCTTGTTAGTTCACTCCAAGCAGGCTCAAACCGGTCGATCATGGCAAGTTTGTTACTCGAGTACTCTATGTAAATCTTAGCTGGAACACTGGTATACTGTACTATATTAAAGATATATGAAACCATATATGTATGAGGTCATGAAACCTCTTGGTCGCCGCAAATTATCTTGACAAACGTTCCTTCGCTTCATTTCACGTTTTGCACAATGGGTAAGACTTAGAGGTCCATTTACGTGCTCGATCTCGTAGATGCGTAAACACAACGTTTCGCGTCTCGTAACCTGTCCACGAATTTTCAGTACGGTAATGCTCTATTTTGTCGCACTACTCAGCAACTGTAAACTCAGAATCGTCGGGATCGAACGACGGTATGCAAACGTCACACGGTTTCCTTGACTTCACGTTACTTTTTGAGATTGACACTTTGGTATTACTACGACCTAAAACTGTCGGCCATGCCGCGAAAGAAAACAAAAAAACAAATGAGGCATACTTATCATTAGGCAAAGCCACGAAACGATCATCTATTTGTGAGGTCGTATTTTGATCATTATCTCTTAGCACCGCCATAACTTTCAACACGAGGTGTAGCTGAACCTCGAAAATATTTACTTTGTGTAGCCACAGGAGGGTTGGTAAGCACATTAGGTAAATGCTGTCCCGATCCCACCGCTGCTGTCGGGGATTTAGATGGGTTTTTATTGTAAGCGACTTCGGCGTTCTCTATATTTCAAGTCGTAGAATCAGTGCGCACACCCGGCGCCATCGAGTCTCAGATGTCCAATCTGTCATGTCGCTTTGTTACCAGCGCCACCTTACCATGCATTTTACATATGCGTCAAATATCACAATCACAAGCGACAGCTATTAGACAACCTTGACTACTGACTCCATGATTCGGCTAAAGTATCCCAAATGATAACAGATGTAACGCCATCTGTCCGGCAGTTAAACAAGTCTATTATTATCTTCACTTCTCCGACATATATATATATATATATATATATATTTATTGTGAATCCCGGAAACGGGGAAACGGCTTCAACAATTTTCCTGAAATTCAGCATATAGTAGGGGGTTTTGGGGGAGAAAAATCGATCTAGCTAGGTTTTATTTAAAAAAAATCTTTATATCCCTATTTTTGGGCTAAAAAAATAATAAAATGTAGAAAAGCAAAGTATTGTTTTAGTTTTCAAAACCCGGGTTCGAATCCCACAAGTCATTGGCGCTTTCTTTCTTTTTTATTTTTTTTTAAATATATTTTTTTATATCCTTAAAGAAATTAAAGAGCTAGTCTCGGTGACTCAGTGACTATATAATTAAGCTACCTGCTTTGAATCCCTTTGCTTCCTGTGAAAAGTGGAAATATATTAGTCACTAACCGTAAGATACGTTACTAAATCTGAGTTTCCAGTTACACGGTATCAATTAAATAAATATAAAATAAATAAATATATGGGACACTTACACACACGGTCGTCTGTCCCCAAAGTAAGTAACTTAATACTTGTGTTATGGGTGACAGACAGCTGGTGAATATATAATTATATATTTTTTAAATACATACTTACATACATTGAATCGAAACTTGAGTGTAATACTTAACTAACATCGCAATTTTGTTTGCTTCATACTACCTACTCTTAAATGTTTAAAATACACTGGGGTAACATATAGCATAGAAAATTAGAGATTCTATTTCGGAAACAAGGAAAAAATACATATTACATAGTTAAGGGTACTTCAAAGCTTAAGTTGGCGAACGGAGTCGCGTATACCACTAGTATCACATATACATAAATAAGAAGTACATTCGAGTGTACATATTAATGAATTTAAAAAAAAATGTTACGTTTTTTATAACTACGTACATCCTTGTTTTACACGAGGTACATAAAAGGCACGTGTATGAAATATCACCTTTAATTACCTTAGTTATAGGGCTGTCACACTATACGCATTTTCGATTTATATAATTAATATCATAAACGCCGTGTGGTATCTGGCGAAATAGAGTACCACCCTCATTTCTTACCGAGGTGTCGTAAAAGGCGACTAAGCTAAAAATCGACCCGCCTCATCCGATAAAATAGGACGTGAGTATAGCCGGAATCTATGCATTAATTATGACTAACACTCACGATAGTTTAAATTCTAAATAGTTGTAGATTCATGGAAATATGACTGGACTGGAGCCATAGAGACAGAGTACAATCCATACTAGCACCTCGGTTAATTCCCTCTTTAGGTGACAAGAGGACTGGATTTTTATTCCCACAAATGAGCAACGATTCAATCCAGAAAAAGCATTGCAAATCGCAAAATTTTTGAAGCATTATTAGGTCTAAATTTATATAGTACAAGCGAGTAAGTGATTTGGGACTTGGGTGTCCAAATAGATATAAAAAAACTAATCCGTCTTATACACACAGGTGTCAACCCTAAATAGGGCAGCGCCCGCAATAATAGCACACCTGATACAAAGTTATGGTGCAAAAAAGAAAATGTACTATTTATTACTTAGACGGGAGTAGTCTGCCAAAGTCATTAGGGTGATTGATCCACAAAAAATAATTTACCCTATTAGCCGGGATATTTAAATGGTGTTAACGGTTGATCTGTACCAGGTTGTTGCGGATTAAGACACAGGCCAAGCACCTATAAGTGTCCCAAAAAAACAATGTCCTTAATTGGTATTTCCAATTTACTGCGCGATTTACAGTAAAGGAAAATATATACAGCTTGAATATCTCACAAGAATTTCTTAGAATTCTTTTGATACCTTTCTGGCGGTCAATGCATCTGGTGTTCTGATTAGAGGAGGATAAGGTCACTGTTTTGAGAGGACCTGACCTGGAAGTGGTGCTCTCCGAAGTACAGAGCTAGTGCTAGGGGGTATAGGAGTAATATGCACGCTTTCCTCTCTTCGCCACCAGTAGCGTGGCAGCACTATCAGGTTTTCGCTCGGTGCAATTGTGACATAACTACCCCGCATCCTCGTCGGACGATGATATAGCGGCGAAGAGGGTACATGAGACAACGTCTACCAACCTATTCCGTCGTAAAAGAGTGGATAGGGGGGGCGAAGGGTCGCCCATAACCGTAGGCAACGCTGAGTGGGATCTCCGAGCGCCGATTTGGGGGACTCTCTGCTCTTGCTGGAGTAAAATCCCTTAAGGCGGCAGATGTATTAGGTGTTCCCAATGCGTCGTTTGCAAAGAGCGGATTTGCTGACGAGGATACAGATGTAATGCGTTCAGTATTCCTGTGCCCTTCGTAAAGCAGTAAGGTGGAACACTATGATGTTTTAGTCGGTAAGAGTCCAGCATAACTGCAATACCACGTGATTGCAGTATCCAACAATAGTTTCCTCATGTAAAAAGGGGGTTTACTAAAAAATACTCTATTATATCACATCTAACTGAAATACAAAATATTATGACAAAAGCGTACAATGTTCGGCATATATAAGTAACGCCTACTTTAACATATCCTTAACTAGTAACTCTTATCTCAGGCACGCGCGTGTGAGGTACTCAAGAGTTGACTCTTCTCAACATTCCGGATATGAAGGATCTTAGTTTTAATATCCGTAAGGTCCTTATTTACCTGGCATCTCGGCCCAGCGACATCCCTTGCTAATGTCACGTTCCTTCCATTAAGATATATTAACTGGTTTGTTTTTTAATAACATAAGCTCATAATTGTAATTAGAGAAGAGCGTGTAAAAGTGGCCGAATTTATAGATTCCACTATTTTAAAGACTAAAATGTATAATATTATAAGATACAACTATTGTTAAGTATTATTTTATGTCTTCGTATTGACATTAAGATTAATATTATATATGATACTAGTGGCCCGCTCCGGCTTTGCACGGGTAAAAAATATATCACAAAAAAATGATTAAAATCGAACCAGTAATTTTGTTTTATTGATAACTTTTTTTTGATTCATTACATCATTGGGTGGTAATGATAATTAATAGTAATGATAATAAATGCAGTTAAATTTGGAGTATTATGGTCATTTATGTTTTGTTATTCCACTGTCATTTGCGTTTTGTTATTCCATGTCATAGTCGTTTTTGTTATACCACGTTTTATAATGGCGGAAACGCGGTCGAACGGGATAAAAAGTATCCTATATCCGTCTCCTAGTTCTAAGCAACCTCTCCACTAGTTTTCAGCTAAATTGGTTCATCCGTTCTTGAGTTATAAATAGTGTAACTAACACCACTTTCTTTTAGATCAGAATAATTTAATTTAAGGAAATAAAATGTATCTTTTGTTGGTTGTCCAGTAAATAATAATAATGAAACTGAATTCGTTTCAGTAGCAATCGACACAAAAAATTCAAAATCACATGTAAATAATTTGAAATGTCACGCGAATGGTCTAGACACTAAAAAATGTTGTTATCGTGATGTTGATGCAATTTTGAATTAGTTGAAGTAAGCCTTGTTGACAATATTAACATAAAAACATAATCCAAAGTTCACACCTTTAATAGAGAAAAAAAAAATGTTTTCGTTTAGTTTTTATAATGTTTTACTATCTCAGGTTTAAGTAAGTCAATTGCATTTTATGTTAAAATTGAAGGAAATATTACATTATTAGGGAACAAAGTTAAACAGTTAAACAAAGTTAAACAGCTACATTATTAGGTAGTACATTGGTACAGGTGACCAAACGTGTGTTAAATTTGAATGTGGATGGATATGTGCCTAGAGGGAGGCCTAAGAGATGGTTGGATTGTGTGAAGTATGATATGCATATAAAAGGAGTGGCGCCAGAGTTGACGAAAGATAGGACAGAATGGAAGAGAAAAACTTGTTGTGCCGACCCCACTTACAGTGGGATAAGGACAGGATGATGATGATTATTAGGTAGTACATTATTAGGTAAAAAATAATAACAAATGGCACTCTTATTAATGATCAGATAAATGTCAAAGGTCAAGCTTGTTACAAGCGTTTGTAGGCAAAATAAATGGTGGGGGTTTAATCAATAAGTAAATAACTGTTTGCTTGGGTAATGCGATTAACGTGGAGTCTATTTCTTGATGATGCTTTGGCTACGGGGCGAAATGGTTGTTGAGTGTGATAGTGAATATGTGCATTGCTTGTGTATTGTGGTGGCGGCGGCATGTATCAGGTATGAAAACGAATGGTCTATTCTACATCTAACTGTAAGGAGAAGAATTGTTTTCTACCCCAAACATATACTAAAACTAATGATAATGATTACTTAAACTATGCTACTATAAACTAATGCTACTAAAACTATAAATGCCGGGGGGCGCGCGTTGTTGCGGTGCTGGTAGACGAATGCAAACTGAATGCGGCGGCGCCGCGCGTCCGTATTTATGCTGTTATAATGTTATGTGTAAGGTGCTAATATGCACCGAACATGCTCCCGGGCACCAAAATAACAAATTAATAAGTTCACAAAATATCTTCTAAATTATAAACTCTCCTCGGCATAGGAGAGCTTGCTATGTCCTTTGTCCTCAACTCACACACATTTTCACTATTGTGGCCACTAGGCTGACGGTCAGCCGATCTATGATATCGCGCACTATCACTGCTTTTCGGTGTGGCCGACTCCGGCTAGGCAGTAGGCACGGCCCACCGCGAGCCGGCCCGGCGTGCTCGACGACGTCCCCGTTGCTACAGGAACCTTGCTGATGTATTTATGGCCACTGATAATTGACCATAACTTACAATTTAGATGTGATGAAGAGATACATCATCCACCGGAAACTTGCTGTTTGTACATATTCTTTTGTGTATTTATTGATATGTAGTCGGAAATAGACATTAATGCTGATCATATTGTGTATCAATTGTGTTTGTCTATGATGTGGGCAGCTATTACTTTCTGTAGTATCTTCTATATTCTGGGAGATATATACATATATTTTGTTGATATTGTTCGGCGAAATGTTCATTCAATACTCCGAACAATACATTGGCGAGATATCCGACTCCATTAATAAGCCCGCGTTTGTTACGACGGCGTGTTGTGTTTTGCTGACTAAGGTGTGTGCGATTGATGAACTTTAAGGTGAACGTACTATGACGAAGTTGTAAAAGGACTACGTCAAATTACGATTCTGAAGAAATGAGAGTGCATTTGTTACTCAAATTATGTTTGTACTTAAATTATGTTGATACTCATTGCTGTATCTCTTCTCTCCTTTTATGTCCTTTTTATTCTTTGTTCTCCGATGATATAGGTAAGACCGATAATTTGATGATAGGTCTTTTAAGGATGCCATTCTTTTTTCTTACTGATACAACTCTTACCAAGCCGTCTTGACCTGGATGAAGTTCTACAACTCTACCTAGTAACCATTTCCCAGGCGGCAAGTTGTCATCTTGGATGGTAACCATGTCGCCAATATTCATGTTTTTGTGCTCTTTTCTCCATTTATTGCGAACCGAAAGTTGAGTAAGATATTCGGATTTGAATCTCTTCCATATATCTTGAGTTAGCTTTGAGGTCAATTGCCACCTCGTCCTTGCGTCATGCTCGGTTTCAATTATCGTCATTCCAGGTCTTCCTGCTAAGAAATGAGCTCGTGTTAAAACGTCTAAATCATCTGGATTTTCAGATAACGGACATAGCGGACGTGAGTTTAGGCATGCTTCTATCTGTGCTAATATGGTGCTGTATTCCTCAAAGGTTAACTTCTGTTCTCCTACGACTCTCTTCAAGTGATGCTTTACACTTCTCACTGCTCTTTCCCATAACCCTCCAGCACTAGGCCACGAAGCTGCGTTAAAATGCCATTCGATATTAAGCTCCATAATCGCCGCGAAGAACTCGTCGTTAAGACTAGCTTTGAAGTCATGATATTCTGCTTTTAATATCCTGCTTGCTCCTATGAAATTAGTGCCATTGTCACTGTACATGTGCCGTGGCGCTCCACGTCTAGCGGCCATCCGTCTCAAAGCGGCTAGAAAAGCGGAACTGCTGAGGTCCGACACCAATTCTAGGTGAACGGCCTTTGTAACCATACATATATATAATGCTATATAACCTTTAGAAGTTTTGATTCCGCGTCCTTTGTTTGCTTTTACTTCGATGTATCCGGTGTAATCCACGCCTGTATGAAAGAAAGGCGGGGCTGTATCAACCCTCTCCTCAGGTAAGTTACCCATCAGCTGATATTGCTTAATAGGGTCATGCTTCCGACATTTCACACATTTCCTGATTTCCTTCTTAACTGCTCTATATCCCGATACAACCCAGTACCTTTGTCTCAAATTTGATAAAGTTAGTCGTGGACCCCCATGAAAGGTTAACTTGTGTGTTTGCTCGATTAACAGACTTGTAAGACGACTACTGTATGGTATGATAATTGGATGCTTCATTTCGTCACAAATCTTAGCATATTTTATTCTCCCGCCGACACGTAAAATGCCGTTTTGATCCAAAAAGGGATTCAAATTTCTTAAATTACTTTTATTGCTTAATGTATTGTTTTTTCTTAAACTCTCTATATATAAACTAAACTCCGTTCGTTGAACGTATTTTATAATAAGCCATTTTGCGTTTTTCAACTCCGGTAATGTGAGATATCCGCAAGGCGGCTTATTTGCTGTATTGTTAAATGTAATTGTTTTTGTAGCTCGTAGAATCCATGCTAAAATTCTTGTTATTTTTTACAAGGTTATTCATGATAAATGCGTTGACAGAAAGGGTAAAATCGTTAACCATTGATTGGCACGATAGTGTGATCGTACCCTTACAATTTTGCTCTTTTTCCCCGACCCCAAATATTGTTCCCTGGCAATATTTTCTTTTCAAAGCTAATCTTTGTGCTGCGTTCTCACTGATAAGGGATAGTTGGCTACCCTGATCTATTAGAGCTCTCATGACTATCTGGCTTCCATCTGAGGATGTAACTTTAACTAGAGCTGTTGCTAGGAGTATTTCTGATATTTCATTTTGTGACATGTGCTTGGCTTGGGTTACGTTGGTCGTCGACCTACTTGTAGTAGGTTGCGAAATGTTGGAATTATTATAACAATGATTTGTAAAATCATGCAATAAAGAATTATGTTTAGCTCCGCAAATCCGACAACGTTTCTGGGACGTGCATTGTTTGCCATTATGATTATACAAACAATTTACACATAAATTAAGTCTTTTTACTGGTTTGAACTTTATTTCTAAGGGCATTGCTGTAAACTTTTCACAATTAAAAATTCTGTGTTCTTTTGCGTGGCATATTACACATTTGTTTGTCGAAATATGAAATGATTTTACAAATGCATTACCATTTCGATTTGCTGCTTTGTATGCATTATTATAATTAGAATTTTGTGTAGGTATTGGAACACGATAATTATTGTTTTTTGTATGTTGCTGTGTTTGTTCTGTTTTTCTGCGCGATGATTCGAGAGTTGTAAATTTACTCTCTAGGAATGATAGAAATTCTTTGATGCTAGGGAGTTCTCTTGGATCCTTTAGCGACTCCAAATACTGTGAATGTGTTTCTTGGTCCAGTTTTTGAGATAGAATATGTATGAGCAGTGGGTCCCACGTGCTCACATCTACACCAAGATTTTTCACCGCGTTTATACACTCCAATGTGGTGTCGTGTAAACGTTTTATATGATTTATTGATATTTGTTGCATGATAGGCAAATTTAAAAGAATGTTTATATGCGACGTGAAAATGAGCTTTTTGTTGTTGTACCGATGGTTTAGAATATCCCAACAGGTGATATAGTTTTCTGAACTAATGGATAGGTGCTGGATTAACCTTTCGGCCTCGCCGCGTACTTTGCCCTTTAAAAACTGCATCTTTTGGGCGTTTGATAAACTTGTATTACTGTGAATGGCCTCAGTAAACAAGTCTTTTAATGATGTCCATTCATTGTAGGATCCATTAAATTCAGGAATCTCCATTTGTGGAGTGATATTTGCTCTGTGTTTTGTAGACCATATTTTACTAGAAATGGCCTTTTTTAATGTGAGGAACGTGTTCTCGTGGCTATCAAATTTCTCTTGGTAATCATTATTTACTCCATTTAATTCTAAGTATATCTCCCAGTGAAGCTCGTCTATTGCTGCCCACCGTAACTGTAATTGTTTAAGGAAGTCGTCTAACTCCCATTTCTCACTAACTGAATCTATATCTATTCTTTCTGCTGTTCGCATGAATGCAAGAAAGTTTATATTCTGTTTACGCAGCAGATCTTCCTTACTTGGTGTACCTGGAGATGTATGCAACCTGGATGGTCCAGGCTGGCTGAATTCTGGGGAGCTCGGGCGGTGGACTTCTGATTCTTGCTCTATGTTTGGCCTCTGGCCTATGCTATCCCCTTGATTCCCCCCTGCTGTGCCTATCTCTTGTAGCTGCTTGTCCACAAGAGCTTTGGCTGCTAAATACAGCTTACGAGTGCTGTCGTAATCTGCAAAACGAAAATATGGGTGGTTCTCTGCTTCGAACCTCAATATGCTTTTGTGATTTCTTTCATAATCACCCCAATGCTTTTCTAAAGTTTCCAACCGCCTTATGATATGCTCTTTTGTTTTTCTTTCCGCCCCGGCCTTTTTTAAATTGACGATAAACTTAGCGATAGCCTCGTTTAGTTGTTTTTGAATATGGTACAAGGTTTCCATGATGCTTGCTTAATTATATGATAATGAAATGGAAAGATCTTACTTGGTTGCTGCTGCTGCGGAGTTTGCCGTCTACCTTTATGCTGATGCTGATGCTGAATGATTGATGCTGAACGCTGATGCTGTATGCTTGATGCTGAGTGCTGTTGCTGAATGCTGATGCTGAATGCTTGTTGCTGAATGCTGATGCTGAATGCTTGTTGCTGAATGCTGATGCTGAATGCTTGTTGCTGAATGCTGATGCTGAATGCTTTGTGGACACGTATAGTCCCAAGTCACTGTCCACACCACACACACGCGTTACTTTGAGTGCGCCACGTGTTTGTTGTCCCGCACTTTAACCAACCCGCACGTGTGGTCAAGATGCTCGAAGGACCAAAATGTAAGGAGAAGAATTGTTTTCTACCCAAACATATAATAAAACTAATGATAAATGATTACTTAAACTATGCTACTATAAACTAATGCTCTTAAAACTATAAATGCCGGGGGGGCGCGCGTTGTTCGCGCTGCTGGTAGACGTATACGTAATATATGTATATAATTTCTATTTACTTTATCATATAGCGTAATAATTTTATTGTTACCTTTGTATTATAGGTCTCAACAAAATAACTCATGATTAGACATGTATTAAAATACACCCAGATCAGAGAACCAAAAAAATATTATATAATACTAGCCATCGCCATCGGCTCCGCCTGCGTGGAAAGATTAAAACCGTATTTTGATAACGATAAAAATGGTTAAATAGGTTAACCTTAAAAGCTAGACATATGCTGTCGCGGACTTTTATTTAGAACTTTTATAGGGGAACAATTTTGGAATACATGATTTTTGAATAACTTTCACCGTTTTCTTAGCGCATGCCAGCAACGCTTTAAATTTTACCGCTGTCGTATAATTTTTATTGCTCTTCTCCTATTTATTTTAGCGTGATGTTATATAGTTTATAGCCTTCTTCGATAAATAGTCTATCTTACACTGAAAGAATTATTCAAATTAGTCCAGTAGTTTCTGAGATTAGCGCGTTCAAACGAACAAATAAACAAAATCTTCAGCTTTATTTATATATAAGTATAGATATTGGCCCTTGAAAAAAATCAAACCCGCGACCCCCGAAGCTGTAAGGAAGGTCGCTACCACGTGTGCTAATAATCAATAAAATAATTTAAAAATATAGTGTGGATAATAATCGGTTATTGAATACAAAAATTATTATGGAATTTTACAGATACCTACACTAAGAAATTATGTAATGTACCTATATGTCAGACAATGTTTTATTTGTCATTATTTTTGCAAAATATATTCCAGTCCATGAATTAAACATAATACAAGTATATTCAATAGTGCAAGAAGCACTTATCTTGCATCATTGTATCCATTAATAGCAGTTCCAACTTAATATAGTTTCTACACGAGTTAAAATATGTTAATTTCTATTATAAAATCGCTCGGTGTTTATTTTCCTTGTATTTTTACGTGTTCTTTCTTACATAAATATAATATCACTGTAATAATAATAGTGGGGTCGGCACAACATTTATTTTTATACAGGAAAAAACCCCTTAGGGGTACCGCCGCCCGACGGGGACAGGCGGCGGTTATGTCTGATTCGCACCGATTAAAACGTTACACGTTGCCAATGGCAAAGACAGGGTATCGTTGTACACATTGCTCCCATCCCCGCCGGAAACAGCTCTGATTCCAGAGAACACCTCCTCAGGGTAGGGAGCTCTCAAATATACTTCCACGGAGGAAGGAATATAGAAAATAAGAAGGGAATATAGAATCTGAATTTCGGAAACGTATCTAACGATTTTTCTTAAATTACGCATGTAGGGGGTTTTGGGGGAGATAAATCGATCTAGCAAGATTTTATGTAAAAAAAAAATAATCCCTGTTTTTGGGCATTAAAAAATACTTACACTAACTTACTTTGCTATACTAAAATACACTATATTTACCATAAACTTTCAAGTCAGCGTAGCTTATTCAGGGAACGGGCAGTCGTCAAATGTAAACCTAGGGTCTAATTTTCTTTTTTTTAAGTTTCTTTTTTTTATTTCGTAAAAAATTACCGAACAAGGCTCGGTCAACCAGATTAATAAATATAATATGACATAAAATGATATTAGATTAATTTTCAAAACCAGTTATTTAAATTCAATATTACGAAAGGTGTGAGGAATATTGCATCACAGTTGTTGTGTGATAAATAACTAAATTAATATATAATAAAATCTTAATGCAAAGGGTTAATGATCTGCATAATCGATTCGTAGCAATCGATCATTTGTTTACTAATAACGAAATGATTCAGCAAAATTTACTTTTTATTTCATAATAATGTGACATTTTTGACAAGTATGAAATAATTATAAATTACTGTACTTACCTTTATACCTTTTCATTTTTTTTCATTACCGAAGTGTCGTAAAAAGCGACTAAAGTAAGTTGACTTGCTGTGTATCCGGTTTATAAAATGGACCCACTTAGAGTGGGAGAAGGGCAGGAGAAAGTAAAATAATTTGAAATTTTTACAAGTATGAAATAATTTTATACATTACTATAGTTTATTAAAATTCGACTAAAGTAAGTTTACGTCAGTCAGATCGCCGGTCGTATGTTTATAAAATGTTGTGCCGACCCCACTTAGAGTGGGATAAGGGCACGAGGATAATGAGTTTACTTACCTTTATTTAAACATTAGTGTAACCAGCGACTTTTGCCGCGCCAACTAAGATGTCTCAGTACCCACAGTAATGAATTATTCTGTTTAGTTCTTTCGTTATTTTCGTTTTACCTGAAAATAATTTCTTTGCATTCCCTTCTTTTGAGATATTGCTTAGATAAACGGAAATCTACACTTTTATTTGTAAAAATAACCAGTATTTTTTGCTATTTTTTGTTTGTTTGTAATCTCTTTATTGCATTATTAAAATAAAAAAAACTTAATTTGCAATGGCGGACTTATTCCGGAATCGGAATTTTAACTTAAACTGACCTCATGACCTCTTTTACTATTTGTTTATTCTTATTCTTATTTATGTAACACGATAAGAAAGATTATTTTTTATGCGAACTTTGTTACTGTCATGATTAGATATTTAAACATACTTAAACTTGTTTTCGTCTGTAACTTCGTCCGCGTGGACCGTAGTTCTGGAATGAACAGTAGCTTTATACTCCAAAGGTCAGCACAATATGTTATGAACATGTTGTCCTATAATTTTTCCACGTATTTTACGACCGGCCGTAATGGACAAAAGCTATTAGTGTTCTTTATATATTTTTTAAACCATGCTTTCCGATTCGGGATCGGAACATTCGATTCTCGCCGAGGAACAACATTTTCTTAACAAAAATTGTTGGTTTATTGATTTAGGGTGTATATACGTATTTATTTAAAAATGTATATGTCAGTATTAACCAGATATCTTTCAACAGAAGTCTTAAGTTAATTTGGGAACGGAAAGTGTGTGTTTTTGCCTTTTTTTATTTTATTATTATTGATTCACCACGGATTTTACAAGACCAATCAACATCAAAACAGAATTCGAAAAAATAGGTCTAAGCTTTAATCCTTCTCTTTAAAGACAGTGGAAATCTTTGCCCAGCTTTGGGACAGTAACAGATCATTACTATTATTAAGTTAAGTTATTATTATTATCATACGTTATAAAAATATTCGCCATTAAAGTATTAAAACCTTTACGACCTTAACAATTAATTGCCTTTTATTTTAAGTACAAGGTTCCAATTTTCGTGACAAGTTCAAAGTTTTGTAAAAGGACAGATGTTAAAAGTAGTAACCGGATATATTAAGGAAGTCGGAAATTAGTTCTGCTATGTCCGCTACTGTGGCCATTAAAACAGCGTTTAAAAAATATTTTAATTATTTATTGTTTTGTTATGGGTTTGATATTTTTTGAGGTTTGAGATATCTTTATTTCTCATTAAGAATAATATAATTTTTTTACGTAAAATTTATAAATTTTCTATCGTATCTACGTATAAAGTTCAAGAAATTTCAAAAGTGAGTATTTATGATACCCTTAACTATAATTCAATTTGTATTTCAACGTTTGCAATAAATACAATATCCAAAAACAAACGTAACATCACACAAAATGGCTCGATTCTTCCTTTGTTGCCATCGAAACCTCTATTTGTTGTTGAACGTTACGCCGAGCACGACATCGGCTGTGTTCGTAGTAGGCTCTGTGATAGGGAATTCTATAATTGCTTTCTCTTATTATCTAACTGTTGCCAAAAGGCGCTCTCTCTCCTTTTTTTAGAGACAAGGGTGAGAAAGAGAAAGTTAAAAACTATGGTAATTTTTCAATATCTTGTAATCATAAACAATTTTGTTGCGTTATAGACGAAATTAAATATTAAATTTCAATAAAAATACTGATGACTACAGTATCTGATATATTTAAACGAGCAATTCTTGTTTACATGCAATCGGAATTTCGGAATCGGTTGCAACGATATTAATAAAATTTAGTATGTAGCGAATTTCGCAAATTTTCGCAAAATTTAGTATGCAGCTATTAATTTATCTAGTTAGGTTGAGTAAACATTGAGTAAACGGTAAACGTTGGTCGAGAGAATGAAAAACTGCCACAATATCATTGCCACAATAAGATAACGAAGATAATTTTGGCCACTAAGTATAAGGTTATAAAAATTTCGGTGGGAATTTGGGCAGTCCCTAAACTAGAATACGCTGGTTTGAGTTTAGATGTCCTCAGTGCGATTTTTTATAATTTCTGTATTTCATGAAAAAAACTATTATAATTCGTATCTAAATATAATTTAGAAAAAGGCGACTAAGGTAAGTCGACCCGCCGTGTGGTATCCGGCTAAGTAGAATAGACCACCCTCATTTATTACCGAGGTGTCGTAAAAGGCGACTAAGGTAAGTGACTCACCGTGTGGTATCCGGTTAAGTAGAATAGACCACCCTCTTTCTTATCGAGGTGTCGTAAAATACGACTAAGATAAGTTGACGTCAGACAAGCGGCCGTTCGGAAAAACGCAGCCATCATGTTACAGCATGTTTATAACATGTTGTGCAGACCCCACTTAGAATGGGATAAGGGCAGGAAGATATATATCTAAATATAATTTCGAAGAAACGTTTGACCAACAAAACAAACAAAGTTGGCTTATCCAGGCATTTACTACGTAGTAAAAAGTAAAAGTACAGTAACGGATTATTACAATCCCACCGCTTGGCATAGGCCTCCTTTCTCCATTTCTGGAGAGATAGATTGGAGCTAAGACCTATCACGCTGCTCCAATACGGATTGGCAGGTTATACATATCCCCAGAAGCCTCTAGAGATACTCAGGTTTCCTCACAATGATGACTTGATTTCTTTCACCGAAAAGCGTGTGATAAATTGCAATTATCAATTATCAATTAGACTCATAAGTTTTAATAGAAAAATTAATTGTTGCACGCCCGAGGTTTGAACTCGTGATCCCCTCGAAAGAGTCGCATGGTCTCACCGCTGGGCTATCACAGCTTTTATTATGTAGTATATAAATATAGTACACATCATCATCTTCCTGGCCTTGTCCCACTCTAAGTGGGGTCGGCACAACATGTTATAAACATTTTGTCACATAATTTGGCTACGTATTTTACGACCGGCCGCCTGCCTGACGTCAACTTATCTTAGTCGTATTTTACGACACTTCGATAAGAAAGAGGGTGGTCTATTCTACTTAACCGGATACCACACGGTGAGACACTTACCTTAGTCGCCTTTTACAACACCTCAGTAAGAAAAGAGGGTGGTACTATTCTATTTAGCCGGATACCACACGGCGGATATAAATATAGTACACATTATAGCGATTATAGCGAATCTCATATTGCGTGGCCAACCAGTATTTGGTATTGAGGAAAATGTTAATTTATTTCTACCCGCGTCTTAATTATCTTATTTATATTCTAGTAAACAATATAGAACTTAATATGTATGCCACGATTTTTATTATCTAGTTTCTTGGATGAATTCGTGCACAAAAAAACTGCCTGTTCATGATTCAATTGAAATTACTTGAATATTTATCTTGATTGTGGTAGGTTATTATTATGCATATGCAAATTGATATTGCTGTGATAGCCCAGCGGTAACACCGTGCGACTCTTTCGAGAAGGACACAGGTTCAAACCTGGAAGACACCAATGAGTTTTTCTGTTTAAACTTGAGTCTAATTGATAATTGTAATTTATCACACGCTTTTCTGTGAAGGAAAACATCATGAGATTTGCATATCTCTAGAGAATTCTGGGGATATGTGTAACCTACCAATCCGCATTGGTCTTAGCTCCAATCTTTCTCTCCAAAAACAGAGAAGAGACGCCTATTCCGAGCAGTGGAAGAGTAACAGGCCACTACTTAGATTGATAATGTGACCAAACGAGTGGTAAATAAAAGTGGATGGATATGTGACTAGAGGCCTAAAAAGAGATAGTTGAATTGCGTGACGTATGACATGCATATGAAAGGAATAGCGCCAGAGTTGACGAACCCCAACAGATTTTACAGACGCCCTAAGAGCGTCTTTAAACTCCGACGATGCTATAACAGCATCAAACAAGATCTACGCACAACACATGCACAAACAGCGTCTTTGTCAGCAAAGACGAGGTCCTCGTGCTTGTGTCAAGCAGCTGCCATGATCTCCAAAACCCGTCACTTTATGTCGAGGTTCGGTCTCGCAGGAAACAACCTCAAGGCGACGCTCCCAGGGAGTTGTGAGTACCTCAATGCACTCGCTGTTACCAATTTTACTCGGCGAAGTTACCGCGCTCGCCCGTCCTTCAGGTGCGCTGTCAAAGACACTTGTTGCTTTTAAAAATACTTATTAACTATTTATTAATACTTTTACTAGTATCTTAAGTATTTTATATATTTTTAGCTTATATGATATTAATTGGTAAATGTTATGTACACTTCTTAAAGATGTGCATATAAGTATATTTTTAAAGTATGTGTGTGTGTATAATGGATAATGTCATAATATGTATATTGTTATTGTTCTTCTTAAATTAAAATTAAAATTAAATTAAAAAGTCAATCAATTTGATAGAGTGCTTATTAAATAAATTAAATTAAAAAAGTGAAAATCAATTCTAAAAAAAAGAGTTGACGAATCATAGCAGAAAAAAGAAGCGAAAACCATTTGGCGACCCCACTTAAAGTGGGACAAGGGCAGGAGAATGATACAGATAAAAATATACACAAAATAGACATTAAAAAACAGATAAAGATGACATTGATGAATACTTGTAATGCAGACATTTCTAATGGTTTAAAGGGTAAAGAAATTTTAGCTTAGTTATCTTAATAATACAAATATCGTACATTTATAACTAATATCACATCATCATTCTCCTGCCCTTATCCCACTCTAAGTGGGGTCTGAACAACATGCTTTAAACGGTTGTTGCATGTTTTAGTTTTTCTACAATCAGCCGCCTACCTGACATAAACTTACCTTAGTCGCCTTTCACGATGTCTCGGTAAGAAATAATGATGGTCTATACTACATGGCGGGTCAACTTACCTTAGTCGCATTTTACTACACCTCTTTAAGAAATCAGGGTGGTATATTCTACTCAGCCCGATACCACACGGCGGGTCAACTTACATTAGTCGCCTTTTACGACACCACGTTAAGAAATCAGGGTGGTATATTCTACTCAGCCGGATACCACACGGCGGGTCAACTTACCTTAGTCGCATTTTACTACACCTCTTTACGAAATCAGGGTGGTATATTCTACTCTGCCAGATACCACACGGCTTATCTTTACAATAGAAATATCGTACATTTATAACTATTATCTATTACATAAAAAAATCATTATATAACACATAATAGCAATACTTATGTTTATGTACCTACAATAACATAGTATTTTTATTTAACACATCATAAGTCAACAGCATAAATTGCTGAGTCATACAATGCATAACGCAGTCTTCGATGTATGAGATAAACTCATTTCAAACTATGTACAGTATGCTTGGAATTTATTATATCTATTTCAATAAAATAACGTCGGCTAGTAAATTAATTTAAAATTGTTACATGTTTCTAATACAACCTCCTTCATAGTTGATAAAGACTCCTTGATCATCCTCCATGACTCCTTCTGAGTTGTTGATAAAGAGTAAACGGGTTGACTTTGGGAAAATTGCTTTTTATTTATTGGAAAAGTGTAAAGTAGAAATATCGTTGTTATTTTAAAGCATATTATGATGGAATACCTGCGTGACCGAGCCTTGCTCGGTAATTTTTTACAAAATAAAAAAAACAAAAATATTATTTAGTTTGGGATTGATCCTAGGAATTTACATTTCTCGAGACTGCCCGTTCCACGAATAAGCTACGCTGACTTGAGTGACTTGAGACAGTTTGTGGCAAAAATTCAATTAAATATAAATTTTAGTATTTTTTAATGCCCATAAACAGGGATAAAACGATTTTTTTTTTGCATAAAACCTAGCTAGTTCGATTTTCCCCCTACAAGCTTAATTTCAGGAAAATCGTTGGAGCCATTTCCGTTGATTAACTCATTTAAATATTAAGGATGTGGTTTTTTGTAACACAGGGAGAACGAATTAAATATTTCGCCTTATCCGAAGAATAAAGTATATATGTCCCATGAATAAGCATAGGAAATGCGACTTTATTCTTCGGATAGGGTGTGTTGTCGCCATTGACTTCCGCTTTGTATTTTATAGCAACACAGTCATGAAACAAGGGTATCGCGCCCTTTTGATTAAAATGGTGGCAACACTGTAACGTGTTGTTTCCGGTTGAGTCTCCCTATTGATAAAACATTGCAGTTACATTCAGTCTTTGTTCATTATTCAAGAGAAGTACATCTCGGAACGGGAATAGTGGTATTCCTAATATATCTTGTTATTGTATATAGTGTGCGTTAGCATCAGAAGTGTAAAAGTTAACTCGCGTCGTGCCCGTTTTCCGTGCATCCTGATTTACGGCAATTTTGGCTTTTTAAACTTACTCTCATCTGATTTTAATAAAAATCATTTCTTGATTTGTATATTTTTGTATATTTTTATATAAGTAAAAAGTGATTACAGTTATATATAACGTATAACGAACGTTTCTAGTGAGTCAGTAAGTTTCAATTTTCTTGGTATTAAATAGTGCAAAAGTATAGTTTATTTTATCCGAGAATGTTTGTTGAAATTCAAACATTTGAACTGAGAAAATACTTGCATTGGTAGACTTTATTTTCTAAAAAGAGCAGAAATAGAAACCGAATGGACACTTAAATTTTGCATCCTATCTAACAATACAGATGTCGTAGTAGTATTTTTGCGAGTAACATTGATTTAACTGAAACCATGTGTCAAATTTTGAATAGATTATTGTCACTAGAGGACTGATATTTTCTGATTTCGTCACATGCAAATGAGGCCACTTCAATGCGGTTGATCCATAAATGTGCTGGTGTGATCGAACCAATATTTTAATTTCATTTTGAGTCGCGTATTCATGATGAGAGTACATCATTTTCCTACATCTTTTAACTACAATTTCAAATTTACCTACAATTTTAAATTTAATTCAATTAAAATTTAAACTTTTTAGATTTCAAAGTATTAGTTGTTTTACACATGTTCAAGTCTGTCATAAAAGTATTAATTGTCCTAAGAAATCTAAGCCGGTTTACAAAAATATGGCGTAAATTTGTGTTGGAAAAATCGTGACGTTCTCACAGAAATTATTATTATATATATATTATATTATTGCGAACGCATCTACAGATGTACTTATTAATAGTGGTTCGTGTCTCTATAACGTTTAATAACTTAATAAAATATTACGCAAGTCAAATTAGTACGACTTATTTAACATTAAAGATTTAGGAGGTATAAAAGTAGAATCAAAAGCTTTAATAACATCGCCGATTGAATTAACAAATATCACTTTAGAAGCAGATTTTCATATCGTTGCTGGTAAATACTGAAGTAATTATCGGCACGGATATCTTGAATAGAAAAGGTGTTACATATTTGAGAGGCACTTACAAGTATACATAGTAGAGTCACTACACATTATAGGATGTTTTATACATAGTGGAGCTATGGTGAATAATGTGCAGACAGATATTATTTTTTTTGGAAATACGGTAATTACCCAAGTAACATGAGATATTGAAGAAAGACTATTTGAAGTGCTAGATAAAATACTGTCTTGCTTAATGTGGACCTAATCCTGTGATGAGAATTTACGTATTAATTATTGAATTGAGTAAGGTTATATATAATTCGAGAATCAAGTAGTGCTGTGTTTATTGGGCTAGACATTGCTCTAGTTTAAATCAATTACGTATTAGTGAAGATTTCATTCATAAAACCGCCTTTATAACTGCCAAGGGACATCGCTAATAATGTTAAATGTCTGTTATTTGTGTAAGTTACCAGAAGACTTTTTATACATTGACTTACGACGTTGATGGACCGACAAAAGGGAAGAAAATGTCGTTTTGCTTGATTCAGTGCCTGGAACGCTAATGAAGGCTGTTTTTTGGAAATAGATTTGATGTACTTAATAATGAGGTAGAAAATAAAACCAGTGAAGGTCAGAACTTACGCCGCAAATCGGAAAAAGTTGATGATATGAGAGAAAAGTTCAAGTTACAACCATATATTGCAACGACTAGCGCAGAGAACCTTGAATACAGTATAAGAAAATGAATTATAAGCCTGACAGTTGGCTAAGACAAATGATAGCCGAATGGATTACGATTAAATTGTAACAGATATCCAAAGTGAACACTGTTGCAATGATTGCATGGTGATACACGTTTAGAGTGGCCTCAGGCATCTCTATTCTAAACCATGATACAGTTATTTATTTGATTTTGGCCTACCAACAAATTTACATGTTTGTTAAACCATAGATACTTGGTCTTATTTGCTAATTACATATAAATATAAATAAATAATAAATAAATAACTTCATTTATAGGTAGACACAACATGCTTTACAACGTACGATAAACAACCAGACTGTAGGCAGAATGTAGTACTGAAACTATTATTAACATTTATTTAACTAAAACTTAAACTATTGCTTAAAAATACACTATTTCCTACATACAAAATTTTTTTAACATAGGATACCGTAAAAAAATCATCATCAATCAAGTCGTGTACTTTACGCCTAATTAATAATGATCTTATTTTAAAAGTTTTTTAGTCTCTTACTATAAGGTAGTCTCTTATCACCTCCAATAGAATAAAATTTTGTAAATCGGCGTTGGATACTCTCCAGCATATTCTTGTATATTTGATAGTTAGAATTCCAAATTACAGTACCATACTCGAGTTTGCTTCTACAAAGGTGGTATACAGAAGTTTTTTTTAGTATGAAGTTGTTTAAATGATTTGGAATTTTTGAATATAAAACCTAACATCCTGCGAGCAGATCGACAGATATGTTCAATATGGTGTTGAAACCGTAGTTTAGCATCAAATGTGATACTCAAATCACGGACAAACGCTTTTTTTTTCCTGAATCAGGTTTTGTGGATTGTTTTTTTTAATCAATCCTGACAAGATTACGAGAAAATCGAATGAAAGAACATTTATCGGGATTTAAAATCATATCATTAAATGCGCACCAATCAACTATTCGGTTGAGATCTTCCTGCAGTAGTAAAGCAGGATACATGAACAAGTTATACGGCATGGTCGGATGTTGTCTAGATGAAGGATAGCCGAGCGGATTAAATTGTAACAGATATCCAAAGTGAACACTGTTGCAATGGTTACATTCTAAACCATGATACATGAACAAGTTGTACGACATTGCTGGACGTTGCTTTGACGAAACATAGACAAGTGGATTAAATTGTAACAGAGATCCAAAGTGAACACTGTTGCAATGGTTGCATGGAAAAAATTGGACGACCCTTTGCGGTCTGACTAGCTAAAATATCCACGCTGGTTATCCGATGTTTGGATATATAGTTAGATATAGTCTGAATTCAGTATTCACATTCAGACGGAAAATTAACAGCTTAATGACTCATATTTATTTTGTAGATAACTTATGAACAACAAAGTTTAGTTTTCTGATTATTTGTCTTGTCTAATGTATTCGCTTCAGACAAAGGATACCAGGGTGGATAAAATTATAACAGAGATCCGAAGTGAACACTGTTCCAATGGTGGCATGGTGATACACGTTTAGAGTGGCCTCAGGTATCTCTATTCCAAACCATGATTCACAAGCAAGTTGTACGGCCCTTTGCGGTTTAACGATCTCAGCCACAATTCACGATGTTTATCTGATGTTTGAATAGAGTGACAATTTCATTTTGTGGATAACTATACTCATGAACATAGTTTGTCCTCAGCTTCTACATTAGACTAGTACGTGTTCGGGACGAACACGTATGCAGGAGGGCCGGATGTTGTCGCCATTGACTTCCGCTTTGTATTTTATAGCAACACAGTCATGAAACAAGGGTATCGCGCCCTTTTGATTAAAATGGTGGCAACACTGTAACGTGTTGTTTCCGGTTGAGTCTCCCTATTGATAAAACATTGCAGTTACATTCAGTCTTTGTTCATTATTCAAGAGAAGTACATCTCGGAACGGGAATAGTGGTATTCCTAATATATCTTGTTATTGTATATAGTGTGCGTTAGCAGGTGATTTGTCACGTAAGCCTAAAAATACTTCGTTACATATTTCGTTCCCTGCTTTTAATATTTCTTTATTTCAATCATGAGATGAAGTAATTCTTGTACTGGTCTATTCTACTCAGTCTGATACCACACGGGGGGTCGACTTAATTTATTCGCCTTTTACGACACCTCGGTAAGAAATGAGGGTGGTCTAGTCTGATCAGCCAGATACTACACGGCGGGTTATTTGCGTTTTAATTTTCTTAATAATTCTAAGTACAAAATAATAACCTGTTATTATCCCACCTGGCCTCTCCCTTTTTTTGGGGGAAAAGATGGATCTCAACCACGTTGCTCCAATGCGGATTGGTATAACCCCAGGAATTCTGCATAGGTTTCCTCACGATGTTTTCCTTGAAAAATGTCATAATAATACATTCTTTGTACCTACTGAGTCCCACTAAGTACCTACCAAGTTCAACCAAGTTCAACCAAATTCTACCAAATTCTACCAAATCCTACCAAATACTACCAAATCCTACCAATACCTACTCTAATGTAATGTAGTAATGTTGTGTGGAAGAGTGGACTCAATTGTATTGGATCCGGACTCCAATTAAGTAAGGTCAGAAATTCCCATTCCGAATCGACTCCGAGCATAATGAGTAGTCTTCAATCAGTATTATACATGATGTTCTATATTCAATGGCTCGCTCTAGAAAACAAAGTTCGATGAACCTCAGCCTTAATTTTTTACATTGAAATGTTGTTCCCGGAAGGCAATGACCCTCGAAAAATCCAGCACTGCTCACTAAAAACAACAACTCACTAAATAACAACAAAAAAATCAGGGCAAAACAAGTCTACTAAAATACATGCTAATACGAAATCGGACAGTTTGGATCAAAGTTCGTAGACTTGGTCTTATTTACAATTATACGAATTAGAATAATAAACCAATTTCGTTATAATTCCGGAAATATTATATATTAGTTTATGTCATCAAATTTAAAAAATACGTAGAACCTTATGCATAAATATGTATAAATAATTTATAGAATTAATGAAGTTATTATTTTGATCTAATCCGTTATAAATTAAATATGTCGAAAATACATGTAATGCTAAATATAGAGTGGAATATCCGTTTTCATACCCGATACTTGCATTAAAATCATATACACTACATGCCTTTACCATACACTATGTATAATAAAGCGACGATATTTCTCCTTTATTCTTATTCAATAAATAAAAAGCAATTTTCCCGAAGTCAATTCATTTACTCTTTCGCTACAACTCAATGAATGACACATAAAAATATGACAGCCACAATGCTTTTTCATATTAATCGCCAACTCTATGAAGGAGGTCGTATTAAAAACATGTTGTAACATATGTATACACACATATATAATACACATGTATTGTGTACAACATGTGTAGTTATTACTACACATGTTCGCTATCACAAACTCAATATCGTTTTGCTAAAACTGAAGCATCATCAGGAGATAGAGTCCAAGACAAAAACGCAAAAATTTCTGATTTTGTCGATTGTTGAGTTTGTATAGTAAACGTGTGTTGTGCTTGTGTGATTGTTCTTGTCTGGTTGTAGTGTATGTGTGTATTTTATAAAGTCTCCAAAAACTGTCTGTCTATATGTGTTTTATTTTCTCAAAATAGTAGATTTTGCTTCCGAAAGGTTTAAGTTAATAGTGCTTTATGATTTTATGTAAATTGTGTTGAAAAGGTTAGCAAGTTGCAAAAGAAACTCGCCTGCTGGGGGTTTTAATCGCGTGTGCCGCGTAAACCAACAGAGATACACTAAAGTAATGTACTAGATAATTGTAGATCTACAAAAATACTACAAAAAAGTCCGCGACAGCATGTCTCTATCTCTTATGGTTAACTCACAATTACTACTTTTATCTTGTAAATTTCATTTACAGCATTTTCAGCATAGTACGTAGGTAAAGTAAGTAAGTAACGGCCTGATACTATCCCACTGCTGGGCATAGGCCTCTTCTCTCCATTTTTGGAGAGAAGGGTTGGAGCTAAGACCTACCACGGTGCTCCAATGCGGATTGGTAGGTTACACATATCCCCGGAATTCTCTAGAGATATGCAGGTTTCCTCACGATGTTTTCCTTCACCGAATAGTACGTAGGTACGTGAGTAAAATTCTGACATACATCTGTATATATGTAAGTATATTTTTTATATTTTCATCATTTTCATAATATTATACAATAGATCGATTAATCTATTGTATAATGTTGCGAAACTGAAATTTGATTTCTTAAAAAAGATTCCTTAAATTAAAAAACAATAAAAATGTAATAGCTTAATTAATCTCCGAATTAATTTGTTTGTCTCTAATTGATTTTTAATGTCTATAAATTGTTCACTTTCCCTATATTTTTTTATTGTCATAATATTAATTAATTATTCATCTTTTTAAATAATTATATTATATAAGGTCAAACGCAAACTAAATTAATTAACTCTGCGCGAAGCTCTAAAATATGAATTGAAAATATTTAATAAATAAAATATTATTTATTTTTCTGCAAGACAAATTCTAATATTCGTCATAAACCGAAATATACTTTATTTTTGTCAAAACAAAGTCGGTAACCCCAGTTGTTTTAGCCCTGTTCACTTACAGTACCTAGGTGACCGGGCCTTGCTCAATATTTTTTAAGTATAAAAAAATACAATAAATATATATATATATATATATATATATATATATATATATATATATATATATATATATATATATATTATAGATAACAAAAAATAATATTTCTGGCTGTATTACAGGTGCCTGTTGTGAATCTCTAACTGTTTCTGACTTAACCGGTATTAAGAATCGAAATTACTATCATCATCATCCTCCTGCCCTTATCCCACTCTAAGTGGGGTCGGCACAACATGTTACAAACATGTTGTCACATGACTTGGCTACGTATTATACGGCCGGCCGCCTGCCTGACGTCAACTCACCTTTATCGTATTTTACGACACCTCGGTATAAAAGTGGGTGGTCTATTCTACACAACCCGATACCACACGGTGGGTCAACTTACCTTAGTCGCCTTTTACGACACCTTGGTAAGAATGAGGGTGGTCTATTCTACTCAGCCGAATACCACACGGCGCGTCGACTTAACTTAGTTGCCTTTTACGACACCTAGGAAAAAAAGAGGTTGGTCTTTTCTACTCAACCGGATACCAAGCAGCGGATCAACTTACCTTCGTCGCCTTTTACGACAGCTCGGTAAGAAATGAGGGTGGTCTATTCTACTCGGCCGGATACCACGCGGCGGGTCGACCTACCTTAGTCGCCTTTTACGACACCTCGGAAAAAAGAGGTTGGTCTTTTCTACTCAACCGGATGCCAAGCGGCGGATCAACTTACCTTCGTCGTCTTTTACGACAGCTCGGTAAGAAATGAGGGTGGTCTATTCTACTCGGCCGGATACCACACGACGGGTCGACTTACCTTAGTCGCCTTTTACGACACCTTGGAAAAAAGAGGTTGGTCTTTTCTACTCAACCGGATACCAAGCGGCGGATCAACTTACCTTCGTCACCTTTTACGACACCTCGGTAAGAAATGAGGGTGGTCTATTCTACTCAGTCTGATACCACACGACGGGTCGACTTACCTTAGTCGCCTTTCACGACACCTAGGAAAAAAAGAGGTTGGTCTTTTCTACTCAACCGGATACCAAGCGGCGGATCAACTTACCTTCGTCGCCTTTTACGATACCTAATCTAAATTACTATCAGAAACAAAAATATTTAAATGACCAGCCAGGACGATTTTCATAAGATAAAGTTGATTATTTCAAGTAAAAAATGCGAAAAAAATATATGAATTATTAATGTTATGAGTTGTTTACAATTCAACGCTCTTACTATTGCGGCGTTGTTAAATGTAACCCTTCGCTACTGAAGTATAAACCGATCTGTGTCCATTTAAAATTTAAATAAAAGATTATTCATTTTCTTCCCGCCGTGTGGTATCCGGCTGAATAGAATAGTACCACCCTCATTTCTTACTGAAGTGTCGTAAAAGGCGACTGAGGTAAGTCGACCCGCCGTGTGGTATCCGGCTGAGTAGAATAGACCAACCTCATTACCGAGATGTCGTAAAAGGCGACTAAGTTAAGTCGACCCGCTGTGTGGTATCCAGCTGAGTAGAATAGACCAACCTCTTTTTTCCAAGGTGTCGTAAAAGGCGACTAAGGTAAGTCGACCCGTCGTGTGGTATCCGGCTGAGTAGAAAAGACCAACCTCTTTTTTTCCTAGGTGTCGTGAAAGGCGACTAAGGTAAGTCGACCCGCCGTGTGGTATCCGGCTGAGTAGAATAGACCAACCTCATTACCGAGATGTCGTAAAAGGCGACTAAGGTAAGTTGACCTACCGTGTGGTATCCGGTTTAGTAGAATAGACCACCCTCTTTCTTACCGAGGTGTCGTAAAATACGACTAAGGTAAGTTGACGTCAGGCAGGCGGCCGGTCGTAAAAACGCAGCCAAATCATGTGGCAGCATGCTTATAACATGTGCCAACCCCACTTAGAGTGGGATAAGGGCAGGAGGATGATGATTAATCATTTTCTTCCCAATTACATAATTTAGCATTTTAATAATATAAAATCACAATGGCGTTCAGAACAGTGTATTCTCGTGTTTTATACCTTACTAGCTTTTACCTGCAACTTCGTTTGTGTGGTTTGTCGAGTGTTGGGTAGATAATGGCGCTTTTCAATGTCTTCCTATTCCTATAGAATTAACAGGATTTTTATAGCTTATTTTTTAGCCAGGTGTATAAAGAATAATTGTGACAAATTTCAGCAATATTGGTTCAGCGGATTCGACGTGCAAAAGTAATAAAAATACACTCACAAACTTTATAATATTAGGAAGGATAAGGTAATTAAATGCCTCATCAGTAACAAAATATTTTTACTTCTAAAATGATTTTAAAAATGTTTAAATTAAACATAAATATTTGAATATATTAGAAAGTAGTGATCGAAAACGTTAGGTAAACATGTCTAAAAAAAATTGAAAGCCTTTCTAGATGTTAATTAAGTGAGTGTTTATTTAGGATTAAGTTATTGATGAAATACAAACATGAATTCAATCATATAGAGACTATATCTATGATATAACATGTTTACTCAACAATGATTTAAGTATTTCGGGTATAATTTTGCACTGCGACCTTTTGCCGTGCTTTTACTTGCCAAAGTATATGTAAATAATTCTGTCGACGTATTATTGTAATTGCAGAATTCCAAAAATAGTTTATACTTAGTTCAATTTGAAATGTTTCTAAACAAAAATTACTATATTAATTTTTTATATACTTTTCATTTCGAAGCAAAGGTAAATCAGTAACAAAAATAAATTGAAAAAGGAGCTTAGACGAACCACGCTGCTCCAAAGCGTTACACATATCCCCAGAATTCTCCACAATCCCCAGAAGGTTATGCAAGTTTCTGTTATTCAGAAACATTTAAATTATTCTTTAGTAATTTAAAGCTATAAATAATTCTATTAATAATAACAATAAAAAGTATCAAGCTAATTTCATCATCCTCTTGCCCTTATCCTACTCTAAGTGGGGTCGGCACATGTTATAAACATATTGTCAGATGATTTGGGTATGTATTTTATGACCGGCCGCCTGCCTGATGTTAACTTACCTTAGTCGTATTTTACGACACTTCGGTAAGAAATGAGGGCGGCCTATTCTACTCAGCCGGATAACACACGGTGGGTCAATTTACCTTAGTCGCCTTTTGCTACACCTCGGTAATAAAGAGAGTGGTCTATTCAACTCAACCGGATACCACACAGAGGATCAACTTATCTTAGTTGTATATTACACCACGATAATAAATAGAGTGATCTATTCTAATCAGCCGGATATCATATGGCGGGTAGACTTACATAAGTCGCCTTTTACGACACCTCGCAAAGAAATGAGGGCGGTCTATTCTACTCAGTTGGATATCACACGGCGGTTCAACTTACATAAGTCGCCTTTTACGACACCTCGGTAAGAAAGAGGGTGGTCTATTCTACTCAGCCCGATGCCATAATCAGGTTATAGATACGAAAAAACAACCAAAAATATATTACAGGTCTTTAAGACCATTAAAAATATAATCATTCCGCAAATAGAAGCGCTAACTCAAGTGTTAATTGGCTTACCTTATTAGTGTCAGCTATTTATACAAATAACACCAACTGTGTGTTCACCAGTCGGCATTGTATTACACTTGCGAACAGACCGTGCGCGTGATATTACGATATCGGCATTTTATTATCGATATTTATATCGATAACCTTAAATATATTTTAAAATTTCGAATTAAATTAATTCTGGACATTACTTTTTTAAATTACGAATTAAATTAATTCTGGACAATAATAAGTTAATAGACTTTGTGTTTACAAACATTTGTGATGTCTTTGGTGTCATCAAACTGAACATAATTTTTTGTAAGTATTTTTTAGTTTATTTATTTTCTGGGTCAATTTTCGAGTCTGGGTGTGCTTATGTATTTAAGATTATCCTATCATATCCTACTAATTTTATAAATGCGTAAGTTTGTGAGTATGGAATTATATTTGTTTTTTTTCACGGCAAATCCGCTGAACTAATATCGATGAAATTTGGCAATATTATTCCTTATACACCGGGCTAAAATTTAGGGTATATAATTTCTGTTAATTCTACAGTAATAGGATGACATAGAAAAGCGCCATCTATTATCAACAGGTCACGTGACAACTGTCCACACAAACGAAGTTGCGGCTAAAAGCTAGTATGTGTATATATTTACCAGTGCTGTGATAGTAAGCTGTGATAGCGACTCTCTAGAAATAATCATGGGTTCAAATCCAGGGCACCAATGACTTTTTTTTTATTAAAACTTATGTGTCTAATTGACAATTGCAATTTATCACACTTTTCGGTGATAAAAAACATCGTGAGGAAACCTGCATATCTCTAGAGAATTATAGGGATATGTGTAACCTACCAATCCGCATTGGAGCAGCGTGGTAGGTTTTAGCTCCAATCCTTCTCTTCAAAAACGGAGAGATGAGGCCCATGCCCAGCAATGGGATAGTAACAGGTCGTTACTTTACTTTTTTATATTCACCAGTTTTCTGTCACCCAGGTGACAAGTATTAAGTTACTTACTTTGATGGCGGATGACTGTATGTGTAGTTGCTCCATATATCTTATACTAGCTTTTACCCGCAACTTGGTTCGCGTGGACTGTAGTCTTGAAATGAACACTGTCACTCTCCAACCCTGCAAATATCTCCACAACAAAAATGAAATTGATCCGGGAAGACCCAGAGAGATTTATCGTTTCATCAAGACCATAGTTTGATAAACAGCCCATATGACTTACATGAAATATATGTTAAATTAGCTCAGTTAAAGGAGACTTCCAAAAATTTGCCTGATACAAAAACCCCATATACATTAAAAAATTCTTAATGTTTTTCTGTTATTAAGTGTCACTATAAATATTATAAATTTTTAATGGAAACGTGTTAGAAAACTTCATCCTCCTGCCCTTATCCCACTCTAAGTGGGGTCGGCACAACATGTTATAAACATGCTGTCACATGATTTGGCAGCGTTTTTACGACCGGCCGCCTGCCTGACGTCAACTTACCTTTGTCGTATTTTACGACACCTCGGTAAGAAAGAGGGTGGTCTATTTTACTAAACCGGATACCACACGGTGGGTCAACTTTCCTTAGTCGCCTTTCACGACACCTCGGTAAGAAATGAGGTTGGTCAATTCTACTCAGCCGGATACCACACGGCGGGTCGACTTACCTTAGTCGCCTTTTACGAAACCTCGGTAAGAAAAGAGGGTGGTACTATTCTATTCAGCCGGATACCACACGGCGTACGTGTTAGAAAACTTATTTATAATAATAACATATATTTTTTTTAAGCAAAGACGGTTACATCGCTATAGCTATCTCTCGCAGATAACCTTTTATATAAATAAAATATAAATTTACTGTTATATATTAATTTTATCGTTTATTGACGTTTACTCATTAAGAATCTATTCGCATATAAATCACTCGGTAAGAAAATACTATAAGGCGTGAAATTATTGCAAGCCTTTACTGGAAAATATTTTATTTTTTCCGTGTGGTATCCGGCTGAGTAGAATAGGTCACCCTCATTTCTTAACGAGTTGTATAAAAGGCGACTAAGGTAAGTCGACTCGCTGTGTGCTATCTGGCTGAGAAGAAAAGACAACCCTCATTTCTTACCGAGGTGTCGTAAAAGGTGACCAAGGTAAGTTGATCCACCGTGTGGTATCCGGTTTAGTAGTAAAGACCACCCTCCATACCGAGGTTTCTTAAAATATGACTTAGGTAAGTTGACGTCAGGCAGGCGGCCGTAAAAACGCAGCTAAATCATGTTACAACATGTTTGTAACATGTTGTGTCGACGCCACTTAGAGTGGGATATGGGCAGGAAGATATATATCATTATTTACTTCATACATCAGAAGTGGGTTGTGGTAAACATGAGAACCTTGAGACACTGTATTATACTGATAAAGAGCGATAATTTATAAATGTTATTATATAAGACCCCCACTATATTTGTTTACGTTATTAATATATTACTAACTAGCTTTTACCCTCAACTTCCTTCGCGTGTAGGATAATAGATGGCGCTTTTCAATGTCCCATTCCTGTAGAATTAACAGGGCTTCTAATGCCTATATGTTACCCCGGTGTATAAGGAATAAATGTGCCAAATTTCATCGATATTGGTTCAGCGGATTCGCCGTGAAAGAGTAACAAACATACATCTATATCCACAAATATTCGCATTAATATTAGTAAGACAAATTTTGTATGGGACTTCGTTTCCATGGACTTTACTGAGACTGTATTGAGATAAAAAAAATATCTACATTTCTTATTCTTAAAATGTCTCCAAACCAAAAGTCGCATCAGTTATTAATATATTAAATTTAAAAAATTACATCTTTCCTTCGCGAATACATATCTATACTTATTATAAAATCAAAAGCTGTCTGTATGTATGTCATCGATTTTCTCAAAATCATCTGAACGGATTTTCGTACGGTTTTTACTTATCGGTAGCGCAATTATTCCGAAAGGTTTACATTTATAGTACATCATCATCATCTTCCTGCCCTTATCCCACTCCAAGTGGGGTCGGCACAACATGTTATAAGCATGCTGTCACATGATTTGGCTATGTTTTTACGACCGGCCGCCTGCCTGACGTCAACTTATCTTAGCCGTATTTTACGACACCTCGATAAGAAAGAGGGTGATCTATTCTACTTAACCGGATACCACACGGTGAGTCAACTTACCTTAGTCGCCTTTTACGACACCTCGGTAAGAAATGAGGTTGGTCTATTCTACTCAGCCGGATACCACACGGCGGGTCGACTTACCTTAGTCGCCTTTTACGACACCTCGGTAAGAAAAGAGGGTGGTACTATTCTATTCTGCCGGATACCACACGGCTTTACATTTATAGTACATTACATTTTTATGTGAATTGTGTTAAAAAGATCGCGCAATTTAAAAAAAATGCTGATAGCTTTAGTCACTTGCCTGCGTAAAACAAGTGAGATACACTAAACAAATGTACTAGAGAACTGTAGATCTACAAAAATAATACAAAAAAGTCTGCGGGCGAAGTTCAGGGCGAAACGTTCATAGAGGTTGTGTTAGTGAGTGTGTGCTGTGCTTGTATGGAGTGTAGGTGTTGGCGGCGTTTTGTGATACGTGTGGTGACTTGTCCTGCATGTATAAGGTATATGATTGTTGCCTGTTTCATACACTTAGCATTACATATATACTCTTAACAAACGCGGATTACAGCAAATAATTTTATTGTAACTTCTGTGCTATGGAATTCCGCAAAGTAACGCCTGCTTTTATAAATCATCAGTCGTATTTTTTGTTATTTCCAGTTATAACGCCGGGTTATCTGACTGCTGAGCGTTGTTTTCTTGCCTATACACAATTAATATCATATATAGATAACATCAGGGTTGCCATCCCTTGCGATTTATTAGAATATCCTACTAATATTATAAATGCAAAAGATTGTGAGTGTAGATGTGTGTTTGTTACTCTTTTACGGCGAATCTGATGAACCAATATCGATGATATTTGGCACAATTATTCCTTATACACCGATTTAACATATAGGCCATAGAAATCCTGTTAATTCTACAGGAATAGGATGCCATTGAATAGCACCATCTATTATCCACCTATCACGCCACAGCACGCAAGCGAAGTTGCGGGTAAAAGCTAGTATTATTATAGTTTTTATACCTAAGTCATCCGCCGTCAAGAAACTAGACAAATATGGCAACCCTTATTAAGAATGATCTGTACTCATTAATAACTGGTATCAATGTTTATATTATAAACGTAAACAACGGAAAATTAGACACTTGTTTATCGAGCAAAGTGTTCGATTTTTTGTTCGTGTTGCCAACTTGCCTTATCTATTGACTGCAAAAAATTTAAGTCAAAATATAGTACTGATGTTACAATAAAATTATTTGCTGTAATCAGCGTCTGTTAAGCGAATATATGTAATGCTAAGTGTATAAACCAGTCAACAATCACATACCTTATACATGCAGGAGAAGTCGAACAAAATCGAAATCCTTAATGCAGTACTATTTTTATGTTACTCTAATCCCGGGAACTTTATCACTTTTCAGTGAAGGAAAACCTCGTGAGGAAACCTGTATATTTCTAGAAAATAGCGGGGCTTTTTCTCCAAAACAGGAGGCTTATGCTCAGAAGTGGGCTAGCAGGCCGTTACTTTACTTTTTTCTTTTAAAAAGTTTAAACGTACTGATTACAAGTAAAGAATTAAAGCGGTCAATCATCACAATCATAAATTTATTAAATTACTACTACATTAATTTCAAGATCACACAAAATAAGATCATGAAGTCATTTAGAACCATAAATATGTATTTAAATACAATCTTAGTTTTTTAATGTCTCATATCAAATAGTCAGACTAATGTCATAATATTTTTTTATTTATTTATTTAAAAATCAAGTTACATGACTCATATATAAATAATAATTATGTTAGTAATACAATTCTACTTAAAAACTAATGTTAGTAACCTATACTATTTATTATAAATGTAATCGATGTGAATCCTACAGCAGCGGTTCACATACGGGCAGTCTAGCCTCTCCGATATCATATTCAGGATGCTGTTGCTGCTCGCCCTCAGTCTGCGTATCAGGGACGTGCAACGCTTACGTATAGTTGTGTAAAAACAATCTACACGTGCTTCCGCGAACATCCCAGACGCACTGCAGAAACGTGGAAGCCCCAGCAGCATCCTGAATGCATTATTATATTGTATACGAAGGGCGTTGTATGACCTTTTGGAAAAATTTTCCCATAGGCCGCTCGTGTATAATGAAGTGCAGTATGCTCTAAAGAGCGTAATCTTAACTTCTTTTGAACAACGAGCAAACCTACGGGCGATCATGTTAGTTCTAACTGACAACGCCCTTCTCTCTCTTTCCAAATCCTCATTGTCCTTGAGGTCACTGGTAACGACGTGGCCTAGATATTTGAATTGGGTAACTCTTTTCAACGGAATCTCACAGATTTTAATTGATGGTATAGTAGGTACGTCCTTACCACTGGCCTCAAAGACCATGACTTCGCTTTTATTGGCATTATATATTAAGCCGTGACTAGCTGCGTAAGACTCACAACGACTAATAAGGAAACGCAGTCCACATATCGAAGCGCTCAACAGGACCATGTCGTCGGCGTAACTGATATTGTTGACGCATATTCCGTCCACATGGCAGCCGACATGCTCACTACTGAGCTCCACGACTAGCGCGTTGATATATAAATTAAAGAGTAAGGGAGAGGTCAATCCTCCCTGCCTGACTCCAGATTTTAATTTATACGGTTCAGAAAAATGACCTGCCCACCTAACTAGGTTGACCTGATTACCATACCAGTACTTGAAAATACTGATGAGCTCCTGCGGTAAATTAATAGCCTCGAGTTTTTCCCATAAGATCTTGTAGGAAACAAGATCAAAAGCCCTAGACAGGTCTAGAAAACATCCATACACAGATGTATTCCGTGAGGTATAATACCGGACAGTATGCTTAAGAGACAGTATTGCGCTTTCCGTTGACAGTCCCGATCTAAACCCAAACTGATTATCATGAAGAATTATGTACTTCTCTAGCTGAGCATTAAGCATACTGTCTAATACCTTACCTATAATAGTAGCCATTGAAATGGGCCTGTAATTTTTCTTATCAGCTAAGTCTCCTGTTTTGTTCTTAGCTAATGGAATAATAATAGTTTTCATTAAGTCAGCTGGTAGATGCGCATGACTAATGCAAAGCGAAAATAACATCGCTAGGACTCTGTATATATGGGGCCCAGCAAATTGGAGGTGTTCAAGGCTAAGTCCGTCATGTCCTGGAGATTTACCCCTTGCCATCTTGTCTATGGCCCCCCTCACATCCTTGGCGGAAAAACGAGTCAACAACTGCGTATGCGGTGGCTTAGTATTGTGCACCTCCAGTGGTTGCCCTAGTGAAGATTGAACGGTAAAATGATTTCTAAACAAGTTTGCAATATCTTGAGGTCCACTGACACCATCAACGCTCACAGGGAGACCAGGTCGAATATTCAACTTATTTGTTAGTTTCCAAAAAGACTTAAAATCGCGACTACCGTGTTTAGCAGCAAGAATATCCATTTTAATTTTATCTTGGTGATCCTGACACCATTTTAGTCTAGATTTAAATATTTTTCGACTTAGACACATTTCTTGATACACTGGACCCGATACTGGTTTTCCGTGAAGTAACCAAGTTTCAAAATTCAATCTGGCAACCCTGTAAGCTTCTCTAACGTACATATTCCAACCTACAACTGTTTTTACAGGCTTATGTCTAGTGCTACCGCTTACAATCGCCGCCCCACTTAGAGAAGAAACTATTTTACTATATAGTTTATCAATTAAACGCCTGTGGTCGGAATCGGAGCAATAACTATCAGCACATGTACTACATTCTAAGGGAAAATTAATATCACTTAAACTTTTATGACATTCATTGTTATATGAAATTATTTGCTCCCTGTTTCTTTCCCCCCAAATAATCTCGTTTCTGACAAATTTGCTATTTAGTATTTTAGGCGTTAAAATATTTAAGTGACAATTTAATATAAGTGGGAAGTGATCCGACCACAACACATCGTATTTAACGTTAACATTACTTACAGTATGCTGTGCAGCTTGCGTTACAATACAGTGATCTAGCCACCGCCTACACCCGTGCGCCTCACTAATATATGTATATGTATCCGACTGTACACCCAGTCGGTCTACATCAATACAACACCAATTTCTATACTGACAGAAACCTAAAAGTTCTCTAAAAAATAGTTCATTAGGATGTGCATTGAAATCACCCAGTATAAAGGCCGACTCTATACCTGACTCTTCAATGACTGAATTTACTGTGCTAAGACAGTCCGTAAATTCAGCGAGATTACTATTGTCGTCCGTAGGCATATACGCACTCATCACAATTATAGGCCTTTCACAGGTTATTATTTTTATAGCACACACTCTCGGATTATTGCACGGAATTACGGACACATTCTGAAAAACACTGGACTTCCACAGTAGGCCGACACCACCATAAGGTCGGCCTCGAAGTATACCTTTTTCCGCGTCCACAGCAGATGTACCTGTGTAGCTGAAGTCGGAGTCAATAGTACTCAGAAAGTGTATATCTCCCTCTAACAACCATGTTTCCTGTAGTGCAATGATGTGGGAAAACCTACACAAATCCCTTACACTGTCAATCGAGCGCTTAATGCTTTTACAATTGTAGCTTGCAAATGTAATAACGTTTTTTTTTTAATATTTGGCTTGTGATTTGATTTATTCCGATTATAAAACTTAATTACTAATGAGACTCGAGGATTTTGAACTTTTGCGTGTTTATTATGTAAATCTAAAGGCCACAAAAATGTTGATGACACGTTCATAATCAGAAGGCTGAACGAAGTCGAGCTTTTTATTTAACGTATAATACATAAATACTATATATATTTTTTCGTAACGAGATGCTAAAGACGGTGAAAGTAAAATTATCACCAGATTGTAACATTATACTGTTCTTTCAATACACATGGTGTTCTTCAAGGTTCCCACTTGGATCCGCTATTATACAATCTAGTCAAAACCGCCTTACAACTTCAAATTAATTAACAAAGAAATTCTTGTTAAATCAATCTTAATGTATTTATATTATGTATAAAAATGTCTTTAAAATACTGAAAGATTTCACAGATAAAATAAAATCTAAGATAACTTTAACTATCTAAGGAACTTACTTATGGAAATAAAATTGAATTTATAAAGCTATGCGTAATTAATGATTCACGAACTTTTAAGTTAATAAATCTTATAAGCTTCACTTATTTTTGGGGTACGACAGAGTTGTGAAAATTTGCTCCAAGCGATTCAAACTCATTTTATTGAAAGGTACGAATGAAAATAATTCAGAGTATTTTCAAGTCATTAATTTTAATATTTTAATCAGGTGCCAAACAATGTTTATGGATCCTCAGGACTAAATTGAATGACAGGATTGTGGAAAGTGGTTTAAAATCTTCACCACAAAGTTACCATTCTATCATAAATGGGTTTCAGTAAAACATAAAATATGATCATTCAGATACAAGATTACATGTAAGATTGTTTGTGTAACACGCTCACCACTGGGTCAATGTGTTAAACAAACAATTTATATCATGCCAAAAATAATACTATATCACTAAATAAATTTATCTGTTTACACGTTTTAGTCTGAAATATCTTTATCATTGCTTCGTATTACATGCACCAAACTTTTCATTTGCATTTATAAGAAGATTATATATCTCACAAAACTGATGAATATAAATAAATATTCTTTTCAATTATTATTACATACAAAAAATTACTACACCATTCAAAAGATTTTTTTCATCTAATCGTAGATCTGTCACAAGCCGTTATCTTATATTCTTCGTAGACGGCCTGTCAATCATCTCTCCAGGTGACACCGTCAAAAGATAAAAAGATTAATGTATTGGCAAATAGATTACCTCTAACGAAGGTTGGCTGGTCATTCACCATTTCGCTATTAAGTAATAGAGTATACTGTCCAAGGCCAATAAAGCAATACATTTTAATGAGTTGCCGGCTTTAAATATGCATTAATCATTTGTTTAATTCAACACTATCTTAAAGATTGTCATATTATTAAACTAACTGTGCCTTCAGCTTCGCCCGCGTGGTGTCAAAAGAGACAAAATTAGTTATTGTGAGTTAATCATAAGAGATAGAGACATGCTGTCTGGGACTTTTTTGTAGTCTTTTTATAGAGCTACAATTCTCTAGTATATTCCTTTAGTGTATCTCTATTGGTTTACGCAGCGCATGCGACTAAAGCCCCCAAGCAAGTTTTTTTACAACTGCGTGACATATTCAAAATAATTTAAATAAACCGTTATGATCACATACAGACGGACAGCTTTTGCGGTCTTTATTTATAAATAAAAATAGATATAGATAGTGTTTAAAATATTTATGTAGACGACCTAGTTGCTATAGCAAATATTTGTTATTTTGATAAAACATTGATTGTATAAGGCAACTTAAGACAAATATTTAAAGGTTCCACGATAAATTATTATGATTATAGAATACATTTTTCGAAGAGTACATTAAGACAATTAGTTCCAGTTATAATTAATGTGTATAAACCGGCTACACTCACCTCTTATTTTATCGGATGAGCCTGACTAGAACTAGAGCTCATGTTTAAGATCCCCGTATGGGCTTGAAACTAGTCGGACTCATCCGATAAAATAATATGAGTATAGCCGGTTTCTATACATTCATTATGAAGAACACTCACGATAGTTTAAATTCAAAAATTGCTAGTCAAAGTTACCGAAAATATTATCATTACCACAGTATTAATTATTAGTAACGCAATACATTATAAGGTCCGCGCATATTACGAAAGTCATTGCGTATCGGAAGTGTATAAGAATAACTTTTCAAGAGATTACAAATTATTTTTAAAATGTAAAACTATATAATTTGCAGGTTTATGATGTTTTCGATAAGATATGAATCGTTAATTTATTTAAAATTTTCTTTATTTAAATTAACGCAATATATTAAATATTCATGAAACATGATTTGTTTGGAAGTGCATATTAATAATGTAATTATGATGAATAAACAATTATATTTAAACAACTAAACGATAAGATAAATGGTTAATAAAGATATCTTGTTAAATTTACTTTATTCGCGTTTCAAAGTAACGCAATACTATGCGAACGAAATACGTTCGCTTATATTTCAATAGTTTTTGAATACGATTTTGAACGAGTTAATTAATAATGTTTCCTAAATTATATAAAAGGAACGTTAGGTGTTGGGGCTAGTTTATTTAGGGAGATGTCTATTGAATAATGAAGCAAGCTGTACTTCTTTTCAATTAATAAAAAGTATTTTGATTCGATAATAGAATCATTTTTAAATACTTTAGATTGTCCAAATTACCTATTTGTTAATTGCCACAGTTCGCTACTCAAAGTACCGCAATACGTAAATTTCTCCTATAAAAAAGATAATGTTTGTCTGTATGTCCCTTATATACTCCAAAACAGTTGGATCGGTTTTAATGAAGTTTTTAATTATTCCTTAGAACGACCAGCGGATCTTTCTGTTAATAGACTCCGAAACGCCTGAATCGATTATTTAGAGTGATCAGCGGATATTTCTGTCAAGTTTGGTGGTGCGGTCGGACCATTTTTTTTACTGTAGAATTCTGTTTCGAGGGGAATTCGAAACCAGTGAGAGAAGTAGCAACTCGTGGCCTGACAAATAGTTAATTATAAAAGTACGCACATATTTCAACAACCATTGCGTTTTTCATCGGAAGTATATATAGTAATGAGATCATAAAAATAGTTTTAGATGTTCTGACTATATAAATTAATAATAAGACATTAACAATAAAATTAAAATAATTGCTTACTGACGTGATTTCATTTTAAAATAACGCAATACTAATTATAAGGGTGCGTGTATATTTGGACATCGTTTGTTTGCTATTAGTTTCAAAAGCCAGCATTATGTTATTTCCGCTGTCTAAATACATGTTATTAATTGACTCCTTTGAACGCCACATGTTGACCTGGTTTATAATATACGCTTTAGCAGCTATGTAAGCGGAAAAGGAAGAGACACTTTAAATCCGAAAATCTTCACCGATGCATGAAAGGAATAGAAATATGAAGTGAAAAATATCTAGAGAAATTGTAGGATATTTGTTGCATGCTAATTAAAGCTAAGATCTATAAATACCTTAGATCTTGCTTTCCCTTTATGCTCCTCACTGACTTACTCGAGATCATTTAGCTTTCATGGTGCTAAGCTATGGAATGATTTACCAGTATCAATCCGCAAATCTCCTTCCCTTTCAGCATTTAAGTTACAGATTAGAAAATATTTATCATAGGTAATTATATATTAATATCATCTCACTTTTATCTATTTATTTTACCAAAATTATTTAAAAGATTAAATAGTTCAATTTATATAAACTTTTTCCTTTTCTCTATATTACCCGTATTCTCTTTCTTCTTCAATTCTTGTCCTTTTCCTTCTATTACTCAAAGGTTGACTGGAAGAGATCACTTTTAGGGATAAGTCCGCCTTTATACATGTGTTTTTTTTTAATTTTAATTTTTTTCTGTCTCTTTTCTAAATATATGTGTAAAAAGAAAAATAAATAAAGCATCAAATCATCAAAGCAGGCTACAAATATGTAGATGCTAGAAAAGGCTTCTAAGAAGGGCTTTTAGCCGTTCTTTAAAAGCTTTTTCTAGCACTTATGAATCGTCATAAATAACATAAATATTCGAGAAGAATTGCACTTTCTATTAGTATAAACCGTATAAAAATCAGTGTAGTAGATTTTGAGAAAATCGATCATATACAGACAACCTTTGGGATTTTGTTTTATAATATAATAAGCATATATAGAAGCTGTGGTAGCCCAGCGGTAGCACCGTGCGCCTCTTTCGAGGAGGTCTAGGGCTCAAACCCCGAGTAGGCACCAATGAGTTTTCTAGTAAAACTTATGTGTCTAACTGATAATTGCAATTTATCACACGCTTTTCGGTGAAGGAAAACATCGCGAGGAAACCCGCATATCTCTAGAGAATTCTGGAGATATGTGTAACCTACCAATCCGCATTGGAGCAGCTTGGTAGGTCTTAGCTCCAATCCTTCTCTCCAAAAAAAAAAAAACGGAGAGAAGAGGCCTATGCCCAGCAGTGGGATAGTAACAGGCCGATACTTACTTTTTATATAGATATTCTAGTGATAGATAATATATTTGGCGGTCAAATAAACATTGATATCAAACAAGGACGATATTGTACTCTGAACTTGTTCAAACGTGCCGTTATCAGAAGACACTGGTTTGAATGAATTTATCAAACTGACATTCACCTAGGCTCTTAGGGTTGTCAGATAATAAATTACCTTATTGTTTCATTCTCCTGTCCTTATCGCACTCTAAATGGGGGTCGGCACATGTGTTAAACATGTCGAATGCTATAGTTACTTTAAGACCGGCCGCCTGCCTGATGTCAACTCACCTTAGTCGCCTTTTACGACAACTCTGTAAGAAATGAGGCTACTCAGTCGGTTGAACTATGTAAATATTAGTGATATAAAAAAAATATCCACCTCAAAAGGACATTTAGTTTTAGTAACAATTTATCGGTTCTCACTATATTTATATATCAGTCTGACTATATTTATAACATAACTCAACAACACACATGCACTGCACACATTCACCACCACAATCTCAACAATTGTTTCGCCCCGTTAAACTTTGCGCAAGGCTTTACAATTTTGTCGTGAAGTCTATCTCCTGACGATGCTTCGGTTACGCGGCGAAACATTGTTGAGATTGTGGTGGTGAATGTGTGCAGTGCATGTGTATTATTGTGTTATCGGTGGTGGGTAGTGCATGAGTTATTACAAATTCTGCATGTATCAGGTATGGGAACGAATAGTACACTCTACATTTAGCATTACATATATTTTCTTTTATCACGGATTATATCAAAATATTTTAATTAGTTTTATATTATGGACCTCCGCAAAGTAACACCTAATTCCATAAATTAGTTACTTAGGGTACGGCAAACCGTGTGTTAATGTCCCATATATTATATAAAACATTTTTAAACCATAGTTTTATACTTAATTCTAAGTATGCTTGATAGCGAAATAAATACAGTTATAATAAAATAACAAGCACGATTATATGTATGTTAATTACAAGAAATTGGGCGAACAAATAAAACAATAATAAAACTACATTACGTTATCTAAATAATTAAACAGTCTATTATACACTTCAATATGTTAAGATAATATTATTTTAACTATAATTTGATATTATTTTTTGTTCAACCTTATTTAACTAATTCATTAAGGTCGTTATCCTTAACCCTACGACCTACGCACACATCCTTGAGAGTTCTTCAATCGATTGTTAAACAAGACTTCTGTAAAAGAAGAAGAAGAAAGCAAGGGTTCAATATAGGGTTGTCACCTTTTTTTTTAAAGAAAAATAGTATTTTTCTTTTTAAATAAAAAAAATATAGTACTTTTAGGACATCAGACATCTATTTTTAATCATTATTTATTTTTCCATGATTTTTTATTATTACTTTTCGCTTTGACAACAAGGTTCTATTATTATTTAAATAATTATAGCCATCTGAGCAAGTTAGGTCTATATTAAAGTAAATTAACAACCCATTTTTTCGTTCCACTCACAATTGATTAAAAAAAAGTGCGTCAATTGAATTAGCGATAAAGATATAGTATTTTTCGTCCTATATTGTTTTTCTATAATATATAGTACAATTGACTAAAATATAGTGCGATACTATATATTATAGTACGGGTGGCAACCCTAGTTCAATACTAAACACTATCTCGGTTTAACCTCAGGAACAGAACTCCCTCAGACATGTTGTAACATGACTTGCACGCGTGGGTGTTTAATAATCGTACAATGACGACACGATCCAGCAGCGTAACAGTATGATAACCGTTCTAGTTAAATCTAACAGCAAGACTCCTTTCGCTATGGCAAGCTCGACTATTTTATAGACAATTATTAAGCTCCTCCATTGCTTGGTCACGTGATAACAGTCTTTAGTATTAAATAACTAAAGAGATGAAATTTGACTATTTCCATTTCTAACAACTTAAATTGGCGCCACAATCGCTGGCGCCTACATAATTATGTCAAAACAGTATCTTATTTAAAGATGCAATATTTCATAACTATAGCACTTGATATAAATATTGATTATAATTTAATATACATAACTAGATGTGACATATTATTTAGTCTCCTTTAATCCTGCGGTAACACTTCTTATTATAATGATCTCTCTTGTTTTGTACTAGCAATCGCCAACGGCTCCGCTCGTGGAAAGATTAAAACCGTAATATAGTACCTTGATAACCATAAAAATGGTTTAGTGGATTAACCTTAAAAGCTAGACATATGCTGTCGCAGACTTTTATTTAGAACTTTTAGAGGGGATCAATTTTGTAACACATGATTTTTGAATAACTTTTACCGGTTACTCAGCGCACGCAAGGAAAGCTCTAAATTTTGCCGTTCTCGTAATATTTTATATTGCTGCTCCTCTCCTATTAATCTCAGCGTGATGTTATATAGCCTATAGCTATATAACATCACGCTAAGATAATAATAAAACAAGCTTCATTACAATGTCCATTTCCATAAAACAAATTGTTATTACTTTCGCAATTATAATCGCACAATTTCAAACGAAAGAGACATTTTCGTTTTACAAAAAGATCTAAAATATTTCAATTTCCAATTCGGTCCACGAACATTTGAAATTTCGTTCACATTTCATAACCAGCTATGAAATTTTTTTGCCATTTATCAAAATATTCATATGCAATGACAGCTATCGTTGAAAGTAATTTATGCAACCATATTTGCAACTAAGCTTGTGGCTTAGTAACGTAGAGTAAAATTGGTTTTAAGCATACTATATTAAATCACTGGTTTTAAATTTTTAAAATTTTTAATTGGTACCATATCCAAAATATATCTGGGTTATGAGGTCGCAACACCTTAATTGTTTTTATTAGGGGGTGTGGGTGCAGCAACCCCCTGCGCCGCGTTAGCCCTCTCCCCGCCTTTTAATACCATCATCGTCCTGCCCTTATCCCACTCTAAGTGGGGTCGGCTCAACATGTAACAAACATGTTGTCACATGACGGCAACTGACAGTCGTATTTTACGACATTTCGATAAGAATAGGTGGTGGGTCAACTTACCTTAGTCGGCTTTTACGACACCTCGGTAAGAAATGAGACTGGTCTATTCTACTCAGCCGGATACCACACAAGCCTTTTAATATTAAAGAACTAAAAATTATGAATTTGAAAATATCCTTTTCTTTTCAGGTACAATAAATTCAATATGGCGGAATTTTCATTCGTCAATGCAACCGAGCACAGCGGTGTGCCGGACATGTTCTCACACCATATAAAAGGTGTTGCCAGACTGTTCTACATACATTCACCTAAAGAACAAATGTATGAGAAAGTTGAAGATGTACCGAATTTTTTGAGACAGGTAAGTTGTTTTTGAGTTATGTTGTTATAGAAATGTTATAAATATTGTTCTTTAGTTGGATCTATTGAATATTATTTACTCTACACCTGTGTGCTTAGTGCGTTTTTTTTTTACTTACCCGATCGCGTTAGTTTAAGAGCTTCAGTAAGTAGCGGCCTGTTACTATCCCACTGCTGAGAATAGGCCTCTTATCTCCGTTTTTGGAGAAAAGGTTTGGAGCTTAGACCTACCACGCTGCTTTTGCGGATTGGTAGGTTAAACATATTTCCAGAATTCTCTAGAGATATGCAGTTTTCCTCACGATGTTTTCCTTCACCGAAAAGCGTGTGATAAATTGCAATTATCAATTAGACACATAAGTTTTAACAGAAAAACTCATTGATGTCTGCCCGGGTTTGAACCCGTGACCTCCTCGAAAGAGTCGCGCGGTGTTACCGCTGGGCTGTTAGCTTAGCTTAACAGTAAAAACTTAAATAAAAAAAGTAAAAATTCCTTCATCATTATTTGTACCAAAAAATATTTTTAACCTACACTAAGAAGCAATAAAGTAGATTTAGTTTTTTTAATTTATATAAAGAAATAATACTTTGGTAACGGAGCCTCACTCGGTAATTTTTAATTAATATAAAAAAATGCAATTTAAAAAAAATGAAAGCGCCGGGTGACATGTGGGAATCGATCTCTGGTTTGAACTTTTTTGTCTGCGCGTTACCATTAAGCTATCACAGCTTGACAAGCGTCAGCGAAAATATCATTTCCTTCCTATTCCTATTTTTGCAGTCATTTTAGTGGCTAAAATAGACGTAAAACAATTTTTTTTAATAAATCCTAGATTGATTTTTCGCCCCCATAAAATAAATTCAGCATAATTTCACGAAAATCGTTGGAGCCATGTCTGAGATCCAGAAAATATATAGCTATATATATATACAAGATTAACTCATTTAAATATTAAAAATTCTGTATGCTTTTATATGCGCATTTCCTTTTATATCGGTTAGGATAGAGTATTAATTACGTATTTTCGATTATATAGGTGTACTAGGTTTTATCCGCGACTTCGTTCGCGTGTACTGTCGTCGTGTGATGGGTCGATAATAGATGGCGCTTTATGTCTTCCTATTCCTGTAGAATTAACAGGATTTCTATATCCTATATGTTATTTCGGTGGATAAGAAATATTTGTGCTAAATTTCATCGTTATTGGTTTAGCGGATTTGCCGTGAAAGAGTAACAAACATACATCCATACTCACAACTTTCGCATTTATAATATTAGTAGGATGGGATAGTTTAGTAGGATACATGTTTTATCTTTATATATATATATATATATATATATATATATATATGTAGACTCATCAGTATCTTGGGCATTATTCTTAGAGATTAGTGGACGTAATTAGGGTATCGTGCATATGGAAAAGTACAACGCTTATCTTCAACTTTATATTCTTCTTAACAATTTTCACAACTGCGCCATGACACGGATCTGTCTTCATCTCTCACATGCGCCGTCTGCATTCTGTCACCGCTGCGCCTTCTATTTTCAATGTATTTTCAATATATTTTTAATGATGGAACCTTGGTTGCCAGGATGCGACACGGCCATCCTGCGAGACACACGTCCCCGTGTGTTGATCTGTAACAAACAAACGAACCCAGAAATTCCGTTCGGCCTATCCTACAACATCTGGGTCATTGAGGTCTAGATCTTTTTAATAAACGAACAAAACAAGGAAAATTATATCTCGTCATAAGTTGATCATTGAATTATGAAACCCAACAAATAAAATGTAAGGGCATGCCAAACCCATAATGCATACGAAAAGTAATGAGGCAGAGTACCATTGACTGACACTCACCATGACATTACAAAAATAAACAGAAAACCTATCAGAATTTACTTCAAAAACAACCCAGGTATCTTGTTCGTGGTCTACCGCTTCTGTCTCAGCAGAAGGGTCTTCCCTCAGGGATAACGAGTCCACATGACTCACGGCCATCGCTACACAGCTAGACCCGACTATACCACCCAGAGCTATCGCTCCCTGCGTACCCACGGACTACTCAGAGCAGATACCGATTTCTACCGGGCTACAGACGATACCCTGGTGTCATCGACCCCCAGAGCTATCGCTCACTGCGTACCCACGGACCACCCTGAGCAGATGCCGATTTCTACTGGGCTGCAGACGATACTCTGGTACAGTCACCGACCCACCGAACCAAGAACCCGTCTGTATAAACATCAACACAAATTAGGTTACCACAAATCTTGTCATTGTCAATAGGTACTTGACTCTCAGGTATTTTTGTAAGACAATAAGACACATTATGTTTTTGACTAAAAGAGCTGAATTGGCAAAAGGTTAACAGTTCACCCCCTTCTTATAATTTCAGTTGTAAAACCGTTTACTTTATTTGACAATCATTTGCAAGGTACTATAAACATTCTTGTTAGCCATCCCTATTAATGACAACATTATTAATTATTACCCAACTAAATTTATAAGCTATATATAGTCTCTTTTATGAGAGAACATCCAGGCCCAGAAACAAATCAAAGTAATAACACCTACCAAATGATGTGAAAGCTCCTGATGGCGGTTTGACCAGACTGGTCTACAGTCTACTCGTCGGTGTACTGGTACCTCAAAGAGCAGTCCATTGGCCATGCAGCGACTCGCGACGTGACCCAGCCTGCTACACCTGTAGCACACAAATAATTTGTAATCTGCTTGTCGTCGTTGTCCAGAGCTTACCACAGTACCACAGACAATAGTCTTTTGGTTCCAAAATCCGTTTGCGACACTCCATTTTTCTGTGCACTGCTGATCGCAACTAAGACCCTTGAATTGGGATCGCGTTGAATCTGCGATCCTCTATAAATAACTTTCGTTTCAAATAGGAGTATACTTGTAGTTCCTGGTGCAGCTTTTGACGCGAAGATATCTCCGTTATGAATGCAAGCCATTGCAGTCATATATCAATTTTGTACCAAATGCGTAATCACCGTTCATGATGCAATTTGCACTATATTTAAATTCTTCCAACAATTCATCAAATACGTAACACGAAAACAGGCATATACAGAATGATTTTTAATTATCCATTGATCTATCATTGTTGAAATTAATAAGTGCAGCCGCAGAAATTTCCAGAAAACGTATCTTCTTTTGTTTTCCGTCCAAGTATAACGCTGTATTACACCACAATTTTACGTAAAAACATCATTTATCGGGTTTAAACTTCAGCCGGTTGATATTATTCGTCTCACTTGGATTTTTTTTTTCTTTTTGTTTTTGGTGTTTGAATTGTTTTATTTCGTAACTCTTATAGTATCCGCCATTGTGAGTCATCATAGTCCCTTCATACTATCCATCCATTTGCACGATTGAATCCCACGACTGATGTAGACTCATCAGTATCTTGGGCATTATTCTTAGAGATTAGTGGGCGTAATTAGGGTATCGTGCATATGGAAAAGTACAACGCTTATCTTCAACTTTATATTCTTCTTAACAATTTTCACAACTGCGCCATGACACGGATCTGTCTTCATCTCTCACATGCGCCGTCTGCATTCTGTCACCGCTGCGCCTTCTATTTTCAATGTATTTTCAATATATTTTTAATGATGGAACCTTGGTTGCCAGGATGCGACATATATATATATATATATCTTAATATTTAAATGAGTTAATCTTGTATATATATATATATATATTTTCCGAATCTCGGAAACGGCTCCAACGATTTTCCTGAAATTCAGCATGTAGGAGGTTTTGGGGGAGAAAAATTGATCTAGCTAGGTTTTATGTAAAAAAAATATTGTTTTATCCCTATTTTTGGGCATTAAAAAACACTAACATTTATATTGAATTGAATTTTCGCCATTAACTGTCAAGTCGACGTAGCTTATTCGGTTAGCGGGCAGCCTCGAGAACTGTGAGTGCCAAGGATCGATCCCAACCAAATATTTGTTTTTTCTTTTTTTTTAAGTTTTTAATTTTTTTGTAAAAAATTCCCGAGCGAAGCTCGGTCACCCAGATATTTACTAATATAATTTAACTTTCATCTAAAACCGTTAAAACCGCTTAGTGGAACGAAGCTAACTGAAAGTATATTGCTTCTCAAGAAAATCCGGGTTCAGTTGACGCATCTTTGATGAGATTATTAAGGCGATTTCAACAAGATATAATCTTTCATCCGTTTTATCTTATCTTAATATTGAACGTCAAGCGCGCGTAAGTCGTCACGTCTTCGTGTATTAAAATAAAACTGCAAACAATATTATGCAACACTATATATATATATATATCCTACCGCCCTTATACCACTCAAAATGGGGTCGGCACATGTTACTTGAAGGTGCCTGACTTCAACTTACCTTAGTCGTAATTTACGACACCTCGGTAGGAAATAAGGGTAGTCTATACCACACGACTTTACAACAATATTAAAATATATAAAACAAACAAACAAACAAACAAACAAACAAACAAACAAACAAACTTAACAAACAAATAAAGTACCTGGGTGTCTGGGTAAATTATGTAAGAAAATAAAATTTTAAAAAAATTGAAAAGAAAAATGAAAAATAATAGGACAGATGGGGCACGATCCTAGGTATTTTAACCTCTCTAGACTGCCCGTTCCCCAAATGAACTACCATGACTTTACGTTTGACAGCGAAAAATTGTTATTGTATTCAACGTAAATTTCAAAAAAATTTAGAGACCGAAAACAGGAAAAAACGACATTTTTTTTAAATAAAAATTTTCTAGATCGATCTCCTCCAAAACCCCACATGCTGAATTTCGGGAAAATCGTTGGAGCCGTTTCCGAGATTCCGAAAATATATATTTATACATACAAGAAACTGGCAGTAGCATCAAAATTAATCTCAATTAAAAAAAATAACATCGATTCGTGCTCAATTAAGATGCCACAAAAAAGATTTCAAAACTTATTTCGCATACATAATATCCGTATGGATTTTGCACTGTCATCATAGTACAAAAGTATGCCAAAAAAACTAACTTTCGCATGTCCGTATGTATTTTTGCACTGTCATCGTTACACATAAGTATGCCAAATGTCAGCTCAATTGAAGGTGAGTGACTTTAAAAATAGATTACATTGCACCGGAAATACATGCAAGCGACGACTTTTAATTAAGGCGTGCGAAAGTACGCATCAGCAATGCATTGTTTAATTCGGTACTGTTGCAATTTTTCCTGGTCCGGCCTCACAGAAGGCACCCTTAGGACGACGTTCCCCGACGCTAGTAGAGCTTCTGCGTTCTACTCTCCGCATTTCGCAACTTCGTCCATGCTTCTTCGCCCGTCCGGTGACGCTGTAAGAGCCATTAGGGCTAACAGCATATTGTCAATTACAAAAAAGTAGAAATTTTGAGATACATGTCGTAAGAACATATATCTAATTTTAGTAGGCTTTACGAAACATAAATAAAGTTAAATTATCAAATAATTCGCACCATCTGAAGAATAAAGTTCATCAACATCCTCCTGCTTTTATCCCGCTCTAACTGGGGTCGGCACGTGTTATAAACATGTTGTCACTTGATTTGGCGTCGTATTGCGACCGGCCACTTGTCTGACGTCAACTTACCTTAGTCGTTACGACACCTCGGTAAGAAACGAGGGTGGTATATTTTACAGAGCCGGAACCACACTGCGGGTCAACTAACCTTATTCGCCTTTTACGTCACCTCGGTAAGAAATGAGGGTGGTCTATTCTACTCAACCGGATACCACACGGCGGGTCAAGTTACCTTAGTTGCCTTTTACGACAGCCTGGTAAGAAATGAGGGTGGCCATTCTTTCTCAGCCGAATACCACACGCCTGGTCAACTTACCTTAGTCGTCTTTAACGACAGCTTGATAAGAAACGAGCGTGGTCTATTCTACTAAATAAATCATATACACAATAATAAAAATACGTTTTTATAACAAATATTTTGGCACGCAAAAAAATATTGCGCATTAGTAAATATAAACTCTGATATCAATTTATTATAAATCTAGATTATTATATAGTCCCAATGTCATTTGAAGGAATGTTAATAATAAGCAACAAAACAAACGCAAAATCAACGTGTTTTGATATCAAAGTAGGTATAATAAATGTATTAAAAAAATACATAATATCCTTGTTTACCAACGTTTTGTAACAAAAAGATACGCAAAAAGAAACAAAAAGTGGCGTTCCAGTTTTTGCATTACGAAGCAAAATTATATTTCGCTTACACATGATTTAGTAGACATAAATTCTAGACTATTTTTTATTGAAGGCCATACTCTATAATTGTCGTATTTTGTCAGTATTTTTTTTGTATTAAATAATTTGCATTCCATATGTCGTATTGATATTTTTTGCATGTATTTGTTGTAGTATTTTTTTATAATGTTATGCAGCCAATCAATCAATTAATTTACAGGTGTAAGCATTACGTTGCAGAATTTGTGAACATATTATATAATTGTTTTTTTATCATACGGATTAAGGCCGTGTTTTTGCTTGCAATATTGCCTCTTTCTTTTCATTGCTGACCCTGTGATTTGATTGATAACCCATTAGTGTTATGCCAAGAGTAGCCTTTGTTTCCTAAGAGCTGACTAGATTTATTAATACGTGTGTTTTTTTGAAAAACTTCTGCTTCATATGTTTTCATGGCGCTTTAGTTACTGTCCAGAGCGTCTAATGACGTTGTATTTTCTGTATAAAGATTCGAAAGGATTTTACTACTTGCAGAAATTATTTTATAATATAAGTCAATTGTCTAATTACTTATGACGCATTAACTGGAGACAAGCTAATGCCCATGGTGCGAATTTTCTATTATAGGCTAACCGTTTAACTTAGACTTCGCCTACGGGGTACAAGGGCGCGGAAGTTGTCAGAGGCGGTCACCTCTTGTACATCATGCAACGGGCGCTCGCCGCTTGCCGTTCTTCGCGCCTTTGTATCCCGCAGGCGAGGTCTGAGTTAAACGGTTAACCTATAGTGTTGAGGTACGTCCTCCTGATGTACAGGACTGGTGGTCTAACTAAAACGGAAATCGTAACAATGTATTCCCGTAAACTGCTTCAAAAATTGAATTCTTGTTTTTGTCAGTATAAGTACTAAGTTTGCGTATTGTTTTGACTGTAAAAAGTTTTTGGGTTGTATCAATGATATTTGAACCTCCCTCCACAAAATAATTACGCTTATATTATGCTGTTCTTCGTAATTTATCTTCAAGTTAATCCTGATTTACCGGTAATTAAGATTCTTATCAGTTGAACAATTGTCGAGAAAGTCATTTATCTCAAGAAAACAGTGTATAATGATACGAAAAACGATCGGATAACGCAATAAGCGCCCCAATATAAAACGTTTCCTTTACACTCTCTAAGCTACTAAACTGTACTAATAAACAAGTTACGATAATATCCCACTATTTACCTTAGATATGTGACTTAAGTGCATTTAACCATTTCTGGTACTAGAATGCTCGACAGCTTTTCCTTATTAGATAATATATAACGTTAGTATGCGATAAACAAGCATAACTAATCTTAGGCACGTCGCTGCATCAAGCGAACACCCGCAGCGAAATGTTAGTGAAAGCGTGTATATAATAACAATTATCTTCTATGCCAGCTCAGGATATGTTTTAAACGTTATGTTTGATCTCCAAAGACTAAAGATCCTATATTCGCGGATAGACTCTTGTTGTTTGAGGAACATGTGAAACGTCAACTTCAATAAAGACATCGTCTTTCCGATAGTCTTTAAGCGCTACTCGATGCTATAGTTCTTTAATTTAGTGCAATCCTCTTATAAAATCATCCCACTAAAAATATAGGCATCCAAAAAGAGTTTTAAATGATTAGCAAATCACAATGGACAACACAAATACTACGTACTAGGCTTTTGATATCTGTATATTGCGGCTTTTCACCACACAAATGAAATGGCTCTATCATTATTCTTAATCACAATAGTCCTGTATCCAAATTCAAATTCAAATTTTCTTTATCCAAATAAACTTGTAAACCAGTACTTTTGAATTATCAATTCTACTGCTGGTTCGGAAAGCTGTTCCTACCGAGAAGAGCCAGCACGAACAACATAAATTTCATGTTCAATTCATTTTCAACATAATACTTATAACTAGTTACATTAAGTCATTACTGTCTTGTACAGGGTCGGACAGTAGCTATATCCACGCATTCTTATCTTCCAAATAATCCTCAACAGTATAGTAGGCTTTTCGTATCAGCCTCTCTTTAATTGTGTTTTTAAACTGCTGTAATAGCAAAGCTAAAATTGATTGCATTAAAATCTTAAATTATACATTTTACCTTACCTTAGGAAGTTATGCAGCGCTTATCGCGGATAAAAAGCGCGCGTTTTTTTATGATAAATTGCGCGTGCGTCTGCTTTACGCAGCGTTACCCTTATGTCATATAAATGAATGTTTATTGATAATGACAATGATATTGAATACATAAAGGATGATTTGAATAAAAATCTCATAAAATGTTTTATTTAGCACATCTTTATAGGATTTAACGTGACTTGGGAGTTAGAGTGTATTTAATTTAAACACATTTTTATTTTTGCGTCGTAAATTAAGGAATTTACTACTTGTTGGTATAAAGGAGAGGCAACAACAAACTTGTTCGGTCCTTGTAAAACTATACAACATCTCATGCGCACATCTAATAGTAATAATATACTCGTATAACCATCCAAAAATACTTTGGCTTTAACCCAATACGCTAAATATAAATGTTAACGGTTCTGAATTATTTTAAGTCCTATGTACGTGTGTATATTAGCTTTTGCCTATATAAACATTCATTGAAAAATGTTCCACTAAAACTATTTTCAATATAATTCAATTCTATAATGAAACAAGTGGTGTAGTTTCGTCAGAGAGAAGCATCTTGAGATTGAAATATATCTTAAAGATCTTTGGTTTTATTAAGTATTATCATCCTTCTGTAATTATCTTACTCTAAGTGTGGTCAGCACAACATGTTTTTAACATGTTTTGACTAGTGAATTGACGACCGGCCGCTTGCCTCACGTCAATTCACCTTAGTAGCCTTTAACGACACCTCGGTAAGAAATGAGGGGTATCTATTCTACTCAGTCGGATACCACACGGGGGTCAACTTATCTTAATCGCCATTTACGACATCTCGGTAAGAAATCAGGGTGGTTTATTCTACTCAGTCGGATACTACACGTAGGGTCATCTTAACATAGTCGCCTTTTACGACTTCATTGACGTCTTACGTCAATGAGGGTGGTCGATTCTACTCAACCACAATACGGCATATTAAAGTATGAAAGAAATAATTTTGTATCCATTTCATACTAATACTAGAAATGTGAAAGTTTATATCAATCTTTTACGCTTTCAAAGCTGAGCAGTATAAATATATCCCTTATCTGAGACAGCTGCACAATTTGAGAACAATCTGTACCAATCATTCAATCATATAATCAAATTTCGACAGAAACAAATGCAATAACCGATTCTCATGAATAATAAATATGGAGGTTAAAATTGCAAATAAAAATATGATTTCAACACAAAATGTCATAAAATAATGGCCTAATTTATACAAGAAATTGATCCCGGAATGAGATAAAATAATAAACGTGTTTTGATTAACACGGTCGTTGGCAACCACGATAAATATAATACAAACATACGAGTATAGCTCAAATACGAAAAATTCAAGATAATTGAGTCATATATACAGCGACAATTTTCGTTTTTGCCAACAACACTCAGGTTTTATCAACAATGATAAAAGTATCATTGTTCATTAGAATGATATAAACTTAATTAACCTTATTTTAATCATTGATATGTAATAAAGTACAGACAATACGTTACTTTAGCTTGTACTTCCTCCTCCTGGCGTCATAATCCTCAATGAGGGTCGTGACCGTTTTTTTTCTATTTTTCGCCACTTGGCTCTGTCCTCTGCGGCGTGGATGGCGTCACTGATACTGGAGAGTTGAGTGTTGAGCGAATTTGGTCGGTCCAACGCATAGGGCTCCGTCCTCTAGGCCTCTTTCCTTCCACCTTGCCCGTGACAAGCAATTTTTCAAGGTTGTCGCCACTCTTTCTTACAACGTGCCCAAAGAACACCAAAATCCTGTAGAGACATATGGTGGAAAGTCTGGTCTTGATTTGAAGTTCCTTAATTATCGATGCGTCAGTCCGATGTTTCTTTCAAGGAATGCTCAACATCCTTTTCCAGCACCACATTTCAAACGCATTTATGCGGTTGTACGTACTATAATGAAATCTCGATTATTTATTTATTTTATTTTTTTTTGCTGTTCCAGTTTTTTTTTCTTGTTTCTTTTTATATAGTTATGTGGTACATTGAGTGATCATTAATGGCAGTTTTCCAAATTAATTACTTAATGTATACCAACCTATTTAGGTATTAACATAGACAATTTTTTTAATAATAATAAGCATCAAAGGTAAGGATTTCAAAAATATTTATCATATGTTTAGTCAGGTTTGTGAAGATTTATTATTAATAATCTTGTCTGTTATAGGGATCATGTAACAAATCATGTAAATCGCCGTCATTTTGATATATTCTAATACTAATTTAGGTTTAGCGTTTGACAGAGTCAATCATTCCTAACTGTCGTTAACTAAAATAAATTCATGGCAAAATTTGCCAATAACAAAAACATATATATATTTTATTACTTATATTAATTACTACAAAAGATCATTTTTTTTCATATTTGATTATAATTTTATCGCCCACTCTAATTTCAGAGCTTCTTTAAATCAATAATTTTGGGCACTATTTAATAATATGTTTGTCGTTTGTCGGTCATTATTTGTCTAGTGGTTGTGTGTACGTCGGTTACTAAAAAGTCAATTTTTTTGCATCAATTCAGCATATATAATGATTTGGCGCTTTGTCTGTCGTAACAGCAGTTTCAACAGGATCTGATTGTTGCTCAACACTTTTTGATTTTATGAGATATAAATTGTATGGTGTTTTTAAAACAGAAAGTACTGATATGCGTGTAGTTGGAGCTTCATTAACTACTACTGGAATCAATCTACGCCCATTGAAAATAAATTACCATCTTCCGGCGCAGCAATCGATCTCTTTAAGAGCTGATAGCTGACATTTTAATAGCTATAGTTTGTAATTACGTTACATTATCGCTTTCTTGTTTATTGTATTAAGTTAACTTAAATCCATACATTTTGTTATATAGAAAAAGCCCCCCAAAAATTCTATTGTTATTATTTTAATAATATCTTATAGTTACATATTTTATTGTTTTCATGTTTGAGTATAATTTAAAACACGCTTTTTTTGTTTATCAAATAATACTTACTAATATTATAAACGCCAAAGTATATTTCGCACGCTTAATATTTAAGTCAAATCGAATCATAACGGTGGTTCGAACTTCTAATCCTTCATTCCAAAGACAGGTTGGTGGGATAGTAACAGGCCGCTAGTTTACGTACTGTAACGAAGCATTTACTGTTATTTATATTATGTAATATATTTAAAACATTTTTATTATCTCATACTTATGGAGTTGACAAAGCAACAGTAGGTTATCGTGTTAACGAACATATTTAGTTTTTTTTATTAAGTTATATAACCATCTAGTGGATATAAAACAATTTTGTTATTCATTAAAAGCTGATAATTTAATCTATTATTTCATTCAAAGAATTTTTGCTAAAGAAATAATGATAAAACGGGTTGAACGACCCTATTGATAAAACTCGAAGGTACTAAAGATGAAGATGGAGTGCATAAAACTAAAAAAAGAATGAACGTTGAGATCAAAAGTAATAATAGAATTATTTAGCTTTATAATAAAATTCTGTGATTGCACAAAATCTATGTAAGGCTAAATGTGAAAATTCGAGAAGACTTGTCATAAAATTTTGGTCTTTTAGCAATTGGAATTTGAATTAAAAATTTTCGAGTAATTTATAAAGCATTTTAATAATCTTTTTCTCAAAAATGTACTTTTCGAGTTCCGACCAACCTACCACATTGATTGTATAATATATAATCATAATAATATATCTTTAATATTTAAATGAGTTAATCTTGTATGTATATATATTCCTGAAATTCAGCGTGTAGGGAGGGGGTTTCGGGGGACAAAAATCGATCTAGCTAGGTTTTATGTAAAAAAAAATATTTAACCCCGTTTTCGGGCATTAAAAAATACTAAAATTTATATTGAAAATTTTTGCCATTAAATGTCAAGTCAGCGTAGCTTATTCGGGGAACGGGTGATCGCGAGAAATGAAAATACCTAGGATCCCCACCTACCCTTTTTATTTTTATTTTTTTATTTAAAGTTTCTTTTTTTTTATTTTGTAAAAAATTACCGATCCGGTCACCCAGATATTATATATATAATAATCCATTGATGCTATATATTTCTTTGTTGCAGTCCTACCCATACTTCTTGATATTTATGATCATCGAGCACATTGTGCTGAGGTTGGAAGGCAAGAAGGGCATCCGTTTCAATGAAGGCATAACCAGCATTTCGAATGGAATCTTCCAGGAGTGTGGGAGGTAAAACATTTTGAAAATTATACTGTAATCGGTCATATGTTAAAAATACGTGCCGTTATTTTATAATATCGTAAGTAGTTAAGAAAAGGATACAACTCCAATAAGCAAAAGCTTGAAATACCTGATTCTAATTCTACAGCAAAGAAATCAATATTATTATTTTGATATAAATTTTATCCGCTCTTAATTATTATGGTATATTACCATTTATATAGTATGCGGTGTGGTATCCGGCTGAGCAGAATAGACCACTCTCATTTCTTACTGAGGTGTCATACAACGCGACTGAGGTAAGTCGACCCGCCATGTGGTATTCGGCTGAACAGAATAGGCCGCCCTCTTTCTTACCGAGGTGTCGTAAAATACGACTAAGTTAAGTTGACGTCAGACAGGCGGCCGGTCGTAAAATACATAGCCAAATCATGTAACAACATAATTATAACATGTTGTGCCGACCCCACTTACAGTGGGATACGGCAGGAGAATGATGATGAACATTAATAAGGTATGCCGTGTGATATACGGCTGAGTAGATGAGACCACCGTCATTTCTTATTGATGTGTCGTAAATGGCAACTAAGGCAAGTTGACCCACCGTGTGGTATCTGGTTGAGTAGAATAGACCACCCTCTTTCTTACTAAGGTGTCGTAAAAGGCGAATAAGTAAGTCGACCCACCATGTGGTAATATTTTTATTTAGCATATTTTTTTTCTCAGGCTTCTATGGCGTGGGGCGGAATCCTACCTTTACACCTGGATATATTTAAACTATAGAATTATTGACCTACCATGGGGGAACACGTTCACTTGGTATGCTGCAGCTTTAGGGGTTGACTTCTGCTACTATTGGATGCACAGAGCATGTCATGGTAAGACATAGTTTATTTTTCAAAGTGTATGCTATTACTCTAGCTTTGTGACGGTCTCAACCTTACACACATATTGGTAGAGTTATGTCTTCAAATTCAAATTCAAATTCAAAATATTCTTTATTCAAATAAACTTGTAAACAAGTGCTTTTGAATCGTCAACTCTACTGCTGGTTCGGAAAGCTGTTCCTACCGAGAAGAGCCAGCAAGAAACTCGGCGGAAAAAATATAAGTCTTAATATTATTTACATTAAGTCGTTACTGTCTTGTACAGGTTCAAAGAGAGCTATATCCACACATTCTTATCTTCTAAATAATCTTCAAGCTTTCTGTATCAGCCTCTTTTTAACAGTGTTTTTAAACTGCTGTAATGGCAGTGCTGAAATTGATTGCGGAATTTTATTATAGAATCTTATACCAAAACCCACAAACGAGTTACGCACTTTTGCAAGGCGCAAAGCAGGAGCCGAAAGCTTATGTCGGTTCCTGCTTTGTCTATTGTATACTCTTGAAGTGGTAGTATGTTATAGAAGGTATATAAATAAAAATATTTGTTTGTCATGTAATATCGTTTTTCGGAATGAGTATTTGATACTCGTTACAAATACATATGTACATTTTTCATAAAAATATTTGTTTCAAAATTTTATCCATACATTTTGGATTATTCATACTAGCTTTTCGCCTCCAATATAATGAATCTGTGGTCTCTGACGCTCTGAAAGGATTTGAGTTATTACGTACACATCGTTACATAGGTCCTAACCTACTAGGCAAATCACGTGCCAATTATATTTTAAAGTGCCAGCGCTCTTGCGCTTGTTTTATGTATTTCGGTTGGAAAGCGCTCTAGCCTCATTCTAAATACAAAATTTATATAAATTTTGAGTAGTGTTGAGTTGAGTGAGAGGCAGATAGTTACAGCTTTCACAGCGTCACTAGGAAGGATGGGAGAGCGAACAAACATCATCCAGTGCTTTAGGGAAGGTCCTCCTATGGTTGCCTCGTGTGCGTCTGGTAGATAGCTTAGGCTTGTAGTGGAAAGTACCCAAACTGTACTACACGTTTCAAGTCCGAGGTCCGTTAAATTCATGAGTGTTAAATATCAATTAAGCTCATATGTTTATGAAACTCATAGGTCTTTGCACATGTACAAACGTGACTTTCTTGTAAGCATTATATGGTTTTCCTTTACCATAAATGGGGTCAAACAAATGTCACATATTAACTTGATTTTTCTTCTACAGAGGTTCACATCTTATGGGCTCAGCATCAAGTTCACCATACCTCGGAAGACTTCAATATGGGAGTCGGCATAAGGCAGTCAATATTGCAAGGCTGGTGTGGCTTTGTAAGTATATCCTTAGATTTATATGTATACTAGAAATATCCGCTAACGCCGTGTGGTATCCGGCTGAGTAGAATAGACCACCCTCATTTCTTACTTAAGTATCGTAAAAGGCGACTTAAGTAAGGCGAACCGCCGTGTGGTATCCGGCTGAGTAGAATAGACCACCCTCATTTCCTACTGAGGTGTTGTATAAGCCGACTAAGGTAAGTCGACACGTCGTGTGTTACCCGGTTGAGTGGAATAGACCACGCTTTTTCTTGCCAAGGTGTCGTAAAATACGTGTAAGGTAACGTGTTTATAATATATTGTGCCGACCCCACTTAGAGTGGGATTAGGGTAGGAGGATGATGATGTAGAAAAACTTTAGTTAGTAATATATGTTTTCTACTGTTTCCGAAAGACTAACTTTTTTATCCTAAATGTAACCCAGTATATAATTGTATGTATGAGGTATCCGCTAAACCCGTGTGGTATACAGTTGAGTAGAATAGACGACCCTCATTTCTTACCGAAGTTTCGTAAAAGGCGACTAAGGTAAGGTTGACGTGAGGCAGGCGAACCCAATCATGTGACAATATGCTTATAAAATGTGCCGACCCCACTTAGAGTGGGATAAGGGGAGAAGAATATTAATTAAGATTAATGGTAACAAAAGCATATATTCAGTAGTAATAATAAAATTATTTTTCTATAATCCACGATGAAGTAAAATAGAAAAAATATATAATGCTAAATGTAGAGTGGACGATCCATTTTCATACTTGATACATGCAGGATTTGTAAAAACACATAGACAAACCACCACCGTCACCACAATACACAAGCACATCATACGTTCACTATCACAAACTCAACAACCGTTTTTCCCCGCAACCGAAGCATCATCAGGAGATAGAGCTTAGCTTATATGCTAATCGGTTTAACCCACCATTTGACTGAGCCGTTGGAGCAGTGGGTAGTGACTCTGCCTTCAGCTCCGCGGGTTGCGGGTTCGATTCCCGTCGAAGACCAACATTTTCTATAAATGAATTTGTTGGTCGTTGAGCCTGGATGTATATTTGTATTTAAGTATGTATTTAAAAAATATATAAGTACATATTCACCAGTTGTCTGTCTACCATAACACAAGTATTAAGTTACTAACTTTGGGGACGGACGACCGTGTGTGTAAGTGTCCCATATATTTAATATTTATTTATTTTATTTTGCCTGCGAACAAGTGTAACAAGCTTGAACTAGAAACATTTATCTGAAGATCCAGTTTAAAAGTACAGCCTATCCTGTAGTCAATTTATAAACAAATCAGTTCGACAGTTTGATTAAGTTTTCCTTTAAAAGATATCAGAATACTTAACTTCGTTTCGTATTTATAACTCAGTAAGGATATCTTTTACGCCCCGCGGCCACGGTTTCTTTAGATAAAGAAATTAAAAAAGTTTCTCTTGGGCAAGATTTTCTCGTAAATTTTCTGTGACGTCATCAGAGTTGAGCAACTTCAATTACTTTTGTTAGCTTGAGACATTTTTGATACTACATTAAATATATAGAATGGCCCATGCCTGACGTCAACTTTCCTTAGTCGTATTTTACGACACCTGTGTAGCTGAAGCTGTGATGGCCCAGCGGTGCGACCGTGTGAATCTCTAGAGACGATCACGGGTTCAAACCCGGGCAGACACCAATGAGTTTTTCTCTTAAAAAACTTATGTGTCTAATTGATAATTGCAATTTATCACACGCTTTTCGGTGAAGGAAAACATCGTGGGGAAACCTGCATATCTCTAGAGAATTCTGGAGATATGTGTAACCTACCAATCCGCATTGGAGCAGCGTGGTAGGTCTTAGCTCCAATCCTTCTCTCCAAAAATGGAGAGAAGAGGCCTATTCTCAGCAGTGGGATAGTAACAGGCCGTTACTTACAGTACAAAAAGGTTGGTCTATTCTACTCAGCCGGATACCACATTTGTTTAATAAGTCGTATAGATATAAATATATTACAATAGAATAAACATAAGTCAATATCTGACGTAGCTTTGTAAAGTAAAAACATACGTTCCAAATATACTTCTGTTTATTTGAACATTGTTATCAAAATATAATGGGAGGGTTAAATGTAAACAATCTCATGGAATTTGAGAGTTTAATCAGTGTTCCATGAAAACATACCAGATTTAGATTTGTTATGAGACTCAATATACGAGGTGTGTTCAAAAAGTATCGCGAATTTTGTGTATTTTCAAAAATTATTTATTTATTCGTAAATATCTATTTTGTCCCCTTCAAAGTAATCCCTCTGGGATATTATGCACTTGTGCCAACGTTTTTACAAATCTTCGAAGCACTTCAAAAAATCATTTTTTTGTATCTTGTTCAGCTCCTCCTTCGATGCCGTCTTTATCTCGTCAATCGTGGCGTAGTGTCGTCCTTTCATGGGCCTCTTCAGTTTCGGGAGCAAGAAAAAGTCACAGGGGGCCAGATCTGGGGAATACGGTGGCTGCGGTATCATTGGTCTGTTGTTTTTGGCCAAGAAGTCGCGTACAAGCAGCGATGTGTGAACAGGGGCGTTATCGAGGTGCAAAAGCCAATTTTTGTTTTTCCACAAATTATCGATTAAAATCGAATGGCACGAGCCAATCAATATGCCTATGTCCTCGGCAATTTCTCTATCGATGATTCGAAGATTGGCCAATACCATTTTCTTCAATTCATCAATTTTTTCGTCTGTTGTTGAAGTGCTCGGGCGTCCGGCACGCTCTTCGTCATTCACATCATCTCGGCCTTTTAAAAACATTTTGTACCACCGATAAACGTTGCTTTTGTCCAAAGTAGCTTCTCCATATGCCACAGTCCACATTCGGAATGCATTCGCGCACTTAATTTCGTTTTTCACACAAAAATCGATACAGGTTCCTTGTTCCACTTTTTGAATAGGTAAAAATCGAAGACGAACCAAAACACGTGCAAGCAAAGCAGCTGTCAACAATTAACCGAACATTCAAAATGGCCCAACTTGTCAGCATAAGTGAGAGACATATGTACCAACATAACGCCACAAAAAAATCGAAATTGGAATATACGTAACTCGCGAAAATTCAAAATTCGCGATACTTTTTGAACACACCTCGTATCTATTTTGTCCATATATAATTATCCTACGGATTTCATAATAGCAAAACTTTGTGACATGATTTTAACTACAATATTTATATACATACAAGCTGACCCGACAGACGCTGTCTTCACTATATAAGTAGTAGAGTTTTCTTAAAATTCCGCTAAACTTGAATGTTTTTTCTAAAACTACAGTATTTTTTCTTTCATTTTTTTTTCACCCTTGTATATATCGCGTGTATATATAACCCATTTCTTTAACTTACAGTCGTAGCTTGACTTTGACTCATCATCTTCCTGCCCTTATCCCACTCTTAAGTGGGGTCGGCACAACATGTTACAAACATGCTGTCACATGATTTGGCTGCGTTTTTACGACTGGCCGCCTGCCTGACGTCAACTTACCTCTGTCGTATTTTACGACACCTCGGTAAGAAAGAGGGTGGTCTATTTTACTCAACCGGATACCACACGGTGGGTCAACTGACCTTAGTCGCCTTTTACGACACCTCGGTAAGAAATGAGGTTGGTCAATTCTACTCAGCCGGATACCACACGGCGGGTCGACTTACCTTAGTCGCCTTTTACGACACCTCGGTAAGAAATGAGGGTGGTACTATTCTATTCAGCCGGATACCACACGGCGTGTAGCTTGACTTTGACTCATTGTGAAAATACCTTAATGGTTCGGAATGTTGCTCTTAACGAGAAGAACCAGCAAGAAACTCGGCGGTCAATCTTTTAAACATTACAACTTTACAACATTATAAACCAAATTCGCAATAACTAAGATTAATCGAGGTAAAAATTATCCTATCTTTAAGTTGAACCAAATTATAAATAGCATTTATATTTATATCGTACAAAAAAATTAAAATATTATTTCATTACTTTTGTACTATGGACCTGCGCAAAGTAACGCCTAATTCTATAAATCAATTAAGTAGTTTGAAGATTTTCGCAAACGCACATAGCTACACAGGATTTTATATATAAAAATATATTTACCAGTTGTCTGTTACTCATAATACAAGAAATAAGTTACTTTGGGGAGGAAGATTTCATTCTCCTGCCCTTATCCCACTCAGTGGGGTCGACACAATTTTTTAAACATGTTGTCACATGATTTGGCTAGGTATTTTACGACCGCCTGCCTGACATCAACTAACCTAAGACGAATATTGCGACACCACGGTTAGAAATAAGGATGGTCATTCTACTTAGCCGGATTCCATACGTGGATCAACTAATCTTAATCGCCTTTTACGACTACCTCGTTTGGGAAGGAAGACCATGCTTTTCCATAGGGCTCTTATATTAATGTTTTCTCTTTTACCACAGATCTTCTACTTACCACTGGCTCTGGCGATACCACCAGCACAGTTCGTGATGCACCACCAATTCAGCTACTTATACATGTTCTGGATACACACCGAGTCAATCAAGAGCCTCGGACCTTTGGAGTACATTCTCAACACGCCCAGCCACCATAGAGTTCACCATGGTAAGTTTCATAACAACTTTACCCAATATCAACAAAGCGATACTCAAGAAACTGATATTAAATAAGTTAACTTAAAATAATTTATTGAAAATTAGGCGTTACTTTGCGGAGATCCGTAATACAAAGTATAAATATTTTGATATAATATGCGATAAGGAAAATATATTTGTTGCTAAATGTAGACTGTATTATCCCTTTTTATACCTGATACATCCAGGATTAATAAAATCACATGCACAAACCACTGCCACCACAATACACAAGCACATATGTTCACTATTACAAATACAACAATCGTTTCGCCCCGCAACCGAAGCATCATCAGGAGATAGACTCCATGACAAAATCGCAAAGCAAAGCAATACGCAAATAAAGTTAACTTAAAAAAGCAACCAATCCTGATAACGTCATCAGGTAACGCTTATCATAAACATGCATTGTCATCGGGACTGGACCAGTATATAAAATTTCAGCTCAATCGGATACTGGAAAGTGGTTCTAATTTAACTTGCAAGATTCCACGTTCACATACATACCTTGCAAGTTAAATAAAAGTCTCTAAAAAAGACAGTCTTTCAGACAATTCTTTAGAGTAACAGCCTATTACTATCCCACTCAATAGTGGGAAGTCAGAAACGGAAAAAAGAGGCCTATGCCATTGGGCATAGGCCTCTTTTTTCCGTTTCTGAAAGGGTTAGAGCTAAGACCAATGCGCTCCAATGTGGATTGGTAGGTTACACATATCCCCAGAGTTTTCTATATATATGCAGGTTTCCTCATGATGTTTTTTTGCACCGAAAAGTGTGTTCAGAAAAGCCACAATAGAAAAGCTCATTGGTTTTTGAACCCATCACCTACTCGAAACACTCGCCCGGTAAATAAATTGGATAATTAATCATTCGCGGTAGTTAAATTCAACCAATGTTCAACAAAACTTGATACAGATAAAATCGTTTTTCCATTGCAGAATTCACATTGCAATATCAGACATATTTAAATTCAAATTCAAAATATTCTTTATTTGAGTCAATTTATTGATAATTGCACATTAATCACATATTTTTCGGTGAAGGAAAACTTTATGAGGAAATCTACATATCTCTATATTCAAGGGATATGTGTAACCTTCCAATTCGCATTGGAACAGTGTGGTAGCCCAAATCCCTCCAAATAACGGAAAGATGAGGCCTATGCCCAGCAGTGGGATACTACCAGGACGTTACTTTTAAGTAAACTTGTAAACAATTGCTTTTGTATCGTCGACTCTACTGCTGGTTCGGAAAGCTGTTCTTACCGAGAAGAGCCATTAAGAAACTTGGCAGTTGCTATTTTCAGAATATAATTTTTATAACTACATTTAGTTATTACCATCTTGTACATATTTGAGGTTATATTAGAAAATTAAATTGCACGCCGTGTGGTATCCGGCTGAAAAGAATAGTACCACCCTCATTTCTTACCGAGGTGTCGTAAAAGACTACTAAGGTAAGTCGACCCGCCGTGTGGTTTCCGGCTGAGTAGACTAAACCACCCTCATTTGTTACCGAGGTGTCGTAAAAGGCGACTAAGGTAAGTTGACTCACCGTGTGGTATCCGGTGAAGTAGAATAGACCACCCTCTTTCTTATCGAGGTGTCGTAAAATACGACTAAGATAAGTTGACGTCAGGCAGGCGGCCGGTCGTAAAATACGTAGCCAAATCATGTGACAACATGTTTAACATGTTGTGCCGATCCCACTTAGAGTGGGATAAGGGCAGGAAGATGATGATCATAAAATTAAATTGCCTTAAATATATAAAAAGCCCTTGTTTATTTTTTTTGGACAGCTTTATTCCTTTTTCATTTTCCTTCTTCACTCGGGGGCATTTAATATTAATGTGAAATCTCAAACATCGTGACATCAAAGAGAACATGTAAATATAAGATACAATTTTATAAGCAAATACAAAGGGAATAAATAAACGAATACGTAAAAATGTCAAGAAAACTGTCCCAGTCTCAAAGGTTAACATGTAATTTTATCTATCCCGAGGGAAGGGAGGTTATATTTCTAGCTTCAAATATAAATTAGAAAAGGAAACTACAATTTTTTTAAGCTACAATCCGTTGTAAAAGAAAATTTTATTTACTTCTATTTTATAGCTTGTTAAGTTTATTCTTTAGAATTGAATAATTTACAGAATTAGGCTTTACTTTGCGGAGATCCATAATACAAAAGTAATAGAAAAATTATTTTGCTATAATCCGCGATGAAGTAAAATAGAAAATATATATAATACTAAACGACAGTGTGGACAATCCGTTTTCATACCTGATACATGCAGGATTCGTAAAACACATGCACAAACCTCCACCACCGCCACCACAATACACAAACACTACATATGTTCACAAACTCAAAAATCGTTTCGCCCCGCAAAAAAAGCATCATCAGGAGATAAACTCCACGACAAAATCGCAAAGCGAAGCAATACCCAAACAAACTTAGTTATATACTAACAACCCTACCATTTTATTGTGCCTGCGAACACGTGTAACGTGCTTGAACATTTATCTGATCGTTAATGAGGGTGCCATTGTTTCGTTTGATAATCTCAAGCTGCTCCCAGATGTTGAATTCAAGGCCTTTGTAACCGGTGCGCAAGATTTCGAAACTATGGTCAGTAGGAATTTCTTTAGAATTGTCTAATTGATATTTGTCACACGCTTTTCGGTAAAGGAAAAAATCGTGAGGAAACTTTTATGTCTCTAGAGAATTCTGGAGATATGTGTAACCTACAAATCCACATTGGAGCAGATTGGTGGGACTCATTTCCAACCATTTTCTCCGAAAAACCAGAGAGAAGACCTAAACCCAGCTGTGGGATAATAAAAGACTTTGCTACTTCTTAGCATCAAAAAACGTCTATTAGTACAGATTACAACGTAATACTGGGAGAAGCTGTCATTTTGAGTGAGCCACGAGTTCAAACCCCGGGTAGGCCCCATTGAGTTCTTTAGTTAAGAAATTATCTCATTGATGATTGCATTTTAATACTTGTTTTTCGGTGAAGGAAAACATAATGATGAAACCTCCATATCTCTAGAGAACTCTTGGTATATGTGTATCCCACAAACCCACACTGGAGTAGCGTGATGGCTCTTAGCTCCAACCCTTCTCTCGTAAAATGGAGACAGGAGGCCTAAAATTCTCTACAGAGTGCAGGTTTCCTCACTATGTTTTCATCCATCAAAAAGTGTCTGATAAATTGCTTGAAAGAGTCGCACGGTCTCACCTCTGGGCTATCACAGCTTTGACATTTTTAATATAGGTGATATCTTAAATAAATTTATATACATGTGCTTGAACTCAATGTAAATATTACCAGTAACCCGATAACATCGTAAATGTCATTGGACCTTAACAGTTCAGTTCACATTTTATATACAAGTTGGATCGTAAAATACAATTAATTGTTTAGTACGCCGTTTCACAGTATCGGAAACGTATTTAGTTGCAAATTTATATTAATTCTCCGGCATATACCGGTTTCATTTAATAAAGTACGTTTTCAATAGGAATAAATTCTTTTATAGATAATATATAGAAACCGGTTATACCACAGTCTGGTATCTGACTCAGTAGAATAGACAACACTCATTTTTTAACAAGGTTTCGTAAAAGATGAATAAGGTAAGTTGACCCGCTGTGTGGTATCCGATTGAATAGAATAGAACACCCTTATTTCTTTTCGAGGTGTCGTAAAAAACGACTAAGTTAAGTTGATCTGCCGTGTTGTATCTGGCTGAGTAGAATAGACCACTCTCATTTTTTAGGTGTCGTAAAAGGCGACTAAGCTAAGTTGATGTCAGGCAGGTCGGTCGTGAAATAGCTGTTCAAATTAACTAACAACATGTTTAAGACATGTTCTGAAAAGCTCTTTATACAGCGTTACCTCGTGCCCGTTTCGTTGTCCATTATTTAAAAAATGACATAATAAAAAAACATTTATAAAACTCATTAAAAAAATTTTAAAATCTAAAGAGTCAATCGAAAAATTGTCTGAAAATTTTATCAAATTTGGTCCAGCCGTTTCGGTGTCTACGGAACTTTCATAAAAAAAGCGGAATGATTTTTTTTTGGCAACTGTCCAATGTTTTGATGTTGAAAAGGCATCAAGCGTTATCCTTATACTTGTACTACAACGGAAATAGAGCGTTACGCGTTTGAATTATAGCGGAAAGGGTTGGAACCGGAAAGCGGCATCAAATATGTCTGAAAATAAGTTCAGAAGTTACACATCCTGAATCTAGTTTCTTTCTTTGCATTGCGGTTATTTTTCATCAATGATAATAATAATGTTACTTAGAATCAAAGAGAAATTCTACACTAATATATAAAGCTGAAGAGTTTGCTAGTATGATTGTTTGAACGCGCTAATCTCAGGAACTATTGGCCGATCTAAAAAATTCGAATTACGAAAATAGCAATTATTCAAAAATCATGTATCACAAAATTGGTCCCTTCTAAAAGTTCTAAATAAAAATTTGCAACAGCATATGTCTAGCTTTTAAGCTTAAACCAATTTAACTATTTTTGTGGTTATCAAAATACTATATTACGGTTTTAATCTTTCCAAGCGGACGGAGCCGCTGGCGATTGCTAGTAGAAGATATTAAAAATATTAAAGTTGTCTTTGTCATGTTGGCAAAAATTGAGCTCAAATTTTCCTTTACACCTTATATTATCGGTTAAAGGTATTGCTTTATAGATATTAATAGAAGTTGGCGAAATTTTTCAAATGATCGGTTCGGGAATTTCCTAAATCGCAAGTCAGACATAATGATTTACGCAACTCATTTTTCATCCTCAAAAAGTAAGGAACGTCGATAACGTCTAGTCACTTCGGTAATTAAAGAAGTTCCTTTCTGTTTTTGCAACAACATTAATCTTATCATAGGCTCTTATATAACAGCCACTTATAGAAAAGTAAAGTAACGGCCTGTTTATCTCACTGCTGGACGTAACCCTCCTCTCACCCCTTTTTTGGAGAGAAGGATTGGATCTAAGACCTACCACGCTGCTATAATGCGAATTGGTAGGTTACACATATCCCTAGAATTCTCTAGAGATATGTAGGTTTCTTCATCAAAAAGCGTATGATAAATTGAAATTATCAATTAGACATATAAGTTTAAACAAAAAAGCTTATTATTAATTATTATAATATAATTATTTTATATATAATTATTATTATATTATAATTATTATTATAAAGGATCTTAAAAATTCGGTAAACTCAGCGCCCTTTATTAAAATTAAAATAAACAGACTCAACTTTGATCTTAGCTAAAAATTGTCTAGAAGCAATGAAGGTCTATCAATAGAAAGCCACTTGGCCCATAACAAAATCATTCCCGAAAGGGACACTTTCAAGGTTTGACGGCATTTCGGCACTTGGATACAGATAAGATGTATTCAGACTACCCAGTAAGGTAGAACCCATATAATCACAATCTCAGTGTTCTGAAACCTCTAGTTCAATCTAATCTATTACAGAAGCAAGAGATAGTTATGTTAAGCATTTTGTTACAGGCAGCAACAAATACTGTCTAGACGTCAACTATGGTGGAGTGCTGATCATCTGGGACCGGCTGTTCGGCACCTTCAGACCAGAAACAGACAAGTTTGAGATCGTCTACGGCCTTATATACAACCAACCTTCTTTCAATCCGGCCTATCTTCAGGTAATTTTTTACATCTCTGTCTTTAGCATAATTGAATCATGTCCGCACTATTTTATGTCTTCACATCTTGGTACCCTTGTCTCATTATCAGACGTTTGAAATGTGTACAAGACTACAGAACACTGGTTCTGTGGTTCGTGGTAATAACGCAAAATCATTTTGGTTTTTCGTAAATTTTGCAAGAAAAATATTCCTTATAGCCAATGCAATTATAGTAAATCTCGTACCTACTAAATTTTTACTTCTAACAAACTATGAATACAACGTTTTGCGTCGAGATTTTGTAGACGATTTTCTTCAAAAGCCTTGACTGCATTACTGATGTATGTACGCCACTGTTGCCTTTGAAGTCTTCCCAATTGTCAGATATAATACATAATTCAAGTAGTGCTTCAAAATTTCTTTGTACTGCTGAAATTGTCGATTTTTCAATATCGTGTAAAAGCGTGTTACCAAATCAAAGGCTTATATGCTCGCATTTTTTTATTATCAGTATGCATTACATTGTTTGATGATAAGTTATTCATTTCATTAGGTATTCTACACGCGTTACGTCATCAAGAAATTCAACGGTTTTGAGTCTTGGGGACACAAGATTAAAGCAGTGGTGTGGGGACCGAGCTGGGAGCCAGGGACACCAAGGCTGGGCGATGATGACCTGAAGATAGACGTAAGTATTTTGAAATTTTAATATAAACATTAAGTAATGACCGTTACTATCGCAATGCTGGGCATAGGGACAGTTGGAGAGAAGGGTTGGAGAGAATGAAGATTGGTAGGATACATACATATATCACAAGAATTATCTAAAGATATACAGGTTTCCTCACAATGTTTGCCTTTACCGAAAAGCATGTGATAAATTGGAAATATTACCACTTGTATGATGATAATATTATATAAATTCAGTGTATCTTATATTTGAATATTTTTCCTACCGTCTGCTTCAATGCGGATTGGTAGGTTACACATATCCCTAGTTATCTGGAGGTATAAAGGTTTCCTCAAGATGTTTTGCCTTCACCAAAAAGCGTGTGAAAGAATTGCAAATATATATCTATTGTTTAATGATAATTTAAATTCGGTGTATATTATATTTATATATCTTTTATTTGTAGGTGGAAAATCGCCAAAAATACGACGTGATTCTACCCGGTTGGTGTAACGCGTACTTAGTCCTACATTACTCGGTCGTTTTGTATGGCTTCTTCGAACTGGCTTCGAGGTATATGGTAAGTAGAAATCTCATTAAAGTTATCCCTTTAAGAAAACCTGAGTTTGAATTCACATTGGCTAATTAGTTAAATAGGAAATCCTCGTTTTTAAAAGTAGATCACCCATATATTGTATGTATACATAAATAGTTTTTTGGGATTTTGTTTTAATTATTATTCGTGTAGTGGACAATATATGCATGAATTTGAATGAATGATTGCTATTGATCCGAATTGAATAAGGAATGAAAATGCTTTAGTATCACAAAATAGAATTAAAGTTTCTTAAAACGACCTGGAATAATCTTAAGATTTCAAAATAACTCCATCATTTTGTATACGATGCACAATAGTGCAGTGTAGTAACAGGCTGCGAATACTAATATTATACATGTGAAAATAAGTCTATCTCTCCGTTTGTTACGATTTTACTGCTAATTCCTGGGAGAAATTTTGATGAAATTTGGTACATCTTATATTGAGGCTGGAGTCAAGTAACGGCCTGTTACTATCCTACTGCTGGGTAGAGGTCTCTTCTCTAAGTTTTTGGAGAGAAAGATTGGAGCTAAGACCTACCACGCTGCTCCAATGCGGATTGGTATGTAACACATATCCCTAGACTTCTCTAGAGATATGCAGGTTTTCCTCACGATGTTTTCGTTCACTGAAAAGCGTATGATGAATTGCAATTATCAATTGGACACATTTTTAACAAAAAACTAAATGGTGCCTGCCCGGGGATGAACCCGGGACCCTTCGTAAAAGAAGCACCGTTTCACCGCTTTGGAGGTTGGCATATAGATAGAAAGAAACCCATTTTTCATGAAAAAGACAATATATTGTATAATGGAGGGTATTACAACACTAAAGTTAAAGCGAATAAAGTTACCGCAAGTTTATTTACTATTCTCTTTATTTTGCAGGGCATGACACCAATATCAGTTATCATCTTCGTGTTCTACATAATGGCATCTCTCACTATCATTGGGATGATATTCGACAATTCAAAATATGCGCCGATGCTAGAAGTCCTACGGTGTTCAGCTTTAGCCTTCCTCACCAGGACTTTAGCGACTACTCCAATTTTAACAGCTTTACAAATATTTTACGTGGTATCTGCTATGTTCTGGTGCTTGCATACTTTAAAACTATTGGAAATTAAAAAGAAAGTTGATTAAAGTATGTTTTAATACTTAAATTTTGACCAAAGTTAATATAAATGTAATGTCGTGATTTACTTTTTGTCTTTCTCACTCTAAATCGAGATGTATTTTGTTTTTTTTAATTTATTCAAATAAGCTTTTTCAAGCACTTTTGAATCTCCAAGGATAGTGGTGATATGTCTCATCGCCAGACGTGTGAAATGTAGACAAGAGCGCGGAACTCTGGTTCTGTGGTCTGTGGCATTAACTATCGGAAATCATTTTGGGTATTCGTAAATTTCGCAAGAAATTCAGATTAGCTTTTTCAAGCACTTTTGAATCTCCAAGGATTATTTATATTAATGAAACTACTTCTGTTTCGGAATGTTGTTCTTATTTAAAAGGACCAGCAAACTCGGTTTTCAATCTTTTAATCTTAATTTAACGTGTTTTACCAATAAAGTTGGTCTTTTGAGTACATTTTTCAGTTTAATTATTGATTATAATGTATGATTTAAATAATCTCTTAGTATATTTATAGATATAAGCATTGTTATTGTTAAAAGTCTGTTTGTTAGTTATGAATGATTGAATATATTAACTTATAAGTAATTTTTGCAAATTAAACAAATTGTTATGAGTTATATTTAATGAAATAGTTATGGAAAGTTAAATAATACGTAAACCCTATATATTCTCTTAAAATTTATCAATGGAAATAAAAACAGGAGAATGATAAGTAAACATGATAAAGGATATAATTAAAAATATTAGCATTTTAAAATAGAAATATGAATTAAATCGTAAAGAATAAATTTCAACAATAAAGTTTTCAATATGGTCGCTGCTAAAATGTCGTTGTACATGATTTCATATTAATGCTATATAAGCGCTATCTGTTCTGTTTTAAAAATTGATCTCCTTTTGAATACCGATTTTTCATCTGAAAACTGAAAATTTAATTATATTATAACAACGAAATTTTTCTTTTACACTTATTTATTAAAAAAGAAGCAAATTTCTCAAAATTAAATCAATTTATCTTTTTTTCAACATCGGTTTCAATGAGATTGTATTTGAAACATGTTGTAACAATATATTTCGATAAATTAACAGCCATAACATAATCACACGCTTAGTATTAAACTGACCGAATTCAGAATTAGGTTTAATAGAGTTATATACATAATCCTTATTTCAATGTCATCTATGACATCACTATGAGTTATGGGTCTCTTTAGCGCCTACAAAACTCGTCAGTGTTTTAATATTCTTCATTGCAATTTGCCACAAAAAAAAATTTTGAATTAAGTCACTTTAATACTAATCGTGCTATATAGAATTTAGAATGTTGCGTATGTGTAGAAGATTAAATTATATTAAATTAGACATTTAAGTGAGGCTAAATAATAAATTGTAAGTCTGGTGTGGTGCCTTTATAATAATTAAGTAATAATTATTAATAATTGTTAATATAATCAAGTGCCAAATGTTATGTATTTGTAAGGAAGTAACGGGGAAAAATAAAAGAAAAGTTTACATACTGTTTGTAGTTTTGTACTTAAAATGTCTTATAACTGCCAAATTTGTACATATTTATATTAAGACAATATAAAAACAATAAACTATATGTCTAGTCGTATTATTTATGGTTTTATTTTCTCCCTTAAGATTCAAATTCTCTGATTTCGGAAGTATACTTCATTTAAAGTACCTCGGTAAGAAAGAGGGTGGTCTATTCTACTCAACTACACAGCGAATTAATTTACATTTAGTGGCCTTTTACAACACCCCGGTAAGAAATGAAGGTGATTTATTCTATTCAGCCGGATACCACTTGGCGATTTTCTTTAAAAATACTGAAAACCGTACAAAAATGAGAATTGTTAAGTCTTGCTCGGTAATTTTTTTTAACTAAAAAAAATGATTGGTAGGTGGAGCTTGATCCGGGATATTTTCACGTCTTTAGTCCGCTCATTCCCCTCTGATCTATTACAACTTTACAGATAGCGAAAATATCATTTGGTTTATCCTTAAAAATATCCTTGATTTCGCTATGCATTCGACGACTGGCCGCCTGCCTGACTCCAACTTACCTTAATCGTATTCTACGACACCTCGGTAAGAAATGAGGGTGGTCTATTTTACTCAGCCGGATACCATACAGCGGGTCGACTTACCTTAGTCACCTCGGTAATAAATCAGGGTGGTCTATTCTACTCAGCGGTATACCACACGGCGTTCTGAACAAAAAACTTATTGGTGTTTACCTGGGGTTTGAACCCTTGACCCCTTTGAGAAAGCTATTATCAAATAGCTATCAAAGCTTCTGATATAAAAGAAAGGCAATTTTAGTAAACAAACGCGAAAAGGTATAATAATTATGAGAAAATATTACGCCCACTAATCACCCTAAGAACCTGACGTTTGGCCTCGAAGCGCCCCATTTTTTACGGCAACAGATAATAAGTATTCTAAAACGTTTAATAATTTGCTACAGAAAATTTTAATGTAATTATAAAGAGGTATTATTATAATTATATATCGAATTTCAAATTCAAACTCAAAATACTCTTTATTTAAGTAAACTTGTAAACAAATGCTTTTGAACTCTAGAATAGAAATAGAATAGAAATACTCTTTATTGCACAATAATACACAAAAGAAAAATAACAATTTTTTAGCCTATGTAAAACTAGAGAAGTTAAATTAAAGAAAAAAAAGAACTCAATTAATTGCACAAACACTCTACTGCTGGTTCAAAAAGTTGTTCCTATTGAGAAAAGCCAGCAATAAACTCGACGGTTGCTCTTTTAAAAATATAATGCTTATCACTAGTTACATTTAGTAATTACATTTAGTCTTGTACAGGGTCGAAGAGTAGCTTTGTTCACGCAGTCATATCATCTAAGTAATCATCAATAGTATTATTTGTTCTTTCTTTCTTTTATTAATAGTGTTTTTTAACTTGCTGTAATGGCAAAGCTGAAACTATATATCTTATACCCAAACTCAGTTCACCAGCCTAGGCTGTTCGACAGAAAAGACAGTTTACAGACGTCGAAACAGCAAAACTTTCGAAATTACAAAAAAGAGCCATACGTGACATTTACGATTTAAGTCCGCGTGATTCCCTGTGAGAGAAGTTTAAGGAAATAAGTATTTTTACATTTGCTTCAAAGTGTATTTTAGTAATTTAATTTTTATACATAAAAATATACAGAACTATAAAACGATAGGTGATGTATATAATAGACAAAGTAGGAACCGACATGAGCTTGCGGCGCCTGGTTTGCGTAAGTCGTTTACAGGGTTTGGGTATAAGTAAGTAAGTAAGTAAGGGGAGTAAGGGGATAACGGAAACAACATCTTATCCGGCCCAATTGTCAACCTCACCTGCTCGCGCCAGCGGTTCTTTTCAGAATAGCTGGCGGCGGCGGTTCTAGGACCGTCGTGGTGCTCCCTGCTAGACAACAGACGAGGCAATGACGACCGAGCATAAGCGGTATAACCTAACCCAGTTGGACAATCATCTGAAGAGGCTTCAGCGGCCTTGGGAAAAAATATTCCCTAAAAAGTTTGGTGCAGAAGGCAAGGGGAAACCACTGCACTAAATTTCCCTAGTAATCAGGCCACGCAAAGGAGGGCGTATGCAGAGCTGACTGCCAACCTCCACTAGTTGGAGAGGCACCAAAAGAAGAAGAAGAAGAAGTAAGTAAGTAACAGCCTGTTACTATCCCACTGCTGGGCATAGGCCTCCTCTCTCCATTTTTTGGAGAGAAGGGTTGGAGCTAAGACCTACCACGCTGCTCCAATGCGGATTGGTAGGTTACACATATCCCTAGAATTTTCTAGAGATATGCAGGTTTCCTCACGATGTTTTCCGTCACCGAAAAGCGTGTGATAAATTGCAATTATCAATTAGACACATAAGTTTTAATAGAAAAACTCATCGGTGTCTGCCCGGGTTTGAACCCATGATCGTCTCTAGAGATTCACACCGTTTCATTCAACATAGGTTTGGGTATAAGATTCCGCAATCAATTTTAGCTTTCCCATTACAGCACTTTAAAAAAACTGTTAAAGGGAGGCTGATACAAAAAGTCTACTATACTGTTGAGGATTATTTAGATGATAGGAATGTGGGGATATATCTCTCTTCGAACCTGTATAAGACAGTAAATTAAATGTATCTAGTATTAAGAATTATATTTTGCAAAGAGCAACCGCCGAGTTTTTTGCTGGCTCCTCTCTCTTCTCGGTATAAAAAGCTTTCCGAACTAGCAGTAGAATTGATTCAAAAGCACTTGTTTAGAAACTTACTTGAATAATGAAAATTTTGAACTTGAACACTTGATGACGTTATCGCAGTTGTACACCAATTTGCAAATAAATAAAAACAAATTGTTGCGTTCTTATTTAATTTTTTTTATAAGTTTATCTTTATATTAGTTTTCACATTAAATATATTAAAAAGATAAAGATAGATAGACGTAGATTATAGGCATAAATTAGTACGGGATTAAATTTTAGAGCAGTACCTGAGATTAATGGCTTAATCTCAGGTACGGTCTAATTGGGGTGCCAAAGTGGTCGGCCTCCTCGTGGCGCACCCTGGGCAGGTCTTTGGAATCTCTAAATTCCTTAGTCTTGGCGAACGGACTACTGTGGGGGTGCCCAATCCAGTTGTCCTTCTGATTAGCAGACGGCAATCTGGATGGGCCGGGGACTCCGTGGGGGGGATGGAGTTTCCATTGGGTGACGGGTTCGGTTGGGCTTACTGTAAGTCTGGCCGGATATGGTTTCGGCCACCGTCGGCCAAGCCCGGAAGCCCAGTAATGGGAACGGGGACCTTCGGGTTGCGAGGAAGAAAACCTCTATAAAAAATCACCCAGTGGGGACGATAACGTCCTTCCGTGCGGCGAGCCGTTCCGGTCATGTTTATGGCCGGTAGGCTGTTGGCTTTCGGGTCACGTCGGGCGGAGTAAACCGTAATCCGCAAGTTAATGCGGAACCGGGGGCCGCTCCTCCTTTGGAGGACGGGGCTGCGAGGAAGACAACCTCTATAAAAAATTACCCCAATCCCAGGTTTGGGGCCCGCCGAGGGGATGAATGGCCGGAGGGTTATCCGGTAGCTAGGGCCTCTTACACCGTAATCCGCAAGTTAATGCGGAACCGGGGGCCGCTCCTCTTTTGGGGGACGGGGCCGCGAGGAAGACAACCTCTATAAAAAATTACCCCAATCCTAAGGTTAGGAGCCCGCCGAGAGGATGAATGGCCGGGGGGGATCCGGTCGCTAGGGCTTCTTAAAACAAACAGCATGGGTAAAACGATTTCGGAAAAGACTACCCAGGAGGGTCCCGGTTTCACCGGGGAATCCCTCACCACGACCGGTGTCGAATCTCGGCCCAGAGCTGCTCTGGTGCCGGGGTGTGAGACCGGCCGTGGTCGCCCCAACGTATCTGGGGGGGCAACACATGCTTCGGTGATGGTGGGTGTAGGTGGAAATGAGACCGGCGTTGCTGGTGTTTCCGCTGATTCAGTTGTGGGAACGCGGCGTGATTCCATGCGCAGTTCAGTTGGAAGCGGAGTTGTTACTCGGAGTATGAGCTCGGAGAGGAGCTCGACAAAAACTTTGGATTTGACCAAATGTATGTCCTTGGAGGACCTAAGCGGCACAAACAGACGTGCTTGCTCCAAAAAGAGAGTTAGGGAGGACCATGGAAGCCCCGTTGATTCTGATGAGGATATGGACGCCAAGAAAGCGGACACCAGATCCCATGTAAGGGGCTCACAAACATGGCTTCGTGAACCCCGTGACGCTGTACAGCGTGGCGGCCTTCATGGGGATCTCGACCTGGACAGTACCAGTGGTGAAGTGTTGAGCAGTCGGTCATCCAGATCGGCATCGACTAGCTCTAAGGCAGGTCAGCAAACAATGACCCTAAGAGATGTGGACACGTCTCGCGTCAGCGAAGTTCTTGCGAAAAACGCGGAGACCATGCGGGCGACCGTCAGCAAATCCAAGAACCTCAACGGCAAATGTAGGGGAACCTTAAACATGGTCGCCCAAACGATGGAAGAGGCCGCTAGGGCTTTGGCGGAAAGGACCGAGTCGGAGGAGATCCGACTTCTAAGAGAAAATAACGCCAGGTTGACACTGATGGTAAGCAATCTCTCCGTAGAGATTGCGACGCTGAAGGAGATGTTTGCCTGTGCCAGCAAGACGTCCGATAGGGAGGCAGCTCCCTCTAGCTGTCCACAGACCGTGAAAGGCCTAACTATGGAGGAGGAGATAGTTAGGCTACGCAATATGCTCACAGCGCGGTTGGATAGCATGGAGTGTCGCCTTCCACCCGAGGAGAGATTAAGGCCGCCGTTAGCTTCGGATAGAAGAAGGGTGGCCGATAATAAGAATAAGGAGGAAAGGAAAGGGGTTGAGGCTGTCAAAAAAGCGCCAGAGGCAGTCACCAATCGCCCATTAAAAGCTTGGCGACCGGAGATCAGGGTGGTTGACCTTCCACCAGCCGGGTCAGCCCCTTCAAGAAAGACGGCCAAGAAGAAGAAGAAGGCCAAGAAGAAGTCTGGGGTACAGGCGAAGGAGACTCGCCCAGAGCCCCGACCGCTACCACCGGCCCCCGCTTCTCTGAGCGAAGGCTGGAACGTGGTGGCGCGCAGGGGTGCCAAATCAAAGCCACGACCTGCAGAGGCCGGTAAATCTATGGTTGCCACCAATCAGGCGCAGCCAAAGCGAGGGGCTAAACTTAAGACCCCACGCTCGGCTGCTGTCGTGGTGACTTTAGACCGAGAGGCAATTGACAAGGGCCTTTCTTATGCGGATGTTCTAACCCGGGCTCGCCGTTGTATTAAGATCGACGACCTGGGTCTAGAGGGTGGCATGCGTCTTAAAAAGGCTGCCACCGGGGCCCGGATGTTTGAAATCTCCGGGCCCACCAAGGAGGAAAAAGCGGGCGCCCTTGCGAACCAGCTCCGCGAGTTATTTAAGGGGGAGCCGGCGGTGCATGTCACTACGCCTATGAAATGCGCGGAATTGCGCATCGTGGGCTTAGATGACACCGCCAGTGAGGGAGATGTTGTTGTCGCCGTCGCTCAGGTTGGGGAATGTCCTATTCGGGACATTCAGACCGGAGAGATTCGTAGGGCTGAGGGAGGACTAGGCTCCCTTTGGCTTAGAGTCCCTGTAGCGGCGGCCAAAAAGGTGGTGGCGGTGGGGAGAGTTTTGGTGGGCTGGGTTTCAGCCCGAGTCCACCTGCTTGAGGCTCGCCCACGCCGTTGCTTCAGGTGCCTAGAAAAGGGGCACCTGCGGGCTGAGTGTGATTCGGCAATAGACCGCAGCGATGAATGTTACCGCTGCGGTCAAAAGGGCCACAAGGCCCAGTCTTGCTCGGCGGCTCCACATTGTGGGAGCTGCCAACGAGCAGGGCTGAAGGCTGACCATCGGGCGGGGGGCGGGCAGTGTAAGGCACCGTCTGTCCCTAGGAGAAGGGGAAGGGGGGGTGATGGCCCAAGGGTCCCCTCGCCGCCCACCACTGGCCCAGCTCAAGCCACCACGAGCCGGGTTATGGAGGAACCTATGGAGATCACCAAATAATGGCCTCTATGAGATTCCTCCAGGCGAACATCATGCGCTCCGGCAGGGCCCAGGATCTAATTTTCCAGACCTTGGCGGAGCGCATGGTGCACGTGGCTGTGGTCTCCGAACCTCTCTTCGTTCCGTCGGGCGAGGATTGGGTCGGAGACCGTATAGGGGACGTGGCCATCGCGTCCAGGGCTGCTGCTGGCTCCCCAGCCCTGGAGCGTGTGGAAAGGGGACGCGGGTACGTCTCCGCCAAGATTGGAGATGTATCCGTCATCGGGGCGTATTTCTCACCTAATAGACCCTTCTCCGACTTCGAGCTCTTCATGGCTGAAGTCGGAGACTTGGTGAACAGATTACGCCCCGGCAAGGTGATACTGGCTGGAGACCTCAACGCGAAATCCGCCGCGTGGGGGTCTCCAGTCACGAACGTCAGGGGAAGATTCCTGGAGGGTTGGTTGGCCTCGGCTGGGATGGTCGTCAAGAACCGGGGGAATGCAGACACATGCGTGCGATGGAATGGCGGCTCCAAAGTCGACGTTACCTTTGTCGACGCCGCCATGTCACCATGTGTCAGGAACTGGGAGGTAATGGTTGGTGTGGAGTCACTCTCGGACCATCGATATATATGGTTCGAGGTGTCCGCACGCCATACTCCCCATTCTCCTCGGTCGAGAAGGGCTGATGGCCCTCGGTGGTCAGTCAGGAAAATGGATCCCGAGTTCCTCGTCGAGGCCGCAATCGTCCAGGCGTGGGCCGCTGGGCCTACGGGTGGGGAAGTTGCCGAGGAGGTCGAGGACCTCCAGCGGCGGATGTCGCTCGTTTGCGACGCCAGCATGCCGAGGGTGCGTGGCACAGGGCCGGCACGCGGGGTGTACTGGTGGTCGGAGGAGCTGGCGCGGCTGCGCGAACAGTGTGTGTCCGTGCGCCGCCAGTACACTCGGTACAGGCGTCGTAGACGACGCGACGTCGAGGAGGAGAGGCGCCGTTACGAGGCATATCGGGCTGTCCGCACCTCCTTGCGGATGGCAATCGCCGAGGCCAAGGACAGGGCCCACAAGGAGATGGTCGAAGAGCTCAGTCGGAATCCGTGGGGGAGGCCGTACATAGCGGCACGGAAGAAACTTCGTGCCCGCGCTCCCCCCCTTACCGAGAGCCTTCGGCCGGATTTCGTTGAATCCATTGTGGAAGCCCTGTTCCCGCAAGGAGCCGAGGTGGAGCCGCCTCGTATGGCGCCTCTCGAGGAGGAGGATGGCACTGGGTCGGGTGCGCCGGGGGTGTCGGAGTGGGAGTTGGCCGGGGCGGTGAGTCGCATGAAGGCGAAAAACACTGCCCCCGGCCCCGACGGTATCCCTGGGCGCGCCTGGTCTCTTGCCCTGGGTCCGTTGGAGTCTAGACTCAGGGCGACGTTCAGTGCCTGCCTCGAGCAGGGCCTCTTTCCCCGTAGGTGGAAAACGGGGAGACTAGTCCTGCTCAGGAAGGAGGGAAGACCGGCCGATACACCCTCTGCGTATCGGCCCATTGTCTTGCTGGACGAAGCGGGGAAGCTGCTCGAACGCGTAATAGCTTCCCGCATAGTCCAGCACCTCCGGGAGGTAGGGCCTGACCTCAGCTGCCTTCAGTGCGGATTCCGCCAGGGCAAGTCCACCCTCGACTGTATTGAGGGTGTGAGACTTCTGGCGGAGGAGGCAACAACCCGGCGCGAGGTGGTGTTGGCGGTGTCGTTGGACATCGCTAATGCATTCAACACCTTGCCCTGGGGAGTAATAAAGGAGGCCTTACGCTTCCACCGCATCCCCATGTACCTGCAGCGTGTGGTCAGTAACTACTTGGCTGACCGCGCTGTTAGGTACCCGACGGCTGGGGGTGGGTGGAAGGAGCGGAGGATGTCGTGCGGTGTTCCACAGGGGTCGGTTCTTGGCCCCCTCCTGTGGAACATCGGCTACGACTGGGTGCTGCGTGGGCAAATGCTTCCGGGGGTGCGACTCTTCTGCTATGCAGACGACACCCTCGTAACTGCCCGCGCGAGCACCCACCGGGAAGCCCGAGTGCTGGCGACCGCAGCCACGGCTCACGTTGTGGCCCGGATTCGCCGGCTGGGACTGGGGGTAGCCTTGGAGAAATCCGAGGCCATTTGCTTCCACAGGCCTCGGATGGCGCCCCCAGTGGGTTCCCGGTTGGTGGTGGGCGGGACGTCCATCGAAATCTCGGGTACATTACAGTACCTGGGATTGCTCCTCGACAGCCGATGGACGTTCGAGGCCCACTTCCGGCGGCTCGCTCCTAAGCTAACGGCGACCGCCGGAGCCCTGAGCAGGCTCCTTCCAAATTTGGGAGGGCCTAATGCAGGCTGCCGGCGCCTATACGCCGGGGTGGTTCGGTCGATGGCCCTGTACGGCGCTCCCATATGGGCGGGGCGGCTGACCGCGAGATCCTTGCCCCTGCTGCGCAGGGCGCAGAGGATCATGGCGGTCAGACTTGTGCGGGGCTACCGGACCATCTCCGGCGAGGCGGCCTGCGCCTTGGCCGGGTCCCCTCCGTGGGACCTAGAGGCTGAGGTGCTAGCTCAGGCCTACCGCCGTAGAGTCGAAGCCCGTTCACTGGGGGAAGACTCAGTGGCGGTAGAGGTGGATTGGAGGAGGGCAGCTCAGGAAGAGCTCCTCCGCCAATGGAGGCGGCGGCTTGAATCGCCCAGTGCAGGAGCCTGGACGATTTCGGCCATCCAGCCCATTCTCCAGGGCTGGGTCGCCAGGAGGCATGGGGTCCTCACCTTCCGCCTGACACAGGTGCTCTCCGGACATGGTTGTTTCGGGTGGTATCTGTGGAAGGTGGCCCAGCGCGAAGCGACTGGTGAGTGCCGCGAGTGCGGCGCCGACTTTGACACGGCGCTGCACACGCTCGCAGACTGTCCAGCTTGGGCGGTTCAGCGGGCGGAACTCGTGGCACAGGTGGGGCACGATCTCTCCCTGCCCACTGTGGTTCGCGCCATGGTGGACAGGGAGCGATCGTGGGCAGCGATGGCCTCCTTCTGCGAGGATGTTATCTCGCGGAAGGAGGCGGCGGGGCGGATCCGGGAAGTCGAGTCCTTGGATCCAATCCGCCGCAGGCGAGCGGGGCGCAGGCGACTCGCCGAAGTCCGTCGCATGCCGCCCTAACGGGGACCTCCGAGCGATCCGAACGGGGTTTATCGGACGCTCGCTGGAGTTAGGTCCCCGAGGCGTTCGATGCATCTGGTGCTCCCGATGCATCGTCCAGCGGAGGGAGGGGCCACTTTCAGAGAGGCCCCGACCCAGAGGTGGCGCACTCTGGGCTACAGAGTTGCTGCTGGCGGGGATGGGGGGCAATGTCTTCATGGGTACCCTATCCCCGCCACCAGCAGCGTAGTGGAGCACACAGGTTATTTTAGTCGGTGCGAGTCCGACATAACCATCGCCTGTCCCCGTCGGGCGGCGGTACCCATAAGGGGTTTTTTCCTGTATAAAAAAAAAAAAAAAAAAAAAAAAAGGTACGGTCTAATTAAATTATATTTGAACCGGAGTCTATATAAAATAACAAATATCCGACCTTTACTTTATGCCACATTTAGCCTTGTAAGTTATAAAGGCAATTTAATTTATAAAAAGAAAATAAATGAAAAGTTCATATCTTTTAATATTTAAATGAGTTAATCTTGTATTATTTTCGGAATCTCGGGAACGGCTCTAACGATGTTCCTGAAATTTTTTTGGGGGTATTGGTTGAGAAAAATCGATCTAGCTAGGTTTTATATAAAAAGAAATTCGTATTATTCCTGTTTTTGGCCATTAAAAGATACTAAAATTTATACTGAATTGAATTTTCGCCATGAAATGTCAAGTCACCGTAGCTTATTCGGGGGACGGGCAGTATCGAGAAATGTGAATACCTAGGACCGATCTCAACTAATAAATAAATAAATATATGGGACTTACACACACGGTCGTCCGTCTCCAAAGTAAGTAACTTAATAATTGTGTTATGGGTGACAGACAACTGGTGAATATATACTTACATAGTTTTGAAATACATACTTAAATACAAATATACACCCAGGCTCAAAGACCAACAAATCATTTATAGGAAATGTTGGCCCTCGGCGGGAATCGAACCCGCGACCCGCGGAGCTGAAGGCAGGGTCACTACCCACTGCTCCAACGGGCAAGTCCATAATTTTTTTTTTAAAGTTTCTTTTTTTATTGTGTAAAAAATTACTTTATTTAATTAATTTATAATTTATCACATGCTTTTGAACACTTCATGTTCAAATTCATAATATAATTTAGAAATAAACTGCTTTCATTACTTTTGAATCATCAAATGTTTTTAAGTATGTTACCACTTCGGAAGTTTGATCCGAGAAGCAGCAAGAAACACGGCGGATATTCTTTAAAGAGAAAAAATACAATTTCATCATCTTCCTGCCCTTATCCCACTCTAAGTAGGGTCGGCACAACATTATAAACATTCTGTTTCATGATTTGGCTGCGTTTTTACGACCGGCCGCCTGCCAGACATCAATCTATCTTAGTGGCCCTTTACGACACAGTAAGAAATGAGGGTGGTCTATTCTACTCAGCCGGATACCACACGGCGGGTCAACTTACCTTTGTTGCATTTTATGAGACTGTAAGAAATGAGGGTAGTCTATTCTACTCAGCAGAATACCACAGGGCGGGTCAACTTACTTTAGTCGCCTTTTCCAACACCTTTGTAAGAAATTAGGGTGGTGTATTCTACTCAGCCGCATACCACACGGCGGGTCAACTTACCTTTGTCGCATTTTATGAGACTGTAAGAAATGAGGGTAGTCTATTCTACTCATCCGGATACCACACGGCGGGAAAAAAAATACAATTTATATAACGTTAAAACTGCAGTGCGTAAAGGGAACAGAACCGTATCACTGCCAGACTAAAATCAAATACAATCTAGACAGGAAATTAAACAAGAAACCCATATCTCTGAAATACATTTTGTCGTTCCATTAACAGTATTTTACCCAAACAGTAACACCGTAAAAGCAATTAGGACATATATCTACATACTAGCTACAACCGCTACGTCGTTCGCGTCTATAAAGTTTAAAAAATACTCAAATCAGTACTATTTTTTATTCCTGTTTCCGAACGACAAAATAGTATAAGGAATCACCCTCCTGCCCTTATCCCACTCTAAGTGGGGTGTCATAAACATGCTATCACATGATTTGGATGCGTTTTTACGACCGGCCGCCTGCCTGACGTCAGCTTACCTTGGTCGCCTTTGCGACTCCCCAGTATGAAATGAGGGTAGTCTATTCTACTCAGCCAGATACCAGACTTTGGGTCAACTTACCTTAGTTGCCTTTTACGATACCTCGGTAAGAAATGAGGTTGGTCTATTCTACTCAGCCGAACCACACGGTGGGTCGACTTACCTTAGTCGCCTTTACGACACCTCTGTAAGAAATGAGGGTGGTACTATTCAGCCGGATACCATACGCTAAGTTTACACGCCGTGTGATACTTAAATAGACCACCCTCATATCTTACCATGGTGTCATAAAAGTTGACCAAGGTAAGTTGACCCACTATGTGGTATCTGGTTAAGTAAAATAGACTATCCTCATTTCATACTGAGGGGTCGCAAAAGGCGACCAAGGTAAGTTGACGTCAGGCAGGTGGCCGGTCGTAAAATACGCAGCCAAATCATGTTTCATCATTATAACATGTTTATAACCCCACTTAAAGTGGGATAAGGTAATATGTAAAGTAATGCTTGGATTTAAAAATCCTTCAGCTTCAAACAAGACTGCGGTTAAATAATGTAAATAAAATAATATGAAATAAATAAAATGTTCAAAAGATTGACCACTGAGTTTCTTACTGGCTCTTCTCGGTAAGAGCAACATTCCGAACAAATTGTAGCTTCATTAAATCTAATTGTTTGGTCATTCAAAAGTACTAGTGAAAAGCTTACTTGAATAAAGATTAATATCTGGGTGAACATGCCTTGCTCGGTAATTATTTTCAAAATAAAAAAAAGAAACTTTAAAAAAAATTAAAAAATAATAGGGTAGGTGGGTAGGCGGTAGGGGGTAGGGTGGGTAGGTGGTAGGTAGGCTCGATCCTAGGTATTTTCATTTCTCGCGACCACCCGTTCCCCGAATAAGCTACGCTGACTTTACAGTTAAAGGCAAAAATTCAATTCAATATTAATGCCCAAAAACAGGGATAAAACGTTTTTTTTTTAAACCTAGCTAAATCGATTTTTCTCCCCCAAAACCCCCTACATGCTGAATTTCAGGAAAATCGGTGGAGCCGTTTCCGAGATTCCGAAAATATATATACAAGATTAACTCATTTATATATTAAATTTTGACTTGATTGGATAATTCCAGATAATGGAAACCTTAAGTGTTATGAAAACCAACCCGCCAATACAGCGTTGGAATGTGCTAATATCGCCCTAACTATTGTCAAGTAACAAATAATCTCATGTTTCCAAATTAGGTCAAAGCTAAACACCGAAAGCCTTTGAACCTTTGTCTACAGACAAAACCGTTCGAGGAACTCCTTTAGTACATTTTGGGATCAAAGTTCCGTATAATTACATTTTAATTATGCCATATTGTCAACGTAATTTATTCTAATAGATTACCTTGTATTCGAAACAGTATTCAAATTTTATGGTGACGCCAAAAAAAACTACTTAAAAATTAAAATTCAAAATTTTCTTTATTCAAATAAACTTGTAAACAAGTGCTTTTGAATCGTCAATTCTACTGCTGGTTCGGAAAGCTGTTCCTACCGAGAAAAACCAGCAAGAAACTCGGCGGTTGCTCTTTTCAACATAATACTTATAACTAGTTACATTAAGTCATTACAATCTTATACAGGGTCGGAAAGTAGCTATAACCACGCATTCTTATCGTCTAAATAATCCTCAAGAGTATAGTAGGCTTTTTGTATCAGCCTCTCTTTAATATTGTTTTTAAACTGCTGTAATGGCAAAGCTAAAATTGTGGAATTTTATTATAGAATCTTATATCAAAACCCACAAACGACTTTCGTATCTTTGCAAGGCGCAAAGCAGGAGCCGTAAGCTTATGTTTGTTCCTACTTTGTCTATTACATACATCACCTATCGTTCTATTACTCTTTATATTTTTATGTACAAAAATTAAATTACTTAAAATGTACTGTGAAGCAAATGTAAGAATAGCTATTTAAATATAAACCGTTCTTATTTGCATAGAAAAACAGTTTTCAAGCACATTTACGTATACGAAAGCTTTTGAAATTTGGCATAATTAATGTTTATATTGAATAGCAATGCAAAAAAATTAACATTATGTATAGTATATGTTAAAAATACATTAAATGAAAAAAAAAAATTAATTACTTATGTTTGATGTGAGTGTGTTTACTGCAAATAATTAAAGTTAGAAATCGACCCAAAATATATACATACAAAACGTATCTACAGCTTTGTTTGCAAAACACATACACTCACTCTTGTAATGGTCATGCGTTTATTAGTGCTTCAAATTGGCAAATTGATAAACAAATTATCAGTTCAATATGAAAAATAGAAAAGGTTAACAACATTAACGACTTTATAATTATCGCCGCTGAGAAAGTTTAAAATTTTTCCTAACAGAAAGTATTCAAGAATTTATATGAAAAGCGTTATTAAATTCTTATGAATTAATCAAGGAGAGTACGATGAAATATTACTATTTAAGCCCAGGGCAAGATATAATTGGAAATGAAATATTTTGTACTATGGAAAGCTTTGTTAAAACTAAACAATGATATTCAATAATTAAATTTGCTTTAATTAGTATCACAGCCGCATAATCCCTTACTAAAGGATCGCGAGTTCAAACCCTAGAGGAGGAAAGTATGGTTAGTCTATTTTTTTTTCTTTTGGACACTTACACACACGTTCGCCCGTCCCCAAAGTAATACTTGTGTTATGGGTGACAGACAACTGGTGAATATATACTTATATATTTTTTAAATACATACTTAAATACAAATATACACCCAGGCTCGTAGAGCCAACAAATTCTTTTATAGAAAATGTTGGCCCTCGGCGGGCGTCGTTTGTGGGGTTGGGATAAGATTCTATAATAAAATTCCGAAATCAATTTTAGCTTTGCCATTACAGCAGTTTGAAAAGCACTATTAATAAAAAGGCTAATACAGAAAGCCTACTATACTATTGACGAATACTTGGATGATAAATATGCGTGGATGTACTTACTCTTCGACCCTGTACAAGACAGTTATAACTAATTTAACTAGTAATAAGAATTATATTTTTAAAAGAGCAAGGCTCTTCTCGGTAGGAACAGCTTTCCGAACCAGCACTTGACGATTCAAAAGCATTTGTTTACAAGTTTATTTGAATAAAGAATATTTTGAATTTGAATTTGTCAGGTGATGCGACCGTGCATTCGTTAGCCCAGAATAATCGAGCTTAAAAACGCACAAATGTCACATTGACGGTGACAATGTTGTATTATGAACTAATTATTTAAAATATTGTATTTGTAACATGTTGTAACACTTTATTGTGATGAATACCTAAAAAACGAAACAAAAACCAATCTGTACATATAAGGAGTCACAAAGTTTTAGCAAGCTGCATGAAAGCTCTACACTCTAACGTCAGTCTCTACCCGATTTTCGAAGTGGTCACACGCGCTTTGAGAAGCTTCCGAAGCTGCGAACTTACGATGTTTCATCTGAAATATTTAATAGTCGAATAATAAAAGACTTATACTTGTACTTAATGCATAAATAATTTTTGAGAAGTGATTATTTTTGAGTGCAATTAACTCTAGTGCTTTTTGAAAATTACCCAGTGGTAAGTCTTCTATATTCAAAATTAAATTTAATAAATGTAACAATTAAGGAATTTAGTTTAAATATAGTTTAAGAGCCGTGTTAATTGTACTATATAAAATTTTTTGGTATATTTGCAAATAAATAAAAAAAAGTTCTATATATTTCAAAAGTATTCTCAATTTTTTTTTATGAATGTAGAATTATTATATCACTAACATTAAACTAAAACAATCAAAACTAAACATTTTCAATTTTACATTATTAAATCGCAGTCTTCCAGTATTTTTCTCATCCAGGTATCCAGGTATTTTTATCATCCAAATAATCTTCAACTTTGTAATATGTTTTAGGTATAAGCATACTCTAATAAATATTAGACTTAATTTAAACCTTTAAAGTACCTAAATATAATTATTAAATTCTTAAGGTGCTAATTTATACTGCTGGAAAATAAAAATATTGCTGGGAAACTGCGAAAAAAGCCAGTAAAAACGTCTGTTCGTATGTAAATCTACCCATTTTTATAATTCAGATTCCTTAGTAACATAATGGGCTTTCTGTATCAACCATCCTCTGTAGTATAGGCTTAACGTATCAGTCTATATTCATCATCATCCACTTGCCCTTATCCCACTCTAAGTGGGGTCGGCACAATATCTTATAAATATGTTGTCACATGATTTGGCTTCGTATTTTACGACTCTCCACCTGTCTGACGTCAACTTACCTTAGTCTAATGTTACGACATCTCGGTAATAAATATTAATCTATTCTACTCAACCGGATACCACACGGTAGGTTAACTTACCTTACTCGCCTTTTACGACACCTCGATAAGAAATAAAAGTGGTCTATTCCACTCAGCTGAATACCACACTTTGACTTACCTTAGTGGCCTTTCACGACAACTCTGTAAGAAAGGGGGGTGCTCTATTCTACTCAACCGGATACTACACGGCTTTTCTTTAGTATTAATGGTTATTTAAAACTGTTGTAATGGTCAAAAATTAATTTTGCATGGATTAGATGAAACATCTTTTATCTCGTTGTTAATTTTGTTATTCGCGTAAACACATTTTTGTTAACATAACACGAAAATCTTTCGCGGGTTTATTACTTTGAGCAAATAAACAGTTTGTTTCCAGTATTCCATATGGAAACTGGGGCTTGTATTTTTGGTATCATCCCACGGAAATTTAAACTAAATTTACTAAAGATGTACTATTTTTTAATTCTCTTATAAATTAAATTCCCATACTTAAGCCGGTGATATTCAGAGAGTAAAATAGACCACCCTCATTTCTAACCGAGATGCCGTAAAGGCGACTAAGGTCAGTTGATACACCGTTTGGTATCCGACTGGCTAGAATAGATCACCCAAATTTCTTACCGAGGTGTCGTAAAAAATGACTAAGGTAAGTTGAAGCGACGTGTCGTATTCGGCTGAGTAGAACAGACCACCCTCATTTCTTACGAGGTGTCGTAAAAAGCGACTAAGGTAATTTGACCCGCCGTGTAGTATTCGGTATCAATGCGCCTTTCTGTGAGAAAAAAACGTCTTAACAAAATCTGCATATCTCTAAAGATATCTGGGGATATCTGTAACCTACAAATCCGCATTGGAGTGGCGTATTAGGTCTTGGCACGAACCCTTCTCTCCAGAAACGGAGAGAAGAGGCCTATGCCCAGCAGTGAGATAGTAAATATTGGAGTATTAATTTTACCACCTGTAAATATATAACCTTATTTAGGTTTAAGAGAAAGAAATTGTTTTGTTGGCATTTTTAAATATTTTATTTAGTTTAGAATTACCAGTTACGTCTTATAAAATATTGTAGAATTTCTTGCAGTTTTTCAATACTTACGTTTATAATTCATTAACTCTAACAAAAACTAGCCGTAACATAGATTCAAAAGAATGTTAAACCAGATGTCGAGCTTAAAACATTGTTAATAAGCACTCTATATAATTCATCTAATAATAAATATACGTCAAAATATAATACTTCGAGTCTTTTATTCCCTCGGAGAATTTATTAATATACTATAATCGTTCGGGTCTTTTTACGAATTCCAATTTCGTTATTCCTATAATTCGCTTTCCTTGTCCATTAATAGATTACATAATATAACATCTTATTCCATATATCTTATTTATAGAATATAATAAAATAGAATGGTGGGGGTTAAACCAATTACTTTATTAACTAGCTTTTACCCGCAACTTCGTTTGCGTGGACTATTATCGCATAATAGGTTGATAATAGATATAAGATTTTTATACCCTATATTTTACTCCGGTGTATAAGGATTAATTGTGCCAAATTTCATCGATATTTGTTCAGCATATTTACATTGAAAAACTAACAAACAAACCTACATTTATAATATTAGTAGGATTCTTGCTAGGTTGACGCGTTGCTTTAAGATTTTTTGGAGATATCTTATGATATTACGTTTACAAGGTCAAATGATTGATTTTGTAATAATGAATGTGTGTAGTGCTTGTGTTTTTCTATTTTTTTATCAATGTAAACTTTTTAAATGTTAATGAACTAGTAGGGATAGTTCCGGCTGAGTAGAATAGACCACCCTTATTTCTGAACGAGGTGTCTTAAAAGGTGACCGGTTAAATTGACCTACCGTGTGGTATCCAGCTGAGTAGAATAGACCACCCTCATTTCTTGCGGAAGTGTTGTAAAAGGCGAATAAGGTAAGTTGACCCGCCGTGTGGTATCCGGTTGAGTAGAATAGACCAACCATCTTCTTCTTACCTAGGTGTCGTAAAAACGACAAAGGCAAGTTGACGTCAGCCAGGCGGCCAGTCGTAAAATACGTAGCAAAATCTTGTGACAATCTATATATAACATATTGTACCGACCTCACTTAGAATGGGATAAGGCCAGGAGGATAGAATTAAGAGGACAAAGCCGCAAACAAGAATAATATGCGAATTTCTGGGTAATGTTTTTAAATGATTTTCTGTTTCAGTGCTATTCAATAAAAAAAGGTATTCAATTCCGGTAATAAATTTTTATATCCGAGGTTTCGAATGAGCTTTTACAAGCCTATTTGTGTAAAAAGGGTTTTGACCAAAGATGACGGTTGTAAATTAACGTCTATAAAATTAATTCAAAATCTATTATTAGATAGTATTACCGAAAATGGCTACGAACAATCTGGATTTTCTATTGATGTTTGAAATACATATTCTATTGGAGCTCTAAATTCCTATTTCAAATTTAAATAAATATTAAATTTGAATATGGAAACTCAAAACTAAACTAAACTATATATATTCATCGTTACTTTGCGGAGATCCATAATACAAAAGTAATAGTAAAATTATTTTGCTATAATCCGCGAAGAAGTAAAATAGAAAATATATATAATGCTAAATGTAAGTGGACAATCGGTTATCATACCTGATACATGCAGGATTCGTAAAAACACATGCACAAACCTCCACCACCGCCACCACAATACACAAGCACTATATACGTTCACTATCACAAACTCAACAATCGTTTCGCCCCGCAACCGAAGCATCATCAGAGTTGAATCAGAGTTTGTGATAGTGAACGTATATAGTGCTTGTGTATTGTGGTGGCGGTGGTGGAGGTTTGTGCATGTGTTTTTACGAATCCTGCATGTATCAGGTATGATAACCGATTGTCCACTTACATTTAGCATTATATATATTTTCTATTTTACTTCTTCGCGGATTATAGCAAAATAATTTTACTATTACTTTTGTAAAATTTGTTTATTTTATTAATAACCTTTTCTCGTCAATTAATCAAACTATAACCTTTTATTAGTTTTATTTACAAAAGTAATATTGCGTAAACGGCAAAATTTAAAGCTTTCCTTGCGCTAAGTAATACTTTTATGATTCGATAACTGCTTTTTTGTTTTATGTCTCTTCATCGGATGATCTTATGTTTTTCTAAACATTCATTTAAAAATAAATGAAATTGCTATAATCAGTGTATTTAACTTTAGCGGAAAATAAGTAATTAAATTATTACTTAATTAATTAGACACTTCTGAACCTTTTTTCCGTATAAAACAAAGTTTTCTTTTTAAAAACGCTAATGAAGTAAATGTCACGCTGGATTGTGTCAAAAGTTTATCCATAATTAGTGGAATATGGAAGCTTTGAAGATCGGTACATAAATATTCAAAAGTTTCGACGTTGATGTAATTTTGAGAATTGTTTTACTGAAGGCAAGCTTTCCGACGTCATTCCTTGGAGGTTTCTAATTGATAGAATTAATTAAAATTAAACACAATTGTAACAAATTATCATAACTATTTCTATCATGATAATTTTAGCTAATGTTTATTTTATTCAAAATTGTGTTCAAAGTTTCTATGCCGTTTGGTATCCGGCTGAAAAGAATGGACCACCCTCATTACTTATCAAGGTGTCTTAAAAGGTGACTAAGGTAAGTAGACCGCCGTGAGGTATCTACAATAGTTGAGTAGAATAGACCGCCCGCATTTCTTACCGAGGTTTTGTTTACTCATTACTTATCGAGGTGTCTTAAAAGGTGACTAAGGTAAGTTGACCTGCTGTGTTGTATCAGGCTGAGTGTAATAGGCCACCCTCATTTCTAACCGAGATGTAACAGGCGACTAAGGTAAATTGACCGCCGTGTGGCATTTAAAATAGTTGAGTAGAATAGACAACCCTCATGTTTTACCGAGATGCCGTAAAAGGTGACTAAGGTAAGTCGACCCGCCGTGTGGTATCTAGCTGAGTAGAATAGATCACCCTCATTTCTTACCGAGGTATCGTAAAAGGCGGCTAAGGTAAGTTAACATCAGGCAGGCTTATTACGCTCGCTGCTACGTAAAGTTATTACTAAATGTCACTAATTATAAGAATTATCTAGATATAAGAATTATTAGAAGAATATTTTGAATTTGAATTAAAAAAACGCATTTCAGAGGACACCTCCCTATGGCTGGGCCCGCAATATATTTGCAATACAATACACAATTAATTGAAACGGCCTACGAGAATGAAGAAACCGGGATTTATTTTTAATTACGTAGCGAACCAATTTAAAAAACATTGAAGGTTGCAGTTTAATTGTAATCAGACACAGCCGTTTTATTATTAAAAGCTTTATATTACTTGCCCTGTATGTATCAGGTGGAATATGTAAGTTAAATTTGCCTATTTCCCGGTGTCCGATTGTGCTGAAAATTTACATACTGGTGCAGTTCTGATGACAATGTATTTTTTTTAATGCTGCTGCACCGTAATGCAGAATAAATCAAAACGCACAGAACAACTACGTTTATCAAATTTGCAAGACAAATCGTATCTTTCCTACTAATATAATAAATGCGAAAGTTTTTGAGTATGGATCTATTTTTTTTACTCTTTCACGGTGAATCCGCTGAACCAATATCTATGAAAATTGGCAGAATTAATCCATATACATTGGGGTAACATATAGGCTATAGAAATCCTGTTAATTCTTCGGGAATAAGATGACTCTTGCTCTACGGAGTGCAGTGCAGGGAACGAGGTTAACCCTAAACGCACAAAACTTGGTACCCCGGATGCTCGTAAGTGAAGAGGAGTGGCATAAACACGAAGACCTACTCAGGAAAATTATGATTAAAAGGGAGGAGAGAGAAAGAGAAAACAGACAAGAATATTTAAAAAAAACGGTCAGCATGAAGAAATGCAAATGCGATTCCATGCTGATTGGAAGTTAGAGAGGAGGTTGTTTAGTCCGTGCGAGTCGGACACTACCTACTAGTACGGGCTAGTAGGCGTCCGGCAGGGATTTTTCCTACTCGCGGAAAAAAAAAAAAAAAAAGATGACTCTTAAAAGCGCCATATATCTTCAATCACGCGCAAACGAAGTTGCGGGTAAAAGCTAGTCAACTACAATATAATTGAACGAACAGCTATCCAGGTACCACATTTTCAGTTCTGATAAAGCTAGCTTTGGAACAATGGTCCCGCCTTTGTGGAATAAGGAGCGCCAATTCAATTTCAGATGCAAAATCAATAACTGGCCAGCGGTTGCATCATACCTATTGTAAGCGAAATGCCTTAAAAGCACAAAGTATATTGCTACAACATGTTTGAATCATATTGGTTGGTCGATAATATAAAAAAACATGTCGCCGTCATTATGTGTCATTGAGTTGTTGGAGAGTAAATGGGTTGACTTTTGAAGATAAGTAAGGAAGGCCTCTACTCTTCGCTTTTGAAGAGAAGGATTGGAGCTAAAACCTACCAAGCTGCTCCAATGCGAATTGGTACGTTACACATATCTCCAGAATTCTCTAGAGATATGCGGGTTTCCGTACAATTTTTTCCTTCACTGAAAATCGTGTGATGAATTGCAATTATCAATTAGACACATAAGTTTTAACAGAAAAACTCATTGGCGTCCTGGGTTTGAACCCGTGACCTTCTCGAAAGAGGCGCACGGTGTTACCGCTGGGCTACCACAGCTCTTGAGGATGGCAGATTTGAGTACATTGCTTTCTATTAATTGAAAAAATGTCGTTTTTATACTAATATAATAATAATAATACAAAATGTAATGGAATGTAATTGTAATAATCCATACAAATATCTATTCATATTATAAAAAAAGTAACCAAAAGCTGTTTGTCTGTTGGTGATCTTTATCTCAAAATGTACTGAACGAATTTTTGGACAGTTTTTATTCAAAGATAGTGGCATTTATTGAGAAAGGTTTATATTACTAGCTGACCGAACTAGTGTTAATTATGAAAAAATAAAAAAGTTGACCAAAAAATAAATAAAAAGCATATGCTTTCGATATACGGACATGTATGTATGTAAAATCGGTCAAAACGATTTAGAAGACTATGGTTACTAAAGGAACATGATTTTATATGTAAGATTTGTATTACATATTTTACCATTAACGTAACTATTTTTGAATTTTTTTTTAATGACATCATTATCCTTCTGGCCCTATTCCACTCCAAGTGGAGTCGGCACAAGATGTTATAAACATCTTGTGACATGTTTGGCTACGTATTTTACGACCGGCAGCCTGACGTCAACTTACCTTAGTCGTATTTTACTACACCTCGGTAAAAAAGGGGATAGACTTATCCTACTTAACCGGATACCACACAGCGGGTCAACTTACCTTATTCGCCTTTACGACACTTCAGCAAGAAACGATGTCGGTCTATTCTACTTAGCCGGATACTACACAAGTCCACACACACAACACACAAAGACCGGCACAAGTCTTTCAGTATATGCTGTAATATTTTTTATTTTACCCACTTATTTGATGAGCCAATATGGAACATTTGCATTCCACGTATTATCCACATAATTTTGTCTGGCTAGGAGCCAGATGTGAATTATAACGGGACGTATTTATCTTTAATATTTAAATGAGTTAATCTTGTATGTATGTAAATATATATTCGGAATCTCGGAAACGGCTCCAACGATTTTCCTAAAATGTAGGTGGTTTTGGGGGAGAAAAATGTATCTAGCTAGGTTTTATAAAAAAAAAACGTTTTATCCCTGTTTCTGGGCATTAAAAAAATACTAAAATTTATATACTACTAAAATTTATGTTTTTACTAAAATTATTTACTTAAAATTATTATTTATTTAAAATTATTACTAAAATTTATATTTATTGAATTTTTGGCGTTAACTGTCAAGTCAGCGTAACTTATTCGGCGGATTGAGCCCCACCTGCCCAACTATTTTTTATTTTGAAAAAAAAAACACCCAGATATTCTTCTACCCAGGTCACCCAGATATTCTTGATTAATATTCGCATATAATAAACGCAAACATATTAAAAATGTGATTACGACGTGTGGTATCCGGCGGAATAGAATAGTACCACCCTCATTTCTTACCGAGGTATCGTAAAAGGCGACTAAGGGAAGTTGACCCACCGTGTGGTGTCCGGGTGAGTAGAATATACCACCCTCATTTCTTACCGGGGTGTCGTAAAAGGCGACTAAGGTAAGTCGACCCGCCGTGTGGTCTCCGGCTGAGTAGAATATACCACCCTCATTTCTTACCGAGGTGTCGTAAAAGGCAACTAAGGTAAGTCGACCCGCCGTGTGGTGTCCGGCTGAGTAGAATATACCACCCTCTTTCTTACCGACGAATCGTAAAATACGACTAAGGTAAGTTGACGTCAGACAGACGGCCGGTAGTAAAATACGTAGCCAAATCATGAGACATGTTTATAACATGTTGTGCCGACCCCTTAGAGTGGGATAAGGGCGGGAAGAAGACATATTAAAAACTAGCGGCCTACCCTGCTTCGCACGGGTATCAAATATATAGCCTATGTCACCCAGTGAAAAAAATGATTAAAATCGATCCAGTAGTTTTAATTTAGTTATTCATTACTGCCCGTGGCCCGCACGCGTTAAATTTGAAGAAAAACAATTCCCCTCTCCCTATACCAAGAAGATTTCCTGCTATATCTAATATCTAAAACCTCAAAAATTACAGTATTTTTCTACTCCATATTGAATGTTATTATACATATAAACCTTCCCCTTGAATCACTCTATCTATTAAAAAAACCGCATCAAAATCGGGGATATAAGGGACAAACAAAGAATGTGACTTTGTTTTATACTATGTAGTGATAATCCTTATAGCATGATTCAGTATTCACGCGCGATGGCTTATTATTAGCGTATTTCATGTATAACTTTGGTGTTTCTATACCGATTTCAATGATTCTTTTTTTATACAATGGTTAATACTATTCACTTTTTTATTTAGGGATGACTGAGAGTGATATAAATGTAGGAGTAGACAAATGTAACCAGAAAGCTTCGAACTGCTAAGCTATCGGGAGTTACACGTGTTATTGTGAGTCAACCATAAAAGATAGACATATGCTGTCGTGGGATAGTTTTTATATAATTTTAAGGAGAACATTTCCGTCATACATGATTTCTGTGTAGCTTTAACCATCAAGGTTGCACACGCGACGGAAGCTTAAAAAATGGAGTAACTTCTCCCGTTTTCCCAACGTTTCCCTTCACTGCTCTGCTCCTATTGATTGCAGCGTGATGAAAAGTATACTATAACCAGCCCAGGAGTATGAAAAACAATTGTACCGAGTTTCGTTAAAATCCGTCGAGTAGTTTTTGTTTCTATAACGGTTATACAGACAGACAGACAGACAGACAGACAGACAGACAGACAAAAATTTTACTGATTGCATTTTTGGCATCAGTATCGATCCCTAATCACCCCCTGATAGTTATTTTGGAAATATATTCCAGTTACAGAATTGACCTTTCTACAGATTTATTATAAGTATAGATAGATGTGATTCCCGCTATTTTCAAAAAAGGTCTCTATCAAACTCACATTAAGGAATATCTTTGACCCAGAATCTATCAAATATTTCACTAGGATGGAATAACGATTTTGGATAGAATGTCTATTATGTTGTAACTCGATTTCATTGCTTTGAACTTTCAATATTGTAACGTTCGCCGAGTGGGTATTTGCATATTTACTTGCAAATGTTCCAACGAACCGATCTATTCAAATCAATTTCAATATGTTTGTTTGTATATCCAATCCGCATTGGAGCAGCGTGGTAGGTCTTAGCTCCAACCCTTCTCTCCAAAAATGGAGAGAGGAGGCCTATGCCCAGCAGTGGGATAGTAACAGGCCGTTACTTACTATGTTTGTATATACCTACTACTATACTCTATAAGCCTACTATACTCTTGAGGATTATTTGGAAGATAAGAATGTGTGGATATAGCTCTCTTTGAACCTGTACAAGACAGTAACGACTTAATGTAAATAATATTAAGAATTATATTTTTTTAAAAGAGCAACCGCCGAGTTTCTTGCTGGCTCTTCTCGGTAGGAGCAGCTTTCCGAACCAGCAGTAGAGTTGACGATTCAAAAGCACTTGTTTACAAGTTTATTTGAATAAAGAATATTTTGAATTTGAATTTGAATTTGAATATATTCAAATTCAAAATATTCTTTATTCAAATAAACTTGTAAACAAGTGCTTTTGAATCGTCAACTCTACTGCTGGTTCGGAAAGCTGTTCCTACCGAGAAGAGCCAGCAAGAAACTCGGCAGTTGCTCTTTTAAAAATATAATTCTTAATACTATTTACATTAAGTCGTTACTGTCTTGTACAGGTTCAAAGAGAGCTATATCCACACATTCTTATCTTCCAAATAATCTTCAAGAGTATAGTAGGCTTTCTGTATCAGCCTCTTTTTAACAGTGTTTTTAAACTGATGTAACTATACTTATATCATACTTATACTATACTTATACCTCCTGCCCTTATCCCACTCTAAGTGGAGTGGGATAAGGGCAGCACATGTTATAAACATGCTGTAATACAATTTGGCTGCGTTTTTACGACTTATCCCACTCTAAGTGGAGTCGGCACAACATGTTATAAATATGCTGTAACATGATTTGGCTGCGTTTTTACGACCGGCCGCCTGCCTGACTGAAAATTGCACGAACATAACTTGATATAAAGTCATTCTCTTGCCCTTATCCCACTCTAAGTGGGGTCGGCACAACATGTTATTTGGCTATGTATTTTACGACCGGCCGCCTACCTGACGTCAACTTACCTTAGTCGTATTTGACGACAACTCGGTAAGAAGGAGGATGGTCTGTTTTACTAAACCGGATACCACACGGTGGGTCAACTTGCCTTAGTCGCCTTTTACGACACCTCGGTAAGAAATGAGGGTGGTCTATTCTACTCAGCCGGATACCCCACGGCGGGTCGACTTACCTTAGTCGCCTTTTACGACCTCGGTATGAAATGAGGGTGGTACTGTTTTACTTAGCCGGATACCACACGGCTATACTTTGGTTATACTTATACGCAAACATTTCAAGACTTAAATAAGTAAAGTAACGGCCTGTTACTCTCCCACTGCTGGGAATAGGCCACGCTGCTCCAATGTGGATTGGTAGGTTACACATATCTCCAGAATTCTCTAGAGATATGCAGGTTTTCTCACGATGTTTTCCTTCACCGGAAAGCGTAATAAATTATATTATAAATTGCAATTATCAATTAAACACATAGGTTTTAACAGAAAAACTGATTTATGCCCGCCCGGGGTTTGAACCCGTGACCCACTTTTTCACAGCCTCTTAACAATTGTTACAACATGTTTTTAATACAACCTCCTTCATAGAGTTGGTCATTAATATGAAAAAAGCATTGAGTTGAGCATGAAATGAGTTGACTTTGGGAAAACTCTTTTTTATTTATTGAATAAGTATAAAGGAGAAATATTATCGCTTTTTATACAATGTTTTTGCCTGCCTGTTACGAAACATGCGTTAAACTGAATTGCGCGTTTAACTCATGCATTATGTATGCGGTTGCCAGCCGGGCAAATTAGAGTCCAGAATATTCCAAAATACGCTAGCTTTGATATATTGTTCTCATTGTACTTTTGCTATGTAAAAGATATGAATGCCTAGGTTTACATATACAAGAGCTGTGATAGCCCAGCGGTAACACCGTGCGACTCTTTCGAGAAGATCACGGTTTCAAACCCGGGCAGACACCAATGTGTTTTTCTGTTAAAACTTATGTGTCATATTGATAATTGCAAATTATCACACGCTTTTCGGTGAAGGAAAACGTCGTGTAAAAACCTGCATATCTCTAGAGAATTCGGGAGATATGTGTAACCTACCAATCCGCATTGGAGCACCGTGGTAGGTCTTAGCTCTAATCCTTCTTTCCAAAAACGGAGAGAAGAGGCCTATCCCAGCAGTGGGAGAGTAACAGGCCGCTATTTACTTACTTACATATACAAAAAACTACATCTTTCTGTCTGTGATAAACTCAAAAACTACTACATGGATTTGCATGCAGTTATTATAGCAATTTGCTAAACCTTTGGTTTTGACCGCGTAGTTAATACTGTATTTAAATTTAATGGAAATTTTGTGACTCTGATTTTCACGCTTAAAAAATCGCTGATTCAGCGAGTTACTAATATTTAAAATATCTTAAATGTTTTTAGACATTGTTTGCTAATAAATTATGTTGACTCTTCAAATTATTTTGGACTAGAATTCTTTAGTAAAATCACCTTTCCTACAATTACAATTCAGTTGGCTTACGAAAATATTATTTGAGATAACTTCGACACTGTTCAATAATTTAGTAGGCGCAAATTTTTAAAGATCTCATTAGTACCTTGGACAAATTTGACATTTATTAATATTGAACGAAGGTATTTTCTTTTTCGTACCTAGTATTGACGGGAAAAACAACTCGAAGATATAACTTGTTCAAGACTACTGCGTGCCTTCGATACAGTTGGTGAGCATAGGTAGAATAGGCAGACAACCGTCAATTTCTCCACCCCGAATAATCAAGGATACTGACCTTTGACTTAGAGGCTTCTTCTTAAGTTATGGTGTCCACGCCGCTCCGGCCGGAGTATAACCACAAAAAACTTAATCCACCTATATTCGTGGAATGATAACTTTAATTGTTCTTGAATATAGTTTATACACCGAATTATCCTTTATATTTCTTGTATATTAATATGATCATCCACCGAACACCGATGTTTATTGCAATGCACTCAGAGTCCCATGCACCGTGTTACGCGGCCGACCGATCTTCTTTTTTAGTGACATTAATTATTCACCTACCCGCACAGCCTCAAGTGCAGCAAGCCCCGATTACCCTCGGTGGAAAAAATTGCCCGAACATAAAAAACTCTATGGAGTAGACAAAGGTTTGAATGCCATAAAGTTTAAGACATTGTCAAAGTGACCATAAATAACAGCTGAGACACGTTCAAGTTTACAAATCAAAATGACAAATATATGTAAATCCCTTTCATCGTTCTGACAAACTACTTTCGTCTACTTTTTATGTAAAACAGACATTTGCATGACATCCTAACGCCGGGGCTACATTAGCGAGCGAAGATTCGTGTCGCGTTGGCGCGCAAAATATCGTGTATCAGCCACACACGATGTTCTTGTCTACATTAGCGGGCGAAGATTCGGAAAGCGGCCTTTTTTTTCATGAGGAAACCCTTCATGGGTACTACTAATCGCTGAGGGGGCGAAAGCAGTTATGCCGGACTCTTACCGGCTAAAACCTCATGGTGTTCCGCCTTGCTGCTTGGTGGCGAGGGCACAGGAATACTGGACGCATCACGTCTACACCCTCGTCAGCAGCCTACCCTTTCTACTCTCGTAGAGTCTAGACTGACTCTTTCACCATAAATGCGTTTAAATAAATACACCAATGATACACCATAAATACACCATAAATTCACCAATGTGTCGGTTTATGGTGAAAGAGTCGGAAAGCGGCCTAGCGGCGAATATTCGTCGTTGAGTGTTGTGCATCTGTCGTCCCACTTCAAAGTCAGGACAATGAAGTGTAGTAAGGGTGGCCACTCAAGCGAATGTTGTTGCAACAAATCTCTTTGATGCGCCAGTTTACCGACAGTGGCCCGATAATACATCGTCTGCGCCTGAATACATCGCGTTGTCACGATGTACCCGGCCACATATATTGCCGTAGCCCGAATATTCGCCGTAGCCCGCTAATGTAGCCAAGGCGTAACACAAACTCCGATTCAAATCGGATCAGCAATTTGCTAACCAAACACTTCCAATAATACTAACGAGGTCCATCGAACTTACATATAAATTCTCATGGGAGTATATCTTACTACAACTTTCCATAGGGTTTTTTTTAGTGTGGGAGGAAGAATCGAGTCACCTTATAGCCGAGTGCCCCATGTACTATGATGCCTTTAAGATAAGCCTTTTACAAAATAAAATAATAATTATATTGGTGTGGTATCCGGCTGAGTAGAATAGAGCACTCACATTTCTTACCAAGGTGTCGTAGAAGGAGCCTAAGGTAAGTTGACCCACCGTGTGGTATCCGGCTGAGTAGAATAGAGCACCCACATTTCTTACCAAGGTGTCGAAAAATTCTTTGAGTGTAAGATAGGTAGTCCATTTATCGAGGAAGGCTATAGGCTATAACATCACGCTAAGATGAATAGGAAAGGAGCAGCAATAAAAAATATTAGGAAAACGGCAAAATTTAAAGCTTTCCTTGCATGCGCTAAGTAAACGGTGAAAGTTATTCAGAAATTATGTATTAGAAAATTGTTCTCCTCTAGATTTTCTAAATAAAAGTCCGCGACAGCATCTCTAGCTTTTAAAGTTATGGTTATCAAAATATTACGGTTTTAATCTTTCCAAGCGAGCCTCTCTATAACTTCTTTTCCCTATAACTAAAACATCAAGTTCGCCTGAGGAATATTGTAAGTTATAAAGTATTTTAATCATAACTTCGTTACATCAAACGTTGAATCCAATTTACCATACTTTTTTATATTTTCCTTACAACTCTGCAATAAGGAAAATATATGGAAAGTATAATTTTGACATTAATCTTACTCGAGGTAAAAACATTTACTACAACCCGTGCGTAACAAATTAGACTCTGGAGGTGTTATTACATATAAATAATAGTTTATATAACAGTTAATATAACAGTTTGAACCGCATGTGGTATCCTGCTGAGTAGAATAGACCACCCTCATTTCTTACCGAGGTGACTAAGGTAAGTTGACCAGCCGTGTGTTATCCGGCTGAGTAGAACAGTACCACTTCCATTTCTTACCAAGGTGTTGTAAAAGGCGACTAAGGTAAGTTGACCCGCCGTGTTGTATCCGGCTGAAGTAGAATAGACTACCCTCACTTCTAACCGAGGTGTCAAAGTCGACTAAGATGACCCACCGTGTGGTATCCGGGTGACTGGCATAGACCACCTTCACTTTTTACTGAGGTGTCGTAAAAGGCGACTAAGGTAACTTGAACCGCCGTGTGGTATCCGGCTCAGTTGAATAGTGCACCCTCGTTTCTTACCGTGGTGTCGTAAAAGTCGACTAAGGTTACTTGAACCGCCGTATGGTATCCGGCTCAGTTGAATAGTGCACCCTCATTTCTTACCGAGGTCTCGTAAAAGGTGACTAAGGTAACTTGAACCGCCGTGTGGTATCCGGCTCAGTTGAATAGTGCACCCTCCTTTCTTACCGAAGTGTCTTAAAAGGTGACTAAGATGACCCGCCGTGTTGTATCCGGCTGACTGGAATGGACCACCCTCATTTCTTGCCGAGGTGTCTTAAAAGGGCACAAAGATGACCCGCCGTGTGGTATCAGGCTGAGTGGAATAGACCACCCTCATTTGTTATTGAGGTGTCGTAAAAGGCGACTTAGGTAAGTTGACCCGCCTTGTGTTACTTTTATACGCAAGTCTAATTATGATTAAGGATTTTTATTTGTAAAATCGAATAAATACATAAGAATGATTTGCTTACTCGTGCAACATGTGTTATGTTTATTCTATAGCCAATTAGTTAGATTTTTAATGTATATTTTTTTTTTCAAAATTAAATATTTTTTCTAATAGAAAGAGAGAAGAAAGAAATAACTTTTAGTTCATCTTCTGTGATACAGAGTTGTTAACTAAACTAAACTTTAACACAACAAAATAGACCAAAAACATACCAATAACATAAAACAATATCATATAAATATAATGGATAACGCCGTGTGGTATCCAGCTGAATAGAATAGTACCACCCTCTTTTCTTACCGAGGTGTCGTAAAAGGCGACTAAGGTAAGTCGACCCGCCGTGTGATATCCGGCTGAGTACAATAGACCAACCTCATTTCTTACCGAGGTGTCGTAAAAGGCGACTAAGGTAAGTCGACCCACCGTGTGGTATCCGGTTGAGTAGAATAGACCACCCTCCTTACAGAGGTGTCGTAAAATACGACAGAGGTAAGTTGACATCAGGCAGACGGCCGGTCGTAAAGACGCAGCCAAATCATGTGACAGCATGTTTATAAAATGTTGTGCCGACCCCACTTAGAGTGGGATAAGGGCAGGAAGATGATGATGAATATTGTACCTATTTTCATCTTACGTTTAAATTCTAATAAACTTGTAAATAAAAGTTACTCTAGTTAGTTAGCTAACTAAAAGTTAATTTGTCGGTGTCCTTCGAAAGAATTATAGACTTGCCATGTATTGTTTATAGACACTCACATTCAGGGTTCGCAAAGGTTAACCTTATAAAACTGACTAAACCTTTTATACTAAACAAACACAACCCTATTTGAAAATGGAAGAAAAATATTTCCCAGATGAAGCTTTAGGTCTTTTATAGCGTCCCTATCTATTAGATTCGAGTAGGCTATTACTCAAAGTAACGAATCAATAAGTCAGAAAGGTTTTCTAGTATGTGACTTTCTTTGTTAAAGTAATTCGTTAGAATTCTTAAATAATTTCTTACATAGTATTTACCGCAGTAACTTTTTTTCGGCGTTAAAACGTATAATAGAAACAGTACCTGGTTGGCCTTGCTCGGTAATTTTTTACAAAATAAAAAAAGAAACTTAAAAAAAATAATATTAGGTAGTTGGGAATCGATTGATGGGGGGAAAAATATTATAAGGTAGTTGGGGATAGGTATTTACACTTCCACTGACTGCCCGTTCCCCGAATAAGCTAGGCTGACTTGACAGTTTATGACAATAATAGTGTTTTATATTCAATATAAATTTTTGTATTTTTTAATGCCCAAAAACAGGGATAAAACGTAAAAAAAAAAAATTTGAACATAAAACCTAGCTAGATCGATAGCTGGGGGCCGAACCTTGCTTGGTAATTTTTTACAAAATAAAAAAAGAAACGTAAAAAAATAATAATAGGTGAGGCTCGATCCTAGGTATTTTCATTTCTCGCAACCCGTTCCCCGAATAAACTACGCTGACTTGACAGTTAATGGCAAAAATTCAATTCAATATAAATTTTAGTATTTTTTAATGCCCAAAAACAGGGATAAAATGATTTTTCTTTTAAACAAACTTAACTAGATCGATTTTTCTCCCCCAAAACCCCCACATGCTGAATTTCAGGAAAATCGTTGCAGCCGTTTCCAATATTCCGAAAATATATTTATACATACAAGATTAACCCATTTAAATATCAAAGATATATCAGGTATTGGTTTTCAAATAGTCTTTCTTTATCCAACCTGTTAGTTCATATAATGCTACCGAAACCTTTATTTACCGAACCAGCTGATAAACGCAGAGCAAACATTACTCAATCAAAAACACATGAATAGTTTTGAAATTGGATCGTGAATATTTGATCTACTAATATCTACCTTCTAAGGGTCGTCACTCACTACTCAACTCAGTAACTTATTCCAAATCAAAAGTCTTCAAACGTCTTAGTGAAATAATTACTTTAATTCGCATCTTACTTCGTTAGGTGCGCCGGCTTAAGAGATCGCCATCTTGCATACATCCTCATATCTCGCTTTCACACCGCTTCTCTCACTCGCACACGCTTTCGTTCAAAAACATTACTACATACTGCATTCATTCGTCTTTAAACATACTTTTATTTAATCCTACATAAATATAGTCGTTACTAAGTCGTAGGCAGTAACTATCCAAAGACAAAACTTCGCAAGGCACAAACAACTACGTCACGGATTTCGTAAAACTCTAGTCAAAATAAATGAACTTCGACTTTGAGGTCGAGTTTAAAAAGAATGTTCATTAACACTCTTGCAAGTTCGAGATTCCGTGTTCAATTGTCCACTCTTGCAAATAACGCAATCCCTTGAGGCTACAGAATCGAAAGTGAAGCTCATAGTACAAAGCATGGCTGTGGTGATCGCATACCGCATTGATAAGTGTGTGACAACCTTTATTCGGTCCGATGAACCTTACTAATGCTATATACAAGATTGAATAATTTAGTGAATTGAAAACACGCGTTGAATACTTGCCCTTCTAAATCGTTTTCAGCTCTAAAGTTTAAGGCAACTCTAAATTGAATGATCAGTTCAAAACATGGTATACATTTTTTATAGAGAAAAGGGGAGCAAGTCTAAAATGTATCCATCAACAATAAAGCAAATGAGACTTATTATCCTTCCTTTTAAAAGCTTTTATTTGTCTTGCAATGTATGTATGTGAAGGTGAAATCTTGCAAGTTGAATTTGACCCTATTCCCGGTGTCCGATTGAGCTGAAATTTTACATACTTGTCCAGTCCCGATGAGTATTCATGTTTATGATAATCATGACCTGATGCTGCAGCGAGGATAGGCTAGGCCAGGAGGATAGGCCAGTCGAGAGAACTGGCAAACGGCAAACAGCAGGGACTTGAAATTGCTTAAAATTGCATTGCGTTGTTAAAACCTTTTTTTTGTCGGAAAACGATTGATTTTTTTTTGCGGAGATCTATAATACAAAAGTAATAATAAAATTATTTTTTAATGAAATTGTTAATTATACTATTATTATATCATCATTTTTTATCTTTTGTATTGTCTTGAGTAAACATATTAATCTAGATACATAGTTTTTCGCTATTTTTTTTTCTTCTTTATTACCCGTTTATCACGTCAAAATTACAATATTTTCACAATAAAATTATCAGTATCATAATGATAACAGACATAATAAAATTAGATTGTGCAATAATCCGGAATGAAGATATAATTTTATCATTTGGTGGGTCAATCTGGTATGAAAGTCTCAAGGGAATCAGACTAATTATTATTAAAATTGTATGCAAATATCCTAAAAATATCGTCAACAGCAATCATTATTCTACGCGTTGACCTAAATTCGTATTTTTGTGGGCGCCATCAGGCAAACTCTCGGGAGCGTGCTATTCAACATAGTAATTGGTGCCTTTATGTTTGGTGTATTGTTTTACGTACGAAAACCCTATCCGAAGAATAAAGTGGTTCGATTCCCGCCGAGGGCCAACATTTTCTATAAATGAATTTGTTGGTCTTTGAGCCTTTGTGTATATTTGTATTTAAAAGTTATTTAAGTATATATTCACCAGTTGTCGTTCACCCATAACACAAGTATAAAGTTATTTACTTTGGGGACGGACGACCGTGTAAGTGGCCCCTATATTAAAAAAAAACAATGGTCACATTTCCTATGCTTATACATGGGAGATTAAAAAAATAGTACGTGGTTGACAGAGATATATATATACATACAAGATTAACTCATAGACCAACGTCATTTCTTACCGAGGTGTCGTAAAATACGCCTAAGATAAGTTGACGTCAGGCATGTTTTTAACATGTTGTGCCGAGCTCACTTAGAGGAGGAAGAAATCATTATTCTTTTTATTGCCTACTTAAATTTCACTGGGTTAATCTATTCATTTTTGTAAACTGAGCAAGGTTGGGTCAGTGCAGGTTCTGGCTGAGTAGAATAGACCACCCTCATTTCTTGCCGAGGAGTCGCAAAAGGCGACTAAGGTAAATTGACCCACCGTGTGATATCCGACTGAGTAGAATAGATCACCCTCATTTCTTACCGAGGTGTCGTAAAAGGCAATTAGGGTAAGTGGGCAGGTCGTGTGGTATCCGGCTGAGTGGAATAGACCACCCTCACTTCTTACCGAGGTGTCGTAAAAGGCGACTAAGGCAAGTTGACCCGCTGTGTGGTATCCGGCTGAATGGACTACCACATTTCTTACCGAGGTGTCGTCAAATACGACTAATGTAACTTGAAGTCAGGCAGGCGGCTGATCGAAAAATACCTAGCCAAATTACACCATGGTTAAAACATTTTGTTCCGACACTTAGAGGGGGATAAAGTCAGAAGAATAAGATTTTTAAGAATACTACTTCATTTTCATATTCACAGTTTATGAATAATGTACAAAAAGAATTACTCAAAGTTCAAGACGGATCCAAGTTGTTCTATTTTCGTTCAATTTGTTCTCAGAATTCACAAAATAAGACAAAATTCAACGGAAAATAAGGAAAAGTATTTCGAAAATGGTCTTTTCGTTAAAATGATATGAACGCCGAGATAATTTAACTAATGTTTCCAGCTATAAATAAAAACCTCCCCTATTTTGTTTTTTTTAATGTTACTAGCAATTTGGGTTACAAATTACTAGAAAACTTATTCACCCCTCCAGCTAAGCTAAAATGATTGTGTTAGGAGTGTGTTCACGTCGAGCGTATAATGGTCGGGATTCGAACCCACGACCTCTTGATCGCAAGTCCGTTACTCTAACCATTCCGCTACCACCGTTTATTTAAATTCCAGCAATATTGATGCTGGAAAGTGTATAAAATTTCTTTTAGACAATGTTGCCAGTAAATATGACGTGTGGTATCTGGCTGAGTAGAATAAACCACCCTCATTTTTTAGCGAGGTGTCGTAGAAGTCGACCAAGGTAAGTCGATCTGCCCTGTGAAATTCGACTAAGTAAAATATACCATCCTCACTTTTTACTGAGGTGTCGTAAAAGTCGACTAATGGTAGTCAACCTGCCTTGGCTCATCTGGTTCAGTAGAGTAGACCAAACTCATTTCTTACCGAAGTGTCATAAAAGGCGACTAAGTTAAGTTGACCCACCGAATAGACCACTCTTTTTCTTACCGAGATGTCATAAAATACGATAAAGGTAAGTTGACGTCAGACAGGTGGCTGTCGTAAAATACGTAGCCACACGAGACAACATATTTATAACATGTTTAGCCGTCCCCATTTAGAGTGCAGAAAAGGGCAGGAAGATAATGATGATAATTTTGCCAGTAAGTCTATAATGTTCAGGAAAGCACTCCCATTTCTACTTATATAAAATTTAAAGAAAACCCTGATGACCTAAAGATTCAAGTTTTCGAAATTAAGGGGATAATCTCATTGATATTAATCATTAAAGGCAACAAGTCAAGTAAAAAAGCTTTGAACGAAATTTCACGTCCCAACTGTTAACCGTTGAGGAGTTCCCTCGTGTGGAGCCAATCCTGCCAGTAGCATCAGATCATACTTATAAACATCCCTTGTCATCGGTAATGGACCAGTATATAAAATTTCAGCTCTCAGACACCAGAAAGTGGGTCTAATTTAACTCGCAAGATACCACGTTCCCCTACATTGCAAGTTAAATAAAAGCCTTTAAAAAAGAGTAAACTAACAGCCTGTTACTATCCCACTATTGGGCATAGGCCTCTCTTCTCCGTTTCTGGAAGAGTTAGTGGATCTTAGCTCCAATTTCCAATGTGGATTGGTAGGTTACATATTCCCAGAGTTCTCTAGAGATATCCAGGTTTCGTCACGATGTTTTCCTTCACCGAGAACCGTGTATGTAAAATTTCACCAGAAAGTGGGTCAAATTTAATTTGCAAGATTCCTTCACATACACGGCAAGTTAAATACTTTTGCCTACTATACTCTTGAAGATTATTTAGAAGATAAGAATGTGTGGATATAGCTCTCTTTGAACCCGTACAAGACAGTAACGACTTAATGTAAATAATATTAAGAATTATATTTTTAAAAAGAGCAACCGCCGAGTTTCTTGCTGGCTCTTCTCGGTAGGAACAGCTTTCCGAACCAGCAGTAGAGTTGACGATTCAAAAGCACTTGTTTACAAGTTTATTTGAATAAAGAATATTTTGAATTTGAATTTAATAAAACAGAACTGATACAAATATAGATCGGCATAGTGTTAATAATGTTAACACCAATATGCCCGAATTAAACTTGCATCAGCGAAGTAATTTCAAAGATAAACATGGATTCTGTTGCGAACAACAGAACCGTCATGTATTGAACAAATCTCTAGAACACTTAACTTCCAAATAACTCGTAAAGTATAAATATTATGATCTTCCTTGACAGCAGAGTTTGTAATTTTACAGATTCTTGTTTGAAGATGTTATCCGGTATTTGCCAGACTTAAGAACTTTACAAAGATTAGCAATTTCTTTACGAAAATAACAAAGTGTTTATATAAAAGTTATAATGGAATTGTTTTGCCATAATTCGCATTTGTTAAGAATATCTATAATGCTAATAGCCGTGTGGTATCCGGCTAAGTAGAATAGCTCTTTATGTGACGCTATTGCGGCGGAAATCTGCTATATCCTACATGTATAAGATATGAGAAAGCTTTTGCTTCCTACACTTAGAATTACACAGATATATCTCCTCCTGCCCTTATCCCCACTCTAAGTGGGGTCGGCACAACATGTCATAAACATATTGTAGCATGATTTGACTACGTATTTTACGACCGGCCGCCTGCCTGATATCAACTTACCTTTGTCGTATTTTACGATACCTCGATAAAAAGGAGGGCAGTCTATTCTACTTAACCGGATACCACACGGTGAGTCAACTTACCTTAGTCGCCTTTTACGACACCTCGGTAAGAAATGAGGGTGGTCTATTCTACTCAGTCGGATACCACACGGCGGGTCGACTTACCTTAGTCGCCTTTTACGACACCTCGGTAAGAAAAGAGGGTGGTACTATTCTATTCAGCCGGATACCACACGACGTTGATTAAAAATTAAAGATATCGATAGAAATTTGGCATAAATATCTCACTAGAATGTGTTATAATTTTTGATAATTTATTATATTATTTTTGAGAGTGATTAAATTTTCAGCCTTCAGGCTTTTAATGCGATAAATTAAATTACATTAAATGTCTCTTCAAATATGAAAATCCTTGACAGAAATTATAGATTAAACGTTTAACCTCTGTGAATACGTGAAGATATAGCGAGGTTTCAAATTCAATTTCCGTTTGGGTCAAATTGTAATAATAGTAACAGAAAGTATTTTTTGGAAAAAAATCTACTAGTTCTAAACGTCAACTTAAATAAGCGATTTACAGAACAATTACATTATTACCTTCGAGACTTCCAGTTTATGCTAATCAGACAACATTATATAACTTAGGATACGATGAACTTACAACAACGTCGTGGCAGAGCTTTCAAAGTTCGTTGTTTATGGAATGTAAGCCGCTAAAGTTCGTGGCAGAGTAATACAACTTAATGCCGGACAACTAGTATATGCCATCATTAGTTCAATTAATATATTACAACTAAATTGATGACTATTATACAATTTCAAAATTAATATTACAAAAGTAATGAGAATATTATTTTGCTATAATCCGCGATAAAAGAAAATATATGTTATGCTAAATGTAGAGTGTACTATTCGTTCTCATACCTGATATATGCAGAATTTGTAAGAACTCATGCACTACCCGACACCGATGGCACAACAATACACAAGCACTACACACATTCACCACCACAATCTCAATAATTGTTTCGTCCCGTAACCGAAGCATCGTCAGGAGATAGACTCCACGACAAAATCGCAAAGCTTTTGCGACAAAATCGCAAAAATAATATTCTCAATCTCTTTGTTTTCTAGACCTCCGCAAAGTAACGCCTATACTGCGTCCATCATATTATCAGTCTTTTGACAGCTCACGCTCATTAAGTTTTGTATTGCTTATACACTGTCCGTTATATTAACCATCTTTTGACAGATTGACGATAGTGATGTCCTAAAGATTCTCGTATGCGATACCATTCCGATTATAGTACCTACTATCATTAATCGAATTACGTACCTAAGTAATTCGATTAATGATAACCTACGTAAACTAGATTACTACTTGAGAAAAGAAATTCCAACTTTGAGAAAACTTATTGTTTCTTTGAAAAGAAGTGGTCTATTTAATGGTGAAAAATCTTCTTTGGTCAAAGTTTTGAACACAATTGGCTTTTCATATAAAAAGTTAAATAAAAGAAAATTATTAATGGAACGCACAGATATAGCTATAGCACGTTGTGATTTTTTAAGAGAGGCAAAGAAAATACAAGATTGGGCAAATATTGTTTTCACGGATGAAACATGGCTCAACGCTAACCACACACTATCTCGTTTCTGGACTGATGATACTGCTGATTCCACTTCCTCAGTACCAATGGGAAAAGGTGAGCGCCTAATCATTTGCCATGCAGGTACAGCAAAAGGATTTGTACAAGACGCACTGTTGGCATTTAAATCGAAGAAATCAAATGACTACCACGAAGAGATGAATGCAAATGTGTATGAAGAGTGGTTCAAAAAAATGCTCATTTCATTGGAAGAACCATCAATAATTTTTATTGATAATGCGCCCTACCACTCCCGTCAAATTGACAAAATGCCAACACAGGCTAATAAAAAGCATGAAATAATTAATTGGCTTCGGGACAATGGAGAAAATGTGGACGACTCAATGTTAAAAGTTGAATTAATAAAAATATTAAAAACCAAAAAGAGAGCAAAACGCTATGTAATCAATGAAATGGCAGCAGAATATGGCCATACTGTTCTTCGGATTCCTCCATACCACTGCCAGTACAACGCAATAGAACTTATATGGGCACAAGTAAAAGGGCATGCTGCGAGATGCAATACAAGCCCCCCATTCACAGCGAATAAAATGTTGCAATTGCTAAAAAATGCTTGCACCCACGTAACGGCCGAGAACTGGGCAAGTGTGGTGGAAAGAACTAAAAGAGTAATATTCTCTGATTGGGAACGTGATATTGCGTTTGATAATATATTATCTACACAAGAGCTAATAATAACTGCTACTGAAGACTCCTCATCGGAGGAGTCTAGTGTTGATTATCATTCCGACGACTCGTGCTAATAAAATAAATTAAAATATCCTGATTGTTTTATTTGTATTCATGTATTAACTAAGAAGAAAGTAAAACTTTATATAATGTTATTAAATGTCTTTTAATACTCGTAACATCGATTTCTACCGATTATTTTTAATCTGTGGCATAATCGTAGTAACCCATTATGTGTGACATCACTAAGTGGGCGGTACCCATCCATAAAGTACAAATATTATTTGTATGATATTTGTACGTAAGCAATACAAAACTTAATGAGCGTGAGCTGTCAAAAGACTGATAATATGATGGACGCAGTATACGTACAAATATCATACAAATAATATTTGTACTTTATGGATGGGTACCGCCCACTTAGTGATGTCACACATAATGGTTTCTACGATTATGCCACAGATTAAAAATAATCGGTAGAAATCGATGTTACGAGTATTAAAAGACATTTAATAACATTATATAAAGTTTTACTTTCTTCTTAGTTAATACATGAATACAAATAAAACAATCAGGATATTTTAATTTATTTTATTAGCACGAGTCGTCGGAATGATAATCAACACTAGACTCCTCCGATGAGGAGTCTTCAGTAGCAGTTATTATTAGCTCTTGTGTAGATAATATATTATCAAACGCAATATCACGTTCCCAATCAGAGAATATTACTCTTTTAGTTCTTTCCACCACACTTGCCCAGTTCTCGGCCGTTACGTGGGTGCAAGCATTTTTTAGCAATTGCAACATTTTATTCGCTGTGAATGGGGGGCTTGTATTGCATCTCGCAGCATGCCCTTTTACTTGTGCCCATATAAGTTCTATTGCGTTGTACTGGCAGTGGTATGGAGGAATCCGAAGAACGGTATGGCCATATTCTGCTGCCATTTCATTGATTACATAGCGTTTTGCTCTCTTTTTGGTTTTTAATATTTTTATTAATTCAACTTTTAACATTGAGTCGTCCACATTTTCTCCATTGTCCCGAAGCCAATTAATTATTTCATGCTTTTTATTAGCCTGTGTTGGCATTTTGTCAATTTGACGGGAGTGGTAGGGCGCATTATCAATAAAAATTATTGATGGTTCTTCCAATGAAATGAGCATTTTTTTGAACCACTCTTCATACACATTTGCATTCATCTCTTCGTGGTAGTCATTTGATTTCTTCGATTTAAATGCCAACAGTGCGTCTTGTACAAATCCTTTTGCTGTACCTGCATGGCAAATGATTAGGCGCTCACCTTTTCCCATTGGTACTGAGGAAGTGGAATCAGCAGTATCATCAGTCCAGAAACGAGATAGTGTGTGGTTAGCGTTGAGCCATGTTTCATCCGTGAAAACAATATTTGCCCAATCTTGTATTTTCTTTGCCACTCTTAAAAAATCACAACGTGCTATAGCTATATCTGTGCGTTCCATTAATAATTTTCTTTTATTTAACTTTTTATATGAAAAGCCAATTGTGTTCAAAACTTTGACCAAAGAAGATTTTTCACCATGAAATAGACCACTTCTTTTCAAAGAAACAATAAGTTTTCTCAAAGTTGGAATTTCTTTTCTCAAGTAGTAATCTAGTTTACGTAGGTTATCATTAATCGAATTACTTAGGTACGTAATTCGATTAATGATAGTAGGTACTATAATCGGAATGGTATCGCATACGAGAATCATTAGGACATCACTATCGTCAATCTGTCAAAAGATGGTTAATATAATGGACAGTGTATAATTCCATAAATTATTAATATTACAATTAAGTGATTATAAAGCAAAACTATTATATGATTTATAGCTTCTATAAATCATATAATAGTTTTGCTTACTTTTCGGAACTCCATAGTACATAAGTTACAATAAAATTATTACAAACGCGAAACAGCAAAACAATTTTATTGTAACTTCAAAACTATTGTATAAAAAAATCTTTAAAAAATATGTTCGCAAACACAAAGCCGTCGTTGAGAGCCATTCAATTTGTCAAATTAAACCGCACAAAGGCTCCAGACGGCCCCCATACGCGATTCGTATATAAATCTTCCTTTCTTCTTTTCAGAACGTGATCTGTATTGTGAGGTTGACGGACAGAGGGACTTATGAAGCGGAAATTATGTGCGACGCCATCGTTTACGTGTGACGACGACATGGAGGAGCTGAATGTGGTAATTGTGTTGTCTCTATTATAAATTAGACCACTTAGAGAATAGCACAGAACGATTCCATTATCGAATAGCTAAATCTTCAGAACTCGAGAATATCATTCGAAAGGAATTCCGTTATAAATTAAGATCTAATTACCTCGGTAATGAAGAACAAAGTCTTCGAACAGTTCGAACATCTGGATGCGTGGCGATCCACCACAGTGCGGTTTTCTAATAATTTCTTTCCGCGCACCACCATTTTATGGAACGGTCTCCCTTTGGCGGTGTTCCTGGATCGTTACGATATAAGTACCTTCAAAAAGCGTATTTTCCACTTTTTTAAAGGACAGCAACACCCTCGCGAGAGGTCGTGGGCGGCGGTGATTACTTGAGGTGCACCTCATGCTCGTTTGCCATCCTATTCCATAAAAAAAAATAAAAGAACAGTGGGGTTTGTTAATTAAATATGGATCTGAAACTTGGTCGTAAATTAAGGGCCTCAGAAGCAAGCTCAGAGTCGCTCTTCGAGCGATGGAGCGTGTTATGCTTAAAATTTCTCTAAGCGATCTCTGAGCGAAGTGATTAAGCGAAGAAGAACAAGGGATACCGATATAGCATATCGTTTTGCGAAGCTGAAATAGCAATAGAGCTTTGGTTCTAAGTTATTGGAATGGCAACTCGTAGGTAAAAACGTTGCGATCGTAGAATCCCCATTAGTTAGCCAGACGTCTTTAAAAAAACGCATGAGTCAACTAGATCCAGGTTGCATAAAATCGTTTGTCGTGAATCACATATGTCAAGTAGTGGACCTCCATATCTTGAGAAGAAATCTCCTTGACTAGTACGCCTTTTTTCAAGCGATGACATACACAAGTAAATTAAAAAAGACAGTATAAATTTCTAATAATGTATTTCAATATTATCATTAATACCAATGAATGAACATGATAAAAAATATGACTAAATAGTTAATAATATTAAACTAACCAAGAGCAACATTAGGTAATAGGAAAAACTTAATCTGTACTTTCATTTTCTGAAGCTTCTTCGATGACACTTATTGATGGTTCGTGAGCTGATGATTGAATTTCAGGCTCACCAACGTCTTCATCTAGTCTACATTTATGCATCTTTATAAATTCCTCGTGAGCATTTAGCGCCAGTCTTCGTTCTTTTCCTTCGGCCAAAGTGTTCGCCCAAAAAAATGTAATTTCATAAGGATGTTCACTTACGGTTCTACTTGCAGAATCTTTTAATGATTCATATTCCTCTATATAAAAGTTCTTAAGGCTCTGCTTATTATCCCCGAGGTAACTTTTTTTAACTTTAGCTTCTTTCTTAATCGCTTCTGGAAATAATATGGCTACTGTATCATTAAAAATGGTTTTTTGATTTTTCATTATTTCCAGCATTCTTCTTTCTTTCTCTAAACGTTGAGCTTCAAGCTCCCTCAATGGTTTCTCATGTTCTATGAGTTCCGCCCTGTTTATTCTTTTCTTCACTGCAATTGTTTTCTCTATTAATTTTTGTATAATTTGCTGCCATTTTTCTTTGGGACCAACTACTTTAAGTTTTTGTTGCCGTCTTATTTCTGCTTCCTCCTCAAGTTTTTTTTCTTCTTCCTCCCTTAGTCTTCGTTTTTCTTCTTCTTTCAAAGCTAACAGTTCTCCCTCTTTTCTTTTCATTTCAAGTAAAATGTCAGGGTTATTTCTCGTCCATTCCTCTTGCCATTCTATAAATGTATTCATTACTCTTAACTCTCTTATAATCATAGTCTCTGTGCGCCCTATATACGCTGGATTTTCAATCATAAAAATTGGTGGATATAAAAACATCCTGAAAGAACCATTTATGTCACTTACCCCAATTATATTTTTAGCTAAAGGAAGTGTATGTAAACTCACACTAGTAAGCATATTCCCAGATAGTGTTTGGATTGATATTGGTTGATCGCTTCTTATAAGAAGATCCCAAGTTTCTAAGTCACCTTCAGATGTTGTAATAAATAATAAACTAGGTTTATATAACGACCATGCCCCATCAGTTAGGCGACAAGGTCGCTTTTTCCAGATCAGAGGTCTGTATAGTAATTTATCAGACCAGATAGCAAATATTTTTCCACCGACAGTCATGGTTATATGACTAATGAATGGATTTTTTTGCGTTCTTGTTAAAGCGCCGTCATGAATATGACAACTAAATTTTAGATCACAATATTCCGAATTTACCACTTCTCCGGTGTTAAACTCATGGCCTTCCCAGGTTATTCTCGTTAATTCACCATGCTGGGATCCGCAATAAAGGATGGTATTTATTTCTGATTCACCTTGGTGCACAACGTCACACGTAAAGTATTTTCTTCCTGAGCCAGTATTTCTAGGAGCATACGTATATTTTATTACTGGAGAATTCATTCCAAAACTTTGAAGAGGTAAAGTTTGAGGATGACCAGCAATTCCTAATAAAATCTTATAACATGGTTGTAAATTACGATCCAATACTTTATATGGTGAAAAATCAACTAGTAAACCCGAAGGTCTTTTTAGCACCCGCTTAGATTTTTTTACTTTTTTTCCTTCAAAAAGAGTCACATTTTCTACTGATAGACTCCAAATTAATATAATACCATCCTCTGATCCAGTAAAAAACATAATTGATTTTTTATTGTCAGTCATCAACAATGACCTTCCAGTTGGTGTTACATTAAAGTTAGGAGAAAGCCAGTTAATAGACGTTACTGTTCCATAGTGACTGGTCATTAAATTGCTTAAAGCAGTTGAATGAACAATAGATTTATCCTGTACGTTTTTCATCCATCCCATATGTGCGTTCATAGCAATTCGATACTTTTCTCTTTTTTCACTCAATACTTCAATTTTGTCTACATTTTCTAATTTATTTGTTATATCCCAAACTATTATTTGACCGTTAATGCACCCACCTATCAATATATTCTCATCAAATGGACAAAATGAAAGAACTTTTACCTCACGCGGAGATTCTAAGAAAAGTTTTGGTAGTAAGCTATCTATATGGCTCCAAATCAATACAGGATTAATTCCATATACGGCTCTTTGAATTGGATCAGGGCGAGAACCTAATGTTTTCATTACAGTTGGTGATCCATCAGAGTAACAAATAGCAACAATTCCGGACCACATAGGATGGAAAACAGCAGAAGATATAAACTTATCTTTAGCTCTTACATCGGTAAAGCAAACATATTCATCAAAAGTCATTGTGTCATATACATCGGCAGTCTTTTCTGCTATCAAGTTTGGATAATCATTGCAATACATGTCCATTACAGTATTCAGTTCTACAATTGAATCCATTTCCGTTAACTTTTCATTCATAAAATTATTTATCTTTTTTATATAAGATGGACGACGCAAGCGTTTCAAAGCATTTTTATATGCTTGTAAACCAACTTCATCTGGCGGCTCTTTAATTGTTTCTTCTTCCTCATCCGAACTTTTACTTTTACCTTCATCTGGTTTATCTCGGCCTGTATCGCCACCAGCTTCAGTATCATCGACTTGGCCTAAAGCATCGGCAATTGATTGCGTCCACATATTTTGTGGGTATCTCAACTCAGTTTGTGCATAATTATGAATTGTAGGAGGAGCTGCTTGTGATGCACTATCAACTCTTTGTCTAGATATGTTATTAAACTTTTGTCTGTAGGGTGTTAGCTCTATGTATCCGTCTCGCACAGAATTCGTATCTCTTATCTTAAATTTTTGAGGCTCATATTGCTTGGGATACTTTGTTTTAATTTCGATTTCGAATAAAGGTCTCGTATTGACCGGTATTAATTGTTGTATTTCAATTTCACTTCCTAAGCTCTTCCATGGTCTGGGTTTTTTATTGACTGCCTTTTCCAATTTTTTCTCTTGCCTTTTTATAAACCTATCGGATTGCTGCTTGCAGTGATCTCTTGCTTCTGTGGTACAACAGACATAAAATTCATCAACATCCTTAGACTCGTCAACAATGTATCCCATCAACACAAATTCATCTGTATACTGAAGTAAGTGATCTTGTAGTGAAAAAAATTCTGATAATTCACCACCCACTTCGATAGTTTCTAATATTTTCGACTTTTGAATAGATTTCCATGGACGTTGAGCATTTATATGAGTGCCAATAACCATTTCAATTTGTATTTGTGTTTCTTCACCAAGTACTACTTTATATACCCCTTCAACATCGTATTTTGGTACAAATCGTTTTCTACGTGGCAGTGGCTGAGAAGTCGTCATTTTCTCTTCGCCAACCTTGTCTGGAACGAGTAATTATGTTGCAAATTAATAAATATTTTATATAGTTTTCAAAATATTTTGATCTTTGAAACGTCACGTCAGAAACGTATTCAAATAATTGACATTATTAGAGTTTTTCGCACATAATTAATAATTTTTTTGTAAATATTATATAAAACCTACGAAGATAATATATACTCATACATTCTCATGTAATTGGATAACGTGAATACATACAAAGTGGTTCATGGAATACAAATAGGCCCACAAAGCTTAATGGCATTGGGCGAGGCATGTAGTTCGAAGAACCTGAAAACTGAGGTTCAAAATTTTAGAGTGGGGACTCCGTATCGAAATACAAAAAGTTTGTGGAGAGTTGAGATGACCTATGGCTAATCTTAGTCGTCTATTAATTGAAGATAGAGAAAGAGAGACAGAGATATATGGCCAAATGACCAAGGCCCCTACTTTGAATGGTCTACTGAATTAAGTTCTTCTAAATTGGCAAATTTCGCATACTAGTACGATATCAATCCATCATTTTCTTAGAAGGCCATAGAACCGAATCTGAGAATGGTATGTGCTGTGTCAATTATATACATAATTGCGGATAGCGAACTAAACCAATGCGATATTGAACATACAAATCCATGTACACTTGAAAAAATTACGAAATTCTAGTACATACATTACTTTCTTTAATCATCATTAAAAAGACAAAACTTTTAAAAATTATACATTTAAACCTTTCCCGTTAAGCACTCTGTCTATTGATGACAGTTATATGAGAATCCTATCAGTAGTTTTGGAGTTTATCGCAAACATACATACAGTTATGGTGAGGGACTTTTTTCAGTAGGTATTGTTAAGGGTAGTTTGGGCCGTAGATCATTATCAACAGGCTATTGCAGTCATAGTTAACTACATGAACGAATGCATACTTTATTATGTTTGAACAAGTTCCATTTATAATCCAAGGCGGAGTTTGAGCAAATACCGCTTAAAACTTAGCTAAAATGTTTGTTAGAAACTTGTATTGTTTGTCTTGTGACCACAATACTATGTTTTCATTTCATTCCGAAAAGGTTTTATGCATTAAGTTAAAAGCTTCCAGGCAAAATCTATATTCATAAAATAATTATAAACAAAAACTAACATACTTAAATTCATAAATACACCAAGTCTCGGGTAAGTAAGTAAAGTACTTACTTACTTTCTTGAGACTTGGTCTATATATGAATTTTATTAAATACTTAATATTACTTAATATAATTTAAATTCATAAATACACCAAGTCTCGAACAAACAACAAATTTTTGACCCATGGCGAGAATCAAACGCGTGACCCATAACCTGAAAGCAATGTTACTGCCACCTACGCCAACGGGTCAGTAAAATCGCTAAAGATAACACATTTTAATGGTTTAATTATAGGGTTTAACACAAAAATACATAAGTAAGTAGCGGCCTGTTAATATAATACCACTGCTGGGCATAAGCCTCTTCTCTCCGTTTTTAGAAAGAAGGATTGGAGCTAAGACCTACCACGCTGCTCCAATGCGGATTGGTAGGTTACACATATCTCCAGAGTTCTCTGCAGATATGCAGGTTTCCTCACGATGTTTTCCTTTACCGAAAAGCGTGTGATAAATTGAAATTATCAATTAGTCACATAAGTTTTAACAGAAAAACTCATTGGTGTCTGCCTGGGTTTGAACCCGCGACCTTTTCGAAAGAGTCGAACGATGCTACCGCTGGGCCATCACAGATTCAAAAAATTCAAAAATACATACGTGATAAATATTTATTGTCTATAATCCGCGATTATAATTGAAGATTATAACAAAACAATTTATAATATCATTTAATCTTTAAAATTTAAATGACGTAATCTTGTTTATATATATTTTTCTGAATTTAGGAAACGGGTCCAACGATTTTCCTGAAATTCAGTATGTAGAGGATTTTGGGGGGGAAATATCGATTAAGCTAGGATTCATTTAAAATAAATGTCGTTTAACCCTGTTTTCGGGCATTGAAAAAATGCTAAAATCTAGAATTAAATGGAAATTATATTTTAGCTGTCAAATGTATAGCTGTGATAGCCCAATGGCTAACGGGCAGACAAAGAGATTAATAATATTATTTAGCTTTAATATTTAAATGAGTTAATCTTGTATATATATAAATATATATATATTTTTGAAATCTCGGAAACGGCTCCAACTATTTTCCTGAAATTGAGTTTGCGGGGGGTTTTTGGGGCAGAAAAATCGATTTAGATTAGTTTTATTTAAAAAAAAATGACTTTTATCCCTGTTTTAAGGCTCTAAAATTTTTTGAAATTTACGTTGAATACAATCACAATTTTTCGCTGTCAAACGTAAAGTCATGGTGGTTCATTTGGGGAGCGGGTGGTATAGAGAGAAATATCCTAGGATCGAACCCCACCTGCCCTTTTATTTTTTCATTTTCCTTTTTAATTTTTTTTAATTTATTTTTTATATCAAGCAAGGCTTGTTCACCCTGGTTCTCTCAAAGGAAATAATATTTATTTACATCAAAATACGTACCTTTTTCCTCTTCATGGGTTTCCAAAAGAACTTCGTCCTCATAACTGGAATCTGATGAATTATGCTCAACATTTTTTGGCAACTTTTTAGTATCATCATCACTCTCTGATAAATCACTCATATCTCGCTATAAAAAGACAATTTTTAGCTGTAATAGCCCAGCGGTGACTATGCGCGACTCTTTCGAGGAGTCACAGGTTCAAACCGGACAGGCACTTATGAGTTAAAACTTATTTATCTAATTGATAATTGCAATTTATCACACACTTTTCAGTAAAGGAAAACATCATGAGGAAACCAATATATCCCTAGAGAATTCTGGGGATAGGTGTAATCTTCCAACCTACATTGGAGCAGCGTGGTAGGTCTTAGCTCCAATCCTTCTTTCCAAAAACGGAAGAGGTCTATGCCCAGCAGTGGGATAGTAAAAGGCAGTTACTTTTTTTTACTTTTAAATATATAGCTTCATTAAAATTAAAAGGCTTACTAAATCAAGCATAATACACGGAAATAAGAACTAATTTTGTAACCTAATGCTTGGATATCACTTTTTGAACTGGCTACTTCGATCGCGTTAACTTTAGTGTTAATATAGTCTTAAATACTAAAAAATAAGCATTAAAACTACTTTAACTATAAAACATACATCATCTTCCTGCCCTTATCCCACTCTAAGTGGGGTCGGCACAACATGTTATAAACATGCTGTCACATGATTTGGCTGCGTTTTTACGACGAGCCCCCTGCCTGACGTCAACTTACCTCTGTCGGATTTTACGACACCTCGGTAATAAATGAGAGTAGTCTATTCTACTAAACCGGATACCACACGGTGGGTCAACTTACCTTAGTCGCCTTTTACGACACCTCGGTAAGAATTGAGGTTGGTCTATCCTCCTCAGCCGGATACCACACGGCGGGTCGACTTACCTTAATCGCCTTTTACGACACCTCGGTAAGAAAAGTGGGTGGTACTATTCTATTCAGCCGGATACCACACGGCGTAACTATAAAACTACTATAACTATTAAAATCCAATATATCCGCAATATGCTAATAGAAACCTTGCACTAAGCAAAATTCATTTAAAAAACCTATATACAATTTGTATACAATATCAATATCTTGGCTATAACAAACGAGTAAAAAGTATGTATAGGGTTTTATTTGATTGCGATATTAAAAATACGATGGTATTCTATGATATGATAAAATATTGTTTGTAAACAAAAGTCGTTGCCAGGTTTTTACTACACGCAAGCGCTGTTTCAAGGCAAAGCTAAAATTTATTGTGGAATTTTATTATAGAATCCCAAACCCAAACCCCCAAACAATAAGTTTGAACAAACAAAATTGAAACTTTAAATTTAAGTCAATTTAATAATTAAATATAAGTTTCAAAATAAGTCAAGTTTAAAAAAACTTGTGTAGAGTGTTTCTTGGTGTTGGCGGTGTTTTGTGATACATGCGGTGACTTGTCCTGCATGTATGGGGTATGTGATTGTTGCCTGTTTCATACACTTAGCATTACATATATTCTCTTAACAAACTATTTTTAATAATCAATTAGTATTTTTTCATCAAAAATCGATTATTCTAACTGTCGTCCTTTTCTTTTTAACTCTTTTTCTTGTTTTTTAAGATTAGATATGCATTGTTGGATGAAACCAATGTAGCCAAACTACACATTTTAATCGAATTTCATAAATAGCGCATTTGTTATTATTTCCTGGTACTAGTCACTTAAATTGGCCTTTGTTGTAATTAATTATTAATATTAAAAAGGCAACTTTCATTTCATTTGACATTGATTTCATTTTCATTATTTAGTCAGAAAAAAATCGATTTTAAAAAATCGATTATATCGTATCAAAATAATCAATTATTTATTAATCGATTCTATTTACTCCATGTCACATACCTACCTCGTAGGGAGTCTACCGATCTACGTTTTCCGGTGCGGGGTCGCCATTCTCAAACATTTACATCTTTGCCTAATAATCTTTACTAGAATTAAAATACTTAGAAAAGATTTTAAAAATATATCAAAACAATTCTTAAAATACTTCATTAGGTACTCTTAATTACTTTAATAACAATTATTTTTCGTCAGAACAGAATGCCGCCAAAATGAAATCCTCTTCCATTTTTAAATCTCCTCTTAAGTTGAGACTACAATATTGAGACTAATGCCAATACTTATACTTCCTAATACACTAAACTCAATACAATAATTATTATCTTGTTATAAGTAAGTAGCGGCCTGTTACTATCCCACTGCTGGGCATAGGACTCTTCTCTCCGTTATTGGAGAGAAGGATTGGAGCTAAGACCTACCACGCTGCTCCAATGCGGATTGGTAGGTTACACATATCTCCAGAATTCTCTAGAGATATGCAGGATTCCTCACGATGTTTTCCTTCACCGAAAAGCGTGTGATAAATTGCAATTATCAATTAGACACATAAGTTTTATTAGAAAAACTCATTGGTGTCTGCCCGGGTTTGAACCCATGATCGACTCTAGAGATTCACACGGTCGCACCGCTAGGCCATCACAGCTTATCTGCGCACGGTACTTATCTTGTTATGCAAATGTTAAAATTGCTAACACTAGTGTATAACAAATCATCATCCTCTCATCATCTCACATAAACTTACCATAGTCGTATTTTACAATACCTCGGTAAAAAAGAGAAGGTCTATTCTACTTAGCCGAATACCACAGGGCAAGTTGACTTACCTTAGTCGCCTCTTACGACACCTCAGTGAGAAACAAGGGTGGTCTATTCTACTCAGCCGGATACCTCCCGGCATGTGTATAACAAATCATATGCAGCATATATAACTGTTTTCATACTTTCAGGCAGCGCTGTCGCATCGCAAGGAATCGGCAGCGCCGTTGACGGCAGAGCGAGACGGCAACATCTTCCGTCACTCTCTGTCGTATCCCCTCGCTTTGATACTGCGACTCAGAGTATTACAGGTTAGTATCAAAATCTTTACCAGGGATGTCAAAACGATAATCGAGTTTTTAAATAATCGATTATTTTTTCAAAATAATTAAATAAAATTTCAAAGTTATAATTTATTAATATAAAAAAGGCAACTTTTTATATAGTCAAAATTAATTAATGCGAATTATTTTAATAAATTAATGCGAATTATTTTAATGACATAAAATCAACTATTTATTCATCGATTTTTTCTAGACCATGTTACATCCCTAATCTTTACTAAAAACGTGTAAGGAAATAGACATACTTTCTGTATGTGTATATATATATTTTTTATATTTCTGTATTTCGGAAACGGCTCCAACGATTTTCATGAAAATTAGTATGTAGGATGTAATAAATCGATCTAGATAGGTTTTATTAAAAAAAATGTTGTTTTATCCCTGTTTTCGAGCACTAAAACTACAATTGTATGAGTAAAGAAAAAATTGTGCTGTGAATTTCAAAGAATTAATTAGCTTATTTGGGTAACGGGTGGTCTAAAATTCAGCATTTATATTTAAGAAAATTTTAAAAAAAATTATATATTTTTTAAAATATCAAAATAAATTTTATATTTAAAAAAATCACCGAGCAGTAATTGATAATAAATTGTAAGTGCAATTAAGTAACTGCTAGCGCCATCTGTTGGAAACATGAAGAACTATTTATTTTTAAGACTATTATAACTTTTTCGTATATAAATTTTATTTTAAAGAAATATAATACATACATTTTCTATTTTTATAGAAAATGTTTTGTTAATTTAAATGAATATACAATTCAGATAAATTATTATAGATATTTTTTTATATTCAAATTAATATGTAAAATGTATTTTTTATAAACCTAATAATTGCATAAAAGTGTAAGAAAGTATAAAAAAAACTAAAAAGTTGTTTTAGAACCTAAAACTCAACGATACGTGCGTGAAGTTGCAGCCTTGAATCGTAAAATAACGAAAATATATAAATAACTCATCAAAAATACAAATATATTAATAAAAATATAATTCTGTTTCATTTCTGAACGATATTGTAAAAAAATAATTAAAAAAAAATGTATAATTACGATTTTATAAGCAAATATCCTAACCCGCGCTAACGAAGTTTTTTTGTCCGTTTGATATATATAGAGGCGAAATCGATGTCGCAATGGGGAGTCCGTTTCTATACAGGACGACAGTGTTGATAGAGAGCTGTTGTAATTCTCTATCCCGTGTCAGCTCACAGTGAATCGGGGTTAAGCTGTAGCAGCGACACGTGTGGTGAATCACCCATGGTACATGGAGCGCCAATCTAAGGTTGCGACTCATACGAGTCACTCCCGAGGTTCAGGATCTGGTTTATCCGGATACCCAGAGGAAGCCTAGCGGCTGTCCTACACCCACTGTTGTAGAAAATTTGACTCCCTTTTTGCGAATTTTAATTTATAAATAACTAGCTTTTACGCGCGGCATCGTTCGCGTGAACTGTTCTCGCGTGATAGGTTGATGGCGCATTTTAAAGTAATCCTATTACTAAAGTAAGAGAAGAAGAAGAATTCTTCGCGAATTATAGCAAAATAATTTTACTATTACTTTTGTATTATGGATCTCCGCAAAGTAACGCCTAATTCTATGAATTATTTAATCCTATTACTGTTGAATTAACAGGATATTTATAGCCTATACGTTATTCCGGTGTATAAGGAATAAACGTGCCAAATTTAATCGATATTGGTTCAGCGGATTCATAGTACTACCCTCATTTCTTACCGAGGTGTCGTAAAAAGCGACTAAAGTAAGTCGACCCGCCGTGTGGTATCTGGCTGAGTAGAATAGACCACCCTCATATCTTACCGAGGTGTCGTAAAAGGCGACTAAGGTAAGTTGACCCACCGTGTGGTATCCGGTTTAGTAGAATAGACCACCCTCTTTCTTACCTAGGTGACGTCAGGTAGGTCGCCGGTCGTGAAAACGCAGCCAAATCATATGACAGCATGTTTATAACATGTGCCGACCCCGCTTAGAGTGGGATAAGGCAGGAATATGATGATGATATATTATGCTAAATGTAGAGTGGACAATCCGTTTTTATACCTTATACGTGCAGGATTCGTGAAAACACTTGCACAAACCTCCACCACCGCCACCACAATACACAAGCACTTCATACATTCACTATCAAAAACTAAACAATCGTTTCGCCCCGCAACCGAAGCATCATCAGGAAATAGACTCCAAGACAAAATCGCAAATCCTTTTTTGCGGTTTATTCTAATTCAAATTATTCTTTATTCAAGTGGACTGTTTTCAGTACTTTTGAATCGTCGAATGATTTTAGAGAAGCTACCACTGATTCGGAATTTTGCTCCGAGAAGAACCAATAAGAAACTTTCCAGATAATCTTTTCCAAAAAAAAAATATAATTTGATAGTTGGTTACAATTTACCTAATTGTTGCAGTTTAGTGCGTATTTGACTGCAGTTAATATATGCTACTCACTCAAACAATCTTTAACTGTATAGTGAACTTTGTTTTATATAAAATCCGGATACCCCAAAATAAGCTTTTAAACTTTCTTACACCCAGTGCTGTAGAATATTTGACTCCCTGAGCTGAGATTTATTATTGATAGCTAGTAATATCCCGCGGTTTCACTCGTATAATTTTTATTTTTTTGCACCTTATTACATTTTTATAACGGATCCCATAGCCTGTGTTGCTCAGTAAAGACCCAGCTTTTAAATGGTGAAAGATTTTTTCAAATCGGTCCAGTAGTGTTTGAGTGAAAACATTACAAACATACATACAAATTTCTCCTCTTTATAATATTAGTATAGATGTCATTTGCACGCCATTTTATATAATATCTATCTGAATGGAGCTTCTAAAGCTTTTTTACTAACTTTTATAAAAAGTTTGATTACCTTTTTTACGATTTATATCGTTTGTACTTCATTTTTATCATATCAGCGGTGCCTGCGACTTCGCGTGAAAATCAGTGTGTCAAAAAGTTTTTCCCGCGTTAATCTTCTCCCCACGGGAATCCATTAAACTATTATATAAAATTAGTTTAAGTAAGTATGGCTCTATAATTAAGTAAAAACTGTACAAAAAACGGTTGCCTGTAAAGTCGGTTTTATATTAAGTCGGGCAAAGATTTTACGTGACAACGTCTTTCGGACCAATCATGTTTGAGTGGGATAGAAACGCAAGGCATTCGCCAGTCCGGCGGGCCTCTCTTTCGTTCGGTGACTCATCGTAACAGACATGAGCGGGCGTTACAGTTTTTCATGAGTGACTCTAAGCCGCAACCTAATTTAAGACGTTGTCACGTCAAAATCCGTTGAATAGTATTTGAGAGTATGACATACAGATAGACAGGTTTTTTGGATTTTTTTATAATATTCACGTGGATACCCAGAGAAGCTTCTAAGACATCTACTGTTTGACTTGAGAAAATTTTATTCCTTTTTGGTTTATATCTCTTGTACTCCATTTTATATTGGATTATATAGGAAGCTTCTAAGGTTTTTTTACACCTGCTGATTAGAAACGAGCAATTTGACATTCGAGTAAGGAACCGAAATAATTTAAACTCGTGTGTCAAAGTATCACTTCAAAATAGCCCAGTCATATTAGGTAAAAAAAGGGGTCAACCTCGGAATGAAAGATAATAAGCTGCAAATTGGTATGAACCTTTGTTTTGTCATTCTAAATGTTGTCTCAAAAGTCACAATCGTTATCGTGTCCGCGTCTCAAGATATTCAAGGTCAAAGGTCACAAAAATCGGTTTTTCGCGAATATCTGGCTTCCTATCGGTTAAATGAGATTTGCATTTATTATAAAAGTTGTAGGCTATAAAATTCCCTACAACTTTTGTTTAAACTTTTTTTTCATACGACCAACCGTTTTGAAGGTAGAGCGCGAAGAGTGCACATCGTACAGTCATATACGGCCTAATGCAAGGTCAAGCGTGAGTTATGCTTATCAGTACGTTATAAAGTCAATTATTTACTTGGAAATTATAAATATTAAACAATGCCTATTATTTATGTACTAACTATTAATTATTTATATTTAATTAAAGTAAGTAACTTGATTATTTATATATAATTATTCATATTTAACTATTTAAGTATAAAATATTATTAATTCTGGATTATATATTTTAGTTTTATTTTAAGTTAACACGACATTATATATCTTTTCTTTAAAACGCGTAAATTTCTCAATACTTATATAATGAGGATGATGACAATGAATCGAACATTTTTGAGCGACAAGAAGAAGAAGACGACGAACAAGAAGAAGATAATTAGCTTCCATTTCCAATTTCATTACAATTAAAATCAACAAAGATACTTTTGATATTTGAACTCACATTTTGATAAATGTATATTATGCCGTATTTAATAATAAATAAAAATATGTGTAAAATATATACTCTTACTATCATTTTAACTTAAAATAAAACTAAAATATATAATCCAGAATTAATAATATTTTATACTTAAATAGTTAAATATGAATAATTATATATAAATAATCAAGTTACTTACTTTAATTAAATATAAATAATTAATAGTTAGTACATAAATAATAGGCATTGTTTAATATTTATAATTTCCAAGTAAATAATTGACTTTATAACGTACTGATAAGCATAACTCACGCTTGACCTTGCATTAGGCCGTATATGACCGTACGATGTGCACTCTTCGCTCTCTACCTTCAAAACGGTTGGTCGTATGAAAAAAAAGTTTAAACAAAAGTTGTAGGGAATTTTATAGCCTACAACTTTTATAATAAATGCAAATCTCATTTAACCGATAGGAAGCCAGATATTCGCGAAAAACCGATTTTTGTGACCTTTGACCTTGAATATCTTGAGACGCGGACACGATAACGATTGTGACTTTTGAGACAACAATTAGAATGGCAAAACAGAGGTTCATACCAATTTGCAGCTTATTATCTTTCATTCCGAGGTGAAAGCCCTAATATGACTGGGCTAAAGTTGTATCTAACGTTAAATCTTTACGCCTGTCAATTCCTGGATATAATATTGCAGAGACCGCCAAAAGGAATGATATTCCAATAATAGAAATTGGGAGCAACGAATCGGACAATATCTTGGATTCTACGCTGTGATACAACTTACAAAAGATATTATACTACTTCTATACCTTGTTATTTATATTAACTTCCATTACTATAAATGTTCAATACTAGTAACTTACTAGGACAGTCTCAAATTTTGATTATGTATACTCTATACTAATATATAAAACTTAAGAGTTTGTTTGATTATTTTAACGCGCTAATCTCAGGAACTACTCATCCGATTTGAAAAATTCTTTGAGTTTAAGATAGTCCATTTATCGAGGAAGTCTATATACTATATAACATAACATAGCTAAGATGAATAGGAGAGGAGCAGCAATAAAAAATATTGCGAAAACGGCATAATTTAATCTTTCCTTGGGTGCGCTAAGTAAACGGTGCAAGTTATTTAAAAATCTCAAATCAAATCAAAATAAGCTTTTTCAAGCCTTTCGACTCGTCAAGGATCAATATGATTAATAAAGCTACAACTAGTTCGGAATGTTGCTCTTACCAAGAAAAACCAGAAAGAAACTCGGCGCTCAATCCTAAACATTTTCAATTTTACATTATTAAACCGCAGTCCTGCGTGAAGCTGAAAGGATTTTCAAATCAAGGCTTTTTTATCATCCAAATAAACGTCAATTTTATAATATGCTTTACGTATACATTTGTTTAAGTTAAGTATAAGAGATGTACATAAGTAAATCTCTTATACTTAACTTAAACCTTTCTCTAGACAGGTCTAGTATGGATAGTGGAATTTTATTGTAGAAGCGAATACCAAGACCATCGAATGAGCTGCTAACTCTGCTGAATTGCGACACAGGTATAAGCTCTCCACGCGAAATCGCTGGCACAAGTTGCTGGTACCAAATACATGCTGGTAAAACAAATTCGTTACAGCAGTGGTCAAAAATATACCGGATTTTTCATTTAATTTATTTATATCTGAGAATAAATATGAAATTCGATTTCTGAGATTAAATAAAGACAAAAGTAATAGTAAAATTATTTTGCTATAATCCGCGAAGAAGTAAAATAGAAAATATATATAATGCTAAATGTAAGTGGACAATCGGTTATCATACCTGATACATGCAGGATTCGTAAAAACACATGCACAAACCTCCACCACCAAACCTCCATCGCAAAGCCATTTTTTGCTATTTTGCCACGCTTTGCGATTTTGGTCGTGGAGTCTATCTCCTGATGATGCTTCGGTTGCAGGGCGAAACGATTGTTGAGTTTGTGATAGTGAACGTATATAGTGCTTGTGTATTTTGGTGGCGGTGGTGGAGGTTTGTGCATGTGTTTTTACCAATCCTGCATGTATCAGGTATGATAACCGATTGTCCACTTACATTTAGCATTATATATATTTTCTATTTTACTTCTTCGCGGATTATAGCAAAATAATTTTATTATTACTTTTGTATTATGGATCTCCGCAAAGTAACGCCTAATTCTATAAATAAATAAAGAGTTTAAAGTTATACCTATTTCAATTATTCCTATCATACGGCTTACCGCAACATAATGCCCACTTGGTTCTTTCTAAGAATTTCATTTATCTTTTTCCCAGACGGTAAATCGCTTTATCTTGCAGAATAGGAACAGATGAAATGCCAACGAACAATTTAATCGAGAATCGATATCCATTTTGCGAATAAAAAATTACATTCTTATCTAAGGATTGATGGAGGAAAATTCTAGATAGTAAACGTTAATATAAGCTTTTTACTGCTTACGGGTGTTGTCGCCATTGACTTCCGCTTTGTATTTTATAGCAACACGGTCATGAAACAAGAGTATTGCGCCCTTTTTGATTAAAACAGTGGCAGCACTGTGCCGTTGTTGTTACCGTTTTAGTCTTCTTATTGATAAAACGTTTCAGTGACAGTCAGTCTTTGTTCGTCATTCAAGAGAAGTGCATCTCGGGACGGAATTGTGGTATTCCTATTATATCGTGTTATTGTATATAGTGTGCGTTAACACGAGATATAGAAATATTTTCAAAATGTCAATGGGATTAAGTTAGCCCTTATGATGTTCACGCCATCAGAGGTATCAGGCTAATATTGAGATGTGATTTGAGCAATTTAAACAAATTGTGTAAATGCCTGCGAAACTCATAAGTAATTTAAAAGAGTAATTTACTTTAAGTGAACTCCGCCGTGTGGTATCCGGCTGAATAGAATAGTACCACCCTCATTTCTTACCGAGGTCTCGTAAAAGGCGACTAAGGTAAGTCGACCCGCCGTGTGGTATCCGGCTGAGTAGAATAGACCCTCATGGCTTTTACGCAAAGATAGTGATAATTAAGGGAGGTTTAGGTTAGAACGGGACCAGGAAAAAATACACAATTGATGGTATTTTAACACTAAAGTTGATCTAAACGAAGTCACGGGTAAAATGAGTACTTCTATATATAACGCATAGCTATAAAAGTAATATGATATCGCAAATATTTACAGCAAAATCTATGACACTTCTCGCTGACTTATCTCAAAGGGCGCAAACAAAAGGGTTGATGGAATATCAATATTTGCTACACGAATGAAATTGTATTCTCTTTATTCCATTGGAATCCAATTTTCTTTTTTACAAAGGAATTTAAGTATTTATGGAAAGAATTTTCAAAATATTAATTATAAAATTGTCATCATCCTCCTGCCCTTTTCCCAATCTAAGTGTCGGCACCACATGTTATAAACATGTCAGATGATTTGGCTACGTATTTTACGACCAGCTGCCTGCCTGTTGTCAACTTTCCTTCGTCCTATTTTACGACTCCTCGGTAAGAATTGAGGGTGATCTATTCTTCTCGGCCGGATACCACACGGTGGGTCGATTTACTTTAGTCGCCTTTTACGACACCTCGTTAAGAAATGAAGTTGGTCTATTCTACTCAACCGGATACCGCACGATGGGTCAACTTACCTTATTTGCTTTATACGACACCTCGGTAAGAAAGAAGGTCGTCTATTCTTCACAACCGGATACCACATGGCGGATCAACTTACCTTAGTCGCCTTTTAGGAAACCTCAGTAAGTAATGAGGGTGGTCTATGCTACTCAGCCGTATACCACACGGCGGGTCGACTTACCTTAGTCGCCTTTAACGACACCTCGGTAAAAAATGAGGGTGGTCTCTATTCAGCCGGATACCAATCCAAAGTAGCCATGTGACAACATGTTGTCCCGACCCCGACTTAGGGTGGGATAAGGGAAGATGGTGATAAGGGTAGTAGATCGATTCCTATTCAATTAAAAAGAATCACCAAACGCTGAATCAATTACGACCTCAATATAAATGCAACATACCACTTTGTTGTTTGAAACAGAAACCAAATTAGGCGACAGTGTTGTACAAATTAACCTCAGCGACCTCTCGCTTGTGAGTAGGGTCCATATAAAACAGCATCATTTAGGATTTTCTCGATTAATAACCCGAACTTAAAAGTTAAAGGGTACATTACTATTATAATATACTTCGTTTGGAAAAAAAATGGAGGAGGCCTATACTCAATAGAGGTCCTTAAAATTAATAACAAAATAGACATTTTACTTTTAAGAACTGACATTTTTTTTTATATAAAATTATAATATAAATAATAAAATAAATAAACTATTAATAAAACTAGAAAATATAGAAAATATTTATTACTAAGGACAAAATAAATAGCCGTGTGGTATCCGGCTAAGTAGAATAGTACCACCCTCATTTCTTACCGAGGTGTCGTAAAAGGCGACTAAGGTAAGTCGACCCGCCGTGTGGTATCCGGCTGAGTAGAATAGACCACCCTCATTTCTTACCGAGGTGTTGTAAAAGGCGACTAAGGTAAGTTGACCCACCGTGTGGTATCCGGTTTAGTAAAATAGACCACCCTCCTTCTTACCGAGGTGTCGTTAAATACGACTAAGGTAAGTTGACGTCAGGCAGGCGGCCGGTCGTAAAATACGTAGCCAAATCATGTGACAGCATGTTTATAACATGTTGTGCCGACCCCACTTAGAGTGGGATATGGGCAGGAGGATATATATAAGGACAAAATAAAAGGCTATTAAAATATATACCTCGTAAAACAAAATTGCTGCTATCATTAAAATTGGTTTTATTTGTCAAATGAACTTAACAAACCCTTGAAGAGTTGCAAATAATAATAAATATATCAATTTGGAAACGTTACTACTATAAAAAACTTACTTTTTACCTTTCAAATAACATACTTCAATTGCATTAACTTGTAGGTAACCTCAAATCGTCAGAACTAGTTCTCGACTAGCATTTTGATTACTTATTAAATTTTATACAGTGAATAACAGAAACCCAGCTAAATTTTAATATTAAAAAGTAAAAAGTCATTATTATTCCACTGATGAGCATAGGCTTCCTTTATCTGTTTTTGGAGAGAAGGGTTGGAGCTAGAACCCACTTCGCTGGTCCAATGCGGATTTTTAGGTTACACATATCCCTAAAATTCCGCTGTGTGGTATCCGGCTGAGGAGAATGGACCACCCACATTTCTTACCGAGGTGTCGTAAAAGACGACTAAGGTAAGTCGACGTCAGGCAGGCGGCCGGTCGTAAAATACGTAGCCAAATCATATGACATGTTATAAACACATGCCCCTATCCCACTTAGGGTGGGATAAGAGCAGTAGGATGATGAGGAAGTCATCATCCGTAGAATTCTCTAGAGATATGCAGGTTTCCTTCACCTAAAAGCACGTGATAAATCGCACATATCTGTTAAGTCTGTGACGTCCTTATGCTCGGACGCCTCATGGTCTCATCACGTAATCTCATGTATCACAGAGAGCCACATAAAATAGGGGCAAAAATCATCTCATGTATCAAATAGTCTCATGGTAATCACAGCTCTGACGTAGAAAACCTGGCAAAACTTTGGCATTAAGAAATAATTAACGCAAATTTTGTTCCAGATCGTATGCGGCATATCTACCATGGTAATGGGGAGCGTGGCCTTCATCGAGGAGAGGCACAAATTCAATATGGGCCTCGGCATACCCGCGGGAAGCCTCAGCGTTTTAGCGGCTGGTAAATGAATTACTTCATTAAGGAACAATTATATTTCGCGTAGACTTTAAACCTTGGAAATGTATTTTAATTTGTCTTTTTAGACGAGGTTATTTAACAAATTTCACTATAGAAAGTAAAAATATAGTAACGGCCTATTTCCCATTGCTGGGTATAAGTTAGCTTTTCTATTCTTCTTGAGATAAAGCCCACCAAGCTTGTCTGAAAGATATCGCTATTTATCGATAAGTCCGCCAGATTGTATCACTTCTTTTGTTATGTTTTAGATTATTATTTTTAGTTTTTACTTTTACTTTTGTGATGTTCAATAAAAGCATTCATTCATTTATTCATTCATACAAGCTGCTCCAATGCGGATCGATAGGTTACACGTATCCCAAGAATACTCTAGAAGTCCAGGTTTACTTAAGATATTTTTCTTTAAGGAAAAGCTGAAAATCAAAATTGAATTATACACTGCAGGTTATCTACAGTACATGAATAATAAAAAAAAACATAGCCATCATAGCCTAGTGGTTAGTGGTCACGTGCTTTGGAATGAAGTAGAAAGTAAAATGTAAAAATCAAAAGGATATCTGCACATTCTAACTTACCTAGGGTTCGAACCCACTAAGATGATCAAGTTCCCGAAAAAGTAGTCTACCGTAGCATCCTACTTCCTACTAATATCATAAATGCGAAAGTTTCTGAGTATAGATGTATGTTTGTTACTCTTTCACGGCGCATCCGCTGCACAAATATCGATGAAATTTGGCACAATTATTCCTTATACACCGAAGTAACATATAGGTTATAGAAATCGTGTTAATTCTATAGGAATAGGACGAAATTGAAATTTGCTATCTATTGTCAACCTATCACGTGACAACAGTCGAACGCGTGACAACAAAAGAAGTTGCGAGTAAAAGCTAGTAAAAAAAAAAAAAAATATTTAAAAAATTCTTTCAGTGTAAGATAGTCCATTTATCAGGGAAGGCTATCAGCTATATAACATCACGCTAAGATGAATAGGAGAGGAGCAACAATAAAAATTAGTACGAAAACGAAAACAAAATATAAAGCTTAAGCTTTCCTTGCGTGCGCTGAGTAAACGGTAATAGTTATTCAAAAGTCATTTATTACAAAATTGTTTCCCTCTAAAAGTTCTAAATAAAAGTCCGCGACAGTACATGTCTAGCTTTTAAGGTTGACCCACTTTAATCATTTTTATGGTTATTAAAAGACTATATTACGGTTTTAAGCTTTCCACGCGGGCGGAGTCGCCGGCGATTGCTAGTATTATATAACCTTTTACCAAATTACCATTAAAGTTTCCAATATTTCTGTAAGTTATAGAACCTCAATTTCATTACTTATTCATATTTATTCCCAATTAAGTATTATTTGGGATATTAAACATTATTTCAACATTGACTTACGAACGGTTTAAGTTCTTAACAAGACTAACAAAATTAATACCTTAATTAGTTATTCCGAACCAGGTAAATTTTGCGTACCTAAACGTTGTCTTCATCGATTTTCTTGTATTTAATTCCAGTTTGGATATCGTGGTAATGTTTAATTATTCATTTACAGAAATCGATTAACTCTATTGGACAATAACGGACGCTTTGCGATTTTGTCGTGGAGTCTATCTCCTGACGATGCTTTGGTTATGGGGCGAAACAATTGTTGAAATTGTGGTGGTGAATGTGTGAAGTGCTTGTGTGTTTTTGTGTTATCGGTGGCAGCTAGTGCATGAGTTTTCACAAATTCGGCATGTATCAGGTACGAGAACGAATATTACACTCTACATTAAGCATTACATATATTTTCTTTTATCGCAGATTGTAGCAGAATAATATTTTCATTAGTTTTGTATTATGGACCTCCGCAAAGTAACGCCTAATTCTATAAATAATCTATTGGACAGTGTTGGAGTTAAATAAAAATACATTGCTCATGGTGTGATAACATCATGGATTCAAACCCCAGGTAGGCACCAATGAGTTTTTCTATTAAAACTTATGTGTCTTATTAAAAATTGCAATGTATCACACTTTTAGGTGAAGGAAAACATCGGGATGATACCTGCATATGTCTAAAGAATTCTAGGGATACGTGTAACCAACCAATCCACATTGGAGCAGCGTGGTAGATCTTAGTTCCAATTCTTCTCTCCAAAAACAGAGAGAAAAAGGCCTATGCCTAGCAGTGAGATAGTAACAAGCGGCAACTATTACCTTTATTTCGCTCACGGGCTGCAATAATGGCACAAGTTAAAACCATGTTTTGAGTCTCTTAACAATTTGAAGGAAATGTATCAACTACATTTTTCTGTGAAGCAACATTGATCTGATTGGTTTTTTTTCAGTCTTTTTTCTGTACTCTTCTCCTAATAGTACTAATACTATACCTATCATTATTAATAATATTACTTTACTGATATACATTATATGTAACAACTTATTGTAGGTACACAAGACGATAGATCAGAACGCCAAAAATGAACGTAAAACGTTTACTATAATAACAAAAACTGTCAGAACGTCGTCATGTGTAACGTAATTTAATTGTTTGCGCGTCACATCTTATCAATGTATAATATCTTAGACACAGGAGACAGTAGTAGGGAGAGCGGGAAAAGTTCAAAAAAGTTCAATGATGATGAGCCTCACGATAATCAAAAAGAGCTTGATAAATTGAACACTTGAAGTAAATAAGGCACTAAGTACCTAAAAATTAAAATACGAACTAAGTATGCAATTTGGTTCTAAAAGCCAATTTTAGAACCCTATTGCATACTTATTAGTTACGCCTTATTTACTTCAAGTGTTCAATTGTAAAACTGTAATTTAGCACATAAGTTTTTAATGGAAACTCATTGGTACCTACCTACCCTGGGTTTAAACTGGTGACCCCCAGCCAAGACTTATACCTCGCCCTGATTGGCTTACACAGCTAAAGCTACTATTTGATAAGGGGCTACTTAGGCTCAGTATCTAGGAAAGCGGAGAAGAGAAGAAGCTGTCGGGTTATTTCAGAGGAGACGCGTATCGAAGAAAATGCTAAATCAGATGTGAGCTGGTAGAACTCAACATCAGTCTAGTGCTGTCTACAAAAGAAAGACGTCATGTCGTTATGGCTAAGAGTCCGTGAACCCCAGACCTTCGTCATTTTATAAAAGCTGAAAGTTTGTCAGCGCATGCTCCCAATACAGGTAAGAACGATGGTACATTATGGAATTTGGATCATCGCGGTCTTGGGAGATAAACGGTACTCAAGATGTGTAAAATACCGATCTAATTTCGTCAAATTATAAAGGATGATTTTTTGGTATTACCTTCAGAATAATATTAAAAATCACGTCAGACAATGCCAGACACCTAGCATAGTGGCAAACCCTTGCCAGATACCCTTAAAGTTCATATAATTCCATTACCGTCATAGTATAAAAGCTGATTTTAATATAATTCTATTCAATTACACACAAAGTACTTTTCTCCCCTCTTGATTCATTTCCACTGAAGCTTAGCGGAGGGATGTGGTAATGGCAATATCTGATTGGTATTCAAAACTCATTACCTCTGCTCTGCTATCATGAATACTGGGCTTAATAAAACTTTTCTTTCGCAGCGGTATCTATCCACACATCTCGTGGTTGGGGTGCTGCTAACGGAGCAAGTGCTGGCTTAGCGGTGCTAATACTGTGGACAGCTTCCGGCTGTCTGTTGGTAGCTTTGATAGTGCAGTGCTCGAGGACTATTCTGGATCCACCTGGATTCAATCACGGGTAAGGAAATTACAATTTTTTTACATAAAAATATCAAAAATTATAAAACAAAAGGGGATTTATATAATAGACAAATTTGGAAATGAACTTCGGAAACTAGGAACACGAAAATGTTACTAAACTAAATAAGATTAATTAAACTGCCAATTAAAATTTTATTGTTTGATAAGGGTACTCTAAATTTACCTAAAAGGTATACTAATTATCTTTTGGTTACCATTAAATGATACACCAGAGACGCATTAAGACATAGTAACCTTGTTAGTTGAATATTATGAGTAAATCCCACAGCGCACTCAAATGCAAAATGTAGTAAGTATATATTATGTTGAAGATTAAAATAAACTTTTAAAAAACTTTTAGCAACATTTTAAAAACTTGACAGCAGAACTTGCAACCGTTTTGTATCGAGAGTGTCAACCTCAGCCATACAATGACTTTTGTATATAAAACTAGTTTCTACCTGCGTTTTGTACGCGCGGATTTACCGGGATAAACACTAACCTATGATATATCCCAGCCCTAAAAAAATCGCCAACGGAAATAGTTAATACTTTCTCTATAATAATAATATAAATGCGATAGTATAACCGCAGTCGTTCTGTCGCATCATCTTCCTGCCCTTATCCCACTCTAAGTGGGGTCGGCACAACATGTTATAAACATGCTGTCACATGATTTGGCAGCGTTTTTACGACTGCCCGCCTGCCTGACAACAACTTACCTCTGTCGTATTTTACGACACATCGGTAAGAAATGAGGTTGGTCTATTCTACTCAACCGGATACCACACAGCGGGTCGACTTGCCTTAGTCGCCTTTACGACACCTCGGTAAGAACTAAGGGTGGCACTATTCTATTCAGCCGTTATTATTGTATGTTATTATATGATATTCTATAAATTCTATCATCTCACAGTGACGGACCTGATGAAGAGGCAAAGCCATCATCTCGCGACCTGGTCATAATCGGATGCGTACAAATCGCACTGGCCGCAGCGACGCTGCTCAGCGCGGTTATATGCGCGCGGATCGATTATATCGCATGACGGGAACCGCAAAGCCAGGCTCGACGTCGTATCAGCGAAGCGCCCGCTCCCGCGCCCGCTCTCGCGCCCGCTGCCGCCTCAGTTAACGTACAACCCGATACTGAGCGTGAAAAAGGTGGGCGTGTCGCCTGGCTTATATAAACTTTTATTATACTATCGTGCGATGTACTTTAAATGGTTTTATTAGGTCGTGCTTGATGCGACACTACGCTGAAACTTTTGTCATATCGTCAGAGACTGTTCGTAACTAAGTGAATATAATAAGTTTTAATGTTTCATATTTTAATGGACTTGTTTAAAAAACTTACATCGTTCTTTTATAAACATAGACTACAACTTAAATAAGGAGATACATTTTATAATTATTACAAATAAAAAACTACTGTATATAAAATATCCCATACGGACAATGGTTTATCCTAAAATGTCTCTATTTTTCTCTGTAGTTATAATTTATAAAGAATAACTAAATTATTAGTAATTCTTTATGATAATAATTTATAGTAGTAGGCGTTACTTTACGGGATCTCGCAGTACAATTGTTATGATAGAATTATTTTGCTAAGTAATTCTATGTAATGCAAAGTGAAGGAAGCAAAACCGTTCTCATACCTTATACATGCAGAATTATAGCAAAAATATATCGCACGCTTAATCAAAAAAAGAAATATCTCCAAATTTCAATTTTTTGGGAATGGGCGTTTAAAGTTTTACACTTTTCCGGCGTGGTCTTTAAAAATGAATAATAAATAAAATATCTATATAAGAAGATGATGTATAGTTCCAAATTATAGTTTAGTGTACTAGCCTTTGTTAGATAGAATAAAAAGTATAATTTATGGATTATAAATTATTAAATTATGACATTAAAAATATAAGTTCGTACTTACTTCAGTTTATGATTAATAATTCGATTTTATTTCAAATAATTTTCCGTCAGAAAACTTAAAGAAGCAGTTTATTAGAGAAAAGTTATTCAGATGTGGAATCTCAATCCAGTTTAATTCGTTTTATTTTTAATTATATAACTTTATTACAACAATATTTGTACGTATCTCGGATTTTTACAAACCTTGAGCATAAGAATTGGTTATTTCTTGGGTAAGGAGAAAAAATTTACAATAATATACACGTTTATTCGTACTTACAATGTAAAAAAATATAGTTCTTACCTACTGTCATTTTCAAATTCAAAATATTCTTTATTCAAATAAACTGTTTACTTGCTACCACTGATTCGGAAGTTTGTTTCTACCGAGAAGAAACCATCAAGAAACTCGGCGGAAAATATTTTCAACAAAAAATAATTACAAATTGATTGGTTATAAGTTATTCGTTGCAGCTTGGTGCGTAGCTGACTGCATTTGACAGGTTGTCATAATTAATTAATGGCAAATCGTCGTCAATTTGCCCGAAATCGCTTTTTTTGGTAAAAGTGGGTGAACTATTGATAGGTTGATTGGCGCAGCTAGATTTTATCTTGTCTCTAAAGAGATGACTAACCGAAACCTGAGGCTGAGATTCATTTTCAAGACTTTGGTCGTTATCAGGTTCCTTAATCGCAAAATTCTTCTTCGTTCCTTAGAAAATTACTGACAATGTTGAGCAGTTTTCTTGGAATTAATAAATTGAATAATGAATAAATAAATATATGGAACACTTACACACGCGGTCGTCCGTCCCCAAAGTAAGTAACTTACTACTTGTGTTATGGGTGAGAGACAACTAGCGAACATATTATACTTATGTTTTTTTCAAATACATACTTAAATACAAATATACACGCAGACTCGAAGACCAACAAACTCATTTATAGAAATTGTTGGCCCTCGGCGGGAATCGAACCCGCGTCCCGCGAAACTGAAGGCAGGGTCACTACCCACTTTCTCTAAAGGCGGTAGTCTCTGCCATGTTGAGAAGTGAAAGAGATTGGAAAGCCGTAGTCTCCTTTTGTGAAGCCATCATGGTCAGGAAGGAGACTGCCGAGCGTAACCGCGAAAGGGCTGATCCTTCTCGCAGGCAGAGACGAAGGGGCCGTAGAAACCGCCCTAATTGATAGTCCCGGCCAATGGGACCTCTGGGGTCACGATCGGTCAGAGTGGGGGCTGTGGTCGTTCCTTTCGACCCCGAGAGGAAACGGAGCTTGTTACACAAGCTCCGTACTATATTTTGTGGAGCACGATGTGCACGGCACTAGAGAGACCTCGGTGCAGTTCGTCAGAGATCCCGGGGCCTCTCTGCTAGTGCGGAGGCTGTCCATCGAGGGGGTTTTAGTGGATAGAAATTCCACATAACCAGATCTCACCCCTAAGAGTTCCGGTATCTTTTTGAAGATTTCCAAGGGTCACTACCCACTGCACCAACGGGCGAGTCAACATAGAAGATGTAGACCTATCAGAATCAAGAGACGTACTAGACGTGTATGGGCGTGAAGACGATAGACTAGAAGAAGTATCGTTGACGTGCCGTAAAGTTCCATATTAGCTATTTTATTTTGTACGATATCATTATTCTCATGGATGAAGGAATCGTCACTGTCATCATAAGGCATGAGGCTTGTTTTACATAAACTTATGTTTTACAGAATTGGAATTAAATAAAAAATAGGAAATTAATCGTGAAGGAAATCAATTTAAGTTGAAAACGTTATTACAGTCTTCAACTTAATCTTACTTACTTAATATACTTATTTGGTATATTTTCATCTGCGATTTTATTGTTAAACACAGCTGCTGTTAGGGTAATGGAGTCACATTCTTTAGCCTCTCCATTTCGATTTTGACTAATGGAAGTCAGTACAATTAAATTAAAAATTCGACATGCTCACCACGACCTCATCATGGAAAACAAATGTATTTAATCTGGTTAGAAAACTTTTTTAATAAGACTAAAGTAGTTACGGGGATGTTTTATTTCATTGTAAAAGGAAATAACTTAAAATATCACACTTCTTTTTGTTTTTTTTTTATTCTTAAACCGTAATAAAAATAATTGATATACATCTATCTAATAACCTTTTAATAATAAACTGAAGGTACTCCGATTCTTTCAAACAACTTATAATATTTTTTTAAATAAAGAAGCATAAATAGAATTATTCCGAAATTCCGTGGCATAATTTTAGTAATATAGTGAAATAAGTCTGAATGATATCTTTTTATCAATAATAAAAACAAGAAATTAGACTCACTCTTTAGTAATATAAAGAGTTATTAGGTTTTATATCGCCCTAGAATCTCCTTACTTTCACTACTGCTGGAACATGTCTGAATCTTTCCCTTTAGTGTTATCAAACAGTTCACACGAATTTGTCAAAAAGAGCGAAACTCTTATTTATTTCATTCATATAAATCGGAATCGTATGGTTGTCGAAGCAGATCTATTCTTGGGGTTACGTTATAAAGTTTTAAATTGAAAACTCCAAACTGGCAATTTTTGAGTTGTTTCTTTTTTTGATTAAAGGTGCGATATGTAGTAAAAAATATTTACTAACTATTGTAAATAAATCAAATAATTAAAATACAATTTTAAAATACTTATTTACCGGTGTGTATAAAGTATATTGTAGTTTGTGTGTAAAGTATAATTAAATTTCATTAAATTAATAATTAAATTAATTTAAATTCAGCGTTATATTCGAATCATCTCTTTTTTTTAATTAGTCAAATATATATTTTTTAATATTTGAAGGTAAGCGTTAATATAATAATATTCAATGATACCTAATATGATAGTGAGAAGATAAAAATATGAAGTTGTACTAAATGTTGGTGGTAAAAGGTCTAAACTATCAAACCAACCTTACTTTACCTGTTTGTATGAAATAACTTCTTGGAAAGTTCATGGAAAGGCAAACGAGGTTGGCAATTGGTGTAAAATAACAATTATGACCAATACAAACCTCTTCTTTCAATAAATATAAATATAAATATTTGGGACAATTACACACACGGTCGTCCGTTCCCAAAGTAAGTAACTTAATACTTGTGTTATGGTAGACAGACAACTGGTGAATATATACATAAATAATTTTTAAATTCATACTTAAATACAAATACAAAGTGACACCCAGACTCGAAGACCAACAAATTCATTTATAGAAAATGTTGGCCCTCACTACCCACTGCGCCAACGGGTCAGTCAATATATGTTAAAATAAGTAAACCCTGGTTATACGGGAAATATTCTAAGTCGAAAATATTCTAGCGTTAAGTTTCTTAGATAATAGTTGATTTCATTATTTCATAATAAATTAATAAATATTTTCTGTTCTTAATAAACTTGTATTTTTGTAATAAAATTATTCTGAGAAAAGTGTTGTTTTTTTTAGTCATAGAAAACATCAATACCTTAATGCAACTGCTAGATGTGATTATATTTAGTTACAACATGTTTAAAATACAACTTCCTTCGTATAGTTGTTCAATAATTTTATATATAAATATATTTTCCGAATCTCGGAAACGGAAACAACGATTTCCCTAAAATTTGGCATGTAGGGGGTTTTGAATGAATTCAATCTAACTGGGTTTCATTTAAAAAAAAATCCCTGTTTTCAGGAAAAAGCTAAAATTTACGTTGAATTTAAAAAACAATTTTCGCTATCAAATATAAAGTAAAAGTTACTCATTTGGGGAACGGGCGGTCTAGCGAAGTCAAAATACTTAGGTTCGAACCAAAATATTTTTTAATTTTTTTTTAATTTTCATTTTTTTCAATTTTTTTTTTTATATTAAAAAAAATACCAATCAAGGCTCAGTCACCCAGGTACTTTGTTTTAAAAGACGTACGTGAAATAGAGGTTAAGTACTTAAGACAATATAACAAGAATATCAACTTACACTCACCCACAACAAAGCTTCGCCAACGACCCTCGGGGATATCTTTGTTGACATATGACCTAATTCTTTTGTCTTATGTAGTGACGTCAACGGAATTAAGTATTTTTACTACGAGAAAACGATAAAGGCAAACGCAGTCGGAAAATATAAACAGTAATCTGGAAGACCAAGCTGTAAGTAAGTAGCAGCCTGTTACTATCCCACTGCTGAGAATAGGCCTCTTCTCTCCGTTTTTTGGAGAGAAGGATTGGAGCTACCTACCACGCTGCTCCAATGCGGATTGGTAGGTTACACATATCTCCAGAATTCTCTAGAGATATGCAGGTTTCTTCACGATGTTTTCCTTCACCGAAAAGCGTGTGATAAATTGCAATTATCAATTAGACACATAAGTTTTAATAGAAAAACTCATTGGTGTCTGCCCGGGTTTGAACCCGTGACCTCCTCGACAGAGTCGCACGGTGTTACCGCTGGGCTACCACAGCTTACCAAGATCAAACTGTGCTTGGTCCTTTTACGAAAAAAGGCACCCAATAAATTTTCTTACAAAAGACGGTGTGTGAAAATTGGAAAAGAAGAAGAAAAGTAAAATTGGATTGGATATCTGCACTGGAATCAAGATATTTTGTTTATAGGACCACCCGTTTTCTGACCTAAGCTACTGTAACTGTGTGAATATTAGCGAAATTAACCTTTGTATTCTAATAATATTGTAGCAGTATGTAATTGCCCGAAAACACAAATAAAACGAAGTTTTCGAAAAATGAGATGGAGTGGTCTAGATCTATCGCCCCCGAAACCCTACATTCCTGTTTCGAAGCCATGACCCAGCTTTTCCCTAGCATTATGAAAATCAAAGTATATTTGAATTTAATTCCTATAAAATCTATAATCAAACACTAACATAAAAATTATAATGAATAAAAACTGCAATTAAACATAAAATCTGCCATTGTATTAAGACACACTAGTAATCAGGAACATTATAACGTGTGTGCAACTATTTTAACACTAATATTATGTCTATTTTCGTATATTAGTACTAGGAGCGGTCCATTAGCCTAAACATGAACATTTCAGCAGCTAACAACATAAAGGTGTGTTAACTCTTGGGGACATATTTATTATTATGTAAATAAACTCCGTGTAGTATCCGGCTGATTAGAGTACCACCAAGAAGAAGACCATCCTCATTTATTTCCGAGGTGTCGTAAAAGGCGATTAAGGTAAGTTGACCCGCCGTTTGATATCCGGCTGAGTGGAATAGGTCTATTCCCTCTTATACCCTCTTTCTTACCGAGGTGTCGTAAAATAAGACTATAATTTGACGTCAGGCAGGCGGCCGGCCGTAAAAACGCAGCCACATCATATGAAAACATGTTTATTACATGTGCCGTCACTTAGAGTGGGATAAGGGCAGGACGATGATTGATTTCCAAAAAAAATGCCGACAAAACTCGGTCACCCAGTTACTCTCTTTAAAAAAAAATTGAAATCTTAAATGTTGATCATCAATCAAATGATTTTCAGTTATCAAATCATCAATATAATGATTTCCAATAATCAAATCATCAATCAATGATTTTCAATTATCAAATCATCAATAAAATTATTTTCTATTAACAAATCATCAATCAAACGATTAATGATTCGATATTAATGTACTTCTTTCGAACAAAAAACCTGTCTGTAGTTACATACAATAAAGGAAGACGACAAATCACACCAAATCATCAATCACATGGGATACGGACTTTAATAAAAATAAAACAAGCGAGGGTTTTAAAATTGCGCGTCGAAGAAGATTTAAACGATATAAGGAATGAGACGCTACAAGAGATTGACGTATGTCAGATTTGAAAATTACCCGACCCGCGAACGATTCACAACGCACGTTCCGTTCTACCATTATTTTATTTCAAATTATAATTTATACAATTCTTTTCTTATACGTTTATATTAAATGCGTCGCTAACATGATTTTCAATGATAAAATTATCAATCAAATGATTAAATCATCAATCGAATGATTTTCAATTATCAAATCACCAATGATTAATGATTTGATATGAATGTACTTTTTCGAACAAAGAACCTGTCTGTCGCTAGGTACAATAAAGGAAGACGACAAATCACACCAGATTACATAAAAGCGCCTCATCCTCCGCCCGTCATACGTACAAATATAGTGTGAATGACAGAAGACCAACTTTCCTGACACTTTGGTACCAATTTACTGTGCCGTCCCTTCGGAATTATTGTTTGGTACAAGTGAAAAGATCGCAATGTAGTTTTTTACTATTCATCATCTTCCTGCCCTTATCCCACTCTAAGTGGGGTAAGGGCATCAACATGTGATAAACATGTTGTCATATGATTTGGCTTTTGGATTTGATGAAAATCGATCTAGTTAGGTTTTATTAAAAAAAATAGTTTTATCCATATTTTTGGGCATTAAAAAAATATTAAAATTTATATTGAATATATAAAACACTATTTTTGCCGTTAATTGTCAAGTCAGCTTAGCTTATTCGGGGAACGTGCGGTCTCGAGAAATGAAAATACCGAGGATCGAGCCCCACCTAACCAATAATTTTTCTTTTTTTTCTGAACTTTCTTTTTTTTATCTATACATATAATAAATCTGTAGAAAGGTCAATTCTGTAACTGAAATATATTTCCAAAATAACTATCAGGGGGTGATTAGGGATCGATACTGATGCGAAAAATGCAATCAGTAAAATTTTTGTCTGTCTGTCTGTCTGTCTGTCTGTCTGTCTGTCTGTCTGTCTGTCTGTCTGTATAACCGTTATAGAAACAAAAACTACTCGACGGATTTTAACGAAACTCGGTACAATTTTTTTTCATACTCCTGAGCAGGTTATAGTATACTTTTCATCACGCTACAATCAATAGGAGCAGAGCAGTGAAGGGAAATGTCGGGAAAACGGGAGAAGTTACTCCATTTTTTAAGCTTCCGTCGCGTGTGCAACCTTGATGGTTAAAGCTACACAGAAATCATGTATGACGGAAATGTTCTCCTTAAAATTATATAAAAAATATCCGACGACAGCATAATATGTCTATCTTTTATGGTTGACTCACAATAACTATATTACGGTTTTAATCTTTCCACGCGGGCGGAGCCGCTGGCGATTGCTAGTTTTGTAATAAATTATCGAGCAAGGCTCGGTGACCTAGGTACTAGAATTATAAAACGATAAGTGATGTATACATATTATAGACAAAGTAGAAAAGCAAAAACAGGATAATCATATCAAATAAGCTTTCATAAATAGCTTAGCTAGCTTAGCTATGTCGGACTTTGGTTCTTCTGCAGATATCCTCATTTTTGATTTGATCACTTAGAGATACTCCAAGCTTAGCCCGCTTCATCACCCGCTGAGTGACTCTGGGCCATAGTCAGCGATCACGTTTCAAATCCGTATGTCATCACTGACGTTTGCGTACGGGATATTTAATATTTGTAAATTAGTATAGTTCCTAAAATTTGGTAAAAAGCCGGAGGTGAACTTAGTCGCCTTTTAGGAAACCTCAGTAAGAAATAAGGTGGAATATTCTACTCAGCCGGATACCACACGGCGAGTCAACTTACCTGAGTCGCCTCTTACGACACCTTGGTAAGAAAGAGGGTGGCCTATTCCACTCAGCCGGATACAAAACGACCGGTCAACTTAGCTAAGTTGCATTTTACGACACCTCGATAAGAAAGAGGGTGGCCTATTCTACTCAGCTGGATACCACACGGCGGAATTTGACACATTAAACACTGATTATAATTAATTTATTTGAAAAATCGCTTCTTTTCTCATCTTAGACCATATTCCAACGCAACGCTTCAGTTACGTTGAAACGAATAGTGTTTTGTTATAACATACAGAGGATTTTGCGATCTTTTTTTTTCTATATCGTATGTCAACGAATTTTATTTTACCAAATAGAAATATAAGACTGGATATATAGCACGCTTAGTATTGAAGTATATTAGTATTATATTAGTAGTAGTATTATAAAAAAAATTCTTTTTCTCTGTATTACCCGTATTTCATTTCTTGTCCTTTACCTTCTGTTAATCAAAGGTTGACTGGAACTGGAGCGGAGTTATCCCTAAAAGGGATCTCTTTTAGGGATAAGTCCGCTTTGATACGTACACTTTTTCTTTCTCTTTTCTAACTATATGTATAAAGAGAAAGAAAGAAATAAATAAAGTGATTAAAAAGTAATCATAAAATTATTTTGCTATAATTTTTTAATATAATCCGCGATGGACCTTTGTATTATGGATCTCCGGAAAGTAACGTCTACTTCTTTAAATTATTTAAAGTGATTGAATTCCAAATTAGGTTTAATTGAGTTAGATATATTTATTGTAATTCCCTCAATGCCATCTATGACATCACAATACGAACTACCATAAAAAGCAAATTTTCTTGCTATCAAGTTATCGGTCTCTTTAGCACTCACGAGTTTTGTAGTCGCCACGCTTTATTGCAATTTCCCAAAATTTTTGGATTAGGTCAATTTAATACTATGTTTACGATTCTATTTTCGAAGTAAAACAGTGACTTTACAGGGTAACGCCCTGTTTTTAGTTCAGTTTTTACTATATTACTCATTTATGTATTTTTTTTAAATTCATGTACCATAAAAATATTTGAAAAATCATTATTGATACAAAAGTGTATTTATGTTATGTTTTTTTATACCTTAAGAAAACTATTTTTTGTACGAATATGTTATTTTGTTAACCCTTAATTGTAGCGGATTAACCATGAAAGCGTAACGGATAGAAAGACATACTTTCACATTCAAAATATTAGTATGGATTTTTGTTTAATAGTTGTATTAATTTTGATCACAAAAATTAATTTCAAAAATGTGCCACTAATAAAAAATAACATTAATTTATAGAATTAGGCGTTACTTTGCGGAAGTCCATAATACAAAAGTAATGAGAATATTATTTTACTATAATCCGCGATAAAAGAAAATATAAGTAATGTTAAATTTAGAGTGTACTATTGGTTCTCATACCTGATATATGCAGAATTTGTAAGAAGTCATGCACTACCCGACACCGATGACAACAATACATAAGCACTGTACACATTCACCACCACAATCTCAACAATTGTTTCGCCCCGTAACCGAAGCATCGTCAGGAGATAGACTCCACGACAAAGTCGCAATTGCGATTTTGTCGTGCTGCATGTATCAGCTATGAGAACCAATAGTACACTGTACATTTAGCATAATGTATATTTTCTTTTATCGCGGATTATAGCAAAATAATATTCTCATTACTTTTGAAAAAAATAACAGCAAAATAAATAATCCAAAGTAGCAATTGTCTTCGAATAAGATACAAACAAGAAGCAAAATTACTTGTTTTGGGCTATTCTACACGTTTCAGTTTGAAGAAAACAATGTAGGGTTGAAACAATTCTACTTTTGTTACCATGTTTTCCCTTTACTACCAAACTACATGATTAACTTAGTAAACTGCGCAATGTGTACTTAATGTTTGCAACAAAGTCGCGAAAACCACTAACAGAGGTTCTATGATGTTTGTAAAACTGGAAACGTGTTTATAATAAAATTATTTAGCAATTTGTTTCGCAGTGAATTCAGTGAAATCAGTGATTACTCTACAGAAAGGTTTTAATTAAGTGTAAGAAATATGCTTATACGTAAAACATATTACAAAATTGAAGACTATTTTGATAATAAAAACGTCTGGATTGGAAAACCCTTTCAAAAAAGATTGACCGCCGAGTTTCTTGCTTAGGTTATAGGGGAAAAAATTGATCTAGTTAAGTTATAAAAAATATAGTTTATACCTGTTTTCGGGCATTAATAAAATTCTGAAATATAGAATTGAATGGAAATGATATTTGAGCTGTCAATTGTAAAACTGTGGTAGCCTAATGGTAACATGGTAAAATGGTAAAATGGTGGACTAAAAAATGCAAAACCTGGGATCAATGCCCACCCGGCGCTTTCTTTCTTTTTTTTTAAATTGCATTTTCTTTATATCTTCAAAGTTTCATCATTTAAAGTGTTATTATTACATATGAAATTGGCGTTTTGTCGTACTGGCCACTTTGATCTCAAATATTACCTTTATGGTTAGGAATTCCAAATTCAAATTCATACAGCTATTTACTCATGCATTTGTGTTTCAAACCCCCTAATTCATTTGTTTTTTCTTCTTTTGTTTTTTCTTTGTGTCACTCTGTTTACAAAATGGAAAACATGAAATATCGCGTTATTTACGAGTATGAGTTCCACCGTGGCACCAGTGCTGCAGAAACGTATCTTTAGGTCGCCCTGGTAGTCTAATGTTAAGCAAAAACCACGATTTTTGCGTCACGATTTAAATAAAAGCGTAGTGTATTTTTTTTAACCAAACAAAGCGAAAATGAACCGACCGTTTTACTCAAATTGAGCTCTACAGTTATTATCCGCTCGCTATCCTCTTATTATGCTAATTTGCAATTTCCGAATAACAAATATTATGGCGGAGATAGGCTCGTGGGGGCTTTTTACGGCCATTTAATGTCTGAACTCGAGATAAAATTTTGCTGTAAGTTTTTGTTATATGACACGAAAAATAAAAGTGAGGGTAGCGAATATATCTTTTAGTTTTATTTGTAAAGTTCGATCATAAAATAATTCATTTCTTGCAGTAATCAGCGATTACAGTAAATGTTTGTCGCGTTTTTGTCGTGGAATAATGATGGTTCGGTTACGGGGCAAAAACAAATTTGATTGTGTAGTGAATGTGTGCAACGCTTGTGAAATGTGGTTATCATTTGAAGCTAGTGCAGTTCACAAATTCTGCATATGTAAGGTAACACTAAGTTTTACATAGATTTTCTAATCGTGGAGCAAAATAATTCATAATTGACTGGCCCGTTGGAGCAGTGGGTAGTAACCCTGCCTTCTGCTCCGCGGGTCGCGGGTTCGATTCCCGCCAAGGGCCAACATTTTCTATATATGAATTTGTTGGTCTTTGAGCCTGGGTGTGTATTTGTATTTAAGTATGTATTTAAAAAATATATAAGTATATATTCACCAGATGTCTGTCTACCATAACACAAGTATTAAGTTACTTACTTTGGGGACGGACAACCGTGTGTGTAAGTGTCCCATATATTTATTTATATTTATATTTAATGATACACCGCGAAGTAACCGCCTAATAATATTAAGATTATTTGGGCAATAAAATGGAAATAGTTAATAGTAGTTAGTAGCTATAACATACTTCTATAACGCACACTTTACCCTGCTGTTTCCTTTAAATTGAATTGGAGTTTGAACCCACCACGCTTAGTTTAAATTGATAGATTACACAAATCCCACGAATTCCAGAAACAAATTTCTACAAAATATTTTTTTTCACGATGTCAAATTACATGGACATGCATAGATTTCTGCCTGGGAACCCATGAACCTTCGGTAAGAATTTGCGCTCTAACAGACCAGCCATCAACAACAAAATAACTTTAAAAGCAGCGGTAACGGAATGGTTAGGGTAACGGACTAGGGATCGGTCGTAGGTTCGAATTCCGGCCATAATAATGCCGACGTGAACCCACTCCTAACACAAGCATTTAGTTTAGCTAGAGGGGTTAACAAGTTTACTAGTAACTTGTAACCCAAATTACTAGTTAATTTATAAAATTAGGCGTTACTTTGCGAAGATCCATAATACAAAAGTAATAATAAAATTATTTTTTACATTGCGATTTAGTCGTGGAGTCTATCTGATGATGCTTCGGTTGCGAGGCGAAACGATTGTTGAGTTCGTGATAGTGATAGTGTATGTGTATTGTGGTGGCGGTGGTGGAGGTTTGTGCATGTGTTTTTACGAACCCTGCATGTATCAGATATACAAACGGATTGTCCACTCTACATTTAGCATTATATATATTTTCTATTTTACTTCATCGCAGATTACAGCAAAATAATTTTATTATTACTATAACATTGTTGCTCCTCTTGTATTCTAGACTGTTCACTAGCATAAGCGATTGCGAGAATAAATCACGAAAAAGTGACCCCACGTAAAAGTTTCTTGTGATAATTCTAAAAGCTGTATAAAACCGATTATTCAAGGCATAAATCTTTCCTGAATTTGGGTACGGGTCGGGTATAATTGTAACTTTTCCCGAGTTTTTAGTAACGCCGAGTTTTTCATTTTTTTTTTGTATTTTTTTTGGTAATTTTAGATCCATGTGGCCTTATGCATGAAAGCGCTGAAGGTATGTTATGAATGCAAAAAAATAAATGAGTAACAGCTGTCTGTCTAATCAATTCTTTTTAAACAGTTTTTTCTTCATTTTATAAAAAAATCGTTAGAATAATAAATATTTTATATTTTTTATTGCGTAATCTTGCCATAGCACTATGGCATGATGACAAATATAGACATTTTTGGAGACAACTTTACAAAAAACTCATCAAAAAAGCACTTCCAGTTTTTCCATAACTTTCCAATTTTCGTCGCAACTTTTCCAATCTTCCTTTCCCTAAAATCAAATTGGTTCTACTACGAACAATTCAGACATTAATTTCCAGACTTCAGACTTCCTAAATGCACAATAAATTTCTATATCCTTAGCGTTGTGATTTTCACACCATCAGGTTACAAAAAAAAAGAGAAAAGAGCCTAGAACCTTAATGGAGTAAACAGAAAATGGCAAAATTTTAAGCTTTCCTTGCGTGCGCTGAGTAAACGGTAATAGTTATTAAAAAAATCATGTAATACAAAATTGTTTCCCTCTAAAAGTTCTAAATAAAAGTCCGCGATAGTATGTCTATTTTTTTTTAAACAGGAAAATCCCCTTATGGATACCGCCGCCCGACGGGGACAGGCGACGGTTATGTCGGACTCGCACCGACTAAAATAACCTGTGTGCTCCACTACGTTGCTGGTGGCGGGGATAGGGTACCTATGAAGACATTGCTCCCATCCCCGCCAGCAGCAACTCTGTACCCCAGAGTACGCCACCTCTGGGTCGGGGCCTCTCTGAAAGTGGCCCCTCCCTCCGCTGGACGATGCTTCGGGGGCACCAGATGTATATTTAAGCATGTCTATTTAGGTTAACCCACTTTGACCATTTTTATGGTAATCAATGCTTTCGAAATTTAGTGCTAACGTTGTATGCTAGGCATTCTTTAGACGGTGTTTTAACCAGCATGTCTGTACTAATCGAGGGGCTGAAAAGCTCTCCATCATTGCCATCCATTTGCCTCCAGCTTCAATTTCTTTGTACGTCATTACTTATGGAACTTTTGAAATTTCGACTATAATTTTTTTTTCGAATTGACTATGTGCTGTAAGCCCTAACGGCTTTTACAGCGTCACCGGGCGGGAGGGGCGAGCGCAGAAGCATTGCACGAAGTTACGAAATGCAAAGAGTAAAGCGCAGAAGCTCTACTATCGTCGGGGAACGTCGTCCTAAGGGTACCTCCTGTGAGGCCGGACCACGGCTTAGGGCGACGTGTAGTGGAGGGCTAATAGTATGACGATTAGTCATCATGGCGTCGGGAGTATGGCGAGAAGCCACGGCCGACTGACGTCAGAACTAGGATTCGACTATCGTGAGTGGTACTTAATAATATCTGGAAGACCGAGCTTCACTCAGTATTTTTTTTATAATCTATACTAATATATAAAGCTGAAGAGTTTGTTTGTTTGAACGCGCTAATCTCAGGAACTACTGGACCGATTTGAAAAATTCTTTCACTGTAAGAAAGTCCATTTATCGAAGAAGGCTATAGGCTATATAACATCACGCCAAGATGAATAAGAGCGGAGCAACAATAAAAAATATTACGAAAACGACAAAATTTAAAGCTTTCCTTGCGTTCGCTAAGTAAACGGTGATAGTTATTAAAAAATCATGTATTACAATTCAAGTCCATTTATTGAGGAAGTCTATAGGCTACATATAACATCACTCTAAAATCTAAGAAGAGGCCTAAAAAGAGATGGTTGGATAGTGTATAGTTTGACATGCATATAAAAGGTGTAACGCCAGAGTTGACGAATGATAGGACAGAATGGAAGAGAAAAACATGTGATCTCACTTAAAGTGGGATAAGAACAGGAGAATATACCTCAGTAGAAACACACGCGTGAATATACGGCGTGCTGGTACTAAAAGTATTACCTACCTAAAAAAGAATGGAAAACACTAGTATGTAGTAGTATTATTCATGTACAGAGAATAGTAAATAAGTAAGTAAGTAACGGCCTGTTACTATCCCACTGCTGGGCATAGGCCTCCACTCTCCATTTTTGGAGAGAAGGGTTGGAGCTAAGACCTACCACGCTGCTCCAATGCGGATTGGTAGGTTACACATATCCCTAGAATTTTCTAAAGATATGCAGGTTTCCTCACGATGGTTTCCTTCACCGAAAAGCGTGTGATAAATTGCAATTATCAATTAGACACATAAGTTTTAATAGAAAAACTCATTGGTGTCTGCCCGGGTTTGAACCCATGATCGTCTCTAGAGATTCACACGGTCGCACCGCTAGGCCATCACAACTTACAGAGAATACCTATTGTCAACTATAAATTCATATCAGAAAAAGCTTCATACAATCAACAAAAGCCAATTACAATCAGTACTGTAAAATCAAATGGGCTTAATCAAATAAAGACCAATGCAGTTCGAATTTTGGACATGTATTAAATGCTTCACAATTAAATAAAGAGCTTAAGAATCGGAAAAGTACATTATATTTACTTTTCTCATCTAGTGGTCGCTTAAAAGTAATGATATTTAAATAACTTGTGACACTACTGCCGTGTGGTGATCGACTGAGCAGAATAGACCACCCTCATTTCTTGCCAAAGTCTCGTTAAAGACGACTAAGGTAAGTTAACCACCGTGAGGTATCAGGCTGAGTAGAATAAACCAAGCTTTTTTCTTATCGAAGTGTCGTAAAATGGGAGTAAGGTAAGTTGACGTTAGTCAGGCGGCCGGTCGTAAAATACCTTGCCAAATTATAAAACATGGACGGGAGAATGATGATGATTATTATTATTATATTTTCTATAGTCCGCTTAATGAATTATCTTTATTGTATAACTTCTGACAAATGGCGTTAATAAATTATTAATAAGTATAGTTAATAATTTTCTGTTAAAATTAGTAATTAAAAAGTAATTGTGTCTAATTGATTATTGCAATTCATCGCATGCTATTTGGCAAAGGAAAACATTGTGAGGAAACCTGCATATCTCTAGTGAATTCTGGACATATGTAATCAACCTGTATTGGAGCAGCGTGGTAAGTCTTAGCTCCAATCCTTCTCTCCAAAAACGGAGAGAGTAGGCCTATGCCCAGCAGTGGGATAGCAACAGTCCGTTACTTACTTACTTTATTATTTTAAGGTTCCTCCTGCCCTTATCCCACTCTAAGTGGGATAACATGTTGTAAAATAATTTGGCTGGATTTTTAAAACCGGCCACCTGCCTGACGTCAACTTACCTTAGTCTATTTTACGACTAGACTAAGGCGAGAAACGAGACTAAACAAATATTTCGAGGATAACAATATTTTGGCCAGTGAACAGAAGGGTTTTAGAAAAAACAAGTCAATAAATTTAGCAATATATGATTTTTTACACAGAGTCACGTCTTGTATTGATAAGAGAATTCCAGTAGCGGCTTTGTACATGGATATGTCAAAAGCATTTGATTGTGTTGATCATAAAATTCTTTTAAATAAATTGTTTCAATACGGTATTCGCGGTATAGTTTTGGATCTTATAGAATCATACTTAACGGATAGACATCAAATAACACAAATAACAAATATCTCTAAAACTAAATATACAGAAATAACATTTAAATCGACTCCCAAAATATTAGAATCAGGTGTACCACAGGGTAGTATTTTAGGGCCATTGCTCTTTCTAATATATATCAACGATATTCCGACATCTATTACCCAGCCAATGGTTCTATTTGCTGACGATTGTACCATTACATTTGAAAGGAACCCAGGGATAAATTATGAAGAAGAAATAAATAATTCATTAAGTAGCATAATTCAGTGGTTAACAAACAATAATTTAAAAATTAATCTCGATAAAACAAAGCTAATGTTTTTTAATTGGAAAGAAACGGATTTAAAAAATATAAATATTAACTATAAGGGCGTTCAAATAGCAGAAACTACAACGACTAAATTCTTGGGTATTACTTTAGATAATAATTTAAAATGGAAACCACAAGTACAGAGAATCTGCAAAAAACTAAATCAATTCTCTTATGCTCTATACAATCTTAGCAAAATTGCTAATATTCAAACATTACTGTCTGCATACCATGGCTACGTGGAATCAACTTTGAGATACGGAATTATGTTTTGGGGTAATTCAACCGAGACGGATACAGTTTTCAGAGCACAGAAGAAATGTGTCAGAGCTATTTTAAATTTACATTGGACTGATAGTTGTCAACTGCACTTTAAGCAACTAAAATTATTAACTTTCCCTTCATTATACATTTTTGAAACAGCTGTGTATGTTCATACTAATCTCAGCACATTTAAAAATTTGAATAATAAAAGATACCCACTTCGATTGCGAATTGTTTCTTCTAAAACTGCTCTTATGAATAAGAGTGCATTTTGCATGTCAGTTAATATATATAATAAAGTACCCAACGATATTAAAAAACTTCCATCAATTAATAGTTTTAAAAGTGCGCTAAAAATGTTATTAATTTCTAAATGTTACTACACAATCAATGATTTTCTCAATAATTAGACTAGATAATATAATTTAATATTAATTTAAAATATAGATTAATTATAATTTCTGCATAATATTGTACACCATATTGTAATGGTAGAATACATTGGTTTAAATAATTACTTTTATGACATCTATAATTACTGTATTCACAATAAATATGATTTGATTTGATTTGATTTGATACGACACCTCGGTAAGAAGGAGGGTGGTCTATTCTACTAAACCGGATACCACACGGTGGGTCAACTTACCTTAGTCGCCTCTTACGACACCTCGGTAAGAAATGAGGTTGGTCTATTCTACTCAGCCGGATACCACACAGGGGTCGACTTAACTTAGTCGCCTTTTACAACATCTCGATACCTGGATTCAAAATTTCCAAATTACATTTCATGTTTGTACAGAAGCTTTTTTCATAAAATATATTTACACATACAAATTGTGCAATTAAGTGAGAAATTGCTTTACCTGCCTTTATAATAAAATTTTGTTGTTTTAGAATTCCAGTAAATTGAAGCTAAATTACGAACCCTTTAACAATCGCTTTGTATCAGACCGGTCTGACGGAAAGACGTCATTAAAGTACGGAGCTATCGTTCCAGACGGCTCATTAGTCTCGGAGATAACAAATCTGTCATAATAACCTATGGCACAGTGGTTAAAGTAACCGCATCAAGGACAGACTGGTATTAAGTCCCCGATGTACACAGAAAATTATAATATCATCTTCTTGCCCTTATCCCACTCTAAGTGGGGTCGGCACATGTCATAAACATGCTGTCACATGATTTGGATGCGTTTTTACGACCGGCCGCCTGCCTGACGTCAACTTACCTCTGTCGTATTCTACTAAACCAGATACTACACGGTGGGTCAACTTAGCTTAGTCGCCGTTTACGACACGTCGGTAAGAAATTAAGTTGGTCTATTCTACTCAGCCGGATACCACACGGCGGGTCGACTTACCTTAGTCGCCTTCTACGACACCTCGGTAAGAAATGAGGTTGGTACTATTCTATTCAGCCGGATACCACACGGCGAACAGGAAATTATAATGTATTTTCTAAAATAGACCGGTGAGAACTTATGGCACTCTCTGCGGGTAATATATTTGAAACTTATGTGCCTAATTAATGGCGTTGCGATTTTGTCGTGGAGTCTATCTGACAATGCTTCGGTTGCGGGACGAAATGATTGTTAATATTTGTACAGTACTTGTGTATTGTTGTGTTATTGGTGGATTTAGTGCACAGGATTCACGAATTCTGCATGCAGGTGTGAGAACGGATTGTAGACTCTACATTTAGCATTACATATATTTTCTTCTATCGCGAATTATAGCAGAATAATATTTCCATTACTTTCTTATTATGGACCTCCGCATAATAACGCCTATTCAAAATTCATGCCTAAATTCAGCATGCAGTAGGTTTTGAGGGAAAAAAATCGATCTAGCTAGGTTTTATTAAAAAAAAAATAGTTTTTTCCTAGTTTTTGAGCATTAAAATATACTAAAATTTACGATCGAGCCCCACCTTTCCTATTATTTTTTTTATTTACATTAGGCCATTTATGTCATTTTTATACTATAATATCAATAAGTAATATTAATATTCGCCTACTTATTTATTCATCACATGTTTTTCGGTGAAGTAAAACATCGTGATGTAACTCATAATGTCACTTTACTTTTTTACTTTCGTACTTGTTAAAAGTAAAATGGTTGTAATTACTATAGCTAAACTGTAACTGTGGTTAACAAATATGCAAATTTTGAACACAATATGCAGTGAATTTTATCTACAGATACTATCGTGATTAAATGCCGGTTTCCCGTAATGTATTGGGGTCAGATTCGTGATCGATTGCTTTAACCGCCCACTACGATGCGATATGTTTGTATTTCAGACTACGTCTATTTTACGGATTTTGATTATTCATAAAATATCATAATACTTGTATGTGGTGAACGAGCTTTGCTAGGTATTTTTTTTAGAAAAAAGACTGGATTTATCCGGACTTGATCCGGGTTTTTTTGCTTCTTTAGTCCATTCCTAACAAAGCTAACTAACTATACTAGTGACAGTGTAATAAAAAACATTTAAAAATATTAAAAAACTAGCTTTTACCCGCAACTTCGTTGCAGTCTTTTAGTCTTGGAATACCAGTAGCTTCTGTCACTCTCCAACTCTGCAAATATCTCCATCACAAAGATCTGATCGGTTCGGGAAGAATCAGAGGGATTTATAGTTTTACCAACAGCATAATTTTATAATTTTAGTAAATAACCCGCACTTACATGAAATATATATAAAAATAGCTCAGTAAAAGGAAGCTTATCTGTTACAATTAACTCCATATATGTGCATCAAAAAAAACTTTTTTTTTTCTCGTATTAAATATCACTAAAAATATTATAAACTAATAACGTGGAAGAAATGTTTAAAAATAACATTTACGTAACGTATCAATTGTTAACTTTTTTTTTTTAAATTACCTATACGGGTTCAGCCCTGGATTCCAAGTTTTTAGTATAAATACGAAAAAAATATATTATGAGAACATTTTAAAATTATGTTTTTGTGAACATAATGTTTTTGTAATAAATATCTGAAAATATATTACCGTCACAACTGTAATGACTTTTCAGATATTGAAAATGGAATAGACCGCCCTCATTTCTTACCGAGATATCGTAAAAGGCGTATAAGTTTGTTGACCCGCTGTGTGGTATCCGACTGAGTAGAATTGACCACCCTCGTTTCTTACAGAGGTGCCGAAAAAGGCGACTAAAGTCGTGAAACAACTAGCCGAAACGTTTAACATGTTTTAAACATGATGATGATGATAATTTGTCTTGGATTGCCCACGTATGTAAGCTAATAATTCTCACAGAGCGTAAACTATATCCGATACTTTGGTTTAATGTGTCAGGCAATTCGTTCAAGCCTGCGACGCAAAAGTGGGTATTAATAGTGGGTATTTTGGGAATTAATAGTCATCTTAGTGATAAACGAAAAGCGATTGAAACTTAATAATAAATTTTTCCTACACCATCAAACTTTTCTCGCAAGTTCTCAATTATAATAACCGAAAGAAAAAAACCTTAATTTCGACATATCGATATATAAATTCTTAAATAATTTGAAATACAAACATATATTTTTAGATTTACTTGTATTTAAATTATTGAATTGAATATTTTTGAAAATATTATAAAAAGCACTCTTTTGAGCTACAAATTGAAATCAAACTAAAAAAAATGGTATTATTATGAAAAAAAAGTGGGGGAAAAACAGGGCACCCATGTCGCTTTTTTCACAATAATAGTAAATTTTCGTTACTTTTCACTTGTTACTTCCAAAAAGAATATTTAATTTTTTTAAATATTTATTTTCCCTTTTAGTGTGATTGATCGTTAAACACTTTTTATTAATTTTTAAAAGGTTATTTTGAATGATAATCCTTTCAGCTTCATGCAAGACTGCGGTTTAATATTAATAAAATAAATTGAAAACGAATAAAAGATTGCCGAGTTTCTTGTTGGTTCTTCTCGGTAAGATACTCCTAACCAGTTGTAGCATCGTTAAATCTGATTAATCCTTGACGGTTCAAAAGTACTTGCAAAAGCTTACTTAATTAAAGATTATTTCATTTGATTTGACTTATTTTAATGTCATTAGTTCTTAAAAAAAGTGTAATAAATTTGGATTAAATCTTTGCGCTTAAAGCGAGTCAAAATGTTGTTCAAAGGAGTTAGTTATGTACATAGAAATAAAATTAAATTAAATTAAATGAAAAAGAATTTATTCAACTCTATGTACTAAATGTAACAGAAAAAACAAATAAATCTAATTATACTACCTATTATCATTAAACTTAATGTCTATTACCTTCAGTACGTAGATCTGAATGGGCCTTCATCTCAGTATGAGCTGAATGTCCAAATTAAGACATTCAGCACTGATTTTCAGATGACGCCCAGCAGATGACGTCACGGACATAAACTATAACTACTTACTTATTTATGTTATTTAACTTATTATTTTTAATAATTACCTTCTAAATCTACTTATTAAAGTCTCCTAATATTATAACAATTTTATTTTTACTATTATACTATCATGAATTATACTAGGGTTAAATAAATGAAGAAAATAAAAGGGAAATAAAATATAAATAAAAACATAAATAAAGACAAATATGTTTATACATGTATGCTGAGCAACCATGTCAATCTGCTGATTCAGAGAAAGGAGTATTCCGCCACTAGATGTTCAGTTTGTTTTTGACCATAGGTGGTTATTAAACCAAATACTATATCTATAGGTATATTTCACTCATAATGTCATTCTGTGTGAAATCTTTCAGTTTAGCGAGAGATCTTATTGCATTAGTATTAAAGGTTAAAACAGTATTCTCTTATAACTTGAGCCACACTCCTTCCTGAAATCTCTCGACGTTTGTTTAACACTTAATTGGAGTACTGCGCCCTTCGTATGCTAATGTGAATCAGGCTGGATTGAAACAAAGAGCGTATGTTTAATACATCGTGATTATAAATTGCGCCGTATTTATTAAGCCTATCGATAATCGGTACATCTTCTTCTTCTTCTTCTTTCTCAACAGGTGGAAGTCCACTGCTGAACATAGGTCTCCTTAAGGGATCGCCACAATCCACGATTTTGTGCCGCTTGGATCCAGCGGCTCCCCGCGACCTTTTTGAGGTCGTCAGTCCACCTTTGGTACATCATCACCCCCTAATCCCGCTCTAAGCGGGGTCGGTAGAACATGTTGTCACATGATTTGGCTTCGTATCTTACAGCCGGCCGCCTGCCTGACTTACTTACCTTAGGTAGTCATATTTTACGACTCTACGGTAAAAAATAGGGTGGTCTGTTCTACTCAACCAGATGCCACACGGTGGGTCAACTTACCTTAGTCGCCTTTTAAGACAACTCGGTAAGAAATAAAGGTGGTGTATACTACTCAGCTGGATAAATAATTGCACTATTTTTAGTGAAAACTTTTAGCGTAAACTTTCAACAATAACACGATATAATGGAATACCACAATTCCCGCTCCGAGATACACTTCTCTTGAATAACTAACAAAGACTGAATGTCACTGAAACGTTTTATCAATAGGAAGACTCCACCGGAAACAACAAAGGCACAGTGTTGCCACCATTTTAATCAAAAAGGGCGCGACACTCTTGTTTCACGACTGTGTTGCTATAAAATACAAAGCGTAAATCATTGGCGACAACAAAACCGTATAAAAATCCATTCAGTAGATTTTGAAAAAATTAATCACATACAGATAGCTTTTTGGGACGCCAAGTGGTATCCGGACGAATAGAACAGTACCACCCTCATTTCTTACCGAGGTGTCGTAAAAGGCGACTAAGCTAAGTCGACCCGCCGTGTGGTATCCGGCTGAGTAGAATAGACCAATCTCATTTCTTACCGAGGTGTCGCAAATACGACTGAGGTAAGTTGACTTCAGGCAGGCTGCGGGTCGTAAAAACGCAGCCAAATCACGTGACAGCATGTTTATAACATGTTGTGCCGACCCCACTTAGAGTGGGATTTATATATACACTCGATACTGTATGATTTGGACTCCATCACTTGTCTCAATATGAAAACTTTTATGACAAGATTTTCCTCAAGCAATCTAGGTATTTTATATGCAAAGAAGGCCGTTGGTTGTTTCGATAAAAGCCGGATTTCTGTTTCGTGCTTGGAATCTTTCAATGCTTTCACGCTTTCAGTGTCGCATTGTTCTTATCTGTATAATGAGCTGATTGTCTTCAACTTGAGAGATGAAAGGATATTTACAGAATTGTGTATATTGAACGTGGCAATAGGCTTTTTAATATCCTTGTGTAAATATAAATGAATCGTCTAAAACGCGCAAAATTTGAAAATTAGGCCAATTCAACTTCAGAGCTGTGATAACCCAGCGGTAACACCGTGCAACTCTTTCGAGAAGTTCACGGGTTCAAACCCGGGTAGACACCAATGAGTCCGTTAAAACTTATGTCTCTAATTGATAATTGCAATTTATCACACGCTTTTCGGTGAAGTAAAACATCGTGAGGAAATCTGCATATCTCTAGAGAATTCTGGAGATATGTGTAACCTACCAATGAAACAGCGTGTCTTAGCTCCAATCCTTCTCTCCAAAAACGGAGAGAAGAGGCCTATTCCCAGCAGTGGGAGATTAACAGGTCGCTACTTACTTTACTTACTAATTGAACTTTGTGATGCGAATTGCGAAATGAACCGACAATTAACGCACCTATATTGCGTGTTATGTTAAATTTGTTTTCTTTCACAAAAGATAAATGAAACTAGGCAATATTAACAAAATCGCGCTTGGAAAATCCCGGAGGAGTATTTTGGCTCACATCGCTTACGTAAATGGGTAAGTAAGCGTTATTATATAGCGTTAAGTTAATGAAATAAGAACGATAAATCTATATATATAAAAGAAAGTTGGTCTAAGTTACACTATTTATAACTCAAGAACGGATGAACCAATTCGGCTGAAAATTGGTGGAGAGGTTGCTTAGAACCAGGAGACGGACATAGGATACTTTTTATCCCGTTCGACCGCATTTATTTTATCCCGTCAAGTCGCTATAAAACGTGGTATAACAAAAACGACTATGACAGTAAAATAATAAAACGCAAATTTCAGTGGAATAACAAAACATAAATGACAGCTAAACGTAATTTTGTCTTTGATTTAGTATGGAAAAAAATTTGACAGTTATCAAAATAATAGTGTTATAACATGTTTTTAATACAACCTCCTTCTTAGAGTTGGTCATTAATATGAAAAAGCATTGTGGCTGTCATATGTGTCATTAAGTTGTTGAGAAAGAGTAAATGGGTTGATTCTGGGAAAAAGTTTTTATTTAATGAATAAATATAATAATATAATAAGTATAAAGGAGAAATATCGTCGTTTATTATATTCAGAAGGGGATGTAACCTAAACTCACAAATAGAGCGGACAAAAGGAATATCTGGAAATTTAAAGAGTTTAAAGAAAAGACAAATGACGATCAATATCTTGAGACAACACGGAGAGTGCGAATTTCATATAATTTGAGAGATAGTTGCGATATGCGATGCTATGGAATAAAAAATGGAGTTTTTATTGGAGATTAATGATGGTAATTGGTATTCGGTTTATTAACTCTGTAACGATTGTTTTCTAGACTGTGGCCATCTGCAACGACTGTCAGCTAGACTCTGCCTAGATGTGGTGATTGTTCTTTGAGCGTTATCATTTGCGAGTCTGTTTACGTGTGTATCTGCTGAGTTGGTTGCCACTTATTGAGCTGTGTAATGCCATGACAGTGGTTGGGGGTGAGCTTTAGGTGCGAAATGCTTATGGTGCGAAAAGCCTAAGGAGTTGAGCTTAAAGAGTTGAGCATAAAGCGTGAGCTTAAAGAGTTGAGCGTAAAGCGTGAGCGTAGTCCTGTCATGTCATAGCATGTGCGGTTTTCTTTTACAGATTAAAAGAGCAAGTATTGAGTTTCTGGCCGATTCTTCTCAGTACAATCAGCATTCCGAATCAGTGGTAAAATCATCCCCAGAAGTCAGCTTATGAGATTTGCGGGGTCGCAAATGTTGTCAGGATGAACCTCCTTCAGAGTTGGTCATTAATATGAAAAAGCATTGCGGCTGTCATGTATGTCATTGAGTAGTTTTTGAGAAAGAGTAAATGAGTTGACTTTGGGAAAATTGATTTTTATTATTGCATAAGAATAAAGGAGAAATATCGTCGTTAGTTATAATAGCTAAACGTTACTACATAGTATAAAAGAAAGACGCTTTCTCTGTCTGTCCCTATGTCCGTATATCCCTTTGTATGCTTAAATCTTTAAAACTACGCAACAGATTTTGATGCGGTTTTTTAATAGATAGAGTGATTGAAGAGAAAGGTTTATATGTATAATCTATCATATTATAAATATTCAATATGGAATAAAGAAATACTATCATTTTTGAGGTTTCCAATGTGATGTCGTAAATAATTACATTTTTTTCCGTTTACATTTCAAACGCAGGCTGAACCCTACAATATTTGTCAAAATAATGTACTAAGTATTGTATATATGTACACCTTGAAAAGGTCTACAGAAAAATCCGCGATGGTATACATATTATGTCTATCTTTTATGGATAACCCACAATAGCATTTTATTGACATTTTCTTCTTCATTTGTAATTTAAATGAACATTTAACAGGGTATAGCGATTGCGCGCTTTGTCTTATAGCATTTCGAATTTAGCTGCGATTGGACGGGTTTTTTTTCACATGGCCAACAAGATGTCGCTTTATCAAGAGTAACCTCTAAAGAAAACATGTTTGTATTGTGTAATGAAGATTCTTTCTTTATGACAAGAAAGCTGTGAATGTTGTATATAAAGACATTCTGTAACTAATTGTAAAAATAAAATACTTAGGGAAAATGTAAAAGTAAATAAGTAAAAATGTAGTATATAAATTTAGATATTCGAAAGATAGCAGGGAATCTTCATGGTATAGGGAAAGGGGAATTGTTTTTTTTTATTCAGAAAAAAACTCATGGGTACCGCCGCCCGTCGGGGACAGGCGGCGGTTATGTCGGACTCGCACTGACTAAAACGACCTGTGTGCTCCACCACGGTGCCGATGTCAAGGACAGGGTATCATTGTACATATTGCCCCCATCCCGCCGACAGCTCTGATCCCAGAGAACAAACACCTTCTCCGGGTAGGGGCTCCTCGAAAGAGAAGCCCCCCTCCGCTAACCGGTGCATCGGGAGCATCAGATGCACCGACCGCCTCGGGGACCTGTAAGCCAGGCGTTCGATATACCCCGTTCGAAACACCCGAAGGTCCCCAGTTAGGGCGGCAGACGATGGGCTTGGGCGAGTCACTAACACCTGGACTTACCAACAGCAGATTGGACCCAGAACAACAGTTCGTGGAACCGCTCCGCCGCCTCCCTCCGCCCCCCTCCGCAGAGCTAAGGGAGGCCATTGCTGCCCACGATCGCTCCCTGCCCACCGTGTTTGTTGTCACGGTCGACAGGGAGAGACCGCGCCCCAAGTAGGGGCCCCAACACCTTGGTGGGCGTTTCCGCCCCCACCGGGTAATTTTTTATAGAGGTTTTCTTCCTCGCAACCCGAAGTTCTCCGTTCCCATTGCTGGGTTTCCGGGTTTCGCCGACGGTGGCCGAACCATGTACAGCCAGACTTAGAGTAAGCCAAACCGGACCCGTCGCTCATTAGGGACAACACCCCAACCCCCCCGGAGTCCCCGGCCAGATTGCCCTCTGCTAATCAGAGGGACAACTGGATTGGCCACCCCAAAGTGGTCCGTTCGCCAAGACTAAGCTTGCCCAGGGTGCGCCACGAGGAGGCCGACCACTTTGGCACCCCAGGGGAATAGTTTTACTCCAAATTTGAAGAGTGTGGGCCACGGGCAGTAATGAATAAAACAAAACTACTGGATAGATTTTAATCATTTTTTTTACTGAGTGACAAAGGCTATATATTTATACCCGTGCGAAGCCGGAGCGGGCCACTAGTAAATTATAAATAATACTAATAAATATTCTATGTAATATGTCGACCATATTTAATATAAAAACAAACTTGCTTGCCTGCTTTAAGTTAACTTTAAGTAAATAATTTCCTGAAAGTATAATTTAATTTGTCTCCTTTTAGTTATATAAATAATTTTTTTACCTAACTACCTACGATAACGCTGTACTCGCCTTAATACGTATTTTACCTAGAACTTGCCTTATGAAAAAGTGTATTAATAAGTATGTGTAAAATGCTATTGGCTTGTCATAAATAAATAAAACCATACGTCATTTATTTTTTATTTTAGGTACCTCACAAAAAAAACAGTTATTTCAATGAAGTATTTTAGCGACAGGAATTATTTCACGTTTTTTTAAAAATACGCATTATTTATATAGATCAATGACCGTACACGCCATACTAACCTTGGTCTAAATAAGGTATTTGTAATGCGGTACAACTAATCAGGTATGAGAGGGACAATACTAAAATGTTATTGTTTTCTCCCGTATATTGACATGAAAAAACCTATATTAGAACATGTGATTTTTAATTTCATCGAAATATATGTAAGGAAATCCTCATTCATATGTGTCAATCTTAAAAACTTATAATTTTAAGTTTATCATATTTGCATACCTATTTCTTGGTAATACACTGAAACTAATAATTGTAACACATTTTTGTAAGTGTATTATGCAAAAATAAATGAATTTGAATTTAAACAAGCGCGCCGCGCCAGGTGAGTCAACCATTACTAACAAAGCCAGGTCTCAATTTATTTATTTAATTTATATTAAATTTTATTAATTACTAGCGGCCTGCCCCTGCTGCGCACGGGTATAAAATATATATCTCATGTCATTCAGTGTAAAAAAATGATTAAAACCGATCCAGTAGTTTTGATTTATTCATTACTGCCCGTGGCCCGCAAGCGTTAAATTTGGAGAAAAACAATTTCCTTTCCCTATGCCAAGAAGATTTCCTGCTATCTTTGGAATATCTAAATTCATATAGTACATTTTTACTTATTTACTTTTACATTTTCCCTATGTATTTAATTTTTACAATTAATTACAGAATGTCTTTATATACAACATTCACAGCTTCCTTGTCGTTAAACAAACTGGAAAGAACGATATAGCTGCTGGATTCGAAGTGCTATAGGGTGAAGCGCGGCCTCCGCATGGCATTTTAGATCTGTAATATCTCCGAAAATGTACACTTAAATTACATGCTGTAAACGGCAACATTGATCTATATTAAATCAACAATTTATTTAAGGTACTCAATTGGATAAGGATTAATGCTGTATTATATAAAAATTGCTTTGAACATAAGGCATCATTTTTCGTAAAAAGTAAATGAAAAAAACTGCTATTGTGGGTTATCCATAAGAGACAGACATATACCATCGCGGACTTTTCTGTAGACCTTTTTAAGGTGTACAAATACTTAGTACATCATTTTGATAAATCTCGTAGGGTTTAGCCTGCGTTTGCAATGTAAGCGGAAAAAAATGTAATTATTTACAGAAACCTCAAAAATTACAGTAATTCTCTACTTCGTATTGAATGTTATTATACGTACAAACCTTCCTTTTGAATCACTCTATCTATTAAAAAAAACCGCATCAATAAAAAAAATCGGTTGCGTAGTTTTAAAGTTTTATGCGTACATACGGAAATATGGACTTTGTTTTATAATATGTAGTGATTTTCGAAAATATATTTTTTTAAACGATATTTAAGAAGATTGAATCATGCCTATCTTTAACATTTAAGTTATTTTATCTCAGAAACGGCTCCAACGATTTTAATTAAATTCAATGTTCAGTGTATTTATTTAATGTCGCGGTATTACTCTGTATAATAAATTCACTAGTATTTAAATTCGAAAAAGGAAAACCTCCTCACTATACGTGCCGTTTCAAGGCTGCTTTCTAAAGCTTCTGAGAAACTTATCTAAGGGCTTCAGATGTTAGTCGAAGCTTTTATCTATTAGAAGGATAAATAGTAACAAAACAGTTATTGTTAAATCATAGTTCTAATATTCCGCAATCAATTTTAGTTTTGATATTACAGAAGTTTAAAAATACTGTTAAAAAGAGGCTGATACAGAAAGCCTGCTATACTGATAAGGATAACTTAGATGATAAGAATGTGTGGATATATAAGAATTATATTTTTAAACGAGGAACCGCTGAGGTTCTTGCTGGCTCTTCTCGATAGGGACATTTATTGAATCAGCAGTAAGTATAGTTGACGTTTCAAAAGCCCTTGTTTACAAGTTTATTTGACTAAAGAATATTTTAAATTTTGAATTTTATTTGGCTTACATCGTTTGGCACAACATGTTGTCCCATGATTTGGATACGTATTTTACGACCGGCCGCCTGCCTGATGTCAACTTACCTTAGTCGTATTTTCGACACCTTGGTAAGAAATGAGGGTAGCCTATTCAGCCAGATAGCACTCAGTGAGTCGACCTTCTTCTTCAGTCTTACCTTAGTCGCCTCTTGCAACACCTCGGTAAGATATGAGGGTGGTCTATTCTACTCAGCCGGATACCACACGGCAATTTTTTTTTCATGAAAATGAAGAAAATTTTCAGGAAATGTTTTATCATAAATCTAAATAGAACAAAATCTCTTCCCAAAATATATGAGGAACATTGGCCTAAATAATTACCTCGACATGACATTTTAATGAGATTTTGTCCCAATGTTTAAGACATGTTGAAACTAATCACAACATTGAAGTATAACCTCGAACCAACTTTCCCAATTACATTATATTTGTGTTATAGTCGCTAATAACGAGATCATAAAACGAAATAACAGTATTTTTAGGTAAACAATTAACATTTATAGTACCCGTGAGCTAGAATAATTGCCATGCTAATGAAATACCTATTATGGTGATGAAACAATTTACACCCGCACCCAAAATGGGCGGGAAAGTCTGGCTTTAGATATTTGTAAATATTTTAGTCTCTGAACCACGCCTTAACAACAGTACATACCTAAAGAAGACTAAACAAAGTATAAATTGCGTTTTAAAGCATGTTTTGAAAAATGGAAAATGATGAATTCTGGAAAATTACCTACAAAAACGTAAATGTAAAAAAAAATAAAGTAACAGCCTCTTACTATCCCACTGCTGGGCATAGGCCTCCTCTCCGTTTGTGGAGAGAAGGATTGGAGCTAAGACCTACCACGCTGCTCCAATACGGATTGGTAGGTTACACATATACCTAGAATTCTCTAGAGATATGTGTAACCTACCAACCCGGCAGGTCCACTAACTTATACGCCTTTTACGATACGATAAGAAAAAACTTACATGTGAGTGGATAATTTCTGAGATATGTGTGACCCAACCATCTGGATTGGAGCGTAGTGGTGGGTCTAAACTCCCTTCTTTCCAGTGGCTTAATAACGAGCCGATAAGCGCGAGAGTTTTACTGAAAACTAAACTCTATGCTCAGGTACCGGAATTTGGAACCGAATATCGTTACATAATAATGTAATAATTCTCATGAAAAGATATTGTTACATTTTATGGCGGCAATTTCCATAATTTGTCGCCACTGATAGCGGTCCGGTTGTAATGGCTGGCTTTGTGGGACCCTAGTGATAACGGCGCGGATAAATTAAGAATAAAATCCTTAGAAGGAAACGGTAATTAGAACCGTTATTTTTCAGAATCCGGCTCGAAAGGACCATATTATATGTTCTTGATTATTAACTTTAATATATGAATTCGTGTTTTTATTGATCCTAAAGAAACGCCGTGTGGTATCCGGCTGAATAGAATAATACCACCCTCTTTTCTTACCAAGGTGGCGTAAAAGGCGACTAAGGTAAGTCGACCCACCATGTGGTATCCGGCTGAGTAGAATAGACCACCTTCATGTCTTACCGAGGTGTTGTAAAATACGACTAAGATAAGTTGACGTCAGGCAGGCGGCCGGTCGTAAAAACGCAGCCAAATCATGTAAGAATATGTTTATAACATGTCATGCCGACCCCACTTAGAGTGGGATAAGGGCAGGAGGATGATGATTGATCTTAAAGAAAAACGAAAACCTTAATATATTATATGTTAAACTGATGTATAAGCTACAATTGTGCCAAATTTTATCTAAATTTTAATTTTTTTTGCTCCAGTGAATTAGCTATTATAGCTTAACAGACAGATTTTCAATAGCTAGAATCAATACCTATAAAGAATCTTGTGTCACTTTCTTACTGTCTCAAAATCAAAATTACAATAAAAAAAACAATCTTTGTTACTTTAAGGAAACTACGCCCTCTTACATTATTAACAAAGTTAATCAAAAATAAAGCTGTAAGTATAAAAAACCCCTGAATCCCACACGCGTCTGATGTTTTTTCTATTTTTTATTCATCAAAAGCCTCTTATCAAAGTTCCATTATGTATTTGTTAAAGAAAACTTTTCTTCGTAATCTGAAGCACCCTCCACGTGCGAGGGAAATCACGTTTACACGATTTGTCCAATTTACATAGACCTCCCATTTGAAACTTGACAAATGGTGACAAAAATCTTTGAAAAATGGTACTGTGGAGAGAGTAACCAGTCAAAAATGATCTGCGACGTGAATATAATGTAACGTTATATGAGATCAGTATTGACTAGTTTTAATTTGGCTTGTCAACATCTAAGCTTCACATAAAAACTAGGCACTAATACGGAGTCAGGCCTATTTTATTTAGGTATCACTTATAGAAATAACAGTTAAATTGATTTTTTTTCTGTAATATACATTGTTGCTAAAAATATATTTGCATATACATAAAATCTAATGCAAAACGTAAAAGTAAGATAACGGCTTTTGTAATATGTCATTATATATATCCCCCTGCCCTTATCCCACTCTAAGTGGGGTCGGCACAACATGTTATAAACATGTTGCAACATGATTTGGTTATGCATTTTACGACCAGGCAGGCGGCCGCCTCACGTTTACTTAACTTTGTCGTATTTCACAAAACCTCGGTAAGAAAGAGGGTATTCTATTCTACTCAGCCGGATACCACACGTCGGGTCGACTTACCTTAGCCGCCTTTTACGACACCTCGGTAAGAAATGAGGGTGGTCTATTCTACTCAGCCAGATACCACACGGCTAATCCCAAACCTTACTGTATTTATTTTAAATACTGTAAGGTCCATTGTAAGGTAAAATAATTACCCTCCCCCTTGCGTCAATGCCCTCGATGCTCGTGATCCCAATAAAGGTATAAAAACAGGAAAGTATAGGGCTGTAGCTAAGACCTACCACGCTGCTCCAATGCGGATTGGTAGGTTACACATATCTCCAGAATTCTCTAGAGATATGTGTTTCTTGTAATATGTATGTGTTTTTTGTAAGCTGTGGTAGCCCAGCGGTAACACCGTGCGACTCTTTCGAGGAGGTCACGGATTCAAACCCGGGCAGACAGCAATGAGTTTTTCTGTTAAACTTATGTGTCTAATTGATAATTGCAATTTATCACACGCTTTTCGGTGGAGGAAACATCGTGAGGAAACCTGCATATCTCTAGAGAATTCTGGAGATATGTGTAACCTACCAATCCGCATTGGAGCAGCGTGGTAGGTCTTAGCTCCAATCCTTCTCTCCAAAAACGGAGAGAGGAGGCCTATTCCCAGTAGTGGGAGAGTAACAGGCCGCTACTTATGTGTTTCTTCACGATGTTTTGAGTCGTCCTTAGAACGTCCGGAAGGTGGGCGTCTACGCACCATGAACAAAATTGATGCAGTAAAGTTTTGTATTTCTACCCACCAATATAATAAGCAAAGATCGAACAATAACTAAAATGCGGACTTTACCCAAGTTACTCCGTCCATTATCGTACTATTCTAGGCACGGCTCGCAACAAATTTCGGCTTTTATCGATATTAACTCGCGACACTCCTCAGCATACCAAGCAGTACTATTAACAGGTATAAGAATTTGTAGGTTGGGCTATATTTTGTCAACGAATCATTCAAATTCAAAATATTCTTTATTCAAATAAACTTGTAAACAAGTTCTTTTGAATCGTCAACTCTACTGCTGGTTCGGAAAGCTGTTCCTACCGAGAAGAGACAGTAAGAAACTCGGCGGTTGCTCTTTTAAAAATATAATTCTTATAAATAGTTTTACATTTACTAGTTAGACATTTAGTCATTACTGTCTTGTACAAATTGTCTAAGCGAGCTATATCACACATTCTTATCTTCTAAGTAATCCTCAACAGTATAGTAGGCATTGACTTCAAATTAAAATTCAAAATATTCTTTGTACTAGTAGACTGTTTCCAGTACTTTCCGTCAAATGTTTTTAAAGAACCACTGATTCAGAAGTTGGCTTTCGCCGAGAAGACCCAGCCAGACTTGGGGGAAAAACACTTAAAAAAACTACGAAGCTGCAAAATAAATAATATATAGTACGAATTAAGAAGCATTTTTCTCGTTACTTGATATGTCTTTATAGTATAAGGACGAGTTCCTTATAATACACAGCATTCGGAGTTTACTTTTAATTGAATTGTTACACTTAACTTATGTACTAAGCAAGTAAGAATTTATTTATTTATTTATTTATGTACCATAAAAAATGTTGGAAAAAAAATACATTATTGGTAAAAAAAAGTGTACAAAGGTCAACTTATCCCTATGATAGAGATCTCTGTCAGCTAACCTACGAAGTGAGACAATTTATATTAAGGAAAAAGGTACGCAAATATCAAACATTATGAACTAGAATTACCTACTAATAATTTCCTAATTTAACAATAAAAATAAAATAAATATATAATATATTTACATATAAATATACATTTATATTATTAGTGTAAGCAAATTGTTAGTAAGTAGCGGCCTGTTACTCTCCCACTGCTGGGAATAGGCCTCTTCTTTCCGTTTTTGGTGAGAAGGATTGGAGCTAAGACCTACCACGCTGCTCCAATGTGGATTGGTAGGTTACACATATGTCCAGAATTCTCTAGAGATATGCAGGTTTCCTCACGATGTTTTCCTTCACCGAAGAGCGTGTGATAAATTGCAATTATTGATTAGACACATTAGTTTTAATAGAAAAACTCATTGGTGTCTGCCCGGGTTTGAACTCGTGACCTCCTCGAAAGGCTACCACAGCTACTCTAAATTTGTTAGTAAACCTAAATAAATAAATAAAAGTTGAAGCTTACGAAGTCGCGGGTTGCACCAGTCATGCATTTCAAACTTGTTTCTAAAGCTAAGACCCTAAGCGTCTAATCCGCTAGTTTAAATAATCTCTTTCTCTTACTCTTTTCGCGTAGCCGAAACAATCCTGTCCATAATCTCACAAGAGTATACTTAGTTTCATTCTGGGGAGTCCTAACATATCGGGCGTCGGCGGGCCAATTAAGACTTGAACAAAGGTGGAGAGCTTTAGTAATACGTGGTCCAAGTTGTTGAGGAAATCTATATTAATTTATTTACAATGAAATTAATCTTCTACGCCGTGTGGTATCCGGCTGAATAGAATAGTACCACCCTCATTTCCTACCGAGGTATCGTAAAAGTTGACTAAGGTAAGTCGACCCGCTGTGTGGTATCCAGCTGAATAGAATAGACCAACCTCATTTCTTACCGAGGTGTTGTAAAAGGCGACTAAGGTAAATTATTCCGGTTTAGTAGAATAAATCACTCTCTTTCTTACCAAGGTGTCGTAAAATACGACAGAAGTAAGTTGACGTCAGGGCGGCCGGTCGAAAAAACTCAACTAAATCATGTGATCGCTTGTTTATAACATGTTGTGCCGACCCCACTTAGAGTGGGAGAAGGGCAGGAAGATGATGAATAATGAAATTAATCTTTCTCTCTGTCACGCTTTCATGTTTAATTCGGAGCAATGTTGATGAAGTTTGGTACAATTGAAACATATATACCATGCCAACATATCTATACTAATATATAAAGCTGAAGAGTTAGATTGTTTCATTGAACGCGCTAATCTCAGGAACTACTGGACCGATTTGAAAAATTTTTTGAATGTAAGGGAGTCCATTTATCGAGGAAGGCTCTCGCTAAGATGAAACGGAGAGGAGCAGCAATAAAAAATATATTGAAAACATTTTAAAGTTTCATTGCGTGTGCTAAGTAAACGGTGAAAGTTATTCAAAAATCATGTATTACAAAATCGTTCCCCTCTAAAAGTTCTAAGTGAATGTCCGCGACAGCATACGTCTAGCTTGTAAGGTTATCCCACTCTAACCATTTTTATAGTTATCAAAATAATATTGTATTGGCGATTGCTAGGTAGAGATGTAATTAAATAAGTAAGAGTATTTAAATACTGATTTGACGAAAGCATGTTTTGATAAAACTAGTAAGTACAGCATAAAATAGAGAAATCTATTATTATTTTATTATTTCAAGATCTACCCACGACTTCATTTTAATCAATTAAAATATTAAAATATCCTCAATTATTATCAAGTTCTGTATATTTTTCTTGTTCTCAAACGCAAAACAGGATTTTTTTATTCGCTACGTTAGCTCAGTATTTAGATTTCAATTGTCAGCGAATTACCAATGAAAGTGAATCATACAGACAGATAGACTAACATTAATAATACTAGTATTATACAGTATTATCAATATACAATATACAGTATATCGTTCCTTATACTTATTAAATAAGTAAAAAGCAATTTTCCCAAAGTCAATTCATTTACTCTCTCTCAACAACTCAGTGACATATAATGACGGCCACAATATTTTTTTTCTTATATTACTGTCCAACTATATGAAGAAGGTTGTATTAGAAACATGTTGTAACATTTTATAATGTTAACTGCGCATAAATCGGGTCTTTAGTGTCAACGTCCAATATATAAAAAAATATGTAATTATTTATAGAGAAGTCACATTATAAACAAACTCTCATAACTTGGACCGATATAAAACTAAATATATTCTACTTCAAATAAAGTACAGGACTAATATCAACAAATTTAGTAAAGCTCTCTAAGTAAAAGCACACATATTTGTAAGAGACACACACGTATGTTTGTATGCTTAGAGTAGCTTAAAAGTGGAGTGAAAATATAAAACTTTAAGTGTTTGGATTATTTCAACTTATTTCAACGACTTATATTTGAGATTTTATTTATAGCAACTAAATTTTGTAATTATTAATATAACACGTTTTTAACTTAGATTATAAAAATGGTTTACATGGAAGTAAAGAAAAGCATTATACTAATAAAAATTTAAAGTCAATAAAAAAATTGACGATGTATATAATAGACAAAGTAGGAACCGACAAGCTTGCGGCTCCTGCTTTGCGCCTTACAAAAGTACGTAAGTTGTTTGTGGTTTTATAAGACCATAATAAAATTTCATGATCAATTTAAGGTTTCCATTACAGCAGTTTAAAAAAATATTTAAAGTAGGCTAATACAGAAAGCCAAATATACTACTCAGGATAACATAAATTACAAGAAGGCATGGATATAACGGGTCTCCGACCTCGTAAACAACAGTCACGACAAAATTTAGCTAGTTATAAGAATAATATTTTAAAGAAGAAACCACCTAGTTTCTTGCTGGCTCTTCTCCGAAGAGAACAATTTCCTGAACCAGTTAACTAATCAAAAACACTTGTTAACAAGGTTACTTAAGTAAGGATTTGAGTTTAAGTAAGTTACAAGTTATACTTCGTAATTCGGAAAAAATTGTCCAAACATATACTGGTATCTTTTAGCTGTAATAGCCCAAGACCGTATGACTCTCTCGAGTGGATCACGGGTTCAAACCTAGGCACCAATAAATTTGTCTCTTAAACTTATGTGTCTGATTGATAATGGCGATTTATCAAACGCTTTTCGGTGAAGGAAAACATCGTTAGGAATCATATCTCTATAGTACTCTGGGGATATGTGTAACATACCAATCCGCATTGGAGCAGCGTTAGTTTTAGTTCCAATCCTTCTCTCCAAAACCAGGTCTATTCCCAGCAGTGGGTTAGTAACAGGTCGATACTTTTTTTTTATTTATCTCTTATAACTTGTACGACGACTTACTTACGACTTGTACTCAACGAATTCCTGTCTAAATGTCTAATACCTACTCTGCCATGGAAATCCCGTCATTAGTGGGCTTTGATAGGATTTCCAGACTAATTTCAACAAAATATCCGATTTCGTTATTTACTGGACGCCTCCGGGAAAGTCTGTAATCACTGTGATGTTTCAGTTTTCGTCTATATTATAATAATAAAATTCTTTCATCTCATGATTTTTTGGGTGATTTGTGGTGTTCAAATTTGTTTAATTTTCAAATCTTTTTATAATTTACAGAATATGTAATCTTATTTTATATATATTTTACTAATATTATAAATGCGAAAGTTTGTGTGTCTGGATGTATGTTTGTTACTCTTCCATGGGGAATCCATTGACCCAATATCGATGAAATTTGGTATAATTATACCTTATTCATCGGGGTAACATATAGGCTTTAGAAATTCTGTTAATTCTACAGAAATAGGACACTAAAAAGCGATATAAATAATTAACCTACCACGCGACAATAGTTGATCTATCTCTTGTCAATTCAATTATTAAGCCAACAAGTTTCGTTCAAATTATCACTGTTTCAAACATATTAATTCCAAAGTACAATATCATAACTCACAATGATAACATGAACGTCTAAATTGGATCAGGGAAACTGGATAGTTCCGAACAAACCTCGAACTTTACCTAACTGTGAGCTACTTAATTCTATTATGTCCTCACATGGCCAGCCACAATATGATGAAGTAGCTTGTTTGATAACTAATTTTGAAGCAATTTACTGATACCCTACGTAAAGCATATTACGGGCTGACCATACACATGTAGTGTTAAAGCCCTTTAATTACAGAATAAAAAATAAATTAAAAAAAGGAAATTACAAAATTGAAGATTATTTGGATGATAAAAATGCCTGGATTTGAAAATCCGTTTATCTTCATACAAAACTGCGGCTTAAAAGTAAGTAAGTAGTAAAACGGTCTGTTACAATCTCACAGCTGGGCATAGGCCTTCTCTCTCCGTTCCTGGAGAGAAGGATTGGTAAGACCTACCACGCTGCTCCAATGCGGATTGGTAGGTTACACATATCCCCAGATTTCTCTAGAGATAAGCAGGTTTAACGATGTTTTCCTTCATTGAAAAGCGTGTCATAAATTGCAATTATAGATAAGACACATAAGTTTTAATAGAAAAACTCATTGGTGACCGGGGTTTGAACTCGTGACCCTCTTGAAAGAGTCGCACGGTCACACCGCTGGGCTATCACAGGCTTAATAATGTAAAATTGAAAATGTTTAAATGATTAACCGCCGAGTTTCTTGCTGGTTCTTTTCGGTAAGAGCAACATTACGAACCAGTTGTAGCTTCATTAATCATATTGATACTTGACGATTCAAAAGTGCTTCAAAGAGCTTACATATTTGAATAAAGATTATTTTGATTTCATTTGAACTATTGTATATAAATCTCCAAAAAGTAACGTTTATTTCTATAAATTGCCTAAAGAATTCTTAATACCAGTCATCATCATGCCCTTATCCCACTCTAATTGGGATCGGCACATGTTATAAACATGCTGTTACATGATTTGGCTGCGTTTTTACGACCGCCGCCTGACGTTAACTCACCTTAGTCGTATATTACGACACCTCGGTAAGAAAGAGATTGGTATATTCTACTAAACCGGATACCTACCACACGGAGGGTCAACTTACCTTAGTCGCCTTTGACACCTCGGTAAGAAATGAAGTTGGTGTCTACTCACCCGGATACCACACGGTTTGTAACAGTATCTTTTTTTATTAATTTGGACTAATTAATATATTACAGCTAATTATATATTACGTGTAATATCCACCCAAGCCACTAGTCCCTATTTGTGTTTGCCCTTTCTTTGATCTCTCGCCTCATTTGTTCTTGTGCTCCACATCCCACATTATTACCTACCCTCCGTTTAAATAGTTAATGAAGGTAGAACTGCGAGACGGACAATATATCTACACGAAATAAAGAATTGTTGGGTGAACTCAAATAAATATTTAATCATTACTTTTATTAGATCGTTTTTATTATCCACATGCATATTATAAATGCGTAAGTCGGTTAATCATTGTGTCTGTGACGCTTGCACTGTTAACTCGCCGTTTATTAGGTATATACGCTAATATTAATAATATTTGGGACAATTAAATATAAAAGACAGGGTCGCAAGAGCTAAAATATGCATACTCGTATTTAATTTTGAAAAGTATTTTTTTTTCCTATTATAAAGTACATCACTATGGAGGTACTTTATTGTAGTCACAATCTAGCCTTAAGGCTAATAAGCAACTTAATTTTAACCTAAACTTATAAAATAACTTTTATCTAAGAACAGGTCCAATGACTTATCTTAGTCTTTCTTACTATAGGAGACACTTCGTTGTTGTATTCTTTTTCAGAAGCACTAGCACTACACTATCACTATATTAACTAACTCAAAAGGCTCTGTCCTTTTAGTCTTCTCACTAGTCCCTTAATATCAAGAAGCTGGATAGTCTCGATGTTTACATGATGATGTAGACTCTGTTCGTGGGCTTCAGCATACTTTTTTATAACTTTATTTACTAACTCAACCTCGAGCTGTGACTCCCGGAGCTGAAGGCGGGGTACACTTACAACAAAAATGCCGCGTGATATCCGGCCGAGTAGAATAGACCACCCTCATTTCTTACCGCGATGTTATAAAAGCCGACTAAGATAAGTTGACACACCGTGTGGTATCCGGCTGAATAGAGTAGCCCTGCCTTATTTCTTACCGAGGTTTAATGGCGACTACGATATTTCAGGTCGGTCGTAAAACAACTAGCCAAATCTTGTAACATGATGAAAACATGTTGTGCCGAGAGTGGGCAAGAGATAAAGGCAAGAGAATGATGATTATTATTTTGCAAAAAAAAAAGTTCTGTGCAGCCAGCCATTCCTCAATTTTTCCCTTTTTCCGATGTAGGCTTAATCAATATAAGGCAATTATCGAGTTATAGAGTAAATTTATTTTAAAGGTTTTACAAAAAAAAGTCAATTTCGTGTTCATTTTCGACTTTATTTTCACAAGATTAAGAACATCAACAAATATCTTAATAATTACAATAACGAAGGTTCAGAGTACAGCTAAAGTTCAGCTGCGCCATCATATTTACAAGTTAAGCTCTTTGGCCTCTAAAAAAAAAGGAAATATACAAAAAAACATTAAAAAATAATGTGAATAGACTCGCAAACGAAGTGATCGTAACGAATTTAAAATTATCAATAAAATTTCAACGTATAGACTATTCGAAAATAGTTTAAAAAATATAAAAAAAATAGTGCGTTTAGATTTCGAGTGACGTGCGTCTGTACAAGGCGTGCATTTTGCATAGAGCTATTATACTAGAGTATTTCGTATATTATTAACTATTAGTCTATACTAATATATAAAAAGCTGAAGAATTTGTTTGATTGTTTGAACGCGCTAATCTGAGGAACTACTGGACCGATTTGAACAATTCGTTGATTTAAAGATAGTCCATTTATCGACGAAGGCTATAGGCTATATAACATCACGCTAAAATGAATAAGAGAGGAGCAGCAATAAAAAATGAAATTTAAAGCTTTTCTTGCGTGCGCTAAATAAACGTTGAAAGTTATTAAAAATTCATGTATTACAAAATTGTTGCCCTCTAATAGTTCTAAGTAAAAGTCAGAGACAGCATATGTCTAGCTTTTAAGGTTAACCCACTTTAACCATTTTTTTGGTTATCAAAATACTATATTACAGTTTTAATCTTTCCACGCGTGCGGAGCCGTTGGCGATTGCTAGTTATCAATAAAATGTTTAGATAAGTTAACTTAATTTTAACCTTTATTTTTATTTATTTTCATTTATAATATTCATAGGATGTTATAATCCCTAGCGAACCAATAATAAAAAAGTAGCAAAGCCATCTTTAAATTTTCCATATTACAATAAAGAAAAACAAATGACACTGCATATATCTGTCTCTTTCTTTTTTGTCTTATTAGACAAAAATGAAACATAGAAATTTCATCTTCCTCTATCGTTCTCATTGCGACACGGAGAAAGCAAATAAGATATATCTGTCTCTCTTTCTTATGTCTTATTAGACAAAGATAAGTATACGAGTTTCATTTTCCCTCTTATTATTTATTGCGACACTTAAAAGCCTGCCTATGGCTACTCTAGTATAATAGCTCTATGGCATATTGAATACTGATATCGGTATCTTTCTTTCGCTTTGGATATATCCGCCATAACATAATATGATAACAAAGTTTGGCGCGAAAACGCTGTATTCTTTATGGTGTAGTAATTAGCCATAATTCTTTAATGTACATCATCGGCGTATAGGTTACTTGATGAGTAACTAAGCCTGGTTTTTTGACAAAATTATATTCTAGTTAATTTGTTACGTTTTATGTTAAAGATGGTGATTAATGGTGTTGCTAAAGTATAGACAAAATAGACAATATTTGTATTAATAATATATATAGTACTAGCGGCCTGCCCCTGCTTCGCACGGGTATAAAATATGTATCCCATGTCAGTCAGTGTAAAAAAAATGATTAAAATTGATCCAGTAGTTTTGATATGGCGCTGTATTTAAAAAATGATTTTCCCTATTTTCCCGCTTTTCTATTGAAATTTTTCCTAGATTTTCGTTGCTATAAACCTCACGGAGCCCGAGACCTTTCCAACGAATGCAAAACCGTGGAAATCGGTTCGTGCGTTCTGGAGTTATATCGTCAGGAAGGAAAACCCGACTTATTTTTATATAGTAGATAATCACAGAATAAGAACACTGATCTGGTATTGAAATTTGCAAAAAAAAAAGATAGTAACGACGAAATTATTTTACTTATAAATTATAATTTTTAAAGAGCAGCCACCGAGTTTTTCGCTAAATTTTAAAACTTTATAAGTTGAATTGAGGATTCAAAAGCTTGTTTTCAAGTTTACTGAAATAAATAGTATTTTCGAATTTCTACATAAAAAATCCTATCGTAAGCGCAAAAGATGTAACTTTAGTAGAAGATTCAAAAAATCTTGAGTAGGTACTTTTACTAAATTCCTATACTTTAGACTGAATTTATATAATTTATACGGCGTTACTTTACGGAGGTCCATAATACAAAACTAATGAGAATATTATTTTGCTATAATACACGATAGATTTTTATCGCGGATAATAGCAAAATAATATTCTCATTAGTTCTGAATTTATATTTAACAATTAATCAGTGTTTTCATACTGCGTAACAAATCACAGACAAAAAATATATAATACACAAAAAGACATCTCATATTAGAAAAAACAAATAAAGATGGACTCTTGCCAACCAAGTGAATTAAAAATATACATACGTCGTTTTTAATGGAATTATAAATATACAGCTCATTACAAATATGTAAAATAAGTACCAATTCATAGAATTAAGCTAACTTTGCGGAATTCCATAATACAAAAAATTATGAAATATTATGCTATAATCCGACCTAAAAAATTTTTTTTTTTTTTTGTAAAATAATTAATATTTATTGCGGTTTGTTTATTTTTTGTGTCGTTATAGAGAAAATCGATTTATTACGTCAAATACTATGATGAAAGAATGCTTCATTTTAAGTTGCACAAAATCTTTCATTCATCTGAGTTCATAAAGTACATTTTTAAAATGACAATTATATTTAGCCTTGACTTCGTGTGAATAGGTACGGAGTTCGCAACGTCAGCTCTTACACTATACTTTGAACAAATCTAAGAACTAAATGCACGTTTGAGAATCACTCTATACTACCGCATTATACTAGAGTACGAAGTACAATATTTTTTTACATTAAATCCACTATCCGTAGACCAGGAGCCCGCGGAATAAAATCTCTATTTGTTTAGCTCCCGGTATACGAACATGTGTCGACATATAGCATAGACTACCTAGAGCAGGCACAGAAGGGTTCAGTACATTTGGCTTAATATGGGAAACCTTAGGAATATCACATCGACTATATCCCTTGGGTAACGAAAGAAAAATTATTTTTATATAGGATAAAAATGGAATGTTCTGTCGATCCTTGGTTTTTTGACGTATGCGTGTAGCAATTCTAATATTATTTGCAAATTTATCGTTAGTAATAAAGCTGAAATTTCTATGATTTTAATAGTTAACATTTAAAATTTATGTCATTTACGTAATTAAGATCAAGCTGTAGAAAATAATTTCCAAAGGAGATGGACAAAATCTGGCATGTGCGGACTAAATAATGAAGTACATAATATAATATAAAATAGTAAATAATGCCAAAATTAATTAATAATATCGCGCCCTAGTAGTAACTAGGGAAAAACTGGTATTGAATAAAATTCTTCTATTCGTGTGCTACTTTATAATGCCCTGTGCTGTATATCTGGATTTCTGATATATTATCTTTCGAGTGGACAATATCATTATTCTGGATTCGTATTTTTTCGTAGATGTAGAAAAAAGTTGCAATAATCTATGTAAATCTGTCATGGTCATTAATTTATTTCTTCTTATTCCCAGGTTCTACCTAAAATATACTTGTACATATTTGAAGAGTAGCATTCGGTCTTTATATTAAATATTATTTTATTTCTGTCCATTGAGGCCAACATTGTATGAGCTATTTGCCCATCTCCTTTGACATTTAGTCGTACATAGTAATCGTATTAGTACTTATTGTAATCTTATGGCAATCCCAGTTTATTTCTGACAGTAGTTATTAAAAGCTTAATTTATTTAAGTCTTTACTAAATTTAATTATAGTTTTATGTATAAAAATTGGTATTATTAATTTCAAAAAATTATATTTATCGATAAACCTTTACGATAACGGTTATTTTCGACATCGCTAAAAATTGAAAACATGATATTAGTCTGTGTCAAATTTTTTAAAAAGTTTTTTTTTTCGGATTGACTATATGCTGTTAGCCCTAACTGCTTTTACAGCGTCACCGGGAAAAAAGGTACAATTTTCGTTTGTCAAAAAACCAAGGAAATAAAATAATGTTATAAAAATCTATATACACCTTCCCCAAGGGAATTTAGGAAAAAAGCGACAATATTTACTACTAAACAATTATACTAAATTTATCCTACAGTAGCATTGAGCTGAGATCTTGTATATTAATAATTTATTGTTATATCTATTAAAAAACAAAACTTTACATCTATCGAATATACACTATCGAAATGGAGACAAGTTGTATAACTTGTATAAATGTAATATACTCTTCTTAAATTAATCTTAAAAGTTCTAAAATGAATTAATTATATTCCGCAATAGTAATAGTTTACTCTTTATCTAGAATTTATATGAAAGTAAACTTAGCTTTTATATCGCCACTTAGAGATTTTTCGAAATCGAAGAATTTAAGAGAAACAGAATACTTTTTGCTCGAATGTCTTTTGTCTCTGCCTCCATTTCGATAAAATAAGAACATTCTATATTTTCTGCTTTATTATTATGTATTTAGAAAATTGCTTTACGTACAATTTTTTTTATTTTTTCCCAACCTCCAATTATTTTTTGACAGACTATATATTTACCCTCATAGACACTAAATTTATTTAAAATGTTACCGCCCATTAATTTAAAATTTATACTAAATTATCCAAAAATCAATTCGGTATAAATATAAACTATAAATTCATTATTATTATTTAATTTAAAATATTTAAAATTCATTCGAATTTTAAAAGTATTGTTATAATGTTTCTTGTCTCTGTCGAGTTTCATATTTTGTTATTAGAACGCTTTATACGTGACGGCCATATTGAATTATAATAGAAATTATGAAGTAATTTGCTTCATTCTTTTACCTTATTTAAAAACCAAATTAAGCTTCAACATATTATTAGGAATTAAAATAATTTGTAGAAAAACAAATAAATATTACAATTTAGACAATCTGAGGTGGAGACAAGGATGCCCTGCATTACTTAAATTCTAATCTAAACAATTCACTTATAAATTTGTATTATAGAAATTGACATTTAAAAAACTAAACTATGTTTTTAAAATTATCGCAATTACTTATTTTCATTTTTTACAAAATTTTCACAATAACATATTCGAATACACTGGACCGTTTTGTGAAAACAAAATAAATATGACACCATAATACAACATTTTTATTAAGATTAAAATTACTTAATATTAAATCCATTTTATCTTTATATATTATGTTAAAACTTCTTGTTAAAATCGGTAAAATTAAAAAACCATTACGTGTATTTAAGTAAACTCAGAATAAATTCGATAAAAAAATAATTAACACCGATAAAAAACCGAACATCTAGGTTTCACCTTAAACTTAAAAAAAAGGATATAAGAGCACCAGAAAAACTTTTTTTTTATTTAGCACTCTAGATCTTTATACAGGCTGCCTTTAAAATATTTTTGACTCAAAGTTACATATGTGGGAATTAAGGGGATTTATTTATTTTAATATATTGTGTCATTTTTATTTCATTAATTTATTTATTATAAATTAATTACTCTGACACGTGCAATGAACATTTTTACCTATAACATTTTGAATTATTTGAGATTGATATTCTATATTTATTTCTGGAATTAAATATTTTAAATCCACTTTCTTGTTCAGTATTTTGACTAATTTGCAATCTTTTCATGATCTTTTAAATTCTCATTTTTCAAAGAACTCAAATTTATATATAACGAAATAGGATCAAATAATAGACCACCATTTTTAAGACCAATATACTATGTTCAACAAATACCAGAAAATCAAAAAAAAGAAATTAACAACATATCTTTACTTATGAATTTTGCAATATACCTTTTTCTATAGTAATCAAATGATCACAAAACTATAGAAAACCTTAAAAAAAACTCCGGTTAATAAAAGACAAATATTGTTATTTGTCCAAGTCCATAAATTAGAAAACAATGTAATTTTTAACAAAATATAAAAGCATATTATAATATTCTATTCAACCGAGTCTACAATTGTTGTAAACAATTCACTGACAAAAGCTCAAATCATAAAATGTACAAAACAATATTTTATATAAAATAATACAGATAAGGAAAATCGGCCGCTGAAAATAAAAACCTAGAAAGCAAATATTAATAAATCACTTAAATAAATTCTACTAAATAGTTAATGCATAAAAAACTTTGCAAAATAATAACGAAAGAAAAAGATCCCTTTTGATTTACAAAGTTGCAAAAAACCGAATTTTGTTTATAATAAAGTTAATCAAAACTATGATATTGCATTATATATATTGAAATAAGATGTATTTTAAATGAAGTCCATCGATTTTTTTCTTCAATACTGAACATTTAGTAATTTAATGAAAACACATTTGTTTACTTTTTAAATCATATGTGAGTTGTATTAATCCATGGCTTCCATTTGTATTTTACATTTTTTATATTAAGATTTAGAATTAATTTTGTAAATAATTTAATCAATTGAATTCTAAGTCTGATGCCTTTATAAAAGTTTTTCCAGTGGGGCAATTTTATTGTTAAGAAGGGGGGCACTTCGATTGTTAGGGGGGAGGGCGATTTGATTGTTAATGGGCAGACAATTAGAAAATGGACTCGACACGAGTTTTAACGCTTTCGCTCCGTGCCATTTAAATAGGCCAACAAATTTCCCAGCGTTGGCAACAACAAATTTCCCAACTTCCTAACAAATTTCGGTGCCAAATATCCCCACTCCCCACGTTGGGCTCACGCTCTAGGGGGGCAATTTCATTGTTTAGGAGGGGGGGAGAGAAATTTAATTATTTAGGCGGGGGAACCATTAAGCTGGAAGCAATTGGATTGTTGGGGGGCTAAATTTGGGTGCGCAATTTATATGAAAAAGAAAATTAATCTCCTTCAAACATGTCATTTAAGTTTCTAAAGTGATCAATTCAATTTTTTAATAATAAATAATATTATATAGGGGGCCAAAATAATTTTTAAGGGGGCATGGCACTAAAAATGTAGGGAAACACTGATTTAGGCGATCCTACTAAGATCACGCTCACAACTCGCCGACAGACTTCTTTATTCAATTCTAGGTTATAATTCTTAGCAGCCGACCATTATACAAACTAATAATAACAAACGAAAATAATTTGATCACATACAGCGGCTTAGATATAAAGTAATATTTACCAGTAAGAAGAGCACATTCCTACATATCTATAAATTTGTGTATACTCTAATAGCTCGAAAAAGCTATGTTTGTTAACATTAAAAAATTATTAATTTTACATTAAGTAATAGCGTTTACGTGTATAGAGTGATGTTGGTAACTATTTACGATATTTCCTTAACATCAGTCGAATATCGTATGGAATTCGTTTTATTATAATAATTACAAAGAAATCTGTCTGATAATTTGTTGGAAGAAAATTATCAATGAAAAAAAAACAACAGAACATTCTAAACCATAGACCAATGTACTATATATAGGACAACGTTTAGAAATTGGATTTTGTGCATATTTTTTTGATTAAATGTTAGGACAAGGTGAAAATATATATAAATTGTCTATTAAGAAACCACAGTGAAGTTGACAATTTAGGAAAATTGTCAATGTCGCCTTGGCGTTTAAATAGAGAGTAATATTTTGAATAATATACCCTACAATGGTGCAATGAAATCATAAATACCTTAGCGTAGTTATGACAATTATTTTTATAGAATAATAGACATATTATTTTTTTTATCATCCATATCAATCATAGACCAACAAATTATCAAACAGCGCACAAATCGATTCAAAACTCGAAATAATTGTACGTATATATTACACAATGCATTTGCCATTTACTAGTCCAACAAATTATCAGACAGCACACGAATTAAAAGCTCCAAACAATTGCACGTATTATATTACACGATGCTACCGCATTTGCCGTTAGTCAGGGACAAGTTGGGGCCATAAGTGGGCCTTCCCAAGGTCTGGTTGTAGTCGAAACCGTTGTTCATGTACTGGTTGTTCTGGAGACCTAGTAAAATGTCGACGAGCGCGTTCGAGGCGCTCTGAGCATTTAGCAGATCGAATATGATGCAATTGCACTCAGGCTCTGGGTTCTTTGCGCTTTTTGCACTCGAGCTTGAGCTTGTGGAGTTCGTGCCTGAGCTCGTTGGGGGATTGGGGTGGAGGGGGCAGGTGATTTGGAGGTTCTTGGGATACTGCGTGGGTATACCTGAGAGGTGGTTGGCGGCCGCGCGCGCGTAGAACACGCACGTGTGGCCGTCCGCGTCCGGAAAGTTTGGGTTGCCGTTGTGCTGTACACAAATACTGTGCATTACAAATACGGTTCATTAAGCGTTTGGTGATTAATTAGTCCCATATATTTATCAATACTATTATTTTGACTGGCCCGTTGGCACAGTGGGTAGTGACTCTGCCTTCAGCTCCGTGGGTCGCGGGTTCAATTCCCGCCGAGGACCAACGTTTTCTATAAATGAATTTGTTGGTCTTTGAGCCTGGGTGTATATTTGTATTTAAGTATGTATTTAAAAAAATATATAAGTATACATATATTCACCAGTTGTCTGTCTGCAATAACACAGGTATTAAGTTACTCACTTTGGGGACGACGACCGTGTGTGTAAGTGTCCCATATACAGTGCAAACTCTATATAACGACCCTAAAGGAATTGTGCATAGTTTGACGTTATAGAGAGTTGTCGTTAAATGGAGAGAAGAAAAATGTAAAAAAAAAAGTTTATTTCAGACTAGTGTTAGTAATTACATAAAAAACAATTTTTATTCGATCGTTATTGCGTATAGTCTATTATTATTGTGTGACTTCTTTTGCTGTACTGATAATTTAGTTGTATTTATTTTAATATTTTATTCATACCTTGCATTATTGAGGAAACTTGGTAACAAAGAAAGTACTTTTCCAATAATATTGCTGCATTTAGATGCAATCCCAATTTGTAAACAAAAGCACGGATTTCTTAGAAAGTTCGGTATGTGTTATGCCGACAGTCGAGTTTATTACTAAAATGCTAGCATGACAGGCAAGGCTAGCATGATAAAGCGACTTTAGGAGTATATTATTAAATTGCTGTCGTCATTGAGAGTGGGTGCAATGCTATATAGAGTGTATCATTGTATGGGAAACAAGGTACACCAACCAAAGCCAAGTGATATCGACGCTTTAGGGAGTTTGTCGTTAAATCGAGTGACGTTATATGGAGTTGCGGTAACAATATGCTTACCCATATGAGCAGTTGAGCGGCAGCCAGGTGTCCCGCTGCGGCCGCGGCCCGCAGTGCGAGCGCGCGCTCGACGGGCGCGGGCGCTCGCGGCGGCGGCGCGGCCAGTAGCCGGGCGAGCGTGGCCACGGCACCGCGCGCGCCCGCCGTGCGCAGCGCCTCGCCGCTCGCGCCGCCCGCCGCCGGCTCGCACGACAGGAACGCCCGCCGCTCGTACTTCAAACGGATCCACCTGCACGGACATAAATGAATACTGTACGCTTGCAGTGATAAAAATTATGTTGTTTTTGTTGTCGCCAATGACTTCCGCTTTGTATTTTATAGCAACACAGTCATGAAACAAGAGTATCGCACCCTTTTTGATTAAAATGGGGGCAACACTGTGCTGTTGGTGTTTGTGATAAAACGTTTCAGTGACATGCAGTCTTTGTTCGTCTTTCAAGGGAAGACCATCTCGGAACGGGAATTGTAGCATTTCTATTATATCGTGTCATTGTATAGAGTGTGCGTTAACAATATTTTATTTTTATTAAAGCAATAAAGAGATTACAAACAAACAAAGCTCCTTCTGCGAGGTATTTATCTCATGGAAGTCGGCGGCGGATCCGAGAAGTCAAGTCCTTGGATCTCATCTCATCGGACGGAGGCGGTCGGTGCATCTGGTGCTCCCGATGCACCGGTTTGTGGAGGGAGACTTCTCTTCTGAGAGGTCCCTGCCCGGAGTAGGTAACTCTGAGATCAGAGCGACTGTCGGGGGTTGGGAGCAATGTGTACAACGATACCGTGTCCTTGCCATTAGCAGCGTGGTGGAGCACACAGGTCGTTTTAGTCAGGTCAGGCGGAGAGAGGGGCCACCTTTAGGGAGGCCCCGACCCAAAGGTTGGGCACTCTGTGGTTCGAATTACTAATGGCGGAGATGTCCGCAATGTGGACAACGATAACCTGCTCTTGTCACCAGCAGCGTGGTGGAGCCCAAAGGTCGTATTAGTGCTAGTCCGACATAACCGCCGCCTATCCCCATTGAGCGGCGGTACCCATAAGGAGCTTTTTCCTGTATTAAAAAAAAAGGTGGCAATGATCCTGCCTTTAGCTCCGCGCGATTTTACGGTCATTAACCGTTATTTTTAAATGCGTGACATCTTAGCAACGCACGTAGCACGCACGTATGTGTACACGTATACGAATGCAAGAAATATATTTGGATCTCACCTCTCTTTCTCCTCCCTCGTGGAGGTGGCCATGGGTTTGATATGGCCGCGCAGGTCCGCCTCCCATATCGAGTTGGCGAGGGCGTTGCCCATCGTCACCATGACGCTGACGTGGCCCAAACTGGAATCAAAAGAATAGGAAATTTGAATAACAAGTTTTGTTTCGAGGTTATCAAGCAAGACAGACTATTATTTATTTCTTTGATACATTTACATGGTTAACGTTATGAGGTTAACTTAATAAAAAAATTACAAAAGTTACAATTTAATTATTTTGCTGTAATCTGCGTTGGTTAAGACAATCTATGTCATGCTAAATGTATGAAGCAGGCAACATTCACATACCTTATACATTCAGGAGAAAAGGCTTCATGACATTGCGATTTTGTTGTGGAGCCTCTCGTATATTCTAGCCTATTAGTCATTTAACGAAACAGACAGATAGACTTTAGCACTTATAATATTAGTATAGATATATCACTCACGGCCATTCGTCCAGGTCTAGCGAGCGCACCCTGGATATGTGAGACCCGAGGTTCCTGTGTATCCCGGAACACTCTATACATATCAACACGCCTAGATTCAAACTGGCCCAATCCGGATCTGAAATATATTATTTTATTTATAAATGATAACGACAATACTTAGAAGCTAGCCAGTGACTAAATGTAGTTTAAATCAGAGATGAACCACCGTGAAATGGTTATGGTCGCGTAGAGCTCTGGACAATTTATTCATAAATTGTCTATACGTCTTTTTGATCTTAAAACACAGGTTTTTAGAAAATTGCTGTTTCTACGCGTAGGTTGCGTTTCGCGAGTTGCAAGCGGTGTGAAAGATTAGAAGGGGTAGAGGGTATAATGGCCGATGGTTGCCATAAACCTATAATAATATTAATATATCTTTATTGACTCCAAAAATGTAACATTGCGACCTCTAAACTATACAATTTAAATCGAAATTACAAAAAAAACTAAAAAAAGTGCTCAAGTAGAGCACTAGCGTCTAAACTAGGCGGAGCCTGTATGTAAGAGACTAGTCTTCCAATAACGCTAACTTAATTAGTTCGAAAAATTGATAAAAGTGGGTACTTTGCAATAATATTTACAGTTACGGACATACTGACTCATATTTACCCACTGTTAGCGCCTAAACTCACCTTAACCTGGAGCGAGGGGAAAACGGGTCGCGGGGGGATCGAAGGAGCGGTCATCACATATAGACTCCAATTGTAACAAATCATCAACTATATTGCATTGAAACAAACACAAAGTTTTATTTAGACTGTACGGAAGTAAAATCGTACACCCACCACCACGTCCAATCAAATAGGGTCACTTGATTTAATAACTTTGACTTAACATACACACACTGGAAATAATTCAAAAAAACCAATATCAAATATTGAATGACTATTGAATACGAAAACCCAGCAAATACAGATTTTATAAAAATCTCTCTCACCCTGCGCCCCGCAGTCGCAACACTTGTCGTTGCCCTTAACTCTCCGCACGTAGTACGTAGCGCGCACGTCGCCCGTAGAGTTGGCGCCCGTTGGAGCGGGCTGCCGAGACGTCTGTACGGATAAACACAAATACACTTAAACTTTATGTATACGACGCAAAAATTTATGCGAGGCAATTAGGTTATACCAAAACGAAAATAATTTAAGAAGTAAATAAGTTAAACCTAGGTTAGGTTTCTTATTTACTAAAACAATAATTGTTAGAATTTGGCTTTACTTTGTGGAGATCCATAATACAAAAGTAATAGTAAAATTATTTTGCTACAATCCGCGATGAAGTAAAGAGATATATATAATCCCAAAGCTTTGCGATTTTGTCGTGGGATCTATGTCCTGGTGATGCTTCAGTTGCAAGGCGAAACGATTGTTGAGTTTTGTGAGATTGAATGTATGTAGTGCTTGTGTAATGTGGTGGCGGTGTTGGAGGCTTTTGCATGTGTTTTTACGAATCTTGCATGTATCAGGTATGAAAACGGATTGCGACGCTAATATATTTTCAGATACTTATTACAAAAACATTATGTTCACATAAAACATTTTTAATTCTAATAATATATTTTGTTCGTATATATACTAAAAAATTGGAATCCATATACCATATAGGTAATTAAAAAAAACAATTCACTTAGCTCGATAAAAAAGTACTTTCTTTTGGCAACACCATAAAAAACAATTGTTAAAGGTACTAAGATGCCTCTGCGCTTGCTAAGTTCCTAACTATAAACCAGTAGTCGCATGCACTCACTTCCTGTAAGCTGTAGTGAGAGTGGTCTATTCTACTCAGCTGGATACGCTAAAATTCACTTGACTCGATAAAAAAGTGTTTTTTTTCGGCAATACCAAAAAACATTCGTTAAAGGTACTAAGAATATGATGCCTCTGCGTTTGCTAAGTTCCTAACTATAACCCTGTAGACACATGCACTCCACATCCTGTATGTAGCCACAAAGCTTTCTTCTTTCTTTGCTTCCTAGACCCAAAGCAAAGCATTCAATTCTTTGCTTTGGGTCTAGGAAGTATCCTAGACCCTGATGGTTCCACTCACCCGTCCCTGCAGCGAGGCCAGTATCTGGGCCTCCACAGCGGCCACCCAGGCGTCCCTCTCAGCTGCGCAGGCAGCAGGCGTACCTCCTGCACCCACCTCCCACCTCCACCTCTTGCCATCCAAGCTCACTATCGTGAATTCACACGACGTCGCACTCTCAGCATCTGGCAATGACGATCAAAGTAATCAATAAATTAACATAAAACTAACTTTGATAGTGATTATAACTTTGTCGAATAACCGTGATCCTATGTTGCAAATCAGTAAGTTAGCAAAATATTATTTATAATAATAAATATATGGGACACTTACACACACGGTCGTCCGTCCCCAAAGTAAGTAACTTAATACTTGTGTTATGGATGACAGATAACTGGTGAATATATATTTATATATTTTTTATATACATACTTAAATACAAATATACACCCAGGCTCAAAGACCAACAAATTCATTTATAGAAAATGTTGGCCCTCGGCGGGAATAGAACCTGCGACCCGCGGAGCTGTAGGCAGGGTCACTACCCACTGCTCCAACGGGCCAGTGAAAAATTTATTCACTTCTACAATTATTCCACAAATCATACTACACTTGCTCACTACTAGACATAGGCCATCTCTCTCTAGGATAGAAGGGTTGGAGCTAAGACCTACCACGCTGCTCCAATGCGGTTTGGTAGGTTACACATATCCCTAAAATTCTCTAGAAATATGCAGGTTTCCTCACGATGTTTTCTCTGCTCTTGTTCGTCTGATGGGTTTGAAATTCGTGACCCCTCGTAAGAATCGCACGATCTAAACGCTAGGCTATCGCAGCTTAAATGGATGAATGCGATTTAAATAATCGATTCTTAGTCAGAGATTCGAAGAATTACAATGAGAAACCAGACCGCAAAACGTCGCAAGATCCAGACATCCAGCATCATTCCCCTGCGCTTATCCCATGAGTGAGGTCTTCACAACATGGTTTTAGCTTCCATTATCTCCTTCAACTCTGGATCTACTTATTTTATATATACACATACTTCACACAATCCAACCGTCACCTTTTTAGCCTCCATCTAGTCACATGTTAGGTCTTTGGTCATACGTTTTTATAATTCCTAATGGATAAAAAATTATATGTCCATAAAATGCACTTCCCGTCTATTCTTCTGCGCGACTTAAGATCCGGACATTCATGGGATAGTAAAGAAGACGAATAAGAAGTTTCGTCTCACCCTCATCCCCGTCCTTCTTCACCCCACTGCTCTTCATTCTTCTATGTCTTTTCTTGACGTGAGGCGTGTCTTTGTCGGTGCCGTTACTGGAACAGATGTCCACTTCTGAGGCCAGCGATTGTCTACTCGAGGCTGGCTCTTTCATCGTGTCGAAGGCCGATAGGAGGGCTTTATCCGTCGCTCGTGATGGTTTATCTTTATACCCTGGAATTAGATTAAGAATAGAAGCTTAAATTTAGGAAACCACCACCAACATATCTATAATCAATACATATAATAAAATCGTAGAGGTGTTAAAATCTGTACATTTGATATTTTTAAGAAAATATTGGTGTTGTCGTGTCAAAACACGCTTCTAAACATGAAACAATAGTTTTTAAAATTTTTGTCTGTTTATCTGTTTGTCTGAGAATCTGTTTGTCTGTATGGCTGTGCGTTTGTTTCCGCTAATCTCAGAAACCGCTGATCCGATTTGGACGCGGTTTTCACTAATAGGAAATAGAAAACCTCACTTAACATATAGGGTATGTTTTATCTATAATACAATAAGCGAAAGTTTATCTGTTTGTGACGCTTTCACAACAAATCCGCTGGAACAATGTAGATGTCATTAGGCACAATTAAATGGAAAAAGCTGATAGCCTAGCCGTGAGACTCTTTCGAAGAGTTGTGGGTTTAAACCCTGGGCTTAAACCAATGAGTTTTTCTGTTAAAACTTATGTGTCTAATTTACAATTGTGATTTATCAAACGTTTTTCAGTGAAAAACATCGTGGGGAAACCTGCATATCTCTAGAGCATTTTAGGGATATGTGTAACCTACCAATCCGCATTGGAGCAGCGTGGTAGATCTTAACTCCAATTCTTCTGGCCAAAAACGGAGAGAGGTCTATGCCCAGCAGTAGGATAGTAACAGGCCGTTACTTTTGGTACAATTGAAGGTTATATACTGAGCCAACTTAAAGGATTAAAAAGCAAGTTTTTCCTACGGTAATAGGTAAAAAATGATACAGTGTATCATTGAGAGTACTTTGACTGTAAAATTAGCACTAACAAAGTCGCTGTAATACTAGTGAATAATAAACAAAATCTCACCTAATGACAGTCCCCCGATGCTGTCGTGTATGTCCACGCTGGTGTACCCGTTGTAGCCGGGCACGGTCGTGATGATGGACTTGGAACCGCGAGGTTTCTGACCTGGCACCTTCACTGTCACATACTGCAGCGATATCTCTTTGCCGTTCACATCTTCCATGTAATCCTGAAAATAAATTTAAATATTACTGCTAGTTTAAGCCTCAAAGTACCCTCAATAATTAAATATTTGTATTTACCTATTCTCATAAGAAAAATCTGAAATTTTTTATCCTATAAGGGATGGCGAAGAGATGAAAAGATTGTGTGAATTATGCATATAACAGAAATAGCTTCAGAGTTGAAGAATGATAGGAGAGAATGGAAAAGAAGATGTTGTGCCGACCCCACTTAGAGTGGGAGGGGGTAGGAGAATGCTGATCAGGGATGGCAAACCAATGGCAATGTGACACAATAGTTTGAGTTCATCAGCGATCTCGAAATTCGACAATGGCAAAATAATATAATTTGTTGCTAAATGTTGGTAATAAATAAAGAATTTTGCGTTTGATTGGTACTATTTCTTATTTTCGCAATAATGACAAAGTCAATTTTTTTAGTGGCACTCTTATGACTTTTATGCATCTTATGATTCTTCTACCCTGCTCTTTATGTTAGCCCAATAAATAGCCATCAATTGTACAAATTCCAGCAAAATAACTCCTTTTTATTATTCTTGAAAGAGTAAAAGACAGGCAAACTATGGCATTTATAACATTATTAATGCTAGTGGAGGAAAAAAAAACAGATTCCGCTGCGGTTTAAATCTTCAAAATATCTTGTCTTACTTACGTGTAAACTCGGGTGATAAGTCAACCTTCCATCATCACACAACGTGACGTACTTCTTCTTCCACTCCTTATTCAACGCTTTACTGCTCTTCTTGTACAAGTAGCCTTGCTTCAACGGTATCGCCCTTCCTGAGCCCAGCTCTCCATTCTTCAGCCTGTCATCACCTTTCTTCGATGGCGTGAAGAGATTCGATCTTCTCCGTGACTTCCGCGAGGTTGTAGGAGTGGATGAGGGCGTCGGGAGGTCTTTCACGTCTTTGGACGATTGCAGATTGTCCAAACAGTGGGGGGCTGTGAATTTGACGTTGTTATTCTCGGTCGCTATGGAAACCAGTCCTGATGAAGAGCCGTGGCTGCCGAGGGAATTGCCCCAACGTGATGACGTGTCTGAGCCGTTCGTGCTGTGAATTTCGACCACATGGGTGGAGGATATCCCACTGCTGTTCGAGGATGCGTCGAAAGATGACGCGCCCCGGTGGAGGTGATGGGACGATGCCGATAACGTGTGGTGACCGCGTGGGAGGGAATCCTGTAATCAACAGAAGTTATACAATACTAAGTTACTTACTTATATATGTATAGTATTTAAGTTACTTTGGGGACGGACGTCATGGCGACGGGTCATTTTCGTACCCGAAAACTAACTAACTATATTAAACCTAGCTAGACCAATTTTCTCCCTCAAAACCCCCTACATGCTGAATTTCATGAAAATCGTTGGAGCCTTATATATTCTACTGTAAATGTAGATGATTTGACTTTGGTTATTTAAAGAAAGTAAGCATCTTCGAGGATTCCCTTGGACATTCCTTACAATACTCGATCAAATATCGATATACATTAGGAAAATCGATTCCCTTTAGGCCACGAGATATTTCGATAATGATTTACTTATTTCAACGTTATCAATGATATCGGCTTAATCCAGATAACTGTAATGTGATAATAGTGACCTTGAAACAGCATTAGAGGCATCGAAATATTTACACACCACGGTTATAAGCTGTATAATTATATAGCACCATATCGCAGCCATGCTAGGTATTTAAAAAAAAACAAAAAAGGAGTGTTGATATCTGGGGGCTTGATCCCAGATATTTCTACTTATTTAGTCCGCCCGTTCTCTGCTGGGCTGTGACAACATTACAAATGACAGCAAAAATAGTCTTCTCTATTCAATGTCAATTTTAGCAAATTTTCAATTCCTAAAACAGGGATAAAGGTCATTTTTTTTGAAAATGAAACTAACTATATAGTAAGTTTCATGAAAATCGTTGGAGTCATTTTCGAAATTCAGAAAATATAAATATATATAGATACAAGATAAACTCATTTAAATATTGTATATGTATAAAGAAAAAATGTAGATATTGCTGCATATTCTATACTAATATATAAAGTTGAAGAGTTTGTTTGTTTGATTGTTTGAACGCGCTAATCTCAGGAACTAATTGACTGATTTGAAAAATTCTTTAAGTGTTGGATAGTCCATTTATCAAGATAATATATCTTAAATATAATATACTTTTCAAGTTTCTTGTTTTTTTATCTAGGATACTAAATTTCGGAAACGGCTTCAACGGTTTTCATGAAATTCAGTATGTAGAGGTTTTGGGGGCGATAAATCGATCTAGCTAGGTTTCATTTTTGAAAAAAAAAAAATTTATCCCTGATTTCAGGCACTGAAAAAGTGTTTTAAAATTATAAGAAATAGAATTGTTAATTTTGCTGTCAATTACAAAGTTGCAATAGCTCAGTTGAAAACGGGATGAATTTAAAAAAAACCCCGGGATTGAGTCCCAGATATCACAAGCCCTTTCTTTGTTTTTTATATTAAAAAAATATATATTAAACAAGGCTTCGGTCACCCAGGTCATTTTATGACTAATCATGTAATTTACCATTAGTAAAGAAGTAATTGCATATTTTTTATAACTTGAGTGAAGGTTCACTTGTTATTTATACCTTGAATTACTTCTATTGTATATTTTAAATGTTGCATTAAACTAATACAATTTCCTTCGACTGCCGGAAATTCTAATGAATGTCTCTGCAAATCTTTATTTATCAGGAGTTTTATAATTAGGATAATTAACATTTTTAATGACTGATAAAACAGTAATATTTATTCATATACTTAATTAATAATATAATTTACATAACAGTTTGTTGCACTCAACACGGACAGTACGTATCGTTAGGATTTCAATATCGTTACATTTAAAAAAAAATTACCTAATGCTAATAATCAACATTTAACTAAGGCGGGTTGGTGATCGCAATATATAACGCAGTACGGCGACAACATTAATTAATTAATTAATTTATTTGTTTTACTTTTTATTTATTAATTAATTTTATTTTATTAATTAATCCTAAAGCGTAATAATGTTCTTACTCAATACATATTAACATATTAAACTAAGGTCCAGCCCGGTGGCCCTGTTAAAACCGTTAGGGCTAACTAGTCAATTCTAATAAAAAAAAATTAAGGCTATTTAAGGATTACACAATTAGTTGTTTTTTTACAAATAATTGTTCGTTGAGTAGACGATATTTAAAAAAAAACATAAACCAAAAAAAAAATTAAGCAAAAAACAATTAACGTTATTCTTTGTAATCAGTGTGTATACGCTTGTTTATGTGCATGTTTTTGATGGTGTGTGCGTGTAAGTGTATGTGTGTTTGCGTAAGCTGTGTGCTTACACAGCATGTTTACAACATGTTGTGTCGACTCCACTTAGAGTGGGATAAGGGCCGGAAGATGATGAAAGAATTTAGCAAAAGTATTTTCATAAACATCCCATGGCTTTCATTCAATTATTTAAAATAATAATTTTAGAAAATATCACGGAGAATCCTGCATTTCTTTGGAGAATTCTAATGTACCTATCAATTTACATATTGTAGCGTGGTGGGTCCAAACTTCAAACGTTCTCCCCAAAAAAGGAGAAGAGACATATGTCCAGCATTGAGATAGTAATAGTCAATATTTTAAACTTTCATTTGCGAAACCTGTTTTATTTTTACGTTAAAATCAAGTTTTACTCCATAACAAAACTATTTAAGAATCATAAATAATAACTTTGAGAACAACTAATTAAATTATGAAGCACAATAAACTTAAATAAAAATGAAAGTTTTCTTTATATTTAGTGTCAAAGGCACAAAACTATTCAGAGCGTATATAACTCCCATGGGCATACTTTGCACATCCTTTAAACACAATACAAGTATTTGTACATTTTTCAGATTGTTCCTTTACTTCAAACTTTCATATAGAGTTTCTATATTGCAAACAACATTCCTGCATATAATATTTCGATGTTGCAACTTTACTTGCTTTCACTATATCTATCACCCTCTATCTATTAAATAATTTATATAATTAGATGTTACTTTGCAGAGATCCATAATACAAAAGTATTAATAAAATTATTTTGCTATAGTCTGCGATGAAGTGAAATAGAAAATATATATAATGCTAAATGTAGAGTGGACAATCCTTTTTCATACCTGATACATGCAGCAGCCTGATAGAAGCTTGTTACACTTGTTCGCAGGCAAAATAAAATAAATGGTGGGGTTGAACCGATTAGTATATAACTAAGCTTATTTGGGTATTGCTTTTTTGCTTTGCGATTTTGGTCGTAGAGTCGATCTCCTGATGGCTTCGGTTGCAGGATGAAACGATTGTTGAGATTGTAATAGTGAACGTATGTATTGCTTGTGTAGTGTGGTGGAGGTGATGTAAGTTTGTGCATATGTTTTTACGAATCCTGCATGTATCACGTATGAAAACGGATTGTCCATCTACATTAAGCATTATATATATTTTCTATTTTACTTCATCGTGGATTATAGCAAGATAATTTTATTATTTCTTTTGCTTCTATCTATTACTAAACATTTTTGGAGCACCCTAGGATATCAATAGTTCATATATACCTATAAAATTACTCTATATAATATTAAATAATTTTGGAGCACCCTAGAATTTCAATAGTTCATATGTACCTATAAAATTACTTTATCTAATCCTAAACAATTTTGGAGCACCCTAGAATATCAATAGTTCATATGTACCTATAAAATTACTTTATCTAATCCTAAACAATTTTGGAGCACCCTGGAATTTCAATAGTTCATATGTACCTATAAAATTAATAATTGATTACAATTTTAAATCAAATCATATTACTGACAACATTATCACTAACTGATATGGAAAAATTTCAAGATCGAAAGTTGCATTAAAAATAACAAAAATTAATTCTTTTATCTATGTTTATGAATCATGAGCATGATATATTTTGGATTAATACTTTTATTGATTATTTTCATGGAAATAACAACTGTCATAAAATATCAATAAATGTGTCTCATGTCTATTCTATTTTTGTCGGTCTATATCTGTACTTTCTAGATCTTGCCTCAAATAATAAAACGATAGGTGATGTATATAATAGACAAAGCAGGAACCGACATAAGCTTGCTGCTCTTGCTTTGCGCCTTGCAAAAGTATGTGAGTCTATTGTGGTTTGGTTGAATTCCGCAATCAATTTCAGCTTTGCCATTACAGCAGTTTAAAAACACTGTTAAAAAGAAGCTGATACAGAAAGCCTACTTACTAGTCTTGAAGATTACTTGGAAGATAAGAATGTGTGTCTCTCTTTGAACCTGTACAAGACAGTAATGACTAAATGTAAATAGTATTATGAATGATATTTTTAAAGAGCAACTGCAGAGTTTCTTGCTGGGTCTTCTCAGTAGGAACAGCTTTCCGAACCAGCAGTAGAGTTGACAATTCAAAAGCACTTGTTAAAAAATTAATTTGAATAAAGAATATTTTGAATTTGAATACTATCTACAAAAGTATCATCAGAGCCTACAGAGTCTTCTGTAAGATATCAGCCAACTTGACAAAGTTTTTCATATTCCAAACATGAATGTTGCATGCAAATTTTATGGCATCTTTTCTTTCTTACTTATTAAACTCTTAAATTTGGTGTTATAGTTAGTACCCCATAACTTATTACACATTTTTCTGTATTGTTTCATAATGTATTTCTCATTTTAATTGCATTGATTTACATACTATTATTACAAATGTGAATGTCTGTCTGTTAAACTTTCACAGCCAAACTGATGGACCAGTATTAATAAAATTTTGGTCAATTAAGGCTGGCACACTGGGGTATCATATAAGATAAAAATCCTGCTTTGCTTTAAGGCATGGGTTTCCCAATAAAGTTGCTGGTACATCAGCTGATTTAATAAAACCATTGTTCAGTGATTAAATTCATTATAAGCCAATTTGAATATAGTGTAAGGTGTGTTCTTGTACTGTAGTAAAAAGATATGTCAAAGTTCTATACCATCCATAATTCCCTATCCACAATTAGCTGATCCCAGTATTTAAATATTGAAGAATTCTTAACTATATTGTTTAAGCCCAATCTTATATACTAGCACCTAAAACCCCACAAAATCATAAAACATAGTATTCAACATGTAAATGAAACTAATATCAAATATAAACTTAAGTAATTGCAAGAAAGGAAGATATTTTTTTTAAATATTAACAATAATGGCTATATTTTTTTACTATACATATATTATCAAATACGTCAAATATCAATCAGTCAATAACAAATCTAGCTGTGAATATTTATATATATAGTACTGTAATATTCTAATATTTTAGCATACTAGTAAAAAATGATATCACGCTATCGCTATTATTAATCTGCAAGCTTGCGGTTTATATTTAAACAACGGTAGACCAAAATACAAAGCTCTCTGAAGCGTGTAATGTGATAATTAATTGCACAGAAATATTTCACCTTATAAAGGAATGTCGAGTGGTTGTGGCTTGGTGAGTTCGCCAACGGCTGAGGAGTGACAGGCCTTGACCCTCCAGAGAGGCATTGGGACGAAGCCGACAATCTTGTACCAACGATCTTCTGACACGCTGCAAAAAACACCACGAATACTAAAAAAACGTTCGCAACACGGGCAAAAAACATTTTTATTTACATCTCAATATCACAATTTTCAATTCAAAACACGCAAAACAACGGTAATGGACCACGCACATTCAAATTTTGACGATTTTCGACGATCGCGCTCCTCAGCTCTTTGTATATTGTAGCACGAACTTCTACGCCTTAGACTCGATATTGGTGACATGTTCGACTTGAAAATGAGCGTTTTATCCATTTCGCCATTCAGAACACGATTGTTTATATGGATAAAAGTGATATAAATTTTACACAGTTCACCGGCGTACCACCGAGAGGAGAATGTCAAAAAACGTAAACAATGCGAAACGCATGACAGCTTCAAACGACCGCACGGCTGGGGGCCGGTGTTACCACTGCGCAACATGAACTCCCCACGCGGCAAAACTTCACCCACTATCCGATATCATCACGCACTCACGCATTAGCGTTACGCGAAATATCTGTATTCGTTGTATAAACAATGTTTATGTAATAGTATCACAAAGTTGAATGAATTAACATAACAACAGTTTAATCCTTGGCTGATCGTGTATCTCTTTATATTCATTGCAACTTTCAAATGAATTTATTTTTTAACACAAAAAAAGTCTTCATAAGTAATCTGTTTGTATGTGATCGATTATCCCATAATTTACTGAACGGATTTTTGTAGTTTTTCCTAAAGGTGCAATTCTTGAATAAAGTTTGGGTTATAGTACATTCTACGGAACGGCTAAATCAATCTAGACGTGACTTTCACCGGAAGATATACCTAATAGATGGTGGAGCAACATATAGGCTATTTATCCTAGAATCCCACGGAGTCGAGATTTACGCGAGACAATTTTTCTGACGCGCTGATTTCCACGCGAGCAACGATTTTAATAAAATAGAATTGAGTCCCAGATTTTGTTAAGAATTTCTACAAATAACAATGTCAATTCTATTTTATTACAATAAAATATTTACTTCACGAATTTATTGCAAATTAGTAAATGATGATAAATGTATAACAGCGCAGTAATGTAAAAAAAGGTTGTATAAATATATCATACCATCTTGAAAAACCCTTTCGACGTTCAGCCCGTACGTCGCACATGTCTCGTAGTAAGAACACCTCCGTAGCTCATTCGATAATTTACGAGCGCGGTTGTCGTCCACAACGCGCGGACTGCTTTCACTTATGGCATCTAGAAGAGTAACCGATCATTAAATAGGAAATAGTAGGTTAGTAACATTGAGTGGAATTAAATTATGAAAATTGTTGGTAACATCGTAATTTTTTTACGATAACGTAACATAATTTAACCGGTTTGAGATATTGATTTAAAAACAAACTCAAGATGAACTTTCACTTTTAGGTCAATGTCGAATAAATTATAAAGTTTGAAATATCTGCAAAAAAATTAATTGATTTTTTACGATTATTGTAGACTAGTCCCAATTCATCTTTAAAATCGGTTTTAGTCTATTTATTTATTTATAGTTTTAGTATATTTTTTGTTAACTACAAAAATTCAACTCTCTATGTAACATTTAAGAATATAAGCATACCCGATTTTTTAAATATTACCTAACGTCTTTATATCATACTAAAATGTTATAAAAATAATAGTAATAGTAAATGTTTGTTATTAAACTAAAAACAGCGAACAGATTATAGAAGCATTTGGTATACAAATAGATTAGTAAAGACTAGTTTTTCTATGTGAGATATGCAATCATTATTTTAAAAAATCAGAGTACGCGCAGACATTCTACGAAAGTAATATTAGATGACCTGAATTTATCTTTTATCTCGGTACTGAAATCTACACAGATAAAGATAAAAACGCGGACAAAAAGAAGTATTTCGCAACAGATTAATATTGTGACTAGTTTCTTATAATAAACATCTCTCGAAAGTTTTATCTATGGAAATTTCTTTTTTCAAAGTGAAATATATTAAAATAAACTTGTATTACACACTCACCTTGGGCCCCGACTAATATGATTGGAATTTCAGCCGAATTCCGATAGTGGGACATCTTATTGAAGTAATTTGATACGGTGTTGTAGCTGATCTCGTTTTCGAGACTGAACACGAAGATTACAGCATCCACCCAAGCAGTAAACTGTGACAATAAAAATACATAATTTAATGACAACACTTTATCATCATATAATACGTACATATTAGTGCGTAGTACACGCATATTATCACGTACTAAATTTTAAATCCATATTAATATTATAAATACGAAATCTGTGTGTCTGTCTGTATTTAATGCTCCCCGGCTGATCAGCTTATCATTGTTAATAAATTTTGGTACAATTGCAACTTATTGCCAGGTTAACATAATGAATAAAATATATTCACTTTTTCCTTTTGGAATAGGAAAACACACAAAGTACATAATAGAAGGTATTTTAACACTATGTCGACGCGAACAAATGTGACGTTAATGTTAAAAAAAAGTATTAAGAAGAAACTCAAATGAATAATGATAAGAAACACCTATATATTACAGAATAGTTTCGAAATAGCAAAACTACTTAGCAAAACTGTGCCTAATTAAAAACTGCACCCTACGTAAAAACCCACGATAATTACGAGGGGTAGTACGGTGTCGTGTTAAAGATTATGAAACGAAGGGTTATATGGCCTAACTATTTCATCACACATTGCAAATTACACTAAACAATGTAACAAATTGCGTGATACGTGTAATTTAAAAATAAATAAAGAAAAAATATTTTTCTATTTGTAGCTTTAAATAGATTACAGAATTGTCTGACTTGCGTAAGCAAAAGCTAACACAAAGTTTATGAATATCTCAACTTCCACTTCAATGAAGATATGTGCGTAGGAGGGTGTCACCCTTTTTGTCTTCGATAGCATTTGAGGGCTCATGTCGGGTCATTGAGATTGGCAAATTCCGACCGAGTACAAATCACAAAATAATTTTATAAAAGAAAAAATATGTAAAGAATATAGATTCTCTAATTTAAAATATCTCTGATCTATAGACATGGTTTAAATAAAGAAAACAATAGTTGTCAAAAGTCAAAATTTAAAATTTATTGAAAAACTAAAACATATTTTTACTGTTATAAAAATAATGTAAAAACGGAATCGGCAATTAAAATAAAAACAATCGATTGTTTTTTCTTTGTTTTATTAGTTTAGTTAGTTTGAGTTAGTTTATTTAAAAAATATAGTTATTAAAAACCTATAACAGTTTAATATAAACCTTTATTTTCACAGCAACACTATTTATTTGCCATTCCCAAAATTTCTGTTAATTATCTATAAATAAATTTATGTAAAGGAGAAAAAACGAATTCAAATTGTAATATATTTATATAAATTTATGACATTAAAATACGAGATATCTAACAAAACTAGTTAGTGTAATAAAAAAATTATTAAATTGCAAATAAGTCAAACAACTAATACTTCAATTCCATTCCCTGAAAAATTAATACTAAGATAAATTTGATAAACAACTATACTATGACTGTAGCTAAAAATACAAATGCAATTTCAGTTGTAAAATAACTCTTAATCAATGTAATTTCAACTGAAAATAGAAAAGCTTCAAAATCTCTTACCAAAACATAGACGTGTTAACTTTCAAATCACGTAGCACTTAAAGATTAATTATTTTCAACTTAATAACAATAATATTATTTACCTAAATATATAAATTTCCAGACTGAAAATGTAAAAATAATCGTCCTGCGAACAGCTCGGAACACTGAAGGCAACTGGGCGGGCGGGCGGATTGGAAACTAGTAGCGAAGCCTTCATATATTTCCATCCTGCTTTCGCACATTGGGTGCCTTTTCAAAATGCGATATACCACATAAATGCATCGCCCTGGACCTTGCAATATTTGTATATAAGTAAAAGCAGCTGTGTAACGTCAGATTACAGAATGGAATGGATAAGAAAAGAAGAAAAATAAATTGGTGTGTGATTAAAAATTACGTTTATATTTTGCAAAACATTTACATACAATTTTGTCCAATAAGCAAAATAATATTACATAGTTCCTATGTAAGTCAATGTAAAAACAATTTCAAGACTAACTTAATTAAAAATATATATATACTGACTGTTCTGGTGCTACACCAGACATAGTAAGAAAAAAATATTTTTATGAAATTTTTAATCAAAAACTTATCGAAAGAAATTACAATTACTAATAAGTTACAAGAAAATAAAATAAACAGTTTGTTTTACAAATTAAAAATTAGTTTTACTTCATCAATAAATTTCCATTATCGAATATATTTTAATGTCAATACATTCAAATTACAATAAAACATCATAATACATTTATATTAATAAAGTCATAGGAAGCGAAACGCTTCGAAAGTAATTGAATTGCGCGGTAACGCGCTTGTCAAGTGTGCGTGCAGTTTATCGGCGAAGAGAAATAATAATTTAATATTTTCCCTAAAGAGCGGGAAATCACGTTTATTAATAACTATTCGCTAATAGTAAGAATGTTACGTTATAAGTGTCATACATACATGGCTTTGCAATTTTCTGCTTTTCATGTATCCGTAACGAAGCGAAACCATCGTTCAGATTATCTTAGTAAATGTGTGCAATGCTGCTTGATTAATTTTAATAAAGGTATTGTACTTGTGGTGGTTTGTGGTTCTTGAGATTTACTAAATTAATTCTACAAAAAGTTTAAATTAAGTTTACCAACTATGCTTATACGTAAAGCATATTACACAGTTGAAGATTATTTGAATGATAAAATACTTGGATAAGAAAATCCTTCCAGCTTCAAACAAGACTACGGTTAAATAAAGTAAATAGAAAAAGTTTAAAAAATTGACCCCCGAGTTTCTTGCTGGTTCTCCTCGGTAAGAGCAACATTCCCAACCAGTTGTAGCTTCATTAAATATAATTGATCCTTGACGATTCAAAAGTGCTTGTAAAAAGCTTATTTGAATAAAGATTATTTTGATTTCATTTGATTTGAATAATTCTGCATGTCCGAAGTATAAGAACGTAGTGTGCATTTATAATTAAATATTCATTATTCCCGGATTTTACCAATATAATTTTACCATTGTTTTTGTGTCATATAAATCTGCAAACTAACGCCTACTTCTATAATTTCGTAATGTTTTAGCTATTCTGTCCACTAGCTAGAGAACCTTTAAAACCCTTCTAAAACGTCATTCTTACGGTTAGCAATATTATAAACGAGATAAGATTTCAATTTAGATCCTCAAGTAATCTGTCAATCCTGTCAAATACTGAGAACAATCTTTAATTAATGAAAATCTTAATAAAAAATTTAAAGATGCCTCAAGGATAATTAACGTTTCCAAGTAAAATACGCGCGAAATTTAATTTCCACATAAATATAGGCCTAGCTTATCTAATAGTGAGCAGATATTTATAATAATGAAAACAACACATAATAGCAAAGATGCTCAGACACACCACAAGAGACTCATGTCATTGTTCGATCGAGAGTCAGATACAGAAGGCAGTATGCTAATGAAACGCTATCTACTAGAAGCTTGGGCCCTATATTGTGATTGAGGAAAGCTTTATGTTTATAATCGTTTTATAGAAGAAATTTAAAATAAATCCCAATGTTTATTTGATTAATTAATGTTCAAAAATAGCTGATAGCTTCATCATTCTTCTTTTTTATTTTTTATTTTTATTTTATGTCATGAAAACCCATTATGGGTCGTCACCGTCCGACGGGGATGAGCGGCGGGTATGTCAGACTCGCACCAACTAAAAACCTGGCAGTGCTCCACCGTGCTGCTGGTGGCGGGGACAGGGTTCATCATCATTCTCCTGCCCTTATCCCACTCTAAGTAGGGTCGAACATGTTGTCACATGATTATGTTAGGTATTGTACGACCGGTCGCCTGCCTTACGTCATCTTACCCTAGTCTCATTACTTACCAACACCTCGTTAAGAAATGAAGGTAGTATATTCTACTCAACCGGATACCACACGGTGGGACAACTTACCCTAGTTTATTTGATTTATATACTTAAATAAATATTCAAAAATAGCAGATAGCTTGTATTACGGAAAAGGACGTTAGTTTTAGAACAAATTTCATCCATTCACTATTGTTTTCCGCTGATAATGAATAATTATACCGTTATCTTTGTAGGGCAAAGTATTTACCACAAATATAAAACATGAAGATTCATTCGTTTGTCGATAACAGATCCTGTTTTACAAAGTTTTATAGGATAGATTAGAATGTAACAACTTCAAAAATACTTGTTATCATAATTAGAATTATGTAAGAGATTGTTGAAAAGGTATAGCATTTATTTACAGACTGTTACTCTACGATTACTATATAAATAAAACCTGATAGGATTAAGGTATAGTGAGAACCTATATTGACTTGGATAGTTATCTCATTATCTGGGTTGAGCGACCTAAAATTGATTCTACGCGATCGCATTGAATACCTTTAACAAAGTAACTCTTTCTATAAATAATACAATTACACTATATGACATAAACCTTTTCAAAATCCATAATATTCACTAACTATAAATAATTTATATAATTAGGTCTTACTATGAGACGATCCATAATACAAAAGTAATCTAATATTATTTTGTTATAATTAGCGATTAGAGAAAACCTATATAATGCTAACTGTAGGTTTTACTATCCATTAATGAAACGTAAACTAAATGAAACGAGGTTGGATATGCGCAGTTCACATTTTATTATCTAACACTTCTTAGTGTAAACGAAAGGATAATTATTGTTTATTGTCAACAATTATATATTATTGAAATCTCTCATTAACATCTCAGTGGTAATTTTAAAATCTATTATATTACTTATTCATTACAAGTGTTACTGAACGTTAACCTATAAGTTAAACGAGACAAAACGTGGCGTCAAACTGTATAGAACAATAACCGTGGGCATACGTAAGTATGTCGGTCTTTTGTTAACCTGTTACAAGTAATCGGGAACAAGTTTTGAAGCCCCCGTAAAACCAGGGTGAGATGCTAACAAAAGGTCTTTTACAATATACGTAGACGTGTTGACTTCGTTTTTTTAAGAGCATGAATAGAGGCAAGAATAATGCGGGCTGGTAACCCGATACAGGGGTACTCGCTTACAACGACGTTTACAGTACGCGATACTTAGCTAGGTATTTACTAGGTATACTTTGTGGTTTAGCAACATCCTTTACGTGTATACTACGCGTCAGTTTTTTTTTAATTATACTATTTATATATTAGGATTTTTAAATTTTTCAGCGATAAAAGCTCAACTTTTATACTGTCAATACAAATTTCACTATATTCTATTTTATATAATCGTTTATATAATAATATAAAGTAATTAAGCAAACTAAGAAGCCGCAAAATAAAAGTGTTATCACTTGGTAAATTCGCCTGATAATGATAAAAAGGAATAATAAAATATTTATTTAATCATTAAATATATATTTAGTAAGGTATAATTTAAAGTGTAATATAATTACTGGCAATACTGATTTCACCCTTTTACCGACAGTTTTGCAATATGTCTGTGGTCATTTTATCGACTTTTTATAATTTTGTCTGTTAATTTAAAACAATAATTTTGACAAAATAGGTTCAATATATGGAACAGTTATATTGTACCAGTTTTGATTACAAATACTGACACTAATATTCTAGTAATACTAGCAAAGAATATACCTTTATTTCAAACGTTAAGTAATTAACACACCATTGTTTAAATATTAAAATACCTAAATAAAAAAATACTTTAATAGAAAAAAAAACAATTTATTTCATATTCAAACATTTATTGTATAGAAAAGCAATTACACGTTTTGCAGTTAAGATAGCACTGTACGGTTTCATTGGGATGATGAAGGTTGTCTTCAGCAAAATAAGGTCACTGACATTATCAGACTGTCTTTATTCATCTTTAAAAGGTTTTGCCTTTTAAGAAAATAATAATATCTAAGTAGAGCTTATAAAATTTAAGCACAAATTGTTTTGAACGTCATGACGCCGACAGGTGTCGTATAACTTAAATGAAATTATGAGGTGAATAAACGAAGAGTTAAAGGTTAATTCAAAATCTGTGTATAAAATTCTAGTCAAAAACTATAGATCCTATTTGAGTTTTAATTCAAGACAAATATGATGATGTGTACCAACATAACTAACATTTGGGTCTAAAAAAACCCGTGTATCTTTGGAAAAAGGAAAAAATACAACATTATTCAGGGTACAACACGTGAGGAAACTTGTATGACGAAACGAAGCTACCCTTCTTCCCTCCGAATGAGATGAAAGATTTCATCAGTAGGTTCATAACAGTCGGTAAAATTTATTATTATTAACAGTTGTCTTTAATTTAAACTAGTGGTATCTGCGACTTCATTTACGCCAAATTAAGCATTTGAAAAACATAATACAATATGTGATTTTTCCTGTTACCAAGAGAAAAGTGGGAATGTTTGACCCGGCGTTAAGCTTTAAGTGTGCTAAATTTCAGCACTTTGGGTCAAGCGGATTAGCCGCGAAGGCGTAACAGACAGACAGGCAGACTCTTATTCGTAATACAAGTATGTATGAACGCTCTACAAGTAACACATCATTGATCATGGACCGGTAGCCAAGCACTTGTCGAAAATTTACACTCAATTAGGAATTAAGTAACGGAATGTGTGAATAAATTCAGAGTATAAAATTAGATACATCCTTACCGTATCACGCCTCGAGGGACAGTATAGAACAAAACGTAGCACAAATAACGTCCTAATTTAAGAGCCCAGTTATAATTTAATTGTTGTGGATTGTTGCTTTCCTATGAAACGCTATTGTGACTCGGATCACGCTGTTTTGATCATTTCGTATTTAAGGTTAATCTTAAATGAAATATGGCAACTCAGATATTAATTGCGTTTATTACTTACCTACTAGTGGTAGCCACGACGTCATTTACATTGAATATAATGTATTTTTTTATTCCCCAAGAAAAAACAAGATTTTTTCTAAATTTTTACCGGTATGTATTCTTAAATTGTAGACAAATTCACCAATTTTGCTTCAGCGGATAAGACGTGAAATATAAAAGACAGACAGACAGAAATTCGCATTTATACTACTAGTAAGGAAATAACATGCTTGGTGTACCTGGGTATATTTATAAAGATAACTATAAACCTCATACATAACTCATGCACGATTATTACACTCATTTACATGTAAAAACATTTGTAAACTGTTTTCTTGCTAAGTCAATTGATTTGACATGATGTTGGTTTTAAATGGAAATATCCCACAGTAGCAACAATGATATAGTAATGGCCTTTTTTTAGTAAATTGTTAAATTTTCATTTACTTGTTTAGACGCATGATCAAATGTCTCCTTCCTTAACCATAAAATACATAAAAGAAGAAAGAGAAAGTCTATTTTGAGAAATTACTTTAAATTTCTATATATTCCATGAAACGTCTTGTCACCAACCTAAAAAGGGATTTTCAGGAAACACAAAACGGGAAAACCCATTTTATCGGGTAACAACTTTGTAACCGTACGCCCTAACGATCACGAGGGCGGGGAGTGAATTTGATAAGCAAATATAACGTAATCCTGTTAAGAGCAATACGAAGTTCCATTTCAATACGTAAGTAATACAAAAAAATATAAATATGGATATAAAGAGCTGTGATAGGCCAGCAGTGAGACCGCTTGATACTATCGGGAGAATTGCAGGTTCAAACTCGGCCAAGCATTCTTATTGATGATTGCAATTTATCACGCTTTTCGGTGAAAACATGGTAAGAAATCCTGCATATCTCTAGAAAATTCTAGGGATATATGTAACCTAGTAATATGCATTGGAGCAGTGTTGTAGGTCTTAACTTCAACCCTTCTCTCCTAAAGCAGAGGGAGCTTATAGACCTATGTCCTGGAGTTGTGAAAATAAGTGGCAGTTACTTTACATTTGTATGTCAATACATAAACACTTCAAACCTATGACAAAATCATTTGATTTGTGAAATGTATTTTTTATCAATCATAATTATTGTGAAATATTATATTAAAAAATTTCAAAACGAATAAGATAAGGATTTAGTTAAATACTTAATGAAAACACTTAAATAACCGATAATCGATATCGTAATATAACATTTTAAATCTACAATGATAAGTTCATTGTTCTATTTCAGAAAATCGTACTAAAACACTGTCATAATTACATATTTTCAATGCATTACATCCATACTAATATCATACATGCGAAAGTCGTTCCGTTATCCTGTCTTTTACTCTATTCCACCGAAGCTATATTCTATAATTTATTACAATTGAGGCTCATATAGATAATATGTACGTAAAAAAATCCTGTATTTCCTTTGAGAATAAAAAAACATACATTTATTATTTTGGGGTATTTTAGTTGTCATTAAGTTGACGGCTAACGTATTTGTCAATACTATAATATAAAAACGTTTTTTCCAAAAGCAATGGGAGAAATAATTGCACTGGCAACACAGGGGAACATTAAGTCGCGTTCACAGATGCAGATTGGGACGTTATTAGGCGGAAGAGCATTCAGCGCTTGCCATCTCGAACAAGCATTAAAATTCAAAACACGACTGCTATGCCAGAGACAAACTCGAGCGTTCCATTACATTTTCAAATATTTGACCTTCTCCCAACATAGCCAGACGAGTTTACAAATTGACAGAAATGAAATTTAATATTATTGACGACCATAACTATATTTATAATTATAAAATTTGGATAAATTTATTATTATGATCGCAACGGAATAAATAATAAGTTAACCGGAATTTAAATTTATTCCGTTACGACAAGAAGTCAAAGAGGCCTATTGTCATTCGCAGCCATTCTGTTTCAAAGTTTGAGAAGTTTTAAAGGACCAACTGGGCTTTTATTTATCAAGTGCTAAACTTATTACAATTTCTAAAAAGCCACATCTATAAACTATTTTATAATTGACCCGTCTGCTTTGCTTGCAAGATTTTTTCTACGAAATAAAAATATTTTTTCTTTTGGCTCATCCTCATTTCTTACCGAGGTGTCGTAAAAGGCGACTTAGGTAAGTTGACCCACCGTGTGGTATCCGGTTGAGTAGAATAGACAACCCTCTTTCTTGCCAAGGTGACGTAAACTACGACTAAAATAAGTTGACGTCAGGCAGGCGCCCGGTCATAAAATACGCTGCCAAATCATGTGACACATGTTTGTAACATATTGTGCCGACACCACTTAGAGTGGGATAAAGTCAGGAGGATGACAATCAAATTCAAATATTTATTTTATTGTATTTTCACCGATTCTTTACCCCTTTCTTCGATAACCGTAGATATAAAATTTTAATAAAATTTGTCCGTTACACAAAATACAAAAAAAAAAACACATATGTACAGGTGAATCTGATATAGGTAAAGCGTGTAAAGAAAAAGGGTTATAAATGATTTTTCTGTTTAATAATCAAAACACACAGTTTTAATTAATTACGTATATTAGTTCCTCAAGTTAAAGCACAGACTAATAACAAATTATTCTGATACAACATATTTCACTTTTAATAAAGGAGCATATATTTTTTAATTATTTCCACATTATGAAATTAAACATCAAAGTAAAAACTGTTACAAGCATAGACTAATAACAAATTATTCTGATAAAAGACTTTCTAGGAATTACGACGTGTGGTATCCGGCTGAATAGAATAGTACCACCCTAATTTCTTACCGAGGTGTCGTCAAAGGCGACTAAGGTAAGTCGACCCGCCGTGTGGTATCCAGGTGAGTTCAATAGACCACCCTCTTTCTTACCGAGGTGTCGTAAAATACGACTAAGGTAAGTTGAGTCAGGCAGGCGGCCGGTCGTAAAAACGCAGTCAAATCATGTGACAGAATGTTTATAACATGTTGTGCCGATCCCACTTAGAGTGGGACAAGGGCAGGAGGATGATGAACACTTTCTAGGAATTATAAAAACTCTGAGATTTTGTTCAATACAAAGCATTGGATTTGAACAGTCAACGTTTACTTACAAACAGGTAACGTCGGAACCGGTTCCGACAGGAATCTATTATATGTAAGCCATAAAATTATAATCTTAAATAACAAACGACCAAGTAGAATGTCATTGTATAAATCCATAATTAAATTAAACACTAGTTTCTTACTGCGGTATAGTTCCCTAAACAAAGGTTATCTAATGCCTTCTCTTTAAAATCTCTTCTCTTTGAAATGAGGGTGATACTATTCTATTCAGCCGGATAGCACACGGCGTAATCTAAGATAACGTCTATCGTTTATTAACTTATTTAAATCATAAAAAATATACACGTATGTGAATGTAGGATAAACAGATGTATATTTTATTATTATCATAGCCTACAACGTCCAGCAATATCCTTGCGTGAATAAAAAAAAGTTGTGGCAAACAATACACCATTCTCGTGAGTCGTGGAAAACATAAAACGAAATGGTTGGAAATTTTCGAGAAACGCGAATAAAAAGAGGTAATCTCCGACCGCCGTCTAGCCGCGGACTGCGCAGTTTTTATCATTACACAAAATAGCGTGGAATACGACGCGAAATTTAATTTTTCTTTACAGACCTATAAGCTGTGGTAGCCCAGCGGTAACACCGTGCGACTCTTTCGAGGAGGTCACGGGTTCATATCCGGGCAGACACCAATGAGTTTTTCTGTTAAAACTTACGTGTCTAATTGATAATTGCAATTTATCACACGCTTTTCGGTGAAGGAAAACATCGTGAGGAAACCTGCATATCTCTAGAGAATTCTGGAGATATGTGTAACCTACCAATCGGCATTGGAGCAGCGTGGTAGGTATTAGCTCCAAACCTTCTCTCCAAAAACGGGGAGAAGAGGCCTATTCTCAGCAGTGGGATAGTAACAGGCCGCTACTTACTACTTACTTACAGACCTACCCCCCTTTTGTTGTGAAAGATTAAAACATTCAGAATTTCACTAGTTCTTTATGCCTATATTACTGGCAATCCTTCCTATCCTACTAATATTCATCATCATAATGCCCTTATCCCACACTAAATGGGGTCGGCACAACATGTTACAAACATCGGGGTTCATCGGACGCTCGCTGGAGTTAGGTCCCCGAGGCGGTCGATGCATCTGGTGCTCCCGATGCATCGATTAGCGGAGGGAGGGGCCACTGTTTAGAGAGGCCCCGACCCGGAGGTGGCGCTCTCCGGGGTACAGAGCTGCTGCTGGCGGGGATGGGGGAAATGTCTTCATAGGTACCCTGTCCCCGCCACCAGCAGCGTGGTGGAGCACTGTCAGGTTTTTAGTCGGTGAGAGTCCGACATACCCGCCGCTCGTCCCCGTCGGGCGGTGACGACCCATAATGGGTTTTCCTGACATAAAAAAAAAAAAAAAAAAAAAAAACATGTTACAAACATGTTATATGATTTGGCTACGTATTTTACGACCGGCCGCCTGCCTGACATCAACTTACCTTAGTCGTATTTTACGACACCTCGGTATAAAAGAGGGTGGTCTATTTTACTCAACCGGATACCACACGGTGGGTCAACTTACCTTAGTCACCTTTTACGACACCTCGGTAAGAAATGAGGTTGGTCTATTCTACTCAGCCGGATACCACACGGCGGGTCGACTTACCTTAGTCGCCTTTTACGACACCTCGGTCAATTATGTATACTATATTGCTTTTAAAAGCTTTTATTTAACTTGACTTGTATGGGTTTGTATATATATATCTGTTTCGTTAAACTTACAACCCAAGATGTAAACTTGTGATAAAAAAGGGCAAGTAAAGTCTTTATCAAATATGAAATTCCTTTCAGAAAGAAAACACCGGATTCCCTGAAAATGGTAATTTTGCTTATCTTTTATTAAAAGTCACCTTTATGCAAATATGGAAGGTATGCTTAAACTAACGTAAAAGGTTACATGCCGCATACGTAAGAGATACCTAAGAGGTATTTTGGAAAATGATGAAGATTCAGATAATCTAAAACATTGGAGAAAATCCGAGAAATAGGTTAATTTATATCTCGAAACTTAAGTCAACGCATTTCGTCGTGGAGCCTATCTCCTGATGATGCTTTGGTTACGGGGCGAAATGATCATTGAGATTGTCCTAGTGAATGTGTGAGAGGAAGAGTGTTATTGGTGGCGGCTTTTGTGCAGATCAAATCAAACCAAAATATTCTTAATTCAAATAAGCTCTTTCTGCTACTTTTGAATCGTCAAGGATCAATATGATTATAGAAGCTACAACTGGTTCGGAATGTTGAGAAATCTTACCGAGAAGAACCAGAAAGAAACTCGGCGGTCAATCTTTTAAACATTTTCAATTTTACATTATTAAACCGCAGTCTTGTATGAAGCTAAGAGAATTTTCAAATCCATTTATCATCCAAATAATCTTCAATTCTGTACTAGGCGTCATTTATAAGCATATATCTTATACTTAATTTAATATTTTCTGTTGCCTGGTTTAATATGGATTGAGAAATTTTATTGTAGAAGCGAATACCGAGGCCATCGAACAAGTTGCTACCTCTGCTGAGTCCCGACACAGGATACACAAACTTTTTTGTGACCTCTTGTATATCTATTAAGTATATATATCAAATTTCGTCTTATACATATGGATATTTTTTCCGCATCCAGCTTGTATAATGTATGAAACCGGTTTTGCTTCCTACACTTCGCATTACATAGATTTTCTTAACAAACGCGGATTACGATAAATTGATAGTACCTACAAACATCATCTTCCTGCCCTTATCCCACTCTAAGTGGGGTCGGCACAACATGTTATAAACATGCTGTCACATGATTTGGCTGCGTTTTTACGACCGGCCGTCTGCCTGGCGTCAACTTACCTCAGTCGTATTTTACGACACCTCGGTAAGAAAGAGGGTGGTCTATTCTACTAAACCGGATACCACACGGTGGGTCGACTTACCTTAGTCGCCTTTAACGACACCTCGGTTAGAAATGAGGGCGGTACTATTCTATTCAGCTGGATACCACACGGCGTTCTAAAGTACCTACAATCATATTCATTAATAGCGGACGTCCATTTCAAAGGCGTAGTACCATAAAAGACGCTATATACTAGAAATTCAAATGTTTTTTCATTTCAAATACTATCACTAACGACTAGTGCCCTTTCATCGATCAACTTTTAAAGAAAGACAAAGTACAACACAAAACATTTCGTTGTTTTGGCGCCAACCGGTCGCCGTGCGTGACCCGCGAAGGGTCGACAAATTGAATCATACAAGTAGACCTTAATAATATTGGCGGAAGTATCAGAATCGTTTGCATTTACAAATGGACGCCATAGATCAATAAGTTAATATGACAGAACCGGCAATTGAATATGCCTTAATTGCATTGCATACAGATGTCCAAACAGTTTAATTTACGTATATTCATATTGATAGCGTTTTTGTCTATTGTAGCTTGTAGATTAAATCAAACACGTGTAGTAAACTGATATTGGAATTGAGGCTAAATCAATGGTGGGGATTGAACTATTTGTATATAATACTGGAATGCGGTGCTTTGCGATTTTGTCATGGAATCTATCTGTATTGTAATGATACTTCGATTACGGGGTGAATAGATCGTTGATATTGTCGTGGCGAATGTGTATAGTATATGTTGGTGGAGTTTTGTGATACGTGCGGCAACTAATCCTGTATATAGAAGGCATGAGAACAGTTTTGCTTCCTACATTTAGTATTACATAGATTTTCTTAACAAACGCAGATTATAGCAAAATAACTCTGTTATAATTTTTGATCGTTGAGATTGTCGTGGTGAATGTGTGTAGGCATGTGTAATATGTTAATGTTAATAATCCTGCATGTACAACGTATGACAACGGTTTTTGCCTTCTACACTTGGCATAGCATAGATTTTGTTAAAAAAAAGCTGATTTTAGCATAATAAGTCTATCATAACTTTTCAAATGTGTTACTGTTTTTAATGAGCCAAAGTCACAATACTATAAGTATAACATTATTAAAGTAAAAGAGACAACATAAAGGTAAATCTAATCTACAAATGTAAAATGTACGAGTACAGTGGATTATTTATTTACATAACTGCAGGATTTGTTTCTTCTGGTCTTGTCGTAAAAATTGTTTTGTTATTTATTTTTTGATTATCCTTAAGACTTAATTACAATACTCTGACTTCTCTTGAAGTTGATGGGTTACAAGATTGAAGGAATAGATGTGGTTTATAATCACCTTCTAGTTCCGAAATCCAGCCATTAAGTAGTTGCTATAACGGACAGTAAAAATATTGATCGCAAGTCAGCAGCATAGCATAGAAACGACATTAAAGGATACATAAATAAATGATAAGGGGCAATTATTACTGTGTGGAAACACTTTGCGTTATCGGTTTCCATCTGATATACCATTTATTATTGACAAATGTAAAAGCTTTTTAGACAATGCCGTGCGGCGTGTGTCGCATGCTTATCGACCGGTATATAATATAAAATATGTAAGCTTAGAATCTATATGGCAAGGATGCATCTTAGATTCCAAAATGTATGTAGTTTTAGTGTATCCGGCTGAGTAGAATAGACCACCGCCATTTCTTACCGAGGTGTCCTGAAATACGACTAGGGTAAATTGATGTCAGGTAGGCGGCCGGTCGTAAAATACCTATCCAAATCATGTTACAATATGTTTATAACATGTTGTGTTAAGTAATCTGAAAACATAGTCTTATCCGCCGTTTATACTATATTCTCCTGCCCTTACCCCACTCTAAGTGGGGTCGGCACAACATGTTATAAATATGCTGTCACATGATTTGGCTGCGTTTTTACGACCGGCCGCCTGCCTGACGTCAACTTACCTTAGTCGTATTTTACGACACCTCGGTAAGAAAGAGGGTTGTCTATTTTACTAAACCGGATACCACAAGGTGAGTCAACTTACCTTAGTCGCCTTTTACGACACCTCGGTAAGAAATGAGGTTAGTCAATTCTACTCAGCCGGATACCACACGGCGGGTCGACTTACCTTATTCGCCTTTTACGACACCTCGGTATGAAATGAGGGTGGTACTATTCTATTCAGCCGGATACCACACGGCGGTATAACAAAAGGCACTTCTACGTCTCTAATTTATCTTTGACATAATACAGTACAGTAAGCCTTATATTAGCGAATTAAATATTCTTTGTGAAGTCCCACCGTTGGAGGGTGAAGAAACTTTGATATATTACTGAGCCCTACAAATTAACTGTCGACGCCGACTGCTGAAGGGTAGTTTGTCTGTGAGTTGATTTAACCTCACGTAATAAAAACACGAACGTGTTTACGAAAAAGGTTTTTGTTATACTGTAGTTAGAGCCATCTCTTTACCTTAGACATAAAAAATTTAAACTAACAAAAAATATAACATAAAGAGTATCTAACGGCGGGCTCATTCCAAAATTGGAATCTCTTCCAGCCAACCACCAGAAGTGATTTTTGAATATTAATTTTCTAGTTCAAGTTGACCCGCCGTGTGGTATCCGGCTGAGTAGAATAGACCAACCTCATTACTAACCGAGGTTTCGTCAAATAATTAAGGCAAGTTTACGTCAGGCAGGCGGCCGGTCGATAAACACGTAGCCAAATTATGTGACGATGTTGTTAATGACAAACATGTTGTTTCGACCCCCACTTAGATTGGAGGGCAAGAGCAAGAGGAAGCTACTTTCTTTTCTTTTACTATGTCCGCGGCCGGTCGTTAAACACGTAGCCAAGCCATGTGACAACATGTTTATAACATGTTGTACCAACCGCACTTATATTGTGATAAGAACCGCCTGACTGGCATCAACTTGCCAGTCAGGCGGTCGGTCGTAAAATAACTAGCTAAAGCATGTTGAGCCCAACCTACCTAGAGTGGGATAAGGGCAGGAGAATGATGATGAGCTCTCTAGCATATGAAAATAAAAATTGAAAATTATTTGTTACGCTTCGGGCCTATACACATTAGACGTATACCCCCCTTTTTTATTTAAAAATAAAATTATACGCGTACGAAAATTAAATCAACCGCTCAATCTTTGACCTGCATATAAACATGTGAATCTATGATCAATTTTCCTTTAACTTATATTCGTTAAATTGGTATGGAGAAAAGTCTTTGCTTTATGCCTTTTATAACAAAACGGAAAGTCTTTTCAGGCGTGCCATTTTCCTCTTACCCCGCAAATAGGAAACACTGTTGACACTGAAAATTATCGGGAGAGATTTGAAAAGCGCAGAGTTCGCCGATGAAAGTGGGTCGCAATTACCGGTGCAAAGCGACGTAACGGGGTCAGGATAACCGGGAAAGCCCTGAGGCCTTGAGGAAACGAACTCTCGGCTCTGAAACGACTCCTGTAAGCGAACGTATCGTATGGCAGGATAAACGTAGTGGGGTAAAATTTAGGGCTAACTCTTCCTTTCTCGTCTAAATACCGTCCACAAAAGCGGAGAATAGAGATGTCTCAATTATGTATAAAATTTTGAACCGCAATATAGTGGCACGGCAGAGCAGAGATGTGTGTCCCCCTCATCATCCATCATTCTCCTGCCCCTATCCCACTCTAGGTGGATCAGCATATTATGTTATAAACATGTAATGACATGATTCGGTTAAGTATTATACAACCGGCTGCCTGCCGTTATCTTAGTCGCCTTTTGCGCCAGCCGGATACCACGCGGCGGATATATATACATATATATACCTATATAACGATAGAAGAAGATAAAGGTAAAGGAAAATCATCATTGTTATAATAAGTACTATAGATTCCGGCCGAAAAATCCTCAGGAAATAAGGCAGGCCTAGTCCATTCTGATGCCCTAATTGAAAAGCTTTATTGCCTTACTCTTAATACACGTTTGAAGTTTAGAAACCATGATTGAGTGTAGTGTGTTAGCAATTTTAACATTTGCATAATAAGATAATAATTATTATATTCAGTTTAGTGTATTAGGAAGTATAAATATTGGCATTATTCTCAATATTGTAATCTCAACTTAAGAGGAGATTTAAAAATGGAAGAGGAATTCATTTTGGCGGCATTCTGTTCTGACGAAAAATAATTGTTATTAAAGTACATAATTAAGAGTAATAAAGTGTTTAAGAGTTTTTTGATACATTTTGGAAATCTTTTCTAAGTATTTTAATAAGTGTAATACAATTAATAGCTAAAAACCTTTTGTAAAACTGACTAGATTCGTCGTATGACACGACAAAAAATACACGCTCTCGTAATTCGTAAACTATTCAAACAGAACTGATGTCCTTGAGACAAAAAACGTTTGACAAAAAGTAAAAACTATTTCTGGATTTCCAACTTGTGCCACTATTTGTGACAAACACAAAATACTAACGTGCGCCGTTTTGTGTAATAGCATAGACAGCGGGATTTTCAACTATCTATATATATTATAAAACCAGGTCCCCAAAAGCTGTCTGTCTGATGTGAACGTTTTTCCAAAACCTACTGGACGTATTTTTGTACGGGGGTTTTGTTACTATAAGATAGTGAAATTCTTGAGCAAGGTTTAAGTTAATGGTAAATTACAGTTTTATTTTATTTGCCCGCCGTGTGGTATCCGGCAGAGTAGATTAGACCACCTTCATTTCTTACGGAGGTATCGTAAAAGGCGATCGAGGTAAGTTGATACACCGTGTGGTATCTGGTTGAGCAGAATAGACCATCTTCTTTCTTACTGAGGTGTCGTAAAAGGCAACTAAGGTAAGTCAACCTAAAAGATAGTGAAATTCTTGAGCAAGTTTTAAGTTAATGGTAAATTACGGTTTTATTCAATTTGCCCGCCGTGTGGTATCCGGCAGAGTAGATTAGACCATCTTCATTTCTTACGGAGGTATCGTAAAAGGCGATCAAGGTAAGTTGATACACCGTGTGGTATCTGGTTGAGCAGAATAGACCATCTTCTTTCTTACTGAGGTGTCGTAAAAGGCAACTAAGGTAAGTCAACCTAAAAGATAGTGAAATTCTTGAGCAAGTTTTAAGTTAATGGTAAATTACGGTTTTATTCAATTTGCCCGCCGTGTGGTATCCGGCAGAGTAGATTAGACCATCTTCATTTCTTACGGAGGTATCGTAAAAGGCGATCAAGGTAAGTTGATACACCGTGTGGTATCTGGTTGAGCAGAATAGACCATCTTCTTTCTTACTGAGGTGTCGTAAAAGGCAACTAAGGTAAGTCAACCTAAAAGATAGTGAAATTCTTGAGCAAGTTTTAAGTTAATGGTAAATTACGGTTTTATTCAATTTGCCCGCCGTGTGGTATCCGGCAGAGTAGATTAGACCATCTTCATTTCTTACGGAGGTATCGTAAAAGGCGATCAAGGTAAGTTGATACACCGTGTGGTATCTGGTTGAGCAGAATAGACCATCTTCTTTCTTACTGAGGTGTCGTAAAAGGCAACTAAGGTAAGTCAACCTAAAAGATAGTGAAATTCTTGAGCAAGTTTTAAGTTAATGGTAAATTACGGTTTTATTCAATTTGCCCGCCGTGTTGTCTCCGGCTGAGTGGAATAGACCAACCTCATTTCTTACCGAGGTGCAGTAAAAAGCGACTAAAATAAGTTAACCCACCGTGTGGTATCCTGCATAGTAGATTAGACCACCCTCATTTTAAACCGAGTCATAAAAGGAGACTTAATTAATTCGACGTCAGACAGGCGGCCGATCGTAAAACACCTAACCCCACTTATAGTGGGATAAGGGCAGGAGAATGATGATAAATCATTATGTATTAATTATAATCTACCTACCTAATAATTCTACAATATGTACATTAGTGCAGCATATGCAAGTGAGATTGGCAATATCACTTACAGCTTTTGAAAATTGTTTCCATGCGTTTTGGTGTGAGTAACCACACCTCCGCATCCGAAATACTATTCAAATTTAGCTAACCATTTAGCATAGCGCCCGCAAACTGTGCAGAATGTGACCGGCGTCCATATTTAGGTTACATTAACGCGGATATCCCATTCATAATCGTCAATTTGTCTACACCTACATTACGAGTAAGTACTATGATGTGTGACTAACCTTACGATGGTGAAACAGCAGTTTTATTCGGTACAGTAAAGTTAAGTAAGGTAAAAGTAAAGTAAAGTAAGAACGAATTTTTGAAGATTTTTAAACTCACAGCTTATAATATTAGTACTTGATTGACAGGGCCTTGATCGGTATTTTTTTACAAAAAAAAACTTAAGAATAAATAATAGGGTAGGTGGGGCTCGATCCTAGGTATTTTCATTTCTCGCAACCAATAGTGTTTTGCACTATTTTTGCCGTTAAATATCAAAAAATGACAAATTTTTTTTACAAAAAAAAGCGTAAATTTTTTACAAAAAAAATGTGGAGCTCGATCCTAGGTATTTTCATTTCTCGCGACCATCAGTCCCCTAAATAAGCTACGCTGACTTGGCATTTAACTGCAAAAATAGTGTTTTGCACTATTTTTGCCGTTAAATATCAAAGAATTACAAATTTCTTTACAAAATAAGTATAAATTTTTTACAAAAAAAAAAGTGGGGCCTAGGTATTTTAATTTCTCGCGACCATCAGTCCCTTAAATAAGCTACGCTAACTTGACATTTATAGAAAAAAAATAGTGTTTTATATATTCAATAAATTAAAAGTAAATTTTAGTATTTTTTTAATGCCCATTAACAGGGATAAAACGTTTTTTTTTTATAAATCGATCTTTCTCCCCCAAAATCTCCTGCTTGCTAAATTTCAGGAAAATCGTTGGAGCCGTTTCCGAGATTCTGATAATATATGTATATACAAGAATAACTTATTTAATCAGGTGACAAGAGGGCTGGCTCCTTTTTCGCACAAAGAATCAGCTTAGCGATTCAGCGCGGAAACGCTGCCAGCATTCTTGGGACCATTCCACGTGGGCATGATTTGTATAGTCCTAGCGTGTAAGTAGTTTAAGATAGATATAACTTGTAAATTTTTGCTGTAAAAAAATTAAATAAATCAAAATGTAAAAAAACTTATTTAAATATTAAAGTTAGTGAACTTTACAAGTTACAAGTGACCTTTCAAGTTGTCTAATGGCGAGAGGGAACTGTAGATTATTAGTCTATGGCACAGGAGCTAAAGGTTGCTTGAACTCTTGGGTTATAGTTGCTGAGAAAATTGGATTTTTTTATTGCATATTATTGTTTACACTTCGTCTCAACGTATTCCCCATATTTGACCTGTGTCTGTTACCTATCCATATACTAATATTATAAATGCAAAAGTCAATTTGTCCATTTGTCCGCTAGGCCAATATTGATAAAATTTGGTACAATTTAAGCTTATGTACCTACCTATCGCTACCTACGTAGTATAGTAGACAAAATTTGGGAATAGAAAAAAAAATATTACGTAACTGAGGCTATTTTAACAATTCAGTTGACGCGAACGAAGTCCGAAAATTGCGCTCGTTCTAGAAAAGATGATAAGTAAAAGATTAACATGGTACGGACATTACATGTGTAATGAGGAGGGATGAGAGTCACGTTACCAAAATCGTATTAAATATATGACTATAGTTAGATTTAAGATTGTGGTAGTAAATGTGTGAATGTGTGCAGTGCTTGTGCAGTTGGGTAGTGCATGAGTTTTTGCAAATCCTGCATGTATCAAATATGAGAACGGAAAGTACACTTTACATTAAGCATTACGCATATTATCTTAAAATCATGTGACCAGACTAGTGAATTTGGATGAATATATGAGTAGAGGGAGATTTGAGATTGAGGTAGTGAATGTGTGCAGTGCTTGTGTATTGCTATGTTATTGGTGGTGAGTAGTGCATAAGTTTTACGAATCCTATATTTACCAGGTATAAGAACGAATAATACACTCTACATTAATCATTACGTATATTTTTTTCTATTGTGTATTATAGCAAAATAATATTATCATTACCTTCGTATTATAGACCTCTTCAAAGTAACGTCAAATTCTATAAATTGCATCAATAAATTTAAAACCTCAATACTAGCACTACGCCAAACAAAATTAAGAAGTAAAGTCGCGAGTTTTTCACAGTCCTAAATTTCCTAGCGCCAACTTAGTGAAACGGGTCCCGGGAACTGATCAAACATTTACAAAACGAGACTTCTAAACAAGAGTGACCTACTATTGGATACTCGTCTCCATTATCTCACACGACACGATATGCGAATTGATATACGCATTGCACGGAACACCAAACAGAATTTATTTATTTATTTTTATTAAAATATTCGAGCCAAATATTATAATGATGATATAGGTGTCTTTACGCCGTATGGGATAGAATAGTACCACCCTCATTTCTTACCGAGGTGTCGTAAGAGGAGACTAAGGTAAATTGACGTCAGGCAGGCCGGTCGTAAAACGCAGCCAAATCATGTGACAGCATGTTTATAACATGTGCCAATCCCACTTAGAGTGGGATAAGGGCAGGAAGATGATGATATAGGTCTCTTTAAACACTGTAATAAACCATCTGTACAACATTCAAATAAATATAACATAAACAAAGAAGAGTTTTTAATCCAACACACGCGCACCATTAGAGCGAACAATAAGTACGGTGAAAGAACCTTGCAGTTCCTCGTGCCGCGTCTTATTAATAATTTACCCTCCGATTTGAGAAATACCATAATAGAAAAATATTAAATTAAAATTAAAATCATACTTTATAGAAAACTTAAAAGTAATATAGAATTTATACCTACTTAGTTCCTAGAGAATAAATGTAAATAAATGGTATTAAAAAGAAAGTAAAAATTGGGCCGTTGAAGTGGGAGATTATTTGACTCCTAACTAAGAAACTTGTGTTTAGGATTATAATTAATTCTGCAGACTTGTTTGTTTTGCCAGAATTAAAACCACATAATGTTATTAGTAGAAACATCAGTCTCCTTCCCCATTTCCCACTCCAAGTGGGTCGGCACAACATGTTATAAATATGATGCAACATGATTTGGCTACGTATTTTACGACCGCCTGCCTGACGTCAACATAACAAAGTCATATTTTACAACACCTCGGTAAGAAATGAGGGTGGTCTCTTCGACTCAACCGAATACAACACGGTGGGGCAACTTACCTTAGTCGCTGTCTTAACGGGGCAAAACATAGTGAGCGTGTGTAGTGCTTGTGTATTGCGGTGGCGGTGGTGGAGGTTTGTGCATGTGTTTTACGAAACCTGCATGTATCAGGTATGAAAACGCATAGTCCACTCTTCATGTAGCATTATATATATTTTACTTTATCGCGGATTGTAGCAAAATAATTATATTATTACTTTTTTAACTAAGTGGCCTTCTATCTCGGTAAGAAATGAAGGTGTTCTACTCAACCGCAATCGGATACCACACGGCAAAGCCAAATAGCCAAAGTAATATTATGAATAATTAAATATGTTTAAAAGATTGACCGCCGAGTTTCTTGCTGGTTCTTCTCGGCAATATTCCTAACCACTGATCCTTAATAATATTGGTCCTTGACGATTTAAAATACTTGAAAAAGCTTATTTAAATACAGTGCTGAATGTAGCTTAAAATATTAACCAAGGAACTTAAATCCTTTACGACTTCTGCAATGTCGGGTCGTATGAAACAATGGAATCGCACGCACCAGGATGCTCTTATCGATTCGCGCTATAAAGGGGAGTGCTGAGTTTTAATGGCTGTTTCATATTATTTACTCCCGCCACAACCCTGACATTTTACGAGTGTATTTTACAATCTATCATCTGCAAGCCCTTGGCCTTTTATGACTCGTGCCTACTCGTATTGCGCTGTAAAAAAGAAATGGTTGTTACTGTAATTTTCCTGTTTTGTTCAACTTTTATTGCGAGCAACGTGCCCTTATGTAATTTAGCTGTCATTTATGGTTTGCACTTTGCAATAATACTATCACATTACGCGCACATTTGATATCACATAGCTTTGAGAAAAAAACGTGACAAAATAAATAAGACCAAACTCGTATTAAATATGAATGTGGATGGATATGTGACTAAAGGAAGGTAGAATTTAACCGTTATTAAAAAAATAAATAAATAAATTTGGTTTAGCTGCGTTTTTATGTCCGGCCTCCTGCCTGACATCAATTAACCGTAGTTGTATTTTACGACACCTCGGCAAGAAAGAGGGTGATCTATTCTACTCACCCAGATACCACAGGGCGCGCTGTATTTGTTTTATGGTGTGCAATTATTAAAACTATCACATATATTTAAAAAATAAGTTATATGACAAAAACATGTGAGCAAACGAATGTTAATATGAAAGTGGATGGATATATGCGAGGGAGACCAAAAGAGATATGAATGGATTGTGTGAAGTATGATATAAGGAAAAGAGAATGTTGTCATTGCTTTAAATAAATAAATATGTGTTAATATAAAAAAAAATACAATTAAATCAAATTCAAAATCCCTACTCAGATAGGGAGAGTATATTAGAAAATGTTACTAAAATTAAACATATTGAACGAATTGCGAAAATATTAAGATTAACTTAGTTGTAACCGAGATTTTTACAAGTCAACTTAAGTGTTAACATACCCTAAATTATACGGTTTAACTACATTGTTTTTCAATTTAAACTATCGTGAATGTTATTTATAATTAATGTATAGAAACCTGCTATACTCACGTCTCAGTTCCCGCCGCGATAGCGCCGCGTAAAGAGCTCATGAATAAGAGCCCCGTATGGTCTTGAAACTAGTCGGGCTCATTCGATAATATAACACGTGAGTATAGCCGGTTTCTATACATTAATTATATTGTTTTTTCTGTTTATTAACGGTTTTTTTATACTATATTCTAGGTCGGTGTATAAGTATTCAATTTTACCAAATTGCATCAATATTGCTCGAGTTGATTAGCCGTGAAAGCGTAACAAACATACAGAATAACATATTGAAGACAGAAAAGAGAGATGAAATTTTGGCGATAATTAAATGGTATTTTCACTGACCTGCATTTCAGGCGGACCGCCTTCGTCCCGAATAAGCAGAAGGTAGCTGTGGCCATCTATTATCACCTCCTTCTTGAACCTCCCGCCTGGTAACAGTAAAGTAATAGGTATATAGTAACATAAAAACAGTAAAGTAACTGGTGCAAAATAACAGGACCATAATATATCTATACATATATAACGACCATAATATATCTATACATACAAAGTTGCGGTTAAAACGCTATAAATATATTTTTTTTATTGAAATTGTTAAATAATTTTCAAAATACAGATCAATAATATCTGATTATTATATAAATTACTAGCGGCCTGCCCCTGCTTCGCACGGGTATAAAATATATAGCCCATGTCACTCAGTGAAAAAAATTTATTAAAATCGATCCAGTAGTTTTGATTTATTCATTACTGCCCGTGGCCCGCAAGAGTTAAATTTGGAGAAAAACAATTTCCCTCTCCCTATTCCAAGAAGATTTCCTGCTATCTTTGAATATCTAAATTCATATAGTACATATTTGCGTATTTATTTTAACATTTTTCCCTATGTATTTTATTTTTACATTTAATTACAGAATGTCTTTAAACAAACTCTTGAAAGAGCGACATCGCTGCTAAAGTCGAAGTGTTATAGGGCGAAGCGCGGCGTCCTCACGGCATTTTAAATCTGTAATATCTCCGAAAATGTTCACTTAAATTACATGCTGTAAACGGCCATATTGATCTATATTAAATCAACTATTTATTTAAGGTACTTAATTGGATAAGGATTAATGCTGTATTGTATAAAAATTGCTTCAAAAATAAGGCATTATTTTTCGTAAAAAGTAAATGACAAAAAATGCTATAGTGGGTTATCCATAAGAGATAGACATATACCATCGCGGACTTTTCTGTAGACCTTTTCAAGGTGTACAAATACTTAGTACATTATTTTGATAAATCTCGTAGGGTTTAGCCTGCGTTTGCAATGTAAGCGGAAAAAAATGTAATTATTTACAGAAACCTCAAAAATTACGGTATTTCTTTACTCCGTATTGAATGTTATTATACGTACAAACCTTCCTCTGGAATCACTCTATCTATTAAAAAAAACCGCATCAAAATCTGTTGCGTAGTTTTAAAGTTTTATGCTTACATACGGAAATATGGACTTTGTTTTATAATATGTAGTGATAGTGATAATGAAATTCTATATATAAAACAACAATACTTTAATCTGTCTAAAAATAACTAGTAACACCATCCACCGTTCAGATAAAAAGTAACGTCGTCTTCTACGTAATACAGATAGTTCTATACAATGGAACTAGATGGCGCTAAGAGTATATTGTTTGTTAGCGTCTATAGATGGCGTTGGTTGATAAAAGTTAATACAGCAGCAATCGTCATTATCATTAGATGGTGTTATTTATACAGAAAAAATATTATCTGTTTACAGTATTTAATGAAAAGTACTTATGAGAACACAAAACAAAAAAAACACAAAAGTTTACTTTTAATTTATTGAATATATAACACAATATTCCCCGTGAAATGTCAAGTCAGCGTAGCTTATACGGGAAACGGGTGGTCGCGCGAAATGAAAAAAAACCTAGGATCGAGCCCCACCTACCCTATTATTTTTTTTAAAGTACCTTATTTTTATTTTGTATAAAACCTGGTACATCAACCTGGTACTCCGGAATAAACTAAGACATTTACCTTCGGGACTTTCCTCTTGCATATAAGCTCCAGTCAGGTATCTGTGCACGAGGGCCGACTTGCCGCTGTCCGGGGAGCCCAACACGCCAACCCGCAACTCGGTGACACCGCGGGCAGCAGTCCATTCTTGACTGTTAACGAATGAATCTGAAAAGATCATAAATAAGAAGTTAGAAATATCATGTTAAGTATCAGATTATACTAAACTAGTAATCGCAAGCGGCTCCGCCCGCATGGAAAGATTAAAACCGTAATATATAAACATAAAATTTTTTTAGATAACCATAAAAATGGTTAAAGTGGGTTAACCTTAAAAGCTAAACATATACTGTCGCGGACTTATATTTAGAACTTTTATATGCGAACAATTTTGTAATACATGATTGAATAAGGAACTTTAGCGTTTGCTTAGCGCACGCAAGGAAAGTTTTCGTAATATTTTTTATTGCTGCTCCTTTCCTATTCATCTTAGCGTGATGTTATATATCCTATAGCCTTCCTCGATAAATGGAATATCTTACACACGAAGAATTTTTCAAATCGGTCTAGTAGTTCCTGAGATTAGCGCGATTTTATATTAGTATAGATTAAAAAAGTATCGAATAACAGAATGGAAAAAATCGCACTGTTGTTGATACGTCTCTATAGCTTAAAACTCAAAAATGAGCTGGAGTGTACACAGCTTACTATTAACGACACGTGTGTTTACTTGTTAACATGCATCAAATCACCACCATCAAATCCAAATTCCCGCAGTAAATTAACTTTATTGCCTACAACACGACGATATATCAAGAGGTCTATGGGACCCCAGCATTATAAATTCATACACGAAAATAACCCGCCCATTAGTGTTCACGATGTGTTTTACGACTGTCAATGTGTGTTGCGGGCGTCCGTAGAAGGGTTTGAAGAAGGGATGTGACATGGAGTAGAAAAAATCGATTATTTTAAAAAATCGATCTTTCAGACTATTAGAAAAGTTGCCTTTTTTATTATTAATAAATAATTGCAATAAGCACTTAGTAAAGTAGACAACTACCAAGAAATAATAACACATGCGCTGTTTGTGAAATTTGATTAAAATGTGTAGTTTGGTTACATTGGTTTCAACCGACAATGCGTAACTTATCTTAAAAAGCAAGAAAAAGGGTAAAAAAAATAGAGGATACTAAAAATAATCATTTTTTTAAAATCGATTTTTCATGACAAAATAATCGATTATTTTTCACATCCTTAGTCTGAAGTGCCCCACGGCGTTGACGGAACCGGTTCCGGAAACGCAAACCCTCATATCGCACGTTTGGCTTTCTTAAACTAATTTTAGCATGTTCGCGCCGCCTAGGTCTTGTATTTTTTATTCAAATCCAAAATATTCTTTATTCAAATAAACTTGTAAACAAGTGCTTTTGAATCGTCAACTCTACTGCTGGTTCGGAAAGCTGTTCCTACCGAGAAGAGCCAGTAAGAAACTCGGCGGTTGCTCTTTTAAAAATATAATTCTTAATACTAGTTACATCTAGTCATTTCTGTCTTGTACAGGTGCAAAGAGAGCTATGTCCCCACATTCTTATCAGTTACGTAATCCTCAACAGTACAGTAGGCTTTCTGTATCAGCCTCCTTTTAACAATGTTTTTAAACTGCTGTAATGGCAAAGTTAAAATTGATTGCGGAATTTTATTATAGAATGTTATACTCAAACCCAAAAAAGACTTACGTTCTTTTGCAAAGCGCAAAGCAGAGCCGCAAGCTTATGTCGGTTCCTACTTTGTTAATTATATACATAACCTTTCGTTTTATAATTCTTTATATTTTTATGTACATTAACAGGTGACAAGAGGGCTGGCTCCTTTTACGCACAAAGAATCAGCTTAGCGATTCAACGCGAAAACGCTGCCAGTATTCTTGGGACCATACCACGTGGGCATGATTTGTATAGTCCTAGCGTGTAAGTAATTTAAGATAGATATAACTTGTACATTTTGTAAATTAAAAAAAAACGCCGTGTGATCCGGCTGAATAGAATAAATAGTACCACTCATTTCTTACCGAGGTGTCGTAAAAGGCGACTAAGGTAAGTCGGCCCGCCGTATGGTATCCGGCTGAGTAGAATAGAGCAACCTCATTTCTTACTGAGGTGTCGTAAAGGGCGACTAAGGTAAGTTGACCCACCGTGTGGTATCCGGTTTAGTAGAATAGACCACCCTCTTTCGTAGCGAGGTGTCGTTAAATACGACAGAGGTAAGTTGACGTCAGGCAGGCTGCCGGTCGTAAAAACGCAGCCAAATCAAGTGAAAGTATGTATAATGTATAACATGTTGTGCCGCCCCACTTAGAGTGGGATAAGGGCAGGAAGATGATGATGATTTGTAAATAAAAAAAAACCTTATTATCATGTGATTTTTGCAAATTATTACCAATTTTGACGCGTACATCAAGATGGATCCACGAATAAATTTATCCCAAACGTTTACGACGTCGTAAAACATCCATTGGGATCACTAATGCTCTGGTTACAGCAATTTAAATGGCAAATTATTCTCTACTATCGTTTCTCATATTGATTTGTTATACAAAAGTAATGATAATAACATTATTTTGCTCCATATATATGAGTTTACTCAGTGTGGTATTCGGCTGAGTAGAACAGACCACTCTCATTTCTTACCGAAGTGAAGCGAAAAAAAGGCGACTAAGATAAGATGACCGGACGTATGGTATCCAGCTAAATAGAATATACAACCCTGATTTCTTACTAAGGAGTCATATAAAATACGGAGCCAAATCATGTGACATTATTATAACATGTTGTGCCGACCCCACTTAGAATGGGATAATGGCAGGAAGGGTAATTAAATACTGAATTTATGCGAACAAAGAGGCAGATACCACTTCTTTTTTATATTTTTAAAAGCGAGAATGTAAACATACTTATCAGTGTCTACCATAGCACTGATAAGCCGACAGCATTGCAATTGATAAAAAAGTTAATACTCTTCTTGTTCAATTCAATATATATCAGTCGGTCGATCATCATCCTACCCTTATCCCACTCCAAGTGGGGTCGGTCCAACATATTGTCAGATGATTTGGCTACGTATTTTACGACCGGACACCTGTCTGACGTCAACTTACCTTATACGTATTTTATGACACTTCGGTAAGAAAGAAGGTGGTCTATTCCACTCAAACGGATAGCACACAGCGGGTCGACTTACCTTAGTCACCTTTTACGACACCTCGGTAACAAACGAGGGCGGTCTATTTTACTCAGCCGGATACAACACAGCGGGTCTTTTAACCTTATTCGCCTTTTACCACACCTCGATAACAAACGAGGGTGGTCTATTCTACTCAGCCGGATACCACACGGCAGATCAACTGACCTTAGTCACCTTTTACGACACCTCGGTAAGAAATGAGGGTGGTCTATTCTCCTCAGCTAGATACAACAATATCAGACGGTCGAAAAAAATCGCTATTTTCCTTGAACCAGCAAACGTGTCTAGCGATTCGTCGCACTAGCGAGCGATTGGAGTACGGAAAAGTTGAAGTGGCCACGAAAAACGAGTGTCCCTAACTATGGTGAGGATTTTTTTTTCTTTATTCGGTTTAGTAGCAGTTAATATAATCTTAAATTCTTATAATAATACACACTAAATTATTGCTAATTATGTAACTATATTAAAGTAAACACAATGTGGATGGATATGTGCCTAGAGGGAGGCCTAAAAAGAGATGGTTGGATTGTGTGAAGTATGACATGCATATAAAAGACCTGAGTTGACGAATGATAGGACAGAATGAAAGAGAAAAATATGTTATGTTGTGCCGACCACACTTAGAGTGGGATAAGGACAATAAGATATATATTAAAGTAAACACAACATGCAATGAACCTTTTTTGTTTTAAAACAAAATACAATATAATAGAGTTTTTGACTAATTTTTTTCTTAATTGTAACAAAAGAATCACCGAAATTTCTACTTTTACACTATACTTGTTTAATAGGCGAACTACGCGCGGAATAGTGGAGTTAGCCCCTAGCACAGTACGACGAAATGGTATGGCATAATTTAATCGAGGGACACGAAAACTAAAATATTTCAAAAGATGCAGATTTTTTTAAAACTTGGTGAGTAAGAGATGACTTACCCAATCCTAACTAATCATTCTGTTATTCGCAACAGCTTTCGTGGGATTGGATATTTTAGCAGAAAAGGACAAAAGAGAAATCGTGATGCATTATGCATCAGGGGTTTTAAAACCAGAAGGACATAAGTCCCATCTGAAGAATTAAAACATGTTTTATGCTTAGTACCTCACCCGAACCTTGACTTTTTTTTATGAAAAAAAATTAAATAACATTTTTAAAAAATAAAAAAGAAGGCGACGATAACGGTGGATTCGATAATTTTTTTTTTTTTTAAGAAATTCTCTGCTTTGAATTTTACATTTTACCATTTTTTTAATACCCAAAAACGGGGATAAAACGAAATTTTTTCAAAATAAAACCTAGCTAGATCGTTCTTATTCCCCCAAAAACCCCTACATGCATAATTTCAGGAAATTGTGGGAGCCGTTTCCGAGATTTAGAAAACATATTTATATATACACATCCGAGATTAACTCATTTAAATATTAAAGATACATGAAACTTGTAATTTTATTTTTCGGATGGGGCGATATAAACATAAATGCGATTTTTTTTACAGTATTTTCGATGATCATACACCTAATTCCGTTACGACGAGATGGTGTGTGACCAATAATAGAATCGAATAACAGTCAAAAATAAAAACAGCATTTTTACTGATACATCTCTATGGTTTGATACCCAAGATGTATTAAAATAACATAGTAGACTATCCAGAACAATCAGTCTGCGCTTTAGTGGTAAGATACTTTTGATCTTGTCGACAGTAATCCTTTTTTAATTTAATTTTGTACATATGCGAGTAGTGCTCCGATTTTCCGAACATTTACGATATAAAAAGAAGATGATTACAAAGTACTAACATATTTAAATAATTAACTACACTTAGCATTACATATATTCTCTTAACAAACGCGGATTACAGCCAAAAAAAATTATTATAACTTCTGTACTATGGAATTCCGCAAAGTAACATCTGCTAACTACTAACTTACTAACTTTCGCTTCATTATAAAATAAAATTCGCCTTAATTAGAACGAATTTTAAAAACCCACTCTTATGTTTTTCACCGCTAGTTTCGTAGCCGCGTCTCTTATGAAGTGAAATAAATGACAGAAATTCTAAATTGCGTAATCTGCGACACGCGTTACTGCTTTTTACTGCGCAGTAGAAAGTAGAAACTTCACTTTGTCTCTATTTTCCTATGGCAACGGCCTTAATGACATCTTTGTGTAAAATTTTAATTTCCATGCTTTTATATACATTCTACGTTATAAAAGCATATAAATCAGTACGAAAATAAAATATAGTAGACTGTTTGAAATACTATATTACCCTACGAACTTCAACTACTCTTACCTTATAAGATTTAAGTGGTTTTAGACTTCATTAACGTTAACGTTGACAATACAAAGGGTTATTTCTGGTTTCCGAAGAAAAAACAGTAAATATGCGTCAATAAAAATTTGGTGTAATTTTATTTCTATGATTTTTGTATGTATATTGCAACTACTGTATTTTTTAAAATTATAAATGTGAGTAAAAATAACCTTTTGGTTGTTACCGAAGGATATCTATCTTTCAGGCTTTATCCCACTTTTAGTGGGGTTACATGATTTGGCTATGTATTTTACGACCGGCCACCTGCCTGAATTAATTATAAAAATCCGTGTCGGGTGTTCGTTTATGTAAATTTCTTAAACAGCTTAACCAATGTAATTTTTTAAATCTATATTTTGTAGTCCAACTTCAGGGATAAAATACTAATGAAAACTATGTGGCGCTGATGTCAAAATCTTCAAATCTTTACCGTAAGCATACATACGCTTGTTCACTCATAAGCACTTGTAATTGAGCTTTGAAAGAATCAAATGAATTTGGTAGATTCCAGCGCACAAATTCAAATTATTTTTTATTCAAATGGACTGTTTACAGTACTTTTGAATCAAATGTTTTAAAGAAGCTACCACTGATTCAGAAGTTTGAGAACCAGCAAGAAACTCGGCGGCTAATCTTATGCTGTATGGCACAAAATCGTATGCTGTCGAATTCCCTACAAGAGACCTACTCGTATGGGAAAGAAAATATAATGGTATAATGGCTTTCACAACTTTTATTGCTCATTAATGCTATAATCCGTACGATTATGGATGGATTACATTAGTATCGCTCCCAATTAGTAGACTCCTTTATTTACTCGCCCGTTTAAGAGCCCCGAACTTAGTGAAGCGCAAAATTACCCATTAGCTCCTTTCGCAAGGCATTCATATTGGAGCGGAACACGCGTTTGCACTATACATAATTAGGCGCCATATGAAAATATATATAAATTTATAAATGAAGATGCTCTTTTGCATTTAACGCAATGATTCAGATCTGCATCTTAGTAAATATAGCGTTTTTACAGTAGAATATCGTATCCCACTCTAAGTAGAGTCGGCATAACATTTTATTAATATGTTATCACATGATTTGGCTAGGTATTTTACGATCGGTCGCCTACCTGACGTAAACTTACCTTAGTCGTCTTTAGTCGACACCTAGTTAAGAGGGTGGTCTATTCTGCTCAGCCGGATATCAAACGGCTTTTAGAGTTGAATATATTATGCCCTATATATCCATACTTCATATTATACTTAATCTATATATATAAAAGAAAGTTGGTCTTGGTTACACTATTTATAACTCAAGAACGGATGAACCAATTCGGCTGAAAATTGGTGGAGAGGTTGCTTAGAACCAGGAGACGGACATAGGATACTTTTATCCCGTTCGACCGCATTTATTTTATCCCGTCAAGTCACTATATAACGTAGTATAACAAAAACGACTATGACATGGAATGACAAAACATAAATGACAGCTATACGTAATTTTGTCTTTGGTTAAGTATGGTAAAAAATTTGACAATTATCAAAATAACAGCTAAACTTCACTACATAGTATAAAATGAGTAGCTTTCTCTGTCTGCGTCCCTATATCCCTATGTATGCTTTAATCTTTAAAACTACGCAACAAATTTTGATGGGGTTTTTTTAAATAGATAGAGTGATTGAAGAGTAAGGTTTATATGTATAATAACATTCAATATGGAGTAGAGAAATACTGTGATTTTCACTGAGTGACATAGGCTATAAGCTTTATACCCGTGCGAAGCTGGGGCGGGACTCCTAGTATAATATAATTTTGAATTTTTTTTACAATTATAGTCATATTTTTATTAATTCACATAAAACAACAAATTAGACACTTAAATCTTCCTCGTTAATCATTATGTTTATTAGTGAAAATCTTATGATAATTTGTTCTGTAGTTTCTAAGTTTATTACGAACAAAGAGATGCGGCGGGAGACATTATTTAACATCAAATATAACAATTGTAAGTATGATATTCTTATATTACATAAAAAAAGAACGATTTTGTTCACGAAGAAATCTCATGTATATGACCTAAATTAAAATATATTTAAAACAACTTTCTGCACTAAAATTCACGCAGAAAAGTCACAGATAGAAGTTAATAATACATTTGATTTATTTCAGGTCAGGGTAGTATTAAAGTAATTAAAATCACATAAATATAAGAATAAAAATTAATATAAAAGATAAACCTTGTAGCAACAATAATCGACCTCTCAGAGACATAACCTGAATTTACTACTTCAATGCCGAAATCATCGAGCGTGTAATCAATTTTATACTCATTGTTCTAATGGTCATGAATTATGCGAATTACAATCGATATCACTTAGTCACGAAGATAACTAAAACTATAACAACGATTTTTTCGTTATTATTGATTAAACCTAGTTAAAAATGCTTTTTACTAAGTTTCATCTTCATATGTTAACTGTTGAGCAGTTCCCTCGTCTAGAACCAATTTTAGCAGTATCATCAGGTCACGCTTATCATAAACATGCATTGTCATCGGGACTGGACCGATATATTTAATTTGAGCTTAATTAGACCCGAGAAGTGAGTCAAATTTAATTTGCAAGTTCCACCTTCACATACATATATTGCAAGTTGAATAAAAGCTTTTAATAAATAAGAAACTATTTTCACGAAAGTCGATCAATTTATTAATTTAAAAAAACTTGTCAACTCTGCAAATCACGACTACGTCAAATGGCGTTAACATAAATGGAAATAACGTAGCTCCGCTTTTTGCGAGATTCGTTTAAAATGTGTATTTTGGCTACGTTGGTTCAAGCCAACAACGCATATCATATCTTCAAAACAAGATAAAACAGTAAACAAGAAGTCTAATTAATATAAACAATAAAAAAACGATTTACGATGTTTTGATTTTTGATTTACGATCGATTATAATAATAATATAATATTATTCACACCCGTCGATGCCACCGGAATGCCTTGAACCGATTTAAAAAGTCTCTTCATTGAAGCATCACTCTTTATTATAGGACGTTGATCAGTTATCAGCACTTAAACATGAATTATCACCAGGACGCCGTCTCTCCACATTGCCATTGATATCAGTTACACATTTATTTCCATCCCAAAGGATATCCCCTTCGTGTACACAGCAAACATTATTCGCAAAGATTGTAATCGTACACTAAAAGCGTTCCCATTACATTGTAATATTATACTGTGTGACTGTTAGGCGCCTCTAGATCCAGTTACGCGACTTTTAATGGAAAAGTAAAGAGCACTCGTTGAGCTTTTATAATCTAACCAGTCCTGGCCACGCTTCGTTGTGGCCTGGACTGGGAGTGTTAGTCTTCAGTCCTTCTCTCCAATGGACATAAGAGGCGCTTACCCAGAAGTGAGATATCGAAATGCTAATAAATGCTAGATAATCTAGTAAGTCCTGGCCATGCTTCGTTGTAGCCTGGGCTGGGAGTTTTAGTCTTCAGTCTACCTAAAAGTGGGACATCTAAATGATAATAAATGCTGGATAATCTAGCTAGTCCCGGCCACGCTTCGTTGTAGTCTGGATTGTGAGTCTTAGTCTTCAATCCTTTTCTCGAATGGACATAAGAGGAGTTTACCCAGAAGTGGGATATCTAAATGCTGTAATAACATACGTCCTCCTATCCGTAATTCTGTGACAATCTGTCAATAATCTTTATTCGTTGATAGTCAATGTTTTTATTTTTCTTCCTTCTTTAATTTCTCATGTATTAACACATTTCGTTCGTAAACCGAATCTCTATGCAATAAAAACGAAAATTTTCTCAAAAGATAATATAAATAATGTCTTTTTTGGTCATAAATCTGACAGAACCTTTCTGAGATATCACAACCGTGTGACATGAAAGGGCACCGAAAATAGAGCGCGGAACACATCTGCCTCCTACTTTGTAGATAGTCCACTCAGAGACCGGACAAAAGACATAAATCCTGCAAACGAATTTGTGCCCATTGTTATTGTGACACAGTTTAGTTTTCTTTGTGCGATTTCGTCATACTCTTGTTTCGTAGTGACCTTCATTATTCTCAAAGCGAAGTGGACGCACGCCGTGGCTTTGTGGAGGTCACAATATAATGTCCGAATTTGTATAACTTGATGTTGTCAAGTCAACAATGGCGGCCTCACGCTTTGTCTCGAAGATCTTGTTCGTATTGCTTTGTATTTAAATATTTGATGAATTTAGCTAAAATCTAGGAATGGGCATTTGTAATTCATCATTCTCCAGCCTTTATCCCACTCTATGTGGAGTCAGCACTATTACAAACATGTTGTCACATGATTTGGCTACGTATTTTACGATATAAACGACCGGCTGCCTGTCTGACGTCAACTTACCTTAGTCGTCTTTTACGACACCTCAATAAGAAATTAGGGTGGTCTATTCTACTCAGCCGGATACCACAAGACTGAATCCTTGCACAACTGTATAAACTTACGAGCGTTAGTATAAGCACTTATTTTGATGAACATTGAAAGATGATATAAAAAATGGTGCTTAATTAAATAACCAATAATAATGTTCTCACAAATCTAAATGATCATAAAATGAAACGAATGTAACGAGCACACCTAAACGGTTTAACGAACGAACCCATTATCACGTAGGCCTGACAAATATCCGAACAAAAGGTCTTACGTAATGGGAACGCAAGAGTAATACATCCGTCCGAGGCGACAGCAGGCGATATGATAATGCAAAGCCGTCACTAAAGCACCGGCTTATTCCCTCCCGAATGTAAACGCCTCGTTTGACCTCCGAAGCCTCATAACACCGGATTAGGGCCCGGGGTTCGGATGGACGATAATAGGACCGTTTCACGTCAGCCGACGTCCTTCCGCACGTAAAGGCTAAAGAGCTGGAAGAAATTTATTCGTTGGTCGCTGAGATAAAAAAAAAACGAAGACAGAGCAAGCGAAATATAAAATTTAAAAACACAGAATACAATTTCGAACTAAAAAGTAAAAAATAAGAAAAAAAATAGTATTAATCGAAAAATACAACTGTAATTAAATTCGGCAATTCAAACTAGACCAATCTACAGAAAGTGTAGGAGATATGCTTATACGTAAAGCATATCACAAAATTGAAGATTATTTGGATGATAAAATGCCAGGATTTGAAAATCCTTTCAGCTTCTTACAAGACTGCGGTTCAAAAGATTTATAAACTTTTTATTTTTCTCTATATTAAACCTTATTCTCTTTCTTTTTCAATTCTTGTCCTTTTCCTTCTGTTACTCAAAGGTTGACTGGAAGAGATCCCTTTTAGGGATAAGTCCGCCTTTATACATGTGCTTTGTTACTTTTTGTTTCTCTTTTATAAATATTTGTATAAAAAGAAATAAAGAAATAAATAAAAGATTTACCGCCGAGTTTCTTGCTGGTCCTTGTCGGTAAGAGCAACATTCCGAACCAGTTGTAGCTTCAATAATCTTAATTATCCTTGACGATTCAAAAGTGCTTGAAAAGATTTCAATAAAGATTATTTTGATTTGATTTAATAGGGTGGAAGGCACTGCTATGATTTTGTACCGTAGGATAGGCATACACCTATCACCTATAATTTGCTACGTTAGAACACAGATCCACAAAATATAAAGACTGTCGGCGCCAAAAGAACGGGGGTAATTATGTCGAAATAGCACACTCAAGTCCATATTATTGTTTCATTCCACTGACCTGTTTTATAATCACGATTTAAGCAAACAGGTTCCGTCCGCTCGTAATTCGCACTACGCTACTATAAACAATAGCTGATATTAATAAAACTAAAAACAAGATTGCTAGAGACGTGGAGAAAATTCAACAAATAATTTGTATATTTTTTTGTCTTTGTGTTTTTTTAAATCTTTGCTATTTTGACGTCTATGTCCTGACGATGCTTTGGTTATTGAGATTAATGTGTGCAGTGCTTGTGTATTGTTGTCTTATTGGTGGCGGGTAGTGAATGAGTTTTTACAAATTTTGCATGTATCAGTATGAGAACGGATAGTACACGCTGCATTTAGCATTACATATATTTTTTTTATCGCGGATTATAGGAAAATAATATATTTTTTGTAGCTTTTATTGAACTTGCCGTATATGTGTGTGAAGGTGAAATTTTTAAAAGTTAAATTTAACCAACTTCCCGGTGTCAGATTGAGCTGAAATTTTATATACTGGTCCAGTCCCGAAGACAATGCATGTTTATGATAAGCATGACCTGATGTTGCAGCCAGGATTGACTCCAGACGAGAGATCCTTCAACGGTCAACAGTACGGAAATGTAAATTTTGTTAGAAGCTTTTATTATGTTTAACTTATTTTAAATCTTAATACGAATTATATCATAGATGTATTTCTTCTATGTCATCAAGATATAAGTTTTCATAAAAGAGTCACATTATTAGTAAAAATTTTCATTAGAAAATACTGTTATAAAAGTCATGACAAATGATATATTTAATACACAAGATCAAATAGGTCTACTTTTAAGAATAGAATGTAGAAGTATTTGGAACAATTTCTTTAAATATTTTCATAAAAATCTTTACTAATATACTTAATGCTTATCCGTTGTCTTGTAATGTATTGTAGTGTAATGTATATATACCTTTCTATTGGTACTGCTGGTGTGCTATAATTTCATTCCTAATCCACCGAAATATTCATGAAATGTGATACAATTGAAGCTTATAATACTGATATTTGCATTTTATCACACGTTTTTTGATGAAGAGAAAACATCGCGAGGAAACCTGCATATATCTGAAGAATTCTTAGGATATGTGTAAATTACCAATACGCATTTTAGCAGTGTGGTGGCTATATGCTTCAATCCTAGTCTCCAAAAAACAAGAGAAGGTCTTTGCTTCTTTTATGGGTATCTGTTACTTGGGGTTGGTTGTTCTTTGGGATAAGAAAACAAACAATATGGTGCAGAATTGAGGGTATTTTAATATTAAAATTGTTACATGAACATAAGTATGTCTAGGTCGGAGAAAAATCGTGGCCTTAATCGAGATAAGAGAGATGACGCTAGCGCTCGAGTTAATTTACTAAGGTATTCAGATTACATAGTTAGCGACGCAAAAGAGCGCCCCGCTAGTTAGTCTACACAATTTAAATTAAAGCTATCCACTTTGTAATTCCAGTGATGTACTCTGTAATTACTCCAAATAACTTAGTGTTAAGTTACGTCTAAGTTAAACTCGGTTTATCTCCCGAGCGGCGTGGAAATTCACTTTGATTAATGGGGTCAAAAAGCAACGGCTTTGTTCATAAAACATTGGTTATTCAAGGATAAGCGATTTGAAACCTTGATAGGTAAATAACTAAAATAGGTTGTGCAAGAAATCATCCCCCAGCCCTTATTCCACTCTAAGCGGGGTCGGTACAACATGTTATAAACATGTGTCACATGATTTGGCTACGTATTTTACGACCGGCCGCCTCCCTGACTACTTACCTTAGTCGTAAGGACACCTTGGTAATAATGAGGGTGGTCTTTAATACCCAACCGAATACCACACTGTGGGTCAACTTACTTTAGTCGCCTTTTACTACACCTCGGTAAGGAATGAGGGTGGGCTATTCTGCTCAGCCGGCTTACATAAGAAAAAAACAGAAAAACATACCATAAATTGTAAATCTTTAATATTTAAATGAATTAAATCTTGTACGTACAAATAAATAGATTTTCTGAATCTCGGAAACGGCTTGAACGATTTTCCTGAAATCAGCATGTAGGGGTTTTGGGGGAGAAAAATCGATCTAGCTAGATTATATTAAAAAAAAAAACATTTTTATCCCTGTTTTTGGGCAAATGTTTTTTTTTTATTTCTAATAAAAAATTAGGTTTCTGTTTGAGGTTTGAATACAGACCTCCTTGGTAAGTCATCACGCAGTCTAACATACCGGCTATTACGGTATTTTTTATCCTCAACTTAGTGTTTCTACAAAATGAGTACTAGGCTCCCAGAAGATTGCATTAGCATATTAATTGTCGTTTAATGGAATATGCCAAGCGACATTTATAATTTCACGCTCGACGAAGCCCCGCGCGAAATATAGTCCGGTTTTCACACCAATCCTTTCCGAAGTCTTTTAGAAAATATACTAAGATCGTTTGTGTGTATATACTAGTGTATAAACAGTCTCCTAGATGGATAGAGTGTGGTAATTCAAATTCAAATAATATTTTATTCAAATTGGCTTTTACACAAACATTTGAATCGTCATATACTTTATGTATAAGTGTCTTTTTAATTGCTTTTTTGAACTTGTGTAAAGTGCAAAATAGATTGTGGAATTTTATTATAAAAATGAATACCGAAGCCAACAAACGATCTACAAACTTTCTGAAGCCGTATCCTGGGTATTATTAATTTATTTCGGATCCTGGTTAAATGAGAAAATTACTAATATCGGTTTTTTTATTAAACAGATGTACATTATGTCTCACAAACACTATATGCCGACTCTGTCCCTATTGTCAATTTTCTAGAATACCTTTTATTCTATATTTTAATAATCATGATCATAAAGACTTTATTTGTCATTTATAAACGTTATAGGTACTTTAATTAAAATTAAAAAGCGATTTAACAGAAACAACTCTGTATTGACTTTTAATTCGTTCATACGATAGCCTCGTCCTATATCAGAAAAACTGCGTCGAAACCATTATAAAATTTTTTAGAAGTGTTGGTATACGATATGTATGAAAAAGATGCAATCGCAAAAGATTAGTTTCAAAAGTAATAATAAAATTATTTTGCTATAATCCGCGATGAAGTAAAATAGAAAATATATATAATGCTGAATGTAGAGTGGAAAATCCGTTTTTATACCTGATACGTGAACTCCTCGAAAGAGTCGAAAGGTGGTACCCCTGGGCTATCACAGCTCATATAATTGTCATAGTAATTTTTTTAAAGGTAATAAATGTAAATAATTAAATAAAGGTCAGTAATAAGGTGTGTTTAAACTAACACATTCTCTAGTTGTATATAGGAATAAATGAAGGTAATTAAATAATAAACGGGCGGGGAAGTCCCCAGGCGGATGAGCCCCGCGCTGAGTTATTGCCGAGTGTGGCCAAACAAACAATATGATTCTAACTTAATTAGAACGGTTGGTAGTTGGTATGCTGCTCGCATTACATATTTCATTAGCTTTAAAAGGGACATGTTAAAATATGTTCGTGAGTATAATATTAGGTATATTTTGGTTTTTAAGTACAAAGTACTTAAAAGGCAGTAATAGCCGAACAGTGTGACCGTGTAACATTTCCAGGGAGTCGCGGGTTCGAACTATGGTTAGTTGGAACGTACAAGTTTTTCTTAAAACTTATGTGCTTAATTGGTTTTGGAAAGTCATCACACACTTCCGTTGAAGGAATACATCGTGAAGAAACCTGTGTCTCTAGAACAATTCTGTGGATAAGTGTAACCTACTAATCCTCATTGGAGCAGCATGATGGATTTAAGGTCCCAAAAAAGAGAGGTGGCTTATGTCCAGCAGTGTAATGATAGTACATTACATAATACTAAGAACATATATTTAACCACTAACACGTTGCAATGGCGACCCTTCTCTGGAAAAAACTCCGTTGGCAAACTAACCAATAGGTGGAAAATAAACTATAAAGTCTACAGATAGCCGCTGCATCCAAGCGGCACAAGATCGTTGGAAATCCCTTAGTTACGTCCGGCAGTGGACTCCTATTGGTTAAAAAAGAAAAAGAAGAAAAAAATATTGTGAATAAAGAAATAGGAACTGACAGTAATTCATATAAGATAGATTGAACTATTCACTCTTCGTCACGAGCTTATACAAGACGTTGTTAAGCTGGGAAACTATTCGCCGATTTCTCAACACGAACCGAGATCTAAAAACTCAGTACACAAAACAAGTAATTTCGCAGGCCATCTCGAGAACATTTCAAGAGCAATAATTTAATTAAAGCGAACAATACACTGTCAGACGTATCTTACATCTGCTCGGGGGGTCGTATTACGTCACTTTAATGTAAGCATTGCGATAATCAAGCTTCAACAATTAGGCAATGTGTATTTTAAATTATAAATGGGCTTTACTTAGCGGAGGTCCATAATAGAAAAGTAATGATAATATAATTTAGCTATAATCAGCAAATAGAGAGAGAATCTGTAAAATGTTAAAAGTAGAGTACACCTTTCGAGATCAAATTGAAATTGGTTGGCCGTAAATTTTCGAAATAAACAGTCGCACAATTTGCCCTCGATTACAGTTCATTATAAGCCTTGGTCTGGCTTCAAAGATATTGTAAGCGAGACTTTTTTCAGCTTTAATAGAGCTTATGTGCTGTTATGTCTAAAAATAGCATCCTTATCTATTCTATCTATTAATTCTACTTGGTGACGCTATAAAAGTAAGACAAGTAATAAATAATCAGTTTTTAAAAAATGTACAAAGCAACTCGAATAAGATACATGTGATGCTGTTATGTCGGAATATCCAATTCAAGACATTGACAATTGCTAGAGAATTGGGAGTTAATGGCGTTTAGGCAAAACGGACTTATTATCACAATAAATAAAAGAAAATCCAAGAGACTGTTGTAATTATGTAAGTAAAGTAAGAAATCCCTTAAATTTCAATAAGTTTCATTATCAAGTTTATTCTTCTCGTAAATAATTACAAAATATAACTGGTTATAAAAGCTGTGATGGCCTAGCGGTGCGACCGTGTGAATCTCTAGAGACGATCATGGGTTCAAACCCGGGCAGACACCAATGAGTTTTTCTATTAAAACTTATGTGTCTAATTGATAATTGCAATTTATCACACGCTTTTCGGTGAAGGAAAACATCGTGAGGAAACCTGCATATCTCTAGAGAATCCTAGGGATATGTGTAACCTACCAATCCGCATTGGAGCAGCGTGGTAGGTCTTAGCTCCAACCCTTCTCTCCAAAAATGGAGAGAGGAGGCCTATGCCCAGCAGTGGCATAGTAACAGGCCGTTACTTACTACTGGTTACAAACATCAAATGTGATAACAATACATAGTATCCTAATGACAGTAAAGAGCAATATGTGTGAAAAGAAACTAGTCGGGCTCACCCGGTATACCTAAAGCATGAATACTACTCACGATTTAAATTCAAAAATATCTTAAAAATAAAAAGACAACAGTAATATATCTATGTTTACGACAATCGCAATGTATCAATCAAGTTTCGTAATGCAGGGCTCGATTTACCTGTAGCGAACATCTGCCATGTCGCCGTGTCCTTTATACCATCCCTTTACATCGCGAAAAGATTACGCAATCTTTGTGCTGGCCCTTAACTTGATTAGTGACGGAAAATAAATGTCTCTTATCGATAATTTCCAGATTAATTTCTCTTTATTTTTATATATATAAATAGCTACCAAAAGAGAAAATATTATCATTGTAGACGTGTTAAAAATAGTAATAATGTTAACGCATTTTTTAATCTTTTCATTATTCTCTTGTGTTCCTGTTTATTTGTAGGCTTTTAATTGTAAAATTGTAACTATGAATGATGTGATCTTCTGTAAATGGTACTACATAATTAATTTGAGGCTACATATAATGTTTTTTTGGATTATATAATATGTAATGCTATTGCAGATCCGTATAAATAAATAAATATCTGATAGCATCGTGAATAAATGAGTACATAATATAACTCTATATCCTGTAATAAGCGTTGATTGACATTAAAGAACCCAGTGTCGTGGATGTGCATCAAGTATAAAAACAAATTATAAAATTTAAAGAATATTTGCTTGTATGCTGTATGTATATTGTCGTCATCATTTTCCTGCCCTTATCCCACTCTCAAGTGGGGTCGGCACAACATGTTATAAACATGCTGTCACATGATTTGGATGCGTTTTTACAACCGGTCGCCTGCTTGACGTTAACTTACCTCAGTCGTATTTTACGACACCTCGGTAAGAGAGAGGGTGGTCTATTCTACTAAACCAGATACCACACGATGGGTCAAATTAACTTAGTCGCCTTTTACGCCAACTCGGTAAGAAATAAGGTCGGTATATTCTACTCAGCCGGATACCACACGTCTAGCTGTATGTTTATATTGTATGCTGTTTAATTTTGATTTTTATTTCAAGTTATACGGATCATTATACTTATAAGATAGCGTTTATTATACTACCGCAAGGGAAATTATAAAACTTCTAGACTAACCTACGATAATCACGATTAAATTATGAGTGTGTATTTTTTAACGAAATGAAAATTGTACGAAGGAAATTATTAATATCACAATATAGTTCGATTATCTTTATTGTGATTATCTATTTACAATATCTTATATCAGGTTACCGAACTTTCATTGTTTCTGATAGATAAGTGTTAGTAGGCTACAAAGATTTCTAATCTTAATCTTTAGTTTTATTTATAAAACCCGAAAATGTCATAAAAATTTTTGATTTTATATTTTAAATACTATTTTCCTATGCAATGCCTTAAGGTATTTAAAATGGTATTCATATTTCGGTTAGCTAATATGAATGGTTGTATTAAAATGACGACTTTGTATAAAAATTAGGAGAACAAAGTAATAAAGAGGATAAATAAACGCCGTGTGGTATCCGGCTGAGTAGAATAGACCAACCTCATTTCTTACCGAGGTGTCGTAAAAAGCGACTAAGGTAAATTGCCCACCGTGTTGTATCCGGTTGAGTAAAATAGACCACCCCGGTAAGAAATTACCGAGGAATCGTGAAATACGACTAAAGTAAGTTGACGTCAGGCAGGCGACCGGTCCTAAAAAACGTAGCCAAATCATATGACAACATGTTTGTAGCATGTTGTGCCGACCCCACTTAGAGTGGGATAAGGGCAGGAGAATGATGAAAGTAATAAAGAGGATCAATTCAATGAATAATTAATTTATGTCATTATTTGGTTTATCGAATTTCTCCTCCTTGCATCGTTTCCCCAATAATGGGGGTCGTGACCCCACAACTCAAGTCTTCGTATTAACTATGGTCTTCCAACTTTTCCTGCTTTCAGCCGCGTGGATAGCCTCGGAGACTGTCGTATTGAGTGTGGTACTGATCTGGTCTGACCAGCGCATAGGGCTACGTCCTCTGGATCTCTTGCCATCGACCTTGCCTGTGACAATAAGTTTCTGGAGGTCGTCTCCCGGCTTGCGAGCGATGTGCCCAAAGAACTCAAAAACTTTATCGAATTAAGTTAACTAAATTGGATTCGATAAACATTATTTATTATCGATATATGTTTATACCGGTGCGTCACTAAAAAATTCTTTTTGTACTTTGGCACATACGAGTTTGTTTATAATTACACGTTTTCCTATACGTGATTTTTTTCGGTCTGACGGGCGATTATTAAGTCATTTAACGTCGGTTACCATGGCAGCGCCCACATATTTTTTTTTAACCAACGGGGTTGTTTACGTAGTCTTAATTGAGTATGTTGTTTTTTTATACTAGCTTCTGCCCGTGATTTCGTCTGCGTGTATTTTAGTATAGAGATAAAAATAGAAATAGAAATAGAAATAGAAATAGAAATAATTTTTATTTGACCAAAATATAAATAAAAGAAATACAGAAATAAAAAAATAACAAATAGAATGATGGTCAAATATAGGTCCGCCCTCAGCGCAAAGATTGCAGCGAAGCTGCAAAGCTGGTTTTCAGGGTGAACCTAATGTGACGTAATGGACATGCTTACGAATTCTTAATATTTAACAACTAGAAAACTATTCAACATATTCTTATATACTATTATTTAACATTAAACGAGCAGCTTAAATGAAAAGTAAAAAAAATAATAAAATACAATAAAAAAATAAAAAAAAGAAACAAATAATCACAAACAATGAATACAATAAATACACTGCATTAGATACACATATTTCGTACTGCACATACACATCAGTGGAAAAAAGAAAGCATTTATAAAACATGTTTACACGCAAAATACAGTCCGCTCCCGAGACTCAATCTGCCGAAGAATTCTAAAGTGTTGGAAATAAATAATAAAAAAATAAAAATAAAAAATAAAAAAAATTGGTAAAAACAAACATCTGAAAATGACAGTTATAATTTTTGTTTGGTTAGCAAATAGCTTTTCAGTTTTATTTTGAACAACCCAAGTGATTTTATATCCTGTAAAGGTGGTGGTATATCATTCCAACACTTAGTGGCCGAAAATTTAAAACTCCCGCGGAAGGCGGCAGTTTTATGTCTCGGTGTAGACAACCGAACGAAGGAGTGGCGTGTTCTACCTGTAAAACGATCTCCCATCCAAGTTAATTTCTCACGTAAATAATATGGAACCCCATTTTTTATTACACCAAACAGTAACGTGGCTAAATGAAGCTTCCGACGCGACTCCATGTTTAACATGTTAGCATCGTTAATGTAAGGAGAAACGTGGCTGCGTGGTGGAATTTTGTAACAAAACCTAGTGCACGCATTTTGCACGCGTTGAATTAGTTTTTTAGTTCTGCTTAACAAAAGGGGTCCGTATACGATATCTCCATAATTAAGCTTAGATAGTACCAATGCCTCACATAACCTATTCCTGATATTTAGACTGATATACGGTCTTATTTGGTACAGTAACTTAAGCCTATAAAAGCAACCACGCACAGCTGTTAACACGTGTGTTTCAAAATTCATGGAGGAGTCGAAAGTAAGACCCAAGTTTCTAGCCTCATTAACTCTTTGTAAGTAATTATTCTCAATTTTAATCTTAAACGTCAAAGTATTTATTTTACCAATGCAATGTTTAGTACCCAAGATCATCAAAATAGCCTGTCACTTCACCTTTTTAAATATATGAATATTAAAATTGGATGTGAAACAAGGATAGTTAAACACATTATCACATATATGATATTATGTATACTTAAAAAAAGTAAAAGTCAGTATTCTCCTTATATTTACAGACATATCGCACGTTTCCTATTAAAGTGACCAAATTAAAAAAAAAATGCTTCGTGGCAAATTGCAATATAAAGAGTAGCGTAAACAAAAAGAGACTCATTATTTGGAAAAGCGAAAAACACAAGTTTTAATAAAAGTTCGTACCTTGGTGTGATAGATGGATTAAGACTTATTTTGAAATAGGTCACTTTAATACTAAACGTGCGATATATTATATAGTAGTAATTTATAATCTATAATTAGTTTCACATATTGATGCTTGTGTGTGACAACGATAAAATATTAAAAATATATATATTTTTTAAGATAAACCATTATTCATATGGTCAATTTAACATTTTCTATTATAAAGATCGTACAGAACTTTATCACTACTTTAACTTTAACAAAGTAGAGTTTAAGGGATAGCACTTTATAGCGATTATGTCGGAAATGGCGGAGCACTTTGAAATATAAAAAAAATTGCAACGGTGCAATTCCATTCTAGACCAGACAAGCAATAAAAACACGGTCAAGTGCGAGTAGGAATGACGTGCTGATGGTTCATATGCACAAGAGTAATTAAATTATGTTTAATTATATTATAGCAAAATAATAATAAATCTTAAAATATAAAAATTAATGTTGATCTATATATCCTTCATAGACTCCGAAAAAGGATGAGTCGATATAAATAAAATTATCAGAAGATCTTTAGAATGTGCCCGGCTGATCCTGTAAAGTTTCGTGGCGATCGGAGTATTTTTTAATTTAATTTGAGTTTTGACGTGACAACGTCTTAAATTAGGATGCGGCTTGGAGTCACTCATGAAAAAGTGTAACGCCCGCTCACGTCTGTTACGATGAGTCACCGAACGAAAGAGAGGCCCGCCGGACTGGCGAATGCCTTGTGTCTCTCTCCCACTCCAATCCATCACATTTAAAAAGACGTTGTCACGTAAAATCTTTTCCCGTAAAACCGACTTTACAGGCAACCGTTTTTTTTTAAATTTAATTAAATTTTAAGAGGGTAATTCGCAACGAGATAGCCGGATAGCTAGTAAGTTATATAAATAAACGGGACAATTGTACACACGGTCATCCGTGCCCAAAGTAATTAGCAAAGAACCCGCGACCGGGCCGGTCAAAATAATTCTATCATAACTTTTGTACTATGGCATTCCTCAAAGTAGCGTCCACTTCTATAAATTATTGTTTTATGTGAACCTCTATGGTAACATATTAAATAGACCTCTGTTATTTACACAGCACACGTCGACACATAAAGTCTAAAGTGGAAATAACTAAGTCCATATAAAAAAGTACTCACATAAAGAAGTAAAACAATAAAGATAAAAATATCAATTACAATAATTAACCACAATGGTAATAATGTCAATTAGTTTTTATAAATAATAAAAGATAACAATAATAAACATTTGAAAACAAACAATTTCTGCTTGAAACTTCTTCTGCATCGACTTCAATGTTTGTCTAAAGTGTTTATACACTGCAAGAGATATTCTCTTGAGTGCGATTTTTTAATATACAAAAGAGGGTAAATAAATTAATGTTAAGATTCCGGCTATACTCACGTGTTATTTTATCGGATTAGCCCGACTAGTTTAGGGTAAATAAAAATTTAAGTTAATTTACATTATGTAAAAAAATTACAATAAAAAAAAATATGTTGTAAAGAAAAATGAAAAAATAATCTGGCGGGAAGGACTCGATCCTAGGTATTTTCACCTCTTTAGACCGCCCGTTCTCCAAATAAACTACCATGACTTTACGTTTGACAGCGAAAAATTGCGATGTATTCAACGTAAATTTAAAAATAATTTACAGCCCGAAATCAGGGATGAAATGACATTTTTTTTAAAATAATTATCTAGATTGATGTTTCTCCCCCAAAACCCCTACGTGCTAAATTTCAGTAAAATCGTTGGAGCCGTTTCTGAGACAAGACTGATACAAGATTAACTCATTTAAATATTAAAGATTTACAATTTATGTTTTAACTCATTGCAAATATAACGATGCTATATGCAAACATGTCTGCTAACATTTATTCTACTTTTTTATGTGTGGCAAAGATTAAAATAACTCTTTACAGTATCGCTTGAACACGCTGTAGACCAGAAACCTTTTATGAAAATCGATTCCTAAATTATGTTCAATCCACGTGTAGATTAACGCATAGATCTACGGAACTCTAAAAAGTGGAATGTCTAGCTGCGGTCAGTGCTTAACATCTGTAGCGGTTAAAGGGCAACCGTTTCTAACCGCCGGTTAACTGCACGCGGTTATCACTAACTGAAAAATGGACATAATCCTCTTATAATTTTTTTGTTTAACATACAGATAGTTTAGTACCTGGTTGACCTTGCTCGGTAATTTTTTACAAAATAAAAAAAGAAACTTAAAAAAAATAATTGGTTAGGTGGGGCTCGATCCTAGGTATTTTCGTTTCTCGAGACTACCCGTTCCCCTAATAAGCTACGCTGTATTGACAATTTACGGCAAAAATAGTGTTTTATATATTGATGTAAATTACGCCGTGTGGTATCCGGCTGAATAGAATAGTACCACCCTCATTTCTTACCGAGGTGTCGTAAAAGGCGACTAAGGTAAGTCGACCCACCGTGTGGTATCCGGCTGAATAGAATAGTACCACCCTCATTTCTTACCGAGGTGTCGTAAAAGGTGACTAAGGTATGTTGACTCACCGTGTGGTATCCGGTTTAGTGGAATAGACCATCCTCTTCTTACCGAGGTGTCGTAAAATACGTCTGAGGTAAGTTGACGTTAGGCAGGCGGAGGGTCGCAAAAACGCAGCCAAATCATGTGACAGCATGTTTATAACATGTTGTGCCGACCCCGCTCAGAGTGGGATAAGGGAAGGAAGATGATGATGATATTGATTTTTTAATGTCCGAAAACTGGGATAAAACGATTTTTTTAAAAATAAAACCTAGCAAGATCGATTTTTCCCCTAAAACCCCCTACATTCTGAATTTCAAGGAAATCGTTGGAGCCGTTTTCGAGATTCAGAAAAAATATATATATACAAGATTAACTCTATAGATAGCCCTTTTTGTTATGCAATAAATTTAAGTCCAACTGTCCCTTTTTACGCACGCACCTAACAGTCCCAGCACGTGCTAGATGGTGCGATTTTACGATTTCACGCGCGAGCGGGCCGGCGATCCACAAACGGCGATTTCCGTTTCCGCTCGCGGCGGGCCACGTGCGCGGGCGCAGCCTTTGACGTGAGATCCTATTGTTGGTAGACTTTACGTACAGTATGATGTAAGAAAATATTATATTGCTTCAGAGCAGTATTTCCCGACCTTTTTTGGCCCATGCCCCACGTTAAAAATTATTTTACCCCCTAAGTAACATACATAAATTTTAATATTAAGAATTGAATTGTCGTTAAAGAACATAAATAATAGGTTTTAGGTTGTCCACTTAAAGAATATAAATAATAGGTTTAAGGAAGAAAAGTTGCTTTTTTTGTTAAATTTGGCACCGAAATCTAGCATTGCACTTAAATGGCCCAGAGTAAAAGGCTTAAACTCGTGTCAGGCACATAGCGCAGGGAACCGATGGGCGTTGAGGTCTTAAGGTGTTAATGGCGTCCTCGCACCGGAAAACGCAGCGTCGGTAGACCCCTTACGAGGTGGACTGATGACCTCTCCTGATGAGCCGCTGTATCCAAGCGGAACAAGGACGTATGGAGGTATGGATAAGTTTAACAGTAAAACCTTAATCCAGCAGTGTACGTCCAAAAAAAGAATCAGAAAAAAGATCAAGAAGAAGGTCCAACAAAACTGTGAAAGCGTAACAGACCCATGTAGGGACTTTCGCATTTATAACATTAGTATAAATTTAATTCACAAATGTACCATGTCATTTTATACTTCGCTATTACATTATGGGACAACAATGCACTCAAATAGAATCCTTTATACGAAAACTTGCAAGTAGAGAACGTTTCGCTGTAAGTCTGGAGCAGTCTGAATGTGCAGCGAACAAACGTACGTAAATTAACATTAAAAAGAGCGAGGCACTGTTTGCCATGTTGAATGTTGCACACCGATTACTACGGCTTTAGAGGAAAATGAGAATATATGTACAAACACGCGAGTGTTGTAGGGATTGCCTTAAACGATTAATCCGTTATCGATATTTTATATTTTTTTCTTTTAAAACATCGATTCACTTAAATAACGATAAAATTACATCGTTATTTAAAAATATGTATTTCTTTATTTAAGAGTTAAAGTTTCAGCAGGTGACCGAACTTAACACGATAATTTTTTAAAAGATATAAAAAAATGCCATTTAAAAAATACAGTAAGGGTTGGTGACCTGTGGGACTGGATTCCGGTTATTTTGACTTTTTAAGTCCGCCCGTTCTCCATTGAGCCATCATAACCTTACAAATGACAGTAAATTTAAGCTTCTCTTTTTATTTTTATTATAGCAATTTTTTCGCCCCCGAAATCCTCTACATACTAAGTTTCATGAAAATCGTTGGAGCCGTTTCTGTAATTCAGAAAATATCCATATATATACAAGATTAACTCATTAAAATATTAAAGATAATGATAGGCATCTTAAAGGATCTCTTAGGAAAAAGTTATTCATAATCAACGAGTGAATTTAAGAACAGATGTACCCGCGACGACAAATATTAAAATACCCTCAATTGCGTTTTATATATTTTTTCCTCTTCTGGAGGGAAACAGAAATTTTGAATCCTATTTAGTAACCTAGGTATATAAGTTTCAAGCCACGGAATCGAGAAAAACACTCTTAACAGCACAATAGAGATGACACTTAGAAATTATTAACATGTCATACCGGGAATGGAGTACTGGTCACAAACTTTGACTAGGAGGCTTTTTTACAAAAAAAGAAAACCATTTTATGGACATTTCATAAAAACTCTACAGTTCAATTTCAGAAAGAACATGAGTGTAGACTCTTTTTTAAGGATGGCAGTTAGAACTGATGCAAACAAAAATGCTGCAAACACAATATATGCAGTAAAGCCAAAATCAAAGTTTTTATAATTTATGAATGATGATTACAATCCAAAAAACGATAATCTTCATCGAAATGGGCCCATCCCTAGTCGAGTGCAATCTTGTCCTGCATGGAACCGTGTTACCATGTTCGTCGAGGTCGATATCTCGCTTGATTTGTCGACGTAACTATGCGCACAGGGTTGACACATATCAATAATAATATTTTATATTAATCTTTTAAATTATCTTTGTACTCATTTATTGAGCCAAGCAGAGTAATATTTATCTGCTCCTCTATAGTAAAAGATTGTTCCTATTCCAAAGCGGGGCAAAGGTCTCCTTTCTCTCCGGAAATAAAAAATTGTCAACGACGCTGCTCCAATAAAGCAGGTAACAAACATATATCCAGGATACGATTTCTTCAGCCTGCCGTGGGGACTAAGGTAATTTGTTGAGTAGCTGAGTACAATAGACCACCCTCATTTCTTACCGAGCTGTCGTAAAAGGCGATTAAGGTAAGTTGAGCCACTGTGTGGTATTCGGCTAAATAGAATAGACCATCGTCTTTCTTTTCGACTTACTACTTGTACTTAATACTTGTGTTATGGGTGAGAGACAACTGGTGAGTATATACATATATAATTTTAAATACTTATTTAAATTTGAATAGACACCCAATTTAAAAGAACCAACAAATTGTTTATAGAAAATGTTGGCCGAGTGTGAATCAAACCCGCTACCCGAGGAGCTGAAAGCAGGGTTAATACCCACTGCGCCAACGGGCCAGTCATATAATATTTTAGAATAGAAAACACAGTCATTATTAATAATTTATCTTTCAAATAATCTTGTTATATTAATAAATTCTGTTTATTTGTAATTATTCACGTTCTATCAAGATCTATTTCTTCATCAAGAAAGCAGCTTAAGTAAATAATTAGTTTAATAAAAACCAATCCAGCGCTTAGTCGAAAAAATTTAGAATTTGTTTTTGTATTCAAATTCAAATTCGAAATATTCTTTATTCAAATAAACATGTATACAAGTGCTTTTGAATCGTCAACTCTACTGCTGGTTCGGAAAGCTGTTCTTACCGAGAAGAGCCAGCAAGAAACTCGGCGGTTGCTCTTTTAAAAATATAATTCTTAATACTATTTACATTAAGTCGTTACTGTCTTGTACAGGTTCAAAGAGAGCTATATCCACACATTCTTATCTTCTAAATAATCTTCAAGAGTATAGTAGGCTTACTGTATCAGCCTCTTTTTAACAGTGTTTTTAAACTGCTGGCATGGCAAAGCTGAGATTGATTGCGGAATTTTATTATAGAATCTTATACTAAAACCCACAAACGAATTACGTACTTTTGCTTTTATATTCCCATTTATTGTTTTAATCGAAAATCGAAACACTCGGCAACCCTAACATCCTCTTCAACGTTTTGCAGCATCCGTTCCGCGCTTTATTTGTTTTTAAATTGTCGGTCGTATCGCACAGACATACATGTTACATAATATAGTGTACGTATCGTTATGACTGTAGGTAGGTATATAGTAATAAATAATTATCGTGTATAATATAACAGGAACAATACGCCCTCATCGTCCTCCTGCCCTTATCCCACTCTTAGTGGGGTCGGCACAACCTACCGTATGGCATCCGATTGAGTAAAATAGACCACCCTCTTTCTTACCGAGGTGTCGTAAAATACGACTAAGGTAAGTTGACGTCAGGCGGTCGTTCGTAAAATACGTAGCCAAATCATGTGACAACATGTTTGTAACATTTTGTGCCAACCCCACGTAGAGTGGGATAAAGGCAGGAGGAAGAAGAGTTTCATTATTACTTTTGTATGTTCATCATCTTCCGCCCTTATCCCACTCTAAGTGGTTTCGGCACAACATGTTATAAATATGCTGTCACATGATATGGCTGCGTTTTTACGACCAGCCATTTATTAGGTATTATTTAGGTTAGACCAGCAGTTTATTTTACAACACCTCGGTAAGAAATGAGATTGGTCTATTCTACTCAGCCGGATACCACACGGCGGGTCGATTTGCCTTATTCGCCTTTTACGACACCTCGGTAAGAAATGAGATTGGTCTATTCTACTCAGCCGGATACCACACGGCCACTTTTGTATGTTATATTTCACAAATAATCACCCAGTATAAGCATAATGAATATGCATGCGATGTATTAAGTTACCGGCAAGCAATGATGACCACTTTCCCGTTACGGTGATGTGCGCACAAAAACTGAGAAAAATTTCTTTGACCATACAAGGTATTCATTTTCAACGTATTTAAATTACAAGTACATGGAAACAGTTGTTTTATTACTTATATATTTAATACCTGCTCTTCAGTATCCGATTTAATACCTGATACATGCAGGATTCGTAAAAACAATCACAAAGGTTTTCGATTTTGTCGTGGAGTCTATCTCCTGATGATGCTTGGATTGCTTGGAGAACGTTTGTTGAGTTTGTGATATTAGCTTTTGTGATTATTATTGTTATATAGCGATGATCGTTGATCGTGTGCTCGTCTTTAATCAGCACAATCATCATGCAAGTATCCACGCGATCTTCTGTTATGCGATCAACATAAATATAAAGCTGAAGAGTTTGTTTGATTGTCTGAATGTTTTAAAAATTCTTTGAGTGTAAGATAGTCCATTTATCGTGGAAGACAATAGGCTATAAACATTACGCTATGTAAATCATGTATTACAAGTCCGCGATAGTATATGTCTAACTTTTAAGGTGAACCCACTTTAATCATATTTATGGGCGGGCGGGGCCGCTGACGTTTGCTAGTATATATATATATATATATATATATATATATATATATATATATATATTTATCATAATTTAAACCAAGTAGCCACTGCCGGGTATATATATATATATATATATATATATATATACCCGGCAGTGGCTACTTGGTTTAAATTATGATAAACTCAGATACGCAACCATTCATACATATGCACACACTCTCGCACACAAAAAACATTCGCAACAAACGCACGAACACACACACTACACACACACACACCACACTCACATACACAGTTCACTCTTGCACACACAGTTACTCACACACAATGCTCTTGCGCATACAAAATACACGCACGTTCTATTTCCCATTATGTATGTAATGTTATGGAAGAGCGGGGCCTAGGATGGTCTCAGATTCTGTTAAAATTTTGAAGGAAATAAATATTTTTTGATTTTTTTATACGTACACGTTGGCTCAGCACACTACCAGATATCAACATTAGTCGCTAGAGTTTCGGCAAGCGACTGGCTATCTGACAACCAACATCTCTTTTTATACGTAATTCCCACTATAAACTATAAGCTACATTCAATGTTTGTACCTTGTTATGCTTTAGTTTCAACAGAAAAATTCGGTATCTACCCGGAGTTCAAACTCGTGGACTGAATGGACGCAGTCTGTCCGTATTGTTACAATAGTTCTCTAAAGTAAAACAGTATTCACATTCAATCAAGGTAAGAATGCAATGCAGTTTTCTTGCATATACATATCCCGTTCCATATTGAAGAGTTCAAGATTGAAAATTCTGAAAAACTATTCGAAGTAGGTCAGGCTCAAATACTATTGCTAGCGAGCTTTTCTTTAAGCGCATTTTTAATTGCCGAGCGGTCCATTTTTTTAAATTATGCTACATTTTCCAGCTTGAGCTTGAAAAGTTGAAATCGGAATATTCTGTTATTGAGAAATAATGTTTTAATGGTCACGGCTAGCACCGATTTCTGTTAAAACTTATGTGTCTTATTGATAATTGCAATTTATCATACGCTTTTTGGTGAAGGAAATCTGCATGTCTCTAGAGAACTCTGAAGAGATATCCCTAGAACATACATGTATGTAAGTCTTAGCTCCAACTCTTTTCTCGCAGTGGGATAAGTAATAGGCCGTTACTTTTTAATGTCTTAATTTAATGAAGACTGTCGCGTAATATAAAAGTGAATAAATTAACCGCTAGATCTGTGGGACCTCAGCTCCGCGGATCGCGGGTTTTATTCTAATGCGGGTTTTATACCCAAAGGGCCAATATTTTCGAAAACAATACAATTTGTTTCGAATAAAATTTGTTTGTTCGATACATACATTGAAGGTTGGCGTGTAGTATTCGGCTGAGTAGAATATACCACCCCAATTTCTTACCGAGTAAAATGCGACTAAGTTAAGTTGACGTCAGGCAGGCGACCGGTCGTAAAATACATAGCCATGTGACAACATGTTTATAACATGTTGTTCTGACCCCACTTAGAGTGGGATAAGAGCATGAGAATGATGATGATAACATTTAAGGCTGACTACTCTACTCTTTATAATTATGCTGCATACGATATCAGCAAAAAGCAACACTGCAAAAAAAAGTTTATACAAACCATTAGGTAACTCATCTAAGTCATATTTTAATTTATTTCAACATCATAGGCACCGCCGAATTGGTTATGATCTAGTTTCGTAGCTTGCCAAAATCATCCATCAGATTAGCGAATGCTATACGGTCATTGCAGGTCGAAACCGATGCCAATGTCATACAAGCCGTGACATCTGAGTCACTGGCAGATCTAAGATAGGGTGACCACAATAATCTCTTTATGACAGAAGCGATAAGATAAGAAAGCTTAGAATGAACGCCCAGAAAGATCCCCGTTAGGGCGGCACGTGACGGTATACCATACGATGGGTCAACATACCTTATTCGCCTTTTACGACACCTCCGTAAGAAAGAGGGTGTTCTATTCTACTCAGCCGGATGCCACACGGCGGAGCCTCTAGATAAAACTGTACCAAACTGTTTAGATGCGATAATTTTCCACATAATTTGAATAGCTTTTGTGAGATTTTCGCGCATAGTAAAAAAGGTTTTCCTAAGAAACATGGCGACCCTAAAAATCGTTCATATTGTGGCGTCTAATGAATCGATACGGGCGATTACATCACGTACAAGGTGCGCCGGCTTAAATCACTGCCTTTTATACCATGTCTTTTGTTATTCGTATAGGTTATTAAGGTCAAAACCCATTCTAGTCGGAGCGCAGACTTATCGGGTACTCAATTATCGATGGGCGAGCGTTTAATATATTCTATTACGAAATCCAATCCAAATACGTGTCATTAAAGTATAATGGGCTATTACTGACCAAATGGACAATTCCGTAATGTTGACGTTAACTTGGAATTTAAAGTGTAAACTTTGATGTATTCAAGTCAACATGGGCAATAGTTAGTCTGACTACAGACTGAATACATTGCGTTAACGACAGTTATTTATAGTAGTCTGCTAATGTTGCTACTTGCTTCTGCTGCCGCTAAATTTACAATATTTCACAATTATTTTCTACAGTTGAGAACAAGTCGGGAATCAATAAAATCTTTGAAGGCGGTTTGGACTGCCCCATCGGAGTTGAATTTTTTCCTTGCAAGTAGTTATCCAAATTGCGAAAAAAATGGTAATCTGTTGGAGCAAGGTCCGGAGAGTACGGTGGATGTCTAAAACATTCTAATTGAAGCTCCTCTGATTTGGTAGCCGTCTGTTGTGCAGTGTGTGGTCTAGCGTTGTCCTGAAGCAGCAGTGGCCTAGAGGAATTGACCAGCCTCGGTTGTTTAGCAGCTAGCTTTTCAATCATGGTTTGCAGTTGCTGACAATACATATCTGCCGTAATCGTCTGGCCAGATTTAAGAAAGCTGTAGTGAACGACACCGGCACTAGTCCACCAAACACTTACAAGCAACTTTTTTTTAGTCAATTTTCGCTTAGGGCAGGATTTGGCTGGTTTGCCAGGGTTCAGCCATTGCGATGAGCGCTTCCGATTATCGTAGAGGATCCACTTTTCATCACAGGTAATGATTCGATTTAAAATTCCTTCATTATTGTGCCGGTTGAGTAACGTAACGCAGCAGTCGACGCGCGTTTGTCGGTTTGCTTCACTCAATTCAAGAGATACCCACCTTTCAAGCTTTTTCACCTTCCCAATTTGCTTCAAATGGATTAGAATAGTTTTATCACTAACACCGGAGCCTGCAGCTAACTCGGACGTGGTTTGCGATGTATCCGCTTCCACAATAGCCTTCAATTCTTCATTATCAACTTTGGTCTCCGGCTGTCCACGAGGCTTGTTCTGCAGGTCGAAATTTCCAGAACAAAAACGTTGGACCCCAAAAACGCATTGTGTTTTCTTTTGCGACACCGTCACCATACACATCATTAATCCTTCGAGCCGTTTCTGCAGCACTGGTGCCACGGTGGAACTCATACTCGTAAATAACGCGATATTTCATGTTTTCCATTTTGTAAACAGAGTGACACAACGAAAAAAACAAAAGAAGAAAAAACAAATGAATTAGGGGGTTTGAAATACAAATGCATGAGTAAGTAGCTGTATGAATTTGAATTTGAAATTCCTAACCATAAAGGTAATATTTGAGATCAAAGTGGCCAGTACGACAAAACGCCAATTTCATATGTAAGGACCTAATATTTTAGCCGTGTGGTATCCGGCTAAGTAAAATAGTACCACTCTAATTTCTTAATTCAAATTCAAATTCAAATTCAAATTCAAATTCAAATTCAAATTCAAATTCAAATTCAAATTACTTTATTTGCAAAAAACATGGTAAATCTTAAATTCGATTAAGGTAAGTTGATTAAGGTAAGTCAACCCCCCGTGTGGTATCCGGCTAATAGACCACCCTCATTTCTTACCAAGGTGTCGTAAAAGGCGACTAAGGTAAGTTGACCCACCGTGCGGTATCCGGTTTAGTAGAATAGACCACCCTCATTCTTACGGAGGTGTCGTAAAATACGACTAAGGTAAATTGACGTTAGGCAGGCGGACGGTCGTAAAAACGCAGCCAAATCATGTTACAGCATGTTTATAACATGTTGTGCCGACCCTACTTAGAGTGGGATAAGAGCAGGAAGATGATGACAGGGTAATCAATAAGGTATTATAATAAAAACCATAACATGTTTAACTAAATTCTACCCACAAGATACTATACCTATGCTCCTTTAATTTAGAGCAAAAATAAAAAAATTTCAAACAAATATATTACATTGCAAGGGAACACCGAAACCTACCCCCATTACCGACTTTGCGTCACTCCCAATCGACCTCAGAACATTTCCCATGAGCGCCGTGGGGCAGAACATCGCAGTATATCACGGGAACCTTTTCAATAGCACAAGTTATCCTCTGCCCTCAATAAACTACAACTTGATATGTCTTGGGACATCAATTTACCAAGTCATAAAAGGTAGCGTATATCCTGTAGATTTTTATCATTTTATGCACATATTTGCTTAAGTAAATTACAATTAAAACAACAAAGGAAGCTAAGAGATTTAAGAAATAAGATATTTTCATTTTTTGCAAAAATAATTATTTTATAATTTTGTACAGGTTGCCTTTTTAATCGATAGACATCGGTATTCTCGAAGTACTTATACGAAAACAGAAATAATGATTATCAATCATCATCGTCCTGCCCTTATCCCACTCTAAGTGGGGTCGGCACAACATGTTATAAACATGCTGTCACATGATTTGGCTGCGTTTTTACGACCGGCCGCTTGCCTGACGTCAACTCACCTCTATCGTAATTTACGACACCTCGGTAAGAGGGTGGTCTATTCTACTAAACTGGATACCACACGGTGGGTCAATTTACCTTAGTCGCCTTTTACAACACCTCGGTAAGATAGAGGGTGGTCTATTCTACTAAACCGGATACCACACGGTGGGTCAACTTACCTTAGTCGCCTTTTACTGTCGTAAAAGGCGACTAAGGTAAGTGATCTCATTTCTTTTCATTTCTTACCGAGGTGTCCCTCGGTAAGAAATGAGGGTGGTACTATTCTATTCAGCTGGATAGCACACGGCTAAGTGACATAAGAAACAAAATTATTCAATTTTTTGCAAAAATAATTATTTTATAATCTTGTACAGGTTTCTTTATCAATCGATAGAAATCGGTATTTTCAAAGTAATTTTACTAGAAAAGAAATAATGATTATCAATATAAATATAAAACTCTTAAAATAATGACTTTCAAATATCCTTTAATTAAGTCTCAACACAACATTGTACCGGATATATAAATCGGGCAATGATGTAATTTTACATATACAGTCATGTTTATTTCAATCCATTTAGTGACTCTTAACTCGCTTGATGGTAATTGTTAAGATTGTAAGTGCTTCTAAAAGTTATACTGTCATTTTTAAAAAAGACGGAATGATAAGCATCCTAAGGAAACAAGAAATTTTATGTAATACTAGCTGTACGGCCACCTGCCCATCCAAGTTGGATTCGACGATATTATTATGCCAGTAAGAGTGCACCCAAGTTGGATTTGACGATTGACCTCTTTCTGCACTTTCTGCACTCTTACTGGTATAATAATAAGCCGCTATTGCTAATATATTATATACAATTCGTTGCAAAATAAATTGCATCATACCGGTGTCGTCTAGGGACCTCGTTAGGCCAGAAGTAGCAATACGTAGCCGCAATTTAATGGCACTCGCACTAGTTTCGCTCTTGAACCAGTTAGTTATGCAAGAAGTGGCTGGATTCAGTTATTATTCTCTTACCTAGTGAACTATTTCATATAACGATATTTTTTATATCTCTAATATTAAGGAGCTTAATCTTTATAGATTATGTCGCTCCGTACGACGACTATTAAATATTATTTTACAATCATATTGGCTAACTCTAACAGTGCTTTGGCCTCGTCTGATGAAGGCTTGGCCAATGCGCTGTTACAGCCGCCAGTCTCCCTCAGCAATGGAAATTTTACAAAAAGTTTGCGTCTCAGAGATTCGTTCCGAACACATTCCAGTAAAACATGGTATACGTCCTCTACGCTATCACATGTTGCACAGTTGGCAGAAGAAACTAGCCCCATCATATGTCTGAATTTGTTTAATGGAATGTGTCCGGAGCGAAGTCTCATTAAAAGCACAGTGTCTGTGCGATTCAGAGAGCAGTTGCTTATCCATGAACTTATAGGTTCAGCCTGAATAACGATATTGTTATATTGAAACTATTTATCATTACTAGCTCTATTCATTGCTCTGTGCTATCCTTCTTACTATCCTACTAATATTATAAATGCGAAATTTTGTGAGTATTTTATTACTCTTTCGTGAAAAACTATTGGACAGATTTGGATGAAACTTTACAGTAATATAGGTTTACACTTTGTAATGATTTTATGTAATTTTTGGTTCCACGCGAGCGAAGCTGCGGGCAAAAGCTAGTAATATTATAAATGCGAAAGTTTGTGAGTGTGGATGTATGTTTGTTACTCTTTAACGGTAAATCCGCTTAAACAACATCGATGAAATTTGGTACAGTTATTCCTTATGCACCGGGGTAACATATAGGCTATAGAAATCCTGTTAATTCAACAGAAATAGGATGATATTGAAAAGCGCCATCTTTTAGCAACCTAACACACGACAACAGTCCACGCAAATGACGTTGCGGGTAAAAGCTAGTTTGGTTATAAAAGAAACAATCCCATTGCGGGCCAAAAGCCATCCTCTCTTTTGAAGTGAAGAATTGCAGAAAGAAATCTTGAGATATGCAGGATGTTTTCCTTCATCGAGAAGTGTATGGTAAATTCCAATTATAAATCAGACACATAAGTTTCCACAGAAAAACTTAATGGTGCCTGCTCGGGCTTTGAACTCTTGAACCCCTCCTTCAAAAGAGTCGCACGGTCTCACAGCTTATTTGGTTATAAAATGTTATTTAATTCATTAATCACATTTGTAGAATAATTACGAATGTTGTTATTAAGTAAATTTGCGAAATAAAATAAATTGTTATAATATACATAGAGAAGTAGAGTTAATTTAGTTTACCTGATATTCCCGAAGTAGATTTTACTCTACCGACAGACCAACCGAAATCCATCCACAGAGAATACACAGCCGAATTCCGCAAAAAAAAAAATGCAGAGTTTCTTCATATATATTTCTAATTAATAAATTACTTTTAACAAAAGCTTTTCTATTAACTTTGGTATAGAATTTGTACTTATTACAGTAATTTAAATAATTACAAAATAACATTAACATATTGATAAAAATATTGATAATTATAATTCGTGCAATACTATATCATAAATCCTACGCCGTGTGGTATCCGGCTGAACAGAATAGTACCACCCTCTTTTCTTACCGAGGTGTCGTAAAAGGCGACGAAGGTAAGTCGACTCGCCGTTTAGTATCCGGCTGAGTAGAATAGACCACCCTCATTTCTCACCGAGGTGTTTTAAAAGGCGACAAGGTAAATTGACTCACCGTGTGCTATCCGGTTAAGTAGAATAGACCACCCTCATTTCTCACCGAGGTGTCGTAAAAGGCGACTAAGGTAAATTGACTCACCGTGTGGTATCCGGTTAAGTAGAATAGACCACCGTCATTTCTCACCGAGGTGTCGTAAAAGGCGACTAAGGTAAGTTGACTCACCGTGTGGTATCCGGTTAAGTAGAATAGACCACCCTCATTTCTTATCGAGGTGTCGTAAAATACGACTGAGATAAGTTGACGTCAGGCAGGCGGCCGGTCGTAAAATACGTAGCCAAATCATGTTACAACATGTTTATAACATGTTGTGCCGACCCCACTTAGAGTGGGATAAGGGCAGGAAGATGATGATATATCATAAATCCTGTCGACCTTAGGGCGGTTGGAATAAGCCCAAATATTCTATCTCGCTTCAGTTCACCACTTGACCCGCGTCAAAATAAGCTGATATTAAATGAATTTATTATGACGGCGGGGAGCGCGAAAGTTTCGCAATTTTCGATAGACGGCTTTTATGTAATGGCGTGTTCGGGATCAATTCACGGCGAACGAGCGATCCTTTATCAAGGGGCACCGTTATAGATCGAAAAGGAGGTACTGACACTACAGAACCGATTCATGTACTCGTAGATGGCCCTTATACCACTCTAAGCGGGATCGGCACAACGTGTTATAAACATGTTGTCACATGATTTGGCTACGTATTTTGCGACCGGCTGCATGCCTGACATCAACTTACCTTAGTCGCCTTTCACAACTCAGTAAGAAATGAGGGTGGTCTATTTGTTCTACACAGCCGAATACCACACGGCTGGTCGACTTAACTTAGTAGCCTTTATGAAATCTCGGTAAGAAATTATGCTCTACTCTACCTTACCTGTGCCGGATACTACACGGCGGGTCGAATTACCTTAGTCGCCCTTTACAAATCGGTAAGAAATGAGGGTGGTCTATACTACTCAGCCGGATACCACACGGCGGGTCGACTTAACTTATTAGCCTTTTACGACACCTCGGTAAGAAATGAGAGTTGTCTATTCTACTCGGCCGGATACCACACGGGAGTTCGATTTACCTTAGTCGCCTTTTACGACACCTCGGTAAGAAATGAGGTTGGTCCATTCTACTCGGCTGAATACCACAAGTTCTGTCAACTTTCCATAGTCGCTTTTTACGACACCTCGGTAAGAAATGAGGGTGGTCTATACTACTCAGCCGGATACCACACGGCGGGTCGACTTACCTTAGTCGCCGTTTACGAAAAGTCGGTAAGAAAGCAGGGTTGTCTATTCTACTCTCGTTAAAAAGATATACGCGATTTCAAAGTTCATCACTCACACTAATAAAATCACTCGTTCAAAGAGCAGTTATTGTCTGACTTTCACGAAGGTCGACGCGAGAAAGATAAAATTTCTATTTAATACTAACCAAGGTTGGCCAAAGGTTGTACGGACGTATTTAAGAAGTCCGCCACGATTGGCCCCAGTCCAATTGTGGGAATTGAACATGTTCGTTATATCTTCATTTATGGGACTATTATATGTAAGTACCTAGTTTTTTTACAAATAAAAAAAAAACTTCAAAAAAAAAAGAAAAAATAGGTTCGATACTAGGTATTTTCATTTCTCGCGTCCACCCGTTCTCCGAATAAGCTATGCTGACTTGACATATAACGGCAATAATTGTGTTTTATATATTCAATAAATTAAAAGTAAATATTAGTATTTTTAATGTCCAAAAACAGAGATAAAATGATTTTTTTTAAAATTAAACCTAGCTAGATTGATTTTTCCCCGCTTTTTTTGACTGGCTCGTTGGCGCAGTGAGTAGTGATCTTGCCTTCGGCTCCGCGGGTCGCGAGTTTGATTCCCGCAGAGGGCCAACATTTTCTATAAATGAATTAGTTGGTGTGTATGTTTGTTCATCCTTGTATTTGTATGCCTTATAATCTATCGTTAAGTACGGACTCTTACTATCCCACTGCTGGGCAAGGCCTCCTGTTTCCGTTTTCGGAGAGAAGTATTGGATTTAGTACATACCACGCTGCTTTATACATAACCATATATTTTATTTCTTTTTATACATATATTTAGAAAAGAGAAAGAAAAATTAAAAAAGCACATGTATAAAGGCGGACTTATCCCTAAAAGGGATCTGTTCCAGTCAACCTTTAAGTAACAGAAGGAAAAGGACAAGAATTGAAGAAAAAAGAGGGTCATATAGAAAAGAAAAAGTTTATATAAATTTAACTATTTAATCTATTAATTTAAATTTATATAAACTTTTTATCTATCTTATCTATTGATTTTACCAAAATTACTTAATAGTAATTTAGGTAAAATAAATAGATGAAAAGATGCTACTAATATATAATTAGGATTTGTTTGGTTGTTTAGGTTACACATATCCCTAGCATTCTCTAGAGATATGCAGCTTTCCTCACGACTTTTTCGTCACCGAAATGCGTGTGATAAATTGCAATTGACGATTGCCTTCAACCAGAAACAAAAATCGATGACCTCCCTGGCCATACGCCCACTGCAGACAGAGCAGGTCAGTTGGATTATTTCCAAAAAAACTGAATTTAATCTAGATATTGTTATCCTTTGTGTAAATTATCTCCCATCTTATCTCTGTATTGCATTTTTATTTGGCACTAGCAACACAGTTATCAGGGATTGAAATAGACTTTTATGGCGGTTTAAAGTTGTTAACGCCTCTATAAATATATAAATATATGGGACACTTACACACACGGTCGCCCGTCCCCAAAGTAAGTAATTTTAATACTTGTGTTATGGATGACAGACACCTGGTGAATATATACATATAAAATTTTTAAATACATACTTAAATACCAATATACAACCAGGCTCGAAAAGCCATTAAATTCTTTATAGAGAAAATGTTGGCTCTTGGCGGGAATCGAACCCGCGACCCGCGGCGCTGACGGCATGATCACTACCCATTGCGCCAACGGGCCAGTCAAAATCACTCTATGGTCTAACTTCTTCATTTATAAAGAAATAAGAGGCGCAAATATGAAGACATAAATAGAAGCTTCATTTTTGTGCCTTTTGGTGTAGAGACCTTAGGTCCATGGGGCCCGGACGCTCATACGTTCTTCAACGAGCTCGTTAGAAGGCTCGTAGAGCGTACCGGGGACCCGAGAGCTAGCAGCTACCTTGGCCAACGAATAAGTTTGGCCATACAAAGGGGCAACGCTGCCAGTATTTTAGGAACTCTACCCCATTGCAATGGAATGGATGGTTTTGATTTAGTGTAAATATATATATATTTATTAATTTTTATTTTTATTCTTTAGTTATTATTTAAGTAGTTTTAATTTGTTTTTTTTAATGCTTGTTTTTGTAAAATAGTTTATTTTTACAAGTCAATTGAAATAAAAGAAGGGTGACCGAGCCGAGAGTTATTTTAAAAAAGATATAAAAAAAGAAAGAAAGAAATTGATAGTGACATATGGGACTTGATCCCGGGTATTTTCACTTTTTTAGCTCTTGTTAGTCATTGTATTATTACAACTTTAAAAATGACAGCAAAATTAAGTTTTGCGTTCTATTAGCCGATTTTTATGGCGACATTTTTTTAATGAAACCTATATAGATAATTTGTCGCCCCGAAAACCCCTACATTTTAAGTTTCATGAAAATCGTTGGAGCCGTTTCTGAAATTTAGAATAAATATATACAAGATTAACTCATTTCAATATTAAAGATATAATCTCCGAAAACGCGTATATGTATTAAGTATATGACATTTCTTTTTCACTTGTATAACAGCTTCTGCCTGCATTTTCATCTTTAGTACCAAAAATGAGGGGTAATATAAAATCTCACTCCGACCCCTTGTCGCAGACTATTTCCATTCCATGTTTGAAATGAAATCTATAATTTTGAATTCGAATTTAATCTTAAGTAATGTAATCGCGCATAAAATATAACACCGCCAAAAGTTTATTCACAAAAACCTTAAATTCGCGGATCTCATTTAAACATGGAACGCGTCACAAAAACAGCGTCGTTGACATCGAGTTCTATTTTTAAATTTTTAAATTTTATAGTGGACGACAAAAACGCTAGCAGAATTCGCAATATCTCATTACTCTACAGGAGTATGAGCCGGAACTGTAACAAGTTAGTTCTCTATGTTTAATCTAAAACCATTGTATATTAGTTCACAATACTTCTTTCACGTATGAAGTGTATTTGCCGTGTCGAAGTGTATTTGGCGTGATCTTCTCTTTGGCTTTATGTTTAAAACGACGGAAATTTTGGTAATGTGTATAATTTTGCGAATTACAAGTATAAAAAGGTTACAAGATAGGATATTAGAGTTGCCGTTCACAGGTTTGAATTTGTGCGTCTGACAGTTTGACAGTTTGTCAATCAGCCTAACATGGATGGATGGCCAATCAAATTCGCTCTCCGCTGGCGTTCCGTTTTGACCGTGACATGCCGTGGTATCCGGCTGAAAAAATAGTACCACCCTCATTTCTTACCGAGGTGTCGTAAAAGGCGACTAAGATAAGTGGACCCGCCGTGTGGTATTCGACTGAGTAGAATAGACCAACCTCATTTCTTACCGAGGTATCGTAAAATACGACAGAGGTAAGTTGACGTCAGGCAGGCGGCCGGTCGTAAAAACGCAGCCAAATCATGTGATAGCATGTTTATAAAATGTTGTGCCGACCCCACTTAGAGTGGGATAAGGGCAGGAAGATGATGATGATGATGATGATGATGATGATGATGATGAAAAATAATCGGCAAAATTCAAAGCTTTCCTTGCGTGCGCTGAGTAAACGGTGAAAGTTATTCAAAAATCATATATTACAAAAGTGTTCCCCTCTAAAAGTTCTAAATAAAAGTCCGCGCTAGCATATGTCTAGCTTTTAAGGTTAACCTACTTTAACCATTTTTATTTTTCGGTCACATCTACGAGACCAAATCGGAAACCAGGCGATGCGCAGGCGAACAAAAATTTTCCACCACTCGCCTAAAGACATTCGGCAATCGTATGAAGCACTGTTAAAACAATTACCGGCAATTTCAATAACTGCGCAAGTACACGAAACATCTGTTATAACATTTGTTTTTATTGGCGATGCTATTTGGTTATACGATATAAAATTAAAGTACCTTATACTATTACATCACGCCTTAAACAATCGCTTGTATGTTTGTTTAATACGCTTCATCATCCAAATGGTTCATTTTTGAATTAAGACTTTCCAAAAGTTATGATACAATTTTTTTGCTGTAACGACAAAATCGCAAAGCTAAGCATTACGATTTTGTCGTGGAACCTATTTACTGCCGACCGATGCTTTGATACGGGGCGTAACGATCATTGATATTGTCGTAGTGAATGTGTGTAGTGTGTTGTTGGTGGTGGTGTCTAATAATACGTGCGGTAGTAATCCTGCATGTACGAGTATATGGTATGAGAACTGTTTTGCTTCCTACACTTTACATAGATTTTCTTAAACGCGGATTATAGCAAAATATTTTTTGTAATATGTAATTCCGCAAAGTAACGCTTACTTCAGTAAATTATTTTAAGACTTTCCAGTTCCAAATAATGTATATTCAAATATGTTTTTTATTACAAGCGTTTTGAAATCGTCAAATTATAATAGAAAGGTGCCCTTACAGTGAAGAGCTAGTAAGAAACTCATTATAGGGCGAAACGATTGTTGAGATTGTCTTAATGAATTCGTGCAGCCTTAGTGTAATGAAAGTCATGATAGCTCAATTTGGTAACGACCGGTCTCGTATTCTGAATACCAGCATCAAATCCAAATAAAATACATATATTTTGAATTGTTTTTTTTTTATATTTAATAAAATTACCGAGAAAGCCTCGGTCACTCAGGTACTAAGCTTTAATTGTGCCAAGATTCATCAATCTTAGTACAGAGCTTTTTTCTGTGAAAGCGTAACAGATATACAGACACATTTACAATATTGGTATGGACAGCAATTTATTATAGTATTTGCCAAGCTGTAAATATTGGAAATACAGTACAGTAAATATAGAAAATATTCAGGAACCTTCGAATATTAATTTTGAAAGTTTTTAAACCTTCCACAGACTGAAATCGATTCGATTCGTTATTCATAGACCGTTAAAATTAATTTGCGTTATAAAAATTAAAACGATTCTTGAGCACGGTTATTGTAATAACGATTTACGTGATATTCGGAACCGATTTTTTTAATGTTATTATATAACAACAGTTTCTCGATGTGTTATTTCAACAATAAAAAGTAAAAGTATCATATATTTAATTTCACACATAGTAAAGCCACTTTACCCTGACTGTTATTATCCCACTGCTGGGCATTGGCCTCCTCTGTTTTTATTTGGATTGAAGGTTTGGAGCTTAGACCTATCACACATATCCCAGGAATTATCGAGAGATATGCAGGTTATTATAAGCCGTGTGGTATCCGGCTGAGTAGAAGAGACTACCCTCATTTCTTACCTAGGTGTCGTAAAAGGCGACTAGTGTAAGTTGACCACCATGTGTTATCCGGTTGAGTAGAATAGATCACCTGCATTTCTAACTGAGATTTCGTCAAAAGAAACTAAGGTAAGTTGACCCACCGTGTGGTATCCGGTTGAGTAGAATAGACCAAACTAATTTCTTACCGAGGTGTCGTCAAAAGCGAATTAGGTAAGTTGACCCACCATGTGGTATCCGGTTGAGTAGAATAGACCACCCACTTTCTTACCGGGGTGTCGTAAAATAAAATAAGGTAAGTCGACGTCAAGCAGGCGGCCGGTCGTAACATATCTAGGCAAATCATGTGACAACATGTTAATAACATGTTTTGCCGACCCCACTTAGAGTGTGATAAGGGCAGGAGAATTATGATGATTATTATGAAAAGAATTAAATACAAGGAATACGACGAAATATAATACGTAACACAACAAAGGTCTTTAGGTCAAAAACCCAGGTGTATTCATAATTACATGTAATATATTCACGTTTCAAAGTGTGGTGCGCGGGGAGCATTAAATGTTTTTAATCACGCAAATTACTGACTGATTAACATTCGTGTCGTAAAAAAAGTTTACCCCCAAAGACAATTAACCTTCGTTAGTGAACGTTTTTAGAATATTAAAGATTTTATCTTGGATTGAACGCAATTAGTGACGGCGGTTGTGTGGGCGGAGTGTTGTTAAACGCATTACACTATGTAGTTATATTGCTATATTGTTGGTTTAATTGCCAAAACAGACGGTCTGTGATATAAAAAATTATAATAAATTCATTTTGCTATAATCCGCGATACAGTAAAACAGAATATATATATATAGCTAAATGTAGAGCGGACTATCCGTTTTCATACCTGATACATGCAGGATTCATAAAAAGAAATGCATAAACCTCCATCACCGCTACCACAATACACAAACACAATACACGTTCACTATCACAAATTCAACAATCGTTTCGCCCTGCAACCAATAATACATCATGAGAAAATAGACTCCAAGACAAAATGGCAAAGCGAAGCATTACCCAAACAAGCTTTTATACACTAATTGGTCCAATCCCACCACTTATTGTATGTTGCGTGCGAATAAGCGTAACAAGCTTGAACTAGAAATATTTAATTGATCGCTAATGAGGGTACCATTGCTATGTATAATCATCTCAAGTTGTTTTCAGATGTTTAATCTACGACTTTTGTCACAGGTGTGCAGGATTTCGAAATAATGGTCATTAGTAACTTTATGATCGCTTTCTAACAAATGTTTGGCGAAATGTGAATTTTATGGTTTATTATAATTATGTATGTCTGTGATATACTTATAATATACATGTTGAAAACTCCAATGAAATGTCATTCTCCTGCACTTTTTGTCCGCAACTTTTCCCATAGTGCAGCGCCCTGTTTCGAAATGAATTTTCCGAAATTTCCTTCAGGAACACGAAAATAACGTATAGTACATAATAGAGGGTAACGGAATACTAAAGTCGTCTCGAACGACGTCTCAACTACCACTCAAATTTTAATTCAAAATATTCTTCATTCTAGTAAACCTGTGAACAAGTGCTTTTGAACCGTCAACTCTACTAAGTAAAAATGTAAGTGGGAGACAATTGTACAAGCAAATCTAAACTAAGACACGCTAACTAGGTCTCGAACGCGGGCAGAAATTGTTCCTGTGGGAATAGAGGGACGCCATTGCAGGCAAAGACAATATAAGTGATGACAGACGGAAACAAAAAACATGTGTTCGATTTATTATATCGCCTACACGTGGGGAAATAGTTCATAGAAACATTATTACACTGGTCCGTTGGCGCAGTTAACCCTGCCTACAGATTCACAGAGCGCGGGTTTGATTCCCACCAAGATTTTGTAATAGCTATTTGTTCTGGGTGTATTTATATATTCAAGTAAATAGTAAAAGTAAAATAACGGCCTGTTACTATTCCACAGCCATGCATACTCGTAGGCTTCCTCTATCCGTTTTTGGAAGAGTTGGAGCTAGGACCTACCACGCTGCTCCAATCCGGATTGGTAGATTACACATATCCCTAGAATTCTCTAGAAATATGCAGGTTTCCTCACGATGTTTTCCTTCACCGAAAAGAGTGTGATTAATTGCGATTATCATTTAGACACATAAGTTTGGTGAATGGTGAATCTCGGAAACGGCTCCAACGATTTTCCTGAAATTCAGCAAGTAGGGGGAAGAGGTTTTAGGGGAGAAAATCAATCTAACTAGGTTTTATTTAAAAAAAATAGTTTTATCCCTATTTTTGGTCGTCAAACGTAAAGCTGTGATAGGCGTCATCGGCGCTTTTTTATTTATATTTTTTATATCTTTAAAAAAAATTACGCAGCCAGTCACCAGGTACTTAAATTTTAATCTACGAATATACTTTTATTATTATTATTTTAATAGAAAATAAATAAATCAATAAATATATGGGTCACTTACACACACGGTCGTCAGTCCCCAAAGTAAGTAACTTAATACTTGTGTTATGGTAGACAGACAACTGATGAATATATACTTATGTAATTTTAAATACATACTTAAATACAAATACAAGTATTAATTTCTAATCACAAAAGGAAATTATTATTTTCTAATCGCGGATTATAGCAAAAATAAAATTATAATTACTTTTGGAATCGCAATATCGCTAACTTGTTCGCAGTACACGCCGCTATAATATAAGTGATAAAATTTACACTGTCCCAAGGTTATTCGTAACGTAGGTACGTGGTATTTACATCGATATTGTAATATACAGTGTGTTTAGTACTTACCTACTGCTTACACCGATCTTGGCAATGTCACGTAAATTGAAATCAAATGGAAAATGAAATAAAATGGAAGAAAGCCTCGCGAAGGCACTTATGCGTTTTCTGTTAAAACCCATATGTCTTATTGATAACTAGCTTTTACCCGCAATTTCGTTAGCGTTGACTGTTGTCGTGTGATAGGTCGATAATAGATGGCGCTTCTCAATGTCATCCTATTCCTGTAGAATTAACAAGATTTGTATAGCCTATATGTTATTCCAGTATATAAGGAATAATTGTGTCAAATTTCATTGATATTGGGTTCAGAAGATTGGCCGTGAAAGAGTAACAAATATTCGTACTCACAAACATTCGTATTTATAATATATAGTAGGATAGGATTAAGGAAAACATCGTGAGGTAACCTGCATGTCTCTAGAGAATTTTGGAGATATGTGTAACCTACCAATCCGCATTGGAGCAGCGTGGTAGGTCTTACCTCCAATCCTTCTCTTTATAACCGTTTATGGAGAAGAGGCCTATGCCCAGCAATGGGATAGCAACAGGCCGTTACTTTACTTTTCCATGTAATGGTAAAAGTAGAGTGTACTGTCCGTCCTCTTAATATATCTAGAATCAGTAAAACTAGCACTACAACTCACAATAACCACCATACTACACTAGCACTGCACACATTCACTACCACGATCGTTTTACCCCGTAATTGAAGCACTATCAGGACATACGACTTTTCGACATAATCTCTAAGATACCAATATTGCAATCGACGTAATAAATAAAAAGTTAAAAAAAATCAAAACGTGTAAACATATCACTTGTATAAGAAAGTCGTGAAGGCCAAATGGTTAGAGCACGTGAGCCTTCCCATAGAATCGCGGTCTTAAGCCTTAGAAAAATATTTAGTAGATTTCTATAAATGATTACGTTGATGGAAAGCATAGTAATCAAGTTTGCGAATCTGTACTCCCTGTAATCCGCGTAAGATTAGCATGGTGGGTGTACGTTCCAATACTTCTCTCTAACGAGACAAAGAAAGCTTTTGTCCAACTGCGGGTAACAGGCCTCTACTTTAAAATTTTAACCCTGTTTAAAAAGTTCAAAATAATAGGTTATTCTCTGTTCGCGCTAAGTTACGCGTTTAAATATCATCATTAATGCAATAAGTTTATTTTCCCTGTTCCCGAAAAAATGGGATGTTTTTCCCTACATGTTAGTTACCCTGTTGTATAGGTCCAAATTTCATCAATACTGGCCCAGCAGATAAACCGCGTAAGCATAACAGACTCTCGCACTGATAAAATTAGTTTGGATTGAATAGACAAAAAATCTCTAAGGCATAATTCCGCTGTACAAAAAACAAATATAAATAACCCATTATCAAATCACCATCACTACAGTTTGCTTATCATTTATCTTATCTCCCGCATTAACTAGATGAATGAACACTTCGATTTTTGATATTATTCATCTAAAAAAAATCATTTTCCCAAATCATTCTAAAGTTATAGCAAAATACCTCTATAACAGTTTTCATAACATGAACAATAATTAAAATAAAAACTAGAATTAAATAAAAATAGTGCAACAGGTGGCAATCCAACAAAATTATAACGTAAATAAATTAAACTATAAAATAATATGAAGTAATTATTACAGAATCAGAATAATATAACAGTTAAATTATTTTAATATGTTTAATACAAACCAGTGTTAGATTTAAAAGTAAAATTGTATTTGAATATATTTAAACCAAATGTAAATTTATTACAAAAAGTAACAAAAAATTATCATATTTAAATAGTCTAAATTATCATTAATTAACATACTGTCAAAAGAAAACTGAATAAAACAGAAAATTGATCAACTTCTGTTAAATAATTTTTAGTCTTTAAATAAATAATAAAGGCAACAAATCAAAGAAAAGATCCGATTTGGTGTTCCAAAAAACGTCTCATACAAAAATAAACATATCGAGAACAATCACTCATCTTTCAAAGTAAACCAGATATAAAAGCGAAGCCTAAACTAAAACTCACCAGATTTCCTTTTCTCGTTCACAAGAACCAACGATTTAGTCCTTTTAACCCTCAAGGACCTCCTCCTTATAGAGCGCATCAAAGCCTCCGGCATTCGGGAGAACCTCGGCGAATCGACTCTCTTTTCGGGCATAAAGAAATTCTTGACCGCCAACATTTTACAACAATTAACAGTAACAAATCATACCATAACTACTTCCTAATTTCCTATATTCCCACTATGCAATACTAATCGATGCAATAACGTATAAATTGCCTCTTTCCCTGTACAAACGGAACCGATTTCACAATTATTTTACCACTTTTATATGTCTAATTGAATAATATCCACTGCTATTATATTAAATATCTATTGTTTATATCACATCACGATTCGGAACACGCAAATTCGCTTATCCTGCCACCATATTCGTAGATCACATATCGTCTTGGTTAAAGTTCGATATATATTTTATAAACGCGGCACGTCTTACCTCTTCGAGGGGCGGACGCTGACTGACGTGTTACGTATGCTAGCGAAAACGGGAACAATGTTTGCAAAGAATTATCTCTTATCATAACTTATTTTCACAGTAAGCCTACGAAAGGTCATTTGGATAAGTACTGTTTATAATAAAACGAGTTGAGAGTACTGTTTATGATTCATTATAATTGATAATAGAAAGTGAATTCTGTTTTATTGATAATTTTTTATAAACATTGTCTCTCTTATCGCTGATTAAAGTAGTGCTCAGAAATATTAATACTATAATCTATACTAATATATAAAGCTGAAGAATTTGGTTTGTTTGATTGTTTGTTTGAATGCGCTAATCTCAGAACCTACTGGACTGATTTGAAAAATTCTTTGAGTGTAAGATAGTCCATTTATTAAGGAAGGCTATCTATTGTAGGCTACATAACATCACGCTGAGTTGAATAGAAAAAGAGCAGCAATAAAAAATAGTACGAAAACGGTAAAATTTAAAGCTTTCCTTGCTTGCGCTGAGAAAACGGTAATAGTTATTAAAAAATCATGTATTATAAAATTGTTCCCCTTTAAAAGTTCTAAATAAAAATCCGCGACAGCATATGTCTAGTTTTTAAGAGTTTTAACTTTTACTATTTTTATGGTTATCAAAAGACTATATTACGGTTTTAGTCTTTCCACGCGGGCGGAACCGTTGGCGAGTGCTAGTTACATATAAACCTTTGTCCGACATTATTCGTCAGTAGAAAAAGAGGAAATATTTCTCAATTCAAAACTAAATCTCTACGATTAAATAACAAAATATTTTTATTTCCATAGTTTGGTACTTGACTCTATTTCTTATAATTAGACTGTTTGATAAACATTCCTTTTGGCGAAACATTTTGATTTACGCCCAATGTAGGCGTGTGACCTTTATTACATAATAATTTTAATTCTGGCCTACAAGTACATTCTACTACAAAAAATATTGAATGGAAAAATGAACGCGCTTCATAATGAATATGGTATATTGGAAATAGAGTGGCATTACCCAGAAATAATAAAAAAAAAATCATACAATCAAAATTGTTTCATAAAACTAGCTTATAAGTAATAAGAAAATGAAACTAAATAGGTGTCTTGAAGTGACTTTATCTACGCCGTGTGGTATCCGGCTGAATAGAATAGTACCACCCTCATTTCTTACCGAGGTGTCGTAAAAGGCGACTAAGGTAAGTCGACCCGCCGTGTGGTATCCGGCTGAGTAGGATAGACCAACCTCTTTCTTACCGAGGTGTCGTAAAATACGACTGAGGTAAGTTGATGTCAGGCGTAAAAACGCAGCCAAATCATGTGACAGCATGTTTATAACATGTTGTGCCGACCCCACTTAGAGTAGGATAAGGGCAGGGAGATGGTGAAGTGACTCTATCTTAGGGATGATTTTGATTCCTCCCCATTACATGTCCATACCATCTTAATCTTGTACCTCTGGCCTTATATATAAAGGGCGCAACTTTTAGACTTCCCCTTATATCCTCATTTCGTATTTTATCCAGTCTTGTCACACCACACATCCACCTTAACATTCTCATCTCACTTGCATGTACTCTTCTTTCATCCGTCTTTTCCATTGCCCAACATTTATTCTATACAATAAGACAGGTCTAATGACAGTTTTATAGATTTTCCTCTTAACTTTACTTTACCTTTATCATTCAACTTTGTGGGACTTTATTAGGTCCTTCTATACTAAATCTATTACTAGTACCGACCAATACTATTGCATCTCTTCCATTGCATCTTTCGTTATGTAACGTTTTTTTACGTAAAGTTTAAACGTTCGTTAAGTGCAGACTCGAAGTTAATAATGTTTGATTTAGTTTGGCTTTCTATTGACATATTATGTCAATAGAAGACACGTTCCCAGATGGTTAAATGCGAGTTGGAATACCGGTTATCACTTGTGGAACATACTTGTATAATTTATAGAATTAGGCATTACTTTGCGGAGATCCATAATACAAAAGTAATAATATAATTTTAATATTACTTTTGTTATATGTATTTTTAATTAATGTTTATATTCCGGCTATACTCACGTCTTATTTTATCGGATGAGCCCGACTAGTTATAGACCGATATATGTATTTTATTTGGATTTGATGCTGGTATTCAAAATTCGAGACCGGCCGTTACCCAATTGAGCTATCATGACTTTCACTACACTAAGGCTGCACGAATTCATTAAGACAATCTCAACAATCGTTTCGCCCTATAATGAGTTTCTTACTGGCTCTTCACTATAAGGGCACCTTTCCATTATAATTTGACGATTTCAAAACGCTTGTAACAAAAAACATATTTGAATAAACATTAATTGCAACTGGAAAGTCTTAAAATAATTTACTGAAGTAAGTACAGAAGTAATAATTTTATTATTACTTTTGAACATACTTCTCTTAATATTTCTAGATTAGATTTCTAGAAAGTTTGTAAGTATGGATGTATGTTTGTTACTCTTTCACAGCGAATCCGCTGAGTCAATATCGATTAAATTTGGCACATTTATTCTTTATACACCGGGGTAGCATATAGGCTATATAAATCCTGTTAATTCTACAAGAACTGGATGACATTGAATAGTGCCACCTTTTATTTATTTATTTATTTTTATATACATATATGCTACATTTAACCTTTTATTAACCTATCAAGTGACAACATTCAACGCGAACGAAATTGCGAGTAAAAGCTACTTTAGAATAAATATTGGAGCATTGGAGCGAAATTTTATGTCAGCGTTTTAAAATGCTCAATAATGCAATATGTATTTTAATTGTTCGGCTACGAAGCGAAACAACCACCCTCGTTTCTTACCGATATGTTTTAAGGGCGAATAAGGTAAGTTGAGTTGTAATATGGTATCCGGCTGAGTAGAATAGACCATCTTCATTCTTCACAAAGGTGTAACATGCGACTAAAGTAAGTTGGCGTCAGGCAAGCGGACCTGTCGGCACAACATGTTATTACACGTTCCACTTAGAAAGAGATAAGGGCAGGAGAATGATTATGGACGAAATAATTGTTGACATTGTGGCAGTGAATGTGTGCAGTGCATGTTGAGTATAATTGTGTTATTTGGTGGTGGGTTTGAAATGAGTTTTTACGAATTCTGCATGTACCAGTTGTGAGAAAGGATAATACTCTCTACATTTAGCATTACATATATTTTCTTCTATCGCTGATCATGCCCTGTGTCATGTCTTACCAAGCTATATAACTTGCCGAAATATGTAACAACATGTTTAAATCATATTATGCCGACCCCGCTTAGAGTGACATAAGGGCAGGAGACAGATTACGGGACGAAATAATTGTTGAGATTGTGGCAGTGAATATGCGCAGTGCTTGCGTATTGTTATTGGAGTTAGATTTGGGATGAGTTTTAAACAATTTGCATGTATCAGGTAGAACGGATAGTACACTCTACATTTACATGTACACTTACATTTAAAATATATTTAATGCTAAATGTAGAGTAACTGTTATCGCCCGCCGTGTGGTATCCGGTAGAATAGAATAGTACCACCCTATTTGCGTGTGGTATCCGGTTAAGTAGAATAGACCACCCTCTTTCTTATCGAGGTGTCGTAAAATACGACTAAGATAAGTTGACGACAGGCAGGCGGCCGGTTGTAAAATACGTAGACAAATCATATGACAATAAATTGACAACATGCTGTGCCGACCCCACTTAGAGTGGGATAAGGGCAGGAAGATGATGTAGAGTAACTGTTATCGCGGATAAGCAAAAGGCTATTTTGATCACTTTTGTATTATGTAACGCTTAATTCTTCAATACACGCCTAAAAATGCCAATACATTGACATGCATGCATTGCAACATTCCACTTTCCTTTGTAGGTTGATCTGAGATTGTTTACTCTGTCTGATTAAACTAGAACTGTTCGTTGCAGGTAGATAAAGTTGGCCGAGATGAGCACTTTGAGAAGACGAAGTCTAAATTATTCCTCGCCACGTCCCACTTGGAACCCCTTCAGTATTTAAACCGGTACGAACTGCATTCACGTGTATTTGGGTCAGGCAGTATATGGAGCTACCATGGTTTATACTTCCATCATTTTTAATATTCCATCTTTGTGCAGCATAAGAACAACCTTACCTTAAAACGTGGCAAAATATGTAAAGTAACGGCCTGTTACTGTCCCACAGCTAGGTGGCTAGCATAGATCTCCTCTCTCAGTTTTTGGAGAGAAGGATTGGAGTTAAGATCTACCACACTGCTTCAATGCGGATTGGTAGATTACACATATCCCTAGAATTCTCTAGAGATATGCAGGTTTTCTCATGGTTTTTTCCTTCGCCGAAAATCTTGCGATAAATTGCTAGTATCAATAAGACATAAGTTTTTACAGAAAACTCATTGGTGCCAGGAGTTTGAACTCGTGACTAATTCAAAAGAGTCGCATGACTTCACCGTTATCATAGCTTAATATAAATATAAGTAACTGTATAAAGTTCATAGGTACATACTATATATAAGCTAATATAATGATTTTTATTCCTGTATATACGTCTCAATTTAAATTCTCTGCAGTACATAAAGCACAATTGTTGCAGAACACTCTGTATTCACTTATACAGGGTATCCCGTAATTAATGTATAACCTTACATCTGATAGAAGATCTATTCATGTCTCAAATATGAAATAAAGAAGTATATAATTTCGAGGTAGTACCTAAGTTATGAATTTTTCACAATACATTGTGTTTGTGTACCACAGCTACAAATAAGTGAAATTTCTGGGGATTCTGGGGTTCTGGGTATTATAATAATCTTCATAAACTGTACAAATAGATATGTAGTAAATCATACGAGAAGACGTTTTAATTTTTAGGAAAAACGCCTCTGAACTTTTAATGTAAAAATAAATATTTGTTTTGCCTTTAAGCGCACGTGCTAAAAAATGACCTATATATATAGGTCACGCAATCCCCGAAGATCTTTGAGATTACACTGGCATCATTGCTTTAATATTCCATCACTTTTATTACCAGCAGCATAATGTTGTATCCACGTCTAAAGACATCATTACTTCTTGATATTAAACTGAGAAAAACAGGTAAAACATAAGTAACTGCTCGTTAAGAGCGGAATAAAATTAGCCGACCCTGGTATTCCTTTTATTGCCATTTGCCGCGTCCCATTTCACGTTTTCCCGGATATTAGGACCAGAGACATCCTTGCGTATCCGGGTCGGGTCTCGTGAGGTTTAATGATGTGATACAATAATATTGTTGCGTTATTCCATCCACTTTGTTCAATGTTCCATTTCCTTAAGATAACGTTGTAAATAAAAGATTATCCTTATGGTTATTTGTTTTGCTCTTTTTTCAGACAATCACGTTTAAAGGTGATAATAATGGATTATTAATACTCAATAACAAGAGTGGCGATTGGCCAGGCACACAGTCCAAAGACTCGACATAGAGGTCCACTTATGGTGGAATATGGACCTTCTCATTTGTTTTGGAACACCGTGGTGGTGGCGTTTGCCAGGCACACAGTCCAAAGACTCGACAGAGGTCCACTTATGGTGCAATAGGGACCTTGTCCTTTGTCCTTCCTCTATTATATCTTCCTATATATATATCTTCCTATCCTTGACGATTCAAAAGTACTTGTTAGAGCTTATTTGAATAAAGATTATTTTGATTTGATTTGTATTGGATCACCGTGGTGTATTTAAGCTCCAATATTTCACCCTATCCGAAGAACAAGGTCACAATTCCTATGCTTATATATGGGAGGCTAGCTTTTACACGCAACTTCGTTCGCGTGGCCTGTGGTCTTGAAATAAACCAGGAGCTTCTGTCATTTACTACAGATTTCACTTGACTTTGATACATTGCGAAAAAAAAACTTAGATAAGTTGATATTGGACGGCGCTTTTCAATGCCATCCTATTCCTGTAGAATTAATAGGATTTCTATAGCCTGTATGTTACCCCGGTGTGTAAATAGTTGTTATATATAGTATGTTAATAAGAATAGTTGTGCTAAATTTCATCGATATAAGTTTAATGGATTCGCCGTGAAAGAGTAATACACATATATTCATACACACAAACTATACCATTTATACTAGAAGTAGGATGTGATTTTGTTTTTCAGATCCGGCGATTTCTGTAGAAGATATCCCTTTTGCCCAGAAAGCTTTTAGAGCAAACAAAATCTACATCTGCGTAACTACTAGTTTTAATTTAAATCCATTTAGTTTAGTAAACAAGCTGTCGCGTACACGAATGTAGGTCAGGAAGGCTCTCGAGGTTTCCCGGTTCATACTGACATTATATTGCTGTTTTAATATTCTAGGCAGCGTCGCTCGCTAGAGCGGTTGCTTTTGAAAGTGGCACAGTTATTAATTATCTAGCTTCCTTAGTTTGTATTCATTCTAGTTTTATAATAAAGTAGGTATTACTTGATACAATCTATATCTGAACTTGATTGATTAATCTGTCCTTAGTAGTTATTTGTTTTTTTAATGAGATATCCGGATTTTTTGTAGCATTTATTTTAGCCCAATATAATATTCGATTTAATACAATGTGTCTCTAATATTATAAGTGCTAAAGTCTCTCTGTCTGTATTTCTATCTGTCTGTTACGGTTTTACGCTAATCCGCCTGACCCATAGTAACGAAACAGAATGAAAGCTTGTATATGGGGCTAACATGTTGTTGACCTGCCCTTATCCCACTCCAAGTGTCGGCACATGTTATAACATGACTTGGCTACGTATTTTACGACCGGCCGCCTACCTGAGTTTAACTAACCTTAGTCACCTTTTACGATACATCTGTAACAAATGAGGGTGGTCTATTTAACTAAGCCGGATCTCACACGGCACGTACCTGAGTCGCCTTTTACAACGACTCGGTAAGAAATGAGGGTTTTCTATCGTCCTCAACCGGATATCACACTGCGGGTCAACTTTTCTTAGTCGCCTTTTACAACAATTCGGTAAGAAATGAGGAAAGTCGATTCTACTCAGCCGAATATCATACGGCGGGTCAACTTACCTAAGTTGCCCTTTACGACACCTCGGTAAGAAATGAGCGTGGTATATTCCACTCAGCCGGAAACCATACGGCTTAGTTAAAATAACAAATCATTCATCAAGATACTTTCAAGATGTTTTAAGATCTTTCGTTCCTCGCAGTTTCTTTTGCCGTGAAATTATTAATACAAGTCAACGCTAAGTAGTTTATATATTCCCAAGCGCTTTACGCTATATTTCTTCGGTAGTCCTCGGGGAATCGTGCAAACACTTATCCCAGCATCGCTGCACGATATTGCGGTTATGCTGGTCGCAAACCTAAGACCGTTGCACCTAATATCGGATATTCATAAAGATAATAATAATCGTGACTCGAAAATATTAACAAAAAAGGACAAGCATAAAACTAAACTGTTTGTAAATAATGTTGAAAAATAAACGATTGCAGCAATTATAATAGGACAAGGAAATGTAGTTTTGAAGGTAAGATTATTGCCATAGGCGATATTTGGTCCAGGATTTGGATTTTAAGGACGACGCTCAACTACCTATCTTTAAAAAAGGCTGGAATATTACGATGCTGCATTATACGCATATGTATGCTTTGGTGCTTTGAGTCAATTTTTTATATGACAACTTATGGAGGTATAAGAGGAAACCACTGCAATCTGATTCGGATGTGAAATAGGACTTATGAGGGCTATAATGCGAAAGTAATGATGATATAATTTTTCTATAATCCGCAATGAAGAATAACTGCGAGATTTCTAATACGAGATTTAGAGACAATCCAATGTCATGCTAAATTTATTGTGAACGATCCGTTTTTATACCTTACATATTACGATTTACAAAAGCACTATCAACTGCCATCATCTTCACACTACACATTTCTTCTGCACAAATTCAATACCACAATCTCGCCGTAACCGAAGCATTAAAAGGAGATATTAGGAATCATAATACGCAAGCCATGATTTCTACGAAGATCGGCGTTTCGAATCAACCACAGAAAGCCAATAGTTCTTCACAAGCAATATTTATGATATATTGGAATAACTAAATATCCTTTTTAATTGACACGTTAATTACTCTTCTTAAATTCATCTGGGCCACACTGTTCTCCTAAAGCGTACGAATAAAGCAGCTCCTACTTTTATGGGGCTAATTATTTATCCAGATTTCGAGAATGTCGTCCTTCCATGTCTGGATGTGGGGCTCGAACCGGTCGCAGTGTCCGTGCGTCTCGTTGATTTATACCCCAAGATAGCTTTCCTACGCGCTCGTTTGTCAGATAACAATTTTTGTATATCATGTCCATTATTTATGAGGTCGTAGTTACGTCGTGAGCTGTGATAGAACAGCGGTGAGCTGTGTGACTCTTTCCAGAGTATCAATGAGTTTTTCTGTTCAAACTTATGTTAAACGGATGTACGGAATTTATCGCACTCTTTCGGTGAAGGAAACATAATGAGGAAACCTGCATGTCTCAAGAGAATTCTGGGGATATAACCTACTAATCCGCATCGGAGCAGCGTGGTAGGTCTTAGCTCTAACCTTTCTCTACTAAAACAGAGAGTGGAGCCTTATGCAGAGGGATAGTAACAGTCCGTTACTTGAGTTACGTCGTACGTACTTTACAATTGGTGTCCGAGTTTAAAACATTAAATATTTTTGGATTTTCTTTAAATAAAGACATGTATTTCACATTGCTTACACTAATGTTAGTTGAAAAAAATACGTTTAAGACGGTGAACTACTATTGGATCCATGGAGGAAAAATTCAAATATGACTGGCCGGACCTTGAAACCATATATCTTTTGTGGATTCAAGGATCACGTGTTCTGAGTCAGGACTTAATTATTTGATCATATTACGTTTAAAAGTACAATACTTGACTGCTATTACTTCGCAATTATGACATGAATTACAGTAATAATATACATATATAACATAATATTGTATTAAGAAACGATGAGTATTGCGCAAAAATATATAAAAGTGATTCAGTCACAGCAGGACTATCAAATGAACCCTTAGGCCGATGAAATCAAGATAAACTAAGCTCACAATAGTAAAATAGCATTCAAACCTGATCCATAAAATAAATAACTCGAATTTTATCGCTGCTCTTTCATTCCATTGAGTTTCGAATTTACCATAGACCAGAAATAAAACTTATCAAAAGAAATAAAAGGTGTCGGATCAATAATACAACCTTGTGGGATGCCGTGTGGGCAGTCAACTGTTCTATAGAACTGGACTTACACTAACATGCTACGAGGTACATATCTTATTTTCTAAAATTGTTCTTAAGTTCACGCTCAGGCGGATTGTGGGCGGTGAGGTAGATGTGGAACCTTGATTATAACTCTCGAACGCTTAAGTTGGTACCTCGTTAAATAGATCATTCGATGTAAAAATCAAAACTGGTCGCATAGAAATTTCAAGGAGTATGTCGTACAACACGAAAACATTGTTTCAACGCTAAGGTAATAAATTTAACAACATTTTTTTACGAACACTTAATCGTAATTTAGATTTTGATTGCAAATAAAAAGAATATAGCATTCTTAACAGAACATGATTCGTGATATTCCCCTTTGTATCCATTGATCAAAATGATAAAGTTATAAAACGTTATAAATATCTTGAAAATAGCAATAAAAGTTTTTATAGTTTAAAAATAATAATTTAGTTTAAATAATATAGTAAAGAATAAAATTACCATGGACAAAGCTATGGACGATGATGTAACTACAATTATACCTGAAACAAACAAAATAAGTTAATCGTAAATTAAACTTACACTAATAACAATCATTAAAGCATCATTGGTCTAGTTGTGAGATCGTAAAACTTGGGAAATTAAACCCGAAGAAACAGCTGAAGCATTTAAAACTTCATCAAATGTGAATAAACGTAGTGTAATAGCTTCGCACAAAAGGCCGGTTTTTATTACCTTAGTTTGGGAACTGATGAAAGATTTTACGACATGCTTTTGGGACATTAAATTGCATATAAATCTTAAGTGATGTTAGTGACATTTCTATCCATGTGGAGAGCATATTTTTATTTGCTCCTTTTTAGGTTTGGCTTTTATTATTTGTGAAAAAAAGAGTTTCTTACCCAAGTTCATTATTTTCTTTAGTAGGATTTTTTTTGCATTGCAGCGAACCGCTGGATTCAAGTGACCTTATGCAAATTTCTTCAAGAGACTCGTGTTTGGCAGTTAAAATCTATCAATTGAAAAAATAAACAAAATACTAGCTAACGAAATACATACCTATATAGTTGTCAGCTTCAGAGCTAATATTATTTTTTTATTCATTACACTTTCTACTATTATACAATTTGTATATATTTTTAATATAGAAGCAATTCGATATGTATACCATTTCTATCGTAAAGCAAGGAAAGTCTTATGAAATGTTGCTCAACACCTTCCAGCTGCTTACAGCTATCAATCTTTACTTATCGTATAATCGTCTATAAACAGGCGCGTTATATGAATGGCAATATCTCATCTAAAAAATTTATATGGATTAGGTGCATTGGAGAATATTATGTTAGTTAATAGCATAGTATACATATATATTTGATACTTATTCTATTATTAATAACACAAAATAACGGTCTAAAACCCAAGGTGTTAAAATTACATGAAATAGTAATAATAACAGAAGATAATCCAGTTACCAGCAAACTAGAAGCTAAAATATTATATGTTGTTGCAGACAATTTTTCTAGTGATCAACGATAACATTCTGCTCTTCATTATTCTAGTTAAATAGCCTTGGCATAAAGGTAACGACCTATTTCAGTGGATTCGCGTTGTTATAATCAGAACATCTGCAGTTTATTTTTGTAGACGTTTTTATGGGAATGATGATAAATTTATAATTTTTAGTATTATTTTAATAAAATTGTCGAAACCGGCCAGAATGAAGCAAATGTAGATACATATTTTGCAGTATAAAAAATCTCTACTATTATGTTAAAAAGTAAAAGAAAGTTAAAAAGTATAAGAAGTAAAAGAGTATAAGAAAAAATAAATTTAGGAAAGAATACTTTAATGAAAGGTGAAGGGTGTTTAGGGCAAAATTCATGTTAGCTTTATCAGCAAAATACGCTATTATGTTATACCTCTATAATTTTTCGTCTGTGATTCGGACATGACTGTCATTACATATATATGTTTGTTCCTAAGCTTAATTATTCCAAATGGTATATCACTACATAGTATAAAACAAAGTCGCTTTCTGTGTCTGTCCCTATGTCCCTATATCCCTATGTATGCTTACATCTTTAAAACTAAGCAAGGTTTTTTTAATAGATAGAGTGGTTGAAGAGGAAGGTTTATTTGTATAATAAAATTTAATATGAAGTAGAGAAATATTGTAATTTTTGAGGGTTTTATATGATGTCGGGCCACGGGCAGTAATGGATAAATCAAAACTACTGGATCGATTTTAATCATCTTTTTCATCGAGTGTCATAGACTATATATTTTATACCCATGCGAAGCAGAGGCGGGTCTCTAGTCTTTAACTATATCACAGTCTTTTCATTAGGAAATTTGAAATGTAGCTTGTAATATGAATACAATACTTTATAATTCTCGTAATAATCTCCGTCTTTTCATAAGGAAAGATATAGCGTAGAAGTAATTGGTGCTTTATGTTTAGTTACTCATAGCTAAACATAAAAACACATTACTTTTGCGCCAATTCTTATCATTTCAAACATAATCATACAAGTGACTCAGCATCTTGAATAAATGAATTAAAAAATGTATCGAGATCCTAAAAATAAGGTCTGCATTATATTTTAAAATCACCTACTTGTGATACATTTACGTTCTGATATTTGACGTCAGTACACACTCATTGATTTAATTTAGAACGTGAATAAGATTTCCGTTTAAGATTGCTAATAAACAACATCCATACACGAGGTGTATTAGAATTTGTGGTTAATATTTCAATTACGATATACCATAGTTGTTGAAATCGGAAAAAAATTTATAAACATTTGAGAGTCCTTGGGTCCTTTAAAATATCGGAAGTACGAGGTGGTCTGAGGTGGGTTGAAACAGCGAAGTGTGTGTTCAAAACATAGACCTGATAAGACTATTAGAAGCTCCGGCTTCAGGTCGTGGATGATGTAATGTTTTTCTTGGTTGGCAAATTAGTGTTGCCTCTTTCTGGAACTTGTCATGAGTTGGTATAAACTATCTTACCGTTTTTTTTGGTATATCTTAATGTGTGACATATTAATTTTGATGACCAAGGGTTTTTTTTAAGTTGTAATAGGTTCTTACAAGGTAGACATGTCTAAATTAGATCTAATACGAGTATGTTAACTAGGTAGATCCATGAATACCTTAATAGTTTGTTTAAGGAATATACCAATATGTGACTGCTACGTTCCGAAATGACATGTTAAGTTAGTTTTTCTCAGTAGATCATAGCATTCCAAACTGGTTGTGGAATCATTTTGGCAATTTTGCTACAAATTAAGTACTGACCCAAACTCTCGATCCTGGACAACTTGATACAATATTGACTTGTAAAATAAATTTTATAGTGCTTAATAAATATACCACCCTATCCGAAGAATAAAGTCACATTTTTTTGACTTATACATGGGACATGTGACTTTATTCTTCGGATACGTCGATATTTTAAGTAATTATTATTGTTTCTGCATTCATTACTACATTCCATTTCTAAGAGTATTATTATATTTCTATTAACTTGATATTCGAATATTTTAAGACTTGTTTAATGCATTTTCAGTTATTCTTATATTTGCTCTTCGGATGCCGATGAAATAATATGCGATTGCAAAAGGTGACAGTGTGACGATCTCGACCTTACATGCATATATTGGTAGAGTTATGTACTGGATTGGTAGTATGTTAAGTAAGGTATATAAATAAAAATATTTGTTTGTCATTTAATATGGTTTTTCGTAATGAGTATTTGATACTCATTACATATATGTAGATCTTTCATTAAAATATTTTTATCAAAATTTTCCCATACATTTTGAATTTTTCACGCTTAGCGCCGAACGTCACGCCGGCAGTCTGGCATAGGTGGCGGGAGTCTGGCGGACGATGCCGGGAGCGGTCGCGGCCTAGTACCGCAAGCCGAAGGCTTACGTTTACATGTACTTGGGGCGATACATGGTAGCGCTATGATTCCTGAACCATTTTTCAAAGCTTCGGCTTGTCTTAACTGTGCAGTGAGAGACTTCGGTCTACAAGCTCACTAATAAAATGTAATTTCATTACATGTGACAAATTATATATTATTCTCGAACACTTTATAGTGTGAAATGGTTAAAGCTTCGGCTTGGCATAACGGTGTGGTGAGAGACTTTTGTCTTGAGGGACTTCGGTTCCCTAGCTCATTAAACAAATAAAATGTAATTTCATTACATGTGACAAATTATATATTATTCTCGAACGATATAGTGCCTGAGTATAACTTAGTGAGGGTGACTTCGCTGAGTGGTGCCGGGCGCTATACCGAACAGTCTGGTGAGTACTGGTGTCGGATCGATGGTTTCAGGCCTGCAATGATTTCGGTTGTTGCAGTGTAGCCTCGCCTCGATCTGCTCCAGGCTGTGAATATCAGGATGGGTTTCCGTCTTGGTACAGAGCAGCCAGAGCTACTTGGTGAGTTTTGGGTGATACGGATTGGATTTTAGGCCGGTATTGATCTTCGATCTTTACTGTGTAGCCTTGTTTGATCTTTGGACGCCTAGGACTCTAAAAGTAAACTGTTCACCGCACGGAGTCTTGCGGGGTAAACCTGCACTAGCCGTGATATAGTCCTTCTCAGGGCTTCCCCCATAGTAATACACAAACGTCGACGACATTATAGCATGTCGTAGGGCCGCTGTTCGGGTCTTTATTAACAAGATTGCGGACTAGCGTTAGAAAGTGTTGCCTGCCCAAAACTCTATCTTACGTAGCTTGCTACGCGTAACTAATATATAAATAACTAATTCTTATATGCCGATCGTGGAATCAGCCAAAAGGACGCATTGAAGGCGTGCGTTAGTGATGGACACATCACGCTATAAACCTACATATTTAACACAATAGTGCTAGCACTACAAACATATATTATTGAATTATCAACACATAATGCGAGCGCTTTGCGTTCTTAACTCTTCGGAGTAAACATTTGCCACTACGCGTGGAAAGAAGAAACACAAAACCTGCTATTATGTGATCTCTGCGGAGTCATATGCAAACCAACGATATCTGCCACTACGTGTGGTAGCAACGACTACAACTTTACTGTTATGTGATATCCGAGGAGTCACGTACAGTATTAGCTTTATGCTATTATATTTTCCACTATATGTGGTTACAACGACGAATGCGGCACGCACCGCTTGAAATGCTTGCTATTGGCAAGATGCGCTGTCTTATTATAAGAATTGGATATTTATATCAACAAACAAGGCTTTGTGCCTCATCGACACAACCATGGCTAACGCCAACTCACAGCTACGGCTGAAATGATATTTGGACTTAGGTCCTAGCACTACATCCGGGCACTTGTGCCTAATCTTGGACTACGGTCCTTACCTGGGACTACGGTCCTTATTTAATTACCCTAAATCTCTTTAAGAGCATTGACGGGTGTTTATACAACATAATATAAATAACCTGGCTCGAGGGCGCAGGCACACTATAAATTGCAAACCCTAACCCTACGGGGGGGGGTCTCGTATCCTATGGACGGAGCTCACCGTTGGTAGCGGGTGCGGAGCTACTGACTATACCGCTCCCTTTATATTTTTCCAAATCGGAAGAATGTAATAGATGGGAGAGGTATACCACATCGCTAAACTTCTCTACGGAGTTGTTTAAGGGCTAGGTATTAAGATCGAGTGAGTGATCTTTCTGTTGGCTATAACATATCCAATTTAAATATTAATATCTTAGAACTTCCCATTCGGGATGGTTTAAAGTACGATCTAACGATCGAGCGACCCTTCTGTTTGGCTTTGAAAAGTCTTATTCCGCTTATATTGACATAGTTTTACGTCCCGTGTTAATGGCAAACAAATATTATAGTAATTATAATATATATAAACTAAAACCCTTTCTGATGGCTAAGTCTATGAAGTAATAACATAAGAGACATTCAACCTTCTGAATGTCTCGCATTTTTTTACTAAATTTTATAGTAACCCGTTCGTGTATTAGCTATAATTGGAACCTGTTCGTGCAATGAATATGTATCTATAGGACTTATAGGAATCTGTTCGTGTAATTAACATATGTATTGAATAAATAACCTGTTCATGTATCGTGCACTTATTTTAAAACAAATAAATTATATTAATTTAAGCTTGCTTTACGCCACCAATCTGATGAATCTGTGGTCTCTGACGCTCTAAAAGAATTTGAGTTATTACATACACAACGTTACATGGGTCCTAACCAACTAGACGAATCACGAGCCAATTATATTTTAAAGTGCTGGAGCTCTAGCGCTTGTTTTACGTATTTAGGAGGTAGAGCGCGAGCGCTCTAGCTTCATTTTACTTATATGTTTTATATTAATATTATAAATTTGGAGATGAATAGGATTGGGTGTGAAGGAAACCGTTACAATTTGGTGCCGTGACCAGGATGGTCAAAACGGCTTGAATATATTATTAAATTTAGGCGCAAGCCTACAATTTGCTGTCCGTGAAATGGAAAGAGACTGACGAGGCTAACGGATTCATTAAGATTGGTAAACTCTTGAGGTCTGGGGGTTGAGCATATTTCTATTCGCTGTCGGTGAACAAGTAAAGATATAGGTTTATTAAATGATTTTAAATAAAAAAATATATATAAAAATGAACTTGAATCCGTTTTACTGTCACTTGAATTTGACTGTCAATATAGTGGTTGATTGACAAAAATAAAGAATGAATTTCATGAAGGATTGCGTTACTAAGTACAATCAAATCAAAATACGATTGCCAATCCTCAGTAAATCAAAGTAAAGTCCAATCAAAGTACAAATAAAATAAAGATAATAATTTAGAAATGAGGAAATGCATTGAATCCAAATCACTCCAATTTTAAATTAATTTTAATAATTCAAAAGGACAAAAGTAAATAAATAATAGGAACTACATATTTTGAGTGTTCACAAGTGAAATAATGAAATCAATAAGGTTGTGCGCCTCGAAGTCAAATTTTGATGATTCTTCTAACAGATGTTTTTTCTTGGTCATTGGAGTGAATCGAAATATGTACAAAGATAATTAAAATCAAAAGGGCAGTGCGATCTGAGTATTAAGTAATCTGGGGGTTGTAAATATTGAAAGTTTAAAAGATTAAATATACAGAGATTGTAAAGTCGGGGGGTTGTAGTAAGATTGATATATTTTTCATGTTCAAGTTCAAAAGACATTGTTGGAAAGATGCAATAATACATATATATTAATACATAAGTTATTGACGGACTGTTTCTAAAATTCAATTTCAAAATTTAATTAGTTTTGAACCTTTCCCTATTGTAAATTCTATTCCGATGGAACTGCATAGAATTTAGGGGGTTGAATGTGACGATCTCGACCTTACATGCATATATTGGTAGAGTTATGTACTGGATTGGTAGTATGTTAAGTAAGGTATATAAATAAAAATATTTGTTTGTCATTTAATATGGTTTTTCGTAATGAGTATTTGATACTCATTACATATATGTAGATCTTTCATTAAAATATTTTTATCAAAATTTTCCCATACATTTTGAATTTTTCACGCTTAGCGCCGAACGTCACGCCGGCAGTCTGGCATAGGTGGCGGGAGTCTGGCGGACGATGCCGGGAGCGGTCGCGGCCTAGTACCGCAAGCCGAAGGCTTACGTTTACATGTACTTGGGGCGATACATGGTAGCGCTATGATTCCTGAACCATTTTTCAAAGCTTCGGCTTGTCTTAACTGTGCAGTGAGAGACTTCGGTCTACAAGCTCACTAATAAAATGTAATTTCATTACATGTGACAAATTATATATTATTCTCGAACACTTTATAGTGTGAAATGGTTAAAGCTTCGGCTTGGCATAACGGTGTGGTGAGAGACTTTTGTCTTGAGGGACTTCGGTTCCCTAGCTCATTAAACAAATAAAATGTAATTTCATTACATGTGACAAATTATATATTATTCTCGAACGATATAGTGCCTGAGTATAACTTAGTGAGGGTGACTTCGCTGAGTGGTGCCGGGCGCTATACCGAACAGTCTGGTGAGTACTGGTGTCGGATCGATGGTTTCAGGCCTGCAATGATTTCGGTTGTTGCAGTGTAGCCTCGCCTCGATCTGCTCCAGGCTGTGAATATCAGGATGGGTTTCCGTCTTGGTACAGAGCAGCCAGAGCTACTTGGTGAGTTTTGGGTGATACGGATTGGATTTTAGGCCGGTATTGATCTTCGATCTTTACTGTGTAGCCTTGTTTGATCTTTGGACGCCTAGGACTCTAAAAGTAAACTGTTCACCGCACGGAGTCTTGCGGGGTAAACCTGCACTAGCCGTGATATAGTCCTTCTCAGGGCTTCCCCCATAGTAATACACAAACGTCGACGACATTATAGCATGTCGTAGGGCCGCTGTTCGGGTCTTTATTAACAAGATTGCGGACTAGCGTTAGAAAGTGTTGCCTGCCCAAAACTCTATCTTACGTAGCTTGCTACGCGTAACTAATATATAAATAACTAATTCTTATATGCCGATCGTGGAATCAGCCAAAAGGACGCATTGAAGGCGTGCGTTAGTGATGGACACATCACGCTATAAACCTACATATTTAACACAATAGTGCTAGCACTACAAACATATATTATTGAATTATCAACACATAATGCGAGCGCTTTGCGTTCTTAACTCTTCGGAGTAAACATTTGCCACTACGCGTGGAAAGAAGAAACACAAAACCTGCTATTATGTGATCTCTGCGGAGTCATATGCAAACCAACGATATCTGCCACTACGTGTGGTAGCAACGACTACAACTTTACTGTTATGTGATATCCGAGGAGTCACGTACAGTATTAGCTTTATGCTATTATATTTTCCACTATATGTGGTTACAACGACGAATGCGGCACGCACCGCTTGAAATGCTTGCTATTGGCAAGATGCGCTGTCTTATTATAAGAATTGGATATTTATATCAACAAACAAGGCTTTGTGCCTCATCGACACAACCATGGCTAACGCCAACTCACAGCTACGGCTGAAATGATATTTGGACTTAGGTCCTAGCACTACATCCGGGCACTTGTGCCTAATCTTGGACTACGGTCCTTACCTGGGACTACGGTCCTTATTTAATTACCCTAAATCTCTTTAAGAGCATTGACGGGTGTTTATACAACATAATATAAATAACCTGGCTCGAGGGCGCAGGCACACTATAAATTGCAAACCCTAACCCTACGGGGGGGGGCTCGTATCCTATGGACGGAGCTCACCGTTGGTAGCGGGTGCGGAGCTACTGACTATACCGCTCCCTTTATATTTTTCCAAATCGGAAGAATGTAATAGATGGGAGAGGTATACCACATCGCTAAACTTCTCTACGGAGTTGTTTAAGGGCTAGGTATTAAGATCGAGTGAGTGATCTTTCTGTTGGCTATAACATATCCAATTTAAATATTAATATCTTAGAACTTCCCATTCGGGATGGTTTAAAGTACGATCTAACGATCGAGCGACCCTTCTGTTTGGCTTTGAAAAGTCTTATTCCGCTTATATTGACATAGTTTTACGTCCCGTGTTAATGGCAAACAAATATTATAGTAATTATAATATATATAAACTAAAACCCTTTCTGATGGCTAAGTCTATGAAGTAATAACATAAGAGACATTCAACCTTCTGAATGTCTCGCATTTTTTTACTAAATTTTATAGTAACCCGTTCGTGTATTAGCTATAATTGGAACCTGTTCGTGCAATGAATATGTATCTATAGGACTTATAGGAATCTGTTCGTGTAATTAACATATGTATTGAATAAATAACCTGTTCATGTATCGTGCACTTATTTTAAAACAAATAAATTATATTAATTTAAGCTTGCTTTACGCCACCAATCTGATGAATCTGTGGTCTCTGACGCTCTAAAAGAATTTGAGTTATTACATACACAACGTTACATGGGTCCTAACCAACTAGACGAATCACGAGCCAATTATATTTTAAAGTGCTGGAGCTCTAGCGCTTGTTTTACGTATTTAGGAGGTAGAGCGCGAGCGCTCTAGCTTCATTTTACTTATATGTTTTATATTAATATTATAAATTTGGAGATGAATAGGATTGGGTGTGAAGGAAACCGTTACAACAGCCTACGAAATAAATTACGGAAAGGTAAAAACCAAAATACTTATCCATCGTTGAAGGGCTAATAAAAAGAATAGCAAATCTTATGAACGTTACGCCAATACTGAGATACAATGGCAACATGCCACCCCATATAATCACTCGGATAGCCATAAATATACAACCATAATAATCGACACGATCATCGGGGCCCGATTTCTTTACGACCCAAAACCGACACTATTTACGACTTGTCTTTCTTATCCCACATTAGTCACGAGCGAGAGATTATGATACACCGATTTATTTATGAATCCATGAAATCATTCAGTGGCTGTATCGATTTAAATAATACAGGTCGATTCTATTAATAGAGGGTGCTGTAAAATTTAACGCGCTTTGTTATCATATTTTGGCATTTTTTAACATTGGCATGATTCTTCTTCTTCTTTTTCAATCGATAATCGTCTACTTCTGCAATCTCATCGCAATTAATTTCAATCTCACAACACAATCCATCCAAAACCAATCAATCAATCTACCCCGCACAATCTTGTGCCGTTTGGGTCCATCAGTTCTCATCAGAACCACCTCATAGGGGGTCTACCAAATCTGCGTTTTCCTGTGCGAAGCCGACATTACAGCACCTTAGAACCCAAACGCCCATCGGTTCTATGTACTATGTGGCCCGTTCATTGCCACTTCAGTTTTGCGACACGCTGAGCTACGTATATTGGTAGTAGAATCCATAAGATCCAAACACTTATCGGTTCTACGTACTATGTGCCCCCCACGTTATTGCTACTACAGTTTCGCGACATACTGAGCTATATCGATAACTTTGGTTCTTCTACGGATCTATTTATTCCTGATTTAGCCACGCAGAAACACTCCAAGCGCCTCATCATCCGCTGAATGACTCAGTTCTTTCTTTTAAGACACACAAACAACGAAGTTTCTGATCCAAAGTCATCATTGGCGTTCATTCTTGCACAATCAAAAACTAGTATTTCATTTATAATTTGGCAATTGTACAGCAATAAAGCTTACTATTAAATCGAATATGATATGAGTCATAAAAAAATATTTGAACTGCAGCCAGCTACTCGCCAGACTGTAGACACGTCAAATTGGAAAGACCATCAAAAGTCTCGACTGTCTATTTTTTGAAAAGACTATGCTAGATCTTCTCGCTAGGTTAACTTTTCAAATCAACGGTAGCCTCGTCAACAGCATTTGATGATAGTAAGAAAGAAGTATTTAAAAAAGGCCAACTGTAATAAATAATATTTTGAATTTTAATTTGACTTTTATATTACACGACTTCTTCTACCTACTACATCGCTTTCATGAATACTAATACAGTACCTACTTGCAAAAGTAATAAAAAAATTATTGTGCTATATTGCGATCGATTTTTCCCGGATTAAACAAAATAATTTGTATTATGGGTCTTGGCAAAGCAACGTCTAATTCTATAAAATTAAATACATACTTGACTAATCAATACAAACAAAAACACAATTTAGACGCTTGAGCGTCTAATATTCGTACGAGTCAACGTTTAAAACGATATTAGCTTCACTATAGCAAGGTCCGATTTAATGCCAAAACACATTTACTTGAAAGCTCCTACTGTCCCCTGAGAACCCCGTTTCTAGGAAACTCGGATGCGAGCAATATCCAATATAAAACAACTACACATATGCGATTTAGATATTTTCTATTCCGATTTATACTCTTTCTATTCTCAAACTTACAGGGTAACCCAATAATACTCAACAAAGTTCCTCAGGTCGTTTTTTACAATCCCAAATTCTATAAAATTAATTCACGCTCCCGTGTCTCCTACATTAGTTACGATTGAGTGATTTTAATCTCGCGAGTGTTCTGTTAATTTATGAAAGCGATCATTGAATAATAATCGTTCAGGCGTTACATTAGCAGTAATATTTGATCATCGTTATTCTTGTTTTTTTTACATCTACTCGGCTTTCGTTTTTTGTAAATTACTAAAACTTTATTTCAATATTTGATTTCGTATAGCCCGTTAAATAAACTAATTTCATCTTTTAGCCGAAAAAAATTCTATTCTTTTGTTATATATTGCAAAATAATGTTATAATTACTTTCCTTTTATGGATCTGCGAAAATTGACGCGATATTCTATTAATTAGTCATTGAAAAACTTAGTTTACCTTAGGTATACTATAGATAAAAATTAAATGTCGTATTCGTGTTTTTCTTGGAATGATGAATTTTCTTACATTTAAAAATTAGCTGTTAATTACAGCTTTTTTTAGGTAGTTACACTCATAAATCTGGATTTATGAGTATACATAATAGGAAATTTTTAATACATTCGTCGATTTCTGAAATTAGGAACATATTCGTTGGTAACTAAATTTGGTCTGACATTTCCTTCATTTGCATATTAGTTATGCTTATTTCCTTTAAATTAATTCGGGAATTGGAAGAAACTATAAGTATCAAAAACTGAACTCAATATGGGCGAAGTTGCGGGAACCGAATATGGTATATAATTTTGCAAGCATAAATCTTTTTATTTACAAAGTTGATACTATGGCAAACTAGATAAATGTATCCGCCATTTTCTACATTAAAGTAGCAATTATAGTCGGAGCGAACTTTTGCCCCGAGACTGAAGGTACTTGGAGTAAAGTAGTAGTGGCGGGAACGATCCACTGACTCGCGAAATTAAATTTTCAGAAATGGAATTATACAATTTCGAGTTGATGAAAACTTTGTATAGGATAATATTCTTACGTTAACTTTTCTGCTAGTTGGATATGAACATGTCGCAAAATGACTCGCGTAACAAGATGTTTAATGAAATCCATTAGAATGTCTGGAGACAAAATTTTCAAAAACTAAATATTGTAAAATCAAAATCACAACAATCTTTATTGAAATAACGTAAGCAGTTTTGAACGTCCAGGATCAAACCGGCGGTCAATCTTTTAAAAATTTTGTATAAAATTTTGCACATTACTCGTAAATATACCATATAATCTACACACTCACACACGCATGCACGCACAAACACGCACACACACACACAAATTTATGCATAAATTTTTTCTTCCTTTCGTTTTTCTTATCATATTATAGTTGTCTGCTATAGTTAGTATAGCGCTATGGTTTAGCATAGTGCTTTAGTTTAGTATAGTGCTATAGTTTAGTTTAGTGCATAGTATAGTATATTTTAATTTATATGAATGAACCCTTAATTTTACTTTGTTAAAAATTTTGCATGTCAAACTTGACTAAACATGTTCTAAAATTAGTTATTAACATCTACTTGTAATCCATGTTTTAAGCAAATAAATGATTTTTGACTTTGACTTTAATATCTTAGGTCTATTATTTTTTGTAAGGTTAGGAGAAAATATAAATTAATTACACGTTAGAATAAAAGAGACGAAACAACGAAATGAAATTTGGTTTTTTTAAAGTTGTTACAAACAAGTTATTACAATAATATTTGATCAAAAATTTAAATATATTAAGAGATAAAAGAAATCGTGGTACACAGCGATTTGAAACAATTACACCGTAAGGGGTTGGGCTTATTAAAAATACGAAATATTTAACCGTGACGTTGCGACATTTGTCAAAAAATTAATTTTACTAGATGGTGTAATTAAAAAAGACCTTATGTGAATGGTAACAGAGTCCATTTTGAGATGCAGTAAGTATATTCTGTGCGCATTTTTTATCGGTAAAACGTTTGTTGGGGCAGAAAAATGTCACGCTAGCATAGTTCAGGTTGACCACGTATCAAATTGAGCGTTCAACGTAACGGAGCAATTATAAAACTTTATAATACATTTGTAAATTTTTAGAATTACAAAATTTTAATTAAGATTCGACCAAAATCGCAAAGCAAATTGGCCGTGGAATCTATCTCCTGATGAAGCTTCGGTTGCGGGGCGAAACAATTGTTGAGTTTGTGATAGTGAAAGTGTAGTGCTTGTGTATTGTGGTGGAGGTCTGTAGTGTATATGTTTTTGGTTACCCTGCATGTATCAGGTATTAAATATTAAATAGATAGTCCACTCTACATTTAGCATTCTATGTGGACACTATTTGTACTATATATTTTAGGAAGGCAAAAAAAACAATAATTATTTTGTAAGTAAAATACATTTCATTGGAATTATTACAGCAATGTCTACTTTCACGCTCCTCACCCCCGATATATTTATAATGCAGTAATTACATGCACTTGGGGCCAGAGCCGACCCTCCGATACTTAATTGTAAGGGAACGTGGCACGTGGCCTGAGACCTCTTGATTAGGAAAAATCACGATATGAACATGCTGATATCGGAATTAACTAGAGGCGGTTCAAAGACGACTTGCAATTGGAATCTGCGGCGCATATCGGACCGATGCAGTACTTGTGATAGCTGGATTAGTGCCCATCGCCAAGCTAGTCAGGGAACGGGCTAAGATGTTCTCTAACAAAGACCTAAAGACACGGGATGTACGGGAGGATACTCATACAGAGTGACCAACGAATGGTCAGGGAGGGGGAAAAGGAACGTGGACAAGGGAACTGATTACGGACTTAAAGGATTGGCATAAAAGGAAACACGGAGAGATAGACCGATGGCGGACTCAAGCATTCAGCGGACATGGAGTTTTCAACACATATCTATTTGCTATAGGGACAGCTCCGACTGAGAATTAGACAGTACATTTTGATTTTTAGAGTAAAAATAATGAATGAAGTCATGCATATAAATAATACACTACTCAGTAATGCATCGTGAAATCGTTAATGGTAAGCAGAGATGAGTGAAGGCAAAAAGAAACAAAGATGGCGCCGACGTGTGATTCATATTTGACTGGTTCAAACGTATTTCACGAATATTGTATTTACACTAAACGACCTGTTAGTTAATAAGCGATGATAAATTAATAAATTTATTTAGGTACGAGTATGCCCACTCCGTTTCACACCCTTCCGTCGTTGAAGTATAAAGATTGAAGTAGTGAATTGAAGAAGTTTAGCGCTGTATAAAGCACAAGTCCGGCCTCACATGGAGTACTGTTCTCATCTCTGGGCTGGTACCATTACCCACCCCATTACCAACTTAAGCCATTCGATCGCATACAGCGCAGAGCATCTCGTATTATTGGGGACAAGGTGATTAACAAACAGCTTGACTCGTTGGCGATGCGTAGAGACGTATCATCACTGTGTTTTCTACCGCATCTTTCACGGAGAGTGTTCTATCGAACTACATGACCTGATTCCTGCTGCGATGCGTGGCGATCTACTTCAGTGTGGTTTTCAAATAATTTCATTCCGCTCACCACAGTTTTATGGAACCATCTTCCTTTGGCAGCGTTTCCAGATCGGTACATCATGAGCACCTTCAAAAAACGTATTTTCCACCTTTTTTAAGGACGGCAACGCAGTCGCTCTGCAAGAGGTAGTGGGCGGCGGTAATTACTTGACTGGTGAACCGCATGCTCGTTTGTCATCTTATTCCATAAATATATCAAACATTGTTGCTTTTAGGTTGCATTAAATTTGTTGTCGCCAATGATTTCCGCTTTGTATTTTATATCAACACAGTCATGAAACAAGAGTATTGCGCTCTTTTTGATTAAAATGGTGGGAACACTGTGACGTTGTTGTTTGCGGTTGAGTCTTCCTATTGATAGAACGTTTCAGTGACAGTGAGTCTTTGTTCGTCATTCAAGAGAAGTGCATCTCGGAACGGAATTGTGGTATTCCTATTATATCGTGTTATTGTATATAGTGTGCGCTAACAAATTCATATTCGAATTAAAAGTATTCTTTATTCAAACAGTTCTTTATTTTTTTGACTAGTCAACTATAGCGATGTATCTGAAAATAACTCCTGCTGCGAAGAAGACCCATCTGACATCATCACAAAAGTCATATAATTTTCCTGTTCTGACAATCAAAAATATCGCAAGTCCTCACGATAGTCGTGTCGCAGTCGTATACTAACAACAGTCTTGTGACACACCCTTATTGCACTGTCAAGTGCACCGGCCTTATCATAACGACGTTTGATTGTTTTTAGTTTTTCATTTTCATAGTAGTCAACAAATCAAATGCAGATCCTACCGCATGATTAAGCTTTGACTCTGCGGTAAATGTGAAGACAGCATAAATTAATTAGAAAAGCGTATTTTTATTTTATTACTAAACATTCAATCCACCACCTTCATTTTAATCTATACTAATATTATAAAGAGGTAATTTGTACGTATATTTGTAATGTTTCCATACAAAAACTACTGTACCGATTTCAAACATTCTTTCACCATTGAAAAGCTGCATCTTTACTGAGCAACATAGGCTTATGTTACATTTTTAAAAAATAGGGATCCGTAATAAAAATGTAATAAGGTATTAGTCATAAAAATCTGTCATCGCATACGCTGCGGAAACTATTGACGATATATTTGACAAAAATAAATCTATAGGCCGACTTAGTAGACTTTCCACTGCCATGAGATCGGTACGTACACGGGTAAAACCGCGGGCTATTACTAGTGTTTATTCTTTAAATGAGCTAATCTTGTATATATATCTGAATTTGGGAACGCCTCCAACGGTTTTCATGAAATTCAGTGTGTAGGGGATTTCGGGGGTGATAAATCTACCTAGGTTTCATTTAAAAATATGTCTTTTTAGCTCTGTTTTCAGGCACTGAAATACTGGTGCATTATTATAAGAAAACAAAGGCTAAATACGCTGTCACATGCAAAGTTTATCACAACTTTGCATGTGACTCAGTAGGGAACAGGAGGTCTAAAGATGCGAAAATACCTCAGTTCGAGCTCTGATATAACCAAAAATTTTTTTGTTACATTTTTTTATATCTTTTAAAAAGGTAATGAACAAGGCTCGTTACTCAGGTACTGTAATACTTATGTAACTAGTTAATATTTGCAATACATCAGACGCTTTTCAGTGATCGTTAAGAAACCTGCATATCTCTATAGATTTGCGGATACATTTAATCTATCAATCCGCATTGGAGCACCGGAGGCAGTCAAAGCTTCACCTCTTCTCTCCAAAAAGGAGGTAGGACGTTTTAGCCCAATATAGGGATATAACAGGCCGTTACTTTGTGATATTTGATTGGTTGACTGGTGATTTAAATGCTATATGCTCCACACTGACTTACTTTAGCTTTCAAGGTGTTAAGCTGTGGAATGATTTACCAGTATCAATCCGAAAATCTCTTTCCCTTTCGGTATATAAGTTACAGACTAGAAAATATTTATCTTGAGTAATTATATATTAGTTAGGCATTTTTATCTTTTTATTTCACCAAAATTAATTGATCGATTAAATAGTTGATCTTAATCTATATAAGCTTTTTCTTTTTTCTATATTGCCCGTATTCTCTTTCTTCTTCAATTCTTGCCCTTTTCATTCTGTTACTCAAAGGTAAAGGTGACTGGAAGAGTTCCCTTTAAGGGATAAATCCGCCTTTATAGATGTGTTTTTTTTACTTTTTCTTTCTCTTTTCTAAGTATATATATAAAAAGAAAGAAAGAAATAAATTTAAATACAGATTCTTAAACAAGAGGATTAAATAAATTACAATCTATATGGTAAACAAGCGAATCGCACAAGTGTGGTGAGATTTATTTAAGTGAGCCGTTTTATATTAACCCCACGCCGTGAGGGGTGGAAAAATCAATGGGGTCTAGAAAAATAAGCGGTGCGTGAAGAAAACGCGGCACACGTGGCTGGTTGCGGAGCTGAGGGTCACATATAGATATATACAATGACGTGAGTATATGTATCCCATTTAACATATCTTTAATATTTAAATGAGTTAATCTATAAATCAATTATTTATTTACAGCAAAAATGTACAACTTATATCTATCTTAAACTACTTACACGCTAGGACTATACAAATCATGCCCACGTGGAATGGTCCCATGAATGCTGGCAGCGTTTCCGCGCTGATTCGCTAAGCTGATTCTTTGTGCGAAAAAGGAGCCAGCCCTCTCACCTGAAAAGCCAATTAACCGATTTGCACTTTAGACTCCATGGCCCTAGGGTCTCAACTGCAAACGGCACAAATTTATAACTCTCGATTAAGAAAACGAGCCATCAAGAAACTCATTTCTTGATGGCTCTTTTCGGTAGGCAGTAGAGTTGACGATTCAAAACCACGCGTTTGCAAGTTTACTTGACTAAGAAAAAAATGAATTTGAACACACAAAGTTTTATGACATTAGTCGGTCGTGGCGGAAGGCATGTTGACTTGTCTCCGTCATACTATAGACCCTCACACCCTCGTCATGTCGTTCTTAGCTGTAAACCGGTCTTACAGGACAGGACAGGCCTTACAGGACTGGACAGACCTTACAGGACAGGACAGGCCTTACAGGACAGGACAGGGCTTACAGGACAGGACAGGCCTTACAGGACCGGACTTGCCTTAGGACAATGGTTCTAACGTTAGCAGAGTTTCTCTACTCTCTACATTTCGGAACTTAGGCTATGTTTCGGCACTCGCATATCCCATCCAGTAATCTTGTAAACAACATTAGGAATAACAGCATATTGTCAATTTGAAAAAAAAACAGAGACACACACGTTCATTATTTATGAATGTAAACTCTAAGCAGCGAGATAACATCGGTGCGACATACCCGCTCGTGGGGCGATGCCTAAATACTGTAATTTCCAAAGCAACCAAGTAACGTGAAAGTTAATCTCTGTCATACACTGTGGTATTATCTGTAATTACCCCTATAAAGTACCCTGCAATCACTCAGTGGCGTTCTGACGTAGCCGCTTTTTAGAAATCGTTATAATAAGAAGTGTTAGGATATTAGCGAGTATTTTATTAATGATTATGTTTAGTAAATAAACTTGATATCGCATTAGAGAGTCAGTCAGTCACATCAAGCGTTACTTTGCGGTGATCCTTAATAAATAAGAAATAATAAAATCATTTTGGTATTATCCGCGATAAAGTAAATAGAAAATATATTATACTAGCAACAGCCAGCGGCTACGCCCGCGGGCGTAAAGATTAAAATCGTAATATAGTCTTTTGATAACCATAAAAATAGTTAAAATGGGTTAACCTTCATTTCATAACAAGGTATCGTAAGAGGCGGCTAAGGTAAGTTGACATCAGACAGGCAGCCGGTCATAAAATACCTAGCCAAATCATGTTACAACATGGTGTGCCGACCCCACTTAGAGTGGGATAACTGCAGGAGAATGATGATTAGCTTTCATAAAGAGACTAATGTAAACAAAATTAATAGTCTAAGTGTCAACCATTATCATATCGCAATCACACCATTAAGGAGTTCAACACCATTTACTGCGCTTCTATCGACGTTTGCTATATGAGTTGCGAAATTTTGATAAATGACGAAATTGGAGCAAAAGGGACGGGATGCACTTAATGTAGCTCCTCTTTTTATATTTTTCTTAATAACTGATATTGACAATGTCAAAAGTATAGACAGAGGCATTTTTGAAGGTTAAAAAAAACGTTCCAAGTTTTTCCTAAAATATATTTATCATCTTTAGTCATCTTTTAACAATGGTTTTATTTGGCTTTAGTAGACCGTAAACAATTTTTTTTGTGGTCCATAAAAAAATATACGGACTTTTAATTTTAAATACTAACTAAGGCCGCTTATCGTACATCTTAGGACTTGTTAAAAAAATATCACTCCTATATCTAAGCTCGATATATATAAAATGTGATTGTATTTCCAATTAATAAATTTTACGAGCTAATTAAGTTAGTATTGGAAGAGACGTGTCTAAAATACAGGCTCCGCCTAGTTTAGACGCTAGTGCTCAAGTAATTTTAGTTTTGTTGTAAGTTCGATTTAAATTGTACAGTTTAAAGTTGGAATGTTACATTTTGGAGTCAATAAAGATTTATTGTTATAACAATTCCATTTCACAAATTTTTCAGACAGATTTACAAATTTACAATATCAAGTATGATACTATATAAATAAACTTAATTCATCACCCTTTGTAACATTTCACAAACACCCTTGGGACAAATACACCAACAATAAATTTTACATATAATTATCTATTAAAGACTAACACTGTTTTGCCTTTGGGGTTACAAGTAGCAACCTCAAAGCTAAAATAGTTAAATATCAACAGGGGCCCAATTAAAAAGTATTTAAGATATAATCCCTTTACAAGGCAAGGAACATTTGTTGAAGTATGCAAATATAATTACTACGGATAAAGCACAGACAATAAAAAGACAGAACAACCGTGTAGAGTATTATTAAAACCTTTTATTCAATTGTATATATGTATGAGAAGGTCCGCCGTATCCGGTTTTATAGAATAGTACCACTCTCATTTCTTACCGAAGTGTCGTTGAAGGCGACTAAGGTAAGTCGATCCGCCGTGTGGTATCCGGCTGAGTAGAATAGACGACCCTCTTTATTAACGAGGTGTCGTATAATACAACTAAGCTTAGTTGATGTCAGGCAGGCGGCCGGTCGTAAAATACGTAGCCAAATCATGAGGTTTATAACATATCGTGCCAACCCCACTTAGAGTGGGATAAGGGCACGAAGATGATGATGTATGTGAAGGTGGAATCTTGCAAATTAAGTTTGACCAACTTCCCGGTGTCCGATTCAGCTGGAATTCTACATACTGGTGCAATCCCAATAACAATGCATATCAATACTTATGTAAAGCTGAAGAGTTTGTTTGTTTGATTGTTTGAACGCGCTAATCTCAGGAACTACTAGACCGATTTGACAAATTCTTTCAATGTAAGATAGTCCATTTATCGAGATAGGCTATATAACATCACTCTAAGATGAATAGGAGAGGAGCAGCAATAAAACATATTACGAAAACCGCAAAATTTAAAGCTTTCCTTGCGTGCGCTGAGTAAGCGGTGATAATTATTAAAAATCATGTACTACAAAATTGTTTCCCTCTAAAAGTTTTGAATAAAAGTCCGCGACAACATATGTCTAGCTTTTAAGGTTAATCCACTTCATTCATTTTTATGGTTGTCAAAATACTATATTACGGTTTTAACCTTTCCACGCGGAGCCGCTGGCGATTGCTCGTTTATGATAACCATGATTTAATACTACTGCCAGAATTGGCTCCAGACGAGAGAACTCCTCAACGGTTAACAATAGGGACATGCAATTTTTAAAAAGATAGAGCTATTAAGAAATATGGTTTACAATGTATCTAACTGAATAAAGCTTAATTTTGAATTAGGTCACTTTAATACTAAGCGTGCGATATATTCAAACTGAAGTTTATAAAAGCAGTACTAACATCGGCTTTTAACTCTTATGAGTTGGAAATAAAGACTACAAAAATGTAGGGATAAGCTTTGATGTCACAATGGTGATTAAAAAATTCACCTAGTATAATACGGCTAATTGAAATTTACGCATCTCTTTTGTGTCTCGACACTTGAGGGTTAAAGAGCAAGAATAACACGTCGGTCGTGTGAAAAGAAACAAAAAAATTGCACAAATATGTAACACATGTCGTTAGTGACGACTCGGAACATGTAATTTGCATACAAATTTTTATTTGACATGTATTTTATTACATGTATTGGAATTAAAATTATCTGCTTTGTGTCTGTTGCCATCCCACTACTGGGCAAAGTTGTTTCTTTTTGGAGAGAAGTAGGATAAGAGTCAAAACGTTACTCCGATATAGATTTTTATCCAGAAATTCTAGTGCAATCATCATCATCCTCCTGCCTTTATGTCACCCTAAATGGGGTCGTCACACCATGTTATAAACATGTCACATGTTTTGGCTACGTATTTTACGACCGGCTACCTGCCTGACGCCAACTTGCCTTATTCGTATTTTATGACCTACGAATAAAAAATTTGTATTCCAAGAGATTTTTATCTTAGCTTCTCCAACTTTACTGCTGGTTCAAAAATTTTTGAGTAGCGTGGCGTCAAAAAAATGGCGTCCAAGAATAGAGAGGCAGCTATCGTCCAATAGTGATATAATTACGAGCCGTAACTTTTAATATAAAATTGTATCATTAGTGAATTAATCTTTTACGGTAAACTGATAAGACGGGACAGAATTGCAAAAGTGATTTCCTTTGTGTAAAAATATCTCCCGAAATTAAATTTCGCATTAACTCCTTTTGTATTATGAATCACATCACTCAATCCCAATTTAGCCAAAATCCACCGCGAAACATGACCTAAATCCGCGGAGCAAAAAATAAAAATGCCAAATTCAATTCGGTTTGCGTTCAGATATTCGGTAAGAATTATTGAGGGGTGTAAGACCCTCGGCTGTTCCATTTTTTATGCGATTCCTGGCGAGGGATCACGGGGATCTCAGATAATGTAGTCTCAAGCTACGATTGGGTGAATTTCGCGAAGGGTAACACCCAAAAGTAGGGCGTCGCGCGTCTTCTGTAAACATTATTTGACGTTTTTATTAATAAAAAAATGGATAATGCAATACGATTCTTCCCTTTTTTGGTGATTGATAACAATATTATTAGTGCAAAAAATTTGATTTCAAAGATTTACTTTCCTTAAAAAATATATTCGTTTAACCGTTTAAGTCATGTATGGAAGTCGTTTGTGTAGTGTCTTTAAGTTCGCTTTAGGCGAACGGTGCGGCCGCGTCAGCTAATCTGGGTAGTGAGTTAGAACCCTGGGTAGATATATATAAAACTTAAGTATTTAACTATTTAGCTTTGGTGAATCTCTTAGGTTTGCATTCTAATCCACATTAGAAAATCACGTTGGGTTGAACTTGTAAATTAATGAGAAAGCTTTCACCAACAGTGACATAGTACCAGACTCAACTCTCCTTTAGTTAATCCGAAGAAATATATCTTAACACTTTTTCATCACGGATTATAAAAAAAATGTACTATGGAATTCCGCAAAATAATTCAAGTGAGGCACGGATCTCGTCAGACCATCTAATTTTGTTGCAGACTCTTGGTCGTTTTCCATCAATAATAATAGGAATACTCCTAATATTATTATAGGTATGACGATACCGTCTATAAGTCATATTACTAACACAGCCTCGACATCCTGTATCGTACTTTACTATCGCCCCGAGAGTAAATCATACAATTGAACGCCATTCGCAATTTCGCGGTATTCCATAATGCTCTAATCGAATGTATCGGTTACCGATTGAAACTATATTGGGGAGCGGATATAGGCGATGTCGACCTAAACATTAAATCGACTTTTTCTAAGTTGGAAGCTGGAGCTGGAATACATTTTTGATTTTGAACAGCCATAATGTGTTCGAAACATACCTTTTAAGACAGATAGAGCACTAGAGTTGTGTCCGCCGTGTGGTATCCGGCTGAGTAGAATAGACCAACCTCATTTCTTATCGAGGTGTCGTAAAAGGCGACTAAGGTAAGTTGACCCACCGTGTGGTATCCGGTTTAGTAGAATAGACCATCCTCTTTCTTACCGAGGTGTCGTAAAATACGACAGAGGTAAGTTGACCCACAGTGTTGTATCCGGTTGAGTAAAATAGAAATCATGTGACAGCATGTTTATAACATGTTGTGCCGACCCCACTTAGAGTGAGATAAGGCCAGGAAGATGATGAGAGCACTAGGGTCGTGTAACATTAGCTTAGCGAGTCCGACTTCTGACGTGGCAAAATATCTGTATAGGTTAAGTAGTCATAATTTAGGTAAGCGCAATTAATATAAGGCCCTGTACGGCGCTCCCGTATGGGCGGGGCGGCTGACCGCGAGATCCTTGCCCCTGCTGCGCAGGGCGCAGAGGATCATGGCGGTCAGACTTGTGCGGGGCTACCGGACCATCTCCGGCGAGGCAGCCTGCGCCTTGGCCGGGTCCCCCCCATGGGACCTAGAGGCTGAGGTGCTAGCTCAGGCCTACCGCCGTAGAGTCGAAGCCCGTTCATCAGGGGGAGATTCAGCGGCGGTGGAGGTGGATTGGCGGAGGGCAGCTCTGGAAGAGCTCCTCCGCCAATGGAGGCGGCGGCTTGAATCGCCCAGTGCAGGAGCCTGGACGATTTCAGCCATCCAGCCCATTCTCCAGGGCTGGGTCGCCAGGAGGCATGGGGTCCTCACCTTCCGCCTGACACAGGTGCTTTCCGGACATGGTTGTTTCGGGTGGTATCTGTGGAAGGTGGCCCAGCGCGAAGCGACTGGTGCCACGAGTGCGGCGCCGACTTTGACACGGCGCTGCACACGCTCGCAGACTGTCCAGCTTGGGCGGTTCAGCGGGCGGAACTTGTGGCACAGGTGGGGCACGATCTCTCCCTGCCCACTGTGGTTCGCGCCATGGTGGACAGGGAGCGATCGTGGGCAGCGATGGCCTCCTTCTGCGAGGACGTTATCTCGCGGAAGGAGGCGGCGGGGCGGATCCGGGAAGTCGAGTCCTTGGATCCAATCCGCCGCAGGCGAGCGGGGCGCAGGCGACTCGCCGAAGTCCGTCGCATGCCGCCCTAACGGGGACCTCCGAGCGATCCGAACGGGGTTCATCGGACGCTCGCTGGAGTTAGGTCCCCGAGGCGTTCGATGCATCTGGTGCTCTCGATGCATCGTCCAGCGGAGGGAGGGGCCACTTTGAGAGAGGCCCCGACCCAGAGGTGGCGCACTCTGGGCTACAGAGTTGCTGCTGGCGGGGATGGGGGGCAATGTCTTCATGGGTACCCTATCCCCGCCACCAGCAGCGTAGTGGAGCACACAGGTTATTTTAGTCGGTGCGAGTCCGACATAACCGTCGCCTGTCCCCGTCGGGCGGCGGTACCCATAAGGGGTTTTTTCCTGTATAAAAAAAAAAAAAAAAAAAAAAAAAAAAAAAAAAAAAAAAAAAAAAAAAAAAAAAAAAAAAAAAAATTAATATAAGAAAGTAGTGTTAGTTTAGGTTAAGGATACCTACCAGAGCAACATAGTCACATAGTCCCTGAGATTAGCGCGTTCAAACAATCAAACTGTTCAGCTTTATATATTAGTACAGATGGTAATTCGCAATAACTAACTTGTGTTCAAAATTTTAAATTAAATACACAGAACATCATGCGGGCGAAGCCGCAGGCAAAGGTAAATACATAAAAGTGATAAATATCAAAAATTTAAATAACGATATTCTGGTCAGTGCCAAAATATTTCTCATTTCTATGATTCAAGGGACGCGTAGGCGCAACAATTTATGTTCCCGCCATAAATATAAATAACGCAATTATTGTATGCCTTTCAAAATAGAGTATTTATAGCTCCCTGTAGTGCATGAGTTCATTGTTCATCTTACACCGAATATTATCTGGATTCAATTCGTGATTTCGTTTTAAGTTACGAGCTGTAACCAAAACTTGGTTCGCGTCCGTTTAAGTATTTAAATAACTCCAATGTCTAACTTGCTAACTAACTTGTCATTATCCTCTTGACCTTATTTCACTCTAAGTGATGTCTGCAAAACATGTTATAAACATGTTCATATGATTTGGCTACGTATTTTAGGGCCGGTCGCCTGCCTGACGTCAATTTACCTAAGTCGTATTGTACGACACCTCAGTGAGAAAAAGGGTGGTCTATTTTACTCAGCCGGATACTAAACGGAATAACATCTAATGATTAACCGTGTTTCTTTTTCATTCCTAAGGAAGGAGAAAAATAAGATTTTTTACTTTACGGGGACTCTTTTTAAAGTAGAGTCGGTTGACAGACAGATAGACTTTTATATTTATAATATTGACTGGCTCGTTGGCACAGTTGGTAGTGGACTCTGCCTTCAGCTCCGCGGGTCGTGGGTTCGATTCCCACCGAGGGCCAACATATTCTAACACAAGTATTATGTTACTTACTTTGGCATCAGACGACCGTTTATGTGTTTGAATTTAAAAAAAAATTAATATCTCTATCGGATATCTAATCTTATTAAATTAGCTGTTACATATATTATAATTAATGGAAGTTGTTTGTCACAAATTCTGTAAAATTATTTGTTTCTCACAAAGAAAACTGTGAGGTCAAGATTTTTTGAAATTTTTATGATGTTATGAAATAGATCCACTGTCACCCATCTGCCAAAGACCGCTCCCCACCCCCATAACGAGATTTTTATAGAATTAGCCCCCAAAACAACTGCGAGCATATTAATTTAGTTTTGACGGCCTCCATTTATTGGTATTGGTGCAGGATCATAAATATCCGAGGGAGGGGCCACTTTTAGAGAGGCCCCGACCCAGATGTGGCGCACTCTGGGGTACAGAGTTGCTGCTGGCGGGGATGGGGTTAATGTCTTCATAGGTACCCTATCCCCGCCACCAGCAGCGTGGCGGAGCACACAGGTTATTTTAGTCGGTGCGAGTCCGACATAACCGTCGCCTGTCCCCGTCGGGCGGCTGTACCCATAAGGGGTTTTCCCTGTTTAAAAAAAAAAGGATCATAAATAAACTTACCCCAATTGTTAACAAAATATTGTATTAAATATAAATGGCGCCTTTCGAAGTTTAATTCAATATTTTATCAGCAAACATCTCACTTCCAGTACTTTGTACAGATCCCCCCTTTGAAAATTCAAAGTGTATCACGTAAGAAAATTTGACATGCGAACAATGTTCATTGCATCACAGTACAAAATTGCAACGGACACAGAGACAACAATAGAGTACTGGCAAGTAAAGAACCTTGCACACTTATAAATAACCGTTAATTTTCGCTCGCTAAAAGATAATCGTCATTCTCCTGCCCTTATAACACTGTCGGCATAGCATATTTTAACCATGTTTTGATATGATTTGGCTTAGTATTTTACGACCGGCCGCCTGCCTTACGTCAACTTACCTTAATCGCCTTTTACGACACCTCGGTGAGAAATGAGGGTGGCTTATTCTACTCAGCCGGATTCCCACACAGCACTCGCTCGCAAAGAGATAAGTATATAAAAACAAACAAGCTAAGTATGTGTGTAGTGTAGTATAGTTTGGTGGTGGTAATTTGTTGTGGATGCGTTATTGTGCTATGGAATGCAAAACAGATATTACACTCTATGTTTTCTCTAATGATACATACATTACATATTTATAGCAGATCGGATTATAGCAAAATAATATTGTTATTATTTTTTTATTATGACTAAAAATGAACTTTATTGTTATTTATTTTTATAGGAAGTTATTGAAAATAAATTGCATTACACATAAACGATATCAAATTATCTTAATTAATAAAAAAAAACTTTAAACAGTCACTTTGAAATCAACAATAATAAATTGCCATAATTTTCTAAACTCAACAAAATTTGAATCATAATATAATTTAATTTTTATATTTAATATAACTTGTAATACAAGAATAGTAAAATATCGCAATAAGTTGTAAATGTGCATGCTCCTTTAGTCAAACGAATCAAAACCAGAGTGGACCTGACAGATGTTTGAAACTATTTAATACAAAGTTTTACAAGAAAACTGGAATCGTGAGACTAAACTTCCGGGTCGTAGGACCGGTCTGAGTCTTAACAATACCGAGGCTTTGAAAGTTCATGAGAAACTGTTTTACAGATTTAAACACAAAATTGAGCGAAGTTTACTCTAAAACAAAAGTAATAATAAAATTATTTTGCTATAATCCGCGATGAAGTAAAATAGAAAATATATATATAATGCTAAATGTAGAGTGGACAATCGGTTATCATACCTGATACATGCAGGATTCGTAAAAAAACACATGAACAAACCTCCACCATCCTCCAAAATCCCTTTGCGATTTTGGTCGTGGAGTCTATCTCCTGATGATGCTTCGGTTGCGGGGCGAAACGATTGTTGAGTTTGTGATAGTGAACGTATATAGTGCTTGTGTATTGTGGTGGCGAAGGTGGAGGTTTGTGCATGTGTTTTTTTACGAATTCTGCATGTATCAGGTATGATAACCGATTGTCCACTCTACATGTAGCATTATATATATTTTCTATTTTACTTCATCGCGGATTATAGCAAAATAATTTTATTATTACTTTTGTATTATGGATCTCCGCAAAGTAACGCCTAATTCTATAAATTATTCGAAGTTTACTCTATTAAAGCAGGGAGAACAAGTTATAGCACAAATTTAGTATAGTTCTCAGTTTTGTTGTAAAGAAATCGAAAATAAACAAGATAATATCCTGTTAAATTTAAAGATCTATACCCCGTATTACACGGCTTTACAACACATATTTTAACTCTTTGGATATCATAATTAATAGAATTAGGCGTTACTTTGCGAAAGTTCATAATACAAAACTAATGAGAATATTATTTTGCTATAATCCGCAATAAAAGAAAATATATGTAATGCTAAATGTAGAGTGTACTATTCGTTCTCATACCTGATACATACAGAATTTGTAAGAACTCAAGCTCCACGACAAAATCGTAAAGCTGCTTTATAGATAGCTGCTAGATATCCTGACGATGCTTCGGTTACGGGGCGAAACAATTGTTGAGATTGTGGTGGTGAATGTGTGCAGTGCTTGTGTATCGTTGTGTTGTGTCGGGTAGTGCATGAGTTCTTATAAATTCTGCATGTATCAGATATGAGAACGAATAGTACACTATACATTTAGCATTACATACATTTTCTTTTATCGCGGATTATAGCAAATAATATTCTCATTAGTTTTGTCTTTGGATATCTTCAATCACCACAAACTCATTTCGTCAAAATACATTAAAGTTGTCGAGAGGTAATAATAAAACTATTTTGCTATAATCCGCGATGAAGTAAAATAGAATATATATAATGCTAAACGTAGAGTGGACAATCCGTTTTCATACCTGATACATGCAGGATGCAGGATTCGTAAAAACACATGCACAAACCTCCACCACTTGGCAAACAGATTGGTAGAAGAAACAACGAAATCGAAATCTCTTGGAGAAATTTCCAGCAACCAAAATTAGTAAAAAAAGAAGAAGAAATAGAAACTGTTACGGGGCCATAAGATTGGAAAAATAACTGAAACATCTATTTAACATCATCATAATCCTCCTGCCCTTATCCCACTCTAAGTGGGGTCGGCACAACATGTTAAAAACATGCTATCACATGATTTGGCTGCGTTTTTTACGACCGGCAGCCTGCCTGACGTCAACTTACGTTAGTCGTATTTTACGACACCTCTGTTAGAAAGAGGGTGGCCTATTCAACTAAACCGGATACCACACGGTGGTAAACAACATCTATTAATCAATGACCTCCAAAATATAAATATAAATATATATAGGACACTTACACACACGGTCGTCCGTCCCCAAAGTAAGTAACTTAATACTTGTGTTATGGGTGACAGACAAACTGGTGAATATATACTTATATATTTCTTAAATACATATTTAAATACAAATATACACCCAGGCTCAAAGACCAACAAATTATTATATAGAAAATGTTGACCCTCGGCAGGAATCGAACTGCGACCCGCGAAGCTGAAGGCAGTGATCCTGATACCCACTGCGCCAACGGGCCAGTCAAATCCCACAGTTTGGTTACAATTTACAAGGTTTGGTCGCAAAGAAACGCCGAAAATTGGGGTCACGACCCTAATCCGTACCCTTTCTATGTCTGTCATAAGCAACAATAGAAGAATTCAGCCTTTGATATACATATGTCAGTTATAGTTGGTAAAATGCACTCCTAATAGTTATCGAATGACCGGTAAAATATTTTTAAGGGTCGAGAACTTAACAAAGGTTAAAGTTTTTAATTGTCTTTCGTACAACTTATATATATTTTTTTTATGTCAGGGAAACCCATTATGGGTCATCACCGCCCGACGGGGATGAGCGGCGGGAATGTCGGACTCGCACCGACTAAAAACCTGACAGTGCTTCACCACGCTGCTGGTGGCGGGGACAGGGTACCGTTGTACACATTGTCCCCATCTCCGCCACCAGCAACTCTGAAACCGAGAGTGCGCCACCTCTTGGTCGGGGTGTCTCTAAACTACTATAAACATGTTGCCACATGAATTGGCTTCGTATTTTAAGATTGGCCGCCTGCCTGACGTCAACATACCTTTTTCGTATTTTACGACACCTCGATACCAATGAGAGTGGTCTATTCTACTTAACCGGATACCACACGGCGTGTCAACTTACCTTGTACGATCAAAATTTTCCCTGCATGTTTACCATCTAATATTTAGATAAATAATTGGAACATTTTAATATAGCCGAAACTTGCCACCCATCTGCATTAATAAAAGCTAACGCTCCGAATACAGTTAGAGTAAACAATTTCACGGCACAATGATTGTCTATTATAAAAAGATTCACCGTACACAATACGTAACAGTCATCTGAATGGAGATGAAGTATAAAAAACTGATCATAAGCAACAGTTCGGCCATGATAGAGAAAGAAATCCGTACCTCAAACAAATAATAAACGCGGCGTTATATTTGCAAAGAATAATAAATTATTTTGCGATAATCTATGTTATGTTAAAAGTACAGTGTGATAATAATAAAAATATAGGACATTCACACACAAGGTCGTCTGTCCCCAGAAAACGGAGCATCGGTAGACCCCCTACGAGGTGGAATGACATTAAAAGGTCGCGGGGATCCGCTGTACGAGTATCTAAGCGGAAAATGATCGTGTGCTGTGAGAATCCCGTAAATATACCTTTGTCCAGCAGTGGACGTAGAAAAGGAATATATTTGAATAACCGATAGCTTGAAGGTTGAATACCCAACGAAAGTAGTTATTCTCTAAATTTTTTTTCGAATTTACTGTATGCTGTTGTTAGCCCTAACGGCTTTTACAGCGTCACCGGGCGGGACGGGCGTGCGCAGAAGCATTGGCGAAGTTGCGAAATGCGAAGAGTAGAGCGCAGAAGCTCTACTAGCGTCGGGGAACGTCGTCGTAAGGGTGCCTCCTGTGAGGCCGGACCACAGCTTAAGGCGACGTGTAGTGTAGGGCTGATGGTATGACTTTGATAAGTCATTACGACGTCGGAAGGGTGGCAAGAAGCCACGATCAACCGACGTCAAAAATCTGGGACCTCGTCTTCGCTGGCGAAGATGCTGTGTATTCTTTAAGAAATATATAGAACCTGGAGCGGTTTGCTTGAATAAGATTTTTAGCAATAAATACCCCAAATCCAAACAGATACACAACCAGATTTTGTACAATGCGCTAATCACGTGTACAAGAAAATCACAATAGGGATTACTGGTACAAAGAAATCTAAGACATGTTAATGCAGGCCGATTTGCTTCGGGCGATATATAAAGCGCCGATTGACGCGTAAAGGATTTTTACACGACTCTCACGAGATAGGATTGTGGAATTATTTCAAAATTACATACCTACATATGGGGTTTATGGGTTCAAGCCCCGGGCAGTCACCATTTAGTGCTTGTGTTAACATTTTACCTTATTGCAATTCAAAATAATGTTTATTCAAATAAACTTGTAAACAAGTGCTTTTGAATCGTCAAGTCTACTGCTGGTTCGGAAAGATGTTCCTACCGAGAAAAGCCAGCAAGAAACTCGGCGGTTGCTCTTTTGAAAATACAGTGCAAACTCTATATAATGACCATAAAGGGACGGTGCATATTTTGACGTTATAGAGAATTGTCGTTAAATGGACAGAAGAAAAATTTGTATTAGAAAAAGAAAAAATTTATTTCAGACTAATTAATGTTAGTAATTACATAAAAAACAATTATTATTTAATCGGTATTGCGTATAGTCTGTTATTTTTGTCTGACGTCTTTTACTGCACCAGTAATTTCGTTGTATTTTTAAAATATTTTATTCATACTGTGCGATATTAATGCTTTGATTGATCTTGCGATTGCTGTCGTTATTGAGAGTGGGTGCAATGCTATATAGTGTGTCATTGTACGGGAAACGAGCTAAACCAACCAAAGCCAAGTGATATCGACGCTTTCGGAAGTTAGTCGTTAAATCGAGTGACGTTACATGGAGATTACACTGTATAATTCTTATCACTAGTTACATTCAGTTATTACATGAACATTAGTTATAACATGTACACGAACAGTAGCTATGTCCAGGCATTTTTATCATCTAAGTATTAGTATAATAATATAAGTAGGCTTTCTGTATTAGCCTTATATTAATTGTGTTTCTATACCACTGTAATGGCAAAGCTAAAATTGATTGCGGAATTTTATTATAGAATCTTAGTAAGAAGAAGTAGACTATAAATATTATATAATATATGGGATACTTGCACACACACGGTCGTCCGTGTCCAAAGTAATTAACTTAATACTTGTGTTATGGTAGACAGACAACTGGTGAATATATACTTATATAATTTTTAAAATACATACTTAAATACAAATAAACAACCAGACTCAAAGACCAACAAATTCATTTATAGAAAATTTTGGCCCTCGGTGGGAATCGAACCCGCAACCCGCGGAGCTAAAGGCAGGGTCACTACCCACTGCGCCAACGGGCCAGTTTGACTAAGTCTAACAGAGTAAGTCGTTTGTTCAGAATTGTTGAACGTAAAAAACAAACCAACACTATTTCGCACTTATTATTAGTAGAGATTGTTATCGTCATCTTCAGTATCTTTCGGAGTATCTAAGTAGGTGGTGATTGCGTTTGATGGATAGAATACTTAGATAAAACAATATTTTTATCAATACTAGGTCGAGCGGATTTTATTGTTATTTCTTTGCTAGGTTACGAGAACGGAACTTCTTTGAGAAAAAAGAGGCTAGCTTTTTTATCGTTATTTCAGTTGACCCAGACGTGGTCGGAGGGAAAAAGTTAGTAATAAAACAAATTGAAATGACGTTTAAATAATACTACCTGGGTGACCGGGCCTTGTTCAGTTATTTTTTTTAGATATAACATGACCGGAACATGAACGCCGGTGACATGTGCGATCTCGGGTTTTGAACTTTGGTCCACCACATTAAGCTATCTTAGAATTAAGTTTGACGCCTAAAGTTTCATTTACTTTCTTTTCAACACTTTAGCATTCAAAATATCGGACGATAACACAAACATACGGTCACCGTCCCCAAAGTAACTGTATATATATTTTTGGTATTGGTACATCTTCTAAATTTATACATACATTCATCACCTTCCTGCCCTTATCCCACTCTAAGTGGGGTCGACACAACATGTTATAAACATGTTGTCACATGATTTGGTATTTTACGACCGGCCGCCTGCCTGTCGTCAACTTATCTTAGTCGTATTTTACGACACCTCGATAAGAAAGAGGATGGTCTATTCTACTTAACCGGATACCACACGGTGAGTCAACGTACCTTAGTCGCCTTTTACGACACCTCGGTAAGACATGAGGGTGGTCTGTTCTACTCAGCCGGATACCACACGGCGGGTCGACTTACCTTAGTCGCCTTTTACGACACCTCGGTAAGAAAAGAGGGTGGTACTATTCTATTCAGCCGGATACCACACGGCGTAAATTTATACATACATTATTCAAACATTATTCAAATAATTACTTAAATAAACAAATTCATTAATTCGAAGTACAAAAATTGTTTTTTAGAAAATATTGAACCTCAGCGGGAAGTCAAACCCGCTACCCCAGGAACTGAAGGCAGAGTCACTGCCACCTATGGGCCGATTATTTTAATTTCAACTATCAAATGGAAATAACAAAATGTACCAACAGAAATATAGTAAAAACAAAAGTAATAAATTTATTTTTATCATAATTAAATATATAAAGTTTCTTTTAAAAACAATAATAGTTGGGAGGTTATCCTTAAAATTAAAATAATAAAGTGGTTAAACAACGAGTTAGTAAAAATAAAAATAATAAAATTACATACAAAATTGTTTTAAAAAAACCCTGAAACTTTGAGTTATTCGAGATGTCTAGACAGCTAGACGATTTAGGTTAATGCTACCACAAGGTAAGGGGGGTATTCCAAATGGGGGTGAGTTATTGTATTAAACGTTACATTTTAATACTAACTGCGCCCCACAATTTTATTTATACCGAAGTTATAGAAAAAACGGTGTCTTCAAGTATAATCTAGTAAAAATTTACTAAATAAATTATTTTAGCTTTCTTTATATTATGTAGTTAAGTTACGAATTTAGAATTTTTTACTGGCATAAAACATTAAATGATACAATCAGTACAAAATTAATGAAATAAAAATATAGTTAACTAGCGGCCTGCCCTTGCTTCGCACGGGTATAAAATATATATCGCATGTCAGTCAGTGTAAAAAAAATGATTAAAATCGATCCAGTAGTTTTGATTTATTCATTACTGCCCGTGGCCCGCAAGCGTTAAATTTGGAGAAAAACAATTTCCTCTCCCTATACCAAGACGATTTCCTGCTATCTTTGGAATATCTAAACTCATATAGTACATTTTTACTTATTTACTTTTACATTTTACCTATGTATTTTATTTTTACAATTAATTACAGAATGTCTTTAAACAAACTCTAAAAGATTCGAAGTGCTATAGGGTGAAACGCGGCGTCCTCACGGCATTTTAAATCTGTAATATCTCCGAAAATGTTCACTTAAATTGCATGCTGTAAACGGCCATATTGATCTATATTAAATCATCAATTTATTTAAGGTACTCAATTGGATAAGGATTAATGCTGTATTGTATAAAAATTGCTTTGAACATAAGGCATCATTTTTCGTAAAACGTAAATGAAAAAAACTGCTATTGTGGGTTATCCATAAGAGATAGACATATACCATCGCGGACTTTTCTGTAGACCTTTTCATGGTGTACAAATACTTAGTACATCATTTTGATAAATCTCGTAGGGTTTAGCCTGCGTTTGCAATGTAAGCGGAAAAAATGTAAATATTTACAGAAACCTCAAAAATTACAGTATTTCTCTACTTCGTATTGAATTTTATTATACGTACAAACCTTCCTCTGGAATCACTCTATCTATTAAAAAAAACCGCATCAAAATCGGTTGCGTAGTTTTAAAGTTTTATGCGTACATACGGAAATATGGACTTTGTTTTATAATATGTAGTGATAAATAAGTTATAATAATATAGTTAATATCCTCCTGCCCTTATCCCACTTTAAGTAGGGCACAACATGTTATAAACATGCTGTAACATGATTTGGCTGCGTTTTTACGACCGGCCGCCTGCCTGACGTCAACTTACCTTAGTCGTATTTTACGACACCTCGGTAAGAAGGAGGGCGGTCTATTCTACTCAGCCGGATACCACACGGTGGATCGACTTACCTTAGTTGCCTTTTACGACACCTCGGTAAGAAACGAGGGTGGTACTTAGCCAGATACCACACGGCTATTAATAATAAGTATATAAATAAGTTAATAAATAAAAATAAAATAACCAGTCATAACAACGTAACAAATATTTTAGCATGTTAATTATTTACTAATTGTTCTTCAGATAATGTTCTAACTATAACAAAAAAAAACTTTACATTATATAAGTATTTTCTTCATTAGTAGTATTAAGTATTTTCAACACTGGAGACATCGCTCCGATAGCCGTGATCGTCTAGTGGTTAGGACCCTACGTTGTGGCCGTAGTAACCCAGGTTCGAATCCTGGTCACGGCAGTGTGCGCACTGTCATGGCGGAGCTATAGTTTTTATATTTAATTTTTTATTGTTAAAAACGAAAAATAAATATTACTATTTTCAAACTATATTTGCCTTTAATTTTTTTTTATATTAAATAAAACAGTTTATGAGAAAAAAATTAGCAATCAACTTAATTAAGTAATAAAATAATTTGCTTATCAATTACAAAAAAAAACATTTAATTAGATTTTCCATATTAAATTATTTTTAAAATCTTAACATAATACAAATAACAATAACTTTAAATTTATATTTAAATCAAAATAAAAATAATTTTATTTAATTAAGTTTAAACATTTTAAATAATATACCCTATCTATATGTATTTTTATTTATTAGAATAATCGATTACAACAATACAATGTATAATTACGTATTGCGCCATCTAGCATATATTTTAAAAATTACTTCACACGTTCCAGCTACGACAAACCTTCATGACATAATTTCGTTACTCAAGCATAGATGGCGCTCTAACGTTTGTATACTATGCCCCAATAGATGGCATTGTAAGTCTTAAAGTATTCAAATTCATATTCAGTAGAGCATATAATTGAATGATAACAACAGCATGATTTGCATCGAGGTGTAAAATAACACTTGTAACACATTTTTTTTTGCTTTGGAAGAATTTAAAAGAGTAATTATACCTACATTTCAATTTCGGAATTAAACTTATTTTGAGAATACCTAACTTACTGGCCTACTTTTTAAACACTGAATGACCGATAACAATTTACTTTTGCAATTGACTCGTTGGCGTACCAAATCAAAATATTGTTATGTCAATCGATCTAGCTAGGTTTTATTAAAAAAAAAGTTTTATCCCTGTTTTCGGGCGCTGAAAACATTCTAAAATCTATATTTATATATAAAGCTGAAGAGTTTGTTTCTTTGAACGCGCTAATCTCAGAAACAACTGGACCGATTTGAAAAATTCTTTCAGTGTAAAATAGTCCATTTATCGAGGAAAGCTATAAGCTATATAACATCACGCTAAGATAAGTAGGAGAGGAGCACCAATAAAAATAGTACAATTCCTGATGCTTCGGTTGCGGGGCGAAACGATTGTTGAGTTTGTAATAGTGAACATATGTAGTGCTTGTGTATTGTGGTGGCGATGGTGGAGGTTTGTGCATGTGTTTTTACGAATCCTGCAGGTATGAAAACGGATTGTCCACTCATTTATCTTCCATATACTGTTGTACTTCATCGCGGATTATAGCAAAATAATGTTATTATTACTTTGGTATTTAAGTATTGTTTACATGCATTATCTATGCATGTAATCATGAATCATCATTCTCTTACCCTTATCCCACTCTAAGTGGGGTCGGCACAATATGTCTTCTTCTTCCATTCTCCTCTATCATTCGTCAACTTTGGTGCCACTCATTTAACATGCATATCATTTTTCACACAATCCATCCATCTATTTTTCGGCTTCCCCCTATCCATACATCCATCCACATTCATATTTAAAACTCTTTTGGTCACATGATTTTCATCCCTCCTCATTACATGACCATACGGACTTAGTCTCGCACTTCTCATCTTTTCTGTAATGGGCGCAACTTTCAGACTTCCACTGATATACTCATTGCGTATCAAGTTTTGTCACACACACACACACACACACACACATTCACATGCATAGACAATGAAATTAAAAAAGTATTTTAATAACTCTCCAGAACAGTTTAAATCGTCTCAGGTCTTTAAAATTGACAAATACAGAACGCGTTTTCACTTAAACCCTGGAATTTGATGTTATTCAATAATATGAATGGAGAAGATATATTTTATGTATAAAGAGTAATGACGCACTTCCGATCCTTATGCCCTCGTAAAAAGCTAATTCCGTAGAAAAAGAAACTCATTTCGTTCTTATTAGATATTTATTTAGGGCTTTACGGATGCGTGCCTTCCTCACTTGGGAGGTGAGTTGCTCACCTTGTACCGTCCGCGTTACGTTTCTTGAATTTATTACATTCATATACATGTATGAGCTGTGGTAGCCCAGCGGTAACACCATGCGACTCTTATGAGGAGGTCACAGGTTCAAACCCGGGCAGACACCAATGAGTTTTTCTGTTAAAAACTTATGTTGATAATTGCAATTTATCACACGCTTTTCGGTGAAGGAAAACATCGTGAGGTAACCTGCATATCTCTAGAAAAATTCTGGAGATATGTGTAACCTACCAATCCGCATTGGAGCAGCGTGGTAGGTCTTAGCTCCAAACCTTCTCTCCAAAAACGGGGAGAAGAGGCCTATTCTCAGCAGTGGGATAGTAACAGGCCGCTACTTACTTACTTACATGCATTACCGCCGTGTGGTATCCGGCTGAGTAAAATAGACAACTCTTATTTCTTACCAAGGTGTCATAAAAGGCTAATAAGGTAAATCAACCCGCCGGGTAAGTAAAATAGACCACCCTCTTTCTTACCGAGGTGTCGTAAAATACGACTGAGGTAAGTTGACGTCAGGCAGGCGGCCGGTCGTAAAATACGTAGCCAAATCATGTAACAACATGTTTGTAACATGTCGTGTCAACCCCACTTAGAGTGGGATAAGGGCAAGAGGATGATGATGAGTTTCATTTCCATGAATTTTATTTTATAGGCATCTTCATTGTCGTAGACTGTTGTGGCGTGACAGATATGGATCTGGAGCACCATCTATTTTCAATAGATGGTGTTATATACCTGTAGAATTAACAAGATTTCTATAGCCTATATGTTATTCTAGTGTATAAGGAATAATTGTGCCAAATTTCATCGATATCCATACTCAAAAACTTTCGCATTTATAATATTAGCAGGATAAATGAGAAAAAATCAATTTACTTTAAAATTTTTCACGAACCACGGCGTTTAACATATTACCGCCCGTAAACCTCTCCTTTCTTTTAAATATCAATCACACGTAGCTGAAACTCGAACCCACGACCCGCTGTCACACGGGACTAGAATAACGCGCAGTCATGTAATTGCCACTTCGGGGAACACTTTAACGGCGGCTCGCACGTTTTATTTGCTGAACCCACCATTCCAAATTTACATAATGACGTAGACAAGAAATTTAAAATATACACCTAGGTGTGTAGATGAAAAATTTACAAGATACAGCTAACATTGTAGACGAAAAACATGATAATATACACCTATTGACATAGACGAAAAACTTAAACAGATACACCTAGTAACATAGACAAAAAGACTTAAAAACATACACCTTCTAACAAAGACAAAAAACTTAAAAACATAAACCTACTGATATAGACATATAACCTAGAAACATACACTTTCTGACATAGACGAAAAACTTCAATAGATACACCTACTGATATAGGCAAATAATCTAAAAAGATACACCTACTGCGATGGTCGAATAACTTAAAAAGATACACCTACTGACATAGACAAAAAACCTAAAAAGATACACCTATTAAAATAAACAAAAAGAACTTAGAAGATACACCTACTGACATAGACAAGAAACTTAAAAAGATACATCTTCTGACACAGACAAAAAACTTAAAAAGATACAACTATTAACACAGAAAAATAACCTAAAAAGATACATCTACTAATATGACGAAAAATCTAAAAAAATAGTAAATAATTCTTTCATAACTTTTGTTGAATTATCAATACTGCAAAGCAAAATGTGGCGGAGTTTAGCTTGCAATATTTATTAACAGAACACAGCACACTAATCTATATTGGTAAAATAGTTCCAATTAATGTACATTCCGGTATGCGCGTTCAGATATTGCTCGACTTACAATCATCGTTTGCGGTCAGCGAACGCGTCAACTTGAACAACCCATTCCTTATATCTTGTGAGGTAAGATTCAAACTCGTTTGTTCTTATTAATTATATATTTCTCTATCCGCATTGTGTTTGTTTTCTTATTGTATTCAATGTTTTGTAGGCACTGTATCGACGTACTCGCTAAGCTGCGCTTAACCTAATTTTTTTCTTTAGTAAGAACAAAGCGCAGCGTAATTCTTCTTTCAAATATCTATATTCATAGCTTATTATATTTTACACGAATAAATAAATATACACAGCTGACCGGTCACGCGTTGCTGTGCCTAATCCAATTTCGAATTAGCCTTGAAACAAAACCTAAAAGTTAAAAAAAGCTCGCCACCAAACTTCACAAGATCATCCGCTGGTTCAGTCTAAAGATTATCTGAAAATTTCATTAAAATCGGTTCAGCCGTTTCGCATTCTATAAGGGACATACAGACAAAGATTCATTTGTTTATATATAAAATTACACAAACGGTCGTTCGTCCCAAAGGTAAGCAACGAAACATATGTGTTATGGGTGATAGAAAACTGCTAAATATACTTCTTATATCATTTAAAATACGTACATACACTTGGGACTCAAAGAACAAATTGTTTTATAGAAAATGTTGGCGGGAATCTAACCCACGAACCGCGAAGCTGAAGGCAGAATCACTATTCACTGCGCCAACGGGCCAGTAAATGATATGCCTTGAAAATTCTTATTTACCGAACTTTGATAACGTCTGGCATTCACACTGGGAACCGTTATAGATTACCTGAAACAAAAGAATAAACTGTCATTTTTTCGGGAACATAAATATATGCGTCATAAAAATACATAATTACATATAGCGTTACAATATACCAGTACCCGAGATTTCGTTCGTCTTAATTTAAGTAATTAACTAGCCAGTATTATGTACTGTGTTTTTAAAAGTAATAATATAATTTAAATCCATAATTTTTTACGTTTGCGTACCAAAACTTATACTTATAAACGTTATTATAAATTGTTTCACTTCGCAGGTTAGCTGGCAGAGATAAAATACACTTTTTAATTGATAATTTTTTTCTAACGTTTTTCATAGTACATTAAAAATAAAAAATAAATATAATGATTTGGGTATGACATGCTTTTTTTAAAGGTAGGTAGGTAGGTAACGGCCTGCTACTATCCCACTGCTGGGCATAGGCCTCTTCTCTCCGTTTTTTTTTGGAGAGAAGGATTGGAGCTAAGACCTACCACGCTGCTCCAATGCGGATTGGTAGGTTACACATATCCCCAGAAATTCTCTAGAGATATGTAGGTTTCCTCACGATGTTTTCCTTCACCGAAAAGCGTGTGATAAATTGCAATTATCAATTAGACACATAAGTTTTACTAGAAAACTCATTGGTGCCTGCCCGGGGTTTGAACCCTAGACCTTCTCGAAAGAGGCGCACGGTGATACCGCTAAAAATCTACCACAGCTTTTTTTTTAAACAAAATAATAATTATTATAATTACTTTAATCTGTACAATAACGCCTACTTCTGTCAAACCCTTGTGTATTTCTTGTTCCCCAGCAATAAAGAGATTTTTTAATTTCATATACTAACTTTGTTTTTAAGCTTCAGTTGTATCAAATCTCATCACTATAGCAATAGCTAAACGGCCTTAAATGCGTTACAGATAGAAACACAAGCAGATTCGCATTAATAATATTTGTAAATTAAATTAAAATTAAAAAGGCATCTAAAAAACATCCCCTTCGTTTTAGGGGGAATTTATTTCAACTAACGATGCAGCGACGCCTTTTACTGCTCGTAACTTTGACTCTGTGTAAAAATGCATAATGTTTCACAATTTTCACGAGGTGCTTATTTTCACGTTTCATAGACACAGCTTTAACATTTATTCATTTTGTTCGTACAGTGCTGTGCGCAGCATTTTGTAGGGGAGCCACCATATTAGAACAATTTGTACTATAAGAGTACAAAATAATACATCACAGTGAGAATATAAATATCTATATCTATTAAACAAAATCCCCAATAGCTGTCTGTCTGTATGTGATTGATTTTCGCAAAATCTACTGAATGGATTTTTGTACGGTTTTTACTTTGGTTTTCAATTTGGATTTTTTTTTGTTTCCACGCGGGCGCAGTAGCGGCGCGGCACAGCTGATAAGTTAATACAATAATACATAATTCTTTATCAATAGTAATATCTTATTCAGTAGACAAATTAAGTAGAGTTAAATATAATCAAATATGTAGTTCATATGAAATTCATCCGCGGTGATCCATCGCCTATTACAGCAAAATAATTTTATTACTTTTGTATTATCGTTATCCGCAAAGTAACTTCTAATTATATAAATTAATTATAACCTATATTTATAACGCATATAATAAAAAAAGAGTTCATCATCATCAAGAGAATCATCAGAATCATCCCGCAACCAGTAAACACCTTTTGCTTATATGATCTCTATCTATATATTCTTATTCTATTATTAGTAAACCTCATTTGTCTTCAATATTTACTGCTCTTCATTCCGTCAAGATAACAGCAATTACTACAAAATAATACTATAGCCATAAAATGATTGTTATTCAAAATATTAGCTTTAATGCTTCAACCTATTTGACTTGTCTGAATTACATTCATGCCATTCCATTTGATCGAAAGATTCTAAGAATTTTCAGTCCCTTATAAAGGACTTAAATCTCGATATCGCAAATTAAATATAGATTACTTAATCTAAAACCTACCTAAATCTTAGAATATATTAACATAATCCATTACTACTAATCTGCTAATCAAAATATTAATCGCGAAAAATATTCACAATCGACTTTCGTGAAGGTATTTTCTTACAGCTTTGTAATAAAAAACTGTCGCCAAGGGTTGCTTACCACATTGTTATAATTTTAAATCTATATTTTTAAAACAATTTATACAAATAATACATGAGTCTTATCGCAAGTGTACCCTGTACCACACAAATTTACCCTGTACCACATAAGTGCACCATGTACCACATAAATGTATCATGCGCCACATAAGAGTACCGTGTACCACATAAATGTATCATATGCCATATAAGTGTACCATGTAATAATTGTGATTACTGTAACGACAGATTAATCGAATAAGATAACAAAATGTAACGATCTGCGACCGTATCCGTCACTAGGTGATTTACCGCGAATTGACTGGACCGTCGCCGCAGTGGGCAATGACCACGACTTCAGCTCAATGGGTCGCGGGTTCGATTCCCGTCGAGGGTCAACATTTTCTTTAGCAAAATTGTTGGTTCTTCTAGTCTGGGTGGGTATTTATATTAAAGTATCTATTAAATACTATAAATGTATATATTTACCAGTTGTCTGTCACCCACATTAAAAGTATTAAGTATCACAATTTTTCGCAGTCAAACCAAAAGTCTTTGTAGTTCATTTGGGGAACGGGCGGTCTAGAGAGGTGAAAATACCTAGGATCGAGCCCTACCTGCCCTATTATTTTTCAATTTTTTTTTATCATTTTCATTTTTTAACATCATTTCAAAAATTACCGAGCAAAGCGGTCACCCAGGTACTGTTTATTTATTTATATACGTAACACTTGATACAGTAATTCGATAAAGATTTATTTTTAATATAAATGTATAAGAAAATCCAAATTTTTCTCAACAACCGACTGGCAACCCTAACTTTAGTATTGAATATTTTATATAGAAATTTCTGAGAACAACTCTGAAACAAAAACGAGCGTGACTCGTAGCAGTTTCAGAAGTCAATTTTATAGTTGATTGACAACGAGCCAACCGTTTATCGGAATATACGGGCCCAAGTTTTTTGTTACGAATAAACTTTGAGCAGAACTGTTGATCGGCACGCTATGGGATGCCATCCCTTTGTTTGCTGTGATGAGAATATTAAATCTACGTTTAAGTATAGACTAACTAGCTTGTGTATTTTACTTTACAGGCTGTACGTCATGCTTTTGCTATACAGCTACTACAACAGATAGTCATACAGATAGACTTTCGCTTTTATAATACTTATCCTCCTGCCCTTATCACACTTTAAGTGTGGTCGGCAAGACATGTTATAAGCATGTTGTCACATTTGGATTTGCCTACGTATTTCACGACCGGCCGCCTGCCTGACGTCAACATACCTAAATCATATTGTACGACACCTCGGTTAGAAATGTGGATTATTCTACTCAGCCGGATACTACATGGCGGGTCACTTCACCCTAGTAGCCTTTTACAACACCTGCTTTTTACGACAACTCTCAGTAAGAAATGATGGTGGTCTATTCTACTCAGTCGGATACCACACGGCATGTATTGCTCCTTGTCGTATCCGACAACGGCGACCCTAGGCATTCCCTGCGTGAGCTCGGATGTGGCTGGCAAATCCAAACTTGTGCTTGAACGTGCGGTCACAGGTTGGGCAGTAGAGTTGACCAGCACTGTTATATGTATGTAATTTTCGGCCGAGTTTTACTCAGTTGGCGTCTCGCATCAAGGTCTCGACCTTCAAAACAGTCGCGTATTCTTAGAACATTTAATACCCTCCTTTGCACGAGAACGCCAGTCTGACCTAAGGTATGCGAAATTTTCCCAACCCTCGACAGGTATTTTGCAAGCTTTTAGATGTCGCTTTAACACATCTTTGTACCATAGGCACTGTCCACCAGATGTGCGTTTCCCACTCGCCAGTTCTGAGTGGAAAACAGTTTTTGGTAGCTTATAGTTTTCAATATGACCACACCATTTCAGCTGAAAATTCATTACTAAAGCTTCTATTCCAAGCATATTTGATATTAGTATGGATACGAAAAAGGATCTCACATATAATAATACGTAAGTATTTCTATTCAACTACCCAACAGTTTATTGATACGACTTTAATTGGTCAAATGACCTATGTAAACGGAACGACCCCCATATTCTACAAATGATTCGTCCAATGAACCGAAACAATATACTTCGAGAGCTCGCTTTCGAGTTTTACAGTTTTGTTATTTCGATTGAAAATAAGTTAAATACCCAGATTTGCACACCAATTTTTTTCAAGAAGATTTACTTAGACATCGCCGTATGGTATCCGGCTGAGAAGAATTGACCATCCTCATTTCTTACCTCGGTGTCGTAAAAGGCGAAAAAGGTAAGTTGACCCGCCATGTGGTATTCAGCAGAGTAGAATAGACCACCCTCATTTCGTAACGAGGTGTCGTAGAAGGCAACTAAGGTGAATTTTTCAGTGTCCGAAAACAGGGATAAAACGATTTTTTTTTTAAAATGAAACGTAACTATATAGAGTTTTCCCTCTAAAACGCCCTATCATGAAAATCGTTGCAGCCGTTTCTGAACTTCGGAAAAATATTTATGTATACTGGCTTTTACCCGCAACTTCGTTCGCGTAGACTGTAGTCTTGAAGTTAAGAGTAGTTTATATATTTCATTCACACTGTTCACAATTCACACTGTATGTCTATCACGCTAATCCATTTGAGAAAAACATGAAATTTTAATATGTTTTTTGTGTTAAGTGATAATGAATTAACCTGAAAGTGTTATAAAATGTTTCCTTCTGGTGTTTACAAGGCATCGAACGTAAGGCATTAATGCTACCACTCCATTTAACATCTATTAGGTTAAAAAAGCAAAAATCGACTCATATTCAAATTCTCATCAAAATTCATTATTGCTTTCAACGGTCGTTTCAATTTAGATTACCTTTGCGAGTGCATAACGCAATCAGACCCCTGTTGTTAAACAAAAAAAGACGTCAGTGAATTAAGTAGGCATTCGTTTCTCCCTTTCATGAAATATGTTATTTCGTCCCCCTACGAATGTCCACGTCAGACCCAGCCTTCCCCGGGGGCGACCGCCACAAACATGAAACAAACAGGTATTTTGGCTAATTCCGCCCGCCCTAGGGCCGAAAGTATTCGGGGGAAAAGTAAAATACGAACTGTAATGAAACATTATTGATATTTCGAAGTCTGTACATCGAGTAACAAATATTTTTAACTAGGGGTTGCCTCGACTTCGGCGTGAATTTAAACATTTAAGTACCCTAAATAATACCATGAAATTTTTTCTATTTTACCCCGGTTTATAAGCTTTAATTGTAAATTTCAGAATTACCCGTGAAAGCATACTACGAGTAGATCGACTTAGTTTTAGTGTGAATTAGAGGTACCTCCAACTTCGTTCGCGAATTTAGCGTTAAAGTACCCTCAATTATGTACTGCTTTCGGGAATCGTCGGGAATATTTTATCCTATATAGTAACGTTAGTAATGCTAAATTTTTGATCCTATATGGTAAAATTTGTAGAAAATTTGTAGTCCATTAAATTCCTATAAGTGTACAATAAAAATAGTAGGTATTTACAATTTATTCCGGAACCTTTGCTGAACGAAACCGTTGTAATGAAATCTGCTAATCATTTCCCAGGACATGTGTAATCTGACAAATCGGTTTAGAACAAAGTTGTGGGTGTATGCTCCCAATCCCTTCTCCTTGTAGTACCAATTAAATAACTCTTTATTCAAGTCAACTTGTAAACAAGTGCTTTTGAATCGTCAACTCCACTGCTAGTGAGAAAAACTGTTTCTACCGGGAATTAGCAAGAAACTAGGAGGTAGCTCTTTTTAAAAATAATATAACTCGTACATTTAATCATTAGTATCTTGTACACGGTCCGTTGCTGTATACAATTTAAAGTAATTATGTAGTGACTGTCTGTAAACTCAGTGCTAGTAAAAGTTCATCCAAGCTTGGTGTAGATTTCTCATTAACTATAAATAGTCTAATTAACTCGCGCTTTGTTAGCTAATTACTGAAGGCGGTTCTCTGACGTGAACAAAGTAACTTTATTAAGAGCCCGAAGCCGGAGTTTATCTGGACCGCAGAGTTAATATTTATAATGACTTAGTGACAAGAATGCGTAAGTTTCTAATATCTAATTACGTATTTTTGTATTTTTAAAACCTTTTATTTAACTTGCCATGTAGATAAGAGAAGGTGGAATCTTGCAATGTAAATTTGACCCCCATTTGGTGTCCTATTGAGCTGAAATTGTACATACTGGTCAAGTCCCGTTTTTTGTCAAGTTTATGATAAGAATGATCTAATACTGCTGCCAGGATTGGCTCCAGCTAAGGGAACTCCTCAACGGTTAACATGAGATATATGAAGTTTTGCGAGAAGGTTTTTTTTTAAAGCTTTAACTTGACTTGTTATGGATATATTTTTGTATAAGATCGAAACGTCAATGTTTGTCATCGATAAATTTTAGAAAAAATGTAAATGTTTAATATGTTGATCAATTACAAGAATTACGGGAATTTAAATGTTTACATTTTTTTAAATTTTGCAGTAATCCAACAAAACAATAATCCAACAAAAACAAGGAAAATATTCATTTAAACTTGACAAAGCTTTCAATTTAAAGATTTTGCAGTTTTTTCCATTTGTTCCAGAGCTAGAGAATATAATCAAAAAATATCAATATGCTGCCAGTCTTAAGGACTTGAACAACATTGACTTATGGGCCACTAAACTCGATAAGGATTTTGGACTAGACTGGAATAGCCCTACTAAGGGTGGAAGCTGAGATATATCTAGTGAGCATTCCAGGAGTGGTTGGGGGACCTTCCCGTCTGCCAATCACCTCAGGTACTCTGAGGACGGCCGTTAGGGTGGCAATAATGCAGGATTACCGGTAATGGAGATAGTTTTAGTGGGTGTGAGCCATACATAACAACGTCGCAACCTCCCTTTGCTGCGTCTATACTCGGCAGGAGTTTCCCATCGAAAAAAAGGACTTCCATAGCCTGGTTGATTGGCCAAAGGTATCAAAAAGTGATTGGTACTTAATTATCACTAACGGTTAAAATAGTACATTGGCCAGATAATATGAAACAATCTAACGTCCAAACTATCGTAAGTTGTTCCTAATCAGATATAGTTTAATCCCTATAGACACACATCCAGACATTTATGTAATGTTAGTAGATGAATAATCCAAGTACACAGAGACACTGGAGGTTCCCATTAAATTGCCGCTTCAAATAACAGTGCTTGAAAGCGTCACTGCTCGTTTGCCATTCCGTTTGGCTGATTTCTTTCCTTGTTAATTTTATTTGTATTAAATATTCCCTTTACTTCATCCAATTACTTGAAATCCTTTTTATATCTGTTCAAGCAATGTCAAATACATTATATTATTTAGTTCCAGATCAAAAAAATATGAAGTCTTGCCCAAACAAGAACGAAGTTAAGAATTTTCAAATATTTACTTTTATATAATTTTTTTTACGTTTTAGAGAAAATGAGATTTATATACTAATGAGTATGCTCAATAAATGAAATATTGCGGTCGTCTTTGCATTGCCGTACGTATAGAGAGGAGCAGTTTACAATTAGTCAAACATCAAGTCATTTAAATTCTTCAAATTTTAGATTCCTTTCCCCCTTTTTCCTTTTTTTGATCTGTAATGAATTTAGAAGGTTTAAGGCTAAGGACATCCATGTTATTCCGAAGAATATTGGACGTTATGTCCCTGGATAAAATACAATTTCTTTTGACATATAAAAAAACACCATCAATTACTACCATTCAGCTCACACGCCTTTCATATAAATTATATGAACAGCCTTTATTATTGTATTACTAAGTCAAACAATTTAGATTGTACAACTGTTGTGGGAGAAGTTCACAATATTACGTCTGTTTAATCAATAACTAGACTTCTAATAACTTCGTACTGAGCCGGAGTCAGTCCCAAAGTGATACGCAAGCGGTATATGTTTCATTTATTATGTAAGTCGGAACTTTGTTATATGTTCAATTGGCGAGAGTTATAACTAAATTTTATTTGACTAGTGCTTTATTAACTTTGGAACATTATTTATGGCATATTGGAATATGTAAACTTGCAATATATTTGGGAAAGAGCCTAATCGCTGAATTTAAGTAAGATGTGCCCATCCTACTTAGATTCGGGATGTGTCACAAGATATTTTCGCTGAAAATCCGTTAATGCGTGAAGACCAAAGTTTTTGAACAGTGTATATTGGCTAATGCTAATCCTTAGCTCCAACCTTTCTCTCCTAAAATGGAGAGAAGAGGCCTATGCCCAGCAGCAGAAGAGTAACAGGTCGTTACTTTTTTATGTTAGCAATGATGAAATTAAAACTTAGTTCCAAAAAATAGCCATAGAAAAGTTAAAGGTTGCTTAGTGAAAACTATGCACAGAGTTTATATAATAAAATTAGAAAACAGGGAGATATATAGAAGAACTAAAGAGACATATATCCTAACGGCATAGCCGAGATGAGTGACGTAAGAAGCACACAGTAAAGGTCACAACAGTTTGGATTGGTCGTTTCTCATGTGACATTAAAGGTAAAGGCAAATCACGTACTAGGCGTATATATATAGCGTATAGGCATATGACCTCAATCAAAAAGGTCTCAAGAAGGCACTTCCAACGACCCAAGTTTAATGGGAGTGACAACTTCATGCCAACCAGTATTAAGCGCTAAACACATGTCTTGTGTAGTGGGCGAAGGCCTACTAGCTTCCAATAACGCATCCGCCGGCAGGTCCCAAAGCAATCTGCCGAGTGATTGCGTTACAAGCTCCAAGCCAAGCGACGGATGGCTCATTTATTATTTACGTCGAGAGCTCAGCTTTTTCCTTTATGTGCACGTGTGTTTTTATTCAGCGTTATTTTAGAAATGTGTACACGAAATTTGGCATACTTGAACTTTGTTTTATTTAACCGCAACGCGTTCTATAACAATTAATACCCTTTTCTGGAGAGAAATTGAAGGTAATTACTTATTTAAGTTACGCACAACTTAGCCTTTACTATTTTTAGTATTCTTTTGGATGCACGATCTGTTTGCTGTTTGATCTCTCTAGTCAATATATTAATTATGCAGGATTGGAAGATGGATTTACAATGAACTGTTACCCTAAAGTATTGGAAGGTCCACGTCCAGTTAAAAAACAAACCCGTAGAATCCGCAAAGAAACGATGACCAAAAACATTTGATAGAGAGATGATTTGAGATAGAAGCAGATAATTTATAGAATTAGGCGTTACTTTGCGGAGATCCATAATACAAAAGTAATAATAAAATTATTTTGCTATAATCCGCGAAGAAGTAAAATAGAAAATATATATAATGCTAAATGTAAGTGGACAATCGGTTATCATACCTGATACATGCAGGATTCGTAAAAACACATGCACAAACCTCCACCACCGCCACCACAATACACAGCACTATTTACGTTCACTATCACAAACTCAACAATCGTTTCGCCCCGCAACCGAAGCATCATCAGGAGATAGACTCCAAAGACGACCAAAATCGCAAAGCTTTGCGATTTTGGTCGAGGAGTAATTATAGCAAAATAATTTTAATAGAAGCAGATTTAAAACCCCTTGAAAGGAAAATAAATTACTCAATGAAAATCTATAGGTTGATACCAAGGTTGAATTGGCTTAAATATTCAAAAAAATATCTCAATCTTTTAGCAGTATGCTATATATTTTAATTAAATAACATTTTTGTACATTGTATTAAGTTGGTAATTTTCCTTTAAAATTACTTACAAGATTTTCGCTCCTTAATAGACCATTTGCGAGAATAACGTTTTTAATTAACCGAAGCAAACATGGCTACTGGCTAATTAAGCGTTAAATGGGTGGGAACCTTGTCGGTTTGGTCAAGGAATTTGTTGAAAAAAAGGAACAGTGATTATGGATCTTTATTTTAAATTATATTGACCGCAGAGACAATTCGGATTTAAAAGCTTTTTTCAGCAAGAAATGTATTATTTAAATCTATTATTATTGCTATTTTTAATATTTAAATGAGTTAATTTTGTATGTATATACATATATATGTATATTTTCGGAATCTCGGAAACGGCTCCAGCTTGCTTAAGTTTTAATAGATAAAACTAATGGGTGCCCTCCTGAGTTTTAACCTGATACTACTCGAAAGAGTCACACGGTGTCACCGCTGTACTATCACAGCTATCCCAAACGAGGAAGGATAATCATTACTCTATTCAGAGCTAAGGATTTTTGGATCCTTTCTAAGCACGGACTTTGTTAAGATCGATCGATCAGAGATGTAGAATTGACAATCGACGAATCGAAGTTTTGAAGTGTTTGTATGAAAAAACAAAAAACTAAATCTCTTCAAATCCATTCCTCAAAACACATGACATATGAATATCTTACATGACATGAAGCAGTATATTATAACTTATATACTTCTGGACAAAACTTTGGTCGTTTTGTAGAGAGAGAGCAGCAGCGATATGCTATATACTGCAGCGATATGCAGGTTTCCTTCAGCGTGACGTGTGTGATAAATTTTAAATGTAAATTAATCACGAATTAGCTGTGGTAGCCCAGCGGTAACACCGTGCGCCTCTTTTGAGAAGGTCTAGGGTTCAAACCCGGGCAGGTACCAATGAGTTTTCTAATAAAACTTATGTGTCTAATTGATAATGCATTTATCACACGCTTTTTGGTGAAGGAAAACATCGTGAGGAAACCTGCATATCTCTAGAGAATTCTGGGGATATGTGTAACCTACCAATCCGCATTGGAGCAGCGTGGTAGGTCTTAGCTCCAATCCTTCTCTCCAAAAAATAAAAAAAACGGAGAGAAGAGGCCTATGCCCAGCAGTACAGTAACAGGCCGTTACTTACTTACTTACTTAATCTATTTAATTATAATAATTAATAATTACTATAGAAAACTCATGCTTGCCCAGGGCTTACTACCGCGACCTTCTAAAAACGCTATCATAACAAAACATATCTAAACGAGGTAGACACATTGTTTCACCGAAATTCATTGACAGTATTATTTTTTTACTGCAATACAATATAAATATTATTTATTCAAATAAACTTAGAGTAAGGCAGCGAACTATGGTAAGAGCCATGCTTTAAGTGTCTTTGGATCGAATCAGAATTAAGGAAAACCGTATTGGAAGAAAAGTAATTCAAATTCAAAATATTCTTTATTCAAATAAACTTGTAAACAAGTACTTTTGAATTGTCAACTCTACTGCAGGTTCGGATAGCTGCTCCTACCGAGAAGAGTCAGCAAGAAACTCGGCGGTTGCTCTTTTCAAAATAATACTTACAACTAGTTACATTCAGTCGTCTATCTTGTACAGTGTAAAAGTAAAAGGTAAATCAATAAGCACAGATCGAGTAATTCTTTTAGTATTTTTTTTCTTTCATTCTAATATCAATCTAATAACATTCATATATTTCCGTTATGCGCAAATGATTGTTTCAATAAAACGCGGGTTCCTGAAGACAGGTACAACGCTTTTGTTTCTTATTTCGGCAAGGAAATGAAACTATAAAGCTGATGTAACACACCTGCTTGTGTTCCACCGCCGCCCTCAGAACAGATTCGTTTATTAAACTTGCGGTACCTACGACTTTGTTCGCGTTAGCTTTTACTGTATTATTGAAATGCCCGAAGTATTTATTTCAATAACAACTTCTGTTTCTTCTTTGTAATCCGTTGGACATCCACTGCTGGACATAGGTCTTGGACTGCCCTTCACGGGATCTTACACCACGCAATCCTGTAACACTTGGATCCAGCGGCTCCTTGCGATCTTATTGAAGTTGTCAGTCAATCTCATAGGAGGTCTACCGATTCTGCGTTTTCCGGTGCGTGGTCGCCATTCCAACACCTTAAGTCCCAAACGCCCATCAGTTCTCTGTGTACCCCGCTTATAAACCACTTCAACTTCGCAACACGCTGAGCTGTGCCGAAGACTTTAGTTCTCCTACCGATCTCCTCATTTCTGATTTCATCCCGTAGGGACACTCCGAGCATAGTTCGTTCCATTATCCTCTGAGTGACACTACGTTTTCTTTTAAGGCCCATAGTAATCGTCCACGTTTCAGATCCGTAAGTCATCACTGGCACGCACTGTTCGAAGACCTTGGACTTTAGGCATTGAGGTATTTTGGAAGAAAGACCTCGCATAGCTTAACGCTGCCCATCCGTGTTGAATTAGACGAACTTCTTTCTTTGGGTGATCTCTTTTACAAAATTTGACATAGCTAGAATACAATCCATCATAAATATATAATACGCTCCAATGAAACCGACGTATTTTGAAAGAATATGAATTATTTACCTGATCTAGCTAAAAATCAAACTTACTGTCAACGCTGTGGAGAACTCAACGCTGAGCCAAAAGTACTTAAAAAGAACACGTATATAAAACGCTTGTGTTTTAGCCCTTGAAAGGATCTCGATGGCAACACGCCGTGAATTTTGATGGCCCAAGGGTCGACTGAGGGTAGAAATGTAAAATTGCATTTATGTGTTACTGGCGCGGTGAGGGACACATATTTGTGACCCCCATGAATTTCTGAGTAAAGAATTATTCCTAGTAGAGAAATAACGTACTTTGAATTTCTGTTTCGCACCTTCAGAAGGCAAGTACGTAATTAAGTGGAGTGGGTGCTTAATTTTTATTTTTATCTGCTCGTTTACTTAGTACCCTTATACCATATATCTATAAAAGAGTTCAACGTTATCTGGTCAGGTGCTTCATTATGTACCTAAATTTAATTCGTATCATTCACATCAGTGGCAGTTTCATTACAGTTCGAAGATTTGAAAGTGGGTAGATAAATTCGATTTGAACAACCCTCAACTATGAGTTTTTTTCTGTTGCCTAAAGAAAAACAGTTTGTTAACCCGACAACCTTCTGTAACCTTCAGTTGTACTAAATTTCGATATTACTCCAGTAGATAAGCTGTAAAAGCGTCACAGATAGACAGAAAGAGACACTTTCGCATTTATAATATTGTAGTGTACCCATACATTTGATAATGTAAATGTAATGTAATTTAGGTGACTACATTACAAAGTTCATAAAAAAGACATCACTTCACACTAAAAGCTCCATTACATAAATTGCTTCACCAACAAAGGTAGAATAAATTTACCTTTATCCGCTTAGAGAAAACGACAATTCAATTTGCATTAAATAATAAGCTTATCATACTTAGCATTTTTAAAGGGCTGGTGCTTCTTGAGTGCTAAGGCTTCTTTTAATCTCTCCAAGAGAGTATATTAACTACAACGACATTATTATAGTCAACATTCTCCTGCCCTTATCCCACTCTAAGTGGGGTCGGCACAGCATGCTATAAATATGATGTCACATGAATTAGCTAGGTATTTTACGACCGGCCGCCTGCCTTACGTCAACTTACCTTAGTCGCCTTTTCCGAAATCTCGATAAGAAATGAGAGTAGTATATTTAACTTAGCCGGTTACCACACGGCGGGCCAATTTACCTTAGTTACCTTTTACGACACCTCGGTAAGTGATGGTAGCCTTTTTTCGACACATAAGTAAGAAATGAGGGTGGTCTATACTACTCAGCCGGATACTATACGGAAATTTCACAAAAAAATTCTCGCATAGATCCAGAAACCGCGGGAATTCTAGTGTAATGTACTGTATTAACTTAAACATTCCTTAAAAATGAAAGTCATTTTTTTGTAATAACCATACAATAATGCGTTCTGTAGATTATGAGAAAATCGATCACATACAGACAGACTTTTGGGGCCTTTCTTCACTATCACTACATATTATAAAACAAAGTCGCATATATCCTATGTACGCATAAAACTTTAAAACTACGCAACAGATTTTGATGCGGTTTTTTTAACAGATAGAGTGATTCCAGAGGAAGGTTTGTACGTACGTAATAACATTCAATACGGAGTAGAGAAATACTGTAATTTTTGAGGTTTCTGTAAATAATTACATTTTTTTCCGCTTACATTGCAAACGCAGGCTAAACCCTACGAGAGTTATCAAAATGATGTACTAAGTATTTGTACACCTTGAAAAGGTCTACAGAAAAGTCCGCGATGGTATATGTCTATCTCTTATGGATAACCCACAATATATATTTTATACTCGTGCGAAGCAGTTGCAGGCCGCTAATTTATAATATGTATAGATGATAGCCTGGTGTTTAAACTTTAAGTGTGCGAAATATCATCAACATTGGTTTCGTGCCCATCCTACTTAGATTCGGGATGTGTCACAAGATATTTTCGCTGAAAATCCGTTAATGCGTGAAGACCAAAGTTTTTGAACAGTGTATATTGGCTAAAGCTAATCCTTAGCTCCAACCTTTCTCTCCTAAAATGGAGAGAAGAGGTCTATGCCCGGCAGCAGAAGAGTAACAGGTCGTTACTTTTTTATGTTGGCAATGATGAAATTAAAACTTAGTTCCAAAAAATAGCCATAGAAAAGATAAAGGTTGCTTAGTGAAAACTATGCACAGAGTTTATATATAAATTAGAAAAAAGGGAGATATATAGAAGAACTAAAGTGACATATACCCTAACGGCATAGCCGAGATGAGTGACGTAAGAAGCACACAGTAAAGGTCACAACAGTTTGGATTGGTCATCTCTCATGTGACATTAAAGGTAAAGGCAAATCACGTACTAGGCGTATATAGGTGACCTCAATCAAAAAGGTCTCAAGAAGCCACTTCCACCGACCCAAGTTTAATGGGAGTGACAACTTCATGCCAACCAGTATTAAGCGCTAAACACATGTCTTGTGTAGTGGGCGAAGGCCTACTAGCTTCCAATAACGCATCCGCCGGCAGGTCCCAAAGCAATCTGCCGAGTGATTGCGTTACAAGCTCCAAGCCAAGCGACGGATGGCTGATTTATTATTTACGTCGAGAGCTCAGCTTTTTCCTTTATGTGCACGTGTGTTTTTATTCAGCGTTATTTTAGAAATGTGTACGCGGAATTTGGCATACTTGAACTTTGTTTTCTTTTACCGCAACGCGTTCTATAAAAATTAATATCCTTTTCTAGAGAGAAATTGAAGGTAATAACTTATTTAAGTTACGCACAACTTAGCCTTTACTATTTTTAGTATTCTTTTGGATGCGCGATTTGTCTGCTGTTTGATCTCTCTGGTCTATTTATTAATCATGCAGGATTGGAAGATGGATTTACAATGAAGTGTTCCTCTAAAGTATTAAAAGGTCCACGTCCCGTTAAAAAACAAATCCGTAGAATCCGCAAAGAAACGATGACCAAAAACATTGGATAGAAAGATGATTTGAGATAGAAGCAGATGTATTATATAACCTAAGAATTAATTGAAGGGATTTTACAGAAGATGTCTCAAAATCCCTTAAAAGGAAAATAAATTACTCAATGAAAATCTATAGGTTGATACCAAGATTGAATTGGCTTAAATATTAAAAAAAAACTATATCAATCTTTTAGCAGTCCTACTAATATTATAAATACGAAAGTTTGTTACTCTTTCACAGTGAATCCGCTGAACCAATATAAATGAAATTTGGCACAATCATTCCTTATATTCATACATTTACGGAATAATATATAGGCTATAGAAATCCTGTTAATTCAACAGGAATAGGATGATTATCGATCACACGACAACAGTCGACGCGAACGAAGTCGCTGGTAAAAGCTAGTATGCTATATATTTTAATTAAATAACATTTTTGTACATTATATTAAATTGGTAATTTTCCTTTAAAATTACTTACAAGATTTTCGCTCCTTAATAGACCATTTGCGAGAATAACGTTTTTAATTAACCGAAGCAAACATGGCTACTGGCTAATTAAGCGTTAAATGGGTGGGAACCTTGTCGGTTTGGTCAAGGAATTTGTTGAAAAAAAGGAACAGTGATTATGGATCTTTATTTTAAATTATATTGACCGCACAGACAATTCGGATTTAAAAGCTTTGCTTTCAGCAAGAGTTGGATTTAAGAGTTGGATTATTTAAATCTATTACTATTGCTATTTTTAATATTTAAATAAGTTAATTTTGTATGTATATAAATATATATGTGTATTTTCGGAATCTCGGAAACGGCTCCAACTTGCTTAAGTTTTAATAGAAAAAACTAATGGGTGCCCTCCTGAGTTTGAACCGGATACTACTCGAAAGAGTCACACGGTGTCACCGATGGACTATCACAGCTATCCCAAACGAGGTAGGAAAATCATTACACTATTCAGAGCTAAGGGACTTTGGATACTTTCAAAGCACGGACTTTGTTAAGATCGATCTTTCTCGTAGAGAAAGAGCAGCAGCGATATGTTATATACTGCAGCGATATGCAGGTTTCCTTCAGCGTGACGTGTGTGATAAATTTTAAATGTTCACGAATTACTATAGAAAACTCATTCTTGCCCAGGGTTTACTACCGCGACCTTCTAAAAACGCTATCATAACAAAACATATCTAAACGAGGTAGACACATTGTTTCACCGAATTCATTGACAGTATTATCTTTTTACTGCAATACTATCTACTGATATTTAATTTTAAAAGTATATTCAATTCAAATTCAAAATATTATTTATTCAAATAAACTTAGAGTTAGGCAGCGAACTATGGTAAGAGCTATGCTTTAAGTGTCTTTGGATTGAATCAGAATTAAGGAAAACCGTATTGGAAGAAAAGTAATTCAAATTCAAAATATTCTTTATTCAAATAAACTTGTAAACAAGTACTTTTGAATTGTCAACTCTACTGCAGGTTCGGATAGCTGTTCCTACCGAGCCAGCAAGCTCTTTTCAAGCTCTTTTCAAAATAATACTTACAACTAGTTACATTCAGTCGTCTATCTTGTACAGTGTAAAAGTAAAAGGTAAATCAATAAGCACAGATCGAGTAATTCTTTCAGTATTTTTTCTTTCATTCTAATATCAATCTAATAACATTCATATATTTCCGTTATGCGCAAATGATTGTTTCAATAAAACGCGGGTTCCCGAAGACAGGTACAACGCTTTTGTTTCTTATTTCGGCAAGGAAATGAAACTATAAAGCTGATGTAACACACCTGCTTGTGTTCCACCGCCGCCCTCAGAACGGTTCCGTTTATTAAACTTGCGGTACCTACGACTTTGTTGGCCTTAGCTTTTGCTGAATTATTGAAATGACCGAAGTATTTATTTCAATAACAACTTCTGTTTCTTCTTTGTAATCCGTTGGACATCCACTGCTGGACATAGGTCTTGGACTGCCCTTCACGGGATCTTACACCGAACAATCCTGTACCACTTGGATCCAGCGGCTCCTTGCGATTTTATTGAGGTCGTCAGTTCATCTCATAGGGGGTCTACCGATGCTGCGTTTCCCGGTGCGTGGTCGCCATTCCAACACCTTAAGCCCCAAACGCCCATCTGTTCTCTGTGTACCCCGCTCATAAACCACTTCAACTTCGCAACACGCTGAGCTGTGTCGGAGACTTTAGTTCTCCTACCGATCTCCTCATTTCTGATTTCATCCCGTAGGGACACTCCGAGCATAGTTCGTTCCATTATCCTCTGAGTGACACTACGTTTTCTTTTAAGGCCCATAGTAATCGTCCACGTTTCAGATCCGTAAGTCATCACTGGCACGCACTGTTCGAAGACCTTGGACTTTAGGCATTGAGGTATTTTGGAAGAAAGACCTCGCATAGCTTAACGCTGCCCATCCGTGTTGAATTAGACGAACTTCTTTCTTTGGGTGATCTCTTTTACAAAATTTGACATAGCTAGAATACAATCCATCATAAATATATAATACGCTCCAATGAAACCGACGTATTTTGAAAGAATATGAATTATTTACCTGATCTAGCTAAAAATCAAACTTACTGTCAACGCTGTGGAGAACTCAACGCTGAGCCAAAAGTACTTAAAAAGAACACGTATATAAAACGCTTGTGTTTTAGCCCTTGAAAGGATCTCGATGGCAACACGCCGTGAATTTTGATGGCCCAAGGGTCGACTGAGGGTAGAAATGTAAAATTGCATTTATGTGTTACTGGCGCGGTGAGGGACACATATTTGTGACCCCCATGAATTTCTGAGTAAAGAATTATTCCTAGTAGAGAAATAACGTACTTTGAATTTCTGTTTCGCACCTTCAGAAGGCAAATACGTAATTAAGTGGAGTGGGTGCTTAATTTTTATTTTTATTTGCTCGTTTACTTAGTACCCTTATACCATATCTATAAAAGAGTTCAACGTTATCTGGTCAGGTGCTTCATTATGTATCTAAATTTAATTCGTATCATTCACATCAGTGGCAGATTCATTACAGTTAGAAGATTTGAAAGTGGGTGGGTACCCTCAACTATGAGTTTTTTTCTGTTGCCTAAAGAAAAACAGTTTGTTAACCCGACAACCTTCTGTAACCTTCAGTTGTACTAAATTTCGATATTACTTCAGTAGATTAGCTGTAAAAGCGTCACAGATAGACAGAAAGCGACACTTTCGCATTTATAATATTGTAGTGTACCCATACATTTGATAATGTAAATGTAATGTAATTTAGGTGACTAATGACTACATTACAAAGTTCATAAAAAAGACATCACTTCACACTAAAAGCTCCATTACATAAATTGCTTCACCAACAAAGGAAGAATAAATTTACCTTTATCCGCTTAGAGAAAACGACAATTCAATTTGCATTAAATAATAAGCTTATCATACTTAGCATTTTTAAAGGGCTGGTGCTTCTTGAGTGCTAAGGCTTCTTTTAATCTCTCCAAGAGAGTATATTAACTACAACGACATTATTATAGTCAACATTCTCCGGCCCTTATCCCACTCTAAGTGGGGTCGGCACAGCATGCTATAAATATGATGTCACATGATTTGGCTAGGTATTTTACGACCGGCCGCCTGCCTGACGTCAACTTACCTTAGTCGCCTTTTCCGAAATCTCGATAAGAAATGAGAGTAGTATATTTAACTTAGCCGGTTACCACACGGCGGGCCAATTTACCTTAGTTACCTTTTACGACACCTCGGTAAGTGAGGGTAGCCTTTTTTCGACACATGAGGGTGGTCTATTCTACTCAGCCGGATACCATATGGAAATTTCACAAAAATTTTCTCGCATAGATCCAGAAACAGCGGGAATTCTAGTGTAATGTACTGTATTAACTTAAACATTCCTTAAAAATGAAAGTCATTTTTTTGTAATAACCATACAATAATGCGTTCTGTAGATTATGAGAAAATCGATCACATACAGACAGACTTTTGGGGCCTTTCTTTTATAATATGTATAAATAATAAATAAATAAATATATGGGACACTTACACACACGGTCATCCGTCCCCAAAGTAAGTAACTTAATACTTGTGTTATGGTAGACAGACAAATGGTGAATATATACTTATATATTTTTTAAATACATACTTAAATACAAATATACACCCAGGCTCAAAGACCGACAAATTCATTTTAAAGAAAATGTTGGTCCTCGGCGGGAATCGAACCCGCGACCCGTGGAGCCGAAGGCAGGGTCACTACCCACTGCTCCAACGAGCCAGTCAGCCTCGTGTTTAGATATATAGATGATAGCCTGGTGTTTAAACTTTAAGTGTGCGAAATATCATCAATATTGGTTTAGTGAGTAAACTTTGAAAGCATAATAGACAAAAAGACGGGCGTTAATAATATTAGTATGGTTGTTTATTAATTTTTTTAATGGTTAATTTAATGATGGTTGTTTAATTAAACAGCCCAAATTACACGATCAAAAGATCTTTCTTCCCTATATAATATTTTTGAAGCTATTTCAATTCCAGACACCAGTCTGTGGTCGTGTATTTTATCCGAGAAAATCCGTGTATACAGACATCGCCAAATAACCTTACGTTCTTTGTAATACGGTGACCATATTTACAGCAGATGGTTCATATAAAATAGCTATAGAATCGGCAACGCGTGTTCTACCACTGAATAATTAAAATTCAATGCATTTTATTCTTTATTTCTAGTGACATAAGATTTACAATCGGTTACACATTAGCGGCGTACAAGTGCTCTGGTTAGGTCACATGAGAATTAAGGTATACGGAGGGTAGAGAAATGTAGCGTGTAATGTTCAGATATCGGCACTTTTGGGATAGTCACTCGTGTGTAGTCGGCTTGATACAAAAATAAATGATAATATGATGTACAGATAGAGTTGGATTATACGAAAATTATAAAGTAATTTATATTTTATAACTAGCTGCCCGCCGTGTGGTATCCGGCTGAGTAGAATAGACCCTCATTTCTTACTGAGATGTCGTAAAAGGCAACTAAGATAAGTTGACGTTAGGCAGGCGGCCGGTCGTAAAATACCTAGCTATTTATAACATCGTGCCGACTCCATTTAGAGTGGGATAAGGGGAAGAGGATGATGACGCCGTGTGGTATCCGGCTGAGTAGAATAGACCACCCTCATTTCTTACCGAGGTGTCGTAAAAGGCGACTAAGGTAAGCTAACTCACTGTATGGTATCCGGCTGAGTAGAATAGACCACCCTCATTACTTACCGGGGTGTCGTTAAAGACGACTAAGGTGATCAACCCGCCGTGTGGTATCCGGCTGAGTAGAATAGACCACCCTCATTTCTTACCGAGGTGTCGCAAAAGACAACTAAGGTAAGTCAACCTGCTGTGTGGTATCTGGCTGAATAGAATAGACCACCCTCATTTCTTACCGAGGTGTCGTAAAAGGCGACTAATTTAAGTTAACCTGCCGTGTGGTATCCGGCTGAATAGAACAGACCACTCTCATTTCGTACCGAGGTTTCGTAAAAGTCGACTAAGATAAGTTGACGTTAGGTAGGCGGTTCTAAAAATACCTAGCCAAATCATGCGACAACATGTTTATAGCATTGTGCCGACCCCACTTATAGTGGGATAAGGGGAAGAGGATGACGATGTAATAACTAGCTGTATCCGCAAACGGAATATTCGCATTAACTGGCACTTTTCAAATACCCGCAATTTAGTACGTACCAACAGGGAAAAACACCAATTGCATTTAAAAGGGTACTTAAACGCTTAAGTTGGCGCTAACGAAATCACGTGTATCAGTAATACTAATATTTCAGATAAAGCTTACTACGTGATCAAATCAGGCGTGAGGTGATTAATATACATAAAACCTTGAAATGTCGTACATATACATCTTTATGAAACCCTACGTTTATTAAGAAAAACACCAGCAAGTCCGTATATTTATTTATTTATTTATTTATTTTATTAGGTCCGCCAACAGAGTATACATTTTTTATTAGCTTAATTATTAATTTACATTCTAAAAGTCTAATGCTACCCTATTCATAAGTAGACACAGCATGCTCAAAAATACAGTACATTATGATCGTTATAAAATTGTCAACATATTAAGAATTTCGAAAGTCAAAAAATATATAAGAATATGTCATTACAATAGTCAGAGATAAATGTCAAAATAGCGAGTAATAATGATAAATAACAATAATAATTAGACTACAATAGTAATAACAATAAATATAATATATTTAAAATTTGTATTAAAATTTTACATTAAAGGACATTTACTAAAGTATTACTTATTGAGTTTTTAAAGTATAGTTGTTTTCAGTTTATCACGAACAGATAGACAGACGTGGCGAAAGACTGTAGTAATTAACAGCGAAGTCGAGAGTATAGTAAATGTTGCTCTTTTTTATCACTCTTGTGCTAATGAAATTGGCCGCTCGCCAACGGACGATATTAACTCATTCATGCCTCCACGTTTCAGTACATATTCTCGATATACTCCGTTGACCGGTGTATCAGAGGGAATAATGGCGTGCACTGGAGACAGTCGGTTTGATACCCGATTCCATTATAAGTTCAATTGTCAAAATAATTATTTGTAGAACCATTAACTGGTTAACTTTTTTGAATTTAAACTATCGTGAGTAGTATTCATAGTTAATGTATAGAACCGGCAATACTCACGTCTTATTCTATCGGGTTAGCCCGACTAGTTTCGAACCCAACCGGGGCTCTTATTCATGAGCTCTTTACACGACGTTATCGCGGCGGGAACTGCGTCCCGCAGCTCGCTGGGCGCGACTCGTGGGTGGCGGGGGTGCGGGGGGACACGGTGGCGGCGGTGACCGCACCTCTTCCAAGTGTTCCCTGTCGCTCTGGTCTTCGTCATCGCATGCACGGATGAAGTTTGTGCACGCGACGCTTACGGTGTCGGGTTCAAAGCGGTCTTTATATGAACCGGTAGTGTCAAAAATCGGTTTCCACGCCGGAGGTAGTGTCCATCCACCGTCTCTGTTAAAATGAATAAGAGCCCCGGATGGGTTCGAAACTAGTCGGGCTAACCCGATAGAATAAGACGTGAGTATAGCCGGTTCTATACATTAACTGGTTAACTTATTTATAGAATTAGGCGTTACTTTGCCGAGGTCCATTATACTTAAGTAATGAAAATAATATTTTGGTATAAAAGAATAACCACCAATTAACCTCGGTTAATTGCCTCTTCAGGTGACAGGAGGGCTGGCTCCTTTTTCGCACAAAGAATAAGCTTAGCGATTCAGCGCGGAAACGCTGCCAGCATTCATGGGACCATTCCTCGTGGGCGTGATTTGTTTAGTCCCAGCGTGTAAGTAGTTTAAGATAAATATAACTTGTACCTACGAGTACAGAGTAGAATTTGAGTCCCAAACTAAGTAAAAACGTCAATAACAAAAATAGACAAGCACTGCACATATTCACTACCACTGTCGCATTTTTTGTAACATGATTTTATCGTGGAGTCTATCTCCTGACGATGTCTCGGTCAAAGGGCAAAACAATTGTGGTAGTGAGTGTGTGCTTATGTATAATTGTGTTATTGGTGATTTTTAGTGCATTAGCTTTTACGAATTCTGCATCTATCTGGTATGTGAACGGATAGAGTACACTCTATGTTTAGCATTATACACATATTATTTTATCGCGGATTAAACAAAATTATATTTTCATTACTTTTGAAGAATTCTGATTATAAATTCATTTGGACTGAATACGCTGCAAAATTCTGATACGAAAGTTTTAAAGTTTTGATTGCAAAAACGATTGGCTACTTATATAGTAAAGTTATCGAATTATTTATTATTCAGAGGTTTTCAATTTATATTCGTCACAAGTATTCGTATATTTTGGTTAGTTAGTTTGACTCGAAAACGCCGTGCAATGGTCGCGAATAACACTGGCCAACAGGTGGAAACAACTTAGGAAAAACTTGGAAAAATATCAGAAGAAACAACCGAAACGGAGTTTCACATATTATATGTATGTCTAAAGTACAAGTAATAAATTTTCCGAATTAATATTTCCAAAAACTTGGAAAAATATCAGAAGAAACAACCGAAAGTGAGTTTCACATATTATATGTATGTCTAAAGTACAAGTAATAAAATTTCCGAATTAATATTACCAAGTGGTAAGAAACTTGCAATCCTTTTGCAAGCTCTGTGAAAACTTTCCATGTCCCGCGGCCGTATGAGAGAATGAATTTTATACTGAACTTAATAATTAAAATGTTAATAATTAAAATTTTAGTTGAGTTTTTAAATTTTCAGACGCGGCTCAATACACAAACGAGTTGAAGACTTTTAAATGCTTTTATTTAACTTGCAATGTATGTAAAAATCGAATCTTGCAAGTTAAATTTGACTCACTTCACGGTGCCCGATTGAACTGAAATTTTACATACTGATTCAGTCCTGATGACAATGCATATTTATGATAAGCATGACCTGATGCTCGTGTCGGGATTGGATCCAGATGAGGGAACTCCTAAATAGGGACATGAAATTTTGATAAAAGCTTTTTTAACTTGACTTGTTTAGTCATGACCTTAACTTTTTTATCTTAAGGCTGCACAGGGAATAATTATTTTGCTGTTAATTTGTTTTACATTCATGATTACGAAGTAGATAAAAAAATGTTAGCTGTAGAAGAAAAGAGAAAAATTTTCACTTCTTACTACACGGATGTTAAGGTGGATGTGTGGTGCAAAAAAAATTGATAGAATACGCAATCAGTATGTTAAGGGAAGTCTGAAAGTTGCGCCCATTACAGAAAAGATAAGAAATGCGAGACTAAGTTGGGATGGTCATATAATGAGGAGGAATTAAAATGATGTGACCAAAAGAGTTTTAAATATGAATATGGATGGATGTATGACTAGGGGAGGCCAAAAAAAAGATGGATGGATTGTGTGAAAAATGATATGCATATTAAAGGAGTTGACGAATGATAGAGGAGAATGGAAGAAGAAGAAGGTAAGAGAATGATGATGATGACTACACGAACATTTGTTCATTTCTTAAATTAGAGAGGCTATTTAAATGGATTTAATAGTAATGATAAATTGTTAAAGCGTAATTTAAAACATACAATTTACGTTTACGCTTAATTATTCTATGAACTCGGTGAGTTGGAAGCGATCCGATAAGCCCACCATGTTATGTTTCAATTTGATAAATATTTAATTTCATAACGTAATTTCTAAATATTAATAACCACTTATAAATCTCAATTAATTCAGGAATATTGCTTTACCATTTTGAAACAAAATACATCACGCATCTCATATGTGATAGCTAATAATTTAGTAGATTTGAACTTTCGCAAATTTGACGTAATCACGGTATGATCTGTGTGATTTTACAATAATACAATAATAAATAAATAAATAGATATATGGGATACTTATACACACGGTTGTCCGTATCCAAAGTACTTACTTAATAAACTTAATACTTTTGTTATGGGTGAAAGACAACTGGTGAATAAATACATATATAATTTTAAATACATACTTAATTACAAATATACACCCAGGCTCGAGGAACCAACAAATTGTTTATAGAAAATGTTGACCCTCGGCGGGAATCGAACCCGTAACCCCGCGGAGCTGAAGGCAGGGTCACTACCCACTGCACCAACGGACCAGTCAATAACAGCATTATGACAACGAAATGCAAGATTAAGATGAAATGGACATGTATTGAGGAGGGATGAAAATCATGTGACAAAATGAGTTTTAAATATGAATATGGATGATTATGTGACTAAAAATAGGGCGAAAAAGAGATGGTTGGATTTTATGAAGTATGACATGCTATAAAAGGAGTAGCGCCAGAGTTGACGAAACGAACACATGTTCCGACACCACTTAGAGTGGGATAAGGGTAGGATAATGATGAACATCGTATGACTACCAACTTTCAAAATTTATAACATTTCACCGTCAATAATTTACCTGCTTTGGAATATATAAATTACAGATTTTCTGGAACGGGCATGGCAACTATCAAAGTCATATTATTGCAGGGAATGAAAAAGAGAATCTCTGGCTTGTAAAGCGACTTTTTCACATCACTAATGGCTTAGTCGTAAAAAGATGTGCTGGCAATTGGCGTAAAGGATGAAATCGTTTTTTCCAAGTTAAAGTGAAGTATATAAGACACAAGTTAAAAAAGCTTTAACAAAGTTTTATATCTCTACTGTTAACTGTTGAGAAGTTCCCTCGTTTGTAACCAATCCTAGCAACAGCATAAGGTTATGCTCATTAACATACATATTCATCGGGACTGGGATGTACAATTTCAGCTCAATCGGACACCGGAAAGTAAGTCAAATTTAACTTGCAAGATTCCACCTTCACATACATGCAGGGCAAGTTAAATAAAAGCTTTTAATAATAACAAAAGCTTTTTAAAATATCATTTAAATCATTCAAATTCATGACACGGAAATTGAACAGTGATATAGTATGGAGTGATCGAAATATATTGTCAAGTTTCACTAAACGGTAGATGTAATTTGGAAGCCTTAATTTGTCTCCACATGTCTCCAAGCTGCGACTGATGAACCAGTTTATATGTTAATGGATGTCTTGCCTCGACGACTTCACATTTATATTTGCATACAAGCCCAATAGGTTTGAGTCTAGGAAGTCCTGAATTATTTTTTTAAATGAAAATTTATATATTTATCGACATCCTTTTTTGCTTTTTGAATTTGTTAAATTTTTCATTTCAAATTTCTTTCTTTTCCTTATTATCTCAATCAATACATGTCAATGACTGGATACCGATTGGGAAGGCTTTGAGTAATAGAGTGCTAACCTTTAACTTGACAATGAAGAAAATATGAACGAAATTTCACAATTAATGAAATTTGACGTCAAGCAAATCATGTGACAACATGTTTATAGCATATTTTACCGACTCCACTTAGAGTGGGATAAGGACAGGAGGACGATGAAGCTATTTTTGATAAATAAGAGGTACTAAAACAAACTTACTCAAAAAATCGATGACTGTTGCCATTCACAATTTTATTTTCGTATTCCATTCCATGCTAACATCGTTGATAGCACACGTCACTCGTAGCGATGGAGTTTTTAATTACTTTTGCTGTTTCGGTGAAATTCCAATCATATATTTTCGATATAAATTCATAATCTACTTTATTCAAATAGGCTTTTACATGCAATTTTAAATCGACCAACTATATTGAACACATTGACACATAACTTGATAGGGAAAGAAAATACTAGCTTTTGTCGTAGTGTGATCTAACTCAATTAAGTCTAAGTACCTGGGTGACCAAGCCTTGCTCAGTAATTTTTAAAATGATGTAAAAAAAAAAAAAATTAAAAAATAATAGGGCAATATTTAACTCAGCCGGTTACCACACGGCGGGTCAATTTACCTTAGTCATCTTTTACGACACCTCGGTAAGTGAGGGTGATCTATTCGACCCAGCAGGATACCACATGGTGGGTCAATATACCTTAGCCTTTTTTCGACACATAAGTAAGAAATGAGGGTGGTCTATTCTACTCAACCGGATACCATACGGAAATTTCACAAAAATTTTCTCGCATAGATCCAGAAACCGCGGGAATTCTAGTGTAATGTACTGTATTAACTTAAACATTCCTTAAAAATGAAAACCATTTTTGTAATAACCATACAATAATGCGTTCTGTAGATCATGAGAAAATCGATCACATACAGACAGACTTTTGGGGCCTTTCTTCACTATCACTACATATTATAAAACAAAGTCGCATATATCCTATGTACGCATAAAACTTTAAAACTACGCAACAGATTTTGATGCGGTTTTTTTTAACAGATAGAGTGATTCCAGAGGAAGGTTTGTACGTATAATAACATTCAATACGGAGTAGAGAAATACTGTAATTTTTGAGGTTTCTGTAAATAATTACATTTTTTTCCGCTTACATTGCAAACGCAGGCTAAACCCTACGAGATTTATCAAAATGATGTACTAAGTATTTGTACACCTTGAAAAGGTCTACAGAAAAGTCCGCGATGGTATATGTCTTTCTCTTATGGATAACCCACAATATATATTTTATACTCGTGCGAAGCAGGGGCAGGCCGCTAGTTTATAATATGTATAGATGATAGCCTGGTGTTTTAACTTTAAGTGTGCGAAATATCATCAATATTGGTTTAGTGAGTAAACTTTGAAAGCATAATAGACAAATAGACGGGCGTTAATAATATTAATATGATTACTTATATAAAAACACCCCAAATTACACGATCAAAAGATTTATCTTACGAATAAAATATTTTTGAAGCTATTTCAATTCCAGACACCAGTCTGTCGTATATTTTATCCGAGAAAATCCGTGTATACAGACATCGCCAAATAACCTTACGTTCTTTGTAATACGGTGACCATATTTACAGCAGATGGTTCATATAAAATAACTATAGAATCGGCAACGCGTGTTCTACCACTGAATAATTAAAATTCAATGCATTTTATTCTTTATTTCTAGTGACATAAGATTTACAATCGGTTACACATTAGCGGCGTACAAGTGCTCTGGTTAGGTCACATGAGAATTAAGGTATACGGAGGGTAGAGAAATGTAGCGTGTAATGTTCAGATATCGGCACTTTTGGGATCTTCACTCGTGTGTAGTCGGCTTGATACAAAAATAAATGATAATATGACGCACAGATAAAGTTAGATTATACGAAAATTATAAAGTAATTTATATTATATCTAGCTGCCCGCTATCCGGCTGAGTAGAATAGTCCACCATCATTTCTAACCGAGGTGTCGTAAAAGGCGACTAATTTAAATTAACCTGCCGTGTGGTATCCGGCTGAGTAGAATAGACCGCCATCATTTCTTACCGAGGTGTCGTAAAATGTGACTAAGGTAAGTTAACCCGCCGTGTGGTATCCGGCTGAGTAGAAAAGAGCATCCTCATTTCTTACTGATGCGTCGTAAAAAGCAAAAAATTGACGTCGTAAAATACCTAGGTACAAGTAAAACTAATATTTCAGATAAAGCTTACTATGTTATCAAATCAGGAGTGAGGTGATTAATATACACAAAACCTTGAAAAGTCGTACATCTATATCTTTATGAAACCCTACGTTTATTAAGAAAAACACCAGCAAGTCCGTTGAGTTGTGTTCAGAGTTTATCACGAACAGACAGACAGACGTGGCGAGAGACTGTAGTAATTAACAACAAAGTCGAGAGTATAGTAAATGTTGCTTTTTTATCACTCTTGTGCTAATGAAATTGGCCGCTCGCCAACGGACGATATTAACTCATTCATGCCTCCACGTTTCAGTACATATTCTCGATATACTCCGTTGACCGGTGTATCAGAGGGAATAATGGCGTGGACTGGAGACAGTCGGTTTGATACCCGATTCCATTATAAGTTCCATTGTCAAAATAATTATTTGTAGAACCATTAACTGGTTAACTTATTTATAGAATTAGGCGTTACTTTGCGGAGGTCCATAATACTTAAGTAATGAAAATATTATTTTGGTGTAAAAGAATAACCACCAATAACGAAAGTAGACAAGCACTGCACACATTCACTACCAGAGTCGCATTTTTTGTGACATGATTATATGGTGGAGTCTATCTCCTGATGACGTCTCGGTCACAGGGCAAAACGATTGTGGTAGTGAGTGTGTGCTTGTGTATAATTGTGTTATTGGTGATTTTTAGTGCTTGTGTATAATTGTATTATTGGTAGTAGGTAGTGCATTAGCTTTTACGAATCCTGCATCTATCAGGTATGTAAACGGATAGAGTACACTCGACGTCTAGCATTATATATACATTATTTTATCGCAGATTACACAAAATTAAATTTACATACCTTTTGAAGAATTCTGATTATATTATATTTCATTTGGAGTGAATAAATTCTAACACGAAAGTATTAAAGTTTTAATTGCAATAACGACCGGCTACTTATACAGTAAAGTTATCGAAATATTTATTATTCAAAGGTTTTCAATATATATTACTCACAAGTATTCGTATATTTTGGTTGGTTAGTTTGACTCGAAAACGCCGTGCAATGGTCGCGAATAACACTGGCCAACAGGTGGAAAGTGAGTTTCACATATTATATGTATGTCTAAAGTACAAGTAATAAATTTTCCGAATTAATATTTCCAAGTGGTAAGAAACTTGCAATCCTTTTGGAAGCTCTGTGAAAACTTTCCATGTCCCGCGGCCGGCGAATGAGAGAATGAATTTTATACTGAACTTAATAATTAAAATGTTAATAATTAAAATTTTAGTTGAGTTTTTAAATTTTCAGACGCGGCTCAATACACAAACGCGTTGAACACTTTTAAATGCTTTTATTTAACTTGCATTGTATGTGGAGGTGGAATCTTACAAGTAAAATTTGACCCACTTCCTGGTGCCCGATTGAACTGAAATTTTCCATACTGATTCAGTCTTGGTGACAATGCATATTTATGATAAGCATGACCTGATGCTCGTGTCGGGATTGGCTCAAGACGAGGGAACTCCTCAACAGGGACATGAAATTTTGATAAAAGCTTTTTTAACTTGAGTTGTTTAGTCCTGACGTTAACTTGCCTTGTATCTTTAGGCTGCACAGGGACATATTATTTTGCTGATAATTTGTTTTACATTCATGATTACAAAGTAGATAAAAAAATGTTAGCTGTAGAAGAAAAGAGAAAAATTTTCACTTCTTACTACACGGATGTTAAGGTGGATGTGTGGTGCAAAAAAAAATTGATAGAATACGCAATCAGTATGTTAAGGGAAGTCTGAAAGTTGCGCCCATTACAGAAAAGATGAGAAGTGCGAGACTAAGTTGGTATGGTCATATAATGTGGAGGAATGAAAATGATGTGACCAAAAGAGTTTTAAATATGAATGTGGATGGATGTATGACTAGGGGAGGCCAAAAAAAGATAGATGAATTGTGTGAAAAATGATATTCATGTTAAAGGAGTGGCACCAGAGTTGACGAATGATAGAGGAGAATGGAAGAAGAAGACATATTGTGCGGACATAAGGGTAAGAGAATGATGACGATGACTACACGAACATTTGTTCATTTCTTAAATTAGAGAGGCTATTTAAATGGATTTAATAGTAATGATAAAATTGTTAAAGTGTAATTTAAAACATACAATTTACGTTTACGCTTAATTATTCTATGAACTCGGTGAGTTGGAAGCGATCCGATAAGCCCACCATGTTATGTTTCAATTTGATAAATATTTAATTTCATAACGTAATTTCTAAATATTAATAACCACTTATATTAAAATAATCAATTAATTCACGAATATTGCTTTACCATTTTAAAACAAAATACATCACTCATCTCATATGTGATAGCTAATAAATTAGTAAATTTGAACTTTCGCAAATATGACGTAATCACGGTATGATCTGTGTGATTTTACAATAATAAATAAATAAATTGATATATGGGATACTTATACACACGGTTGTCCGTATCCAAAGTAAGTAACTTAATACTTTTGTTATGGGTGAGAGACGACTGGTGAATAGATACATATATAATTTTAAATACATACTTAAATACAAATACACACCCAGGCTCGAGGAACTAACAAATTCTTTATAGAAAATGTTGACCTTCGGCGGGAATCGAACCCGTAACCCCGCGGAGTTGAAGGCAGGGTCACTACCCACTGCACCAACGGACCAGTCAATAACAGCAGACAACGAAATGCAAGATTAAGATGAAATGGACATGTATTGAAGAGGGATGAAAATCATGTGACAAAATGAGTGTTAAATATGAATACGGATGATTACGTGACTAAAATGAGGGCGAAAAAGAGATGGTTGGATTTTATGAAGTATGATATGCATATAAAAGGAGTAGCGCCATTGATGCCATTGTTAACGAATGACAGGTAAGAATAGAGGCGAAACACATGTTCCGACACCACTTAGGGTAGGGATAAGGGTAGGATAATGATGAATATCGTATGACTACCGACTTTAAAAATTTATAAGATTTCACAGTCAATAATTTACCAGCTTTGGAATATATAAATTATAGATTTTCTGGAACGGGCATGGCAACTATCAAAGTCATATTATTGCAGGGAATGAAAAATAATCTCTGGCTTGTAAAGCGACTTTTTCACATCACTAGAGGCTTAGTCGTAAAAAGATGTGCTGGCAATTGGGGTAAAGGATGAAATCGTTTTTCCAAGTGAAAGTGAAATATATAAGACACAAGTTAAAAAAGTTTTAACAAAGTTTTATATCTATCTGTTAACTGTTGAGAAGTTCCCTCGTTTGTAACCAATAATAGCAGCAGCATAAGGTTATGCTCATAAACATGCATTGTCATCGGGACTGGACCAATATGTACAATTTTAGCTCAATCGAACTACGAGGAGAGGGTCAAATTTACCTAGCAAGATTCCACCGTCACCTACATCCTACATCAGGGCAAGTCAAATAAACGCTTTTAATATTAGTAAAAGCTTTTAATAACAATAAAAGCTTTCAATAATAATAAAAGCTTTTCAAAATATCATTTAACTCATTCAAATTCAATATGACACGGAAATTGAACAATGATATAGTATTGCATGATTGAAATATATTGTCAAGTTTCACTAAACGGTAGATGTAATTTGGAAACCTTAATTTGTCTCCACATGTCTGCAAGCTGCGACTGATGAACCAGTTTATATGTTAATGGATATCTTGCCTCGACGACTTCACATTTATATTTGCATACAAGCCCAATAGGTAAATAGGTTTGAGACTAGGAAGTCCTGAATAATTTTTTTAATGGAAATTTATATATTTATCGACATCCTTTTTTGCTTTTTGAATTTGTTAAAGTTTTCATTTCAAATTTCTTTCTTTTCCTTATTATCTCAATCAATACATGTCAATGACTGGATAACTGATTGAAAGGCTTTGAGTAATAGAGTGCTAACCTTGAACTTGAATATGAAGAAAATATGAACGAAATTTCACAATTAATCAAATTTGACGTCAAGCAAATCATGTGACAACATGTTTATAGCATGTTTTACCGACTCCACTTAGCGGGATAAGGGCAGGAGCACGATTTTCGATAAATAAGAGCTACTAAAACAAACTTACTCAAAAATCGATGACTATTGCCATTCACAATTTTATTTTCGTATTCCATTCCATGCTAACATCGTTGATAGCACACGTCACTCGTAGCGATGGAGTTTTTAATTACTTTTGCTGTTTCGGTGAAATTCCAATCATATATTTTCGATATAAATTCATAATTTACTTTATTCAAATAGGCTTTTACATGGAATTTTAAATCGACCAACTATATTGAACACATTGACACATAACTTGATAGGGAAAGAAAATACTAGCTTTTGTCGTAGGGTGATCTAACTCAATTAAGTCTAATTTAGAATTCGGTCAGTTTAATACTAAGCGTGCGGTATATATATGGAATACTTTAATTCAATGTACAAACACGATCGCGTCCTTCCGCTTCCTTTCTTTCGTGTTCAAAGACAAATTTTTGAAAACAAAAACGACAGAAAGATAAACGAAGATAAAACCAATATTTCGCTTTTGTGCCATAAAAGAATAAATGTTAAAAATACTTTGCTCTCCGGCACAAACGACATGTGTACGGGCGACGGCACGCATTAACCCTCATGAAATATTAAAGCAAATAGCTCAGCGATAAAAGGGATCGCAAATTTATAAAATTTATTATTTACGCGTTACACAATATTCGCTTTACAGAACCTCGCTTTGATTTCTATGTGACCGCGCGCGTTTTCGATAAAAACTCAGATAAAACAAAAAGAATAATTGAAAGCGCACAACTAATAAATGAAGCACGTTTCTTGTATTTGACCAAACGAGTGTTAAATATGAAAGTGGATGGGTATTGAAAAATACGGATGCAAGAAGAAAGCAAATGTTATGATGAATGTGTGGTGTGAAAACATGGCTGGATATATAGATTAAATACGAAATCAGTATACAAGGGGATGTTTGAAAGTTGCCCTCATTCTAGAAACGATGGTAAGTAATATAACATCTAATGAGGAGGAATGGAAATCATGTGACCAAACGAGTATTAAATATGATTGTAGATGGATATGTGACTTGGAGGGGGCCTAAAAAGAGATGATTCGATTTTGTGAATCGTGGCACGCATATAAAAGGAGTAATGCCAGAGTTGACGAATGATAGAATAGAATAGAAAAATATGTTACGCCGACCCCACCTACAAGTAAAGTGGGATAAGAGCAGAAGAATGATAATTAAGGAATAGAAATGTCAATATAATCTATCCAGTTGTTATTTAGTGACGCTCTGAACCTGGTTAAACACAAGAGATTTCATCGATACATCACATGAGAAAAAATATTTCAAATCGAGGAGAATCCATGGTTCCAGGAAAACCTATACACAATTTGCTCTACCCGAAAAATAAAGTCACATTTCCTATGCTTATACATGGGAGATATGATTTTATTCTTCAGATAGGGCGAATTGACGTTAATAATTAAGCTAAAAGTAATGTTTAGAGTGAGTTAGGTTTTTTTACGAGGATTCGTGTTACTGAAAAGCATTTGTAATGTTATAAATAAATTACCAGTCTTACAACCGCCATTATAAAAATAACTCCACATGCCGCGTACTAAGTTATTTCGCGAAAGTATTATCCCATATACCCGATTTCCGGAATCCTTTGTATGCTTTTCAAGAATAACTTTATAATGTGAAAAATTTCTTCGCGAAAGCGTGCGCCAGATACCTTGGAAGGAACGGTGTTTGCATACTTGTTTATTATTTTCTGTTTGAAGCAAAATATTCGTTTAATCACATATTCATCTTAGGGGACACAAAGAAAACATTTTCTTTTGCGTCTTACACAATATATCACTAGACAATATAGAATAACGATTTTTTTTTGTTTTTGGTTCTTCTCGGTGGGAACAAACTTCCGTATCAGTGATAGCCTCTTTAAAACATTTGGCGATTCAAAAGTATTAAAAACAGTATACTTGAATAAAGAATATTTTGAAATTGAATTAAACGATTCTAACTGAATGAAAAAAAATTGGGGCATTAAACGTAAATGAATCAACCAACAGTACAAAACAATCAACACTTCTAAATGTATAACCAAATATTATTAAACTATTATACAAAAGTAATTTTAATTTAATAGCTGTTTAGTAAACTGTTATTGATAAAAAAAACGAATCGATAAATAATGGTTAACAAAGTTTAAATAAGAGTACCACCATCAATAAAGAAGAAAGAAAGTAATAATACATTCACAGTGAAACTCCAATATGTGGAATATCCAATGTGCATACAAAAGCAATTGGATGAAGAGCATAGAATTGACCGATCAAACCGTCGACTATACAGATCGGTCAAACCACACACGAATTCTAGCTTTTAGCTCCATTTGCAAATGGAAATTAGGTGGCGATACCTTGTGCCTCTATTTTCGGTATAATGTATGCGTAAATGAAGATTAATGTTGGGCATCGACCAAAGATTTCGTAATTGCAATCAGGAATGAAAATAGACTATAAATGTAAATTAACACCTTCATCTCTGTTTTCGCAATTACTTTAACTCGTATATTTATTACACTGAAATTTTATCTAGGATGTTCTCACAGTATTTAGTGTATGAAATTGTAATGATCTAGTAGTACATTTTGTACGTTCACAAAGAAATCTCTTGAACTGTTTTTATAAAGATTTGCTAATATTAAGTCCAATAAACAACTTTTTTATGTTTTTCTACGATTACCGTAGCACCGAACCTGAAATTCGTTATCGAGCATTTACAAAAAAATCTTGAAAAATAAAGTTGGTTTTTCTCTAACAATTAGTGGTTTTGTGAAGTACACATGAACTTACAAATCTAAGAACATTGTTTCAACGATGGAATTTCAAATCAACTCCACTTTTGTTAAATGTTTGCTAAACGTTAGCTCATAATTTATTATAATTATAATTTAATTATTTTAATAATAATTTAATTAAAACCCGCGCATTATCCTTTAACCCAAGCGGCATACCATGTGATCATTCAAATCCTTAGAAGATACTTATGCCCAACGGAAGTTCAGTCGAGAAAAAGGAAACAAGAGAAAGAAAAGGAAAAAAAGAAGAAGAAAGTTTTATAAACAAGACTGAAATAGGGTGACAAAGAGCAATAGAAAGGTATGAATAAAGATTCCACTAAAATTAGGACACATTTTCATTGCAGTACTTTGCTTTCGATGTAAGTTAATAGGAGATACGTGTTAATTTGAGCGCATTCATCACGAATGAATGAAAAGCAACTCGTCAGAAGGCAATTATTCAGATCCGAAGTGCGAAGTAATGATGAAAACGCTTTTCAAATAGTTTTCAAGTACATCACGCCGATCAATCGGTGGAGTCGCATACGAATTAATTCCAGCTTTTAGTGTAATTTGCAAATGGAAATTTGGAATCGTGAACGAGCTTAGTATTTCTGTTTGCAGCATAATGTATGCGTAAATGGAGATTAATTTGGGCGTTTGACAAGGTATCACTAGGTCCTCATATTTTGATTTTGTGTGAAACTGACGTTTAATAAAATTATAATACGTTGCATACATGATGAGGCATGCACGTAGTTTGCTTAATAGGTATTTGGTTGAATGGATGAAATAAATTAATTTATTTTATATATTGCACGCATTCGCAAAAGGCGTAATTGAGTTGAATACATTGTAATCCTTACTTTAATGTCACGTCATGCCACATGTCCTAGAGTGTAATTTAAATTATTACTTACAATAAATATAGCAAGTAGGGGTCTTCTCACAAGCCCGAAGGCGAGTATGGCGAATACGACCTTCGAGGCGTACCTCCTTCCCCAGTCCATTTCGCCCGTGCATTTGTTGCCTGCATATTTTTTTAGGCTTGTTGGCCCTCAGGCCAACTAGAGCCTACTGGGATAGGAGCCTACTAGCCTGGTGGTTTGGGCCTGAGGGGATATGGAGCGTTGGTAATAAAACCACTCTGGTTTACTGTTGTCTTGGGGGTAAGAATTCTAAATGTACTCATATTAAAATAGATGGCGCTGTACTAGGTTAAGCAGCTACGTCAAGTGTCATTAATAAAACAATTTAAGGAATTAGATTTAGAGAGTAAATTCAAAATCGAGTTTGATTATACGTGCAGATTAACTGAATATTTGCATTTAAAATGACGTTGTTAAAACGTTAGGTCTAACAGCATAATATAGAGAATTAAAGAAAGTGGTACCTCTAAAAACTATTGAGCAGAAACTAATGGGGTGCAAACAAAGGATGCTTTCCAACAACAATAAATTCCCATTTCGCACACAATTATTCTCCGCTCCGCTCCGAACGACAAGGCTTATGTTTCAATGCTCGTTTTAAGTACCGGCAGTTGTTGCGTTCTGTTGCAGCACTCGAGTGGCTTGTTTCTTTTGTTGCTAATACTAAAGAATCCTTAGAATTTTGTAAACTGTAAGCAATCCGCTAGCAGTGAAGTTAAACAAATTGCGAGATAAATCACCAACATTCAGCTAAAGTCGTTTTAAGTTCTAAGATCCATGGCGTGTGCATATAGGTGTCGGTTTAATTAAAATTACTTTTTCTCCGCAAAAACTTTCATTAATTTTCATTTATACCTTGTCAAAGTAATTTATAGAAATAGATGTTAATTTACGGAGATCCATAATAGAAAAGTAATAATGAAATTATTTTGCTACAATGCTAAATGTAGAGTGGGCTATCCTATTCCATACCTGATATTCGATACATGTAGAATTCATAAAAACGCTACCGCCACCACAATATACAAGCACTACACACGTTCACTATTACAAACTCAACAATCGTTTCGCCCCGCAACCAAAGCATCATCAGCAGATAGACTTCACGAAAAAATCTCAATAGCTTTGCGATTTGCTTTAAGTTTATCGCTGAATATAGAAGAATAATTTTATTATGACTTTTGTATTATGGATCTCCGCAAAAGTAACGCCTAAATCTTTAAATTATTTAAGAGGCCTTTACTTTGCCTTATTACTTTATTACACAAATGCGTATTTTTAATTTTCATTCAACAATCTGTCATTAAATAGGCTAATAAAAATGTTCCGAACATTCTTTTGGCTACAGCAAAGATGTAAGAGCCACTTGCATTACCCGCCCGGCACGTAATATCAACCCAAATCCACTAGAAATTGGATTGGTACATTGCGCTGCGACTCCTGTGGCTTACCTTTGTAAAGCTCAGTCGCCATTCTTATTTCGCTCATTGTAATAAATTTTACCCGCTTAGGATCGCAGGTTGATTTAAAATTTATCTAAGTCTTTTAATATACAGCTACAGCTACATATGCTCTGTATGCATGGAAGACCTTGTAACGTCAAATAAATTCCAAAGGCTACTCAAATGCCTCACTCAAATCTAACTTTACACTTCATGAATATTAATAAAATAACCAAATCAAAAACTCCGAGCATTTAAGCGCTCATATATCGATCGTGCGCAATCAGCGACGTCAGTCTATCCGTACGTTACTTTTCTCCCAATACGGTTCTCCTTAATTCTGATTCGATCACGTAAAGACACTTCAAGCATAGTTCTTGTCATAGTTCGCTGCCTAGCTCGGATTCTTTATCAGGCCCATAGTTAGCAACCAATTTTCAGGTCCAACCAATGTTCGTCAAGGATAGAAACTTTTTGTCAAAAATATCTCTGGTCTGGACAAAACCAACTTAAATAAGCAACATTCGGGAATTATTCCAATTTTCACCTATTTGAGTTGATTTCAGCAACTGACTCTTTCTCAAAATTACTAAGGTTACGACATTGTGAAAATGAAAAGTATACGTTGATATTAATAGATATTATTAATGATCATTTAAAGTAACGCAAAACTAGCAATACCATATTTGAAGTCAAGTACAAAGTACAGTCACTCGAAGTAAATGAATAAATCATATCTTGAATTTGCACACTCATAAATACAAAGCATTGAAAACACTGTGCACAATTTATGAGGGTAACTTTCAGCATCCTGTTGTGACCGATTTGATTTATCTGCAAACTACTGTAAAAACTAACTCCATGGCGTGGATTAATAACGCTTCATAATAAGTACTAGCGAGGGTAGTATTTTACACGATAAAGTAACGGCTTGTTACTATCACACGGTTAAGCGTAGGAATCCGCTAACTAAACAGTTAATGATTTATATTAGGGAAAATAATCGTCCTATTGCCCTTATCAAACTCAAAGTGGGTCGGCACAATATATAATAAACATGTTGTCCCATGACTTGGCTTCGTATATTACGACCAGCCGCCTGCCTGACGTCAACTTAATTAGTCGTATTTTACGATACCTCGGTAAGAAATGAGGGTGTCTATTCTACTCAGTCGGATACCACACGGCTTTTATAGAAGAGAAAATGTGGAATTTATAACAGGTATTCTACTGACCACTGTCTGTTAAATAAATACCTGTCGATAATGAGAATAAAGGAAGATTCAGCGTGCCCAGAGTGTGGAGAGGAAGAAACGAGTCTTTACCACATAGCTAAGTGTGTCATTATTTCATGTACTCGCTAGTAATATAGGAGAGAATAGGTAAGGAAGAAATTGTAGATGAGGATCTAACAAATATCCCCTTTGTGTTAGTTTGTTAAAACAACTGGTTAAAACAGGTGACACTGTGAAACCTGTCCCAACATGGGGGGAATGGGTGGAATAGTCCTGAATAGGAGCTGACCTCCCGTCTCGCACCAACAGGCGTCCTCGTACCCAATAGATAAATATTCGAACTCCTTTCTCCTTTTTTGGAGAGAAAGGCTGGAGTTTAGACCACGCTGCTGCTATGCTCCAACGGGTTGGTAGGCAACACATTGTCCGTTATTTCTCCAGAGATAGACAGGTTTCTTTATGATGTTTTCCTTTACCAAAAGGCATGTGAAAAGAAATCATTAACGTACATAAGTTGTAATAGAAAAGCTCATTGGTGCCAGGTAGGATATTCATACTTCCAAAAATTACAAATATAATTAGACTTTTTCTGGTTCCGACATATAAAAATAAAATATTTTTTAATCTAGATTGTCGTGGTATCCTCTAAAACTAAAATGAGGTTTTTGTTTGCTGTTTATGTGCTTTTTACGTATATTTCGTTAGTCAGTAAAAAAATAATACACCAGGAGCGGAGCACATTTATCTGATGCACATTTTCAAAACTTTATTATTTCCTCACTACAGCGTCGCCGTTCATAACACCGCAGCTTTTAAAGCACAAAGCCTTTGAAACAAAAGCATATACACCTAGGTTGTTTTAGTTTAGTGCGCGTCGGGATGTTTTTAATTAAAAAATCGGTCAAGTGATAAAAACTCGGTAACCAGTGTGGTGGCTTTTAATACATGCATTTAACAATGTTTTGTAGCGCGTGGTATTAATTTACGGTAACAACGGTGGCAGTTTTGGGTAGGGGCTGGAAACAGAATAAAGAAAAAAGCGACTTCTACATATCATTTAGTATTAAAGTGACCGAATACAAAATTAGTCTTAATTGTGTTGGATACATTGTCATCCTTATTTAAATACCACTTATAACATCACGCTACGAACTATTCTACTATTTACAATATATATTATAATGTGTATATTTTCGGAATCTCCGAAACGGCTCCAACGATTTCCTAAAATTCAGCATGTAAAAAAAAATCGTTTTATCCCTGTTTTTGGGCATTAAAAATACTAAAATTTATATTGAATTGAATTTTCGTCATAAATTGTAAAGTCAGCGTAGCTCATTCGGGGCACGGGCAGTCTTGAGAAATGTAAATACCTATATGTAAATAACTTTTTTTAAAGTTTCTTTTTTTTAATTTGTAAAAAATTACCGAGCAAAGCTATTTCAACCAAGTACTATACAAGATTAACTCATTTAAGTATTAAAGATAACACTTTTTATAATAAAGAAAAAAATTCATGAAAATTGGTTTAGGAGTTTAATTATATATCATAAATTTGTAAAGGAGTTTAGAAGATAAGAATGTTTGGATATAGCTCTCTTTGAACCTGTACAAGACAGTAACGACTTAATGTAAATAGTATTAAGAATTATATTTTTAAAAGAGCAACCGCCGAGTTTCTTGCTGGCTCTTCTCGGTAGGAACAGCTTTCCGAACCAGCAGTAGAGTTGACGATTCAAAAGCACTTGTTTACAAGTTTATTTGAATATCGACTGGCCCGTTGGAATAGTGGGTAGTGACCCTGCCTTCAGCTCCGCAGGTCGCGGGTTCGATTCCCGCCGAGAGCCTACATTTTCTATAAATGAATTTGTTGGTCTTTGAGCCTGGGTGTATATTTGTATTTAAGTATGTATTTAAAAATATATAAGTATATATTCACCAGTTATCTGGCACCCATAACACAAGTATTAAGTTACTTACTTTGGGGACAGACGACCGTGTGTGTAAGTGTCCCATATATTAATATTATTATTATTTTTATAAAGAATGTTTTGAATTTTGAATTTGAATTTGAATTTAATTTATCACAAAGAGATGTCAAACGTCAGACGACGCGAAGGACTATACTTTGATACATTTGCTTAACACGTACACTGTATATGAGTAAAACTATCCCCTTTAGAGAGTATTGATTAAATTTCAATGTTTTCAATCACTCGTCCGTTTCAATTTGCAAGCAGCGCGTGCAATTTGTCATGTTGCTACGTAAAGTTTAATTAACTTTCCGATTTTGTTTGTATTTATGTTTGTTACCTTTCATGGTAACCACTTCACTGTGAGTGAAATGGTTACCATGCGCAGTGACCCTGCTTTAAGCTCCGTGGGTCGCGGGATTGATTCCCGCTGAGGGTAAAAAATTACTATAAACAATTAGTTTCTTCTTCGAATTGTACGTATTTAAGTATGTAGCACCTGGGTAACCGAGCCATTGAAAAAAAATTAGAATTGAAAAATAAATGGACAGGTGGGCAGCTCGATCCTAGGTATATTCAGCGCCCGTTCTCTGAATGAGCTACCATGACTTTCCATTTGACAGCAAAAATAGTCTTTTCTATTCGACGTAAATTTAAGCATTTTTTCAGTGGCCGAAAACAGAGATAAATCGTCATTTTTTTTAAATGAAACCTTAGCTAGGTTTTTTACTAGATACTTTACCTAGATTAGATCGAATTTTCCCCCCTAAACCCTCTCCGTCGACAAAGACATCATCATCCTACTGCCCGTATCCCACTCTAAGTAGGTTCGCCACAACATGTTATAAACATGTTGTTACATGATTTGGCTACGTATTTTACAACAGCGCCTGCCTAAAGTCAACTTACCTTAGTCGCCTTTTACGACACCTCGGTAAGAAATGAGGTTGGTCTATTTTACCGAGCCAGATACTACACGGCGGGTCGACTTAACTTAATTACAACACCTCGGTAAGAAGAAGAGGGTGGTCTATTCTACTTAATTGGATACCACACGGTGAGTCAACTTACCTTAGTCGCCTTTTACGACACCTCGGTAAGAAATGAGGGTGGTCTATTTTACTCAGCCAGATACCACACGGCTAAATAAAATAAGACGGGAAATGTATTGAAAAAAAAAAACAAGAAAAAACTTACTCGCGCGAATAAGATCGCGTGTTTAACTATTTATTAAATAAAGCTCTATGACGGTTCAAACAACACCCAACTCCATTAACAAATAGCCATCAATCAGAAACCGGATCGCCTCTAAACTTCATCCTTTGTAATTTCGACATAATTGCTCGAGTAAATAGACAAATGCCTAAAAGCTTTGAGTTGAACTTGTTTTGAAGAGGAATACGATACTTTATTTGTGTAGTATTTAGGAATTTGCAACAAGATACTAAACGCTTTGTCGTTATGGATCTAAGATCGATGTCTAAAAAAGAGGTCATTTAATCAGATAGAGTATGAATAACAGGGAATTTAATTTATGTACATAAAAATATAAATTCAGATTCAAATTCAAAATATTCTTTATTCAAATAAACTTGTAAACAAGTGCTTTTGAGTCGTCAACTCTACTGCTGGTTCGGAAAGCTGTTCCTACCGAGAAGAGCCAATAAGAACTGTATAAATTATAGCCCTAATCAAAAAAAAAAACAAAATTTATGATTTGCTATAATTTTGCTTTTGCGTTTGTTAAGATTATGTGATTGTAAGTGTAGGAAGCAAAACCATGCAGCATACTTTGGAATTCCGCAAAGTAACGCCTACTTTTATAAATTATTCAGAGAAAAATAATTAAATAGGGTACTTTTTTCTAAATAGTAACTCTAATTTGCTCTGGACCGTTTAGAGTAGATTCTTGGGATAACTCACGAAGGTGTCACAAATGTAAGATAATATAACCTCATATACAAACTACCTCGATCTCTTACTAAAACAATTAACAAGTTCGGTTTGAAAATAAATCTGAATAGTCTATCACCAAAATCTTCAATCCTAACGTAACATGATAATCTTAATGTATAGACCTTAAAAGAGCCTGACAAATTTTTCGCATAAATTATAAATTGTTTCAGATGTAATACCCCGTATGCTAGATATAAACTCAGTCACTAGATGTCCTCATTACCGATGTTCAAAGCTTCAAATAGAATTAGGTTAACCTCAATACTGGCACTGCGACCTACAAAGTTTAGTCTTAGATCTGCTATATTAGAACGCTCGAGATTCTACGGTCAAGTTAACCTTAATGTTTGAAGCTACTGGTTTTGACTTTATCTATATTTTAACGATGTCAACAATATTACTTTAGGATGGTAGATCTATTTCGTCAAATATTCCTCAGTGCCTGAAGACAAAAGTCTTCGGATAGTGCGTGTTGCCAGTGATGACATATGGTTCTGAAACTTGATCACTAACTGTGGGCCTCCTAAGAAAGCTCAGAGTCACTCACCGGGCTTTGGGGCTATGTGCGGAGTATCTCTACGTGATCAAATCAGAAATAGGGAAATCTGTAAAAGAACCACAGTGACGGAAATAGCTCACCAAGTTGCGAAGCTGAAATGACAATAGGCGAGGCCCATAGTTCAACCGCCGGGCGTTGGGTGTCTCAAGGTGCTAGAGTGGCAACCCAGCAACCGGAACACGTAGTGTAGACAAACCCCACACCAGATGGGCAGACGATCTCAAAAAGGTCGCGGGGAGTCGCTAGATCCAGACGGCTCAAGAGCGTGTATCGTGGAAGACCTTGGAAAAGACCTATGTTCAACAGTGGACGTCTATTGGTTGATATGAGAGAGAGAGAGAGAGAGAGGTAGATATAATAAGGATTGAAATATCCATTAAATTTGGTGCATACATTCACGGGTACCACTAGAAGAAAATAAAAGTCATTTTTATTACTCCATACTGTGACCGTCGTGAACGAATTCTTTATTTATATTCAATAAAAGTTGAGATGGACGGAAGAGTATTAAAAAGTTCTTACAGTCCGAAACAAATTCAGTCAATTTTGTCTGGCCCTCATAAAAATGTCAAACAACCGTTTTGAGATCCAGACTGAGCCCCAGATATTCCTTTAAAACGACGTTGATGAATGTATTATTGTTTCATCTGGAAAAAGAAAAAAATGTTTTAATCAGATTGTGTGATTGTAGAATTAACAAGTTAAAAGCTTTTGAAAGAGCTTTTAACAAAATTTCGTATCCCTGTAGAGCATTAAGGAGTTCCCTCGTTTGGAGCCAATTCTGGCAGTAACATCAGGTCATGCTTATCATAAATAATATGAAGTGAAGAAAGACATCGTGAGGAAACCAGCATATTTTTAGAAGATTCCGAGATATGCCTAACGGATTGGTAGCAATCCGCATTGGAGCAGCGTTAAAACTAAGACGCACTAGGGCCATGATAAGATTATTATTATTGATAAGCGTACCTTCAACGGGATAATCACCTCCATTACAAAAGTCTGCTAAGGCCCTCCTCTTAACGAATGAAACCACAGTCAAAATTATCGTCAACACTACAATTGATGCTACAACATATATCCAATATTGGGACCTGAAAGAGGTTATATGAAGATAAATCGTAACCGAACAATGGATTATGACTTAAGCCGGGCTACAGGACCATATCCAGCGAGCCAGCTTTTGCCTTAGCCGGGTCCGCTCCATGGGATATAGAAGGTCAAGGTGCTGCTAGCTCAAGCCTACCGTAGAGTCGTATATACAACAATGACGGACGAGTAATTATGAGTAAAGTTCAGACCAAACAACTGAATTTACTAGTGTTTCAATATTCCATAATCAAATCTATTTTCTGTGCTTAATATTAAATTTCTAAAGTTGAATAGTTTGTATGAGAATATAAAATTGTTTTTTTTATATTATAATTTCTATATATTTTCTCGCCTAAACCTTCCTCGGGCATCTACAAATGTATCAAAACGATGTCTGTCTGTCTATATATCAAAGAAAACTAAACAAAAATACCACTTACCAATAACTTTTGTTCGAATTAACTAAAGAGCTACTTTCATTTAATTCAGTACTGTTGATATCTTTAAATATGTCATCATCTATATTTGGCACAACAGATAGTGAGTCATTTGAATCAGCATTTTGCCTGTCTGTAACTGCATTATTTTGTCCATACTGTGTGCTTAATGTATACGACGTTCTCACGTCTTCTGTTTCATCAGTTGTATCCCAATCATCTTCTTTTATAACACAGACAATATGGTCACATTTTGTAGAGTTTTCAGAACAGTTAGCGTTACAATCACAATTATCTCCATCTACCGAAACATATTTAGCTTCGAACGGAATATTACACTTACACTGATTGGGCGCTGGGCATGATCCGTTACAGCCTTTGCATTCCGGAATGCAGAGTGAGTCGTTGAAAAAGTTAAATTCGTTATTTTCATCTATTTTATATCCATCAAAACACTGGCAAACATTTGGAGCTATACACGTTCCGTTACCACAAGGACTATCACAGCGAGGCTCACAATTATCTGAAATACTTTTTCTCCATCCTTCCTTACATTTACATGTTTCTGGAGATATACATTCCCCGTTAGGGCAGCCCTTAGAACAATGCGGTATACACGTTTCATTTACTATATCATAACCAATATCACATTGGCAAAGATTTGGAGCAATACACGTTCCGTTACCACAAGGAATATCACAGCGAGGCTCACAATCATCTGAAATACTTTTACCCCATCCTTCCTTACATTTACATGTTTCTGGAGATATACATTCACCGTTAGAGCAGCCCTTAGAACAATGCGGCACACATGTTTCATTGACTAAATCATAACCAATGTCACATTTGCAAACATTTGGAGCAACGCATGAACCTCCTATACCGCAGTCAAAATCACAAATAGCGACGCATAAGCCACTTTCTGTATCATTACGCCAACGATGATTACAGACACATTTTTCGGGTTGGACACACGTTCCGTGTAGACAACCATTTGAGCATACTGGAACACATGTGCCATTTTCTAACGCAAAGCCAGTGTCACATTTGCACATATTAGGTGCGTTACAAATACCTCCACCGCAATCATTATCACAGTGTGGGGAGCAACTATTTTCTTTATCTTTAACCCAACCATTGTCGCAACTGCAGTTTTCTGGACTTACGCAAGTACCATGAGCACAGCCGTTAGAACAATAAGGGAGGCAAAGGTTATTCTCTGTTTTCCTATAACCGATGATGCATTCGCATGTATCAGGTGCAATGCACGTCGCGTTAATACATGGTTCTGTACAAAGGGGTTCACAAGTGCCTTTTTTTAATTGGTATCCAAAATCACACCGGCATTTATCTGGTTCAACGCATTTTCCATGGCCACAATCCTTGGCACATACTGGCTTGCATATATACCCTACTAGTTGGTAGCCGTTGTAACAAGCGCATTGGCTTGGTGACTTGCAGTAACCGTCTACACACGAAGGACGGCAAATAGGTTCGCATTTTACGCTAAAAAGTTAAATTATCAATTAATTAGTTTAATTTTTTATATTATCATAATTAATTAAATTGTTTTTATTGCAGAGTTTTTGGCATCAGTGAGCCATTTTATTTGTTATCAATTATTGTTATGAACTCTATTATAAAAGATTATGAAGAAACAAAACTTACTCAGTAGAGTTACTGTCACTTTGATAGTAGCCAGAACAACATTCTTGTTTTGTTTCCCTTTCATATCTCTGAAAATACATAACACTAAATCAAAATTATATGTAAGCTATTTATATCATCTCTCGTAAACATTATAAACTTATTTGGATACTTGGTGATTGATATGTATCAGCCGTGTGGTATCCAGATGAAAATAATAGAACACCCCCATTTATTACTCAGATGTAGTAAAAGGCAACTAAGGTAAATTGACGTCAGGCAGACGGCAAGTCGTAAAATAGCTAGCTAATTCATGTGACCATATGTTAATAACATGTTGTGCCGACTCCACTTAGAGTGGGATAAGGGCATGAGGATGATCATGGTTATTAGTATGTATAAAGTAGCTTCATCACACATGCAGCCCTTTAAATTAATGAACTTTGGCACTGGCTTTAATTTCTTACCGGAACATTCCTTATGGATGTGTATGACCGAGTCCGATATTTCACGCATCTGAAGAAGCATTGGCCGTAATAGGTTTCTCTATATGTTTGAAAGTATGTTTGTCGTACCCATCGCAGTAAACTAAAAAATGAACAGTATAAATATTAGATGCAATCCATCATCACAACCTAACAAATTTTTAGAAAATAAAAGAGTTGGTCTTTTATATATATTTATGAGGTTTTGGGGGTGAAATCGTTCTAGCTAGGTTTCGTAAAATTCGTTTTATCCATGTTTTTAAGCATTATAAAAATACAAAAATTTACATTGCACATATAAACATTATTTTTGCAGCAAACTGTCAAGTCAGCGTAGCTTATTCGGGGAACAGATGGTCTCTAGAAATGAAAATATCTAGGATCGAACCTAGAAAATTATTTTTGTCTTTTTTTTTGAAGTTTTTTTATTTTGTAAAAAATTACCGAGAAAGACTCAGTCAACCAGTTACTTAATTATTAATCCAAGATTCGATAAATTATTTTTTTTTTCAGTTCAATATGGATTGAACATAACGAGTTTTTACAAGTAAATCAAACATTACTTACGTAACATTTCTAGGACATATTTGGCAATCCGTATGAGATATATAAACAAACACTATAAGAACACAAACACTATTAAAAATTCGCGACATATTTAAATTAATAATATAAGCGTATATGAGCTTCGCGTTTTCACAGCAACAGTAATTGTCTAACAATGAAATTATATATATATATATAGTATATGAAATGGAATTTTTGCACCAACTCATCATTATCGATAGTATGGCCACATATATTGAAATTTATCTAAACGGGTCCTGGTATGAAAATGTTATGTATTTATTATAAGAGTTCAATCTAAGGCGTTAATTTTTATCTCTTTGAAGTATATAAAAAAATAGATATGGTGTTTTTGTATTGATGGTATCACTTTCAATAACTTTACATTGTAACATAATGTATACAAGGATGTATAAAACTTAATTAACCCAATTTATATGTATATTGCCTATGCAATACTATTCAAGAAATATTGACTATTGAAGAAAAATATTTCTCAAGAAGTAACTTTAGTGGTGTATCAGAGCTGACACAGACATTTAAATTTATTTTGGTACAAATTTTATATTATGACTAGTTATATTATAAACAAACAGTAAACACAAAGCTTAATTTTTTTTTAATAATCCTTGTTCTTTGTATTTTTAAACAAAGCGTTCGAGTTTTAAAACTTCGTGTTTGTAAGGAATATTCATGCCACACTTGACGTACTCTTTCTCTGAACCCTCCCTTCTCTCCTTTGTCTCCTTAGTAACTCCCTTTTTGCATTCTCCTTGATCTCTATTTGTTCGAACTCCACCCTCAAAATGGCTCTTTGTTTTCTGGATACCCTTTATTTGAACCGTCTCTGTGAAATCTCTCTCTCCTTAGGAATTCACCCTCTGTAAACTCTTCTTTTCTCTAAACTATCTATTCTTTAGAACTCAACGCCACTGGAATGGCGCTACTGCAACTCTTTCGGAAATTCACAGCATAGAACATGATTAATACACGTATGCGCCACTTAGGTGCCAAATATTTTAATAGCTGGAGGTGACAAGTGACAGCCATCTTTTTAATTGACTTCTAGCGAACTCTCTAGTAACTGATGTACTATATATTTGTTTTACATATACATAAGTACCTGGTTGACCGCGCTTTGCTCGGTAATTTTTTACAAACTAAAAAAAAATTAAAAAAGCAAAAAATAATTGGATAGGTGGGGCTCGATTCTAGTTATTTTCATTTCTCTAAACCCCCGTTCCCGAATAAGCTACGCTGATTTGACAGTTTTCGGCAAAAATAGTGTTTTATATATTATATAAGAATTTTTGTATTTTTTTAATGCCCAAAAACAGGAGTAAGACTTTTTTTTTTTAAATAAAACCTAGCTAGATCGATTTGTCCCCTCCAATACCTCCTGCATGTTAAAATGAGGAGCCGTTTCCGAGATTCCGAAAATATACATACATATACATATATACATACAAGATTAACTCATTTAAATATTAAGATATTCATCATAATTTCAAATCAGTCTTTTAATACTACAAGAATCAAGAAGAATAAAATACACGTACGTAATTTGCAAAAATCATTGTCACCTTGTGATTACGAACTGGCAAGTACCTATTACAAATGAGATGGCAGATACACAAAGCATCCGTCCGTTGATAACTCCTGTGCGAAATAATCAGAAATGAATGAATAATAAACTTTAACAAGCTATGTTTTTACATACTAGTGGTATCTGCGACTTCGTTCACGCCAACTTAAACGTTTTTGGTTCTTTGCCGTTTTTGTTTTCTTAAACGTTTTTGCCTAGACAGTAAGCTTTATCTATTAGGGTGTCCTTGCCTTGCTCGGTTATTTTATTAAAAATATGTATATAAAATATGTAATTAAAAAAACAAAAAAACCTGAGATTTGAACCCAGTTTTTTACTCAAATGTAGACCGCTTGTTTATCATAACGCTGCTTCATCTTTACAAATAATAAGCAAAAATTGTCTACTTTATTTATTGTCAATTTTAACAATTTCTTGAATGCTTTAAATCAGGTATTAAACGCCCCCATAAAACCGCCTACATACTGAATTTCACGAAAATCGTTCGCGGTTTCCGAGATTCCGAAAATATATAAGTATATTAATTAATTAATTAATGGTTATATATACATATAAGATTAACTCTTTTAAACATTAAAGATTTATGCGTTTTATATTTACTTTTTAGTGAATTGTTAAAATTTGGAAGTAAATCTAAAATAAGTAAGCGAGCTAGTGTAAGCTAAGTAAGCTATTGAGACTAAATAAAAACGATTCTCTACTAAAAAGAGGGACAGTGTTGTAAAGCACCTCAAACATTTTCCATTGTTCAAACGGACTCTACGAATATGGCTGTCAAAAAGTCAAAACAGTAGAGCGCGAAGTTAATTGCTTGCATTCTGGGGCCAGACGACGTCGAGAACAGACGTGTAGGGGGCAGGTTGAAGTTTTAATTGCTTTTATAATTAAACGAATATCGACGCGTAGCTCATCGCGAATCGACTGCTGAAACAATATGTTTTAAAACTACATGTTTTATACGCTACTAAAAGCGATATACGCAATTACGTCACGTCCACCCTCGCAAAGGGACTGTTATGGGCTTGGGTATTACTGACATGGTTCGCTTGAGGCAGTGCAATGTTTCATTTATACACTAGTATTAGTAGGAGTGTAAGTATGGTACGTATTAAACGTATGTATCGCGTATATACAATTATATAATGGTATATATGTACAATTATATAAATGTACGGGCTGCTACTACCCTGTACGAGTTTTGGTTGATAGATTGATAAATTTATAGATAAACTGCGACGCTTAATTCATAGATTTATTGATTATTATGATTTAATAATATATGGTATAATATGGTAATGATTTTGATATAAGTATTAACAGGATGAGCACGCGCGGCAGCTAACGTCGTACTGATTTCCAATTGACACATTATTAAAAATATATAAGTAAGTAAGTAACGGCCTGTTACTATCCCACTGCTGGGCATAGGCCTCCTCTCTCCATTTTTGGAGAGAAGGGTTGGAGCTAAGACCTACCACGCTGCTCCAATGCGGATTGGTAGGTTACACATATCCCTAGAATTTTCTAAAGATATGCAGGTTTCCTCACGATGTTTTCCTTCACCGAAAAGCGTGTGATAAATTGCAATTGTCAATTAGACACATAAGTTTTAATAGAAAAACTCATTGATGTCTGCCCGGGTTTGAACCCATGATCGTCTCTAGAGATTCACACGGTCGCACCGCTAGGCCATCACAGCTTGCAAAAATATATAATTAATTATAATTAATATACACACATCTCAACTCGCATACATTACAATACTAATTACACGCGATTGTATAACGCCTATCACAGACTATCAGCTCAGTCAGTCAGTGCACAGATGACAGCTGCCTTTCGCGCAACCATTATATCAAAACTCAAACAGATTTTGACAGATCGCAGCTCAAAACCGTTTGTCCATCAAATGTATTTGAGCAGAATGCTGAAGAGGGTATTCAATTATCAAATAGTTCTGTTCAAAGTATTTCATTACTAAAGTAATAATAAAATTATTTTGCTATAATCCGCGATGAAGTAAAATAGAAAATATATATAATGCTAAATGTAGAGTGGACAATCGGTTATCATACCTGATACATGCAGGATTCGTAAAAACACATGCACAAACCTCCACCACCGCCACCACGATACACAAGCACTATATACGTTCACTATCACAAACTCAACAAATCGTTTCGCCCCGCAACCGAAGCATCATCAGGAGATAGTCCATTACTCCATAAATAGTGGTGGAGGTTTGTGCATGTGTTTTTTACGACTCCTGCATGTATCAGATATGATAACCGATTGTCCACTCTACATTTAGCATATTTTCTATTTTACTTCATACCGGATTATAGCAAAATAATTTTAGTATTACTTTTGTATTATGGATCTCCGCAAAGTAACGCCAAATTCTATAAATTATTTCATTACTCCATTAGAAACAACGTCACGGCCATGCCACATGTTTATCACTGGTGTAATTTGACACTGTAAATAGATAAAAATACCTATACCTAGAATCTTTCTAAATAGACTTTTATAACCTAGTTTAACTGACTCCTTAAGTAAAAGAAGCCCCACTTACTGCCCAACTGCTGAGCTGAGGGCGTCCCTTATTCGCCTTTTACGACACTTCGGTAAGAAATGAGGGTGGTCTGTTCTACTCAGTCAGATGAATATTAAATACCTCTAAACAATCCACTATCGGTTTATCTGTTACTAACTGTTGTTTACGACTTATATGCTAGAGCGAAATTTAGTTATACTAAAGTTTATGCTATACAGATCATAAGGATAAGAAACTTTCTTACTTATCTTTACATTATTGAAGATATTTCAATGCTTAAGTTGCTGTGAACGCAGTCCCGTGTGCATTTAGTCCACACTTATTATAAAACAAAGTCCCAAAAAGCTGTCTATCTATATGCGATTGATTTTCTCAAAATTTACTAAACGGATTTTTGTATGGTTTATATTGAAGAGGTAGTGTACTTCTGCCGTGTGTGCCGTGTAAACCAACAGAGATACACTAGTGTCATGTACTAGAGAATTGTAGATCTACAAAATTACTACAAAAAGTCCGTGAGAGCGTATCTCTATCTCTTATGGTTATCTAACGATAACTTTTATGTTCAAAATTTCGACGCGAGCGAAGGCGCAGACACAGCTAGTATTATATAAACTAAACGTTTTACAATTTTTCGACAAAAATATCATAGTATTTTAGTACAAAGAACTCCCAAAAAGCACAATTGAAAGAAATTCACTCAATTTGTAAAAGATGTAACTCATAAAACTCTTGAATAATATAATTTAGTTTGCTATCGGAATTGAAAATCTACGGAACGAATAGTCGGCGCCGCGATTGCCAAATCATAATGGGGAATGAATATTTGAAACTGGACCAAATCTGAACAAGCTGCTTGATGAAAATTTAAATACTTATAACTAGGTTTTTGCAGTAATAGTACATATAATATCTACGACCTAGATTATTTTTGGTATTTGTGTAAGGTTTCATTATTATTTTACTCTATATCTAATACGTGATCTCCTTATTAGCTTCTTAGAGAATTAGAGATGAACCTCCGCACGGTTCATAATCATGTTAATGATATTAATTACTACCACTTAGACTTTGAAAGGTTAAAATAAATTTATAATTAGAGATCGCCGTTACACTAATTCAAAATAACTAACTATTGTAAACTATGTGAGGACCTTAAGAGTGATTTTAGGCTTAAACTAGGATCAATCTTTGATTCTACCTCTTGTGAGAGCATTTTCGCTTCTCCGGATTCAGGAGAAGCGAAAATGCTTTACAATGTGATCAAAGTAGGCATACGTCGTAGAAAGTAGAAACTAACCTTTAGTTTGTAGTTACTATGGGGTTGGCGTTTTGCTTGCGAAAAAATCCCCGAAAATTAAGATAAAAAAAAATAGAAAAATAATAAGGCTCGTAGAGCGTACCGGGGACCCGAGAGCTGGCAGCTCTTGGCAAACGAATAAGTTTTGCCATACGAAGGGCCAGTATATTAGGAACTTAAATTGCAATGGAATCGATGATTACGATTTGGTGTAAATATACATATATATTCTTTTAAGTTTTTATTAAATGCTTGTTTTTTGTAAAATAGTTTATTTAGTATATATATGTATATAATACTAAAAATAATAAATATTATACATAAAATAAGTATATGACATAAAGGAATGTATATTCAGAAAGCTTATTACATTGTCGTGATGTTTTCTTTCATCGAAAAGCATGTGATAAATTGAATTATCAATTTATTTAAAGGTATATGTTTACATACATAGATAACCTCCCTGTTGCCAAGAATTTGAAACCGCTACGATCCCCTGTCGAGAGTCACACCGTTTCACCCAACGGCTATCACTGCTTATCATATAAACATAACCTAAACTTGAAATAAGGATATAATACCTAGATTTTCTGTCTTTTCAGGATATAAAGTAATTTACAGTTTCCAAAATGATGACAGCGCTTTCCTCGCCGCTATAAACGTTTAACAAAACACCTATTTACAATATTTTAGCGACTTTATGAGCCGTTTTTGGGCGGGATGTTTTTAATTAAGCAAACAAACTTGTGGCTTGTAATTTTGCGTTGGATTTGTTGGATCGTGTAATGTTCTGTTGGGAAAAGGGTTTTGTAGATAATTTTTTAAATCACCTTCATTATTATCAGGCCCTGATAGCTGAATGGTGAGATCGCTTGACCCTTACCAAGAGGATTGATTATCAGTGAACTACTAGTTTATATAAAAACTGATGAAATTTATTAATTTTGAAAACAAGTGATATCCGTAAGTTTAGTGTTAAAATACCCTTAATTTTGCAATAAAAAATCCCCAAGGAGATACAATTTTTTTTTCATCTTATATGTTAGTCCGACATAAACTTTAATCGTACTAAATTTCATTATCATTTCCTCAAAAAAAGGAAAGTAACGGCATGTTACAGTCCCACTGCTGGGCATAGGTCTCATCTCTCCGTTCCTGGAGAGAAGGTTTGGAGCTAAAACCTACCACGCTGCTCCAATGCGGATTGGTAGGTTACACATAACCCCAGATTTCTCTAGAGATATGCAGGTTTCCTCACGATGTTTTTCTTCACCAAAAAGCGTGTTATAAATTGCAATTATCAATTAGATACATAAGTTTTTAAAAGAAAACTTATTGGTGCCTGCCGGGGTTTGAACTCGTGACCCTCTCGAAAGAGTCGCACGGTCACACCGCTATCACATCACTTATCTATCACAGCATTTTCATTCCTCAAGCGGAATATAAAAGCGTAACAAACAGACAGACAGACAGACTTTCGCATTAATAATATGTACTAGTATGTATTTATCACGAAGATGAAGTTACGAGCACAAGCTTGTACATACATACACTGTAATATGTTGACTTTTAATTTTTCCATTATTTGAATGTTATGGAATTCCGTAAAGTAAAGCTTGCTTAACTAATTTTCATAATTAAAGGTCTTTGATTTTAATATTAACAAAATAATATTCTATCAGCTATAAAGCCTATGGTAGCGCAGGGGTGAGAACGAGAGTCTCTTTCGAGGTAATCACGGGTTCAAGCCTCAGGCACCAATGAGTTTTTCTGTAAATATCTAATTGATAATTGCAATTTATCACACGCTTTTCGGTGAATGGAAACATTGTAAGGAAACCTGCATATCTCTAGAGAATTCTGGAGATATGTGTAACCTACCAATCCGCATCGAAGCAGCGTGGGAGGGACGTAGATCCAATCCTTCTCTCCACAATAGAGGTCTATGCCCAGCAGTGGGATAGTAACAGGCCGTTACTTTACCCTTTTATTATGTATGCATATTACATCTAGTGTGGAATTTTTATTTAACATTCTATCTTAGTTGTGGTTTGTCGAGGTGTTTTAATAGGATTTTTCAATCTAAAACTCGCAACGCCACCTCAGCAATGATTTGACCCTTAACGGCCGGGCGTCCCATTACAGACATTATCTTGCGGTAATAAAGACCATAATGACCCGCATATATCCTGAGAGGGGGTCGAAAACAATTTTCTATACTTATATTAAAAAGAGGAAAACCGCCGTGTGGGGTCCGGCTGAATAGAATAGTACCACCCTCATTACTTACCGAGGTGTCGCAAAATACGACTAAGGTAAGTCGACGTCAGGCAGGCGGCCGGTCGTAAAAACGTATGGGATAAAGGCAGGAGGATGATGATATTATAAAGAGGAAAAGTTTGTATGTATGTTTGTAATGTTTTCTCACAAAAACTACTGAACCAACAACTCTGACACGCTCCTTTATGGTGAAGTAGAACAACACTGTGAGTAAACCTACAAATCGGAATTTCTGAAATATGTGTAACCTACTAATCTGTACTGGAACAGCTTAGCGGCTTTCAAGTTTACAAAAATCATTATGAACAAGATAACAGCAGGTAGTAACAGCTTTCGAAACAGCAGTAGAGTTGACCATTCAAAAGCACTTGCTTACAAGGTTATTTGAATAAAACTAATTTGAATAAGAAAATTTTAACTATTAAATTGGGACTAAAGAAACTACAGTCAGGTACAATTTGTCATTTATGTTTGCGAATAGGATGTTAATAAGGAATACAGTCGATTGCCTTAATGCTTATGCAGGATATATTTCTGTGAGTGTTACTTAAGAGCTGTTCGATTTAAACCACCCACCCGTTTACTGTCGAACCCCATAAATCGTGAGGGGTTGCAACCATACATAATTGATACTCTACCAATACGCACTAAGCGGTTCTCTTCCTCATCCATACTAATATTATATATGAGAAAGTCTGTCTGCTACGCTTTCGTGGCCTATCAACTGAAGAGGAATATTTTTGTTATAATTAAATGAAATTACTTATATACTAGGATAACATATACGATGGAAAAGACCCCTTTTTTCCTCCTGGACCAGGAACAAAATGGCGCAAACTAAGTTGCAAAATACAGGGGTTTTTCTAATTAAAAAGACAAAACAGTCAAATTCACTGCTACATATGCACACACATATAATTACAAAAGTGGAATTATCAGCCACCATTTTGCTTATAAAGTTTTAAGGTCTAGGTAAGACTACGAAACGTATTAGTTTGGTTTAAAATACATTTCACAGAAGTTTACCTAAAAATAATCTACTAGTGAGTTTTGGATGATCCGGCGCAATATGAAATCAATAAGAGATAAATTATTAGTGAAGACAAGTTCATTCAGTCCTGACTTAGCTCTAAATTAAGAGATCCAAAAAAGTCAAACCGAATCATCATAACAATAACTCTGTACTACATTGTTCACCTAACATTCATAGCTACACAAGATCTCAATGGATCATAAATAAAAAACCAATAAACCATTCATGTGGTCACTAAATAAAAAAAGATCATTAAAAAATTTGCAGGTATACTAAGAAAAACATTTCCCACAACATTCATTATAGCAGCAAATGTGGTTATCACGTATCCCGATGTGAGCGCGCGAAATTAAATGTTTTCATTCTGTGGACAGACGCAGTCGAGAACAGACGTCCCGCAGTAAAGGGAAGCTTTAATCAATTCTAAAATTGGATTCAAGTCATCACTAATAAACTTTGTGGAGTGAAGTGAAATGAAAATTTGTTTGAACAGATTGCAGCAGAATTTACTGATACATCGGATTACATTAATCTAAAAAACGAAATATCATTTACGATGGAATACGAGGTGCACCTTTGCGGAGCTCCATAAAACAAAATTAATGAGTAAATTAAAATTTGCCATAATCCGCGATAAAAGAAAACATATTTGATGCTAAATAAAGAGTGTATTATCCATTTGTTCGTGATGTCCACCACAACCATCAGACTACAAAGTACTGCTTAAATCCACAATCTCAACGACCGTTTCACTTAACCATACCACAAATCATCGTCAGAAGATAGACTCCACGACAAAGGCTTTGCAATTTCGTCGGAATCTGCATGTGTAAGGTATGACAACGGATAAAACACTAAATTTAGCAATACATATCAAATCAAATCGAATAAAAATAATCTTTATTCAAGAAAGCTTTCTACTAGCACTTCTGAATCGTCAAGAATCAATTAGATTTAATAAAGCTACAGCTACAACTGCAGCTAATTAAGGAAGAACTTTGAAAATTTAACATAATTTATCTAGATGTTATTTCATGATGCGCTTAACGGCTGATGTATAATTTTATTTATACAGATCATAATATGGCTGGCAATAAACAAGATTTTCGGTTGAAATTAATTTCACGTGAAGGGGAAAGATACTAATAACGGAAAACCGCGTCGTGGGCCACACGAGTACGCGAGATCAAAAGGAGAGCCTGGTTTTATTGAAAAGATTTCTTCGAATATGAATCGTTCCGTTTCGCTAAGAACCCAATTAGTTTTTCACTGAAGGGAAATAATTCAGATCTGAAGATACCTGTATTTCTTTACATTTTCAAAACTTTACACTTTATGCGGGATATATATTTGAATTACTTAATTATCATTACTACCTCTATTTAATAATATATTAATTATTATAATGCTGCTATCTATCGCCATCAAAGTAGAACAACACTATGAGTAAACCTACATATCCCTAAGGAATTTCTCAAATATGTGTAACCTTTTTTTTATTTAAAGCAAAAATGCACAAGTTATATCTATCTTAAATTACTTACACGCTAGGACTATACAAATCATGCCCACGTGGAATGCTCCCAAGAATGCTGGCAGCGTTTCTGAGCTGAATCGCTAAGCTGATTATTTGTGCAAAAAGTAACCAGCCCTCTTGTCACCTGGAGAGGTAATTAACCGAGGTGTTAAAACGGATAAAAAAAAATTTGCAGTTTGACTCCATGGCCCTAGGGTCTGAACATAACCTACCAACTGGAACAGACTGGTGGCTTAAATTGGTGAATTTATAACTTTAAGTTAACAAGAATTATTATGTACAAGATAAGACATGTCTAAATTCAATTTAATCAAACATATTGATTGAATTTGCTTAAACTATGTCAGCTGTCAATTATCGAATAACACGAACATGCTTGTGGTGCGGTGGGAAATCTATTATGTGATTTTAATCTACAGACGAACAAAATTAGATTTAGAATCATAGATATTTCAAATAGCATGGCAGGTCTTTTCGGGAGGCACCACAGCGTATATAGAAATTCTAGAACCTTCTAGAAAATTCTAGAAATGTTTTGTGCGTGGAAAGAGTGGGAGCAGCAGGATTAAAAAAGGGATGAGGTTTAAACAAGAACATTGAATTCAAAGGAAAATACATTCAATAATGTAAAGTTATCATTTTCCTGCCCTTATCCCACTCTAAGTAAGGTCGGCACAACATGTTTAAAATATGTTACAAGATGATTTGGCTGGTTAGTTTAAAACCGCCCGCTAGCCTGACGACACCTCGGTTAGGAATGAGGGTGGACTATTCTACTCAGCCGGATACAACATGGCGGGTCAACACTTACCTTTTACGACACCTCGGTAAGAAATGAGGGTGGTCTATTCTACTCAGCCGGATACAACACGGCGGGTCTACTTTCCTTAGTCGCCTTTTACAAGGCCTTTGCCTTTGTCAAATGCAAAATAATTATGTTAAATAGTATGTTCGTCACCTGCATTAGATACACCTGCTGTCTTAAATAATTGTTTTATTTTTATTTTTGTTGAATTACTACTGTACTTTATAGGAGAAAGTATTCATGCTTATTTATTCATCAATTGATAGTTGATTTGGCTAGGTTTTTTACGACCGGCCACCTGCCTGATGTTAACTTACCTTAGTTAATTTTACTACACCTCGGTAAGAAATGAGGGTGGTATAATAAGAAGACGACCACACGGTGGCTAAAATTTAAAGTATGAGTGTCATATCCTGATCCCAATGCTAATTCCTTACACTAGTTAAAGGCAAAAGTTTATTAATGTGATAACTGCTGGGACCAAGGATTATAGCCTTATTGGAAGTACCATGGAAGTATGGACCATTGAAGTAGCCTTTGTGTTATTTCAAGAATACCTATGTACAAAATATCGTACAAATCCGTTAGGCCGACCGTCAAACCAATTCAAACACATTTACAAACTTTCGCCTTAATAATTAAATAACACAATATCTTTAATATTTAAATGCGTTAATCTTGTATGTATATATATATATATATATATATATATATATATATATATATATATATCTTCTTCTTCTTCTTCTTCAACCGATGGACGTCCACTGCTGGACATAGGTCACTTCATGGGATCTCCAGAACACACGATTTTGTGCCGCTTGTATCCAGCGGCTCCCCGCGACCCTTTTTTGCTTTCCGGTGCGGGGTCGCCATTCCAACACATTGAGACCCCAACGTCCATCGGTTCTCCGCACTATGTGCCCCGCCCATCGCCACTTCAGCTTCGCGACCCGCTGAGCTATGTCGGTGACTCTGGTTCTTCTACGGATCTCCTCATTTCTGATTTGATCACGTAGAGAAACTCCGAGCATAGCTCGCTCCATCGCCCGCTGAGCGACTCTGAGCTTTCTTATGAGGCCCATAGTCAGCGATATATATATATATATATATATATATATATGTATATATATTCGGAATCTCGAAAACGGCTCCAACGATATTCCTGAAATTCATCATGCAGGAGGTTTTTGTGGCGAAAAAATTGATTTGGCTTATCGTGGCTTATTGAATCGTCTTATACCTGATTTTGGGCATTAAACAAATACAAAAATGACATTGAATAAATAAACACTATTTTTGCCGAAAACTGTCAAGTCAGCGTAGCTTATTCGGGGAACGGGTGGTCTCGAGAAATGAAAATACCTACGATCGAGTCCCACCTACCGTTATTAATATGCTATTGTAATGTACTGCTATTATTGACCTAAGCCGAGTATTTAAACAGGTGAACCTATAAATAAACATAAGATAAAGGCCATGTCTGACGCACATCTTCCACTTAGTCATGGTTAAGTTAAGTTTAAAAAAATAAAAAAAAAAGTTTTCTATATCTTTATATATGTAGAATAAAAATAATAAACGAAAAATATTACAATTAGCCGATTGTAATCCGGTTGAGTAGAATAGACCAACCTCTTCCTTATCAAGGTGTTGTAAATTACGACTAAGGTAAGTTGACGTCAGGCAGGCAGCCGGTCATAAAATACGTAGCCAAATAATGTGGCATCATGTTTATAGCATGTTTTACCGACCCCACTTAAATTGAGAGAAGGGCAGGAGGATGATAAGTTATTTTATTCCGTTATAAATTGCTAACACTCCTAATCAATTAAGATTCAAAGCTGCCTCTCATGACTGTAGAATTCAAACAGTTTTCACCATACCCTCAAGCGCGGTTAGAAATCCCATCACGTATTTCAATAATGCAACGATAACTAAGCGGCAACAGTATAAAACTGAATGAAACAAAAACAGTACAATCAAATTGTCGAATAAGGCTAACAATACCGACCATTAAGCCCACGTGGGATAGGGGAAGCTGGAGGAAACCGCCGGGAGCTAATTGTGAGCTTTCGCGAGGGCCGGTTGAAACGTGATGCGAATGCTTGCGTTCTTAAATGTTTAAGGCCTGTTTCACAAGTTGCTGATAAAGTGTCGGATAGTTAACCGACAAATAAACTAAGTAGCAGACAAATGTCTCTAAAATATTGAAATTTAAAAAAAATTGAGGCATTATTGAAATAGGTATTTGCTATCTAGCAGATAAACAAAATAACAGCCACATGATCTACCTGTAAACTTATTAGGGACTTTAAGTGCTGAATAAATTGATGGTGAATAAGCTTATCAGAAACCTGAAAAACGCAAAATTCCGAGATATGTGTCAGATATGTTCCGAATAAGCTAACCGACAGATTATTGGTAACTTGTGAAACAAGCCCTTAGTCTTGAAGAATATTTTCAACGTTGGAAATATAATAAGGTAGTTCATACAAGATGATGGTAAGTCTTATATAAACTTTAATGGCTTATTTCACAGGTTACCAATAAATATAAAAATAAATATATATATCTGTCATTTACACACACGGTCGTCCGTCTCCAAAGTAAGTAACTTAATACTTGTGTGTGTACACGGACAACTGGTGAATATATGCTTATATAATTTATAAATACATACTGAAATACAAATATACACCCAGACTCGAAGACCAACAAATTCATTTATAGAAAATGTTGGCCCTCAGCGGTAACCGAACCCGAGACCCGCGGAGCTGAAGGCATGGTCACTACCCACTGCGCCAACGGGCCAGGCTCTAAAAATGTCTCTAGGAATAGACTAAAAAGTGAAATCCCCAACATGCTGAATTTCAGGAAAATCGTTGGGATCGTTTCCGAGATACAGAATATATCAAGATTAACTAATTTAACTATTAAACATAATTATCCTTAAAAATTTTAAAAAATATTCTTATCTACTATATAAAAATAAGTCGGGTTTTCCTTCCTGACGATATAACTCCAGAACGCACGAACCGATTTCCACGGTTTTGCATTCGTTGGAAAGGTCTCGGGCTCCGTGAGGTTTATAGCAACGAAAATCTAGGAAAAATTTCAATAGAAAAGCGGGAAAATAGGGAAAATAATTTTTTAATTACAGCGCCATATCAAAACTACTGGATCAATTTTAATAATTTTTTTTACACTGACTGACATGGGATACATATTTTATACCCGTGCGAAGCAGGGGCAGGCCGCTAGTAAATTATATTTCTGCGAGCCCTTCTAAAGTGAACATATTATATTTCGTACCGAAATTAGAATAACCATCCAATATATTCAATCACTACCAGGTTTATACGATGTTTGTTTATTTATGGAAGGGTTTATGTATCGCAAAATTAATACCCTTTCATGTTGCTTACAGCGCTCCGTGACTTGCGGGATAAGCGTATGATTGAAAGAAAATTTTCCAAGCGAACATAAAATATTAAAGCAACGTTACGGGGTTTTCAGGAAAATTTCATATACACGCTCAGAATAATCCCCGTATGCGAAAACTAAAGCCGAAAGTCCACCGCCAGCTAAAATAATTAGGAACTAAGCTTAGTGAGCTAAGCTCAGGTAACTTAAGTCCACCGAAAAATAAGCTATAACTATGTTAGGGAAAAACAAGCGAATTGCCATAGGGATAAAGATAAGGGAGTGATGTGATATAATAAATCGATAAGTTAGAATAGTAAATAGTAGTATAATAGTTAGATAGATATAGCCAGCACGATACCACAACTACTATGATTGTAATAGAAGTAAGAAATTTTTAATAGTATTAAGATACTGTAAATATTTAAAAGACACCAGTGTATATATAACATATAGCAATAGACATAAGTAGTTGTTACCAATTACTGCTACTGTTAGAGGATTTTGTAATACCCATGTGGGTAATTAAAAAAACTAAACCAAATTGTAAAAATAAAAAAGCCAAACAAAATCTCTGATTATGTCAGCGGAACTAGAAAAAAAAAGGTAAGGGAGTGACAACGGCTTAGCTTAGTTCGCGTAGCTTCTGATCGGCCTACACAACTACACAACAGTATTTTAATTTCATTAATGTCAAACAAGCTCAATTATGCTAGCTAAATTAAGGTAAGTTAATTAAGCTGGCGGTGGACATATGTTAGGTGGAAGATAAAAACATATTGTGTTACCCCACTTAGGGTGGAATACGAGTAGGGGAATAATGATCTGAAAAACAACATTCTCAAAATAACGCTTAGGCGCGAAACGATCCTACTAAATAGTGAAAAAGATTGCACAGTGCTGCCAATTAATGTTATATTAAAGTAGCGGCCTGTTATTATCCCACTGCTGAGAATAGGCCTCTTCTCTCCGTTTTTTTTTTTTGGAGAGAAGGTTTGGAGCTAAGACCTACCACGCTGCTTCAGTGAGGATTGGTAGGTTACACATATCTCCAGAATTCTCTAGAGATACGCAGATTTCCTCACGCTGTTGTCCTTCACCGAAAAGCGTGTGATAAATTGCAATTATCAATTAGACACATAAGTTTTTAACAGAAAAACTCATTGGTGTCTGCCCGGGTTTGAACCTGTGACCTCCTTGAAAGAGTCGCACGTAGTTACCGCTGGGATATCACAGCTTGCAATGTAAATGCAATGTTATATTAGATAATTTTAATGTGCGTTTCCGAACAATAAAATAGCCGCGAAAACATTTTGACAGGTGACGTTCTGTGGCGTGGTAAAACTCAGTTTTCCACGTTTTCAACGTTGATGGAAAAAACTAAATATATAGTCTTTTTATACTAAAATATTTTTTTTTATTCGCGCAAGCTAACAATAGTAGTATAGGTTAAATGGATGGTTTAGTTCTTACATTAAGTATCATCATTCTCCTGCCCTAACTACTCCTACTCAAAGTGGGGTCGGCACAACACGATACAAACATGTTGTTACATGATTTCGCTACGTATTTAACGACCGTCCGCCTGCCTGATGTCAACTTACCTTAGTCGCCTTTTGCGACATCTCGGTAACAAATGAGGTGGGTCTAATCTACACAGCCGGATACCACACGGCGGGTCAACTTACCTTATTCGCCTTTTACGATAGCTCCGTAAGAAATGAAGGCGGTCTATTCTACTCACCCGGATGCAATAAACTAATTAGATTAAATAATAACTACGTAATAAAAGATTGTTTTCAATTTATTAAATCATTTTAAGGAAACAGGTATTCTTACATTTGCTTCACAGTATATTTTAAGCAATTTAATTTATGTACATAAAAATATAAAGAATTATAAAACGATAGGTGATGTATACAATAGACAAAGCAGGAACCGACATAAGCTTGCGGTTCCTGCTTTGCGCCTTGCAAAAGTACGTAACTCGTTTGTGGGTTTTGGTATAAGATTCTATAATAAAATTCCGCAATTAATTTCAGCACTGCCATTACAGCAGCTTAAAAACACTGTTAAAAAGAGGCTGATACAGAAAGCCTACTATACTCTTGAAGATTATTTAGAAGATAAGAATGTGTGGATATAGCTCTCTTTGAACCTGTACAAGACAATAACGACTTAATGTAAATAATATTAAGGATTATATTTTTAAAAGAGCAACGCCGAGTTTCTTGCTGGCTCTTCTCGGTAGGAACAGCTTTCCGAACCAGCAGTAGAGTTGACGATTCAAAAGCACTTGTTTACAAGTTTATTTGAATAAAGAATATTTTGAATTTGAATTTGAATTTCATTCCTGTATGTTTTCTACTTGTTGTTTTCCCTTTATTCCTTTTTAGGTCGTAGCTTCGTTCCCTAGATAGGTTCTATTTAAAACGTGGGAACGGGGACATCGTTAGAATACATGGTTTTGAATGGCCGCTTCATTAGGCACGTCAATTCAGTTCTACTCATTTCATTACAATTTAACGAACATTTTTTAATATCCATATTAATTAAAATGAAGCTCTTTTGCAAGGACGCCGTGTGGTATCCGGCTGAAAAGAATAGTACCACCCTTATTTCTTACCTAGGTGTCGTAAAAGGCGACTAAGGTAAATCGACCCGTCGTGTGGTATCCGGCTGAGTAGAATAAACCAACCTCATTTCTTACCGAGGTGTCATATAAGGCGACTAAGGTAAATTGACCCACCGTGTGGTATCCGGTTTAGTAGAATAGACCAACCTCATTTCTTACCGAGGTGTCGTAAAAGGCGACTAAGGTAAGTTGACCCACCGTGTGGTATCCGGTTTAGTAGAATCGACCACTCTCCTTCTTACCGAGGTGTCGTTAAATACGATTAAAGTAAGTTGACATCAAGCAGGCGGCCGGTCGTAAAAACATAATATGTTGTGCCGACCCCACTTAGAGTGGGATAAGGGCAGAAGGATATATAGTCTTCAATATTTTAGAATTATTTGCCCAGCATTAGGACCTTAGGTCCTATCCAGAGGGATAGAATAGAATCAAATGGATTTCAAATTGCTTCGCTCGACAGATCGGTGCAAACATACATAGTAGTTAGTCTCCGGCAAACAATTAGCAAATGGAAATTAGTTAACGGGTATTCGGATGTCGTGTAAACGGCTGGCGTAAATTGCAAATCTATTTTTTATCTGAAACCGATTTACATTACGATAATGAGATTTGATTTAACACGCCGTGTGATATCTCGTAGAATAGAGCACCCTCATTTCTTACGTGATGTCGTAAAATGCAACTAAGGTCAGGCACGCGGCCGGTTGTAAAATACATGAAACATTCCAAATTACATACTAATTAAAATAAATGGATTCATTCCAAAACATGGAACACCATGTTTACAAGATGTTAAACTTTGAGAACCACTTTGAGATTTGATTAAACAAATAAAAAAATATATAATATATTTTTATTATTTTCTTATCATCATGCATAATAAAGAGCACATAAATGGACTCCCGGGGTTTCATTTTTATATGATTCTGAATATTATAAAAGAAAATCAGAAACATAATAAATGAAATATGTCGATATAAGTGGGAGAATTTGTTCGCAGCGCGTAGGTGTAATATGTTGCTCGAAAGCCCGGGATAAGTCGCGGAGGTAATCTCCTTACGCGGTCTGAAGATTTGTGATTCCTCGAAAATACGGCTGTCGCGTTTACAATACACATTCAAAAAAGAGGTAAACTTAGTTTGTCTATTACTAATGGACTATGGATTAAATTCAGGACTGATATATCAATACTCAGACTATATCAAACTAGGCTTAAACCAGAGTTTATCGACTACAGTCAAAACTTAATACCCTAAATTCTTTGGTCATATGTCGCGTGGAAAACGTTGAATCCATAAAACGCCTTGTGATTAAAGCAAAAGCTACGAGTACAGGCAATAGTTCTCAGAATCGATTAAAATCGTTAATATTTAAATGACTTAATCTTGTATCGGAAAAAAACCTGAAGGAGAGGGAAGAGGCCTACGTCCAGGAGTGAACTGACAAAAGGCCACTATGATGATGATTATGAATCTTGTATGTATATATATAAATATATTTTCCGAATATAGGAAACTGCTCCAACGATTTCATGAAATTCGGCATGTAGACCCCTACATCTTAGGTATTTAAGTGAGTTAATCTCGTACATAAGGTAAGGTCACTAGTAATTGACTGTTTTGTATAAAATTTCAAATAATAAGCGTTTTGATTGTTGTAGCTAATAAAAGCTTACCTTATATGCTGAAAATGCTAAAATTTATATTGAATTCAAAAGACAATTTACGCTGTCACACGAAAAGACACGGTAGCTCATTTGGGGAACGGGCGGACTAGAAAGATGAAAGAACCTAGGTTCGAGCCCCACCTGCCCTACTATTTTTTTAAATTCTTATTTTTAATTTTTTTATATTTAAAAAAAACTATTGAGTAACACTCAGTCACCCAGGTACTGTATATAAATTAATATTTTTATTGTGTATAGACATTTTTTTAAATTTATTCTAAGCCTGAATTAATTAAATTTTCTATATATATCACTATATTTTTGTATTGAACTGTAAAAGACTTTTACTGCAGCAATACAAAGCAACATATTCTATATCATAACATTTAAGAACTGAGTAAAGGTCTAACAACAATACAGCGTATACTATGGCTTCTACTGAATACAGAATTTGTTTCGCTAAAGTTCGTGATATATCACCATGCCTCTCACAGTTATAATAACTTGAGACTATTCTGTTTTATAACAACACTATACATACCTAGGAAATGGCGAGGCCAAACAACAATCCCAACTTCATAATTATGCATTTTATTTGCTCTAGTAACTTGCAAGTTGCAAATTAGTCTTTCCATAATAACCGCATCCGGCCGCGCGTCTTATCCCCCTCAGAAACTTATTTTATAACTGTAAGTATAAGAGAAAAGTTGGCAAGAAGACGCGAGGGTAAATAACTAACAAAATGTAACTCAGATTGCTCGTGATGACTTTTAGAACCGAAACTTTGCCGCTGTCAAGGGACCTTCTATGAAAACTCAAAAGCTTTACAAAAGCTTAACCTCAGAGGGAAATGGAATGAGTCTGTCATGGAGTATCTTAATGTGATCAAATTATAAATAAGTCACGTTAAATAGATAATAAGATGCATAAATTAATTGATATATAATAATAAGTACCTGGGTAACCAAGCCTTGTTCGGTAATTTTGAAAATGATGTAAAAAAAATAAATTGAATAGAAATATTAAAAATATTACAGGTGGGGCTAGATCCTAGGTATTTTCATCTCTCTAGACCGCCCGTTCCCCACACGAACTCTCATGACTTTACGTTTAACAGCGAAAAATTGTGATTGTATTCAACGTAAATTTCAAAAAAAATTTAGAGCCCGAAAACAGGGATAAAACGTCCATTTTTTTTTAATAAAACTTATCTAGATCGATTTTTCTCCCCCGAAACCTTCTATGTGCTGAATTTCAGGAAAATCGTTGGAGCCGTTTCCGAGATTTTAAAAATATATATATTATATGGGTTTTGGGGGAGACTAGGTTTTATGTAAAAAAAGATTTTTTATCCCTGTTTTTGGGCATTAAAAACCCTAATATTTATATTGAATTGAATTTTCGCCATTAACTGTCATCAACTGTCGCGATGTGGCCCGTATGTTTAAATAATAATTGGTATCAATCACGTAAGTCTACCAGAGTCTATGAAACTAGAGGGTGAAGATAGTTAATAATATCTTTAATATTTAAATGAGTTAATCTTGTATGTTTATATATATTTTTTCGGAATCTCGGAAACGGCTTCAACGATTTTCCTGAAATTCATCATGTAGGGAGTTTTTGGGGAGAAAAATGGATCTAGTCAGGTTATATTTAAAAAAAATTGTTTTATCCCTGTTTTTGGGCATTTAAAAATACAAAATTTTACATTGAATATAAAACATTATTTTTGCCGTAAATTGTCAAGCCGGCGTAGCTTATTCGGGGAAGGGGCAACCTCGAGAAACGTAAATACCTAGGATCGATACCCAAATAAATTTTTTTTTTTTTTTTAAATAACCGAGCAAGTTTCGGTCACCTAGATATTTAACATTATACTTTCTCATACAAATGTTTGTTCACAATCGTGTACATATGGAAAAGACGTCCGTTTTATAAAATTAATTATCCGACGATCCCTCGGTACGTGATTAATTACGTTACGCGACATTTACGCTCGGCGCGACACTTTGAGTGTGATCGGTGATCTCACTTCACTCACTGTTAATGGAAACATTTCACTTAACTACATACAATGTTTCAAACACCGTATCGACTATTAAAACACGATTAAACTTTACATGTTCTTATTTTTGATTTTGCATCTAAATTTAAACGATAATTCTTTTAGAAAATAAAATACTCATCATCTTCCTGCCCTTATCCCACTCTAAGTGGGGTCGGTACAACATGTTATAAACATGTTGTCACATGATTTGGCTGCGTTTTTACGACCGGCCGCCTGCCTGACATCAACTTACCTTTGTCGTATTTTACGACACCTCGGTAAGAAAGAGGGTGGTCTATTCTACTCAGCCGGATACCACATGGCGAAATAAAATACTAAATATAGAAAATATTAAATATAGATTACTAAAATTCCTCTGTTCCCACAGTCCAAACGGGAATTTTTTATCCTATACGTGGATAAGCTTTAATTGTATCGAATTACATTAAAATTGGTCAAGCGGATTAGTTGTGAAAATGTAACGGACAAACAGACAGATTTTATCATTAATAATATTAAGTATGTATTTAAGCCGCGCGGTGAGCAGAATAGACCACCCTCATTGCTTACTGAGGTGTCGTAAAAAGCGACTGAGGTATGTCGACCCGCCGTGTGGTATCCGGCTGAGTAGAATAGGTCTATTCTTAAAAAGGTGTCCATTAAGGCAACTAACGTAAGTTGATGTCACGTAGGCGTCTGTTCGTAAAATACGTAGCCAAATCATGTGACAACATGTTTATAACATGTTGTGCCGACCCCACTTAAGAAAATGATGATAGGGATTCCGATTACCTAGAACAATTCAAACATCTAATTTAATTTCTCAAGAAGGAAAACTACTCGGTAAAATCTTGAACTATACGGTATAATTAAATCGACTTTCCTACTTCGCAAGTAGCAGGTGCTATCCGCGACAGCGTCACATAAATTGCAAACTTCATAATACCACTCCTTGTTCCCCAATGCACTGTATTGTACATAAAATTAGTAAAAAAAACGGTTGCCTGTAAAGTCGGTTTTACGGGCAAAGATTTTACGTGACAACGTCTTTTTAAATGTGATGGATTGGAGTGGCAGAGAGACGCAAGGCATTCGCCAGTCCGGCGGGCCTCTCTTTCGTTCGGAGACTCATCGTAACAGACGTGAGCGGGCGTTACACTCTTTCATGAGTGACTCCAAGCCGCAACCTAATTTAATACGTTGTTACGTCAAAAAATTAAAGGGTTGTATCGTAAAGAAACAACGATATTGCAGATATTGTTCTAAGCGATTATCATCATCTTCGTGCACTTATCCCACTCTAAGTGGGACAACTAATGTCTCATGGTGTGGCTATATATATTACGACCGGCCGCCTGCCTGACGTCAACTTACTTTAACCTTATTTTACAATAATTTGGTAAGAAAGAGGGTGATCTATTCCACTCAACCGGATACCACACGGTGGGTCAACTTTTCTTAGTCGCCTTTTACAACACTTCGGTAAGAAATGAGGGTGGTCTTTTCTACTCAGCTGGATATCACACGGCGTATAATTTACTAGAAGATAATACTCGTAAGTAATAGGAACCAGATACCAGTCATAACACCGCTTTCCTCATTGGTATAAATCAAATAAAATGAAAAACTCAATCGTCATAATCAAATAAAATTACCAGATATTCATCATAATTATGATTATGTTTGAAATTCATTAAGGTTATATAAAAATAATATTAAAGACAAATACTTAATGTAAACTCAATTTGGCCAAAGACTATAATCATAAACAAAAGAGTTTAGAATACGTATGTATCTTGCATGGCAGTGTGTATAATGTTTTTTTTTTTTTTATTGATTTTAGATACATACTTTTTGCATTATTTTTTTTTATATTTGCATTCTGCAAATGTGCCTCCGTCCACGTAAATTCCGTAAAAAGAGGTACAATGTTTTTGCTTCACGTTGTATAATAATATAGATTAAGGTTCTTAGTTATAATAAATTTTGTCCGCCATTTTGTCCCAGCGGCCATCTTCGATACAAAATAATACTCAATAAATAAAATAATATGTGATCAGACATAAAGTGGTACCGATTTTCACCCTTATTTAACCCTCAAAATTCAAGCTCAATAAAATTGTTTAAAAAGCTATCGCTTTGAAAAATTTGCTCCAAATTATAGCGTTTGCGCACAATGATTAATTGTATAGAGCTGCACTGTAATAGAATATGTATCAAAATAAATTGGCACTTTGCACTCAACATTCGAGATGGGGGCATCGATCAATGTCTGGTCCATCATAAATTTTAGTGATATAGGCTCTTAGAAGACGGTATTACTCAGAAAACCATGTTATCTTAAAAACAAAATTAATTAACGCTTAGAAAGAAAAATGTTTCACTATAAATTTCACTGAGAAAAAGTTATTGTTTTTGTAGAATTTTCTTTGAGGGCTTTATACCTTCAAATTTTAAGCGTGAATATTTTAGGCCATGTCTTCACAGTCAGTATTTTATATATCGTAGTCGTATATATTCACATAAAAATCGAAAAATAAATGGTTATTTATTTGAATGAAATTCAGCAAACATAGATTGATAATCCCATATTAATATTTAGTACCTGGATGACTGAGCCTTTCTCGGTAATTTTTAATATAATGTAAAAAAAAAAGAATTAAAAAAAAATTAAAAAGAGAAATGAAAGAATAATATGGCAGGTGGCGCTCGATCCTAGGTATTTTCACCTTTCTAGACCGCCCGTTCCCCAAATCAGCTACCATGACTTGACGTTTGACAGCGAAAAATTGTGATTGTATTCAACGTAAATTTCAAAAAATTTTAGAGCCCGAAAACAGGGATATAACGGCATTCTTTTTAAAATTTAAGCTGTGATGGCCTAGCGGTGCGACCGTGTGAATCTCTAAAAAAGACGATCATGGGTTCAAACCCGGGCAGACACCAATGAGTTTTTCTATTAAAACTTATGTGTCTAATTGATAATTGCAATTTATCACACGCTTTTCGGTGAAGGAAAACATCGTGAGGAAACCTGCATATCTCAAGAGAATTCTGGAGATATGTGTAACCTACCAATCCGCATTGGAGCAGCGTGGTAGGTCTTAGCTCCAATCCTTCTCTCTTATAACGGAGAGAAGAGGCCTATTCCCAGCAGTGGGATAATAACAGGCCGCTACTAAGTAAGTAAGTAAGATAGATCGATTTTTCTCCTCCAAAACCCCCTACATGCTGAATTTCAGGAAAATCGTTGAAGCAGTTTCCGTAATTCATAAATTTGTCATACTTAGCTTAGCTTGAGATCGTTTTATCAGTTTTTCAAAGCAAATATTGAATAATGTAATGAATTTTGTTTATTATCACATCATAAAACATTACGAGCAAAATTTAATCACGAAGGTCTCAAGCCAGTTTTCGTGACGTAACCTTTCTGTATAATAGAACTACAGATTGAATAAGTTATAAAAAGGAATAGTAACAAGTCAGAATAAAAAAGCTTTTAACAAAATTTTATGTCGTTGCTGTCTGTGGTCAGTAAGGACATTCGTGTGTGTGGAAACCGTCGAGAAGTTCCCTCGTCTGGAAGCAATCCTGACATCAGCATCAGGTCATGCTTATCATAAACATGCATTGTCATTGGGAATGGATCAGTATGTTATAGCTCAATCGAATACCAGGAAGTGGGTCAAATTTAACTTACAAAATTTAACCTTTACTTACAGGGCAAGTAAAATAAAGGCTTTTACAAACCCATTTTTTTTTTGGAATGCTATACAATGCACACCGTATTTCGCTAGTGATAAGTATATTCTTCTGCCCTTATGTCACTTTAACTGGGATCAGAACAACATGTTATAGACATGTTGTAACATGATTTAGCTGCGTTTTTACGACCGGCCGCCTGCCTGACGTCAAATTACCTTAGTCATATTTTACAATACCTCGGTTATAAGGAGGGTGGTCTATTCTACTAAACCGGATACCACACGGTGGGTCAACTTACCTTACTCGCCTTTTACGACACCTCGGTAAGAAATGAGGGTGGTCTATTCTACTCAGCCGGATACCATACGGCGGGTCGACTTACCTTAGTCGCCTTTAACGACACCTCGGTAAGAAATGAGGGTGGTGCTATTCTACTTAGCCGAATACCACACGGCTATTCACTAGTGATGAGTATTAACCAAAATACCGGAACTAAACTAATACCAAACAAATTACTTGTCACTCACGCAGTTAGCCTCAGCGCACTAATATAATTAAAGAGGTAATCCAAAATGGGCAATGCTCATTAACATACCGCTAATGCGGATTTAAGCGTTTGTGCTAGTTAGTTTTGTTAATAATTATTTCGGCTAAAAGCCATTAGCATTTACATTAGTGTCGTGTAAAGTGTAATAAGAGAGAAACTCATTGTTACGCAGCAAGTGATGAGCCTCACCATTCTTGGAATATCTCTATATGATCAAATCAGGATTGTGGAGATTTGGTACTGTTACTGGTCAACTAGTAAATAACCGACGATTAAATCATTATCCCAAATAATTTATAGAATTAGGCGTTACTTTGCGGAGATCCATAATACAAAAGTAATAATAAAATTATTTTGCTATAATCCGCGATGAAGTAAAATAGAAAATATATATAATGCTAAGTGTAGAGTGGACAATCGGTTATCATACCTGATACATGCAGGATTCGTAAAAACACATGCACAAACCTCCACAATACACAAGCACTATATACGTGTATGATAACCGATTGTCCACTCTACACTTAGCATTATATATATATTTTCTGTTTTACTTCATCGCTGATTATAGCAAAATAATTTTATTATTACTTTTCATTATCCCAAGGTGAGGTTGGCACAATATGTCATAAACATATCGTCATATGATTTGGCTGGGTAATTCAAATCAAATTAAAATAATCTTTATTCAAATAAGCTCTTTCAAGCACTTTTGAATCGTCAAGGATCAATATGATTAATGAAGCTCCAACTTGTTCCGAATGTTGCTCTTACCGAGAAGAACCAGAAAGAAACTCGGCGGTCAATCTTTTAAACATTTTCAATTTTACATTATTGAACCGTAGTCTTGTATGGAGCTGAAAGGATTTTCAAATCCAGGCTATTTTATCATCCAAATAATCCTCAATTTTGTAATATGCTTTACGTATAAGTACATCTCTTATACTTAACTTAGGTAAACCTTTCTGTAGACTGGTCTAGTATGGATTGCAGAATTTTATTATCGAAATTTATAACCGACCGCCTACCTGACGTCAATTTAGTCGCCTACGACATCTCGATAAGAAATGAGGATGGTCTATTCTACTCAGCCTGTTACCACATTGGGTATATAATAAGATATTTTGCTTGTTTATCCGAATAAAAAGCGGGAATTTTTTCATTCTTTATGATACCCTGGTATATAAGCTTCAATTGTGCATTTCAGCAACATAGCACCGGAATTAGCCTTGAAAGCCTAACAGATAGACTAATTTTCTCCGTATTTATTTAATTCCGAAATATAAGCGACGAAGCTTTTCCAACAAGATGTTCCCAAAGGAATCCCGACCGACAATAAGAGTTCCGGGGTCTTTTGCCTATTGTTAGTTATACAACCGAACCCACGGCCGGGACATGGGGCGAAACAAATTCGGATATTCCAAGTAACCTGCTGTAAACCTTTTGTTGAGGTAAAAGTGTTTTCAAATAAGGCTTTTGACATTCAAATTTGTTTTGTTCAGCTTGAAATAACCTTTATTCTGTCAAAGTTTTACCAACAGAGAGGCTGGGGCATGGATGCTATAGAACAAAATATGTTTGAATGAGTGAGTGTATCAAGGTATGTAATAAATTAGTAATTTACCTTGACATAAATGTCAATTTTGAAACTATCATACGAATGTATATCTCAGTATTTAAAAAAAAAGCTGGATTATTATTTTCATGGTTATTTTATATATATAAAAGTCGTATGGTATTTGGCTGAGTAGCATAGACCACCCTCATTTCTTACCGAATTGTCGTAAAAGGCGACTAATATAAGTCGACCCACCGTGTGGCATACGGTTGAGTGGAATAGACCACCCTCATTTCTTACAGAGGTCTCGTAAATGTCTCGTATGACTAAGGCAAGTTGACGTCAGGCAGCCAGATTGTAAAATACGAAGCCAAATCATGTGACAACATGTTTATAACATATATAATATTGTGTTGTGCCGACCCCACTTAGAGTGGGATAAGGAAAGAAGGATGATGATGGTTATTTTTTATATACCTATAAAGTTTGAAACTGTATGTTCTAATCAGTCAGAATCGTATTTAGTAAATTCGACATTTTGTAAATTATTTATTCTTGCTAAAATTTAGTAAATACCAAAATTTGCAAACTTTATACAACAAAGTAACATTCGCTCGCGACTTCTACGTCGACTTCATTACTGAGGTAAACAGCAGTCACTCTCAAGCACTTTAATTATCTCACATCCCAAATGTTTCCCCTTTTATCACGGAAAATGAAACGAAACAAACAAATCAACGTCCAAATTTTTTAATATTAGTATCTATTCTTTTATTGTAAATTATTAAATCTTTAATCCTATCCTACTTAATATTATAAATGCAAAAGTTTGTGAGTATGGATGTATGTTACTCTTTCACAGCGTATCCGCTGAACTAATATCTATGAATTCCTTATACATATATTACATATATTAAAATATCTATCTGTACACCGGGGTAACATATAGGCCATAGAAATCCTGTTAATTCTACAGGAATAGGATGACATTGAAAATCGCAATCTATCATCAACTTATCACGCGAGAACAGTCCACGCGAACGAAGTTGCGGGTAAAAGCTAGTGATCATATATAGTAGTTACGAAAGAATGTGTTTTTCATTTTGTTTCAAAAACAACCTGATCGGGTTTCTCGTCGTGACCAGTAGACTTCGTGTTAGTATTGAATTATATTCCACCTATAAGTAGGTACTGTTTTGCTTCCTCATTTCTAATAATACAGTTAAAGCGATGGCTGCGTTAAGTAAACGACAGCGATGAAGGGCGTGCGCGCCGGTCAAATGTTTTAAATTTTAAGCGCTGCTATGCGGTCAAAACGCATCGCCTGTGCTAACGTGCGACGCAACCGCACGGCTTGCCGCATATAAACGAGTCCCGTGATGGAGTTACCAGGACGGATCTCTAGGTTTAGTGTGTTGGAATAATTTTGTTATAATTTCAAAACATTATACGTCAATCTCGTACGCGTTACGTTAATTACAATCAAAATTTCGGTCGATCATTTTTAACCACCTATATCTTCCACGACGTATAATCCCCCAAATCAAAAATCCTGGGTTTAAAATTAGATCGTCCGTTTCATGTTTCTATTTATATTATTGTATCCTTTTGTTCGCATGTCGACAAATTAACAATTAATAAATAGTAAAGATGCGTGCGACAAATTATTACAGCGCACGGTTAAATTTCTACTAGAGTTAGCTTATTTAAATTACAAATAAGCGTAGACCGTTTCAATATGTCCTAAGCCCGGAGTTGAAATTGCTGTATCAGTCGCGAGTTTAGTTGTGTACGAACAAACTTTACCTTTAACATAGAAGTAGCACTTAAATCAACCGCAATCATGACTTAAGCGTATATTTGTGCCGCGATGCGGATTTGTCGCCTTTAAATGAACATAGCGCCTGTGTATCCTACAACGGGAGATTAATACAAAACAAATTTGTAATAATCATAATCGTAAGTAATATTAATCATTAACGCCGTGTGGTATCCGGTTGAGTAGCATAAAACACCCTTATTTCCTAAGTGTCGTAAAAAGCGACTAAGGTAAGTTGACGTCAGGCAGGCGGTCGGTCCTAAATACCTATTCAACAACATTTATAAATGTTGTGCCAACCACACTTTGAGTGGGATAAGAGCTGGTGAATGCTGATGACGTAATATTAATCATTAACACCCACTAAGTAACATCCAGACACCAGTACAATCAACTTTACATAGACGTATTTCTAACATTGAATCTTTAATATAGAAACATTAACGTATCTCAATAGCATTCAATTCTGAACCGTACAATTTGATTTTAAGGATCTCTTTCGTGTATAATATTTTGTGGAATGTAATTATACACCTGTTTTAACGCCTTATGCATAATTACTAAGGTATATCAAGTTCTGAACTTAATGTTAATTGACATTCATTAACATTAAGTTCGAGAATCGATCGATAGTTTAGATTGAACATTATGATTCCAGAAATTATATAATAGATAACATTTCATAATCAATTGTTGGAGAGAAAGCAATTTTTAGAGAACCATTACGCCCGTACGTAAGCTTTCTGTAGCTGATATGTTAGAACGGTAAATACGTAATCCTTAGTAACTACGGGCTGTTACTTTTACTTTTAACTTGCTGTGCTTTCATCTAAAACCTTGTCTAATTCGTTTGCAATTTAACAAAACAGTGTATGGTGGAAATAAACCTCTTTAATATAGGGCTACAAAAAAGTCCAAATTCTAATTTTCATAAATTTTTCAGTTTCAGTTCATTTTTCAAAATTATCTCAAACAATTTAACAATGTGGTGTTTAGAAAGTTAGTTTTATACATTTCATGCTCGTCATATACCTACTTGAACGAGCCTTTAAAAAAAAAAATTAAAATATATTAAAAAAACATAGTCGTGGGCAGGTGGGGCTCGATCTTAGGTAGTCCGCCCGTTTCACAAATGAGCTACCATGACTACACTTAACGGCAAAAATCTTTATTCTTATTCAACGTAAATTTTAGGATTTTTTGAGTGTCCTAAAACAGGGATAATGCGATATTTCTTTTACATAAAACCTGGCTAGATCTAGTTTTCACAACCAAAACCCTCTACATTTAGGTTGCGAAATGCAAAGAGGAGAGAAAAGAAGCTCTAGCGTAGAGGAACGTAGTCCTAAAGGCGCCTCCTTTGAGGCTAAATCACATGGGTCAGAGGGTTGGTGATATGATTGTGATTAGTCACCACACCGTCGGATGCGTGGCCTAAAACCACGGCCGACATAAGTCAGAAAATTGGGACCTCGTCAAAATTATTTTAGCGCTACCAGTGACCTTAAATAAACAGCTCGTTAAAAAAAACCATTAAAACAAAGAGTCATCGCATCGCGTTAACGAAAAAAACTGAAATTAATAAAAGCCATTCACGTCGAAATAGCTGCCGAGTGGCTGCTTAATTAACAAAGGAATGATTAATAACATCAATTTATTAAATCAAACAAGACTGCTACTTTGGAATAATAGAAAAAAATGCTCCGTACCTTTCCCTTCTTTTCAGAGATTATGAATATTCATAAATATTTAAATTCGCTCATTCATTGCGACAAAACCTACTATTTTTTTGCGAATTGCTGGTAGGATATAAAATATTTTATTTCCTAATACATGCGTTAAAGTGCAAGTAAATTAAATTTAATGGAAAAAATGAAATACTTTTGGATTAATTGTAATAAAGGTACTTCAAAAAAAAATAATAGGGTAGGTGGGGGTCGATCCTAGGTATTTTCATTTCGCGCGACCACCCGTTCCCCGAATAAGCTACGATGACTTGACATTTGACGGCGAAAATTGTGTAGTATATATTCAATAAATTAAAAGTAAACTTTTGTTTTTTTTTTATGCCAAAAAACAGGTATAAAACGATTTTTCTTAAAATAAAACCTAGCAAGATCCATTTTTCTCCCCCAAAACTCCCTAAATGCCGAATTTCAAAAAATCGTTGGATTCGATTTCGAGATTCAATATTAAAGATAGGGGCAGGAGGATTTTGTAAAATGAAACTCCACTTCTAACACGCCTAAATCTATGGATTACCTAAATACATTGTTAGGAGCTCTAAAATCAATTCGCCGGACGCCCAGACGTCTATTATCTATAATTTGCGCCAGCATAACCAAATCCGTCTCTCCGTACACCTAGACATGTTTACAAAAGCGATAAATGCAGCGGACGCCGGAACATCCACTATACCTGTATACATACAGTTATGCGACTGACAATAGGGGACGCTGCGTCCTCTAGAGCAATGTGTATTTTGTCTATCCCCTGAAATTCCCGATCGGAACACGGAACGTGCCATTCAGGTAGATGGAAAATTACATTTAGGGTCTTTAATGTATATATTCCTCGGTTATTTTATAAATTTAATAGATATTATTAAATTTGTAATAATAAAGTTTACTGTCCTACACTCCTCAAAAACTTTAAAGTACCTGGGCGACCGAGCCTTGCTCGGTAATTTTTAAAATGATGTAAAGAAAATTAAAATTAAAAAAAAATGAAAAGAAAAATGAAAAAATAATAAGGCAGGGGGGCTACCACCACTACCATGACTTTACGTTTGACAGCGAAAAATTGTGATTGTATTCAACGTAAATTTAAAAAAAAAATTAGAGCTCGAAAACAGTGATAAAGCGACATTTTTTTAGAAACAAAACCCCCTACATGCTGAATTTCAGGAAAATCGTTGTAGCCGTTTCCGTGATTCCGAATATATATATACATACAAGATTAACTCATTTAAATATTAAAGATTGTATTATTTTAGCTACTAGTTTTCAGTTTTACCTACTGCGACCACAATATTGTCTTATAATATCTGTTTATACTCGACTATTCGTAACAAACTTCTTTCACATTTCACGTTAAAAATTAGATCGTATTAGGCGATTTCGTATTTAAATCAATTAGCTTGTCAAAACACCAAAATAAGCAACAACTACATTTCCTTCCTTTATATTTTATTGATGAACACTCAATGCAGGATGTGAAGACATAATATAAATGGAATAAATATGTTACTAGATTCAGTCGTTCCATACGCTGCGCTCCAGGCGCTTCTGTATAATAAGGGATTGAATACATTCGCTAATTACTAAGTTTCCTTTTACTAAACATCAGAAATTGGTGACCTCGACGTAATATCTCTATCTGAAGGTCTCACCTTCAAGGTACACAATCATATGTTACTTGGATCTAACAGCCTCCTGCAACGTTTTTTGTGTAGTAGAAGTACACCAACAAACGTTTGATAAATCTATACTAATATATAAAGCTGAAGAGTTTGTTTGTTTGATTGTTTGAACGCGTTAATCTCAGGAACTGCTGGAGCGATTTAAAAAAATTGACCTCCTCCTCCTCCATTTATTGAGGAAGGCCATAAGCTATATAACATCCCGCTAAGATGAATATGAGAGGAACAGCAATAAAACATATGACGAAAACGGCATAATTTAAAGCTTTCCTTGCGTGCGCTGAGTAAACGGTAATAGTTATTCAAAAATAATTTATTACAAAATTGTTTCCCTCTAAAAGTTCTAAATAAAAGTCCGCGACAGCATTTTTAAGGTTAACCCACTGTAACCAATTTTTTGGTTATCCTATATTACGGTTTTTATCTTTCCTCGCTGGCGATTGCTAGTTATATATATCAATCAGGTAATTGACAGAAAAACTTAAAAGCCTCTGGGCTGGAGTGTGAACCTGCAACTAGCTGCTGGATCATATGCTTTACAATTTGGCTATCACGGCTTTTTCAACCATATAACAATGCCGAATCATAATAATAGGGACAAAATGTTTGAAGTCGCCCTCTACATCACGTTTTCCCTCGCATTCGGCTTTCGATTCGCCGACCACTCGGGATCATAACAGATTCCCATTGCCCTATTGAATACGGCGGGCTTTGTCGCTTCGACAATTGGATTCGAGCATTTCGTATTATTGGAGCTCGAATATGTATCGCTGCACGTTAAAGTAGTATATTATTGTTGTGAGCGTGAAATATGTGGGGACTTTATGAGTAAAACACGTTCTACAACTTTTTTTCTATCAATATGCACTGAGGCGAATGCTTTACTGCCCCATGCCTGATGGAAAGACATGATATTGATCAGATAAATGCTGATTCATAAATCTTGCTTTATTGACAAACTGATTATAAGCAATGGAAAAGATAAATATTGAGATGGTACTTAACAACTGTGCAAGAGAAATTATTAATGCAAACGCTTAGCCTGCAGTTGTGGGATATTGTGTGATAGGGTGTGATTTTTGGTGGGATGACAAATTTGTTATGGAGAAACAAGAATATTAATAACCTGAGTAGACTCTCAGAAGAAAGCGAAAATTTATACAATAATGTGTATAATCACTATAAAACTATTTTTTGCAAACACTTGGTTGGATAGCAACCAGGATTCCCAGCCTTATTCTTTAAAATTACTAAAACACCAAAATTGTTTTTGACAGTCAACATACGCAACAACGCAAAAAGATACATGCGAGAACTTTAAATTATCAAGGTTGAATTAGATTTTATTGAAGCTGGTTTGGAATAAGTTTCCTACCAAGAAGAACCAGCAATTAAACTCAGCGGTTAATCTTTAAAACTTAAAAAGTTGACTGCCAAACAAAACCTAGCACAGTCTGCTACAAAGTGAAATACGTCCATTTAACTAGATAATTATAGAATAGAAACGATATTGATACTAAAATGAGATAAACCAATAAAAGTTACTCAAATCACGAGTTGTGCCCAGCGAACTGCTGTACGCAGTTCCCGCCGCAATAACGTCGTGTAAAGAGCTCATGAATAAGTGCCCCGGATGAGTTCGAAACTAGTCGGGCTAACACCCTATAGAATAAGACGTGAGTATAGCTGGTTCTATACATTAACTACTCAAATCTGTACCAAAGGCTTATAATTTTCAGTTGTAACAAATGTCAGAATTAAGCTAATTACGCGAAGTAACGCAATCAGCCTCAAGATATGAAGTGTGTCGTCTTAACAATGTAAAAGTCACAACAAGAATGTCACGTTCGTTAAATCCTTTATAAATATAATTCAATGTCACTCGCAAATTATATACCACTCAAACAAGTTACTTGGAAATTATATTACAAATTCTCTCAAAGCCTCACAAGAGAATTCCATACATTTACCTCTAGCGTTGATCTATATTATTTACCAGACATGTCTGCGCGACACATTCCATTAGAGCCCGAATTCCCAAACGATGCAGTGACCATGTAGCTAAAAAGATCACTCAGGAAAACAGACATTTAGGAACAGTTTTTTTCTTTATTACAAATATGCCCCTATTTAGTTTGAAGTTACTCTCAAATTCGTGATGATTAGCATCCATGCTTGTTGAGTCTTTTTCCCCCGATCATCATAAACCTGCAAGTGAGGAAAATCGACCACATTCCTTTAAAAACATCAGCTTTGTTTGACTTTCGTTTGCTTTATCTAATCTTGATAGTACATTATAGTACATGGTATATCTATGCCATAGATATATCAGAGGTCGAAATAAACTTTTTATTTCTTTTTTGCAACTCACAGCACAAGCAGAGTTACCGGTCATTCGTTGGTCTGGGTACCCGTTTTTACATTAAAATTCCGCAATCCTTATTAGACTTGCCCATAGAAAAAATTGTATTGCTTGTAAGAAATATGCTTATACGTCAAGTATATTACACAATTGAAGATTATATGAATAATAAACATTTGAAAATCGGTTCATCTTCATACATGACTGCGGTTTAATAATGTAAATTGAAAATGTTTAAAAGATTGACCACCAAATTTCTTGCTGGTTGTTCTCGGTAAGAGCGACATTCTGAACCTATAGCTGTGAAGCTTTATAATTGATCCTAGACGATTCATAATTGGTTGCAAAGGCTTACTTGAGTAAATATTATTTTTATTTGATTGCTTTAAGCATATCATAGATTATCTCTAATTGGGGATTGTAGCAAAATAATTCATTATTTTCTGGACTATCATTAAAACAAAACATGTCTGGAAGTGGCATGACAAAGCAACTTGCTTCGATCCAGCCGGAATCCCGACAATAGGTACCTAGACGAAAATCCCTATTGTTGGTCGAACATCTGAGAAGGATGGGGGTATTGAACGGGATGGCTTTGAAACTTTAATCTTTGATTAAAATCTTGAATGTTATTCTTAGACAGTCGCTTTTTACTATTGAAGTCCTTTGTAAAAAAAGTACTGAAACGTTCTGTATGCTTCTGTAAAATTCACCTTTACAATTATGAAGACATTGCTTGCTTAACCGAAGCAGTAAAGCATATTTATATAACGTTTGGTTGTGCATATTTGAGGATTTCGGGGGCAATAAATTGATCTAGCTAGGTTTCATTTTTTTATGGTATTCAATCATGTCTAAAGCAATCAAAAACTAAACCTAGGTGAGATTTTCCTAACCTGAAATTTATGACTATTTTCTTTTTTTTTCCCCAAAAAAAGGTAAAAAATATTTCGTTTTATCCCTAGTATCTAGGTGAGTAGAAAAGACCACCCTGATTTCTTACCGAGGTGTCGTAAAAGACGACTAAGCTTGACGTCAGGTAGGCGACCGGTCGCAAAATACATGCAACAAAATGTTTGTAACCTGTTGTGCCGACCCCAATTAGAGTGGGATCAAGGTGGATGGTGTCGTTTTATCATTGATTTAAGACATTAGACCTTAAGTACCATCAAATTAGTATTTTTTCAGGCCTGAAGGAAGGCCTATGTTAGCACGGTATACAAGGTCTCATTGTACCAATGAAAACCCATTTTTTATTCAAACATATAAAAACTCAAATAAGTAAATAGTATGGCATGAAATAAAATTGAATATAATAAACTGGGAACTTACTTGAGTGCTATCCTCTTGGGAACAGTACACACTATCCCATAATACTTTTTCACTAAACGAGACGTCTTTGCCCAGAAGTGGGGGCAGTAAAAGCCTTTATGGAACTACTTTTACTTGGTTGCTGATGTTTGTCCATTTTACCATTGCAATATTTTACAATCACAATGCTTACCTGAAACAAATTTAGTTACAATCAAAAATAATGTTTTATATTCAATATAAAATTTTGTATTTTTTAATGCCCAAAAACCGGGATAAAAACATTTTTTTTAAATAAAACCTAGCTAGATACATTTTTCTCCCCCCAAAACTTCCTACATACTGAATTTCAGGAAAATCGTTGGAGCCGTTTCCGAGATTTCAAAAACATATATAAACATACAAGATTATCTCATTCAAATATTAAAGATATTATTTACTAGCTTCATCCTCTTATTTTATACTATCGCAATGCCATCCTCGCAAATGTAGCATATATGTATATATAAATAAATATATTTTATTTAAACATACGTTTTACGTTTATTACTATGGTGTCGTAAAAAGTGACTAAGGTAAGTTGACGACAGGCACGTGGCCGGTCGTAAAAACTAGCCAAATCACGTAACAACGTGTTTAAAACATGTTCCGATCTTGATGATCCGATCCTGTGAGCCGATGAACGTTAAAGTACAGACACGCACACAAAGCAATATACACGCCCACACTCACAAATTTTGGCCTTTATAATCTGTAGGCCTATTACCCTTAATTATTTTAACCGAAATTACATTCTGGCATCCCACAATACTTTTGCGAGTTTATGAACAATTAGCAGGCCAGATATTTTTAATTAAACGTAACAGAATCCTGGAAACGACTGCCGAAACTTTGGCCGCGGGCAACTAATTTCATAACAACAGTTTGTTTCGTCCTAGAGGATTTTCACAGGAAATACTTTCAATATTAAAGATATTAAACACTTAGCTAATAAGCTTTTTACATATAACTTTATCTCTTTAATATTTAAATGAGTTAATCTTGTATGTATAAATAGATATATTTTCAGAATCTCGGAAACGGCTCCACCAATTGTCTTGAAATTCATGTAGGGAGTTTTGGAGGAGAAAAATGGATCTGGTTAGGTTTTATTAAAAAAAAATTTAATAAAACCTAACCAGTTTTTGGGCATAAAAAAAGCAAAAGTTTACTAATTTATAGAATTAGGCGTTACTTTGCGGAGGTCCATAATACAAAAGTAATGAGAATATTTTTTGCAACAACGCCGATAATAAAGTTTTCACTTCAAAATTTACAAATGCTGTTATATAATTTAATAAATTAATTGATAGAAATTATTTAATTTATATTATATAGCCACAATTGTAACACTATGGTGGTTTAATCTTTTGTAATCCGAAATAAGCATTACGCAGCTTGGATTCGTTATAGAAAACAAAAATCCTTTATCCCATCTTAACCCATTTCTTACCCATTGTCACAGAATTGTGATTACAGTTTCCTTGTTTATTTTAAGAAATGACAAATATCAAATGAGAATCTCTCTTAAAATTTTAAAAGGTCAAGCTTTTTATTACTTATTTTATTTAGTTATTGTGTGGTCTGTATATTTTACACTTATATTATGATTACCTGGGTGAGCTGTGCTTGGTTGTTTTTTAGAAGATATTATTAAAAAAAAGGTGTAAAATGAAAATAAATTTAAAAAAGGGTCAAATCTGGTATTAGATTTGGGGCAATTTAATTTTTTAGTCCGTCCTTTGCCAACTGATCTGTTATAACTTTGCAAGTGACAGCGTAGTTTTGTAATTATATTATAGTCGTTTTTCTATGCCTTAAAACAGGAATATAACGACATTTTTTTTAAATGAAACTTAGCTAAATCGATTTATCACCTCCGTTCATGATAATTGGAGCCGTTTCCGAAATTCCGATTGTAAATATAAGATTAATAGACTTGCTTAACTCTCCAAAGTACTTTACGGATTTTTTTCCCTCTTTCTTGCTTCTCTCTACTCTTCTTCTCTATCTCCTATAGTAATGAATGTATATCGCACACTTAGTATTAAACTGACCGAATTATAAAATAAATTGTTCTTGTGGCAAATTACAGTAAAGCATAGCGTAGCGCCTACAAAATTCGTAAGTGTTAAAGACACCCACAACTTGAAAGAGCAAGAAAACAAGCTTTTTCAACAGTTCGTAGCATTGGCATTGAAACAAGGATTACAATGTATCTAACTCAATGAAACTTAATTTAGAATGAGGTCACTTTAATACTAAACGTGCGATATGAGACATGTCGTTTTTGTCTGTATTAAATTATAAGAGTACATCGAAGCAACTCTAGCGAATATGGCTACCCTTTGTAACGCGAAGCTGCTACGAGTATACCCCGGTACAAAATAAACCCATTACGTATAAAATCCGCGCCCTTCATAGTTGCCTACCTTTTTAGGGCACTAACACTCGCACATGTAATGCCCCTTTTATGTAGCTATTACAGATAAGACTCCTGGAAATTACTGAAATCTTCGTTAGGGACCGACTTTACGACTCTGACGAAGAACAAAGGTTGAAGCACGTTGTTTTTGTACTCAAATTTCAGAAATTCTGAAAAATCATCATGTTTGGGGGAGAAAAATCGTTCTAGCTAGGTTTTATATAAACAAAATTCGTTTTATCCCTGTTTTCGGGCATTAAAAAAATACTAAAATTTATATTAAATTGAATTTTTGCCGTAAACTGTCAAGTCAGCGTAGTATATTCGGGGAACGGACAGTCTCAAGAAATGTAAATACCTATCCCTAACTACCTAATATTATTTCTTTTAAGTCTCTTTTTTTATTTTGTAAAAAATTACCAACCAAGTACTGCTTCTATTATACGTATTAACGCCGAAGAAATGTTACTAGATTCGATCCCCAACTACATAATTATTTTTTATTTTATTTTTGTAAAAAATTACCAAGCAAGGCTAGGTCAACCAGGTACTTTATAATAATATAGGTATATATTCACTAGTTGTCTGTCATCCATAACACAAGTATTTATTAGTTACTATTACTTTGGGGACGGACGACCGTGTGTGTAAATGCCCTATATATTTATTTAATGTTCCAATCTCCAATCCTTCTCAACAAGGAAGAGATCTCATACACTTCTCATGACCGGCCCGTTGGCCAGTGGGTAGTGATCCTGTCTTCAGCTCCGCGGGTCACGGCTTCGATTCCCGGCGAGGGCCAACATTTTCTATAAAAGGATTTGTTGGCTCTTCGAGCCTGGGTGTATATTTGTATTTAAGTATGTATTTAATAATTATATATGTATATATCCACCACTTGTCTCTCACCCATACCACAAGTATTAAAATTACTTACTTTGGGGACGGACGACCGTGTGTGTAAGTGTCCCATATATTTATATTTATTTATATAGTGGGCTTATAACAGGCTGCTATTCAATATATACGGAGTAATCACTTTACAAGAAAATGATGATTGAATGATACATCCTTAAGAGTTATTCAGTCTATAAGATCAATACCATCGGAAACTTCCACTGCATATTGCATGCAAAGTTTGCTTGCAATTAGCGTTTAGAACGCCAATGCGAACTTCGCGAACGATCTCTTAAGTGGATTACTGTTCAGAAACAAACTGAAATATATTCGAACATGCTCTACTACATCATTAAATTTTAATAATAATATAAAATTTTTTGTCATGAGTCTATCTCCTGATGCTTCGGGGCGAAACGATTGTTGAGTTTGTGATAGTGAACATGTGTAGTGCTTGTGTATTGTAGTGTAGATGTTTTCGCATGTGTTATTACGAATCCTGCATGTATCGGGTATGAAACAAATAGTCCAGTCTATATTTAGCATTATATATATTTTCTATTTACTTTATCGCGGGTTACAGCTAAATAAATTTACTATTAATTTTGTATTATGGATCTCCGCAAAGTAACGCCTAATTCTATAAATCATTAAAGGTACTTATTAGTTGTAACAAGTTGATTATTGAGACTTAGAATACAATAATTGTACCTGCAACTTCGTTTGCTTCAACTTAAGGGTTTAGTATCTTCGAATATGTAATTAATTGTTTAATTGATCTCCTGATTCTACACGAAATTTTAAACCAAATTACGAGGTAAAATTTAAAACAACGGATAAACAAAACAAAATTATTATACTTTTAATTATAAAGTGGCTACTTATGTTATTGTTGGGAGCCCTTTGAAGGCTGAGTAGCTATTGAGTAACAAAGTACGCCGTCCATAACTCTTAATAGGATTATTTCACGGGAACATAACGATCCGCGCTTGATTATAAGTTAAGCGTCTTCTTTTGTGTAATTTGATATGCTTGTTTTGGCAAATGTACATTATAGAAACAAGAAAGAAAATGGGTGTATATTTGTATTGGAGTATGTATTTAAAATTATATAAGTATATATTCAGCAGTTGTCTGCCTACGATAGCACAAGTTAGAAGTTACTTACTTTTTGGACGGACGACCGTGTGTGTAAGTGTCCCATATATTTATTATTTATTATGTATTTAGGATAACATTTTTAATACAAACACTAGAAGAAATATACAATGTATAATAGTAGTGCTCGGTAATTTTTTTTAAGTTATAATTAAAAAAAATAAATAAATAAGAAAGTAGGCGCCGATGACTTGTGGGATTTTAACCCGGGTTTTGAAATTTTCTGTCCGCCCGTTACCCACCGGCTATCGCAGCATTTCGCAGCATAGTTTGACACCTAAAATTATCCTTTGATTTTAATTCTACATTTTAGCATTTTTAATGCCTAAAAACAGGGATAAAACGATTTAAAAGAAATAAAACTTAGCTAGATTGATGTTTCTCCCCCAAGACTCCCTACATGCTGTAAAGAATATCAAAATATGTCTATCAATATATGTAATCAAGGAGAAAAAAAAAGATAAAATATCTCTTCTTCAGCATTGAAGCTGCATGGTGGGTTTAAGCTTCAATACTTCTCTCCAGAAAGAAGTGAGGTGGGATAGTGAAAACTCTTTATATTACTGAGGCGAGTCTATCTTAGGCACTAAATCTGAACAAAGGAGCCTGACTTCTAAGATCCATTGCCCATAAATTAGTTCCTATCTTTATTGCGGCATTTATCTTTATCTTCACGTTCATTAATCTGTGTAGAGTATAAGTATTCTGTGGCTTCAGGCACAGTTAATTAATACTAATTCTAGTAGAAATTATTTAGCGTTCAATTACAACTTAGTAACAGAGTACAGGTGCTGCGAAGGACTTGATTATTCGCGGCTATTTGGAACTCTTGACTCAATTATGCAGGACTCAGTGCGGTTAAAGGGTCAGAGGCGAAAGTGGCGCTAAACCCGGGTCATTTAACAGTAACTTGGTACTTCTATTAAAGAACTAAGATGGTCGGCTAAATACCTTAAATCTGGCCTTCCCTATTCTCCTCAGTGACTTACTCGAGATGATTTAGCTTTCAAGGTGTTAAGCTGTGGAATGATTTACCAGTATCAATCAGCAAATCTTTCCCTTTTGGTATTTAAGTTACAGACTAGAAAATATTTGTCTTGAGTAATTATATATTAGTAGCATCTTATCATCTATTTCTTTTACCAAAATTAACGAATAGATTAAATAGTTAAATTTATATTAGCTTTTACTTTTTCTCTATATTACCCGTATTCTTTTTCAATTCTTGTCCTTTTCCTTATGTTACTCAAAGGTTGACTAGATGAGATCCCTTTTAGGGATGAGTCCGCCTTTATACATGTGCTTTTTAACATTATCTTTTTTTTTCTAAATATTTGTATAAAAATAAATAAAATAATGAACTCGATGACGAGTCTTGCAGTTTGTAGCAATATTAGGGTCCGCTTTCCTAATCTTTTTCGTTACTTGGCACTATCGTGGATGTCTTTTGTAAAGCTATTGGCTTTTCAAATGTATCTTCATAACTTTTATCGATCGCATTGTAGGTCATCCAATTTGTAATTACCAGGTAAGTCAAGTAAGTATTGCAGATGTACGAAGTTCTTTTTCTGATAAATCTATGCCATCGCTGTTGGTATTTGCGCAGAGTAATGGAAGTTTATATAAAAAATACCTATAGAAGTTTATAAATCCGTATATAAAAATACCCTATGGGAACAGGTAGGAGATAGGAACAGGTAGGAGATAAAAAAGTGCATAACTGAGGTTATTAATAACATTTAAAAGCTAACTGTTTAACTCAGTCTTCGCCTACTGGGTACAAGGTCGCCGCCCGCACATACTCGTACCTCAGTCCCCGTTCACAACCAACCTCCGCGCCCTTTTATTCCGCAGGCGAAGTCTGAGTTAAACGGTTAGTCTATGACTCAAATGTAGTACAACGACAGCGGGTTATTAATATTTCTTGTGTCAAAATCACGATTAAGACCGTGCTAGTAAATCAGTAGCCTTTAACGAATAAAAAAAACATACTTAAATTCAGCAAGTGCGGTGAGTTTTCCGTTAACCATACGCCGCAATCCCTTTAAACTTTTATTATATGTATGGGCGAGGAACAAATTGCAGACAATAGGGCGCTATATGCAGGATCACGTAGCGGCGCTCGCACGCACTCGGGTAAGCATTTTTGCCTCACAAACAGTGCTAACTTTGATACCCGAAAATACACGGAGTTACGAAATAATACTTTTGGGAGATTTAATTACGCCACGACCCTAAATAATATTTTCAAAATATATTTTAAATAAATAATTGTGGTTCAGTAGCTTGTTATATTTGTCGCGGGTTCAAACTCCGGGCAGGCACCAATCAGTTTTTTTGTTAAATTTTGTATGTCTAATTGATAATTGCAATTTATCACACGCTTTTCGGTGAAGGAAAACATCGCCAGGAATCCTGCATATCTCTAGAGAATTTGAGACATGAGTCAGCTACAAATTCTCATTGGAAAAGCGTGGTAGATCTTATCTCCAATCCTTCTCTTCAAAAACGGAGATGAGGCCGATGGGGTGGATCGATAAGGAGATGGTCTATGCCCAGCACTGGGATACTAACAGGCCGTTACTTTACTACTTCACATATTTAACATTTTGCTATATATTAACAGTATATTAACAGTATATTAACAGTATATTACAATATATTAACAGTAATCAGTAATTTAGAAGATGACAGCCCAGTTTAATAGTTGCTACTTAATCTTTAAAAACACTTTCCAAGAAATGTGTGTGTAAATGTAACATTCTTATGTGAAAAAATATAAATCCCTGCCAAGTTTATTTACGAGGCACGCGCAAATTCCGTTCTCCTTGCCATGTAAGTACAAACACGGTGTCAAGGTGTTCTATAATCACACTAATTAGCACTTCACAGACGTTAGTGCTGAGGCAAAAAGTGGCAACACCAAGAATAGATTTTTAAGACTTTATCTATGTACCAGTACTGACCTGGTAATTTGATAAAAAATTTAATTAAAAAAAGAAAAATAGGGCCGGTGACATGTGGGAATTGAGCCCGCGTATTTTCACAAATAATCCGCGTTTTTAAAGAAAAGAATATTTTTTTTCGAAATGACTATATGCTGTTAGCCCTAACGGCTTTTACAGCGTCACCGGGCGGGACGGGCGAGCGCAGAAGCATCGCCGAGGTTGCGAAATGCGGAGAGTAGAGCGCAGAAGCTCTACTAGCGTCGGGGAACGTCGTCCTAAGGGTGCCTACTGTGAGGCCGGACCACGGCTTAGGGCGACGTGTAGTGGAGGGCTAATACTATGACGATTAGTCATTATGGCGTCGGGAATATGGCAAGAAGCCACGAAGAAAATCTATATAATGGTATTTGTAGGAAGCAAAAACCGTTTTCATACATTATACACAAAGGATTAGTTACCGCACGTATCACAAAACACTACACACGCACTGCACACATTCGCCAAGACAACTTCAACGCTCGTTTCGCCCCATAACCGAATAATCATCAAAAGATCCACGAGAAAATCGCAAAGTGTAGTGTGCTGTTAATGGCGTGACTAGTCCTGCATGTATAAGGTGTGAGAACGGTTTTCCTTTCCTACTTTTAGCATAACATGTATTTTCATAATAAACGCGGATTATCGTAAAACTAATTCTATCATAACTTTTAAACTACAGAATTCCGCAATATGGCGTTTACTACTATGAATTATTGAAAATCTATATCATAAATGTGCATGTCTTTCCGTCCATCTTTTAAGCTTTAAATGCTTATCAATTGGGGCAATATTAATGATTTTTGAATTATCAAATAAAATAAAAAAAATCCCCTTTTCCCTTTTTAGAACAGAAAATACCCACATTATATATAAATAAATATATATATAGTTATATATATAACTGAGGATATCTTAACTTATTAAATCAACGTCTAACACACGGACAGTTCAAATTTAAAATATTAGTATCGATTTCTTAAAAATATTCGATAAAATCGTTCTTACCAAATAGCCACCAGCAACGTCCCTTGCTATTTCCATTTGCCAGAAGTTCATTAAAATTATCTATTATAAACATCAGTATTCGATTTCCTTTTTACAGATGCTTCCCACCACTTCCTTGTAACGAGTTTTAACTGATTTTCCATTTTGGCTAGAAACAGCTTATTTTAATGTTTGATATTTTGGTATTTATATACAACCAATATTAATTCATAATAATATCGCAAGTCAAGTTAAAAAAAGGTTTTGACAAAATTTTATGTCTCTACATAATGATTTGTAAATATTAATGAAAACACATTTTTTAAAAAGAAAACTCAATATTCAAATTCAAAATATTCTTTATTCCAGTAAACTTGTAAAAGAGTGCTTTTGAATCGTCAACTATCTTAATAGAGTTTGTACCCCAACAGCCTTTGTGAGATATATCTGACAATATATCTCAACGTTTGTTCATCACTAAGCTTACTAGGATCTTTGTACCGTTATACTATATATACCTATATGTGGGATTGCAAGTTTGAACGCAGTGGAGAGCAAGTGAGAAGGATGTATGAATGACAGAGTGAAAGGATTAGGTGACGTATGGATGGTTTTAGTTTGTAATGAGTGATCTATGGTCTAGAGTCATAAGCCGAACGACGAAACGACGCTAACGTGTTTTCCGTGCTCTGTAATAATTTCAAGTGTTTGTAAAAATCTTTGAATAAAGAAATAATTCGATTAAAAAAGAATTTTCATAATCCCACAATTTTGGGGGCTCGTCCGGGATCGAAGAGAAAAAAAGGGATTACGAAAAAACATGTCGAAAGATGACGCCGCCCATACGCAGAGCACGTTACATCTCACCTCAAATCTTATACCTAAATTTAATGGACATGACAAAACATATCCCGCTGCAAAATGGGTGCAGGATGTGGAAGAATACAGTGAAATATGTGGCTGGACGCCATTACAACAGCTCTTAATGGCCCGACGCTCGCTGACAGGTACCGCCGAACTTTGGTTGCGCGCGGAACGCACATTTAAATTCTGGGAAGAGTTGAAAACGGCGATATGTAAGGAGTTTCCAGACACCGTGGATTCCAAGGCCATTCACGAGCTCATGACTCAACGGAAAAAACGGCGTGATGAAAGTTGTCTCGATTATATGCTCGTAATGAAGGAGCTTGGCCGGCGTGGCAAAATGGCGGACTACGTCGCTATAAAATATATAGTTGACGGGATAGTAGATAGAGAGACGAATAAAATTATGTTATACGGAGTAAATACATACGGCGAATTAAAAGAAAAATTAAAAATATATGAAACATTAAGAGAAAAAATTAAAAAGCATTCGGAACAATATAAAAATGGCGTGTCAAAAAATGAACATCAACGCAGTAAGGGAAATTTAAAAAATAATATAACAAAATGTTATAATTGCGGAGCCGGTGAACATTTATCGAGAGATTGCCCACGGAAGGTGGAGGGCCCAAAATGCTTTAATTGCAATGAATATGGGCATATTTCACCCCGATGCCCGCATCAAACATTTGAAAAAAATAATTTTCATAGTTCATCAAATGCAAGATGGCGAAATACGAGAGCGGGCGATGCTATATACGTGTTCAATGGCTACGTGCGAGGGAGACGGAGCGACTTCAACGTCAGCGCCGGTGATCAACAAGATGGCGAACACCGATAGCGGCCATAGTGACAGTGTGCGACAATGTTGCTGTCAATTTGACACATACGATGTCAACAAACAAAACTTTATTTGTGAAAAGCCTTTAAAGTTAGTGAAAATGTGCGGGAAAACGACAAAAGCGCTTATCGATTCGGGTAGTGATTTAAACCTAGCATCTTCTGAATTCAGTTGTGCCGAAAAGTTAATTCTTGACGATAACATAACCCTAACAGGACTCGGATATTCTAAGATTAGACCTATTGGTTATTTTGTAACGAATATTGTAATAGATAGTGAAAAGTATTATAACGTGCGATTTTATGTAGTACCAAATAATTGTATTCCGTTTGATGTAATTATAGGACAAGAATTTTTGAAAAATCTGATTGTTGTGATGGATGGAAGTGCAGTCTGGCTTAAGCCTAGTCAATGGCTAAGCAATTTTAATTGTTTTTCTTCCAGCATTGAAGTAGATCACCTAGGTGATAAAAGCCTCGAAGATAAAGTCATGCGGTTGGTTCAGGGGTATAAGCCAAATCAAGTCAAGGAGTCTCCCATCCAGTTGAAGATTATTTTGAAAGATGACATCCCTGTATCGCAGAGGCCACGAAGATTATCATTGTCTGAACAAGCTTTGGTTGAGAAGCAAGTTGAAGAATGGTTGGCTGATGAAATCATTCGCGTAAGTTTTTCGGAATATTCCAGTCCCTTAGTTCTTGTGAAAAAGAAGGATGGCACAACGAGAGTGTGTGTTGATTATAGACGATTAAATATTAAAATTATTAAAGATGAGTTCCCATTGCCTATAATTCAAGACTATATTGATAAATTGGCTAAAGCAAAGGTTTTTAGTGTTTTAGATTTGAAAAATGGATTTTTTCACTTAAGAGTCAGTAGTGAATCTATTAAGTATACAGCATTTGTGACACACAATGGACAATTTGAATTCTTAAGAGCACTGTTTGGTCTATCTATCTGTCCTAATTATTTTATGAGGTTCATAACTGCAATATTTAGGGAGTTAATCACTAAAGGTATTGTTATGATATTCTTTGACGATTTATTAATTCCAGCGAAGGATGAATCTGAAGCATTGGCAAGACTTCAAGAAGTATTAACGGTGGCATCTGAATATGGATTACAAATAAATTGGAAAAAGGCTCATTTAATTTGTCGAAGCATAACAGATTGCCAGGCATTCCAAATGACTTTGAAAAAAAGAGACCTGTGTACTAGAGTGGCCAGATGGGCATTACTTCTTCAAGAGTTTGATTTTGTTGTTGAACACAGACCAGGAATAAAAATGAGGCACACAGATGCACTCAGCAGGAACCCATATGTTGCTACAATAACCTTACATGATGAGATAAGACAAGCACAGATGTTAGATGACGGGCTGAAGGCAATTAAGCTTCTTCTAGAAGAAAACTCATATGAAGATTATTTTGTAAATAATGGACTATTGTATAAAGGAGCTGAGAAGCATTTAGTTGTTCCGAAAACCTTAGAAAATGAAATAATTAAAAGAGTTCATTCAAATGGACATTTTTCAAAAAGGAAAATGGTCGAATTAATAGGCAAGGATTATTTTATAAAGAATTTGGATAAAAAGATAGACGAGGTAATTTCTACTTGTATTCCTTGTTTGTTGGCAACTCGGAAGGAAGGAAAACAGGAAGGATTTTTAAGCCCTATTGACAAAGAGGAAACACCATTGCATACTCTTCATTTAGACCACCTTGGTCCGATGACGGAGACTAAAAAACAGTATAACCACATATTAACGATTATAGACGCGTTTACCAAATTCACTTGGATATTTCCCACTAAGAGTGTTACCAGTAAAGAAACTATCGAGAAGCTTAAAATTCAGCAACAACATTTTGGTAACTCCACAAGATTAATAACAGATAGAGGTACAGCCTTTACCAGTTCAGAATTTAAGGAATTTTGTAAAGAAGAAAACATACAGCATGTTATGATAACTACGGGGATACCTAGAGGGAACGGTCAGGTAGAGAGGATTCACCGAACAATAATTTCAGTACTCACTAAATTATGCACAGAGAGTCTAGGTCTTTGGTACAAGCATGTGAGCAGAGTACAAAGATCTCTTAACAGCACCTTTCAGAGGAGTATAGGTTCTACACCTTTTGAGTTAATGATCGGAACGCCTATGAGAAATAAAGAAGATATAGAGTTATACAATATGCTTATGCAAGAAGAAAGAGACAGCTATATAGAGGAAAGAGATACACTGAGGCAAAAGGCTAAGCAACAAATTTTAAAAGTTCAGGAAGAAAACATAAGAAGTTACAATAAGAAAAGGAAAGAAAGTAATAAATATAAGAAGGGAAATTGTGTAGCTATCAAACGCACACAATTTGGCAGTGGCATGAAATTGAAACCCAAATATTTAGGTCCTTATGAAATAACAAATGTCAAAGGTCATGACCGCTATGAAGTTAAGAAGTTATATCCGAATACTGAAGGCCCAGGTTTTACCTCAACTTCAGCAGATTATATGAAGCCATGGCCAGATGCAGTACTTGCATCTAACACCAGGTAGAGTGTGTTCATTTTTCCAACGGTTTTGTCTATTTTTGTAATTTCTACTGCTGTTTGTATGAGATGTGTACAAGAGTTAGTTTAAGTTAGCTATGCTACATAAGTTCTAGTATGTAATAGTGTAATAATGTTTAAGGATAAGATATTTTTCTGTTGTATTTGTAACTTTGGGTATTTATTTAATCTATTTTTCTTGAAACTTAACTTAGAATTTTATGTAAAAGTTTATTGTTTAGTTACTATATAATATGTAAAGATGTTAACATAAATGGGATTTATAGCATGTGTCTGTATGTCTGAGGGCAGACATTATGTCAGGTTTGGCCGAATGTGGGATTGCAAGTTTGAACGCAGTGGAGAGCAAGTGAGAAGGATGTATGAATGACAGAGTGAAAGGATTAGGTGACGTATGGATGGTTTTAGTTTGTAATGAGTGATCTATGGTCTAGAGTCATAAGCCGAACGACGAAACGACGCTAACGTGTTTTCCGTGCTCTGTAATAATTTCAAGTGTTTGTAAAAATCTTTGAATAAAGAAATAATTCGATTAAAAAAGAATTTTCATAATCCCACATATATATAATATATATACCTATATTTTAAGCAATCTAATTTATGTACATAAAAATATAAAGAATTATAAAACGATAGGTGATGTATACAATAGACAAAGCAGGAACCGACATAAGCTTGCGGCTCCTGCTTTGCGCCTTGCAAAAGTACGTAATTCGTTTGTGGGTTTTGGTATAAGATTCTATAATAAAATTCCGCAATCAATTTCAGCTTTGCCATTACATCAGTTTAAAAACACTGTTAAAAAGAGGCTGATACAGAAAGCCTACTATACTCTTGAAGATTATTTGGAAGATAAGAATGTGTGGATATAGCTCTCTTTGAACCTGTACAAGACAGTAACGACTTAATGTAAATAGTATTAAGAATTATATTTTTAAAAGAGCAACCGCCGAGTTTCTTGCTGGCTCTTCTCGGTAGGAACAGCTTTCCGAACCAGCAGTAGAGTTGACGATTCAAAAGCACTTGTTTACAAGTTTATTTGAATAAAGAATATTTTAATTTGAATATATATACCGTTACACTATAACTTATCTCTATACCGTTTTTTCTTAAGCGAAAAGTTTAAAGAAACAGAAGACGTCGCGGCTAACAGCTAGCTTACTAACGGTAGAGTTTCAGTTGTTCCAAGCAAGAACAGGTGCGCTTGATTGCGAATAAATCTGCAATTAGTCTTGCCGTGTCCTGGCGCTGGATTCTAAGTTATATCCCACCGCTCAAAACTCTTGTAGAGCACTACAGAAGTGTTTTGTTACAATAATTTAAACACTAAGTAACTAGTATTTATTTATTTTATTTGTATAACTTAAGTGCTTAAGTATCAATACACAATTTATCCTAGCGTTTTGTCCTAATGTAATCCGAGAGTATAAGGTTTAAATGTACCAAATGTTATCAATATTGGTAAAGCATTCTAGCCATTAAAGCGTTACAGAAAGACAGACTTTCGCATAAATAATATAACTATGAATATTGACTCTTCAGATGACAAGAGGGCTGGCAAGAATCAGCTTAGCCATTCAGCGCGAAAACGCTGCCAGCATTCTTGGGACCATTCTATGGGCATGATTTGTATAGTCCTAGAGTTTAAGTAATTTAAGATATATATAACTTGAACATTTTTGTTGTAAATAAAACAATGAATACCATTTCCTATTTCGAATATTATGAGGCGGTATTTACCAAGTTGTCAGGTATAAGAATAATTGTTTTGAATGCATAATTTTTTTGTGACTAAGGTAGGTAAGTCAGGTAGGCGGCAGGTCGTAAAAAAATAGCCAAATTATGAAACAATATGTTGAAACATGTTGTGCCGACCCCACTTAGAAATATATCGGACGTCTGGCTTACAGGTACCCGAGGCGGTCGGTGCATCTGGTGCTCCCGATGCACCGGTTAGCGGAGGGGGGCTTTCGAGGTGTCCCTACCCGGAGGAGGTATTCTCTGGGATCAGAGCTGTCGGCGACGATGGGGGCAATGTGTACAACGATACCCTGTCCTTGCCATCGGCAGCGTGGTGCAGCACACAGGACGTTTTAGTCGGTACGAGTCCGACATAACCGTCGCCTATCCCCGTCGGACGGCGGTACCCATAAGGGGTATTTTCCTGTATTAGAAAAAAAGACCCCACTTAGGATAGGATAAGGGCAGGAGAATGATGATGTTTTTTAAAGCAAAATTTCACGTAAATAAGCAACAGTAGGTATTTAGAAAATACTTCGTGCTCTATCTCGTTACCATTTAGTAAACATCTATCAAAATTTTGTATAATTAAAAAGTGTCGCGACATTTTATAACCCTTCTGCATTAATTTATCCTGTACAACATTACACTGTACACCCTCGGAATAAGATAAATTAGTTTCGTGGGATGCTCGCCGCGGGCAACACGTGGGCACCGTACCGGAGGGGGAAGGGGGGAGTAAGTGAAAGGGAGGTAAGGTATCATTAATCATTTTATGTGTATTATACTACTATTTTACGATCTTGTTGCTGCAACAACGTTTTATTGCACCCCTACGTAATCGAAATAACATTTAACGAGTACTGAAAGCTTTTGATGCGCAAACTGTTGGTAACTGTTGGTCTGTGACGGCTCCTGATTTGCACTTTACAAAAAATACATTACGTTTGTTAATATAATATAAAAATCTTCGTTTAAAATATAGGGACAGGCAGAGAAAACGACTTTGTTTTATACTATAAGTAGCGGCCTGTTACTATCCCACTGCTGGGAATAGGCCTCTTCTTTCCGTTTATGGAGAGAAGGATTTGAGCTAAGACCTACCACGCTGGTCCAAAGCGGATTGATAGGTTACACATATCTCCAGAATTCTCTATAGATATGCAGGTTTCCTCACGATGTTTTCCTTCACCGAAAAGTGTGTGATAAATTGCAATTATCAATTAGACACATAAGTTTTAACAGAAAAACTCATTAGTGTCTGCCCGGGTTTGAACCCGTGACCTCCTCGGAAGAGTCGCACGGTGTCACCGCTGGGCTACCACAGCTTATACTATATATATTTTATACTATATATATATATGTAGACTCATCAGTATCTTGGGCATTATTCTTAGACATTGGTGGGCGTAATTAGGGTATCGTGCATATGGAAAAGTACAACGCTTATCTTCAACTTTATATTCTTCTTAACAATTTTCACAACAGCGCCATGACAAGCATCTGTCTTCATCTCTCACATGCGCCGTCTGCATTCTGTCACCGCTGCGCCTTCTATTTTCAATGTATTTTCAATATATTTTTAATGATGGAATGATGGTTGCCAGGATGCGACACGGCCATCCTGCGAGACACACGTTTCCGTGTGTTGATCTGTAACAAACAAACGAACCCAGAAATTCCGTTCGGCCTATCCTACAACATCTGGTTCATTGAGGTCTAGATCTTTTTAATAAACGAACAAAACAAGGAAAATTATATCTTGTCATAAGTTGATCATTGAATTATGAAACCCAACAAATAAAATATAAGGCTATGCCAAACCCATAATGCATACGAAAAGTACTGAGGCAGAGTACCATTGACTGACACTCACCATGACATTACAAAAATAAACAGAAAACCTATCAGAATTTACTTCAAAAACAACCCAGGTATCTTGTTCGTGGTCTACCGCTTCTGTCTCAGCAGAAGGGTCTTCCCTCAGGGATAACGAGTCCACATGACTCACGGCCATCGCTACACAGCTAGACCCGACTATACCACCCAGAGCTATCGCTCCCTGCGTACCCACGGACTACTCAGAGCAGATACCGATTTCTACCGGGCTACAGACGATACCCTGGTGTCATCGACCCCCAGAGCTATCGCTCACTGCGTACCCACGGACCACCCTGAGCAGATGCCGATTTCTACTGGGCTACAGACGATACTCTGGTACAGTCACCGACCCACCGAACCAAGAACCCGTCTGTATAAACATCAACACAAATTACGTTACCACAAATCTTGTCATTGTCAATAGGTACTTGACTCTCAGGTATTTTTGTAAGACAATAAGACACATTATGTTTTTGACTAAAAGAGCTGAATTGGCAAAAGGTTAACAGTTCACCCCCTTATTATAATTTCAGTTGTAAAACCGTTTACTTTATTTGACAATCATTTGCAAGGTACTATAAACATTCTTGTTAGCCATCCCTATTAATGACAACATTATTAATTATTACCCAACTAAATTTATAAGCTATATATAGTCTCTTTTATGAGAGAACATCCAGGCCCAGAAACAAATCAAAGTAATAACACCTACCAAATGATGTGAAAGCTCCTGATGGCGGTTTGACAAGACTTTGGTCTACAGTCTACTCGTCGGTGTACTGGTACCTCAAAGAGCAGTCCATTGGCCATGCAGCGACTCGCGACGTGACCCAGCCTGCTACACCTGTAGCACACAAATAATTTGTAATCTGCTTGTCATCGTTGTCCAGAGCTTACCACAGTACCACAGACAATAGTCTTTTGGTTCCAAAATCCGTTTGCGACACTCCATTTTTCTGTGCACTGCTGTGCACACTCGCAACTAAGACCCTTGAATTGGGATCGCGTTGAATCTGCGATCCTCTATAAATAACTTTCGTTTCAAATAGGAGTATACTTGTATTTCCTGATGCAGCTTTTGACGCGAAGATATCTCCGGTGTGAATGCAAGCCATTGCAGTCATATATCAATTTTGTACCAAATGCGTAATCACCGTTCATGCTGCTATTTGCACTATATTTAAATTCTTTCAAAAATTCAACAAATACGTAACACGAAAACAGGCATATACAGAATGATTTTTAATCATCCATTGATCTATCATTGCTTAAATTAATAAGTGCAGCCGCAGAAATTTCCAGAAAATGTATCTTCTTTTGTTTTTCCGTCCAAGTATAAGTCAGCAGTAGTACACCACAATTTTACGTAAAATCATCATTTATCGGGTTTAAACTTCGGCCGATTGATATTATTCGTCTCACTTGGATTTTTTTTTTCTTTTTGATTTTGGTGTTTGAATTGTTTTATTTCGTAACTCTTATAGTATCCGCCATTGTGAGTCATAGTCCCTTCATACTATCCATCCATTTGCACGATTAAATCCCACGACTGATGTAGACTCATCAGTATCTTGGGCATTATTCTTAGACATTGGTGGGCGTAATTAGGGTATCGTGCATATGGAAAAGTACAACGCTTATCTTCAACTTTATATTCTTCTTAACAATTTTCACAACAGCGCCATGACAAGCATCTGTCTTCATCTCTCACATGCGCCGTCTGCATTCTGTCACCGCTGCGCCTTCTATTTTCAATGTATTTTCAATATATTTTTAATGATGGAATGATGGTTGCCAGGATGCGACATATATATATATATATATATATATATATATATATATATATATATATATATATATATATATATATATATATATATATATATATATATATCACTACATAGTATAAAACAAAGTCGCTTTCTCTGTGTGTCCCTATATCCCTATGTATGCTTAAATCTTTAAAACTACGCAACAGATCTTGATGCGGTTTATTTTAATAGATACAGTGATTGAAGAGGAAGGTTTATACGTACAATAACATGTTATAAACATGTCAAATTATCTGGCTACGTATTTTACGACACACCTGTATGACGTCAATTTACCTTAGTCCTATTTTACGTCAACTCGGTAAGAAAGAGGGCGGCCTATTCTACACAGCCGGATACAACACGGCACTCTTTTGTGCAATCAAGGCCTATTTTATAAAAAAAAATATTTTTCTCATAAAATAAAATTAAAATGAAACAACATTTCAATTGCGGTTAACGTTTAATTTGAGAAGGCATTACAGTTTACTATGGAAACAAGTAGTTGTTGACAACTTGTAGACTCGTTATAAATAAAAAGTAGGTTGAGAGTTTATAAAATTTATATTTAACGGTTAAAGGTTTGGATGTAGGGGGGAAACTTATCTGTTTTCTCTTAACAATTACACGGTTCACCTAATCAGAAGCAGATTTTATACTTGTGTTATGGGTGACAGACAACTGGTGAATATATACATATATAATTTTTAAATACATAATTAAATACAAATATACACCCAGACTCAAAGATGCTGGCTTTTTTAAATTCAAGTTAATGTATTAGAATCCGCTATTAGACAAAAAAATGCATGTACGATTCTGAAAACCCATGCACTAAAAACCACCAACTAACACTACACAAGCACTACACACATTTGTAGTTTTATATTTGTAGTATAACATTTCCAATAGTTTTAATCGACCCCGTTAGTCATGGTATCGATTCATTCAATTCCCAAGCAATCCATCACACGGTATGTATGATATTCCATTTCATCTCATCATATCTCGATCCATCAACAAACCAATCAGGATAAAAGTTTCCACTTAGTTTATATAAAAAAAAACATTTCACTTATCTATATGATGCTGCTGAACTGTGGTTGAAGTAATTGCTAGGTTTTATTTTTATTCTTTGTATGTTTGTTGTCGCGGGGAGCCGCTGGGTCCAAGCGGCACAAGATCGTGAATAGTGGAGATCCCATGAAGAGACCTATGTCCAGCAGTGGACGTCCATCGGTTGATGAAGAAGAAGAAGAAGATGTTTGTATGTGAAGATAGAATCTTGCAAGTTAATTTGATTCACCTCCCGGTGTTCGATTGAGCTGTAATTTTACATACAGCTGCAGTCCAGTCCCGATGACAATGCATGTTTATGATAAGCATGACCTGACGCTGCAGTCAGGATTGGCTTCAGAAAGAAAGAAACTATTCAATAGTTAACAGTACGGACATGAAAATTGTTAAAAAAATTATAGAAATCGGCGTGTCTTTGCGGAGAACCATAATACTATAGTAATAATAAAATTATTGTCTATGAGCCGCGATAAAGTAAATAGAAAACATATATAATGGTAACTGTAGCGTGGACTATCCGTTTTAATACCCAATACATCCGGGATTCGTAGAAACACATGCACGACATCCACCACTGCCACACAAGCACTACACACGTTCACTATCACAAACCCAACATTCGTTTCCCTCGCAACCGAAGCATCACCAGAAGATAGACACCACGACAAAATCACTTCTTTTTTGTAATTAACTTGTTTTCTGGGTAAATAGCCGAACTTTCGTATTTTATTCAACCAACCAATGAGCAATTAAAGGCAATTTTTGATTTACAATAGGTTAAACATCCTCAGCGATATATGTTGTCGTAACAGAGCAATATCATTGTATGGCAATTTCACTCCGATACATTTCGATTGTAAGTCTGGAATTGCCACTCGAACGTACTTGAGTCAAGGGTCTCTTATGGCTACAATACCTAATGCACTGCAGAGGTTCGATGAATGGAAATGGGAAAAATCGGAGATACTTACGAACGACTATCGTAATCCATACTAATATTGTACATACGAATGTTTGTCTGTTATACTTTCATGGCCAATCCCTGAAGCAATATTGATGAAATTTAGGTTTCAAGCTTATATACCGGGCTAATTTATATGATAAAAATGCTCGTGTTTTCATTTGCGAATAGGAATTAATAATGTAGTCCATAATTAAGGGTATTTTAATCTATAATCCACAGACAATGGCGACGTTGCGGCAAATAATCAAGGCAATTAATTGATTAAAGATGAAGACCTTTGATATTATTTTAAAAATTAAACGATTAAGACGAACAATTTAACATCATCATCTCCCTGCCCTTATCCCACTCTAAGTGGGGTCGGCACAACATGTTATAAACATGCTGTCACATGATTTGGCTGCGTTTTTACGACCGGCCGCCTGCCTGACGTCAACTTGCCTCTGTCGTATTTTACGACACCTCGGTAAGAAAGAGGGTGGTCTATTCTACTAAACCGGATACCACACGGTGGGTCAACTTACCTAAGTCGCCTTTTACGACACCTCGGTAAGAAATGAGGTTGGTCTATTCTACTCAGCCGGATACCACACGGCGGGTCGACTTACCTTAGTCGCCTTTTACGACACCTCGGTAAGATATGAGGGTGGTACTATTCTATTCAGCCGGATACCACACGGCGTAAGACGAACAATTTAACAATTACTTTATTATTAAATTAACAAATTTCTAAAAGATATACTCGAAAAATTACTTTATAAAAAACTATAAGAAAATTATATTAATTCACAATCCAACAATATTGCCATGATAACGACATCTGAAAAATATAAACGAAATATTTTTTCCTGTACGATTTGAGTTTTGCGATAATACGGGTAAGTTTCTTGTCGTAACGGCCTGTTACTTGCTGGTCATAGGCCTCCTCTCTCCATTTTAGGATACAAAGATTACAGATAAGACCGCTCACACTGCTTGTTTCTTGAATAACCTGTATTTATACTCATATACGCTTAAAAAAATTAACGAGAAAAACGCCTAGTCCATACATACCACTGTGACACTATTTCAGGTCATGAGAAAATTAAGGTTAATACAGGAGGGGATGAAATGTGGCGTGCAATACACAAAGAAGGCTTTGGATCGCATACAGAGGCCGCGCCGTCAGTTGATCCGACACGAGATTTTATTTTTATCGGCAATATAATACGCGAATTGCAAGTACAAAGATTAATTATTCCCTTTTTAAATTTAAATATTAAATATTACCTTAAATTTATACTGTAAGTTTATCTTGATCATGTTTTTATTTTTATTTTGTTAATTAGTTGGGTTCAATGGTTTATTAAACTACTCAAAAGGTAAATCAAAAGTCAAAGTTTTGATATACAGTTATATCAAAACTTTGACTTTTGACTTTGATTTGATTTGACTACACTGAAAACTAGAATAGGTACCACCCTTAATTCAAATTGAGGTGTCGAAAAGGCAACTAAGGTACGTTGACCTGCCGTGAGAAAAAAATGCCGTGAGAAGAAATAAGGGTAGTCTATTCTACTCTACCGGATACCAATCCGGTAGAGTAGAATAGACTACCCTTATTTCTTATCGAGGTGTCGTAAAGGGCGACTTAGATAAGTTGACGTCAGGCAGGCGGCCGGTCGTAAAATATGTAGCCAAAACATATAACAACATGCTTGAAACATTTTGTGCCAACCCCACTTAGAGTGGGCCAAGGGTAGCAGAATGATGATGGTTCTTTAAACAATATAATTAAAGTAAATAGAAATATTGGAAGTTATCGCAAAAACATCAGCTCTCTGCTGATGATGATGATATTTGAAAAATATTAGTCAAAAACAGTGGCCAAGTCTTCTAGTTCTATTATTGTTTGTTTGAATTATTTTTGTTTTTACACAAAAGTGTAGTCATAAGGATCTCGAAGTCACACACAATACACTTAAACTAAGTGGCCAGGTCTTCTAGTTTAATATAATTTTTGTTATTTTGTATTATATTTGTTTTTAGACAACACTGTCAAGTCATAAGGACCTCGAAGTCAGACAACGCCAAAATTTAACTAAACCTCTCACAGTATCGGGCTATTAATCTCGCTCCCGCATGCTTTTGCATGTCAAACTCACTTCAACCGCTCATCGTTTACATGACTGATGGTGTCATCGAGGCCATTTATGCGGTTCTATTTCCGCCAAAATTGCAGTACACATGTTTTAATAGACCTGGCAGAATTTATGGCGCCCATATTGTATACTATCCTTATCAAATTTAAATTCTATAGCTTTTGAACTAGATAAATCAGACTTTTTGTTGTCTAATATTTATTAATGAGGCTTGAAGGTTGCCGTGGGCACGTTGGGCTAAAATCATATTGAAAATACTTACTTGATGTTTATTGAATATACACAAAGAGATGCTATGCTTAATTTAAAGGTAGTATTAGCCGGAGTCAACATCCTCCTGCCCTTATCCACATTCTAAGTAGGGTCGGCACAACATGCTATAAACATATTATCACATGATTAGGCTGCGTTTTTACGGATGCCTGCCTGACATCAACTATTCTTAGTTGCCTTACCACATCTCGGTAAGAAATGAGGGTCGTATATTGTATTTAGCCGGATACCACACAGCAGTACTAGCCAGAGTAACTTTTTGAAAATTAGTCTTAAAATACCTTTGATTACGCACTATATTATTTTTCCCTGTTCCCGAAGGAACAATGGGAATTTTTAACGGGAATTTTTAGCCTTAATGCTAGACCGTTACTGAACCCAATTTCTTCAATATACTTCTAGAGAGTTAATCACAAAAACATGAGAAACAGACAGACAGTAAAAAATATAGATTTTCACATTTATAATATGTTATTAATACTAACATTTAAAAATCAAAAGATGTTAATGCCTATAACATGAATTACAAACAAGAACTGCGTTTTATGTTTTTATTCTTTTACGACATAAGTTAGTACTATTAATGATAGAGAATGGTTTAATAATATTGACCTGGTTCAAATAATTCAATTTTATTTTCCCAATTAATTTAGAATAGAATTTATTCTCCTTCAATACATGATTATCAGTTACAATCTCTAACTCAGCCGTTTCCAGTTTCTAGAAGATGTTTCGGTCGTTGCTTAGATGACTGTAGGATATATTGGCGCGTTGCCAGCCGGCATTAACTCGTTCTACCTTCTCCATTACGACACTCGATGTTCGTTTACGTCGACAGCTTGTAATCCATATGGATTGCACTATACTGCTGGAGGAGGAATTTCCGTTACTTGGAAAACTTTTTAGATACAGTAAAGTCACGGCCTTTTACTATCCTACTGCTACAAATAGGCTTGCTCTTTTTGGAAAGAAGGGTTGCAGTTTAACCCAGCAGATATCAATTAGCAGATTAGCAATATAGCAATTAGCTTTTAACAGAAATACTTATTGGTGCATTTGGATGTGGATGGATGTATGACTAGGGAGAGGCCGAAAAAAGATGGATTGTGTGAAAAATTATATGCGTATAAAAGGAGTGGCACCAGAGTTGACGAATGATAGAGGAGAATGGAAGAAGAAGATATTGTGCCGACCCCACTTAGAGTGGGATAAGAGTAAGAGAATGATGATAACTCATTGGCGCCTTTATTATTATGACTTATTTATTTAATATACAAATTGACATTATATTATTTTAATATTTTCTATATAAAATAAACACAAAATAAATGAGAAAATATAAAAAAATGTTGACTACAGAGAGTGGAGAAAGTACCTACTCAAGCTCCCGGTGGTTAGGTCTCCAGACTGAGGAACCTCCTCACAATCCGTACCGTCTCAAGCAATACTGCCTTTTGTTTCCTTATTATTATCATTATTTATTAATTAATTAACCATGCTTATCCTTGCAAGAGAGACATTTGCAGTTCGTACTAATAAATAACAAAAGTATCCAAGAACAACCGAAAACTTACTGGGTTATTTTTATTTAAAGTATTTTGAATAATTAGATAGATATTAAGTTTACTTTGATATAAATTAATTGGAAATAGTTTCACAGTCAATTTATAGTAGTGTAGTATAATAGTTTGAAGTCTATTCCAATCAAATATATTTAGTTGATGAAATTTCATATTGGAAATCGCAAAACTAGAAGCGTAATAAACAGAAACTTTGACTTGGGATTCTACCAAAATCAATTAAATTTGACCGTTTATGACGTCATAAACGTAAAGCTTAATCTGTACAGGAAACAATTAACGTCTACCGCGCGGCTATCGAGGCGATTGCGAAGAAAACAGAACTGATCGAATTGATTCTAAATTTAGATAGTTACAGCTGATTGTTAAAGCTTGCTTATGTTAGAAGTATGATAGACGAACGAAGCGACTACGAGTATGTGCCTATAGGATGTGAATTCCAACCCCAGGCAGACATCAATGAGTATTTCTGTTTAAACATATGCACCTAATTGATATTTGCAATTTATCATACGATTTTCGATGGAAGAAAATTCTGGGAATATGTGTAATTAATCAATCCGCAAATGTGCAAGTGGGGTCTTAACTTGAACCCTTCTCTCCAAAATGGAGAGATGTGACCTGTGCCCACCAGTGGGAAGATAACAGACCCATTCTCTACTTTTAAAAAAATTGTTATAGATAGTCAACAACATAGTGGTATCTGGCTGCGTAGATTAGACCACCCTCATTTCTTACCAAGTCGCTGTAAAAGACGACTAAGGTAAATTGATTCGCCGTGTGGTATCCGGCTGAGTAAAATGGACCATCCTCATTTCTTACCAAGGTGTCGTAAAAGGCGACTAAGGTAAGTTGACGTCAGTCAGGCGGCCGACCGTTAATTAACTAGCCAAATCATGTTGCAATATGTTTACAACAAATTGTGCCGTCCCACTAAGAGTGGGATAAGGGCAGGAGACTGAAAAGTCAAGTTACAAGCATAAAATCTGTTTACAATTTATCGAGATGAGCCGCGTTAGTATGTCACTTTTATATAAATAGAATCTGCGTCGCGCCGAATGACAATTGTTAAAGGGGTCAAATGAGGAGGGGTTACCCGGTCAATGGCTATATTTGATTACACAATCGATTCCTGCCTCATCAACAACACGGAGTTTTCGCTTATTATTTGCAATCTATTACAATTTCAATTTTATGAACATGAATTCTCTCAGCGATGAAAGAATGACACACACGTATCCTAAATTCAAAAATCCATACCAATAAAAAAAATTATCCATATCCATAATACATAAGTTATTTAAATAAATAAATAATTATTTAAATAAATAACTTTTGTATTATGGATCTTTGCAAAGTACTCAATCATTTATCATTAACAATATTATCATAGCTTATTCTTGAAAAGCGTAGTTTAATTGACTTAAATAGCAACAGAAAACGCGTCCGGTGTAAATTGCTTTCCCGAAGTTTTTGCAATTGCATTCTATTGACGTAAAGACTCAGTTCTCGGGAGAATTTAATATAAACTCAGTAACTGCAGAACATTAAACAAACCCAATGAGTTTCTGAACTGCAAACATTGGCTGGGAAAGTATTTGGAACAAATTTTCACTAAGTTTTATTTTGTTCACTGTAGAGTATATAGAGTTAAGATGTGTAGTTTTTTACCTAGTATATTTATTTACAGGACCTACAACGTATAAAATATACATGAATATACTAATACATATACATACTAATACTAGTGTACAAAGGAAACCTCACACTGTCTCAAGCGCACCACGTCAGTAACACCAGAGCACCTTGGCGAGAGTGGACGCGTAGTGACATGTTCTTGATTGCTAGTGTGTTTTTAAGTCTGTACTATATTATTATTATTAATAATAATAATAATCTTTATTGTACACCAAAAGGAATATACAAAAATATATTCAATATATAAATCTATATTTATACAACACATCGATCTATACTAATATTATAAATGCGAAAATCTGTCGTTTTGTCTCTTATACTCTTGTGATTAATTTGCTGGACCAATATCGATGAAATTTGGTACAATTGAAGCTTGTATGTATGTTGTACCCCTGTACATAACATATAGGAAAAATCCCATTGTGTCTTCGGAAACAGGAAAAAAGACAAATTCCTTGAAAAGACCTATGTAGGTGTAAGAAGAGAAAGGACAAAAAATCGATTTCAGTATTTCTCTAACTCAAAATTTTCCAACTCCTAGAATAGCTATCTCACTTTCTCTTTGAAAACACGACATATTAGATTTGTCAAAGAAAAGAATTTATGTGGAATAGTCTTTTATTTTATTTACGTCCGCCATTTCACAGGAGGCACTGTATCGAACTGTCTTTTGTACTGAGATACGGAAATACTTTCTTTTTGTGTTCTTCAATCGCATACAAGGGCAAAAGAGAAAGGGGATGTACTTGTATTAAACTTACTAATCCATACTTACTTAACCTTACATATTATATTCTTAATGCAAAAGTTCTGTTTTTTCTTCTTTTTAAAGCCTTAAAGAACAAATAGATAGATTCGATTTTTGTCATTAAGATAGATTAATATAGACAAAGGCTGTTGATTTCATTTTATTGAACCTTCATCTATCTATTCGAAGTTGTGGGAAAAACTAGTACACTTAATGCTTTATGTTTTATATGTATTCTATTAGAACTGTGTTTAAAAATACTTCCTATAAAGTTCACACGGACTAGACTCCATTTTTTTTTGTGAATGTATTAATAATATAATAATAATGATCATCCGACTTCATCATCATTCTTCTGCCTTTATCCCACTCTAAATGGGGTCGGCACAACATGTTGTAAATATATTGTAACATGATTTGGCTTGTTATTTCATGGTCAGCCTAACGTATTTACCTTAGTCGCCTTTTACGACACCTAGGTTAGAAATGAGGCTGGTCTGTTCTACACAGCCGGATACCACACGGCGGGTCGACTTACCTTAATCGCCTTTTACAACACCTCGGTAAGAAATGAGTGTGGTCTATTCTACACGACCGGATTCCACACAGCGGTATTGCTTGAATATAATGTCAAATGATATTTATAGAAGTAGTACCCCAACGATCATATACTAAGCCGTATAAAATACGCAAACCATATCCCATAATGCTTTCACATGTCACTGGATTGCTATATCTCTGGATGTCATTCAACGTACAACTACTTCATGACTAGTTGAAGACTAGGCAATGGCCAGTCCATGACCAGTACACGACCAGTCCTGGCCGGTCCTGGTCAGTCCTATACATAATCGCTGATCAGACGCTTATATCGAGTAAAGTAAACGGCATTTAATCAATACGCACCCAACTATTTTCGACAATGACAAAGTTCAAACATCTCATTTTATCTCCAACATTTCTTGTGATAATAGCCTCATATTTCAGATAAAACGATTGGCGATCAACGTAGGACGCGCCCTTTTCTGTATATCACGTTGATTGATAGGACTACAGTATATCTGCATAGTATATATCTATAAAAGTTTATTTACCCAATCTTATAAATTTATTTTTTTGCTATATCTGATGTTTAACCCCCGGGTACCAATGACTTTACCAGTTACTTACAATTAACCACGCGCTTTTTGTCAAAGGAAAACATTGTGACGAAAATATATGTTGTGACGACGTACACCAAGCTAACTAAGCTAACAGTATGGGAAGCTTTATCCATAAGCTTATCCCATACTCTAGTATGCGCTAAAAGTGAAAGTGACAGTAAATAACGAGAGAGAAGATTAGATCCTTAATTTGAAAATGACAGAATATTTAAATGATTTAATCTTGTATGTATATATGTATATATTTTTTTTCAGAATCTCTGAAACGGCTCCAACGATTTTCCTTAAATTCAGCATGTAGGAGGTTTTGGGGAAGAAAAATCGATCTAGATAAGTTTTATTTAAAAAAATGTCGTTTTACCCCTGTTTTCGGGCTTTAAATTTTTTTTTAAATTTACGTACAATCACAATTTTTCGCTGTCAAAAGTAAATTCATGGTAGTTCATTTGGGGAACGGGCGCTCTAGAGAGTTGAAAATACCTAGGATTCAGTCCCATCTGCCGTATTATTTTTTTATTTTTCTTTTAATTTGAATTTTTTTTACATCATTTTAAAAATTACCGAGCAAGGCACCTGCTGCCATATTGTAATATGGCACATTAGACTGACTTTCCTACTCTAGTATAATAATTCTATGGTTTCCTGTCACAAATGACACTGTCAGTGTTACCCGTTAAAACGTTTCACTTGCGCTGTTTGCTCTCACATTGTTCACTCCCACCTGGTATTTTGATCCCTTTAATTAATCACCCGCCAAACCCTCCAGCTGCGAAGTGATTTATTGCAGCCGTGCGACAATTACTCCCGAAGCCTCCCTCTAAGTGTGATCGGTAATCTCAATTAGTTAGCTATTATTGAAGTTGTTCGTGAAATATTGCCGCCGAATATGCGAACCATCTAGAACATATCGCACGCTTAGTATTGAAGCGATTTTAGTCAAATCATCATCCTGCGTTTATCCCACTCTACAACAAACGGCACAACATGTTATTAACCTGTTGTCACATGATTTGCCTATGTGTTTTGCGATCGGCCGCCTGCCAACGTGAACTTACCTTAATCGTATTTTACGACACCTCGGTAACAGAAAGGGTGGTCTATTCTACTCAGCCGGATATCGCACGGTAAGTCGACTTACCTTAGTCACCTTTTACGACACCTCGATAAGAAATGAGGGTGGTATATTCTACTCAGCCGGCAACCCCACGGAGGGTCGAAATACCTTAGTTGTATTTTACGACACGGTAAGGAAGAGGGAGGTCTATTCTACTCAGCCGGATACCGCACGGCGGGTCGACTTACCTTAGTCATATTTAATAACACCTCGGTAAGAAATGAGGGTGGTCTAATCTACTCACCCCGATACCACACGGCGGATTAACTTACCTTAGTGCCTTTTAGGACACCTTGGTAAGAAATTAGGGTGGTATATTCTACTATCTACCACACAACGGGTCGACTTACATTAGTCCCCTTTTACGACATTGTTATTCATATGCGATCAATGCATATTTATGATATTACGCGACGAAATATTTGCTCATTTAAGTTATAGTTCTTCTTAACACTCACGAGTTTTGTAGAGCTGTGCTACGGTATATCGCAATTTGCCACAAATCAATTAACTTACAATGAGTTTTTACTAAAAATTAATGTGCCTAATTAATATTCCCAATTTTTTCCATTTATCAAACGCAGAAGGAAAACATCGCGAGGAAACCTGCATATATCTGAAGAGGAAATGATTCCGCAAGAAAAGAAAATAATAATAATTATATTTTATTAATCGCAAACAATGTTTATAATAAAGAATCTTTTCAAATAGAATTTGCATATTGACGCGATTTATCAATATTATATTAGTATCAATGACCAATCTCACTTCGGCAGAGCGATTGACTTAGCTTTATTAGCAAAAATTACATCCAATAACAAAATTATGTTACCAGGGTAATAGAACCACAATTTAGCTCGTCACGTAACATACTATTGTATGGCCACCGTATAATTCAGTTAGATAATGAGCAGAATATCAAATTGCCAGTAAATTGATTAAAGCATACAGGCTGATAATATATAATTTACTTAGCCAACAACATTACTGTCCCACTACTTAATTAACGTCCTCTGTCCTTAGAGGCAAGGTAATTGTTATTTATAAAGATTTATACATAGTGCAAACTGATAGGCCTTAATATGTCTTAAGGTTTTAGAATAGTGTAAATTCTAGTCTTAGAATTCAAATTCAAAATTCAAATATTCTTTATTCAAATAAACTTGTAAACAAGTGCTTTTGAATAGTCAACTCTACTGCTGGTTCGGAAAGCTGTTCCTACCGAGAAGAGCCAGCAAGAAACTCGGCGGTTGCTCTTTTAAAAATATAATTCTTAATACTAATTACAGTATGTCGTTACTGTCTTGTACAGGTTCAAAGAGAGCTATATCCACACATTCTGATCTTCTAAATAATCTTCAAGAGTATAGTAGGCTTTCTGTATCAGCCTCTTTTTAACAGTGTTTTTAAACTGCTGTATAATAACAACATTTTTATCCTATGATTTTGTTCAGTATCTTATCTTAATTTTCGGGCTTTTTTGCGTACAAAAAATTCCACGCAGATAGTAACTACAAGCTAACTTTACTTTCTACGATTTATATCTACGCCAAATCGTTTCTCCTGAATCAGGAAAAGCCAAAATGCTACTACAAGTGGCAAAATTATATACCATTATTAGGTAAATTAACTTGTTATTCTACCAAAAAAAAATTAAAGGATGTCAGTACTATTCATCATCTTCATCTTCCTGCCCTTATCCCACTCTAATTGGGGTCGACACAACATGTTATAAACATGCTGTCACATGATTCGGCTGCGTTTTTACGACCGGCCGCCTGCCTGACGTCAACTTACCTCTGTCGTATTTTACGACACCTCGGTAAGAAAGAGGGTGGTCTATTCTACTAAACCGGATACCACACGGCGGGTCGAATTACCTTAGTCGCATTTTACGACACCTCGGTAAGAAATGAGGGTGGTACTATTCTATTCAGCCGGATACCACACGGCGGGTAGAATTACCTTATTCGCCTTTTACGACACCACGGTAAGAAATGAGGTTGGAACTATTCTATTAAGCCGGATACGACACGGCGGGTCGAATTACCTTATTCGACTTTTACGACACCTCGGTAAGAAATGAGGTTGGTACTATTCTATTCAGCCGGATACGACACGGCGGGTCGAATTACCTTATTCGTCTTTTACGACACCTCTGTAAGAAATGAGGGTGGTCTATTCTATTCAGCCGGATACCACACGGCGTGAAATGATGTCAGTACTATTGCATAGTATAATTACATAAAGTTCCCATTGCTAAGTAGCAGGTGCAATCCGCAAATTAGTTCCATAAATTGCGAACTTCATAATACCACCCCTCGCTTTCCAATTTCGCATATATTTCCCGTAACAAAAAAAAGCCCGTTTTGTAAAACATCCTCTCGGGAGTATATTTTCCTTAAATTAAGGCAATTTCTCGTCTGATGATCCAATTTGAATTACGACTCTGTCCCCTAATGAAATATGTTTTACGGTGCCTTCAGATAAACAATTTTTTTTAAGTATCAAATTTATTGTTACCATGTCGAAGATATTTTGTATTATTTACTTTTGAAATTCCATTTAACATATTTATTAAACTACCCGCGATTTTGTTCGTCAACTTGAATGTTTTGACCCTCAATGATGTTCAGGTTTCCGAAGGAGAATAAACGGTAGGTAAAAAATATAATTTATAGAATTAGGCGTTACTTTGCGGAGATCGATAATATAAAAGTAATAATAAAATTATTTTGCTATAATCCGAGATGAATCATTCATGTTTATAGCAAAATATTATTCCTTTTGCGGTAGAGAAAAAATTCAACTATAATTAATTTTGTCAGCATTGATTTAGCATATTAGTCTCGAGACCTAAGGAGCCATACAGACAGAAAGAAACACATTTTTGGAATTTTTAAACTACGAAACAAAATGTGAACTACATCTGAATGAATTTGGCCGCGATGATATACCCCATCACAGCACCACATAGTTATCAATGCCGTGTGGTATACGGTCGAGTAGAATGGACCACCCTCATTTCTTACCGAGGTGTCGTAATATACGATTAAGGTAAGTTGACGTCAGACAGACGGCCGGTTGTAAAATACGTAGACAAATCATGTGACAACATGTTAATAACATGTGCCGACCCCACTTAGAATAGGATAAGGGCAGGAGGATGATGATGACATAGGTAAAAGCTGCTCGTATCTAATTAGGTCCACAAACTACGATAATATCGTTTTACTGAATTAAGCTTATCTTATTTGGTATCTGTCTGGTTTCCCTGAAAGGGAATGTTCCGGAAACCCGTGAATGAACGGAAAGGGCTTTGAGCTTTGGCGTAAGGAATAGGCGAAAAGCGGGAATGTATTTCAGTATATACTTAAAAATATAAAAAAGCCACATTTTATCTGCTTAGTACACCAAAAAAATCTAAAACGGATTTTAACATCGTAATTTCTAAAACATAAGTAAGATACTAGAAGTTAGGTTAGTTAGATAGGTTAGTAGGTGTCGCGAAGGATATAAATTTGATATTTTATTAGCTACAAGCCTTTTTATTTTAAGGTCTTCTTACTTTCGTTCGTTCTCTTTTAATTGAACAGAAGTCAAAATATAACTTAAAATATTTTTTGTAAAACATATAGAACAGCATTCATTTACTTTGTACCCTCGTTGTATTTGTCACTTAAAAAAAGATTTAATTAAATTCACATAAAGTGTTTCTGCCATATTCAATCACTTGCTATTTCTGCGTCTTCGTCCACATAAATTTTAATGTTGAAATACCTTTAAATTTGTATCTGACGTCGAATTAACGTAGTCGCCTTTTACGACACCTTGGTAAAATATAAGTGGTTGGTGGTCTATTCTACTCAGTATAGTATCCTGTATAACAAATATGTATGCATACTTATTAAATACCACACGGCGGTAATTTATAAGTAAGTATACATATTTGATATCGCTTCATCTTATTACTTGCACCACTACAAAATATTTCCTTTACAATAAGACTTTGGATCTCTGGCGGACAATGCAGATCCAACGTTGACGCCTATTGTTGTCGCAAAGCTTGGCCAACCGCTGGAGAACGGGGTTTTCGCGAACACGCTGTTTGAAATTATATATTTCAGGTTTGTATTTCGAATTGGGGCTGTGGTGTCCTCCACTCTCTGCTAGGAATCGTTTCCAAATGCCCTTCCTAATGGTAACGCACGTCCGCACCGATCGGTGATCTTACTACGACTGACTCCACAGCCCCCCTCTAACCGGCGTCCCCCCGTGCGATACCCCCACTCTCGCACGTTACAATCCGTAACAGGGGCCTCATAAGAAAGCTCAGAGTCACTCAGCTGCGATGGAGCGAGCTATGCTTGGTATACCTCTACGCGATGAAATCAGGAATGAGGAGATCCGTAGAAGAACCTGAGTAACCGACATAGTTTATCGTGTCGTGAAGCTGAAGTGGCAATGGGCGAGGAACGTAGAACCGTTGGGCGTTGGAGTCCTAAGGAGCTGGAATGGCGAACTCGCACCGAAAATCGCAGTGTCGGTATACGAAGTGGACTTATGATCTCAAAAAGGTCGCGGGGAGCCGATGGTTCCAAGCGGCACAACATTGTGATGTGTGAAGATCCCTTAAGGAGACCTATGTCCAGCAGTGGACGTCCATAAGTTGATAAAGAAGAAGTAGAAGATTTCGAATTCTTAACACCTTCCTTCAGGTGGTAGATGGGTATCCAAATGATAGGTATAATATCTTTCAGTGGCCAGTGATGTCTCGCATCTCACAACTACCAGTGCTTTCAAAACAATATCTCCTATATTTCGATTCGGAAGACAGATACAAAATGATTGTTCGCGCCTAAACAATCGGGCGCTGGAAGCGGGAAAAATGTACGAATAAATTTAAATAATTGTTTATACCTATTATAGTGAAGTATAAAACTTTTCAATTAAGATGTAGATAACAATTTTATAATATTTTCTAAGAAATTCACCTCATCGTTTTTGATAGAAGAGCCCAAAATTAAAGTCCAAAAGCCAATTTATTGCGATATATTTTTTTAGCACTTCATCTACCTACGTTTCACGGCTACCAAACTATATTCAAATTGCAAAAAAATGTTATAACTGAAGCCTATATAATAAGCTAACATTTAGAATAAAAAAATCCCGCTTTTTCTTAGGAATCCGTGAAAAAAATGACAATTATCGGGATATTAACATAAATTGACCCAAACGAAGTAGCAGGTAAAGCCTATACTATATAAAGTGGTGATATTTAACGGCGGGACATAAATAAAAGCGACCCTCGCCGCGGGACGCAACACCTCAATGCAATTTTACGCCCTACACGACCCTATCAACATTCACAGCGTGTTTTCCTTATTGAAACCTTATATCAGAAACATTTGTAGAACGCCGCTAGTGGTGTTGATTCATCTATTTATACGACCATATTATGAAATTCTGACTAGCGTCTGTAAGTTGAAAATTCTTTTTGGAAAACTAATTAGAAAAGTAAATATCGCCAGCATTCTCCTTTTTTTATACAGGAAAAACCCCTTATGGGTACAACCGCCCGACGGTAGGACAGGCGGTGGTTATGTCGGACTCGCACCGACTAAAACGACCTGTGTGCTCCACCACGCTGCCGATGGCAAGGACAGGGTTTCGTTGTACACATTGCCCCCATCCTCACCGACAGCTCTGATCCCATAGAACACCTCCTCCGGGTACTCCTCCTTCTCCAAGGGACAACTGGATTGGCCACCCAACAGTGGTCCATTCGCCAAGACTAAGCTTGCCCAGGGTGCGCCACGAGGAGGCCGACCACTTTGGCCACCCCACACACTCTATGGGTATATATAACATGTTTTAACCATATTGCGATGTGATTTGGCAAGAAATGAGGGTGGTCTATTCTACTCAGCCGGCCAATACCACACGGCTAAAAAACAAATAGTTAAGTACTCCATAATATGGGGTAACATTATTAAACATTACAAAACAAAATACTCGTAGGAATTCAATGACCCAATTCTGAAAGTAGACTTTCATGCTTTGAAACTCGTCATAACATAGAAATCTCGTGTTCTCGTATCCTAACCCACCCACCTAGTAATATCCAATGCGTTAAATTATTCAAAAGCATGTGTCTATTACGTCCGAATCGACAATTTGGATGGTATAATATTACAAGTGCTAACTCCACGGGAAAATGATCCCTATTCAAATACAGTATACGATCTATTTATCCATGTCACAAAAACAAATACCAATTTCGGGTACATAAATAAATGATACACAGTAATTAATGCAATGAGTTCTACGTGTGGGTGTTATAGTAATAGGTGGGCACATTTATTACTCTATCAGACGTAGCATTTACTGTTGCCTACTATAGCCTACATATTATAAGCCTACTATACTGTTGAGGTTTAGATGATAGGAATGTAGCTACTCTTCAAGCCTTTACAAGACTTGACAATAGATCATAGACAGCCTGTTACTATCCCACTGGGCAATGTGGGCATAGCCCTCTTCCCTTTTGTTGAGAGAAAGGTTGGAGTCTAGACCCACAACACTCCTCTAATGCGATTTGGTTTACACATCCTCAGAATTGTCTAGAGATATGCAGGTTTCCTCACGATATTTTCCTACGCCGTAGAGTGTTTTATATATTGCAATAGAGTGTTTGATAAATTGCAAATATCAATTAGACATTAAAGTTTTAACTGAATAACTCAATATTTTAATAATATAATAAAAATTAATGCGCGCCAAAATATTAGAAGAGTAGAAGACGAAATTACTGCGCAAAACAGCAAGGCCTGACCAGTTCTGCTTATATAAAAACAATTTGTGAAAAGTTTTCAATTTCTAAAAAATCATTATTAGTCAAAACTAGTTGTGCCGCGCTATTGTTTTTTTTAAGTAACTGTCAATGCCGTATAATTTCCGCAAAGACCGACATCACTTTTTCCCCGGAAATAGGAACGCGACAAAAAAAAACTTTATCATTCGACGAGGAATGTCGGAATTTTATCTCATCCGTGATTTGCTTTCTTACGGAAACTGAATGGCGGTAAGTAGTTGCTGGATTTATACAACTTCCATTTACATCTACAGAACCTTCCTTAATATAACACTAGTAAGAAAACATGATTTTTTTCGGTAATTTCTTTTGCTTTTGTTTTCAAACTTTGCGGATACAGATCTGCGTTTGCTAAGATCAAATCTCGCTAACCTATTAGGATCTCTTGATGGTTACAAATTGAACATTACTTATTAATCGAACTTGTTACCATTCCGGCATACTCAGTAGGTACTGATCCGAAAAAGTGATTATACACATTAGCACATCTGCCTAGTTCAGCTGAACTAATTAATATTTGTGGCCAGTTACATCTTACTTGCAAAATAATGAACTCTACCTTCTAAAAATACTTCTTATGAGAGCAGACAATGAAATTTTACATTTTAACGTCAAAAAGGTAATCTATAGAATAATATATAATACAATAGTAATGAAAATGCTATTTTTCTATAATCCGCAGTAAAAGTAATATATCGAGCGTTTATCGCGGATTATAGTAACATTTTCATTACTTCTGAGTCAATCATCATCATCCTCCTGTCCTTATCCCACTCTAAGTGGGGGCGGTGCCTTTTACGACACCTCGGTAAGAAATGAAGGTGGTCTATTCTAATAAGCCGGATACCACACGGCGGATTACATCTGAATCAAAAAGGTATAAAAACACACGTGTCGGCATATAAGAATCTTAGTAACAAAAATAAGGCAAAAAAACCTTTACTCTAAATACCATTATCAATTAATCACGTCAGGCAAAACAGAAACCCTGAAAGTGTATTATCACTCACCTGCTGTATGGTAAAAAGAAAAATTAGCGAAAGCTATTCAATTGAAAATAAATTTCCAATACGCGCCCAAGTGCGCAAGATATGATTAATTGTTAACGATTCATAATTTCAACGAAAAAGCTTTGTTGTACAGAAACATTTGAAAAGGGGAAACATAATATGAAATTATAAATATACTAGTGGTATATATACGAACGACTTATCGCATTGACTTTTAATGTAACACATCGAGCCGGACGGATGCGGACGGACGGGCTCTACAATAAAATTAATCAATATAAGCTGTGGTAGCCCAGCGGTAACAACGTGCGACTCTTTCGAGGAGGTCACGAATTCAATCCCAGGCAGACAACAATGAGTTTTTTCTGTTAAAACTTGTGTCTAATTTATAATTGCAATTTATCACACGCTTTTCGATGAAGGAAAACATCGTGAGGAAACCTGCATATCTAGAGATATTCTTTAGAGATTAGATTAGATTATTGTCTAGAGAGAATTATGGAAAAATGTGTAACCTACCAATCCGCATTGGAGTAGCGTGGTAGGTCTTAGCTACAAACCTTCTCTCCAAAAACGGCGAGAAGAGGCCTATTCTCAGCAGTGGGATAGTAACAGGTAAATTAAGTGTAAGAAATATGCTAATACTTAAAGCATATTACACAATTGACTGGCCCGTTGGAGCAGTGGGTAGTGACCCTGCCTTCAGCTCCGCGGATCGAGGGTTCGATTCCCGCCGAGGGCCAACATTTTCTATAAATGAATTTGTTGGTCTTTGAGCTTGGGTGTATATTTGTATTCAAATATATATTTAAAAAATATATAAGTATGGTTTATTTCCTATTCCCAAAGGAAAATCGTAAATTTTCACCTTATATAAAAGCCTGTTTAGAACACTAGATACTAACATAGTTTTAATAATGAAATAACGTATAACTTTTTTTTATCAAACGTACACCTAGCTGTATATTATTTTCTCATGTTGTCAAAAAAGTAAATTAAAATTATATTTCGGCGAAAAATTAATCAAAATTCTTTATGAGACTTTCCGTAATGGAAGAATCGAAATAAAAAACACGTTTCATGTGAAAACAAAAATAGAATTTAATGAAAAACGAACGTACAGAACAAAGAATAATTGTTGTATAGGCGACTCTCATCTTTGCCGCCCTCGCATTTATCTAAATGTTCATTATTATCTCCAGAGAGTAATGAAAATTAGGAAGTAATTACTAGGCTTCTGTACATAGATAATACACCAATTATGAAATTTGGCGAAATGCCCTTATCTGATAGTATTTCAATACATATTGTAAAGCCCTCCGCAGCGTCTGTGTGTTCGCGATAAACTCAAAAACTACTGAACCGATTTATACGAAGTTTTCAGCAATATTTATGGTGATTTACGAGGAAGGTTCGAAATTATACATTATTAAGTTTTTCCGTTAATCAGTTGAAATATGACGGTAATGGAGCTTTCATCGCAATCGCTGCCTAATCTGTTTAAGATATAACAAAACAACTTATGGGGGATAATTTTTTTTTCATATGACTATATATTATCCTTTATGGATTACTCGCTTATACTCCTTTATGGAAAACTATTTAGGCGATATACAGTATTTATCGATACGGTATTTAAATTAATTATGTAAATTATATAAATTCAGTACAATTGAAGCTTATATCTCTGGTAAAAAAAACCGTTTTCCCTTCGGGATCAGGAAAAATCCATAGAATTCATAATTGAAGACATGTTAATACTTAAGTTGGCGCGAACCAAGTCGCGGGAACAACTAGTCATAAATAAATACAATTTGCAGCATCTATATGCGTGATCACGTATCACCACTCCCAAGCACTCGGTTAGGAATTTTTACACCATTGTACATCGACGCGTTCAATATTCATAAACGTGAAAAATACCTATAATAGATGCACCATACAAATTTCTGATTGCCTGGTAAATGAGCGTGGCAACACAAGAAAAATGAATGGACATTTTCTTTCTTATCTTAGTTTTATATTTTTAAAGCAATCAAAATGAAATATTCTAGCAACTGCTTTCTGTTAGGTTTAATAGGTATTTTACTGTTGAGACTTAATAAATTAGGGATGACCCTGTCCCAAAATATTCATATACACACGCATTAAATGATAAACAATGGACAATAAACGTTAAATTAACATTATAAGTGGTGGAAAGAGAAACTTTATATTTCAATATAATTGCTATTTTAATAAACTCGCACATATACAGGAGGATTCGAAAGCAAAGGTGGCATATCTATATATATAAAAGAAAGTTGGTCTAAGTTACACTATTTATAACTCAAGAACGGATGAACGAATTCGGCTGAAAATTGGTGGAGAGGTTGCTTAGAACCAGGAGACGGACATAGGATTATTTTTATCCCGTTCGACCGTATTTATTTTATCCCGTCAAGTCACTATAAAACGTGGTATAATAAAAACGACTATGACATTAAATAACAAAACGCAAATGTCAGTGGAATACAAAACATAAATGACAGCTAAACGTAATTTTGTCTTTGGTGAAGTATGGTAAAAAATTTGACAATTATCACAATAATTACTAAACGTCACTACATAGTATAAAACAAAATTGCTTTCTCTGTCTGTCCCTATATCCCTATGTATGCTTAAATCTTTAAAACTACAATACAGATTTTGATTGTTTTTTTTTTTAAATAGATAGAGTGATTGAAGAGAAAAGTTTATATGTGTAATAACATTCTATATGAAGTAGGGAAATACTGTAATTTTTGAGGTTTCTAATGTGATATCGTAATTTTTTTTTTCCGTTGCATTACATTGCAAACGCAGGCTGAACCCTACGAGATATATCAAAATAATGTACTAAGTATTTGTATACCTTGAAAAGGCCTACAAAAAACTCCGTGATGGTGATATGTCTATCTCTTATGGATAACCCACAATAGCATTTTTTTGTCATTTTCTTTTTACGAAAAATATTTTTACCTTATTTTCGAAGCAATTTTAAACAATACAGCATTAATCCTTATTTTAAGCATTAAGTAGCTTAAACGCATTGTTTATTTAATATAGATCGATTAGCCGTTTACAGCATGTAATTTAAATGAACATTTTCGAATATATTACAGATTTAAAATGCAGGGCATAGCGATTACGCGCTTTGCCCTATAGCACTTCGAATTTAACTGCGATTGGACGGGTTTCTTTTTCACACGGCCAACTATATGTCAAGAGTAACCTCTAAAGAAAACATGTTTGTATTGTGTAATGACAAGAAAACTGTGAATGTTGTATATAAAGACATTCTGTAATTAATTGTAAAAATAAAATAATTAGGGAAAAAGTAAAATAAATAAGTAAAAATGTAGTATATGAATTTAGATATTCCAAAGATAGCAGGAAATCTTCTTGGTATAGGGAAAGGAAATTGTTTTTCTCCAAATTTAACGCTCTTGGGCCACGGGCAGTAATGAATAAATCAAAACTACTGGATCGATTTTAATCATTTTTTTTACACTGACTGACATGGGATATATATTTTATACCCGTGCGAAGCCGGAGCGGGCCACTAGTACGATTATAAATGCAAGTTTGTTTGTCTTTTACATTTTCACGACTAATCCGTTGAAGCAATATAAATGAAAATCATCATTTTCTTACTCAAGTATAGTCGGCTCAATATGTTTTCACCTTCGATTCTCCTCTATCATTCGTCAACTTGGCGCTACTCCTTTTATATGCATACTTCCACAATCCATCCATAATTTTTCAGCCTCTTTCTTCTTTTGCATATATTAAACTCTTCTGGTTACATGATTTTCATCCCTCCTCATTATATGACCATACCAATTTAATCATAATTACGTGGTGAGGTATCCGGCTGAATAGAATAGTACCACCCTCATTTCTTACCGAGGTGTCCTAAAAGGCGACTAAGGTAACTTGACCCACCATGTGGTATCCGGTTTAGTAAAATAGACCACTCTTTCTTACCAAGGTGTCGTAAAAGACGACTAAGGTAAGTTGACCCACCATGTGGTATCCGGTTGAGTAAAATAGACCACGCTCTTTCTTACCGAGGTATCGTAAAATACGACTAAGGTAAGGTGACGTCAGGCAGGGGGCTGGTTTTAAAATATTATACGTAGCCAAATTATGTGACATGTTTGTAACATGTTGTGCCGTCTTAGAGTGGGATAAGGGCAGGAGGGTGACCAATTTAATCATCAATAATTAAATTCATAAGGTTTTCTTCAAATATTTACAAGTGTTAGAAATTTTTAACCCTGGAACTTTTAGTTCTTCACACTCTAACCGCTCGCCCATCACGGCTATTGAAGTTTACACAAGCTTTCTAAATAACTTGTCGAGGATGGTACGGGATCGGATAAATTCGCTGGGGATTTATCGCGCGGAACGAATCACTCTGTTTGCGGTCCCGACGTTTTAGTTTACTTTTGCTCCAATGTCAACACAAAACACGTTACCAATTGATTGCCTGTAAGTGATGTTATAGTTATGTACAATTTAATTTATTGTTTCTATTAAAGGTTTACATTGTACTTCATGTATTTGCTTACAGTATAGTAAGTTAAAATTAATAGTTAATATTGTGAGTTAATATACAGAGAAGTGATATTGAAGCTATTGATATACCCTGTTACCCTGCCTTTAGCTCCTCGGGTCACGGGTTTGATTCCCGCCGTCGACCAACAATTTTTACTAACAATTTGTTGGTTCTTCGACTCTGGGTACATATACCTAATTATTTAAGTATGTATATAATATTTACCAGTTGTCTTTTACTTATAACACATGTATTAAGTTACTCTGGCGACGGACAACCGTATGTATAATGTCCTATACATTTATTTATAATAAACGCTGCTAAAATGTCTGTCTGTAGATTGGTAGGTTACACATGTCCCTAGAATTCACTAGAGATATGCAGGTTTCCTCATGATGTTTTCCTTCATATATTAATTAAATACATATATTTTAATAGGAAGACCTATTCATGTCTGCTCGGGGTTCGAACCCGCAGCCGTCTCAAGAGAGTCGTACTGACTCATTGCTTAACTATCACAGCTATTTTCTTAATTATTATCTCTTATCACATCTTATCACAAATTTCTTTTTCTTTTTTTCATATCTTATCACAGCTTATTTCTTTTTTTTTCTTCCCGTATTAGGAATTATTTTACACATTATAGTGCGAAAAAAATATTTTCTAAACTCTTTTTATTTATATATTCTCAACTTTAATGCAAATCTAAATTAGCAATGAGTAATGTTCCCTCTAGTTAAGATACCGTCCCCGGGCGGTGCACTCTCGTTAGCAACTCTACTTCACTTACAGCTTGCAGCTACCTCCGTCGTAGTGTTTCATATTTAAAAGGTTTCAACGTCGCCTTTGATATTTTGTTGGGGAAAGTTGGAAACGTAAAGTTGATGAACGTCTGAAACGCATAACAAATGATCTTAATCTAATTTGAATTGAAAAAAGCAATTTGAATTGAATTGAATTATCAAATTTAAATATTCATATTCAAATAAGCTCTTCCAAGCCCTTTTGGATCGTCAAGGATCAATATGATAAATGAAGCTACAACTGGTTCGGAATGTTGCTCTTACCGAGAAGAACCAGCAAGAAACTCGGCGGTCAATCTTTTAAACATTTTCAATTTAACATTATTAAACAGCAGTCTTCTATGAAACTGAAAGGATTTTCGTATCCAATTGTGTAATATGCTTTACGTATAAGCATATTTCTTACACTTAATTTAAATCTGTCTGTAGACTGGTCTAGTATGTATTGCGGAGCTTTATTGTAGAAGCAAAATACCGAGACCAATTTTAATGAATTTAAGTAAAATCATATTAGGGATTAAGATATGAAAGAAGGAAACTTATTAAATACGAGCTGTAATCGCTATTTCTTTCGTGTTTAAATAAATATCATAGTTACATCAGTGCCGAATCCGGCAAATGGCGAAAGTATACATCGTTTATCGAGAGTTATATATTTGTGATGTTTGCAGAGACCCTAGGGCCATGGAGTCAAAGTGCATAAAATCTTTTATCCTTTTTAACACATCGGTTAATTGCATCTTCTAGTGACAAGAGGGCTGACTCCTTTTTTGCACAAATAATCAGCTTAGCGATTCAACGCGAAAAAGTTGCTAACATTCTTGGGACCATTCCACTTGGCATTGTGTTTGCGTTATGCTTTTATAAATTATATCCTAAATAGTAGTAGGTTACCGTCAGTCCTTTAACGTCATGGCTCTTTATTACATCTTTGCATTTTCGCATAAAGCATCCACGTCATAGCGTAAATGTTCAAACGAATAATTCATTATGTTAATAAACGTGTTACAGTATTTTACCTTCGAGCATTGCACCCTCTAGCTACCTCGTCTAAAAACTTACATCAAATTAAAAATTTAAAAGCTTGTTTCGTGTTTATAAAAGTTCTTCTAGAGAAAAATGACAGCAAAATATTACTTAGTGTTATTGCTTATCTCATCGGGAGGCAACTGCACGAAGATAGCGTGAGGAGCGGGTACGGTGTGGTGGGGCCGGGAGCGCCGACCCACATACCCACCGACTGCCGCTCCCAGCCAGACGTCATCGACATAGTGCTGCATCACGGACTTGACAACCCATTCGATGTCGAGGTCCTCTACGACCTCGACACGCAACATCTACCGGTTCTGGTCACCCTAGCCACCCAGGGAGGCTTTTTAGTGCCCCGCCCGCCACGGACGCGGACGAACTGGGAGCGCTACACCGCAGAGCTTGCCGGGCTTGAGCTAGCAGGCCCGATCACTACACCTTCGGGAGTCGACGATGCTGCTGCACTCGTCGCGGAGGCGATCATCGCCGCCAAAACAGCAGCCACCACCACCACGTCGACTTCACCGGACACTAATCGAAGGAAGGACCTGCCGAGCTCGCTCCGCAATATGCTCAAGCGGAAGCGCACCCTACGCCGCCTATGGGCCCGCACTCGCTGCCCCAGGGTGAAGGCTGACCTGAACCGGCTTGCAGAGAGAATCGCGCGTGCCGTAGTCGCTCTCGACGAGGCGCGATGGGAGGATACCGTCGATCGAGCGACCGAACACGACACAGCGCTGTACTCTCTCTGCAAGAAGCTTACCGGACATGACACCCCCGTTTACCCGCTGCTCGATGCCACGGGTAAACGCACCTATGCCGCCAAGGATCGTGCTGAGATTCTGGCGGCCCACCTGGAGAAGACATTCACGCCCAACGCCCCCAACACCTCCAACCTCCATATCATCCGTCATCACGCGGCTGTCCAGGACAAGCTGGAGAGGTTCCTGTCGGCCCCTACACCGCCGCTCCGGGGAGAGGGCTTCATCTCCCTGTCAGAGCTGCGGTCGGTCGCTGCTCGCCTTGATAAGCGAAAGGCGCCAGGCCCCGACGGAATCGCCAACGCCGCGTTGATGCTGCTGCCCCGAACAGGTCTCGTAGCGCTCACGAGACTGTTCAACGGAGTACTCCGCACCGGCCACTTCCCAGAGGCGTGGAAGACCGGGAAGATCATCGTTCTTCCCAAGCCGGGGAAGGACCGCCGCCTGCCTGGAAGCTACCGGCCGATCACCCTGCTCTCGCACATAGCCAAGCTGTTTGAGCGTCTGCTGCTGCGTCGAGTCATGCCCCATCTGCCCCTGCGCGAGGAGCAGTTTGGATTCCGCAGCGGCCACTCGACGACGCTCCAGCTGGCGAGGGTCATAAACCACCTGACCAGTGAGCGGAACAACGGGCGCTACACCGTGGGGGTCTTTCTCGACATCGAGAAGGCCTTCGACCGTGTGTGGCACGCCGGGCTCCTGGTCAAAATACTGGATACCACCATGCCGCCTGCTTATGTGCGAGTGCTGGCATCGTTTCTACACGGCCGTAGCTTTTACGTGGCAGTGGATGGTGCCGAATCCCAGCCACGCACCATCCAAGCCGGAGTACCCCAGGGCAGTTGTATATCGCCGCGCTTATACGCGGCGTATACGGATGACATCCCCACCCTGCGCCACCATCTGCGGGAAGGGGAGGAGGACGTGCTGTTGTCGCTCTTCGCTGACGACAGCGCGTATTTCGCGTCGTCCTACCACCAGATCGTCGCCACCAACCGCATGCAGCGTATGCTGGACTTGTTGCCGGAATGGCTGGACAAGTGGAGGATGGCCGTCAACGTCGGGAAGACGGCCGCTCTGCTCACCAGCCGCTCCAAGCCGCTACGTCAGCTGACTCTTCGAGGCCAGGACGTAGAGTGGAAGACCACAGTGAGGTTTTTGGGGTGTGAGTTGGACCGCAGCCTGCGCATGGTCCCCATGGTAAATCGTGCCGTGGGCCAAGCTGCTGCTGCCAGGTCCCAGTTCCACACGCTGTTCACATCCCATTTACCTGTCAACACCAAACTGCGAGTCTACGGTGCCTACGTCCGCTCGCGCTTGACGTATGCGGCACCCGCCTGGTACGCGCTATGTTCGGCGTACCAGAGGCGAAGACTTCAAGTCCAGCAGAACCGCTGCCTGCGACTGATCGTAGGAGCCCCGAGGTATGTGCGGAACGACGTCGTGCATCGGGATACCAGAACGCCGACCGTGGAGGAGTATGTCCGTCGCCTTGCGCGCCGGATGTTCGCGCGTGCGGACAATAGCGCGCACGTACACCTCCATGGCATCGCGCCACTCCATGCGCGACCACCCGATGGACGTTCCCTGCCTCGCGAGCTCCTGCGATCACCGTCTCCGCGGCCCGATGCGGATGACGACGGCGACGACAAGGACGACGCGACGGGCGAAAGGGCAAAAACACCGGACACGACACCACCCGAACGAGGACTACCAGAAGACGACTTTGAGGTCTGGGAGCTACCATTCCCAGACCTCCCCACCGAACAAGACATCCATTAGGTCACCTAGGTGACCTGGGCTTACGGCCCAAATACCGACACCTTTGGGTCACCTAGGTGACCTTGGCCCACGGCCAGAACACATACCGGGCTTAAGTGCCCGCGAGGAGATGCCCGGGTAGAGAGGAATTCTTCGAGGCCCGCACCCCGTTTACCCCCACCCGGGGAGTAAACGAGAAGACCTTGCTGCTGCTTATCTCATAAAGTATTTAATTAAAAACTTTATGCAAATTTTACAAAACATGATGATGAAATGACGAAAGCACGTGATTTTTAAGAAGAGTTCGGTGGTTTTTTATTTGATAGTTATTTAGAAATGACCTCTTCATGATGAAGGCATAGAACCAGATAATTAATGCGATACTTATAATCTGCCAATCCGAACCGGAGCAGTATGCGGTTTTTTTCACCAATATCCTTTTCTTCTAGGAAATAGGAGGCGTTATGTGTGATAAAAATTCAGATTGCTTCTTACATCATTATTCTCCTGTCCTTAACCTGACTCTAAGTGTACTCGGCACAACATGTTTTCTCTGGCGCTACTCCTTTTATATTTACATCATACCTCACACAATTCAACCATCTCTTTTTAGGCTTCTGTCTAGTCTTAAATCCACATTCATATTTAACACTCGTTTAGTCTTATGATTTGCGATGCTTTCTATTTAAAGTTTGTTTGCATTGACTACTCATATACGCCTTTGGCAAATCAAGATGATCACCAATATGTGCAACTATATCTGGTAAAAAAACTACACAAGCATCGATTATTCATTGCTTCAACACCTAAGCATCCTTATGTACTTCATCATCAAGACCTCATGAATTAAAATTGAATTGAAACATGAAAACAACCTATTATTTTAACTGAGTTAAGTCACATGCTTTTCTCTTTTTCATAACATCAAAACAAAACAATAAATTGTATATCATAACTTATTCAAAATCTGACATATTGTTCCACTTCGCTTCGTCTATTTCCGCTGTTGAATGGAGTATGCCATTAGTTATTTTGGCTTTGCAGCGCTGTGGTGCATATGCTAAACCACCTGTATATACTTGTATATTATTCAGTTTTCTGCGGCTTATATAAGAAATCTGCGCATAATAATAATAATACACATATGTGTATTTTTCCTTTAATATTTTAAATAAAATTTCTTCTTCGTCAATCGATGGACGTCCACTGTTAGTCATAGGTCTCTTAACGGGATCTCCACTACGATCTCACCATACGATCTTGTGCCGCTTGAATCAGGCGGTTCCCGCGTCTTTTTTAAGGTCGTCAGATCGCCTTCTAGGGGGTCTACTGACACTGCGTTTTCCGGTGTGAGATCGCCATTCGGATACCTTAAAACCACAATGCCCATCGGTTTTCCGCAATATGTGCCCTGCCCATTGCCACTTTAGCTTCGCTGCGCGCTGAGTTATGTCGGTGACTTTAATTCTTCCACGAATCTCCTAATTTCTGATGTAACCACGTAGACATAGTCCGAGCATAGCTCGCTCCATCGCCCGCTGAATGTTATTAGCTTTCCTGTGTTAAAATTTTTTAGTTTTTAGGAACTGAGGTATTTTTAATGAAAAGATCTCGCGTAGCTTCCCAAACGCTGCCTAAATGAGTTATATTCGGCGACTCATCTCTTTCCCAAATTAAACTACCTTTTTTACTTGAGAAAACCCTTCATGGATACTGTTATGCGCTGGGGGGGTGGGAGCAGTTATACCGGACTCTTACCGGTCACCTTCCTGCATGGTGACGAGGGCATAGGAATGCCGAATGCATTGGACCTACCTAGCTGATAATAATATCAATAAAAACAAGAAAATGTAACTGCTAGATTGAATCAGAGAGAAAATACAAATCAAATCCACATTTACAGGTCTGTTACTAAAAGATTTTAGAAACTACTAAGGTAACCAAAAACCATATACGTGACCATAAAGTGATCTCCATTCGGAATAATTAGCCTTTGTTTCGGCGATTTCCGTCGTTAGACGAACTGTGTCAGCAATTACTTATATTAGATACTAGTGGCCCGCTCCGGCTTCGCACGGGTATAAAATATATATCCCATGTCAGTCAGTGTAAAAAAAATGATTAAAATCGATCCAGTAGTTTTGATTTATTCATTACTGCCCGTGGCCCAAGAGCGTTAAATTTGGAGAAAAACAATTTCCTTTCCCTATACCAAGAAGATTTCCTGCTATCTTTGGAATATCTAAATTCATATACTACATTTTTACTTATTTATTTTACTTTTTCCCTAATTATTTTATTTTTACAATTAATTACAGAATGTCTTTATATACAACATTCACAGTTTTCTTGTCATTACACAATACAAACATGTTTTCTTTAGAGGTTACTCTTGACATATAGTTGGCCGTGTGAAAAAGAAACCCGTCCAATCGCAGTTAAATTCGAAGTGCTATAGGGCAAAGCGCGTAATCGCTATGCCCTGCATTTTAAATCTGTAATATATTCGAAAATGTTCATTTAAATTACATGCTGTAAACGGCTAATCGATCTATATTAAATAAACAATGCGTTTAAGCTACTTAATGCTTAAAATAAGGATTAATGCTGTATTGTTTAAAATTGCTTCGAAAATAAGGTAAAAATATTTTTCGTAAAAAGAAAATGACAAAAAAATGCTATTGTGGGTTATCCATAAGAGATAGACATATCACCATCACGGAGTTTTTTGTAGGCCTTTTCAAGGTATACAAATACTTAGTACATTATTTTGATATATCTCGTAGGGTTCAGCCTGCGTTTGCAATGTAATGCAACGGAAAAAAAAAATTACGATATCACATTAGAAACCTCAAAAATTACAGTATTTCCCTACTTCATATAGAATGTTATTACACATATAAACTTTTCTCTTCAATCACTCTATCTATTTAAAAAAAAAAACAATCAAAATCTGTATTGTAGTTTTAAAGATTTAAGCATACATAGGGATATAGGGACAGACAGAGAAAGCAATTTTGTTTTATACTATGTAGTGACGTTTAGTAATTATTGTGATAATTGTCAAATTTTTTACCATACTTCACCAAAGACAAAATTACGTTTAGCTGTCATTTATGTTTTGTATTCCACTGACATTTGCGTTTTGTTATTTAATGTCATAGTCGTTTTTATTATACCACGTTTTATAGTGACTTGACGGGATAAAATAAATACGGTCGAACGGGATAAAAATAATCCTATGTCCGTCTCCTGGTTCTAAGCAACCTCTCCACCAATTTTCAGCCGAATTCGTTCATCCGTTCTTGAGTTATAAATAGTGTAACTTAGACCAACTTTCTTTTATATATATAGATATTAATATCGGTTCATAGTAGTTAGCCAGCGAATTTGAACTCGTTTAGTTCGGTACAATAGAACGCTTAAAAGTTTAAATTCAAATAATTATTATTGCCGCAGCAGATTAGCCTTGAAACCGTAACAAATTTTCTTATTAATAAGTATGGATTAAAAATGTAAGTCTTTTTCTTTCCCAAACAAATCCATTTATATTCAAGCGTCTCTCATTAAATTCAGTGTTGTCTTTATTGCCTTTCGCATTAAATTTAAATTGTAAATGCCCGTCAACAACTTAACAGATACTAAAATCCATTAAACGCTATTAATGAAGTCATGTTAAGTTAATGAAACGACACATTTATAAATGAAAACATTCAGCGACTGTTTTATGATATCATCATCTCTTGCTGTAAAGATTTCAAATAGATAACGAATGTTGTGTTTAGAGATCCTTAGTATAAATTGTTCAAACGTTAAAAAAGCAGGCACTGATTATTTTCTTTTCCGAAAATAATTTTTACTTTTCTTTTTGGGTGCGTTATGACATAGCGTGTGCTACAACTTTTGTATGCCGTTAAATAAAGCGATCAATTTAAAAACCGTTGTGGCATATATAGCCATTATCAAACTATGATTGCTATTTAGTAACATAGCGGAGGTTTCAGAGTGACTTTGAAGAGCATCAGGGTATGGGTAGACCAGTAGATCCACCTCTAGGATAAAAACATTAAGGAAGCCGAACGGTTCGTTAAGGTGCCAATGTATTAAAGTGTTTCCAATGCAAGTTCAAGAGTTTATCCAGGTTTTACCAGGAGCAGCAGGAGTAGACTGCTAACGAAGATGGAGAATGATGTGTTCAATATTCCTATGCCCTCGTCTCCAAGCAGCAAGGTAGAACACCATTAGGTTAGCAATATCAGCGATAAGACAAAATTATTTACTTTTAAGAGTAGTATATGTGACCATACAGTCCCATTTCACACCTTATGAATGCAGGATTTATATAACGCATACTAATCATACACCACGGAAAAAACCATCACATGACGCTGGCACTGGACAGGCCCAATATCACAATCTCAACAATAATTTTGCCTCGCATCCTAACATAATCAGATAGACCGCACGACAAAATCGCTAAGGTTCCTATAAATTACACCAATGAGTCAGTCAAGACGATATTGTCATAAGTTTATTACCGCTAAAGAAGAACAAAGTCCCATTGTCATCATCGCCGCTATTCAATGTCTGTTGGACACAATCTAAATTCATCACGGCTGTTGCCAAAGGATAGACGAATAAGGCAGCTTCCTGCTGCCCGCTCGGTCGAACACAATCGACATTTCGCAACGCCATTTACGGTGTTGGATGATTGTTATTGTGAGACTCATGAATTTCATCTTTTATACTTATAAGAATATAATAATATCCGCAACTTCGTTTGTATCGACTTTATTTTAAAATATCCTCAGTTTTGTATTATTTGTCCCTCCCGGGTAGCATTTAGTTTCTACGAAACATGAACGACTGATGGGTGTCAGGACTGTATAGTCTAGGGTTCTTGTGCTGAAAAACGCTGTGTTGGTAGATACCCTAAGAGAAACGACTACCTGAAAAAGAGCTCGTTTGGAGTCGCCGGATACAAGCGGCTCGCAAGCTAAAAACCCATAAAACCATGGCTACTTTGACCAGACGGATAGTCGCTGGTTGAAAGCTGCCCAAAATAGTTTACTATGACCGTAGCTTTATTCAACAGAAGACGTCTGCAAGCCGTAGACAAAGAAAAAGAAAGGTATACGTATTATCAATATTGAAAAAAAAGACAGGACCTTAGAGTCTAAGATCTTCTGGATGGATAGGTGGATTGGTCTAAAGCTTAGATCCATTTGTTGTCGCCAATGACTTCAGCTTTGTATTTTATAGCAACACATACATAAAACAAGAGTATCGCGCCCTTTTTGATTAAAATGGTGGCAAAACCGTTATTGTTTCTGGTGGAGTCTTCCTATTAATAAAACGTAACAGTGACATTCAGTCTTTGTTTGTTATTCAAGAGAAGTGTATCTCGGAGCAGGAATTGTGGTATTTCATTATATCATGTTATTATTGAAACAGTGCGCTAACACATTCAACTGTTCCATGGCAGACTTACGCCATATCAAAAGATGTAATTGTAAATATGCAAACGATTTAGATCTAAATCCAATATCTGTAAACTGCGATACGGCAATGCTGGCGCTAGATGTTTGCCATCGCAATCCCGTTCAAGTTGTTTAATGGCGCGTACTTGCGTAGTTACAACACTTACTGTTAGAGCTCTCCCTGAGGAATTTTCATCGAACGCCGTTAAATCGAAGCGGCTCAATGCTTTAAATTGCAATTTCAAAAAGATGTACTCCCATTATTATTTGTTACCTAAACCAAAAATAATTTTATTATTACTTTTGTATTATGGATCTCCGCAAAGTAAAACCTAAAAAGTTGACTTTCGCTTGATTGATTTAGTAGCATTTACAATAAATAATATAAATAATCATGTTTAATTATTAGTTATTCTACTAATAATGTAGCTCTTGATAACGAGGCAAAAGATGTCACAAAGATCCAAAACTAGGTCGCTGTTTTTTGCTTTTAGCAACGTTGAAATTACTGAGCGATTAATAAAAAGTAAAGTAACGGTCTATTACTATCCCACTGCTGGACATAGGCTTCCTCTTTCAGATTTTAGAGGGAAGGATTGGAGCTCAGATCACGATGCTCCAACGCAGATTGGCAGGTCATACATATCTCTAGAATTTTCTCATGATATTTTTCTTCACCAAAAAGCCTGCGATAAATTGCAAATCTCCATTAGACACATAAGTTTTAACAGAAAATCCCATAGCCCGGGGTTCGAACCCGTGACTCCTCGAAAGAGTCGCACGGTCTCACCGCTGGGCTACCACAGGGACCTTATCATTATTGACTTATTAATCAAATAAGGTATGACAAAATTTTCTACTAAAACTAAAGTGGCAATGTCACATAGATCGAAGAATTGATAGATGCTGTTCCAAAGTATTGAATAGCTTTTATCGTGATTAATAGGTAACGTTAACAGGCTTATCGCTAGATACCTACTGTCCGACCCTATACAAGACAGTAATGACTAAATATAACTCGTTATAAGAATTATTTTAAAAAGAGCAACTGCTAATTTACTTTCTGATTCTTCTTGGTAGAAACAGTAGTTAAGAGATTCATCGACTATATGGTCGTTTACACAGAGTTGCCATAATTTAATATTGATTATTTTTAATTAATAATATTTATATTTAATAACAGCCAAGTAATCAAGTCAAATTACTTTTCCTAACTCAGAATACGTTATTGATAAAAAACAAAAAAGAAAAGCACTAGAAAAGGGCAACCTTAGTATAAATTTAAACAATGCACTAACTTCAGAACATCGCAAATGTATATCATATTCATATTACGGCAAATAGCTTTCAAAGCATAAAGCTTTGGCTCTCGAGGCATTCCCGTTCATAACAAAGCATTAACTCTCAAAGTATCCTAGTTAACAACGTTGAACTCGGTCTGTACTAGAATGTGTATAATTAAAATTACTATGATAACGCTGTTTAAATCTCATTTATTCTGTTTAAACTTAACATATTCTAGATTATGGTTATATTTAACGATGCGTGTTATTGTAACTCATATAATTTATTTATAACTTAACGTGTTTTTTTAAAGATTATTCGATTATTTATTTTAGATAGATAATTAGTAACCAATATTTAGCTTTCACTGATATTTAGTATAGCAATACTTGTCCTGCCTTTTGGAATCTGTTCCATCTCGGGTACTAAGTAAATTTAATATTTACAATATCTAGGGTTGTTTTTGTTTTATAATTGTCAATCACAATTAATTGCTTTTTTATTGTTTTATTTATATACAACAATTTAAAATTAAATTAAATAAATATTCTACTAATATTATTCTATTATTATAAAGTTTCTGAGTATGGATGTATGTTTACTCTTTCACGGCGAATCCGCTGAACCAATATCGATAAAATTTGGCACAATTATTCCTTATACACCGGAATAACATATAGGCTATTAAAATCCTGTTAATTCTACAGAAATAGGATGACACTAAACAGCCTATTACGCGACAACATTCACGCGAAGTCGCGGGTAAAGGCTAGTAAATAATGATAAAAATTACGTACGTAAATATGAATAAAAATAAAGTGTGCGTGCGTGTGTATGGAATGTGTGAGTTTGGTATATGCTTGTGTTTGTGTGTAACATGTATTATTCAAATACTTTTTGTAATTAATATTTTCAAGACTATTTTTTTTAATTTGGAAATAATTAAATTATGAAGTGGCCGTAAACATATTTTGTATGGAGAAAAATGACTATGGGAACTATGTCAGGGTATTTTATTTTGAGAGTTTTCGTCCATAATTATTAATTACTAAGATAATTAAGAGAAGTCAATTAATACAATCCATTACACTTAAAACACTCAACTGTGTAAAAGATTCGCAGAAGTAACTAGTAGTTAGCAAGCAGTTTAATCGAAAACCAAATAACCGTCTGAAGCTATTCACGAGACCATTTTCTTAAATTAAATTTGTGCATTTAAGTTCGTAAAGTAATAGAGTAAGACTTAATTAAGATAATTTATAGAAGTAGGTGTTACTTTGCGGAGATCCATAATACAAAAGTAATAATCAAATTATTTTGCTATAATCCGCGTAGAAGTAAAATAGAAAATATATATAATGCTAAATGTAGAGTGGACAATCCGTTTTCATATCTGATACATGCAGGATTCAGGAAACAATCGTAAAGCTCTGCGATTTTGTCTTGGAGTCTATCTCCTGATGATGCTTCGGTTGCGGGGCGAAACGATTGTTGATTTTGTGAGAGTGAACGTGTGTAGAGCTTGTGTATTGTGGCGGCAGTGGTGGAGGTTTGTGCATGTGTTTTTACGAATCCTGCATGTATCAGGTATGAAAACAGATTTTCCGCTCTACATTTAGCATTATATATATTATCTACTTTACTTTATCCTGGATCGTCTGGTGGAGCGTGTTAGCAAACACCGTGTAGGGCGCCCACCGTCTCGCTGGACCGACGATATCCGGAAGGTTGTTGGGGCCAGGTGGATGCGCATTGCGGAGAACCGGGATGTCTGGCGCAGGGGGGAGGCCTATGTCCAGCAGTGGACTGCGATAGGCTGATGGATGGATGGATGGATGGATTATGGCAAAATAATTTTATTATTACTTAATTAAAATTTCTTGTTAGCGCGTTGAACTTGTTTCAGGTACCTATCAAAATACTGTTGAAAGACGAAAAATAATACTCGATTCTCATTGCATATTAATTTAACTGGAAACTTAGACTAAAAACAAAGGATCGAGCCTCGGGTTACAACGGACCAACCGCCCGTAGTTGAATAAACGCCGCGGGATAACAATCGGACGTTTTAACAATGATGTTCTGCTACTTCGCTGGGCAAAGGTCTATCGTTCCACCCCCTTCACCCCTCAGTAACATCCCTCTAGAGATAACAAATTTCACAGGGTTCACGGTAACGTTACAAACCTTTGAGATGGCTACTCAGAGGGTGAAGTTGAATAACAAGATGAAATAGCGATGAATAGCGGGTAGTGCATAAGTTTTTAAAAATTCTACATGTACCAGGTATGAGAACGAATAATACACTCTACATTTAGCAATACATATATTTTCTTTTATAGCATACTAATATTCTCATTACTTTTGTATTATGAACCTCCAAAAATGGAAAAGTAACGCCTAATTCTATAAATTGTTCTACACTCTCCTATCATCCGTAATTTCACTGTCAGTTATTTTGATCAATAAACGCCGTGTTGTAATGCCACTGATTAGAGTAGACCACCCTCATTTCTTAGCGATGTGTCTTAAAGACGACTAAGGTAGATTGACCCACCGTGTGGTATCCGGTTTAGTAGAATAGACCACCTTCATTCCTAACAATATGGCGTAAAAGGCGACTAAGGTAAGTTGACCCACCGTGTGGTATCCGGTTGAGTAGAATAGATCAACCTATTTCTTACCGAGGTATCATAAAAAGCAACTTAGGTAAGTTAACAAACCGTGTGGTATCCTGTTGAGTAGAATAGACCACCCTCTTTTTTACTGAAATATTGTAAAAGGCGACTAAAGTAAGATAATGTCAGGCCGACGGCCGGTCGTAAAAAACCTAGCCGAATCATGTGCTAACATGTTTATAACATGTTGTGCCGTGTGTTGTAGATAAAGGCAGGAGAGTGATGAGCATATTATAGTACCATAAAAATCAATTTCAACTTGTCAACTTTGTGGCGGCGATGTCAAGATATCAAAAAACGCATCGATCGTAAAAATTCACACTCATCATTTTTCCCGAAAGCGCTAAAAGTAGTAAACTCCAAAAATCCTTTCTCATTCAACTGTGTAATGGGTCCATGTTAGCTTTAAGTTCCTATTGGACCGACGCCGGTGCTATTATTCATGAGAGTGAAATATTCAGTAACGTTTACCACATTTTCGTCTTTTGTTCAGTGAAAATTTCATAAAATATTTTACATATTCCTTCCCGCCCGAATGTAGTGCATCAAAAGGCGGGAATTCTTTTCAATTTTAAAGCTGTCATACATAACGTGGAGCAACGCCTTGTTACGAGTGAAATGTAGAATTGCATGGATTGCATTTTTCGTGCTGGTAATAAAAAAATATATCAATTTAAGAGTCATAGCATCGCATCCAAAAACCACCCTCGTAGAAAGGTGACCTCAAAAAAGTAGCAGAGAGTCACCTCGCTGATACATTTTGTCTATGATATTTAAATATTCGTCAATTCTATACCTTTAATATTTATTATTATATTTATTGAAATACCTTTGTTCTTCTAATTCAGTTCGATTATGATGGTTTTCTTTTATCGCAGAATTGTAACAATGGAGAGTACCTGGGAAAAATAAAGTTTATATTAATATTTCTATAGATAAATAAGACACCGTTTCAAAGTCTTCCTACTATATATAATTCAAAGAATTAACATGTGGAATATAGTGCACCCCAGAGTAGCATAGCTTTCAATTAAACATCATTTCTCTAGGGGATGAAACCGTTCGTCGGTGAATGAGTTTAATTAATCTATTTAAGGGAGGGGTGTTTTTTTTAATTTTAAAGGCAAGCATTGTTCTCAGTCCTATTGTTCTAAGGGGTTTGCAATGTTTTCTGTGTGTGGAACGTTCTGGTTGTATCCAGAATTAAAGGAATTCGCTTTTCTCTCTTAACTTTCACTAATTCCCTATAGATTTTTTCGTACCAAATTTCATCAGAAGAGAATTTCACAGAAGCTCTGATTGGCCAGCGGCGAGTCCGTTGGAGTCCTTTTGAACCCGTGACCCCGGGTTCAAACCAACCAATGATTTCTTATATTAAACTTATGTGTCTAATTGATCATCAAAACATCGTAAGGAAATATACATATGTACTTATCTCTACAGAATTCTAGGAATATGTGTAACCTACCGATCTGTATTGGAGCAGCGCGGTAGGTTTTAGCTCCAATTCTTCTCTCCTAAAACGGAGAGAGGAGGTCTATGCCCAGCAATGGGATAGTAAGAGACCGTTAATTTACTTCTTTTTTTTTTCAACCAAAAAAACGTAAAAAAGTCAAATTTCGCTAGTACGAATGGAAATACAGGTTAACTAAGAAAAATTGGTTTAAAAAAAGAAAAATCATGATTTATAGATTGAATTGATACCAATCGAAGTTCAATACACAGTAAGTAATCAATAGTGTTTATCGTCTCAAGTCAATAAATCACGTTAACTTTGCCCGCTTATAGTTCTGCCAAAGACACATTTAATCTATTTAAGGAGCAATCCACGTCAGAAGCTAACAATTCCCTGGCTGGAGTATAGAAAAGGAAACAGTCGCAACTCAATAAATCAAAAACATTTCAAATAAAGCAATGAATGCAATGCAATGGTTTGCAACAATAAGGTCTGATGGTCCGGATTGTACCTTTATCCATGATAAACCTAAACCTCAACCTTGTTTGTTCGCGTTGTTTTGCGCGCGTAATTTATGTACTTTGCGCTTGTGTGCGACCACGCGCGCTCTTGTGTGTTTGTGTGTGTGTGTGTTTGTGTGTGTGTGTGTTTGTGTGTGTGTGTGTTTGTGTGTGTGCGTGGGCGTGGGCGTGCATGCTGCTGCATGTGTGAGCGTGTTCGATAAAGCTTACCCGTCACACTTTAATCTTTTGCCATGTATTATGTGAAATCTGTTCGTTACGCTGTTAAGGCTAATTCTCAAAACCAAACTTATTAAGTTTAGCATAATTAAAACTTATACATTTAAAATACAGATAGGACAAAAAATTCCCGTTTTCTCTTCAGGAACAGTTAAAAACACATATTGAACATTTAAACATTATTGAAGATACTTAAACGCCTAAGTTTTGCAAACTAATTCACCGATACTTCTAGTTGTTTAAAAATCTAATATTTATTTAACTATCTATACAAACGAAAAAGGCTGACGAGGACGAGCAATACATTAGTTACATGCGTATCATCCTCTGTTAAATATCTGGTGCCATATCTGGGTTTATTCCCAAAAGATACAAAACCGGGATATGCTTCTCTGTCACACTTCAGTTCCTCTGCATCCCCATTGCTCGTACTATGTATTAAATTAATATCCATTTATATATTTATTATCTGCCCATATGTAAGAAAGAGACTGACAGAAACAGACTTCTCCGTCACACCTATTACCTCCCAATACCATATGATCGGAATAATTTCTATTATATCCCCATTTCTACCCCGACTATATTAAGGCCCATACCGCTTACTACACTGTTTTATTTGGATTAACGTCACAACTTTAACTTCAATGGTTGTAAGTGACCTCACCTTCAGGTCGGGAGGTCGCAGGTTCGATTCCCTCTGAGGACAAACATGTTCTATAAACAATTTGAGAATGGTTGTATTTTTGGTTATTCAAGAAGGGGTGTTAGCTTACTTACGGGACGGCCAGCCGTGCGTGTAATTGTCCCATATATTTATTTATATATTTTTTTCGGTGTACAATTAAGCACATTTCCTTTGGCATAAACAGAATTAATTAAGTACTAGACACGTGTGCGTTAAATTTAATAAACGAATATAACGATGTCGCTTTAAAACTTTGCGCTCAACAAGCTTTGTAATTCAACACTATTTGTCATATTGCCGAAGAACGGTTCTGGAACAACGCCAATAAAAGCAATTCAAGCGCTGCAGCCATTAAACAAATCATTTGCGCAATGAACCGTTAAAACGATAAGCTGCTTCGAGCGCTTACACAAATCGATTTAAAGAATCGAATGAAAATATAATCTATTTTCATTCGATTGAAATTTAACGAGAGAATACATTTTTCCGAGGTTTTGTTTGAGATTGCTTCTTGACGTAGAAAAAAATTATTGTGTATTTCCTGTAGTTGAACAAAAGATTGTTATATACTTAAACAATATTGAAGCAGCGTAGGAACTAAAATGAATTTTAGTTCCTACGCGATGCATATGCAAAAATCGATTACTTCTTCAATTAAGTAATCAATTTTTGAAATGAATTTTCGAGCGAATGAAAATATCATCTATTTTCACTCGATTGAAACTTTTTTGGATTGAAAATTTTAATTTAAAAAATTGTATATTTCCTATACTTATTGTGTATTTATTTAAGCAAATTGATGTATCAGTTCACTTGTATTGTATGACTTAATCTCAGGATCAAACACAAACTAATAGTGTGACACTACACGTCCAGTCTCGCTTATGGCTCTTGTGCTACTGACGTGGTGCGCTTGAGATTGTGTGGGGATATTGATGTACGTATGTGTTTGTCTTTATATAAATATACAAAGTATTAATCACACTTCTCAACTCACATACACTACAAGAGGTATATAAAACAGTAAATCATATACAAAAGTCCTGCTGATTGATTGATTGATATACCATTCATCTAAGAGATGTCTTTGAATTAAACTTTTGTTCTCCCGGCCAAAGTTTGGTTATGTGTGTTTGTACACATACATTTTGTTCGTTACATTACATTATACATTTGTTCTTTGGTAACTTAGACGTAAACATCTTGAGTTTTACAAAATCTTTGCACTATGGTTGTAATTATAGAGTGCAGGGTGTCTTTTCTATAGTATTATCAAACTGCAAATTTTTCTTAACGGTATATAGTTCCAAAATAAACTTTTTACTATAAAAATAATAAAATAAATTTTCTACTATGGAAATCCGCAAATTCTACGTCTGCTTCAATGTAATATTGAATGTAGTTCCTCAGAATGGCTGTAATAAATGAAATCAACACCAACCCTTGGCAGATATAGGTACTAAATTCGCACACGTGAAAGTGGGCGAGTTAATATTTGATTTCCATAGCAAATTGCTTTGTATTAAATAACAGCTCGCGAACGCGTAACAGTGGGGGGGAATGAATCCTGGTGATAAAATATTCATGGTTATGGAAGCTCGGTCTGTCGGGGCGAAGTGAAATGTTCATGAAAGCGAAAGCTCGATGTAACGGTCGACTAGATGTGTGAGCAATGATTTATTTAAGGCCGGTTAACGTTTAATGTTTATAGTTTTATGTTGCCATGCACTTGCTTCTTATTTTATCTGTATATATACTAATATATAAAGGGAAGTCTGAAAGTTGCACTCATTACAGAAAAGATGAGAAGTGCGAGACTAAGTTGGTATGGTCATGTAATGAGGAGGGATGAAAATCATGTTAACAAAAGAGTTTTAAATATGAATGTGGATGGATGTATAGCTAGATGGATGGATTGTGTGAAAATTGATATGCATATTGTGCCGACCCCACTTAGAGTGGTATAAGGGTAAGAAAATGATGATGACACTAATATATAAAGCTGAAGAGTTTGTGTGATTGTTCGAACGCGCTAATCTGAGGAACTACTGGGCCGATTTGAAAAATTCTTTGAGTGTAGAATAGTCCATTTATCGAGGCAGGCTATAGACTAGATAACATCACGCTAAGATGAATAGGAGAGTCGTAGCAACAAAATATATTGCGTAAACAGCAAAATTTAAGGCTTTCCTTGCGTGCGCTAAGTAAACAGTGAAAGTAATTCAAAAATTTACCGAAAAGGGCCAGCAAGAAACTCGGCGGTTGCTCTTTTAAAAATATAATTCTTATGACTAGTTGTACATTTTATTACATTTAGTCAGTACAGGGGCTAAGCGAGCTATATTCACGCATTCTTATCTTCTAAGTAATCCTTATATATATGTATCCTTATATTATGTACAGTACAGTAGGCTTTCTGGATCAGCCTCTTTTTAACAGTGTTTTTAAACTGCTGTAATGGCAAAGCTAAAATTGACTGCGGAATTTTATTATAGAATCTTATACCCAGACCCACAAACTATTTACTTTACAAGGCGCAAAGCAGAGCCGCAAGCTTATGTCGGTTCCTACTTTGTCTATTATACACATCACTTATCTTTTTATAATTCTTTATATTTTATGTACAAAAATTAAATTGCTTTAAATATACTGTGAAGCAAATGTAAGAATACCTATTTCCTTAAACTTATATAGTATTGAGTATAGATTAACAAACGTAAAGAGAACTAAGTCAAAGTTTGATCTGGAATATTCAGGTAGGCCCCCGGGCAACTATTAAACAATTTGCATTACAAACAGCTTCCGCCTTGTCACCTACATTTGAATAAGAAGTTATTTCCCGTTAATTTGACACGTTTAAGATCTTGAACCCAGTTGCTACAGATCTTCGGCTGTCGTTACAATTGTGTGTTTAACTTTACTGTCCCAGTATATAACTATACATATTATAAAACAAAGTCCCCAAAAGCTGTCTATGTGTTCGATTAACTCAAAATCTACTTAACAGATTTAAGGTTTTACTAACAGATGCAATTGCATACAACTCTTGAAAAAGGTTTAGTTTAATTACATTTACATTCTCCGGAACGACTACACCGATTCTGATGGGGCTTTCACTGGATGATAGAGGAACGTGCACACTTCTTAGTACCCTAGAATATCCACAAGGGGAATAACACACTATTTTCCACGCAAGCCTCGCCGCGAAGACAGACAGAACCCAATATAGGTAATAATAATAATAATAATAAAATACTTTATTGCACATAAAAAAAATAGAAACATGAAAGTTACAATTAAACAAAAAGAAGTGCAAAGGCGGCCTTATCACTAATAGTGATCTCTTACAGGCTACCTAATTAAAGTTAAACTAAACAATAGAAATATAAATTAAGGTGCACAAAGTATTAATTTAATATATTCTAATAACTACACACTAAAACCAAATATTATATAACAATATATACTAAATACAAACGTATATAAATATATATATACATACATACATATACATATACAGACATACATATACATATATAAATACGTCATATACATACAAATACACTTCTCAAATTGATATTAACCAAATATAATTATAATGAGAAATAATAATTTTTAAGACGATTTTTAAAAATGCTAACAGATTGTGCGTGTCGAATATCTCTAGGAAGTTCGTTCCACAGCGTTACTGCCCTCACAGTAAATGACTCACCATAACAATGAGAGCGAGAAAAAGGAAATTTCAGCTTGTTATCACTCAGAGATCGGAATTTATAAGGAAGAAGGGAGTTGGTGCCAAGAAAGGTGAAGCGCTCTTTAAGATAAGGAGGAGTCTGGGGATGGAAAAGAAGAGTATAGAGAAGGGTTAGAAGATGAGTGTTGCGGCGTTGCCGTATAGTAAGCCATTTAAGTCGTACGCGGTACTGAGTAATGTGATCGAATTTTTTGAGCCCGAAAATAAATCTTATAATAAGATTCTGTAAGCGCTCTAGCTTGTTGAGCAACTGCTGTGACAAATCTGGGTAACATGAATCGGCATAATCTAGTATAGGAAGTACAAGTGTATGAGCCAGTGAAATTTTGGTCTTGATAGGTAGAAGATTCTTCCATTTTCGTAATCTGCCAATGACTCCATATATTCTCCGACTTAAGTCAGAGATGTGTGGTGCCCAGGTGAGATTATTGTCAATGATGATACCCAGATTTTTCACAGTGCCGCTTATTTCCAACTTGGTACCATCAAACATAATAGGCGAAAGTTGACTACAATTCAATTTGGAAAGTTGTTTATGGTTACCGATGAAAGTGATTTGTGACTTGCTAGGATTTACAGTCAATCCGTAAGACTCGCTCCAGGTACTGATCGCGCGAAGGTTAGAATTTATGAGATCAATAGCCTGAGCTATTTCATTAACAGATGTTGACGTATAAATCTGCAAGTCATCAGCGTACAAGTGATAGGATACGGAAAGTAGCTCAGTAACAGTGTTGATAAAGATAGAAAAGAGTAGAGGGGAGAGTACACCACCTTGAGGAACACCAGCACTGAGACGGCACTGCGTTGAAAATTTTTCTTCTAAACGTATGGACTGTTTACGCCCAGAGAGATACGACTGAAACCATTCAATAGCGTTTGACGATATATTTATAGTTCTGAGAATTGCTAAAAGGATATCAAAGTCAACCGTATTGAAGGCATTGGAAAAATCTAACAATGCAAGAATAGTTACCTGCTGGGTGTCGCATCCTTTTCTGATGTCGTCACATACCTTAATGAGGGCCGTAGCAGTGCTGTGTCCGGGGCGGAAACCGGATTGATAAGGACTCAGGATGTTATTTTTAGAAAGATGAAGAGAAAGTTGGTCATAAACTATACGTTCGAGAACTTTAGATAGAAAAGGAAGGATAGAGATTGGTCGATAATGTGAGAAATTTGTGGGATTAGAGGTTTTAGGTATAGGAATGACATGCGCAAGGCGCCACACGTCGGGAAAGGTGTTAGAGGATAAAGAATAGTTGAAAATATGACAAAGAATAGGAAGCAAGCAGTCGAGCGCAGTCAGAAACAGGTATAAAGTGGAACAAATCAGAATTAGGTAAGAGACGTGCGGAAAGAGCGTTCATAGTGTTTGCTTTAGTAACATGATCAAGCGGTGTGACATTCGTGAAATGCATATTGAGTGCGTCAAGATCAATATGACTATTCGAATATGTTGATTTTCGCTGCCGCCCAATGCCCATAGCATCAAGAAATTTCCAGACTTTGGCGGAATCTTTGTTATGAATGGATGAATGTATATAATTTCGTTGGGCATCTCTGCAAGTTTTGCTGCATCGATTCCGAAGTTTTTTGTATATAGCGTGATTTCCTTCAGTAGGGTTCATCTTATACTTCGATTTCGCAGTGTTGCGCTTCACCATGAGTGCCTTAATAGATTCTGTTAGCCATGGAGCCGGAAGATGTTTGAGCTTAATGGGACGGAGCGGAGCATATATGTCAAACAATTCCGTTAGCAATGAATTAAAGATTATAAGTTTATCATTGACAGTCTGAGCATTAAAAATAACATTCCAATCGATCTGATTGAGATTATACATAAAATTATCTGTATTAAAATTACTAAAACTTCTTCGCATCACAACTGTAGGTTTCACCTTCGGTGGTCTAATTTTATATGACATGTAGATGAGATCGTGATACGAAAAAGCCTCAGCAGGGAGTTGTCCATGGGTTACAATTCGATCAGGTGACGAAACCATCATCAAATCCAACAAAGATGGCGAGCAATTAGGAGAAAAATGAGTGGCATTTGATGAGAGAAGGTTAAGGTTAGTACTTTCGATGATAGATTTTAGTCGCCTAGCACGTCCATCGTCTTTAATAAGACAAGTGTTGAAGTCACCCATGATAATAGCATGATCATATCTGGGCGCGTATTGTTCCAGAAGATCTTCAAACCTATCAAAGTAATTAATATGTAAAGACGGACTGTAAAATACCCCCATCAATACTTTTAACGTTCCGAAAAGAAGTTCAATAAAAATATGTTCAGATGTTTCTGCATATTGAGAGGGCGATTTATCTAGTATTGAGAACGGGATATGGCTTCGGAGATATATAGCAACTCCTCCACCCCCTTTCCCAATTCGGTCATTCCTAATTAGATGGAACCCTGGCAATGAATATGATGTAGAGGGTAAGTTCGGCTTTAGGAAGGTTTCAGATACAAGGATCGCATGTATGTTTTTAACGTCAAAAGAAGTCAGAAAGTCCGCATAATGCGCTGGTATACTTTGAGCATTAATATGTAGAACGTACATACAATAATATGTAGAAGGTACATACAATTATAAAAACGAAAGCTTTCCGTCTATCTGTTACGCTTTGACTGTTAAACGCGGTTAAAATGTTTAGTTTCTTTTTAATAAAATATCGGGCGACATGACCCACAATGGGATGTTTCTTAAAAATTGATCAAATTTTGTATAATTAAGCTATATAACCTAACTTTACTAAATATACCGGGTCACAATATAGGATAGAAATATACCCGTTTTTTCTTCGGGAACGAGAAATTACACATTGAGGGCAATTAATCAATTAAGTTGACAGAAACGATATCGCAGGTACATCTTGTAATAAAATAAATATATGGCTGAACTGAACACCGAAGTAATTTGTAATATTAAAGTACAAAGTAATTACATTTAGAGAGCAAAGTTAAACATTGTAAGAAATCCAGAAAGCGGCTTTACTTTGATGTTCCTGGTGAAAGCTTTTCCTTTGTTAAAGTTTCGTTTATTGAGATAACATTCGTGGAAACTCATTAATATTAAATTGTCTTTGGTCAGTGGTCATAAAATGACCAAACCTCATAGGATTAGGCTTGGGTATGATTGCTATATAAGAATCATATTCGTTCCACGATATGATCGATTTTAATCACGTAATCATACCTGCTACTGCTAATGCTATTGGAATACAAACAAATGTATTCTTTATGTCGTATGCAGTGTATAGGACATAAAGACTACATTTGTTCGTATAAGAAATGCTAATGCTGCCAATGCTATTGGAATACAAACAAATGTATTCTTTATGTCGTATGCAGTGTATAGGATATAAAGACTAAATTTGTTCGTATAAGCAATCATTTAGTCCATTAACGTAAATAATATAATAGCGGATAGCGTTTTTGCTAATCAATAATAATTTTGCCCAGTAATATTGATTAGCAAAAACGCTATCCGCTATTATATTATTCAGCTATTCGCTATAATATTATTACTTGATAAAGCGATTGCTATTACAAACAAATGTATTTTTTAAATAATATTCAATACGGTCGATATTTCTAGGATATAGTTTCAGTTGGAATAACGTAAAAGTGCTTTGTTCTCCGTAAATAAATTTAAATCTTCCCGAATTATCGACCGTATTATATGAGATATAAGAATTACATTTGTTTGTATTAACAATAATTTTGCTCAATATCAGTGAGTTAGTCTCAGTATTAATTTATTATTTTACTTTTTCATAGAATACCTATCCATAATTTTGTATAACAGTAGCAGTTACTCTAAAACTCATTAGCAGATGATGCTATATGAAAAGTTTTTCATATCATGATCATTAAGTGATTGGTGATTCTGTCCATGCCTACATAGGATAGCTGTCTTTTTACTTAGAGTTCTCATCACATAAGACTTTAGACTATCTTGCATATGTACTCTTTTAAAAGGATTTATATAATGATATATTATTATGCAGAGTTCGATACAAAAATAAAGGATAATATTAGTTTTCTTAATAAAACAAAAGTAATAAAATTATTTGCTAGAAAATAAATATAATGCTTAATGTAGAGTGGACTATCCGTTTTCATACCTGATACATGCAGCATTCGCAAAACATATGCAATACAAACCATCGGCACCAACACACTACACTAGCACTGCACACATTCACAACCACAATCTCAACAATCGTTTCGCCCCACAACCTAAGCATCAACAGGAAACAGATTTCACGATAAAATCACAAAGCGTTTCACATCTCTTTGCTTACCTTAAAATGACGATATTTGATTAGTATTCAAAACGCATCTCCTATCCAGTTTTGTGGAAACCAAGTCTAACTATGCCAAATTTCATACACCTCCGTCCGCGAAATTTTTTCATAAAAAAAGAATACAAATTTTTTGCTTAAAATTTTAATATGTATGTAGATAATCATTCTCCTGCCCTTATCGCACTGAGTGAGGTCGGCACAACACGTTCTAAACATGTTTATGTATGTTTAGAACCATTAACCGGCCGGCTGACTTCAACTTACCTTAGTCGTATTTTACGACACCTCGTTAAGATGGTGGTCTTTTTTACTCAATCGGATACCACACGGGGGTCAACTTACCTTAAATTCAAATTCAAAATATTCTTTATTCAAATAAACTTGTAAACAAGTGCTTTTGAATCGTCAACTCTACCGCTGGTTCGGAAAGCCGTTCCTACCGAGAAGAGCCAGCCAGAAACTCGGCGGTTGCTCTTTCAAAAATATAATTCTTATGACTAGTTAAATTTAGTCATTACTGTCTTGTACAGGGTCTAAGCGAGCTATATCCACACATTCTTATCTTCCAAGTAATCCTCAACAGTATAGTAGGCTTTCTGGATCAGCCTCTTTTTAACAGTGTTACAGTGCTCTTAGTCGCCTTTTACTAGTACATGGTATATTACTAGTGCCGTTACCTTACACTAACTTTCGCAACATTACGTTACAACCCTTGTGGAAATATTGAGGCAACATAAGCGGAAAATAAGCAAAGATTAAAGCCATGTTACCTGGGGTCCCTTTGTTCTCGCCCTTCCAGAATATACTATTTCAGGGTTAAGTCGGGTCAACGTACCGAGTGAATAATGTTATTATTTAATGATACATTTAACAATTAAGGGTTAAAATTTACATTACCCTCATCTATGTACTGCTCTAGTAAAAGCCGCGACTTGATACACGTTAACCTTAGTGTTAAAATACCAATTCTTATAGATAAGTTTCAATAATAGCAAACTTCCATTGAAATCGCTATAGCGGATTACACGGTCAGCTAAACCAATTTTGATGAAATTTGTCACACTGAAAGGTTATACACTGAATTAAGATATATAATAAAAAATACGTTTTTCTTTAGAGAGCGATGAAAAAACATATATTGCATTATTAAAGGGGTTAAACGTTTAAGTTGGCGAGAACGAATTCACGGGTAGTGACGTATATCATCATCCTTATCCCACTCTAAGTGGGGTCGGCATATAACATGTTATAAACACATGTTGTCACATGATTTGCCTGCGTATTCTACGACCGGCCGCCTGACGTCAACTTATCTTAATTACATATATTTTACGATACCTCGGTAAGAATCACCCTCATTCTTCTATTCTACTCAACCAGATACCACACGGTGGGTCACCTTGCCTTAGTCCCCTTTTACGACACCACGGTATGAAATGAGGATGGTCTATTCTAATCAGCCGGATACCACACGGCGTGTCAACTCACCTTAGTCGCCGTTTACGACACCTTGGTAAGAAATGAGGTTGGGAGTAGTGACTTATAATTGCAAGTTAATATATTGCACCAATATTTTCTAATATGGTATAGAAAGTTTACCTAATACGTTTGCATCATAACTATTAATCGTGTATTATGTGTAACTGTAATAAATATAAATGATAGTAATTACTTCCTTATAACATAGTGCTAGTTAATTGCGAATTAACTATTATTGAGACGTTTCCTGGATATTGCATAAAATGACCACTGTCTGCCGTAAGATATAAAATAAGTGTTATATTTATATCAAAATATAACAATATAGTGTAATTAGTAGCCATTGGTAGCCAATTGATTTATTCTTAGTTCTAAGTATATGTTATTTTACTTTTCCATATTCTATACTTCCTGTATGAAATTGAATAAATATTTTTCCTCTTTGATCCGGCAAGTTGAAGTGTTTCATTAATAACATACAGCTAAAGGTTAATTCATAGCAAAAGTGAAGCTTGAATAACGTATTTACCTTTATATTTTATCTGCTAGATTTTCAAATAAAACTCTCGATATAGACCGTAAAGCAAATATCATAAGATTAGTGATCAAATGCGGATTGGTACGGATTGGTAAGTTATGCATATCCCAGAATTTCTTTAGAGATATGCAGATTTCTCAAGATGTTTCCTTCAGCGAAAATCAATTAGGAAAATAAATGATTATACTATATAATATATAACAATAAAATGTCTTTATGTGTTAAAATGGCGAACTCGCACCAGAAAGCGTAGTGTCGGTAGACCACGAGGTGGTTTTACGACCTCAAAAAGGTCGCGGGGAGCCGCTGAATACAAGCGGCTTAAGATCGTGTGAGACATATGACAAAAATCCGCTTATAGATTTTGAGAAAATCGATCACATACCGACAGACACCTTTGAAACTATTATAATATGTAGGGATAAAACAGAAAGTTTGATATGCGGAAAAGTCGAAAGATACAGAACGCAACCAAACTTCAACATCTTTACTAATTACTTACTTACCATACCTTATCTACCTTACTTACATGCAAATCACTTATTTTAAGACACACACTCTCACTACACACATCCACATGCACACACACACACACGGCTGTAATTTTATTTCTCTTTTCGTTTTTACTATTTTTTTTTCTTTTAATTAATAACCTTAAAATGTTGTTCTTTTTAGTTAAGTTCAAATTCCTTTTTTTTACTTATTAATTGTAATTTTTTGTCATCGTAATTTATATTTTTACTTCTGTACATATATAAGTTGAACCAAGTTAGGCAGGTGGGCACTGGTTCCCAAAATACAGTTTAAACTAGCTTGGGAGCCAGCGACACAATAATTGTACAAGTGCATTGTTGTAAAATAAATAAATAAAAACAACTATTTTTGCTCATGTTTGAACCTCGTATAATAAACGACATTTTACAAAATCCTCCTCCTTTGCGTCGTAAACATAAAAGCAACTCTTTACTTATAGATTTAATACCAATCATAGCCGCTTTTAATATTTATTTCCTCAATATTTGTTTATGGCCCCCCTCTCACCTGCCTAAGGAATCTGTCCCATAAACTAATTACCCGTCCCACCCCCAAGCTACGAAGTGATAAATTGTTTTCTCGCGACAATTACGCTCACGGCTTGCCTTTAAATTCGATCAATGTTCCCAGACAGGCCGGGGTTCAATAAAATACGCTGTATAAAAAGAGATTTAGGAATTCAGATCGAGAATTGCAGTAACCGATATTGAATATTATTCGTACAAGTGGATAAGGAATTCCTTATCCGCTTAGGTATACGCCTCATATATATTTATTATTATTATTTTACAACATGTTTATAACATGTGCCGTTGTGTGTGCATGTTCTGCCGACCTTTACCTGTTTGACCGAGCCTTGCTCGGTGATTTTTTACAAAATTAAAAAAGAATCTTTAAAAAAAGGAAATAATTAGGTAGTTGGGATCAATCCTAGGCATTTAGATTTCTCGAGACTGCCCATTCCCCGAATAAGCTACGCTGACTTTTACTGACGCTGATATTTTTGCCATAAACTGTCAGTTTATGGCAAAAATAGTCTTTTATACTAAAAATAAATTGTAGTATTTTTAATGCCCAAAAACAGGGATAAAACGATTTTTTTTAATATATTAATAAGCTACCTAACCTAACCTAGCTAGATCGATTTTTCACATGCAATATTTCAGGAAAATCGTTAGAGCCGTTATATATACAAGATTAACTCATCTAAATATTAAAGATATGTATAAATAAATATGGACACAAAAATAGCTTTTTTGATAATGTTAAATAACGAGTTCGCGATAATATAACGTCCATCTGATCTTATTTCAAGGATCACATTATGTAAAGTGCAACTGAAAGGGGTAAACTGATTTTGCATGTATTTGCCTAACTTACTCGAAACCAATTTACATTTTATCAGCTTATCTTATAAACAGAGTGCAGGCCTTAGGAGATTTAATTAAAAAAATGTTCTTTCAATATTATCCTTTTGTGCCGAAAAGTTTAAACAGTGCAAATATTTAACATGCAACATACATATATAAAAACATAATACAAATAACAGTGACAGAAAAATAAATAATAATACCCGTAGTATATCATTCTCCTACCCTTATCCCACTTTAAGTGGGGTCAGCACAACATATTATAAACATGTTGTCACAAGGTTTTGGCTAGGTATATTACTGACTTCAACTTACTTAGGGCCTCTTTCACAAATTATTTATAAAGTGTCGGATAGTTAACCGATAAATAAACTAAGTAACAGATAAATGTCTCTAAAAAGAGACTAAAAAATTAAAATTTAAAAAAATTAAATCGCAGCTATTTTGAAATAGGTATTTGCTATCCAGCAGCCTAAGCAGCATAACAAAATAACAGCCACATGATCTACCTGTTAACTTATTAGGTATTTTAAGTGCTGAATAAGCCTATTAGAAACATGAGAAACAGAAAATTCCGAGATATGTTCCGAATAAGCTAACTGGCAGTTTATTGGTAACTTGTGAAACAGACCCTTAAGGTAAGTTGACCCACCGTGTGGTATCCGGTTGAGTAAAACAGACCACCCTCTTTCTTACCGATGAGTCGTAAAATACGACTATGGTAAGTTGACGTCAGGAAGGCGGCCCGTCGTAAATACGTAGCCAAAAAATATGAGAACATGTTTGTAACATGTTGTGCCAACGCCACTTAGAGTGGGATAAGGGCAGGAGGATGATGATTGTGAAACAGACCCTTACTCTTCTATTATAACATGTAGATCAAGTACTGACAATAATGTTTAAACAGTACGGACGACTTCACATAATATCTTGACATCATGACCAGTCCACCAAATACACGCGCAGTACAATATAATCGCTTGACTTATAATCGGCTTAGTTCGCTTAGTTTGTGCATAATAATCCTATTACAAGTCATGGGTAACTTGCTTTGTGCTTACAGAGGTTCTTCCTTTCATGGTGTTATTATGAGGTACCAGTGGAATTAACAAGTCAACATATAACTTTGACATGTGGTCATAGTTAAACCTGTAGTCAAAGTTATAGTTTGTGGAAGTAGAAGGATATCGTCAATTCTATACTTCATAAGTCTACTTATTGTAACGGTTTCCTTCTCACCCACAACTATTCATCTCTAAATTTATAATATCAATATAAAACATATAAGTAAAATGAAGCTAGAGCGCTCGCGCTCTACCTCCTAAATACGTAAAACAAGCGCTAGAGCTCCAGCACTTTAAAATATAATTGGCTCGTGATTCGTCTAGTTGGTTAGGACCCATGTAACGTTGTGTATGTAATAACTCAAATCCCTTCAGAGCGTCAGAGACCACAGATTCATCAGATTGGTGGCGTAAAGCAAGCCCAAATTAATATAATTTATTTGTTTTAAAATAAGTGCACGATACATGAACAGGTTATTTATTCAATACATATGTTAATTACACGAACAGATTCCTATAAGTCCTATAGTTACATATTCATTGCACGAACAGGTTCCAATTATAGCTAATACACGAACGGGTTACTATAAAATTTAGTAAAAAATGCGAGACATTCAGAAGGTTGAATGTCTCTTATGTTATTACTTCATAGACTTAGCCATCAGAAAGGGTTTTAGTTTATATATATTATAATTACTATAATATTTGGTTGCCATTAACACGGGACGTAAAACTATGTCAATATAAGCGGAATAAGACTTTTCAAAGCCAAACAGAAGGGTCGCTCGATCGTTAGATCGTACTTTAAACCATCCCGAATGGGAAGTTCTAAGATATTAATATTTAAATTGGAAATGTTATAGCCAACAGAAAGATCACTCACTCGATCTTAATACCTAGCCCTTAAACAACTCCGTAGAGAAGTTTAGCGATGTGGTATACCTCTCCCATCTATTACATTCTTCCGATTTGGAAAAATATAAAGGGAGCGGTATAGTCAGTAGCTCCGCACCCGCTACCAACGGTGAGCTCCGTCCATAGGATATGAGCCCCCCCCCGTAGGGTTAGGGTTTGCAATTTATAGTGTGCCTGCGCCCTCGAGCCAGGTTATTTATATTATGTTTTATAAACACCCGTCAATGCTCTTAAAGAGATTTAGGGTAATTAAATAAGGACCGTAGTCCCAGGTGAGGACCGTAGTCCAAGATAAGGCACAAGTGCCCGGATGTAGTGCTAGGACCTAAGTCCAAATATCATTTCAGCCGTAGCTGTGAGTTGGCGTTAGCCATGATTGTGTCGATGAGGCACAAAGCCTTGTTTGTTGATATAAATATCCAATTCCTATAATAAGACAGCGCATCTTGCCAATAGCAAGCATTTCAAGCGGTGCGTGCCGCATTCGTCGTTGTAACCACATATAGTGGAAAATATAATAGCATAAAGCTAATACTGTACATGACTCCTCGGATATCACATAACAGTAAAGTTGTAGTCGTTGCTACCACACGTAGTGGCAGATATCGTAGGTTTTGTGTTTCTTCTTTCCACGCGTAGTGGCAAATGTTTACTCCGAAGAGTTAAGAACGCAAAGCGCTCGCATTATGTGTTGATAATTCAATAATATATGTTTGTAGTGCTAGCACTATTGTGCTAAATATGTAGGTTTATAGCGTGATGTGTCCATCACTAACGCACGCCTTCAATGCGTCCTTTTGGCTGATTCCACGATCGGCATATAAGAATTAGTTATTTATATATTAGTTACGCGTAGCAAGCTACGTAAGATAGAGTTTTGGGCAGGCAACACTTTCTAACGCTAGTCCGCAATCTTGTTAATAAAGACCCGACCAGCGGCCCTACGACATGCTATAATGTCGTTTGTGTATAGCTATGGGGAAGCCCTGAGAAGGACTGTAACACGGCTAGTGCAGGTTTACCCCGCAAGACTCCGTGAGATGAACAGTTTACTTTTAGAGTCCTAGGCGTCCAAAGATCAAACAAGGCTACACAGTAAAGATCGAAGATCAATACCGGCCTAAAATCCAATCCGTATCACCCAAAACTCACCAAGTAGCTCTGGCTGCTCTGTACCAAGACGGAAACCCATCCTGATATTCACAGCCTGGAGCAGATCGAGGCGAGGCTACACTACAACAACCGAAATCATTGCAGGCCTGAAACCATCGATCCGACACCAGTACTCACCAGACTGTTCGGTATAGCGCCCAGCACCACTCAGCGAAGTCACCCTCACCAAGTTATACTCTGGCACTATATCGTTCGAGAATAATAATAAATAATTTGTCACATGTAATGAAATTACATTTTATTTGTTTAGTGAGCTAGGAGACCGAAGTCCCTCAAGACCGAAGTCTCTCACCACACCGTTATGCCAAGCCGAAGCTTTAACCATTTCACACTATAAAGTGTTTGAGAATAATATATAATTTGTCACATGTAATGAAATTACATTTTATTAGTGAGCTAATAGACCGAAGTCTCTCACTGCACAGTTAAGACAAGCCGAAGCTTTGAAAAATGGTTCAGGAATCATAGCGCTACCATGTATCGCCCCAAGTACATGTAGACGTAAGCCTTCGGCATGCGGTACCAAGCCGCGCGCGCTCCCGGCATCGTCCGCCAGAATCCCGCCACCTATGCCAGACTGCCGGCGTGACGTTCGGCGCTAAGCGTGAAAAATTCAAAATGTATGGGAAAATTTTGATAAAAATATTTTAATGAAAAATCTACATATATGTAATGAGTATCAAATACTCATTACGAAAAATCATATTAAATGACAAACAAATATTTTTATTTATATACCTTCCTTAACATACTACCAATCCAGTACATAACTCTACCAATATATGCATGTAAGGTCGAGATCGTCACATTATGTATTTAATAATTGAAAATTAGTAATTTGGCAATAAGACAATATTTTAAATTATTTAAAGGGTTTTTGTACGGTTTTTAATAAATTTATATAAAACAAAGTCCCTTAAAACTATCTGTCTGTATGCGATCGATTTTCCAAAATCTACTGAATGGTTTTTTGTACGGTTTTAGTCAAAGGTGCAATTCTTTCGGAAGGTTAAGTTAATAGTAGATTCTCCGGAACGGGTAAACTGATTTTAATAGGACTTTCACTTTAAGTAGAGGTTGATGAGCTGAGTGTGTTGAACTTGAAAAAAGTTGAGAGATGAACATATAGCCTACTTTCTATCCTAGAACTACCGCAGAGTCGGGATTATAGGGTCGGGAGGCAAATTATCTGATACTTGTTAAAGTATATTTAATCGCAGAAAATGTAAAAATCAATTTTACAATTTCCAAAAAACTAATTTAAGTAAATAGAACAGTTAGGAACTTTCAAAGACAAGAAATTAATTTTTAATAAGTCTATCTCGTTAGAAATACACACCTTAGATTTACTATAATGTAGTGGCGAATATTTTATTCACAGAACAATGTTTACGACTTAGTATCATCAAGAGATAGGTATTATCTTTTATGCAACGACCAATATACATTTGCGACCACTTCTAACTTAAAACAGACAATCACAGCCCTTATCCCATTAGTATAAGAACTGAAATACATAAATTCGTACACCTGATTCCTTTTACCAACAGCATTGTGTTAACCTTTGTATTCCTTTTGCAGTATCGCAGGAATCACTCGGTAATCTCCACTTAACCTAATTCTTAGCTCCGCTAAGTGCATGTGAATGGTTTCTGATACCTAAATCGAATCTCTTAATGGATCGTTACATTCTAAATATCCTAATAAGCCTCTTATTGTGTTTGAGCGCCTTTTGTACATGGTATATGGTTTTATTGGTATTAAAACGAGCTCTCGCGTAATTACGTGTTGTACATGTGATGCTAACGCCGTGTGGTATCCGGCTGAATAGAATAGTACCACCCTTATTTCTTATTGAGGTGTCGTAAAAGGCGACTAGGGTAAGTCGACCCGCCGTGTGGTATCCGGCTGAGTAGAATAGACCACCCCCATTTTTACCGAGGTGTCTTAAAAGGCGACTAAGGTAAGTTGACCCACCGTATCCGATTTAGTAGAATAGACCACCCTCTTTCTTATCGAGGTGTCGTAAAATACGACTGAGGTAAGTTGACGTCAGGCAGGCGGCCAAAAACGAAGCCAAATCATGTGACAGCGTGTTTGTAACATGTTGTGCCGACCCCACTTAGAGTGGGATAAGGGCAGGAAGATGAAGACAACATATGATGCCACTAAGTATATGGGGACAAACAATTTATGCTGATTGCGTTCTTATTTATATTAGGAATTTTAATTATATAAAAGAAGTAACTTTTTTTTTAAAGAAATTTAAAAATAAATTTTGATTATGTTAAAGTAAGAGTGATAACTTTTATTACAAAGTAACAAATTACTATTTGGATAAATAAAATCCTTCATACAAGTAACTCAGTAGTTACTTTATAAATTTTAAAATTTATTTATTTTGCAATCAAATAAATTATAAAATTTATAAATTAACTACTGACGTGTATTAATTTGATATCATTAACGCTTATATAAAGACAATATAAAGAAAAAAACCGCCAGGCACAGTGAAAAAACATTTTCAAAAACTTAGATTGACGCGAACAAAGTCACAGGTACCATGAGTAATCTATATTTAACGACGCGTATATACTAAATATCCTTTAATATCTTATATTAATAATGCCGTTATAAGTATATCGTTATCCGTAGAGCATTCGTAGCTGAATAACGAAAGCTTCGCTACGGGCCTACGTTCGCACCGTGTCGGGGTGTGATATCAGCACTTTGTGTATGTTACAAAATACTTACTGCCCTTATCCCACCCTAAGTGGGGTAGGCACAACATGTTATAAACTTGTTGTCACACGATTTGGCTTCGTATTTTACGACCAACCGCCTGCCTGACGTCAACTTACTTTTGTCGTATTTTACGTCACCTCGGTAAGAAAAAGAGTGGTCTATTCTACTCTACCGGATATCACACGGTGGGTCAACTTAACTTAATTTCCTCTTACAACACTTGGGTAAGAAATGAGGTTGGTCTTTTCTTCTCAGCCAGACACACGGCGGGTCGGCTTACCTCTTACACCTCGGTAAGAAATGAGGTTGGTCTATTGTACTCAGCCGTCACAGCACAGCAGCACAGCATGTTGTCACAAAATAATAAATTATATTAGGTTTAGATGGACCAGATTTAAAGATGGAAAATTACAAACTAATTTTCCTTTTGCATAAAAAAACAAACATTTTGAAGGTGTGATAATAAATTGTTCAAAGTATTTAAATGAAATACGCGTCACTACTATTTATCTGCGCTGTGATAAGACAAAGATAAGCATGGGTCTATTTTCCCTCTTTTAAATTTTTTTGGGCACTTGCACTAACACTGCCTATGGCTTCTGAACTTTATGTATAATATATCTAGGACACCTAAAATCAAGGTATTTTTTATTACAATAAAATTATAGATGAATAAAATAAATAAAGGATGGCTTCTAGTTTCGCTAAAGTTTCACAATGTTAGCAAAAGGTTACCCTTTACGGTCGGACGCCTTTCGCAGCTAGCATTTAAGACGGCATTATCTTCTGGTAATTAAGACCACAATGGCGCATTAAATGCGTACCTTTTAACCCGTGTTACGAAGCTAGCCCCGCTTTTCGCGGGTACAATTTAATTTACAGGTATACAAGTCTTAGTCAAGAAATATATTAGTGAAGTATGTAAGTTGTTAGCTGTGATAGCCCGGCTGTAAGACCGTGCGACTTTTTCTAGTTGTTACGAGTTGGAACCCCAGACTGGCACCAATGAGTTTTTCTGTTAAAACTTATATGTTTGATTGATAATTTTAATTTATCACACGCTTTTTAGTGAAGGAAAACATTGTGAGGAATCTTGCATATCTCTAGAGAATTCTATGGATATATGGATGTAACCTACCAATCCACAATGGAGCAACGTGATCGTTTTTAGCTCCAATCCTTCTCTCCAAAAACGGAGAGGGGATGCCCTATGCCCAGCAATGGGCTTAAATAACAGACCGTTACTTTATGTACGTTATATATATCAAAGTACATTTGTAAGTCAAGCCTACATAAAACAATTAAGTTAGCGAGAATGAGGTCCAGGGTACCTCTAATAAGCAGAGTAACTCTATAAGTAACTACCAATCGCCATCAGCTCCGCCCGCGTTCAAAGTTCAAAACCGTAATATAGTATTTTGAATAATGAAATGTTGTAAATAATAATATTCTGTAAAATAATGAAAAAAACCGACATTAACCATGAAAATGGTGAAAGTGGGTTAACCTTAAAAGATAGACATATGCTGTCGCGGACTTTTTTAAGAACTTTTAGAGTTGAACAATTTTGAAATACATGATTGTTGTATAACTTTCACCATTTACTTAGCGCACGCAAGGAAAGCTTTAAAGTTTATTGTTTTCGTAGTATTTTTTATTGCTGCTCCTCTCCTATTCATCATAGCGTTATTTTCTATAGCCTATAGCTTTCCTCGATAAATGTACTATCTTACACTGAAAGAATTTTTCAAAGCGGTCCAGCAGTTCCTGAGGTTAGCGCGTTCAACCAATCAAACAAACAAACTCGTCAGCTTTATATGATAGTATATCTATACTAACATATAAAGCTGACGAGTTATTTTTTAATAACTCCAGCTACGCGAATATAGTTGCGGCGCGGAGCTAGTAATATTTAAGTCTATCACGCCTTGTAGATTTCCACCGCAATATATGTACAAACTGTACTCCTGGCAACATTGTTTCAAGGTGGAAGGCGGCTTGGCGAAGCGTGATATTGAACGCTAACTTTAGCGTCGACGCGTCACGACGCTTAACTACACCGAGGCATATGAACTTTTACAAGCAAAACTACTGTACCCCTAAAATGATAATAATATTAAGTCAATATAAAACAAAATCACCTACCACGTCTGTTTTTTTTATTCGCGATTAACTCAAGAGTACCTGGTAGACCGAACCTTGCTCGTTAATTTATTACAAAATAAAAAAGCTTAAAAAAAGAAAAAAAGTGTGTGTGTGTGTGTGTGTGTGTGTGTTTGTACAAGATTAACTCATTTAAATTAATATTAAAGATTTACTGAATACAATTTCATTATGTTTCATTGGTGGACAGAGTGATTCATGGTTTTAGTGTACCTATACCATGTTTGTTTTGTGTAAATTCATTGAAATTAACCATAATTGTATAAAATTTAGATAAATTCAACCCGTCAAAGATTTTATTTTGATACAGTTTGTTATAATTCAAACCTAAAAAATAAACCTGTTATAATTCAAATATATATTTTGTTGTGCAATAAACAGTATTTGTGCATGCATAGATAATATTAGTCGATGTGCTTGTGACTTGTAACACAAACTACAACAAGCTATATACTTATTTACGTGGCAAATAAAATAAATATGAAGCGGTCACAGTTTTTACTAAATATAGAACGCAACCATAAAGCCCAGCGACACATAATAAACGTTATAAAATAACATCGTGATAAAAATGTGAACGCTCACAATATGCACGCTCACGTACACGCTGCGACACGCACAAAGGTTAGCACTTTACACCAATTTAGCGACATAAAAGACTATTATGCTCGTATGCAGTGATAATACAATTTCTACCATTATTATTTCCCGAATATAATTAAACTCAAAAATTACATTCTAACAAAAAATTTGTTGCTTCTTCGATTCTCGGTGTCGCCGATCACTCTCATTTCTTACCGAGGTGTCGTAAAAGGCAACTAAGGTAAATTTACCCACCGTCGATGACTTGTGGGATTCGAACCCGAGTTTTGAATATTTTCAGTCTGCCCGCTACCAATCGGCTATCGCAGCAGTACGTTTGACAGCTAAAATTATCCTTTGCTTTTAATTTTACATTTATTTAATGGCCAAAAACGGGGATAAAACGATTTTATTTAAATAAAACCTAGCTAGATCGACTTTTCTCTCCCAAAACACCCTATATATACAAGATTAACTCATTTAAAAATATTAAAGATTTTGAATTCGGGCACTTTGATACTAAGGGTGCGATATTAATTTTAATGGTGTCATTTATGGTAGGTCATTTTATAATTCCACATATGAACAATATTATCGCGAAAGCTTCAAACATGATGGGATTCGTCATTAGGAATGTAAAAGCATTTAAGAACTCAGCATCAAAGATTGTAATTTACAATGCATATGTTCGAAGTACCTTAGAATATTGCAGTGTCGTTTGGTCGCCTCATTATGCTGTTCATCAATTACGTTTAAAACGTATCCAAAAAAAATTTTTGAAACATCTCTCATTTTCGTGTCGATTAAACAAAAAACTAAGTTACAATGAAAAACTGAAATTATTTAATATTACTAAGCTCGTAGATCGTAGAAAACTTTTAGATTTGACATTCCTCTATAAATTATTTAACAACAAAATTGACTGTCCACTTTTATTGCAATCCTTAAATATAAGTGTTCCGAGCAGGTTGCCCCGCAAACCTCTTGGCTTGTTGTACCCGCCGCGCTCCAGAACTAACCTTAGGTATTTTTCTGCTTTAAGTAGGTTATCAAGAGAATATAATGCAATTTGCGAATCTATCGATATGTTCAGCGATACATTTATTAAGTTTAAAAAAAATATTCTTAAGCTCCAAACATTGGAGCCGTTGTGTTACATTGAGTTAGTAGCTTAGTTTATTTAAGTTAAGTTACACAGTTATTTTAGTTAAGTTGTCCTTACAAATAATGATGTGCATGCTGTGGCACCTAAAGGCAGTGCAATTAATGCTTTTTGTGGCGTATTTAGTTTATTTTAATGTTTTAATGTAACTGCCACTGGTTGTTCCGAATAAATAAAATAAAATAAAAATAATAATAATTGAGCATCTAGTTTTAACAAATACAGTAGTTTTAAATATGTATATAAAATATACAAACTTGTTATACATAAACAGTTACGAGTCGCCGTTTCACGAATCTCATCAACGTCCGGCGCCCGAGGGGTAAGATTGATGTTGCCAAAATATTTACTGTAGGATATTACCTTTCACTATCCGTCTTATCTCAACTAAAAGGGTTTGCTAATCTTGTTATAAAAATCTAATCTCAGTACACTAATATATCAAACTTCTAGTACGTGACTTCGCTCGCGCCTAACAAAGCGTTTTTTCGTTACTACACTTTTGACGTGACAACGTCTTAATTTAGGTTTCGGCTTGGAGTCACTCATGAAAAAGTGTAACGCCCGCTCACGTCTGTTACGACGAGTCACCGAACGAAAGAGAGGCCCGCCGGACTGGCGAATGCCTTGCGTCTCTCTCCCACTCCAATCCATCACATTTAAAAAGACGTTGTCACGTAAAATCTTTGCCCGTAAAACCGACTTTACAGGCAACCGTTTTTTTTAATTAGTAGCAAATTGCGTTACAAATTACTAGTAAACTTGTTCACCCCTCCAGCTAAGCTAAAATGTTTGTGTTAGGAGAGGGTTCACGTCGGTCGGGATTCGAATCCCAGAACCTCTTGATCGCAAGTCTGTTACTCTAACCATTACGCTACCGCCGCTTAAATCTAAGCACAAATCTTCAACACTGCTATGCATGTGCTTATTGCGAGTTTTTAACCTACTTTATCGCTTTAACTTAACGCAAACATGCAACATTTACAACATGCAAACATGCACATGTTTCGATAAATCTGGTGCTCCCGATTCATCGTCCAGCGTATGGAGGGGCCACTTTCAGAGTGGCCCCGACCCTGAAGTGGCGCGCTCTGGGGTTCAGAGTTGCTGCTGGCGGGGAAAGGGGCAATGTGTACAACGGTACCCTGTCCTCGCCACCAGCAGCGTGGTGGAGCACTCAGGTCGTTTTGTCTGTGAGAATCCGACATAGCGGGTATGTCGGATTCCTCGTATTCCCCGATTGCCGTTCCCCGTAAAACGACGGGACCCATGAGGGGTTCTTTCCTGATTAAAAAAACAACTTGCTATAAAGAAACATGAATATTTAAGTTATTTCTTAGATACTCTAGTTTTATGGCTAGAACGAAATCGCATTACCGCTAAATCAAAAATGATTTGTTAATATCAATTATAATTTAAATAAACAATAATTACACGTTTTTGAAGGAGACCCCCAAGTAAATAATGTCGACGTCCGCTTTAATAACACCTCAGCAAATTAAACGAGTGGAATGAGCGCAGGTGGCGAGCAAAACCAAAATAATTAATGGCCGCCCGGCACACAGCGGAGGCTAACTAAAGCGTTTCACAAAATTGATTACATATTTAACATTTTTCAAAAAACTTATAATGACTTTTCAAAACTTCAAACAGATTCGAAATATTCTTTATTCAAGTTAATTAGAAACAATCAACTCATTAGTTGGTCTTGGTATTCGCTTCTACAATAAAATTGCGCAATCCATATTAAACTTGGCCTACAGAAAAGTTTGATAAAGCATATAACACAATAAAGATTATTTGAATGATAAAAATTCTTAGATTTGAAAATCGTTCCAGCTTCAAAAAAGAATGCGGTAAATAAATAAATTGTTTTTTCTTTAAAGATTGACTGCCTAGATTTGCTAGATCCTCTTATACCTCTCATTACCTCTTATAACTATATAATTATATCCTCTCACATTATATAACAACCACTTTAGTTATTGTCTAAATCAACAGTAAATAACGTTTAAAATTCCAGACATTAAAGAAATTCCAAACAAATCTTATTCATTGTCTTTGAGTACATATTTTCCTGAATAACAATGTGTCAAACAGCGATCAATGTGTCTCGCAAAAAGGTACGAATAAATAAAAAGGGGTATATCCCTTATACTCTATTACTCTCACATATTTTCATAAAAATGGAGATGATGTATTCGTTGGTAGGCTTTATACACAACGTGTCGGGAATGTTGAAATAGGATTGGATAAATTGATCACAGATTTATCGTAAGGCAAACTTCGCTCTGTTTACCGATAGATTTGGAGATACAAAATCGGCGAACCTTGGGGATGTTATTTACGGAATATTTCCTTTTGTAAAGGACTAAAAATAATCGCGTTTAAAGGAATAATAAACGTTCTTATATATAGGGTAGAAGAAAGCGGAAAGTGTTATATATAAAGCATTAATCGATTTTTTATAACTGTGGATTATAAAAAAAAATCATTACTTTTGTACTAACGAGTTATTAAGTACAAAGATATATCTTAGTTTTTTCGTCTTCGGAGTCCTTAAAGAAAATACTAAAGAAAACATTAAATTATAGGCTAACTGTTTAACTCAGTCTTCGTGTGCACGGTAAAAGGGCAATGAGATAGACGACACACACACACACTGAGGTAGGTATGAGCGAACACTTCGTATATCACGCTACGAGTGCTCGCCGCCCGCACCGACCATAGTCCCCATTCTCATCCTTCCTCCTCACCAGCACGCGAGGACTGAGTTAAACGGTTAGCCTATAGAAACGTAATTTTGAGTCGATGACCGGAGCACTCAAAACGGATTCAATGGCAAACACGATGTCTGCAAAAATGTGGAAGTTCAGAACAACGTATAGACCTTGGAATTTGAGATAAAACCAGGTTTCCCGATTAATAAAAGAAAAAGCAAAAACAGAGACATAATAAACAGCATCGAAATTCAAATCAAAATATTCTTTATTCAAATAAACTTGTAAACAAGTGCTTTTGGATCGTCAACTCTACTGCTGGTTCGGAAAGCTGTACCTACCAAAAGCCAGCAAAAAGTCGGCGGTTGCTCTTTTAAAAATTTAATTCTTAATACTAGTTACATTTAGTCGTAGATTTGAAGAGAGCTATCTATATCCACACATTCTTATCATCTAAATAATCCTCAACAGTATAAGTAGGCTTTCTGTAGCAGCCTCTTTTTAACAGTGTTTTGAAACTGCTGTAATGCTGAAATAGGAACGTAGCACGTAAAGAAGAAGAATGAAAGCCTCAATATCTAAAACATATGACAATAAATAATGTATTGATATTTTTGGATCTCATTTTATAGGCAGGCCGTCCGTTGGATAACTTCCAAGTTACAGGACCTAAAAACTCCGGGATGTTTCGGCGTATCTGTTGCACACGGTCCACCGGGCAGACTATTGAATTTGTCTCGCAATTTGAAAGACGTGCATTGAATACGACAGGTAACGTTTGAATGAAATTCTAAACAAGTTCACTTTTCAATTATGAATCGATGCATGGAAATTCTTAGAAGTTTATATTATGTTCGGCAATAGAATCTGTTTTATTGCCGAACGTAATATGAACTTCTTCTTCATCGTTCTCAACTGATGGACGTCCACTGTTGGACATAGGTCTCTTCATGGGATCTCCACCACACACGATCTTGTGCCGCTTGTATCCAGCGGCTCTCCGCGACCTTTTTGAGGTCGTCAGTCCATCTCGTGTGGGGTCTGCCAACACTGCGTTTTCCAGTGCAGGGTCGCCATTCCAGCACCTTAATATAAACAACGATGCTAAATTGTCAGAGATTGAAACATCATCATCCTCCTGCCCTTATGGGCATTCTAGCTGGGGTAAGTCGCAACATGTTTTATACATGTTGCTGCTTGATTTAGCCAGTTATTTTACCGGCTCCCTGCCTGACGTCAACTTACCTTAGTCGCCTTTTACGACTACTCAGTAAGAAATGAAGGTGTTCTATACTACTAAGCCGCATACCACACGCCGGTTAATCTACATCGTAAACCATCTGCATATAGTTTTCTTACATAACATTTTACTTTACATTTTAATTTTATATTTTACTTTACATTTTACTTTGTTTATATTTAGTAAAGTACCTAAACCTATAGAGTATAAGATACTACATACATGGTTACATGCAGAGTATGAAATACTCTTCGAAAGAAAGCAGGTAACAACTCTTCGTAAGGTAGCTAAACATTCCAACATTAGCAAGTCGTGAAATGAGGCTGTTATACTTAACTAAGGAACTATACATTAAACTAATCCACATAAACTGTCTCCGCAATCACTCCACTCCATATGTCATCGTGGAAATAAAGTCACGGCATAATGTTTATGTGTAACCATCAAAAATTCCATCAATATAATGAGCCGCTTTATGGCGCCCGGTGTGGGACATAATAAAGTTTATCTGTCTTCGGTGTAATATAATCATACGTCGCGGTTCATGGTGGCCATGAAAACTATTTTACTGTTATTTGAGAGTCAAGGGTGAAGTGGCCAGTGAACAGAAGCCGTCATTTGATGTACTCATCAAATGAGGGCTTAATTAATTTATAAATTTATAATATTATTAAATAATAATTTAAAATAATATATAAAATTTATAATAATTTTAAATCTTAATCAATTAATAGTAGGAGCACCTGGGTAACAGGGCCTTGTTCGGTAATTATATTAAAAAATATAAAAAAATGCAAATAAATAAGGAAAAAAAGGGGTGGTGATTTCTTGAACTCGACCGTATTTTTTATTTGTTTAGTCCAACCTTTATCCGCTGAGATATGATAACGTTTAATTGACAGCTGAAATATAATTTGCATTCTATTATACATATAAACATTTTTTCAGTGCCCGAAAATAGGGGTAAAAAGACTTTTTTTTAATGAAATCTATTTAATTACCTACATCGATTAAAAAACCATTTACGTGGTGAATTTCATGAAAATCGTTGGAGCCATTTCCGTGATTCGGAAAATATATATATGTATATGTATATGTGTATATATATATATATATATATATATATATATATTGTTCAAGCCTTTGGTTGGCTTGAATGGAAGTTGAGGGAATAACAACCTCGTATATAAAAAAACGGTATATTAAACTTTAGCAAATACAATATTATAACTTGTTGGCGCACAGCGCGGTGAGAGGTGAATGTCGATTGGATGTGACAAATGTCATTATCAATTATATAATACAAAACGCCTGTAGAAATTGAATAACAAAGAACTGCACTATTGCCATTAAGTTTTATAAGGCGGCTTCTCAAGCCGTAACATCTTCCCCGCCCTTGAAGGATGGAGTCTTTCAAGTCTGAAGCTCATCGGTTGTAGGCAGTGGGCAGAGACGTATCAGTGGACGTCTTACGCAGCCTGTAGCAGTGGCAATATCAGCAACCCTGGAGATCCCATCTGGACCAGGGCATAGGCGAACAACTCTTCCTAATCGCCAAGATAGAGGTGGAGATTGGTCTTCTTGTAGTACCACAAGATCATTTATTTTCAATTTGGATGTATTACTTCTCCATTTGACTCGCTGTTGTAGTTCACTAAGATACTCCTTTTGCCATCGGTTGTAGAAATGTTTTCGGATAATTTCAAGGCGAACGTATCGGTTCATGTCATTTTGATTCAAGTCCTCCAGGATAGCTTTCGAAGCTTTCTATGCACTCACGTCTTCCGATCAGTAAATGCCCTAGGGTAAGTGAAAGGAAGTTATGAGGGGATGGAGGCAATGGACATAGAGGATGACTGCTTAGTAAAGCCTCAATTTATTGCGCAATCTTGCTAAATTTTTGATATTTAAATGAAAATTGCATTTGGAAATTATCGCACGTAAAACGCTATTTGGTCGACTTGAAGCCAGCCTCAACAACCCCGGGAATGAGGAGCGTAAGTTGGTGACAAAAAAAAAAAAACTTTATATCTTCGTGAGCTGCACAATCAGATAAAGGTTTATAGTTTTGAACTAAAATCAGTCTCTGTAGGTGCTCCTGCACAATTGCAGCTGTCAAAAAAGATATCTATGGGTTTAGCCCAACGCTCCACAAATCTCAAAGTGTCATAATACAGGCCCTCAAAAGAATTTGTAATAATATTTTAGTATGAAGTGTGCCACGATTAAAATTCTAACGAAGCAATATATAGTTCAAAAATCGATATAGTTGCATAAATTTAATTTCTAATTATTTTTGTTTTTATCTAAAGATTTAGTTTTAATATTTTAATTTTTAATAATTATAAATTTTAATAATTTAATAGGCAATTATCAGAATTAGGATTTCTAACCAAGTGTTTCTTGGTTGTGTTTCTAACCAGTATGTGCGATGAATTATATGAATGATATTATTAATGAAATCTAAATTGTGTTATTCACCTAGTAATATCTAAATTTATACATCTAGATTTAAAATTATGTAACTTAAAAGCAGATGGATTGGAAGCCTTCGTTACAGATTTTTTTATATAATGTAGTTGACCCTTTTGGTCGGCCCCAGTAATTAAATTATTATTAACATGGAATTTTTTATCTTTAGGAACAATAGTGCGATTGCTAGAAATATGGTTAGGCGAACTTAAATTGATAGGACCCGATATTAACCATCCTAAATGTGCGTTTCTTAAAATGGGTTTATTTGGACCCAAAAACCTTTGACCACATATCAAAATATGCCAAAATATATCAGCACCAATTATAAAATCAATTGGTCCAGGTAAATTAAATGACGGATCGGCTAAATTTATTTTTTTAGGTAGTTTTAAAATATTTTTATCTATAGTTTTCTTAGGTAGGTCCCCTGTCAAATCATCAAGCACTAAACATGAAAAGGTAACCCCAAATGAAGTATAAGTTGATTTAATAGTTATAATACAGCTTTCCGTTACATTATTATCTGTGTTGTTGCCAAGCCCTATGATGTTCATGTCTATGGGATTGGAGCTGAGTGCCAATCTCTTCATCAATTTTTTACTAATAAAAGAAGATTGACTACCTGAGTCTAATAATGCCCTAACTCGTTCAGAATTGTTAGTGGTAGGGTTGCAAACATCTATTAAAGCTGTTGATAAAAGAACATCGCTATTTTGATTACTAAAATTTACAGCAGTGCTGGGCTGATTAATTTCCTCCGTTATAGACGAGGAAGTAGACCTGTGAAGCAACGTATTGTGCTTCTTGTTGCATTCACGACAGGGACCCATACGACAGTCACCAACAGGGTGACCTTGACGCAGACAATTCGCGCAAAGTTTATATTTTGTTACGTCTGCATATTTCTCTTCATCATTTTTTGATTTAAATTTATTACAGTCGTAAATTTTATGATTTTGATCACAAATTATACACATGAACGAATTTATTTTATTTTGATTTTGATTTGTAAATATTTTTTTATTTTGATTAAAAGATTTTTGATATTTATTTTCATTTGATATATTGGTACTTATATTTTTATTTTGATTGTATAACTTATTCCTATTTATTGATTCGAGAACGTCAGCGCGACTTGTTAAAAACTTATAAAATTGATCTAAACTTGGTACGTCATCTAGTGTATTACGAAGCTCCTCCCATTTTAGTAGGGTGCTGCTGTCTAATTTAGCAGACAACATAAATATAATGAGCACATCCCAATGCTCCGTAGGCAACCGCAGGGTTGATAAAGCTCGAATATTTTTAGTAACGTGATCCACCAAGTATCTTAATGCCCTTTCAGATTCACGATTTATAGATTCAATATTAAATAAAGAATTTAAATGGTGATTGACAAGTAATCTTTTGTTACCATAACGTTCACAGAGTAAGCTCCAAGCGTTATGATAATTAACGGATGACACTTCGAGATTTGAAATAATTCGCGCCGCTTCCCCTTCTAAATATGAAATTAAATAATGGAATTTATTGATCACCGGAATGCGGTCGTTATTGTGAATTAACGTCAAAAAAGTATCACGAAATTCCAACCAATGAAAAAAAGAACCGTCGAATTTTGTAATTTGAATTAGAGGAAGTTTTACATTTAAATCTTGATGGTCGAGACTATATTGGGTTTCATGGACTAAAGACTCGCGCCTGATATCTTCTTGAACGCTAAATTTATTTAATAATGTCTTAGCTGTAGCGATAGATAATATTATGTCCTGCTCAATGTTATCTCTCTCATCAAGTTCAGAAACTAAATGCTCCGAATTTAGAACCTCGATCTGATTTTGCAGATCATCGAATTTTGTTGACAATCCTTCAAATTTACTACATTTTAAATTTAATTCAGCTATTTCAAAATTAGATAATTCCTTTAACTTGCTTAATTTATCTAAATTATTTTTAAATTTAGTTATTTGGCCTTTAATAGAACTTCGTCGTATAACTAATTCTTGTAAAGATTTATTAATCTCAGATTTACTGCTACTAGACGCCATAATAAATTTATATTAATAGTAAATAGCTTAATAATAAAGTACAGTAAAGATAAAAACGTAATATATAAAAATTTGCCTTAAAAATGTACAATAATAAACGTCTAGTTACGTAATACGAAGAATCGTCAACAAATATTAACTATCACCATGCAAAATGAATGAAATAAAATCTTACGCCCCTCAATAGTCGAGTGAGAAACCGGTTTCGCGCCGACCGATAGCACCGCGAGCCCAGCAACGTGGCTGGAAGCTGGCAATGGCAGCGCTCGGATGCGCTGTCCGCCGCCCGCTACAGCGGCCTGGAATGTTCGGCAAACACGAAATGAAATTTATGTCATTACAAAATGCAAAGTAAATTGAAAATCCTATGATAGAATAACTATAATGAATTTTGTTATAAATATATCGAATTAAAATCGAACCAAAAAACTGTTTCTATATATTTTAATTATGTAAGTTTGTTAACGTATCTTATTTGTTATTTATATTTTATGTATCTTATTTGTTTTATTGTAAAATGTTCAAATGTAATTAGTTTTAGGAAAAAAAAAGTTAAAATTATTTGAATACGTATAATTACTATGATAATTTACGTTAAGAGTTATCTGTCAACTATATTTACGCAAATTCAAGACTATCTAAAATAGTTTGGATAGTTGAAACAATAGGAAAATTTAGGAATTGGATTTAGGTTAGGATAAGAAAAGGGAATAAACAGGGCACTTATCTGATATTCCTTGATTTTGATGGTGCGGTGCGATGCTTTAGATACCTCGCCGGCCGACACACCTGGATAACCTTTCGACCTCGTCACTTTTAGTTTGCTGTTCTCCAACAATATTGCAGGTTCTTTGTTGCTTCGCCTTGTAGGTGATAACTGCAGTGTCTTCTTTTGCATAAAGACTAGACTGTAGCTTCGATCATCCCAACACGTGGTGAAATCTTTTGTCTTCAGACTGTTCTATTAATATAGGTTTTAGAACAGTCCTGTAACGGTCGCCAATGTTCAAGCCTTTGGTTGGCTTGAATGGAAGTTGAGGGAATAACAACCTCGTATATAAAAAAACGGTATATTAAACTTTAGAAAATACAATATTATAACTTGTTGGCGCACAGCGCGGTGAGAGGTGAATGTCGATTGGATGTGACAAATGTCATTATCAATTATATAATACAAAACGCCTGTAGAAATTGAATAACAAAGAACTGCACTATTGCCATTAAGTTTTATAAGGCGGCTTCTCAAGCCGTAACATATATATATAACATGTATATATACAAGATAAACTCATTTAAATATTAAAGAAAAAATAGAATTTTTTTTTTAATAATTAAAATTTTTTCTTAATTAAATTTCAATTTAAAATAAATCTGTTTTGCCTAGTACACGGCAGAATATAAAAATGAGATAAATTTTAACTTATTAAGTTAATAACTAGTTATTATTTATTACAATAAATTTATTTATTAGAGTAATTAATAAATTAATGTACATATTCAATCAATTAATTCAATTCAATAATTAATGTTTCAAAATGAAATAAATTTATTCAATCAGCCATTTACTATTTCAACATAATTTGCATTTCAAACAGTTAAAATAGATCTGAAATGGTATTTGTTACGTTAGATATCTTGCTTTTTATGCACCATTTTAATATTCATTATTTCAATGATACTTCGGCAATGTTGGTTTATTCATATTCAAAAGGCTGACGCTTAAATGCAGGGTTTAATTGTCGTTTGTATTAAATTTAAATTGTAAAACTGCGTAAACAGCTTTACAGATCCAGAACTCGGGTACATTTAAAGCTATTAAGTGGATGGAATGGGAGTTATAAATAAAGAAAACAATTTAAATGCATTTTTTTCGGTCAGCGGTTCAATATTTAGTGAGCTTTAAATTTTTAAAATATATTATAAAGATGGACGGACACACAGTCAGTGAGTCAGACAGGCTACTCGATGAGAGATTCCTTGATAACATGCATCTTCCTTTATCTCACTTGAAATTACTTTGAATTTGAAGGCTATAATATCCTTACTAATCCCACTTCACTACATATTATAAAACAAAGTCCATATTTCCGTATGTACGCATAAAACTTTAAAACTACGCAACAGATTTTGATGCGATTTTTTTTAATAGATAGAGAGATACCAGAGGAAGGTTTGTACGTATAATAACATTCAATACGGAGTAGAGAAATACTGTAATTTTTGAGGTTTCTGTAAATAATTACATTTTTTCCGCTTACATTGCAAACGCAGGCTAAACCCTACGAGATTTATCAAAATGATGTACTAAGTATTTGTACGCCTTGAAAAGGTCTACAGAAAAGTCCGCGATGGTATATGTCTATCTCTTATGGATAACCCACAAAAGCATTTTTTGTCATATACTTTTTACGAAAAATAATGCCTTATGTTCAAAGCAATTTTTATACAATACAACATTAATCCTTATGCAATTAAGTACCTTAAATAAATTGTTGAATTAATATAGGTCAATATGGCCGTTTACAGTATGTAATTTAAGTGAACATTTTCGGAGATATTACAGATTTAAAATGACGTGAGGACGCCGCGCTTCACCCTATAGCACTTCGAATCTTTTAAGAGTTTGTTTAAAGACATTCTGTAATTAATTGTAAAAATAAAATACATAGGTAAAATGTAAAAGTAAATAAGTAAAAATGTACTATATGAGTTTAGATATTCAAAGATAGCAGGAAATCTTCTTGGTATAGGGAGAGGAAATTGTTTTTCTCCAAATTTAACGCTTGCGGGCCACGGGCAGTAATGAATAAATCAAAACTACTGGATCGATTTTAATCATTTTTTTACACTGAGTGACATGGGATATATATATTATACCCGTGCGAAGCATGGGCAGGCCGCTAGTATATTATAAATGCGAAAGTTTGTGAATATGAATGAATATGTATGTTTGTAACTCTATTTTACGGCGAATCCGCTGAATCAATATCGATGAAATTTGGCACAATTATTCCTAATACACCGGAATTACATATAGGCTATAGAAATCCAGTTAGTTCAGGAATAGAAACTGAAAAGCGCACTCTATTATCAACCTATCATGCGACAACAGTTCACCCGACCGAAATTGCGGGTAACAAAAAATATTTTGTGCTATAAATATTACATGATTTATTAAAATAAAAAAAATCGTATTGAACGTGAACAGCAAAGATCGAAGATCAATACCGGCCCAAAATTCAATCCGTATCACCCAAAACTCACCAAAGTCACCCTAGCTGCTCTTTACCAAGAATACCATCCTGATATTTACAGCCTAGAGCAGACCGAGGCAAGGTTACGCTACAACAACCGAAATCAAATCAAAACAAATCAAATCAAATCAAAATATCTTTATTCAAATAAGCTCTTACAAGCACTTTTGAATCGTCAAGGATCACTATGATTAATGAAGCTAGAACTGGTTCGGAATGTTGCTCTTACCGAGAAGAACCAGAAAGAAACTCGGCGGTCAATCTTTTAAACATTTTCAATTTTACATTATTAAACCGCAGTCTTGTATGAAGCTGAAAGGATTTTCAAATCCAGGCTTTTTTATCATCCAAATAATCTTCAATTCTGTAATATGCTTTACGTATAAGCATATCTCTTATACTTAATTTAAACTTTTCTGTAGACTGGTTTAGTATAGATTTATTGTAAAATGTATAGATTATGGATTTTATTGTAAAAGCGAATACCGAGACCATCGAATGAGTTGCTAACTCTGCTAAGTCGCGACACAGGTTTCACAAGCTTTTTGTGACCTCTCGTATGTCTATGATATACATCGAATTTCGTCTTATACATATAGATATTTTTCCGTACAAATAATTGCAGGCCTGAATCCAACACCAGTACTATAAAGAAATAAGGGGACAGCAATGGTGTAGAATACGTTAGTGTCTATAACCCGTTGATATTCGCTCCCGTGATGTCTATGCAAAGCTCTGCAGGATATTGCAGTTCAATGGATATTGCATACGTTTCATATTCATCGCAGTTGCCGAATGAACCGGCTCTTGGAACGTTCAATTGAAAAATTGTGATTTTACCAAAGCATTTGTAACGATTTCATATTTTTCTTGAGAATTTTTATTATTGCTCATTTTGCAGAATAAATTCAATTTGAAATCAGTTATATTGAGAACCAAACTCCTGAATACAAATACGATAGTTTCAGTGTTTTTCTCGTTTTCTATCAATCTATACTTACTAGTAATATAAATACACAAGTCTGTCTATCTGTCTAACCAATCTGTCTATCTGTCTGTCTAACCAATTTTGATTTGTAATAATTAAAGCTTATTGTTTCAAACCTCATACGAGACTAACACATAGATTACAAAATTGCCGTTTTTCCTTCAGAACAGCAAAAAAGACTTAGCACTTATGAATATATTCAACTGCGGATACGACTAGTCTGTACTTAGTATGTGATCGACTTCTCAAAATCTACTGAACAGATTTTTGTACGGTTTTTACTTAAAGTTAGTGCAATTCCTCCGGAAGGCTTAGATTAATAATACATTACGATTGTACGTTATTTGTATCAAAGACCTCACGCAGTTGCAAAAAACTTGCCTTCTGGAAGCTTTAGTCGCGTGCACCGCGTAAACCAACAACCGTAGACTCAAGTAATGTACTAGAGAATTGTAGATTTACAAAAATACTACAAAAAATCCCGCGACAGCATGTTTCTACCTCTTGTAGTTAACTCCATGCCAGAAAGTCTTGTAACCTCAGCATCCAGTCTCGATCTGCTTGTCATCCTATATCGTCTAACCATCTCTTGGAAGACGGACAAGTGATATGCTGTTAGCACTTCGTCTCCATTCCACAAGTCGTTTGGTCCACCGTTTTTATGTTGTTAAATGCATTTACATTTACAATTAATACTTTCTCAAACCCTACTTGATGCTTCCATGGTTCCATTATCCATAATTCGATTATTTAAAATGTTAGTATAACAATAAGATAAACACAAAAGAACGTATTTCAAATGCTGACTGCGAATCTGTAACTTTAAATTGCAATGCGCGAAAATTGCTTTCTCCCCTAATGTTTAGTGTTCGAAAGCTCATTCAACTTGTTAAATGTTTTGTAGTTTGAGTTTCCGATTTCCCTCGAACTTTTATTGAAACCTAACACTTTATTGAAAGCTCACAAGTGTCTTAAGCCTTTCATGAGATAAAAGTATCTGAATTGTTTTAAAGGTTTATACATTGAGGTTTTCGAAATAAAACTACCTCCAATTAATTGTTATCGCACGTAATAGAAGAGTATGGAACACGTCACATCGAGTGACGTATAATAATTAAAAATTAATATATATATCAAGTGTTATAGTTATGATTTATTGCATCTTTAAATCAGTAAATAAGTTACTCTTTTGACATAAATATTTTTGCGCCAGCGATTGTAGCGCCATCTTAAGCTTTTTCTTTTACATAATACATTTTTTTAACATTCTACACGACAAGTTTGTTCTTTTTTAAGTTACGCGTGTACGTATGACTTGACCATCTTTTATTTGCATTTCATACACGATTTGTATTTAGTTAACATTAGAATGAAAAGTCATATCGAAAATAAATTCATGTTAATTTATTTAACCTTCACGTTAGAGAAGTTAATTGACCCAAAAGAAACCGAATCCGAGCTTCCCTGCTTATAAGACGAGAAATATAGCACCCTAGAGATTTATTCGAAGAAAACGGAATTACATTTCATATTATTTAGGGACTTGAAAACCATATTATATATAAACAACATTTGGAACACTTACCAAATAGAATAATGTGTTGTTCTAGTAGAATAGTGTTCTAAATAGAATAGTTCGTTGTTGTAAGCTGTTGCGCAAAAGTCAATAGATATTATTTTGATCTTAAAATCTCTATTTTCAATCATTGAAATAAAAAAAAATAGACACTACTATGGCAAATTTATCAAACTTCGCGTAAATAACTGAAATCCTAAAATGGTATAAATATAACCGCACAAAAACTAGCAAAAAACTCATCAAGGTGTCAATATATAACACTAATATAGTTACACAGTGGAAATCGGTGGAAGGTACCTTTTTTAAACCTTATTTTAATCCTTTTAGTGCCGGAAGCCGACATATCAGCTCTTACTTCACTTGCGAGAAGTGCCAGAGCCAATACATCGGCCCACGCGCTATACTATTCGCATTTGCAAAACTCTATCTTAAACTAAATTTGTAGTTTGTTAGTATGGATGTATGTTTGTTATACTTTTACAATATTCATGAAATTTGGGACAACATATAGGCTATACAAATTCTGTCAATTTTACAGGATTAGGATGACATTGAAAAGCGCCATGTTTTGTCAACCTATCAAGCGACAACAGTCCTCACGAACGAAGTTGCGGCTAAAAGCTAGTACGTTATAAATAATCTAATTTCATAACGAAAGAATTAAAAATATTGCTTTTTAAATCATATAAAAATTGTTTCTTGTTTGGTTTTTATGAGCATTTTCGTAACCTAGTAAAACTGCATAGGTACCTCTTTTTCACCCAGCACTAAAAAAGTTAAAGATACCAGGCTTACAGCAAAACCTAGTACTTAATACTTAACCTTGACCATGACCCGAGTCCTATAAACTATCCAGTAGAGACGTCGACATATGAAAATGATAACAAATGAGTCAGCAGTAATTATCTGCCATACTGCGTTGTATGAAACGGGGGTTTTAACGCACGCAATGATGCGTGAGGATTGTAAAGGTCGAATGGACGAGGGCATTGGGTTGTGCGGTCGATGAACCATTCGTTAGGTAATTTCGGTCAATGTTGTTAATAACACGACCGTTATTCTGAATGAAGTATTCGTCCTTATTAACGTTTTTCACGAATTCGAATTTTGACACTTTTAAAAACCAAACCCGACTGACTTTTTTGGACCTTAAATTTTGGCTTCATAGCTGATTCTACTTGAAACCTAACGAAATGAAAGCAATGTATTGACTATGGAGTCTGACCCCCTAAAAATTGTACGCCTCATCTGTGTTGGCAAATACGCTGGTTCACACGCTGGTTCATACATTTGTGTAAGCGAAAACTATTATAATCGTCTTAGTTTAAACGATCTCGGAAAACTATGTTTTGGAGATGAAAATGTACTATCACTAAAATCCTCATCACTATTGCAAATGAATTCAAATGAGCTTTCAAAAGCGCTCAAGCTGTTGTTTAAGAGTCTCCTATCCCTATGTTGTTTACAGAAAAACTGTGTCCACCTAAATCAGTTTACGAGGTTAAGACATTTTTATGTATCAAAAATCATATATAACAATAGTATTAATAAAATTATTAAAGTGTATTTTATACATTTACAGAACTTTAGTATTATGATATTTTGGATAAAGAATATTTTATACTTGCAATATTTACGTATTCTGCACTAGAAAAATCATTTTTATACATGAACGTTTTTCTTACTTATCAGTACTAGTAGTTATAAGTAAACTTACATAAAAGTAGATATTGTACATTTACATAAAAATAAACGTATAGTCAGTAAATTATAGGGTTAATTACAATATACGTTCAGCAATATTGCAAAAGTTAATGGAGTCCCATCTCCATCCGGCGCGAAGGACCATCTCAAAATATATGTAGTGCGGACGTTTCGCTGCGGCGGAAATTACAAGGGGTTGATATCTCTAGTTTCATAAACACCGGTGAATGGGGGACTTTAATTTAAACGGCTCCCTTTACACTGATATACTAACAGGAAGAATTTGTCTTTTAAATATAAGCTTCACGTTTACTTTCGTTATGGAGCACTTTCTGAAATCTGATATATCTTAAATTTAGTATGTACCTATGCAAATTCTAACACATTTCAACAATAGGGAACATGGAAATATGAAACAGAAAACCATTAGGTGTTTTATAAACTTTGCACGGGTAGAGGTGGAATTGGTAGACATTAGTTTGTCTGCATGTTCAATCGTTCACGGTCCGTTTATATGTATATCCGGTCACTTTCACGGTTACACAGCGATCTGTGTGTTACTCGATCGCGTTAGCGTAACACCGATTTGTAGGACTCTGCCACAGCGACATCTAGTGGCCGGTGTTCCAGCGCCTTACAAATTCCGTTACGCTATCGAGTATGTTAAACCCACACACAAGTCACAAGTATAGATAATAAAAATGATAAATAGGACAAAAAGGATGATTAAAATAACTATACTAAGATATGGGAAAGATACATGCTGCGAGAATATCCCATAACAGCTCTGTGAAATATAGGGAAGCGCTTCGTGAGCATCCGTTCGATTTTGATAACATGGAGGTGGAATTTCTCTCAGCATCTAGTGGTATTATGACAAAATGGCAATTGAGGAACAAGGTCATAAAGATCCTGAGCATTTTTTCCGAAAAATACCCCGTAGAAAACAGATAAACAAAGAAACCTAAGCCAATATAGGAAACTTTGCAATTTAGCATTGGTCGGGGTTTCATCGCTGTGAGAAGTGCAAGATTAAAATGGTGTGGATATCTAATGAGAAGCGATGTGACTGTAGGGATTCCATCACATTCACACACACCTACATACACACATACATACACTTACAGTCACTAAACTTACACACTACATCACACACAAACACACCCGCGGTATAGCATATACTTCTACACTTACCCGGGACTGCCGCGATATGCTCACCCTTCCCGCTGCACTCGAAACCGGTTGCGGGGCGCGGGGCGCGCGGCTTGCGCCCGCGGCCCGGCAACCGGCCGATCTAGCAGTGACCTACCATCAGTCGATGCGAAGGGAACGTTTCATTGTAGTTGCGATCATTTTCTCTAGTTTAGTTGTATATTTCCTTTTACTTGCTTGTATACTGTGTACCTCTTTCTCTGAACTTTGTGTGTGGCAATTATACGTATGGACATTGTGTTTTGTGTATAATTTCTCCTCATATACTTTCACCAACCATACGGCACCACCGCCCCCACAACTGGTGACCCCTACAGAAGACGCCAAGAGGTATTTATTATGACCAGTTCAAGTGATTCCGAGCCGACAGTAAAATCAAGTGATAATATCACCGTACGCCCGTGCACGCGGCGCATTCGTGACGCGCTCGATGCAAGTAGGGTGACCATGAGGATCCCACCTTTTTGCCCGGAAGATCCGGAATTATGGTTTGCCCTAATAGAAGGTCAGTTTATTTTGTGCAATATAACTTGCGATAGCACAAAATTTTATTATATTATGAGCAACTTAGAAACTGAATTTTCTAAAATAGTAAAAGATGTTATTATAACCCCACCTGAAAATCACAAATATGATACTCTAAAAGAGGAATTAATCAAACGATTATCAGCCTCAAAAGAGAAAAAAATTCAGCAGCTTCTACTTCACGAGGAATTGGGGGACCGAAAGCCTTCCCAATTTTTACGACACCTCCAGAGCTTGGCAGGAACCTCAGTACCGGAGCAATTAATATTAAATATTTGGAGCAATCGTCTACCAGCGAGTATCCAGGCTATCGTAGCATCTCAGCCTGCTAGTAGAACGTCAGACGTCTTGGCGGACCTAGCAGACAGACTCAGCGATCTAGTCCGACCGTCGCTTCAAGTGGCTTCAACTTTGACTTCAGCTTCTTCCGGTTCCTCAGGTCCTACAATTGACATGATGGCCTGTGAAATCGCAGAACTCAAGGCAGTGGTCAAAAACCTGACGACGCAGCTGAGTAGACAGACCAGGCATCACGATCGTACCAGCAACCGTAATCGCCGACGATCCATTTCAAGATCGGATTCCAGCCCGGAAACCCCGCGATTATGGAAAGTCGGAAAACGTCCAGAACGGTCGGTAATGTCGACGGACGACCACTCAAGACCGGGTCGCCTGTTCGTTACCGATCGCAACACGAATACCGAATTTTTAGTGGACACAGGTAGTGATGTGTGCGTATTTCCGCGTGTGAAAGTGCCAAACCATCGTAATATAACAAATTATCAGTTAACCGCGGCAAATGGTACAACCATAAATACGTACGGATATATACCATTAAATATAGACTTTAAGTTACGCCGTAATTTTATGTGGAATTTCATTGTTGCCGATGTTAGCAAACCTATTATAGGTGTAGACTTTTTAAGCCATTTTAATCTAATTGTCGATATTAAGAATAAAAAATTAATTGATAATTTGACATCCATGTCGACTGATGCTATTGTAAGCCCTAACAATAATGTTAATTCTGTTAAGGTTGTTCTTGGCGATACACCATATAATGAAATTTTGTCTAAGTATCCAAGTATTACTAGACCGGCTGGCACACCTAACGTCACCGCACATAACACCGTTCACTACATTCGCACTACACCTGGACCCCCTGTATCATGTTCTCCCCGCAGGTTAGCTCCTGACAGACTTAAAATAGCGAAACGAGAATTCGACTTGATGTTGAGCAACGGTACGGCACGTCCATCGGAAAGTCCTTGGTCTTCTCCCCTACATTTAGCCCCTAAAAAGGACAACGGCTGGCGTCCTTGTGGGGACTACAGACTTCTCAACGCACGCACCGTACCAGATAAGTACCCCATCAAGCACATCCATGACTTCGCTCATAGCATAGCCGGATGTACAGTCTTTTCGACTATTGATCTGGTTAAGGCGTACAACCAGATACCTGTCTATGAGGATGACATCAAGAAAACGGCGATCACCACACCGTTTGGTTTGTACGAATTCCCATTTATGACTTTTGGGCTAAGGAACGCAGGCCAAACTTTTCAGAGATTCGTTGACGAAATGACCAGAGGACTAGATTTCTGCTACTGCTATCTAGATGATTTTTTGATTTTTTCAAAAAATAGCACCGAGCATGAATATCATCTAGGTCTAATTTTCGAACGAATGCAAAAGTTTGGCGTGCTCATTAACGTTTCAAAATGTGTCTTTGGAGCACCTGAAGTAGAATTTTTAGGGTACCATATCTCCGCCGCAGGTACGAAACCTCTAGCCGCCAAAGTAGATGCCATCAAGGAGTTCCCTAGGCCACAGACCGTCAAGGCGCTCAGGCGATTTCTGGGGATGCTTAATTTTTATAGGCGCTTTATACCGCACGCCGCAAAAATTCAAGCACCCTTAAACGCCCTGTTGACTGGTTCGGTTAATTCTTCCAAAGCCATTACCCTTACAGGAGATGCTCTTAAAGCTTTTGAGCTGTCAAAAGACAGTCTTTGTGATGCTGCCCTATTAGCACACCCCGATTGTGAATCAAAACTAGCTCTGGTAACAGACGCGTCCGATTCAGCAATGGGTGCTGTGCTGCAGCAGTACAAAGATAATGCCTGGCAGCCATTAGCGTTTTTCTCGCGAAAACTCAGCCCGTCGCAGCAAAAGTATTCGCCCTACGATCGTGAATTACTCGCGGTTTACGAAGGGATAAAATACTTTCGTCATATGCTCGAAGCTCGACACTTCGTAGTCTATACTGACCACAAGCCGCTATGTTATGCATTCCATTTAAGGAAAAATAACTGTTCGCCGCGTCAGTATAGGCACCTGGATTTTATTTCCCAATTTACGAGTGACATAAAGCACATATCCGGCAAGGATAACGTAGTTGCCGACACTTTGTCACGCGTAGAGGAAATCCAAAATCCAGTCGACTTCGAAGCACTGGCCAACTCACAATCTACAGATGGCGAACTTTCAAAGCTCCTCCTTGACAATGATTCTTCTCTTCGCATTGTTAAGATAAAGGAGCCAAGCAGCAATGTCGAACTTTATTGTGACATAAGTTTGGGCACTCCCAGACCTTATGTCACCGAGTCGCTGCGCAAACAAGTATTCGATAGCCTCCACAGCCTTAGTCACCCCGGTGCAAAGGCTACTGCTAACCTGGTAGCACAGCGATTCATCTGGCCAGGAGTCAGGAAGGACTGTCGCAATTGGACACGTTCGTGCATGGCCTGCCAGCGCTCTAAGGTAAATCGCCATGTGTCAGCACCTTTAGGCACATTCGATTTACCACGAGCCAGGTTCGCCTACGTGCACATTGACCTGATAGGACCACTTCCTCACTCCGATGGTTATCGCTACTGCCTAACAGCGGTGGATCGCTTCACCAGGTGGCCAGAGGCTATACCCATTACGGACATCACTGCCGAAACCGTGGGTAAAGCGCTCTTGTCGGGTTGGATAGCCAGATTTGGTTGTCCCACCGATATAGTGACGGATCGTGGACGTCAATTCGAGTCCGAGCTATTTAATTATCTATCCAAAATAGCCGGATTCAAACACCGCAGAACTACAGCCTATCATCCTGCGTGTAACGGCATAGTGGAACGATTCCATCGTCAGCTTAAGACAGCCATTACCTGTCACGCTGATCGTAAGTGGACGGAATCGTTATCTCTAGTGCTACTGGGCATACGAAGCGCATTTAAGGCGGATCTGCAGTGTTCGTCCGCGGAACTCGTCTACGGAGAGCCTTTACGGCTCCCTGGCGAGTTCTTTGAAAGCACAGTCAACAGCACAACTGACACTTCGGATTTCTCAGCAAGAATCCGAAACTTTTGTGACAAGTTGCGACCTCTACCCACATCGCGACACGGCAACAACAAAATCTTCGTTTATAAGGACTTAGCCACTTCAAGCCACGTATTCCTTAGGGAAGACGCGCTGCGAGGTACTTTTCATCCTGCATATTCTGGTCCGCATAAGGTACTGGAGAGAAGTGACAAAGTGTATAAAATTTTACTAAAGGACAAACAGGTGACAGTATCCATTGACCGCCTTAAGCCGGCCTACATACTGGACACCAATACATCCGAGGACACAACCCCTTCACCTAGCCCCAAAGTCACAGACGGTAATTCGCCGCCACCACGAACAACAAGATCTGGGAGACGAGTACGTTTTCCAGATTTCTATCGTCCATAGACATGGCCTCTGGGGGGGAGTGATGTAGGGATTCCATCACATTCATACACACCTACATACACACATACATACACTTACAGTCACTAAACTTACACACTACATCACACACAAACACACCCGCGGTATAGCATATACTTCTACACTTACCCGGGACTGCCGCGATATGCTCACCCTTCCCGCTGCACTCGAAACCGGTTGCGGGGCGCGGGGCGCGCGGCTTGCGCCCGCGGCCCGGCAACCGGCCGATCTAGCAGTGACCTACCATCAGTCGATGCGAAGGGAACGTTTCATTGTAGTTGCGATCATTTTCTCTAGTTTAGTTGTATATTTCCTTTTACTTGCTTGTATACTGTGTACCTCTTTCTCTGAACTTTGTGTGTGGCAATTATACGTATGGACATTGTGTTTTGTGTATAATTTCTCCTCATATACTTTCACCAACCATACGGCACCACCGCCCCCACATGACCATGAGAGTTTCAGGTATAGGGATCAATCTTTCAACAACACAACTTTTTATAATCCCATAGTAAGAATGTGTAGGGTCTATAATGATCTCTCTTTCAAGTTTAAGGATCTTGACATTTTTGATTCTCGTGAGTCAGCATTTAAAAGGATTGTCAAATGTTGTGTTACTTTTCGTAGTGCTATTCAAGAAATTATAAAATAATAACATTAGACTATTACTACTAATATACTTAGATTTAATTTTAGAATAAGTTTATTATTGCAACATGTTTTTCTTTTTCTTCTTTTGTACATGCATATTTTGGTGAGCAACTAGATTTTAAATATAAACAATATGTATACATTTTAAGTTTAATCGTATTTGAACTGTTTTGTGTGTCTAATAAAATAAATAAATAAATGGATGAATATGAGATTACAGGGATACCGAAAAAGATGAATAAATAAATATATAAAAAATAAATGGATGGATTGTGTAAAATATTAAATTCATATAATAAGGAGAGGTAGAGTTGACGATTGATAGAAGATAAAAGTGGAAGATCAAAACATATTGAGCTGACCTTACTTAGACTGGGATTAGGGTTGGGTAATGCTGAGCGTTTAATCGCCATTTATACTTTTCAAGCATTGGCATTTGCCAGAAACATTATACAAATTTCGAAGCATTGAGTAAAAATACCATGACTGGGGTCAAACTTCGATTAACCGTCAAATTTAAGAACGCAAAATTCCCGGGAGAATAAAATAATTTCATCGAGAAGGTTTTAATTATTACCCCTCAAGAGATTTTAGTAGTAAATTACATCAGTTTTCAGAGGTAAAAGTAATTTCGCCGAATTTCGTTTGAAACGAACTTATTAACCATTTTAATTAAACCATTGTAGAATAAAATTAAAGATTATGATTAAGGTTTACTAAATACATTTTATTTGTGAATATTTCTTCGGCTAATGGAACAAATTATATTTAGTAAATATGGTGATCTCGCTTGGATTATCCAAATATATTTTTCCCGATTAACGAAAGGGAAGGGATTAGGTGAACCTATGATACTTTTGCGATTTTGAGAGATGAGGTGATGGATTTAAATTAAGGTGACAAACAAGACTGGTTTTCTCTTTACAACCTACGTGGTACTAACTGGTGTGGCGTATATAGCCACTAACCAGCAGGATCGTAATTATGTTAATAATGCGTGGCTGCACTGTGGGTTCAAATTTAAAACTATCAACAAGTAGTATGAATATTAACAATACCAGTTACCGATCTGAATTTTAACTTTGCCGTTACAGCAGTTTTAAAACACTATTAAGGAGAGGCTGATACAGAAAGCCTACTATACTGTTGAGGATTATTTGGACGATAAAAATGCGTGGATATAAATATTGTTCGACCCTGTACAAGATAGAAACATTAAATGTAACTAGTATTAAGAATTGTATTTTTTAAAAAGAGCAACCGCCGAGTTTCTTGCTGGCTCTTCTCGGTAGGAACAGCTTTCCGAACCAGCAGTAGAGTTGACGATTCAAAAGCACTTGTTTACAAGTTTATTTGAATAAAGAATATTTTGAATTTGAAGGCTGCTGATTTCACTCCAGGCTTCAGAATGTTGTTGCGGTGCGATTTGTGAGCCCACAGTAGGGCACTAAGATGGTAATAAGGAAGCGGACAGGATAAAAAGGTTATTTTAAAATGGGAGCACCATGCATCAAGTATTAATCAAAGGCAAATATGGTGCGCGTGATGCATTTAAGTATTATTTGACCGAATATAGGTGCGCGTGCGGTGCGTTTAACTTTATAGGAGAGAATGTTGATATGGTAGATGGGCAGAAAGGAAGTAAAGGACGCAGGGTTTGGGATTGCGAAAAAAAAGGCGCCACATTTAGGGCGCACGGGAACACAAATTAAAAATCTCTGAAAGAAATCTGAACCCCAAATGTGAAGTGACGTTGTCAATAAATAACACAACTTGCGAAGGCAAAAGTGATAAATTAAGTCTACTTGGTGCGACCAAGTAGGCTTAATTTATCACTATATTAGTAGCGATATTTTAAAACACCAAAAACCAAACAACTAAGTAGCTACTTCTCATTATCCCAATTCTGGGCGAAGGCCTTTTTTCTGCTTCTTCGCCGAAAACTGTATGACATATTGCAAATATTCATTAGACAAGTAAATTTTCTTTATTGAAATTCCGTGATGCAAATTTTGAACACCTCATATCTACTATATAAAAATAAGTCGGGTTTTCCTTCCTGACGATATAACTCCAGAACGCACGAACCGATTTCCACGGTTTTGCATTCGTTGGAAAGGTCTCGGGCTCCGTAAGGTTTATAGCAACGAAAATCTAGGAAAAATTTCAATAGAAAAGCGGGAAAATAGGGAAAATCATTTTTTAAATACAGCGCCATATCAAAACTACTGGATCAATTTTAATCATTTTTTTACACTGACTGACATAGGATACATATTTTATACCCGTGCGAAGCAGGGGCAGGCCGCTAGTGTGATATAATTTTTCATAATGCATAGAAAATGAAGAAAGAAGAGAATGCAACATAAGTGAGTACAAAAAAGGAAACACAAACACACACAAAATTTGTATCATTAACATGATTCCAGAGATGACTTTTATAATATTTGTATTGAATTACACTCTCCTGCAAACATTCCACAAGTAATTGATATTCCCACGATGAAACAACATAACAATTCTACGGAGTAACTTTGCCTTTCGGAAGCGGTAAATTATAATAAAGGTGAGCAGCTGGCATTTTGGTACGGTATAGGTTACAGGCTCTAGAAATAATTGGTGCAGAACTCTCATGTTACAGTACAAAGGTAAAATGTCTTAAAAAAATTATATCACGAAATAGGTATGAATCAATTTATTTATTTACAAATTAACAATTAAAAGCATCATCATCATTCTCCTGCCCTTATCCCACTCTAAGTGAGGTCGGCATATCATGTTATAAACATAGTTTGGATAGGGATTTTAGGACCAGCCGCCTGCCTGACGTCAACTTACCTTAGTTGCCTTTTACGACACATCGGTAAGAAATGAGGGTGGTATATTAAACTCGGCCAGATACGAAACGGCACAAATTAACAATTAAATTAGTTAAGTACTATTAAAAAAAATTAAAAACATCTCTCGGTGGCTAGGATTCTAGAGTGAGGAACTTTCTTACTATACTTTTTCAATCAATACTGCTTTTTGTAGAGGTAGTAAGAACTTATTACTATCCCACTACTAAGCAAAGGTCTCCTTTCTACTTATTGGAGAGATCCACGCTTTCCCAATGGAGCTTGGTAGGTTCCGCAAATTCCAGGAATTCTCCAGAGTTATGCAGGTATCCTCACTATGTTGTCCTTTACCGAAAAGTGTCACAAATTACAATTAGACACATAAGTTTTAACTGAAAAACACATCGGTGCCTGCAAGAATTTGAATCCATACCCTTTAGATAGAGTCGCATGGTCTTACCTTTGGGCTTTCACGACTGGAACTTACAAATATTTGATATTGCAAACATCAATTAAGCACATATTTAAATATAAATCTCATCGGTGCCAGCATGGGGTTTCAACCCATTACCCCTCGGGAGAGGCATACTGTCTCACCATGGCTATCACAGTCTTCTGTATCCAAATTGTATTATGGAATTCGCGAATGTAACGCCTTATTCTATACATCATCTAACACCACGATTACAACCGACAAAAGTTAACCGTAACCAGACAACCGTAACAGAGAAACATAACGTCCCGTATAATTACCAAGGAAAAGATATAATCCATTCGTCGAAAAGCCGCATTCATAATTCAACGAAAACAAAAGGGAATTCTGTCATTAATGGAATGAAGACAAATGGTGACTCCGAAAATAGATCCATTGTTGGCGAGCTTTTTAGAGATGACATCACTCAATTATACTGTCCCTTAACTTGGAGCAGGATTATTAGGTTGTTAGCATAAACAGAGGCGGTGTGGCATGATTGTATATTAGATAACGTTGTTTTAACAACGATTATCCCAATGTTGTCTAAATTTAGGCAGATTAATTTTAATTTTAGATTAAGCGTATTTAATGTAAACAATAATAGCCATACCACAAATTAGGTCAACTTACCTTAGTCCTTTTACGACACCTCGGTAAGAAAGGTGGTCTATTCTACTCAACCGGGTACCACACGGCTTATTACTTAAAATTTTAATTGTAATAACAACATTATTTCATTATTGAAACTCAGCCGTGTCGACTTGGAAGCAGCAACCCGTAAGTGAATTTTGATGAGATTGAGCATGGTGATAAAAGCGATGGAAGCATTAAGTCATTCATGTCATCAAAATTTCATAATAATGCAGAAGTAGAGCCATTAAATCTTGTATAAGTTATTAAATAACTTATAACTTATATTATACACAAAGTAAACGATTCTTCCGCTATTCGAAAAGAAAAACAATAGATTTACTTTTAACAACTTGCAATTTTCATAAATATGTTTCAGAAAATACGCTTTGTCGGATAAATCGTAAAACAATTTTATGCGGGCAAGTTCGTGAAAGTTTTTCAAGTCGACTTTTTGAAGAATTAAAATAAATTACACTGAGAAGTCAACAGTCCTATAAACTTGAAGTTAATAAGTTGAATGTTACGCGGCGAAAAAGTTATGTTTTAATTGACGGACTAAGTTCTTTTGTACGTAGATATCTTTACAGATGCACTGGACATAGTAGTTCCAAGCTCAAAATATCTAGTCAAATCATATGACAACATGGTTAAAACATGTGCTTACCCCACTTAGAGTAGGATAAGGGCAGGGGTATGATGTTTATAAATGAGAAAGTCTGTCGGTTATGGTGTCACAGGAAATCCGCTGGAGGCATATTGACCAACACGCCATGCGGGTGATGGAGTGGCAACCCCGCCCCAGAAGACAATGCGCTTAAGCTGTTTTTATTGTTTGTAAATAGTCAATGCAGAAAAGTCGCATTATCAAGCCGAAGTGAAAATGGGCAGGAAATATAAAACGACAGAATGAATGACTTTTGCAACGAAGGATCTCATAGAGTAGAAATTGTGATGATGAATAACCTCTATCTATCGCCACGGACGTCTATCCTCGTTTGTCGTCAATACTTCGCCGAAAGTCACTAGATCCATGACAGATGATTCATGAGAGATGACGTGATGATCCGGACATCACTTGGCGTTGAATCTCTTGAAGAGATGACTTTAAATTTAGGTTACAATAAGAAACGTCTATCAACTAACACAGATAAAAGAGAAGACGAATGGGATAGAATTAAAGTAGATTTTTGTTTTGCAACGGAATTTCAGTTATAAGTATTAACCTACACTCGAATAAAAAAGAAAGTGAAATTACGATGCACAAAGCTCAGTTGGCCTCTATTTTTAACGAACCTCATTATTTTGTTTAAATTATGCTCACTAATTAAGCAAAAACAATTTCATTTTTCAACAATAGTGCTCGCGCTTCATTCCCACGCCGTCAAGCGAAATCAAGGTCGAGCTCAACAAGTGCAAACAAAACAAGTTTACACTTAATAGAATTCCGGATCATCATAATTTTGCTGAGAGATCCCTCAAGCGAAACGACCTTGGCTCATTGGCCTATGCTACCAACGTTACGTCCAACATGCTAACTGTCTAGTGAGATAGATTTGTCCAAGCTTTCAAACATTTGAAAGGGTCTCGTCCAAGCTTCGAAACGCTAAGATTTTTTAGTCGGTTATATAAAATGTTCGCCTATTTTTATATAAATTTGCTGTTTTCAATTTACATAAGGGAAAAAAATCTAAAAAACCCTTCTTTTGAAACAGTATGTAGAGCTAATACTTTATCGATGTTATAATGCAACAAAATGTGTCATTAAAAAAATTTTGTATATATTTATTTGCATAAAATTAATTTAAAAAATTCGTTTAGTCTAAATCAACAATCAAATATAATCTAACAACATCATCATTAAAACACTTTATTTTAAATAGAGTTAGGTGGGTGGATATAGCAGGATAGCATGTAACTCTATCTAATCTGTCCATCTATACTAATATATAAAGCTGAAGAGTTTGTTTGATTGTTTAAACGCGCTAATCCCAAGAACTACTGGACCGATTTGAAAAATTCTTTCAATGTAAGATAGTCCATTGAGGAATGCTATAGATATTGCGCTAAGATGAATAGGAGAGGAACAGCAATAAAAAATATTACGAAAACGGCATAATTTAAAGCTTTCCTTGCGTGCGCTGAGTAAACGGTTATAGTTATTCAAAAATTATATATTACAAAATTGTTCCCCTCTAAAAGTTCTAAAAAAAGTTCCCGACAGCATATGTCTAGTTCTGAATAAAAAGATGTGAAAGAGATTGAAATCATAACAAAAGAGAGTTTCATTTTCTTATAAGTTCCGAATGCTGGAGTTTATTACTCCAATATTATAGTCTACATTATAAACAACTAGCTTATTACTGCGACTCCACATGAGTTTAAGTAAAGAATTATAAAATTCTATATCACTTCCACTTCCATACAAGAAATCGTCGCTTCAAATTCACCCGTTGGGGCGTGAAAGAAAGACAAACAAACAAACTTTTCTATTTATAACATCTAGGGACGTATGAATGCGAACGCATAATGTTGTAAGTACGTGATGAGTTATACTTTCGCTGCTTGGGTGATGCTTGATTTTTCCTGCACGCGATTATATAGGTACTTGGCGTACTTTGACTGGCCCGTTGGCGCAGTGGGTAGTGACCCTGCCTTTAGCTCCGCGGGTCGCGGGTTCGATTCCCGCCGAGGGCCAACTTTTCTATAAATGAATTTGTTGGCCTTTGAGCCTGGGTGTATATTTGTATTTAAGTATGTATTTAAAAATATAAAAATATATAAGTATATATTCACCAGTTGTCTGTCCATAACACAAGTATTAAGTTACTTACTTTGGGGATGGACGACCGTGTGTGTAAGTGTCCCATATATATACTTATACTTAATCATTAATACCCGGCGTTTGCTTTATGGTATATGTGGTATCCGGTTAGTAAATAGACCACCATCATTTCTTACCGAGATGTATTAAAAGGCGACTAAGATAAGTTGACCCGCCGTGTGCTATGCGGCTGAGTAGAATAGACTACCCTCATTTGTTACAGAGTTGTCGTAAAAGGCGTCTAATGTAAGTTGACCCGCCGTGTGGTAACCGACTGAGTATAATAGACCACTCACATTTTTACCGAGGTGTCGTAAAAGGCGACTAAGGTAAGTTGACCCGCCGTGTGATATCCGGCTGAGTAGAATAGACTACCCTCATTTGTTACCGAGTTGTCGTAAAAGGCGTCTAATGTAAGTTGACCCGCCGTATGATAACCGGCTGAGTATAATAGACCACCCTCTTTCTTACCGAGGTGTCGTAAAATACGATTAAAGTAAGTTGACGACAGGCAGGTGGCCGGTCGTAAAATACGTAGCCAAATCATGTGATAACATGTTTATAATATTTTGTGCCCCCAAATTAGAGTGGGGATAAAGGCAGGAGAAAGAAAAGATTTGCTTAATGGTATACTTTGTAGAGTGTAAGGGTTCTGATCGGGTCTAAAAAAGGATGTAAGTTAAGTATCAGGTTAAAAAAACTGGATTATGTTATTTTATTTTATATTCGAATGAACTTTAACTTCTCTCGCATTTCAAATACACATTTTTTGTATATCAGCACATGTACCCCATAATAATATTACATAAAATATTATATCTTATGCTATGGAAGTAAGCATAATTAGCTATTATGTAAAACGTAGAAATTAACATAATTATTACTTAAGTATTACTTAAGGTTGTCACTATTTTTAATAAAACTTATTAATAATTAAATGAAGACACGAGGCCAACAAACATTATAGAAATTTCTTCTTTAAATGAGCTACTTAAAATAATGTGGTAATTAAGTATGGTTATGTGATCAATTAAAATTTAGTAATTGGAAAATGATTTAATGACTCTACCACACAAGTAAGTCGACTTTTGTAAAGCGATACTCGATAGTATTAGTTGTAACTCGGAATTTCTGGAATCACCTACTGATGGGACAAATTAAGGAATACTGCTAGCTACTACACGCAGTTCCTGCCGAAATAACGCCACATAGAGCTCATGAATAAGGGCCAAGTATGGACTTGTAACTAGTCGGGCGCACCCGATAAAAAGTCCGTGAGTAGCCAAGGTTTCTATACATTAACTATGAATACCACTCGATTGGACTGTGTAGTCGACTGGACTAGCATTGGTCCTAAGACATAAAACGTGTCAAGCCTGAAGACTAATAAAAATTGTCTTTATAAGACAATTTTTATTAGTCTTCAGGCTTGACATTTATTTATTAGTCAGCATCACACATGAATTTGTTGGTCTTCGAGTCTGGGTGTATATTTGTATTTAAAAATTATATAAGTATATATTCACTAGTTGTCTGTCACCCATAACACAAGTATTAAGTTATTTACTTTAGGGATGAACGACCAAGTCTGTAAGTATCCCATATATTTATTTATTTATTCATAAATATGAACAATTATAGATTATGAAAGAATGGACGTTTCGAGTTCAATATTAAAAATAAAGAAAAAAGGACCAACAAAAAAAAAAGGAAAAACAGAAACTAGATAATTTATTTAACACTTTTATGTAATTAATTGCTTGAAAGCGTTCAATCTAAAAAAAGATAACATATACAAGCTATCAAATTATAAGGAACACATTCTGTAACCAAAGGCGTGCACAACAAGATAAAACTTGAACCAGTTAATTTACCAACTGTGAAATCGCAGGTGTACCGTTCCAAGAGCTGTAACGGTATTTCATAAAGAACTCTTAGATAACACCGTAACGTGACCGCTAAGTGATCTGTCACGTATTGTTAATTATGAGGCGTAACAACGTAGAGCAATTACTTTTCACAGAAGGAGTGCGAACAAAGAATAAACATAAATGTTTAGTTACACTGTGACATTAACGCTTTCACGCTGTGTTGCCAAATATTTTTTGTTACTATAGAATACAAGAAATAATACAATTAATGCTTAAATTATCGCTTTTTATTTTATATAATATACAGCTATTTACATAAAATATGTATATAAAAAATTTAATCTATTAATAAGGCCAAACTGATTATATAGTTTTACATAAAATAAATTTTGCTTAACAGAATTTAGTACAGAAAGTACGAAAGCTGCAATAACGACGTGATCTGCGTGTTTGTGTATTGTGTGTGTGTGTGCGTGCGTGCGTGCGTGCGTGCGTGCGTGCGTGCGTGCGTGCGTGTGTGTGTGGTATAAGGTACCATTGTAACATATCTACCCATAGGTAGATTGGTTTTTTACATCTATGTCCGATTAACACCTCTCAACATTAAGTAATAATCGTAACTGCGGGTGTAATAGGTAATAATCCAATGTTTACTAAATTAAAGAAAAAGTAGAAATACTCTGCGCTCAACACCTTAACCGCACCGCTAACACCGCATCTTTTCTCATCGTATCACTATAATTGTATTAAATAATTTTTCGTTTGTTGTCAATTTATTACAATAATTAAACAAATAAACTGAAAGAGAATGAATAATATAAAATAAAAACAAGTTATTAATTTAAATGAGCAAAAAAGAAAAAGAACGAAAATAATTTATAGAATTAGGCGTTACTTTGCCGAGATCCATAATACTCAAGTAATAACGAATTATTTTGCTATAACCGCGATGAACGAAAAAAACCAGAACGGCTGCTTCTCTGAACATATCATTATTCTGAGGTAAAGACTTACATTATTACCTCTAATAACCCTTATTAAGTTACAAGAGATCAACGAATTGAGAAACATTACGGAAGTTTTCTGTTTGAATGAGGCACTTACGGCCTTGTCGTAATTGACTTTAAAATTTCGATGTGATTTTGACGTGACGTCTTAAATTAGATTGCAGCTTGGAGTCACTCATGAAAAAGTGTAACGCCCGCTCACGTCTGTTACGATGAGTCACCGAACGAAAGAGAGGCCCGCCGGACTGGCGAATGCCTTGCGTCTCTCTCCCACTCTAATCCATCACATTTAAAAAGACGTTGTCACGTAATCTTTGCCCGTAAAACCGGCATTACAGGCAACCGTTTTTTTACTCGTTGGAAATTCAGAAATTAAGTTCTTGTCAGGCAAATTATTGAATTAAACAATACGATCCGCGTCTAATCCTCATTTCTTACTGAGGTGTCGTAAAAGGCGACTAAGACGGCGTCAGGAAGGCTACCGGTCGCAAAAAACTTAGCCAAATCATATCTTCTTATTTTTCGTTAACCGATATTTTACTTTTTGACTTTGGTTTTATGGACAACATAAAACCAAACGAAAAATACTTTTAGCATAGCATATATTTTCTCTAAATGCAGATCGTAGCAAAATAATTCATTATTTATTATGCATTATATATCTCAACAAAGTGATGCCTACTTATATAAATTAGTGTGATATAACTTCATCATTCTTGCCCTTAGCACACTCTAAGTGGGGCACAACATGTTATAAACATGTTGTCTTTTCGTCTTGTCGTTAACTTACCTTAATTGCCTTTTGCGACACCTCGGTAACAAATAAGGAAGGTCTAGTCTACTCAGCCGGATACCACACGGGTCAACTTACCTTAGTGGCCGTTTACGACACCTCGATATGAAATGAGGGTGGTCTATTCTACTCAGCCGGATGCCACACGACAGTAGTGTGATATAACTTTATAGTATCTGGGTGACTTTATGTAAAAAAAAATTAAAAGAAAAATGAAAAAATAATAGGGCAGGTGGGGGCTCGATCCTAGGAATTTTCACCTCGCTAGACCGCCCGTTCCCCAAATGAACTACCATGACTTTACGGTTGACAGCGAGAAAAATTGTGATTGTCTTCAACGTAAATTTCATACATTCCTTTTTATATATACATAAGGATAAGTTCTTTTGTAATTTTGTATGTTTCAATGTGTAAGTGCTATAAAGTTTTAAATAATTAAATAAATAAATAAATACAAGATTAACTCATTTAAATATTAAAGATATTTCTTTTATTTAAGAGTGTCATCACTTAATATCACGTGATGTTGTAGTAACGCTAAACCTGTACAAAAAAGAACACGTGGGTGAACATGTCGTAGTAATCAAGCCGGTTTACCTGCCGATTTTCTGCACGGTATACACAAGTTGACTCTAATACCTTTCAATTTAAGGTTTATATTTAAAAAATTGTATACAGACCGCAAGAAAAGTAGATTTGCTGTTAAGTGTGGTCAGAAATGAGCGATCCACCCACGTGGCGGCGTAAAATATTTTAGTAGTTTGACCTGAATATGTACTTGGGGACGAATAAATTACCTATGATCTTAATTTTTTTTATATTCAACGAACGCAAATCAAATATCACATTGCTTTTAGAAATTGTACCAATTAGTCACATGTTTGTAACAAATTGGTACAATTTTTACACACATTTCGGTACAATTGGTACACAACCTGCTTCAAATAATTAGATTAAAAAATAAACTTATAAGCCATGTGATTTTAAGAGAGTAACAAGAATTTAAAAAGTATCCCAATACCGAAAGCCTACAATCCTATTCAGGATTGCATAAATGATAAGAATGCGTGGATAGACCTACTCTTCGACCTCGTATAAAATGACAGTTATAAAATGTAACTAGTTAAAGAGTTATTTGTCGTGTGGTATCCGACATAGTAGAATAGACCACCCTCATTTCTTACTGAGGTGTCGTAAAAGGCGACTAAGGTAAGTCGACCCACCCTGTGCTATCCGGCTGAGTAGAATTGATCACCCTCATTTTTTAACGAGGTGTCTTAAAAGGCGACTAAGGAAAGTTGACCCACCGTGTGGTATCTGCCTGAGTAAAATAGACCACCCCCTTCCTTACCGAGGTGTCATAAAATACGACTAAGAGAAGTTGACGTCAGGCAAGCGGCTAGTCGTAAAATACGTAGCGAAATCATGTTACAATATGTGTATAACACGTTTTGCCGACCCCACTTAGAGTGGGATAAAGGCAGGAAAATGATCACGACAAGTTAGGAGACTACAGACAGGAGATAGACTTTTATATTATGGACCTATGCAAAGTACCGCCTAACTATAAATTATCCACTTTTACTAGCAAGTAGTAATATTAGGAGCGAAATAGTCTTTTTAAAGCCCTGCGATGAACACGAATAAGTTAAAAAAAGGCTTTCAGTAACTATTAGCAAATGCCAAAAAATAGGGAGAACAGATGAAGGGCGCCGGTGCAAAAGAAAACAACAATAAACACAGGTAGGGGGAGAGTAAATGAAAAACGCACACAACTTTCCATCACAGGATGTGCAGTAAAAAAAATCCTATTTTTCATTCAAGAAAAATAATAAAACGTATAGTACCTACATATCACCATCCTCCTTCCCTTATCCCACTATAAGTGAGGTCGACACAACATTTTATAACATGTTATCACATGAGTCGGCTACGTATTTTATCACCGCCCGCCTGCTTGAAGTCAACTTACCACCTTTTAGTTTAGTCACCTTTTTGCAACACCTCAGTACGTAATTGGTGGTCTATTCAATTCAGCCGGATACCACACGAATAGTACCTACATAAAAGACGGCATTTTCAAACTAAGTTTAACGCGAGGTAATACTTGACTAAAATTAAATGTAAACAAAATTACATAATTTTACTAAACAAGCGTAGTTCTGATGTAATATGAACGATTAAATATTTTATCCGTCGGTATATGCTAATTCGTTAATTTTACAGTCGACTGGTCGTGGTGTAAAATAAATATAGTTTAACACCTGCCAGACGTCAACTTACTTAGTCGCCTTTTACGACGCCTCAGAAAGAGGGTGGTCTATTCTACTCAACCGGATACCACACGGCGGGTCAACTTACCTTAGTAGTCTTTTACGACACCTCGGTAAGAAAGGGGGTGGTCTATTCTACTCAGCCAGATAACACACTGCATTACCTATTATTTTATAACTCTACATATTGATGTACACATAAAAATATACATACATATATACATTCATACGTAAAGGCGAATCTAATATAATGCGTGTAAAAAGAACAACAAATTAAATTATTTAAAAGGCAAGACCAAACTGCTTCCTCAGCAATATGCTCCGTTCTATATTGTCGATGCAAACATCAGCGAAAATACAAGGCAAATAGTGGTTTGTTTGCTTTATTTCCGATGATACCGGTAGGAACAAACATGGCCGTGCAAACCGCTCGCGATGCATCATTTATTGAATTTATTCGCCGATCCGACTGCGTTTTACAGTAAACAAAACATTGTTTCGTTTACCAATTCTTTTATCAACAATTGTTAACGGCAGTATAGACGTTACGGAAGTTGGTTTTCCGGAATCAGAGTCGGACATGGTGAACTTAATTTTGAAACTAATAAAATAAGGCTGATACATGAAGAATAATACACAATTAATAATAAATAAATTAATAATTAATAATAATAAATAAATAATATTAATAATTAATAATACACAATTGAAGATAACATTAATAATAAGAATGCGTGTATCTAGCTATTCTTCAACCCTGTACAAAATAAGAGAAATTAAAACCTGAGGCAGAGCGAAAACCAGGTTTATTTATGAAACCAGGTTTATTTATGAAACCAGGTTTATTTAGCAAACCAATCAACCAACTCAAACCTTATATTACTAATGCTGCGACACACACACGTTTGTTTATAAACTACCTACACTGTATTTTATACAGCTTCATAAACTGTCTTATTTGGAGATCTGACTCCCACGTACTCAATTATTTATTTAGCCAGATGGCCGTAAGAGAATCCGTTTTATTTCTATTTCCTTCAGTAACATATTGCCTGGGTATTATTGTTTTACTTTCAGCAAGTCATTATTTAGGATCTGCAATACACACTACAGTTTATCGTATAAATTAAGTCTCTGAATTTGAACTAAACATTTCTCCCCGCAATATCGCCGTATAAAAGAGCTCATGATTAAGGGACGGGCTTGAAACTAATCGGGCTAAACCGTATAGAATAAGATATTAGTATAGGCGGTTACTATACTTCTATACTTATTATTAAACAGTCTCTAAAATCTGTTTGTATCTGTTTTTCACGGTTTTTTCTCAAAAATGCAATTCTCCAGTAAGGTTTAAGTAATAGTACATTACGGTTTTATGTTGATTGTGGTTGAAGAGGTCGCGTGGTAGTAAAAAACTGTGGAGCTGCTGCAACTCTGCTGGAGCTTTATTCGCGTGCGCCGCGTAAGCCAGTAGTGATACACTAAAGTAATGTACTAGAGAATAATAGATCTACAAAATTACTACAAAAAAGTCTGCGACAGCGTATCTCTATCTTGTATGGTTAACTGTCAATAACTACTTTTCTGTCTTTTGCGACACACTGATTTCCACGCGGGCAAAGTCGCAAGCACAGCTAGTAAACTATAAATTAATCTTATTAAGAATCATTTATCATTCTCCTGTCCTTATTCCACTCTCAGTGGAAACGGCACATTTATTTCTCTTTCAATCTCTCTTATTATTCGTCAAGTCTGGTGTTACTCTTTTAATATGCATCTCACACTCATCTCCTCATATCATCTCTTTTTAGGCCTCCCTGTAGATCTATTTCATCTATAATATCTTAATAGCACTTCTATCTCTTAAAGAATCATATATTTAGTTAAATATTATAATTTTGTTCACCATAAATTTTGTTTGACAGATCCACGATCGTTTCACCGCATAACCATATGGCATCTTAATTTAAACTTTAGTTTTATTCTAGAACTACGAAACGTCAATTAATAATTTTGAATAAAAATCTACTGTTTACAATATTGGAACACTTCCATGCAGTTTGTATTGTTATTCTTCCAATATCCAATAGCACTATAAAGCTAGTGAACATTAAAAGATCCCACATATTTTTACGATTAGATAAGGCGGGTGTATTGACCGTAGCTCGTTTAAAATTGATTACGCTCACGTGTTGTTCCAGCCGGGCACGTAGCTAGAAAATAATTTCAGAGATGAATTGAGACACATAAAGTTTTATACTATCCGTGTTACTCTTAACTGAATACTTACATACTTACAATTTTTTTTGAATTTGAACTTAACATGGCAATATTTGTTATATTAGATTATATAGATCATTATCATCCTCCTGCCCTTATCCCACTCTAAGTGGGGTCGGCACAACATGTTATAAACATGCTGTCACATGATTTGGCTGCGTTTGTTACGACAGACCGCCTGCCTGACGTCAACTAACCTTAGTCGTATTTTACGAAACCTTGGTAAGAAAGAGGGTGGTCTTTTCTACTAAACCAGCCGGTTTAGCCAGCGTTTGCAATGTAAGCGGAAAAAAATGTAATTATTTTCAGAAACCTCAAAAATTACAGTATTTCTCTACTCCGTATTGAATGTTATTATACGTACAAACCTTCCTCTGGAATAACTCTATCTATTAAAAAAACCGCGTCAAAATCTGTTGCGTAGTTTTAAAGTTTTATGAATACATAGGGATATATGGACAAAGAATGCGACTTTGTTTTATAATATGTAGTGATGTATAGTAACCGGCTATATTCACATGTTATTCTATCAGTTTAGCCCAACTATTTTCAAGCTCATCCGGGGCACTTATTCATGAGCTTTTTACACGATGAAACTAGTCGGGCTAACCCGATAGAATAAGACGTGACTATAGCCGGTTACTATACATCAACTATGAATACCACTAATCATTTTTCTTTCATATATTTTAATAACGTGAATTGCATTATGCGTTCATTTAATAAAATATTATTATTTCTCGCTTAATACGGCCCAGAACTAATGTTATACAAGATCACCATTTTTGGTAACATGTTGTGGCGTGATTACTCAGCTCTAACGCGTAACATTCGTTAACTAGAATAAGACAACTCGCTCTACAAAAATGGGAGTGACCTTCGCTATAAGAATATCTTCATTGACCTTGTCCCGATGTTTATATTAAAGTACTCGTAGATGTTACTCACTACTTCGTAACCTTGTACGTGTTTACATAAAATGTTTATTTTTTTATTATGAAAAATAAGTCGACTGTTTCTAAATTAATACAGCAACTTAAATATCAATTAAAATATGACTCTTAAAAAAATAATTTCTCAAAGGGTTACTACACTAATTCAAAAAATAATAATAATTAATACGAATAAAAATGAGACAAAGTAAGTAACTTAATACTTGAGTTATGGGTGATAGACTACTGGTAAATATATACACATATAATTTAAAATACATAAATAGCCCAGACTTGAAAATCCGACTAATTGCTATTTTCTAATTAAATACATACATACATAAATACACCCAGACTACATCATCTTCCTGCCCTTATCCCACTTTAAGTGGGGTCGGCACAACATATTATAAACATGCTGTCACATGATTTGGCTGCGTTTTTACGACCGGCCGCCTGCCTGACGTCAACTTACCTCTGTCGTAGTCACCCGTTGTCTGTCTACCATAACACAAGTATTAAGTTACTTACTTTGGGGACGGACGACCGTATGTGTAAGTGTACCATATATTTATTTATTATTTAATAAAAAAAAATAAAAAAAAATCCCAACGGCACAAGATCGTGAAGTGTGGAGATCAAGTGAAGAGACCTATATCCAACAATGGATGTCCATCGGTGGAATGCGAGAGAAAGAAAATATCACAAAACATAAGTTTTAAAGTTTGTTAGTCTTACAATAAGTATTTCAATAATTTTCAAGATATTTCAAGTACCCAAGATTTATGTTACTAAACAAATAAACAAATAAAACTACTAAGAAACAAGTGCTCAATGTGTTAAACCACTCGGTAAATTATGGTAACATCGACATAAACCGTAAATACACAATCCAAATAGACTGTGTTATTCATAACAAAATAATCTGAAGATATTTTGATCTCACTCCGACAGCTGTTTCATCCGGTACAGTCATATTTCAAGATATTTGAAAGCTTAATCGTATCACAATATCTTTAACTGAAAATGTTTTAAAAAGTGAATGATTGGAGTGAAAAAACTTAACTACAATTTTGCAACACCCACAAGACCGACTAAAAAAGTTAAAAAGTAAAAAGTTTAGTTGCGGCATGTGCATACCTTTAGCATACCTTTTTTTAGAGCTTCAAGGATCACATTGTTTCCATACGTAAATAACAAAAATTTTCTTCTTCTTTCGTTCTTAATCTCTTGACATTTATAGAATTAGGCGTTACTTTGCGGAGATCCATAATACAAAAGTAATAATAAAATTATTTTGCTATAATCCGCGATGAAGTAAAATAGTAAATATATATAAATAAATAAATAATTTATTCTCGAGAAAAAATGTTTACACCCTGGAGAGATTTCAGAAATAATAGAATTAACAGAATTGTGTATGGAACAAAACTATTTTCGATTTAATGACCATTACTTTCATCAAAAAGATGTTTTAGCTATGGGCTCCCCTTTAAGTCCACTTATGGCTGAAATTTTCATGGACCACTTCGAAAATCAAAATATTGTCCAAAATAAAAACATCCTTTACTATTATAGATATGTGGATGACATAATTATATGCTGGACGGGTACGGATAGACAACTTGATATTTTTATTAAAAATATCAATTCCAAACATCCCAAAATTAGTTTCAAATTAGAATCAGAACAGAATAACTCGCTAAATTTTCTTGACCTTACTATTACACGGTCTAACAATAAACATACATTTGAGATCTTTCGCAAACCAACCTATACGGATACGATCATACCTGCTTCTTCTTTTCACCCATGGCAACACAAACTTGCCGCCTTTCACAGTCATATACATAGACTCTTATCCGTCCCCCTTTGTGAGAAGAATTTGTGCGGGACAGTATAGATTATGTGCGGACAATATAGTTTTGAATAGATATATAGTTTGTATAAGTTCATAGTTATAAGATAATAGGCTAGGAATATATAATAATAGGAATAATAGGCTTGTAAATTATATAGAAAAGTATTAATAGTTATAGAATATAGTAAATAGAAAATGTTTAGGAGGTCGCGCAATTAGTTATCATAATAATTAATTGTAATAGATTTTTCACTCGTTAGCGGCGCGGCTCTCCCTACGGTATAGCCCGAGTTTTAAAGACCGGTTAGGGTGCGGCTCTCCTTACGGTATGACCGGAATCATAAAGACCCCCGTAATTATATGGAGAGAAAGTTGTATAAATACGGGCCATTTTGGCCCGAATAGTCAGTCTACATTCGGCGGCCGGCAGAAGCAGTAATAAATAGTAAGCTTGAAGAAAATTGTAAGTGTTTAAGTTTTAATTATTTATAGTAGACAATAGACAGTAGTGACTTATTTGTGTATTAGACTATAGTGAAGTGTGTGAAATAAACAGTGTATTGTGACTGTGACTCTTTGTGTAACCTCCCCTCGCCCCTCGCACCCCGCGCAAGAATTCCACGAATCTCACGTGTGCAGCTCGCATACGTCAGAGTTTTCCGGTGCCGAAGAGTGACCGGCATAGTGTAAATGTGACATAGCGCACATTGGATGGTCCTTCGAGCCGGATCACCTGATTATCTGGAAAACTCAGCGAGCCTGGAAGAACTTCGCGAACGATCTGCGAGTCATCGTCGAGGCATAGAAAACACATCGAGCATAGAGTCGTCGTGTATATAGAAGATCGGGGAACTCTGGAAGATTCTGGGACGGCCCGTGAACTTTCTTCTGGTCAATAGTGTGCTTCGGGAACAATAGAAGACGGAAGAGACTCCGTGAAACACCACCAATAGGGTGTTTAAGTTCTTCGAAGACGTTCGAGCATCAGAAGAATGCCCATTACACGAGGACAAGAAAGTAAGAAATCTTCAAGCACATCAGAAGCCGCGACTACATCTGCAACAAGCGGCGGCAGCAACTCTACAGCAGCGGGTACCACCACCACGGAATCAACAGCGAATAATAGGGGTTCCGAGATGTCTGCGCCCGCTACCGCGCCGCCTGCTATAGTAAAGCCGAAGACTCAAGTCGACCGAACCTCGGTGACCGCTTCTGCCGCGCCGACGCTGCCAGTCGACGCGAGGCGGACGATGCCCCTCGCCGCATCAGTAATAGAAAGGGGACATCGGGATATAGAATCATCGGGAAATCGGGATACAGAAACATCGACGGTGAAAAGGAAGGCCGTCAACCAACAGGAGCCGAGACAGACAACTCGCGCCCCCGGCAAAAGGGGGGAGGGGAGTCAATCATCGTATAGCAAGTCAAAGGCTCATAGAATAGCAAAGGCAAAAGAAGAACTGCTACGACTTCAAGTGGAATTAGCTGCAGCGCGCCTCGCTACTATAGAAACAGAAGACCTCACAGATGAGGAAATAGAAGATCAAGACTCTGTTCATAGCAGAACAGAAATAAATGAACGAGTTGACAGCTGGTTGGATAATCAACAGCCACGCCCCTTGTTGGCCATCACCGATGCACCACAGAATAGAATAGAAGCACCGGTGGACCAAGACTCGGGACAACAGAACCAGCCAGAAGATAGAAGATCACCGGCGGGAGTGCAAGCAGGAATAGTGGAGCTAGCAGAGGCCATTACGAAAGCAGTCAAGGCAGCTCAAGGATCCAAGTATATAGAGCTACCTTACTTCGGTGGATCACAGAACGAGTGGTTACCTTTCCGTGCCGCGTACTATGAAACGGAAGGTATGTTCACGGCGGTGGAGAATACGAACCGTCTGAGAAGAAACCTTAAGGGAAGAGCAAAGGAAGCCGTGGAGAGATTGTTGATTACCAGTGCATCGCCTACAGAAATAATGAAGACCCTGGAATCAAGATTTGGAAGACCTGAAGCAATAGCAATAGCAGAAATGGACTCGTTGCGTGCCCTGCCGCGCCTAACAGAAGCGGCTCGTGACGTGTGCATATTTTCGACGAAGGTCTCCAACATCGTAGCAACATTGAAGTCTCTCAACTGCGGGAACTATTTATACAACCCTGAGGCATCAAGGACTGTCGTGGAGAAGCTCACACCGACGCTGCGGTATAGGTATTATGACTTCACAGAATCACAGCCCAAGGAGGATCCAGAACTCGTGAAGCTAGAGAAGTTTCTGAGGAAAACGGCGGAACTCTGCGGACCGTACGCGCAGCCCGAACAAATATCTACAGCGCCACCAGCCACTCAACATAGGAAGCCACCACAGAAGATAAATAACGTCGCCGAGAATAATGATACACAGAAGACGTTAATAGAGAAGTGTCCTGTATGCACAGCAGAACACATCGCAACAGAATGTAAACAGTTCAAGGGCTTGGATGTGAATAGAAGATGGGAACTAGCCAAGTCCAAGCACTTGTGCTTTCGGTGTCTTCAGCACAGAAATAGAACACATACATGTGAAGCAAGGGTGTGTGGTATAGATAGTTGTACGAAAGTCCACCACCGCATGTTACACTATGTTAAGAAAAAGAAACAGGAAGACAACGAAGCAACAGAAGTAATCAACTCAGCGTGGACTGCCCAGAAGAAGCAGTCGTTCCTGAAGATCATACCAGTACAGATTAAAGGACCTAAAGGACGAGTCAACACCTTCGCATTGCTGGATGATGGATCAACAGTCACTCTAATAGATAGCGGTGTGGCTGACCGTATAGGAGCGACAGGACCTATCGACCCGCTGAGAATAGAAACAATCAATGATATGAAGACTTCGGAAACAGCATCGAGAAGAGTCAACATCAAGCTGAAAGGTCTCAATAGACATGAAGAGCAAATACAGGCCCGAACAGTGAAGAACCTTCAGGTGTCGTCGCAACGTGTTCCTAAGGAAATAGTTGAGGAATGCAAGCACCTAGAAGACATTAGAGATTCCCTGGTATACGCTTACGTCAAACCAAGAGTATTGATAGGTCAAGACAATTGGCACCTTCTATTGACTACAGAAGTGAGGAGAGGAAATAGACAACAGCCAGTAGCCTCTCTCACGCCGCTCGGGTGGGTGTTGCATGGAAGCCGAACTAGGACGATCGGTCGCAGCATCGACTTCGTGTCACATGTCGTGGAAGGAGAAAAGGATGACCTCGAAATAATGGTGAAACAATACTTTGAGATGGACACGCTCGGCATACAGCCAAGAAGGCCGAGAACAGATCCTGAGGAAAAAGCACTGCGTATACTTGAAGATAGAACAAGGAAGTTAGAAGATGGGAATTATGAAACCGGACTCCTCTGGTGCAAGGAGGAAATCACGTTTCCAGATAACTACAGCAATTCATTGAAGCGGCTCTTCAACATAGAGAAGAAAATAGATCGAGACCCTCAGCTGAAACAGAAGTATACAGAACAGACGGAAGCCCTCGTCAGTAAAGGATACGCTGAGTTGGCTCCGGAACAGAAAACCGGAAATATAGAAGATGCCGTGAGAAGCGTCAGAGAAGTACACACCAAGGCGAACTTCGAATTAAAACAGTGGAAGTCGAACTCAACAGCGCTACTGGAAGCTCTAGGAGAACAGGCACCAGTAGAAGATATGGAGTTGGGCAAGACAGAAGATAGAACAGAACGGGTGTTAGGTGTCAATTGGAACCTCAACACTGACGAATTTACATTTCACCTCAATCTAGAACATGGGTTGAAGATACAGGCAGCGGTTATGGGAACGAGACTCGCCGACACAGTTATAGAAGAACACGAGAGGAAACCGAATTGCAAGTTTTTCTGGACGGACAGCAAGACGGTGCTCGCGTGGATAAGAAATGGGTCACGCTCTTATAAACCGTATGTAGCACATCGACTGGCAGTTATAGAAGAATCTTCGAAGGTGAACGAATGGCATTGGGTTCCGACCAAGTTGAACGTGGCAGACGACGCTACGCGTGACGTCCCGGCAACATTCGGGAAGGATCACCGGTGGTACAGGGGACCTGAATTCCTACTTGAAGACGAAGGAAATTGGCCAGTCGAAGATGCCTCCACAGAACAGCAAAAACCTTCTGGAGAAGAACGAGTGCACCACGTCACCAGAAGCAAGATACAGACTCTCGCAACAGCTCTACCTGATGTCTCTCGATTCTCAAACTGGGAGAGGCTCCGGTTTACAACAGCTCGCGTTTTACAGTTTATAGATCTTTGCAGGTTACATAGGCAAAAGGTATACTACAGAAGAACGCGAAAGAACAAAGAAGACGACCCGAGTTGGAAGAGGACGAGCAATCCCGTGGCGTCGCCGCAACAGAGGAAGCAGAAGACCACGTCACCGGGCACGAGGTTCATCGCAGTCTCCGCGGAGCAGTTGAGGCGAGCGGAGGAACTCCTGATGCGCTCGTCCCAAGAAGAATCCTTCGGCAGGGAGCTACAGGACCTGAAGGAGGGTAACAGTACCAACAGGGAGAGTCGATTACATCAGCTAAGTATAGAATATGTAAATGATACCATTAGGCTTTGGAGCAGAATCGGAGCAATAGAAAATATAGCTGACAGTATTAAGAGCCCTATAGTAATAGACGGCGAACACCCTACGACTAGATTATGGATAGCAGCCGTACACCGTCAGCTACATCATGCTGGCGTTGAGGCAACAGTCAACGAGTGCAGACAGCGTTATTGGATACTTCGCCTGCGACCGATAACTAGAATGATTATACGAAGATGCTTATATTGCAGGATGAAGTCACAGACCCCACCGCATCCCAGAACAGGAAATCTGCCCGCGTGTCGTCTCGGCCACCACAGACGACCATTTACATTTACGGGAGTGGATTACTTCGGTCCGCTCTCGGTGGCCGTAGGTAGAACGCGGCAGAAGAGGTACGTGGCCATATTTACGTGCCTCACAATGCGAGCGGTGCATTTAGAGATAGCTGGCTCACTTAGTGCCGATTCAGCGATAATGGCACTAAGAAGAATGATAGCACGTCGTGGGTGTCCGTCGGAAATTTGGTCTGACAATGGGACCAATCTGAAAGGGGCTGATAGAGAACTTAGAAAAGCAATAGATGACTCCACAGCAGAAGAGGCAGCCAAGAAGACAATAGCATGGCGCTATATACCGCCAGGAGCACCGTTCATGGGTGGTGCATGGGAAAGACTCGTGCGATCAGTCAAGACCGCACTGGCAGCCACTCTGCATGAACGGCATCCAACAGAAGAAGTGCTGTCTACTCTGCTGGCGGAGGTCGAATTTACAGTAAATAATCGTCCGCTGACACATGTTTCAGTTAGCCCAGAGGATCCGGAGGCGCTGACCCCCAACCACTTCTTGCTCGGCGGCCCGGGACGAGTACCACTCCCGGGGACCTTCAGCGAACGGGACGAGGTCTCCAGGGCGTCGTGGCGCTCGGCTCAGCGGCTGGCCGACATCTTCTGGTCGCGTTGGGTGAAGGAGTACCTCCCGGAGTTGCAACACCGGCGGGAGGCGCATGGACGAGGCCCCCCAATAGACGTCAACGACCTCGTGCAAATAGTCGACGCTAACCTACCCCGAAACATGTGGCTGCGAGGAAGAGTCATCGCAACGTACCCAGGACCTGACGGCATCGTGCGCACCGTGGACATCCAGACCAGAGGCGGAGTGCTGCGGCGGCCGGTGAGGAAGCTGGTGGTCCTGCCCGTGACAGTCGACGAGCCCGCACCGACATAGTATTCGACGAGGTCGAACGGCGGGAGAGATGTGCGGGACAGTATAGATTATGTGCGGACAATATAGTTTTGAATAGATATATAGTTTGTATAAGTTCATAGTTATAAGATAATAGGCTAGGAATATATAATAATAGGAATAATAGGCTTGTAAATTATATAGAAAAGTATTAATAGTTATAGAATATAGTAAATAGAAAATGTTTAGGAGGTCGCGCAATTAGTTATCATAATAATTAATTGTAATAGATTTTTCACTCGTTAGCGGCGCGGCTCTCCCTACGGTATAGCCCGAGTTTTAAAGACCGGTTAGGGTGCGGCTCTCCTTACGGTATGACCGGAATCATAAAGACCCCCGTAATTATATGGAGAGAAAGTTGTATAAATACGGGCCATTTTGGCCCGAATAGTGTGGTTTGCTCAATGGAGAATAGCCATCAATCCAGATAAGAGCGCGGCCATGTTCTTTAACAAGCCAGGCGCTCGGTCCCCCCAGCCCCAGAAGTGTATAACAATACACAACAGGGAAATACAGTGGCAGGAAGAGATCAAATACCTCGGGGTAATCCTCCAACCTACTCTCTCTTTCGCCAAACACATACGCGTAGTCCGTAACAGGGCAGCGTATGCGTTGGGTCGTCTCTATCCGATATTATGCAAGAAGAGTAAAATGTCACATCGTAACAAAGTGACGCTTTACAAAGCTTGCATAAGACCAATAATGTCCTATGGGTGCGTCACGTTCGCGTATGTACGTCCTTATCGATTAAATGTCTTGCAGCGTTTGCAAAATAAATTCACGCGTATAGCCTCCGGCTGTCCATGGTACATGCGAAACGTGGACCTACATAGAGATCTAGGTCTCCCCTCAATAGCCAACCTATTCAAATGTTTCTCGAAGAAATATTTTGAAAAGGCAGAGGCACACCCGAACCCTCTCATTTCTAAAATGGTCCAATATAAATGCTATGAAAATAAGTTCAGAGCTAAAAACTATAGGCGCCCTAGGAGCGTTCTATACGACCCTGACGATCATCTTACGATCGCCAACGCCAAACACTTCACACACATACACACACAGCGCCTTCGCCGGCGAAGGCGAGGTCCCCGATTTCTCACGTCTAGCGGAAGGGGCGTCCAACCCCGACCGTTATGACATTAGGACTCTTCCACAGTCCGACTATAATCCTCCACAGCGCGTCGCTTTAAGCCGAGGTTCGGCCTCACGGGAGGCACCCTTAAGGCGACGCTCCCAGGATGCTGCGGGCCTCTTTCGAGACCCGCTCTCCTAGCACTTCACCCCCGGCGATGCTTCTGCGCTCGCCCACTCTCCCGGTGACGCTGTCAAAGCCTTCATGGCTAACAGCCTTAGTTAGTGTCCGAAAAAAAAAAAAAAAAAAAACCCGAATAGTCAGTCTACATTCGGCGGCCGGCAGAAGCAGTAATAAATAGTAAGCTTGAAGAAAATTGTAAGTGTTTAAGTTTTAATTATTTATAGTAGACAATAGACAGTAGTGACTTATTTGTGTATTAGACTATAGTGAAGTGTGTGAAATAAACAGTGTATTGTGACTGTGACTCTTTGTGTAACCTCCCCTCGCCCCTCGCACCCCGCGCAAGAATTCCACGAATCTCACGTGTGCAGCTCGCATACGTCAGAGTTTTCCGGTGCCGAAGAGTGACCGGCATAGTGTAAATGTGACATAGCGCACAGAATTTTAACAAAGAACTTCAAATAATCAACCAGATGGCGCATTCCAATGGCTATGATAAGCAATTAGTATAACATAATATATTAAAAAATAAACAGAAATTGCAATTGACAAAACATTTGTACGCGGTGCCACATTACAAAGATAATAAGTACAAAGCCAGTCTGACCTATTTTGGAGCATTGTCAGAACGAATTTCAACTATATTTAAATCAAAATCAAATATAAAATTAGGTTTTAAAAGTAGTAACTCTTTAAAGAAGATTCTTTGCAATAATAAAGATAAATTAGAAAGCGCGAAAAAGTGTGGTGTTTATAAAATAAAATGTCCTGAATGCAATGATACATATGTGGGTCAGACTGGTCGTAATTTTGAAACCCGTTTTAAAGAACATATGGCAGCTTTCAGGAATAATAAACCACAAAATTCACATTTTGCCAAACATTTGATAGAAAGCGGTCATAGAGTTCCTAATGACCATAGTTTCGAAGTATTGCACACGTGTTCAAATAAAGGACTTAAGCTGAGCCTATTGGAAAACCTTGAGATTATTAAACATAACAATGGCACTCTCATTAACGAGCAAACAAATGTTTCTAGTTCAAGCTTGTTACACTTGTTTGCAGGCAAAATAAAATAAAGGGTGGGGTTGAACCGATTAGTATATAACTAAACTTATTTGGGTATTGCTTCGCTTTGCGATTTTGGTCGTGGAGTCTATCTCCTGACGATGCTTCGGTTGCGGGGCGAAACGATTGTTGAGTTTGTGATAGTGAACGTATATAGTGCTTGTGTATCACGGTGGCGGTGGTGGAGGTTTGTGCATGTGTTTTTTACGACTCCTGCATGTATCAGGTATGATAACCGATTGTCCACTCTACATTTAGCATTATATATATTTACTATTTTACTTCATCGCGGATTATAGCAAAATAATTTTATTATTACTTTTCTCTTGACATTTAATGAGTGCCTGCATGGATTACCGACCAGCGTTTTACGGCTATCTTCTTTCGTTATTAATCTCATGAAATTTTATTAGCGTCTTCACGAGTTTTGGATCAGCGTTTTATTGCTATAATATTTATATATTAAAGTGCATTATAATCAATCCTTCCCAAAAAAACCCCTACAAATAGATGATATTATCAGAAGGGCAAAGGTACTTTCACGACAATTTGTGTCAAATTGACTCATGTTGCTCTGGATATATTTATTTATCAAACTTCACAAGCACACTTACAGAGATTCAAAACACCTAAATGCTACAAAAAACTAAATAACCAATTACATTACAAATACTACGTATACTTTACATTAATCTATATTTTATCATCACCCTGAGCTTTCTTATGAGGCCCATAACGAGCGACCAAGTTTTAGCTCTACGAGTATATGTTGTAGCTAGATACTATCCAGATATTAAATGATATTTTCAATATAGAATATATAGAAATGATATTTTCAAACTCATGCAGGAATAATCATGAAATTCAAGACATCTTTATATAAAGAAACCGTTAAAACAAACGCAAATTATAAAATTTCGTTAACTTCCAAAGGATGTTCCAAAGTCGGCGAATCGTTTCGAATCATTAACTCGCCCCGTTCAGGCAAATGTTCGCCCCTAAACAGCAATAACATAAAGATCCACAGATTCGACTTTAGATTTCACTTTCGATTGATGTTGTTTCATAATAATAATTAGCTTAAGCTTTATTCTGTTTGAATACAATTAAATATTGCGAAAAAAATTGACTTTACTTAAGAGATCTACATCAGTAGCATTTCGCCTGATGAAAAATTAGTTTTACAAGTATAGAAGGACCACGATCTCAAAATTACTAACAATTGCCTATCTTACATTTGACGCCAATGCCATGTGCTATTAACTTAAGCTTCCACATTCCCTTACATAAATCTACGGTTATGTGAAAAGATATATCGAATCAATAAAAAAAAGAATTGTTCGGTAGCAAAAGTAATATTTGATGGAATGAGAAAAGGGTTCATTCGAGCCATCCTAGCATGGCTACGCTAAGTTACGCTAACGCAATTTTGTCTCTGTCTTTTCAACCAATAGGTGCCCACTTGTATTTCCAAGGAATTATCATGCCTCATCACCTGGCTCCTGAATTCCGGCTACCATTTCAAGGTCATCTACTAATTTAGTAGAGAGCCTACTAGCGATGCATTTTTGCAGAATCGCTACCTTAACACTGCATGATTTCAGCCCTTTGGTTGCTTCTTTTAAACCATAAAAAAAGAAAGGCAGAGCTCTCTAAGAAACTATAATACTTCCTCTTCTCCCACTATCTCTCTCTTTCTCTCTTTTACTCAAGGGATTTCTACGCAATACGATCTAATGCCGCTTCATTCCAAGAGCTTCCAACGATCTTTTTTTAAATCATCTTTCACCATGGATTCTACCTAAACTCCGTATTCTAGAGCGAAGTCGCTCTTTACTTCTTTTTACTAATACTCTATTTAGACAGTCATAAACATACTTGATAACAACGTAATAAACTGACATGTATGTTAACAATAACTTACTCTAACTTGTTAGAAGGATGGCACAGATAAGGAAAACCAATACAGTATATTTGATTGCCATTCATTGAGATAAGAGCGAACTCGAGTGCTATTAATAATGCCTATTACACTTATCTGTCCTGTCGGCTCGACGAATCAATCTATATATATAAAAGACCTACTTTTGCGCTACAACTTGGCCTGTGTGATTATTCTTCATCTTTAATTACAAAGTTCCAATAAACTACTCCAGTGCTTCCGTCTATCTGTTCGCGATAAAATTAAAAAGTACTCAACGGATTTTCCAGCGTTTTTCACTTATAGCCGGTGCTTCATTAGATGGGTTTAAGTATATAGTTTACCAAGGTATTCTGTACATTAGCAGAAATATGACGCGGTCTAATCACTTAGAGCCCTGAGCTGTTAGGTAATTATATAGATATTACAGTAAGTATTGAAATAAAAAATCTACATACATTTAAAAAATTTAGTTTTCTATACACACTCACTATATGAATTTTGGTATTTGCTAGAACGCTCGTGTGTTCATTATTATACAAAAATATTGTACCCAATGAACCCAAAGACATAATGGACCAAGAGCCCGTGGACTCCAGACCTTCGTCATTTTATAAAAGCTAAAAGTTTGTCATTGCATGCTCCCAACACAGGTAAGAACGATGGTAGATTATGAAATTTGGCTCATAGTGGCTTTGGGAGATACGAGGTACTCAAGGTTACAAAATTCCGAATTAATTTCGTCATAGTATAAAGCTTGATCTTTTGGTATTACCTTTAGAATAATATTAAAAATCACGTCAGTCAATGCCAGACACATAGCATAGTGGAAACCCCCTGCCAGACACCCTTAAAGTTCATAAAATTTGACTTCTATTTACGTCATAGTATAAAAGCCGATTTTAATATATATTACTTGAATCATAATAAGCAGTAATTACACGGTGGGCCAACTTACCTTAGTCACATTTAACGACACCTTGGTAAGAAATGACGGTGGTCTATTCTACTCAGCCAGATACCGTTGTTAAGACAATCAGTGATAATTTTTTTTATTCCTGCTATAGAAATCGCCACTCTACTTTAAGGTTTTAACTTTGGGAAATTGGTTCTTGTGGTTTAACTACGTCCTAAAAGAAAATTAAAGATTTAACCAATTGCGCGTCGACGTTGATATCCATGCTATAAGCTGTGCTGTGATAGCCCAGTGGCAACACCGTGCGATCTTTCGAGGAGGTCACGAGTTCAAACCCGGGCAGACACCAATGAGTTTTTCTGTTAAAACCTGTGTCTAATTGATATTTGCAATTTATCACACGCTTTTCGGTGAAGGAAAACATCGTGAGGAAACCTGCATGTTTCTAGAGAATTCTGGAGATATGTGTAACCTACAAATCAGCATTATAGCAGCGTGGTAGGTCTTAGCTCCAATCCTTCTCTCCAAAAATGCAGAGGAGAGGCCTATTCCCCGCAGTGGGAGAGTAACAGGCCGCTACTTACTTAATACACTCTCATATATCTTTTTTTTTGCAAATAATAAAAAGACATGAGTACGCCGTGTGGTATCCGGCTGAATAGAATAGTACCACCCTGATTTTCTTACCGAGGTGTCGTAAAAGGCGACTAAGGTAAGTCAACCCGCCGTGTGGTATCCGGTTAGTAGAATAGATCACCCTCATTTCTTACCGAGGTGTCGTAAAAGGCGGCTAAGGTAAGTTGATCCACGGTGTGGTATCCGGTTTAGTAGAATAGACCACCCTCTTTCCTATCGAGGAGTCGTAAAATGCGACTGAGGTAAGTTGAGGTCAGGCGGGCGGCCGGTCGTAAAAACGCAGCCAAATCATGTGACAGCATGTTTATAACATGTTGTGCCGACCCCACTTAGAGTGGAATAAGGGCAGGAAGATGAGTAAAAAGACACGAGTAAAACCTATTTTGTAACACGCTATTAGCCATATACAGTTGTAGTCGCTTTGTTCCGTGAACTTTCGTTATTAGCGAGCCTCGCAGTAATTACTTCCGGTGCGGTATTAAGGCTTATCCTATATTTTATTGTCGTCTCAGCCAGCAAATGCTGGCCAACCTTGGTAAATAAATTTACCGTTGGCTTAAAGTGCTTGTACTATAACCACTTTGCTGTAAATTGTACTAATCGGATCATTATATAATTTACAAAATTACTTTTTTAATAATTAATAAGGATTTATTTAACGTGATATTATAAATGCGAAAGTTTGTGAGTATGGATGTATGTTTGTCACTCTTGTACGGAGAACCAATATCGATGAAATTTCAAATCAAATGAAACAGCATTTATTTACATATAACACTTTCATGCACATAAACAATTTCATATCACAAAAAAAACAAAAAACAATTAATATTAAAAAAAATTAAAAGAAAGAAGAAAGTTAAATTAAAGGGGGGGGGGGTAGAAAATTCGAAACATACAAAAATAACTGTAAAGATACGTGTCCCGCCCTTGTCGTTCATGCATGGAAGTGTGACATACAAAATTAAACCTTGGCACTGATTTTCAGTGACATCCTACCGTTTCTGGACGACAGTGACAACTGGATGAGATTATAAAACACGATATGTAAATCTATTATATAACCTATTACTAACTATTTCTATCATATATTCTACTAAAAAGAAGTAAATGAGATACTTACTTATAACTATCACTAATATAAATATAAATGGAAGCTTATTATAACAGTAAAAAATAAATAAAGGTAAAGGTGCGATATTTTAAAAGAAAAATTAAACTATAACCTAGACTCGAAATAATTATAATAAAACTCACACTTTGACTGAGGCGGAATATAAAGCTCATTTAGCAAAATTTGACACAATTGTTCCTTAAAGACATAGGCTATAGAAATCCTGTTAATTCTACAGGAATAGGATGACACTAAAAAGCGTCAACTATGATCAACCTATCACGTTAAAACAGTTCACGCGAACGAAATCGCGGGTAAAAGCTAGTATCACTACATATTATAAAACAAAGTCCATATTTCCGTATGTACGCATAAAACTTTAAAACTACGCAACCGATTTTGATGCGGTTTTTTTTAATAGATAGAGTGATTCAAAAGGAAGGTTTGTACGTATAAAAAAATTCAATACGGAGTAGAGAAATACTGTAATTTTTGAGGTTTCTGTAAATAATTACATTTTTGTCCGCTTACATTGCAAACGCAGACTAAACCCTACGAGATTTATCAAAATGATGTACTAAGTATTTGTACGCCTTGAAAAGGTCTACAGAAAAGTCCGCGATGGTATATGTCTATCTCTTATGGATAACCCACAAAAGCATTTTTTGTCATATACTTTTTACGAAAAATAATGCCTTATGTTCAAAGCATTTTTTATACAATACAACATTAATCCTTATGCAATTAAGTACCTTAAATAAATTGTTGATTTAATATAGGTCAATATGGCCGTTTACAGTATGTAATTTAAGTGAACATTTTCCGAGATATTACAGATTTAAAATGCCGTGAGGACGCCGCGCTTCACCCTATAGCACTTCGAATCTTTTAAGAGTTTGTTTAAAGACATTCTGTAATTAATTGTAAAAATAAAATACATAGGTCAAATGTAAAAGTAAATAAGTAAAAATGTACTATATGAGTTTAGATATTCCAAAGATAGCAGGCAATCGTCTTGGTATAAGGAGAGGAAATTGTTTTTCTCCAAATTTAACGCTTGCGGGCCACGGGCAGTAATGAATAAATCAAAACTACTGGATCGATTTTAATCATTTTTTTACACTGAGTGACATGGGATATATATGTTATACCCGTGCGAAGCATGGGCAGGCCGCTAGTTACATATATTACATGGTCCGACCACGCTCCATTTGTTCGTCGGACGGAGACAGTGAACTCGAAAACAGTTTTAATGCCAAGTTCGTGCGTGAATTCATGCGCATGACCAATTACAAAATTGATCAATGTTGATAATCTTGTTGGTACCATGGACGAGTTTCTTCAACGCAAAAACATAAAACACCACGAAACTCGTCTGGAGTTTTTGTGTCTTATAATCTCGACCATCTTTTGCGAAGGTGAGAAATTAATATAACAACCTACAAAAACCTACCTGCTTGTGACTTAAATCCAAACCATACTAATATTGTAAATGCTGGTTGTGTGGTATTGAGTAGAATAGACCACCCTCTTTCTTACCGAGGCGTCATAAAAGGCGCGTAAGGTAATTTGACCCGGGTATCCGGCTGAGTAGATAGACGAACCTCATTTCTTACCGAAGTATCGTAAAAGGCGACTAAGGTAACTTGACTCGCCGTGTGGTATAGATTGAGTAGAATAGACCACCCTCATTTCTTAACGAGGTATCGTAAAAGGCGACTAAAGTAAGTAAAACCTGCCGTGTGATATCCGGCTGAGTAGATAGACCATCTTCATTCCTTAACGAGGTGACATAAAAGGCGACTGTGTTAGTTGACCCGCCGTGTGGTTTCTGGTTGAGTAGAATAGACCACCCTCATTTCTTACGGAGGCGTCGTACAAGGCGATTAAGGTAAATTGAACCGCCGTGTGGTATCCATTTGATTAGAACAGACCAACCTCATTTCTTACCGAGGCGTAGTACAATAAGACTAAGGTATGTTGACGTCAGGTAGGCGGCCGGTCGTACAATACGTAGCCAAATCATATGAGAACATGTTTAAAACATGCTGTGCTGGTATAACAAAATTTACACGGGTATAACAAAATATATGTATAATATTTCGCGTATCATTAGTGGTCCAGAGCAAAAAACTGTTAGCTGAACTTTTGAGTTGATTTCCGTGTAGATAATACTTTATTTATTTTATAGATTTAGGCGTTACTTAGCTGAGATCTATAATAATAAAGTTATAACGAAATTATTTTGTTATAATCCGCGATAAAGTAATTAGAAAATAATGCTTATGCTTTGCTATTTTGTAATGGAGTCTATCTCCTGATGATGCTTCGGTTGCGGGACGAAATGATCGTTGAGTTTGTAATAGTGAACGTGTGTAGTGCTTGTGTATTGTGGCGGTGGTGGTGGAGGTTTGTGCTTGTTTTTACGAATCTTGCACGTATCAAGTATAAAGGGTAGTCGACTCTACATTTAGCATTATATATTTTTTCTATTTACTTAATCGCACATTATAGCAAAATAACTTTATTATTACTTATGTAATACTTTATTCTTAATTAGGTTATTTATACCAATTTTTATAGAAACTTGTCTGAATTAACATTGTTCTTATGTATATATATCCTCCTGCCCTTATTCCACTCTAAGTGAGGTTAAAAACATGCTGTAACATGATTTGGCTGCGTTTTTACGACCGGCCGCCTACCTGACGTCAACTTACCTTAGTCATATTTTACGACACCTCGGTAAGGAGGGTGGTCTATTCTACTAAACCGGATACCACACGGTGTATCATTGTTCTTATGTAACAGCCTTAATTAATATAACTTCGAGTAAAAGTAAAGAAGCGGCCTGTTATTATCCCACAATAGGTCTCTTCTCTCCGTTATAAGAGAGAAGGATTGGAGTTAAGACCTACCACGCTGCTCCAATGCGGATTGGTAGGTTACACATATCTCCATAATTCTCTAGAGATATGCAGGTTTCCTCACGATGTTTTCCTTCACCGAAAAGCGTGTGATAAATTGCAATTATCAATTTGACACATAAGTTTTAATAGAAGAACTCATTGGTGTCTGCCCGGGTTTGAACCCATGATCGTCTCTAGAGATTCACACCGTCGCACCGCTAGCCCATCACAACTTCGAGTATTACAACATTATACAAGGTCATTGACTACGAAAGGCCTTAAAAGAGATCTCTTTAACAGATAAGTAATCATATGCATATTTATTTTGCTATTGTATAATTCATTAGTTTTTAAGGTTACATACATATATTAATTAGTAATGAACGTCTAATGTAAGAAGGAAGTTTTTGTTACTATTTTCGCAATATGTAGTCTATTTACTGTCTATTTGTTTAAAAACTCTATTAAAAAAGGCAAATACAGAAAGCCTACTTAATATTATACTATTGAGGAATACTAAAATGATAAAAAAGCATGGACGTAGTTACTATTCGACCCTATAAAAGACAGTAATCTATACTTATAATAAATCTGTAGAAAAGTCAATTCTGTAACTGAAATATATTTCCAAAATAACTATCAGGGGGTGATTAGGGATCAATACTGATGCCAAAAATGCAATCAGTAAAATTTTTGTCTGTCTATCTGTCTGTCTGTCTGTCTGTCTGTATAACCGTTATAGAAACAAAAACTACTCGACGGATTTTAACGAAACTCGGTACAATTTTTTTTCATACTCCTGAGCAGGTTATAGTATACTTTTCATCACGCTACAATCAATAGGAGCAGAGCAGTGAAGGGAAATGTCGAGAAAACGGGAGAAGTTACTCCATTTTTTAAGCTTCCGTCGCGTGTGCAACCCTGATGGTTAAAGCTACACAGAAATCATGTATGACGGAAATGTTCTCCTTAAAATTATATAAAAAATATCCCACGACAGCATATATCTATCTTTTATGGTTGACTCACAATAACACGTGTATTGCCGATAGCTAAACAGTTCGAAGCTTTCTGGTTATATTTGTCTACTCCTACGTTTATATCACTCTCTGTCTGTAATAAAGTAAATAAAAATCTACGGACGGTAACTAGAGATCACACGACTTTCCAATAGGACTACCTACAGATCAAATCTATACTAATATATAAAGCTGAAGAGTTTGTTTGTTTGTTTTAACGCGCTAATCTCAGAAACTGCAGGACTGATTTTAAAAATTATTTCAGTGTAAGATAGTCCATTTACCGAGAAAGGCTATAGGCTATATCACATCACGCTAAGATGAATAGGACAGGAGCAGCATTAAAAACTTGAAAGCTTTTCTTGCGTGCGCTGAGTAAACGATAATAGTTATTAAATATCATGAATTACAAAATTGTTCCCCTCTAAAAGTTCTATATAAAAGTCCGCGGCAGCATATGTCTTGCTTTTAAGGTTAACCCACTCTAACCATTTTTATGTTTATCAAAATACTATATTACGGTTTTAATCTTTCCATGCGGGCGGAGCCGCTGGCGATTGCTAGTAACTAATGTAAATAGTAATAAGAATTATATTTAAAAAAAGAACAACCGCCGAGTTTCTTGCTGGTTCTTCTCGGTAGGAATAGCTTTCCGAACCAGCAGTAGAGTTGACGGTTCAAAAGCACTTGTTTACAAGTTTATTTGAATAAAGAATATTTTGAATTTGAATTTATTCCACCATATGGAATGGAGAAAAATAATCATCCTAGCTTAATGCAGAGTATAGCAGAAAATTAGCTCCCACCAAAACAGGGATCTTTAGAATTTGAATATCATTCGAATTCTTTCATAGAGACCACGTAACTTTTATGACATGCAACGGTCTTATATTGTTATGCCTTTCTACATTTCTCTCGACCACAAACATCAGGTGATAGGTAGAGTTCACAAGACAATACTGCAGCGTATAAATTCTTACGTCACAAATGACAGTAATGTAATTCTTAACAGCACATGGGTTGTAAATTCAAAAATTTGCACTTTTATTTATCCAAGTTAATGAATTCTTTATTTGAACTTAACACTATCTTGCGCATAAATGTCCCAATTAATGAATTGACAGACGAAGTATTAGACGCAACAGTTAGTAAAACAATAATAAAGCCGGTTTTACATCGTCACGTTTAATTAAAATGCTTAAATACAGGGGCTCAATCAATAAAAGAGGTTATCCAACGTGTCTTATCAATACAAAACAGCGTCTCCTTAGAAACGCGATACCAAAGCCCGGCGTGTAAACACTGCCGTAGACTAAATGGAAAGAGTTTTTACAACTAACCTTCTATAGCCACGACGTGGTCCCGGATCTGCTGAGCCAGGAGTGGGTCCGGAACAAGCTCCACGAGATCATACAACGCGTATATCGATGGGTGCACGCTTTCGAACCTCTGGATCTCTTGCCGTATAGACAGGGACGTGTTCAGACACGCCTGCGTGTGCTGCCGGTTGCACACCGTGCTCCTGAAGCCCAGCATTTGGCTAGGGTACTTTTATAACACACCACAACACTATACCGGACGCTTTCCCATTTCAATGCTACGTAAACGCGGCCATCGCGGCCTAAAATCACGCAGGTTTCCCTCGTTAATGTGTTATTTACACAAAGTAACAATAGAACACTTGTCACAGTGATTGTAATGATAAGAATGTGGATGTAAATAAGGTAAACAACCAATTAACTCGCGATTCACTGAAAGTACCACGAACAGACCACCTCGGCGGCGGCCATTACCGAACTGTGAAATTCCTTTGCGTCCTAAACGTGATCTGTTTGGTATTATTATTGTGAGCAACAGAGCCATCTATGAACATATTGTAACAACACTACGCCAAATTTGTTAGTCGTACATAACAGTTTTATATCTGCTAAAGAGATGGCGCTTATATAGTCATTCTTTTGTTTAATCGTTTTATTAATTCTTGTATTACCTGATTGTAGTGGTACATAGTTAGGTTATTGTTTATTTGTTGCGTATTGAAGAACGCTGTTCATATGGAATTTTATCATTGATATAAAACTAATTCAATTAAGTTTTATAAATCGAACTTAAATAATGTATCATAACTTTTTGGAAAATCATATTTTTTTTTAAATATAAAGAAACACATTAACCAGAATAAGATATAAATATTCCTATATTATATTCCTATATATAACTCGTCCTATTTCGATGCTTGAAATATAAATACCCATTGACATGGAATATCCTATAATGAGTTCCACTGGGACGGAATAAATTAAGTAATCTCTTTGATTTTGATAATTTTCCGCTTTAATTAATTCCTTTGTAAATGGATCTATTTAGAACGCCTTCGACTTAATTAGACGCCATTTTGGTTGGCTTATTAACTCATTTTAATTTGGCAGGAACAAATGTTCTTAAATATGTTAATAGCTAGTAGTACATAATAATATTGATATATTAAAGAATAATATTAGTATTTATGGATTATTCCTTTTTTAATTTACAATGATTAATTTTTAAAGCAAAAGCCTTGAACTTTAATTCCAGTTTAATTTTTTAATTTAGATATTAGGACTCATTCTAGAAAATGTTAAATAAATTCAATTAATGTAATTATTAATGTACGGCTTTTATATTGTAATATAACTTGCAAGGTTATAAAAATGTAACACATATAGGTATATAGGTACAGTTACAATAGAGTTATTATCATAGATTTATGAAGATATAGGCAAGCCTGTGAGTAGGAGTGTCCAAAAAATAAAAAATAAGAAACTAAAATAAAAAAAGAAGAAATATGAGAAAATAATCGATAAAAATAATAATTATTATTGTCTTAAAAGATCGATCAGCCAGGAAAAAAATTATTTTTAATCGAAGTCAATCCAATTACATTGATTATTAATTATCGATGTTTTCGATCCGAGTTAATCGATTTTTGTAAAGCGATTTATTTGGGAGGGAGAAAAATCGATTTTTTTTAACCCTAAGTCATGCTAAGAGAGAAAAAGATAGGTAGATCATTTGCTTTATTCTTTCTTTTGATGAACACATCGCTCCATCCGAAGAATAAAGTAACATGTAGGACATGTTACGTTGGGTTCCTTACTCTTCTTCTTCTTCCTGCCCTTATCCCACTCTAAGTGGGGTCGGCACAACATGTTATAAACATGCTGTCACATAATTTGGCTGCGTTTTTACGACCGGCCGCCTGCCTGACGTCAACTTACCTGTGTCGTATTTAACGACACCTCGGTAAGAAAGAGGTCTATTCTACTAAACCGGATACCACACGGTGGGTCAACTTACCTTAGTCGCCTTTTATGATACCTCGGTAAGAAATGAGGTTGGTCTATTCTACTCAGCCGGATACCACACGGCGGTTCATCTTTGTCTAATAACACTAAAAAAAGAGAGACATGGGTATGAATATATAGGTAATATATATTTTTTTCGGAAACTCGGAAACGGCTCCAGAGATTTTTCTGAAATTCAGTATGTAGGGGGTTTTGTTGGAGAAAAATCGATCTAGCTAGGTTGTATGTTAAATAAAAATAGTTTTATCCCTATTAAAAAACACTGAAATTTATATTGAATATAAAAACTGTTTTTGCCGTAAGTTTCCAAGTCAGCGTAGCTTATTCGGGGAACGGGCAGTCTCGAGATATGTAAATACCTAGGATCGATCCCCAACTACCTAATTATTTTTTTTAATCTTTTTTTTCTGTAAAAAATTAACGGCTCGGTCAACCAGGGACTAATACTTGAATGAATGAATACTTTATTGCACTATAATAATAACATACAAACGACACTACTCCTACTTATATAACAATTAAGGAAACAAAACAAATAATATTAAAAGAAAAATGTGCAATTGGCGGCCTTATCGCTAAGACAGCGATCTCTTCCAGGCAACCATTTTAATACATTGGATATAAGTAAACTTACAAAGTAGACAGTAGGTGCGTACGGAAAATAAAATACATATAAATAAAATAGTATATAAAAATAAAATTATAATATAATACATATACGTAAATAATATACGTACGTAATATAAGATATATAAATCAATATATACTATAATATACACGTTAATATAATACATTTACAACATAATATACTGAAAGAATCAAGACAACAAATACCTACATGTAACAGATTAGGTAAGCTGTGATGGCCTAGCGGTGCGACCGTGTGAATCTCTAGAGACGATCATGGGTTCAAACCCGGGCAGGCACCAATGAGTTTTTCTATTAAAACTTATGTGTCTAATTGATAATTGCAATTTATCACACGCTTTTCGGTGAAGGAAAACATCGTGAGGAAACCTGCATATCTCTAGAGAATTCCGGGAATATGTGTAACTTACCAATCCGCATTGGAGCAGCGTGGTAGGTCTTAGCTCCAACCCTTCTCTCAAAAAATGGAGAGAGGAGGCCTATGCCCAGCTGTGGGATAGTAACAGGCCGTTACTTAGTAACAGATTAGGTATTACCTACTATTAAACAAATGCCGTTTTAATCTAGATTTAAAAATCGCAAGAGTCTGCGACTGTTTATACTGCATTCCAAATTCAAAACAATTAAACATTTCAACATTTTACGTTGTCTTTATTTTTGTTTGTTTTGTATGCAGATATTATAAACAATTTAGCAGTTTTTATTTACAAAGCGATATTTGAACATACAATGTTCGCCACAAAAACGATAATAGTCGTTATTTAGGTAAGTATTATCATCTAAATCGCAGCGAGTTGCGTAATTACGATAGGTAACAGCCGGCACGAGGCTTTTATCGTAATTATAACGGCGGGGTAATTCAAGACCGTAATATTGCGGCCATTATGTAAACCATCGTACATAGTATACACTGTGATAAATTAAACGATATCTTTATATTTAAATGAGGTAATCTTGTATGTATATATATATGTAAAGAATATAAATTATTTTTAATTTACACATCTCAATTTTAAATTTGGAAAAGGAAACGAATTGACGCCGTCAAAAGAAAAATGTTTAAAGCAATATAACAGGATTGATGTAATGTAAATATTTAAAGGCAAAATATAAACTTTATTTTCGTTTCTTTGATTTTCCAGAGCAACACACGTTTTTATTTTGCCGCTCCAAGAAAATTACTTTATATATATATATATATATATATATATATATATATATATTCTGAATCTCGGAAACGGCTCCAACGATTTTCCTGTAATTAGGCATGTAGGGATTTTCGGGGGAAAAAAATGGAACTTTGTAGGTTTTATTTTAAAAAAATATCCCTGTTTTTGGGTATTAAAAAATACTTAAGTTTACATTGAATATAAAACACTATTTTGCTGTAAATTGTCAAGTCGGCGTTGCGGCCATTATGTAAACCATCGTACATAGTATACACTGTGATAAATTAAACGATATCTTTAATATTTAAATGAGATAATCTTGTATTTTCTTACCGAGGTGTGGTAAAATACGACAGAGGTAAGTTGACGTCAGGCAGGCGGCCAGTCGTTAAAACGCAGCCAACTCATGTGACAGCATGTTTGTAACATGTTGTGCCGACCCCACTTAGAGTGGGATAAGGGCAGGAAGATGATGAATCTTGTATGTATATATATATATTTTGAATCTCGGAAACGGATCCAACGATTTTCCTGTAAATCAGCATATAGGGATTTTGGGGGAAAAAATGGAACTTGGTAAGTTTTATTTTAAAAAAAACTAGTTTTATCCCTGTTTTTGGGCATTTAAAAAATACTAAAGTGTACATTGAATATAAAACACTATTTTTGCCGTAAATTGTCAAGTCGGCGTAGCTTATTCGGGGAACGGGCAGTCTCGAGAAATGAAAATGCCTAGGGTTGGGCCCCACCTACCCTATTTTTCTTGTTTTTTAAAGTTTTTTTTTAATTTTGTAAAAAAATTACCGAGCAAAGGTCGGTCACCCAGGTACTGGTCCTTATTTTCACAAAGGAAGCCGTGTGGTATCTGGCTAAGTAGAATAGACCACCCTCTTTCCAACCGAGATATCTTTAAATACGACTAAGGTAAATTACGTCAGGCAGGTGGCAGTTCCTAAAGTACGAAGCCAAATCATGTGTCAACATGTTTATAACATGTTGTGCCGACCCCACTTAGAGTGGGATAGGGGCAGGAAGATGATGATGATTAATTCAAGACAAAGATAAGTTACGACAGCGAAAACAGGTACGCTATAATACAAGTGATTCAAATAAAATATTCCAAAACTGTCGAAAACCATTAAAAAATCGAATTCGAATTCGGTTATATTCATAACAGAAATTAAAATTCATAAACGATGCTTGAAACTGGTTTTATATATTTAGTTTCACGTTTTTTTATAAAGTTCAAGGTCATTGCAAATTAGGAACAAACTTCTTGAATGGACGATTTTAACTTTAAGATTATTTACTTACTAGTGTTACTGCGTCTTCTTACCAACTTAATCGTTTACTTGCTCAACTTAATTGAAACGTTTAAGTATCCTCAATAATTAAATATCTGTTAATTTCAATATTCCTAAAAGAAAAACATGACTTTTTTTCTTTTTTTTATGACGTCCTGGTGTATAAGCATTAATTGTTTCAAATTTTCGCGGTATTAGTCCAGCGGATTTACCGCGAAAACCTAACAGACAGACTACCGCATTTATGTATGTATATAGGTAAATAAGAATAACAGATTAGCCTCGGATATACTAAATCTTAATATATAATCCAAATATATATAATCTTTAATATTTAAATGAGTTAACCTTGTATATATGTATATAGTACATATTCTGAATCTCGGAAACGGTTCCAACGATTTTGATAAATTTCACAATGTAGGAGGTTTATCGAACTAGTTAGGTTTTAATTAAATCTTTTTTGTTTTGTTTTAAAAAAAGAATATGACTGAAAAAAAGCTAAAATGCAGAATAGAATGCAAATGATATTTTAGCTGTCAATTATAAAGTTGTTATATCTCAGCGGATAAAGGCGGATTAAAGAAGTGATAATACCCTGGATCGAGCTCCACCTGCCCAAATAAATTTTAAATTTTGTTTCAAGATTCATTTTTTTATATATTATGACTGGCTCGTTGGAGCAGTGGGTAGTGACCCTGCCTTCAGCTCCGCGGGTCGCGGGTTCGATTCCCGCCGAGCGCCAACATTTTCTTTCAATGAATTTGTTGGTCTTTGTGCCTGGGTGTATATTTGTATTTAAGTATGTATTTAAAAAATATATAAGTATATATTCACTAGTTGTCTGCCTACCATAACACAAGTATTAAGTTACTTACTTTGGGGACGGACGACCGTGTGTGTAAGTGTCACATATATTTATTTATTTATTTATTTATTTATTAAAAAGAAATACCGAACTAGGCCCGGTCTCCCAAGTACTTATGTGTTGTCCCAGCACATCTATTTGTGACCATTGTTATAATTACTAGTAAGCAATTAGCACGCACGTCACGTAATAGCGTACTGAGGACGTTTTGCGTCTATTCTTTGAATGTACTAACGCTAAGGGAAAACTATAGCCGACCGCGAACTTTGCAACAATAATGAAATATCAAGGGACTGAAAATCATGTGACTAAACGAGTGTTAAATATGAATAAGGATAAGACCCCGCGGTCGTCCAAAAAAGCGTTGGCTGGATATTTTGGTTGCTGACATGAGAGCCAACAATTTACACAAGTCGGACGTTCAAGGTCGGGTAAAGTGGAGGCAACTGAGTAGGAAAGCGGACCCCGGGCCTTAGCCGGGATGGCGCTAAGTTGAAGAAGAAGAAGAAAAGGATAACACCAATCCGCATTGGAGCAGCGCGGTCTAAACTCCAACCCTTATTTTCAAAATATAAAAAGACTGAAGATGGCTCTACCTAGTAGTGGAATAGTTAAGTTTTTAAACATAAAATACTATCATTACCATAGTTAAAGTGATTTTTGTAAACAATATTTAGCTTAGAATACAAAAAAAAATTATTTTAACCATAAAAAGTAAAGTAGCGGCCTATTACTCTCCCACTGCTGGGAATAGGCCTCTTTTTCTTTTTGTTTTTGGAGAGAAGGATTGGAGCTAAGACCTACCACGCTGCAATGCGGATTGGTATGTTACACATATCTCCAAAATTCTCTAGAAATATTCAGGTTTCCTCACGATGTATTCACCGAAAGGCGTGTGATAAATTGCAATTATCAATTAGACACAACATCTTCCTGCCCTTATCCCACTCCAAGTGGGGTCGGCACAACATTCTATAAACATGCTGTCACATGATTTGGCTGCGTTTTTACGACCGGCCGCCTGTCTGACGTTAATTTAACTTAGTACGCCTATTACGACACCTCGGTAAGATAGAGGGTGGTCTATTCTACTAAACCGGATACCACGCGGTGGCTCAACTTACCTTAATTTTTTTTTTTTCACTTACACACACGGTCGTCCGTCCCCAAGTAAGTAACTTAATACTTGTGTTATGGGTGACAGACAACTGGTGAATATATACATATTATCAATTATCAAGTAGACACATAAGTTTCGAAGTTCGAACCCGTGACCTCCTAGAAAGAGTCGCACGGTATTATTATCGCTGGCCTATCACACCTTTTTAACCATACAACTAATATAATCAAGTTTGCCACCACAATAATGTATCAGGAAGAGAAAGTGCGTGTAAAATAATAAACCAGTGGCGCGTATTACGCTGAGTTAATCCGTTTTATAGGTTCTTTATAATGTCGTTACTTATATTCGACAGCTTTGTAACATGAAATATCAGAAGTGGGACAATAAAGCACCTCTTAAAAACATTGCAACACGCAACCAAATTCTTTAAGCCCTTTGCAAACAGGTTGTCCATTTCCTAATTTCTTAACGTAAATCTTTAATATTTAAATGAGTTAATCTTGTATGTATATATAAAGATATTTTCGTAATCTCAGAAATAGCTGCAATGATTTTCGTGAACTTCAGCACGTAGGCGGTTTTGGGGGAGAAAAATCGATCTAAGTTTTATTTAAAAAAAAAACACGTTTTATCCCTGTTTTTAGGCATTAAAAAATACTAAATTATTCGGGGAACGGGCAGTCTCGAGAAATGTAAATACCTAGGATCGATCCCCAACTACCTGTTTATTATTTTTTTTTGTCTTTTTTTGGGTTTTTGTAAATAATTATCGAGCAAGGCTCGAATAACCAGGTACATACTTTAATAACTCAATTAAGCTATAACGACTTAAATTTGATATAAATCTAAGTTAAATAACTAAAAACTAATAATAAGAGATACATAATTTTTCTTTCAAATCCATGTTCTAATCCATATGCCTTTTGTTATGTTATCATAGCTAATTCCCTGTTTGCCTTTTGATACAATTTGAAATTAAATGTTGTAATTAATCGTAAGTAATTTAGTGTCGGAATTTATATAGAACGAAGAAATTCGCGTTTTTCCTTCCGTAACATGCAAACAAAACATTGAACATTAAACAGTAATGTAACTCCAATATATTGTAATCAAAACATAATATGTCAGAAATTTATAGAATAAGGCAGATCCTGCATGTATTATGTATGAGAACCGACACTACACTTTACATATAGCATTATTTAGGTATATTTTCTCTATCGCGTGCCGTATGGTATCCGCTTAAGTAGAATAGACCCCCTCTCTTTCCTTTCGAGGTGTCTCAAAAGTAGACTAGGGTAAGCTGACGGAGGCAGGTGGCCGGTTGTCAACTTGATAAATTATTTAACAACATGTTTTAACTTTGTGCCGACCCAAATCCTCAATGTATTTTAGCTACAAAATTACATATATATAAATACAATTTTTAGTAACATAAATATAGAGATCATTGCCATTAAAATTACAATATATTTTCAACGTCTGGTCTATCTCATAATTCTCATAAGTAAGTAAGTAAAAGTAAGTAACGGCCTGTTACTATCCCACTGCTGGGCATAGGCCTCCTCTCTCCATTTTTGGAGAGAAGGGTTGGAGCTAAGACCTACCACGCTGCTACAATGCGGATTGGTAGGTTACACATATCCCTAGAATTTTCTAAAGATATGCAGGTTTCCTCACGATGTTTTCCTTCACCGAAAAGCGTGTGATAAATTGCAATTATCAATTAGACACATAAGTTTTAATAGAAAAACTCATTGGTGTCTGCCCGGGTTTGAACCCATGATCGTCTCTAGAGATTCACACGGTCGCACCGCTAGGCCATCACAGCTTTATAATTCTCATATTACATACATAATAAGGATACTGCTAAGTGCTACGTATAATGGCGCGTAAAATTTGTCTCCACACAAGATTGGCCGCGAAAAATTAGTTAAACAATTTAAACGCCAAATGCACTCAATGACGTCACCGTTTAACAACAAAAGATAACTCATAAGTCCCAAGTTCGCAAGAGAAATTTGGTCTATTAATCAAATTCAAATTCAAAATTTTCTTCATTTAAGTAAACTTATAAACAAGTGCTTTTGAATGTCAACTCTACTGCTGGTTCGGAAAGCTGTTCCTACCGAGAAGAGCCAGCTAGAAAATAGGCGGTTGCTGTTTTCATTGGTCTATTAATCAAATTCAAATTCAAAAGTTTTCTTTACGCAAATAAACTTGTAAACAAGTGCTTTTGAATGTCAACTTTACTGCTGGTTCGGAAAGCTGTTCCTACCGAGTAAAGCTAGCAAGAAACTCGGCGGTTGCTCTTTTTAAAATAATACTTATAATTAGTTACATTAAGTCATTACTATCTTATACAGGTTCGAACAGTAACTATATCCACGTATTCCTATCATCTAAATAATCCTCAATACAGTAGTAGGCTTTATGTCATCATCCTCCTGCCCTTATCCCACTCTAAGTGGGGTCGGCACAACATGTCATTAACATGTTGTCACATGATTTGGCTACGTATTTTACGACCGGCCGCCTGCCTGACGTCAACTTATCTTTGTCGTATTTTACGACACCTCGATAAGAAAGAGGGTGGTCTATTCTACTTAACCGGATACCACACGGTGAGTCAACTTACCTTAGTCGCTTTTTACGACACCTCGGTAAGAAAAGAGGGTGGTACTATTCTATTCAGCCGGATACCACGCAGCGTGTAGTAGGCTTTATGTATTAGCCTTTTATTAATAGTGTTCTTAAATTGTAATGGCAAAGCTAAAATTGATTGCGGAATTTAATTATAGAATCTTATACCCAAGCCCACAAACGACTTACGTACCTTTGCAAGGCGCAAAGCAGGAGCCGCAAGCTTATGTCGGTTCTACTTTGTCTATTATATACATCACCTAAGTAGCGGCCTTTTACTCTCCCACTGCTGGGAATAGGCCTCTTTCCTAAAAGGATTGAAGCTAAGACCTACCACGCTGCTCCAATGTGTATTGGTAGGTTACACATATCGCCAGAATTCTCTAGAGATATGCAGGTTTCCTCACGATTCCACCTTCACCGAAAAGCGTGTGATAAATTGCAATTATCAACTAGACACATAAGTTTTAACAGAACAACTCATTGGTGTCTGCCCGGGTTTGAACCGGTGACCTTCTCGAAAGAGTCGCACGGTGTTACCGCTGGGCTATCACAGCTCTAGCTAGTAAATACAAAAAAATATAAATAATTATTATAGTTTTATAATTCTTTATATTTTTATGTACAAAAATCATCATCATCTTCCTGCCCTTATCCCACTCTAAGTGGGTTCGGCACAACATGTTATAAACATGCTGTCACAATATGATTTGGCTGTGTTTTTACGATCGGCCGCCTGCCTGACGTCAACTTACCTCAGTCGTATTTTACAACACCTCGGTAAGAAAGAGGGTGGTCTATTCTACTAAACAAGATACCACACGTTGGGTCGACTTACCTTAGTCGCCTTTTACGACACCTCGGTAAGAAATGAGGTTGGTCTATTCTACTCAGCCGGAGCCCGGATACCACACGGCGGGTTGACTTACCTTAATCGCCTTTTACGACACCTTGGTAAGAAATGAGGTTGGTCTATTCTACTCAGCCGGATACCACACGGCGGGTCGACTTACCTTAGCAGCCTTTTACGACACCTCGGTAAGAAATGAGGGTGTTACTATTCTATTCAGCCGGAAAATTCTTTAAATTTTTATGTACAAAAATTATATTACTTAAAATATGCAGAAGCAAATGTAAGAATACCTATTTCCTTAAACTTCTCTCGCAATCAATCTATTATTCCTAGCTTTCCTATTTCGTAGCAAACAATAATGTCTAAGTCAGTCGTCGCTCAGCTGTCTAGTTGATAGGACGCGTGTGATCTGTGAACAGTGTACGAACTAAATAAATTGTGCTCATGCCGTCTCAAAAATAATTGCTCCAACCGACATGTCTAAAGTCAAGGTAAACAAATTGGTTGTAACATTTCGATTACATTTCTGTTTACATGCGACTATATTATCTGTTTTCGTTGTAATATATTCGCTATAGTAAACTCATTGTGCATTAGACGTTTTGTTTCACGATTAAATGTGATGTTTCATAAAAAGACAATGAACTCTTGAAAAAACTAAATAATAGTTGATTTAATTTCATACTTATTTATAACGATTAATATACTGTTGAAGACTATATTAATGATAAGAAAGTTTGTGCATTAGACGTTTTGTTTGTTGATTACATGAGATGTTTAATAGAAAGACAATGAACTCTTGAAAGAAGTATATAATTGTCAGTTGGTTTAATTTCATACTTATTAATAAAGATTATTATACTCTTGAAGACTATATTAAGTTTAAATTTAAGTTGCGACCTGTAACGCATTAGATTATATTGTAATTTTTGATTTGTAAACAATTAAATTTTAATTTTTGAAATGTGTCTCGTTTCTTGCCGGTTTTTCGCGGTAGAGCACTTTTTTGAACTAGTAGCTTAATTGTAATTTGATTTAAAAGTGCTTGTAAAAGCCAATTTGAATAAAGAATTATTTGAATTTAAGTAATGTTATGTGGGAATGAATTTAGTTTGCCATTAAACCGGTTTTTACTATAGTAGAATACGTTAGAGGCTCCTAAATAAATAAACTGTTATATTAGTTATGTAATGAAACTAGCATTATGTATCTTTGCTTATGTGTTTATTTTTGTTATCGGTCCGGCTTAGCGTTGCTGTAGCTCGTTTCGATTGACCCTTGAAATAAAACTTCATTGAAAGTTTTAAAAAATTGTTCCGATGTCATCAAACTTTCCTAAATTATTCACTGGATCATCTAAAGCTTGTGATATGTTGTTAATGATGTATGAAGGCTCAGGTGCAACAAAAAAAATCAACGCGGGGAAAACTTGAATATTAACGCTGTGTATTTGCAATGGTTAGGATAGTTAAGATAGTAAAATAGACCACCCTCATTTCTTACCGAGGTCTCGTAAAAGGCGAATCAAGTAAGTCGACCCCCCGTGTGGTATCCGGCTGAGTAGAATAGACCACCCTCATTTCTTACCGAGGTCTCGTAAGAGGCGAATCAGGTAAGTTGACCCATCGTATGGTATTCGGTTGAGTAGAATAGACCACTATTTTTCTTACCGAGGAGTCGTAAAATACGAGTATGTTAAGTTGACGTCAGGCAGGCGGCCGGTCGTAAAATGAATAGCCAAATTTTTTACAGCATGTTTAAAACATGTGCCGACACCACTTAGAGTGGGATAAGGACAGGAGAATGATGGTATGATAACAGTCAAGCACAAACCATGAAAAAATAGGTTATCTCGAATATATTATAGTAGATATTTTACATTTGTGTATGTATTTAAAACATCTGTTTCTTTGTTAATATGTAAAGATTTGAAAAATGAACCCGAGGAAAATTTACGCTAAGAAAATTTAATATATGTAAGAGAAAATAATTCACCGTAGTAGCAAAGTTTTTAAATAGTCTGTATAAATAATTCTAATATATGTCCTCCTCCTCCTTTAGTCGCGTGCTCACTGCTGAGCGTCGTGATGGTCCCGATTCCTTTTCTTATGCATAAGCTGGCGCCACTTTTCCCGGTCAGCAGCACTATGTATAGCCACGCTCAGTCTGCAATATGTCCAAAGTATTGGAGAATTCTCTGGAGACATAAGCTTGAGAGTCTCTGTTTCACCTTAAGCTCACTGAGAATGGAGACATTTGTTCTGAAGGCTGTCCAGGGGATGCGCAACATACGCCGCCAGCAAGACATTTCGAAAGCGTCAATTCGTTTCGTTTCTAATATATGTAAGAGAAAATAATTCACCGTAGTAGCAAAGTTTTTAAATAGTCTGTATAAATAATTCTAATATATGTAAGAGAAAATAATTCACCGTAGTAGCAAAGTTTTTAAATAGACTGTATAAATAATTCTAATATATGTAAGAGAAAATAATTCACCGTAGTAGCAAAGTTTTTAAATAGACTGTATAAATAATTCTAATATATGTAAGAGAAAATAATTCACCGTAGTAGCAAAATTTTTAAATAGTCTGTATAAATAATTCTAATATATGTAAGAGAAAATAATTCACCGTAGTAGCAAAGTTTTTAAATAGACTGTATAAATAATTCTAATATATGTAAGAGAAAATAATTCACCGTAGTAGCAAAGTTTTTAAATAAACTGTATAAATAATTCAAGTATAAGAAAAACCTGAAAATATCTCTGAAATAAAGTAAAGGCTAGTTAATAAAGTACCTACGTAATAAAAATAATATTTTACTATAATACGCGATAAAAGAAAATATCATCATCCTCCTGCCCTTATCCTACTCTAAGTGGGGTCGGCACAAATAAACATGTTGTCACGTGATTTGGCTGCGTTTTTACGACTGGCCGCCTGCCTGACGTCAACTCACCTCAGTCGTATTTTACTACACCTCGGTAAGAAAGAGGGTCGTCTTTTCTACTAAAGCGAATACCACACAGCGGGTCGACTTACCTTAGTCGTCTTTTACGATACCTCGGTAAGGAATGAGGGTGGTCTATTCTACTCAGCCGGATACCACACGGCGGGTCGACTTACCGTAGTCGGCTTTTACGACACCTCGGTAAGAAAGAGGGTCGTCTTTTCTACTAAAGCGAATACGACACAGCGGGTCGACTTACCTTAGTCGTATTTTACGACACCTCGGTAAGAAATGAGGGTGATACTTTTCCATTCAGCCGGATCCCACACGGCGTAATAAAAGAAAATAAAGGTATGTAATGCTAAATGTAAAGTATAAGTACTCCGTTCTCATACCTGATTCCGATTATAGCAAATAATATTTCATTACTTTTTATACAGGAAGCATTTTTTGGCTTAGTCATCACCATCCTTCTGCCCTTATCATATGTTATAAACATGTTATCACATGATTTGACCAATTAACAATTAAAAGTATTACAAAAGTAATCATAAATTAATTTTAACATAATCCGCGATAAAGTAAATAGAAAATATATATAATATTAAATGTAGAGTGGACTATTGGTTTTCTTCACAATCAAAATTGGTACAGGACGAAACTATCGTTGAGATTGTCGTAGTGAATGTGCGTAATGCCTGTGTAGTTTGCTGTTGGCGACGGTGTCATAAAACACGTGCGGTAATTAATCCTGCATGTATAAAGTACTAGCTTTTACCCGCGACTTCGTTTGCGTGGACTGTTGACGTGTGACAAGTCGATAATAGATGGCGCTTTTCAATGTCATCCTATTCCTGTAAAATTAACAGAATTTCTATAGCCTACATGTTGTTCTGGTGTATAAGATATTAGTTCAGCGGATTCGCCGTGAAAGAGTAACAAACATACATCCATACTCACAAACTTTCGCATTTATAATATTAGTATGATAGGATAAGACGACAACGTTATTGCTTCCTACACTAAACATTACAAAGATTTTCTTAACAAACATGGATTATAGCAAAAAAATTATATCATAACTTTTTGTATTGTCATAAATAACCCCAGGAACATATGTGACCCCCGAATGCCCCTTAAACTTAACGGGAAAATTTATAAAACGGTCATTAGACCTGTCGTAATGTATGGATCAGAATTTTGGGCAATAAAAGAAAAGGATGAAAGAAATGTGCATGCGAATGAGATGAGAATGTTAAGGTGGACGTGTTGTGTGACAAAACTTGATAGAATACGCAATGAGTATATCAGGGGAAGTCTGAAAGTTGTGCCCATTACAGAAAAGATGAGAAGTGCGAGACTAAGTTGGTATGGTCATGTAACGTGGAGGGATGAAAATCATGTGACCAAAAGAGTTTTAAATATGAATGTGGATGGATGTATGGCTAGGGGGAGGCCGAAAAAGAGATGGATGGGTTGTGTGAAAAATGATATGCGTGTTAAAGGAGTGGCACCAGAGTTGACGAATGATAGAGGAGAATGGAAGAAGACATATTGTGGCGACCCCACTTATAGTGGGATAAGAGTAACAGCATGATGACTGTCATAGATAACCTATAATTCAAACTCTGCACCATATGATGTGTTTTAGACTAAGAAATCACGGTTTCCTGATACGCTATTTTTAATCTGTAGTATTGATAAGCAAATTTCGTATTGTGCACAATAGAACAATAGATGACAATAATTTTATTGTTATTACCAGGCGAAGTATATGTTTATTTTACCTAGAGAAGAAATTAAATGCTGTGTGCTATCCGGCTGAGTAGAATAGACCACCCTCATTTTTTACCGGGGTGTCGCAAAAGGCTACTAACGTAATTCGACTCGCCGTATCTGGCTGACTAGAATATACAATTCCCATTTTATGCTGAGGTGGCGTAAAAGGCGCCTAAGTCAAGTCGACCCGCCGTGTTATTGTCAGTAGAATAGACCACCTTCATTTGTTACTGAAGTAACGTAAAAGGCGCCTTAGGTAACTTGCCCCGACATACGGTATCCGGTTGAGTAGACCACCCTCATTTGTTACCGAGGTGTCGTGACTATGCTGTCGAGGATTATATAGATGATAAGAATGTGTCGATCCTGTACAAGACAGTATTTAGATAAGAGCATTCGCCGAGTTTCTTGCTGGCTTTTTTCCGTAGGACCAGCAGTAGTAGAGTTGACTATTCAAAATCACTTGTTTTCGAGTTTACTTGAATAAAGAATTATCTGAATGTGATAAATTGAATTTGATATTACACTCAATATTTAGCATTACCATGGATATTTTCTGTTTGCTTTTATTGGAAATTATAGCAAAATACTATAGGTCATAATTACTTTTGAACTACTTCGCATTAAATATAATACAAGTTAACAAAATAATAAAATTATTTTGCTATAATCGACGATGAAGTAAAATAGAAAATATATATAATGCTAAATGTAGAATGGACTACCCGTGTTCATACTCGATACATGCAGGATTCGTAAAAACACATGCACAAACCTCCAGCACCGTCACCACAATACACAAGCACTACATACGTTCACTATCACAAATTCAACAATTGATTCGCCTCGCAACCGAAGCATCATCAGGAGATAGACTCCACGACAAAATTGCAAAGCTTTGCGATTGCTTTCCTAAATCCTGCATGTATCAGGTATGAAAACGGATTGTCCACTATATATTTTCTATTTTACTTCAACGCGGATTATAGCAAAATAATTTTACTATTACTTTTGTATTCTTACCGAGGTGTCGTAAAATACGACAGAGGTAAGTTGACGTCAGGCAGGCGGCCGGTCGTAAAAACGCAGCCAAATCATGTAACAGCGTGTTTATAACATGTTGTGCCGACCCCACTTAGAGTGGGATAAGGGCAAGAGGATGATGATGACTTTTGTATTATGGATCTCCGCAAAGTAGCCGCGAGAAAGTCGCAAACAACAAACAAGTTGACTGACCCGTTGGCGCAGTGGGTAGTGACCCTGCCTTGAGCTCTGCGAGTCGCGGGTTTGATTCCCGCCGAGGGCCAATTTTTATATAAATGAATTTGTTGGCCTCTGAGCCTGGGTTTATATTTGTATTTAAGTATGTATTGTAAAAAATTATAAATATATATTCGCCAGTTGTCCATCACCCATAACACAAATATTAAGTTACTTACTTTGGGGACGGACAACCGTGTATGTAAGTGTCCCATATATTTATATATTTATACAAATAAACTTGAAATAACAAAAACCACTTAAATACTGTTGAGTAAATATTCCACATGACAGTTATCTCATGAGCTAGGTCTAAACATTAAGTTTCAAAATATTATTAGATTTTAACTATTTCACATTAAATACACGCGCCTAAGTTTTCACTTTCACGGTGTATTGTACCCAAGTTCACACAGTCAATAATTCGAAATTAATGTTTGACCCAAATTGTAGCGTAACCGCTATTCCCTCGGGACGGTCCCTATTAGGGTTGCCACCCGTACTATATTATATAGTATCGTACTATATTTTAGTCAATTGTACTATATATTATAGAAAAACAATATAGGACGAAAAATACTATATTTTTATCACTTATTCAATTGTCGCGCTTTTTTTGAATCAACTGTGAATGGAACGCACCCGCAGGACTGCATAGGGAATATTTTTAGTTAATTGTAGTATATAATGATTTTGTTTTTGACATTTTTTTATTTTAATTTACATAATTTTATAATTTAATACTTGGACTAACTATTTATATTTTATTATATTTTGACTGATTTTTTAATTTATGTAACTTACAAATTTATATTTTTGACATTTGCACGCCACTTATGGCAGTTTATGGCTGTATTTAATTAATTTTAAGACCTTTATATGACCCATAATCTGCAAATAAAGAAGATTTGATTTGATTTGATTTGATTTACTCATTCATGTATTTACGGGGCTTAATTAGTTAGTAACTCTAACTACTTTGTCATTGGCCAGCGAAAAGTAATAATAAATAATCGTGGAAAAATAAATAATGATTGAAAATACATATGTACTATTTTTTTTCCTGAATTTCCTAAAAGTACTATATTTTTTCGATTTAAAAAGAAAAATACTATTTTTCTTCAAAAAAAAGGTGGCAACCTTAGTCCCTATAGTCCCGTAACGGGCCGGGTCAACGCCCAGTGGGGTTAACTATATTATTGCTCGATGCAATTGAGAGAAAGTGACATGCGACTCTGTTTGTGGTCGAGGTTACGTTACGTACCACTCTGTGCAATTCAATTAGATATCTTTAGGTTGCGCCGTGTGCTAGCCTGAGTAGAATAGACCACCCTCATTTTTTACCGAGGTGTCGTAAAAGGCGACTAAGGTAAGTCGATCGTCGTGTGGTATCCGGCTGAGTAGAATAGTACCATCCTCATTTCTTACCGAGGTCTCGTAAAAGGCGACTAAGGTAAGACGACCCGTCGTGTGGTATTCGGTTGTGTAAATAGACCACGCTTATTTCTTACCGAGGTGTCGTAAAACTCGACTCAGATAAATTGACCCGCCGTGCGGTATCTGGCTGAGTAGAATAGATCACCTTCATTTCTTACCGATATCTCGTAAAAGGCGATTAAGGTAAATTGACCCACCGTGTGATATTCGGTTAAGTAGAATAGACCACCCTTCTTCTTATCGAGTCGTAAAATACAATTAAGTTAAGTTGATGTCAGGCAGGCGTAAAATACGTAGTCAAATCATGTGACAACATGTTTATAACATGTTGTACTGACCCCTCTGATGATCTTTGACGATCTGATGATGATCTTTAGGTTGCGACAAGCTACGCACTAGTTTATATTGTTATATTTGATATGTAAACAATGAAACAATGAAATATCTATGTATACAAACAGTGAAATATCTATGTAACGGAAGTAAAAGGAGGAAACCGGATGTAGCATAGACACGTGATGATAGATGTGGCGAGGTGTGGTGTCGGGCGGAGAGGAAAGCAATAGCGCCATTAGACCTACGAGCAATCGTGATTTGGACGCGGAGTTTAAACGTTGTTGGAAAAGTGAATAACTGAGTTGACTTTAGAGAACATTGCTTCTTAGTTATTGAATAAGTGTCCAACAAAAATATAGTTGTTATATTTATTTTTGAAAAGAGTGACTGCCGAGTTTCTTGCTGGTTCTTCTTGGTAAGAGCACCTTTCCGAACCGGTCGTAGCTTCATTGTAGTTTGACGATTCAAAAGTGCTTGTAAAAGCCAAATTGAATAAAGAATTATTTGAATTCGAATTAATCAATTAATACTAATATTACAAACTAGGTGTCTGGCCACATGTTATTGTGACTCAGTCTGGCTTCGACTACCCTTAAACAGAACTCAATAGTTTAAAACAATGCTCCGATAGCTCGCAAAATTTACAAGATCATCCGCTGGATCATTTTAAAGATTGTCTGAAAATTTCATTAAAATCAGTCCAGCTGTTTCGGAGTCTATGAGTAACATACAGACAATTACTTATTTTTATATATTAAAACTATCTGTGCCTGCAGTTTCGCCCGCGTGAAAATCAATGTACTGAATTGAATTTTTGAACATAAAAGTAGTTATTGCGAGTAAATGATAGAGATATGCTGTCGCGGACTTTTTTTAAGTATTTAAGTAGACGTACAATTCTCTAGTACATAACTTTATTGTATCTCTGACTAAAGTACCCAGCAGGCGAGTTTTCTTTTTCTTATCCAAACAATATACATAAAACTGTAATAGACTATTATCTTAAACTACTATTATATTGCACTACCTTTTAGTTTAAACTATACAAAAATTTCTAGAAAATTCACATACAGACAGAGAGATTTTGAGGACTTTCTTTTATAATACGTATAGATATAGAATATCGAACAAAATGAAAAAAGTAAAAAAAATAATCACTGTATTTGAAACACTTAGACCTGTTGCAAATTAAATTAAAGTTTCTAGTAAACATTTATTTCGTATACAATTTTCTGCCGCAGTTTTTAAGCCACCAAGGGCGTGACTAAAGTGTTTTATAAAAGTGTTTACGAACATAGTAAATTACTTTTTGTGGTAATTGATTGCTAAACCAGGCAATAGATATCTAAGGTAACATTGACATCGTTTTTTATATTATCAAAATACAAATTCCTCAGGAAATATAATTTACTGCGAATTATAGTTATAATAAATAAATATATGGGACACTAACACGGTCGTCCGTCCTAAAAGTAAGTAACTTAATACTCGTGTTATGGGTGACAGACAGCTGGTGAATATATACTTATATATTTTTTAAATACAAATATACACCCAGGCTCAAAGACCAACAAATTCATTTATAGAAAATGTTGGCCCTCGGCGGAAATCGAACCCGCGACCCGCGGAGCTGAAGGCAGGGTCACTACCCACTGCGCCAACGGGCCAGTCAATTATTTTTTTTTTTGGATATTGTAATTTCAATACACTTTGGATCTTTTCTGATATGTGCCATGGTAGAGTCCTTTATATCCTCATATTTTTTAATTTAACATTATCTTGAAGGGTTGGAGGCCACTTTCCATTTTCACCATTTCATATTTGCGCCACGTTACATTACCTATTTTAAAATAATTCGTTACGCAAAAGGTTCCACCGTGTGGTATCCGGCTGAGTAGAATACACCACCCTCATTTCTTACCGAGATGTCGTAAAATGCGACTCAAATACGTTGACCCGCCGTGTGGTATCCGGCTGAGTAGAATAGACCATCCTCATTTCTAACCGAGGTATCGCAAACGGCGACTAAGGTAACTTAACCCGCCGTGTAGTATTCGGCTGAGTAGAGTAGACCACCCTCATTTCTAACCACCCAGGTATCGCAAAAGGCGACTAAGGTAAGTTGACCCGCGGTGTGGTATCCGGCTGAGTAGCATAGACCATCCTCATTTCTGACCTCGATGTCACAAAAGGCGACTCAGATAAGTTGACCCGCCGTGTGGTATCCGGCTGAGTAGAATAGACCACCCACATTTCTTACCGTGTTATCGTATACTTTGTATAGTATTCATTTCAAAGATGTAAACGTGACGAGGTTCACTTTTACTAAAACGGTAAAGGCAATGAGAATTCTAAACTAATAAATTGTATCAAAACCCACAGTGAAAGTGCTCATGTATATTAATTAATACTTTTACCCAACAAAACGCGAAATAACCTAAATATTTTTATTAGGAGGATTTCACCAAAAAATACCTAGTTAAGACTAGTGCAGGGTAATTAGTTTAATTTTAATTAGTTTAATTTATTTAGAAGATAAGAATGTGTGGATATAGCTCTCTTTGAACCTGTACAAGACAGTAACGACATAATGTAAATAGTATTAAAAATTATATTTTTAAGAGAGCAACCGCCGAGTTTCTTGCTGGCTCTTCTCGGTAGGAACAGCTTTCCGAACCAGCAGTAGAGTTGACGATTCAAAAGCACTTGTTTACAAGTTTATTTGAATAAAGAATATTTTGAATTTGAATTTGAATAATTATATTTACAATACACTATACGTATTACGGTGATTTAATTCATGAGCCATATAACAGCCAATTTGGATTGTGGAAGTATTGTGAACTTAAAAGTATTTAATTTTTGTTTATATACTCATTTATTTTAAGTTCATACAACAATTCAAAGTTAAACTAGACATCATTTTGCGAGAATGGCATTGCATTAGTATAAAATGTGTTTATGCCAACCTCACAGTTATAAAAAACAAAAATAAATAATTTATAGAATTAGGCGTTACTTTGCGGAGATCCATAATCTAAAAGTAATAATAAAATTATTTTGCTATAATCCGCGATGAAGTAAAATATAAAATATATATAATGCTAAATGTAGAGTGGACAATCGGTTACCATACCTGATACATGCAGGAGTCGTAATAAAAAACACATGCACAAACCTCAACCACCGCCACCACGATACACAAGCACTACATACGTTCACTATCACAAACTCAACAATCGTTTCGCCCCGCAACCGAAGCATCATCAGGTGATAGACTCCACGACCAAAATCGCAAAGCGAAGCAATACCCAAATAAGTTTAGTTATATACTAATCGGTTCAACCCCACCATTTATTTTATTTGGCAAAAAAAGCTTTGCGATTGCTTTCCTAAATCCTGCATGTATCAGGTATGAAAACGGATTGTCCACTCTACATTTAGCATTATATATATTTTCTATTTTACTTCATCGCGGATTATAGCAAAATAATTTTATTATTACTTTTGTACAAAAATAAATAATTAAAAATATCAAAAAACACCGCGTGGTATCAGATTGAATAGCATAGGCTAACCTCATATCTTACCGAGGTGTCGTAAAAGGCGACTAAGGTAAGTGGTACCTACCGGTTGAGTACAATAGACCATCCTCTTCCATCCTCCATCCATCCTCCTCCATATAATCTCTTTTATATATTGTTAATTTAATTTTTTTATATTAAAAAAAATTAGCATCCAAAAATTCGGTCACCCAGCTATTTTAAGATTTAATAGTTAAGTTACAAAAGGATAAAATTTCGAATGTTAGTCATAAACAATATTAGGTAGAAGTACAATCAAAGAAATACCCAGTTAAATATATTAGGTAAATTTGTTTTGGGAAGTAGCATCGTTTTTTTGCATCGTCATTAGGACGCCATTTTTATAACGTGTTTTTGTTTTATTAAGTTAATCACTACAATTATGGCAATGCTTGTATAAACAAATTGAAAAAGACAAATAAATGGAGGAAAATATGAAGAATACATAAGATAAAGCCAAGTAGTCGTGTAACCTTATACATATGAACACATCTATACTTATCTTCTATACTTATAATAAATCTGTAGAGAGGTCAATTCTGTAACTGGAAAATATTTTCAAAATAACTATCAGGGGGTGATTAGGGATCGATACTGATGCCAAAAATGCAATCAGTAAAAATTTTGTCTGTCTGTCTGTCTGTCTGTCTGTCTGTCTGTCTGTCTGTATAACCGTTATAGAAACAAAAACTACTCGACGGATTTTAACGAAACTCGGTACAATTTTTTTTCATACTCCTGAGCTGGTTATAGTATACTTTTCATCACGCTACAATCAATAGGAGCAGAGCAGTGAAGGGAAATGTCGGGAAAACGGGAGAAGTTACTCCATTTTTTAAGCTTCCGTCGCGTGTGCAACCTTGATGGTTAAAGCTACACAGAAATCATGTATGACGGAAATGTTCTCCTTAAAATTATATAAAAAATATCCCACGACAGCATATGTCTATCTTTTATGGTTGACTCACAATAACACGTGTAACTCCCGATAGCTTACCAGTTCGAAGCTTTCTGGTTATATTTGTCTACTCCTACGTTTATATCACTCTCAGTCATCCCTAAATATAAAAATGAATAGTATTAACCATTGTATAAAAAAGAATCATTGAAATCGGTATAGAAACACCAAAGATATACATAAAATACGCTAATAATAAGCCATCGCGCGTGAATACTGAATCATGCTATAGCGATTATCACTACATAGTATAAAACAAAGTCACGTTCTTTGTTTGTCCCTATATCCCTATGACTGCTTAAATCTTTAAAACTACGCAACAGATTTTGATGCGGTTTTTTTAATAGATAGTGTGATTCAAGAGGAATGTATAATAACATTCAATACGGAGTAGAGAAATACTGTAATTTTTGAGGTTTCTAATGTGATGTCGTAAATAATTACTTTTTTTCCCGCTTACATTGCAAACGCAGGCTAAACCCTACGAGATTTATCAAAATGATGTACTAAGTAAAGTCCGCGATGGTATATGTCTAGGGCTTCGCCCTATTGCACTTCGAATTTAGCAGCGATCGGACGCGCAACTAAATGTCGCTATTTTAAGAGTAACCTCTAAAGAAAACATGTTTTGTTTTGTCTAATGATAACAAAGCTATGAATGTTGTATATAAAGACATTCTGTTATTAATTTTAAACATAAAATATATAGGGAAAAATGTAAAATGTAAATATGTAGTATATGAATTTAGACATTCCAATAGCAGGAAATCTTCTTGGTATAGGGAGAGGGAATTGTTTTTCTACAAATTTAACGCTTGCGGGCCACAGGCAGTAATGAATAAATCAAAACTACTGGATCGATTTTGATCATTTTTTTCACCGAGTGACATAGGCTATATATTTTATACCCGTGCGAAGCAGGGTAGGCCGCTAGTAATGAATATGAACATTGCGATGAAATATGTTTAATGTTTAATGTTTTAGTGAGTTAATCTTGTATATCTTGTATATTCGGATCTCGGAAACGGCTCTAACTATTTTCCTGAAATTCAGCACGTAGGGGGTTTTGGGGCAGAAAGTTTTTTTTACTAAAAAAAATCGTTTAATCCATGTTTTTGGGCATATTTTTAATGTATGCAAAACAATATTTTATACGAAAAATATATGCAAAACAATATTTTTGTATATATTTTCGCCACTGTTATTCGGGGAACGGGCGGTCTCGAGAAATGAAAATACCTAGGATCGAGCCCCATCTACCCAATAAATATTTCTATATTTTTTTGAAGTTTCTTTTTTTATTTTGTAAAAAATTATCGAGCAAATCTCGGTCAACCAGATACTTAGTCTTATTTGTTTTAAAGCATTAAACATTATGCTATTTGCTGGTTTTTATAATAACGTGATTGCTATCAATATTTTTTGAATTTAGAATTGGAATATTGAAGAAGAAAGTAATTTTTTCAGACGACATCACATCCTCATGCCCTTATCCCACTCTAAGTGTTGTCGGCACAACATGTTATAAACATGCTGTCACATGATTTGGCTGCGTTTTTACGACCGGCCGCCTGCCTGACGTCAACTTACCTCTGTTATATTTTACGATACCTCGGTAACAAAGAGGGTGGTCTATTCTGCTAAACCGGATACCACACGGTGAGTCAACTTACCTTATTCACCTTTTATGACACCTCGGTAAGAAATGAGGTTGGTCTATTCGACTCAGCCGGATACTACACGGTGGGTCGACTTACCTTATTCGCCTTTTACGACACCTCGGTAAGAAATGAGGTTGGTCTATTCTACTCAGCCGGATACCACACGGCTAAATTTTTTTCAGACGAACATAAAATAAATCGAATTTCGACGGACGTTCTTGGTTTTCGAGGACGCAAAGCGAACCTCTTTTACCGCATCAAATTATCTAAGTCCTTGACCGCAAGTTTCCCTATTCAACGTTACAAATATTTGCAACAATTCGAGCGTACGTACAAAATAAATTAGTATTACCAATTTAATTTGTAATTCGCTTATTGAATGATTTGCGAGATTGTTTTGTCATAGTGCTATAGTGGTGATTGATAGTTTAGACTTAGATTTCTTAAAAAATAAGTAATAACCACGGTTTTACCCGCATAATTTTTATTCTTTTACACCTTATTACATTTTTATAACGGATCGCTATTTTTTGATAATATAGCCTATGTTGCTCAGTAAGAATGCAACTTTCCAATGATGAAAGAATTTTTTAAATCGGTCTAGTAGGTTTTGCTAAAAAACTTGACAGTGCTCCACCACGCTGCTGGTGGCAGAGACAGTGTACCGTTGTACACATTGCCCCCATCCCCGCCAGCAGCAACTTTGAACTCCAGAGTGCGCCACCTCTGGTTCGGGGCCTCTCTAAAAGTGCCCCCTCCCTCCGCTACTCGATCGGGAGCACCAGATGCATCGACCGCCTTGGGGGCCTTGGTGCCTTGCTTCTGTCAAAAATTATGTGTGTAATTGAAGGAAAATATCGTGAGGAAATCTGCATATCTTGGGTTATTTATAATCTACCAATACTCATTAGATCAGCGTGGTTGGTCCTAGCTAAAACCCTTCTCTTCAAAAATAGAGAGAGGACGCCTATACCCAGGTATATTAACAGGCACTTTCTTTACTAGTTTACTTTCAGTAAGTATTTTTAAAATATCTAAAGATAGAAAGTTAGATAAATCCCCAAGGATATAAAGTTAGTAAAAATTTGAGTTTAAGTAAGTAGCGGCCTGTTACTATCCCACAGAAAGAAAGAAAGAATGCTGAGAATAGGTCTCTTCTTTCCGTTTTTGAAGAGAAGGTTTGGAGCTAAGACCTACCACGCTGTTTCAGTGCGGATTGGTAGGTTACACATATATCCAGAATTCTCTAGAGATATTCCAGGTTCCTCACGATGTTTTCCTTCAATTATCAATTAAACACATAAGTTTTAACAAAAAAAACTCATTGGTGTCTGCCTGGGTTTGAACCCATGACCTTCCCGAAAGGGTTGCACGGTATAAAAAATTGAGTTTAGTAAGTTTCTTTTGTAAGGATGACGGTGAAGTAATTTTACGCCTGCTCGCTAAATTGAACTGCTAAAAATTTATGAACATTTCACTGCGGAGCGCTTTTTATTTCTCGACTTTTACGAGCACTGTTGAATTGTTAAAAGATCATTGATTATTCCATCACTCGATCAAACTTGCTGGACTGAAACTAACTTTCAATTCTATTGCAAATTTTGTCTTTATAAAATGGTTTAATAAAATGGCATTCAACGTATACGGTCAGGAATACATTTACTATATCACATTATAAGATACAATAAATAAGTTAGAATAATAAGTAATGTATTGAAAATAAAACGCATAGTCCAAGCAACAGTTTCTCCGAACTGACAATCCGTTAACAATTTTGCAATTATCTACTATTATGTTATATTTATATTACAGCTATATTTATAGTAAAAATATCCACAATATAAGGTGTTGTAAAAGGCGACTAAGGTAGTGAAATACCTAGCCTATCATGTAACAACATGGTTAATACATGTTGTGCTGACCCCACTTAGTGATAGTATGGTGGAATAAGAGCAGGAGAATGATGTTCTTAAATTGACGTGAACAAAGTCGCAAATACAACTATTTATAAAATATTTCAACATTTTGATAACGTCACACGAGGTACACGTCGAGACCCAGTTCGCTCAGTAATCGAAGCTGTCACTTCATCAAACACAATGTATTCAGTCGTTATAGCGCCCAGTGCGGAGCAATTTGCACCACAATGGCGCCTGACGCTATTCAAAACTCTTTTATACTTTTAAATTCCACTATCCATTAAACTGGCTGTAGCCAAGTCTATACAAGTGTAAATAAAAATGCAAAAATGTGTTTGTATGCTGTTATCACATGACCAGAATGAATAATATAATGATTTATTAAAAGGTATGATAGTATTATGCTGCTATAATCCGCGTTTGATAAAAACTCTATGTCATCTAAGTATAGGAAGCAAAAACCGTTCTCATACCTCATAGATGCAGATTTAGTTAACACTTTGTTCTGGATCCAATCTGCTGCTGGCGAGTCCAGGTGGTAGCGACTTGCCTAAGCCCATCGTCTGCCGTCCTGTCAGGGGACCTTCGGACGTTCCGAACGGGGTATATCGGACGTCTGGCTTACAGGTCCCCGAGGCGGTCGGTGCATCTGGTGCCCCCAGCAAAGGGGGGCTTCTCTTTCGAGGGGCCCCTACCAGGAGAAGGTGTTTGTTCTCTGGGATCAGAGCTGTCGGTGGAGACGGGGGCAATATGTGCAAAAATACCCTGTCCTTGCCATCGGCAGCGTGGTGGAGCACACAGGTCGTTTTATTCGGTGCGAGTCCGACATAACCGCCTGTCCCCGTCGGGCGGCGGTACCCATAAGGGGATTTTTCCTGTATTTAAAAAAAAAGGTTTAGTTAACACACGTATTACAATACACCGCCACCAACAAGACACTACACAAGCACTACACACATTCACCAGGACAATCTCAACGATCGTTTCTCCTCGAAACCAAAACATCATGAGATAAACCTAAAATAGGCATTCTACTTTCTTTATTGCAAATTATAGCTTAATAATATAACTTTGATGTGTGTTTTATTATGTGCATAAAAATATAAAGAGTTATAGAACGATAGGTGATATATATAATAGACAAAGTAGGCACCGACATAAGCTTGCGGCTCCTGCTTTGCGCCTTGCAAATGTACGTAAATCGGTTGTGGGTTTGGGTATAAGATCCTATAATAAAATTCCGCAATCAATTTTAGCTTTACCATTACAGCAGTTTAAAAACACTATTAAAGAGAGGCTGATATAAAAAGCCTACTATACTGTTGAGGATTATTTGGACGATAAGAATGCGTGGATATAGCTACTGTCCGACCCTGTACAAGATATTAATGACTTAATGTAACTAGTTATAAGTATTATGTTGAAAAGAGCAACCGCCGAGTTTCTTGCTGGCTCTTCTCGGTAGGAACAGCTTTCCAAACCAACAGTAGAATTCACAATTCGAAAGCACTTGTTTACAAGTTTATTTAAATTTAAAAAAAAAAAATTGTGTAAAATTAGGCGGATATCTATAATAAAAAAGTTTTACTAATATTTTGCGTTAAAGCAAATAGAAAGTACAAAGTAATAATAAATTTATTTTGCTACAATCCGCGATGAAGTAAAATAGAGAATATATATAATGCTAAATGTAGAGTGGACAATCCGTTTTCATACCTGATACATGCACCATCGAGTAGGTTAAAAAAACTCGCACTAAGCACACTGGTGAACCACATGCTCGTTTACCAACCTTTTACGTTAAAATTAGGCGATTAGCCTCGTCATAAGAAACCCACACCACATTAGAGTAAATTCGCACAATATACGTTGCCGTACTGGGCATCGAACCCACATCAATGCCGCATTTGTCGTAGAAACGTTGCCTTTATTCCTATAATATCGTAATTTCCACAACAATGGTGTTTTGCTACGGTCGTGCCATTATACCTCACGTTATCTGTACTGTTTATAATGTATTTACGTTTTGCATTGTTTCGACGAACCTAGTATTTTATTTGATTGGGAAGATTATGTATTTATCACTATAAATTATTTAATATATAAATAAATATTTTACGCGGTGCATTCGGCTGAATAGAATAGTACCACCCTCATTTCTTACCAAGGTGTCGTAAAAGGCGACTAAGGTAAGACGGCTCGCCGCGTGATATCCGACTAAGTAGAATAAACCACCCTCATTTCTTACCGAGGTGTCGTAAAAAGCGACTAAGGTAAGTTGACCCACCGTTTGGTATCCGGTTCAGTAGCTATTCTACTCACCCACCCTTTTTCTTACCGAGGTGTCGTAAAATACGACTAAGATAAGTTGACGTCAGGCCGGTCGTAAAATACGTAGCCAAATCATGTGACAACATGTTTTTAACATGTTGCGCCGACCCCACTTAGAGTGGGATAAGGGCAGGATGATGATATAAATAAAAAATATTTATTTTCTGGTTACTAACACAAACAAATAAAAAATTTCAATCGTCAAGGATCAATATTATTGATAATAATGAAGCTACAACTGGTTCGGAAATTCGCTCTTACCGAGAAGAACCAGAAAGAAACTCTGCGTTCAATCTTTTAAACATGTTCAATTTTACATTATAAATCCATTACCTTTTACAAAAATCGGTTCAGAATTTGAGAAATCGATCACTCACAGACAGGTTTTGGGGACTGTATTTTTAATAGATTCCTTGCATATTTTCAAAAAAAATATGAATGCACAATATTCACAATAGAAAAACATTTTCCAATTGGTTACTGAATACCTCCGCACAATAGGATGTGCATTTGATTATAGTTTATTATCTCTGAAGAGATTATGCGGTTAGGTTACAATACGACCTACGTATGCGCAGTCGACCTTACGGGATTAGAGTTGCCTTTGCGATTATATATTGGTTTATTTCAAACTCATTAGACAGTGTTTTCGATGAAAGATCAAGGCTTGTTTTTTTTTATTTTTTATTATTTATTGCACTATTAAACTAAAAGTACAAAAGGCGGACCTAACACTAAACAAAGCGTTCTCTACCAGTCAACCTTAGGGTCAAACGGAAAATTAAAATAGGTGCAGCAAGCAAACAAACAGAAGAAGAAAGTAGTAATTGGCATAAATAATTAAGAGATGAAAATCAATAAACTATAGTGATGTGCCTAGGCAAATAAGAAATAAATAAATGGATAACAATAAACATAAGATAATAAAAAATAGATGGTATAACAAAATATTTAGCGGTTAAAGAAAAAAAAAAAATATCATTAATTGTTGCAGATTAGGTATTTTTTAACATTTGCTTTAAAAGTAAGATTTTTTAAATTTTCCTAAATTATATCTAATAATTTTCTTATTCCAACTAATTTATGCAACAAATTATACAAATAAAACTTCGAAGTAAATTACTGTGTCAATTCGTAAATATCACATGACAAAACGGTTCTCTAGTTTTTTTTGGATTCCTAGTAAAATAATGCCATTGTATAGATGAATTGTTTTAATAAAATTTTATGGTGTGCTTTTTTCTATTATAATTTCATTTCATTTACAATATATTTAAAATTTAATTTTAAAATAATCGTATTTCACATTATCTACATTTCGTAACGAACAGCGCCATCTTTTGTTACATCTTTAAACTACGTAGTTATTAGATAACTGTAATAGCATTTAGATAAATTAATTCCTTATTCCCATTTATATATGTAAATGAATGTTTTGTTATATGTTTGCAATAATATGTTACATGGATTTTGTTTACAAATAGTAGTGACATCTAGTATAGAGTAGAACTATCACTAGTTTAAGCTTTATAGCCTAGATGGCGGTTTTCATACTAACTTGAAAAAAAATGTTATCGTAGTTTAGACTGTTACTATATGCAGGTTTCCTCACGATGTTTTCCTTCATCGAAAAGCTTGTGATAATTGCAAGTGTCAACTAGACAAGTTTTAATAGAAAAACTCATTGGTTACCCGGGGTTTGAACACATGATCGTCTCTAGAGAGTTGCACGGAATAATCGATTTTTGATAAAAAAATAATCGATTACTTTAGAAAAATAATCGATTTTTAATAATCGATTATTTTTTCATCAAATATCGATTATTTAAAAATCAATTAGTTTGATTACTCTCTTTTTATTTTTTAGGTAATCTTTTTCTTGTTTTTTAAGATTAGATATGTTGAAACCAATGTCGCCAAACTACACATTTTAATCGACTTTCAAAAACAGCGCATCTGTTTTTATTTCTTGGTAGTAGTCTACTGTAATTGGCCTTTATTGTATTTATTAATAATATTAAAAAAGCAACTTTTCAAATAGGTAGTCAGACTAAAATCGATTTTTAAAAAACCGATTGTTACCTATCAAAATAATCGATTTTTGAAAAATCGATTTATTTCAAAGGGAAAAAATCGATTATTTATTCATCTATTTTTTTACTCCATGTGACATACCTATCGCAAGGTCTCAACGCTTTTTAGAAATAAAAAGCACGGAAAAAGTAATTCTAGTTGAGGTTAGCAGAAATTATATAATAGTGATGATTCTGTTATAGGGATCGGTCAGGTACATTGAACCCAACACTGTCGTCAAATAGCGGGGTCAATGCACTGTCTATTACATTTGCGGTGTAACACCTGGCGCCCTTTATTAGTATATTGATCCAAAAGTATCCATTCATTTAAAATTAATTCCAACGACAAATCCAAAGATACAGTTAAAAAATATTGCCAAAATACGGTTTTGGAACTAAAAGAAGGAAGGAAGAGCACAACGAAAAATATTAGCAAAAGTAATACCTAATAAAATTATTTAGCTACAATCCGCGATGAAGTAAAATAGAAAAATTATAATGCTAAATGTAGAGTGGACTATCCGCTTTCATACCTGATACATGCAGAATTCGTAAAAACACATGCACCACCGCCAACACAATACACAAGCACAACATACTTTCACTATCACAAACTCAACAATCGTTTCGCCACGCAACCGTTGCACCAACAACTCCACGACAAAATCACAAAGCCTTGCCAAAGCTTTGCGATTTTGTCTATTTTTGTTTTTACGAATCCTGCATGTATCGGGTATGAAAACTGATAGTCCACTCTATTTAGCATTATATATATTTACTATTTACGTCATCGCGTATTATAGCAAAATATTTGATTATTACTTTAGTTAAAAAGTGTAGTTACATAAATACAAGTGAATAATAAAATGCGTGTTAAAAGCGAAAACGTCTCAATACTATATCAAAACATATATATACAAAACTAGTTTTATTACAAAACTAGTTATATATACTAAACTAGTTATATTACAAAACTAGTTATTCAGATGTGCGCGGACCGTTATTTCGGTGTGACAGGTGAATATACGATAGCTTTTACGGTTATTGGTACAAAAACTTGAGATAGTTTTTAAATCTAGTAGTAACGGCCTGTTACTATCCCACTGCTGGGCATATGCCTCCTCTCTCCGTTTTTGGAGAGAAGTTTTGGAGCTAAGACCTACCACGCTGCTCCAATGCGTATTGTAATGTTACACATCTCCAGAATTCTCTAGAGATATGCAGGTTTCCTTACGATGTTTTCCTTCACCGAAAAGCTGTATTTGCAATTATTAATGAGACACATAAGTTTTAACAGAAAAACTCATTTGTGTCTGTCCTGGCTTTGAACCCGTCACCCCATTGAAAGAGCTGCTGAACTAAGAAGAGCTAATGAACTTTTTGTCGGATGTAGGATGTGGCCGACTAAGATCTATAAATACCATAGATCTTGCTTTCCCTAAATGCTCCTCACTGACTTACTCGAGATCATTTAGCTTTCAAGTTAAAGCTTAAAGCTTTCAAGGTGTTAAGCTGTGGAATGATTTACCAATATCAATCAGCAAATCTATTTCCCTTTTGTTATTTAAGTTACAGACTAGAAAATATTTATTTTAAGTAATTATATATTACTAGCATCTTTTCATCTATTTATTTTACCAAAATTAATGAATAAATTGAAAAGTTAAATTTATATACTAAACTGTTTATTTTTATCTATATAACCCGTATTCTCTTTCTTCTTCAATTCTTCCCTCTTCCTTCTATTACTCAAAGGTTGACTGGAAGAGATCCCTTTTAGGGATGAGTCCGCCTTTATACATGTATGATTTTTTAATGTTTCTCTTTTCTAAATATATGTATAAAAAGAAAAAAATACTTTTCTTAGTTTACTTTACTTTTTATCTATTGCGAAAAGTAATTGTGAAAATTATAGGTAGGTATGTCAATTATTTGCTGATACACGTGTATTTAAAACATTAAAACATGCATATTGCATTGTAAACTCCCATGTTATCACGTATTCATAGCGATCTTATTGCATGCATAATGCGCATAACGTGAAATATTACGTATTGATTTTATAACAAACAAAATACCGAAAGGGCGTTAGAGTTCGTCCGTGTCAGCTTCTGTAATTGACAACTACAACGATGTTCACTCACTTTGGTGTATATCCAAAAAAAAGTCCGCGACGGAATGTCTCTATCTCTTAACTCACTATAACTACTTTTATGTTCTTCAATTCGGAAAAAATTGACTTTCATCCGGGTCGCAAGCCGCTGGCACAGCTAGTCTATGTATATAAAAATTCTTTGTCTATATATCCTTTATAGATTCCAAAACGGCTGGATCGATTATAATGAAATTTTCAGCCATACTTTAGTTTGACTTACCGGATAATCCTGTGAAGTTTGGTTGCAATCGGAATAGTTATTTTTCGAACTGTCTGACAGTTTTGTTTTAGAGGAAATTAAAACCAGTCTGAGCCACAGCAAAGCGTTGCCTTTTAGTCTGAAATATGGAAAAACTACCCGCGATTTCGATTGCATCGATTTTACTATTAAAATGCCTTAAATTATGTAATATATTGTTAATTGAAAATAATTAATTAAAAATTATTCGAAATGTCTTTTTCAAAACTTAATAACATTCAGTTTGTTTCGTAATGAAACGCGCATTTGTTTTTGTTTATTTGTTACGTTTTGGAAATCGATGTCATTGCCAAAACGTGCAGTTGTAGCGAATTAGAAGTAAATCATAATTTATGTGCAAAACATTGATACAAGTTGATCAATTGATTGATACAAGTGTTGATTCTTAAAATGGTCATTCCTGATATAAAAATAATGGCAAACACGTAACGGTATGTCATTTATGCCTCCACATAAAATATAGGATTTCGCAAAGTACCTAACGCTTGTCAACCTTAAAAGCTAGACTTTTATATTTGTTTAGAACTTTTAGAGGGGAACAATTTTGTAATACATGATTTTTGAATAACTATTACCGTTTACTCAGCGCACGCAAGGAAAGCTCTAAATGTTTTATCACTTTTCCTCTCCTATTCATCTTAGCGTGATGTTATATAGCCTTCCTCAATAAATGGACTATCGTACACTGAAAGAATTTTTCAAATCGGTCCAGTAATTCCTAAGATTAGCGCGTCCAAATAATCAAACAAACAAACAAATAAACTCTTCTGCTTTATATATAAATATAGACTAGCTTTTAGCCGCTACTTCGCAGCAGGGGTCATCTCGCATACCCTTGAGAAACTTCCCGTGGACTATTGTGATAGGTTGATATTAGATGGCGCTATTCCTGAATTAACAGGATTTATATTACCTATATGGCATTCAGATGTATAAGGGATAATTGTGCCAAATTCCATCGATATTGGTTCAGCGGATTCTCCGTGAAAGAGTAACAAACCTATATCCATACTCACAAACCTTCGCATTTATAATATTAGGATATAATAGGATTTACTAGTAGTATTGCAGTACCGTTTCTTCTAGTACGCGATATGAGTCAGAGACGACGCCCACAGACGTCGTCCGCGTGTACAAACAGTTACACAACCTACGTTTTGAACATTAGTAATGCAAACAATGCAATTCAATGTACTCATCATTCAAATAGATTTAATGTTACTACAAAAAAAGGAAGGTGGATAGCGCGTTCATCATCTTCCTGCCCTTATCCCACTCTAAGTGTGGTGGGCACAACATGTTATAAATATGTTGCCTGATGTTAACTTACCTAAGTCGTATCGTACACCTCGGCAAGAAAGAGAGTGGTCTATTCTATTTAACCGGATACCACACGGTGGGTCAACTTACCTTAGCCGCCTTTTACGACACCTCGGTAAGAAAGAGGATAGAGGGTGGTTTAAATTACAACTGATACTTATGATATAAAATTGCATGTTAATTGATACACGTGTATGAATGTGTATTATGTATTAGACATCGCGAGACATACCGTGGAGAGACGAGAGCTGCCCTGTACACTTTCGTCCTCGGCATGTCTCGAAGTGTCCCACACAGAGTGTAAACCCGAAATTATAGCAGCGAGCGCCTCGCTGTTCACTCGCGAGAGTGTACATAATCACTCCGTGCTAACACGCCTCAGGCGAGACATAACGAGTGGCGAGAGTGTACAACTGCCATTAGGAGATTACCTGACACATAAACACTCTAAAGAGAAGCGTTATGAAAGAATTTTTGGAGTGTTTATAGATACATATAGTCATCGTACATGATGAGATTAGATAAATAGATATACTTGATAAAGTGATGTCGATACCAATTGCGTATATGTATTTCTATTTTTAATATTTGAACTAATCTTATATATAGTAGATTTTAAACTTTCGCGATTCATACTAATTAAATTATAAACAACCGGGTCACATCGCGATAATCACGTTACCTTTGTATAAGGTTCGACGTTTCGGCAGAGTTGCATCCACCAGTCAGTTCGTGACCACGGTAATCTTATATATGTTCTATTATATATATAATAGTGAGCAGGTGGGTCTCGAATCTAGGTACCAAGGTAATAAGCTACCATGACTTTACGAAATTTTTTCTCCCGCAAAACCCCTACATGCCGAATTTCACGAAAACCTGAGTCGTTTCCGAGATATATTATTCCGAAAATATAATGTTCCGAAATTAACAATTTAAACATACATGATTAACTCATTTAAATATTAAAGATAAAGATATATATTATCATATTATATTATCTAAATCCGTAAAATCATTTTCCTAAATACATACAGTTGGAGAGATTTGTCAGCAAACATAAAATAATTTTTAATCACTCACATGGATATTTTACTCAATCTTTAATATTTAAATGAGTTAATCTTGTATATATATATATTTTCCGAATCTCGGAAACGGCTCCAACGATTTTCCTGAAATTCAGCATGTAGGAGGTTTTGGGGAAGATAAATTGATCTAGCTAGGTTTTATGTAAAGAAAAATTTGTTTTATCCCTGTTTTTGGGCATTAAAAAACACTAACATTTATATTAAATTGAATTTTCGTCATGAACTGTCAAGTCGACGTAGCTTATTCGGGTAACGGGGCAGACTCGAGAAATGTGAATGCCAAGGATCGATCCCCAACTAAATAATTGTTTTTTTTAAGTTTTTTTTTTGTAAAAAATTACCGAGCGAAGCTCGGTCACCCAGATATTTATAATAATTCAGGATAAGATTCATAACTATCGCCGTGTGGTATCCGGCTGAATAGAATAGTACCACCCTCATTTCTTACCGAGGTGTCGTAAAAGGCGACTAAGGTAAGTCGACCCGCCGTGTGATGTCCGGCTGTGTAGAATAGACCAACCTCATTTCTTAACGAGGTGTCGTAAAAGGCGACGAAGGTAAGTTGACTCACCGTGTGGTATCCGGTTTAGTAGAATAGACCACCCTCTTTCTTAGCGAGGTGTCGTAAAATACGACAGAGGTAAGTTGACGTCAGGCAGGCGGCCGGTCGTAAAAACGCAGCCAAATCAAGTGACAGCATGTTTATAACATGTTGTACCGACCCCACTTAGAGTGGGATAAGGGCAGGAAAATGATGATGGATATTTTACTCAACTTTCCCTAATCTAACTCCTATATAAACAAAGACATTGTTAAGTTTGTTAAGAGATATTCTAAGGTTTTTTGTTTTTGGTCAGCGGTGAGATAAAATCTTATTTTTAAATACATCAAGCATAAAATACCATGCGTTTTTGTCATCTAACTAAAAAAAAGAGATATAAATTTAGAAAACGTTGAATGCGATAGTAGAAGATAGAATTCATCTTTATTTCTATTTCTAAGGCCATCAACGAGAATCATTCACACTAAATATTTACCTACTCACTAATTCGAATTATTACTAATTATTATATAATATAATTCAAATTCAAAATATTCTTTATTCAAGTAAACTTGTAAACAAGTGCTTTTGAATCCTCGAATCTACTGCTGGTTCGGAAAGCTTCTACCGAGAAGAGCCAATAAGAACCTCGGGGGTTGCTCTTTTAAAAATAATTCTTAAAACTGGTTACATTTAGTGTTTACTGTCTTGTACAGGTTCGAAGAGTAGCGATATCCACGCATTCTTATTATCTATGTAATCCTCAACAGTATAGTATAGGCTTTATGTATCAGGCTCTTTTTAATAGTTTTTTAACTGCTGTAATGGAAAAGCTAAAAATAATTGCGGATTTTTATTATGCAATATTTTACTCAAACCCAAACGACTTACGTATTTTTGCAAGGCGGTATAACATATTTCCGCTATTTTATGGATTTTTGTGAAAAAGAAATCTCTATTAAGCGTCGACTTTGCCTAATACTGAAATATTTAAGTAAAAAATATATATTTTTTTATATGTATATCTATGGCATATATTACTTACGACTGAGTAGGCTTTATGGGTTTTGATGTTTGCAAAACTTAATAATATAAACAATTGCAATAATAAGATGCATTATAAATGCGAAAGTTTCTCAGTTAGTCTATTTATACGTTTCCACGGCTAATCCGTTAGAATAATAATGATAAAATTTGGTAGCAAAGCCGTAGTCTTAACTAAATATTTTTAAATTTCGAATTCCTAGACAGTTACATAAAATAATACAAAAAAAAAATCCATATGGCAGTGACACTTATCAGTGGTTAAATTATACGAAACAAAAATAAAAATAAACAAATCGAGCATCTGCAATTGACAACCAATTAAATCCGTTGACTAACATTCCTAATCCTCGGCGCCTAACCACAACCCTTAAACATGCAGACTAAAGTGCAACTTATGTTATATGTATTACAGTGGGATATCCTAAGCACGTATATGATAGAATTTTATTTGTTTTACTGTACATCGGAATATGTGTGAGTGGTGTAGTATCCGAGGCTGCGTTCGCGCTCAGTCATCGGCCGGTCGAAGACGGCGGCGACTGGCCGTTCCATTTTCGAAATAAACAAACATTACGATTTTGACAATTCGATTTTTAAATTTGACTATTTATTGCCAGTAATTTACGGTAAGTACATTATATTTTTATTTTCTGTAATAATAAGTTTATAGTTGTTTTTTTAATGAAAAATGAATTAATGTATACTTAAAAACTTACGGTTTTAAGGCACTTTCTCTTTATATTTTTTTCGGTGTCGATAAATAATTTATTTATTTCATGTTGAGGTAGTTAAAAATGTTACATTACTGATTCAAATATGTACCTAGTTCATAAATTATGAATGCTATTTGAATTTTAAATCGATTATTCTTATAGATGAATTAACAAATACATCATCAATTAAAGATTCGTATTATTTATAAACTAGCGGCCTGCCCCTGCTTCGCACGGGTATAAAATATATATCCCATGTCAGTCAGAGTAAAAAAAATGATTAAAATTGATCCAGTTGTTTTGATTTATTCATTACTGCCCGTGGCCGTAGCGTTAAATTTGGAGAAAAACAATTTCCTTTCCCTATACCAAGAAGATTTCCTGCTATCTTTGGAATATCTAAATTCATATAGTACATTATTACTTATTTACTTTTATATTTTCCCTATGTATTTTATTTTTACAATTAATTACAGAATGTCTTTAAATAAACTCTTGAAAGAGCGACATCGCTGCTAAAGTCGAAGTGTTATAGGGCGAAGCGCGGCCTCCTCACGGCATTTTAAATCTGTAATATCTCCGAAAATGTTCACTTAAATTACATGCTGTTAACCGCCATATTGATCTATATTAAATCAACTATTTATTTAAGGTACTTAATTGGATAAGGATTAATGCTGTAATATAAGGCATTATTTTTCGTAAAAAGTAAACGACAAAAAATTCTTTAGTGGGTTATCCATAAGCGATAGACATAAACCATCGCGGACTTTTCTGTAGACCTTTTCAATGTGTACAAATACTTAGTACATTATTTTGATAAATCTCGTAGGGTTTAGCCTGCGTTTGCAATGTAAGCGGAAGAAATGTAATTATTTACAGAAACCTCAAAAATTACAGTATTTCTCTACTCCGTATTGAATGTTATTAGACATGTTAACCTTCCTCTAAAATCACTCTATCTATTAAAAAAAAACCGCATCAAAATCTGTTGCATAGTTTTAAACATTGAAGCATACATAGGGATATACGGACATAGGGACAGACAGAGAATGCGACTTTGTTTTATACTATGTAGTGATATTAATTATTTTTACAATTGATTAGACAATGTCTTTACATACAACATTCATAGCTTTCTTATCATTAGACAATATAAACTTGAAAGAAGGCGATTAGTTGCGCCTCCGGTCCCTGCTAAATTCTGAGAGCTTATAGGTCGAAGCGCGGCCTCCTCGCGGGATTTTAAATCTGTAATATCTCCGAAAATGTTCACTTAAATTACATGCTGTAAACGGCAATATTGATCTATATTAAATCAACAATTTATTTAAGGTACTCAATTGGATAAGGATTAATGCTGTATTGTATAAAAATTGCTTTGAACATAAGGCATCATTTTTCGTAAAAAGTAAATGAAAAAAACTGCTATTGTGGGTTATCCATAAGAGATAGATATATACCATCGCGGACTTTTCTGTAGACCTTTTTAAGGTGTACAAATACTTAGTACATCATTTTGATAAATCTCGTAGGGTTTAGCCTGCGTTTGCAATGTAAGCGGAAAAAAATGTAATTATTTAAAGAAACCTCAAAAATTACATTATTTCTCTACTTCGTATTGAATTTTATTATACGTACAAACCTTCCTCTGGAATCACTCTATCTAATAAAAAAAACCGCATCAAAATCGGTTGCGTAGTTTTAAAGTTTTATGCGTACATACGGAAATATGGACTTTGTTTTATAATATGTAGTGATGACGTATTTCCTTAATTAGGTAATTATTAGTTTTAATTGTTTTCTTTTGAAATTTAAACAGGAATTTATTAATATTTATATGATATTTAAATAGTAAGTTAAATATAGTTTTGTTAATTTTTATTATCGTTATTCGTACCATGTTAATTATATATTAAAAAATACTGGCAATTCCGTAAATACGTACGATTTACCGTTCCGGTACAAACCGTTAGATATATGTAAGGCAAAAGTCACATTAGATATTTATACTCACTGACTGACTCATTTATCAGACAAGATAGTACGCGTTAAGCTTAATATATGCTAAATCAAAATTTGCATTTATTCGCAATACTAATTTATTTACCGTTTGCGAAGTTTTGCAGATTTCTATTAACTGTGTATTAATCTATTCATTTCTAAGTAATTAGCAAAGTATGGTAAACTCGTATTTATGTTTTATAGTTCAGTTTATTCGTATAAAAAAAAGCCAGATATGTCAAATATAAAAACTCAAAAATGTTAAGAAATATTATATGAAAGTAATATTTTAATTTTAGAATTAGTTAGTTTTAATTTCTTTTGTTTTTATTAAATGCTTGTTTTTTGTTTAATTGTTAAGTTTAGTAAATAGTTTATTTAGTATATATTAGGTATATAATTATATTAAAGTGATTTTTTGATCTTAGTCGCCTTTTACGACACCTCGGTAAGAAATGAGGATAGTCTATTCTAGCAGGCCAGTCAAAATAATCAAATGATTCCCCGTTAAATATCCCGTGCTTCCGTCAGAAATATTAACTTTTAAGGAAGGAAAAATTAACATAATTGAGGGTATTTTATATTAAAATAGTCGCAAACGAAATCGCGGGAACGACTAATGGCAGCAAAAAGCAAACATTGTGTATAAATATTCCAATGCCGCAGGAAATGCACTTGGATTCAGTTACAAACTTATTGATTAACATATAAATTGTCGGGAAAAATGAAAATAACTTTTTCCGTTACATTCCTTGAGTTCAGATTTCCCGCTCCGTATTGACAACCTCCGAGACGCAGTGTTCCTAATTATTACAGGTCTCAGGTTCTATTTCCAGTATAATATGATGTACATTTCTCTATTAAAATACAAGTTTTTACCCGCGACTTCGTTGGCGTGGACTGAGTGATATGATGATAGTAGAAAGCAGCAATGCCATTCTATTCCTGTAGCATTAACAGGATTTCTAGCCTATATGTTATTCCAGAGTATAAGGAATAATTATAAATAAATAAATAAATAAATAAATAAATATAAATAAATATATAAATATATGGGACACTTCGGACCCCACTTAGAGTGGGATAAGGGCAGGAAAATGATGATGATATAAATTACATTACGGTTTTATATAAAGTAATATTTTAAAAGATATTAAAAAATACAAGCAAAAGAACAAAAAAGAAAGAAAGAGCCATAGACATGTAGGACGCGATCCTGGGTATATAAAGTTTTTTAGTCCGCCTGTTATGTATATATGTATATACAAGATTAACTCATTTAAAGATTAAAGATTGTGTTGAAGAGGTCGCGCTTTGTAACAAAAAAAAAGCTTTAATCGCGTGCACCGTATAAACCCAGCTAAATACACTAAAGTAATGTACAAGAGAATTGTAGATCTACAAAAATACTACAAAAAAGTCTGCGGAACCATGCCTCTATCTCTCATGGTTAACTCACAATACTTTTATGTTCAAAATTCCAATCAAATACAATGATTTCAACGCGGGCGAAGTCGCAAGCTCAGCTAAGTTACAATAAAACGTGCAAATCGTTAATATTCATTGCTTATTATATGTAGGTAATTATGCGACATTGGCACAAAGCGGAAGCCTTGATTTGAAAAGTATAACACCGTCAGCTTTAACCTAGACATTCTTACCGTATCGTGAGGATGCGGCTAAATATAGCGAATTATTTTTATAGTGTATTTACCGTAATTTATATATATAAAAACTAGCTTTTACCTGCGACTTCGTTTGCGTGGACTATTGTCGACCTTCGTTTGCGTGGACTATTGTGGACAACTACTGGACCGATTTGAAAAATTCGTTCAGTTTAAGATAGTCCATTTATCGGCTATATAACATTACGTTAAGATGAATAGGAGAGGAGCAGCAATAAAAATATTACGCAAACGGCAAAATAAAAAATCCATGCATGCGTTGGTTAAACGGTAATATATATTCGAAAATCATGTATTACAAAATTGTTCCCCTCTAAAATTTCTAAATCAAAGTCCGCGACAGCATATGTCTAACTTTTAAGGTTAACCCACTTTAGCCATTTTTATGGTTATCAAAATACTGCCTGAGTTATATTTTTAATATTGTGTTAATAATTTTTAAAATGTAAGGAAACGGACAGTTTATTCCACAGTTCAAATTATACAAGCTACTGCAATTAAATCTTATATTGTGGTATGCATAGAAATGTTTGTTTTATTTAATGACGTAATATATTTTTTCTTACGCCGTGTGTTATCCGGCTGAATAGAATAGTACCACCCTCATTTCTGACCGAGGTGTCTTAAAAGGCGACTAAGGTAAGTTGACCCACCGTGTGGTATCGGGTTTAGTATAATAGACCACCCTCTTTCTTACCGAGGCGTCGTAAAATACGACTGAGGTAAGTTGACGTCAGGCAGGCGGCCGGTCGTAAAAACGCCAAATCATGTGACAGCATGTATATAACATGTTGTGCCGACCCCACTTAGAGTGGGATAAGGGCAGAAAGATAATGACATTAAAATCTATTTATAATAAAATGTAAATATCACTTATTGCTTGAGTTATATTTTTAATATTGTTTTTAAATAAAGATAATGTTTTAAATTTAAGGAAACGGACAGTTTATTCCACAGTTAACCACGTGTGGTGTGCATAGAAATGTTTGTTTTATTTAATGAAGTTATTTTTTTTCTTAAAAACAAAAAAGTAAGTAACGGCCTGTTACTATCCCACTGCTGAGAATAGGCCTCTTCTCTCCGTTTTTGGATAGAAGGATTGGAGCTACCACGCTGCTCCAATGCGGATTGGTAGGTAATTTTTTTTTAGGTTATTATTTTTTTTCTTAATTTTTAAAATTACTAGAGGCGTGCAAACAAATTCTTGGCCGATTTCATCATAGCTGGATGACTCAAAACCTGTCATATCTTACGTCTTCAACTAGACTGTACGAACTGGTTCCGAGCGATGAAAGTATGGCGCCGTGCATTTAAACTTCGCGTACACTTCAAGATATACTTTATTACTACTGTAGCGAAACTACAAAAGGAAGTCCGTTGTGTTAGCGCACACACTATACAATCGGGGCGCAGACGACTCGCCGAAGTTCGTCGTATGCCGCCCTAACGGGGACCTCTGGGCGTTCCGAACGGGGTTCATCGGACGCCCATCTGAAAAGTCCCGGAGGCGGTCGATGCATCTGGTGCTCCCGATGCATCGATTAGCGAAAGGAGGGGCCACTGTTTAGAGAGGCCCCGACCCAGTGGTGGCGCACTCTGGGGTCAGAGTTGCTGTTGGCGGGGATGGTTGCAATGTGTACAACGGTACCCTGTCCCCGCCACCAGCAGCGTGTTGGAGCACTGTCAGGTTTTTAGTCGGTGAGAGTCCGACATAACCGCTGCCCGTCCCCGTCGGGCGGTGATGACCCATAATGGGTTTATCTGACATAAAAAAAAACACACTATACAATAACACGATATTATAGAATATACATATGTGTTTTTCTGTTCTTGAGCGGAAACCGAGAATTCTTTTATCGTATATGTTAGCACGGTATATTAAGCTTTAATTTTATTAAATTTGATCACTATTGGTCCAATGGTTTTGCTAGAGCTTTCGCACTCTACTCGCCGTATTTCATATTACCTATATTAATGCCCAGTGACGCTTTAGAAACCGTGAGGACTAACAGCATATTGTCAATTTAAAAAAAAATGATAACGAGCATGAAATCTCAATGTTGATTGTGTTTTCAATAGTTCATAAGGCGATTTTTTTCTACGTTTAGGAGCAAATATATGAAATATATTTTTAAATTAGTACCTAATAAAAGTAGTAGTAAAATATATGCGTCGTCGATTTTTTGATTTGGGAATATTTTGAGGAGAATTCCAACAGTAGACGTTCAAAAGAAAAAGTATAAGAAATATATTTGTAAATTACTAATAAAAGTAATAATAAAATATATGCGCAGTAGATTTTTTTGATTTAGGAAAATCTTGAGGAGAATTCCAACAGTAGACGTTCAAAAGAAAAGGTTAAGAAGGATCGTTTCGTTTCGTGAAAAAAAAAAGATTTTACATTGTTGCAGCGGGAATTATTTACAGAATTAGCATCGCTTCTTACCAGTGGACAGTATACCTTATAATTTTTTACCCTTTTTGCATGCAGCTTTAGTTATCGCAGCAATAAAAATAAGAGCCGTTGTAGCTGCTTGTCAGGACATCGACTTCATAAAACGGGCAATGCTGTTACCCCACGACCGGTCCGAGTAAAGTTCATTAGCATTTTGGAAAAAAGTTTTACTATATTTTAGTGATAGTGAATAGACTAGTTATAATCTACTTGCGATTTTAAAAGCGTTACTTAACAATACGTAAAAAGGAAATGATAAAAAATGCAATTGTGGGCTATCCATAAGAGATAGACATACCATCACGGAGTTTTCTGCAGACCTTTTCAAGGTGTACAAATACTTAGTACATTATTTTTATAAATCTCGTAGGGTTCAGCCTGCGTTTGCAATGTAAGCGGAAAAATGTAATTATTTACGACATCAAATTCAAATTCAAAATATTCTAGTAAACTTATAAACAAGTGATTTTTTATCGTGAACTTTATTGCTAATTCAGAAATCTGTTCCTATCGTAAAGGGCCAGCACAAAACTCGCCGGTTGCTATTTTAAAAATAATTCTATTAACTAGTTACATTTAGTTATTACTGTTTTGTACAGGGTTGAAAGTATATAGTATATAAAGCTATATCCACGCATTCTTATCATCCAGGTAATCTTCAGTAGCCTTCCTATATCGGCCTCCCTTTTATTATTCTGCCCTCATCCCACTCTAAGCGGGGTCGGCACAACATATTATAAACATGTCACATGATTAAGGGTCTGTTTCACAAGTTACTGATAAAGTGTCGGATTAACCGACAAATAAACTAAGTAGCAGATAAATGTCTAAAAAGAGACTAAACAGTGAAAATTAAAAAAAAAAAATCGCGGCTATTTTAAAATAGGTATTTATAATTTAGCGGATAGACAAAATAACAGCCACATAACTACCTGTTTGCTTATTAGGGACTTTAAATGTTGAATAAGCCTACCTGAGAAACGCAAAATGCCGAGATATGTGTCACATATGTTCCGAATAAGCTAACCGACAGTTTAGTAGTAACTTGTGAAACCTAAGATAGGCCCTAAGATAGGTATTTTGCGACTGGCCGCCTGCTTGATGTCAACTTACCTTCTTTACGACACTTCTTCTTCTACCGTCTTTTACGACACCTCGGTAAGAAAGACGGTTGTCTATTATAATCAGCCCGATACCATATGCCGGGTCAACTAACCTTAGTCGCCTTTTACCCTCCCTTCCTTTAACAGTTTTTTTGAATTTTTTTCGCAATAGTAAAATTGAATACGGAATCATTTTTTTACGGAATCGGCGCTTTAACGTTCGAGTAGTTTTGTCATAGAGTTATTATACTAGAATAGATACAAAATGTGACACTTACTTTAACAGGTCTGCCTGTGACCCGTCTACTCTAGTATAATAACACTATGTAAAATATACATGTTATTTTAATTATAATTATTAAATGCATTGCCTGCCATTCATGAAAATCCGAAAAAATGGATTTGATATGCCACCATAGAGAATGGATTTAACTTACGGATGTCATGCTGTGAGCGATAAAGATGGACAAGTTTTTCTTTATACTAATATATTTAAAGCTCATTTTTGATTGTATAAAATGTAATATATGGATATAGAAGACGCCATAGACCTTGTGATGTCGTTTCGACTGGACGCACATCGCCGACTTTGCATGGGTTTTTGATTGAAGATATAAGCAATTGTTGAGCGACAAAGGCGAGGCTTACATTATAAGCTGAGGTATTTTTCCGGTCTTTAACTATGTTTATGTTTTTTTTGTAACCCATATTAGAGACATATTTTTGCATGTAAGAGCTAATGTTCAAAAGATGGTTTATGAACAAGTTTTTGCGTTAAAGGTTTTTTTTTGTAATAATTTATTATAAATACTATCGTATTAATATTATAAATGCGAGAGTTTGTGAGTATGGATGTCATCATCTTCTTGCCCTTATCCCACTCTAAGTGGGGTTGGCACAACATGTTATAAACATGCTGTTACATGATTTGGCTGCGTTTTTACGACCGGCCGCCTGCCTGATGTCAACTTACCTCAGTCGTATTTTACGACACCTCGGTAAGAAAGAGGGTGGTCTATTCTACTAAACCGGATACCACGCGGTGGGTCAACTTACCTTAGTCGCCTTTTACGACACCTCGGTAAGTAATGAGGTTGGTCTATTCTACTCAGCCGGATACCACACGGCGGGTCGACTTACCTTAGTCGCCTTTTACGACACCTCGGTAAGAAATGAGGGCGGTACTATTCTATTCCGCCGGATACCACACGGCGATTTGTGAGTATGGATGTATGTTTGTTAATATTTCACGGTGAATCCGCTGAACCAACATCGATGAATTTGGCTAAATTATTCTTTATAGACCGGGGTAACATATAGGCTAAAGAAATCCTTCTAATTCTACAGGAATAGAAGTTGCGAAACGAACGCAAACAAACTTGCGTTAATGCCTAAGTAATAAACATTAATATCCAAAACCTTTCATATTTTTTAAAGAAGTGGATTATCAAAACTATTAATTATAACAATATTAATTTATAAAATTAGGCGTTACTTTGCGGGGATCCATAATACAAAAGTAATAATAAAATTATTTTGCTATAATCCGCGTTGAAGTAAAATAGAAAATATATATAATGCTAAGTAGAGTAAAAAAAATCTATCTCCTGATGATGCTTCGGTTGCGTGGCGAAACGATTGTTGAATTTGTGATAGTGAACGTGTGTAGTTCTTGTGTATTGTGGTGGCGGTGGTGGAGGTTTGTGCGTGTTTTACGAATCCTGCATGTATCAGAATTTTATTTTTCACGAATTTTCCACTTTACATTGAGCATTATATGTATTTTCTATTTTACTTCATCGCTGATTATAGCAAAATAATTTTATTATTACTTTTTTATAACAATATTAATTATTATATGCTAATAAACTAAATCAGACTAGATGCGACAAAAGTTTAATCGAATCGTACTTTAAAAAATCCGATTCAGGATCAAATTTTTGCCAATTGATATAATACAGTCAACCTAATTTTATGGTAACCTCGAAATTACATAAACTTTTTAGTACCATTACCTTTTTATGACGTTTGACATTTAACGATCTCAGGATTTAGAGCGTATATTAATTTTTTACAGCTTTATTTTAAGTCTTATTTACGAAAGTTACTTTAGTACTTATTTTTGATTGCACCAGGTGATACAAAATCCTAAAGCACAAGTAAGTGGTTTATATATATTAACTTAAATTGAGTTAAATTAGGAAATTATTAGTAAGGTAATTTTCTAATTCATAATGTTTGATATTTGCGTACCAACTTTTTCTTAACTATAAATTGTCTCACTTCGTAGGTTAGCTGGCAGAGATCTCTGTAATAGGGATAAGTTGACCTTTGTACACTTTTTTTTACCAATAATGTTTTTACCAACATTTTGTATGGTACATAAGTAAATAAGTATAAAAAAAAATAAATGCCTCATATTCAGATATTTAAAAAAAATTATTATGAAACTATGGGATACCTACACCAACGAGTCTAGTCATCGCCCTTTTTTTGAAATTCTTCTAAAAATAGAAAGTAAAAGATAAGTAAAAGTAACGGCCTTTTACTATCCCACTGCTGGGCATAGGCCTCCTCTCTCCGTTTTCTTTGGAGAGAAGGATTAACTACGACGTACCACGCTGCTCCAATGCGAATAGGTATGTTACACATATCTCCAGAATTCTCTATATATATGCAGGTTTCCTCACGATGTTTTCCTTTACCGAAAAGCGTGTGCTAAATGACTGTGTTGCTATAAAATACAAAGCGGAAGTCATTGACACCAACAGCTGGTTATCAGTAGCCATCTTATAAGTGAAATAATTTGATTTCAGACGATGTTGAAGATTGGGGGTGGCGCGGTGCTCCTCGCGGCCATAGTGGCGGTGTTCGTGGTCGCCACACAGGGCCGGGATCCAGACCTGGAGGTGCTGGAGCAGGAGGGCCGCGAGTACATCATGCACCTGGACAAGAGGGCAGGCCTCAGGAAAAACAGAGCAAGCCTTGCAGAGTGGGCGTACACTTCTAACATCACTGAAGAAAACGAGGAGAGGCGGGTGCGTATACTATACTAAAACTTGCTAAAGTTTGATTAAAATGCTTGGTTAAATGATACTTCCTTTAAACAAAGTACAAGATATCTAAGACTAGCAATCGATAGTATTTTGATAACCATAAAAATAGGTAAAGTGGGTTAGCCTTAAAAGCTAGACATATGCTGTTGCGAACTATTATTTAGAAATTTTAAACGGGAACAACTTTGTAATGCATGATTTTTGAATAACGTTTACTCAATGCACGCAAGGAAAGCTTTAAATTTTCCCGTTTTCGTAATATTCTTTATTGCTCCTCCCCTCCTATTCATCTTAGTGTGATCTTTTAATATATCACCTATAGCCCTCTTAAATGGACTATCTTACACTCAAAGAATTTTTCAAATCGGTCCAGTAGTTTGAGATTGTTACTGTGTATAAAATTCTTGAAATAGTCCCCTAATTTTCCTCATCAAGTTTTGACGAACGCCCTTAAATATTCTTTAACTATTAGACTTCTTTCTATTAGCTATACTCGCGACTTTATTCACGTTAGCTTTAAGTTTTATATACTTTCAAATATGTACTGTGTTGTTTATATGTTCCCGGAGGAAAAACGGCAACTTTTTTATTTTATGTTCAGCTTAGTATATAACTTTTAAAATAAATAATAATAATAATAATAAATATATGGGACACTTACACACACGGTCGTCCGTCCCCAAAGTAAGTAACTTAATACTTGTGTTATGGTAGACAGACAACTGGTGAATATATACGTATATATTTTGTAAAAACATACTTATATGCAAATATACACCCAGGCTCAAAGACCAACAAATTCATTTATAGAAAATGTTGGCCCCCGGCGGGAATCGAACTCGCGACCCTCGGAGCTGAAGGCAGGGTCACTACCCACTGCTCCAACGGGCCAGTCAATGCGTGCCATCAAAGCGTGATAAACAGGCAGACTGATATAATTTCGCAGTTGTAATAGTAGTATGGATATATGCAATACACGTGTCTGATGTAATAGCCAACTACGGATGTCATAATTAGCTCACACAATCGTATGTAATCATGGTAATTTGAGAGAAAAGAGCAATCTGGTTTGTCCCGGATTAAATGACTGATCGTTGAACACAATTTAATGATGTAAAAACTGGAAAAATTGATATGATATGTGTACTGCGACATAGATTTACGTGGTAATCCGCACACACTATAACCTGTCTTTAAATAAACTCTATTGTGGATTAAATTATACGAAAGTATAAATTTGCTGCTTCTGGAGCAAAAGATTGGGATTTAGACAAACTCACTTTCCCATGGGGGCTGGCAGATTTATAATCCAGGCATTCTACACACAGGTTTCCTCAAGAAGTTTTTCTTTTGAGGGCAGGAAGAGGTCTATGATTTTTTTAAATTTAACCACACCACCACACATTTTACCACACATTAACCACATAATTTTGTTAAAACTTATTATCATAACTTATAATAGCAAGTAATGTCTTATTGATATTCGCAAATTATCACGGAAATAGACTCAACAGGGTCGTTCATGGAATGGTTTATAGATTGAACTGTTTACAATGTTATTTAAGTATCTACATGACTTTTATTGCAATCTAGAAATATCCTTTCACAATCAATTTTCAGATACAAGTCCAACTAGAGCTCTCGAAGCAGGAGAAACAAGCGTGGGAGGAAACGAAGATGTACAGGTGGCAGGATTTCCAAGACTTCTCGCTAAGAAGAATGTTCAAGAAGTATAGCCAGTTGGGTGTTTCGGCACTACCCGATGAAAAATATAAGTTGTTGATGCAAAGTGTGTCTGGAATGGAATCGAACTATGCAACGTCGAAGATCTGCGCCTATAAGAACGCTAGCAAATGCGATTTGTCTTTGGAACCTGGTAAGTCTGTTAGCATTTGGCATTTGTTTGTAAATGGCCCCAGTGTAGAGACTCTTACCTGTTACTATCCCACTGCTAAGCTCTATACGTTTTTGAAGAGAATAGTAGGAATTAAAAACACCACCAGTCTGCTCCAATGTGGATGGGCGAGTTATACATATCTCCAGAAATCTCCAGAGATATGCTGGTTTTCTCATGATGTTTTCCTTCACCGAAAAGCGTGTGATAAATTACAATTACAAATTAGCCCAGTGTGTGAGTCTGTTAGTTCATCGAAAGAGTCACACGGTCTAAGTGCTGGGCAATCACAGCGTATTTTATAAAACCTGGTAATTATATACGGTTCACTTATTTAATATAAAGATATATGATTTAAGAAATAACGGAGATCTTCGCGAAGAGCCAAGACCCTGAAGAGCTGAAGCATACGTGGGTGGAGTGGCACAATGCAGCTGGCGCGAAAGCCAAACAGAACTTCACCCAGTACGTGCAATTGGATAATGAAGCGGCTATCCTTAACGGTAAGGTAACGACACTCTTAAGTTTGGGTTAAACCCAAATAGTAACATAGTAACCCAGTAGCGTAGGTTTTTATGGATCTTTTTCAAAACAGCAAATGCCGTCTTAATGTCCGAATTATATACACTGCAAAGTAACAAATAAATAAGATAAAGGCACTAAAATATTCTTTGTAATTCTAGGTTTCAAGGATGTAGCTGAGTGGTGGCAATCTGAGTATGAAGTGCCAGATTTTGAACAGCAATTGGCGAAATTGTGGGAGGACGTGAAACCTTTGTACCAGCAATTGCACGCGTATGTCAGGAAGCGTCTCAGAGACAAGTATGGAGAACATATAGTCTCTGCCAGAGGGCCGATCCCTGCGCATCTGTTAGGTGAGTCTTAAAGAAAATATTTGGAAATCTGTTGAAATATTTTGTTGTGTAACATGGTATTCTAGCCACATATTAATGCGTTTGGATTATATTTAATTAACACCCATAAATTGTATACCTTGTAAATTTTAAACGGAATTTCCGTCAAAGACGAGGTCTACTTTATACGTACATCCACGGTCTTTAAAACATAAAGATTTCTGGAAAAGTCTAGATTTTATATTCCACAACATGTTGCTTTAAGATGAGGGTCCAGGGTATTGTGAATCTGCCTCTTCATTCTTTTTCCAGCTATGCTTATACGCCACCTATCTCTCTGGAAATGTTGTTAACGGAAAAAGTAAATCCGGAAAAAGAGGTCGTATTTTGTATATTTATCATTGACGCATAAAATTTTGAATTGATGGTTATTCTCATATTAACTCCAGGTAACATGTGGGCTCAAACATGGAACAACATTGAATCTTTCACCCGCCCATATCCCGACAAGAAGGAAATGGACATAACAAAAACAATGAGAGACCAGAACTATACGCCGCTAAAGATGTTCCAAATGTCGGACGAGTTCTTCAGATCCTTAAACTTAACAGCAATGCCTGAGAAATTCTGGAAGAATTCCATTATTGAGAAACCGACTGACAGGGAGATTGTCTGCCACGCATCCGCATGGGATTTCTATGATGGTGAAGATTTTAGGTAAGTCATCGTGGTTTTTGTATTGCTTATAAAAGTACAAAGCGTATCCGTTGATTGTGATGTAATTGGTAGAGCGTAAAGATTTCCGATTAACTTAACAGCGATGTTGCGTCTTGTTATTTAATAACAAACCTATGTTATGTATTTAGCTGTTCTTATCTTACTTACCTTTTATCTTACGTATTGACCTTGTCTATAACATGTTGGCACTTGATATTTGAAAGTGTGGAAAACTTATGTCGATGTCTATAATTTCTATTGGCGTTAGAGAACATTTTCAAGAATGCAGTACTTCGTTTTATTTTTAAATTTTCTAATTTCTAATACCTACCTTTAGAAAGTAATAAATAATTTATAGAATTAGGCGTTACTTTGCGGAGATCCATATTACAAAAGTAATAATCAAATTATTTTGCTACAATCCGCGATGAAGTAAAATAGAAAATACATACATACCTACGAGTATAATTCTAAATGTAGAGTGGACAATCCGTTTTCATACCTGATACATGGAGGATTCGTAAAAAAACATGCACAAATCTCCGCCACCGCCACCACAATACACAAGCACTGCACACATTCACCACCACAATCTCAACAATTGTTTCGCCCCGAAACCGAAGCATCTTCAGGAGATTGACTCCACGACAAAAATCTCAATCTCAAAGCGATTGTCGAAGCAAAATAATTTGATTATTACTTTTGTAGAAAGTAATATTAAGATTTTGAGAGGTCTAAGTAACATAATTTTGCAAATTAAAATAGCCAAAGGCTTGCTAAACTTACTGATATCATCCTGATACAAATTATAAAACTAAACTAAAACACTAAAAACCTAATGATAATGCTCAATGCTATGGATCTAATCATAATAACTCTATATCGCTTTAAGTAAACCAATGATTGTGTTCCACATTTTTGGTGCAACTGATTTGATGGGAAATATGGTGGTAGTCTCTATTCCAAATTCATACCTAACATTTTGGCTTAATTTGAAGGATCAAACAGTGCACAACAGTTGATTATGAGTATTTCCAAACGACACACCACGAAATGGGCCACATACAGTACTTCCTACAGTACAAACATCTGCCGGTGGTGTTCCGCGATGGAGCTAATCCAGGTAATTAACACCATTTTCATATCCAGGATCAAAATGTGCACGACTGTCAATATGGAGCACTTGAGGGTAGTCCATCATGAGATGGGGCACGTGCAGTATTATCTGCAATACAGGGATAAGCCTGTTGTGTTCCGTGCTGGTGCTAATCCAGGTGATTTTCGACGTATCTCTTGAAATTGTCACTAACTGCCTTGATTCGTGTTGTTTGTCATAGTTTTAAGACTTATGTTATCAGAAGATGCGTTATCAAATTTTAATCAGAGACCAAAGGTTATATCTAAAGTAACATGTTTAAGTAAAACGGATTATTATTAGCAAGTGTGCCTTTTTGGGAGTGTGTGTTGGGTAACTGCAAAACATTTTCCAGTTTTGTTAAGTGTTTTGTTCTATAATAGTGTTTCATTCTTTTTAATTTGTATTAATTAATTTCTCCTAGAACTTCATCTGTATATATACCTCGTAAATAACCGAATGAAACTATTATTAACATTACTTTGTAAGTTTCTGTTTCTCCTTTCTATTTTTGTGATATTTTTTTCAAAATTTTCCGTGTGATATTTTTTCCATATGTATTACGCCGAATACAGTAAGCATATTTTGAACATTTTAAGCATATTTTGAGCATATTTCGGAAGCGGATTTTAAACATTTTGTAATTAACTTCATCATATTAAACAAGCAAGGTGATATACGATTTTAACATGAATGTTTTTATCAGTTAAAATTTTATAATAGTTATTATAAAATATAATTACTGAGCTAGTTAATTAGACATTAAAAATGTTAGAATTCTCCACTTACGTTCAAAATTATGGGCACTTATACTGTATAGTTATAGGTACTTAATTAAATGTAAACAAACAAAACCATATGACTCAGGCGTGCCAAACATTTTATTGCAATAACAAGATCTACAAATAAAGAAATTGAAATTGAGATTGAGTATAGTTTGTTTAATATTAGTTTAACATCATGTTCTAACTATATCTTGTCTATGCCATCCTTTTATTATGCCAGTTCAAATTACGGGTATATTTTGTACTGACGGATTCTTAAATATATATGTTAGCTCTGTAAATAAGCTTCAGTCGTAACAATGTCATCAATATTCCTTCAGCGGATTAGCCGTGAAAGCGTAACAGACAGTATGACTTTTGAAATTGTTATAAAAGTAAGTAATGTTATGTGAGGGTTATTACAGTTTTACATTGAATGAAATCCTTTTAAGGTTTCCACGAAGCTGTAGGCGACACGATCGCCTTGTCTGTATCATCGCCTAAACACTTGCGACGTGTTGGCTTGATTAGTGGCGATGCTGAGGATGAGCAAACTGAAACGAATCAGCTGTATAAAATGGTACATATTTTAATATAATTATTACTGTTAAAGAAAGCTGTGAAAGCCCACCGGTGAGACCATGCGACGCTTTCGAGGCCGTCACGGTTTCAAATCCCAGGCAGTTACCACTAAGTTTTTCCTTTAAACTTATAAGGTGAAGGCAATAGTAATTGACCATGCACTATTAGTTGACCGTTTTGTATGAAATTTTAAATAATAAGCGTTTTGTTTGTTGTAGCTAATTAAATATATTAATTGACAATATTAAATTTTAAATATTAAACAATGGGAAATCGCTGCTAAGCGATAAGACCGCCTCTTTGTATATGTCTTCTAGTTATAAGTTTTTTTTGAACTCTGAATTTTTGTTGTGCAATAAAGTATATTAAATTTAAAAAAAAAATGGCCTACAGTTCTAAGGTTTTGGGCAGTTGCAAAACCTTACAAATTACTAAATATATGCAAAATAGTATAAATAAATAAATATATGGGACACTTACACACACGATCGTCAGTCCCCAAAGTAAGTAACTTAATACTTGTGTTATGGTAGACAGACAACTGGTGTAACATTTATATTTTTTAAATACATTCTAAAATACAAATATACACTCAGACTCGAAGACCAACAAATTCATTTATAGAAAATGTTGGCCTTCGGTGGGAATCGAACCTACGACCGGCGGAGCTACAGTCAGGGTTACTACCCACTGCGCCAACGGGCCAGTCAATTTTATTCTTCTGTACTGTAGAGTCCCACAAAGTAACGCCTGCGTCTATATTAATGTATGTATATTTTTCTATTAGAGCATAGACAAGGTGGTGTTTCTACCATACGCATACGTCCTGGATCTGTACCGTTATGGTGTCTTCCGTGGGACCACCGATCCGGAGGACTACAACTGTCACTATTGGTGGCTGAGGGAGCTGTTGCAAGGTGTTGAGCCTCCAGTGAACAGGACTGAAGAGCACTTTGACGCGGCAGCCAAATACCATGTATCTGCTGACGTCGAATATGCAAGGTAAAAAAAAGACGTAAAAACATTTATTTCGTCGACGTCACTCACATCTCGGGAAAAGTACCAGGGCAACATAAATTGAAAAGACGTATTCGCTAACAGCATACTACTGCTATAACGCACGCTAATGTAATTTCGACTAGGATAATGGACAAACGGCTACCACAAAGCACCGTCTGCAGAGTGCTGCACTCCTGGTATGAGGACGACGTTTGAAATCAGGAGTGAGCGATTTCAATCTTTTTTGTTTTATTTTATTTATTTCTTTTTATATATATTAAGAGAAGAGAAATAAAAAAAAAATAAAGGCGGACTTATCCCTAAAAGGGACCTCCAGTCAATCTTTGAGTAACAGAAGGAAAAGGACAAGAATTGAAGAAGAAAGAGAATACGTGTGATATAGGAGAACAAGAAAAGTTTATATGAATTTAACTATTTAATCTCATCATCCTCCTGCCCTTATCCTACTCTAAGTGGGTTCGGCACAACATGTTATAAACATGCTGTCAGATGATTTGACTGCGTTTTTACGACCGGCCGCCTGCGTGACGTCAACTTCCCTTAGTCATATTTTACGACACCTTGGTAAGGAGGGTGGTCTATTCTACTCAACCGGATACTACATGGTGGGTCAACTTACCTTACTCGCCTTTTACGACACCTCGGTAAGAAATGATGGTGGTACTATTCTAGTCAGTCGGATACCACACAGCGGGAAAACATGCTACTATAATATATTATATAACTAGCGGCCTACCCTGCTTCGCACGGGTATAAAATATATAGCCTATGTCACTCAGTGAAAAAAAATATTAAAATCGATCCAGTAGTTTTAATTTATTCATTACTGCCCGTGGCCCGCACGCATTAAATTTGAAGAAAAACAATTCCACTCTCCCTATACCAAGAAGATTTCCTGCTATATCTAACATCAAAGTAATTATTAATTATAAAGAAAAAAAAGTAATTATTTACGACATCACATTAGAAACATTACAGTATTTCTCTACTCCATATTGAATGTTATTATACATTCCTCTTGAATCACTCTATCTATTAAAAAAAACCGCATCAAAATCTGTTGCGTAGTTTTAAAGATTTAAGCAGTCATAGGGATATAGGGACAAACAAAGAATGTGACTTTGTTTTATACTATGTAGTGATAATCCCTATAGCATGATTCAGTATTCACGCGCGATGGCTTATTATTAGCGTATTTCATGTATAACTTTGGTGTTTCTATACCGATTTCAATTATTCTTTTTTTATACAATGGTTAATACTATTCACTTTTTTATTTAGGGATGATTGAGAGTGATATAAACGTAGGAGTAGACAAATATAACCAGAAAGCTTCGAACTGCTAAGCTATCGGGAGTTACACGTCTTATTGTGAGTCAACCATAAAAGATAGACATATGCTGTCGTGGGATATTTTTTATATAATTTTAAGGAAAACATTTCCGTCATACATGATTTCTGCGTAGCTTTAACCATCAAGGTTGCACACGCGACGGAAGCTTAAAAAATGGAGTAACTTCTCCCGTTTTCCCGACATTTCCCTTCACTGCTCTGCTCCTATTGATTGTAGCGTGATGAAAAGTATACTATAACCAGCCCAGGAGTATGAAAAAAAATTGTACCGAGTTTCGTTAAAATCCGTCGAGTAGTTTTTGTTTCTATAACGGTTATACAGACAGACAGACAGACAGACAGACAGACAAAATTTTTACTGATTGCATTTTTGGCATCAGTATCGATCCCTAATCACCCCCTGATAGTTATTTTGGAAATATATTCCAGTTACAGAATTGACCTCTCTACAGATTTATTATAAGTATAGATTACTTAAGATAAATATTTTTTCTGTAACTTAAATACCGAAAGGGAAAGAGATTTGCGGATTGATACTGGTAAATCAAGACGACAAAATCGCAGTTTGGATGTATTGTAGCTCCAAATGTTGGCAACCTTATCTTGCTAATAAGGGAGAGAAAATTAAACAGTACACTATAACAATCAATTCACTATGCTTTATTTCGCAGGTACTACGTGTCATTCATAATCCAATTCCAATTCCATCGAGCGCTGTGTCAGTTGGCTGGGGAGTATGTGCCAGAAGATCTCACTAAGAAACTGGTGGACTGCGATATCTACCAGAGTGTCAACGCCGGTAACGCGTTAGCGTAAGTCTATCATATTAAAAAAAAATCATATTGTGTTATTAGTAGACCCGATCATCCGTTGCTACGGCACAGACTTTTTCCAACTTCTCTTCTCTTAATATTTTTAGCGACATCAACCATCCGCTGTCCTAGGTATATCGTTACTGCATCGAGTCTCAGGGTGTCTTACATTATGTACCGATTCGCGGTCTCCACTTCAAAAAGCAATACTCCAACTGTCATCAGTTCTGCGACAGATATGGCCGGCCCATTAGCACTTCATCTTGCTTATGCGCTGAACTATGTCGGTGACCCTAGTTCTCTGACGGATTACTTCGTCAAGAATACGATCCCTGAGAGAAACCCAGAGCATAACTCTCTATAGCCCGTTGAGCGATTTTAAGCTCGTGGACCGCCTTAACTGTTAGTGTTCACGTTTCGGTACTGTCACTCATCATTATTACTCCGTAATAATTAGCCTCATTAGAAGGCACAGAGTCGCTCAGCGAGCGATGGAGCGTGATATGCTCGGATTATCTCTATGTGATCAAATGAGAGAAATGAGGAGATCCGTAGAAGAACCAGAGTCACCGACATAGCTCAACGGGTCGCGAAGCTGTAGTGGCGATGGGCGGGGCATAGTGCGGAGAACCGATAGGCGTTGAGGTCTCAAGGTGTTGGAATGGCGACCCTGCACCGGAAAGCGCAATGTCGTTAGACCTCCTACTAGATGGACTCGTGGGGACACGCTGGATATAAGAGGCACAAAATCGTGTGTTCTGGAGATCCCATGAAGAGACCTCGGTTGAAGATAATGAAGAAGAAGAATAATAAGCCTTAATTTGCTGTAGTTAAAATGTACTATTGCATGTCCTAAGGAATATGTTGAAAATGGGCTCGTCGAAGCCGTGGCCTGACGCGATGGAGGCCCTCACTGGACAACGGGCCATGAGGGCGGACGGCCTCCTGGAGTACTTCAGGCCTCTGCACGACTGGCTGCAGGCCGAGAACCAACGCACCGGCGAGTATATCGGATGGGAGCCCAGTAAAATGCGTAAGTATAGCCAAATTCAAAATACTCTTTGGGGATGTTCAAGTTTTATGTAAGCAGATTTATTATCATTATTTACCCCCCATCCTTGTCAGCAAAAGTAAGCATAGCAATTACCCCCTCTCCTCATGCTTACGTAAACAATGTATTGTTCAATGTATTGTTTTCTTAAATATTATAATTATAACGTTATAATTATTATTTGAAAAGTAATAAAAAATATTTAGTATAGAGATTATATTTTACTGATACGGTATTCAACATAGAGTAAAGGACAAAAATATTATATCTTACTAACAAAACAAACAATTTTAAATTTTTGGTACACATATTCAAATAGTTTTCAGTCCATGAAACCCGAATCCATGTTTCTAAGTTTTTTAATGCGTTTCTTTTTAAGCAAAGACAATCTGAGGGTTGCCATTCGTGTACAAAAGTAAATAACTACCGATGACGTTATTATCATCTAGACTCCCCTGCCCCCTATGTCATCCAAAATAAGCAAAGCAAAGAGTCCCCCGTCCCCCGACCCGTACTCACGTAATACTTGAACGGTCCCTTTACTCAAAAGTAATAATAAAATTATTTTGCAAAATTATTTTATATATTTTCTATTTTACTTCATCGCGGATTATAGCAAAATAATTTTATTATTACTGTTGTATTATGGATCGCAAGTAACGCCTAATTCTATAAATTATTCTTTACTCAATTAAATTTGTGAAAGTGGTTTTGATTGTAGTAACGTAAATAGCGTAAGCGCCATCTGTTATCGTCCTATCACACGACAACAGTCGATGCGAATTGCGAACGACGAACCAGACATCCCTTAGGTCACCTAGGTGACCTGGGCTCACCTCTCAAATACCGACACCGTTAGGTCACCTAGGTGACCTCGGCCTACGGCCGAAACCCAGACCGGGCTTAAGTGCCCGCGAGGAACTGCCCGGGCAAAGAGGTACGCCTCGAGGCCCGTACCCCGCCTAAAAAAATTGCGAACGAAGTCGCGGGTAAAAGCTAGTAAATAAATATCGATTGTTCCAGAATATTGCACGGAGGAGCAACGCGCCGCTTTAGAGGCTAGAACTAAGCCGGAGCCCGCGCAGGCGACGTGACGCACCGTACTTACTGCTTAGGATAATTTATTGTAATAGGAACAGTATTCGTAATAAATGTTTTATAATAACTTATTTCATTGACGTTTGAATGATTGAACACGTCTTTTCAATTTATGTCGCCCTGGTACTTTTTCCGAGATCTGAGTGACGTCATTTAATAAAAATATTGCCTATCATTTTTTTATCATCATCGTCAAATTCTCCTGCCCTTCTTATCCTGGCTTTATGTAGGGTCGGAACAACATGTTATAAACATCTTGTAACATACTTTGGCTAGGCATGTTACGACCGGCTACCCGCCTGACGTGAACTTTCTTACTCGGCTCTTGCGATACCTCGGTAAGAAAGGGTGTTGTTATTCTTCTTATCCTATATAGTGTATTATCTATGATTCTTCTACTCAGCCGGATACCACACGGTACTTTTTAGACGCGGGATGGGATTTTTACATAATATTTTATGTATGGTGATGATATAATAAATAAAAAAGATTAAAATCGCTGACTCTGGTATCTAACGTTGTCATACCAGGAGTGCAGCACTCTGCAGATAGTGCTTTATGTTAGCCGTTTGTCCATCATCCTAGTCGAAATTACATAAGTGTGCGTTATATCAGAAGTATGCTGTTAGCGTACACGTCTTTTCAATTTATGTCGCCCTGGTACTTTTCCCGAGATCTGAGTGACGTCATATAATAATAATATGCCAATCGTTTTCAACATCTTATAAATAAAAATATCCTGTAACAAGTTGACGTCAGGCAGGTGACCGGTCGTAAAATACGTAGCCAAACTTTGTCACAAGATATTTTTATAAGATGTTGTTCCGACCCTACTTAAGAGTCGGATAAGGGTAGGAAAATAATGATTGCAAGTAAAACGATTGGCATATTATATGACGTCACTCAGATCTCGGGAAAAGTACCAGGGCGACATAAATTGAAAAGACGTGTTCACTAACTACCCATTCTAAATGGGGTCGGCACAACATGTTATAAACATGTTGTCAAATGATTTGGCTACGTGTTTTACGGCTGGCCATCTGCCTGCCGTCAACTTACCTTACTCGGATTTTATGACACTTCGGTAAGAAATGAGGGTGTTTTTATTCTTCTACTCAGCCGGATACTTAAATACACGGTACTTTTGAAGTTATCGTGAACGGGATAGACGCGGGGTGGGATTTTATATATTTTGGTTGGTTGATTGATTGATTGATGATGATTGATATAAATAAAATATTGAAATCGCTTGTGATATGTATGGATTGTGATATGTATCATCATCAACACTGATATCAAACGTCGTCCTCATACCAGGAGTGCAGCTCTCTGCAGACAGTGCTCTGTGTTAGCCGTTTGTCCCTCATCCTAGTTGAAATTACATTAGTGTGCGTTATATCAGTAGTATGCTGTTATCGAACACGTCTTTACAATTTATGTCGTCCTGGTACTTTTCCCGAGATCACAGTGACGTCATATTATTTATGCCTTTTTTTTTTTATTTGCATCATTCTTACTTGCCTCTTATCCCACTCTTAAATAGGGTCGGAACGACATTTTATAAATAAATATCTTATAACAAACATAGTTTGGCTAGGTATTTTACGAGCGGCCGCCTACCTGACGTTAACTTACCTTAGTCGGCTTTTGCGACACCTCGGTAAAAAAGAGGCCTCTTCTATTCAACCGGATACCACACGGGTACTTTTTGAAGTTATCAGGCTTGAAGAACCAATAAATCTTTGTTAGAAAATGTTGACCCTCGGTGGGAATCGAACCCACGACCCGCGGAGCTGAAGGCAAGGTCACTACTAACTGCGCCAAGGAGCCAGTCAATGCCAAGTGTATGTAATGCCAGTCGTTTAGCCGTGTTGTATCCGACTGAGTAGAATAAAGCCACCCTCATTTCTTACCGAGGTATCGTAAAAGGCGACTAAGGTAAGTCAACCCGCTGTGTGGTATCCGGTTTAGTAAAATAGACCTCCCTCTTCCTTACCGAGGTGTCGAAGGTACGACTATGGTAAGTTGACGTCAGACAGGCGGCCGGTCGTAAAAACGCAGCCAAATCATGTAACAGCATGTTTAGAACATGTTGTGCCGACCCCACTTCCAGTGGGATAAGGGCAGGGGGATGATGATGTAATGCCAGTCGATATGATCTAAGCGGGCGATGGAGGTCGTTGTGAAGTATCTTTACACGATAAAAATATGATTAAAAACGCACTTAAGTTTATATAGACAATCATAGTTTCATCTGACCAGCCTTTGAACTATCGAATCGTCTGTAAATACCACGTTATCTAACCCTGACCCTACGTCCAACTTTAAAAGGAAATGTTTGTAGGTAAAGCAACATGCATAGAATATTCATGAGCAGTAATAATATTAGAAATAGAAAACCTTACAAATGCAGAAAAGTAAATAAATAATTAATATATGGAATAATTACATACAGGCTGTCCGTCCCAAAATAACTTAATACTTGCGTGACAGACAACTGCTGAATATCAAATATATAAAATTCTCGTGTCACAATGTTTGTTACCATACTCCTTCTAAACGAGTTGAGCGATTTTTATGTTTATTTATCATGTTTATTTTTTAAAAAACGTAAAATAATTCATGTGGCAAAAATACTTAAAATAACTGTTTTTGTATTGTGCTGAAGTGTAGGTTACTAAAATTAAAATTAAATTTGTAACAGCTTTTAACTGCGACATTGACTGCGTCGTCGTGAATATATAGATAAAAAGTAGCCTATATAAGGATCCTATATTTAAGTAGTATCAAAAATATCATTCGATAGCCCTTGAAGTATATCAAAAATCATACAGATCCGGACCTCGAACATAGAATGAAACTTTTTTAATTAAAAGAAAATATAGAATCCCGAAGAAACCCTTACTATCCTTAGCTCACTATCCTTTTAAACCCTAGATTATTCCTCGGAATCGGGTAATCTTAAATTGATTAATGCTCTAATTTTCCCAGCAACATTAAATGCGCATTTCTTTTTACGAGTTTGCCAACTTTATTAATGTCTTCTTGAATGGACCATCACTAAGCTATCTCAGAACGACGGTGTAACATATATACCAAAAAAGATAAGTGTTTAAGCCCAAACCTGTCTTTCAATAGATATATCGCATCAAGCAGATAATAGTCTTGATATAACATTCTATAATTGAGAGATACGCCCCAGTTCCAACAGTATCTATGGAGTAACGAAGCTAAGAGAACGTCAGTGCAAGTGACAGTGATTTACATTGGTAAGAATCTATACTTATTATATAATAAAGTGCCCAAAAGTCCGTCTGTAAGCGATCGATTTTGTATAAAGTTTAGTAAACGGATTTTTTTATGGTTTATACTAAAGGGTAGTGTAATTATTTCGGAAGGTTGATGTTAATGTAAAAGTATGTTACGGTTTTATCCTTAATATTAAATGAGTTAATCTTGTCATCCTCATCATCTTCCTGCCCTTATCCCACTCTAAGTGGGGTCGGCACAACATCTTATAAATATGTTGTCACATGATTTGGCTACGTATTTGACGACCGGCCGCCTGCCTGACATGAACTTACCTTAGTCGTATTTAACGAAACCTCGGTAGAAAGAGGGTAGTCTATTCTACTTAACCCGATACGACAAGATGTGATTTGTTACCTTAGTCGTCTTTTACGACACTTCGGTAAAAAATGAGGGTGGTCTATTCTACGCAGCTGGACACCACACGGCGGGTCGACTTACCTTAGCCGCTTTTTACGACACCTCGGTAAGAAATGAGGTTGGTACTATTCTATCCCGCCGGATACCACACGGCGTAAATGAGTTAATCTTGTATGTATATAAATATAATTACTGAATCTCAAAACGATTCTCTCCTACGATTTTCCTGAAATTCAGCATGTAGGGAACTTTAGAAGGAATGTCCCCAATCAAAAATTTACAATAACAAATGATAATGTAACTTATAATAGCCGACTTGGATAATAGGAAACCCTGATATAGCCTGTGCGTTGTAAACAAAACTGCACAGAATACAAACAACATAGTCTTTAGACGGATAAAAAGATGTCACGTACTAAAAACAAGGGCATTTGAAGCTATATAATACTCGGCTGTATTATTTGTAAAAATATTTCTTGACAATCGGCCCATATCTGCTGGTAAGCCAATTTAATTTGTATATTTGTATGTATATATATATTCGGAATCTCGGGAACAGCTCCAACGACTTTCCTGAAATTCAGCATGCAGGAAATTTTGGGGGGAAAAAGTCGATCTAGCATTTCGCATTTATAATATAAGTAGGATAGGATAAGTAAGTAACGGCCTGTTACTATCCCACTGGGCATAGGCCTCCTCTCTCCATTTTTGGAGAGAAGGGTTGGAGCTAAGACCTACCACGCTGCTCCAATGCGGATTGGTAGGTTACACATATCCCCGGAATTCTCTAGAGATATGCAGGTTTCCTCACGATGTTTTCCTTCACCGAAAAGCGTGTGATAAATTGCAATTATCAATTAGACACATAAGTTTTAATAGAAAAACTCATTGGTGTCTGCCCGGGTTTGAACCCATGATCGTCTCTAGAGATTCACACGGTCGCACTTCTAGGCCATCACAGCTTTTGGATAGGATAGGATAATTTAAAACGAGACGGCAAAAATACAAACAAGAAATTCTACTTTTGCAATAAAATACTAGTTTTATAAGTTCATTGATTCTGTCTATAACGATTATCTAAGGAGTGATCTATAAGTAATGTGACATTTAATTTCTTTTATTTTTAAAGTATATGTAAATAAGAGATTTGTTAATAATATATTTATATGTTTTTTGTATAATATCTTGCTTTACTAGTTTCAAGCTTGTTTTATTTGTATTTGGTTAATGAAATTCGTACAGATCAATATAGTTGCTAAAAAGAAAAAAACTTTGATAGCCTAGCGGTGAGATTCTGCGACACTTTCGAGGGGTCACGAGTTTGAACTCGGGCAGGTACCAATGAGTTTTTCTGATAGAACTTATGTGTCTAATTGATTAATCACATGCTTTTCGGTGAAGGATAAAATCGTGAAGAACTCAGTCTATCTCTGGAATTCTGGGGATGTGTGTAACCTACCAATCCGCATTGGAGCAGCGTGGTAGGTCTAAGCTCCAATCCTTATCTCCAAAAACGGAGAGGCTTATGCCCAGCAGTGAGATTGTGAGGCCGGTTCTTTACAATGTAAAAGATTAATATATATTTATTGCACTTAGGGCCTGTTTCACAAGTTACTAATAAACTGTCAGTTAGCTTATTCCGAACATATCTGACACATATCTCGGAATTTTGATGGGCTTATTCAGCACTTTAAGTCCCTAATAAGTTAACAAGTAGATCATGTGGCTGTTATTTTGTTTATCTGTTGATCAATTAGATTTAATGTATGTAGCTCACTGAGAAGAACCAGATCTTTTAAACATTGTCAATTTACATTATTTAACCGTATGCTTGTTTGAAGCTGAAAGGATTTTTAAATCCAAGCATTTTTATCATTTTAATAATCTTCAATTGTGTAATATGCTTTACTTATAAGCATAGTTATATTATTTGAAACTTTTTAATATCTACCCTACTTTAAATTAAGAGACAAAATTAGAGAAAATCTACCTACCATCTGAAGTAATCTTCACTCGCTCAAATAAATTTATTAAAAAAATGGATTTTATACTTCTTTTACGCATATCGATTTTAAAGTTAAAATTAATTGGATATACTTTGACGTAGTTAAATTAGTGTATTCGTTTCGCGTCAAATATTGATGACAAAAGACCGAATTTCTTAAAGCATGAGTGACAGTTTGAATCATTTGCATATAAACAAATGCCCACAGTCTGAAAAAATATTTTGTTAGTTTGTGTTTGGTGTTTAACAATACAAGTGCTAAGTTGGAGTATTAACGAAAATGCCTTGTGGATATTTTTCGGATACTACTAAGAAGGTTTTATTTGTAAGTTTACATCATCATCTACCCTTATCCCACTCTAAGTAGGGTCGGCACAACATGTTATAAACATGCTGTCACATGATTTGGCTGCGTAATTACGACTGGCCGCCTGCCTGACGTCAACTTACCTCAGTCGTATTTGACGACACCTCGGTAAGAAATGAGGTTGGTCTATTCTACTAAACCGGATACCACACGGTGGGTCAACTTACCTTAGTCGCCTTTTACGGACACCTCGGTAACAAATGAGGTTGGTCTATTCTAGTCAGCCGGATGCCAAACGGCGGGTCGACTTACCTTAGTCGCCTTTTACGACACCTTGGTAAGAAATGAGGATGGCACTATTCTATTCAGCCGGATACCACACGGCGTTATTTGTAAGTTTACATACTTTAAACAAATTAATGTTTCGGGATACTAGATGTGTGATTAAAACAAGCTATATGGACTCCAACTTAAATAAAAACATACCCTCCCTTAATTACTATTTGTTTTTAACACAGTTACAGGCATAACTAGCCTAAATCTATATCTATACTAATATATACAGCTGAAGAGTTTGTTTCTTTGTTTGATTTTTTGAATGCGCTAATCTCAGGAACAACTAAATGATTTGAAAAATTCATTCAGTATAAGATAGTTTATTTCTCGAGGAAGGCTATAGGCTATATAGCATCACGCTAAGATGAATAGGAGAGGAGCAGTAATGAAAAATATTGCGAAAACTAAAAACTTTAAAGCTTTCCTTGCATGCACTAAGTCAACGGTGAAAGTTATCTAAAAAAAAATCTTATAATTACACAATGAGCGACCTACTATCTATAAATGTTATTTAAAGTTCTAATAATAACTAGAAAAAAGCTAAATATTGATTATAAATAAAGATGTTTTTTGAATAATAGTAATTTTGGGTTTTAAAAATTTGATTTCAGTAGTATGTAAATATGTAATGTTTTTATATTTTCATTTTTACGTGATACTGGCAGAGTGATTTGCGCTGTACAGGCCATAAAGCAAGATGTAATAGTATAATAGTAATTTTGTAGTATATAATAGTAATTTTGTTCGTATGCCTCTCAGGTACCGAAATATATTCCGATAAAATACCACTTTGCTGATAATACTATCTAAATAGTTTGAAAGTATCTGTCACTCAGAACATATCAATGGCAACGTATCGATGATGATATTTGATAAATAGTTAACTTGGATACACTTCAAACGTTGTATACATCAATGTAAAATTTTCTTTAATCTATAATTTTTTTCCTCTTATTATAAAGTACATCACAATGAAGGTACTTTATTGTAGTCACAATCTAGCCTTAAGGCTAATAGGCAACTTAATTTCAACCTCAACTTATAAATTAAGTTTTATCTAAGAACAGGTCCAATGACTTATCTTAGTGTTTCTTACTATAGGAGACACTTCGTTCTTGTGTTCATTTTCAGTAGCACTAATACTACTAATAAAGGGTCGCGGGGAACCGCTGGATACAAGCGGCACAAAATCGTGTGTTCTGGAGATCCCATGAAGAGACCTATGTCCAGCAGTGGACGTCCATCGGTTGAAGAAGAAGAAGAACAATACTACACTACACTATCACATATTAACTCAAAAGGATTTATTCTTTTCAATCTATAAATGATTAAATATTGTATACATATAATCTGAATTTCGGAAATGGCACAAACGATTTTCACGAAATTCAGTATGTACCGTTTTTGATGAAAAGTAGAGCAATTCTTTCAGAATTCAGATTGATAGTATATGCCGTGTGGTTATTGGCTGAGTAGAATAGACCACCCTCTTTCTTACCGAGGTACTCGTAAAATAGGACTAAGTTAAGTTGACGTTACAGGCGGCCGGTCGTAAAATATGTAGCCAAATCATGTGACATCATGTTTATAACATGTTGTGCCGACCCCACTTGGAGTAGGATTTGGGTAGGTGGATGACGATTATATATATATAATCTGATTGCCAGAAATGTTTAACGATTTTCACGAAATTCAATATGTACCGATTTAATAAAAAAATAGTGCGATTCTTTGGAAAGCTTTAGATTAATAGTATATAACGATGTTTTTTAATTGCCTTAAAGAGGTCGCGCAGGTGTAAAAAAACTCGCCAGCTGGGAGGTTTGGTTGTGTGTGTGACGTAAACCACCAGAGATACACGAAAGTCATGTACTAGAGAATTGTAGATCTACAAATATTCTACAAAAAAGTCCTGAATAGCATGTCTCTATCTCTTATAGTGAATTCACAATAAGTACTTTTATGTTTAAAATTTCAATTAAATACACTGATATCAACGCGGGCAAAGCTAAAGGCACAGTTTATATATATTGTAAGTATGTCTATCTCTAGTTAATGTATAGACATGGGCTATACTCACGTCTTATTCTATGCCTATTTCCTTGAACTTTTAGCGAAGTATATGTAAAGAACCTATCAAGTGTTCAAACCTCAATAAATGCAGTCATCCTTAGTGACAACAAATAAAATACAAATAACGACCTACGGTTCCAATAAAAACTTCGGGTCAAGGTTATTAAATAAAAACGGCATTCACAAGCGTGTCAAATAACTGAATTAAATAAAAAAAAACGATTTTTTGAAACGTTATTGTTGCACAGATGTCTCATTTCTTACCGTGTCGCAAAATACCATTAAGATATGCCGTGTGGTATTCGGCTGAGTAAAATAGACCACCATCTTTCCTACCGAGGTGTCGTAAAATACGACTAAGATAAGTTGACGTCAGGCAGGCGGCCGGTCGTAAAATATGTAGCCAAATCATGTAACAACATTTTTATAAGATGTTGTGCCGACCCCACTTAAGAGTGGGATAAGGGCAGGAGGATGATGACTAAGCCTGTTCTTTACTATCGGCAATGATCCTTGAAATTCAAATTCAAAATATTCTTAATGCAAGTAAACTTGTAAAGAAGTGCTTTTGAATCGTCAATTCTACTGCTGGTTCGTAAAACTGTTCCTACAGAGAAAATCGGCAATGCTCTTTTTAAATTATAATTCTTATTACTAGTTATAGTTGATCGTGTGATCGTCTATAATTGGACGATCATCGTGCAAGCGTCCACACGATCATCCGTATATGATTATACTTATCATCCAGTAATTTCCTTTGATGCATTTCCTTTGATTCCGGCATCTCCTGGGTTTTTGGCGATTGTAGGTAATCACGGGCAATGATTGGTGAGTACAGCTGAGTTCTTCACGATCGTACTCACGTTTAATCGCTTGTAATCGCCGATGTCAGTTAGTCTATTATGCTTTAGAATTAAGAAGATTATCAGGTGATTTAAATATTGCAGATGATGTTGAAGATTGTTGTGGAGCTGGCCCTCGTTGGGGCTATCGCCTCCGTGTTCATCGTGGCAGCACAAGGTCGAGCTCAAGAAAGAGCTGCTGAAGAGGCTGCAGGTCGGCTGTACATGCGCACCTTGGATGAGTTAACTTCGAAGGCGAAGAACCGACGCACATTGGCCTCATGGGACTATGAGTCCAATATTACTGACTATAATCAGGAGAGACAGGTTCTATTCCACTTCTTCCTTTCATCTATAAAAATCCACTGTTAGATACTTCTGACTCTGCGGCCAAAAACCGGCCTGTAAAAGAGGTCAAATATCCAAAAGTAATAAGGATTCAGAATCCTACCTCATACCCTATAAATGCAGAATTAGTATGGGCAATTATCTGCCATCAAAATAGTTTAACTACTATAATTTGGACTTCAGCATTGGACATCTTGAGTCATTTGCTAAGAAGAATATGTACATCTGATAAAATAAAATAAATTCTTAAGCGCAAAACATCCATGCGACTCTAATTATTATCTTCTTGGCTGATTATTTCTGGAAATATATCCAAAAGATTTCTTCAGATCTGCTTTCACGCCTAAATTCCGCGCTTACACGTTATCTCTCCTGATGGTTAGTTAAAATACAGTCTAAGATCAAATCTAGAAGGGCAGACTCTTTCCATTTTGACGAAAACAATGTCAAGAATCACGGAATCTTTTCGCCATTAAGTGGTAACTAGCCAACATCCACCTTTCTACAGTACGGGTTTCTACAGTTATGAACTTACCGTTAAGGCGGTAACAAGCTAACGTAGAATCGACCTACCTATCATCTACCAGAAATGAGATCTATTAATGCTGCATCTTCTGTTGGAAAGGGTCCAAGATCAGTAACTACGATCTTTGAACCTTACACCCATGACTTATTTGTAATATTTTCTGGATTTATATTAAATTTTAATTCTTGCTCGTTATAGGTACAAATCGCTCTAGAAGTAGCGGAGGCAGAGAAAGAGTATTGGAAAGAAACAATGACGTACCTCTGGCGGGAGTTTGACGACGACGATCTTAGAAGAATGTTCGAGAAGTATTCTAAATTGGGTACCTCAGCTCTTCCAGAAGATTTAAACCAGAGACTGATAAACGCTATTAACAATATGCAGTCGACGTATGCCAAAGCGACCATTTGTGATTATAAAAACAGGAGTAAATGTGATTTATATCTTGAACCAGGTAATTATTATGCAGTAACGTTTATCCACATTAGGGTCTATTTCCATTCTTTACATCACGTATATTGACATCATCGCAACGTGTCTTGTAGATTAGAAATATGATGAAGGCAATAGATTTTTTGATTGTACCAATAAAATAGCTATGATAAAATTTTGCTATAGCACCGATGAGGAAAGGAAATTAATTATAATTTCAGATATAACTGAGATAATTAGTCAAAGCAGTGATCCTGAGGAGCTAAAGTATACTTGGTTGGAGTGGCATAAGGCGGCCGGGGCGGCTTCAAAGGCGGACTTCATTGAATATGTTAATATGAACAACGAAGCTGCAAAATTGAATGGTGATGCTATACATACATAAAACTAGTGGTACCTATAATTTCGTGCCCACCAACATATGCTTTTAGTACCCTCAAAAATTCAATATATGTTTTTACCAGTTCTCGAAACAAAAACGGGACTTTTCTATGCTATGCTAAACGGTTTAGAAGCTTTAATTGTGCCAAATTTTATCAATATAAGACAGAATGTCACATTTATAATAATAAGATATTTAATAGAGATTTATATTAAAAAATACATACACAGTCTTGAAGATATTTAGTATAGTTAGATTAACTTCTTTTATTTCACCCAAATTTTAGCTGAAAAGTTCATCGCCTGAGCGATACATTATTTTTTATAATTAACACACTTTCCACAGTAGTGCCATAGTAGTTGCCAGGATTGGCTTCAGGCGGTTAACAGTAGCGTCATGAAATTTCTTTATAAGCTTTTATTATGTTTAACTTATGTATGGCGTTTCTAAAAAAGATATAAAAGTAAAAGTAAAGTAGTGGCCTGCTACTAGCACTGCTGAGAATAGACCTCTTCTCTTCGTTTTTTGGAGAGAAGGATTGAAGCTAAGACCTACCATGCTGTTCCAATGCGGATTGGTAGGTTTTAAATGCAGATTCGTATGGTAAAAAAGATATTATAAAATTCAAATTAAAAATATTCTTTATTCAAATAAACTTGTAAACAAGTGCTTTTGAATCGTCAACTGCTGGTTCGGAAAGCTGTTCCTACCGAGAAGAGCCAGCAAGAAACTCGGCGGTTGCTTTTTTTAAAAAATAAAAATCTTAATACCAGTTACATTTAATCGTTTCTATCTTGTACAGGGCCGAACAATGTCTATATCCACGCATTCTTCTTCTAAAATAAATATAAAAAATAAAAATATGAAATACAGATTTTATTAATGAAATGTTTAATTTTCCAGGCTATGACTCTGTGGCGGAATGGTGGTTGAGTGAATATGAAGAATCTGACAGCGAGGAGCAGTTCGCCGAATTATGGAACCAAGTCAAGCCTTTTTATCAGCAAATACACGCCTATGTCCGGAGGCATTTGAGACTTCGGTATGGGGAAGACGTCGTATCTGCTAAGGGACCGATCCCCGCTCATTTATTAGGCAAGTATATATAAGTATGGCAACTAATATACAAATAAAAAAGTATAATAGACATTGTCGATCAAATTTTGTATAAAAATAATTTATAAAACAAATATCCCACACTAAGTAGGGTCGGCACAACATATTTACGGTGTGATTTGTCTAGGTATTTAACTACCGGCCGCCTGACTGACGTCAACATTTTTATTGTTTAATTGCTAATAATAAAAGGTACATGATTAAAAAAATAAATATATGGGACACTTACACATACGGTCGTCCGTCCCCAAAGTAAGTAACTTAACACTTGTGTTATGGACAGACAACTGGTGAATATATACTTATATAATTTTTAAATACTTACATACCCAGACTCGAAGAAGCAACAAATCCTTTTATAGCAAATGTTGGCCCTCGGGATACGAACCTACGACCCGCGGAGCTGAAAGTAGGATCAATACCCACTGCAGCAAACGGGCCAGTCAACTTACCTTAGTCGCCTTTTACGACATATCGGTAAGAAATAAGGCGGTGGTCTATTCTAATCAACCTGATACCACACAGCACGTAAAACATAAAAAAATATGATATAAAAATTTGTGCTGTAATTCGCGTTTGTTAAGAAAATCTATGTAATGCTATGTGTAGGAAGCAAAAACCGATTTGTATTTAGTAATAAATGAGCACTTTATAGCGTTATGGCCGGTGATTTTGTCAGAAACCAAAAGAAAGTTAATATCAAAAATTATGTCATGTAAATGCATGCCCGGCTAGCTCAGTCGGTAGAGCATGAGACTCTTAATCTCAGGGTCGTGGGTTCGAGCCCCACGTTGGGCGAACAATTCTTTTAGTATAATTCATTGATTACAATTTCTTTTAATATTTTTCTACTTATGTTACAAGAAATTAACTTCGCATATTATACATACATCAAAAATTTAGGTTTTAGTAGTCAAAAATATCGCGAGAGGTGAAATTTTTAAAGAATTAAAAAATCTTTATATATAAAAATCCCGTCACGATGTGCGTTTACTTTAAATCTTAAAACTACTGAGCCGGTTTCAATAAAATTTTCTGGACAGTTATATTTCGGCCGGTAAAGAATATAATGATTTTTTTATGATTATATATCAGGATAGAGTAGACTAGCTGTTTTATAATAAAAAAGCGATATATATATTTTTCTATAGCAGTAATATTGTAGGTTTCCTTTTTTTGTAATATCGGTTCGTCGGAGAATTTTGAGTTAAAAATCTCTTCGAAACGGTAAATTAATACTGTTAATATAACGCTATCTTATTTATCTTACGCTTAGGTACCGTTAAACATTAAAAAAATTTAAATGTAGAAAGCTAGTCTTATTTTATCTACTAAAGATTATCTGTTAGTTTTCTATGGGACCTTAAATTTTCTTTTCCTTAAAGCTCAAGTTATTTTTATATTTTTTTGGAGGAAAAATTTGTTTAGTGCGATTGTGCACTTTTATGATAGGTAAAAAATGTTAAACTCGTGTCAGGATACGTGACCCATAATGAGTTTTCCAGACATTAAAAATTTTTATTATTTACAGAAACCTCAAAAATTACAGTATTTCTCTACTCCGTATTGAATATTATTATACGTACAAACCTTCCTCTAAAATCACTCTATCTATTAAAAAAAAACCGCATCAAAATCTGTTGCATAGTTTTAAAGATTGAAGCATACATAGGGATATACGGACATAGGGACAGACAGAGAATGCGACTTTGTTTTATACTATGTAGTGATATTATTTATTTTTACAATTGATTAGACAATGTCTTTACATACAACATTCATAGCTTTCTTATCATTAGACAATATAAACTTGAAAGAAGGACATTTAGCGCCTCCGGTCGCTGCTAAATTCGAAGTGCTTATAGGTCGAAGCGCGGCCTCCTCGCGGGATTTTAAATCTGTAATATCTCCGAAAATGTTCACTTAAATTACATGCTGTAAACGGCAATATTGATCTATATTAAATCAACAATTTATTTAAGGTACTCAATTGGATAAGGATTAATGCTGTATTGTATAAAAATTGCTTTGAACATAAGGCATCATTTTTCGTAAAAATTAAATGAAAAAAACTGCTATTGTGGGTTATCCATAAGAGATAGATATATACCATCGCGGACTTTTCTGTAGACCTTTTTAAGGTGTACAAATACTTAGAACATCATTTTGATAAATCTCGTAGGGTTTAGCCTGCGTTTGCAATGTAAGCGGAAAAAAATGTAATTATTTACAGAAACCTCAAAAATTGCAGTATTTCTCTACTTCGTATTGAATGTTATTATACGTACAAACCTTCCTCTGGAATAACTCTATCTATTAAAAAAAACCGCATCAAAATCGGTTGCGTAGTTTTAAAGTTTTATGCGTACATACGGAAATATGGACTTTGTTTTATAATATGTAGTGATTAAAGCAAAATGCAAAATTATTTCCTAAACATTCCAAAATATCAAAAATGCACAAGGTAAATATTCAAGTTTTCACTTCTGCGGGCACTCCTTGATGTTCTTCAAAACTATGGGCATGGCATTTGCAGCATAGATCATACTATTGCAAAGCCAACCTCGCAAAATTACAATCATCATCCTCCTGCCCTTATCCCACTCTAAGTGGGGTCGGCACAACATGTTATAAACATGCTGTCACATGATTTGGCTGCGTTTTTACGACCGGCCGCCTGCCTGATGTCAACTTACCTTAGTCGTATATTACGACACCTCGGTAAGAAAGAGGGTGGTCTATTGTACTAAACCGGATACCACACGGTGGGTCAACTTACCTTAGTCGCCTTTTACGACACCTCGGTAAAAAAAGAGGGTGGTCTATTCTACTCAGCCGGATACCACACGGCGGGTCGACTTACCTTAGTCGCCTTTTACGACACCTCGGTAAGAACTGAGGGTGGTACTATTCTATTCAGCCGGATACCACACGGCGTCCTCGCAAAATTACAATATAAAATAAATAAAATAAAGTATTTTTTTTTTGTAAATTTCTATTTTAATATAACTGAAAATTTCAATATTTTTCAGGTAACATGTGGGCCCAGACTTGGAATAATGTGGTGAAATTCACAAGACCTTATCCAGATAACCCTGATGTGGACGTGACTGCCGCACTTGTTAGTCAGGTATGTAATCTATTTATAGTAAAGTAGCGGTCTATTCCTATCCCACAGCTGGGCAAGCCTCCTATACGTAAGTATTAAAAATTAAACCCACAACTCTGCTCTTGTGATTGGCAGTTTACACAACAACTCTGCTCATGTGACTAGATGATAGAGATATGCGGAGATATTTTCGGTTTTCCTTTAATTAATATGATGCATGTATAAAGTCCCTGCCATGTTTTATGGAAGTTCATAGTAGATTCAAAAATGGTAACTAACTTTGCGGAAATCCATAATACAAAAGTAACAATATAATTTTTTTGCTATAATCTGCGACGAACGTGATGAAAAATTTAATCGCGAATTACAGCAAAATAATTTTATTATTACTTTAGTTTTTCAAGAATAATTCAGTAATAGACGAAGTGATTTCTAACCAAGGCTTTAATATACAACTTTTTTTAAGGTTTTTTTTCATATTATATTTTTATATAATAAAAATAAAATAAAATATATAGGGGGCACTTGATAGAAAAATATGTCATAAAGAATATAAGTTCTGATAAAAAATTATGTAATATTTATAGTTCGTTTATTACATTTTAGAACTACACAGCTTTAAAGATTTTCAAGAAATCCGAGGAATTTTTCAAATCTCTCAACCTCAGCGGCATGCCGGACTTGTTCTGGGAAAGATCTATCATTGAGAAACCCAACGATGGCCGCGAAATGATATGCCATGCTTCGGCCTGGGATTTCTATGATGGAGAGGATTTCAGGTACTACAAAACAATGTTTAATTTTATAAACTTTTAATTTTTGACTTGAACACTGCGCACACTCTTATTGAAAATTTAAATTTTTGTATTTTTTTATATATTTAGTTTATCTTAGTCCACCATGTGTTTATAATATATAGTTTTAAATAACGAAATTCCAAGTGGTTCATGTCAAGTTTTATTTTCGGAATATAAACATCCTTCCATATAAAAAAAACAATATCCACACAGTGTAATAAATTCTTAAAACTTTTTAAATTCTTACCTCCTCGATGATATTTTACATAACTAGGTTGATCCTTCTGTATAATGTTTTACAAATAGGCTGATAATATATATATATTTATATATATATATATACTGTATCTCTGAAACGGCTTCAACGATTTTCCTGAAATTCAGCATGTAGGTTTTGTGGGAGAAAAATCGATCTAGCTAGGTTTTATATAAAAAAAATCGTTTATCCCTGTTTTTGGGCATTAAAAAAAACTAAAGTTTATATTGAATTGTATTTGCCATTAACTGTCAAGTCAGCGTAGCTTATTCGGCGAGAGATAAGAATACCTAGGATCGAGCCCCAACTACCCTACTATTTTTTCTTCTTTTTGTCAAAATTTCTATTATTTTTTTTTAAATTACCGAGCAAGTCTCGGTCACCCAGATATTATTTACTAAAAAATGTGCGTCAACCCTTACATCCCTCAGGAACAGAATTATAAAACAAGTATATTTACAGGATAAAGCAATGTACTACAATAACAAGCGCCTTCTTCAAAACGACCCACCACGAAATGGGCCACATCCAATATTACCTGCAGTACAAAGATCTTCCTGTAATATATAGGAGAGGAGCAAATCCAGGTAAGTCATTTATATGAAAGTTTGTAAAATATCTAGTGTATACTAATATAGTTTCGAAACGTCACAGACTATGTATACAAGTATAGTATACAAAACTGAATATAAAAACAGATCAGAATAAGGCATAGTCTGAGTATATTACGGGAAGTCTGAAAGTTGCGCCCATTACAGAAAAGATGAGAAGTGCGAGACTAAGTTGGTATGGTCATGTAATGAGGAGGGATGAAAATCATGTGACCAAAGAGTTTTAAGTATGAATGTGGATGGATGTATGACTAGGGGGAGACCGAAAAAAATTGGATGGATTGTGTGAAAAATGAAATTTGTGGAAGAGTGGCACCAGAGTTGATGAATGATAGAGGAGAATGGAAGAAGAAGACATATTGTGCCGACCCCACTTAGAGTAGAATAAGGATAGGATAATAATAAGAAGAGAATGATGATGAGATCAAAATAAGGGATGTCGTATATGTACTATATGTAATGTTAAAACGGTATGTAAGCATCAATGGTACTTAATTTCGTCAATATCGGTCCAGCGCATCAGCGTTAAGCGTAACAGATAGATCTTCGCAATTAGATAAAATAATATTACTAAATATCCTATTGTATATACAATTTCGCTATGAAAAGACTATGGAAATTTTATATTTCAGTTTAAGGGACTCGAATTTTTTAATGTTTTTCTTCCAGGATTCCATGAAGCTGTCGGCGATGTGATCTCCCTGTCAGTGGACACTCCCAAACATTTGAGGCTCATGGGATTGCTCGAGGATGGTCCAGATGATCAGGAGTCCAACATGAACCAACTATATAAGATGGTAAAATATATTTGTAGACAGTATCTGAATGATCGAGCTTAAATCATTATGCAAGTTATTAGTATTCTTCGAATCGATGCACGGCTTCGGTTCGACTCTACATGGGATCGAGGGTTCGAACTTTGGGCAGACATTAATGAGTGTTATCTGTTTAAACTTATGTGACCAAAATTTATTTATCACGCGCTTTTCAGAAAACATCATGGGAAAACCTGTATATCTCTATCGAATTCTGGAGATATGTGTAACCAAAAAATATAAACAATTTTAATATAATATAAGGCTTGCAGTTGTTTAACTAGCAGAATTGTTTAAATTTTCGTGTATATGGCGGGTTTCAAACCATAGATGCCGTAGTTTTAACGAACAGGGTCACTATTAAAGCAATTTAGGACCTTAAAAGCTTATTTTTTCTTCATACATTTCCTCTGCCCATGCCGCTTCTACTTTGGGTCGTCGCTATGTAGGTTTTTCAAGAGATTTTTATCTTCTAGGGTTTGGATAAAATCGTGTTCCTTCCGTTCGCATATCTCCTTGATGTGTACCGTTATGGCGTATTCCGTGGTACCACCGGCGAAGGAGATTTGAACTGCCACTTCTGGCAGCTCAGGGAGTTATTACAAGGTGTTGAACCGCCAGCGACGAGGACTGAGGAGGACTTTGACCCAGCCGCAAAGTATCACATTTCTGCTGACGTTGAGTACATGAGGTAGGGAATAGAGTCGCTGCCATTAGTCCATAATTGAAGGTATTTTAATACTGTGTGGGGTCTTCTCGCTTACTCCTTAGTTGGAATAGGCCTCAGGCCTTAAGGCGAACCTCTTTACCGGTCCTCTCAGGCTGTGTGTCCAAGACTGTATTCGGGCTTACTGTTAACAGGAACGAAGTCTAGCTTGTCAGGGGTACCAACTTATCTCAGATATTTGGACTACCAGCCAAACAACCAGCCGAAGTCTTAAAATAAGAATTGACAAAGATTGATCCATAGACGATCACTAAAAGAAGATTAAATTATGATCACAGTGATATTATAAGTGCGAAATGTGTTTGATACACATTTTATAGACACAATTTGATTGCGGAACTCCGTAGTAAAGTATATAAATGACACGTTTTTTTCAGATACTACATTTCATACATAATCCAATTCCAATTCCACCGGTCGCTTTGCGAATTGGCTGGGGAATACAAGACGGGTGACACAGACAGACTGCTGTCAAACTGCGATATTTACAACAGTAGTGCTGCTGGAAATGCTTTAGGGTGAGATATTTGATACAAACCTCAGACAAACGAAAAGGATGATGAAGTGTGAAAGATTGATATCGCATGTATACTTATTGTAAAATAAAGTCCCTAAAAACTGTCTTTCTACATTTATTACGGTTTTATGTGAAGTTAATTTGGTGAAGTAATTTTATATTATTTTATATAAATTATTTTAAGTTTTGAATAAAGATTTATCATATAGAAGGGTGAGTGACAGTACCCCATTCCATTCCATTTCGCATGTAATGCATTGACCTTGATCGAGAGACTAAATACAAATACGAAGGAGACAACTAAAAAGTTATTGATTTATCTTGTATTTTGAACAAACGCATAGCACCAGGTCAAATTATATTGATTTTGTTCGAAAATATTATATTGAATTATGCCAAAGTTATCTTGTACGTCGTATCGTGGGTATATCTTAAATAATATAAATATCTTTTATACGCGATGCGTTAAGTATGTTAGACAGATTCTTTGTATTCTAGTAAAATGTTACAACTGGGTTCGTCAAAGCCGTGGCCGGACGCGATGGAAGTGCTCACAGGTCAACGTAAAATGGACGCCAGTGGAGTGCTAGAGTACTTCCAGCCTCTGTACCAATGGCTGAAGGAAGAGAATGAGCGGTCAGGCGAATATATTGGATGGGAATCTAGTACTGTTCGTAAGTAATTTACCTTAAAGTATTTTTTTAAATTTTAGTTCTTCGTTGTACTAACAGATGGCGGTAGTAAAAATTGTAGCAGCGCGCATTGTATACCTATTGTATAATATCTAGCAAATATCGTTGGTAGTTTAATGGCATTGTAATGAGTTAAGTTCGTCTCATCTTTTGGTATTTTTTACATCATATAAATAAAGAGATTTTAACAATATTTATAGGGAAATTCAGATTTAGGTAAGTTGTTTTATTTTGAATAGAGTGATATCAAATACCTCTTCCATATCACAATGATGAATTGAATGCAAAAGAGACAATTATAAGAACCTTAGAATTATTGCATTTTCATTTCGACTCTACTATACATAAACAAACCCAACTAAAACTGCGTATATATATTTTATATAATTACTTTTTAATATTTTTTTCGTTTGCAGAGTATTGCACACCGGAACAAAGAAGGAACATGGAAGACTCTGAATTCAGTCAGACGTTACGTAAACTCTCCGGCCATTAATTCAATGAGGTTACATAATAAATTGTTATCTTTGATTCGGATTTTATTTCCACCACGTCAATTTATAATTTACATTTAATAAGTTACATGGATATGTTGTTTAAAGCTAAAGTTTTCTCTTTGCAGTAGTTTAAAATTGTTGTATTTTTTGTGTTGTATGTATTTTATATTATTTATTTCATAATATATATCTTGTATTTTTTTTATTAAACAAAAACATACCAAATAATGCATGATTAGAAGGTATTTCAATTTTCAACAATGAAAATATGCATGAATTTATTTAAGTGGAGTAACCTAAAACAAAATTAATACACCTTGAAACTTCGGCACATAAAAAGTGAGTGAATAACATAAATAATGGAAAATCCGTGAGAAAATACATTTCAATTTGATGCTATTAAATGATAATTACGATGAGTCATTCATCTTCGTTCACTAATTAAACGTGCGTCAGATATATTAACGAGTAATGAGCAATTAAAGTTGTATAAACTAAATATGCCGCGTTGTAACCAACAAACAGCAGAGAAAATATTTTCTTTTTATTTATTTCTTTTTACAAAATTTGCAAACACATCCGAGATTGAAAACTCCTTGTAAGTAAGGAAATTCATGTGTTAAGGAATATTAGCTTTTCTATAACTACAAACTAAATTATAAAAGTTATGGTCGAATTATTTATTGTGTTATATACAGTACAAGCCTTGCCCCTAGACTTTTTTTTTATACAGGAAGAAACCCCTTATGGGTACCGCCGCCCGACGGGGACAGGCGGCGGTTATGTCGGACTCGCACCGACTAAAACGACCTGTGTGCTCCACCACGCTGCCGATGGCAAGGACAGGGTATCATTGTACATATTGCCCCCATCCCGCTGACAGCTCTGATCCCAGAGAATAAACACCTCCAGGTAGGGGCCCCTCAAAAGAGAAGCCCCCTTCCGCTAACCGGTGCATCGGGAGCACCAGATGCACCGACCGCCTCGGGGACTTGTAAGCCAGGCGTCCGATGTACCCCGTTCGGAACACCCGAAGGTCCCCAGTTAGGGCGGCAGACGATGGGCTTGGGCGAGTCACTAACACCTGGACTCACCAGCAGCAGATTGGATCCAGAACAACAGTTCGTGGAACCGCTCCGCCGCCTCCCTCCGCCCCCTCCGCAGAGCAAAGGGAGGCCATCGCTGTCCACGACGCTCCCTGTCCACCGTGCTTTTGCCTCTAGACTTGCCTTTACATAAGTTTAGAAATTAACTTAAAACGCAGCTGCTACATAAAACTTACTATACAACTGAGGATTATTTGAGTGATAGTAGCATATCTTAACTGCAGTCAGCTACACAGCAAGCTGCAACGAATAACTTTAAACCATCGCATTCTGTTCTGACGAAAAATAGTTGATATTACAGTAATTAAGTAATAAAGTGTTTAGGAATTGTTTTGATATATTTTGTAAATCTTAAAGTATTTTAATACCGTTTTCAAAGATTTCAATTTGGAAATTATTGAGTCCCGTCAAAATGGAATCAACTGTTTCGGAAATTAATGTGGATTAGTTAAAGAACTACGGATTTCGTAAAAAAAGGAACAAGAGATACATTTTTTAAAGTTATAATTTTCTTTAGTGTAAAGCACTCATGATGTAACATAGTTTAAGAGTCCATTAAACAGTATTTAGCCCACGACTTCCTTCGGCTCGTGTCACGCCCTATTTGGTGACGTTATCGCCTCGCTTTCGCTAAATTATCGCTTGCTTTATTATCTTTCAGGTGAGGCGTTGACCACTTTAGTTTGTGATTAGGACTGTCATGGAACTAGGGTTTTTGATAATGACGTCGTAAAACAACCTGTTTACCTAAACAATATAATGTATTTTTTATATATACTATCCTTTTTATATAGGCTATACTATAAGGCATTTAACACGGTGTCATGATCTTCCTGCTCTTATCCCACTCCAAGTGGGGTTCGCACAATATGTTATAAACATGTTACCATATGATTTGGCTACGTATTTTACGACCGGCTGCCTGCCTGACATCAACGTACCTTAGTCGTATTTTACGCCTCGGTAAGAAATGAGGGTGGTCTATTCTATTTAACCGGATACCACACGGCGGGTCGACTTACCTTAGTCGCGTTTTACGACACCTCGGTAAGAAAGAGGGTGGTCTATTCTACTCAGCCGGATACCACACGGCGAATCAACTTACTTTAGTCGCCTTTTACGACACCTCGGTAAGAAATGAGGGGGGTTAATTCTACTCAGCCGGATACCACACGGCGGATCGACTTACCTTAGTCGCCTTTTACGACACCTCAGTAAGAAATGAGGGTGATACTATTCTATTCAGCCGGATACCACTTCTAATCTAATTGTTAAACAAACAATTTTTCGGCATAATTAATATATATTTGTTTAGAATTTTTCAATTTTACCAACAGATAGGCCAAATAATTTTTATATATAAACTTCAAAAAATCAATGGTCACAGAGAAGTACAAAATACTTTGTGTGTAAGTAGGTAACCTACAGTTAGCTTATTTTGAGATAATTTTTGTATCACAGTTGAAATCGCGGGGCGCATCTAGTAGTATTTCAAGTTAAATATTTTCGAAATACGTATTTTCCAACTAAAAAAGCATATTAACGAGACAATTATGCAAAGTGTTACTACAACAAGCGCGGTCGGCTTTTCTACATCATAAGACAATTAGCGTTTGGATTTATTTACAAGAACAAGGTCAAATATATTAGTAGCAGTAACGTAAAAGACTTTTATCCCACTGCTGAACTTAAACCTCCTCTCTACACTTTTGGAGTGAATGGTTTATGCTAAGTTTCATGGAACTTAACTAAAAACGGATGTAGAAGTTTGCATGCATTTGAGATTTGGGGGTTTCGCAAAATGCTAAACATCCCTTGGACTCACTTCGTCTCAAACGCTCTGGTATGGTAACACCCTCATTTCTTACCGAGGTGTCGCAAAAGCCGAATAAGTTAAGTTGACGCCAGGCAGGCGGCCGGGCGTAAAATACATAGCCAAAAGTATGTTATAAGATATTTATATATAAGATGTTCCGACCCTACTTAAGAGTGGGATAAGGGGGTAGGAGAATTATTTTTATGCAATTAAAAACGATTGGCATATTATATGACGTCACTTTGATCTCGGGAAAAGTACCAGGGCGACATAAATTGAAAAGACGTGTACGCTAACAGCATACTACTGATATAACGCACACTAATGTCATTTCGAGTAGGATGATGAACAAACGGCTAACACAAAGCACCATCTGCAGAGAGCTGCACTCCTGGTATGAAGACAACGTTTGATACCAGTGTTGATGGTACCCATCTTATTTTTTTATATCACTACATAATAAAACAAAGTCGCTTTCTGTGTCTGTCTGTTCCCAAGTCGCTGTTTCTATATCCCTATTTATGCTTAAATCTTTAAAACTATCCAACAGATTTTGATGGGGTTTTAAATAGATACGAGTGATTGAAGAGGAAGATTTCTATGTATAATACAATTCAGTATGGAGTAAAAAAATACTGTAATTTTTGAGGTTTCTAATGTGATGTCGTAAATAATTAATTTTTTTCTGTTTGCATTGCTAACGCAGGCTGAAACCTACGAGATTTATCAAAATAATGCACTAAGTATTTGTACACCTTGAAAAGGTCTACAGAAAACTCCACGATGGTATATATCTCTTATGGATAAACCACAATTCTAGTGATATGCAAGTCCCCACTGTGTTTTCCTTCATCGATAAGCGTGTGATAAATTGCAAATATCAATTGGACACATAACAGAAAAACTCATTAGTGGTATCTATCATCCTGCCTCTATTCCACTCTAACTGGGGTCGGCACAACATGTTATAAACATGTTTTCTCACGCTTGCCTAACGTTAACTAACCTTAGGCGTATTTTAATTCTCCGTTAAAAAGAGGATGGTCTATTCTACTCAACCGAATACCACAGGGTATGTCAACTTACCTTAGTCGCCTTTTAGTACACCTCTGTAAGAAATGAGGGTTGTCTATCCTACTCAGCTAGATACAACACATCGGGTCGACTTACCTTAGTCGCCTTTTACTACACCTCGGTAAGAAATGAGGGTGGTACTATTCTATTCAGCCGGATACCACATGTCGCAGAAAACTCATTGGTGTATGCCCTGTGTCGCAAAATATCGCGAATTGTAGGTACCTACATATTACATGAACTATATTAGACAAAATATTATAATAAAGTTGTACCTTATATTTAGATAAATATTATGAAATCTTTAGACAGGTAATTTTCGAAATGTATGCAAAAATGCTAAATTCGTAGGCTTATGTTCAAAATGAGATTTCAACGGGTTACTACTATACTGTACTGTAAGTTTGAACCACCCGTTAATACATTTTTGACCAACATTTTAACCTGCCTGTGACGCGGTTCGCAAGGTCTTCTTTACTCAGTACTTAGCGTACGGAAAACAATGCCGATTCACACGGCCCAAGCATTGCGAACCTAAGAACAGTTGTTGACGCGAGCGCAGTCAAACACCACGCACCATTTGGCGCTTCACTCAACTGATAAACTTTAAGGCAAACCATGGCCTGTGTTAACAAAAGAACACTTTTAATACTGTTTAAATTTACGTTATTATCAATTTGTGACGCTATACCCCAGCTAGATCTTCCCCCGTTGCCACAAGTGTCAACTCAACGCAACCCCTACTTCGGAATATCAAGCACTCAGCCCTCTTTCAATTCGCAAGGAAATCAATACGATTTAAACCGTAATTTTCAGTTCACAACCAACAGACCTCAAGGGTCTACTACCCCTGGTATTTACCCGGTGTCTTCAACCCCTACAAGCAGAATTAATGCTGATGTAAGCAGCAATGGTTATCCAAGTCTTGATTACGGTAATGGAAGGAATATACAATCAACGCTGCGCCCTTTTGACGATAGGGCCCGTGATGATCGTATAGACATAAACAATGATGCAAACTTTCGTCGGAATGATCCAAATTTCGCCCGCAATGATCCTAATTACGTTGGCACAAACCCTTATAACTTCAACGGCGATGTGAATACAAATCGGCTCGATGATAGATTCAATCATGCAAGTTTGCAGCAAGTCAGGGATTTTCTTCTGCAAGCTGACGATCAGGCTTCTAAAGAATGTACGAACAATGTTGCAGCGCAGTGGAATTTCGAAACTGATGTCAATGACGTAACGCAGCATGCAGCCGTGAGTATTGATGATTTTTCTTTTGTTTTTCTTAGTTTCTTTGATGACGATCCATAAACTTATATATAAAATTCGCGTGTCACAATGTTCCACACTCCCCCGAAACGGCTTGACTGAGTTTTATGAAATTTTACATGCACATTCAGTAGGTTTGAGAATCGGCTATTATCTGTTTTTTGTACCCCTTAGTGATAAGTGTTGTCCACCCCTAACATTTTATATTTTTTGATCAATTTTTTTATCATATACAATAGAAATTCCCTACAAACAATGTATATGGCAAAACAACGTTTGACTGGTCAGTTAGTAATATTATAAGTGCGAAAGTTTATCTTACTTTCCGTTTGTCTACCACATTTTCACAGCAAAACAGCTGAATCAATATTGATAAAGTTTAGTACAATTGAGCTTTGTATGTCGGATTAACATATGGAATAAGAAAAATCTAGTTTTTCATTAGGGAACCGGAATAAAACATATTGCATATTTGAGAGATCTTAAACACTTAAGGCGCAGGTACCACATGTTCATGTATAATAAGACTTTAATCGCATCGCGTCTAACCGTACATTCAAAGGGTAGTGGGTTTATAATATTGTTGTAAAGAATTAATTGTGAAAATGTAACAGATAGAGGGACAAAATTTTGTATTTATAAATAAGTATTTATAATGTTAAGGTAGTTAAGTAAGTAAGTAAGTAAAAAGTAAATTTGGATTTAAATCGATTCTAAATTCACAATTTTTTTTATCTGTTATTCTTATATTATTGCTGTTATTCTTCTTTATCCTAATTATTTGTGACTTTGGTTATATAACGGACTACGTTTCTGATTTGATCACGCAGAGAGATACATTTTTTCCATATATCCGTGTACGCAGTTTCAAAATGCGTATGTTTTATTAATCTCCGGCAAATAATAATGTCTGTCGTGTACATCAGATCGTTATCTGATAAACAATGTGGCCGGCCACTGTGAATAAAACCATAAAAAAACCTCGTGAGAAATACGAAGTGTTCTAACAATTTTATAACTTATAATAATTCTTTTATATAGCTCTTTGTATATGTGGGTATTGTAAGATGTTTCCTTTCAAACTATAGCAATATTTCGACTCTCCATTCGCTGAATATGTAATTAGGTAAATAAATAAAGTTCGAAAAAGTTGAAAAAATAAAACTTTTAGTGCACATCGAATTAATTTTTGGAATTCATTAAATAATCTAAGTGAATTATTATCTATACTAATATATAAAGCTGAAGAGTTTGTTTGATTGTTTGAACGCGCTAATCCCAGGAACTACTGAACCGATTAGAAAAATTCTTTCAGTGTAAGTTAGTCCATTTATCGAGAAAGGCTATATATTAGTAACAACAAACAAAACATATATACATGGTCAATTACTTGTGCCCTTACCTTACTTATACATTTAAAATAGCTTAGCACATTAATGATAATGTCGAAAACGACTCTAGATAGTAAAACTAGAACTTCTAATAACCGTTAACCTTTAAAAATCAAAATATTCCAATGCTCATAGATTTTCGCTATTGCGTATTTTTCGATATAGTAAAATGTCATTGGTTTAATTTGAATAATATTTAATATCGACTGGCCCGTTGGCGTAGTGGGTAGTGACACTACCTTCAGCTCCGCGGGTCGCGGGTTCGATTCTCGCCGAGGGCCAAAATGTACTATAAATGAATTTGTTGGTCTTTGAGCCAGGGTGTATATTTGTATTTAAATATGTATTTAAAAATATGTAAGAATATATTCACGAGTTGTCTGCCTACCATAATACAAGTATTAAGTTACTTACTTTGGGGACGGACGACCGTGTGTGTAAATGTCCCATATATTTAATTATTTATTATTATTTATTTCCATGTTTACTTATCTCCAGGCTCTGTAAAAAATATCATCATATAGCTTGCTTTGGGCCTCTACCTTTCCCAATACGATTTCTCAATGAGATAAACGTAATTTCTATAACAAAAAAGGGTGAAGACATCTCGCGATATACACCATTGAATTTAATTGTTAGATCATGTGAGAATTTCTGTCCGGAAGCTTTCGAAACCCATGATTATTTATGTAGAACAATATTACTGTGACTTGAAGTTATGTATTTAGAAAAAAAAAAAAACGTATGGGTAATCCAGATAATTGATTTTAATGATAGGAGCTTCTAATTTATACAATTAGGCGTTACTTTGCGGATGTCCATAATACAAAAGTAATGAGAATATTATTTTGCTATAATCCGCGATAAATCAAGTATTAAGTAAATTATGTATTGTGTAAATTTATCGCGGATTATAACAAAATAATATTCTCATTACTTTTGGATAGGAGCTTCAATAAGGAATAATTTTACTTTAATCAAATCAAATCAAAATAATCAAGCACTTTTGAATCGTCAAGGATCTATGTGTTAATGAAGCTACAAGTGGTTTGGAATGTTGCTCTTACCGAGAGGAACCAGTCATAAACTCGGTGGTTTGTTAACCATTCTATATAATTAAATTTGCAATATTATACACGGCTGGAAGGATTTTCAAGTCCAGAAATTTTTAATATTGATGTATAATAACAAGTAATAGACTTATTTTGCTATAATATATATATCCTGATCCTTCGATTGCAGGGCGAAACGATTATCGAGTTTGTAATAGTGAACGTGCGTAATGCTTATGTATTAAGGCGGTGGTGGAGGTTTATAATGCATGTGTTTTTACGAATCCTACATGTATCAGGTATGAAAACGGATAGTCCATTATACATTTAGCATTTTGTCAGCAGCTTCGCCTTCGTGGAAATCAGAGTGTCACAAAGTTTTTCCATTTTTCAAGTTACATAAACCCGTAATGTACTATAACCCTAAACCTTTCTCTACAATTGCACTATATTTAAGTAAAAGCCGTACAAAAAATGTTTAGTAGATTTTTAGAAAATCGATCAGATACAGACAGAAAACAGCTTTTGAGGACTAATATTTAATATGTATAGATATATATATCCTCCTGCCCTTACACACTGGCACAACATGTTATAAACATGCTGTAACATGATTTGGCTGCATTTTTACGACCGGCCGCCTGCCTGATGTCAACATACCTTAGTCATATTTTACGATACCTCGGTAAGAAGGAGGGTGGTCTATTCTACTAAACCGGATACCACACGGTGGGCCAACTTCCCTTAGTCGCCTTTTACGACACCTCGGTAAGAAATGAAGGTGGTACTATTCTATTTAGCCGGATACCACACGGCTATTAATATGTATAGATATATTTTCTATTTATATAAATTGATTAATACTTTTGTATTACATTAATGATTGCCATTGAGTTTAATTATATATTTTAATTTAACAACCATAAACAATACCCTACTTTAATAATGTCGATAAGCCACAGGTTAAATATTGTATGCCTCCTTGCGTCTATGAGGAAGTAATCTATTAATCTAAGAAACAATTCCCACGATAATCGATAATAATAGAGATATCGATTCTGATAATTATATATACTTAGAATGATCTGACTTGTTGATGTATTATTTACTTTTTTCTATATATATAACTAGCAATCGCTAGCGGCTCAAACCGTAATAATAGTCTTCTGAAAACCATAAAAATGGTTAAAGTGGGTTAACCTTAAAAGCTAGACATATGCTGTCGCGGACTTTTATTTAGAACCTTTATAGGGGAACAATTTTGTAATACATGATTTTTGAATAACTGTCATCGTTTACTCAGCGCACGCAAGGAAAGCTTTGAATTTTGCCGTTTGCGTAATATTTTTATTACTGCTCCTCTCCTATTCATCTTAGCGTGATGTTATATAGCCTTTCTCGATAAATGAACTATCTTACACTGAAAGAATTTTTCAATTCGGTTAAGTAGTTCCTGAGAGTAGCGCGTTCAAACAATCAAAAAACAAACTCTTCAGCTTTATATACATTTGTATAGACACTAGCTAGCTGTGTCGTCCGTGTTGAAAAGTTTGTTTTTACGAATTCTGCAATTTTTCAGGTACGAAAACAAATTCCCCACTCTACATTTAGCATTACATATATATTCTATTTTACTTCATCGCAAAGCAATTTTACTATTACTTTTGTATTATTGATCTCCGCAAAGTAGCGCCTAATTCTATAAATTATGACATCATATTAGTATTTCGGACACTGAAAAGCTAATCGTCCGGTAATATTACCTAACAGTACCTTCAAAAGCGTTTTCCTCTAATACAGGATTTGAAATGACAATCTCGATTGTTAATTTAACACAATAACCAGCGTGTCTATATTGTTTCATACGCAATATAATTATAATGTAATGGATTGTCAACTCCTGTGATCATTAAGTCTTTATTTACGCTAAATTGTAAATAGTATTATAAGAATATATTATCTTTAATATTTAAATGTTTAATATTTATATTATCGGAATCTCGGAAATGGCTCCAACGATTTTCCTGAAATTCAGCATGCAGGAGGTTTTGGGCGAGAAAAATCAATCTAGCTAGGTTTTATAAAAAAAAATAGTTTTATCCCTGTTTTTGGGCATTAAATAAATACTAAAATTTACATTGAATATATAAAACACTATTTTTGCCGTTAATTCTCAAGTCAGCGTAGCTTATTCGGGGAAAGGGTGGTCGCGAGAAATGAAAATACATGGGATCGAGCTCCATCTACCCTATTATTTTTTTCTTTTTTTTTGAAGTTTGTTTTTTTATTTTGTAAAAAATCATGACTATATCAACGAGGTACTAGTTATATATACTCGTAAGAGTTTTACTTCAAAATACGGAATTAAATGTTGTAATTATTAAGATATGGATCGGGTCTCCTAGTATGAAAAACGAAAAGTTAAATTGCAGTTGTTTACCGAGGTGTCGTTAAAGACGACTAAGGTAAGTCGCCCCGCCGTATGGTATCCGACTGAGTAGAATAAACCATTCTCATTTCTTACCGAGATGTCGTAAAATACGACTAAGGTAAGTTGACGTCAGACAGGCGGCCGGTCGTAAAAACGCAGCCAAATCATGTGACAGCATGCTTATAACATGTTGTGCCGACTCCACAAAGTACCCCAGAAAAAGGGGATTTTTGCATCGTATATAGCAACCAGGTACATAAGCTTTAATTGTACGAGTTTTTGATCAGAAGCAGATAGACAGACTGTCCTTTGAATTCATTATATGTATGCAATGAGAAGTCTTTTATGCCTGTAATTTCATTGATAAAACGGACGTGGATGTAGCAAAAATATCTGTCCAGTAGCATTGCAAATCAAAATGGCGGAACTAAATTATATCCTCGGCCAATAAAGGAGGCTCATGACCTATAAGGCCTGAGAGCAGTATACAATGAGATAATTCATTACACCAAGGCTCTCTATTGTGTTTAGTAGGCCATAAAGTTTTCAGAGGTTCCATTATCAGATACAGTCGGCAAATTTACGTGTGCATCTTATACAATTTAATATTATTCGAATGTACAAAACTAGTTAAAGTATTATTGTGCTATAATCTTAGCACAATAGCACAATTAATCATAAAAACTTCTTTAAAACTATCTTCTTCAAGCTATGAGGCTTCTTAGTAAAAACTTCTTTTAAACTATCTTCTTCGAGTTATAAGGCTTCTTAGTAAAAACTTATTTTAAACTATATTCTTCAAGCTATGGGGCTTCTTAGTAAAAACTTCTTTTAAACTATCTTCTTCGAGTTATAAGGCTTATTAGTACAAAATTTATTTTAAACTATATTCTTCAAGCTATGGGGCTTCTTAGTAAAAACTCCTTTTAAACTATCTTCTTCAAGCTATGGAGCTTGTTAGTAAAAACTTCTTTTAAACCATCTTCTTCGAGCTATAAGGCTTCTTATCAAAAACTTCTTTTAAACTATATTCGTCAAGCTATGGGGCTTCTTAGTAAAAACTTCTTTTAAACTATATTGTTCAAGCTATGGGGCTTCTTAGTAAAAACTTCTTTTAAACTATCTTCTTCAAGCTATGAGGCTTCTTAGTAAAAACTTCTTTTAAACCATCTTCTTCGAGCTATAAGGCTTCTTATCAAAAACTTCTTTTAAACTATATTCTTCAAGCTATGGGGTTTCTTAGTAAAAACTTCTTTTAAACTATCTTCTTCGAGCTATGAGGCTTCTTAGTAAAAACTTCTTTTAAATTATCTTCTTCAAGCTATGTATTCTTAGTAAAATGTTCGCTATATTTGCAATGTTTGGCAAAAAATGCTTTGACAGCAACAAAAAACCAACCTAGATTACTTAAGGTTCAAAACATCAAGTAATTCGTACAAAAAATGTACTCGTATCTATGCTTTGTTCGGTTCACTACGTGTTTGGAAATATTCTTTTAGTTTATGACAAGGACAGCTTTTATGTTAGTATAAATGAATCATTCAAACATAATACGAAAATCTGTTATTGAATGATTTAATGTGCTAAAACTAATGTAACAATATCTTTGACATAATCCTACATTAGCTGTGATCCGCACAATGGGATTATGATACTCGCGGATTTCAACTCTTCGCGAATTTGGATCTGCGAACTTTCATAGTTTTCTCTAAAACTTTGAATTTTGTTAAATTTAAAGCTTGTATACGTATATGTATTTAAAGCGTGTATGTGTAAATAGAACAAAAAAATAACAGGACATTTTAACGTATAAGTCGACACGGAAAAAGTCGCGGTCACAAATTGTATATGAATAATTGTCTCATTTGTATATATAGTCTGTAAAAAATGTCCTCTACTTAAGTTTACTGATACAGGTCGAAAAACTATACTTATCTTTAATATAAAACAGGGATCGGCAACCTGCGGACCGCGGGATGCATGTGGCTTTTCGATGTTTTTCGGCTTTCCACTCCCGTCACTTAAAAATTCCACAAAATATTTTACACCATTGGTAACATTGGTGAAGAATCCTATAGTAAGATTTTTGATAAAAATATGTCTATATTTTCATAGGAATACATATTATTTCTTTTATTTCACTTCGTCTAAACTAGAAATCAAATACAATAGAACCTCGATAATTTAGACCTCGATAACTTAAAATACATGACATCGCTATATGTCTCGACGCACTGTATGTATACTAACAAACTAACAAACTGCCAATTTTAGTAGTTTAGAATGCAATGTGCAAAAAAATTCTCAGAATTTATTGCTTCCACGTGTTCATCGTGTTTCAATTTGGTTTCAATTTGATTTAACTCACCCCCCCCCCCCCTCACTTAGCTTTAAGCTCTATAATTTAAAAAAAATTGAGCGCAACTTGGATTTTAACTTATCGAGGTTCTACTGGATATAATATCAATACTTATTAAAAAACAAATTAGTGTCTGATTAAAACCTAGATTTTTGAAATTGTCACTTAGACTCTCTAGTCTTAGAAGGTTGCCGACTCCTGGTATATAATCATGACATTAGTTATGATATCTTACGACTTATCTTATACATTACTAATGACATCTAAGAAATATGTCTTCCAAATATTAAGTTTTTGCTCCAGTTATAATGTATTAGACAGTCATGATTTGTATGACCATTAGTAACAAATTGTCTTCAAAAATCATAGTTTCTCAGAACTTTGGTATTTGACACAATTAATCGCAAAAAAGGGCAGCCTGTGATATGATTATGAATTGTGATTTTTTGTACACCATTTTGGCGGACAATGGTGATAAATGTTAGCCACCTTCACCTTGAGCTCAGTTCTCACGGTCATGACACTGTACCAGTTTTTACTGCCTTTACTCATTGCTTAACTATAACTCTGTAATAAACCGTAGGCGTTATTTGGGGACGAATGTACAAGTTGGATGTAAAGTTTTACGATATTTATGCATCACATTCTCCTGCCCTTATCCCACTCTAACTGGATTCGGCACAACGTCTTTTGAACATGTTGTTGTATAATTTGGCTAGTTATTTTACAACCGGCTGCTTGCCTTTTACTACATCTTGGTAAGAAATGAGGGTGGTTTATCCTACTCAGCACGAAAAGATCACCTTCATTTCTTACCGTGGTGTCGTAAAGGCGACTTAGGTAAGTTGACCCCCCATGTAGTATCCGGCTTAGTAGAATAGATAGCCCTCATTTCTTATCGAGGTTTGTAACATGTTGTGATAACCTACTTAGAGTGGGATAAGGGCAGAAGAATGACGAGAGACATTAAAAACTATTTTAACTTTAAGTGAACTAAAATAAATAAAATTTCTAGGTGTCGTAAAAGGTGAGTAAGCTAAATTGACGTAAGGCAGGCGGCCGGTCGTAAAATAATTATCAAAAACATGTGACGACATATTTAAAACATGTTGCGCCAACCCCACTTAGAGTGGGATACGGACAGGAGAATGATGATGATGCTGAAAGAGAAAGCAATTGCCGTTTTCTTCCCTCAAAATTATTTTTCTACTGGTTACTTTAAATAGTATAGTATTTACCTTTGCCATTACAGCAGTTTAAAAACACTATTAATAAAAGGCTAACACAGAAATCCTACTATACTATTGAGGAATATTTGGAAGATAAAAATACGTGGATGTAGCTACTCTTCGACCCTGTACAAGACAGTAATAACTTAAGTAACTTGTAATAAGAATTATATTTTTAAAAGAGCAACCGCTGAGTTTCTTTCTGGCTATTCTCGGAAGGAACAGCTTTCTGAACCAGCAGTAGAGTTGACGATTCAAAAGCACTTGTTTACAAGTGTATTTGAATAAAGAATATTTTGAATTGGAATATAATCATAGATAGTTTTTATCACGACTGTACGGTCAGACAGCCCACGCTGTTTTAACCAAGTGTTAACTGCTGCAAATTTGATTATGACCTTCGTTTTAACTCACATGTCTATTCCTATTATTGCGGTTTAAGGCTGAAAATTCTCAATGATTTTTGAAATACTACGAGCGTGGTTTAAAAAGGTGCTATAAACAAATTGTGCTGTGTTAAATGGTTTACTGTAACATATTTTACAACCTTAACTTTCAATTTAAGCTAACTTACTAACATCTTCATTCGTTACAATTTTGTCGTCAAGTTTTCTGATGCTTCATTTTCAGGGCAAAATTTGTTTGGAGTATTACCCGTTAGCCCTAACTGATTTCAGAATGTTACTTAAAAAAGCACTGAGTGTTTATTGTGTTAGTAAACTAGTTATTTATGTGACTTCGTTTGCATCAATTTTAGGGTTTAAAATATCCGCATTTATCTACTATATTCTATCCTAGTTCCCGAAGGAAATCGAGAAATTTTCTGTTGTATATGTTGGCCCAATATATATAAAAGCTTCTTTAACCAAATTTCATCAATATTAGTTAGCAGTTAAGCTGAGAAAGCGTAACAGATAGACAGAAAAATCTCTTTCAGAGATCTCTGTCACTGCTGTTAGTAGTTAAATTTTAAGTATTTTTTTTTGTTTGTCATTTTTTGTTTGAGTTAATATTTAGGTTGATCTAAAACTTAACTAATAACTATTAAGTTATTAATTAAGTACTCGTATTAGATCTTATATAGTAGTGAAGTTTGGTCCAAATCTTTAAGTTACAAGTGATGCACTATTAAATGTGCTAACAGTTGTTCCTTCGACAGTACTTTCGTATGTAAACTTGAACTCGTTTCATGAATGAATTACGATTTCAGTTGAATCATTGTGGCGTTTTTTTGAGGTAAAACTGATCATATAGGGTTCAATGTTAACTATGACGTCATTAAAACATAAACTGGTTCGGCGATAAAATTTATATTTAAAAAAACCTCAGTAAAAACTAACTATACATTAGTTTTGTGTGTGTAGTTTGGTGATATCAATTTAAATTCAAAATATTCTTTATTCAAGCAAACTTGTAAACAAATGCTTTTGAATCGTCAACTTTACTGCTGGTTCGGAAAGCCGTTCCTACCGAGAAGAGCCAGGAAGAAACTCGGTGGTTGCTCTTTTATAATTATATTACTAGTTACATTTAGTCATTATTGCCTTGTACAGGTTCGAAGAGAGCTATATCCACGCATTCTTATCATCTAAGTAATCCTCAACTGTATAGGCTTTTTGTATCAGACTTCCTTTAACGGTTTTATGAAACTGATGTAACTGTTAGTGATTTAAATTTAATAGTTAATAGTTAGTGATTTAAAAATCCCTTAGTCATTTATCAAACAGCGTTGCCGTCAGCACCGTGCACAATGCGATGACAATTCACACAGATCACATTGTCGGACACAGAGGACGTTCGCACGACACGGTGTTGCGCAACCGTACCGTGACTTCACACTGTGATGCATTGATGGAAAACGGAAAGGACAATTTTTACATTAGTCTGTAACAACTCACGTCAGGAATGGTCAACCAATGACACGTGACCGAATATTTTGGTGCCATCACCGATTACAATAATCAAACTACTCGTGTAATTGAAACATTACAAATAGATCATTTGGTGGTAGATAAAGAAGTTTGAGTTCATTGATATTAAAAAAGTAAAGGCCTGTTACTAACACACTTCTGGGCAAAGACCTTCTGTCTCCGTTTTTGGATAAAAGGATTGGAGCTAAGACCTACAACTAATACAGATTTATAGGTAAGACATATCCCTAAAATTTTCTAGAAATATGCAGGTTTACTCACAATGTTTTCCTTCACCGAAAAGCATGTAATAAATTGCAATTATCAATTACACACATAAGTTTTAACAGAAAAACTCATTGATGTCTGCACGGGGCTTAAACCCGTGTCTGCCTCGTAAAAGTCGCACGATCTAAGACTCAAATCAAGGTCAAGGGTGAGGCTAAAAAGAGATGGTTGGATTGTGTGAAGTATAACATGAATGTAAAAGGAGTAGCACTAGAGTTGACGAATGATAGAAATGGAAGAAAAAAAAACATGTGCCGACCCCACTTAGAGTGGGATAAGTGTAGGAGAAGGAAGAAGACGTCCCTATGTCTGGTAGCCAACCATATGGAAACTTATCCCATCTAATATCTAGAAGTTAAGATAATACAATATATTGCTTAATCTTAAATGTAATTCAATTTATCAAAGTCATGGTTGCTTTAAGGAAATATATTTTCCCACGACAGTAACTTTGCACTTGAAACCGACTTAACTATCAATTATTGTGTTAAAAAGAGCATTGTACTCGAGGATAAGCAACAGATTACATTTAAATATTTGACAATGAAACGTTTATTTTTACACGGTTTATATTAGTGTCACTTGTACAGAACATAGAAGAAGAACACAGTTCTTGGGCACTGTTTTTGGGCACTGCCTGTTTCCAATGGTGAATTTTGAATTTTTCTATAAGAAAATCAAATTGATGAGTATAATATCTTTATTCAGAAACACCAATGTCAAAATATTTTCACACCCTTAACATTGCTATCACACCACTCCGTCCGGTGACGTTATAAAAGTCATATATAGGGTGAGGAAGACCAAAGTCTTCGAACAGTGCGTGTTGCTGCTGAAAGGGGTGACTGACGGTGGGCCTCATAAGAAAGCTCAGAGTCACTTAGCATGCGATAAAGCGAGCTATGCTTGGAGTATCTATACGTGATCAAATCATAAATAAGGAGATAAGTAGACGAAACATAGTAAAAAGTGGCAATAGATGGGTGCAAAGAACGACTTTGGGATTTTAAGGTGTTAGAACAGTGTTTCCCAACGTAATCGGACGCATGCATCTGGTGCTCCCGATGCATCGTCCAGCGGAGGGAGGAGTCACTTTTAGAGAGGCCCTGACCCAGAGGTGGCGCACTCTGGGGTACAGAGTTGCTGCTGGCAGGGATTGGGGTAATGTCTTCATAGGTACCCTATTCCCGCCACCAGCAGCGTGCAGCACACAGGTTAGTTTAGTCGGTACGAGTCTGACATAACCGTCGCCTGTCCCCGTCGGGGGTGGTACCCATAAGGGGTTTTTTCCTGTTAAAAAAAAGTGTTTCGCAACGTGGGGCCCACGACCCACAGGAGGGGGGGGGGGCGGCAATTTGATGGTTAATAGGTTATGGCTCTGAGCCACTTAAGTGCACTATTAGATTTCGGTCCTAAATTTAACAAAAAAAAGCAATTTCTTTTTCCTAAACCCTATTATTTTATCTTAAGTGGACAATTCAATTTTTAATATTAAAATTTATATATGTTACTTAGGGGGGGGCAAAATAATTTTCGACGTGGGGCATGGACCAAAAAGGTTGGGAAACACTGTGTTCGAATGTCAACCCTGCATCGGAAAACGCAGCGTTGGCTGACCCTCTGCAAGGTGGACTAATGACCTCAAAAGGTCCCAGGGAGCCTCTGGATCCAAACGGCACAAGATCGTGTGTGGAGATCCCGTAAATACTGATGTATAAAAGCTTCAATCACTAAATTTGATCATTATTGTTCTAGCGCCTTAGTTGTGGAAGCTTTACAGGCAGACATACTTATATATTAAGATTTTCCATTTGATTGCGGTGATAGTGTCCGGAACTTTATACGTTGAAAATTGGTTGAAATTCGTTATTCAAATTTCATTCACATAGAATTCCTTGATAGCAAAATAATTTTATAGTTCTCTTTGAATCACATGACGTGACAAATCACAATGATTAGCGACACGCCACATCTGAGTCATTTTAATTTCATCCCAAGCTACCTGTTATCTCATTATTTCCTTGTGATGATCTTGTACAATTGAGATTCGTCATCATATTGTCATCATTATTCGACTTGAACTATGCATATTCCTTTTAGCTTGATCGAAACAAGTGTAAGTGTATTACCGCGTTTAAACAAACAAACTAACTCTTCAGCTTTATATATTAGTATAGTTTGATTGGCCTGTTGGCGCAGATGGACCATGCCCTCAGCACCAGGGGTCGCAAGTTCGACTCTCGCCGAGGGTAAACATTTTCTAAAAAAAAATATTACCTACTTAGGTAGTTTTATTTTTAACTTATGTCTATTGGATAACAGAAGCCATCTGCCAATCAAATACTACTGTAGCAAGGATAGTGTTTTTTTGTCATGCAAAACTATTACCTCGCTATACCAATTAAGGAGGTGTTAAACGATCTACGTGCGACGTCGACTTGTCCGTCACGCGTCATGGCTTCAACCTGACCCTGAGTTTATAACCCATTATGTTGACAAAAACAGTGCCCTGCAGTCACTTTACTGACCTTAACATCTGATTTATTGGGATCGTTATACTGTTTTATTTCGCTTACCGTTGAAACAGGTTTTAATGTCTATCGTCAATCTCCTGCCCTTAACCCACTCTAAATGGGGTCGGCACAACATGTTATAACCATCTTGTGTCACCAACATGAGTTGGCTAGGAATTTTACAAATAGCCGCCTGCCTAACGTTAACTTACCTTAGTCGCTTTTTGCGACACCTCGGTAAGAAAGAAAGTCGTCTTTTCTAGTCAGCCGGATACCACACGACGGGTCGACTTACCTTAGTCGCCTTATGCAACAGCACGGTAAGAAAGAGGGTTGTCTATTTTACTCAGCCGGATACAACATGGCGTGTCAACTCACCTTAGCCGCCTTTTACGACACCTCGTTAAGAAATGAGGGTGGTTTATTCTACTCAGCCGGATACCACACGGCTTACAGGTTTTAATGTCTATATCCTCGTGAAATTATAGAACTTTGTGCTCACATATACACTAATATTAGAAATACGAAAGTTTGTCTTATGCAATTTATATAATTTTTTATTTTTTACAGTTGGACGCTCAACAGCGATACACCCTCTTCCAGCGAGGGCTATGGGAAGCGGCTCAGCAGCTACCACGTGGAGCCATCAGAGATTTTAGCACGTTCAGGCAGCTGAGCTTGCTGTCTATCATTGGTCCTGCTGCACTGCCTCCAGACCAGCTGGACAGAGTAAGCCTCTCAATAGAATGTCTACTTGTTTACTCATTCTTCTGCCCATATCCTACTCTAAGTCTGGTCGGCGCAACATTTATCTGTTCCATTCGCTCCTATCATATGACAACTATGGCCCTACTCATTTTGTATGCATTTTCACACAATCTAACCTATTAGTTTTTATTTTTTATCTATTAATTTTTAATTTAAACTCTTTTAGGGCCTCCGTCTAGTCCTACAAATCCATCCAAATTCATATTTACCACTGGTTTGGTCACATCAAATCAAATCAAATCAAAATAATATTTTTTCAAATAAGCTCTTACAAGCACTTTTGAATCGTCAAGGATTTATATGATTAATGAAGCTACAACTGGTTCGGAATGTTGCTCTTACCGAGAAGAACCAGAAAGAAACTCGGCGGTCAATCTTTTAGACATTTTCAATTTTACATAATGAAACCGCAGTCTTGTATGAAGCTGAAAAGATTTTCAAATCCAGGCTTTTTTATCATCACATGATTTTCAACTCTCTTAATTATATGTCCATAAGATCTTAATCTTGCACTCTTCGAATTTTCTCATTCCGTTCAGACTTCCCCTTACTACTTCATGTACGAAATTTATTTAAAGGTTACCTAATTTTTCTCATGTGGATCCTTTAGGATGTTTTCCGTATGGCTTGAAAATACCAGAAATTTCTTTCTTACTGATAATTTCGATGCCCCAATGTTTTATGCTTCATTATTGGTGGTTTGAGTATTATTTGTATTTATAATATAATTTAATTTTCAAATATTATTAAAATTTGATACCAGTATAAAATATCCATTTCGGAATCCAATTAGTCAAATTTAGTCGATAGCCACCTCCATTACATGTCTCGTACTAATCTACATTGGAGTAGCGTGTATCTATAAGCGTGTATATATCGTGTATATATCGTGTATATAGCGTGTATATATCGTGTATAATATCTAAGCTCTAATTCTTCTATCCAAAAAGTTGGAAGATATTGGTAGGTGCCCAGCTGCAGAATTATCAGGCTTTGCCATAATAATGCCATGCCATGGTAATGGTAATGCATTACCATTATCAGGGATTGCCATAAAACACGATTTTGTGCCGCTTGGATCCAGCGGCTTCCCAATATCTTTTTGAAGTTGTCAGGTATATACTCGTAGCCAGTTATTTCAATTCATTGAAAGTTAATCCTAAACAATTTCATTTCCAGTATAACCGCATCATCAATGACATGCTGGCAGTATACAATACGGCAGAGATATGTGCTTACAACGAGCCCTTCAAGTGTGGCCTACATCTTCAGCCAGAGTTACAGTACATCATGTCTCATTCGAGGGACTGGGACGAGCTGCAACATGTCTGGACCGAGTGGAGACGGAACACTGGCAGGCGGATCCGGGACCTTTACGAGCAGTTGGTAGACCTGACCAATCAGGCTGCACGGCTTAATAGTAAGTTGTAATTTTTTTTTATAATACAGATTTATATGTAGACTTGAATTGCAATTTTGAAAGTAGTTATTGTGAGTTAACCACAAGACATAGAGATATGCTATTGCGGACTCTTTTGTAGATCTACAATTCTCTAATTCATTACTTTAGTGTATATCTGCTGGTTCACGCGGCACACGTGATTAAAGCTCCCAGCAAGCGAGTTTTTTTTACAACGCGTGACCTCTTCCACACAATTTACATAAAATCGTTCTGTTATATTAAAATATTAACCTAAACCTTCGGGAAGAATTGCACAATCTTATCGCAACTTAAGCTCCCAACAGATGAGTGTTTTACAACTACGTTACCTCTTCAACACAATTTACATAAACTGTAATCTACTATTAACCTAAACGTTACCGAAGTATTGCTCTATATTTTAGTAAAAACCGTATAAAAATCTGTTCAGTAGATTTTGAGAGTGAGAGAAAATCAATCACATACAGACAGACAGCTTTTGGGGACTTAGTTTTATAATAAGTATAAGTATAGATAAAGCTTGCTGTAGGTCGCCTGATATTTTAAAATAGCAATTTTGATTAACACCGTATTAATAAAAAATACTAAACAGGATATTTTCTGGACCATTATTATCATTAATATGTAGTAGTAGAATAGATCACCCTCATTTCTTACCGAGGTGTAAAATACGACTAAGGTAAGTTGACGACAGGCAGGTGGCTGTAAAAACGCAGCCAAATCATGTGACAGCATGTTTGTAACATGTTGTGCCGACCCCAGGGATTAGGGCAGGAGGATGATGATATTATGATGGTATGGATTAACATAATTTATTTGTTGCAGATTTCACAGACGCTTCAGCATATTGGATGTTCCCGTACGAAACGTTGAGTTTGAGACAGGAAATGGAGGAAGTCTGGGAACAGGTGCGTTCCTTAATATTGCTAAATAAATAGTCAACACCCATATGTGCAAATTGATGGTTCCTAAACCATCAATTTGCCTCGCAGCAGGCACCCTTACAGCGAGGTTCCATCGATTCACACAGATTTTTCTTTCCACACATTTCACAGTTCCACAGATTTTTAAATACTTCTCACCGTGTAAACCGCGAACGCAAAGAAGCCTTAAATTTTGCCATTTTCGCAATATTTTTTGTTGCTGCTCCTCTCCTATTAATCTAAGCGTGATGTTAGTATATATCTTATCTTATATTGCCTTCCTCGATAAATGGACTATTCCTGAGATTAACGCGCCCAAACAAATAAATAAACAAACAAACTCTTCATCTTTATATATTAGTATAGATGTGTTTAATGTGAATTTAAGTAACGACGCCATTCTGGTATCGACATCAACCCGAACTATATTTTTCAAACTAACTTTTTTTTTCTTCTCGTTAGGATCAATTTTCGGAACCAACAGTAAATAAGACAGCCCAAAATTACTTATTAAGCTTATTTGAATCCTACTAATATTATAAATGCGAAAGTTTGTGAGTATGGATGTATGTTTGTTATTCTTTCACGGCGAATCCGCTGAACCAATATCGATCATATTTCGTAATTTGGCACAATTATTCCTTATACACCTGAATAACATATAAGCTATAGAAATCCTGTTAATTCTACAGGAATAGGATGACATTGAAAAGCGTCATCTATTATGGATCTATCACACAGCAAGAGTGCACGCGAACAAAGTCGCGGGTAAAAAGTAGTAGAGAATAATTTAATTTAAGAAAAATTTAATAATAATTTAATCTAAAACAACGTGGTTACATCTCTAGGTCAAACCTTTATACGATCTCCTTCACGCTTACGTCCGCCGTCGTCTTCGGGAAGCTTACGGACCAGAGAGAATATCGAGATCAGCGCCTCTCCCAGCTCATGTCCTTGGGGATATGTGGAGTCAAAGCTGGTCGGGGATAGTCCCATTCACCCTGCCCTACCCCGGAAAGAAGCTAGTGGACGTTACTCCAGAAATGGTGCAACAGGTAAATGGTTTTTATAGATCTTAGAGTAGCATTGGAACTCCTTCTGAATGCAGTTTGGTGTAGTTATAAAAATGGCCGATTGGAGGTTCTTCTTTTTCTTGTTGCGGGCTGTTTTCCGTAAGGATATTTGACCAATGGTCCGCCACCACCAAGCAATACAAAATAACGTGAGATGACTGATTGGGGGTTTTTAAAAGCGAACGCGGGTTACGTTTTCCATTAATCACAGAGTCATAGTTTTTTTATGGCACCCTTATTAAATTGGATTGATGAATAAAGATTTTCCATCCCTGTATTATGGGATGCCGGGTTCGAACCCCAGACAGGCGACTTAGGAACTTCCTGTTACACCTTATGTAGTAGTAAGTAGTAAGTAACGGCCTGTTACTATCCCACTGCTGGGAATAGGCCTCTTCTCTCCGTTTTTTTTTGGGGAGAAGGATTGGAGCTAAGACGTACCACGCTGCTCCAATGCGGAGCGGTAGGTTACACATATCCCCAGAATTCTCTAGAGATATGCAGGTTTCCTCACGATGTTTTCCTTCACCGAAAAGCGTGTGATAAATTGCAATTATCAATTAGACACATAAGTTTATTAGAAAACTCATTGGTGCTTGCCCGGGTTTGAACCCTAGACCTCCTCAAAAGAGGCGCACGGTGTTACCGCTGGGCTACCACAGCTTATGTGCCTAATTGATATTTACAATTTTTTTCGGTGATGGAAACATTTTTGGGATATATTTTTAAAGAATAATTAGGATATATGGTTGTTAACTAGGTTAAGATTTAAATATTGTGGAATTTAAATAGTTTTTTTTAATTGACAAATTATAAAAAAACTATTTAATAATATTTTGCTGCATTCTAACCGACCAATATGTATAAAACTGTACATGTCTATTCAAATAATCTATACATATACATATATATTAATAAAATCGTTGAGATGACGAATCTCTGTGAGTTGTTCCAGCTAATCTTAGAAACCACTAATCCGATTTGGACGCTGTTTTCCCTAATATGTATTAGAAACAAATATGTACTTAACATATAGCGAATATTATTAATTAATTTATTTTTCAGGGTTTCACACCATTAACAATCTTCCAATTGGCCGAGGAGTTCTTCGTGTCAATGAACATGTCAGCAATGCCTCAAGACTTTTGGGCCCTGAGTTTGTTCGAACAACCGGCCAATAGGCATATCCACTGCCAACCATCAGCTTGGGACTTCTGTAATGGCCATGATTATCGGTAAGTAATGGTATTTGTATAGTATTGTATATATGGGATGTCTTAACGTCATCATACCGTTAATCATAGAGATAGAAAATACAGAGTAAAGAATTGGTTAGTAAAAAATAGGCGGGACTCGATCCTAGGTATTTTAATTTCTTGAGACCGCTCATTCCTTTAATAAGCTACTCTAAAATAGTGTTTTATATTAAATTTAAATGTTAGTATTTTTTTAATGCCCAAAAACAGGTTTTTTTTTAATAAAGCCTAGCTAGATAGATCCCACCCCCCCAAACCTCCTACATGCTGAATTTCAGGAAAATCGTTGGAGCCGTTTCCGAGATTCCGAAAATATATATACACGATAAAACAGGCGACAAGAGCAAAGTCGCGTATACAGTATAAACTGTGTTATGTAATGGCTAACTGGCTGTTATTGTAAATATATATCATAATCATTAAATTATTTTTTCATGTTGCCTACGGCCTAGATATTCGCGCCCATTCATATCACAATTTTTCTTCTTCAGTTTGCTGAATTATATAGTAGTAGTGGTGCCTTCGATTTCGTTTGCGCCAACTTAAACGTTTAATTAAGATTTTTTTCTGAACAAATATAAAATGTATTTTTTATCCTACATTATTAAACTGTTGTGACAGCCAAACAGACTTTTTCAATTATAATATGAGTATGTATTAATGTATTCTTTCTTTCTTCAACAGTATCAAGATGTGCACGCATCCAGATATGAAAGACCTCATAACCGCTCACCACGAGATGGCGCACATAGAATACTTCTTGGCTTACAAAAACCTGCCGAAGGTTTTCCGTGATGGCGCTAACCCTGGTAAGTTACTATCTAGTCAATCCTACACTTGGTATTCTACGCGGATTATAACAAAATTAATAATTCTATCATTACTTTTGCATGTATTACACACTTTTACCCACGACTTCGTTCACGTGGACTATAGTCTTAGAATAAACAGTAGCTTCTAATAATTCTCATACTCTTCAAATATCTCCATCACAAAAATCAGATCTATCCAGGAAGACAGAGAGATATATCGTGTTCTCGAGAGCATAGTTTAATTATTTAAGTAAATAACCCGCATGACATGAAAATTGGATTAAAACAGCTCAGTTAAATTTATCCATAAACAAAAACCGAAACATATAAAATAATTGTTAAAATAACTCTTTCGACGCAATCCAAACAACTTGTATAGAACCTACTTTAAATTACAGATTTCACTTGAATTTGACACATCGTGGATGTTTTTTTTTGTAGATTATAAACTCTATAGAAAAACATATAGGCTATCCTATATGTTAAACCAGTTGATAAAGAATAATTGTCCCAATTTTCATCAATGTTGGCAGACAGACAGACTTTAGCGATTATAATATTATGGAGTAGTAAGGATAAAACATATTTGTTCACCTCAACTATTTTTTCATACGACAAATGGGTATTCTGTTTTGACGGTCAAACGAACAAACAATTTTTGTATCATTTAATTCAAACAAACATACAATTAGATACATAATCAACATATGGCAGTTGTCACAATATACAATTACTTATACTGGGAAATCAGGTGATATTTTTCAAACTGAAGATCCCGTATAAAGCTAAAGTTGATATTAAAGCAATGCTGACATCAAGTGTGGCGCCACTGTTGCAGAGATCGGTATCACAAGTGCAGTATGTGACGAAAAGATCGCCATTACCCGTCTGTCGCTTACACGTGTGCTCGCCCTTTTCTTCTTCGATGTACCCGCAATTACGGACGATTCGTAATTTTCCGAAAACTGAGAACATAAAGTACAGTTAGTTTAAATCTATGATAAATGTATAAGACCTTTAAAACTCGGAAGTTATTTTTATACCAAACAAGCTGTAGGCACCGCTTGATTTTGGTTGCGTTAAAACAGCGTACTAAAGTTACTTTCAATTATGTTTTTCTTTTTCTGAAAGCAAATAGGTTTTATAATATTCCTTTTTATTATCTTACTTCACTGAAACCTTATATACCTATAATTACATTAATATTTGTCCAGCAATTCAGCCAGAAATACGTATGGTATGGAATATAGATAATTTTGGCTAAATTTACCACCGTACTGGACAGGTATATGCTAAAGTACTAAGCTTACCCTTGCGGTGTGATGATGCTGTTTAGGTATGAGCAAATATACCTTCTCTCTCTAATTTCGCTTACTCTAGTGATTTGCTATTGCTCTTCTTGTTTATGGTATAGGACGGCAAACGAGCATGCGGTTTACCTTAAAGTAATCACCGCCGCCCACGACCTCTCGCTGAGCGAGTGCGTTGCCATCCTTTAGAAGGTGGAAAATACGTTTTTTGAAGTTACTTATATCGTGTCATCATCTCTTTAAGAACTTTATAAAGTCTTACTTGGACAAAGCCGAGGTACGCCAGAAACGATTTATAATAGTGGCTTTTTTCTACATCTCAGTTAGTTTGATTCACCAAAAACATAGGTGGCATAAAAGTGTCCTATACGACCCTTAAATAACGGTTGCAAACACAAACACGCTTAATACAGGCACGCTGACAAAGATGAGGCTCTAGTTTTCTGATGTCACTCGGTCTTGGCTTTCGGCAACACTAACCACACCACCAGCCCTTAACTACACGTCACTAAGCCGTGGTCTGGCCTCATGGGAAGCACTCTTAGCACGGCGTTCCCCAATGCTAGAAGAGCACTCTATTCTCCGCATTCTGTAACTTTCCGCTTCTAGCTTGTTGACGTTATGGAAGTAAATAGGGCTAACAGTATCAGCATTTAAAAAAATTAATGATGTATCTAAAGTTATGAAATACTCACTCTCCATCCTTATAATCCGGCAAAAGGTAGGTTCCATTGGTTCTAAATGTTCCGGCGGGTCTCTTAGCGAGCAGTTGACTACGCCGAGGCTATAGGAGTCGAACTGCTCCCCACATCGTGGATCGTAAGCGCTGTTACAGTCATAGCAGAATATAGAGGAAGCTAGAAATTAAAAACATCAAATTATTTTATAGTAACTATCTTCACAGGAGACTAGTGTAAGTAAGTAGTGGCCTGTTACTCTCCCACTGCTGGGAAGAGGCCTCTTCTCTCCATTTTTGGAGAGAAGGAATGGAGCTACCACGCTGCTCCAATGCGGATACGTAGGTTACACATATCTTCAGAATTCTCTAGAGCTATGAAGATTTGTTCACGATGGTTTCCTTCACCGAAAAGCGTGTGATAAATTGCAAATATCAATTAAACACATAAGTTTTAACAGAAAAACTCATTGGTGTCTGCCCGGGCTTAAACCCGTGACTTCCTCGAAAGAGTCGCACTGTGTTACCGCTGGGCTATCACAGCTTCAGAGACTAATGTAATCCATACTAATTATAAACACAAAAGTTTGCCTATCAGTCTGTATGTCAAGGTACATCAACCTGAGCAACACTGGTAAACATTTGTAAAACTTGACTATCGGGCTAACATAAAGGATAAAAAATCAGATATTCCTTTGGGAAAAGGAAAAATACATATAGAACATAATTGAGGATACTTTAACGCTTAACATGTCGTAAACGAAGTTACGCGGATAGAACTGGTGTCACATAATTATAAACTCAAGTTAGCTTAACTAAACAATATGTTTAGCAGGAAGAACTAAATAAATTCACGTTTTTCACATTACGTAACTATTTTTTTCTACTTATATACGTGTTGTCGATAAATTAGATCTATTGTATTTTATTCTATTCTTTCATTTGAATACAAAATTTCCCAATTTAAATCAAACAATTGCAAATAAATTAAATATAAATTAGTTAATTCAATGAATGGCAAAATGACCTCAAAGATTTTATGCGTATTTTATGTATAAAAAGGGTAGATAAAAGTACACGGAGCTGAAAAGATGAATCAATTTTTCTCGATTTTCCTTTTTTTTATCTACTTTTAAATGTAACCATCCCCGCCGCGTAGTACCCGCTGAATAGACCACCCTCATTTCTTAAATAGGCGTCATAAGAGGCAACATATGTAGTTTGAGCCGCCGTGTAGTATCCGGCTGAATAGAATAGACCATCCATCATTTCTTAACGAGGTGTCGTAAAAGGCGACTGGGTAAGTTGATACCACGTGTGATATCCGGCTGAATAGAATAGACTACTCTCATTTCTTAACGAGGTGTCGCAAAAGACGACTATTGTAAGTTGACGTCGGGCAGGGGGCTGGTCATAAAATACCTAGACCAATACTTTAACGACATGTTTATAACATGTGCTGACCCCGTTTAGAGTGGGATAAGGACAGGAGAATGATTTAAATGTAAGGAACCAGAGAACAAATCGATTATTCTCTGGATTGTTCGGTTATTTTTACCGATCTAAACCATTACTCACACTCGGAAAATAAACCTTTTTTTCGATGATTCAACTTTTATTATAGCAATTTATTGAAATAGTGTTTTTGCCGTTCTGATTTGGGTATTTACGAAATAGGAAACGGTCATGTTAATAGAAACCTTACGTTCACTTTGCTCGCAATTGGATTACTTGTGTTGAACTTGGCTTGAATTTACTACCGCTTCGGAAGGACGTTTGTAATTGAATATTGTAACCTTTCTTCTAAATAACCTTTTAACATCGAATCAAATGAAAAACGTTATAGAAGTAAGCATTACTTTGCCGATTTATATAGTATTTTTGCTATAATACGCGTTTGTTAAGAAAATCTATTTAATGCTAAGTGTAGGAAGCCGTGTACGCTTTGTGGTATCCGGCAGTGTAGAATAAACCACCCTCATTTCTACCGAGGTGTCATAAAAGGCGACTAAAGTAAGTTGACCCGCCGTGGATACCATCCAGTTTAGTAGATAAAACAACCCTCATTTCTTACCGTAGTATCTTAAAATGCGATGAAAGTTAGTTGACGTCAGGCAAGCGGCCGGTCGTAAAATAACAAGCCAAAAAATGTAACAACATGTTTTAAACATGTGCCGACCCCACTTAAAGTGGGATAAAGGTAGGAGAATGATGGACATATATTGAGAGATGAAAATCATGTTACTAAACAAGTGTTAAATGTGGATATATATATATATATATATATATATATATATATATATACATATATATATATATATATATATATATATATATATATATATATATATATATATATATATATATATATCAGTGAGAGGCTTAAAAAGATGGTTGGATTGTGTGAAGTATGACATGAATATAAAAGGAGTAGCCAGATTTGAAGAATAATAGGAGAAAATGGAAGCAAAACACATGTAGCGGCCACCCTACTTAGAGTGGGATAAGATCTACATATATATTTATGCATTATATATAATACATTTATGCTACACAAAATATAACTTCAAGTTAACGAAATTGCAGGTTTTAAACAACGGTTAAGATTTTAAAATTGAAGTATGTATTATTCCAAGACCTTGAATAAAAAACGAACGAATTTTTTAATTAATGTATAGAAACCGGCTATACTCTCGTGTTATTTTATCGGATGAGCCCGACTAGTTTCAAGCGATAACGCCGCGTAAAGAGCTCATAAATAAGAGCCCCGTATGGGCTGGAAACTAGTCGAGCTCATCCGATAAAATAACACGTGAGTATATCCGGTTTCTATACATTAATTATGAATTCCACTCACGATAGTTTAAATTCAAAACGAATTTTTTATCTTAAAAAATATTGATATTTTGTTTTAAATTCAAATCTGTACCATCTACCAAAGAATTCGGATAATTCATTCATTTGTTTCTTTAAAGGTATTTTTTATAACTTACCATATTTGAAACACAGCGACAAAACGAACAGAAGACCTACTAAACTTGATATTGATGACATATTAACTGGTAACACTAAGCGAAGAATGCCCTCTTACTGAATTACCTTGACGGCTCGCGGTCTGTAATCTAATTACAGAACCTAACAGTCCACTGACTAGCAATGCTATCTGTATCTATACTAAATAAATAAATATATGGGACACTTACACACACGGTCATCCGCCCCAAAGTAAGTAACTTAATACTTGTGTTATGGTTGACAGACAACTGGTGAATATATACTTATATATTTTTTAAATACATACTTAAATACAAATATAAACCCAGGCTCAAAGACCAACAAATTCATTTATAAAAAATGTTGGCCCTCGGCGGGAATCGAACCCGAAACCCGCGGAACTGAAGGCGAGTTCACTACCCACTGCGCCAACGGGCCAGTCAACTAATATATAAAGCGGAAGAGTTTGTTTGTTTGATTGTTCGAATGCGCTAATCTCAGGAACTACTGGACCGATTATAAAATTTTTTTGAGTGTAAGATAGTCTATTTATCGAGGAAGGCTTTAGGCCATAACATCACGCTAAGATGAATAGGAGAGGAGCAATTATAAAAAATATTACAAAAACGGCAAAGTTTAAAGCTTTCGAAAAAAAGAAAAAGAATATGTTGGTTCTTCGAGCCTGGTTGTTTATTTGTATTTAAGTATGTATTTATAAAATTATATATGTATATATTCACCAGTTGTCTCTCACCTACAAAACAAGTATTAAATTATTTACTTTGGGGACGGAAGACCGTGTGTGTTAGTGTCCCATATATTTATTTATTAATGTAATCAAATTGACGTTATATTTATAGATATTGATTGAGCTATTATATTATAGCTTTAGGTATGACAAAACTTTATGTCACCTTATTAATAAATTGAATAAAACGATTATCGTACATATCAAAATAAGTTTATGGAAACAGACTGTATTCTTACATATTTTAAAACAAGTTGCTGCGTCTTTTTCTGCTGTCTTGCAATATTTACTAATAGACAGAAGAATTCAATTCTGCTGTCCAAATGGTCATTCTAACCAATAAATTAGTGGGGTTGGGTCGAAAAGGTTGCGAGAAGCAAGTGGATCCAATCAGCACAAGATTTTGTGATGTGAAAATGTCTTGAAGAGTAATATGTTCTAGCAAATTTACCATCCTTTCCCTTATCCCACTCTAGGTTGGGTCGGCTCAACATGTTTTAAACACGTTTTCGCTACCTATTTTACGACCGACCACATACCTGAAATCAACTACTAACCTTAGTCGCCTTTTACGACACCTCGGTAAGAAATAACGGTTGTCTATTCTACTCAGCCGGATACCACACGGCGGCTCAACTTACCTTAATCGCCTTTTACGACACCTCGTTAAGAAATGAGGGTGGTACTATTATATTCAGCCGGATACCACACGGCGTGGCATTGCTATATCTCAAGAATTTTATTAATTAGTTGATATTATTGTAAAATGTACATACAATGATGATTAAATAATTAATTGTATCATTTAAAATTATTGAAATTTGTATACTTCAAGTACTTTGTACGTGTCTATACCATAATAATTTTATATTTATTTTATTTTATATTATCTACAGCTATTTACATAAAATATATATTAAAAAAACTTAATCTATTAATAAGGCCAAACTGATTATATAATTTTACATAAAATAAATTTTGCTTAACAGAATTTAGTGAAGCTGCAATAACGACGTGATGTGCGTGTTTGTGTATTGTGTGTGTGCGTGCGTGCGTGTGTGTGTGCGTGCGTGCGTGTGTGCGTGCATGTGGGTGTGTTTGTGTGTCTAAATGTGTTGCATAAGTGAGTGTAGCGTTTGTTTGCATAATAGTCGTGAATAGTTAATTCGCGATTTGTTTCTAAGTTTAAGGCGTTTCTCATTACATTTTGAATCACGTCCAACCAAAGTATTTTTATTGCCAGATCGTACGTAATACCCAAATGAAGCTTTGGGAAAAATGTTCATACGCATTACTTGGGTTTAAGTTTACATAATTTAATCCGAAACTCCGAGTTCCCCATATTGTGAAATTTAGAACACGCTGCGTGTCAAGAAACTGTAAGCCAGTGTTTCATTACGACTTTATTCGACGAATGAAAGTGCGTTGTATTAGTTGGTATTATTTGTTATCATCATCATCCTCCTGCCCTTATCCCACTCTAAATGGTTTCGGCAGAACATGTTATAAACATGTTGTCACATGATTTGGCTAAGTATTTTACGACCGGCTGCCTGCCCGACGTCATCTTAACTTAGTCGTATTTTACGGTACCTCGGTAAAAAAGAGGGTCGTCAATTCTACTCAACTAGATATCACACTACAGGTTGACATACCTTAGTCGCCTTTTCCGACACCTCGGTAACAAATACGGTTGTGACATACACATGTTGTGTAAAAGCCCTTTAATTACAGAATTAAAAAAAAAAAAATACGGGTGGTTTTTTTCTACTTAGCCGGATACCACACGGCTATCATTCAAATATTAAAGACATTTATATAAAAGTTGAAACCTAGGTAATCAAGCCAGAAATGTGACTCTCAATTTTTTGTCTAACTGACTGTACACTTTTAGCGTGCAGCTTTTTACAGCGTCAACAAGTAAACCGAGTTTGGATAGCCGCATCGGTAAGAAATGTTGTGTAGGGTTTGAAGTATGATTGGTAACTTAGTAAGTACCTCAGTACTTAGTACTGTCGTGACTTGATCCGTCTTCGCCGGCGAAGACAGTATGTGTGCGAGCGTGTGTGTGTGCGTGTGTGTGTGTGTTTGTGTACATATAATGTTTATTTTTATTTGTGATTTCAATTCCTCATAAAATCAGATCCACAGATCAACATAGATAGAAACCACTGTATATAAACAAGTCAGGTTAAAAAAGCTTTTAATAAAGCTTTTAACAAAATTTCATGTCCCTACCGTTAACCGTTCACGAATTCCCTAGTCTGGACCCAATCCTGGCAGCAGCATCAAGTCACCGGGAAGATGGTCAAATTTAATTTACAAATTCCACATTTACATACAGACACGGTAACTTCTAAAGTAAGCTGTGATGGCCTAGCGGTGCGACCGTGTGAATCTCTAGAGACGATTATGGGTTCAAACCCGGGCAGACACCAATGAGTTTTTCTATTAAAACTTATGTGTCTCATTGATAATTGCAATTTATCACACGATTTGCTGTGAAGGAAAACATCGTGAGGAAACCTGCATATCTCTAGAAAATTCTAGGGATATGTGTAACCTACCAATCCGAATTGGAGCAGCGTGGTAGGTCTTAGTTCCAACCCTTCTCTCCAAAAATGGTGAGAGGAGGTCTATGCCCAGCAGCGGGATAGTAACAGGCCGTTACTTACTACTTACTACTTACGGTAACTTCAATAAAAGCTTTAAACATGTGTACACTAATATTATTTATTTATAAATTTTTTATAAGCGCACCCTAAATGGTTGAAGAGGCAATAGAAAATTCACGGAAATTAATAGAAGCGATTACGGTGTTACATTACGTAACTTACGAACATCTCGGCTGCGTCTACAAAGATTCCGCGATGTTAGTGAGATCATGACATCTGTGGATGCGGTAATAAATTTAGTGCCTTAAACGGTATAATGACGTCATTTGCTTTTGCCATAACTTCATTTCTCGACTTCAAACATTAAATAAATAAATATATTTGACACACATACTGTCGTCAACCTCAATGTAATTAACTTAATACTCAAGTTATGGATGACAGACAATTTAAAGATAAAAATTCATTTATTGTTTCTCCTTACACAAAATAACAATTTTAATGGTGCCATTTTTATGGGTACAAATAAAAGTGGTGTGAGAGACTGATCTCTGCACTAGACATACTATATATGTAATTAGTAGCATGTGTAATCATTCATGTCTATTAGTGCGAGCGTGTGTGTATGTGTGTGTGTGAGCAAAAGTAAATATATGTGTATGTATGTGTGAAAGACTGGTATATATAAAAAGATTTACTTTTAAATGTATACTTTAAATACATGTAAACACACCTAGACTCCAAAAACCAAGAAAGTTATAAGAAAATGTTGACTCTCGGCGGGAATAGAACCCGCGATCCGTTGAGCTGATGGCAGTGTCAGTGCCAACTGCGCCAATGACCAGTCAACAAGTTGTAGTTTCATTTCATATACGATGAAGTTGGTCTGTATTCTTTTATGTATGAATATGATTCTGTATTCTATTTAAAATTTTCTTTGCAAGCAAGAAACCAGAGAAAATAGTTTTAGTATCTTTACATACATAATGTACTTTATTACAAGCAAATAATGACGATAAATGATGACTGGTGGAGTAGTTATAAATAAGTTCTAATGATATTCTTGGTTAATGTAATAAAAATTGTTGACAACTTGAGTGCGGAAACTCTTACAGAATAAATCAATAAAGTAAAATCAGTTTATACTTCATAGGTACAAAATGATCTAATCACAAATAATAGATAACTATTTATTAGAGCAAAAGCATAACTTAATACATTACGTCAACTGTGAATATTGTGTAACTCATAGTCTAAGCAAAGTATTTGATGCTTTTTTACATAATGAAATTTATGCCACATCCAAAATTAATTTATCGATGTCGATTAAACTTTTTTAGTGTTCGTCCGCAGACCGTATAACTGGGTCAAGTTTATTGGTAACCAGTTTATTTGAGTTTAGCACAAACTGCGATTGGCATAACAAACAAACTTGTCTTGTTTTTGTTTTCACTATCTTTTGTGGCGTGCTTGTTTTTCTTACGTCATTGTATTTGCTTAATTTGATAAATGGCGTATCTTTTTTAGTGAATAGTACTAGTAAAGATATGAAAAAATAATAGGGCAGGTGGGGCTCGATCCTAGGTATTTTCACGTCTCTAGAGCGCCCGTTCCCCAAATGAACTACCATTACGTTTGACAGCGAAAAATTGTGATTGTATTCAACGTAAATTTTATAAAAAATTTAGATTTTTTAAAAATAAAACTTATTTAGAACAATTTTTCTCCCCCAAAAACAGTTGGAGCCGTTTCCGAGATTCCGAAAATATATACATATACATACAAGATTAACTCATTTAAATATCTAATATATTGTATATCTTTAGTACAAAAATTATAATTTACAGAATTAGGCATTACTTTGCGGAAATCCATAATACAAAAGAAATAATAAAATTAATTTTGCTATAACATACGATGAAGTAAAATAGAAAATATATATAATGCTAAATTGTAGAGTGGACAATCCTCACATATAATATATATTATCGGAATCTCGGAAACGGCTCCGACGATTTTCCTGAAATCAGCATGCAGGAGGTTTTGTGAGAGAAAAATCGATCTAGGTGTTTTTAGGCATTCAAAAAATATAAAAATTTACATTGAATGTATTATACATTATTTTTGCCGTTATGTCATGTCAGCGTAGCTTATTCGGGGAACGGGTGGTCGCGAGAAATAAAAATACAAAACCCGAGCCCCAACTACCCTATAATTTTTTTCTTGTTTTTTAAGTTTCTTTTTTTATTTTGTAAAAAATTACAGACGTAGGCTTGGTCAACTAGGTACCACAATATCATATGAAACGTGCTTAATGAATTTAATCAACCGACGCGTGTCTAGTATCATAGTAACCTGTGGTACTAGATTTTTCCAAGCAGTCTCGTTTCCGGCTTTGCACGCCGGAGTATCAATCGGGAGTAGGTTTGCCTTCCGCGTTCGCTTTCACTTTATTGGCATCTCCTAGGCTGATCTTTTGTAATGTATCTGTGCGAATTGTATTCTTAAACGGGCGTTATAAAATTCCGAATCTTGGGGAAATAAAAAATTATATTTTTTTTATTAACAATAACAATTTTACATCTTGCATGATATGTTACACAATATAATAAAGAACTTTTTTTGAGCTTAATAAAGTCTAGAAGACCTCAGTCTATCACATCGCGTGATGTTAGGAATATTTTAATATCCTACTAATATTATAAATGCGAAAGGTTGTGAGTATGTATGTCTGTTTGTTACTCTTTCACGGCGAATCCGCTGAAGCAATATGGATGAAATTTGACACAATTATTCCTTATATACATATAGGCTATAGAAATCCTGTTAATTGTACAGGAATAGGATGCCATTGTAAAGCAAACTCAAAATAACACAAACAGAGTTGCGAATAAAACCTTGTACATTTATATATACATAAAATAAGAGAAACTATTGACACTTTTTATTTATTTCTCTTTATCTAAATTAGATTTTTGAATCAGGTTTTTAATTCCGTTTTCAACTACGAAAATTAATATATGGATAATTTTTTGATATAATCCATGTTTAAGAAAAAAGCATATTTATAATAAAATAAAACAATTTCATCATTATTATTGTACTATAGAATTCCGCAAAGTAACAGCCTTTTTACAATAAATTGTATAAACTTTTCAAAATGACGTTAATGCCAAAACACAAAAATCTCGAAATGATCGACTTTAGTAATTATTTTTCTTCTAGAAAGATTAGGTTGCGTTTTTTTTCCATAGACGCTTCGCTAAGACGTAACAAAAATCTTCTCATTTTGGAAAAAAAATAAGTAATTATATGATATGAATAATATTTCAATTATTTAAAATTCATGGATTCGAAAGACATGTACCATTGTTTTACGTAATATCTTTTGGGTTAGAAAATTTTTGATGTGGGTTTGTTTCATGTTTTTTTTCACATAACAATTATTTGCATAAATAACTTTAGAAAAAATAGTAGGTTTATTTTGGAAATGCATTAGAATTATTAAAGCTTTTTTCTTATTTAGAATAACCACATTCTGTTTAAGAGATATTGCAAATGTCTTTTATTCAGACTATTTATTTCATTATTCTTAATTAAGACTAACCTTCTTTCCTGAATTTAGTAACTTGTCTCTATTCGGCAACTATAAGACGTAACTGATCTCTATTAGATTCAGAAATAGCTCGACTTCTGACTTTGTCATTACATATCATACAATAGCTTAGTTTTTAAAATGCTCGTGTTTCTTTGTATCATTTCTTTTACATAGAACCTATAAATGTAATAAGAATTCTGTAGGTCTAGAAACAAACTGAATTAGAAATGTTGTTTTAAAAACACGTATCTCCTTTTTTGGCCTATTACTACCCCACTGCTGGACATAGGCATCTTTTCTCCGTTTTTGGATAAAAGGATTGGAGCTAAGACCTACCACGCTGCTCCAATGCGGATTGGTAGGTAACACATAAGTATTCTCTAGAGATATTTAGGTTTCCTCACGATGTTTACGTTCACCGAAAAGCGTGAGATAAATTGCAATTATCAATTGATAATTAGACACATAAGTTTTAACAGGAAAACTTATTGGTGCCTGCCCGGGTTGGGACCCATGACCCCTTGAAAGATTCGCACGGTCTCACCGCTGTGCTATCACAGCTATGCTGCTAACTTATAGGACCATTCATGTAGTAATGTAGTAATTTAATAGTCAATCTATCTCATCATAAATATAGAATTGCCTACGCATCAGCCTTAGAAACAAATCAAAGAGTTTGAGCAATTACAAATAACTTAACATCTTTATGTTCTTCCACAGGTTTCCATGAAGCGGTTGGCGAGACCATCGCATTATCGGTGTCTTCTCCACGCCACCTCCAAACCCTGGGCCTCATCCAACGTTCAGTTGATGACACGGCTCATGACATTAACTACCTCTACACCCAGGCCATGGACAAGATCGCTTTCTTACCATTCGCCCTGGTGATGGACAGGTGGCGATGGGATGTCTTCACTGGTGACGTGAGGAAGGAGCAGTACAATTGCCACTGGTGGAGATTGAGGTTTGTGCACTACATAATACAATATCTATATCTTAACATTGTAATGTATAGAACCAGATTATCACTATTCTACTGCTGGCAAAAACCTCCACTATCCTTTGGAGAGGAGATGATTTTTTGGGTGTTAGGCTACCCAAATAAAAGCTGGCTGTATCACTATTGTATGTTACAAACGGCCTGTTACCATCCAACAGCCGGGCATAGCCCTACTCTCTTCTTATGAATAGAAGAGTTGGAGCTTAGAACTACCACTCCAATGCGAATTGGTAGATTACACATTTCCCAGGATTTCTCCGAAACTATGCAGGTTTCTTCATCATGAAAACGTTGAATACAGTACAGTGAATAAGTTGCTTATAACATCTAGGTTAATAAATTAAAAACTCATTGGTGCCTGCCCATAGTTTTAACCCGTGGTAAGAGTCACATTCCACAGCTATTTCACCGTTCAACTATCTCAGCTCTTGTTAGCTTCCACGTAATACGTATCTATACTTTAATAGAGTAAAATTAAGTTGTAGGCTATTACTATCCTGACCAAAGACTCCAATGGGGGGAGGGTAGGCGTTTTTGTGGAGTTTAGGCATTACTAGTATGTTTGTCTTTTGTTTTTCTTTTGTTTTGTTTGTCTTTTGTGGTTTAGAATATAAAAAATCCAAAAGATTAACTCAATCGGTCTTTCTGTCTGCTACACTTAAGATTTACAAGTATCTTCGCAAAGATGAAGTAACTGATCACTCGTGACCCAGTCCACGCATTATTTCTGTGCAACGAAGCGTGTACGTATGTAACCGCGTTACGTTATAACTGCGTTATTAGTAATTATCATTATCTAATGTATATAATCGGTGCTGGCGGTTTGCCCAATGATAGGTTAACTGCGTAGAAAATAAAATCTCGAGATACAAAATCGACCAACAAAAGAGCTCTTGCCACCATCGACATTCCTGCTCTTTTTGAGCCTTTAGGAATTAATCGAAATGAGTGCTGATTCTTGAGGAACGAAGACTTTGTTAGCCTCGCCCCATCTCAGGAAAACGGCGTCAAGGTACCTGGAGCTGCTGCGGAAATGGCGAATCTATATCGCGACGAAAATATAATCTCTCATCGAGAATTATATATTCCTTTTTCAATTGAAACCGTCCTAGGTTTCATTTCATGGAATTAAAGCCCAAAGAAGCTTTTATTCGTTATAATGCCTCGTTTATATGCCTTCTAAGGCGATAAGAGGGTTGTCTTCGTTTTCGCAGAAAGAATCAGCTTAGTGATTCAAAGCGGAAATGTTGTCAGCATTCTAGCGACTATTCTATGTAGGCGTGATTTGAATTAGTTTGTTAGTAATGTGGCAAGGTGGAGGGAAAAAGACCTCGCGGGCGATCACCTACCCGTTGGTGGGACCAAATATCCACCCTTACTGTTCTGGTACGTGAGGGATGCTGAATGCCGGACTGAATGGAAAAACTAGTCGGGCTAACCCGATAGAATAAGACGTGAGTATAGCCGGTTCTATACAATAACTATGAATACTACTCACGATAGTTTAAATTTGAATGGAAAAAGTTAATTTAAAAAGTTGCAAAGGACTTTCAGGGACACGACCTTCAGCAATGAAAATAACGATGAGAAGTTAGTGATTTAACATATAAATTATATTTTTTCGTTGTAAATGAACAGTAATATACCAACAAAATGCGATAATAAGTCACAGTTATACCATCTTTTCTTCACTATCAAGAAGCCGTGAATTTTCCATAAGTGACAGCGTTACAATTACATACCCCTAAGATAGCAGTTTTTGCTTCTACATTTCACACTTCCAACTTCTATGCTTGTAGGTTCGACCAAACTAAATACTATTAGTAAAAGAATCAGGTTTATTCTTTAAAGCTTATTTCTGAATAATGGTAACTTCCAACTTAAGCATTTAAGTTCCCTCAATAACGGAATTGGTTTATTTCCTGAACGAAAGGCAAATGTGAATTTTTTATTCCATATGTTCGCCAGGTATATCAGCTTCAATTGCACCAATTTTTTTTAGTTTTGGATCAGCAAATTAGCTTTGAAAGGTGACAGACAAATAGCCACACGGACACAGATTTTAGCAATTATAATTTTTTGCAGTCAAAGCGTCATATACTTACGTATGCATGTTACGTCTTAAAGCAAAGTAGTCGATACGCTTTCGTTGTATTCGCAATTAACTTACAAACTCAAGTTTCCTTACTTCCTATGACACATTCATAATCAAAACAGTCTTTTCATATCCCACAGCTGGGCAAAGTTCAGTTTTTTTGTTGACGAGAAGAACTGTAGCTTTAGACGCCGCTGTCCCAATGTAGATTATCAGGTTAAGCTTTTATCCTGGACCTGAAGGAGATGTTCCACGGAATACAGAGTTTTTGCTAGTGGGAAAACACGGGAAAATATATGTAACATTCAAAGTTGTTGGTTGGTAGAGCAATCAGGTTTTTAGTCGAAAGCAAAAAAATCGGAAAACCTTAGTGATTTTGTCTATGTGCCTATCTTCTGATGATGCTTCGGTTATTCGACGAAACGATTGTTGAGATTGTGGTAGTGAGTGTGTGAAGTGCGTATGTAGTGTGCTACTTCATTATGCATGCGTTTAACGCATCCAGTATGCAAATCACATAGGTTTTCTGTAATCGTGGATTATTGCAAAAAAAAATATGATTTATTGAAATATAGTTATCATTCTCCAGCCCTTATCCCACTCCAAGTGGGGTCGGCACAACATGTTTTAATCATGTTGTTATTTATTTTACGACCGACCTGCTTTTTGTCAGTCATGTTATACCTTAGCCGCCTTTTACGACACCTCGGTAAGTAATGAAGTTGGTCTATTCTACTCAACAGGTAACACGTCGATCCCGACGTACATTACAATATATTACATACAGTACTTATATTACAATAAATCCTGTTGTAATGGAGTATATAGATATATGTCCAAGTAACCGCATAAACAAATCCCCGTAATTGCAAAATCTTGTTTCCTATGAGATTTCGTAGCGCCTTAACCATTTCGCAAAACCTATAATTTAATCGTGAGACATCTAATTCAGTTACGGTTTTGGAAAGCAAAAGTAATTGAACGAATAGTTATTTCCTATAAAGCTGGCAACAGAAAGCTTTTCCAATAGGAGGGTAGATATTTACTAAATTTATGTATATGACCGTTAGTAAATTTGCCAATTGTCATGATATAACAAAATATTAAGCGAATGCCTTCTTTAAGGAATGAGTTTAAATATAATATTATCATTGTCAGTGTCACAAAAGACACAAAAGTAGTTATTGTGAGTTAACCACAAAAGATAGAGACATGTAGGCCAACCAAAAAAAAAAAATGTAGGCGCGACCTGTTTTGAAATAAAAAGTTAAAATTTATTACTGTTCACTTCCTTTTGTTGTTGACTTTTAGTGGAAATTTTGTTAGCATATATAAAACTTAAGATTTTTGTTAATTATGTAATATTTTAAGCTATATGATTCTTTATATATATTTATATACCTATAGTACATAAATATATAAATAAATTTACATGTTAAAAAATAATTTATAGAATTAGGCGTTACTTTGCGGAGGTCAAAACATTTCATTTCATACAAAACTGATGAAAATATTATTATATAATTATATAATATTATATATAATATTCTCATTAGTTTTGTTAAAAAATAATAAAACTGTGATAGCCCAGCTGTCTTGTGGGTTTCTAGGGGATCACGGGTTCTAAGCCCGGGCGAAACCAATGAGTTTTTCTTATAAAAAACTTGTGTCTAATTTATGTTTGTGATTTATCACACGCTTTTCGGGGAAGGAAAACATCGTCAGAAAATCCTCCAATGCGGATTGGTAGGTTACACATGTCCCTAGAATTCTCTAAAGATATGCAGGTTCTTCGTGATGTTTTACTTCGCCGAAAAGCATGTGGTTAATTGCAAATAATTGCAATGATTACTTGATAACAAGTAAACACAAGTTTTAAGAGAATAAATCAGTGGTGCCAGCCCGGCGTTGAACCTGTGACCTCCTCGAAAGAGTCGTACGGTGTTACTGCTGAGCTTTCATAGCTTAAACATCTATATATAAACGGAATATAAATAGTTTATTTTGCCGTTTGCTTTTGCTGCCGATTGCTGTTTATTTCCTGGGATCATCATTGCCTAATCGATGTCAACAAGTGCTCTATCACAACTAGGCCTTACGACCCCGTCACCTATGCCTATAACTAACGGCACTGTGAAGGCAAATGAATAAGCAACTATGGTCCAAACGCAATTCATCTTAATGCCGTAACATGTGATTGCGTCTATTAGGAAGGCATTTGTAAAATATATTATAAATATACAATATATACTCGCAACTTTGTTCAAGTCAACTTAAATGCTTATATACTGTTATTTCGAAAGAAAAACGCTTGGAAGAGTCCGTTGGTTAAAGCACCAATCTTTCGTTGCAAATAGATTATTGGCCAGAAGTATGATAATTTATTTATTTATTTATTAAAGGGACTTCAACAAAGGTACACACAAAAGTTCCGTAATAACTATTCTAATAAATTGGCTAAAGTGTACCCCTATTAAAGGAGAACACAACATGCTTAATTGATATTGTTACAATTGTTATATTGCTACAATATAAAAACATACAAACTTACGTTAAAAAAAGCATAAAAACATACAAACTTAAACATACATATAAAATATATATAAACATATAATACTTATAATCTATAATAATCTGTGATATCCGGCTGAGTAGGAGAGACCACCCTCATTTCTTACCGAAGTGTCGTATAAGGCGATTAAGATAAGTTCATCCGCCGTGTGGTATCCGGCTGAGTGGAAAATACCTAGCCAAATCATGTGATAACATGTTGTGCCGTCCCACTAAGAGTGGGATAAGGGCAGAAGGATTATGAGTATGATAATCACAGTCCACAATTTTTATATACAGTAGCATATTAAAAATATGATTATATCCTATCATATCCTACTAATATTATAAATGCGAAAGTTTGTGAGTATGGATGTATGTTTGTTACTCTTTCACGGCGAATCCGCTGAACCAATATTGATTAAATTTGGCACAATTATTCCTTATATACCAGAATAACATATAGGTTATAGAAATCATGATAATTCTACAGAAATAGGATGACATGAAAAAGCGCCATCTATTAACAGCCTACCGCGCGACAACAGCTCATGCGAACGAAGTCGGGTAAAAGCCAGTATATGATAAAAATATATCATCATCATCCTGCCCTGATCCCACTCTAAGTGGGGTCGGCACAACATATTATAAACATGCTGTCACATGATTTGGCTGCGTTTTTACGACCGGGCGCCTGCCTGACGCCAACTTACCTCGGTCATATTTTACGACACCTCGGTAAGAAATGAGGGTGGTCTATTCTACTCAGCCGGATACCACACGGCGGATCGACTTACCTTAGTCGCCTTTTACGACACCTCGGTAAGAAAAGAGGGTGGTACTATTCTATTCAGCCGGATACCACACGGCGTATATATGATAAAAATATATATGTGATATAATATATCACTGTCCTCCTGCTTTAATCCCACTCTAAGTGGGGTCGGCACAACATGTTTTTCTCTTCCATTCTCTCCTATCATTCATCAACTCTGGCGCTACTCCTTTTATATTTATGTCATACTTCACACAATCCAACCATCTCTTTTTAAGTCTCTTGGATGGAAAGACATACTTTTTTATATATAATATTAATGCATATATTTGAATATATCTAAAATTTATGTAACGATAAATTTTTTGGCAGTCACTTTAAACTTATGTTTATTAATTCTTATCAGTTTATAATGATCTCATAAATATGTAATTTTTGAATTTTAGATAAGAATCAACTTTTAGTTTGAATATTCATATTTCTTTTAATTGCAAGTCAATTGCGTAATTAAAAAAATATTATGATACATGTTTTAGTCAAAAATCAGTTTATATACCACTTTATATATCACTAAAAACGGTATTGAAATAACTCCAGACTTTGTCTTGGAATTACCTATAAATAAGTCTGTCCATAAAATAAGCAAATTAATACTTGTGTTATGGGTGACAGACAACATTAGTCGCCTTTTATGGCACCTCGGTAAAAAATGAGGGTGGTTTACTCTACTCAGGTGGATGCCACACGGCACATACGTTCAATAAATTTCGAGAAAATGGATCGCATACAGACAGTTTTAGGGATTTTTTTATAATACATATTAATGATGAAGTAATGACAGAAAACAAAAGTAATGAGAATATTATTTTGCTATAATCCGCGATAAAAGAAAATATATGTAATGCTAAATGCTTTCGCCCCGCCCCGAAACAATTGTTGAGATTGTGGTGGTGAATGTGTGCAGTGCTTGTGTATTGTTGTGCCATCGGTGTCGGGTAGTGCATGAGTTCTTACAAATTCTGCATGTATCAGGTATGAGAACGAATAGTACACTCTACATTTAGCATTACATATATTTTTTTAGCAAAATAATATTCTCATTACTTTTGTATTATGGACCTCCGCAAAGTAACGCCTAATTCTATAAATTATGTAATGACAGAAAGTAAATCAATATAAAACTTACAACACAAACAACAAAATTATTAATCAATTATAACAATCTAACTTATATCGCAAAAACAATGTTGAAACAACATGCAATATATGCTTTAAAAAAAGGTATCTACTCAATCGATCTAGAATATATGTAATAAATAATTTGCTTACATTTACACGTCCTGTATAAAGACGGATTGCGGTCGATATCCGGCCTTGACTCTTGAAAATTTAGATGCAAAGAAGCTTTCTTGTTTGACCTCTGTGACAAGCGACAGCGTTTTTATAAATACAGTACAACAGTACAATTTTTAACCAAAAAGATCGATATATATGTAGAGATGTAAAGATAGAAATATATGTAGACCTAATTAAAAAATCTTTTTTTATTCAAATAAACTTGTAAACAAGTGCTTTTGAATCGTCAATTCTACTGCTGGTTCGGAAAGCTGTTCCTACCAAGAAGAGCCAGCAAGAAACTCGGCGGTTGATCTTTCCAACATAATACTTATAACTAGTTACATTACGTTATTACTATCTTGTAGAGGGTCGGACAGTAACTATATCCACGCATTCTTATCGTCCAAATAATCCTCAACAGCGTAGAAGGCTTTTTGTATCAGTTTTTAATAGTGTTTTTAAACTGCTGTAATGGCAAAACCAAAATTGTTTGCGGAATTTTATTATAGAATCTTATTCCCAAAGTAGTAGCCGCAAGCGTATGTCGGTTCCTACTTTGTCTATTATATACATCATTACATGTGGCAAATATCAATAAAGCTCAGTGTTTTTAACTTGTGAGTCCTAAGAGACATGTAACTTGCAAACTTAAAGAGCAAGAATACCTGGCTTTTTAATAGTTCGTAGCGTGGAGTCATAGATGGCATGTAAGGATTTCAATGAACTTAACGTAATTAAACCTAATTTTAATTCGGTTTCTTAATACTAAGCGTGCGATATATTCAGTAAATTTTATCATTTCGCTTACACGTCCGAGGGCCAGCATTTTCTAATAATAAATTGTTGGTTCTTCGAGTCTAGATATGTATTTATATATTTATTTCTGTGTATCAAAAAATTATATATGTATATTTTTACCAGTTGTCTCGCACCCATAACACAACTATTTAGTTACTTAATTTGGTAACGAATGACTATGTGTGTAAGTGTCCCATATATTTATTTATAAAATATAAAACGCTTTAAGCTTATCACTTAATTTGTTATATTAAGTACACTTGCAGCATCTGTATCTTTGTAATACTTGATTACATATATTCAAATTTATTATGACATACATTTTGTGTGATTGACTAAGCAGTCAAATTTACACTACTACGTCCATACTACTACTTTAGTATGGATGCCGTAGCTACTAATAATTGTTTTTACTGAAGTTACAATAGAATAATTTGGCTGAAATCCGCGTTTGTTAAGAGAATTAATGTTATGCTAAGTGTATGAAGCAGGCAACATTCACATACCTTATACATGCAGGTCAAGTTACCACACGTATCACAAAACGCCGCCACCACCAAAACTCTATCACGCGGGCTTAAATTTTGAACGCCACATATGGCTCTTTTTTGTAATACGAAATTTTTTTCATTGTTCACACATTTACCCCATAGCAATATTCCATAGGACATAATTCTATGGAAGTAAGCAAAGATGTTTCATGTATTAATGTTCTATTAACCTTAACTTTCTGGAAGAATTACAAGTAAGAAGACAATAAGAACTGTACAAAAATACGCTTAGTAGATTTTAAGATAAAATACTTTTATTTTTCATCATCATCTCATCATCTTCCTGCCCTTATCCCATTCTAAGTGGGGTCGGCACAACATGTTATAAACACGTTGTCACATGATTTGGCTACGTATTTTACGACCGGCTGCCTGCCTGACATCAACTTACTTTAGTCGTATTTTGCGACACCTCGATAAGAAAGAGGGTGGTCTATTCTACTACACCGGATACCACACGGTGGGTCAACTTACCTTAGGCGCCTTTTGCGACACCTCGGTAAGAAATGAGGGTGGTACTATTCTATTCCGCCGGATACCACATGGCGTACTTTTATTTTTACTATTGTTCATTATATTTTTTACATTTGTACTTTTGATTGTTGTCTATAGAGAGCAGTACGGAGGTATAAAGCCACCAGTGTTGCGGTCCGAACTAGATTTTGATCCAGGCTCCAAATATCACATTCCTGCCAACATTCCCTATATAAGGTAAGTCCAAAATCATAATAAAAATCCTAGTTATAGCGCATTTTTTTTTCATGTAAGGTATTAGTGCCTGGGTGAAAGAGCCTTGCACGGTAATTTTTAAAATGATGTAAAAAAAATAAAATTAAAAAAAATGACAAGAAAAATTAAAAAAAATGGCAGGTGTGGCTCGATCCTAGGTATTTTTACCTCTCTAGACCGCCGGTTCCCCAAATGAACTACCATGACTTTACGTTTGACAGCGAAAAATTTTGATTGTATTCAACGTAAATTTAAAAAAAAATTTAGAGCCAGAAAACAGGGATAAAACGACTTTTTTTTAAATAAAACTTATCTTGATCGAAAAAGTAATAATAAAATGTTTTAAAATAAAAAATAATTATGGATCTCCGCAAAGTAACGCCTAATTCTATAAATTATTTATCTTGATCGATTTTTCTCCCCCAAAACTCACTACATACTGAATTTCAGGAAAATCGTTGGAGCTGTTTCCGAGATTCCGATATATATATACATACAAGATTAACTCATTAAATATTAAAGATAAATATTTTCGATCTATCAAACCTCAGCTTGTTATAAACTTTTGTTTTATGCTCCCTCGCTAAGTGAAGTCACAGTTTAAGTTAAAAAATTAAATAATAGAATGCTAACTTGGAAACGAATGTTGGCACTCGGCGGGAATCGAACCTGCGAAACTCGTAACACAAGGTCATTGCATACGCTAACGGTTCATATAAATAATTTAGTTTCAAAATAAATGCGGTCGATATGTACCGCGAAGTTATGTACGTTCACTAGAACAAGCCGTTTGTGTTCCGACTCACACACTCTTAGCAATTTCGTAACAATTATGAGCACACTAAAACATATCATGTAATACGTGTAGTGCTGGAAACTTGCATATAAAGTGTATCCACTACCATTTGATTTTCTAAATCGCACACGTTGCGATCAGAATCCAAAATTTGCCAGTTTTTTTTCGTTTTTCGTCCGAATGTAGCTTTAGACCGATGATGATCCTCTTGCCCCTATCCCGTAGGGTCGGCACTTCTCAGTCGTAACACTCTTGACAGAGTGGTCGTGGTTTACACTAAGTATTTTTTTGGGTGGCAGATGTTGCTCTCCTCACGATGTCTCGCCATTTCCCCCTGTTCCTGCTCATTCTGGTGCACTTGTGTACAGGGCCGCCTACCATTGCCTTAACTTGATCGGTCCATCGCATAGGAGACCGTCCACGCGGCCTTGTACCTTCCACTCTGCCTTGCAAGGCAGAGTGGAGAGTCGGCACAACATGTTATAAACATGTCACATGATTTAGCTACTTATTTTACGACCGGCATGCCTGACGTCAACTTACATTACTCGCATTTTACACCTCGCTAAGTGGTTGGCTTATTCTACTCAACCGGATACCAAACGGTTGGTCAATTTACCTTAGTCGCCTTTTACGACACCTCGGTAAGAAATGAGGGTGGTCTATTCTACTCAGCCGGATACAAAGTACGGGACAATAAATAACTAGTTCTATAAATTATGAAAATCTAACAGATTACGTTCACATATTGCGCCATTATATTTATAACTTCCGTCATAAACGTTTGCTTTTTAAACTTAGAATTTATAAAACTAACGATCGATGAATAGTTATGGAATACTATCTGTATCACGTGGTTTTGTTTGCTATGAAAAGAGTTCAATTAATATCTGGGTTCATATTATATTATACTAGCAATCGCCACCGGCTCTGCCCGCGTCGAATGATTAAAACCGTAATATTATACCCATAGAAATTGTTGAAGTGGGTTAACCTTAAAAGCTAGACATATGCTGTCGCGGACTTTTATTAAGAACTTTTAGAGGGGAGCAATTTAGCAATAGATGATTTTTTAATAACTATCACCGTTTAGTCAGCGCGCGCAAGGAAAGCTTTATATTTTGGCGTTTTCGTACTATTTTTTTATTGCTGTTCCTTTCCTCTTCATCTTAGCGTCTTTTATATAGCCTGTTGTAGCCTTCCTCAATGAATAGAAAATCTTACACTGAAAGAATTTTTCAAATCGGTCCAGTAGTTCCTGAGATTAGCGCGTTCAAATAATCACACAAACAATCAATCAAACTCTTCAGCTTTATATATTAGTATAGATTAATACCTAGATTGTACGGTTACTACTAACAAGTAGTGCAATTCTTCTAAAAGGTTTAGGCTGATAGTTAAATACATTACGGTTTTTATATTTTCTGAATCTCGGAAACGGATCCAACAATTTTCATGAAATTCAGTATATAGGGTTTGGAGGGAAAAAATGAACTAGTTAGGTATCATTTTTAAAAAATGTCGTTTTGTCACTGTTTTCGGACACTAAAAATGCTAAAATGCATATGATTTTGTAGTTGTCTTATTTTATTTGTGATAGCTCAGTGGGTAACGGATAAACTAAAGAATTGAAAATACCTATACCTCTTTTTGCTTTTTCATTTTTTTTTAATTACAAAAAAAATACTGATCATGGATCGGTCACCCAGCTACTATAGTTAATATTTACATTGTACTAATTAAGCGAGATTACACATAAATGGTCTACATTTTTATCGTTCCATCTTTCAACGGACCACTGGTTCCCGTCTATTGCAGTATATAGCTCGCTAAATTCCTGTTTAAGTATATTACTTCCAGTAGCGGATTAACCGCAATCTTTATGATAAATTACATAAACACTTACATAACTTCGCTAGAACGATATAGTACTGCGCAATACATATTATTACTTTGAATTGTAATGCATATTGTGTTTGGGTAACGTTTGTGTGGGTGGTGTGAGGAAATTTTAATATTCACCTTTGGGGAAACGATTTTTTCTTATACTAAACACAATATGCAAATTTTAAGCTAATTTCTTCTCTATTGTAAGGAAAATAGAGCGTATCACAAGTGTTATGCAAGTAGGTTACACATATTTAAGTATATCTTCAGGAAGTTTTTGTTTTTGTTACATCTAAAGCAATTCTTTGTAAATAACTAAATTTATTGCTAAGATGTACGCATTAATTCAGATTTGTTTTTAAATGATTGGTCGGTAAAACATCTAAGTATATCTTCAATTTTCGTTTTTGTTATATTTGAAGAAATTCTTTGTAACAAAAATCAGTAAATTGAAAGACGGCCGTATTAATTCGGCAATATTTTTAAAATATCCGTTAAGTCCAAAGATTCCTACGTTGAGAAAAATTAGGACAGTTCCATGGAAATAGGAAAACATTTAACCGTTGAAAAAGCGTTGAAAAAATTCTCCAAGACGCTATTAACTTCCGGGTAATGCAATTTATGCAATGTAATAATGTAATGTAATGTATGCAAACATAAATTAAATAAGAATACATATGCTTTCTCATGGCATGACAACATTTCGTAAAGATCACTTCCTTTAATCGTCATGCTATCTATAACTTGACGAAATTTTAGCTTATTTTTGCACTAATAAGTTCTAATTACAATATATGAGTTTTGCCGGCGATTATAAGTCGAGCAAAATACTTCCTTTACATAAGTTTATCGAAATTGTGTAACACAGCTAACAAGAAATTGTAAATATTTTGCATATAATTTACGACAGAATAAATGAATAACTTTTTTTGGATTATATAAATGAGAATAACGAAAAACTCTTTTATAAATTTATAGTGTAATACTTTCGGTATATTTACATATCCAGTCCTGCAATAAAAATAAAAATAAAAATACTTAATAAATTTCTAAACACAAATCAACATTTAAAGCTATCTAAAAAACAAAGAGATCAGTCCTCAGTGATGGTATTCGTGACCACTTTCGAAGTTATCATAGTGACCTCCTCCGAAACCTCCCTCGTTACTTTCACCTCCATGGTACTCGTGTTTCTCCTCGTGGATGATAGGAACTGGGATCTTTACTGGGTAAGGCACATGTTTTTCCACCTTGTAAGGTATGTGCTTCTCGATATGCACAGGGTAAGGCCTGTCGACTGGAATATGCACTGGGATCGGAACTTTCTTCTCGACCGGGTAAGGAATGACTTTCTCTACCGGGTAAGGCACAGGGTACGGTACTTTGACTGGCACTGGCACTTTTTTCTCGACATGGACTGGCACTGGGTTATCCACGTGCACCTTCACTGGGTAAGGAACAGGTTTCTCTACTGGATAAGGCACTGGCTTCTCAACTGGCACGGGGACTGGCTTTTCTACATGGACAGGTACTGGATGATCGACTGGCACTGGAACAGGGTAATGGACGATCTTCTCGACTGGGTAAGGTACGTGGACTTTGACTGGGACCTTGACCGGGAAGTGCACCTCCTTTTCAACTGGGTAGGGGTGCGGTACGTGAACTTTCACTGGTACGGGGATGTGTTTCTCCACTGGATACGGAACGTGTTCGTAGACCTTGACCGGTACGGGCCTGTCAACGTGCACCTTCACGGGTACTGGTACGTGTTTGGTCACTGGGTACGGCTTCGGGATGTACTCTGGCACTTTGATGGTTTCCTTGACAGGGAAGTGTACAGTCTTCACCACTGGGTACGGTTGGGGAACGTGAACTTTGTATGGCACGTGGACGGTTTTCTCGACTGGTACTGGTATATGTTTCTCCACCGGATAAGGGACTGGTACTTTCTTTATCACAGTGATGGTCTTCTCGTGATGCTCGTGTCCATAGCCACTGTCTGAACCACCTTCGTAGCCACCGAAGTCTCCACCAAAGCTTCCGTGGTCGCCGTTCCCACCATCTCCAAAACCGTGGTCACCGTAGTATTCTGAGAGCCCTCTTTTGTCCTGTTTCTTTGTTTCTTCTACCTGCTGTGATTCAGCCTTTGAATCTTTCTCCACCTTCTCCTCTGCCGTGGCCAGGCTTACAGCCACGGCCAGGATTAAGGAAGACCTCTGAAAAGAAAAACAAATTCAAAAATCGTATTGTTTCAATCCATTTAAGACTAAAAAAATGCAAACATACAAAGATCGTTCTTAATTCAATTATAGTTTAGAAATAAATATAATTAAATAAATGGAATACAATTAATTAATAATTAATAATACAATTAATGTAATTTTATAGAATAAATTTAACAAGAAGAGTTAAATTAAAATAAAATAAAAAATTTTTCTTTTTTCAATTTTGTTTTTTATAATTAATTTCTCACTAGTTGTTTTTATAATTAATTACTGATATTTATATTAATTGAATTTGTTTGTTGTTTACTAACCAATAGCCTCATGTCGCTTGTTTGATGGTCAGCGAAGGCTGTGAAGGAGTGTGTTGTGTGGTACGGGGCCCGTGGTTTTATACTGGGAGTAAGTTGTTTCGTCGTTCAATGAGGCAAACACTTTCGCTCATGCACCCATGCACGTGTGTGTGTGGTGGTGTTACAATTTTTTTATAAGATGGTCACGAATTATAGTAAATTTGGATTGTTAATGAGATTGCTTAATATTGTTGTGTTTAAGAAGATACTGCTAATTAATGTGTGTATATTTGATAAATATAGTAATGGTGTAACTGTGTGCAAACATTGCGAACTGGTTTTCTTCGTGTGCGTTGTTTGTTAAATTTGCCTTTACCAACGTTTAAACATGTCAAATGATCTATCATATAAACAAATATATGTTTAAGTGTATATTTATTTATATAATATTTATGTTATGTAAAAAAATTTATTAGTTTATTGGTAAGGTTATTGATTATATTAAATTTAGATTTTTTTGGGCAGCGATCTTAAATTTTTTTTAGAGACGTTTATTTGTAGGACCGCCCTTGCTCTTCTATAAGTCCTTAATGCTTTTGTTTTCTGTTTTTAATTATTTTATTTGAGTGTAATTAAGAAAACGGCATTATGTTATCCTATACTAGCTGTGCTTGCGGCTTCGCCCGCGTAGAAATCAGTGTATTCAATTGAAATTTTGAACATAAAATTTGTTATTGTGAGTTAGCCGAACCAGTTGTAGGTTCATTAATCATATTGATCCTTGACGATTCAAAAGTGCTTTATTTGAATAAAGATTATTTTGATTTGATTTGAGCCATAATATATAGAGACATGCTCTCGTGGACTTTTTTGTAGTATTTTTGTAGATTTCGAATTCTTTACTACATAACTTTATTTTTTATTTTTCATAGCGTAAAGCAGCAGTCACACCTCTGCTGCTTTACGCAGCGCATGCAAGTATAGCTCCCACGAGGCTATTTTTTTCAATTGTACAACCTCTTCAACATAATTTACATCAAATCGTAATCATCGCGGATTATAGCAAAATAATTTTATTTTATTATTACTTTTATATTATGGATCTCCGCAAAGTAACGCCTAATTCTATAAATTATTTAAAATCGTAATGTTCTATTAACCTAAACTTTTCGGAAGTATTGCACTATATTTCAGTAAAAAACGTACGATAGTTGATTTTGAGGAAATCACTCACACATAGACACATATAGACAGACTGGGGAATTTGTTTGTTGTTTTATAATAAGTATAAATGATATCATTTATGTTAGATGTATAAGCTAGGATTGCGACAAATATCATCTACGAGCTAAGCCCGCGGGCTACGCGTGCATAGAAATCGCTAAAGGTTTTTCCGCGTAAATCACGACCCCGGGAATTTAACGGTAATGTACTATGAATTTAAACCTTCCTCATAATTTTCACTATTCTTTAATAAAAATTGTACAAACATCCTTTTAGTAGATTTTGAGAAAATCGGAGACATACATACACCTTTTGGGAACTTTCTTTTATAATACGTATAGAAATAGAATTAATTTTTTTTCTTTGTTCTATTTTAATTTCTGTTCTTTCTTTGCTCAAAAATTGTATCCGAATGGACTATTAATTAAGTAGTTTATATGTGGCAATGTATAAATAGCTTAAGCTGTTTATTTCCAAATAAATAAAAAATGAAAATAAAAATATTGCTCTAGCATATAAGCTGTGCAAGCATAACAGACAGATAGACTTTTGCATTAATAATATTAATAAGGATATCCCCATTGCAATTGTGATACGCAATTAGACCATTGATAGTAATAAACACAATAATCGTGTGCAAAAAGCATATCTTAATGTGCAATATAAAACATGTTAAGCGTTTAATTAACCACTCTTATAACAGCTGTTATAAAGTCATTACCTGATTCAAACACTAGATCAATTAAGCACGTAACTCGCCCTCCGTGCCTCACAGAGCACGTTATACCGTCAACAGACTTCCTTAAGCTACAGGGGTCGTAGGTTCAATAACCGTTAAGGGCTGAAATTTCATAAAACAATTTGTTGGTTTTTCGAGTCTGCAAACGTTTTTCCATATAAATTATTGTTACTCCTCTACTATCCATCTTAGCGTGATGCTATATAATCTATAGCCTTCCTCGATAAATGGACTATCTTACACTCAAAGATTTTTTTTAAATCGGCCCATTAGTTCCAGAGATTAGCGCATTCAAACAAACGAACAAACTCTTCAGCTTTATAAATTAGTATAGATTTATTTCTTATAATATATGTATGTATTTACTGGTTGTCTGTCACCCATAACATATGAACACTTAGTACACAAAAAGTTTTTGAATAACGACTTTTGCAGCGTGGGGTTTGCGAGTGTAGAAGCATCGTCGAGTATGCCTAATATGAGAGATTCTGGTAGCGCTTTTATAAGGAAACCTTCTAACTGGTTAACGATGATTTTTTTAGATTCCCACCGACTTTCAATTATCTCACTCTGACAGCTTTCGATTGCGTCTTCTTCAAGGCTAAGTCTCTCAAAATAAAAGTCTCTTCCTCTGGTAATAGATGCTTCGAGAGCACCATACACATTGACGTTCTTGGGGAACTAAATTTGAAACTTTCCCTATCGGAATACTTAGAGTTCCACGTTAGGGATGCATGCACTAAATTTTGGCACGCCCTCAGAACTCTGCTCTTTTGCGGAAGCTATCCTCCGCGGACCTACCCGGATCCTCTCCACCTCTTCTGAGATATCGTAAAGTAAGTCTGCCTATTATGCCGAACTGTAACCATGTAGTCATTACGCCGTTTTGTGTAAGCCATCATTCATTGACGTCTAATATAGAAACCTTGTCTTCTGAATAAACCCTTCATTTGTTTCAAAATAGCATTACTTAAGACGGTATGAATTTCTGCCGAGTTAATGTTAAAGTATTGTTAACTATTCAAAAGATATGACGTCGCGTAGTAATGCTATAATTTATATCATCAAAGAAGTTTAGGAAACTTAAGGAATATTTATGGCCTAATTCTCCTTTTGAGGCATATCCTCAAGAAATAATAGCTTTTGTATAACTGTAATAGTAACGGACTGTTACTCCCACAGTTGGGCGTAGGTCTTCCATCTCCTTTTTGGATCGGAGCTCAGACCTATAACGCTGATCCAATCCGGTAATAGGTTACATTTTTCCACTCACGATATTTTCCTTCACCTACGAGCAAAAGCGTTAGATAAATAGCAAACATTAATTAGACACATAAGTTTTATAGAAAAACTTCTTATTGTCTTACTGAGGACTGAACCTGCGGCTCTTCGAAATAGTGGCACGGTCTCACGTTTCGGCCAGCACATAGTTTTTTTGTGTGACATTTGTGAGTAGTAAAAAATTCGTAATTTATTTAATTACTATTATATTTAATAGCTATTTCCTACGTTTTTACACATAAATCGTAAGTTAATTCTGTCCTTAATCTTGACATAACGTAGGTCAGGTTGGGTATTAAAAACCAGCCTAGTAAGGTAAGTTTCGTTGGCCAAAGGCCTGGCATAAATGAATGTATAATCGACCGAACCAAACATATAAACGTTAGGAATGGGGGCCAAGTTCGCAACTCGATATAGTTTTGAAAGAAAAAGATATTGTATAATAATGTTGCCATATTTTTATTTAAAATTTATTAATTTTCGAATTTAGACTGTGAGTGGTATTCAGTTATTGTACCGAAACCGGCTATACTTTCGTTTATTCTATCGGGTTAGCCAGACTACCTACACGGTACTTTTTATAGTAAATAAAAAAAGTTACAATAAAATTATTTTGCGCGTTTGTTACATACAAAAACGATTACAGCAAAGTAATTTTAGGTATTGTAACTTCTGTACTATGGAATTCCGCAAAGTAAAGCCTGCTTTATAAATCAGTAAAGTAAACAAATACACTTAACACGTATTATCGCATATTCATCGTAAGTTTTAAAGCGATCGTAATAGGCGTGTCTCGGTCTAGAATGGCGATTGATTCACCTTATTCTAGTCGTGTTTGATCCACTTTGGTCTTTACTTTCGTTTTTTAGTCTTAACTATTTTATTTACATATTTATATTATTCTATTTGTAACTTGTATTGCAATCGTTTAAATATATGTTTCATACGATCTACGTAATATATGTTTCATACGTTTCTCGGAAACGGATTCAACGATTTTCTTTCAGCATGTAGGAGTTTTGTTTGGAATCTATCATTTCATAAAAAAAATGTCTTTTTATCCGTGTAAAATGCAAATTATGTTTGTCTGTATAACTGATATATGTATATATCAGTATATAGTCTGTATAATAGATATAGTCTGTATAATAGATCAACCGGGTAACCAGCAATCTCAAATTTTGAATAACAGTATCGATTCCAAATAAAATAATTTATAAAAAAAAAAAAAAAAATTAATTAATTATTTTTTATATAGGGTAACATGACCTATTGCTGGCACCCCCCCAATTTACTGGCACTTTAAACTTTTCTGTAAAAATTAAGAATACTATTTAATAATCTTTGCTCCGCCGAGAAAAAAAACAATCCTTGGTTTTGTATCTTTAATAATTGGAAAGACTGAATAGTGAAATATTTAAAAAGGCTGTTAAACTTTCAAACTAATTTCAGTTACAACAAGTTTTCTGTTACGCCACCTAGTTCTTAACATTTTGTTAAGGAAGGTGCTCCTTGATTCACTTATTTTTATGATAAACTAGTGCGATTATCCATGATTCTTTGTATGTTTATAGATCAGTACAACCTAAACTAAGTATTTTTGTTAGTATTTTGCAGTTTAGACTGTGAGTTTTTAATTTATTGCCATGACAATAATGGGTATGATAATAAAACTGATTTCCAATTTATTGGCACAGTGCCAATAAATTGGCTTCAGTTACAACTACTTTAATTGCTTTTGAACCTTATTTTTATTACTATAAAGTATTTTATTTGGACATATTTATGGAAATCAGCGTGTTTTCTATAAGATTTCCAAAAGTTGGCCCCATGTTAGTAATGTAATAACAACTGTTAATAGTAATGCTAATAATTGGTAATAACATGCCAATAATTGGTTTTGTATATTAAAAATGCCTATAAAACCAATTAAGAAAAATGCTGAGGGACAAGTGCAACGACGAAAACAATATTCTGAAGAAAACATTCAAAATGGTGAACACCTGTCAACAATGAATGTCAATTACATTGAAGAAACATGTCAAAATAAAAATACACTGAAGAAACATGTCAAAACCAAACACTGTTATGATGCAACCGAACTCTTGTACAATTAATACAAAAAGAATTGAAACAAAACAGAGAATAGACATTGATACTTCAGGAACATATATAAGAAATGATGGACCAAAAGGTCAAAGCATTTTTGGTCATAACATAAATACAGATAGTGAACCACTCTTAGATTATAAATCAGAAAATAAATAACAATAAGAAGATCTTCTAAGGAACTTCTAACAGAAGAAATTGATTTTTTTAAATCTGAAATGGAAGAATAAAAGTATAGTTAGGTACTTGATAAACTGATTAAGGCCTCTAGAGCGTTTGCCGTCAACCTTTCCTGTGTCAAGAAGTTGCTCCAGGTTACCACCTTCCTTCCGGGAGATATGGCCGAAAAACTCTAGCACTCTTTTTAGGCATATGGTGGAGAGTCTGGTCTTAATATTTAATTGCTTCAAAATAGACACGTTAGTTCGGTAAGCAGTCCACGAAATCCGTGGCATTTTCCACCAGCACCACATTTCAAACGCGTCTATTCGGTCACGATCAGCCTTCTTCAGGGTCCATGTTTCCGACCCGTAGGTGAAAATCGAGAAAACCAAGGATTCTACAACTCTCACTTTAGTTTTCCGTGAGATGTTACGATCTCTCCATATGCGATGTAACTGTGCCATTGCGGTCTTGGCCATGCCTATGCGCCTTCTAATTTCTATCTCACAAGACCCTGTGTTACTGAAGTTGAAGACTGAGTTACTCAGGTGTAAACGCAATTAATATGATTAATGGTTAAATTAAACCAAATGCCAAAAATATGTTTCATTGATTTCTATTATTGTCACCGGTATGCCTGAATGACTGTAGATACTTTATTCCATCTCCGATAGCAATAATACTACTTTGGACTTAGTTATTAATTTATTTGAGACAAGAAGATGCGTGTGTCTCGGGCGAAGCGTCGATGGCAAGAGAGGGATCACGTTCGCCCCCACGTCGACCACCGTCGCCCCCCGCGTTGATTGCCACCGCTCCCCGCGTTGACCGCCGCCGCCTCCCGCACCTTGCTCCCCTCTGCGTCCCGCACTGTACCCCATCGCGTTTGCGATAGTTCACGCAACGCATGAACAAGCTCCCCGGGTTGAAGCTCTAGCTTCAAAGAGGAAGCGGGCAAATGTTGTTGAATGCGCGCCTCACTGTTCCTCTCTTGGTCTTCACGTCTGCTACCCTCGTCACGCCGTCTTGTCCCGGAAACACCTGCACTATGCGCCCAAGTAACCACAACAAAGGTGGAAGCGCCTTGTCTTTGACCAAGACGAGAGCCCCTGGTGTTATGGTACCAGAAGTTGTAGACCACTTTGTCTTCTGCTGGAGCAAATGGATGTATTCCAGGTGGAATCTGTTCCAGAAGTGCTGTTTCACCTGTTCGATTTTTTGGAACCGTTGCAAACGGTTAATTTTAATATCTGCTAACTGTGGATGAGGAACAGATATTAGTGGTCGTCCAATTAAAAAATGAGCTGGAGTTAAGGCAGCAAAATCGTGAGGATCGGAAGATAACGGGGTAAGAGGTCGGGAGTTTAAGATGGACTCTATTTGCGTAAGGCAAGTATACAACTCTTCGTACGTGAAGTTTGTACGATGTAAAAGACGCGTCAAATGATGTTTAGTAGACCGCACAGCGGCTTCTGCTATTCCATTAAAATGGGGTGAATAAGGTGGCGTAAAATTAAATTCGATGCCCTCTTGCGCTATACTCGAAATAATATCGGGCGTCTGTAAAAAACTGTTTAAATCGTTACAAGCTCCTACGAAATTTGTTCCGTTGTCGGACAAAATTGTACGTGGCTTACCACGACGGGCAATAAATCTGTTTAGAGCCGCCATGTAAGCTTCTTTAGTTAAACTTGTGACGAGTTCCAAATGCACAGCTTTCGTGGCTAGACAAACAAAAATACACAGATAGGATTTAATCAATTTGCAACCCCTACCCTTTCTGTCGGCTATCAGTACTGGTCCAGCGTAGTCCACGCTACTATTAACAAAAGGATATTCGAGCGTGCTTCTAGAGGACGGTAACTGACCCATAATTGGTTGTGTACACTCAGCTTTATGTCTAAAACAAGTTATACAATTTTTAACCACTGATTTAGCCAGATTTCTGGCACCTAAAGGCCAATAATTCAATCTAATATTCGCTAACAGTAATTGAGGTCCAGCATGTAAAAGCTTTTTATGAAACATATCGAATAATAATTTCGTTAAACGATGTTTGGAACAAAGTAATATAGGATGTTTAATGTTATAATCATATGGGGAGTTATCAAGTCTGCCACCAACTCGAACAAGTCCATCGCGATCCAAAAATGGAGTTAATGAAATCAATCTATTCTTACGTGGCAGTAAACTTTTAGACTTTAGTATGCTGTACTCTTCGGGGAACATTTCGATCTGAGCTGCATGTAAAATACAGATCAATGATCTGTCTAATTCGCTTTTAGTCAGTGAACCTAAGTTTTTGGTCTGGATATTTTTTAAATTGTTTATAAAACGTAATACATAAGCAACGACTTTTTGTAGACGAATAAATTTGGACATATTATTTATTAAATTTTGTATTATATTATGATTAGAATTTTCAGGTACTTTTATATTATCGTGGTTTGAAAAATGTGATAATAAATCTGGTAAAACTAAATTAATATTATCGTTTGGCATTTTTGGCCAAACGCTTTCGTGATTTAACAAAAATGATGGCCCTGACCACCATAGTTTGGTGGTGCTGATTAGATCAGCCTTCAGCCCGCGAGAAATAAGATCGGCTGGGTTCTCCTTAGACGGCACGTAACTCCACGAACAATCAGAGGTACTTTCCTGAATTTCGTTAACTCGGTTACGCACAAAAGGCTTAAGTTGGTTGCTAGGCGATGACAACCAACCTAAAACTATAGTTGAATCGCACCAAAATCGGCACGTACTTATTGGTATCGTAAGCGATTCTCGGACTTTAGTACACAGTCTTGCTCCTAACAGCGCTCCGCATAATTCTAGCCTTGGGGTTGTGATGGGCTTAATAGGAGCCACACGACTCTTAGATGTCAAGAGTGTAATGGTAACTATTCCGCAACTGTCGATGGAACGAATATATATGCAGGCTCCGTAAGCCTTTTCGGAGGCATCTGTAAAAACATGAATTTCATTTATATTATGTGAGCATGAAACCCATCGAGGAATTTTTAAATTATTTAGATGTGTCAGTGTATTATGAAATGAATGCCACTGACTTGCAATATTTTGAGGCAAATCATCATCCCAGCCACACTTATTTAGCCATAAGCTCTGCATAATAATTTTTGCGTCTACTATACATGGCCCAATTAGACCAAGTGGGTCAAAAACTTGACTAATCATAGAGAGAATATGACGTTTAGTGACTTTCTGGTTACTGCTAATATTTATTGAAAATGATAAAGTATCTGAATCGCATAGCCAATATAAACCTAACGTTTTTGACAATATTTTATTATCTGAAATATTTACTATATTGTTAGAGTTGTTGATTTTCTCATCATGATTGTTTAGATGTTTTAGAATTTCAGGACTGTTTGATTGCCATTTTCGCAAATTAAATTTAGCTGTAGCTAAAATAGATATAACCTCTTTACAGAGCTCTATCGTTCCAGGAATAGTGGCGTTACCACTAAGAAAATCATCGACGTAAAAATCCCGCTGAATAGAATTCTTGACGGACTCGTTGCACGTATTGTCCGCAAGGCTCACCAAGCATTTCGTGGCTAAATATGGTGCAGATGCTGTGCCATACGTCACGGTGTTTAATTTATAAGTTTTAAGGGGTTCCTTAGGATTTTTACGAAAAATTATTCGCTGTAAAGAACGTTGCGAAGGATTTAATTCTATAGCTCTATACATTTTTTCAATGTCACCCGTGACTACGTATTTATGTTGTCGAAAACGTAATAATATAGAAAATAAGTCGTTTTGGACAACTGGACCCACCATTTGTATATCATTGAGCGAAAAGCCTGAGGTTGATTTTGCCGACGCATCAAACACTGTACGTAATTTCGTAGTTGTGCTGGTGTCGCGTATAACACCGTGATGGGGCAAAAAATAATTTATACCAGAAGAGTAGTTTGCATCCTCTGACATATGACCTAGGCCTTCATACTCAGTCATAAAGTTTATGTACATTTCTTTGAAGTCTGGGTCGCGTTCAAACCGTTTTTCTAATGAAAGAAAACGACGTTTTGCCATTTCGAATGAACTACCTAAAACATCGGGACTCATTTTGAGAGGCATTGTAACGGTAAACCGACCGTCATTAGTTCGGCTTGTGTTCGCAAAAAAACTTTCTTCGCAAGCGCGTTCCTCAGTAGACAATGAATATTTTGAAGGTATCTTGTCAAGTTCCCAAAATTTTGTTAAATCGGGACACTTTATGATAGTTGTAAAATTACAAAAATGGGACGAATGGGTCGACCGGACAGGTATAGAACCAGTTACTATCCACCCAAGTTTGCTTTCATATAGTTTAGGTTGATTTTTTCCCAAATTGATGTGAGCACATTGTATGATGCTCCAAAAAACTTCTGCACCTACCAAAATGTCTATGACTGACGGAATGTTGAATGTAGGGTCAGCTAGACGTATTGTCGTAGGTATAGGGATATGATCTATGTTTATCGCCGATGAAGGAAGAAGATTGGTGATTTCAGGTAAAATAAGACAATCAATATTAAAAGAATAGTCACCGTAAAAAGACTCAACGTTGAGGTTGCAAGACTGTGTACTATTACTAGTTTGATTGTTAATACCTGTGACCGTTGTGGAGAACGCATCGTAACGGGACAAACCCAACTTAGCGCAAAGATTTTCGCTAATGAAATTAGCTGTACTGCCATTGTCGAGTAGCATCCGCGCGTCACACTTTTTGCCGTCTTTCCCAACCACTCGCACCAATGCTGTGGAAAGTAAAACATGCGAACGCGTAGTAGGTTGTACTGATGAAATGTTTGCTGAAAGAGCAACATTTTCAGTCTGTTTAGATGTAGAAGGCATAGGATTTTGGAAATATTCAGGTTTTTCTAAGTGCAAAAGAGTATTATGTTTTAATTTGCAATATTTACAATGTGATAATTTACACTTTGTTTCATTGTGACCTGAACGCAAGCAATTAATACAAAGTTTAAATTCATGGGCTTTTTTAATGCGACTCTCAATAGATAATTGTCTAAAAGATTTACAGGTATAAAGAAAATGATTTTCAGAACATAAAGGACATTTTATTATGAAATGTTTCGACTGATTTTTATTACGCATGAACAATGCCAATAATTGGTTGAATACATGCCAATAATATGACGAAAGGTGTCAATAAATGGTGTGTGGGTCTATTTTGGAAAAAACGTGTTTAATTTTCTAAAATGCTTAAAAATGCTGCTAGAAATATATTCTATACAATGCATACAATATATTAATTAATCTGAACACATGATCAAAACTTTGTAAAAAGAAAAAAAGACATTTAAATCATGTTTTTTGTATCCTATTGCTTAAAGTGCCAATAATTGGGTAGTTTATATTAAAAAATATATTATATTAAAAAAAATATATATTAAAAAAAATACCGAGCAACTCTCGGTCACCCAGGTACTTCATAATTATGGGTGTAATAAAGTCACAGTGGAGGGAAAATGATTTTATTCTTTTATTCTACGATTTTATGATTACAACCGGAAGCCACATCGATAGCCGTGTGGTATCCAGCTGAATAGAATAGTACCACCCTCAATTCTTATCGAGGTGTCGTAAAAGGTGACTAAGGTAAGTTGACCCACCGTGTGGTATCCGGTTTAGTAGAATAGACCACCCTCTTTCTTACCAAGGTGTTGTAAAATACGACAGAGGTAAGTTGACGTTAGGCAGGCGGCCGGTCGTAAAAACGCAGCCAAATCATGAGACAGCATGTTTATAACATGTTGTGCCGACCCCACTTAGAGTGGGATAAGGGCGGAACGATGATGAACCGGACACCACATCGGCGGATCAACTTACCTTAGTCCCCTTTACGACATCTCGGTAAGAAATGAGGGTGGTCTATTCTACTTAAAAGTTTTAATAGAGGTTTAATAGAGGATACCCAGGTTCGAATCCCACATATCACCTATTCTACTCAGCCGGATACCACATAGCATTGTGAAGCACATCTATTGGTGAAATAAAATAAGACGTTTTCACACTACATTATACATCCAAGTTAGAATAAGAGAGTACTGTTGTCTTGTTTATGTAACAGAGTAATAATGACAATTATTAGTTGTTATATAACGTTATAGTGTTTATCAGTTACAATAAGTGAATCGTAGAGATTATAATCTAATTGACTTACGTCAGTCGTGTTTTATTGTTTGTTCTTTTAGTTTTATTTTTTGGCTAATTTGTAGTAATTTAATAATAAAATTAAACGTGAGAAATATCTTTTAATTATTGGCAATTGATGTATTTATTTCTTTTCTGTGTTCTTTAAGTTATTTACGCCGTGTGGTATTTAGCTGAATAGAATAGTATCACCCTCATTTCTTACCGAGGTGTCGTATAAGGCGACTAAGGTAAGTCGACCCGCCGTGTGGTATCCGGCTGCGTAGAATAGACCGACCTCTTTCTTGCCGAGGTGTCGTACAAGCCGACTAAGGTAAGTTGACCCACCGTGTGGTATCCGGTTAAGTAGAATAGACCACCCTTTTTCTTACCGAGGTGTTGTACAATACGACTAAGGTAAGTTGATGACAGGCAGGCGGCTGGTAACTAACCAAAACGTAACCAAATCATGTGACAACATGTTTATAACATGTTGTGTCGACCCTACTTAGAGTGGGATAAGGAAGATGATGTTCTTCAAGGGATTTCTTGTGAGTCAGGAAACCGTAGCGACTAGTTAGTTTTTTTAATTAAAATTCTAGGTATCCGCCATTTCGTTAGACCCATTTAAAGCATACGTCCATCGGTTTGAAAAGAAGGAAAGATTTGACAAATCTCCAGTCTTTTTTTTATTTATTCTGAGGTAAGAATAAATATTTCTTATAAATATTCGTACGGAAAAATATCCATATGTATAAGACAAAATTTGATGTGTATAATACGAGAGGTCACAAAAGTTAGTGATTAGTGTGTGGTGACGCAGCACAATTAGCAATTCATTCGTTGGTCTCGATATTCGCTTTAACAATAAAATATCGCAATCCATACCAGACCAGTCTACAGAATGGTTAAAATTAAGTGTAAGAAATATGCTTATACGTAAAGCATATTACAAAATTTTAGATTATTTAATTAATTATAATCCGCGATGAAGTAAAATAGAAAATATATATAATGCTAAATGTAGAGTGGACAATCGGTTATCATACCTGATACATGCAGGATTCGTAAAAAAACACACACAAGCACTATATACGTTCACTATCACAAACTCAACAATCGTTTCGCCCCGCAACCGAAGCATCATCAGGAGATAGACTCCACGACCAAAATCGCAAAGCAAATCGGTTTGTGCATGTTTTTTTTTAGCATTATATATATTTTCTATTTTACTTCATCGCGGATTATTGCAAAATAATTTTATTATTACTTTTGTATTATGGATCTCCGCAAAGTAACGCCTAATTCTATAAATTATTATTTGTCTTTCAGCTTCATAGAGAACTGCGGTTTAATAATGTAAAATGGAAAATGTTTAAAAGATTGCCCGCCGAGTATCTTGCTGGTTCTTCTCGGTAAGAGCAACATTCCGAACCAGTTCTAGCTTCATTGATCCTTGACGATTCGAAAGTGCTTGACAAAGCTTCTTTGAATGAAGATTATTTTCATTTGATTTTATTATTTGGTTATACCGCCATGAAGACTGATCTCTTGTATCAAAGTAATGGGCACATTGCCCAACAGTCCTCCAACAGTCTCAAACAGTATTTCCTAACTATTGCGTTAGGCTATTTACGTTTATAGTCATAAATTGCGTGGAACAAAACATTGATATTAATTGTTATTAAAGTATTATTGCTCAATAGTTTATTTGTTGATTAAACGCTTTTCTTGCCCTTGATTTCTGTTTCTAGCACAAAACAAAAAAAAATTGCGATCTCTTTAACATAATTATCATCATCTTCCTGTCCTTCCTTTTCCCTCTCTAAGTGGGGTGGCACAACATGTTATAAACGTGTTGTCACATGATTTGGTAACGTATTTTACGGCCGGCCGCCTGCCAGTCGTCGTTTAAGACATCTCGGTAATAATGAGGGTGGTCTAATCTACTCAACCGGATACCACACGGCGGGTCGACTTAACTTAATTGCCTTTTACGACACTCCGTTAAGATATGGTGGTCTATTCTACTCAGCCGGATACCACACGGCTTTCTTTAACATAACTACAGCATAAAGTGTAATAGTATAAAGTGTGCTGCAAATGCCATTCCCACAGTCTTAAAAAAACAAAACCAATGGAATGAAAATAATTATAAATTACATAAAAGTAACGGTCTGTTACTATCCCAATGCTGGGCATCGGCCTACTCTTTCCGTTTTTGGAGAAAAGGATTAGAGCTAAAACCTACCACGCTGCTCCAATACGGATTGGTAGGTTACACATATCCTTAGTATTCTCTAGTGATATGCAGGTTTCCTCACGATGTTTTCCTTCGCCGAAAAGCGTTAGATAAATCGCAATTATCAATTAGACACATAAGTTTTAACAGAAAAACTCATTGGTGCCTGCCCGGGGTTTAAACTCATGACTTCACGCACTGTGTTACTTCTGGGCTATCACAGTTATAAATAAATTAACAAAATAAATTACATACTAAAATATAAGTAAAAACATAATGCACATGTGTGTCTGGTGTGTGTATGCCAGTGTTTGCGTGTGTGATTGAGTGTGTTTGTAGGTAGTTTCATCTACTTCGCTTTAACCCATAAAAATATTCACGTAAGGTTTGAATTGTTACGTGACAAAAATACGAACGTTATTTTCTATAAAACCTATTTAATCACACAACTATCTTCCCGTAACTAAAAACAATTATGCCGACTTGTAAAATGTTGAACAATGCGGTTAGGTAACGCAATTACATGTTCTGTTATGCATTATAATCTAATCTTGGTTTATGTATCACACACTGATATTTAAAACTTAATTCAATTAAAGCTGTAGTACCTGAGTGACAGAGCTCGATAATTAAAAAAAAATATTAAGTTTAAAAAAAGCAATTGAAAAAATTAAAAAAAGAAAGAAAGGGTTTGTAATATCTGAGACTCGATTCTGGATATTTTCTCTTTCATACTCCGCCCGTTTTCAACTGCGCTATCACAGCTTTGTTTTTGACAGCGAAATTAAAATAACCTATTCCTAATATTTTTTTCTATTCCTAATAATTTTATTCTTACTTTACTCTTAGTTTTACTCTTTTAATTTTAATCTACTCAGCCGGATACCACGGAGACGTCCGTAAACAGAATTTGTCTGTAGAAAATGTTTGAAAAAAAAGTGAAAAATGAACATCAAATACTCATGTTTAAATTTAATATTTACTGTGGTATTTATTAGTTAGCACGTTAAAAAACCTATGTGCTTAAGTAAACGATAATAATCATGAAACAACACTAATTATATACTCGAACTATGTAATGACAAACACGCCTGCTTCCGTAACATTTGTTTGGGAAGTACTGTCATATAGAAAAACGTATAATTTTTACGTAAATTTGATCTTATATATTGATATTTTTGGTTAGGTTCATTAGGATAGCTGCATTTCATTTAGAATGATGTTTGCTCACTACACACGAGAAAAACTTTGCATGTAGAGGATTTGGGGGCGATAAATAGATCTTGCTCGGTTTCATTAAAATTAAGTTTATTAATTTATTAGTAATTAATTAATTAATACATGAATGAATTAATTCATAATTATAAATTATTAGTTTCGGGTACATACCACGGTAATTTGTTTTGATTCGCCGATATTTCGACCCAGTTGCATGGATCGTGGTCACGACGGAACTAACGGTTCCGTCGAGACCACGACGTACCGTGGTATGTACCCGAAACTAATAATTTATAATTATGTCTTCAAACCACGAATATTCAAGTATAAAATCAAAGAATTAATTAATTCATTAAATTAAAATTAAAATAAATATTAAAAATTAATGAATACCTGAAGTATTGAAAAACTGCTTAAGTTTAAATTGAATCCAAAGGTTAATTTTGCTGTTATTTCTAAATTATAATAGCTTAGTGGAGAACGAGTGGATTAAAGAAGTGAAAATACCCCAGATCGAGTCCCAGATATCACCTTCCCTTTTTTCCTTTTTTTAATTTTTCTATCGTTTTTTTATTCTTTAAAAAAATAAAGAGTAAGGCTCGGTCACCCAGGTGACCTTATTGTAAGTATAACAACTAGGGTCTAAAAAAAATTATGAACAGACTATAATTAAAAGAATTTTCTGTTTAATATACAAATGATTTATGACTTTGAATATGATATGAATGCTTTTCAAATTCCCAGGGTAATTCAATATGTTGCTTGAAAAAAAAAAAATTCTGAGCTAATTAGTAAAGTATGAAACTATAAAATTGACGTAATGTAATAATTATGTCAATGAAAACAATGTTAATGCCTCGGTTGGTACAAGTAATTTATCGAAAATAAATTTATTATTGTTGGACGTTTTTAATATTGATATTAAATTAATATAGCATTTGATCTCAAAAAAGTTTCAGAATACTATAATTAATCTTCATAAACTAGAAAAGTTATTAATGACACAATTATAACACGGTATACGTTTAATGTAATAACTTTGAGTTTCCCTCCTACACATATATATTATATTTAGATATTCTTATATATTTTATAAAAATATCTAATCTCAGATTTGTTATAAGTTAAATTATTTATTACACAACACACATACACGACACTCATACTTTTTGGATCTGGATGATGATGATTCCATAAAAATAACTTCTTTTAAAAATGTTTATTTGTAAATTCTTTTAATATTCATAAGTAAGGGAAGGAACTGACTACTGACACACGGCTAGCGCTAGTTCAGAAGCCAGGGCTATATTGAAAACTATCATTTAAAATGGTTATACAATAAAGAATTTATTTATTTATTTGTACATAACAGTTTTCAGCTCAACTGTACGTCATACTATGAACTCTCGCGGTTGCAATATCGATGCACTTCCACTGTTCTTATCGATACAAAACTTTCTCACACCACGCACCTTCCTCATTAGATGGTTACAGTAACCTAGTTAATTACCAGAGGCAGAGCTTAGAACTGTCGAGTTAAATTATATAGCATTGTAAGAATTTATATTTTGAACTCATTGTTTAGCATATTCATCATCTTCCTGCCCTTATCCCACTCTGAGTGGGGTCGGCACAACATGTTTTAAACATGCTGTCACATGATTTGACTACGTATTTTACGACCGGCCGCCTGCCTGACGTCAACTTATCTCAGTCGTATTTTACGACACCTCGATAAGAAAGAGGGTGGTCTATTCTACTTAACCGGATACCACACGGTGAGTCAACTTACCTTAGTCGCCTTTTCGACACCTCGGTAGGAAATGAGGGTGGTCTTTTCTACTCAGCTGGATACCACACTGCGGGTCGACTTACCTTAGTCGCCTTTTACGACACCTCGGTAAGAAAAGAGGGTGGTACTATTCTATTCAGCCGGATACCACACGGCGTTCATTGTTTAGCATATTATGATAATGAATGTTTCTGCTTTGTTTTTTGCCGTAGGCGCATAAAAATAAATTATTTTTTTGTTGCGTAAACTTCGTAATGTATTTTTTGTACAGTTTTTGCTAAAAGGAATTATTAGAAGTCGAAATTTATATACTTATTTCCCCACGGGTAAAATAGCGGACACTGCTTGTTGTATCCATATAATAAATGCGAAAGTCTGCTTGTCTGTCCTTTATTTTAGCGGCTTATGGTTTATATGGTTACTAATAGAAGATTCGATTCGAAAATTTCGATTTTGCCAATTTGAGACTCATCATCCTCTTGCCCTTATCTCACTCTAAGTGGGGTCGGCACAACATGTTATAAACATGGTGTCACATGATTTGGCTACGTTTTTACGACCGGCCGCCTGCCTGACGTCAACTTACCTTAGTCGTATTTTACGATTCCTCGGTAAGAAAGAGGGTGGTCTATTCTTCTAAACCGGATACCACACGGTGGGTCAACTTACCTTAGTCGCCTTTTACGACACCTCGGTAAGAAATGAGGTTGGTCTATTCTACTCAGCCGGATACCACACGGCGGGTCGACTTACCCTTAGTCGCCTTTTACGACACCTCGGTAAGAAATGAGTTTACCCATTTGAGACTATTTTTCACATATTTTCATTCTATGGATATAGCTTTTCCCTTCTCCACAAAATATATGCTAAATAATATAAGGTATTTGATTAGATTTTAATTTAAATGTCCTTATTTTGGATAAAGTTTAGTTTGGCCAATTTTTTGAGAAAATTAGCTCTATCTAAATTTCTCGTATTCAATTCAATTCAAAATATTATTTATTCAAATAAACTTGTAAACAAGTGCTTTTGAGTCGTCAACTCTACTGCTGGTTCGGAAAGCTGTTCCTACCGAGAACAGCCAGCAACAAACTCGGCGGTTGCTCTTTTAAAAATATAATTCTTAATACTATTTACATTAAGTCGTTACTGTCTTGTACAGGTTCAAAGAGAGCTATATCCACACATTCTTATCTTCTAAATAATCTTCAAGAGTATAGTAGGAGTATCTCAGCCTCTTTTTAACAGTGTTTTCAAACTGCTGTAGTGGCAAAGCTAAAATGAAATGTGTTTATACCAAACACTCAATATTTGCATGTTTTGTACTATGAATGAGATTGTTATCGCCATGTATAAATGAATAAGAGACGAAATATGTTTATGCTGTGGGAGATTTGAAAGGCATTTTAATTCGTTATGAATAGGCTTAGATAACTACGTCAGGAAATAATTCTGTAGGTGTAGGTTTACAGTATCTGTAACGTGTCAAGCTTGACTACTATTCCACTTGATGTTGAGTGGTGATGTAACTTGGTAGGGATAGCTAGAAATAGTATATAGCATTAAAAGTCATCATCTTTCTGCCCTTATCCCACTCTAAGTGGGGTCGGCACAACATGTAATAAATATGCTGTCACATGATTTGGCTGCGTTTTAATGACGGGCCGCCTGTCTTACGTCAATTTACCTTAGTCGTATTTTACGACACCTCGATAAAAAAGAAGGTGCTCTATTCTACTAAACCGGATACCACACGGTGGGTCAATTTACCTTAGTCGCCTTTTACGACACCTCGCTAAGAAATGAGGTTGCTCTATTCTACTCAGCCGGATATCACGTGGCGGGTCAACTTACCTTAGTCGCCTTTTACGATTGGTGGTGGTACTATTCTATTCAGCCGGATACCACATAGCTGGAAATACTATATAGCAATAAAAGTAACGGTCTTTTTATCCCACTGCTGGGCATAGGCCACCTCTCTCCGTTTTTGGAGAGAAGTTGGAATGCAATGCAGTTTGGTAGATAACGTGTATCCCCAGAATTCTTTGGAAATATGCAGTTTTCCTCGGTTTTATCAGTGTATTAATTTATATTTAAATAGAAAAACTCATTGGTGCCTGTTCGGAGTTTGAACCATTCACCCCCTGAAAAGAGTCACACGGTCTTACCGCTGGGCTATCACAGCTGATATATATCAGCCTATATATATGATAATATAGATATATTAAAAATTCGAAAGTCTAACTGTTTGTACGCTTTCATGACTAATCCCCAGCGGACTAATATTGATAAAATTTGGTTCAATTAAGCTGTAATTATTTCCTATATACACCAAGGTAATCATCATTCTCCTCTCCTTATGCCACTCTAATTAGGGTCGGCACAACATGTTATAAACATGTTGTCACGTGATTTGGCTAGGTATTTTACGACCGGCCGCCTGCCTGACGTCAAAATGTTGGCTCGTCATTTATTACAAAATCTTAGTAATAAATGGGGATGGCTGGTGGTCTATTCTATTCAATAGTCAATAAACTCAATAGTAGATATATGTTTGTTACTCTTTCACGGCGATTCCGCTGGACAATATCGATGAAATTTGGCACAATTACTTCTTATACAGCGTGGTAACATATAGGCTATAGAAATCCTGTTAATTCTACAGAATAGGATGACATTGAAAAGCACCATCTATTATTAACCTATCATGCGACAACAGAATTTTTTTATCAACAAATCGCGTACAATCAAAAATTACAGGCGGATTAGTCTCGAAAGCGTTACAGACAGACATACTGTATCTATACTAATATATAAATCTGAAGAGTTTGTTTGTTTCTCTCAAGAACTACTGGACCGATTAAAATATTCTTTCAGTGTAAAATAGTCCATTTATTGAGAAAGGCCATAGGCTATATAACATCACGCTAAGATAAATAGGAGAGCAGTAGCAATAAAAAATATTACGAAAACGGCAAAATTTAAAACTTTCCTTGCGTGCGCTGAGTAAACGGCGATAGTTATTGAAAAATCAGGAATCACAAAATTGTTCCCCTTTAATAGTTCTAAATAAAAGTCAGCGACAGCATATATCTAGCTTTTAAGGTTAACCCATTTTATCCATTTTTATATTTATCAAATTATTATATTACGGTTTTAATCTTTTCACGCGTGCGGATCCGCTGGCGATTGCTAGTCATTTTTATTATTAGTTGAATTAAGCTATACAGTAAAGTTTGTTTGAAACAATGCTTCGTTATTACATTGTGTAATTTTAATATTGGACTTAAATGTTGCGCTTTGCTTTACAATGATGTAACATCTTGCGACTGGATGTGGCCTGGATATTGATAACATTTGCATAATATTTGCGGTCCAGTTAGAAGTAAAATGCACTTATTGCAAGGAAGAATGTAATTGATAGCACCACTGGGCACTGGGGGCGTTTATGTAACAGATTATTGCTGTAATGACTAATTACTATGGCTAATTCTACTAATTTTATTAATGCGCAAGTGTGTACATAAGTGTATATGTGTATAACGTGTAATGTAAAATTGAATGATAATAATTTAAAATGGAAACCACAAGTACAGAGAAGCTGCAAAAAACAATTCTCTTATGCTCTATACAATCTTAGCAAAATTGCTAATATTCAAACATTACTGTCTGCATACCATGGCTACGTGGAATCAACTTTGAGATACGGAGTTATGTTTTGGGGTAATTCAACCGAGATGGATACAGTTTTCAGAGCACAGAAGAAATGTGTCAGAGCTATTTTAAATTTACATTGGACTGATAGTTGTCAACTGCACTTTAAGCAACTAAAATTATTAACTTTCCCTTCATTATACATTTTTGAAACGGCTGTGTATGTTCATACTAATCTCAGCACATTTAAAAATTTGAATAATAAAAGATACCCACTTAGATTGCGAATTGTTCCTTCTAAAACTGCTCTTATGAATAAGAGTGCATTTTGCATGTCAGTTAATATATATAATAAAGTACCCAACGATATTAAAAAACTTCCATCAATTAATAGTTTTAAAAGTGCGCTAAAAATGTTATTAATTACTAAATGTTACTACACAATCAATGATTTTCTCAATAATTAGACTAGATAATATAATTTAATATTTAATTTAAAATATAGATTAATTATAATTACTGCATAATATTGTACACCATATTGTAATGGTAGAATACATTGGTTTAAATAATTACTTTTATGACATCTATAATTACTGTATTCACAATAAATATGATTTGATTTGATTTTGATTTGATTTGAAAATCTGTAAAAGATTGACCGCCGAGTTTCTTTCTCGTTCTTCTCGGTAAGAGAAACATTCCGAACCAGTTGTAGCTTCATTAAACAGTTCCTGGGTGACCAGTGACCGAGCCTTGCTCGGTAATTTTTTTTAAAAGATGTAAAAAACTTACTGAACATACTGAATTTCAGGAAACTCGTTGGAACCGTTTCCGAGATTCCGAATATATATATATATATATATATATATATATATATATATATATATATATATATATATATATATATACATACATACAAGATTAAGATTAAAATATTAAAGATGAAAGATATTGATCCTTGTCGATTAAAAAGTGTCTGAAAGCTTATTGGAATAAATGTTATTTTGATTTGATTTGTATGTTTGTGTGTTCTGAAAAGTGATGAATTTAGATGTATCAGAGTAGGAAAAAAACGACAAAAAGTTGGCAATATAAACATAAACAAAGACAATTTGTAGATGGTATTTTGCGATATACCATAGTACAGAAGTAATGATAGAATTATTTGATTTTTTTTAAATATCGCACAACAGCGTGTGGTATCCGGCTGAGTAAAATAGACCACTATCATTTTTTATCAAGGTCTCGAAAAAGGTGACTAAGGTAAGTTGACCCGTCCATGTGTGTCTTGACTGATGACTTTAGACTTAACTGATGAATTGATGACTTTTGTATTATAGATAGCCAAGTAACGCCTAATTATATAAATTATTTAAAAACCATATATCAAAATGGTAAATTAAGCGTTATAGAATGTTCCATTATAAACAAACCGGTTACTGCATAATAACCGGAACATTAACACGTACAGACGAAATCAATCATTTTTAATTATATATTAAGCATACGTTACCTTCGTTAGCATTTAATTACCTTACCAGTGCAAAATCCATGATAGCTTTAAATTTTTCATTATGTTTTTTTTAAACGATATAATATAAATAAAAAACAATTAAAAAAAAAGAAAGAAAGATCCTTGTGGCTTGTGTGAATCTTTCTCGAGATTTGAACTTATTTGGTCTGTTCGTACTAGTAGGTTCTATCACAGCTTTGCATTTGACAGCGCAAATATCATTTGCATTCAATTCTACATTTAGTATTTTTTTAATGCCCGAATACAGGTATAAGAGACATTTTTTTTAAATGAAACCTAGCTATATCGATTTTTCTCCCCCAAAACCCCTATATGGTGAATTTCATGATTATCGTTGGAGCCATTTCCGAGCCGTTACTCAGCCGGATACCACACGGCTAGTCAACTTACCTTAGTTGTCTTTTACGACACCTCGGTAAGGAATGAGGGTGGTCTATTTTTTTCAGCCGTATACCACACGGCTTGCGTCTATAAATAGTTTAATTAATGCATCATTAATATCGTGCAAAATTGTTTTCATTAACTATACAGAATCCAGGCCGTTCCATGGTTTAGTTCGCTTAATAATAGACAATTTTTTATACTTATCTGCATTGCGAAATACATAATTATGTGTATTTAGTAATAATATAAATTCGGCACGAATATACAATGTATAATACGATCGTGGGATCGGGGTTACGCTAATAAATGGTTGTTTTCCCACTGCTGGACCATTGATATATAATACCCAAGATGCTTTTTTTTGTTTTTCTTTTTAATATAAATATATAAATAAATATATGGGACACTTACACACACGGTCGTCCGTCCCCAAAGTAAGTAACTTAATACTTGTGTTATGGGTGACAGACAACTGGTGAATATATTCTTATATATTTTTTAAATACATACTTAAATACAAATATACACCCAGGCTCAAAGATCAACAATGACAACAATTATAGAAAATGTTGGTCCTCGGCGGGAATCGAGCCCGCGACCCGCGGAGCTGAAGGTAGGGACAGTACCCACTGCTCTAACGGGCCAGTCGAATGCCAGTCGATGCACATACCAATAACAGATTAAAACTGCTCCTAAGTTAGTAAAATTTATATTGTATGAAAAACAATACAAATACCGGCAAAATGAAACAAAGATCGACTTTAACAGCATACATTAAAGTTCATTTTTATTTAAATAAAAAACTCATGTGTTCTGCTTTACTTCATTGTTCAATCAACAATCAAAAATTTGTCGACCAAATTTAAAAGGCGATCGTAATATACGAAAGGAGAGAATGTCTTTAAATTAGCCGAACTATACTAAACCTGTACATTTAAATTATAAAAGGGTTAAAATTAAATGTACTAAAATAATGTATTAATAATAAATTATTTTTTTTATATTATAATAATCATAATTTAGGGTATCTGGTGTATAGTAAAAGATAATTTAGTTTGTTTTTACAAAAATATAAGTGTATCATGTCTCATTATGCAAATATATGTATGCATTAATCCTATAAGCCGGCAAAACAAACAGACCGAAACTGAGAATGCACTAGATCAGTGTTTCCCAAAGTGTGGTCCATGCCCAGCAGGAGTAAATTTAATTGTTCAAAGGGGCAATTCGAAAATGAACTCGAAACGACTTTCATGGCGGCTATACACTTTCTGAAGTCACCCTGAGACATATCAAGCGCGAGAATGTGCAGGCTAGCTTTCATTTCGCCTCTGTATGCCTCGGGATGTCTCACCCGCTCTCGCTTCCATGTCGGTTTTTGTGCCCAAGTCAAAGGGTTTTGCGCGGCCCTTTACAAGCGGCGAGTACATCGCTGTTCACTCCGAGCTTATACGTCTTGGCCGAGGCGTCTTGGTCGCGATATAGCAAGAGTTCTCAGGCGAGAGTGTACAGCTGCTATATAACCCTTTCGTTCGGGGCTATTTAAATGCAAAAATTTAACAAAAAAAGAAAATTCTTCCTATCTTGTTTATACTATCTCATAAGTTTTAATTTTTTTTATTTGAAGCTATTTATTACATAGGGAAGCATAAGGATTTCGAAAGGCTAAGGTAGGGCGTGGGACAAAAAGTTTGGGAGACACTGCACTACATAGTCTATGTGCTACATTAGCAATATGACCCCTTAAAATTAGAGTAGACTTATATGAATATTCGTCTAAAACAGTATTAAAAATTAACTAAGACTTTGAAATATGTACATTCTAAGTATACAATCCTTCACTGCACTTGATCTGATACACTCTTGACCTCTTTTTTTAGTCTATGTTTCCTATTGTTCACAATTAAATAAACATTAACAATTTACCCTCAACTAATAACGACTAATCCGCTGTATTAATTAATATATTTTTGTTATCGTTGCAGGTAAGTTTTACGTGGCTGAATGCAGATTTGTAAGTACCTTTAATATTTTGCTTTATTTAAAACTAGCACTGCCTCCGGTTTCGCCCGCGTGGAAATCATTGTCATAAATTTCTTCCTGAATTGAAATTTTGAACATAAAAGTAGTTATTGTGAGTTAACCATAGGAGATAGAGACATGCTCTCATGGACTTTTTTGTAGTATATTCATAGATCTACAATTCTTTACTACATAACTTTAATGTATCTTTATTGGTTTACGTGGCGCACGCGTTTAAAGCTAGCAGGGGAGTGTTTTTACAACCGTAAATAATACCGTAATGAACTACTAATCTAAACCTTCTGGAAGAATTGCACTACCGTTTTGTAAAAACCTTACACAAATCCGGTCAGTAGATTTTGAGAAAATCCATCACATACAGAAAAACAGCTTTTGAAGTCTTTGTTTTATAATATGTATATTATCCGAAGATTGGATTTAGTTTGATAAAATTTGATGTTGGAAAATTTTGCATAAAAAAACGGATTTTGGTGTGCTAGAAAAATGTTAGAATTTAAATTAAAAACGCGATATGAATTTTGTTATTGTCATTATACAAAGATAAGTAGATATGGGTCTATCATTTTCCCGCCTTTATTATTTGTTGGAAGCCCGCATTCACAGGCTTGGCTATGGTACCTATGACTCTATTCTACCTGTACCTCTATGGACCTAGGACTATGTATAATACTTGTACCTCTGTTGTAAAACGACGTTGAACAATATTTGAAGACAGTGCTGTCAAAATGATAGAACGGGTTATAAAAATTCTATGGTAAAAAGAAGTTGACCATTTAAAGATAGTGCTGCCAAAATGATAGAACGGCTGAGAGTTGAACTAACTAGTATGTGAGAGCCGATCACCTTTCACGTTTTGTTTGATATACGAGCGGTCAGTTTTCCTTATAAATTTCACATGTGATTCATAGATGGCTCTAGGATGATGGTTTCTGCATAAGTTAATTTTTTGTTTTCTTCATTGTAAGTTTTTAATCAACAAATGTGACTAAATGAGTGTTAAATATGAATGTGGATATGTATAAGAGGGAAACCAAAAAAAAAGTGGTCGGATTGTGAGAAGTATGACAGGCAAATAAAAGAAAAATCAAAATCAGAGTGAGGAACCCTTCAAAATATGTGTCATTTCAAGTAATACTGTTTCAAGTTTACAATACACTAAGCTAAGCCGTATGTTATCCAGCTAAGTAGAATAGATAACCCTCATTTCTTACAGAGGTGTCGTAAAAGGCGATTAAGGTAAGTCGACCCGCCGTGTGGAATCCGGCTGAGTAGAACAGACCAACCTCATTTCATACCAAGGTGTCACAAAAGGTGACTAAGGTAAGTTGACCCATCATGTGGTATCCGGCTGAGTAAAATAAACCACACTCACTTCATATCGAAATGTCTTAAAAGAGCGATTAGGGTAAGTTAACATCAAGCAGGGGACCGGTCGTAAAATAAATACCTAAAACATGTCAAACATGTTTTTTTTATTTATTGTTAAATTAGAAAATTATTAGCAAGGTTAATTCTAATTCATTATATTTGATATTTGCGTACAAACTTTTTCATTAGGTACTGTAAATTGTCTCACTTCGTAGTTCCGCTGGCAGAGATTCTTTATCAATAATATTTTTCCAACATCTTTTATGGTACATAAATAAATAAATGTAACAACATGTTAAAACATGTTGTGCCGACCCCATTTAGAGTGGGATAAGAACAGGAGGATGGTGATATAACTAAGCTCAATAGTTATTCTTAAAACGAAATCTAACGCGTCCTTTTTATCTGTCAAGATGTTTCCTATATTGCTTATTACGTATTGTAAATGAGAGGCCTGTATTGCATTAGGAATTCTAATGGTAACCTGATTCCGTAATGCGCTACTAAAAACAAAAGAAACCAACGAATTACTTATATTACATAAGACATTCATATAAGAAATTGTTCAAATTGCGTATATCGTTGCGCTCTACACACAAAAAGGAGACTTTAGGACCTTGCCCGATTAATTTTTATTATTAAATGCTTTCATTCAACTTGCAATGTATGTATGTGAAGATGGAGTCTTACAAGTTAGTTTTGACTCACTTCTGTTTGGCTGAAATTTTATATATAGGTCTAGTCCCGATTGACAATGTTTATGATAAGCTTGACCTGATGCTGCAGCCAGGATGAGCTCTAGACGAAGGAACTGCCCAACGTTTAACATCAGGGACATGAATTATGTTGAAAGCTTTTATTAATTAACTTGACTTGTCTTGCTTTAAACTGAACAGATCTAAACAATCGGGTGAAGAAGTGAACTTCTTGAGTCTTTTTATAAATTATCATCATCATCTTTCACCTGCCCTTATGCCACTCTAAGCGGCGTCGGCACTACAAGTTTTAACCATCTTACTTCTTTGTTTTAATCTACTCAGTCGGATACCGCAAGGCACAGTCGTAGTATAAATGATATTGAACTTTATATGTATATCACAAATGATACCCGCGAATTCATTCACGCTAACTTCGAGTCTAAGAGAAACAACTAGAACGTATTTATCCTATAAGTGACCTTTAACTATACCAAATTACATCAAAATTGTGCCAAATAATTATGCTAAATTTCATCGATACTGGTTCAGCGGATGCGCCGTGAATAGGGTTGCCACCTTTTTTTTTGAAGAAAAATAGTATTGTTCTTTTTAAATCAAAAAAATATAGTAGTTTTAGGAAATTCAGGAAAAAAAATAGTACAGATCTATTTTCAATCATTATTTATTTTTCCATGATTATTTATTATTACTTTTCGCTTTGGCCATCAAGGTTCTATTATTTTTTAAATAATTATAGCCATTTGAGCAAGCTAGGTCCATATAAAAGTAAATTAACAACCCATTTTTGATTAAATTAATATAATGCTCTATTCCTTTCTTCTCTCTATTTCACATGCATGACGGAAATTTTTTTTTCCGTAAAAGCGGAAGTTGTAGGAATGGAGAGAAGAAAGGAAATGATTATTAAAATATTTTGTTTAAATTTTATCTGATCTTTGAAAGACATTTGCGATTTTTCAGCATTCATTTTCAATACGGAGACATTTACGATATTCAAAAATAACCTCAATGTTTGTTCGGATAGCATTAATTGAGAAAGTGACGTGATGAGTAAAGTGACATTTGACAATGACAATGGAGTTCGGCAGAGTTACTAATTGAATTAGCGATAAAAATATAGTATTTTTCGTCCTATATTGTTATTCTATTGACTAAAATATAGTACGATACTATATAATATAGTACGGGTGGCAACCCTAGCCGTGAAGCACGACTAACAAAAGATAGGACAAACGATACTTCTATACTTATTTTACTATGAACTTTCGCAATTATAATATTAATAGGAAGTATGGATTAAAGTCTCACAATTTGCTAATGTTTCATTGGCTTAAGACACTAATAAACTTAATATTTTGTGTAAGTATAAAAAATAAAATGCTAGTCTAGTTTAATTAATAAAGCAAGGTCAGTGGAATCTCTGTTAAAAGTAAACATTGAGTGAAGAGGTCATTCACACGTCCAGGGGTACTAAACATATCTTGCAATTTACAGTTGGTAAAATAAATATATGTGGATTCGTATATTTTATATATTTTGTTTTTTATTCGGCACAAATTAGTCATACAAGTGGGGTCGGCACAACATATTATAAACATGTTGTCACATAATTTGCCTAGGTATATTACGACCTGCTTGTCTCACCGCTCGGCAATCACACCTTATTTTTTTTAGGTCGGAGCTAATTTTTTTTAGAAACTCAAAATGCAAACCAAAAAAAAACAATAAAGAAAAAGAAGAAATTTATTACAAAAACCAAAGAGAAAAGAACATAAGAGACATAAACAATAGATACAGATAAATGTGCAAAGGGTGGTTTCATGACACTAATGTGATGTCTTTCAGACAACCATTTGTAAAACATCCTTTGTATGATTACCACGGGTTAGCATATTGCCAGCAAAAGTATGCAAAAGAAAAGACCATAAGAAAAATAAACTAAAAGTAAAATAAATAATAACAATGCCAGGGCGAAATATCCTTACAGCGACAAATAAAAAGCCTTAAAAATACTATGAGAAATAAATCTATAGTATGTCAATTCGCTTTTGATCAAATGTTACAGTTAAACGAGATTCCACAAACGTGAGTGCGCTAACGAAAGTAAAACGACGACTGGATTCTGGTAACGAGGTCATTGCCAGTGATAGTAACGAAAGTGGTATTCGTTACATCTTAACGTTATGAATCTATACTAATATATAAAGCTGAAGAGTTTGTTTGTTGCTGTGAACGTGCTAATTAAAGAAATACTGGATCGATTTCAAAAATTATTTGTGTGTAAGATAGTCCATTTATCGAGGAAGGCTATAAGGCTATATACGTTTAGACAAATAGGAGAGGAGCAGCAATAAAAAATGTTACGAAAACGGCAAAATTTAAAGCTTTCCTTGCGTGCGCTAAGTAAACGGTAAAAGTTACTCAAAAATCATGTATTACAAAATTTTCCTCTTTAAAAGTTCTAAGTAAAAGTCCGCGACAGCATATGTCTAGCTTTTTATGGTTCTCAAAATACTATATTACGGTTTTAATCTTTCCATGCGGGCGAAACCGCTGGCGATTGCTAGTGTAATGTATATTAAGTGTAAGAAACATGCTTATACGTAAAGTATATTACACAATTGAAGATGAATGATAAAATGCTGGATTTGACAATCCTTTCATAAAACATCACATTAAACTGCAGTTTAATAATAAAAATTGAAAATGTTTAAAGGATTGACCGTTCAGTTTCTTGTTGGTACTTCTCGGTAAGACCAACATTCCGAACTGGTTCAGACCACTTCATCCTATTCTATTAATATTATAAATGCGAAAGTTTGTGAGTATGGATGTATGTTTGTTACTCTTTCAGGGTGAATCCGCTGAACCAATATCGATGAATTAGGCACTTATTAGACAATTATTGCTTATACACCGGGTTAACATATAGGCTATAGAAAGCCTATTAACTCTACTTAAATTTCGCACAATTATTCCTTATACACCGGGTTAACATATAGGCTATAGAAATCCTACAGGAATTGGATGACATTGAAAAGCGCCATCTATTATCAAACTATCACGCGATAACAGTCCACGCGAACCAAGTTGCGGGTGAAATATATTTATAATTTTTTTCTAAATCAACTCATCAGATTCTCCTTTACGCAATAGTATTTTTGACCTCATACAAATATTTCAATTACAAAATCAATCAATTTCATAATATGTATATTACGAATGTCTAAGAAATAACTATTTAAATTTCATAATTCCATATTTTCCTTGTCGACTTAAATACAAGATTAGTGGGCGTTGATAGAAAATTTTGACATTTCGCGTCATCAAATCCTTGAATATTTTGTAATTTTTTATCTTCAATATCTTTCATATACATATCTTATATTATTGGTTTTAAAACTAAGTGTTAAAATACCTTTAATTTTATTTACCACAATATAAAAGAACTGCACACATTCGCGCATAGTGATTTTATCGTTTTATCTTCTGATGATGCTTCGGATACGGGGCGAAACGATTGTTGAGATTGTGGTAGTGAGTGCCGTGATAGTGTTTTTACGAATCGTGCGTGTATATGGAAAACGGATAATACACTATACATAAAGCATTACATATATAATCGTTGTGATAGAATTATTTTGATAAAATTATTCTATGATAATTTTTGTACTTTATAATTCCGCAAAACAACGCCTGCTTCTATAAGTTAAACATATGGTACCTAGGTTACCGGTAATTTTTTGTTAATGTATAAAAAAATGCAATTAAAAAAAAGATTATGTTACCTGGAGTCGATCCTGATATTCTGAATTTGAGTTACTTAAAAGTGTTATCTTGCATAATCAATGTTTGCTGTTTTTTTAGTGGCCGAAAACAGGTTTTTATTTTAATAAAACCTAGCTAGATAGATTTTTCTACCCCAAAACTACCCTACATGCTGAATTTCATGAAAATCGTTGTAGCCGTTTTCAAAATTCAGAAATAATATAGATGTTCAAGACCTCATTTAAATATTAAAGATTTTATATTTTATTTTACCACGGATTATAGCAAAATAAAATTACTTTTGTGAAATACTCTTTATTATGCACTATATTGTTTTCTTCCTGCTCCCGAAAGAAAAACGGGATTTTTTATCTTTTATGTCTTTGTATGTTTTTATCTTTTGTATGTTGGCCAGACTTATAAGCTTCATTTATACTAAGTTAGTATTATTAATATTACTCCAGTAGATTAGCTGTGAGTAGATTCTGTCTGTCATTCGCATTTATAATAGTAAAGCATGGATATGTTAGTTGGTTAAATGACATTCGGATGAAACGAGTAGGTATAACCCTATAACCAAATAATAAAATTGGTATTTTCTTCTGCAACAGTTCCCATCGTTAACCTATCAATGGCCTTCAACAGTTGCTATCATATAATTTTACTATTAAAGGTCAATGACACTGAGTTCGCAACCATTGATATATAATATACTAAATGTTCGCAGACGTAATAAACTAACATCTACAAAGGCCAATTTTACGACGCGTTTCGTTATTGCCACTGATTTATAAAAATACCAGATAGAACAGACCACGCTCATTTCTTACCAAGGTGTCGTAAAAGGCGACTGCGGTAAGTTGACCCGCCGTGTGGTATCCGGCTGAGTAGGATAGACTACCCTCTTTACTTACCGAGTTGTCGTAAAATATAACTAGGGTAAGTTGACTCGCCGTGTCGTATTCGGTTGAGTAGACTACACTCTTTCTTATCGAGGTGTCGTAAAATACGACTAAGGTAAGTTGACTTCAGGTAGGCGGCCAGTCGCAAAATAGGTAGCCAAATCATGTCACATGTTCATAGCATGTTGCCCCGACCCCACTTAAAGTGGGATAAGGGCGGAGAATGATGAACCAAATATTGGTTTACTTTAGTGAAATTAAAGACAAATCGTGTTTACATTAAAATACAAATACATTCTTCTTATCCTTAATAATTTTATAATATTTTTCCAAAATAAGGCGAAAATTGAAAGTCCAATATTATATTCACTGTCACTCTCTTTTTAGTAAAAACCGCACAAAAATCTGTTTAATAGATTTTGAGAAAATCGGTTACATTCAGATAGATGGGGAATGTGTTATATGCATAGATAAGCCAATTATCTGAACATATTTTTTTTTAGTTACTTATTTATAAAATAATGTTGTTAAGTAAGACCTCCTCCTCCTCGAGTCGTCTTCCTCAATGCTGAGGGTCGTGACCCCCACTACGGATCACTTTGGTGCGAACTATGTTGCGCCAACGGGGTCTGTTGTTCGCAGCGTGAATGACCTCATACATCTTGCTGTCGAGAGTGGGAATGACAAGTCGCTATTCATTTGTGATCTTTCCATTGTGAGGGGCGTTTTCTTGGGAAAAATTTTAAGTGGTGGGTTCCCGCGTCCTTCCACTCTCAGTCTTTAAGAGGTCATTTAACTCCTCACGGCTCCTGTAGCCGCTTCGAGCCTTAGGTGACTTCGAAGTTGTCGGGTTAATTAACTGCCGCCCGATGCTCGGCATTGACTGTTTTACGGCCGGGTTAGGTCTTTCCCTGACCAACCCTCCTCCTTTTGCATCCGGGCTTGGGACCGGCAATGGCGGAGTAAGACCTACTCTGTACAAAAAATGGAAATAAAATTATATTATTATTATAAAGTGACATCTACATTTTAGAAGATCATGGGCCAATACACAAAATGCGGTTTTGCAATTCCTGTCATATACCAATATGATTTTATATTTCACTTGCATTTATATTTCTTTAAAGATTTTGCAATGGTGTTTCGATGAATGTATTCTTTTAGAAATTTCTAACACCGTATAACTCCCGTTTCCTTTCTATTCGAATAAATTAGTGGTTAAGTAAAGTAAAGCCTGTTATTATCCCACTGCTGGGTATAGGCCTCCTCCCTCTATTTGGAGAGAAGGGTTGAGGTTTCTCCGATAGGGATTCTGACAGATTTTTTTTTCTAAATTTATGAAGGTTTCCTAACGATATTTTTCTTCACGAAAAGCATTATCCTCCTGCCCTAATCCCACTCTAAGTGGGATCGGAACAACATGTTATAAACATATTGTCATATGATTTAGGTACGTATATTACAACCGGCCCTCTGCTTCACGTCAACTTACCTTTGTCGCCTTTTACGACACCTCGGTGAGAAATCAAGGTGCTCTATTTTACTCAGCCGGATACCACACAGCAATGAAAAATTTTGAAATCTGAAAAAAAAATCTAAAATTCTAAAATTTTGAAAATTGAAAATTTTTAACGATTATTAAAGAATTCCGAGGTATTATAAAATACGACTATGGTAAGTTGACGCCAGGCAAGCGGCCGGTCGTAAAAAACGTAGCCAAATCATGTGACAACATTGTGCCGACCCCACTTAGAGTGGGATTAGGGCAGGAGGATATCATTTAAAAAATTACTTTTTTATATATTTTTGGGTTTGTACATAGAAATGCAATAAATGATTGCTGATCGCTTGTCATAAATATAATCTACAGTACAGTGGGCGTATTTAATTTGTTTCGCTATTTTGCAAACATCCAAACACATCAAAATAGATAGGTGATGGATTAAGCATAGTCTGGCATTTGACTATAAATCATTTCGTAACAAAATAACCCGTTATTTCTACCAATATACTATATCAGCCTATCTACGTCGTAATAAAGTACGTCCATTATTGAAGACTAGTGGCCCGGTCCGGTTTCGCACGGGTATAAAATATATAGCCTATGTCACTCAGTGAAAAAAAATATTAAAACCGATCCAGTAGTTTTGATTGGTTGGTTAATTTGGAGTAACAATTCCCCTCTCCCTATACCATGAAGCTCTATGTTATCTCTGCTATCTTTGGAATATCTAAATTCATTTACTACATTTTTAGGGGCAGACAGAGAACGCGACTTTGTTTTATACTATGTAGTGACGTTTAGCTATTATTTTGATAATTGTCAAATTTTTTGACTTGACGAAAATGCGGTCGAACGTGATAAAAAGTACCCTATGTCCGTCTCCTGGTTCTAAGCAACCTTTCCACATATGTTCAGCTAAATTGGTTCATCCGTTCTTGAGTTATAAATAGTGTAACTAACACCACTTTCTTTTATATATATAGATATGTTTTATTACTGATACTGCGACGTTATTCGAGACAAGTTAAGCGTTTTGGTAAAAAAGTAAAAGTAAAGTAGCGGCCTATTGCTCACCCACTACTGGGAATAGGCCTCTTAGGAGGAAGGATAGGAGCTAAGACCTACCACGCTGCTCCAATGCGGATTGGTAGGTTACACGTATCTCTAGAATTCTGTAGATAGATGCAGGTTTTCTCACGATGTTTTCCTTTACAGAATAGCGTGTGATGCAATTATCAATTAGACACATAAGTTTTAACGGAAACACTCATTGATGTATGCCCGGGTTCGAACCTTTGACTTCCTTGAAAGACTCGCACGGTGTTACCGCTGGGCTATCACAGCTCTAGACGTTTTATTATCCTCAATAATACTTTTTCCAAGTTCCTCAAAAGAAACGGATTTTTTAAAATCTCTTTGTTACTGTAATGTATAAACTTTAAAGTAATGGTCTGTTACTATCCCACGGTGGGGAATCCTATAGCCGTGTGGTATGAGTAGAATAGACCACCCTCATTTCTTACCGAGGTGTCGTAAAAGGCGACTATGGTAAGTTGACCCACCGTGTGGTATCTGGCTGAGTAAAATAGACCACCCTTATTTCTTACCGAGGTGTCGTAATAAGTGACTAAGGTAAGTTGACCCATCGTGTGGTATCCGGTTGAGTAAAATACACCACTCTCTTTCTTACCCAGGTGTCATAAAATACGACTAAGGTAATTTGACGTCAGGCAGGCGGCCGTCATAAAATACAAAGCCATGTTGTGCCGACCCAACTTAGACTGGGATAAAGGCAGGAGAATGAACATGTTGGGAATATCCTTCTCTATTTATGGAGAGAATTTTCAATCAATTAAGTCCAATATATCTCATCATCTTCCTGCCCTTATCCCACTCTAAGTGGGGTCGGCACAACATGTTATAAACATGTTGTCACATGATTTGGCTACGTATTTTACGACCGGCCGCCTGCCTGACGTCAACTTATCTTAGTCGTATTTTACGACACCTCGATAAGAAAGAGGGTGGTCTATTCTACTTAACCGGATACCACACGGTGAGTCATTTACCTTAGTCGCCTTCTACGACACCTCGGTAAGAAATGAGGGTGGTCTATTCTACTCAGCCGGATACCACACGGCGGGTCGACTTACCTTAGTCGCCTTTTACGACACCTCGGTAAGAAAAGAGGGTGGTACTATTCTATTCAGCCGGATACCACACGGCGGTAAGTCCAATATATCTATTACATTATAAATTAAGATCGATAGCTTGCATATAGTTAAATGCTGCAGTTATTATATAACTGTCATTACCGCAGTAAAATCTGCATCAACAAGGCAAGGTAAAGAGTGGAGTTAGGTAATCGGAATCGATTATAATATTATATCGATTATAATCGATTATGATATTGGGGTCATTTGTAGGGTGTTTTTTGTTATGACGTAAACCAAACTCAACATGTAAGACATGAAAGAAAAACATGTAAGAGATAAACTCTGTCAATCTATATGTATACTTATTATAAAACAAAGTCCCCAAAACCTGTCTGTCTGTATGTGATCGATTTTATCTAAATCTACTGAACGTATTTTGGTACGGTTTTTACTAAACCGTTTTAACCGGTTTAGGTTTATAGTGAATAAGCCTTTTTATGTAAATTGTGTTAAAGAGGTCGCATTGTGTGTTGAAAATAAAAAACACCTGCTAAAAGATTTTACCCGCGTGCATCGCGTAAACCGTCAGAGATACACAAAAGTATTAGACAATTTTAGAACTACAAAAATACTATAAAAAAATCGTCGATAGCATGCCTCTATCTCTTACAGTTAAGTAATGATTACTACTTTCATGTTCAAAATTTTAGTTCGAAAAGCTTCGAGATTTCAACGCGGGCGAAACTGCTGGCAAAGCCAGTATACAAATAAATTAAGGAGCTTGAGACGTTATAACGTTTTGCGCAAATGTAACGGCCTGTTACTATCCCACAGCTGGGCGTAAAGCACCTCTTTCCGTTTTTGGGGATAAGAATTGGAACTAAGATCTACCACGCTGCTCTAATGCGGATTGGTAAGTTACAGATATCCCCAGTATTCTCTAGAGATATGCAGGTTTCCTCACGATGTTTTTCTTCACCGAAAAGCGTGTGATAAATTACGATTATCAATAAGACATAAAGTTTAAATAGAAAAATTTATTTGGTGTCTGCCCGGGGTTTGAAACTGTGTCGCTCTTGAATGAGTCGCACGGTTTAACCCCTTCAAGCTTCAGCTTTGCAAATTATATTATTATGCATACTTTTACTACAGTAATATTTATATTTAAACTGCTTCTTAGAATAATTTAATTCAGTACATTATAAGACGCAAAAATTAGAAACTCGTTTACAATTAGGTAACTTTTACAACTGTAAATTACTGTATCTGTTTCGATATCATCCTCAGTTTAACTTACCATAAACTATAATTTATAGCCATCAGGTACGAGTTAACAATTTACTCAACAGCGAAAGCTTTAATTATACTAAAACCTCGTCGATTCTCGATATTTCATAACGAAAGCCTTAGCTTGCTATTCCTAGGTTATACCTAGTTATAATTGTATAGTTTAAGCTATCAAGATTAATTGCACTGAGCTGAGCGGTCTTTTGTGATATTTATTTATTTCTTTCTTAGTATCTTGTTTCTTGTTTTTAATATCTTGCGTTTTTGTTTTATCAACGCGTTAATTTTATTTTAATTCTATAAAATATAGAATTAAAATAAAATTAATTATTCTTTATATTTAATCTAAGGTCACAAATAAAATTGAATTAATTTTGGCTGGCAGCTACCTTGGCCAACGAATAAGTTTGGCCATACAAAGGGGCAACGCTGCCAGTATTTTAGGAACTCTACCCCATTGCAATGGAATGGATGGTTTTGATTTAGTGTAAATATATATATATTTATTAATTTTTATTTTTATTCTTTAGTTATTATTTAATTAGATTTAATTTGTTTTTTTTTAATGCTTGTTTTTGTAAAATAGTTTAGTTTAGTAATTAGTATATATTCACCTAACTTGTTATTGATGTTATTTTCTCTGAATAATTAATTAATTAATTTTAAAAAATTTATAGAATATTAGGCGTCACTTTGCATAAGACAAATAAAGAGATCCATAATACAAATGTGATCCTAATTTTACTTATATACTTTATTATACACCACAGAGTAAAAATACAGAAAAGAAAAAACAGCAACTAATAATAAACATATTTTGCCACAATCCTCGATGAATTTATAATTATTACTTTTGTTTGCAAAATTCTTTAGTATAAACAATTCGAGCATTCTAGCGATCTTTTATACAAATTAAATTATAAAGAAGTACTATTGAATCGTCAATACTGCTGCTGGTTTTGAAAATTGCTTCTGTCGAGTTGCTCTTTTTAAAACATAATTCATAGCTAGTTACTTTTTGTCATTGCTCTCCTGTTGGATAGCACGGGCAGGGTCGGATGTAGATATGTAGTTAAAGAAACATATTTTGTTTGCTAGGCTTTATGATTTTTAACCCTCTTTTAAGTTATTTGAAATTGTTAAAATAACTAACGTAAAAAATTGATTGCAAAATTTAAATACCATAACTATTAATTACTTAACCATAAGTTGTTTTCGTCTTTTATTAGAAAAGAAAATTGTATATTACTCTCTCATTGTAATGAAATGCAGGTTTTCTCACGATAATCTATTTAACCAAAAAGCGCGTGATAAAATATACGAATTAGATATATAAATTTTTTAAATATTATTTCGGTTCGTTTTTATCTAGAACTCGAACCCGCGATCTACTGGTAAGGGTGTCTACGGTCTATTACTGATCACTTTTATGTATTTTTATTTTTTAATGTAGTTTATAATAATAGCTACAGTTCTAATTAACTTAAATCCCTATTCGATTCATGTACGAGTAGTAAACCACGTAAATATCCTAGCTACCCACATAATGACTCAGTAATTATGTTATTTGATACACTTACGCAAAACAACGGTGTACATGTTTATTGTCAAACGTTTCGACACGATTTAAGTAGCGGCGATTCAAGTGGCTTGCGATGCGATACTAATCTGGGTCATATTATGTCCGATTTCGCAAACCGCGGTCTACAGCCGAATAACTAGACGCGTATCCTCTAATTACAACAATGGTCAAGTAAAAACTACAGCACACATTTGGCAATGCCATATTTATTTCTTATAATGTTAATTTCTCTAAGAAAACACATTTCGTTCTAACATAACAGGTACATCAACTCGAAATTAAAAAAAGACGCAACATTACCAATCAGTTACACAAAATAAAAAAGTAATAACAAAAATAAAATAAGAAAGTTATCGCGTGACGATCGCGCGCCTTGGGGTGCGCTAGCCAAGGATCTGGATCGAATCCACTATCCGCTCTGATAGCCGGCCCCAAGGCGCCCGAGCGTTGCCTAATATTAGATTTATATAATATCACAATACAGCATCTGCTTCCTGCAACAAATTAGTAGCTACCATGATGTCCATACTCGTGACCGTGACTGACGACAACCGGGACGGGCACCTTGACGGGGTAGGGCACTGGTTTCTCGACGTGGACTGCCACTGGCCTGTCGATGTGGACGGGGTAGGGCCTGTCCACGGGCACTTTGACGGGGAATGGCACGGGCTTCTCCACTGGGTACGGGATGTGCTTCTCGACGGGGTAAGGCGCTGGGTAGGGCACCTTGACGGGGTACGGCACTGGCTTCTCAACGTGCACGGGTACGGGGCGGTCGACGTGCACTTTCACGGGGTAAGGCACAGGTTTTTCTACTGGGTAAGGCACGGGCTTCTCTACTGGGTAAGGCACAGGCTTGGGAATATGCACGGGGTAAGGTCTGTCGACGGGGACCTTCACGGGGACGGCGACCTCCTTGTAGACTGGGTAAGGAGCAGGGACATGGACGGGTACCTTGACTGGGTATGGCACCTTCTTCTCAACTGGGTAGGGGGCGGGTACGTGAACCTTGACTGGAACGTGAACGCGCTTTTCTACTGGGTATGGCTGAGGTACGTATACTTTAACGGGAACGGGTCTGTCGACTGGGACGTGTACGGGGTAAGGGACCTTCTTCTCCACTGGGTAGGGTGCAGGTACGTGTACTGGTACTTTGACGATCTCCTTCACGTGGTAAGGGACGTGCTTTACCACGGGGTAAGGTTGGGGAACTGGGACCTTAACGGGCACTGGAACTTGCTTCTCAACTGGGTAGGGAATGTGCTTCTCTACCGGGTAGGGAACCGGGACATTCTTGACCACCGTAATAGTTTTGTGCACTTCCTCGTGGCCTCCGTAACCGCCACCGTAACCACCGCCATAACCACCGCCGTAACTACCGCCGTAACCACCGCCGATGTCTCCTCCGAATCCACCACCGTAACCACCATGTCCTCCGTAACCGAGATTAATCAGTCCACGTTTTTCGTGCTTCTTTTCGTCGCCCGCCACATTGTTATCGGATACTGCCACTTCTTTTTCTGCTGCCTTGGCTTCTTCCGCGTGGGTGAAAGCCAGAACAGCCACCAGACTGGCGGCCACGAGCTGAAAACATTAAAACGGTTAATCCTGCGAAATTGCGTTAAGTCATTACGCGTTTATGTAATTGCTGTAACGGACTCGAAGTTATAAGTTTGTTTAAACTAGTTTAATAATCTGTCACTTTCGGTTAGGTAATTGGTAAGAATGATGTTAAGATTAAGAAAGTGATCGGTTTATGGCTCAAGGCCTTGTATAACGGGATACGAAAGAGCACGTAATATTTCCGTATTGGGCAACAATGAGGGAAGGACTCGGGTCCGAAACACAAGCACTTCACAAGCACAACACGTTTTGTAACACACCATGAGCTTCATGATGCTGCGTTTAGTCGGTTGCACTGAAGGCAGCGAGGTCCTGAATGCGAATGATGTGTGGTTGGGTTTACCACGCTATATATATGCGATTGAGCGGGCGAGTGAAGAAAAAAAATTGCGCCGCTCAGTAGGACTACGTTACACTTTCGCTTTTGAGGGGTATCGCTGAGTGCGAAGCCGAACTGCTCCATATCGACTCCGAGCTGAGATACGGACCGGTTCTCTGGCTACGAGCGGTTCCTGAAGCAATACATGGCGCTGTCAATACAATTTGCATTTCACCGCGGTTAATTATGTTTTATAAACCCATAAAGCTGTTGAGTTGTTGAGTGACGATATGTGAAATTATACAACGCTGATATTTGTTGGAATGCTGTTACATTTAATGATAAGTTGGTCTGGCGGTAATGGATAAATTAATGAGAGATGGCAGATTTTATTTATTTTTTATATTGAAAATTTAAATTGAATAATCCGAGGCGTTTTTATAATAGTTCAGATGGATTTCGAAGGAAATTGTGGATTTGAAGTTACAAGTTTTTTTGACGTGCCTTTAGATAGTGTATTGGCTTAGTGGTAATTGCGCATGGACTCTTACAGATAGCAAGTTCAAATATATAATTGTTCTTTTTTTATGATATGGTGGAAATTCAGTAATAGTATGTGGATCGTTTATATAGATTGTAGATTTTATCTTAATCGTTTTGCATTGGCTTTATCAATTGGAATGGTAAATAAATTAAATATACTTTATGGTGTCAAATTGACAAGCGCACGTGGACATTACGGTTTGTTTAATTAAATATCTAAGGTATATAATATAAGGTATTTTGATAGTGTATTAAACTAGTGGTGATGGCGCATGGATTTTAACCCAAAGCGTGAAAAGTTCAGATTTTTGTAACTTTTTAATTATGCTGATAATGGGTTTTAACTAACACTTGAGAGTTAATTAATTTCTATCAAGAGATCAAATAAATTGTTCGAGTTTACTTTGAGTTAACATAGTGTATATTGAGGTATACAATTTTGTCACATCTTTTTGCACTGTTAAACGAATGATCAAGTGAAGTATTTTATTTATTTATTTATTTATTTTTATTTATTTGGAAAATGAACAGCTAAAGCTATTTATACATTTTCAGATATAAACTACTTACTTAATAATACATTCGGATACAATTTGTGAGCAAAGCAAGAAGTGAGAATCAAAGTAGACCAAAAACAAAAATTACCGAAGTATGGGAATCGAGTCAAACCACATTTCAGACATATGTTGTTTTATTTGTTTGGGTTTTGACGTAAACAAATCTATTTCATGACGATTTACCAATTGATTGAATGATGATATAGCACATAAGTTAAAAACACCTTTTTTTAAACTTTTTTTAAGGATGTTTAGTATCGGCAGATACATGTCAACTCCATCATAACCTAATTAAATTTAAAGTAACAAGTTTACCTGAATAAGGAATAGGTCCTGCGTGACCAAAACTTACTCTATAATTTTTTAAAAGATATATAAAAAAAGTATTTAAAAATAATAAGGCGCCGATGATATATGGGATTCGAACCCAGTTTTTGAACATTTTCGGTCCGCCCATTACCCGTAAGCTATCGCAACATTACATTTGACAACTAAAAAAATCCTTTGCTTTCTACATTTTACCAATTTTTTGTAAGCCTGGCAACTGGGGGTAACAGGGATACAACGATTTAAAAAAAAAATAAAACCTAGCTAGATCGATTTTTCTCCCCCAAAAACCCCTACATGCTGAATTTGAGGAAAATTGTTTGAGCCGTTTCCGAGATTAAGAAAATATATTTATATTACATACAAGATTAAGGACCTGTTTCACAAGCTACCAATAAACTGGCAGTTCGCATATTCGGAACATATCTGACACATATCTCGGAATTTTACGTTCAGCACTTAAAGTCCCTAATAAGTTAACAGGTAAATCATGTGGCTGTTATTTTGTTTATCTGCTGGATAACAAATGCCTATTTCAAAATGGCCGCAATTTTTTTTTAACTTTTTCGCTTTAAAGCGTCTCTTTTTAGAGACATTAATCTGTTACTTAGTTTATTTGTCGGTTAACTATCCGACACTTTATCAGTAACTTGTGAACAGGCCCTAACTAAGTTAAATTTAATGAATTTGTATTTGAATTCAAATTCAAATTATTATTTATAAGCTCTTTAGATATCGGTAGTTTTGGCTCTCCTATGGTTTTGATTCTGATTTGATCTCATAGAGATAATCTATGGCTAAGGCACTCTTAGCTTTTTATTGCGCCTATATTTAGCGATCATATTAATATTATATTCCACAATATAACATTGATATCAGTTTTCGACAAGCAACATCAAGTTCCAACATGTGTAATCGGATCACCCTACAGTTCAATGAACTTATTCAATGTTGCTTAACTATTGACATCGTAACTTATACGGATATAAGTTCCGACTATATCTAAGATCCGCGACTTCGTTCTAATGTAGACGTTTAAGTAATCTCAATATTTCAATATATGTTTTTTCCCTGTAAAAGAAAAAACAAATCAAATCAAATCAAAATAATCTTTATTCAAATAAGCGCTGTTGAATCTTCAAGGGGTTGTTTATTCTATACTCGCTGGGTCTGTGGCTTCGCTCGCGTGGAAATTAGTGTATTTAGTTGAAATTTTGAACAAAAAGTAGTTATTGCGAGTTAATCATCAGATATAGAAATGCCGTGTGGTATCCGGCTGAATAGAATATTATCACCCGCATTTCTTACCGAGATGTTGTAAAAGACGACCAAGGTAAGTCGGCCTGCCGTGTGGTATCCGGTTGAGTACAATAGACCACCCTCATTTCTTACTGAGGTGTCGTAAAATACGACTAAGATAAGTTGACGTCAAGCAAGCGGCCGTAATATACATAACCAAATCATGTGACAACATGTTTGTAACATTGTGCCGACCTCACTTAGAGTGGGATAAGGGCAGGAAGATGAAGAATCATTAGAGTAAGAAACATGTTGTCGTAGACTTTTTTGTAGTATTTTTGTAGATCTACAACTCTCTGGTACATCACCTTATTGTATCACTCTTGGTTTATGAAGCGCACGCGAATGAATCTCCCAGCAGGCGAGATTTTCTCACGACCACGTCAACGCAATTTAACATAAAACCGTAATCTATACTAATATATAAAGCTAAAAAGTATTTTTGTTTGTTGATTGTTTGAACGCGATAATCTCAAGAACTTCTAGACCGAAATTCTTTGAGTGTAAGGTAGTCCATTTATCGGGAAGGCTACTTAAAAACATCCCGCTAAGATGAATAGGAGAGTAGCAGCAATAAAAAATATTACGAAAACGGTAAAATTTAAAGCATTCCTTAAACTAAAACGGTGAAAGTTATTTAAAAATCTCTTATAATTATTAACTCACGATAACTACCTGTCAAAATGTTGAAAAATGTTCAAAATTCCAACTCGGGAAATAAATTTTGAAACACTGATTTCCATCGGGAGAAGCTATTGGCACAGCTAGTATACTATATATCCTAAAACCATCCGGAAGAATTGGACTTCCCTTTACTAAAAACCGTGCAAAAATCCGTTGAGTAGTTTTTATAAAATCGATCACTTACAGACAAACAGACAGGCATATTTTAGGGACTTTGTTTTTAATGAGTATAGATACCTGCGACTTCGTTCGCGACAAATTAATCGTTTAGTTATCCTCAATAATCAAATATGTATTTTTTCTCCGTTCCCGTAAGTAAAACGGGAAATTTTTTTATTTGTTAACCTCATATATAGATTTTAATTAAACCAATTTTTCAATATTATTTAAAAAAATTAACTATGAAACAGACAAACTTTCATAGTTATTCATATACTATAAGCATCAGGATGATTTTTTGAAAACATATTAGTTTTTTTTTCACAAACTAGAAACTTGACAAAATAAACTTTTTTTATAATAAGATGTTAGCCAAGTGATTATCCGTGATTACAGACATACATACTTTCGCAATCTATACTAATATTATAAAGAGGAAAAATTTGTATGTATGTTCGTAATGTTTTCACACAAAAACTACTGGACCGATTTCAAGTTTTATCACCATTGGAAAGATGCATCTTTACTGAGCAACATTGGCTATATTACATTAAAAAAATTAGGGATCCGTTATAAAAATGTAATAAAGTGAAAAAAAATAAAAATTATACGGGTGAAACCGCGGGATATTACTAGTTATAGCATAAATATGGAAGATACTACTTATTACTTGTAATTTTTATCATCCTCTTGCCCTTATCCCACTCTAAGTGGGGTCGGCACAACATGTTATAAACACGCTGTTACATGATTTGGCTGCGTTTTTACGACCGGCCGCCTGCCTGACGTCAACTTACCTCTGTCGTATTTTACGACACCTCGGTAAGAATGAGGGTGGTCTATTCTACTAAACCGGATACCACACGGTGGGTCAACTTACCTTAGTCGCCTTTTACGACACCTCGGTAAGAAATGAGGTTGGTCTATTCTACTCAGCCGGATACCAAACGGCGGGTCGACTTACCTTAGTCGCCTTTTACGACACCTCGGTAAGAAAAGAGGGTGGTACTATTCTATTCAGCCGGATACCACACGGCGTTATTTATTACTTGTAATTTTTATGTCAAAAGGAAAATGGAATAAATAATGAATATTACACTGAATGAAGCGATATAAGTTAATTGTAAAATAATTATACAAGTTGTTTCGGTCAATGATCTAGCAGCCTCGACCAACTTCTGAAGAGGCTCTCACTTCGTTTTTGGATCAAGGATAGAATACACTTGAGATACGAACAGTGGGGAGGTTCCCAACACTGGGAACAATCGCTTCATCCGGTAACCACTGGTTGTCTATGGTTCATGCTGAATGATATCAATGATAACCGTTGAAAAAACTAATTTAAGCGTTTTTTAAAGTCTTAATTCGAGGAAGTTTAAGTACACCAGAACTTAGAACAGTGACTTCCACTTACATAAGGGATATATATAGGTCGAAATCATCAGTTATGTCGACTCACCGAAAATAAGAGCTTCCAAAAAGCATCCTATATGACCCTGACGATCAAATAACGATCGCAAAGGCACATATAGTACAAAAATAATAATAGAATTGTTTTGCTATAATCCTCGTTAGTTAAGAATCTGTGCTAAGTGCAGGACACAAAGCCACTCTCATACCTTATATATACCACATAACCATGGCCACAAACATCACTCTACACAAGCACTGAATGTTGGCCCTCGGCGGGATTCGAACCAAGAACCCACCAAGCCAGCCAATATTCTAATGGTTATCAGTATATAATAGAACAATCATTCAGACTAAACATTCCTCAATAAATCATTTGTTATTGTTACTTTAAATATCTATATTGTATATAGTTCCTACACGATAATAGACTTTTATTTACATATAACAAATCCAATTTAAATGTTTTATGGTATGTTTGTATTTAGATTGAATGTAATAATTTAAATGTTTTTTCAAGAAACATACTTTATAGAACTTATTAAGCGTATTTAATTATGTATACAAATAAAATGATATATTTCTTTTTTTATTGAAAACTAGTTTTTACCCGCGACTTCATTCGCGTTTAATATTGTAGTGTGAAAGGTCGATAATTCGCTTTTCAATGTCATCCAAATTCTGTAGAGTTAACAGGATTTCTATAGCATATATGTTATTCCGGTATATAAGGAATAATTGTACCAAATATTGGTTTAGCGGATTCGCCGTGAAATTCAAATTCAAATTTAAATTCAAAATATTCTTTATTCAAATAAACTTGTAAACAAGTGCTTTTGAATCGTCAACTCTACTGCTGGTTCGGAAAGCTGTTCCTACCGAGAAGAGCCAGCAAGAAACTCGGCGGTTGCTCTTTTTAAAAAATACAATTCTTAATACTAGTTACATTTAATGTTTCTATCTTGTACAGGGTCGAACAATATTTATATCCACGCATTTTTATCGTCCAAATAATCCTCAACAGTATAGTAGGCTTTCTGTATTAGCCTCTCCTTAATAGTGTTTTTAAACTGCTGTAACGGCAGTAAAAGAATAACAAACATACATCCATACTCACAAACTTTTGCATTTATAATATAAAGTAGGACCAGCTGTGCTTGCGGCTTCGCTTTCATGGAAATCAGTGAATTTAATTGAAATTTTCAACCTAAAAGTAGTTATTCTGAGTTAATCAAAAGAGATAGAGACATGCTGTTGCCGACTTTTGTAGATCTACAATTCTTTAGTACATTATTTAAGTATATTTCTGTGGGTTTACGCGGCGCACGCGGTAAAAACTTCCACCATATGAGTTTTTTAACACAATTTACATAAAACCGTAATGTACTGTTAAGTTAAACCTTCCGGAAAAATTGCACTGCCTTTTAATTAAAACTATACAAAAATCCGTTCTGTAGATTTCAAGAAAATTGATCAAATACAGACAGACAACTTTTGGGGATTTTGTTTTATTAGAAGTATATATAACGAGGTAAAGTTTATGAAGGTCTTTACATTAAAAAAGATTTAAAATGGAGTATAGAGCAACCATACTGCCGCAATGTAGATAGCCAGCTTATCAACATCCTGCAAATCAAACAAATATTAGTATGTGTAAATTTCCCTGCAATGTTTTTCTTTACCAAAAACCATAATTTGTAAATATTAGTAAAGCATTTTTTATACGAATGGTACCTGCCTGGGGTTTGAACCTATGACTTCTAGTAATCACGAGGTGTTACCATGGCATGGATGATCATGAACTTAAAGACATTCAAATTGAAAATCATAATTCAAATTATTGCTTTTAATCTAGAAGTGCCAGCATGAAATTCAGCGGTTTCTCTTTCCGAAATATAATGCTTGTAACTTGTTATATTTAGTCATTACTATCTTATGCAGGATCAAAGAGTAGCTATATGCAATATTTAATCATCAAGAGTATAGTAGGCTTTATGTATCAGCCGCTTTTTAATAGTTTGTTGAAATGGCAAAGCTAAAATTGATTAAGGAATTTTGATTGATTGATTAATTCCTAAAAGGCATCTTCCCTACTAAACATGAGTGACTTTGGACAATAGTTACACGGTCCTTGATGCAGAGTTCTCAAAAGTTAAACTTGATAGTCCCGAATAATTCAGAATTCAGAATACAGACATCTCAAAATTCTTCTCCAGCACTCCTATTAACTCAATTCCATCCGAAAGTTCGATTAACTAGAACCTTATCTATAGAACTAGAACTCATCTAGAACCGGTGAAAATACAATAAAATAAATAAAATGAAAATAAATATTTAAACACCTTTATATAATTAATGTCCCTACAGTTAACCGTCGAGGAGTTCCTTCGTCTGGACCCAATTCTGGTAGCAATAGCCTATAGCCTTCCTCGATAAATGGTCTATCTTACACTCAACGAATTTTCAAAATGGGGCTAGTAGTTTCTGAGATTCGCGCGTTCAAAAAACAAACAAACTCTTTAGCTTTATATATTAGTATAGATTGGCGGAGGGTTTATGAGATGCAATATCGTGGGGTGTGGAGATTCCATACAGAGACATGTCCAGCAGTTAGAGTCTATCGGTTGAAGAAGAAGATCTGGTGATAGGTATGATACATATATTAAGTAGCCTTGAAGTGCATATAAAAGGAACCTTTGAATATAAACAATTTAATGTTGCCGTAATAATTATATAATGTGCAATACATTTTATAACATTTTAACTGTTCCAACGCTCACTTCAAGACCTTTCTAAATCTACATCTACATGTACAGTAGCATTCAATTTAACGCAATGCAACGATTTACCAATGCTGTTTTTTTCTCCCCTTCAATCGGTTAATGCTTCGCTGTTATCTTATCGAAAAGCTATAACTATTCAAGTTGGCTGCTAGAGCTTTTACAATATATTTCTGTGATGAAATATTGTAGAAGAACTAACGTCTCCCTTCCAGCTTGAACTGTCAAAGTAACTTATGAAGAAGCTAATAGTCGCTTAAGCAATAAAGTAATAGTGTTGTCATGTTCATATCTTAAGACTCCAAAGCCAATCGGTTCTTTGTGATATGTAAATTTAATTATATAGCATTCAATTTAACGTTATACAACGATACAAAAGTAATAATAAAATTATTTTGCTATAATCCGCGATGAAGTAAATTAGAAAATATATATAATGCTAAATGTAGAGTGGGCAATCGGTTATCATATCTGATACATGCAGGATTCTTAAAAAACATATGCACAAACCTCCACCACCACAATACACAAGCACTATATACGTTCACTATCACAAACTCAACAATCGTTTCGCCCCGCAACTGAAGCATCATCAGGAGATAGACTCCACGACCAAAATCGCAAAGCGAAGGTTTGTGCATGTGTTTTTTTAAGAATCCTGCATGTATCAGGTATGATAACCGATTGTCCACTCTACATTTAGCATTATATATATTTTCTATTTTACTTCTTCGCGGATTATAGCAACATAATTTTATTATTACTTTTGTATTATGGATCTCCGCAAAGTAACGCCTAATTCTATAAATTATGCAATACAACGATTTACCAATGCTGTTTTTTTTCTCCCCTTCAATCGGTTAATGCTTCGCTGTTATCTTATCGAAAAGCTGTAACTATTCAAGTTGGCTGCCAGAGCTTTTACAATATATCATCATCCTCCTGCCCTTATCCCACTCTAAGTTGGGTCGGCACAACATGTTACAAACATGTTGTCAAATGATTTGGCTACGTATTTTACGACCGGCCGCCTGTCTGACGTCAACTTACGTTAGTCGTATTTTACGACTCCTCGGTAAGAAAGAGGGTGGTCTATTTTACTCAACCGTATACCAAACGGTGGGTCAACTTACCTTAAACGCCTTTTACCACACCTCGGTAAGAAAGAGGGTGGTCTATTTTACTCAACCGGATACCACACGGTGGGTCATCTTACCTTAAACGCCTTTTACGACACCTCGGTAAGAAATGAGGGTGGTACTATTCTATTCAGCCGGATATCACACGGCGTAGCTTTTACAATATATCATCGTGATGAAATATTGTAGAAGCACTAATATCTCCTTCTAGCTTGAACCATCAAAGTAACTTATGAAGAAGATAATAGTCGCTTAAGCAATCTGTACTTATTTGACCGATCCTTGCTCAGTAATTTTTTACAATATAAAAAAAGAAACTTAAAAAAAAATAATAGGGTAGGTGGGGCACGATCCTAGATATTGTCATTTCTCCGCCCGTTCCCCGTATAAGCTACGCTGACTTGACATTTAACGGTAAAAATAGTATTTTATATATTCAATAAATTAAAAGTAAATTTCAGTATTTTTTTAATACCCAAAAACAGGGATAAAACTATTTTTTTTAATAAAACCTAGCTTGATGGATGTTTCTCCCCCAAAACACCCTACATGCTGAATTTCAGGAAAATCGTTGGAGCCGTTTACGAGATTCCGAAAATATACATATATACATACAAGATTAACTCATTTAAATATTAAAAATAGTAATAGGGTTGCCATGTTCATATCTTAAGAACCCAAAGCTAATCGGTTCTTTGTGATATGTTAATTTAATTAAAATTTATGGACAAGCAAGTATAACGTTTATAGTTAATGTATAGAACCGGAAATAATGTATAGAACGTTTATCTTAGAAAAATCGATAGATCATATTAGTTCTAGACCCGCATTTACAGTATACAAATAGATATTTTATTAGGCGTTACTTTGTGGAAATCTATGACACAAAAGTAATAATAAATTTTGCTATAATACGCGATAAAGTAAATAGAAAATATATATAATGCTAAATGTGACCGCCGTGTGGTATCCGGTTGAGTAGAATAGACTATCCTCTTTCTTAATGAGGTGTCGTAAAAGGCGACTAAGGTAAGTTGACGTCAAGCAGCGGCCTATCGTAATACGTAGTCGAATCATGTGATAACATATTAACATGTTGTGCAGACCCCACTTAGAGTGGGATAAGGAGGACGATGATATAATGCTAAATGTAGAGTGATCTATCCGTTTACATTCATTATTTAAAAAAATATTTAAACACACTTGTCAGTAAATATCCGGAAATTTAAATAAACGACGTCAACTATCACGACTCTAAACGTCTTAGGGTCTTAGGGTCATTTCCGGTAACCTCCTCCCATAGTAAAACGCTTCATAGCTGTCGTTCACCCCCTCTGTGACCTTTGATTTCATCTTTTATGCAAGGCTTATTACCTGTAATGGGTCTTTCATAAAATTCGTCACGCTAAAATAAGTTTTTTTACCCCTCTCCCCAGTAAGGGAGTGTCACAAAGCGTGACAGTAGTTGGGTAAATTATGCATTTTGCGTATTGTTTGATGATTTAATTTCCCCCTTTATAGAACAATAATAAGGTTTGTCATTTTAGAATTATTTTATACATATTGCCATTTTATAATTTTGAAACTGTAAATTGTTTATTATGGTGCATGGTGCTTTACATTAAATTTTTAACAACAGTTACATTAAATACAAGTATACTTAACTACGTAAGTGAGTAGAGTTAGAGCTGACCGTTGTAGGGTGGAGAGTGAATTCTGAATGTATCCAGATATGATAACAGATATTACATTTCTCACCGACTCTCTCATCACTCATTTCTTACCGAGGTGTAAAAGGCGACTAAGGTAAGTCGCCCGCCGTGTGGTATCCGCCTAAGTAGAATAGACCACCCTCATTTCTTACCGAGGTGTCGTAAAAGGCGACTAAGGTAAGTTGACGTCAGGCAGACGGCCGGTCGTAAAATACCTAGCCAAATCATGTGACAACATGTTTAAAACATGTTAATATAACAGGAGAATGATGAAACATACAAAAGTTAAATTTTATTAACGAGTATAATCATGAATGAAATTTTATTCAAATTCAATAAATATCTCAGCTCACAGAACCCTAAAAACCTCGCCAATACGTCCGTAATATTCCAATTATAATATAGCGCGAGTACAATATAATAATATCGGTTATAAAAAAAAGTGTAATTCAGAACACTAAGTTTAGAACTTTCAAGGAAGTATGTCTAATAGATACGTGTTTTAATTTCGTTGAACCCTAGGAAACAAAAACAGGGTGGCAAAAAACACAGTTTTTCTCTCATGATTTGTGGAATTGTATATATTTAGAATGAATAATAGTTGTAAAGGTCTGACGACGTTGTGGTTGCGATACGTTTATTAACAACGGGTCATTGATTCACGAAAATTAACAGTTAATTTATATTAATTTAAAAACATAATTGCTATTATAACTATTATAACAATTATAGGTGTTTTTGCTGAAAGTTGTAATGAAAGTTTATAATGAGGTTAATTTTTTTTATAATATAATTTTCTTTGAACTAAGTCTTAGAGTAAGCGATGACGTCTTGTAATTTATAGTGATTTTTAATACCAGAAAAACATTAAGAATTTTTTTTTAATGTATATGGGGTTTTTGTAGCAAGTCCAATTTTAGCAGTCTCCTTTTACTGAGCTATTTTAACATATATTTCGGGTTATTTATTTAAATTATCGAACTATACGGTCTTGATAAAACAATAAATCTCTGAGTCTTCCCGGACCGATCTGAGCTTCTGTTAATTTCAAGACTACAGTCCAAATAATATTTTTATTAGCTACAACAAACAAAACGCTTATTATTTAGCATTTCATACAAAACGGTCAACTACTAGAACATGGTCAATTACTAGTGCACTTACCTTAAATATTAAAGATATGAAACTATGTACTCCTAAGAACATAGGTCTTTCACATTCTCTTTAAAGGGGACATGATCTAATTCCTATGGTGCTGCAATTTTACTCATTAACGATTCAACAGTTTATGAATAATTAACTGGCATGTCACCATAGTTTTAATTAATTAATGTAGCTTAATTATATAAGTTTCTAAACAAGTCGATCAAATTATTTAGAAGGGCTAATACGTTGAGATAAATACTGTCACTTTGTATTGCACAACAAAGAGCGAGTAAAATTCAGAGTATAAGATGTACGATAAATTCAAATTCAAATTATTCTTACTTAAGTAAATCAAGTGCTTTTGAATAGTGAATTCTACTGGTTCGGAAAACTGTTTCTACCAAGAAAAGTCAGAAAGAAACTTGGCATTTGCTCTTAAAATAATTCGTATAACTTGTTACATTTATTCATTACTATCTTGTACAGCTATATCCACGTATTCTTATCATCTATATGTCAACAGTATACTAGGGTTTCTGTATCAAACTCATTTTTTTTACTGCTGTAATGGCAAAGCTTAAGTTGATTATATCCAAACCCATTTAACGTACGTACTTTTGCAAGGCGTAAAGCATGAATTTCAAACTAAGAGTAGAGTAAAATTACAAAATGCTTTGTCAACTATCTCCCAATTATCGATTTTTTATCATAGGACTTCCTCTCGTACATCACAAAGACTTCTACGCCATAGGATATTGAGTCCAGCGATATTTAGCGATGAGCGAATGTCTTGGCGATGCTTCCGCATATTGTCGTTTCCAAAACTACGTAGACTATTCTTAAGACAGATGTACTCTGTAATACATTGACGTAAGTTACGTAGATTTCATGATTAATTCAAGTCTTTATTGCCCTATTGACGAGGTAGAATACCAATCATCTCTTACAGCATCTCTAACGACCTCATCTTTACAATAAAACCAATCGCCTTAAAATAGATGCTACGTTCTTGTTTACTTTATATCTACATCAGTTAAATGTTTCACAGGCACTTTTAAGAAGGCTAGTTTATCACCTAGTCGACAATATGAAGTGAATGCATCCTTTTTACTAAAAGTGAATTTAAATTTAAAGAAATAATTTAGAATTAAAATTTCTTTGATAATGGAAAATTATCTCTAAATATATTCTCTTTCTTATGTATTGTATTAAAGATACAATTTGTACCAGAAGAATAAGATTAAAATGATAATAACTTAATTTGAACCTGAAAATATAGGGAAAATACAAACTGAAAACGTCTGGACTCTAAAAGAAGTTGTTTGGTTTCGGGACCGCCCGATTTCCCACCTTAGAGTTGATAATAACCATAGGCGAAATTTATCATCGTATTCTACTGATAGTATAGCAGTGTTTCATCGCACAAAAAACGTTTTCTAAAAAATAATCCTGTAAAAACTTCTCTAAAAAAATCCTGTCAAAACGTTAATACGTTTTTACAGGATTCTGTTTAATTAAACCAAATCCACTCCATGCGTGTTATGTGCTTAAAAAGAGGTACGAAGTTTTTAAGTATAATCAGAGACACCGTTAACCAAGAATAGTTTAAAAATAGTTCAGGCGATCATGATTACATCAAATATTAATTTCGGCTAATTGCGTGTGCTAATAAGAGTAATAAAAGAAAGAGCTAATATTTGAAAAAGCCTAAATCTGAGAATATATTTGCAAATGCATATGACAGTGTAATACTTAGAGTGAGATTCACAATGCATGTGAACTTGCAAATACGACTATAAGTATAAAGAAAGATCACAAGTATGATGGCAAACCAGAATCTAAATCAATGGATATTTGAAACACTCGTTCACCCACACATTATCATTATCATATACCATTTACTATGTGGAAATATTCGTAAAGATCAACTATTTATTAACTAAACGACACTTATCCATTAAGAAACATCATCTTGATTTATCATAATCATAATTATAATATTGTAATCATTTTTGAATACTTAACACTCCTTGAAATTTATCTTCGCATTGCTCCTTAATTTACAAACATAAACTTTATATTCATGGAACTAAAGGATGCAAATGCTATATCATATATATGGCAATACCTTATAATTACTGCGATGAAATGAATGAATAGTACCATCCTTATTCTTACCGAGGTGTCGTAAAAGGCGACTAAGGTAAGACGACCCGCCGTGTGATAATCGGCTGAGTAGAATAAACCACTCTCATTTCTTACCCAGGTATCGTAAAATACGACTAAGGTAAGTTGACTTCAGGCAGGCAGCCAGTAAAATACGAAGCCAAATTATGTGACAACATGTTTGTACCATGTTGTGCCGACCCCACTTACAGTGCGATAAGTGCAAGAGGATGATGAAAGCTTTGATATTACACTATCAAGTATCTAGATCAGAGGTTCTTTGAATTTCATATGTATTTAGACCTGATGTTCTGAACTTAGGCAGTAACTTATGCAATACAAGCAATGTCAAAGTAATAACTTAATGTAAAGTAAAACTTAAAGTCATAACTTAAAGTCTGATGACCGCCCTATTTACATTAATTGAAATGTGTGAAAGAAACTCCTCCTCCTCCTCAAAGAACTCATGACTAATGAAAGTGCTATGCTTGGAATGTCTCCACGTGATCAAATAAAAGTCGTAATCTGTAACTCAACAGGCGCATTCTGTTTTGATAATTGAAGGTGTCAAATAAAATGGAGCGGTGAAAACTATTAATTAAATTCGGAAGGTTTGTTTAAGTTTTTTCGAACCAAATTATAGAAGGGCAGAGAGAGTAATTATGTGATCTTAATTTAATCAGGTTCAAACCTATGATTATTAAAAGCTTTATTGATATTCAAATACCTGAGGATATGGTGAGAGATATTGCTTTTCGGTGAATAAAACCTATTTCTTATTCAAATTTAAAATATTCTTTATTCAAGTAAACTTGTAAACAAGTACTTTTGAATAGTCAACTCTACTGCTGGTTCGGAAAGCTGTTCCTACTGAGAAGAGCCAACAAGAAACTCTGCGGTTGCTTTTTTTTTAATATAATTCTTATTACAAGTTACATTTAGTTATTACTGTCTTGAATAAGGTCCAAGAGTAGCTATGTCCACCCACTCTTATCATCTAAGTAATCCTCCATTGTATAGCTTTCTGTATTCATCATCATCCTCCTGCCCTTATCCCACCCTAAGTGGGGTCGGCACAACATGTTATAAACATGCTGTCACATGATTTGGCTTCGTTTTTTCGACCGGCCGCCTGCCTGACGTCAACTTACTTTAGTCGTATTTTACGACATCTCGGTAAGAAAGAGGGTGGTCTATTTTACTAAACCGGATACCACACAGTGGGTCAACTTACCTTAGTCGCCTTTTACGACACCTCGGTAAGAAATGAGGGTGGTCTATTCTACTCAGCCGGATACCACACGGCGGGCCGACTTACCTTAGTCGCCTTTTACGACACCTCAGTAAGAAATGAGGGTGGTACTATTCTATTCAGCCGGATACCACACGGCGTGTATAGCTTTTTGTATTAGCCTTTTATTAATAGTGTTTTTAAACTTCTGTAATGGCAAAGCTAAAATTGATTGCGGAATTTTATTATAGAATCTATTCTTATTACTGTTGGGTTTTAACATAAATTCTTCTTCCCAAAGGAGAGAGAACTTTTAACAAGCAGTACTCGGCTATACAAATAACAGAGTAAACAACACAGATATTGTAAAAAACAGTCACACTTAACGTATTAACAAACCTATTAGATGCTATTACTATGCGTAATTGTTACTACGAGTTTGTAGTTTGTGAAATCTATCGTATATCTGTCAACTAGGTGACATAAGTTCAATCAGTACTAACAGACAAATAACATTTGCTTCAATGATAAGGAATTACGTTGCTTCACGTATTTAATCAAATAATAAAAAAATAATAAAAGCTGTGATGGCCTAGCGGTGCGACCGTGTGAATCTCTAGAGACGATCATGGGTTCAAACCCGGGCAGACACCAATGAGTTTTTCTATTAAAACTTATGTGTCTAATTGATAATTGCAATTTATCACACGCTTTTCGGTGAAGGAAAACATCGTGAGGAAACCTGCATATCTCTAGAGAATTCCGGGGATATGTGTAACCTACCAATCCGCATTGGAGCAGCGTGGTAGGTCTTAGCTCCAACCCTTCTCTCCAAAAATGGAGAGAGGAGGCCTATGCCCAGCAGTGGGATAGTAACAGGCCGTTACTTACGTATTTAATATCGTATCGTATCTTGATTTTTGCAGGCTGTTGCGTAATTGTTATTGTACTGAACCGCCTATTGCACGTTGAGAATTTATTCGTAGATCTAAAAAAGTAAAGATGCGGTGCATGTTAGGTAACATTTAATTATTTGCGAATGTGTTACTTCAATACTCATTTTAATAATATTTTAGAATTAATTTAACTACTGCTTTATATTAACGCCGTGTGGTATATGGCTTAGTAGAATAGACCACCCTCATTTCTTAACGAGGTGTCGTTAAAGGCGACTAAGGTAAGTTGACCTACCGTGTGGTATCGAGCTGAGTAGAATAGACCACCCTCATTTCTTACCAAGGTGTCGTAAAAGGCTACTAAGGTAGGTCGACTCGCCGTGTTGTATGGTTGAATAGAATAGACCACCATCATTTCTTACCGAGTTTTCGTAAAAGGCGACTAAGGTAAGTTGACCCACCGTGTGATATCCGGCTGAGTAGAATAGACCTCCCACATTTCTTACCAAGGTGTCGTAAAAGGCTACTAAGGTAGGTCGACCCGCCGTGTTGTATCCAATTAAGTAGAATACACCACCCTCATTTTTACCGAGGTGTCGTAAAAGACGACTAAGGTAAGTCGACCCACCGTGTGGTATCCGGTTGAGTAGAATAGACCACCCTCTTTATTACCGAGTTGTAAAATATGACTTAGGTAAGTTGACGTCAGGCAGGCAGCCAGTCGTAAAATACTTATTCAAATCATATTAATTAAATTATTCAAATCATAAACAGATAAAACAGATAACGCAACTGTATTTTTGGGAATGACTTTGGATACAAAACTCCAATGGAGCACACACATAACAACTCTTGCAGGGAAACTCAGTTCAGCGGCCTATGCCGTTCGAAAGATTAGACAGTTTACTGACGTCGAAACGGCAAAACTTGTTTATTTTGCTTACTTCCATAGTGTTATGTCCTATGGAATATTGCTATGGGGTAAATGCGCGGATAATGAAAAAATCTTTGTATTACAAAAAAGAGCCGTACGTGGCATTTACAATTTAAGACCGCGGGATTCCCTGCGAGAGAAGTTTAAGAAAATAGGTATTCTTACATTTGCTTCACAGTATATTTTAAGTAATTTAATTTTTGTATATAAAAATATAAAAAATTATAAAACAATAGGCGATGTATATAATAGACAAAGTAGGAACCGACATAAGCTTGCGGCTCCTGCTTTGCGCCTTGAAAAAGTACGTAAGTCGTTTGTGGGTTTGGGTATAAGATTCTATAATAAAATTCCGCAATCAATTTTAACTTTGCCGTTACAGCAGTTTAAAAACACTATTAAGGAGAGGCTGATACAGAAAGCCTACTATACTGTTGAGGATTATTTGGACGATAAAAATGCGTGGATATAAATATTGTTCGACCCTGTACAAGATAGAAACATTAAATGTAACTAGTATTAAGAATTGTATTTTTTAAAAAGAGCAACCGCCGAGTTTCTTGCTGGCTCTTCTCGGTAGGAACAGCTTTCCGAACCAGCAGTAGAGTTGACGATTCAAAAGCACTTGTTTACAAGTTTATTTGAATAAAGAATATTTTGAATTTGAATTTGAATTTGAATATTACAGCATTTATAACATGTTGTACCGACTCCACTTAGAGTGGGATAAGAACAGGAGGATAATGATGAAAATTCAGTACAATAGAAGCCTCTACAAAATCGTACATTAACAGCAAACTTAGTCGCGATCCCGGCTATATTAATATGCTAAATTTCTTTCTGCCAATTATGCAAGACTTTCACAGCTTGACGTAAGAGAGGATCGCAATTTTTATATTAACATATGATAATTTGACGCGCTCTACATATTTGTGCGTGCAATTCGTTTGATGAACACTGCACGTGAAAAGATAAGATAAAACAGTACTGGCCAACGCGGTCATGTATAATTATATCAGGGACATAGTTAAATTAGTTTATTTGCTAATCTACAATAATAATAAAGGTCTACCGGAGTACACGCGTCACTGACAAACTTTTTCACATTCGCATATTCTTATCTAACGAAAGTATTATAATCTTTGACTTTATCTAATATGAGTAGCAATTGATTAAAAAAAATAATAACTCTAATATCATAACGAATTTTATTTATTTCAATTAGCAACAATGGTTACAATACTTTAAAATCTTAATATTATAATTCCATTTTCTTGCAACAATTGCACCACTAATTATAGGTAATTATGACATAATTTATCGGATAAAACAGCGGCACTAAGCTCTTACTAATAAAAACAAAAACAAAAATGTTGATTTGAACTGCTAAATAAAAATAATAAAAGAGTCAGAAACTAAAAATTATATAAGTAATTAAAAATTATATGAGTAAACTTAATCTAACGGAAATAAAAATAACTTTTGTATTAAATAAAAATAAAAGAATAATTATATTTTTAATTGAATATGTAAAAATAAATAATGGCGTATCAGATATACAAGTTCTAAATATGCATTCAGTAATACAATCATTTTACCAACAACGCGAAACGTAATAAAGATGTAATTTTGTATTAAATACGCAATAACGAATCCGTTGAAAATTTTATAATGAACATTCCGTTCAACTATTTAAAACTTGTGTATAAGAATGGCTAAATATATGTGTATACATGTCTTAATGTTAAAGATCTACCTACATACACATCGTGAAAATACAAAAGAAAATTAGTTAGAAGCTGAAATAGGCATGAATCTTCTACGAATTGTTCAAAAAATTTCAAAAATAAAATGCATTTCATTTCAGTAAAGAATTTCGAGTACTAAAATGTTCAGTCCGTAAAAACATTTAAATCTAACAATATGCTAAAATTTAAATCTTAACGTTAAACCTTTCACATAATTCTTAATAGTACAATATCAGTTCATGCTTTAATATTAAAAACAGCTCTGTTTGATTTAATTTATTTAAACATGGAAACTTATGAAATATTTCTGTAAGAAATTTTAAATAAAAGTATAAATATGTTACGTACAAGTCAAGTACAACGTGAAAGTTTCAAAGTAAATTAAAATCTAAATAACTTTTTAACAATTACAAAATATGAAATGTGAATTTTTTGTACATTCCTTTTGAAGGTAATGAAACCATACGGTTTTTATTCTATAGTAGAGGAGCCAGCTTAATATGTGCGATAATATAATTTAAAGAAAACAAATCAGGGTGTATCTATGCAGGTTTCATCTAAAAACATTGGTTTTCTTCCTGTTTTTAGGCATTGAAACTACTATAATATAAAAATACCACAAAAGTTAATTACGCTGTCATTTGTAAGGTCATGGTAGCTCAATTGGGATAGAGCCACACCTACCCTGCATCTTTTTTATATCTTCTAAAAAAATACCTAAGTCACCCGAATACTTATTTATTTTGTCACTATTAATTTAAAGGTTAACTGCTTATTATTCCCTTACCTGGTATAACATCTCTATGATTGAAACTTAACGAAGAAAAGTTTTATGTATAAAAATCTACTATATTCACAAGATACAGTTCAAAGTGAATTTAGTTGATAAAAGTTAGATTGCTATTAATGCATCATGATAATAAGGCGCAATAACAAATATTTCCCATACAAGTTCCAACAGTAGCACCTCTATCGCATCGCCGGTTACACATTTTAGTGCAATCAGTGTTCTCCAAGCAAGTGGCATAGGCCAATATGCCTTCTGGAAAAAGACAAATAATAAGGTAAGTGGAAAGTTGTCCGTGGTTCATGCGGAATATCTCCACCATAGCTTGTCTCTTTAAACGCTTTTCAAAGTCTTACTTAAAGAAAGCCGAGGTTCACCAGAACCCTCTTATATCACTTACATCCCTGCTAGGTCGACTCACCGAAAATATAGGCGTCCAAAAAGCGTCCTGTATGACCCTGACGATCAAATAACGATCGCAAACACACACATATAATACACGCAAACAGCGTCTTCGCCGGCGAAGACGAGGTCCTAGTTTTCTGACGTCGGTCGGCCGTGGCTTCTGGCCATACTCCCGACGCCGTGATGACTAATCGACATATTATTAGCCCTCCACTACGCGTCGCCCTAAGCCGTGGTCCGGCCTCACAGGCATCCCTAGCACGACGTTCCCCGACGCTAGTAGAGCTTCTGCGCTCTACTCTCCGCATTTCGCAAATTCGGCGATGCTTCTACGCTCGCCTGTCCCACCCGGTGACGCTGTAAAAGCCGTTAGGGCTAACAGCATATAGTCAATTCGAAAAAAAAAATAAGTACACTAGTAATTCACCATGTACTAGTAGTTGACCGTTAAGTATGAAATTTTAAAGCGTTTTGTTTGCTATAGCTAATAATAAATATAAATTAATAATATTAAATTTTATATATTATACAATGCTACAGTTCTGAGCTTTTGGACAGTTGTTCGCAACAGGTAATTACAAATTAACTTTTTATTAGCTACAACAAACAAAACGCTTATTATTTAAAATTGCATAACAAAACAAAACAGTCAACTGTACATGGTCAATTACTAGTGCTAAAAGCTAAAAACAAGCAAAAAAATACTAAAACCAAAGAAAGAGATATTCTTGGGAATTGTATCGGGCTGAGTAAAATAGTCCACCCTCATTTCTAACCGAGGTGTCGTAAAAGGTGACTAAGGTAAGTTGACCTGCCTGAGTAGAATAGACCATCCCCATTTCTTACCAAGGTATCATAAATTATGACTAAGATGACTAAGGTATGTTGACGTCAGGCAGGCGGCCGGTCGTAAAATAGATAGATAGATCTACTTAGAGAGACAGGAGAATGTTGATGACAAGCGTTCAGAAGTTCCAACTTTTTTCACAATAATATGTAGATTCAAAATTTCTGCAAATTTTTAAAAATGTTTTTAATCACGTCAAAAGCGTATTTATTGATATATTTTATTACACCTTAATTTTAAGTAAAATTCACTTACTATTTGCTTGCACTTGGACAAATATTGTTGATATAACGGAAACAAAAAAGAATATAATAACCAAAACCCTCATTATGGCTACCAATATCTGCATATAAAATTAAACAAACTAGAAACAAGTTGAAACCCAAACAATGCTATTTATTACAACGCTAACACAGTGTGAAGGATTCATATCATTTTTGTTGTAACGCCTGTTAAATTTCAACAGTATATAGATTTATGGTTGCAAAGCATAGTTTGATATCCGTATCTCTTACTAATCGATTTGCGATTTTGAATACATTATCAGAATCGCAAATAACACCTAATTACGTTTTGTACTGATTTTGAAATGAGCAAATCTTGAACACCTTAACTATGCATGTTTTTATATTGAGTTTAAATGACTATTTTAATTTAAGATTCATAAAAATGAAAATAAAATACACGCTCTAATATTAATATAATATACCTATAATCATTAGGTTTTTTTTTGTATAGGACGTTTCTAGAATATTTATTCTGCGTTCGTATTACATTGAGCTTAAGATTAAACGATTTTTAAGATTAATGTAATTTGTCAACCCACAGTGGATAATTGTGAAAAGAGAAAATAAATCTACTACATGCATATATATCATAAGTAGAAATTGTTTATGAATTTCTAATGAAATAAACGGAATAAATTGATTCTTTGAGTGTCATAAGAAAGTGAGTTTCAACAAATAGTGGTCATTACTTTATCACTTCTTCCGGTTCTTTATTATTCTAGCTAAAAGATTGCTTCATTTTTGTTATCATATATATCTTTACCATCTATATCTATGAGAGTCGTGTACTTATTACCGACTAATTCCAGTGCTTTAATAATTATACCAAAATATTTAATTCCTAAATAATGCTCATTAATATTCTATTGCGTAGCTTTGGCATCTACGTACATGATAGTCATGAAATCTTCACTGTATTGACTCATTCCAGAGCCTAATTACTGTAGATAAATATTTACTTTACCTAAATCGAATGCTCCATTGTCATCTTTATACATTGCTTTGCCATCGACGCCTACGTTAGTCATGAGTATTTTTACTTTTTCCACTAATTCCTTAATTGTATCTTCCTTTCACTCTAATAAGGCATCACTTGTTCTCATATCTTTGCTATCTATATATACGGTAGTCTTAATTCCTTTTTCTTTATGGACTAATTCAGTTACCTTAATATTTAATATTCCTTTTACACTAAAAAAAGCTTCACTAATTTTCTCAAACATATCTTGTGGTACTAGATAAATATTTTATTTCTTTATTTTATTTTTATTTATTTTTAGTATTTAGTACTATATTTTAGTTGATTTTAGTTATCTTATGAATTTAATTACCAGTAAATGTGCATTCTAAGTATTCTGTGAACTTAAGAACATATTACAGTCAGTTACTCTCGACTCCAAATTTCGAAATATGTACATGTATGTACATTATTTATTACAGTATCTATTGTGTAATGCTTGGTTATTTGTCTTGTTAAGTAATTTGAATGATTTCCGTATAATCATAAAAAAGGGATTGAAACCAACGTCTTGTGAGATTATTACATTTTCTGATATTTGTCGAATATGTGGTAATTTATTTTGTTGTATAACTGTTGAAAATTTACTTGCAAATTGAATAGTATCATACGATAATCAAAATTTGTTATCTTTCATCAATGTTACGTATCATTTACGCATTTACGTAATTCATTTTAACAAGTCAAGTTGATAAAGATTTTAACAATATTTAATGTCCCTACTGTTAGCTATTAAGGAGTTCCCTGGTCTGGTTCCAATCCTGTCAGCAACATTAGTTCATGCTTATCATATACATGCATTGTTATTGCGACTGGATCAGTAAAAATTTCAGCGCAATGTGACTTCGAGAAGTGCGTCAAATTTAACCTGTAGATTCCACCTTCACATACATACATACACGGCATGTTGAATAAACGTTGCTTAAATAAATGTTGCTTCAGAAAACTTAAAAACTTGAAAATTTTAAAAATGAAAGATTAAAGCCCTAATATAGTAATTTGATAACCATCAAAATGCTTAAAGTGGGTTAACCTTAAAAGTTATCTGCTGTTGTGAACTTTTTTTTTAGAACTTTTATAGGGGAATAATTTTGTAGTACATGATTTATAACATTTTCACTGGTTACTTAGCGCACGCAAGGAAAGAAATTTTGCCATTTTCGTAATATTTTTTATTGCTGCTCCTCTCCTATTTATCTTAGCGTGATGTTATATAGCCTATAGCGTGGAAATGGACTATCTTATACTCAAAGAATTTTTCAAATGAGTTCAGTAGTTCCTGATATTAGTGCGTTCAAACAGACATTTCAGATTTATATTTATTTATTTATTTATTTATTTATTTATTTATTTTTTTATTTATTTATGTACCATAAAAAATGTAGGAAAAAAAAACATTATTGGTAAAAAAAAGTGTACAAAGGTCAACTTATCCCTATGATAGAGATCTCTGCCAGCTAACCTACGAAGTGAGACAATTTATATTATGGAAAAAGGTACGCAAATATCAATCATTATGAATTAGAATTACCTACTAATTATTTCCTAATTTAACAATAAAAATAAAATAAATATAAAATATATTTACATATAAATAAATATATATACATACACACTATATATAATACAAAGTATAATACCTATATAATTGTCAACAAATACATTATGATGGTAAAGATGTGTAATGTTTCTTTAGTCTTAGTTTAAAAGTGCTGAAGGAAATGTTAAAGCAGTCATTGGTGACGCTGTAAGGCAACGAGTTCCACAGACATCCAGCAAGTACAGAAAAAGATTTAGCAAAAAATACGGTATTGTATGGCGGGATGGTAAGTGATTTTAGAGGCACACAAGATCGTACAGGCCTGACACGGGGAGGAGCTTCGTGAAACAACTCACGTAAGTAGTTGGGTGAAGAGGTTTTTAAAATTAGTATAGATTTTTATATATTAGTATAGATGTGTTAGTTTATGCAATATGTAATGCTGTTAGAGATATGAATAGATAAATAAATAAAAATTAGAACTTGAGTTTGAATAAATAAATTTATTTATTATAAATAAATATATTTGCCGAGTCAAATAGATACGCCATTGCTACAAATTTCTGTGTATTAAATTTTTGAACTTGGTTTTGTAGTTTCTAAATATGTGTAATTTAGAAGCGGCCACCGCCAGCCATGGTATTATATCTGTCAGATAAAGGGACACAAAAGCATGAGCCTCCACTGCAAATTCCAGCCACGGTCCCATAATTGCATCTGCTAGTACATATTCCGTTGCAGAACTGGTCGCTGCTGCATTGCATGAAGTAAGGTTCTAGGTCCGCTGGAAATATAAAACAATATATAAATCCTCCTGCCCTTATCTCACTCTAAGTGGGGTCGGCACAACATGTTATAAACATGCCTTAGAAACGAAATTACACAAAAAAATATTAAAACTAAACTTAAACAATACTATAAGCAAATAAACATATAAAAAAATAATAATAATTTAGTTAAATAAAATTATCATACATAGTTTAATATCACACAACCAACAATATTTTCAGAATCTTTTATTTGTAATATGTATTTTTAATATTGACGCCGTGTGGTATCCGGCTGAATAGAATAGTACCACCCCCATTTCTTACCGAGGTGTCGTAAAAGGCGACTAAGGTAAGTCGACCCGCCGTGTGGTATCCGGCTGAGTAGAATTCACCAACCTCATTTCTTACCGAGGTGTCGTAAAAGGCGACTAAGGTAAGTTGACCCACCGTGTGGAATCGGGTTTAGTAAAATAGACCACCCTCTTTCTTACCGACGAGTCGTAAAATACAACTCAGGTAGGTTGACGTCAGGCAGGCGGCCGGTCGTAAAATACGTAGCCAAATCATATGACAACATGTTTGTAACATGTTGTGCCGGAAAATATACATGCCGTTTGATATCCAGCTAAGTAGAATGGACACCCTCATTACTTACTGAGGTGGCGTAAAGTACGACTAAGGTATGTTGTCGTCAGGTCTGCGGCGTGTCGTAAAATACGTAGCGTAATCATGTAACAACATGTTGTGCCGACCCCATTTAGAGTGGGATAAGGGCAGGAGGATGATGATGATAAGAATTAATTATATCTACATAGAAATAACCCAAGAATGCTGAATGATAAATTGTCTTAATAATAAAAGATTAAACTTACATCTAGCAGCGTTAATTTCTAAAATACCAGTTAAAAAAATAATTGCAAACGTAAACAATATTATTTTCATATTGAATACTTGACTGCGGCTAGTATGAAGAACAATATAGGATTAAATTTCCTTCATTTTATATACATAGTGCATTGATATATGGACCTATTTGTGACATCCGTTAAAATTCCTATAAATGCATGATAAAACAAATTAGAAATAATTTCCATTGAATTACCATGGTCCAAACGCGTGATTATGACGCAGATTACGCAGATTTGAAAACTGAAAAGACTAATTTCAGTAGTAATTCTTAAAGATTCTAGGTTAAATTCTCGTCTAGATACAATCTCTACTTATTATAAAACTAGCTTTCGCAATTAATGCATAGAACAGGCTATTCGTCATCGGGTTAGCCCGACTAGTTTCCCGATAGAATAAGACGTGTATAGCCGGTTCTATACATTAACTATGAACACTACTCACAATAGTTTAAATTTAAAAATAGCTTTCGCAACTTCGGTCTTTGTTCGCGTGGAATGTTGTCGCGTAATGGTTGATAATAGATGGCGCTTTTCAATATCATCCTATTCCTGTAGAACTAACAGGATTTCTATTTATTATATGTTATACCGGTGTTTAAGGAATACTTGTGCCAAATTTCATCGATATTGGTTCAGCGGATTCGCCGTGAAAGAATAACAAACATACATCCATACTCACAAACTTTCGCATTTATAATATTAGTAGGATAGGACAAAGTACTCAAAAGCTGTCTGTAATAGTGAATGTGTGTAATGCTTGTGTATTGTGGTGGCCGTGGTGGTGGTTTGTGCATGTGTTTTTACGGAAACTGTATGTATCAGGTATGAAAACGGATTGTCCACTCTACATTTAGCTTTATTTCTATTTCACTTCATCGCGGATTATAGCAAAATAATTTTATTATTACTTACTTATTTGAAGTAAAGATTTACTTAATTTAATAACTTTAAGTTCCGTTGGTGATGAGTTTTCGGACTTTCCTATAAATAAATAAATAAATAAATATATGGGACACTTACACACACGGTCGTCCGTCCCCAAAGTAAGTAACTTAATACTTGTGTTATGGGTGACAGACAACTGGTGAATATATACATATATAATTGTTAAATACATACTTAAATACAAATATACACCCAGGCTCAAAGACCAACAAATTCATTTATAGAAAATGTTGGCCCTCGGCGGGAATCGAACCCGGGACCCGCGGAGCTGAAGGCAGCGTCACTACCTGCTGCTCCAACGAGCCAGTCCTATAACGTCTTACTTGCGGTTTTAAATTTAAACGCGTGTCATATCCAATCTAATAATTTTGAAACTAATCGCTGCAGCCATTCGGAACCTTCAACGGAATATCGATTTCAAGACGATATGAAAGGTAATATCGATTACCCGAATTCAGTTCTTTTTTTAACTTTCGAAAGCATTTCAATTATACAATATATTATATCTACATATCATACGCCGTGTGGTATCCGGCTGAATAGAATAGTACCACCCTCATTTGTTACCGAGGTGTCGTAAAAGGTGACTAAAGTTAGTCGACCCACCATGTGGTATCCGGCTGAGTAGAATTGACCAACCTCATTTCGTACCGAGGTGTCGTAAAAGGCGACTAAGGTAAGTTGATCCACCGTGTGATATGCAGTTGAGTAGAATAGACCACCCTCTTTCTTACCAAGGTATCGTAAAATATGACTAAGGTTAGTTGACATCAGGCGGGCGGCCGGTAGTAAAATACCGAGCCAAATTATGTGACAACAAGCTTATAACATGTTGTGCCGACTCAACTTAGAATGGGATAAGGACCGGAAAAATGAAAAATGATGGCGCATGAAAATCAGTGTGTCACGAATATTTTCCGAATTAAAATTTTGAAAATTAAAGTACTTAACTTAATTATAAGAGATTTTTGAATAAATTTCAGCGTTTTACGTAATTAAAGTTTTAAAGTTTGTCGTTTTTGCAATATTTTTTATTACTGCTCCTCTACTATTCATCTTAGCGTGATGTTATATTGCCTACATACATCCTCGATAAATGGACTATCTTACACTGAAAGAATTTTTCAACTCAGAAGTTCCTAAGATTAGCGCGTTCAAACAAGCAAACTCTTCAGCTTTATGTATTAGTATATAGATTACCGTTATAGACGTTAAACCGCATTATTTTATCGTACACATATTTCTAACTGGATGCTATTGATAAAAGCGTTTTAACCGGAATTCTTACATCACTTCGCGAGATGTTAAGGTCATTATCGATAAGGTCAAACATACTATTTCATATTTTTAATAGGAATATTAATCTTTCTATTTCAAATATTTATTATTTATCTTTAGTTTCTATTAGAACGTCTTATTTAAATTCCAAGGCGCTTGTAATAATCACGTGATGAATTCTTAATGTAATCACGCCGTGTGGTATCCGGCTGAATACAATAGTACCACCCTCATTTCTTACCGAGGTGTCGTATAAGGCGACTAAGGTAAGTCGACCCGCCGTGAGATATCCGGCTGACTAGAATAGACCAACCTCATTTCTTACCGAGGTGTCGTAAAAGGCGACTTAGGTAAGTTGACCCACCGTGTGGTATCCAGTTTAGTAGAATAGACTACCCTCTTTCCTACCGAGGTGTCGTAAAATACGACAGAGGTAGGTTAACGTCAGGCAGGCGGCCGGTCGTAAAAACGCAGTCAATGTTATATGACAGCATGTTTATAACATGTTATGCCGACCCCATTTAAGTGGGATAAGGGCAGGAAGATGATGAACTCTTAATGTTATCGTCATGCTAAATATAACTTACCCTCAGGGTATTTCAAAAGTAACAATAAAATTATTTGCTATAATCCGCAATGAAATAACTAGAATTTTTTTATTATTCTAAATGTAGAGTGGAGTATCCGTTTTCATACCTGATATATGCAGAATTCGTAACAACACATGCACAAACCTTCACCACAATATACAAGCACTACACACGTTCACTATCACACAACAATCGTTTCGCCCCGCAACCAAAGCATCATCAGGAGATAAATTTCGCCACAAAATCGCAAAGCTCGCGATGTTTTTATCGTGGATTATAGAAAAATAATTTTAATATTACTTTTGTATTATGGTTCTCTGCAAAGTAATGCCTAATTCTATAAACTATCGTATTGAATCCCTAAAAATTTGTACACTAAGGTTTTTCCACTAGATCGGCATAACATAGCTGTTTGACCTGGTTACCTGTGTACCTGGTTGACCCAGCCTTGCTCGGTAAAAAGCAAACGAAAAAAAGCAAAAAGAAAAAATAATTAGGTAGTTAGGAATTGATTCTAGGTATATATTTTCACTTCTCGAGGCTGCCCGTTCCCCGAATAAGCTACGCTACCTTGACAGTTTATGGCAAAAATAGTGTTCAATAAAAAATTCAGTATTTTTTAAGGCCTAAAAACAGAAATAAAATGTTTTTTTTTTTACATAAAATCTAGCTATATCGATTTTTCTCCCCCAAAACCCCCTGCATGCTGAATTTCATAAAAATCGTTGGAGCCGTTTCCGAGATTCCGAAAATATATTTAAAAACATACAAGATTAACTCATTTAAATATTATAGATTTAAGAGTGTTTAAATTTCGGTTACAATTTAAAAAATATACCTCTTCACTCTGTTTTTGGGCAGAAGGGTTGAAGCTAAGATCTACCACGCTACTCCAATGCGGAATGGTAAGTTACACATATCCCTAGAATTCTCTAGAGATATGCAGGTTTCCTACATCGAGAAGCGTGTGATAAATTTCAATTGTCAATTAGACAAATAAGTTTAAAACTTATAAAAAATATATGCCCTTTGACTTATAATAAACTATCCATGTTTTCCTTTATAAAGCCTTTTGAATTTAAATTGTAATATCTTTGTATATGAATTGCCTTGGAAGTATTATACCGGATTTTGTTATAGCCTCGAGGATGAATGTATAATCCTATTAACTCGACATTAAAATATAATTAAAAGAATTATATGAAGAGCAGAAATTATAACAGAGATACTTTAATGGCCGTCGGGTGTTGCGAAAAAAATGCGTACTGCGTTTTGCAATGTCGCCCCTAAGTGCAACGTATGTGGAGCAAAACGGACAGACATCCGTAGGTTTGGTACAAGCGACAAGCGATGTATTTGTATTTTAATTTAATTAGCTTGATATTCTCTACTGCTGGGAAAATTCTCTTCTGTTGCTGACATAAGGATTAAGAGGATTCAAGAAATGATACCACCCATATCCCGGAAATACTATCAGTTTGAATTTCATAGCTCAACGTATCGTAAAGATCAGAATATTTGGTAATGAAAAAGACGGATGAAAGGAATGCATGCAAATGAAATGAGAATGTTGTGGTGAATGTGTGGTTTGACAAGATTGGATAAAATAAGAAAAGACTATAATATAAGGAGAAGTCTGACAGTTGCGACCAGTAGAGAAAAGACAGATGCAAGATTAGGATAGTATGGACATGTAATGAAGTAGAAGTGAAGTATGTGGAGTAGTGCTAGATTTGGCTAATGATAGGGGAAAATGGAAGAGAAAAACATACTGTGCTGACCCCACGTAGAGTTGGATAAGGGCAGGAGAAAGAAGAACGAATCTTTAAGCTGAAATGGTATCTCAAGTTTAAGTGGCAAGCCTACAACGGAATATGCAGTGTCGGTAGAACTTTCACTAGGTGGTGAGATGACTTAAAAGGAGATTGCAATAACCAGATGTATCCAAGCTCCTTAAGAAAAGACCCAAATCCGAAATAAGGCGTCGGTTGAATAAGAATAAGAAGCTGGAGATTGCATTACGAATTTTTCCGCCACTTTGTCGCATCTGGTGCTCCCGATGCACTGGTTAGCGGAGGGGGGCTTCTCTTTCGAGGGGCCCCTACCCGGAGGTGTTTGTTCTCTGGGATCAGAGCTGTCGGCGGGATGGGGGCAATATGTACAATGATACCCTGTCCTTGCCATCGGCAGCGTGGTGGAGCACACAGGTCGTATTAGTCGGTGCGAGTCCGACATAACCGCCGCCTGTCCCCGTGGGGCGGCGGTACCCATAAGGGGTTTTTTCCTGTATAAAAAAAAATGGGCTACCACCACAGCTAAATCAGTGAATACGTCAAAATCGCTCGCAGCTTATCAATTGAGACCGTTAGATTGGCCAATCAACTAGTGTAATCCGAGATTACAGTAATTACATGAGATGAAATCATTGTATTGTATGAAATTTTATATTCCAATTTGGTGTTGCCGAAATAATTGTATTCCAAATTAAGAATAAAACAAATCGATTTGTTAAACAAATATAAGACAGTAAGTACGGTTTAATTAAATGATGGGCTAAGTTTATTCGCGAAGCAGTTGAGCAGTTGAGTTGATGTGTAGAAATCGTTAAGAAATATAATATTTGTTTATTTCTTTACATTGTCAGTGGTGTCCATCAATGCCATGCGGTATCCGGCTGAGTAGAATAGACCACCCTCATTTCTTACCGAGGTATCGTAAAAGGTGACTAAGGTAAGTTGAATATCCACTGTGTGGCATCGGGCTTTGTAGAATAGACCACCCTCAATTCTTACTGAGGTGTCATAAAAGGCGACTAAGGTAAGTCGACACGGCAGCGGAGACTAAGTAAATAAATAAGTAAGTCGACCTGCCGTGTGGTATTCGGCTTATTACCCTACTTAGAGTGAGATAAGGTCACAACATGTTATAAGCATGTTGTCACACGATTTGGCTACGTATTTAACAACCGGCCGCCTACTTGACGTCAACTCACGTTAGTCGTATTTTACGACACCTCGGTAAGAAAGAGGGTGGTCTATTCTACTCAACCGAATAGCACACGGTGGATCACCTTACCTTAGTCGCCTTTTACGACACCTTGGTAAGAAATGTGGTTGGGCTATTCTACTCAGTCGGACACAACACGGTAAACTTTCCTTATCAAATGAGGAGAAATTATTCGGACCTTTGAGTATCTTTTAACGAAAGAAACTACGCATTAATAACGCATTCTCTCTTTTATCATCTTCTTCTTCTTCAACCGATGGACGTCCACTGCTGGACATAGGTCTCTTCATGGGATCTCCAGAACACACGATTTTGTGCCGCTTGTATCCAGCGGCTCCCCGCGACCCTTTTGAGGTCGTCTGTCCATCTAGCAGGGGGTCTTCCGACACTGCGCTTTCCGGTGCGGGGTCGCCATTCCAACACCTTGAGACCCCAACGTCCATCGGTTCTCCGCACTATGTGCCCCGCTCATCGCCACTTCAGCTTCGCGACCCGCTGAGCTATGTCGGTGACTCTGGTTCTTCTACGGATCTCCTCATTTCTGATTTGATCACGTAGAGAAACTCCGAGCATAGCTCGCTCCATCGCCCGCTGAGCGACTCTGAGCTTTCTTATGAGGCCCATAGTCAGCGACCAAGTTTCACAGCCATAGGTCATCACTGGCAACACGCACTGTTCGAAGACTTTAGTCTCTCTTTTATATCAATAACAATTAAGGTATATTGGCGTATATCGCAACTAACAACTTTTTATCTCAGTTTAACGTAATGTTCACTTTTCAGGGCATAATAAAATTAATCTCAAGGTATATAATACGTAATTCAAGATGCTTCAAATTGTTATACGTTCCGTATTATACGTTCGTTAAAATGAAGTGCATTCTTTGCTAATGGATTTTCTGGCAACTTTAACCTAACTTCCAAACAAAATCATCATTCTCCTACCCTTTTCCCACTCTAAGTGAGGTCGGCACAATATGTCTTCTTCTTCCATTCTCCTCTATCATTCGTCAACTCTGGTGCCACTCCTCTAACATGCATATAATTTTTCACACAATCCATCCATCTTTTTTTCGGCCTTCCCCTAGCCATACATCCATCCACATTCATATTTAAAACTCTTTTGGCCACATGATTTTCATCCACTAACTTCCAAACAAAAGTAATAATAAAATTATTTTGCTATAATCCGCGATGAAGTAAAATAGAAAATATATATAATGCTAAATGTAGAGTGGACAATCGGTTATCATGATACATGCAGTATTCGTAAAAACACATGCACAAACCTCCACCACCGCCACCACAATACACAAGCACTACATATGTTCACTATCACTATTTCAAAAATCGTTTCGCCCCGCAACCGAAGCGTCATCAGGAGATTATAGCAAAATAATTTTATTATTACTTTTGTATTATGACTCTCCGCAAAGTAACGCCTAATTCTATAAATTACAACTTCCAAAAGTAAATATATTTTACGTAAATACGCAGTCCAACTCGATGGTCCGACCAGATCACTCATTCACTCTCCATTCAAGTCCATAAAGCCTTACAAGCCGCAAGTGATCGCAAAACTTGGAGATCAGTTATCCGCAAAAAAGTGATCTTAGAAAAATGGTCACGACCCCCAGCACTAAGGAAAACGACGCAAGGTGGAGGAATCTTAGTTTATATTATTTAAGCCAAGTTTAGTCATCATCCTCCTGCCCTTATCCCACTCTAAGTGAGGTCGGCACAACATGTTACAAACACGTTGTAATATGATTTGGCTACGTATTTTACGACCGGCCGTCTGCCTGACGTCAACTTACCTCAGTCGTATTTAACGACCCCTCAGTAAGAAAGAGGGTGGTCTATTCTACTAAACCGGATACCACACGGTGGGTCAACTTACCTTAGTCGGCTTTTACGACACCTCGGTAAGAAATGAGGTTGGCCTATTCTACTGAGCTGGATACCACACGGCGGGTCGACTTACCTTAGTCGCCTTTTACGACACCTCGGTAAGAAATGAGAGTGGTACTATTCTATTCAGCCGGATACCACACGGCGTATAATAAAAATGTATTTATTTAAAATTATCTGTCATGAAACTTAATGGCAGATCAAATTCCATACAAGCTTAGCCGCGGGCAAAAGCTAGTAGTTTATAAGTAAGCCTGTAAATGATGCAATATTTCGAGTAAATATTTTCTTTCTTTCTAGAAGATGCACATTCTTTTAGCGAACATGTAACACGCAACACCCATACATTCCTTATAACTACACGCCGCTCGTACGAGGTGTTTATTGCCGTAATAACGTTTAACGCAATGAATATATTCCGATTGCATCAAACAAGTATTTTTATATGCTTAAAACATACCGTATTATGGTTATGAATATTTGGATTTATTTATTTATTTTTATTTATTAGGATAACCAACAAGACTTGCATTATTAATACTATAAAATACTCTACAAACCATTGAAATAAATGTAGTCTTAATTATAGGTTACCACGATATGTTATGACGCGTACATTATTTAATTATATTACTAAAAAAAATATTATATCAAAATACAATTATAAAATACAAAATGTAATAATATTGTAAACTTAATTATTTCTTTCAATTAAAAATATGTTTATACTAATAATAATAAAGCTGAATATTTTGTTTGAACGCGCTAGATATAAATCTAAGGAACTATCGGACCGATTTCAAAAATTCTTTGAGCATAAATAGTTCATTTATCGAGGAAGGCTTTAGACTATATAACATCACGCTAAGATGAATAGGAGAGGAGCAGCAATAAAAGATATTGCGAATACTGCAAAATTTAAAACTTGTAACTAAACGGTAAAAGTTATTCAAATATCTCTTATAATTAACACATAACTACTTTAATGTTCAAAATTTCAATTTACGCGTAGCTGCTGACACAGATAGTATATGTATATATAAGACTAGTAATCGCCAGCGACTGCGCCCGTGTGAAATGATTAAAACCGTAATATACTATTTTGATAACAATAAAAATGGATAAAATGGGTTAACCTTCAAAGCTCGACATATGCTGTCGCGGACTTTAGAACTTTTAGAGGGGAACAATTTTGTAATACATAATTTTTAAATAACTATTACGGTTACTCAGCGCACGCAAGAAAAGCGTTAAATTTTGCCGTTTTCGTAATATTTTTTATTGCTGCTCCTCTCCTATTCATCTTAGCCTAATGTTATATAGCCTATAGCCTTCCTCGATAATATCTTAACTATCTTACAATCAAAGAATTTTTCAAATCAGTCCCAAAAGTTCCTGAGATTAACGCGTTTAAACAATTAATCAATCAAACAAACAAACTCTTCAGTTTTATATATTAGTACAGATATATAGAATTTGACTTTTATTAAAAGCACTAGAAAAAAAATTAAATCGTCCATATTTTCACACTTAAGTTGACGCCGAAAAAGTCAAAGATAACAAGAATATTTTGAATTTGAATTCTGGTCCCATGTTTCCTTGTAATGTAATACTTGCTCTTTCAGAGTTCAAAGTAACATCGTGTTAGGCCACTCCCAGATTATCTTTGGGTTGCGTATAGCAAATCTTTGCAGGATAAAATTTCCTTATTACCTTCCTTGATAGTAAAGCTGTCCATATACCGTGCCAAGCCTACCTTATTAGTAATAATTAGATAAATCGTAGATGCGTCAGCTTAGCTGAGATTTCATAATACGTAATTTAATTGACAGATTTCTCTAAGGCATTTCTCTAAGGCGATTAATATAGAAGAGTCCAGAATACGTTTTTAATTCAAATTCAAACTATTTTTTACTTTTACAAGCACTTTTGGGACGGCAAATTATAATTAACCTACCACTGTTTCAGAAAAGTGCTCTTAAAGTGAAGATCTAGCAAGAAACTCAAAGTTCACCCTTTTGAAAAACTTAAAAAAGCAAAAGGTTACAATGAAAAATAATGTATACAAAGAATTAAACAATAAATAGGTAAATAATTACATACACGATCAGGCGTACTAGTACTATATATATACCGTATAATTTGATTTTGTATACATCGTGCCAAAAATATATTATTAGATTTTCGTAACAATCATCATCTTCCTGCCCTTATCCCACTATATATGGACTTTGTTTTATAATATGTAGTGATGATACATCTTCCTCAACACAAGATGTTATAAACATGTTATAAACATGTTGTCACATGATTTGGCTACGTATTTTACGACCGGCCGCCTACCTGACATCAACTTACCTTAGTCGCCTTTTACGACACCTCGGTAAGAAATGAGGGTGGTCTATTCTACTTAGCCGGATACCACACGGCGGTATTAGATTTTCGTAACAATAATTCATAAAATTCATCATTTATGCATTATTTTTACGTTTAAATACATTAAGATACATTTTTAAAGAAAAAAATTCCAAGTTTAGTGGAACATTAGAGATTTATTTCGATTCTTGTCTACAATCTACATATCAATCTTACTTTTAATTAATTACGTATTCGCCTTGAGTATCACTGCGGTGCGCAACTAGTCTACAATATAATTCTCTCGGAAATAATCAGTAAGGCCCTCCAACGGTATATAGCGGTACTAAATGTCAATTAATAGCTTCATATATCTATAATAGATGGCGTTACAATAGCGAGACGAATATTCAATGTCAATGAAAATAATTGAGACTTTTACACTTGACGATATTTTTATGACTCTTCGACATAATTCTTACAAAATATTATAAACCACTTTGTTTTTTTTACGCCGTCTGGTTGTCTATTGGCGATAAACTCAAAAGCTACTGAATAGATTCAAATGCTGATTACACCGATTCATTCTAAGGATTATTCATTATAAGGATTTTATAAGAATCAATTTTAGAAAATTTCGGTGAAAGTCATTATCATCCTCCTGCCCTTATCCCACTCTGAGTGTGGTCGGCAGAACATGTTATAAACATGTTACCTCATGATTTGGCTACGTATTTTACGACCAGCCGCCTGCCTGACGTCAACTTACCTTAATCCTTTTTCGATACCTCGGTAAGAAATGAGGGTGGTCTATTCTACTCAGCCGGATACCACACGGCAAATTATGAATTATTTGAAATATTTAATTGTATTATTATAAATTACTTAGTCATCGCTTTTTTAAATTTATTTTATTTGCTAAGTTAACAACATTTATGCGTTATAAGTAAATATGTCATGTCATCAATTACGTCGAAAAAATTATCATTTTTTTAAATTTAATTTGAAATAATTAATTGACTTGGGTAGTTCTATACGACAAAATAATGGAAATATAACTTCAAATAACACATCCGTGCTCCACTGTAGTATGGGTTTACTTGTAGTTTTTAAACAGATCTGTTGTGTTGCAACATATTACTTAATCTGTGGGCATAAAAGACCTTTAAAGTAACATAACTGTTCGTTACTACACACCAAACAAAGCGCATATTGTACTATTGTTGTACAAACTCACACGGGCACCTGTTGCGTGTGCGTTTGCCAACAAAAAGGGAACAATATAATAATTAAGACAACGTCCTTGCTCAATAGCAATTAAACAGCAATGGCAATGAAATTACTTAACAGTTAACGTTAGAAAAGTATTATCTACCTGCCCCTACCCCGCTCTAAGTGGGGTCGGCAAAACATGTCATATAGTTCGGCCTCGTATTTTCCGAGGCCGTCTTTCCTTAATCGCCTTTTAAGACACCTCGGTAAGAAATGAGGGTGGTCTATTAAAGATGCTTATAATATGTTGTGACCTTATCCCACTGTAAGTAGGGTAATAAGCATAATACCAAACGGCAGGTTGACTTACTTATTTACTTAGTCGCCGCTGCCGTGTTTTACGACACCTCGGTAAAAAATAAGGGTGATCTATTCTACTCAGCCGGATACCACACGACTTACCTTAGTCAACTTTTACGACACCTCGTTAACAAATGAGGATGGTCTATTCTACTCAGCCTTATACCACACGCTGGGTCAACTTACCTTAGTCGCCTTTTACGACACCTCGGTGGGAAATTGTGACGTTCGGCGCTAAATGTGAAAAATTCAAAATGTATGGGGAGAATTTTAATAAAATATTTTAATGAAAAATGTACATATATGTAACGAGTATCAAATACTCATTATGAAAAACCATATTAAATGACAAACAAATATTATATATTTATATATCTTCCGTAACATACTACCAATTCAGTACATAACTCTACCAATATATGCATATAAGGTCGAGATCGTCACAAAATGGTGGTGGTATGTTCAGCCAGATACCACACGGCTATAATCGGCGAAGAAGTAAATATAAAATATATATAATGCTAAATGTAGATTGGACCGCTATCATACCTGAAACATGCAGGATTCCGAAAAACAATTGCACGACAAACCGAACAGAGTTTCTTGCTGGCTCTTCTCGATAAAAACAGCTTTCCGAACCAGCAGTAGAGTTGACGATTCAAATGCACTTACTAATATTTTGAATTTTGATACATAGATAGATAGATAAACATCTTTATTACACAAAATTACACTATAAAATAGAAACAAAAACAAATAACAGAAAACTTTAAATCTAATAATAATGTAAAGCGTGCCAAGGGCGGTCTTATCTCTAAGCAGTGATCTCCTCCAGACAACCCTTTTGAGCGAAGAAATCACATAAAAATAAAACATAGTACCTATAGTGATGGCCTAGCGGTGCGACCGTGTGAATCTCTAGAGATGATCATGGGTTCAAACCCGGGCAGACACCAATGAGTTTTTCTATTAAAAAAAAAACTTATGTGTCTAATTGATAATTGCAATTTATCACACGCTTTTCGGTGAAGGAAAACATCGTGAGGAAACCTGCATATCTCTAGAGAATCCTAGAGATATGTGTAACCTACCAATCCGCATTGGAGCAGCGTGGTAGGTCTTAGCTCCAACCCTTCTCTCCAAAAATGGAGAGAGGAGGCCTATGCCCAGCAGTGGGATAGTAACAGGCCGTTACTTACTAGGTACCTATAGTGGGTTAGTGTTCCATATTAGAGAAAGGAGAAAATTTATTTTGAAAAAAATTATGAATTTGCATACGAGAAATGGCTTAGTATTTGATAGATAAAATTGCTTAATTTATATATCACAGTGCTTTATGTTTCAATAGAGTCGTTAATTCCACAGTCTGCAATTATAAAGGCGCCTAAACAAAGCGTTGCGTTCACGATATGCACTAATTACTAAGAATATAGGTTGAAATCACGGATCATTTATCAAGTTAATCATCATAAACGCACAGTTTGCGATCAATTACATGATATTACCGCGTAATTATCTGACCTCTTAAGTTACTCTGAAGTCCTAGTTACGCATAATTATTAATAGCTGGTTGATCGAGCTTTGCGCGGTATTTTTTTTACAAAATAAAAAAAACTTCAAAACAAAAAAAGAAAAAATAATTGGGTAGGTGGGGCTCGGTCCTAGATATTTTCGTTACACACATCACCCCGAATAAGCTACGATGACTTGATAGTCTTCGGCAAAAATAGTGTTTTATATATTCAATCTAAATTTTATTTATTTTATTTATGCGCAATTTTTTTTAATGCCCAAACACAGAGATAAAACAATTTTTTTTAAATAAAACCTCGATTTTCCCCCCAAAACGTCCTGCATGCTGAATTCCAGGAAAATCGTTAGAGCCGAAGCCGTTCCGAGATTCCGAAAATTTTTTCGGAATCTCGGAAACGGCACATAAATACAAGATTAACTGATTTAAATATTAAAGATGTAGTTCGCTGTAATTAAATTTAGTACAAAAAATACTACCTATAGTGGAGGGTAGTCCGAGAAATTGGACATATCGTACGTGTTTTAGGATTGCTCGTAAAATTAAATCATTTAAGCTGTAAATAGTTCTCATCTGCATATAAAAGTAACTAAGTTTATTCCTGGTGCTACTATCCGTCTTTGAGTGTTGTGAAAGTGATAATTAAGTTGCTTTGTGATACTACAGATTCAAGTTAACATCAGTCAGTAGGTAGTATATAGAAATCTGTGACATTTCTGATATCTTTGTATATCCTTATCGTAAAATTGCAGTTGTTTGTCAAGTAACGCTGTGGTTGAATGGAGTAATAACTGTGACTTGAAAATATCGTATGAGTTCGATCCCACGTAGAGCAATTATTTATTTTATTTTTTATTTTTGTTACTTTATTTTTATTTTATTTTTTACTATTTCCCTTTATAATTAATATAAATTAATTATGAAGTGCCAAGTGTGCCATAACGTCATACATAAAGCTGAGCTGATAAGATGCAATACTTGCAATGGCACTTTTCACTATAAGTGTCAGAATATGAATTCTACGTATTTTATGGAACAATTGCTACAATTAAGAAAAACATGGCGTTGTACATTCCGTACCTTCAAGACGCAAAGGCACTGATGCGCCAGTCAGACAGCAGCTTTCTCCGGCTGTGAAAGCTGTGGTCCTGGATAAGTCGAGCGAGGATCTTAATCAAGATACTAGTGATAGTGAACAAGTGCCTAGCAGTGAAAATCCTTCGGCAGATATTTCTTATCAACAGTTTGCTGCACTATTAGAATCAAAACTCGAAAATATGAAGAGTTCTCTGACGAAGGAAATCCGGAATGAACTAAGTTCGATTTTAGAAAAAATTAAGGTCGATTTCTCTGCAACTACCGACTTTTTATCAGCTCAAATTAGTGATCTTCAGAAGGAAGTAACGAGTTACAAAGCTAAATTCGAAGTCTTAGAAAGTGAAAATATTGCCTTACATAATTCTATTTGCACTATTCAGTCGGAGTTAAACGTACGGGACCAAGTTAATTTAATGTATGATGTACAAATTGCGGGTATACCGGAACATGAGAACGAATCCTTAACTCATATCGCTATTGCAGCCGCAGCTAAGATCGGAGTTGAGATTGAAGGCAATGATATAGCTAACGTAGCTCGCGTCGGACCAAAACCGAATCCGGTAGAAGTATCGGATACAACGCAATCCTTTCGTGTCCGTCCTATTGTCATGCGTCTCACGCGGCGCACAAAACGCAATGAACTCCTCAAAAATGCACGTGTTCGTCGCGGGGCAACTACGGCCGAACTTGGCCTGCCTTCACATGTGCCGAGGCGTTTTTATATTAATGAAAGGCTTACTAAAAATAATAGAGGCATATTCGTCAGAGCGCGTGAGTTGGCGCGGATTGCTAAATGGAAATTTGTATGGACCAAAGAGGGCAGAGTCTACGTACGGCGCTCAGAATCCTCGCGCGTACATTTATTGCAAGCTGAGAGTGACGTTGATAAACTTTTTAATATCGCTGATCCGTCTTGTCCTACTGATTAGATATTTTTGGATTTTCTCTGTATTTAATTATAAAGTAATGCCTTACTGCTGCTTTTTTGGCGCGATTATATTGTTAAGGGATTCGATTCTAATCTTCTGGCTTACTTTGTACAAAATTACATGTTCTTTTACTCTTTATGTTGATGTAGTATTGTTTTGCTTTTATTATATTTGTTTTAATATGTTCTTGATAATTTTTAAGTTAGCACTGTACCGAAGTAAGTGTCATCTGCCAATGAAAAGTATTACTGAAAAGCTTATTATTTGGTTTTCTCGTCCTTTAGCAAGTAAAAACTTAAATTATATAGCCCTTACGTTATTTTACTTTATGTTACATTCCTTCATTTATTTTGTTTTCCGTTACTTAAATATACTTTTTTATGTAAGTTATTCTATCTTTGGTAATAATATTTTTTTAATATTTTTTTTTCTTTTAAAGATTAAAAATGGATAAGTCTAAATATCTCAAGTTAGGTTTATTTAATGTGGGATCTCTTGGCACTAACCATGAAGAATTTATTGTGGCTTTTCAATCTCATTCACCTGATATATTAGCTATAAATGAGACCTGGTTAAAACTGAACGAAGATGCACGTGCACCTATCATGAAGGGCTACAAACTTCTTCACCTCCCTCGCTGTGCTAATGTACGCTCACGTGGTGGTGGAGTAGGTTTTTATGTCAAGAGAGGGCTTAAAGTACGTACGATTTCACACCCATCTGGGTCACCAGAAGTGGATATCACTCAATATTAATTCACACAATATATTAATAGGCACAGCTTATCGTCCACATTGGGTTGCTGCTAGTAAATTTTTCGATACACTAACGGATACATTGTTATCTTTTTCAAAATTCGATGAGATTGTCCTAATGGGTGATTTTAACATAAACCTATTGGATAATAGTAATGGAAATACTCAACAATTAAAAGACTTTCTAAATTACACTAGACTGAATAATTATGTTGCAGAACCAACCCATCACACCTCCCATAGCCATACTCTCATAGATTTAATTTGTTCTAACATGCCTGTTATCGATACTAAAGTAGTTTATATCCCTGAACTTGGTGGCCATGCGATGATATTTTCCGAATTGAAAATACGGAAACCCAAAATACCACCTAGACACGTTACTTACAGGCCAATTAAGAGCATTGATTTAATACAATTTAATACTGACCTTGAAGCCATTGATTGGAACGAGATTATTAACCAACAGAGTGTTGACACTATGGTGCAGATATTTTGTGACAATATTTTAAATTTGTTTGATAAACATGCACCGGTAAAATCATTCATCACCAAAAACCAATACAGCCCTTGGATAACGGAAAATGTACGGCATATCATGAAACTACGAAACGAAGCGCACGCAAAATTTAAAGCATCTAAAACTAATGTGAATAAAGCCGAATATAAAAATCTGAAGAATCTATGTCATTTTAGTCTGATTAGCGAGAAGAAAGCTTATTTTGATCATTACATCAATGCAAATATTCATAATTCAGCTTATTTATGGAAAAATTTAAAATACAATGTTTTACCTAATTTAAAACACTCGAATAATATGCCTGAACATTTTGACGACCCAGACGCAATAAACGATTATTTTTTAAGTATACCTGGATTAGACTCAATTGATCAGGCAGTAATAGCCGAATTTAGTTTGAATAAATATGCATCCAGTAGTTTTCAGTTGGAGTCAGTACACGAAAATACGGTGGCTAAAATTATACTAGGGATAAAATCTAACGCACAAGGTACAGACAAAATTAATATGGATATGATTATCCTTACACTTCCCACTACTCTCAGTGTAATTACAGCTATTGTTAACAAATCAATACAAACTTCAGTATTTCCAAAGCTTTGGAAAACTGCAATGGTTTTACCATTGCCTAAGAAAAATAATCCAGCTGATTTTAAAGACTTAAGGCCCATTAGTTTACTCCCTTATCTCTCAAAAATTTTAGAGAAAGTAGTCTATAACCAAGTTATAAAGTACTGTGAGACATACAATATGTTACCCGAATTTCAATCAGGTTTTAGGAAGCTTCGTAGCACATCTACTGCATTATCGGATGTTATTGATAACCTTCTTAGCGCTCAAGATTCTGGTAACTGTAGCATCCTTGCACTGTTGGATTTTTCACGGGCATTTGACTCGATAAATATACAATTAATGCTTGCCAAACTTACCTTTTACGGATTTTCTTTAAACACGATCCAATGGTTTGCTAGCTATCTACATGGCAGATCGCAATATGTAATTATCCAGAGAAAAGATGGAAAGAATCTTATGTCCAATCTTAGTGATGTTAAGAGAGGAGTTCCACAAGGATCCATACTAGGGCCTTTATTGTTTATTTTATACTCATCTGACATAGTAAAATGCATTAAAAACTCTCAGTATCATTTATACGCTGATGACCTTCAAATTTACGTTCCAGCAGATCCCGAAGATATTACTAGTGCGGTCGATGGCTTAAATAAAGATCTTGACAATATCTCAATGTGGTGTAAGAGTAACGCTCTGGTTCTCAACCCAAACAAATCTAAGTTTATGATCACAGGCACAAAACAGCAAGTACGTAAAACACTTCTACAGCAGCCAAAGGTGCGCTTAAGTGGTGTTGATATCGAACAAGTTAATTGTGCCCGTAATCTTGGATTGCACATGGATCAAAACTTACGTTTTGATCACCATGTTGTCGAACTTTCACGGAACTGCTTTTATCGGCTGAAGGTTATATATAAGATCCGTCCTTACATAAGTATCAAACTTAGGGTTAAACTTTGTGATACCTTAATTTTGTCTAAATTAAATTACTGCATTACTGTGTATGGTCCTTGTCTCTTAGAAAAATCTTGGCGAATGATTCAACGTATCCAAAATGCGTGTGCTCGCTTTTGTTTCTCGATTCCACCAAGAGGCCATGTCACGCCATTTCTAAATGATAACAATATTTTAAAAATGAAAAATAGATATAATGTATTTGTTGCTACCCTACTTTTTGGCATAATAAAAACCAAGCAACCCGCATACTTATATAATAAACTGAACTGGCGTGAAATGAGACATGGCAATAGGGTCTTCGTTCCACCTTTATTTACGCCACGTCATAGAACTGCAGCATTTCGTGGCAGCTTTAAATATCTAGCCACGAAATGCTGGAATAATATCCCTCCACCTTTTCGTCAAATTAATTCGAAACACACATTTAAAAATGTATATCGTACACACATTCTTCAAGCACAAAAGAGCGAATAGACCTTTAAATGCATCACGTGCGTTTACACTCTGGTAGTATCTTAACACCAGGAATATTTATTTAACTTGCTTTTACCTGATCTGATTTATTTATTAATTTACTTATACTGATAATTACTATAAATTTAAATATAATATAATAATTAGGCGAATAAGAGCATACAATATCGATTTGTACAGGAAATATATTGAGAAGACAATCATAGTACTACTTAATATACGGGCTTCCCTCGACAGGGATCAGGCAGAATATCAGCGTTGCTGGTATTTTTTACCTCCAACACTAAGCTGAGCCAGAACCTTTTCATTGGCACGACACACTTTAAATTCACCTTTTATATAATTTTTTGTTGTTATTGCTTCTCTCTGTGTGTAAATTGTTTATTTTGTGTTGTGTGAATGAATAAAGCTATTCTATTCTATTCTATTCTAAATAATAAATAAATATTATTTTGCTTTAATCCAATAATTTGCGATAAAAGAATGTATGTAGAGTCTATTCTACTGGCGATGCTTCGGTTACGGGGCGAAACGATTGTTGAGATTGCGGTGGTGAATGTATCCAGTGCTTGTGTATTTTTGGCGGGTAGTGCATGAGATTTTAGAAATTCTGCATGTATCAGATATGAGAACGGATAGTGCACTCTAGATTTAGCATTATATATATTCACTTTTATCGCGGATTATATTTTCATTATTTTTTATATTAGGGACCTCTGAAAATAAAGCCTAATTCTAAAAATATTGAAATTTAGTAATGTATGTTACTCAAATAAAAAAAAATAAAAAAATGTATTCTAGTAAAAAATCATTTTTTTAATACTTTAAGCAAGCTATATATCGTTCATGGGCGGCCGTGTGGTATCCGGTTGAATAGAATAGTATCACCCTCATTTCTTACCGAGGTGTTGTAAAAGGCTACTAAGGTAAGTCGAGCCGCCGTGTGGTATTCGGCAGAGTAGAATAGACCACTCTTATTTCTTACCGAGGTGTTGTAAAAGGCGATTAAGGTAAGTTGACTCACAGTGTGGTATCCGGTTAAGAAGAATAGACCACCCTCTTTCTTACCGAGGTGTCGTGAAATACGGTAAGTTAAGTAAGGTAAGTTAATGTCAGGCAGGCGGCCGGTTGTAAAATACGTAGCCAAATCATGTGACAACATGTTTATAATGTTATAAACATGTCTGCACATGTTTTTCGTTTTCATTCTCTACTATATATGCATGTCATACAACACACAATCCATTAATCTCTTTTCTTGTCACATATCCGTTCACATTCATATTTAACACTTGTTTGGTTATATGATTTTCATCGTTTTTCATTTAATTTTTCTTTTTGTTTTTTTATTTAATCTTTATTATAAACTAATTGTGCCAGCAGCTTCGTCCGCGTGGAAATCAGTGCTCCACAATTTTTTACCGAATTGAATTTTTTCACATAAAAATAGTTATCGTGTAAAAGATTTTTTTATAACTTTCACCGTTTACTTAGCGCCCGCAATGAAAGCATTAAATTTTGCCGTTTTCGCAACGATTTTTATTTCTCTCCTTATTCATCTTTATGTCATAAAGCCTTCCTCGATAAATGGCCTATCATCATCTTCCTGCCCTTATCCCACTCTAAGTGGGGTCAGCACAACATGTTATAAACATGCTGTCACATGATTTGGCTGCGTTTTCACGACCGGCCGCCTGCCTGACATCAACTTACCTCTGTCGTGTTTTAGGACACCTCGGTAAGAACGAGGGTGGTCTATTCTACTAAACCGGATACCACACGGTGGGTCAACTTACCTTAGTCGCCTTTTACGACACTTCGGTAAGAAATGAGGTTGGTCTATTCTACTCAGCCGGATACCACACGGCGGGTCGACTTACCTTAGTCGCCTTTTACGACACCTCGGTAAGAAATGAGAGTGGTACTATTCTATTCAGCCGGATACCACAGGGCGTTCCTCGATAAATGGCCTATCTTACACTAAAATAATTTTTCAAACCGGTCCAGTAGTTCCTGAGATGCATGTTCAAAAAATCAGACAAACAAAATCTTCAGCTTTATATATTAGTATAGATTATTGTTAACTATACCTTGTTAAACACAAAGTATTAATAGACGTTTTATTTCAGTATCCGTTCAAAGTTTTTGTATTTAAATCAGTCGAGAGCGGGAAACTGTTACAATTTTAGAGATACAATATTTAGAAACTTGTAAAAACAAGTCTCTAAATATGCCTACATTTAAGCATGAAGGCCATAGATTGGGTAGAACTCGGGCAATTCACGACCTTTGCTTGTTTCCTGATCGGTATTGTATCTATAATTTATCATTTAGATCAATCTATAGTATTTTTTATGGAACTAAAAAAACAAGAATACATGTATTTCTATACAATTATTATTTTAATTATCTACAGAATTATAATAAGTTCATTATAATTTGGATACATTTATTAGTAATGGTTGGAATGAAAAAGATATGAAAGAAGAGTATGTAAAGAGTGGTATCCGGCTGAGCAGAATAGACTACCCCTCTTCTTACCAAAGTGTCGTAAATGGCGACTAAGGTAAGTTGACCCACTGTGTGGTATCCGATTCAGAAGAATAGACCACCCTCTATTTTACTGAGGTCTCGTAAAAGGCGACTAAGGTAAGTTGACCCACTGTTTGGTTTCCAGCTGAGTAGAATAGACCATTCTCTATCTTACTGATGTCTCGTAAACGGCGACTAAGGTAACTTGATCCACCGAGTGGTATCAAGATGAGTAGAATATACCACCCTCTTTCTTATTGATGTGTCATAAAAGGCGACTAAGGTAGTTAACGTCAAGCAGAGCGACCGGTCGTTAAATACCTAGCCAAATCAGGTAACAAAATGTTTATAGCATGTTGTGCCGACTCCACTTAGAGTGGGATAAGGGCAGGGGAATGATAATGAGAGTACAAATGAGAATGTGTGGTCTGACGAGACTGGATAAAATATGAAATTAATATATAAAGAAAGTCTGAAAGTTGTGCCTATTATAGAGAAAACGAGAAGTGCAAGACTAAGATGTAATGACGATGGATGAACATGATGTGACCAAACTACTATCCAATATGAGTATGAATATGTGACTAGAGGGAGGCCGAAAAAGAAGTGGTTGGATTGTGTAAAGACATAGAATGGGATACGGGCAGGAGAATAATGATGCACGTTATAAATCGAAATCCACCGAAAAAATTGCGGGTTAAAATTAGCGTGATATATGTCAGAAATTATATAACAAGTTGAGGGTGAATAGGCATTAATTAATACATTAAATTAAATTATTTTTTTATTTATTTCGTATATTACAGTCGACTTAACCTATTAATGGTAACCTTTACATCACAACGTACGCGTACTCCACATGTACCTTCTGTACGCTTTTATGACATGACATCTCATAGAAGGACAGTATCATAGTATAAATAGTCAATAGAAAAATTTTGCTGGTGTCCCGGCCGTGGTGTGGCGAGATATAAATTAGCGTGACATTGGCGGATAATCAACTAACTAAAGTAATTAAACTAGTGCTCGTAGTAGGAGCCTCCGTAGTTGTAGTGGCTCTCGTGGCCGTGCTCGTTGACGAGTACGGGCACCTTTACGGGGACGGGGTAAGGCTTCTCAACGGCGACGGGGTAAGGCCTGTCTACGTGCACGGGGTAAGGCCTGTCGACGGGGATCTTGACTGGGACGGGCACGGGCCTCTCGACCTCGACGGGAATATGTTTGTATACTGGGTAAGGCTCTGGCACGGGTACCTTAACGGGCACAGCCACGGGCTTCTCGACGGGCACGGGGTAAGGCCTGTCTACTGGGACATGGACGGGGTAGGCGACGGGCTTCTCGACGTGCACGGGGTAAGGCACTGGCTTCTCGACGGGGTAGGGGGCGGGCACGTGCACGGGGTAGGGCCTGTCAACGGGCACTTTCACGGGCACGCCGACGTGTTTCACAACTGGGTAGGGCTGGGGTACGGGCACTTTGACTTCGACGGGGTATGGCACGTGTTTCTCCACGGGGTAGGGTTGAGGCACGGGCACCTTGACGGGGTATGGGATGTGCTTCTCGACGGGGTAAGGCTGGGGCACCAACACTTTGACGGGGTAGGGCCTGTCGACGGGGACATGGACTGGGTAGGGCACCTTCTTCTCTACTGGGTATGGGGCTGGTACGTGTACGGGGACCTTGACGTATTCCTTGACGTGCACGGGCACGTGTTTGACGACCTCATAGGGCTGGGGCACGGGGACCTTGACGGGGTAGGGGACGTGCTTCTCGACTGGGTAGGGCACTGGTCTGTCGACTGGCACAGCGTAGGGGACTCCTTTGACGAGGGTTACTGTCCTGGTGACGTCAGTGTGACCTCCGAGGTTGATGCCGTAGCCGGAGTGGGCGAGAGCGCCTTCGTCGATCAGGTTGTAAGCGCCGCCGATTCCATGGCCGCTGCCAATGTAGCCGATATCGAGTCCACTGATGCCGTATCCGTAACCCAAGTTCAGTAGGCCACGTTTGTCTAACTTCTTTTCAAGGCCCTCAGCCTTTTGTTCTGTTGACTTCTTCTCGCTGGCAGCCGCTGCTGCTATCAGCAGGAAAACTAAACAGACCTGTAACGATAACAAAATATTCTTTATACCATTTCTATCTTAAGAGAATCTTACGATGTTATCTCATCTTATTATCATAGTATAAACAAACAACAAAGTTTCCATAGACAATTCCATAGCTTTCACTTGAATTCTATTAAGCGTATAAAGATTTACGATAGATCATTAGTTTAAATCAATCATAACCATAATTAAATTTTAATTAATGCGTTAAATAACAATCAATTAATCGACGATCTCACATCTCTGTTTATCTTATCGATATTTTATTCGTAAATAAGAGAAATATTTTGATTGATATTGAATAATTCTATCAAACGATTTAAGTAATTTATAGAATTAAGCGTTACTTTGCAGAGATCCGTAATACAAAACTAATACGTAATAAAATTATTTAGAAATATTAAATTTATTGCTTTTAATAATTATAACAAATAAATAAATTTATGGCGGATTATAAATAATATATAATATATAAAATATAATAATATAAAATTATATTATTACTTTTGTACTAAGGTGTTTTGTGGTAAGGTATTTTACTAATGTATCCTTTAGGTAATAAATCTTCTTCATAATCAAGTTTTATACTTGACGATTAATCCATTTTTAATAATTAATGGATTAATCTTTTTTTGGTTAACAAATTTAAAAATTCTGACCATGAGTGTAACGTGTATTTTAAAGATTTCTATTGGGTGTTTTGATAGAATTTTGTAATGCGTGCGATCGTATTCAGTAGTTCATGTGATTTCGCAACAAGCATTTTGTAACCCGCCTTTTGCAATATTAAGATTATCATGCCATCTACGCTGTAATGTTTTTATAAGTGATGTGACTAAAGAGCTAATGTGAAGTTGAATTTGCTCTTGAAATATATCTTTATTAAGCCGCATTGGTTATTTAACTATAAAATAAAATACATATATTTTACGACAGAAAGTTCTTATATATTTATAATTTTTTTATAGTTTAAATATTTTTTTATTATTATTATATATTTTATTCTGTTTAATTTTTTTATTTAGTTTATTTTTTACTCCTCCACTGGAATTTGGAGTGTCCGTAGCTTAAAATAAAAATGTATATTTTTTTGTTTGTTGAATGACATGACACTCGAGGCAATCAATTAGGAAATAATACATTTAATTTGTAAAAAAACAAAAAAATTATATTAGAATAGTCGAATTTGAAAATCACCTGATAAAACATAACAATGTTCAGAGTTTATAAAAAATATAATATATTATTAATGAATTATGAAATCAATCACCCAGAGCTTAACGATGGGACTGCGTGAATCTTATCAGGAGATTGGGGGTTCGAAGTCCGGAGAGGCACTTAAGCTTTCATGAAAACTTATGTGTAAATACACGTAATTTTTTGTTGAAAATACTTGAGAAGTTTTAATTTTTAATATATTAGGAACGGTCTTCCGAAAACTTGCATATATTTGGAGAGCTGTAGTCCAGAAACATAGAAACCAACTTCGTATTGTTATATATAATTTTTCAATTCATCACATTTTTATCACGCATTTCTTCACATTGCGTTTGACCGGGTTTTTACGGTTTAAAGCATTCCTCTTAAATCGAATTCACCGTGACAAATCTTGCCGTCAACTTAATCCATTAAAATATTTCAACGCTTTTCTTAATCAATTGATAAGTTATTTACGTTATAAATACTAAACGGCTTGCTCGAACATTAACATCTTTCGTACAATACGTGTAAGATAAACTAGGTTTTACAAAAATAATGCAATAATGGAGAAAATAACGATATTTACAATGTTTATTTTCTCTTGCGTTATGGTGACTCAGGGATCTTTAAATTATTATTATACAAGTAAGTATAAATTTAAAATTCTTTATACAAAATAAATCATTCTAAATTTGTTCTTAATTAAATATTGAACCAAATTCACAATTTTTATTTTCACTTGCTTTATCGTGACTCAGGGATCGTTAAATTATTATTATACAAGTAAGTATAAATTAACAATTCGATATTCAAAATCAGTCATGTTAAATTTGTTCTTAATTTAAAATATTCGAGGTTGATACTTTGATGTCTTAGCAATATAAAAGGAAATTTAATTTATTATTGGTCATAGAGAATAGACGATTTATAACCATATATGCGTAGAACGAATAGGTATTTGATTAATAACGGTGTTCTATGAAATGTGCATAGAGTAATTATACTAAAGTAGCGGAGTCATTCTAAAATGTTTCCATCGACAATAAAGAAAAAGCTAATGAGATTTATCTGTCTATCTTTTTTATGTGTAATTAGATAGAGATAGGTGTATGTAGTGTCATCTACCATCTATAAAAAGAAATAATGAGAAAGCAAATAAGGGTAATCTATCTGTCTCTCTTTTTTATACGTGATTAGACAAAGATGAGATACGAGTATCATCTTGTCTTTTATTACCTCACTATCACTTACAGAACTGCCGATGACTACCCTACTTTAGTATAAAAGCTCTATGGAAATGTTTGGTCAGGATATTTTTTTTGTTTTTTAGGGCAAAGGAGTCATATACCATGTAATGCAAATCTAGAGTGCCAGTACCGATGCAAATATTGCTACAACAATCCTGTAAACGGGCAATGCTATCAAAATTACTGTGTTTGTTTATTATGGCCCGATTATTCATAATTTTTTGTTATTACTCAATGTTCATTTCATTATTATTAAGATATTAAAATAAATTTACGGTTTTGTTATTTTTTTTGGTTATTTTAGCTAATGGCTTTTAGCGCCAGTCTAAGTATGATTTAAATACAGCTTACTTAGTTATAGCGACTTTTCCAATATGGTCTTTATTAAACTATTAAAACATATATATTAGTTTCAAACAAAGATGAGAAAATTTATTTTAAAAAATACAACGAGATTTGTAAATTAAAATATAGTTAAATACTTTATAGAGCTATTTTAATTAAAATAAAAACAACATTCAAAATAAATATTTTAAAATTATATATAATTTGAAAATTCGTTTCTTTGGAGTTCAAAAACGTTATACAGAATTAAAATATCATTAAATTTTTAAGAGTAATAGATTATTATTTTTTAAATTTATATATCTTTATTTTTAATTTATAATACTTTGATTAATTATCCTTAGGCGTAATTAATTATAAACAGTTAGAAAAATAATTATTATAAAAATTAAGTATAATTAATTGTAATAAACTAATAAATTGAATAAACTAAGAATTTAATAAATACGAGTTATTTTAATGACTTTATAATTGTAACCTTGTTAGTGTTTGGTATTTGCAGTAGATATCTTGTATGATCTAAATGAATTAATTTTTGTAATGCTTTCCTGTATTTAAAAAACAACGCAATAGTTGCTTAATAACTTAACAAAACATTAACGGATAATTAATATAGTTCCTGGCATTATTAAGGCCGTAAAATTTATAATATCATATCACGATTTAAGACGCCATTTTGTTATGTCTACAAAATAGACAAGGTTATATATAAATAATTAAATTTTAATGCACTTAAATGCTATTGTGTATATAGTATTCTAACTTTTAAAATATACCTTTAATTTTTTCAGTGCATTTGTACATACTTCTTTCCTCTTTATTCTTTTTAGATTTTTTTTCATTTCTTATATTAAAATATTTCAGATAAGCAAAAATAGCAATAGCAAAAAATTGCATAAAATATCTATAGGTAATGTTTATATTTTCAAAGAACTATTAGCTGATTTGGTAAATCTTTTTATATTTTAAATTGAATAGTTTGATTTAAAGTCGAAAGATTTTTTAAAGAGTTTTATGTACTTAATACTATATACATTTTTAATTTACTTCATTTGCATTATTTTGAGGCTAAGTTTTAAGTGATTGGCTTTTAACATACACAAAAAGAGTTTGTTTACTCGAAAAACCTACTAACCGTATTAAGTATTTATTGAAAGCCGTGCAATAAAAATTATAACCAGGATATAAACTACATCATATCATATGACATAACTTGAGCTTGTGAACATAAGTGATCCGATATTTCTTGTATAGATAGAATAGAATTTGTTATCTTTTATTAAAAATAGTTGTGGTAGCCCAGCGGTGTGATAGTGCGACTTTTTGGAGGGCCACTTGTTCGAACCCCGGGCAAGCACCAATAAGTATTTATTGTTAAAAAAATTAATGTGCATAATTGATATTTGCAATATGCCACGCGCTTTTCGGTGAAGGAGAACATCGTGAGGAAACCTGCATATCGCTAGAGAAATCTGGGGATATGTGCAACCTACCAATCCGCATTGGAGCCGCGTGGTAGGTCTTAGCTCCTTTCTCTCCAGGAACGGAGAGAGGAGGCCTAAGTCCAACAGTGGGATTGTAAGAGGCCATTACTTTACTACTACTACAGATGTTTGTGATAATTTAATTAACTGTTTTATAAATCTCACGCTTTTCGATGCATCAATTTACTTCATACTTGAATTAACCGGTTCCGAGACTAATCACTTGGCTGTTTAAGGTAAGCCAGGCAATACAGGATACGAAGTTGGTTTTATCTTACATTACGCTGTCAATGAGTTGCAGAACGTTTACGAGACAATTAACGTTTTTCCCGCGATCGGGTTTTAATAAAGCATACAAATGCGAAGCTTTTTATTTACAATTCGTTTTTTCATGGAAACTACTTTTGTGGGTAACTAAATTTAAAATGGTCAATATTTTCCTTGAGTTATATTGTTAAAAATATTTCCTTCTATTTTTCATACAAAATGCCGTGTGGTGTTAGGCTGAGTAGAATAGACCACCCTCATTTCTTACCGAAGTGTCGTGAAAAGTGTCTAAGGTAAGTCGAACCGCCGAGTGGTATCCGGCTGAGTAGAATAGAAAACCCACATTTTTACCGAGGTGTCGTCGGTCAAAGGAGGCCCAATATTGGAACGAAGATTGAGATTTGGATATAATATAAATCAAAGGCATTAAAGTTTCTAGAAATATACCTTAGCGTCTCAGAAACAAAAACATGTTGTATTTTTTGAGCCTGGGTGTATATTTGTATTTAAGTATGTATTTAAAAAATATATAAGTATATATTCACCAGTTTTCTGTCTACCATAACACAAGTATTAAGTTACTTACTTTGGGGACGGACGACCGTGTGTGTAAGTGTCCCATATATTTATTTATTTATTTTTTGAACTTTGAAGTATAATTATGCATGTTTTAAATAATATTAAACATGTATAATTATGAATACATGGATATTAGATAAAATCATATCAATAGACTAGACTCCAAACTATCTGGTTCGATATTAATAAATCAGTTTTAAAATTTAATTAAAATTTCAACTCAATAAGGCTTTATTGAATTAATCGTATTTCACTTACTTTACTTAGTATTAAAGTGATCTAATTGAAAATGTTTTTTTTTGTTTGGTGGCAAAAACAATAAAGCGCAGCACAGCGCCTAAAAAATTCATAATCGTTAAAGAGACCTATAACTTGGAATAAAATACTAGCTTTTTTATAATTTTTATCGTGATTTACATTAAATAATCCATTTAATAAACTTCTTAACCCTAAGTTTGCCTGGAAGGGATGGCTACTAAGAGATAAGACCGCATTTTGTACGTTAAATTTTTTTTTTTTTTGTTGTTGTTATTGCTATTGTCTCTTTCCAATTAATTCGTTGTGACGTACAATACAATAAAGTGTATAAATAAATAAATAAATAAATAAAATAAATTATGATGCTGTGATCGAAATAAGGATTATAATGTGACTCAATCTCGCCTAATTTTGAATTAAGTCACTTTAATACTAAGCGATATGTAACAAGTAAAATGGAAACTTGTGAAAAGTTAAGTAACACATACTGGTCAAACACCAACCTGACATTCATTATAATGCAATCACATTGATATTAAAGGTTTAAAGTTAAAACACGACCTTTATATCTATACTAATATATAAAGCTGAAGAGTTTGTTTGTTTGTTTGATTGTTCGAACGCGCTATTCTCACGAACTACTGGGCGGATTTGAAAAATTATTTAAGTGTAAAATAGTACATTTATGGAGAAAGGTTATGGGCTATATACCACATCACGCTAAGATGAATAGAAGAGAAGCAGCAATAAAAAATATCACGATAACAGCAAAATTAAAAGCTTTCCTTGCATGTGCTAAGTAAACGGTAAAAGTTATTCAAAAATCATGAATCACAAAATGCTTCCCCTCTAAAAGTTCCAAATAAAAATCCGCGATAGCATATGTCTAGCTTTTAAGGTTAACTCACTTTAACTTTTTTATGTGTATCATAATACTATATTACGGTTTAAATCTTTCCACGCGGGCGCCGCTGCTGGTTGCCAGTTATGTATATATGTAAATATAAAGTACGATATTCATAATGAAAATGTTAATTTTTAACTGGCCTATACTATCAAGTATAACCAGCTGTACGGGACATTACGAAACGTATAATTTTCTTGACTAGCTACAATGATTTTAGGTCAACTAATGACTAACCGATTATTAGTCACATAGTTAATATTTCTGTTGCAAAAACTTAGCTTAAAGCTTTTTAGACATTTACAAATCCTAGTATATCAACCCGATTTGTGTTACCCAGCTGAGTAGAATAGACCACTCTTATTTCTTAGCAAGGTATATAAAGGCGACTTAGGTAAGTTGACCCACCGTATGGTATCCGGCTAAGTAGGATAAACCTTCATCATTTCTTACCGATGTGTAATAAAAGGCGAGTAAAGTAAATTGACCCACCGTATGGTATTCGGTTAAGTTAAATAAACCCCCCTTATTCCTTACCAAGGTATCGTAAAATTCGACTAAGGTAAGTTAGGCATGTGGTGTGACAAGACTGGATAAAATACGAAATGAGTATATAGGAAGTCAGAAAATTGCGTCCATTATAGTGCAAGATTAAGATGGTATGGACATTAAAGGGGTGATGAAAATCATGTGACCAAATGAGTGTTAAATATAAATGTAGATGGATATGTGACTTAAGAAAGACCTAAAAGGCGGTGGTTGGATTGTGTGAAATATGAAATGTATATAAAAGGAGTAATTCCAGTATTAACAAATGATAGGAAAAAATGGAAGAGAAAAACATGTTGTGCCGAAGACAGCGGGAGAATGTATGATGAATCAACCTATACTATATTCCCATCGAAACAGAAAGCATTAGCTTGCAAAATTAGGGTTTTTTTTAATGATTACAACTTCTAATTTCTGATAAATCTAGGGTAAATAAAACAGACATTTTACGTCAAAAATCAAAAATCTAATAGACTTTTCAAATTGTTGTGCTGATTGTTGTTCTAGCTTAAAATAAATCTTTTCAATGGTAATGTGTTTTGTTTTTTACAGTTACCAACTAGTAGTGCTTAACTTAGCCTGCGCAATTCATAACGCATAAAAACCTTTATGATTACAATTTTGTTTTTATGAAAACATTATGTACATAATCGTTTGTATGCGTAAACTGGTATCAATATCTTATCAACTTTTTATGGACATTACGACTAGGAATTCTTTGCATCGGTGACCACGTAATTCAATTAATACGATTTTATGTAATGTATTAGTATATATCTGTTTCTCCTGTATTATGTAAGTAACTAGATACGGCCTACAGGCAACTTAATACCTAGGTTTCACGGTCTCTCTTCCTAGTTCGCGCCAAACCTGTCTTCGTCGATACAAACGCATTGTGATGTAACTTATAGGAATTGTAACGCCCTAGTTTTTGAGAATGCATTTTTAAACTTATTAATAGTTTTTTTTACATAAATGTTAGAAACATATTAAATATTGAAATAGCTGATATTATATTATTAAATGTATTCAACTAAAATTGATTTTAGCAACACGTTAATTAATTAAGTTAAAATTAATATTTATAAAATTTAAGTTTTTAATATCTCATCTGTAAAATTATTTATGATTTTCTTTAAAAGATTTATTCGAAATTGTCGTAATAATTATTTTTCAATTTCATTATTATTTTATATTTCCGTCGAAAAACTATAATTTCTCATAATTAAATTTGGAATTCTGTATGACAAATAGTTTTTATTCTAGAAACTCTATTGTACATATTTATTGTATGAAATAGCATATTGTTTTCTAGACAGTCCTTTGTTTCTTGGTCTCACGGAAACTTATTAGTTGGAAATAATTCCTTTTAATTTGCTTTGTGCGAACAGTCGAAATTCAATTAACTTTACGATAATATCCAATGTCCTTTAAATTACTTATTGTATTTATATGTACTATTGCTAACAGTCATTGTCTTTTGTTTCCTTTTGCTATACCATTTAATTTTTAATTACATTAATATTTATTTCAGTAATTCTATTTATGTTATTCCGTTATAATATAAATTATTTATATTAAATTATACTTTCGTTATAAACATAATCTTTTACGGGGCTAATAGTCGTGATCTCTTTTTAATTAATAATTAAATTTTTACGAATTCTATCCTTTTTCATTGATTAATTAAAACATTTCTAGTCAATATTTTGAAAATACTAATCAGACGTTGTAGTATATATGTTGTACAGTATTTTTTATTCTAAGTATATCGGAAGCCGAGTCTAAATAAAGCACTTAAACCACTTAAGCAGGTTAGTAGTGTAACTAATTAATAATTCTAATTAAACTACGTGAGAGAACTACGCAGATTAAATCAATGATGAAACATTCATTCACGTAGATTTGTAATACATTATTTAATTTAAAGTGCCATTAAGTAACAATTTGTTTTGATCGAGTCGAGCTATTTACATAAGCTATATGTAACTGTATTTATTAAATTATTGAACAAAGTTCAAGCCTATTTGAATTAAGGATTTTGATTTATAATAAAAACAAGACAGTAAGAACTAAATGTAACTAGTAATATGAATTATATTTTTAAAAGAGCAACCGCCGAGTTTCTTGCTGGCTCTTCTTGATAGGAACAGCTTTCCGAACCAACAGTATAGTTGACGATTCAAAAGCACTCGTTTACAAGTTTTGAATAAAAAATAATTTCCGAAAAGCTAACCTATCTAAATATATTCCGATAATTTTTTAAATCATCTTTTGATGATTATATCGATATAATGACTTCAAAAAAGTGTGTCACATCCCGTTTTAATATCACTTTGCATAGATGGAAAACTTTTTTGTAATGTACGTTTCTTTTAATGTACGTAAAGGCGGGACACACAGGACGTTTTTGTAACACTTTTTCGAAGTCACTTCACTACACGCACTAACACTTTGTGACTTCACTCACCGTCTTCATAATGCCTCTTGAACGGTGGTTGGAGTCGGGAACCGCACTGGATGCTATGTTAGCGGTGCCCTGTGTTTTTATAGTTGTTTATTTGGTAGCACTTTCGCTGTGCCCCTCTAAATGTTGGGATTGAGCGAGTTTTGCTACGAGAGTCCTTCGTATACGTTCGGCCGACATGCGGGGCGCAGACGCGTTGTGCGTTTTATTAATTACTTTTTTTTTGTATAAACAAATTTTTCCCGCGCTTTTCGATTAGTGTGCGTCATATTGAAGTTCTAAGGATGGTATTGTGTATTCTAAATGTCAATTAATGTATTTAAAAATTAACTTAAAGTTCACTATTTGTCGCCCTAGACGATTTTTTTCTCTTTATTTTTGATGTACCGTATTTATATTATATCTATTATATTTATACTATGTAATTACGTATATGTTTATATGTATGTTATATATGTTTAAGCATATATATATTACATGTTTGTGTAAGTAATATTTATCTAAACTAATGAGAATATTATTATGCTATTTGCATATGCATATAGCAAAATAATATTCTCATTAGTTTTGTATTATGGACGTCCGCAAAGTAACGCCTAATTCTATAAATTATTTAATATTTATCTATTTAAGTATATGTGTTTAAATATAGATATGCAAGAAGATTTAGTAGGTTGTTTTGAACATTTGTCACGTACTTTTGTATTATTCTTGCCTCGAAGCGATCAGAATTCAGTGATAAAGTCACCTTTTGTTTATACACATAAGGTAGGCTTTAAGGTCTCATGCATTTTTTGATATTTCTATGTTTTGCAATAAAGTTTTTATCAATCTATCTAAAATTAAGTCACTATTTCACCTTTATCCCGTAAAAGAAGTTTTAATATACTTTAATCTATTTTGACTTTGATTATTAGAAACAAGTAAATATGGACATCCTTGGATTTTCAGGTTGTGATAATGTTTATTATCTTCTATTGTGATATTGTTTTTTAGATAACGATAAACTAAAGCTTATAAGCTAATATTAAGATAAAATTCTTGTATTTATAGACAACGATGTTTTTGAATTTGGATCAACATTTTACTCGTTAGGTCTACGATTTAAGAAATTTTTCTTAAATTTTTTCTATTAAATGACAATGAAAATATGCATTTAATTTTCGTGACAGACATTCATTTGAGAACTAAATTTGTAAATTTGTAATTTTTTAAATTTATATTTTTGTTTTTTAATTTATTAAGATTAATTAACGTTCACTTATGACCGTCTTAAGTAGAAGATATTAGCTGCAATGTGTAATTGCAGATCTTTATTTGCACACAATGTTATATTCATAAACATTCATTTGTTTATAACGTAAGAAACTAATTAATTTAACATAAATTTCGTTCTATTTAATGTATATTTTAATATTAGAAATGAGGTCTTATAATAGGTCTAAGAATATATTTTTTTACGTTACGTTTATTTAAATTAAAAACAAAGGTTTTCTTTTTTAAATGAATAAAATAATTTTCACGAATATTTCACCTCCAGCTTTAAACTATAAAAATACTTTCCTTTCAGACACCCCAAATTGACCCTTTTTTAAGACTGCATTTTTAAAAAATTTATAAATTGGGATATTTTATGAAAAGCTAATCGGCATTGGGAAGATGAATTTGCCCAGCAGTGGGCTATCAACAGAGCGTATTTTACCGTACAATTACGGAAATATTCAATTTAATTATATCATCACATTTTTAGTCATTTTCTTAGGTTTAATAACTAATGGGTTATACCTATCTGTATTTCTGGTCTATGGCAAAATAGTACAAACCAGTCTTCAAGGATACTTCCAAAGTAAACAAAGTAAATATATTTGTACATCGCACATGTTAAGTGTTTACGTAAAAAATAGTATTACAGGTATAAAGATAATGAATAAAATATTTTTTAAATATATTTTTTTTAATTTTAAGTTGAAAAATAGTAATATGTTTATTAAGTATTTTTTAGAAATATTTATATAGACATTTTTAAAATAAGTTTAAATAAGTTGATGGTCTAAATATTATTGCTCTGTATTTATATTATTATATTAGAGAATAATATAGTTCTTTTTATATTCAAGAAAAAATCTTTATTCTATTCGTTCTTCTATTCTTCTATTCTATTCTATCTATTCGTAAATAGTAATTTGTTCTACAATAAAAATATATTGGGTACGATGGATGTCATACGAGTATATTATTGAAGCTATGATAATCTCACTTCATTATGTATAGTTTAATTTATTCATCGGTATCAATTTACCAGGATAAAATAAAGCATCAATATAATTATTTCCTATTTAAATCCCCGCGGGTTCCATTAAGCTTTCTATTAATAATTATATGTATATTTGATACATATAATTCATGACACGGCTTACGATGTAAAAGGAACTTGATAAAATCTACAGATTCCCGAAAAATTTATGACCAGACTACCAGGGGACCAGAGGATAAGACCAACTTATTTGTATCTTTAACTGTTTTGATGCGAAGTAATGATGATATAGTAAAAACGCAATAACAAGGAAGTGATATATCTAGTTGGTCAAACATTTCAGCACTCACTAGGCGGTATCGTACGGTAATAAACTTGTTTGGCGACACGGCTTACCGGTAAGGTGACTAGTTCGAAACACAAAAATAAAAAAACTATTTTAATATTTTTTTTTATATTAAATTTCTGTAATTGCAATGTTTATTATATTTATTAATTTATTTTATCATTTCATTTTGATTGCTTGGAATTTTATATAATTATTTTATTCAAAATAGAATTGAGCAATTAAAAAGTAACTTGATTTTTTAATTTTATTTATTTAAGTACATTATTTTCTTACTTTTTTGTGTGCTATGAATATGCTAAAAAATTATTAATTATTTTTATAGATAAGATATGAAAATAAAATAAAAAGTTTTTGATTGAAATTTCTTTTATTATTTCAACTGCTTTTGTTTATGCTCGAACTTTTGATAATATCCTAAGAATAATATGTTTGAAAAGTTTCTATACGGCTTCTACCGAAAAGATAAATTACGTCTCAACGATATATACAACAAGATAAAAGAATCTTTGGAATTTCGTTATATTACTTAAATTATGTCAACGTGAAACTATATATAGCTATATGAATAATACTGCCAGTAACTTATCCTTCAAATCAGCTTTCCACGATTAAAGCAGTCACATAATATATCAACATTACAATTCATCCTTTTCACAAGTTTTGATCATAACCTATAGTCATAACATAATATAACATAGAAAATATGTCGCAAAAAGAAAACCATTAACTACAGTTTGAAGATGGGATATTATTAAGGTATATTATAAAAAAAATATGTCTTAAACATGTAACTGTTCATAAGTATTATATTTTAAAATAGCAAACGCCGAGTGTCTTTCTGGTTCTTTTCAGTAGGAACAGCTTTCCGAACCAGCAGAAAAGTTGACGATTCAAATGCTTTCAAGTTTACTTGACCCAAAAGTAACAATGGGATCCGTGAATTAATCGCGGATTATAGCGAAATAATTTCAGCCTTACTTTTGTAATAATAAAAAGTAACCGGCTGAGTAAAATAGACTTCTCTCATTTCTTACCGAGGTGTCGTAAAATATTACTAATGTTAGTTGAAGTCATGCAGGCGGACGATCGTAAAATACGCAGCCAAATCATGTGACAACAATTTTAATAACATGTTTTACCGACCCCACTTAGAGTGGGATAAGGGCAAGAGGATGATGATAATTAATTTATTACCTTTGTGTTATGGATCTCCGCAAAGTAACGCCTATTTCTATGAATTAAGTTTACTTAAATGTGGAATATTTTGAATTTTGAATTAAAAAAGTTGTAAGCTTTCTGTAACTTCATGAATCTGGTTTTCATCACTTAAACTAAATCGATTATGCTTGCAAAAATAACCCTTTTTTCTCATTAATCGAAGAAGCAATCAAGCGTGGTGCTAATTCACATAAAACATTATTCAGTGCAGTGTTTTTCATCTAATTCTTTAGAATATGATCTATTTTGCTACTGCCATGAAATTCCATCCGAATCGATTTCACAATATAAATCACATTTTCGAATCGATTTTCGGTTTAGTCGAATCACGTTTCCGTGTCGATTGTAATCTTGCAAGGACTCAAAAATTATTGAACGGCTGCGCGGGCGGAAGGAAAACTGTATTTCCTCATTAATCATTTCAAAGTAGGTTGATGTTAGGGCGGAGCAGACTAAAGACGTTTATGATACATGTTTGTCTGAACACGTGGACAAGATTTTAAATTCCGGCAGAATTCCAAAGTGACGTCTCGGTCAGAAATTTTTTGCAAAATAAAAAAAGAAACTTAAAAAAATATATTGGGTAGGTGGGGCTCGATCCTAGGTATTTTCATTTCTCGAGACCGCCCGTTCCCCGAATAAGTTACGCTGACTTGACAATTTAAGACAAAAATAGTGTTTCATAGTAAATTTAAATGTTTTTTAAATAAAACTCGATTTTTCTCCCCCAAAATCCCCTACATGTTGAATTTCAGGAAAATCGTTGGAGCAGTTTCCGAAATTCCATATATATATATATATATATATACACATTCAAGATTAACTCATTTAAATATTAAAGACAGACAACAATCTTAACGTTTTAATGCAAATTGGAGGACTTTGGAAAATGCTTACATCCAAAAATGGATTGATGAGAGGTCAAAATGATATGATTGAGGATTATTTAGAAGATAAGAATGTGTGGATATAGCTCTCTTTGAGCCTGTACAAGACAGTAACGATATAATGTAAATAGTATTAAGAATTATATTTTTAAAAGAGCAACCACCGAGTTTCTTGCTGGCTCTTCTCGGTAGGAACAGCTTTCCGAACCAGCAGTAGAGTTGACGATTCAAAAGCACTTGTTTACAAGTTTATTTGAATAAAGAATATTTTGAATTTGAATTTGAATTTGATAATTTTAAAGTACCAAAATGAAGTAAAATTTGGGCAATTTATTATTACGTATCAATAAAAACTGGGCTTTTTTATTTTCAATCAATATGACCTTAATGCCTAGCAAGCAACACTGAATGGGCGAGTGAGTGCAGAAGCATCATGGAGAGTGGAAAATGAAAAATAATTTAGAAGCTCTACTCACAACTGTAGGCGTCGTGTTAATAGTGCTTTTTTTATTACTGGCCTTATCTATCTTCTATCTAACATATCTATCTTTATTTCTATAAATAAACCGTAAATTTAAGCTACTCTTTGACCTTACATAAGAGAGTAATGAAGCAATGAGTTAAAAGAAGATTATTTGGAAGATAAGAATGTGTGGATATAGCTCTCTTTGAACCTGTACAAGACAGTAACGACTTAATGTAAATAGTATTAAGAATTATATTTTTAAAAGAGCAACCGCCGAGTTTCTTGCTGACTCTTCTCGGTAGGAACAGCTTTCCGAACCAGCAGTAGAGTTGACGATTCAAAAGCACTTGTTTACAAGTTTATTTGAATAAAGAATATTTTGAATTTGAATTTAAGAAACATGTATCGCACGTAGTATTAAAGTGACCTAACTCAAAAAAGTGTGTTCTGGAAAATTTCTATAAAGCGAACCGTATCACTTATCGATCGAGCGAATCGATACTTTTAATAGCTTTCAAGGGGTCACGGGTTCGAACCCCGGGCAGGTACAAATGAGTTTTCTGTTAAAATTATCAATTAGACATTTAGTGTAATTGATATTGCGTCACCGGGCGGGACAGGCGAGTGCAGAAGCATCACCGAAGTTGCGAAATGCGTAGAGTAGAGCGCAGAAGCTCTACTAGCTATGGGAAACGTCGTCCTAAGGGTGCCTCCTGTGAAGCCGGACCACAACTTAGGGCTTCGTGTAGAGAGAAAACCTGCATATCTCTAGAAATATGTGTAACCTACCAATCCGCATTAGAGCAGCGTGGTATGCATATGCCCAGCTGTGGGATATTAACAGACCATTATTTTTACTTAACTTTGGAGCCGTTTAAGATTTCGAAATTAAATTTCTCTATAAATATATACAAGATTACCACATTTAAATATTTAAGATCAGAAATATCCCGCGGTCTCACCCGCATAATTTTTATTTTACTACACCTTATTACATTTTTATTACGGATCCCTATTTTTTTGAAAATGTAATATAGCCTATGTCGCTCAGTAAAGATGCAGCTTTCGAATGGTGAAAGAATATTTGAAATCGGTCCAGTAGTTTTTGTGTGAAAACATCACAAACATACATACAAATTTTTCTTCTTTATAATATTAGTAAAGATTAAAGATTTGAATTAAAACAAAGCAAATTATGACAATGCAAAGCAATGCATGCGGTTTAGCGAGCATCTGTGACTGCGGAGATATGATGGGACATGCAAAAGAATGTTATATTTTATAAGAATGTGTGGATATAACTTTCTTTGAACCTGTACAAGACACTAACGACTTAATGTAAATAGTATTAAGAATTATATTTTTAAAAGAGCAACCGCCGAGTTTCATGCTGACTCTTCTCGGTAGGAACAGCTTTCCGAACCAGCAGTAGAGTTGACGATTCAAAAGCACTTGTTTACAAGTTTATTTGAATAAAGAATATTTTGAATTTGAATTTGAATTTTTAGTATCATTATTTTTTTTATTTTTAATTGTTTTACACTATTCAGTTTCATTTTCTCTCTTTGTGTTTTAGTTAAAACTATGTATTTTTTTGTGATGTCTTGTGTTTAATTAGTGTAAGTGGATCATGTCCGTTTTAGTTAAATAAATAATACATAAATATGACAATAAAATATATAAATCGAATCCGTTCATTCGTGAATTGCCTTGGGTTGACAAGCAATGACAAGTCAATCGTCAAAAGCGACAGTTATTTGTCAATAAAATTATACTATTCCATTGAAATAAAGCTATAATGCATAATAGTGTCTTAAAATTTGTAAATTGTCAAAAGCAACAGACCTTTGATCGGCGTCAAATCTACTGGTTTATTTCCGGTTGTATAGTTTTTCCGGCTGCGTAAAATAGATCACCCTCATTTCTTACCGAGATGTCGTAAAAGGCGACTAAGGTAAAGTAAGGTAAGTAAAGAAAGTTATCCTACTCTAAGTGGGTTTGGAACAACATGTATTAACGTTGTTATTAAATGATTTGACTATGTATTTTGTGACCAGCCGCCTGCCTAACGTCAACTTACCTTAGTGGCCTTTTAAGACACTTTGCTAAGAAATGAGGGTGGTCTATTCTACTCAACCGGATACCACATGGTGGATCAACTTACCTTAGTCGCCTTTTACACCTCGGTAAGAAATAAGTTGTCTATCTACTCAGCCGGATACCACATGGAGGATCAACTTACCTTAGTGGTCTTTTACGACACCACGGTAATAAATAAGTGGTCTATTCTACTCAACCGGATACCCACCGTGTGGTACTGTGTGGAGTTGTGGTCGACTTACCTTAGTTGCCTTTTACGACACATCGGTAAGATATAAGTGGCCTATTCTATTCAGCAGGATACCACACAGCGGAACAACTTACCTTAATGGCCATTTACACCTCGGTGAAAATAAGTGGCCTATTCTATTCAGCAGGATACCACCCAGCGGGTCGACTTACCTTAGTCGCCTTTTACCCCGTTAAGAAATGAGGTTGGTCTATTCTACTCAGCCGCATACCGCACGGCTTAATAATAATTGTCCCATATTTATTTCTCACTTTTCACCATACGCAGTGAGTCCAGTGCACCCGTTGTCCAAGAGTTCAAGGCCACCAAACCGGTTGGTACACAGGTTCGATACGCGGCCACCTTTCCAATGCAATGAGAACTCGGTCACGTGAACACATACGTAACATCTCGTTTCGATGATTAATGGTGTTTGTGTACTATAGTGTCACTTAGAAAGAAAGAACGAAAGTAATAATAAAATTATGTTGCTATAATCCGCGATTAAGTAAAATAGAAAATATATATAATGCTAAATGTAGAGTGGACAATCGGTTATCATACCTGATACATGCAGTATTCGTAAAAACACATGCACAAACCTCCACCACCGCCACCACAATACACAAGCACTATATACGTTCATTATCACAAACTCAACAATCGTTTCGCCCCGCAACCGAAGCATCATCAGGAGATAGACTCCACGACCAAAATCGCAAAGCGGAGGTTTGTGCATGTGTTTTTTTAAGAATCCTGCATGTATCAGGTATGATAACCGATTGTCCACTCTACATTTAGCATTATATATATTTTCTATTTTACTTCATCGCGGATTATAGCAACATAACTTTATTATTTCTTTTGTATTATGGATCTCCGCAAAGTAACGCCTAATTCTATAAATTACTATAGTGTCACTTAGAAAGAAAGAGAACGAAAGTAATAATCAAATTATGTTGCTATAATCCGCGATGAAGTAAAATAGAAAATATATATAATGCTAAATGTAGAGTGGACAATCCGTTTTCATACCTGATACATGCAGGATTCGTAAAAACACATGCACAAACCTCCACCACCGCCACCACAATACACAAGCACTACACGCGTTCATTATCACAAACTCAACACTCGTTTCGCCCCGCAACCGAAGCATCATCAGGAGATAGATTCCACGACAAAATCGCAAAGCTTTGCGATTTTTATTGAGCTATGACATCTTTATAATTGACAGCTAAATATCATTTGCATTATATTCTACATTTTAGCATTTTTCAGTGTTCGAAAACAAGACATTTTTTTAAATGAAATTTAGGTAGATCCAATCCCCCCTAAAACCCCCTACATGTCGAATTTCATGAAAATCGTTGGAACCGTTTCCAGGATTCAGAAAATATACAAGATTTACTCATTTCCTCCTCCTCGCGTCGCATTCCTCATTACTGAGGGTCGCGATCCCTACGATTAGGAAGCAGACTCTTTCGAAGGACTTCCTTCCATCTGCTTCTGTCTTTGGCCATGTGGAGTGCATCATGCAGTTTGGAGTCCAGTGTAGCACGGATCTGGTCTGACCATCTAGTCGGGCTGCGGCCTCTTGGCCGTTTTCCATCCACTTTCCCGATGACCAAGAGCTGCTCTAGGTTATGACCGTCTTTCCGGGCGATGTGACCAAAGAACTCCATAACCCTTCGTAAGCAATTAGTGGAAAGCCTATCCTTGATTTTTAATTCACATTTACTCATTTAAATATTAGAAAAACAATTCAATGTTATAACTTATTTTTGTTACCATTATGACCTACAAATTCAACCTACATTTAAATGAACAGTAACAAATTTAAATTAGAACCTTATTATAACCTCGAAATAATTATCAAGATTAACTTTTATTAGACTGTCGGTTTGATTTATAATTGAATTTCTTTTATAACTATATTGGGGTATCATTTTCTTTTGTAACCAATGGATGTCTTGGACATAGGTCTTATGATTTTCTTATTATGTTAGGCTGTTAAGATAAACTTAATCTCGGATATTCTATAGCCCTTTTATTAAAATGGATAAAAGTATATTGACTGGCCCGTTGGCGTAGTGGGTAGTGACTCTGCCTTCAGCTCCGCGGGTCGTGGGTTCGATTCCCGCCGAGGGCCAACATTTTCTATAAAATGAATTTGTTGGTCTTTGAGCCTGGGTATATTTGTATTTAAGTATGTATTTATATATAAGTATATATTCACCAGTTGACTGTCACCCATAACACAAGTATTAAGTTATTTACTTTGGGGACGGACGACCGTGTGTGTAAGTGTCCCATATATTTATTTATTATATTAAAAGTTGTCAAAATTCCACATGATATAAACTTAACTAACTTTTTAGGACTTAACGACTTTTTTTTAACTGAAATAAAGAAATAATCAAATAAGTATAAAAGAATAAAGAAATATGATTAGATAATACCCAAGTTTTTTAACTATAAACATCAAAAAAATATGTATCTATCCGATAAAACTGGGAATCGAATATAAATATCAATAAAGAACTTAAGTTCTTTATTAAAACTCATTGATGCCTACCCCGAGTTTGAACTCGCGACCTCCAGGTAAAGGTCACATAACAAGGGGCAAATACGCTTAATATGATAACGAGGTGTTGTAAAAGACGTCTAAAGTAAGTTGACCCGCCGTATAGTATCCGGCTGAGTAGAATAGACCACCCTCATTTCTTACCGAGGTGTCGTAAAAGGTGACTCGGGTAAGTCGATCCGCCGTGTGGTATCCGGCTGAGTATTATAGACCACCCTCATTTCTTAGCGATATGTTGTAAAAGACATCTAAGGTAAGTAAACCCGCCGTGTGGTATCCGGCTGAGTAGAATAGACCACCCTCATTTCTTACCGAGGTGTCGTAAAAGGCGACTCAGGTAAGTTAACCCGCCATGTGGTATAGGCCGGGTAGAATATACCATCCTCTTTCTTACCGAGGTGTCGTAAAATATGACTAAGGTAAATTGACGTCAGGCAGGCGGCCGGTCATAAAATACGTAGCCAAATCATCATAAGTAAAAAAAAGAAGGGTAGCGCAGTCTTTCCTTTGATTAACATATAAATACAAATTCAAATTCAAAATATTATTTATTCAAATAAACTTGTAAACAAGTGCTTTTGAATCGTCAACTCTACTGCTGGTTCGGAAAGCTGTTCCTACCGAGAAGAGCCAGCAAGAAACTCGACGGTTGCTCTTTTTAAAAATATAATTCTTGCACTGTAAAATACAAGTAAAGTCGCTGTTAATAGTCTGTATTCGTAGGGCTGTCAGTACATAAAAGGTAGCCGCGATGAAAGTTAACGTACAATTAACGAGACGCAATAAAATGAACCAAGGCTATACAATAATAACTTGAACTTGGTTCATATTGACTAGAACCTTTCGAAACTTGTTTGTATATCCGCCGTAATAAAAAAACTCGTTAAAAACCTACGATTTATGAATGTGTCATAATTATGATATTATTAATATTTAGGCGCTACCTGTTACTTCGAATCTGAAGTAAATATTAAACCTAACGTAAGCACCTTAAACCTTACGTCAGTTAAAAATAAAACAAAATGGAATAAATGATATTCAAATTATCCTTTATTCAAATAAACTTGTTAATTTTATTTTTATTTTTATTTGAAATAAAAATTTAATGCAATAAAGAGATTACAAACAAAACAAAAAAAAACAATTTAATCGATATTGGTTCAGCAGATTAGTCATGGATTACATTACAAAAACATACATCCGTGAAAGAGTAACGAACATACATCCATACTCACAAAACTTTCGCATTTATAATATTAGCAAGATAGGATAGTAGGACAAAAGTAATCAAATCAAATCAAATCAAAAACCTTTTATTTATAACGTCACAGTAAATTAACAAAGTAAATAACAGTAAATTATAGAAAGAAGAGGTATTATAAAATAAAATTATGACATACAAGATATACAGAAATGTGACGTTATAAAATGGACCACCATTCAGCTTAAGTTGAGGAGTACCTCAACGCTGGTTTTCAATGGCGACCATTTTTACTTAAAACTAAAACTTAATCTAAACGACAGTAAAAACGACAGTGACAGACAGTTACAGAAGTGTTAAAGACAATGAAGTTATACATAGAATCAAAAAAAAAAAGAAAAAAGAGAGGGCAACCAAGCCAAGTAATAATAAAATTATTTTGATGAAGTAAAATAGAAAATATATATAATGCTAAATGTAGAGTGGACAATCGGTTATCATACCTGATACATGCAGGATTCGTAAAAAACACATGATGCACAAACCTCCACCACCGCCACCACGATACACAAGTACTACATACGTTCACTATCACAAACTCAAAAATCGTTTCGCCCCGCAACCGAAGCATCATCAGGAGATTATAGCAAAATAATTTTATTATTACTTTTGTATTATGGATCTCCGCAAAGTAACGCCTAATTCTATAAATTAGGATAGTAGGAAGTAGCATAGGATAAATTAAAAAATCAGAGCAAATTGACTCAAATGAAATCGCTCACAGCTTGCTTTGAATAAAATGAGAATCAAATTTATAGAATCTAATCGAATGGGGCAATAACCTGAACTAAAAAAACATCTCAACCAGTTCAAGGTTTCGTTTCAAAGTTTAAATTCTAATAAATCAAACACGCACATCCATGTCGACGAAAACGAAAACAGTTTTATTATTAAGGACGGTAGAATGAAGTTTTGTAATATATTGAGGCGCAGACATAAGACTACATAAACACACACACACACACACACACACACACACACAACACACACACACACACACACACCCACACGATGTGTATCATAGACATACGAGGGATCACAAAAAGCTTATGATACCTGTGACGCGACTTAGCAGAGTTAGCAACTCATTCGATGGTCTCGGTATTCGCTTCTACAATAAAATTCCGCAATCCATACTAGACCAGTCTACAGAATCAAAGTATAAGAGATATACAGAGAGATATATAGAGTAAAGCATATTACAAAATTGAAGATTATTTAGATGATAAAAAAGCCTGGATTTGAAAATCTTTTCAGCTTCATACAGGACTGCGGTTTAATAATGTAAAATTGAAAATGTTTAATTGATTGACCGCCGAGTTTCTTTCTGGTTCTTCTCGGTAAGAGCAACATTCCGAACCAGTTGAAGCTTCATTAATCATATTGATCCTTGACGATTCAAAAGTGCTTGTAAGAGCTTATTTGAATAAAGATTATTTTGATTTGATTTGACAAACTTTGTTGCTATTGCTGGTTGTCCATTAAATAAATAAACCAAAACTTTTCCCGTAAGGTAAGGGCACTAGTAACTGACTATGTACTAGAAGTTGACCGTTTTGTATGAAATTTTAAATAATAAGCGTTTTGTTTGTTGCAGCTAATAAAAATATTAATTGATTAGATTTTAAATATTAAACAATGGGCTACAGTTCTGAGGTTTCGGGCAGTTGTTAATAGATGGCAACAGGTAATTACAAATTTACTTTTTATTAGCTACAACAAACAAAACGCTTATTATTTAAAATTTGATAGAAATATGTCAACTACTAAGGTCAATTACTAGTTTGCTTAATTCAACATAATTTCTTCTATTGATAAAGTAAAAAATTTTTCGTACTCCCGAAGGAAACAAATTTTTTGTAGTGAAAACTACTTTAGCGGCGCTGTGCATTTTTTTTGTATGAAATGTTAAATTCGCGTCATTGAAATAAACAGTAATAGGGAGAGAGAATAGACCACCATCGCGGTGTAGGAGAGCAAGTATTCCCCTCTCTTTCTAAACGGTCAACTACAAGTGCACTTACTTTATGTTGCTGTGAAGCTGTGAAGCTTTATGAAGCTGTGATGGCCCAGCGGTGCGACCGTGTGAATCTTTAAAGACGATCATGTGTTCAAACTCGGGCTTAAAACTTATGTGTCTAATTGATAATTGTAAATTATCACACGCTTTTCGGTGAAGGAAAACATCGTGAGGAAACCTGCATATTTCTAGAGAATCCTAGGGATATGTTAAACCTACCAATCCGCATTGGAGCAGCGTGGTAGGTCTTAGCTCCGACCCTTCTCTCCAATAACGTAGAGAGGAGGCCTATGCCCAGCAGTGGGTTAGTATCAGGCCGTTACTTACTTTATGTTTACTGCGTTCTCATTAATTCCTACATCGGTCTATATATCTCGATTACTACAAACCATCTTCTGAATTTCCTAATACAACATTTGCATAATCATAAATCCGTGCGTAGAAAACTAATGCATATATTTACGATGACTAATTGGCTAAACTAGTATTTATGTAAGATGAATTCTTAATTCATAATTAATTCAGATGTTAAGTAGGCATATATTAAGTATGAATTTAAATTGATTTATATTTTTAGACTCTTGAAAAAGAAAACCAAGAATGTATGTAGGTAGTAGAACGACTTATGGACGAAGAGTCTACGTGATTGAATCAACAATAAGGATATTCATAAAGGATTTAATAATTGAGGATCGCATCTTGATGTGACGATATGCGGAAAGATTTATTATTATTATACTTAATATAAAACTAAGTCCCCTAAAGCTCTCTGTCTGTATGGGATCAATTTTTTCAAAATCTACAAAACGGATTTATGTGCGGTTTTTACTAAAAGGTTGTTTAATTCATCCGAAAGATTTAGATTAGTAAATTACGGTTTTATATATTTATATTATTTTCTGCAGAAGAGTCCCGCACTCGCCTCCTGGGAGCTTTAGTAGCTTTCGCCGAGTTATCCAACAGAGATACACTAAAGTAATGTATTAGAGAACTATAGATCGACAAAAATACTACTAAAAATTCCTCGACGTCATGTCTCTATCTCTTATACTTAACTCACAATAGATACTTTTATATTCAAAATTTCAATTAAATACACTGATTTCCACGCAGGCCAAGCCGCACAACTAAACTAGTATATGTATATGATAAAAATTCTTTGACTTAAATTATCCTCAATGCCATAGTTATAGTTAAAGTGTACGTATTAATAAACGAAAAACATATAATCTTTGGCACATCTGTATTTAAGATTCTTACACATACTTTTCGTCGAACAGCATCGCAAAACTTTAGTAAAAAATTATTTTATTCTTTAAGTTTTAATTGCCTTTTAAGGATCTCTCACCTTTATTCTCTTCCGTAGCATTGGCATTTATCTGATGATTTCAAGTCTTGTTTGGTGTACTTATTACCAAGAATCAGATTGACCGATTAATGACTTAATGATATATTAACAAGGGATATTTATTTTTACATTAATTATACTTTTAGCTATTATAAATATTTTGGAAATTTTAATCTGAATCCGTAATGTCATTTTAGCAAATAGTTTTAAGAGGATTTAACTACGAGGTTCTGCAAATGTCGCTTATATAATACAATAGTGGAGTTAATTAACCATAGGCCCTAGGGAAAAAAATAAACTGGGGCCCTTACTAAATTATTTAAGATCCTTTGTTTGTAAACTCCGGGAAATTTAGACTCTAACTACTTCTAAAGTATTTACAATGTTCCGAACTCCTTGAAAGTGCTTACAATGTCGCTAGCGCTGTAGACACTGTATGTAGACGCTGTAGCACTGGCGTGCCGTTTCACCGCAGTGGCGACAACGAAGTGCTATGGGCTATATATAATACGTGTCGCCGCAGCGGCGACAACGGAGTGCTATGGACTATAATATAAATCACGTTCCTTGAATTTGACTTATTGTAATTTATCCGAATTTGGGAAGAATTCAGTTTCAGGATTCATCAATCAGAGTATTCTCATGTGAGATTACTTAGAAACTGTAACAAAGGTAATTTTTGGAACTCGTGAAAATTCCACTGTGAGTTTCCAATTTTGCTTATTACCTTATATTTATGTTGATATTTTGTAGTGTGTACTTTAAAACAAACTAAATATATGCTTTATGAATGGCGCCTAGATTTGACTGGTACGCTCTTTTAACATGTTCTGTTGTTACGACATTCTTCACGGCCGCATTGCTTACGGGTGTATATCGTGAATGGACGTTACCAAAATTGGTTTTTGCTAAATGCCCCTAATGCTAACAGGATGTGGGTGTCAGTTACTAAATAATGCAACACAAACCTATGTTAGATTTGTTATATATAGAGTTTGAAAATCTAAAATAAGGCTTGATGAAGAAGCAAAAAAGTGAAAAGTAATTTTTATTATAAGTAAAATATTTTTCAATATTAAGTGAATTATGTCATAATGACGGGATTATTTGGGCCCTTTATCCACTCCCTGTGAATGTCGATTCATCATCCTCCTGCCCTTATCCCACCCTAAGTGGGGTCGGCACAATATATTACAAACATGTTGTCACATGATTTGGCTACGCATTTGTCGACCAGCCGCCTGCTGACGTAAACTTAGTCGTTTTTTACGACACCTCGGTAAGAAAGAGGGTGGTCTATTTTACTAAACCGGATACCACACGGTGGGTCAACTTACCTTAATCGCATTTTACGATACCTCGCTAAGAAATGAGGGTGGTCTATTCTACTCAGCCGTATACCACACGGCGAGTCGACTTACCTTAGTTGCCTTTTACGACACCTCGAGAGGAGGCCTATGCCCAGCAGTGGGATATCAACATACAACATAGCAAAAAAATGAAAATTACAATTTCAAAATGTATTTTACATCTTCTCTTTATTTAGAATCTGTCCGAATGTCTCCTTACCTAACTCTCTTTTCCAAAAATCTCATTCTCTTGCAAATTTCAACACTTTACTTTGAAAAATAGCAAAATATTAATTCATTACTTTTGTACTATGGACTTTCGCAAAGTAACGCCCAAATTCTATAAATCACACGTTATCCGTTAGGCACAATGATCATATAAAATTTCAAAATGCTAATCAAACTAATCTTATATTTTAATAATGAATATAAAATAAGAATCTGTTGAAAATGATTTTGTCAACATTTTAACGTCTTCAATAACTTATATTACTCAATTTCCTTATTGAAAGTTGTCAAGTATTTTCACAATATATGTAACATACTTCTCAATTGAATATTAATCTCAACGCGGAATACGCTACAGCTGGTGACATATGCAGGTCAAGATCGTGATGTCAAGATGACTGGATCTTGAAATTAGATGATATAAAGCTGATCCCCTACGGGCTACAGTAGGTCAACGAGTATTTGGTGAAAAGTTAGTAATTTTAGTGTTAGGTGTTTGAAATTTTAAAACTAACTGACTGGTTAAGTGACTGACCCGGGGCGCAGTGGGTAGTGACCCTGCCTTCAGCAATTGTTTTTTTTTAATATATTATGTACTAATTGCTTATCGTAGCCATTAGAATTCTAATGGAGGGAATTCTAATTGCAAAAGTTGCAATTGACAAAACATTTGTACGCGGTGCCACATTACAAAGATAATAAAGTACAAAGCCAGTCTGACCTATTTTGGAGCATTGTCAGAACAAATTTCAACTATATTTAAATCCAAATCAAATATAAAATTAGGTTTTAAAAGTAGTAACTCTTTAAAAAATATTCTTTGAAATAATAAAGATAAATTACAAAGCGCGAAAAAGTGTGGTGTTTATAAAATAAAATGTCCTGAATGCAATGATACATATGTGGGTCAGACTGGTCGTAATTTTGAAACCCGTTTTAAAGAACATATGGTCGCTTTCAGGAATAATAAACCACAAAATTCACATTTCGCCAAACATTTGATAGAAAGCGGTCATAAAGTTCCTAATGACCATAGTTACGAAATATTACGCACGTGCAAAAAAGGACTTAAGTTAAACGTCTGCGAACAAATCGAGATTATAAAACATAACAATGGCACCCTCATTAACGATCAGATAAATGTTTCTAGTTCAAGCTTGTTACACTTGTTCGCAGGCAAAATAAAATAAATGGTCGGTTGAACCGATTAGTATATAACTAAGCTTATTTGGGTATTGCTTCGCTTTGCGATTTTGGTCGTGGAGTCTATCTCCTGATGATGCTTCGGTTGCGGGGCGAAACGATTGTTGAGTTTGTGATAGTGAACGTATATAGTGCTTGTGTATCGTGGTGGCGGTGGTGGAGGTTTGTGCATGTGTTTTTAAGATCCTGCATGTATCAGGTATGATAACCGATTGTCCACTCTACATTTAGCATTGTATATATTTTCTATTTTACTTCATCGCGGATTATAGCAAAATAATTTTATTATTACTTTTGGACAGTTTTATTTTTTTGTATATAATAATTCTTGAAGCATGAACCGGTGAGCGCGCAGCTCGAAAACTAAAAAATGTAAATAAAGAATGTTGACATACTATTTGAAATAACTTGTGAGAAACTCAACTTTTTATGTTTACTATTATCTAAACTTGAATTACGGAGCTAATTACGTGAATTAACTAATTTCAGATGCGAAATAAAGCGCAATTTGTAAGTTTGTTATTAGTTTCTAAGCAACAAAAATTAAATACGTCTTAAGGACAGTATAATAACTGCTTCAAATGTACTATGTTCTTTGAATTTAATTTTACAATACATTTTACATCCACTATTACTTATACAGACCGTTACTTACTTTTTACTTTACTTTTATTATATATGCGAATGTCTTACAGATAGTTATATGGTCCTAAATCAATATTGATGAAATTTGCTATATTTAAAGTTTATACACGGAGTTAATAAATAAAATAAATAAATGATTTATTTCTTTAAAATAAAATTATCCCACTATTCTGTCGTGAACTCAAATAAATAGCACATAAATGAGAGTATATTTGTTGCGGGTATCTCATATAAATTTTTAACTTGTTAGATTCTATTAAAAATCTAATATGTTCTTATATTTTTATAACATTATTATTGTGTTTTATTGTATTTGTGGTTTAGTAGTCAACGTGTAACAGACAGACCGTTTTTCACATTTTTAATATGACAATGGGTCTTATACAATTCTGTTATGTTCATATTGATCAAGTGGATGAGCAAGCGGCTTTACGGACGGACAAACCGGTTTTGTACATTAATAAAGACAAATTATAAAACCATTTAATGATAGCCGTGTGGTATCCAGCTAAGTAGAATAGTACCACCCTTATTTCTTACCGAGGTGTCGTAAAAGGCGACTAAGGTAAGTCGACCCGCCGTGTGGTATCCGGCTGAGTAGAATAGACCACCCTCATTTCTTACCGAGGTGTCGTAAAAGGCGACTAAAGTAAGTTGACCTACCGTGTGGTATCCGGTTTAGTAGAATAGACCACCCTCCTTCTTACCGAGGTGTCGTGAAATACGACGGGTAAGTTGACATCAGGCAGGCGGCCGGTCGTAAAAACGCAGCCAAATCAAGTTACAGCATGTTTATAACTGTTGTGTCGACCCCACTTAGAGTGGGATAAGGGCAGGAGGATATATAATTAATGTTTCAAAAATAATCACAATCATAAAAAATTTGAGATCGCATAAACGATTAACAAAATTCAATTGTAGACTCATTGAAATATACGTTATAATTTCGAAAGGACGACGAAAATAACTCCCAAATTAACACTATATTACTTCCACACGCTCTACTAACACGGATACACAAACGGACAGTATTATTTCGAAATTGTGTTAGCACCTTCCCGCGACTCCACCTGTGTTGTACAATTTGATGCATGTTACATTATGTTACAAAAACAATATGAATTCTAGAACAGATTGCGTTTTCGCTCTACATTCGACGCTCGTAAGCTTAAGCTTTTAGCAAAGCTTTGAGTTATGTTTTAGACGAAAGCCCATTTAAGCGGCTGGTGGAAGATGTTCTTTTTAAGTTAGTTTTTTAAATTGGACGAACAGGTCTCACTAGAGGTAACTTTTCTGGGTAGTGGAGTAACTTCTAAGTTATATAAAAATGCGGTTTGAACTGGTTCACTGTTACAAGCGTTACTGGTAACACTTTGATCTCGAGTCGGGGCTATTCGGGTCCAGACCTTTTAGCGGGGATGGGTAAAGTCAAATCCTCGGATCCGATCTGCCGCAGGCGACTCGCTCAAGACCATAGCGTGCCGCCCTATCGGGGACCTTCTGGCGGTCGATGCGATGCTAATGATATCGGGATGCATTTTTGTCCAGCGCAGGGAGGGTCACTTTAAGAGATGCCCAACCCAGAGGTGGTGCAAGAGTGTGCCACCTCTATACTTACACACACTGTCGTCCGTCACCAAAGTAAGTAAATTAATACTTGTGTTATGGGTGAGAGACAACTGGTGAATATATACATATATAATCTTTTAGTAGACACTGAAATACATATTCATATTCACCCAGGCTCGGAGAACTAACAAATTTTTATTAGAAAATGTTGGTCCTCGGTGGGAATAGAACCCACAACCCGTGGAGCTGAAGGCAGGGTCACCAACTGCGCCAACGGGCCAGTCGACGGCCAATTAGTTTAGTTGAGTTAAATAGTACATTCTCTAGAACGCTTACATCGCTATACATACGCTTGCAAAAAAAATGTATTAAATAAATAAATACATCGATTTTGATGGGACTTTCACTAGTAGATAGAAGAGGTTTAGTAGGTAGTTTTTATCCTTGGATATTCCCGTTGGATCGGGATTTACAGAAAACTTTGTGACCCAATGATTTGCACGCGGAGGTAGCCGCATGCGCAGAGCTATATATAAGTATAGAATTATTATTTTTTATATACATCACCTTAAAAATTTATTATTAGTAGTAATAACATATGTAGCAACCACGCATGCAATATATTTGGTAAATCAGTCATGGCGATAATTCCATCGTATTCAGTGCAAAAATTTCATACCTGTGTGATCCTTTGGCATGCGAATTATTGCAAACTAGTTTAATTATATTTCACAACATTAATTATTTTTATGACGAGGGCTTACATTTGATTGCGATTATTGTTAACGATTCAGTGAATATACGATTTTTTGATATATTAGCTAAATACAAACAGGATTTGTTGTTCAATAGTTAATATTTCGAAACATCCTATTTATTTAAAATTTATCATGAACATCATTCTTCTGTCCTGATCTTAATCTATAAGTAAAGTCGGCACAACATGTTTTTCTCTTACTTCAACTCAACTCTAGCATTTATTCCTTTTATTTGCATGCCATAAACCCTACCCTTCTTTTTTAATGTCTTCCTGTATTTACATATCCATCCACATTCAAATCTAACGCTGTTTAGTCACATGATTTTCATCCCTCCTCATTACATGTCCATACCAACTTAATCTTGTACTTCTCGTCTTTTCTATGGGTGCAAAACTCATATATTTATTTTCGTAAATATTAAAAAAAGGAAAAACCAAATTTAATTAAAAAAATTTCAGTTCATAAAATTTTAAATCGATTAATAAATTTCCGCAAAATAAATCGTTTAGCAACATAAACAAGAAAGTTATTTTTATATAATAAGATAAACTCTTGCATGTTTACACAATTGTTTTGTAAAATCTTTTTATACAAAAATATTCTACGTTACTCATTGCTTAGTTATTTTTTGCGTTTATTGCAAGAATATATAATCTTACATCTAAATTACATTTATATTTAACTTTATTTTCAGTAATAACGTAATACAAATAATAAACGTGAAACTACGTAATTTTACGTAACGTTAAATAATCTATATATCAAAACAAAGGGTATAGAAAGAAACTCTTGAGTTATCTTAAATAATCTATATACATATATATCAAAACAAAGGGTATAGAAAAACTTGAATTATCACTAATATGTATAGATATAGAAGACGCCGTGCGGTATTCGGCTGAATAGAATAGTACCACCCTCATTTCTTACCGAGGTGTCGTAAAAGGCGACTAAGGTAAGTTGACCCGCCGTGTGGTATCCGGCTGAGTAGAATAGATCAACCTCATTTCTTACCGAGGTGTCGTAAAAGGCGACTAAGGTAAGTTGACCCACCGAGTGGTATCCGGTTTAGTAGAATAGACCACCCTCTTTCTTACCGAGGTGTCGTAAAATACGACAGAGGTAAGTTGACGTCAGGCAGGCGGCCGGTCGTAAAAACGCAGCCCAATCATGTGACAGCATGTTTATAACATGTTGTGCCGACCCCACTTAGAGTGGGATAAGGGCAGGAAGATGATGATGTATATATATAGAAGCTGAAACCACTTTATTGATGTTGCAATACTTTAGCGAGTTAATTAAGACGACATTTTTGTAGTTAACGTAACCATTTTGAAATTTAACATGAATATGTAATAAATATACTCGCAATTTGACCCTTGTGGCCCCTAGAACATGCAAAGTCGCCTTTTATGATGATCTTAAATCTCTAAATAATAAGGGCATACCTTTTTAAAATAATGTGCCTGGGGACCGAGCCTCCCTCGGAATTTAAAAAAAAAAAATAAAAAAAAAACAAAAAAGGCTAGTTATAACATGGGCTTGATCCCAGGTATTTTGACTTCTTAAGTCCGCCAATTTACAAATGATAGTTCAAACCTCTAACCTGAAAAATCTAATAAAACTTTGCGTTCTATCCTGTATTTTAGTATTTTTTTCAGTATATATATATATAGTACCTGGGTACCCGACCCTTGCTCGGTAATTTTTTAAAAGATATTAAAAAAATTAAAAATTAAAAAAAATAAATTATATTTCCAAATATTTCCACCTATATAGACCATCCGTTACCTAAATTAGCAATCGTGACTTGACGTTTAATGGCGATTATCTTTTGAATTCAACATAAATTTTAGCATTTTCTCGGAAACAGTCAACGTCAATTAACGTAAAACGTCAATCGATCAATTTTTCCTCCCCAAAACTCCCTGCATGCTGAATTTCAGTAAAATCGTTGGAGCCGTTTCCGAGTTTCCGAAAATATGTATAATATATATACATACAAGATTAACTCATTTAATAAATAATATCTGGGTAATTTTTTACAAAAAAAAACTTAAAAAAAAGAAAAACAATTATATAGTTGGGGATCGATCCCTGGCACTCACATTTCTCGAGGATGCCCGTTACTCGAATAAGCTACGTCGACTTGACAGCTAATGGCGAAAATTCAATTCAATATAAATGTTAGTGTTTTTTAATGCCCAAAAATAGGGATAAAACAATATTTTTTTTACATAAAACCTAGCTAGATCAATTTTTCTCCCCCAAAACCTCCTACATGCTTAATTTCAGGAAAATCGTTGGAGCCGTTTCCGAGATTCGGAAAATATATATATATACAAGATTAACTCATTTAAATATTAAGATAAAGATAAAGATATTTATATATAAGCTCTAAGGGTGCACACAAAACCTAAAAAATTGACACATTACAATAGCTATAGGTCTAAGGGTGCACACAAACCCAAAAAAATTTACATTTTACAATAGCCTGCAATTAGCCTGTATATAGGCAGATCCAGAACGATATTTAGATTAGGGTATTTACAGGATTACTGAATCCTACAATATTGGCGCTAAAAAATTATTTTTAACAAGAAAAACTACCTTGTATTTGTAGTAGACATAAAAACTACGTTTGTATTTGAATAAAATTACCATATTACGTTTTTATGCTTGTTATTATAGAATATGCCTAGTTAATTGTTTGCTTTAACATGCTTAAGTATTAATATATGTGTGGAATTTCGTGATATTTAATTTTAATGTTTTATTCATCGTTATAACTTAAAAACACTTTAAGTGGGGTCAGCACAACATGTTATAGATGTTGTTACATGATTTGACTACGTATTTTACGACCGGCTACTTCTTTAAAGCTGTGATGGCCTAGCGGTGCGACCGTGTGAATCTCTGAGACGATCATGGGTTCAAACCCGGGCAGACACCAATGAGTTTTTCTATTAAAACTTATGTGTCTAATTGATAATTGCAATTTATCACACGCTTTTCGGTGAAGGAAAACATCGTGAGGAAACCTGTATACCTTTAGAAAATTCTAGGGATATGTGTAACCTACCAATCCGCATTGGAGCAGCGTGGTAGGTCTTAGCTCCAACCCTTCTCTCCAAAAATGGAGAGAGGAGGCCTATGCCCAGCAGTGGGATAGTAACAGGCCGTTACTTACTTTACTTACTACTTCTTTAAATTATTTGAATATTTAGAATTCTTTGAAGAGTTCCTGCTTTGGCTTAAAGCTGAGTGGTCTACCATTTTTTGACCTATTTTATTTATGTCTTTCTTAGTATTTCGTTGCTTATTTTAAATTCTTTCTATTTTTTTTTTATTTACGTTAAAGTCACAAATAAAGGCTTTTGAATTTGAATTTGAATTTGATGCAATTCGTAAGTTAGATAGTCTAAACTGAGCATTACTCAGCGAGTGCAGAAACCGAGGCCGCCGGATTTGAATGCGAAAATTAACGGCGAAAGGATACCGCTTTTGTTGTTTAATTGTAACCCCTTACGCGGAGATATATATCAATTACCTACCAAGTAATTTTGGCCTTATTCGCTAATGATATTACAATGTATTGCCATTATTAATTCATATATAACATAATAGCATATGCCGTATGGTTTGCGGCTGAGTAGGATAGAGCACCCTCATTTCTTACCGAGGTGTCGTAAAAGGCGACTAAGGTAAGTTGACCCACCGTGTGGTATCCGGTTGAGAAGAATAGACCACCCTTATTTCTTACCGTGGTAAGGTATTATATGTTTTTTATTTTTTATGTTAAATATTTTTTATATTAATCAAATATTTAATTTTAATTTTTCGATAAAAAATTTTATTATAATTAATTTTTTATCTCCTTTTCTATCTTACCTTAGTCGTATTTGACGACACCAACTTTGATGTCAGGTAGGCGGCCGGTTGTAAAAACGCAGCAAAATCATGTGATAACATGTTTATAACATTTTGTGACGACCCCACTTAGAGTGGGATAAGGTCAGGAAGATGATGATATAACGTAACAGTCTACCGTGTGGTATCCGGCTGAGTAGAATAGTCCTCCCTCATTTCCTACCGAGGTATCGTCAAAAGTGACTAAGGTAAGTTGACGTCAGGCAAGCGATTGTAAAATACCTAGCCAAATAACATCACATCGTTAAAACATGCGCCGACCCCACTTAGAGTGAGATAAGGCAAGGAGAACGAATAAGGTAATGGCCCGATGCTATCTCAGTGCTAGGCATAGGCCTCCTCTCTTCTTTGCAAAGAAGGATTGGAGTATAAACCCCCCACGCTGGTCCAATATGGATTGGAAGTTTTCACATATCCCAGGACTTTTTTGAGACATGCAAATTTCCTCACGCTTTTCCTTCACTGAAAAGCGTATGATAAATTGTAAAGATCAATTAAATACCTAAGGATTAATTAATAAAATTTGTGTTTATCTACGGAATTTTGCTAGTACCAAACCAGAAACTGTCATGGCCTAGCGGTGCGACCGTGTGAATCTCTAGAGACGATCATGGGTTCAAACCCGGGCAGACACCAATGAGTTTTTCTATTAAAACTTATGTGTCTAATTGATAATTGCAATTTATCACACGCTTTTCGGTGAAGGAAAACATCGTGAGGAAACCTGCATATCTCTAGAGAATTCCGGGGATATGTGTAACCTACCAATCCGCATTGGAGCAGCGTGGTAGGTCTTAGCTCCAACCCTTCTCTCCAAAAATGGAGAGAGGAGGCCTATGCCCAGCAGTGGGATAGTAACAGGCCGTTACTTACTTACTTACTCTTAAACCAGAAAGAAACTCGGCTGTCAATCTTTTAAACATTTTCAATTTTACACCTTACCTAGTCTTGTATGAGGCTGAAAGGATTTTCAATTCCGGGCATTTTTATCATCCAAATAATCTTCAATTTTGCAATATGCTTTGCGTATAAGCATATCTGTTACACATAATTTAAACCTTTCTGTAGACTGGTCTAGTATGGATTGTGGAATTTTATTGTAGAAGCGAATACCGAGACCATCGAATGAGTTGCTAACTCTGCTGAGTTGCGACACAAGTATCATCAGCTTATTGTAACCTCTTGTATGTCTATGATATACATCGAATTTCGTCTTGGAATGTTTTTCATACGAATAGAATATTAATATACTAGTGGTCCGCTCCGGCTTCGCACGGGTATAAAATATATAGCCTATGTCACTCAGTGAAAATAATTATTAAAATCTATCCAGTAGTTTTGTTTTATTCATTACTGCCCGTGGCTCGCACGTGTTAAATTTGGAGTAAAACAATTCCCCTTACTCTGTACCATGAGGATTTATGAGATAAAATAAATGCGGTCCAACGGGATAAAAAGTATCCTATGTCCGTCTCCTGGTTCTAAGCAACCTTTCCACCAATTTTTAGCTGAATTGGTTCATCCGTTCTTGAGTTATAAATAGTGTAACCAACTTTCTTTTATATATATAGATATATTTTGACCATCGACCGCCTTGGGGACCTTTTTAGGTAGGCGTCCGTAAAACTTTTGGAAAAATTAAAAATATATTGTATCAATGATTGATTTAAAGAACCTCACACACTTAGCCGTGAGAATGCCTCACAAAGATCTGCATGTGTGCGCCCCGCTATTGTTTTATCTTGACCTACTTTTACATTCTGTGATAGATTACTTATTGTTTCGACCTTAAAAAGCAAATTTATCTTCTTTTCTTTATCAAAAATTTTGAGAAATGAGTGATAGGCATCTAATGATAATACCGAATGCTAAAATAATATAAACCCGAAAATAGTAGCATTCGACATTATATGTACATACACAAATAAGCTGAACCCGCGGATTTATGCGCGTTAACTAATAAATTCAAATTCAAAATTTTCTTTATTCAAGTAAACTTGTAAACAAGTGCTTTTGAATCGTGAATTATTGGTTCGGAACTGCTGGTTCGGAAAGCTTTTCCTACCGAGAAGAGCCAAAAAACTCAGCGGTTGCTCTTTTAAAAATATAATTGTTATTACTAGTTACATTTGGGCATTACTGTCCTCTACAGGGTCACATTACATTATCATCTAAGTAATCCTCACCAGTATAGTAGACTTTTTGTATCAGCCTCCCTTTAACAATTTTTAGCTAAAGCTATGTCATAATACCTACAAACATGTTGTATGTTTTTTCATTCTGTTCTCGAAAGAAAAGCGGGCTTTTGTTTGGGTATATAAGCTTGAATCGAACCAAATTTTTATAACTCTGGCAGATTAGGTTTTATATACATATATCTCTTTCCAATAAATATATCAATTTATACGTCTATATGTACATCTTACAATATTTATAAATATTGTAACGGTGATTGATTTTACAAAAAAAAACTGTTAGTTAAGGAGCGCACTTGCAAATAACTGACTTGAATGAATTTCGCTTCAAATTTGCTAATTTTCTTAAATATTTTCAATAGTGTATTTAGGGGAGTTATAAATCGAAAAATTTGAAAAAAAAATTATTTATATTGAATTTTCTGTGATAATTTAATTTCAACACCTGCAGAATCGAGTATTTAAAAAAAATAGTTTCCAACTTATTCATTGACTAGCGAACCGCGCTGGCTTTGCCCGCATACATTTCAGCCATTTAAAGACTGTACCACCTTTAATGAACAGGCAGGGTGGCGGTGGACGTATCCAATCGCGGAAGCCACCACCCTTGACCTGGATGAGTTTGGCCAAGTGGGGCGTTTCTTAGCAGTGCGTCGAATAAAAATTCATAAACCCACTCAAAATCGGATAAAAAATCCTAAATCTTCCTTAAGAATCTTTTAGTAAAAACCGTACAAAAATCTTTTCAGTAGATTTTGAGAAAATAGTTCACATACAGACAGACGGCTTTTAGGAATTTTGTTTTATAATAATTATAGAATTAAAAAAATATAGTAAACTATAAAACAAGTAACAGTTTTAACATTCGTACAAGGTCGGATATCCTTTCCTAATATTGTAATTTACACTTTTGGAGGTTGTTGTCTTAAATATATACATATAATCAATCTTATCATGTATATATGTACATTTAATATTGTTAAATAATTGTTATAGTTTTTGTATATATATTTACTATGTATATAAATCTGTTGCATAGTTTTAAAGATTTAAGCATACATAGGGATATAGAGATATAGGGACAGACAGGGAATGCGACTTTGTTTTATACTATGTAGTAATTTAGAAAAGAGAAAGAAAAATTAAAAAAGCACATGTATAAAGGCGGACTTATCCCTAAAAGGGATCTCTTCCAGTCAACCTTTGAGAAACAGAAGGAAGAGGACAAGAATTGAAGAAGAAAGAGACTACAGGTCATATAAAAAAAATAATTAACAAATTAATCACTCTAAGTGGGGTCAGCACAACATGTCACATGATTTGGCTACGTATTTCACGACCGGCCGCCTACTTGACCGTTAACTTACCTTAGTCGTATTTTACGACGCCTCGGAAAGAAAATGGTAGTCTATTCTACTCAACTGGATACCACACTGTGGGCCAGCTTACTTTAATCGTCTTTTACGACACCTCGATAAAAAATGAGGGGGTCTATTCTACTCAGTCGGAGACCACTCGCGGGTATACCTTGGTCGCCTTTTACGACACCTCGACATATATCAACCATGTATGTATAAAAAATAATACATACTAAGTACATATTATATCTGCAGCTTTCGACGTTTAAAGAGGTATGCTTGGTAATTAATGTAAAAGGCTCATAATATTCAAGGTTTCCTTATATTTCCGCGTTTGATACTAATTACGAGATATTAGCTGAACACCTGAATTTGTTTACATAATTTTTTTTTCTCTTTCTCCTTCAACTAATTTGCTCCCACTATTGGATATATTACAGACGGATTTTTATATTATACTAGCTTTTACCCGCAACTTCTTTTGCGTGGACTGTAGTTTTGAAATTAACAGTAGCTTCTGTCACTCTCCAACGCTTCAAATATCTTCATCACAAAAACGAAATCGATCCGGGAAGAAAGGGGATTTGCATACACTGATATCTGTTCCCATATTAAGTAACTTTATATTTGTGTTATGGATGACAGACAACTGGTAGATATATACATGTATAATTTTTTAAACAGAAAACTATTAAAAACGGCCTGTTACTATCCCACTGCTGGGCATAAGCCTCTTCTCTCTGTTTAAGGAGAGAAGGGTCGATTTGGAGTCGATGAATGGATAAAGTATTTAGAAAATGTTGACCCTCGGCGGGAATCGAGCCCGCTACCCGCGGAGCTATAGCATTCTTACATAGTTCTTATCAACTGTATTGTTTTTATTGAACTGCTTATTTCCTGAGGTAAGTTATTAATTTATTTATTTAAAAATGCTCATTTTTCTGTATCAATATTAGATATACATATATGCGAAAGTCAGTATTTCTGTTACTCATTTATTGCTAATTCGCTACATTAACATTAATTAAATTATGCAAAATTAAAGCATACATACTATGGTAACTTATAAGCAGAAAAATCCAGTTATTACAGTTTTAACAGAAAAACTAATTGGTGTCTGCACGGGTGCGAATCCATGACCTCCTCAAAAGAGTCACACGTCGTTACCGCTGGGCTATCACAGTAAGGTACCATTACTTAATTATAATTGCGTCGCAGTGTACATAACAATCTCCAAAATCTACCGCCGTAGACTGGTTCGCACGTTGAAACATCCGCCAAACGACCTTCAGCGTAGACCTACCATCTAAAACATTCGCCATCGATTGCACCCGATTCCCATGACCATAATATCCGCTGTCCCACTAATATTAGTCATCGAGATTGAAAATTTCCTAAGATTGAGACACATTAGTTTCTGCGTGGTACTTTATTAGTGACAATAACGAATAATTTACAGAAATAGGCGTCACTTTGCAGAATTCTGTTTACATCTGTTGTCGCCATTGACTTCCGCTTTGTACTTAATAGCAACACATTCATGAAACAAGAGTATCGCGCCCTTTTTGAATGAAATGATGGCAACACTGTGTCGTTATTGTTTCCGGTAGAGTCTTTCTATTGATAAAACGTTTCAGTTACATTCAGTCTTTTTTCGTCATTCAAGAGAAGTGCACCTCGGAACGGAACTGTGGTATTCCTATTATATCGTGTTATAGTATATAGTGTGCGTTAACACATCTAATTTAAACCACGTCTCCAAGTAACCAGCGTATAGCTTAATCATGATATACACATTTATTCTTACAGAGAGACCTTCATATTTCATACCTAGCAATATAATAAACAATTTTTTTGAGGTGCAATATTATATCAAAAGCAGTGTGGTATCCGGCATAGACCACGATCATGTCTTACCGAGATGTCTTAAAATGCGAGCTAAGGTAAGTCGACCCGCCGCATGGTATCCGGCTTAGTAGAATAGACCACCCAGTTTCTTACCGAAGTGTCGTAAAAGGCATCTAAGGTAAGTTGACCCGCCGCGTAGTATCCGGCTTAGTAGAATAGACCACCCAGTTTCTTACCGAAGTGTCATAAAAGGCGACAAAAGTAAGTTGACCCACCGTGTGGTATCCGATTGAGTAAAATAGATCACCCTATTTCTTACTGAGGTGTCGTAAAAATGACTTAGGTTAGGTCGGCCTTAAAATACAGCCAAATCATGACAACATGTTTATAACTCCACATGAAACTAAGTATAGTCTCATGTTGGAACGGGTGCAGAATAAGTTCGTCAGATACTTGTATTTGAGGTTGTATGGGGTTTATCCATATTATCCATTGATGTATCCTACCTTATTTGTGTTAGGGATGGTTGGATACAACGAGCTGAAGGTTAGGAGGGAACTTACCCTTATTACATATATATTTAAGGTGATAAGGTGACAGATATGTAGAAAGGAGACGCCAACCGCCACTGCTAGCGGTACCCTGTGGGCGGACCAACCTGCTCGAGAAGGCGCCCTTTACGCGCGCCCTGCGCACTCTTAATATTGTTGCCAAGGAGATAGATATCTTTTGTTGTTCTCTGGGGGAATTCACAAAGATAGGAAGTTGGACTATTTGTTATAGTAATATATGATCAATCCGTTATAGATTTTAAGATAAAATAAGTTGTTGTACTCCATTATCGCATTGGCTAGCTGTTAAGGTAGTGGATGTTGTTAAAAATAAATAAATAAATAAATAAATAAAAACATTTTGTGCCCACCCCACTAAGAGTGGGATATGGGCAGGATGATGAATTAAATTATACAAAGAAACCTTTTCTCAAAACTTATCGCCCCTCTACTTGTTTACAAGTTTATTTGAATAAAGAATATTTTGAATTTGAATTTGAATTTGAATTTGAATCTAGCCAAACCTATCTAGTATTACTTAGAATTTTAATTAAACGTATGACTCACTCAGATGTAGACTTAGATTAATTTGATCCAAATCATATTTATATACAATCTCGGTGTTAAAATATAGCGCTAAATTAATTGAATCTGTTGACCATGAAATGTTGAACTATTTTAATTTTCATTTCATGCACTCGACTGTGTCGAATTCGCGTATTATTTTGAGCTATTAGTCAACTCAAAATGATCTGTTTCTACTCTTATAAATGTTAATACTTGAGTGAACGAGCCTTGCTCAGTAATTTTATTAAAAGATATTCAAATCAAATATCAAAATCAAATCAAAAATTTTATTTCCAAAACAGGTAGTTACAATTTTATAGGAAAACTTAACTTAAATCGACTAAATATTATAACTAAGTATTAAGATTTACAGGTAGCCCCCAAACTAGGTGATCCTGTATTTTGGGAGGCCAGAGTTTGCCTTTATGCATTGTAAATATAATTATAATTACCCTTAGAAAAGAAGAACCGTGTGGGATAGAGAACTATTCTAAACATATAAACAAGCGAGATTCAGTTTACAAGTTTTTCTATATCCAGATAACTTTGAGTGTAAAGCCATTTAATTAATACATCTTTAGCTGGTTTAGAAGGTAGGCGCTTTATATTACATTTAGCAACTACATCATTGTACACATGAGGGTGTAAAAAATAACCAAAACGTTTAGCAAAACTAGTTGATACATGTGGCACTGGTATACGATATACTCTTTTATTTACTAATTTTTCGAATGTTGGCAATAACGTAACACTCTTGTGGGTAATCATACTGACCTTAAGTATAAATAATTTACGCACGCTTAGCAGTTCACTGTCCTCGATAATAAGATATTAAAAAGGAAATAAAGAGCTGGTAATATCTGGGACTTGATCCCAGATATTTTAACTTCTTTAGTCCGCCCGTTCCCAACTTACCTATTACAACTTGATAAAAACGCGGGTAGAACTAGTATGAAATAAATAGCCTCAGTCTAAATCTTTCACCAATATAATTACACGACAGCAGGGCTGTCACAAACTCCATCAAAATGTACCTAAACATCTTGCTGAAATGTGGCAATGGTAAAACATGCGCGTATCTTGGGTTGGATGTTTTAGATTGCAAAAGCAAGCAATTAGATCCACGCATACGACATGAAACGTAAAACCAACATATATTTATATCAGATTCAAGATATAACTTCACATAAAAATAAAAAAAATCTTACAACAAATAAATAAACCACCTTGTACATCTGACAGTAACAAAAACTTGATTTAGCTTCGGTCTTTTTACAGTAAAAAATCTATCTTTAGCATATGTTATCCGAAAAATTATGGACGTATGAATTTATGGAGATAAAAGTACAGTACAAGTTACCATTAATTAGTTTTTATTAAGCAAACTGTATGTATGTTAACAGAATTGGCAACATCTTCAAACCCTGCTTTTCTATTTTTTTTTGTATTTTAGGGTCACAGTCGGCGCTCTTCAGTCTTTCTAAAGATGCTTTAAAATCCGTATGATCTTAAATCCAACGTTATATTCGACAATTGTGTTTCCATTAGCAGTCACATTGAAATACAATAAGTTTTATCAACTCCATAATTAAATGCGAATCGAATTCGGAACCTTAGGAATATGGCCGTTAGACCACGGAGGCGGTCAAAAGTAATGAAAACAAACAAAACATCATAAATACGTATTGAATGCCCTAGTCACGGCGTGGAGTCGGCTCGGAGAGAGGCAGCGCCCTTCGACCGGCTCCGGCTTGAAGTTCCGGTAAACAACGCCTCGCTAAACTTAGGATGTGGTATTTTATACTGCTAGCTCTTTTGTCGAAAATTCTTTAGTGCCAGAAAACCGAAGTCTGAAATGATAACTTATATATCTGCAATTCGGTCACTGACTATGAGCGCCATATGCTTAGAGTCGTTCACTGTCGATGGAATGAGCTAGTTTTGGGCTACAAGATCAACGCCTCGCTAAACTAAGGAAATATTATTTTTATGCTACTGGCTTTTAGCCCTTTTGTCAAAAATTTCTCAGTGACAGAAGACCGAAGTCTGAAATGATAATATAGATCTGCATTTGGTTCACTGGCTATCAGCCTCATAACAGACCTCAGAAACGCTGAGCGTCGTTGGAACGAGCTAGCCTTGAAGTACAAGACCAACGCTTTAACTGAGGATATTCAAATTAAGATTATTCTTTATTCAAGTGGACTGTTTACAGTACTTTTGAATCGTCAAATATTTTAAAGAAGCTACCACTGATTCGGAAGTTTGCTCCTACCGAGACGAACCAGCAAGAAACTCAGCTGCTATTCTTTAAAAAAAAATTATTAAAATTCTATGGTTACAATATAATCGTTGCAGCTGGATGCGTAGCTGACTGCAGTTAAGATATGCTCAAATAATCCTCAATAGTATAGTAAGCTTTATTTAGCAACATCGTTTTGAGATAATTTCTAAACTTGTGTAAAAACAAGTCTAGATGATGTTGAGGAATTTTATTATAAAAACGTGTACCGAGACCGACAAATGATTTTCGGACCTTTTGGAGGCGTAACCTATGCGTCATTAGTTTATGTCTGTTTCTTGTATGTCTGTCATACCTATCACTATTTTTACTATACAAGTGAATATTTTTACGTACAAATAGTATATTACTGTAGATGTATTGTGAAGTGATATGGCATTGTAAACTTGGCTTTTAGTCCTTTTATCAAAAATACTTAAGTTATTTGAAAATCGATCACTAGGACCTATGGGTCACATAGAAAGATAAATAAAACATCTATGTAAACTCGCCGCCGTGTGGTATCCGGCTGAGTAGAATAGACCACTCTCATATCTTAAGCCGCGTACAGACGTCACGAGGCGTGCGTCGTGAATAGTACGTCACGCATGCCTTAATCTGAGGCATACGACTGTACATTTATCCATGCGTCCTGAATTATACATACTCAAGTACAGCAAACAACAACCATGTACGATATTCATCAGTAGAAATATGGTTCCGACTAGGCGAGACGTGCAAATTGCAACTCAAACCTCAAAATTTTCTTTATTCAAATTTTAAACAAGTGCTTTTGAATCGTCAATTCTACTTCTGGTTCGGAAAGCTGTTTCTACCGAGAAGAGCCAGCAAGAAACTCGGCGGTTGCTCTTTTCAAACATAATACTTATAACTAGTTACATTAAGTCATTACTATTTTGTACAGGATCGTACAGTAGCTATATCTACGCATTCTTATCGTCTAAATAACCCTCAACAGTATAGATAGGTTTTTTTATCAGTTTCTCTTTAATAGTGTTTTTAAACTGCTGTAATGGCGAAGCTAATATTGATTGCGGAATTTTATTATAGAATCTTACGAGTATACCCAAACCCACAAGCGACTTTCGATCCTTTGCAAGGCGCAAAACAGGAGCCGCAAACTTATGTCGATTCCTACTTTGTCTATTATATACATCACCCAGCGTCTTCTAACTCTTTATATTTTTATGTACTAAAATTAAATTACTTAAAATGTACTGTGAAGCAAATGTAAGAGTACCTATTTCCTTAAACTTCCCACGCAGGGAATCACGCGGACTTAAGTTGTAAATGCCAAGTATGACTCTTTTTTTAACTTTTTTCAACTGTGGCCTATATATTAATTCATTCAATTCGCAAAATTTTAGAAAAAGATATACAGCCTACTTTTTATCTTTGTATTGAAGTACAGGAAAATGTAATCGTGGGTGAAAAAATCTTCTATACTTATAATAAATCTGTAGAAAGGTCAATTCTGTAACTGGAATATATTTCCAAAATAACTATCAGGGGGTGATTAGGGATCGATACTGATGCCAAAAATGCAATCAGTAAAATTTTTGTCTGTCTGTCTGTCTGTCTGTCTGTCTGTCTGTCTGTCTGTATAACCGTTATAGAAACAAAAACTACTCGACGGATTTTAACGAAACTCGGTACAATGTTTTTTCATACTCCTGGGCTGGTTATAGTATACTTTTCATCACGCTGCAATCAATAGGAGCAGAGCAGTGAAGGGAAATGTTGGGAAAACGGAAGAAATTACTCCATTTTTTAAGCTTCCGTCGCGTGTGCAACCTTGATGGTTAAAGCTACACAGAAATCATGTATGACGGAAATGTTCTCCTTAAAATTATATAAAAACTATCCCACGACAGCATATGTCTATCTTTTATTGTTGACTCACAATAACACGTGTAACTCCCGATAGCTTAGCAGTTCGAAGCTTTCTGGTTATATTTGCCCACTCCTACATTTATATCACTCTCAGTCATCCCTAAATAAAAAAGTGAATAGTATTAACCATTGTATAAAAAAAGAATCATTGAAATCGGTATAGAAACACCAAAGTTATAGATGAAATACGCTAATAATAAGCCATCGCGCGTGAATACTGAATCATGCTATAAGGATTATCACTACATAATATAAAACAAAGTCACATTCTTTGTTTGTCCCTTATATCCCTATGTATGCTTAAATCTTTAAAACTACGCAACAGATTTTGATGCGGTTTTTTTAATAGATAGAGTGATTCTAGGGGAAGGTTTATATGTATAATAACATTCAATATGGAGTAGAGAAATACTGTAATTTTTGAGGTTTCTAATGTGATGTCGTAAATAATTACTTTTTTTCCGCTTACATTGTAAACACAGGCTACCTAAAACCCTACGAGATTTATCAAAATGATGTACTAAGTATTTGTACACATTGAAAAGGTCTACAGAAAAGTCCGCGATGGTATATGTCTATCTCTTATGGATAACCCACAATAGCATTTTTTGTCATTAACTTTTTACGAAAAATAATGCCTTATTTTCGAAGCAATTTTTATACAATATAGCCATTAATCCTTATCCAATTAAGTACCTTAAATACATTGTTGATTTAATATAGATCAATATGACCGTTTACAGCATGTAATTTAAATGAACATTTTCGAAGATATCACTGATTTAAAATTCCGCGAGGAGGCCGCGCTTCGCCCTATAGCACTTCGAATTTAGCAGCGATCGGACGCGCATCGTCTTTCATTTCTTTAGATTTTTGTATTGTGTAATGATAACAAAGCTATGAATGTTGTATATAAAGACATTCTGTAATTAATTTTAAACAAAATATATAGGGAAAAATGTAAAATGTAAATATGTAGTATATGAATTTAGATATTAGATATAGCAGGAAATCTTCTTGGTATAGGGAGAGGGGAATTGTTTTTCTTCAAATTTAACGCGTGCGGGCCACGGGCAGTAATGAATACCTAAATTAAAATTACTGGATCGATTTTAATCATTTTTTTCACTGGGTGATATAGGCTATGTATTTTATACCCGTGCGAAGCAGGGTAGGCCGCTAGTATTGAATATAAGTAATTTTATTTGCCTTCCCTTTAAACGTTTACCTTCTCCATTCTAAATTATATTTTCGCACATCCTGACAATTATGACACATGGCAATACCAGCGTCCCTATAGTAATTAAACTTCATTCAAGTACTCTAGATTATCTCGGTAGATACTACTCTACAATTTGCTAACCGACATGTCACAGCCTCGAATACAAGTTCTTTATTTATATAATTTATAGAATTAGGCGTTACTTTACGGAGATCCATAATACAAAAGTAATAATAAAATTATTTTGCTATAATCCGCGATGAAGTAAAATAGAAAATATATATAATGCTAAATGTAGAGTGGACAACCGGTTATCATACCTGATACATGCAGGATTCGTAAAAACACATGCACAAACCTCCACCACCGCCACCACAATACACAAACACTATATACGTTCCCTATCACAAACTCAACAATCGTTTCGCCCCGTAACCGAAGCATCATCAGGAGATAGACTCCACGACCAAAATCGCAAAGCGTATCGTATAGTGGTGGTACTTTTTTCTTTACTTATATTGGGTCGTGGTAAGAAGAATTCAAAGCGTTCAGAGTAAATAGATTTACTTATATAATTTATAATATAAATATAATAAATTCGCATACTTACTATAGCTTCAAATTATATTCCATTCGTACGGAAAAATATCCACATGTACAAAACAAAATTTAATGTATATCATAGACATAAGAAAGGTTACAAAAAGCTTGTGATACCTGTGTCGCGACTCAGCAGAGTTAGCTCATTCATTTGTGTCTGTATTCGCTTCTATAATAAATTCAATATCAAAATATTCTTTATTCAAATAAACTTGTAAACAAGTGCTTTTGAATCGTCAACTCTACTGCTGGTTCGGAAAACTGTTCCTAACGAGAAGAGCCAGCAAGAAACTTGGCGGTTGCTCAAAATTCCGAAATCTATACTAGACCAGTCTACAGAAAGGTTTAAATTAAGTGTTACAAATATGCTTTCACGTATCGCATATTACAAAAAATTAAGATTATTTGGACGATAAAAATGCCGGATTTGAATCCTTTCAGCTTCATACAAGACAGCGGTTTAATAATGTAAAATTATAAATCTTTAAAAAATTGACCGCCAAGTTTCTGTCTGGCTCTTCTCGGTAAGAGCGACATTCCTAACCAGTGGTAGCTTCATTAAAGATATTGATCCTTGACGATTCAGACGTGCTTGAAAGAACTTATTTAAATAAAGATTATTTTGATTTAATTTGCGAAATTCATTCTTTCTAATCCGCTAGAGTCTGGGTATTAGAATAGTAGACACTAATTTCATAAATATTGCTCGAGGATCTAGCTTATAGGCTAAACAAATTTACATTTTTCTTCGAGGAAGTGAAGTAAACTTTTCTACTATACTTGTATGGTGTTACATACAAGTATATGTCTGAATAAATGATTGTTTTTGTTATTGAACGTAATTGAGGGTGTTGTTACACTTGACGGGATGGGAACAAATTCTCAGGGAACAACTTTTTAGACGCTTGCCCCTGGTAAAGTTCACGAGCTCGAAAAGTTTGGCTATCACGGTCTATTCATTTAGAATACTTAAAAAGAGGATACTAAATAAGGAAATACATAGAGTATTTAAATATTTCAATTACAAATTTGAATTTAAATCATCAATCAAATAACGTTTTAGATTCAAAGTCATATAAAGTAACGAAATTTAAACTAACATTACATAAAGAGCCATTACGAAGCTCAGTTAATAGGTTAAAAGATAGTTTTGGAAATAGAACTATTAGGAAACTTGGCGATCGTTTTTTTCCTAAATCATATTTATAAACATGCTTAAACAAGAATAAAAATTAAATCTTGAATATGATTTGTTTATTTTTAATTGCACAAATTTAAATAAACACAAAAGGTATAAGTAGGAAATAACAGTAATTAAGCATTCTCTGATATTTAACCTTAGGTTCACACGGAAAATAAAAATAGACGAAATACCAAATTCTAATAATCAGGAACTATGAAATAACTCATTATGCCGTCAAAAACTCTAATGTTAATGTATTGCATTAACAATGTGCGCATATCATTCATAATTAGAAATCAATTATTCTTTATTAACTCTTCCGTTGTTGCCGCACTCCGTTTTGTCGCTGTGGCGACACATATCATAGCCCATAGACCTCCGTTGTCGCCGCTGCGGCGACATGTATTATGGGCCATAGTACTCCGTTGTCGCCGCTGTAGTGGCACGTATTATAGCGCATAGTACTCCGTTGTCGCCGCTGCGGCGACCTGTATTATGGGCCATAATACTCCGTTGTCGACGCTGTAGTGGCACGTACTATAGCGCATAGTACTCCGTTGTCGACGCTGCAGCGGCACATATTATAGCGCATAGTACTCTGTTGTCGACGCTGCGACACGTACACTCAAATTACCATGAAACTATGTTTTGTTTGGAAAAGTGCTTTTATCGATAAGAATCAGCAAACAACTCGGCGGGAACTCTTTTAAAAGAATCATCGTCGTATTTCAAACAGAAGTCAGAATTGTGTGTGATTGTGGAATTTTATAATGAAATCATATAAAAAAACAATTAATGAATTACAAAATGTAAAGCACAAAGCAAGTCAATGTCGATTTCTACTTTTCTACTTATTATAATTTAGTATTTTTCTATACAAAAATTAATATTAATTAGATTAGATTCACAATAGATTAATAATTATTAATCTATTGTGAATCTAATCTAATAACACCTACTTTCTTAAACTTCTCTCCAAGGCAGTCACATGGTATTAAATTATAAATACCAAGTATGGCTTTCTTTTGCCACAATATTCGCCTTACAATATCCGCGCATTTACCCCATAACAATATTCTATAAGACAAAACGCTATGGAAGCAAGCAAAATAAACGTTTCTCTGTTTCATTACCTATGTATAAACTGAATCAAAGCTTTAGGCACAGTAATGAACTATGGGAATTCAAGAGGCCTAATCATTTGGAGACATATCACGAAAATGAACCACACCTACCTATCCTTGACTTATTCGTGCCATTAGAACATGATTAGGTCCAGTATACGACAAAATGTCTGCTTGTTGTCTTATATGACCTATTTAGGAAGGTTAATGTTATAATTTAAGAAGGTAATGTTAACCAGTCCTTGACAGGTGGGTAAGTAAACGCAATGATCGTAGCTATAGAGCTGCTCTTTATTAAACTGTTACTTTTGGCTTTAGTAGCGTGAATTTCACAGCTTATAGAGCAAAGTGAGCTGCAGTCAAGTGTTTTTTCGAACTGACTGTAATAGCTTTCACGAAATCGAGATCTGACTGTAATAGCGACTCATCATCCAGCATATAGTAATTAATTCAACCCCCATCATATATTTTAATTAACGTGTAATTTTATAAAATTTTGCTTTATACCTGTGCGAAGTCGGGAGAAATCGTTAGTCCATGTAAATATGTCCAAATGATATTATATAGTCTGTTTGTCTGTCTGTTACGCTTTTAATGCTAAACATCTTGTACGATATTAATGAAATTTTTAACAATTGAAGCTTATATACTAGATTAATTTATAGATTTTAAAATCTGTTGTTTAAGCGGAATAGAATATGAAACAAAATTGAGGGTATTTTAACACTAAAGTTGATATAAATAAAGTCGCGCATTCCCCTTGTTTAATATAAAAGCTTGCGTAAATTGTGAAAGGGTGGCAAAATTTATTTTACATTTTGTTTTTTAAGTAGGTCGCAATATTATAATTGTTAACAGAATTTGCTCTAAAGAGAGCGCACGTTTTCAGCCAAGGTCAAAGAGGGCTTGATGCTGCATCTCTCTAAAAATTAATGCTCTCAATTATTTTTTAACTACGTGATGTTGAGACCCTTGAAGTTATACGTTTTTTGCGTTTAGAAAAAATCATTAATGAATTAACAATGATTATGAAATAAATCCACACTATATTATAAGTATGAAAGACTTTTTAAATTCAAATTGAAAATATTGTTTATTCAAGTAAAATTGTAAACAAGTGATTTTGAATCGTCAACTATACTGCTGGTTTGGAAAGCTGATCCTACCGAGAAGAGCCAGAAAGACACTCGGCGGTTACTCTTTTATCTTTTATGTATATCTTTCTTACTACTAGTTACGTATAGCGATGTGAAAATATAATCGATTTTTAATAATCGATTATATTTTCATCAAAAATCGATTTTTTAAAAATCGATTATTTCAGGTATCCCTTTTTCTTTTTATACTGTTTTTCTTGTTTTTTAAGATTAGATATGCATTATTGGCTGAAACCAATTTAGCTAAACTACACATTTTTATCCAATTTCACAAACAGCCCATCTGATATTACTTCTTGATAGTTGTCCACTTAGCCTTTATTGTAATTAATTATTAATATTAAAAAAGACAACTTTTGAAATAGAACATATTTTTTAAAAACCGATTATTGTTAAAGCGATAAAAATTATTTATTAATTGATTTTCTCTACTCCAGGTCACATCCCTAGTTACGTACGATTTATTTTTATTCGACCTATAATTGGACCTAGGACTCCAAGTCCAAAGAACGACCTAACATAACCCTACCATACTCACGATCGTCTTAACCCCACATTTTTTCTGGAAACATAGTACGCATCCCCTTATATAAAATTAAAATGACAATAGCGCGAAACAATATGTAGTGCTGCCATCTATCATGAACAGCTAACAACTCTGAAAGATATAATCTAGATATCGTCTAAAATGGGCTAATTGTTTGTTTCAACATTTCGCTTACGATATATGGTTGTGAAATAAAAAGATGGTACCATTTGCCTTTTTTGGTATTTCTGCCCTTGTTTAAAACATGTGGGGCTTTATCGTCTTTTCTCAAAACTGATAAAATCTGTTAATATACTGATGATGATATATTTTCAGAAGAGATATATCATCATCAGTGGGGTCGGCAAAACATGTTTAAGCATGTTTTTACATGTTTTTGTTAGTTTTTTACGACCGGCCGCCCGACTTCAACTTACCTTGGTAGCCTTTTACGACACCTTGTTAAGAAATGAGTGTGGTCTATTCCACTCCGCTGGATATCACGCGGCGTGTTAACTTACCTTAGTCACTTTTTATGAAACCTCGGTAAGAAATGAAGGAGCTCTATCCTGCTGAGCCGGGTACCACACGGCACTTACCTCAGTCGCCGTTTACGTCACTTCATTAAGTAATGAGGGTGGTCTATTCTACTCAGCCGGATACCACACGGCGTGTTAACTTACCTTGGTCACCTTTTACGACACCTCGGTAGGAAATGATGGTGGTCTATTCTACTCAGCTGAACACCATACGGCATTTTTGAACCACTGTATGTTATTGAAATAATTATTTTTTGAAAATAATGACCGCCGAGTTTCTTGCTGGTTCTTCTCGGTAAGAGCACCTTTCCGAACCAGTCGTAGCTTCATTGTAATTTGACGATTCGAAAGTGCTTGTTAAAGCTAATCTGAATTAAGAATTATTTGAATTTGAACTAAGACGCGCGTAAAATGGCAAGAAAATTGACCGAGAATTTAAATAAAAGAATAAACTTAAAAGAAAAAGAATAAATAATGGGGTAGATGGGACTTAATCCTAGGTATTTACATATCTCGAGACCCCCTTTCCCCGAATAAGCTACGCTGATTTGACAGTTTACGGTAAAAATAGCGTTTTATATACAAATGTTAATATGTTAGTATTTTTTAATGGCCAAAAACAGGGATAAAACCATTTTTTTTAATAAAACCTAGCAAGATCGATTTTTCTCCTCCAACACCTTACATGGTGAATGTTAGGAAAATCGTTAGAGAAATCGTTCCGAGATTCAGAAAATATTTATTTATATACATACAAGATTAACTCATTTAAATATTAAAGATTTGACGATTGTGTCTGTCTGTCCCTTTATTTAAGAGTTATTTAACCTCCAGAGTTTTCCTTCTATATCATTATCTATTAGATATATTAGTTTTAGTAGAAAAACCTCATTGGTGTTGCCCGGGATTCGAACTCGTGATCGTCTCTAGAGAGTCGCACGGTGTCACCGCTGGGCCATCACAGCTTGATATTAAAAAAGTAAGTAAGTAACGGCCTGTTACTATCCCACTGCTGGGCATAGGCCTCTTCTCTCCGTTTTTTTTTTTTTTTGGAGAGAAGGATTGGAGCTGAGACCTACCACGCTGCTCCAATGCGGATTGGTAGGTTACACATATCACCAGAATTCTCTAGAGATATGCAGGTTTCCTCACGATGTTTTCCTTCACCGAAAAGAGTGTGATAAATTGCAATTATCAATTAGACACATAAGTTTTACTAGAAAACTCATTGGTGCCTGCCCCGGGTTTGAACCCTAGACCTCCTCGAAAGAGGCGCACGGTGTTACCGCTGGGCTACCACAGCTTGATATTAATTCATTTAAATTCTTTATAAAACGTTTAAAACTTTCAAAATTGTCTCGAAAATTTTGGAAAAATACCAGAATCGTGTTTATGACATTGATAAGTTCGTTTAGTACCAAAAATGGAAATTATAAAATTGGAATACCAATTAAAAAGGGCATAACTACTTTTGCAGGTCCAACTAGTATAATTATATATTTTTAATCAAACAAACAATATTATTGTGTAATTCATCAATTTTATATGTACCAATTTCTTAAAGCTTTTTGTATTTTTTATAAGCGCCGCCCAAAGTGTTAATATGGTAATAGTAAACGCGCCAAAAGTGACATGTTGGCATGAGTAATATCAATAATAATAATAATAAGAAATATATGTTATATTTATTACACTTACGTTCAGATTTTTTAACATATATATGTTAAAATTCAAATAGTATGTAATTGCAACCTCATTTAAAATCTAACACCTACGTGCAAATGTAAACGGCTGTTAACAAATTTTAATTTTTTTTATTTATTTTCCCAAAGGCATTTTCAAAAAATATTTTTTTCCATTCGAATATTGTAGTATAAGTTAATTATGCTGTTTCTCGAAATCGTTTAATGAGTGATAACATGTAACCAACACTTATAACTGACTACGATTTATCCAATGATATTTAATAAATAATTATAAAAAAAACTTTTCAATTAAGCTTTTATTTAACTTGCAATACATGTATGTGAAGATGCAGTCTCTAAACGCCCTAAAGATACTCAAACGCCCTAAAAATATAATAATTTCTATCGTTTTCCGACAAAAAAGGTTTTACCAAAATTTCATGCGTAGTAGCATGGAATTGTTAACCGTTCACCAATTCCCTCGTCTAGAGGCATTTATGGCAATAAAATCAGTTCATGCGTATTATAAACATGCATTATCATCGAAACTGGACCAGTATGTAAAATTTCAGCGCAGTTAGACACCGGGAAGTGGTTCAAATTTAACTTGCAAGATTCTTCCATCACATAATATATACATTGCAACTTGAATTAAAGCTTTTATCTTATTTATAGATATTATTATTATTGTATATTTTTTTTTCGGAATCTTTGAAACGGCTCTGACGATTTTCCTGAAATTCAGCATGCGGGAGGTTTTGGGGAGAAAAAATTTAGCTAGGTTTTTTAAAAAACAAAATTAGTTTTATATAAAAAAATTCGGTTTATTTTTGGGCATTAAAAAATACAAAAATTTACATTTAATATAATAAAACACTATTTTTACCGAAAACTGTCAAGTCAGCGTAGCTTATTCGGCGAACAAGTGGTTTCTAGAAATGAAAATACCTAGGGTCGAGCCTTCTTAATTTTTTGAAGTTATGAATGAAGAATGAAAGTATGAATGAAAGAATGAAAAAATGAAGAAAATGAATAAGAATTTCTTTCTTAATTTTTTGAAGTTTTGAATGAAGAATGAAAACGGATTGTTCACTCTACATTATATATATTGTCTATTTAACTTCATCGCGGATTAAAGCAAAATAATTTTATTATTACTTTTGTATTATGTATAACGCCTACTTCTATAAATTATTTAAAGCTGCGTCTACACATTAACTAATGTGATGATTTATTTTAAACCTAAGCATTTTTCAATGAATCAATCTGTAAAACCTGATATTCAAAATAGGCCTCGATCACGCATATGCATGGATCATTTAGGTCCGTAAGCGGCATGTTGCTTCACATATTTATGTATTTACCGTTAACCGTATATTTAACTAACCAGTTTGAACCAACGTCGTACTTGTAACCTGTAATTCATGTTATGTAATGAAATATTGCCCGTGAACTAAGTTGTTTTGAAATCACCTCCTAAGCATTTGTTACAGTACTTAAACTAAAAAATTAAAATTCGAATTCAAAATATTCTTTATTCAAGAAAACTTGTAATCAATTGCTTATGAATCATCAACTATTATGTTAATTCGGAAAATTACTTTAAAAAGAGCTAGGACAAAACTAGGCGTTCGTCCTTTTTTAAATGAAGCATTATAACTTGTTACATTTTTTCATTGTTATCACGTGTATTGTCGGATAATTTTTTCATCATTTATGTAATCCTCCTATCATTTATATAATCCTAGTAATCCTATGTGTGTATATATATACATAATAGATTAACTCATTTAAATATTAAAGATATGTAATCATTCAGTAGAAGTTTGTCCTATAGTCTCAAGTGCGAATTCAAACACTTTACTAATGAAAATTTCCAAGAGATCAACAACTTTGGCTGATTTAATCATCACACTATGTCTCCACTGTGATTGATATGTGCTTAGCAATGGGTTAACACACTGTTACTATACTTAAATAATTATGTAACCTTACTTAATAATGTTGCAATAACACGCGCACATTAATACGTACCACTTTTTACATTGAGACAATTTTGTAATAAAAAAAAATTGCTTCTTAAGGCCGCGAGCAGGTAACATCTTTCGTAATATGCACTACGTTGATTTTCTGCGACCTTAGCCTTAAAACTATTTCATTTTAATTTATCATAAAAATTCTCGTTAAGAAATCATCTGCTGTTACGCACAAGTCATTTAGAATAGACGCAACGGGATCGATACGACAGTCTTCTTTTTATTTACACTATATTAAATGCGTTAATAAAATACATAAGTTAACTGTAGTATTAAAAATAATGTTGAATATAATATATTTCTATTATTTCCATCACTTATTCTTATTCATTCTGGCTTTTATACCAAATATGCTTAATTATGATTCTTAAGTATCTGTTCTTCTTCAGCTTTGCCATTACATCAGTTTAAAAACACTGTTAAAAAGAGGCTGATACAGAAAGCCTACTATACTCTTGAAGATTATTTGGAAGATAAGAATGTGTGGATATAGCTCTCTTTGAACCTGTACAAGACAGTAACGACTTAATGTAAATTGTATTAAGAATTATAATTTATATTTTTAAAAGAGCAACCGCCGAGTTTCTTGCTGGCTCTTCTCGGTAGGAACAGCTTTCCGAACCAGCAGTAGAGTTGACGATTCAAAAGCACTTGTTAACAAGTTTATTTGAATAAAGAATATTTTGAATTTGAATTTGAATAAGCTTAAGTATCTGTTTTACATTCAAAGAACATATACATAAGTATATAAAGAACATATACCCTATACTAATATATAAAGCTGAAGAGTTTGTTTATTTGTTTAAGCGCGCTAATCTCAGGAACCACTGCACCGATTTGAAAAATTATTTAATCGTAAGATAGTTTATTTATCGAGGCAGACTTTAGGCTATATAACATTAAGCTAAGATGAATAGGAGAGGAGCAGCAATAAAAAATAGTACGAAAGCGGCAAAAATTAAAGCGCTGCGTAAGCGGTGATAGTTATTAAAAAATCATGTACTACAAAATTGTTTCCCTCTAAAAGTTCTAAATAAAAGTCCGCGACAGCATATATCTAGCTTTTAGAGTTAACCAATTCTAACCATTTTTATGGTTATCAAAAGACTATATTACGGTTCTAATTTTTCCACGCGGGCGGAGCCGCTGGTGATTGCTAGTATATAACATGTTTCTATTCTGTTCATAATATCATATCTTTTATATTCATAATATATTTATATTATTTCCATATTTTTTAAAGAAACATATTAATAAATATTTATATAGTATTTTTTTTTTGTATTAGGGATTAAGTGGTGTTAAAAAAAACAAATAAATTAAATAAATACCAATGTAAGTCGTAGGCTGTAAAGGCGTTTTAATCACGATATATCCATTAGCAATACTATTATGTAACGGCTATCTCTTGTTTATTTGCTACTGATAAGTATTTTGTACGTCTCTACTTTTTTGTAGAGCGCGGGCTGAAAATGTATGTTATAGATTTATTTTCTACTATATATAATTTATGTATAAAATATGTCATAATCATTCTCCTGCCCTCATCCCACTCTAAATGAGGACGGCACAACATGTTTGAGACATGTTGTTACATGTTTTGTCAACTTACCTTACCTTTTACAACACCTCAATAAGAAATGAGGATGTTCTGTTCTACTCAGCCGGATACCACACGACGGGTCGACTTACCTTAGTTGCCTTTTACTACACGTCGGTAAGAAATAAGGGTGGTACTATTTTATTTAGGCGGATACCACACGGCGTATTTTGTACTATATAAAATGTATGTATAAAATAAATCATAATCATTCTCCTGCCCTTATCCCACTCTAAGCGGTATAGGCATATCATGTTTTAAACATGTTTTGGCTATTGTACGACATGCCACCTGCCTGACTTTTCCGATACCTCGGTAAGAAATGACAGTGGTCGGTTCTACTCAGCCGGATACCACATGGTGCCTCAAATTACCTAAGTTGCTTTTTACGACACCTTGTTAAGATATGAGGGTGGTCTATTCTATTCAGCCGGATACCTCACGGCGATAATATGAGTATGGACACATCCTATCCTACTAATATTATAAATATGAAAGTTTGTGAGTATGGATGTATGTTTGTTACTCTCTTACGGCGAATCCGCTGAACCAATATCAATGAAATTTGGAACAATTATTCCTTATACACAGGGGTAGCATATAGGCTATAGAAATCCTGCTAATTCTACAGGAATAGGATGATATTAAGAAGAGCCATCTATTATCAACCTATCACGCGACAACAGTCCATGCAAACAAAGTTGCGGGTATAAGCTATTTATAAATCCGTGTTGCTATATTTCTGGTCAATATCTATTCCATATTTAGTTCATATAATATTTTGATCATCCTTTACACTTAGTCATTTTTATTTAATTGCGCCCAATTTATGACAATGTAGTGCAATTGCAGGTACTTAAAGTACAGCGCAGGCTGTTGCGGCCTTGTAGCCATTCTACTGAATTACGCGTTCATAATTTATTTCGTTATGTTTTTATGTGAGAAAAAATGATTCATATTATTTTATTTTTTCGATGGTAACCGATTTGAAGGAACGCAAACATCTGTTTTACATACAAATAGTCTTTTGGTTTCATCTGGCCCTTTGTCACAGATGGTAGTGACCCACCGAGGGCCCTAGTTCTCATATTTATTTATTTATTTATGTACCATAAAAGAAAACATACAAAAAATACAGTTAAATGAAAAACAAGTACAAAGGATAACTTATCTCTATAAGAGATCTCTACCAGCGACCCTTGGTGGTTGGAAAACTAAAAAAAACGTAGTATAGGCACATTAAAATTAATAAATAACAATATCGAAACACTATAAAATAAACTATAAATAATTTATTGGCTCTGAGTCTCGAGTTTGGAGTCTGGTTGTGGACATTAAAGTATTTTCATTTCTTAGAGGCGTCGTAAAAGGAGACTAAGGTAATCGACCCACCGTATGGTATCCTACTGAGTTGTATAGACGACCCTTATTTCTTACTGAGCTGTCGTAAAAAGCAACTAAGGTAAGTTGACTCGCCGTATGGTAGCCGACTGAGTTGGATAGACCCGTCTCATTTCTTACCGAGGTGTCGTAAAAGGCGACTAAGATAAGTTGATGTCAGGCCGGTCGTAAAATAACTAGTCAAAACATGTGACAATATGTTTAAAACCTGTTGTGCTGACACTACTTAGAGTGGGATAACTATGATTATGTATTTTAATAAAATCGATGGTAACAAAGTCGCAGTATCACTAGTTTTGTTTACCTAACAACTTAACATACAATTTTTTTGTGTCAAAACTAGTAGCTAATGATTTGTAGCGGATAATTTAGTAGAAAGGTCTCACAAGGCCAAAACAACCTACGCAGAATTAAAATAACTGCAATTTATTCTCCACCACCAATCGTCACTAATAATTGTAATAAAGGTTTATTACATAAATAAAGGCGAGCGCACATTACATTTATTCCAAACATATCGGAATAAATTATTTATTATTCTACATATATCAAACATTTTGTTCAATATTTGATAGTAAATTAGTGAATAAGGATATAAAATTTCATAAAAATCAGTCAAGCAATTTCGGAGAAACATTTTGAAACATTATATGTTACTTAGATATAAATAAATAAAATAACACAAGTTTTAACGTAATTATATACTCGTGGTATGGGTTACAGACAACATAAAACCTCCCCGCTATTATACATTAAAAAAAAATGTAATAGAGACTCTCCGCACCTCTCCGCACAACACCTCACCTCTCCGTACATCACCTCACCTCTCCGTACCACACCCATATCACCTCCATTATTACTTTCGTTACAATATATGTACATATATAATTTTTAAATACATACTTTAATACAAATATACACTCAAGAACCAACAAATTGTTTATAGAAAATGTTGGCCCTCGGCGGAAATCAAAGCCGCGACCCGCGAAACTGAAGGCAGGGTTACAACCCACTGCGCCAACGGTCCAGTCAGGCCTGGATATACATATGTCTCATTACTACAAAAAAAAACCAACGCGATCCCTCCATAGGTGTTCGCTGTACTGAGCTATTTATTTGACCATACCTTAATACTGAATATTTTCGTAAGTAAAGTAACTGACTGTTACTATCCCACTGCTGGGCATAGGCCTCCTCTCTCCGTTTTTGGAAAGAAGAATTGGAGCTAAGACCTACCACGCTGCTTCAATGCGGGTTGGTAGGTTACACATATCTAGAATTCTCAAGAAACATGCAGGTTTCCTCACGCTGTTTTCCTTCACCGAAGAGCGTGTGATAAATTGCAATTATCAAATCAAATCAAAAATCTTTTATTTACAGAAAAATCACATTAAACGTACAAGGAGAAGAAAACAATACATAAAAACGCACAGAAATCATTAAAAAAAAATAAGTTATACAAAAACAACAAAGAAAAAAAATAAAGATACGCAGAGAGATGTGACCCTGTAAAAAGGAAATCCACTCAGCATAATTTGAGGGGGTACCTCAACGCTGGTTTTCAGTGGCGACCTCTAACTACCACTAATAATACACCTAGAAAGTCAGCGACAGTGATACATTTATTAAGAATTTATAAATAATCAATTGATAATTTGCAATTCCGAGGCGACACGGGCTTAAACCCGGGCAGGCACCATTGAGTTTTTCTGTTAAAAACTTTTGTGTCTAATTAGACACATAATTCTCGGCTGCAGTCGTGCCTGCTTGGGTTTAAACCCAAGTCGCCTCGGAAGAGGCACAAGTTTCACCGCTGGGCTTACAGCTTATATATAATCGTTAGTCACTGTATATCAGGAGAATTCGTGGCATATATGACCTGCTCACGTTTGAAGCAGGTTTTTGGATCTTCAAGCATATAAATAACAGTAATTTCTCCTTTCCAGATACTTTATAAGCACAATCCTGCAGTTCCAAATCCACCGGGCGCTCTGCGAGAGGACCGGCCAGTTTATACCCGGCGACCCAAGCCGGCCGCTGCACAAATGCGACATCTACAGAAATCCAGAGGCTGGGAGGATCTTAAGGTAAGTTCTACTTGAATTATCGATATAGATTACTTTATTAACCGTGTGGTATCCGACTGATATTCTGGCGCTCAACTACGTGTCTACGCAGAGTCCTTGAATTTTTCGGACATATCGCTATCAGCACTGAGGAAAACGACGCAAGGAGGAGGATCCGGCTCAGTAGAACAGACCACCCATATTTCTTTCCGAGGTGTCGTAAAAGGAGACTAAAGTAAGAAGACTTGGCGTGTTTTATCTGGTTGAGTAGAATAGACCACTCATATTTCTTACCGTGGTGTCGTAAAAGGAGACTAAAGTAAGAAGACTTGCCGTGTTTTATCTGGTTGAGTAGAATAGACCACTCATATTTCTTTCCGAGGTGTCGTAAAAGGAGACTAAAGTAAGAAGACTTGGCGTGTTTTATCTGGTTGAGTAGAATAGACCACTCATATTTCTTTCCGAGGTGTCGTAAAAGGAGACTAAAGTAAGAAGACTTGCCGTGTTTTATCTTATTGAGTAGAATAGACCACTCATATTTCTTTCCGAGGTGTCGTAAAAGGAGACTAAAGTAAGAAGACTTGCCGTGTTTTATCTGGTTGAGTAGAATAGACCACTCATATTTCTTACCGAGGTGTCGTAAAAGGAGACTAAAGTAAGAAGACTTGCCGTGTTTTATCTGGTTGAGTAGAATAGACCACTCATATTTCTTACCGAGGTGTCGTAAAAGGAGACTAAAGTAAGAAGACTTGCCGTGTTTTATCTGGTTGAGTAGAATAGACCACTCATATTTCTTACCGAGGTGTCGTAAAAGGAGACTAAAGTAAGAAGACTTGCCGTGTTTTATCTGGTTGAGTAGAATAGACCACTTATATTTCTTACCGAGGTGTCGTAAAAGGAGACTAAGGTAAGTTGACATCAGGCAGGCAGCCGGTCATGACTTGCCAAATCATGTGACAATGTGTTTATAACATGTTTTCTGCCGAACCCATTTAGAATGGGATTAGAAGAGTTTGTGTGTTTGATTGTTTGAACGCGCTAATCTCAGGAACTACTGGACCAATTTGATAAATTCTTTGAGGGTAAAATAGTCCATTTATCGAGGAAGGCTATAGACTATGAAATTACGCTAAGATAAATAGGAGAGGAGCAGCAATAAAAAATAGAAAACGGCAGAATTTAAAACTTTCCTTGCGTGCGCTGAGTAAACGGTTATAGTTATTAAAAAATAATGTATTATAAAATTTTTCTCCTCTAAAAGTTATTAATAAAAGTCCGCGACAGCATATATCTAGCTGTTAAGGTTAACCCACTTTAACCATTTTCATGGTTATCAAAATACAATATTACATTTTTAATCTTTCCACGCGGGCGGAGCCGCTGGTGATTGCTAGTTTTATATAAATCTTAAACAATTTAATACATTTTTTTAACAGGGTGCCGCTATCATTTGTAGAGGCGTTACTTTAATTCCAATCTGAATTAAAGTAACGCCTTTACAAATGGAGCTGTGATGGCCTAGCGGTGCGACCGTGTGAATCTCTAGAGACGATCATGGGTTCAAACCCGGGCAGACACCAATGAGTTTTTCTATTAAAACTTATGTGTCTAATTGATAATTGCAATTTATCACACTATTTTCGGTGAAGGAAAACATCGTGAGGAAACCTGCACATCTCTAGAGAATCCTAGGGATATGTGTAACCTACCAATCCGCATTGGAGCAGCGTGGTAGGTCTTAGCTCCAACCCTTCTCTCCAAAAATGGAAAGAGGAGGCCTTTGCCCAGCAGTGGGATAGTCACAGGCCGTTACTTACTTTACTTACTTACTAACTCTACAAATACCTTTAATTTAAATCCAATTCGGAATCCCATAGCACAATTGTAAGAATAGAATGATTTTCTTATAATCCTCGTTTTAGCAAAATAAACCTTTCATTAAATTTTTACGTAATATCCTTTAGATAACTATATGGAAAATAAAGTGACTTATTGAATAATTTAAACATTAAACACCATTTACCCAAGCACCTTCCAGTTAATACTATTGCCCTGTAATTTTAAGACGCACTTGTATTACTTAACTCGAAAACAAGGAAGTTACCGTCGATATTTCGAAATCGTTCCCAGTTATCTGATTTATCTTTATCTATAAGCTGTTGCAATCTTTTTATAGATGACGGATTGGCCGCATTCCTACTGATGTAAAGGTGGAGGAATGTGTGTGTTTGTGCTTCTATAACGGTCTAACTACTTAACGAATTTGTGTGGGTTTTTGCAGGTTAAGTCTAAAATACATATACTTTTTATTCTAGTAAAATCCATGGTTGTATTACCGTGTATTATCCGGCTGAGTAGAATAGAACACCCTCATTTCTTACCGCGGTGTCGTAAAAGGCGACTAAGTTAAGTCGGCCCACCACGTGGTATACGTTTGAGTGGAATAGACCACCCTCTTTCTTACAGAGGTATCGTAAAAGGCGACTAAGGTAAGTCGGCTCGCCGTGTGGTATCCAGTTAAGTAGAATAGACCATCCTCTTTCTTACCGAATTGACGTAAAAGGCGACTAAGGTAAGTTGACCCACCGTTTGGTATCCGGTTGAGTAGTATATTGTATGTTAGACTACCCTCTTACTTAACGATGGTGTCCTAAATTGCGACTAAGGTAAATTGACGTCAGGCAGGCGGCCGTTGGTAAAATACGTAGTCAAATCATGTGACAAAATGTTTGTAACATGTTGTGCTGACCCCACTTAGAGTGGAATAAAGGCAGGAGTATGATGATATAAGTATACATTAATTGACAAATGTTTAGTATAATTTTTACGCCGTGTGGTATCCGGCTGAATAGAATAGTACCACCCTCTTTTCTTACCGAGGTGTCGTAAAAGGCGACTAAGGTAAGTCGACCCGCCGTGTGGTATCCGGCTGAGTAGAATAGACCAACCTCATTTCTTACCGAGGTGTCGTAAAAGGCGACTAAGGTAAGTTGACTCACCGTGTGGTATCCGGTTTAGTAGAATAGACCACCCTCTTTCTTACCGAGGTGTCGTAAAATACGACAGAGGTAAGTTGATGTCAGGCAGGCGGCCGGTCGTAAAAACGCAGCCAAATCATGTGACAGCATGTTTATAACATGTTGTGCCGACCCCACTTAGAGTGGGATAAGGGCAGGAAGATGATGATGTTTAGTATAATTTTTATGAAAGACAAAATTTACATTCACACATTTCCTTGGCCGTTAACTGTCTACTTGGTAAATGACTAATATCTTATTACGCAGAAAAATCTCGCCGGTTCTTTGTAAGAAATATAGTTAGTTGCAATATTTATATTCCTACAAGTTACTTTTTCAGACAGACTTTCGCATATATTATTATTTTAATATTAAAAGGCCATCAACAATATATACACCATGTAAATCTACAAACAAACGATATTACTATTTTTAAACTAAGTGCTATACTAATTATGCAACGGTGTTCACAATTTGACAACAATTAGTTCATATAAATACTCATTACTTTTCTTAAAAATATACATATGATGACAATACAGTAAGCAATAATCTGCATAAAAAAACTAACTATATAATGTTAAAATAGATAGAGATAACATAAATAACAGATCCTTCGCGATGTATACATATTTATGATATAATTTAAGTAATTCAATTCAACAATTTTGTACATAAAAAATAAAGAATTATAAAATGATAGGTGACGTAAATAAGAAACAAAGTAGGAACCGACGGCTCGCGAAAGCTTGAGGCTCCTGCTTTGCGCCTTGCAAAGGTATGTAAGGTCTTTTTCGGTTTGTGTATAAGATTCTATAATAAAATTCTGCAATCAATTTTAGCTTTGCCATTGCAGCAGTTTAAAAAAACCGTTTATGCTGCTGATACAAAAAGCCTACTATACTGTTGAGGATTATTTAGATGATAAGAATACGTGGATATAGCTACTGTCCGACCCTGTACAAGATAGTAATGACTTAATGTAATTAGTTGTAAGTATAATTTTGAAAAGAGCAATCGCCGAGTTTCTTGCTGGCTCTTCTCAATAGGAACAGCTTTCCGAACCAGCAGTATTGACGATTCAAAAGCCGTAAGCAATGACTTTATTTAAATATAGAAAATTTTGAATTTAAGTGCATTGATTGAATTGTATTGGTTGTCAAAACAGTTTTTTTCTAAGTGTTCCGTTTGATGTCGTTTTACTGAATGGAGTCAAATCTGATATCAGTTTACGCCAGCCCCAAGGTCAGAGTTACACACGATTATAAAATAGCCAGCATAACCGTTCACATACCACCCAACAAGGAAATCCTGTAGCATAGGAAATTGTCAAGGTTAGAGAAAAATATCGACATTTCACACATTTTCCTCGTTAAAGCAAAACTAAGTGCTTTTTCACTCTAATTACTGAAGGTAGTTAAGCGGTCATAACCGGTCAGACCGTGTGACTCTTTGGAGGGAAGCAGGTTCAAACCCCCGGTAAGCACCAATGAGTTTTTCCACCAATGAGGTGAAGTTAAATATAATAATAGAACCTGTATATCTCAAAAAAACTATTCTGTTGTCGCCAATGACTTTCGCTTTGTAAACAAGAGTTTCGCGCCCTTTTGGCTGAAATGTTGGCAACACTTATCGACGATTATCTTGTAACCATCAAATTATAATAATTTTTTAAAAGATTAGCCGCCGAGTTTCTTGCTGGTTCTTCTCGGTAGGAGCAAACTTCCGAATCAGTGGTAGCTTCTTTAAAACATTTGACGATTCAAAAGTACTGTAAACAGTCCATTGAATAAAGAATATTTTGATTAGATTTGATTTGACTGTGTCATGTTGTTTCCGGTGGAGTCTTGCTATTGATAAAACGTTTCAGTGGCTTTCAGTCTTTGTTCGTCGTTCAAGAGAAGTGCATCTCGGAACGGGAATTGAGGTATTCCTATTATGTCGTGTTATTGTATATAGTGTGCGCTTACAATTTCAACTTTTTTCAAGCTTTATATGTGACATTACAATAAGCCTTGGCCCAGCTGTGGGATAATACTTATTACAGGCAAGAAAAAAGTGACTCTAGCTAAATGCGTCACGATATTACAATTGTCAATTTTCTTGCCATTTTACGCGCGACTAAGGTATGGAAAATGGCTAATCACCCATCTAGCTTCAGAAAGTTCGTAGATCGTTTGTGGGCTTCAGTATACATTTTTATAATAAAATTCCACAATCTATTTTGGGCTTACCTTTACATAATTTCAAAAAAGCAATTAAAAAGTCACTTATTCATAAAGCTTATTATACTGTTGAGGACTATGTTGATGATAAGAAAGCTTGGTTTTCAATTGCGACCAGCTACGCACTAGATTATATTGTAAATTTTTAATTTTTTCTTAATTAATTAAGCCATTATTGTAATCCTCAATTTTGAAAAGAGTGACCGCCGAGTTTCTTGCTGGTTCTTCTCGGTAAGAGCACCTTTCCGAACCAGTCGTAGCTTCATTGTAATTTGACGATTCTAAAGTGCTTGTAAAGGCCAATTTGAGTAAAGAATTGTTTGAATTTGAATTTAGCTAGGCGTGTCTCTTAACATAGAGTTCACGCGGTCTTATCATTTGAGACCCAAATGACAATAAAGATGAGTTGATAATGCTTTCTTATTCGCGGTTGGTGTACAAAGAGAAATGGACCGTTACAACGAGCAATTGCCCCGTCTGGCAGGAAACTGTCACTTAGCCTAAGGGAATTATGCGGGCGTAATGCTCTATCGACGGATTACTTGGCGTTTAGCTGTTGTACAGGAAAAGTATTAAGTGTGAATTAAACATGGACTAGTCCTAGAATTAAACAAACTTTCGCAATTTCCAGTACGGTTTCTTGCTGGTTCTTCTCGGTAGGAGTAAACTTGAGCAGTGGTAAATTCTTTAATAAAATTTGACGATTCAAAAGTACTTACTGATGTTTGTGGACAAAGCTATTGTTCAACCCTATACAAAACAGTAATGACCTAATTTAACTAGTAATCAGAATTATATTTACAGAAAAGAGCATTTTTTTAAAGCGTCAAGTAAGTAAAGCCGTTAAGTAATTCCGCTACTTATAAATAATTTATAGAAACAGCCGTTACTTTGTGTTATGTATTTATTTTATCGCGGATTATAGCAAGATAATTTTATTATTACTTTCTGTTACATATCTCACGTACGTTAGGCTTTTGGAACTGGTCATTCGGCAAAAGTCTGATGGTAATCATAAATGTAACATTAAACATCATGATGTAAGATAGACTGACTAAATTTAGCTTATTTTATAGTTATGATGGAATCGATAGAATGTTTCCATCACAAATCACTTGCTAAACCAACAGATATCGCAACTCTAGTTAGCCGTATCCATTTAAGCTTCCCCTATTGCGACACTGACCGTATTTTGAATTTGCCATTCTAAGTCTAGATATTGACTTTGTCCACTACATTATCGTAGTTAAAGTTATGCAAGCATTACCTGTAATTCTTGCTAACGCGGTTAAATAAAGTACTACATATCATAGAACAAAGTCCGTTACATCGTGATAAATTTAAAACTACTAGGAGATTTTCATGAGCGATGAGTGGGGCACATAATACGGAGAACTGAATTAGGGTCTTAAGGTAATGGAATGGCAACCCCGCATCGCAAGTCGCAGTGTCAGTAAACCTCCCATGAGGTGGACTGATGATCTCAAAAAGGCCGTGGGAAGCCGCTGAATCCAAAGGGCGCAGGATCGTAGATAAAGAGTCCAACAGTGGACGTCTGTAGGTTAAGAAGTGAGAGAGACAGAGATATTTATGTAAATGAGTCTTATAGACTAAATAATTCATCGTTTGACTGCATCCTTTGAGAGCTATGCTTGGAGTGAGTCTAATATGCTCCTCACTCATAAGTCGATTGAAGCTTGAGTGAGAGTGGAGTTGAGAGAATTGCGCTTGGAGTGAGTCTAATAAGCACCTCGCTAATCATCGATTTAGAGAGCTGTGCTTTGAATGAGTCCAATAAGCACCTCTTTAATCAGATGTTTTAGAGAGCTATGATTAGAATGGGTCTAATAAGTCTGTGCTCGGAGTGAGTCTATGAAGCTCCTCATTCGTAGGTCTCATTCGTATGACTCTAATAAGCACCTCGCTAATCAGTCGGTTTAGACAGCTATGCTTGAAGTGGATTTATAATGCTCGGTCGACTAAGAAAGATGTGCTTCGAATGGGTCTAGTAAACTCCTAATCATCAGCTAACCGAGAAAGCTATGCTTAGAGTGAGTCTAATAAGCTATTTAATTATCGGTTGACTGAGGGGGCTGTACTTGGATTGAGTCTAATAAGTTTCTACATCATCATTCAACGTGACACGTTAAGGTGAGTGCTATGCTCGGAGTTAATCTAATAATTTCCTAACTTATCGGTGGACTAAAGGCGTTTTGCTTAAAGTGAGTTTAATAAGCTCCTAAATTATGGGTTTACTGTGGGAGGTATGCTTGGAGTGAGTCAAATAAGCTCAATATTCGGTAACAAAATAAACAGTCTGAACAAATCACCAGTTACGCGTAACATATAATATACAAATCAATATAATAAGCGAAAGAAAGTGGATATATTTAAGTTATTCCTATTAACGTAACTTTTAATTATGGATTGCGTTACACTTAAAGCAAATGGCCCAGCTTCCTAGCGATAATTGCATGAAATAACTGTGATAGTTTAGAACTAAATGAATGTCCTAATAATCCGTTCAGTTTAGATAACTTATAGAAGTAGGCGTTACATTGCGGAGATCCCTAATACAAAAGTAATAATAAAATTATTTTGCTGTATTCCGCGATGAAGTAAAATAGTAAAAATATATAATGTTTAATGAAGAGTGGGCAATCCGTTTTCATACCTGATACATGCAGGTCTCTTTTCAGTTTCTCAGTTGACTCTTCAGTTCTTTTCAGGATTCCGTTCAGTTTAGTTACATTTTACCTAAAGTGACTATGAAATACTTTGTTACAACATGTTTTTAATACAACCTCCTTCATAGAGTTGGCGATTAATATGAAAAAGCATTGTGGCTGTCATATTTTTATGTGTCATTCATTGAGTTGTTGCGAAAGAGTAAATGGGTTGACTCTGGGAAAACTGCTTTTTATTTATTGAATGAGTATAAAGGAGAAATATCGTCGTTTATTATAACTTTATTTCATCCAGTTCGTACTTTACTTCCGAATTATTTCAATGCTGCAAAATAAATACCTAGATGATGACAAGCTTTACCTATTTTTTTTGAAAAATCATGTCTTTTGTAAATTATATTTACACAAAAAAAAAGGGGCTGGAAACATCTAGACTCGGAACGGGAGTTGTTTTCGAGATCGCCTGAGAATTTTGATTCGATTTGAAATTTTCCAATTGAGAAATTTATATTCGTGTTTAATGATATGGTAGCAGTTTTTATTGAAGTCGAGGATATTACTTATAAATATAAATTAGGCTCTAATTTTATAGAAAACTCATTAGTGCGTACCTGAGGTTATAACCGAGACAGATAAAGGTCAAAGGGGACAGTATGCCTATTTATAATACTTGGAATTTTCAAAATCAAAGAAGGTTTATAGGTTACAGTATTGTTTAACTAAAACTATACAAATTTCTTTCTATACACAGTATCCTAGTTTACTCCGTTAAATCTTTGTAAAATCTGTTATGCAACTCCGTACTCTACTTTAGCAATCTGAAATACTAACTGCTACAGTTTACGTCACTTCCTTTTACCTAAAGAATTTAGAATGAGCCTTTTGTATATTGCTTCGATATCCTTATGCATTTCGATTTAAGATAAAGCAAACCTCACCATTATGATAATTACTACCATACCAGTCAGTTTTCGGCTACTCTCCTAATATTTTGATGCGCATTAATTTTTGCTATGACTTCTTATAAATAATAAAAAATAATTATATAATTTAATCATTTAATTTAGTGAAATAATTTAGCCAAAGGAATTATTTTACGTTTTGAATAAAAGATAAATGATATAGAAGGGTGAATGATCGTACCCATTTCATTTCATTTCGTATGTAATGCATACCCTTGACCGAGTGACAGACTGAGTTTTGAGCGATGACTTGACTTTACCTAAAATTTAAATTATACTTCAACTAATAAATTATTCATTAAAACCTTTCTCTTAAATTACTCTGTGTAATGGTGAGAATCACTTGATAATACGTCAAATATTTTTTAGGTTTATTGCATACATATGTATTTATATATAGACATATGTATACCAATAAAAAATACCAAACAGGCCACACAGGAAGTTAGTTAATCTGCGACTAAGTAACTTTAATTAGGCCATACTAATTGACCGTAAGATATGGTTTAAATTAAAACTAACAGTTGATTAAACACGCAATTAATTACACAATCGTCGGAATTTCTCTCGTTGATCCGTGTATTTTCAGTAAATAAACTTAGATTAACTTAACCTATTTTTAATATTTATTATTAAGTTACCTTGTAAACAAGTGCTCAAGATCACTTTTAGTGATAAGACCGCCTATGCACTCTTAAATGTTCTTATTTCTCTTGTTTATGTCTATTATTTACCTGGTGTGCAATAAAGAGTTATTCATTCATTCATTTATTCATTCATTCATTCATTCATTCAAGTGCTTTTGAATCAATTCTACTTCTGGTTCGGAAAGCTGTTCCTACCGAGAAGAGCCAGCAAGAAACTCGGCGGTTACTCTTATAAAAATATAATTTTTATTACTACTGTCTTATACAGGTTGAAGTGTAGATATATCCACACATTCTTATCGTTAAGTAACCCTCAACAGTATAATAGGCTTTCTATATCAGCCGTTTTTAACAGGGTTTTTTTTTTAATCTTTATTGCACTATTATGCTAAAAGTACAAAAGGCGGACTTAACGCTAAACAAAGCGTTCTCTACCAGTCAACTTTAGGGTCAAACGGAAAATTAATATAGGTGCAGCAAGCAAACAAACAGAAGAAGAAAGTAGTAATAGGTAGGCATAAATATTAAGAGATGAAAATCAATAAACTATAGCGATGTGCCTAGGCAAATAAGAAATAAATAAATGGATAACAATAAACATAAGATAATAAAAAATAGATGGTATAACAAATATTTAGCGGTTAAAGAAAAAAAAAATCATTCATTGTTGCAGATTAGGTATTTGTTAACATTTGCTTTAAAAGTAACGACTGGAAGATTTTTTGACAGAATCAGGGAGATCATTCCACTGACGTACGGCTTGCGAAGTGAAAGATTCTGACAAAAAAAGTGATGGTTTTTAAACTGCTGTAATGGCAAAGCTAAAATTGATTGCAGAATTTTATTATAGAATCTTATACCCAAATCCACAAACGATTTACGTTCGTTCTTTTAAAGGCATTAGATATAAATGATAATTAGCACAAATTACATATACAAAAGCTGTGATGGCCTAGCGGTGCGACCGTGTGAATCTCTAGAGACGATCATGGGTTCGAACCCGGGCAGACACCAATGAGTTTTTCTATTAAAACTTATGTGTCTAATTGATAATTGCAATTTATCACACGCTTTTTGGTGAAGGAAAACATCGTGAGGAAACCTGCATATCTTTAGAAAATTCTAGGGATATGTGTAACCTACCAATCCGCATTGGAGCAGCGTGGTAGGTCTTAGCTCCAACCCTTCTCTCCAAAAATGGAGAGAGGAGGCCTATGCCCAGCAGTAGGATAGTAACAGGCCGTTACTTACTTACTTACATATACAAAGAAGTGTATGTACGACGCAATCTACACGCTTGTGAAATAAAAGAAAATGAATAGATATGGTGTAATAATTTGACTAATAACAGCGTAATACTAGTAATGATTTATGATATAAAATTACGTGCGATAATAAATAATGCAAAGAATAGCTGCTACGGGCGGTTGGGCTAGTTAATTAGGTGAAGTAATAACAACATTTTTCATATGTTACGTATTATGAAAATGATTTGAACGAGTTTTCAGTTTAATGATTGTTATATTCTTCACTATCGGCGATCGTTGATCGTGTGATCGTCTATAGTGAAGAATATATACTAATAGACATCACAATCATCGTGCAAGTATCTACACGATTTTCTGTATTATTATACGATACATACGATCATTTGTAGTCTGAGTAACACAGACCACCCTCATTTCTTAACAAACTGTCGTTCAAGACAAGTAATGTAAGTTGACCCGCCTGGATGAGTTGAATAGACCACCCTCTTCCTTACCGAGGTGTCGCAAAAAGCGACAAAGATCAGTTGACCCGCCGTTTGGTATATTTCTGAGTAGAATAGACCACCCTCATTTCTTAACAAAGTGTCGTTAAAGATGACTAAGGTTAGTTGACCCACCGTGTGGTATCCAGTTTAGTAGAATAGACCACCCCCTTTCTTACCGAGGTGTCGTAAAATACGACAGAGGTAAGTTGATGTCAGGCAGGCGGCCGATCGTAAAAACGCAGCCAAATCATGTGACAGCATGTTTATAACATGTTGTGCCGACCCCACTTAAAGTGGGATAAGGGCAGGAAGATGATGATGTGGTATCCGGCTGAGTAGAATAGACCACCTCATTTCTTAACAAAGTGTCGTTTAAGATGACTAAGGTAATTGATTCGCCGTGTGGTATATTTCTGAGTAGAATAGACCACCCTCATTTCTTACCGAGGTGTCGTTACAGGCGACTAACGTAAGTGGACCCGCTGTTTGGTATATTTCTGAGTAGAATAGACCACCCTCATTTCTTAACAAAGTGTCGTTAAAGATGACTAAGGTAAGTTGATTCGCCGTGTGGTATATTTCTGAGTAGAATAGACCACCCTCATTTCTTAACGAATTGTCGTTAAAGGCGAATAACGTAAATTGACTCACCGTGTGGTATATTTCTGAGTAGAATAGACCACCCTCATTTCTTAACTAATTGTCGTTAAAGGCGACTAACGTAAGTTGACTCGCCGTGTGGTATATTTCTGAGTAGAATAGACCACCCTCATTTCTTAACGAATTGTCGTTAAAGGCGAATAACGTAAATTGACTCACCGTGTGGTATATTTCTGAGTAGAATAGACCACCCTCATTTCTTAACGAATTGTCGTTAAAGGCGACTAACGTAAGTTGACTCGCCGTGTGGTATATTTCTGAGTAGAATAGACCACCCTCATTTCTTAACGAATTGTCGTTAAAGGCGAATAACGTAAATTGACTCACCGTGTGGTATATTTCTGAGTAGAATAGACCACCCTCATTTCTTAACTAATTGTCGTTAAAGGCGACTAACGTAAGTTGACTCGCCGTGTGGTATATTTCTGAGTAGAATAGACCACCCTCATTTCTTAACGAATTGTCGTTAAAGGCGAATAACGTAAATTGACTCACCGTGTGGTATATTTCTGAGTAGAATAGACCACCCTCATTTCTTAACTAATTGTCGTTAAAGGCGACTAACGTAAGTTGACTCGCCGTGTGGTATATTTCTGAGTAGAATAGACCACCCTCATTTCTTAACGAATTGTCGTTAAAGGCGACTTACGTAAGTTGACTCACCGTGTGGTATATTTCTGAGTAGAAAAGACCACCCTCTTTCTTATCGAGATGTCTTTAAAGGCGACTAAGGTAAGTTGACCCGCCGTGTGGTATCCGGCTTAGTAGAATAGACCACCCTCATTTCTTAACGAGGTGTCGTTAAAGGCTACTAAGGTAAGTTGCCCTGCTGTGTGGTATCCGGCTGAGTAAAATAGATTACCCTCATTTTTTAACAAAGTGTCGTTAAAGACGACTAACGTAAGTTGACTCACCGTGTGGTATATGACTTACTTAAGTAAGTAAAGTAAGTAAGTAACGGCCTGTTACTATCCCACTGCTGGGCATAGGCCTCTTCTCTCCGTTATTGGAGAGAAGGATTGGAGCTAAGACCTACCACGCTGCTCCAATGCGGATTGGTAGGTTACACATATCCCCAGAATTCTCTAGATATATGCAGGTTTCCTCGCGATCTTTTCCTTCACCGAAAAGCGTGTGATAAATTGCGATTATCAATTAGACACATAAGTTTTTTATACTAGAAAACTCATTGGTGCCTGCCCGGGGTTTGAACCCTAGACCTTACTTAAATACCTAAATACTTTCGACTTACTTAAATACTTTTGTAATTAATTAAATAGTCTAGTAAAAAAATTTTGAAGTATTAATAGCTTAACTGATTCAGGAGTTTTGGTTCCTCGTTATACCTAGTCACCCATGTTAGCTAATCAACCACTGTAACACAATACCTTGGATATCGACACGCGTTATGCAAATTGATTTGTTCCAACCTCTTCCTATATTGGACCACTTTCTAGTTTAATCTACACCAATAGTACAGGAGCTGATGGAAGAAATGGTCATGTGGTTTATAATAGACAAAGTAGGGACCGACATAAGCTTGCGGCTCCTGCTTTGCGCCTTGCAAAAGTACGTAAATTGTTTGGGTTCAAAAATTCTGGGTATAAGATTCAATAATAAAAGTCCGCAATAAATTTTAGCTTTGCCATTACAGCAGTTTAAAAACACTGTGAAAAACACGCTGATATAGAAAGACTTTTGCTGGCTGTATTGGATATAGCTAATCTTCGACCCTGTACAAGACAGTAATGACTGAATGTAACTATAATAGTAATAAGATTTGTATTTTTAAAAGAGCAACCGCTGAGTTTCTTGCTGGCTCTTCTCGGTAGGAACAGCTTTCCGAACCAGCAGTAGAGTTGACGATTCAAAAGCACTTGTTTACAAGTTTATTTGAATAAATTTTGAATTCGAATTCATTTGTTTAAATTTATAAAAAGTAGAATGATCCATGCCATTCCGTTATTTTACTTTTTTGAAACGATTTTTGTATGCCCTCAAAAATTACTGCATTGCATATTACATTAAACATCATCATTCATAATAGTAATTCTCCTGCCCTTATCCCACTCTAAGTGGGGTTGGCACAACATTTAATGGTTTGGCTAGGTATTTTACGATCGGCCGCCTGCCTTGCGTCAAAAATAAATCTTAAGTACCTAGTTGATATTTCCAATTTGTCATTCCTTTACAGTGTAAGATACCATCCAAGTTAATACACAGAGGCCTTGAGAATTATGCAGTAGTAAAGTATCCATCTAGGACTAAGCTTTTCTACAAGATTGAAGGCCGAGAAGCAGGGTGTCATAGACTGTTACTTTTCTTTCAACAGTAATATTTATAATCCAGTATTTTTTAATATAATACTTACGACGTCGGCTCTTTTACTACAACTGGGTATATAGAAGTTTTAGCAGATAAAATGTTCTGCTGCAACAGTTCTCCATGTAATATAAATTCCAATAAAGTGATCCGTAGATCCAATTAACTGGTTCGCAGTGCATTATTAACTTAATGAATGTTTAAGCTATAAAGCTATATCTAAACTGCCAGAAACAGAAAAACAAAGAAATATCTGTTGTGAAGATACAAAACTATTTGAAGGAATCGTTCAAATAAATTTATTAGATATTTTTACAGAAAGAGCCACAAATTCAAATCTCTTCCATCCATACATCCAAATCTTATGGGCTATATAATAAATAGATTTTTGTGTTTAGAAATGAAACGTTTTTTGGCGCCGTTGTGCACTTTGTGGTGGGTAAAAAATGTTAACCTCGCGTCAGAATACGTGACCTGATTAAAAATTCGTAAGGCGGAGAGAGAGTAGACCGCTGCTCGTCTGCTGGGAGCTTTATTCGCGTGCCCCGCGTAAACTAACAGAGATACAAAAGTAATGAGAATATTATTTTGCTATAATCCGCGATAAAAGGAAATATATGTTATCCTAAATGTAGAGTGTAATATTCGTTTGCAAAATCGCAAAGGGATGGGATGAAAGGAGGCTTTGCGATTTTGTCGTGGAGTCTATCTCCTGACGATGCTTCGGTTACGGGGCGAAACAATTGTTGAGATTGTGCTGGTGAATGTGTGCAGTGCTTATGTATTGTTGTGTCATCGGTGTCGGGTAGTGCATGAGTTCTTACAAATTCTGCATGTATCAGGTATGAGAACGAATAGTACAGTCTACATTTAGCATTACATATATTTCCTTTTATCGTGGATTATAGCAAAATAATATTCTCATTACTTTTGTATTATGGACCTCCGCAAAGTAACGCCTAATTCTATAAATTAACAGAGATACACTAAAGAAATGTAGTACGGAATTGTAGATCTACAAAAATACTACAAAAAGTCCGTGACAGCATATCTCTATCTCTCACGGTTAGCTTAACAAAGTTGCTTTTATGCAGAGCTAGTCGAGGAACATATTCAGTAAATTTTCTCAATCTCGGAGACAGCTCTAACGATCTTCCTGAAAGTAAGCATGTAGGGTTTTGGGGGAGAAAAACCGATTTAGCTAGGTTTCATTTTAAAAAAATCTCTTTTTATTTCCGGTTTTGAACAAAACGCTAAAATGAATAGAATGTAAATGCTATTTGCGCTGTCAAGTGCAAAGTGATAGCCTAATGGTAACGCGCAAAAAATTTCAAAACCCGGGATCAATTCCCACATGTGACACGGCGTTTTTTTATTTTTAATTTTTTTATTTCATTTTTTTATACCTTAAAAAAATCACCGAGTAAGGTTCAGTTGGCCATTTACTAACGCTTTATATCGTGCATATTTAGTCTTTCCTATAAGACCAATCTCTCGAGATATAGTCTTAGAATAAGAATAAGAAGATCTTTATTCGACTTTCACCTTACAAGTATACACCTTATAAGTTATTAATTATACATAAATGTAAATTTGAGTATAAACCTAATAATTAAAGTAAACACCAAGTACAGCTGTGTGAAAAGTCGAAAAGGATGGCCACTCAGGCTGGAAGCCTTAGCCTCACTGCTGATTTTCAGTGGTCTCCAGATAAATAGACACCAAGTAACTAATGGCAGAATCAGCTGGAACATAAAACATAATTTTAAGAAATTTAAGCTGATGCCTCAATATATTTTAAGTGATCTAATTTCATCGTCCTCGGGTCCTGCATTGCGCCTTGCAAAAGTACATACGACGTTTGTGTGTAGGGTATAAGATTCTATAATGAAATTCCGCAATCAATTTTAGCTTTGCCATTACAGCAGTTAAAAAACACTGTTACAAAGAGGCCTACTATACTGTTGAGGATTACTTAGATGATGGGAATGTGTTGATATAGCTACTCTTCGACCCTGCCCAGAACAGTAATAACGAAATGTAACCAGTAATAAGCATTTTGTTTTAAAAAGAGCAAAGTTTCATAAACAAAGTTTCTCTGGCAAAGTTTCATAAACATCAGTCTTCATGGAATGATAGATTTTACACGAGAAGATTTCGAATGTCTGCAGAACAGAGTTAAATTTTAACGACCTGACCTTTATCTACATACATTGTCGTAATTATATTATAAGTAAATGTAGGTGTTACATCAATATTAGAAAATGTTAGCAGCGATCAATCAAAAACAAAAACAACCGCATCCTTCTTCAGTAGGTAATGAGCAACTATAATATATGATGTAATTGCTATCAGGTTTGTTGTATAACAATAATAAATTGCTTCAGGAATATTGCCTTCAATAGGAAAATGTGTTACAGTAAATGATGCTTCCTCTGTTTTAAATTTTCCAGGCACATTTATAAATCAACTAGTAATCGCTAGCGGCTTTGCCCGCGTAGAAGGATTTAAACCGTAATATAGTATATTAATAACCATAAAAATGGTTAAAGTGGGTTAACCTTAAAAGCTAGAGATATGCTGTCGCGGACTTTTATTTAGAATTCTAGAGGGGAGCAATTTTGTATTACATGATTTTAAAAAATTCACAAATTTTTGTGAAGCACACAAAGAAATCTTTAAATTTTGCCGTTTTCGCAATATTTATTATTGCTGCTCCTCTCCTATTCATCTTAGCGTAATGTTATATAGCCTATAGACTTCCTCGATAAATGGACTGTATTACACATAAAGAATTTTCAAATCGGCTCAGTAATTCCTGAGATTAGTGATCTCCACACAAACAAACTCTTCAGCTTTATATATTAGTATAGATAAATGTACTTCGTAAGTAATTAAAGCTTCACGATTTCGTTGTTAAGTCTATTTCCTCCCGATGATTCGGTTACAGAGCGAAACGATTGTTTAGATTGTGGTAGTGAATGTGTGCAGAGCTTGTGTATTAGTGGCATGAGTGTTTACCAAACCCGCATGTATCAGGTTTGAAAACGGACCCTACACTCTACATTTAGCATTACATATGAGTAAAATAGACCTTTTCTTACCGAGGTATCGTAGAAGTTGGCTAAGCTAAGTCGACCCGCCACCGTATAGTATCCGGCTGAGTAGAATAGACCACCCTCATTTCTTACTAAGATGTCGTAAAAGGCGACTAAAGGAAATTGACCCGCTGTGTGTATCCGGCTAAGTAGAATAGACCACCTTCTTTCTTATCGTTAAAGGTGGCTGAAGTAAAATGACGTCAGTTAGGTGCCTGTTGTATAATACGTAGCTAAATTATGTGACAACATGTTTATAATATATTGTGCCTACCCCACTTAGAGTGGGATAAGAGTAAAAGAATGATAAAGTAATTGTTTAAAAGTAAAGCATTGTTTAAAGCATATATTAACTGCAGTCAGCTACGCACTAAGCTGCAACGATTAACTTGTAACTCATCATCATCATCATCCTGCCCTTATCCCACTCTAAGTGGGGTCGGCACAACATGTTACAAACATGTCATATGATTTAGCTACGTCTTTTACGACCGGCCGCCTGCCTGACGTCAACTTACCTTAGTCGTATTTTACGACTCCTCGGTACGAAAGAGGGTGATCTATTTTACTCAACCGGATACCACACGGTGGGTCAACTTACCTTAGTCGCCTTTTACGACTCCTCGGTACGAAAGAGGGTGGTCTATTTTACGCAACCGGATACCACACGGTGGGTCAACTTACCTTAGTCGCCTTTTACGACACCTCGGTAAGAAATGAGGGTGGTACTATTTATTCTATTCAGCCGGATACCACATCATCAAATTGTAATAATTTTTTTGTTGAAAAGATTATCCGCCGAGTTACTTGCTGGTTCTTCTCGGTAGGAGCAAACTTCTGAGTCAGTGGTAGCTTCTTTAAAACATTTGACGATTCAAAAGTACTGTAAACAGTCCATTGAATAAAGAATATTTTTAATTTGAATTTGTAACATCCTGTTAACGGATTTTTGCAATAAAGATTGATTTATATGGATTGATGATAATATTGTTTTTACAGCCGTCTTATGGAACGCGGTTCTTCAGTACCATGGAGCCAAACCCTCCAGGATACCATAGGCGAAAGCAGGTTGAATGGTCAAGCCTTGAGGGACTACTTCAGACCGTTAGAAGATTGGCTTCGAAGTGAGAACCTGAGAACCGGAGAATATTTGGGGTGGAGTTATGACGGAGATTATTGCAAGTTCAGGTAGATTTTTCTTGTGTTTAGCATTTTATAGTGTTCACTAACTATATTTAATTCCGTATTGATTACACGGTTTATATTAATTTGTTTAATGATAGACCGAGCCTTGCTCAGTAATTTTTACAATTTAAAAAAAAGAAACTTAAAAAAATATATAATAATAATAGGGGTGGTGGGCCTCGACCCTAGGTATTCCACTGGCTGTTTTTGGCCATTTAAAAAATACTAAAATTTATAATGAATTGAATTTTTGCCGTCAAGTCAGCGTAGCATATTCGGGGACGGGTGGTCTCGAGAAATGAAAATACCTAGGATCGAGCCCCACCTACAGTATTATTTTTTATTTTTTTTATTTTGTAAAACATTACCGGTCACCCAGATATTAATATGTATTCATAAATGTATTTTCATGCATGTATGTATGTACGTGTTGTATATATGTAGAAATTATAAATATGTATTGAAGTATTTATATATTCTTTATTTATTTTATTTTATATTTCGTATATGTATTAGTATTTACATCTGATATTACTTGCACTTGTACTTGATGTTATGGTTGCCTGGAAGAAATCACTTTAAGTGATAAGGCCGCACTTTGTTTTTATTTACTTTTAACAAAACATTGTCTAAATTAGCAGTGTATACAAAAAGTTATAATAAATAAAATAAAATTCTACTCGTTGTTACAGCATCGAAACAGCAGGTCTCCAGGTCTACGGTGGCTTTTACAACACAGCCGCCAGTTTTGGAGCAACCAGCTTCCTTGTTCTTCTAATAACATCTGCGTTCACCACAACATTAGCACTCTGGCGATGAAACGGAATATCAACAAATTCATTAAGTTAATGTATAAAAACTTACTATACTCACGTCTTATTCTATTGGGACAACCCGACAATAAGTGCCTAAGTAATAACAACCCCTAAATTTATTTTTTATTTGGACTCTAGACTTTCATTATTGGTTTATAATAAGTTGGTTATGTAAGTAAAGCCTAGTTAATTTCAACATTTATTTTGAGTCGATAAAAAACAAAAGCTTTTACAGTTGAATGGACATTTTAAACAAGTTTCTGAAATCTGGTATTAAATATGACAAATTATTTTACGCTATAATGTATATTTTTAATTTTTAAATGTTAATTGTTTTGTACATATTGTGAATTTTTACTTTTAAATCGCTCGCGGTAAAAATAACAATTCTTTGATATATATTTTGAAGTGGTAAAATGTTAAGATAATAAAATGTATGATTTAAGGTATTTACAGTTTGTGATAACAATAAATGTCTTTATATAGCTATAATTGTTTGTTTTGTTTTTTAGTCATATTAATAATTAATTTAAATATCGGCTGCATTACTAGTTTTTAATGACTTCCCTATGCCTTTATAAAAGTGTATAGACAAAGGCTAAAAACTAGAGTTTATGGCTTCAAGATCAATAATTGTTATATTTCATCAAATTTCTTTAAAATTTTAATAAATTATATACCAAAACTTTATTTGAAATCACTTTATTTATTGGTGTAATTTTCTTCAAAATCCACCAAGTAGTTTTTGAGTTTATCACAAACAAACTTGGTATGTGGAATCTTGCAAGGTAAATTTGACTCACTTCCTGGGGTCCTACTAAGCTGAAATTATACATACTCGTCTAATTCCGATGATAATTCATGTTTGTGATAAACATCACCTGGTGCTGTTGCTAGAATTGGCTTCAGACGGGGCAACTCTTCAAATGTTAACAGTAGAGGCGTGAAAGTATGTTAAAAGCTTTTTTAAAAGCTTTTCTTTCAATCCACTTGTTAGAATAAATCATTCAATATTAAAAACCATGGAACCTGTAAAATAGAAGCATTCAACAGTTATCCGATAAAAATCAATGTTACTTGCGTGTTCAAAGTATATGTTTATGGTAACCCTACTTATAATGGATTTAGATTACTGTATTCAATCTGTACCCGCATGGGGTTCACTAAATTACTGAGAATTATACTGAATGCATCATCAACGCAGTGTCATCTTACATTAAATTCTAATTCAAATTATTCTTTATTCAAGTTGGCTTCAACTTTGACTTGTCAAATTATAATGAAGCTATCGATATGTGCTATAGAGAAGAACCAGCAAGAAACTCGCCAATCACTTTTGTAAAAGTAATAAGTAACAAACTAAATTGATTTGAGTTTAGATTCTTTTTGAATATAAACTATCTTACTATATATACTACTTGGTATACTGTGGTACTTCTTCTATTTCAAAATTAGTGCTAAAATACCTTTAATTATGCACTATATTGTTTTATTCTCGACTCGATTTTTAGTACTTAAGATAGCCCGATACATTGATAATGAGGCGTGAAATTCAACTAGTGACTAAACTAGTGTTATATATGAACCTAGATGGATATGTGAAGGCAGTCGAAAAAGAGATAGATGGATTATGTGAAATCATTATCATTACATATTATAAAACAAAGTCCATATTTCCGTATGTACGCATAAAACTTTAAAACTACGCAACCGATTTTGATGCGGTTTTTTTTAATAGATAGAGTGATTCCAAAGGAAGGCTTGTATGTATAGTAACATTCAATACGGAATAGAGAAATACTGTAATTTTTGAGGATTATGCACACATTTTTTTCCGCTTACATTGCAAACGCAGGCTAAACCCTACGAGATTTATCAAAATGGTGTACTAAGTATTTGTACACCTTGAAAAGGTCTACAGAAAAGTCCGCGATGGTATATGTCTATCTCTTATGGATAACCCACAATAGCAGTTTTTTTCATTTACTTTTTACGAAAAATGATGCCTTATGTTCAAAGCAATTTTTATACAATACAGCATTAATCCTTATCCAATTGAGTACCTTAAATAAATTGTTGATTTAATATAGATCAATATTGCCGTTTACAGCATGTAATTTAAGTGAACATTTTCGGAGATATTACAGATTTAAAATCCCGCGAGAAGGCCGCGCTTCGACATATAAGCACTTCGAATTTAGCAGCGACCGGAGGCGCAACTAAATGTCCTTCTTTTAAGTTTATATTGTCTAATGATAAAAAAGCTATGAATGTTGTATGTAAAGACATTGTCTAATCAATTGTAAAAATAAATAATATCACTACATAGTATAAAACAAAGTCGCATTCTCTGTCTGTCCCTATGTCCGTATATTAGGGATACGTAAAATAATGCCTTATTTTTGAAGCAATTTTTATACACTACAGCATTAATCCTTATCCAATTAAGTACCTTAAATAAATTGTTGATTTAATATAGATCAATATCGCCGTTTACAGCATGTAATTTAAGTGAACATTTTCGGAGATATTACAGATTTAAAATGCCATGCGGAGGCCGCGCTTCACCCTATAGCACTTCGAATCCAGCAGCTATATCGTTCTTTCCAGAGTTTGTTTAACGACAAGGAAGCTGTGAATGTTGTATATAAAGACATTCTGTAATTAATTGTAAAAATTAAATACATAGGGAAAATGTAAAAGTAAATAAGTAAAAAATGTACTATATGAATTTAGATATTCCAAAGATAGCAGGAAATCTTCTTGGTATAGGGAAAGGAAATTGTTTTTCTCCAAATTTAACGCTTGCGGGCCACGGGCAGTAATGAATAAATCAAAACTACTGGATCGATTTTAATCATTTTTTTACACTGAATGACATGGGATATATATTTTATACCCGTGCGAAGCAGGGGCAGGCCGCTAGTATGTTTATAAAAGAAGCTGTGCCAGAGTTAACGAATGATAGGAGAGAATGGAAGAAAAAACCGATAGTTGTGCCGACCTCACTCGAGAGTGGAAAAGGGCATGATAAGATATAAGCTTTAATTGCACCAAATTCCATCAGTTTTGCTCCAGCATATTAGCCGTGAAAGTATAGACAGACAGAATCACGGACAGATAGAGTATCTATCACATTTATACTTTAATATAACTGACGCCTCCGCATGTTTTTTTACAATTTCATTCTTCGAGAAACACTTCAAGGACTGAGCTAGGAAATAAGTAATTGATTCAATGTGAAATTCAAAACTTTATATACTACTGTACTCTTATAATTTTGCAAATTTTTAGGGAGGCATTTTGGTTAGCCAACTACAACAATAGCAATACCAACCACCCCTTTTTGTATTAAAAAAATATTTGGATGGAAAAATATGTAAACAAAACAGAGGGAAATGTACTAGGATAACAGAATTTGTTTAGAGATTTGCAAACTTAGTATTACAGCTTCAAACAAATTCGGACTTTGTTGTGTTTGTAATGAGATCTACTTTCGATTAAAGTTATATTGTTGTTTGTAACACAAGAGGGTGCAATTCAATAAACGAGGCGACGCGGAGTCGGGGCTACTGAATCCAATATGAATTTTTCTAGTATTGCACTTGATATAAAGGGAAAATATTCACATACAAATATTCAGGTGTCGTAAAAGGCGACTAAGGTAACTCGACCTCCCGTGTGGTATCCGGCTAAATAGAATAGACCAAACTCATTTCTTATCGAGGTGACGTAAAAGGCGACTAAGGCATTTTACCGCCATGTGGTATCTTGCTGAGTAGAATAGACCAGCCTCTTTCTTACCGAGGTGTCGTAAAAGGCGACTAAGGTAACTCAACCTGCCGTGTGGTATCCGGCTAAGTAGAACAGACCACCCTCATTTCTTACCGAGGTGTCGTAAATGGCGACTGATGTATGTTAAACTGCCGTGTGGTATCCTGCTGAGTAGAATTTACCACCCTCATTACTTATCGAGGATTCGTAAAATACGACTAAGGTAACTCGACTTGCCGTGTGTTATCCGGCTAAATAGAATAGACCACCCTCATTTCTTATCGAGGTGACGTAAAAGGCGACTAAGGCATTTTACCGCCATGTGGTATCCTGCTGAGTAGAATAGACTACCCTCATTTCTTACCAAGGTGGCGCAAAAGCTGACTAAGTAAGTTCACGTCAGGCAGGCGGCCGGTCGTAAAACGTAGCCAAATCATGTGTCAACATGTTTATAGACGGGATAGGCGACTTAGGGCCAGGAGGATGAGTTTCTCTAAACTTTTTCTAAGCTTATCCTTAAATACGTTTTTTATTATGGATTCCGATAACAAAATAAATACACGATGGTACCGTCCATTATTTATAAACATTTTTTTTATTCAATGCTCCCTTTCCAAGAAAGCAATAAACGACCGCCCGACACTCCTATTTTTTTATACATACAGTTGTTATCTCTCCCAGTTGAGTCCCGGCCGCATTTCGGGTTGCACACGTGACGCGTCTCTTTCGGCTTCTGCGAGCCTAGTACTTTTGTTTACATTTTTGTGTTAAAACAGTGGTAATTTAGTGTTTTCTAAATTAAGTGTGTTTGTTCTCTTTCTTCTTTTGTGTGTTAAAAAATCTTTCTTATCAACTCAAATTAAAAAAAAACAATAATTAAAAATCTTTAAAAAAAGTAAATATTAATCTATACTCATATTTAAATAGTTAATATATACAAATATTTAAAGTCACTATAATACTATAAGTTACCTACAAAATAGCCGTGTGGTATCCGCCTAAATAGAATAGTACCACCCTCATTTCTTACCGAGATGTAAAAGGCGACTAAGGTAAGTCGACCGCCGTGTGGTATCCAGCTGAGTAGAATAGACCACCCTCATTTCTTATCGAGGTGTCGTAAAAGGCGGCTAAGGTAAGTTGACCCACCGTGTGGTATCCGGTTTAGTAGAATATACCACCCTCCTTACCGAGGTGTCGTAAAATACGACTAAGGTAAGTTGACGTCAGGCAGGCGGCCGGTCGTAAAAACGCAGCCAAATCATGTTACAGCATGTTTATGACATGTTGTGCCGACCCCACTTAGAGTGGGATAAGGAGGCAGGAGGATATATACTTACTAGCCTACAAAACAAAAAAAATATATCATTTTTAGGCATAGACAAGTTTCATATTTTAATCTACAATTTAAATTTTAATTTTAATATTCTATATGACCTTTGATATATAATAATTACATACTTTAATCGGTTAACTAACTTCCTTTTCATTCCGTCGAATATAGTCACACCAAATATTCTCTTTATTGGCAGGATGTTCAAATTAATTCATAGAGTAATGTCCCCGCAGAAATGTTTATCTTATCTATGCTTATATCTACATATTTATGTTATAAATAACGAATGATTAAAGTAACGATATATATAATGCATTAAAAGACAAAAGATGTGTTATTTTATTAAATATAAATACTGAAACAGCAAGAATTTAAGCGGATAATTTTTCAAAAAATATATCACAATTTGCTTACATAGATAGCTGTTAAAAAAATTTAAGCTTTTTTCATTTATATTATACTTCGTTCGCGCCAACTTAATAGTTTAATTATTCTAAGTCAACTAATCAACATGTATTTGTTCTGTGTTCCCAAAAGAAACACGGGATTTTATCCTATATTCCGAGTGAAGCTTTAATTGTGCTAAATTTCATCAATATTGTTATAACGGGTTAACTGTCAAAGCGTAACAGATAGACAGACTTTTACAATTATAATATAGGTATGTATTTAATATTTTATTAACAGTGTACTTTTGACTGCTATTTGTAATTTGTATTTAAAACAAGGTTCTAAATTGTATAGCTATATCAAATACTTCAATACACGTTTGTTTATAACACTATCTTAACAGCACGCAACGGACTTGCGATCGAGAGGTCACGGGTTCGAATCCCGGCAATTATACTACCGATGTGAACCCACTCCTAACCCAAGCATTCAGCTTAGCTGGAGGGGGTTACCAAATTTACTAGTAATTTGTAACCTAAATTGCTAGCTAACCTTTTTAAACAAAAAAAAAATATTACGCAATACATTTTCTAAATCATATACTTTTAACTTCAATACACCTTTGTTTATAACACTTTTTAACACCACGCATATGTACGGTAAAAACTAAAAACAAAAAATCTCAAAAGAAATTTCGAGGCGTGCATTGAAACCCCAAGGGTGATAAAGCGTTACACTCTAGTCTCTTTCAATGCTAAAGCTCTACAGGCATAGTCTTTCTACTATATGCTGTTTCCACATTCTTTTAAAATGAAAACATCTACCTCTAAGCACTACTTTCATTTAAAAACAGCTTTCAAAAGCTTGTAGGGGTGTTTCAACACGTATTCGGGTCAACAACATTTGCTCAATAAAAATGCTAGTAAAGTTGTATATTAGTATAGAAGTAGAATTATTCAGAATTTTTCAAAATCGAAAAGTAACATTATAAAAACATTATTTTACTTTAACCCGCGATAAAAGCGAAATGTACAGTGTACCGTTCTCATACCTGATTTGCAACTTTACCCACGTCAAAACCGCAAAGCTATTTTATGTTTAACAATATAAATGAGCATATGTTTACAAATATTTAGCTTAACACATAGCAATGATTTTGTAGTCTTAGCTTCGCTGAAAAGTCAGCGCGTGATGTGATAAAACAAAATGAAAAGTTTTAATTTTATTTATCCATAAATGACTTAAAATGGTTGTAGATATGCTACAGATGAAAACATACCCCACTCAGAGTGGAATTAATGACATTCTAGACAATGATAATTTACTTTAATAATTCGAGCCAAAATACAGCGATAAACTAACATAAAACACTCAATCCTTGATATGAAACAACCGAATGAAACAGATCATCTGGGCTTAATTTGAATCATTTTTGTGGCTTAAAAACCATATAAATAAAGGTGCCAATATTGCTGAATCACATTTACGTATGTATTTCTGCAAAATTTATAAAAAAGTAAAGTAACGGCCTGTTACTATCCCACTGGTGGGCATAAGCGTCCTCTGTCCGTTTTTTGAGAGAAGGTGTGGAGCTAAGACCTACCACGCTGCTTCAATGCGAATTGGTAGGTTGCACATTTTCTCAGAATCCTTTGGAGATATACAGGTTTCCTCGCGATGATTTCCTTCACGGAAAGGCGTGTTAAATTGCAATTATCAATTAGACATAACTTTAAATATAAAACTCATTAGTGCCTGTCCGGGTTTTAACCCATGACCCAATCGAAAGAGTCGCACGGTGTCACCGCTGAAGTATCACAGATCTATTATGTAATACAAGCAATCACCAGCGGCTCCTCTCGCGTGGAAAGATTAAACCGTTTTACCGTAATATATATTTTTTGATAACCATAAAGATGATTAAAGTAGGTTAACCTTAAAAGCTAGACAAATGCTGTCGCGGACTTTTATTTAGAACTTTTAGAGGGGAACAATTTTGTAATACATGATTTTTGAATAACTATTACCGTTTACTCAGCGCACGCGAGGAAAGCTTTAAAATATGCCGAGTTCGTACTATTTTTTATTGTTGTTCCTCTCCTATTCATCTTAGCGTGATGTTATATAGCCTATAGCCTAATAAATGGACTATCTTACACTAAAAGAATTTTTCAAATCGGTCCAGTAGTACCTGAGATTGGCGCGTTCAAACAAACAAACTCTTCAGCTTATATTAGTATAGATTAAAAAACCGTGCTCTTCCGAACATGTGTATAGACACCCTTTGTAAGCTTAATTATGGTGCATACATGTTTTGGGATGCTGTAAAGGGATCTTTTTACAAAAAATATTTGGTAAACAAAAAGGATTTTGTTTTGGAACCCACTTGTTTTTTAGTTTCTTTAATGGGAACGTACACAGTTCAAGAAAATAAACATTTCTACCTTTTGTATTTTGCTTGTGAACAACTTGAGCCGTAATAACCATATGCTACACTAAAAAAATTGAAAATATTTCTATGAAAAATACTTACTTTACATATTTATTTCTCTTTCATTCTTTTATTCATATACAAAATTGCAATTGTGTCGATGATTAATTTATTTTCATTCTATCGATTTAATATTCAACATTTATATCAAACTCAATCATTTGGGCGTCGTATTAAATCATCATCATCCTCTTTCCCTTATCCCACTCTAAGTTGGGTCGGCACAACATGTTATAAACATGTTGTCACATGATTTGGTTACGTATTTTACGACCAGCCGCCTGAAGTCAACTTACTTAGTCGATAAGAAAGAGGGTAGTCTTTTCTACTGAACCATATACCACACGGTGAGTCAACTTACCTTAGTCGCCTTTTACGACACCTCGGTAAGAAATGTGGGTGGTCTATTCTATTAATCCGAATACTACACGGCGGGTCAACTTACCTTAGTCGCCTTTTACGACACCTCTGTACGAAATGAGGGTTGTCTATTCTATTAATCCGGATACTACACGGTGGGTCAACTTACCTTAGTCGCTTTTTACGACACTTCGGTGAGAAATAAGTCGGTAAGTGGTCTATTCCACTCCGGATACCACACGACAATTTATCTTTTTAGGGTGATAAATATTAAAAAATACCTAATACAAAAGTAATAATAAAATTATTTTTCGATATATATAATCCGCGATGAAGTAAAATAGAAAATATATATTCTGTATTATTATTACATATTTTCTATTTTACTTCATCGGAGATTGTAGCAAAATAATTTTATTATTACTTTTGTATTATGGATATCCGCAAAGTAACGCCTAATTCTATAAATTATTTTAAAAAATCCTGTTAAGTAGTACCAAAAATTAAATCAAAACAATCATAATTCTTGAGAATAACGTTATGAGATATTAATAAAAGAATGCACATTCAATTTTTTATATAAAGACAATAAAAAATAAAACTCTCTTCTAGAAGCTGCTCTGTGACAATATATCAACTCCATGCATGGAACAGTCGTTAGGTCAATTAATCTTTCATTGTGACGGCGGGTTGGCCCAAACATCTGGTTAAAAAGTTAAACAAAATATTATGGACTATGACTACTCGTTCATTTATTTTAATTTCCTAATATGCTGTTAAACTTATAGGTTTTACAACGTTCATTCGCGGAACGGGTGGGCATAGAAGCATCGTTGAGGGTACGAAATTCGGATATTAAGTAAGAGAAATTACCAGCGTCTATGAAAGTCGTTATAAGGTTGTCTCCACTGAGGCCAGACCAAGTCTTCTACATACTAAGTTCAAAGTATTATACTAGGATATAGCCAAAGTGACCACACGTACCGATTTTGGCCGGACAGTCCCACTTTTTGATGTCCTGCGTCCGACGATTTTTAAATATGTCCCGCTTTTTGGCTATATTTTTTACGTAAGAAAAATTCGAATGTAAGAAAATTGAAACAAATAAGAAAATCGTATTTTTTTTTAATAAAAAAAAATTGTATCGAGTTAAGGTGCCGTAACCATTGGAATCCGCTGATGAGGCAAGCTCGAAAACAATGGGCTTCGCGGAATCATAACCGGGTTTCGGGAATATAATAATTTTTCATTTTTAATTAAATTACTTCTAAATTCACTTGCATTCTTGTATTCAGATAGTAAAGTCTTGTATAATTTTCATCTTTTGTAATAAATAAATAATTTTTAAAAAGACTTTTACTCGCCGCCATATCATAACTGGCGCAGTCGGTAGGATTGTGACAGTTGGTTAATCAAACTCTTAACCAACTGAACGATATCTATCGTTAAAAATCGCAATAGAGAACCTACAAAGGCGGCGCTGAACAAGAGAACAAGTCCGGAGAGGAGATGCAGAGAAAAGTAATCTTGTGGTGAGTACTCTCGCTATCCAAGTTCCTCTGTTATATTTCCTACCGTATAGTATATAGTCTATTTTAAAAGTGTTTCTGTCTATAAGCTCAAATCGCATTATTAGGCATATTGATTCACTCAAGACGATATTTCGTCATAGTTTTAAATTTATTATTCGCATATTAAATCTATCGAATATAATAGTATATAGAGTATTTTAAAAGTGTTTCTGTCTAAAAAGCTCAAATCGCATTATTAGGCATATTGATTCACTCAAGACGATATTTCGTCATAGTTTTAAATCTAATATTCGTATATTGAATCTATCGAATATAAACATAATTGTAATTTATTAAATAAAATATATTAATTAATTAAAAGATGGCTTTTCTAAATTGCGATCTTTCTGGTTTTAAATTAATAGCAGATTTTATGCCACATTACGATGGGAACGTAAAACGGTTAAATTATTATATAAGAGAGGTAGAAAGTATTATCAGTGTACTAGACGAGTCCGCTAAGGCTCACCCAGCAACAATTCGATTAATAAAAAGTAGATTAAGTGGTGCCGCAATAGACGCAATAGCTTATGAAGAGTGTCTTGACTCATGGGAGCATGTTAAAGCAGCCCTCATACGTAGACTACGTGAACCCCGTAACGAAATCCAGGTTATGCAAGAACTAAGTAGGACGCGTAGAAATAGGCAAGAGGACGCCGAGTCATTCGGTAGACGACTCAGGGAAATATTAGATACTTTATTCTCCGTAGGCACACACACAAATAAAGCATATTATGAGAGCATGGTCATAGAACAATATATAAATAATTTAGAATTTCAAGTATCAATAGGCGTAAGAATAGCGCAACCCGCGACGCTAGAAACAGCTATAGTTGCTGCTAGGCAGGAAGAAGCTAGAGCTGCATATAATAAGACATTTAATAATTTTAGTAATCCGTCAACATCTCAAGCAAGGTTAAAGGAGCCAATTAAATCTTTTAGCCACCACCAGCAGAACCAAAGTCCATTTAAATTCAATAACCCAGCTACCCCACAACACCATTCACCAAACCCATCATATACACCTCGTCAAAATAACTGGACACCCGAACAACGACAAAAATGGGTTCAGTCTATGTTACCGTGGAAGAACCGCCCACAATCAGGCAATTACAGACCCCCTTCAGGTAACTTTAGGAACAACATCCCCCAACAACAACAGGTGAATCCACCCCAAAAGGTTTCCGACGTAACCATGAGGTCTATTACAAAGCCTCAAACACCACAGTTTGCCGTTGAGGAGCTGTTCTACTCAGGTGGACCCTCAACAAGTGAACCGGCCTACCACGAGGAAGAAGCAGAACCGTGCTATGAACAAGGTCAGTACCAATACCTAGATAGTAATATCCCTAATAATCAGGAATTGCAATGTGAACAAGACGGTCAAACCCAGCAGGATTTTCCTCCTAATTTAGTAAAGTTAAACCACCACGATACAGACCACCTTCCGTATATCGAATTACGCGAATTTCAAGGTAAATTCCTAATAGATACTGGCGCATCACGCTCTATGATATCGCCTAGCGTTATAATTGATACAGTGTTCGAAGAGCTCATTGAATATGAACCATTCGAAGTTAAGACAGCACACGCTGTCACGCGTCACGATCAAGTAGCTTATTTACCCCTTCCCCCGGCATTTAATAGTAATATTATTCATAAATTCCTTCTTTTCGACTTTGACCCGAAGTATAAAGGACTTATAGGCTTGGACTTATTAAAAGCGTTATCGTGTAACATTAATATAAAGAATAAGATCTTATGTACAGCTGACGCAGAGATACCTATTTACTTTGACTATTCTAGTAAGAATCTTAAGATTGAACCAAGATGTGAAAAAATTATAACCGTTAAGACTAACTATACAGTGGACATACAAGCAACAACATTTAACGAAAACAATGACCACCCTAATATTGACTCTAATAACGATAATTTATCCCAAACGAACACGCAACCTCCTACACTACAATCGGAATCAGATACCATGAGTGTCGTGACATTTGACCCCGACAATCTAGTTTCTACTAACCATACTCAACCCGATAATGAGAATAGAGGTATACCAATTTTATCAGACGCAATAGATCGACAGCTAAAGGAATTTCATATAAAATCAACCCCTAGCTCAACTTATAGAGTAGATAATAGATCGACAACTTCAAGGACCACCGTTCAAGAATGTGTTACTGCACACATGTCCAAAAATAAGGATCATCGCAAAATCATCGCAAGAAAGAAGAAGAAGGAAGAAATCATCGCAAAACGCAATCAGACAGCCGAGGCTGTTACTTTCAAGGTAGGTGAAACAGTTTTAAACAGGTGGCGAAGACCGCGAGAAATGATAAAACAAAACCGGTATTTAAAGGACCGTATAAAATTATTCATTTACATCCCAATAGCATAGCTGAAATCATAGGCAATCACCCTAATTCTAAATCTATTAGAGTACATTATAAACTACTACGAAGACCCCATCTTGTTACAGGACCTTCGTCTTCGGAGCCCACGTGTTCCAAATAATATCCGAACTTACCTTTGAACCCGTAGACAATGCTAACGGAATCCTTTTATTACAACAAGGATTCATAACAAAACAAATTGCTTCCTTAAACCTAGCCTGTGTGTATAATATCACACAGTTGCATTTAGTTTCTATAGAACTCATGTCATTATATGCAAGCACCAAAGCAGCAGAGAACAACACTGCTTCACAGAATCTACATAGGATATATAGGAATCAAATAGAGCATAATTTAGATTTAATTGATAGAAAGATTATTTTTATTGCACCTAAGATAAGAGTTAGACGTGGTATTATTAACGGTTTAGGTTCAGTTGTTAAATTAATTACAGGTAACTTAGATAACGAAGATGCGATTCGTTTCGAAACCGAAATTAATAAATTACGCAATTCAGTATTCAAAATTCAAAGGTCTCAAAAGCAAACACTCTATTTGGCGGAAAATAATATTAATGAGTTTTCTACTCAGTTAAATAAAATTAATAATAATCAAAATAGGTTGGTTTCTATCTTACAAAATATTACGATTACCTCTAATACCACAATAAATCAATTGCACTTCCTAGAGATATACATTCAAATAAGTTTTAGTTTACAAATAATTTTAGATAAGTTAATGATACTAGAAGATGCGATGACATTCTCGCAATTAGGTATAATGCACCCTAGTATTATAAGCCCTCGTAATTTACTATCAGAACTTAATAATATGCAAAGACTTTATCCCTTAAGGCCCGTAGCAGACATTAGTATTAATAATATTCATATAATAGAAAAGTCTATTAATGTAAAGGCATACAGCACAGAGCACTCTTTAACATTTATATTAGAAATCCCGTCCATTGATCATAAGATATACGATTATATACATTTATACTCCCTTCCAAATAAAGAAAACCTTACCATTATCCCTAAATCCAATTTCCTTGCACTTGGAAGCGATGAGTATGCTTACCTGGAAGAAGAGTGTAAGAAGATATCAGAAGACACTCGACTTTGCAAATCTCTCAACTCCAAAATCACAGAGAAGTCCGATGACTGTATCATATCTCTTATTAAACATCAAAAGGGAAACTGCACCCGCGCTAAGATGAATCTCAAACGAGGAATAATTCAGAAAATCCAAGAGAACACATGGTTGGTGATAACTATAGAACCAGAGGTATTAAAGACGCAATGCGGAAGTAAAACTGAATATCGAAGATCATCAGGATCATTTCTTATAACTATAACAGGAAACTGCAATATCACGGTCATGAACAGGACCCTAGACGCGCATACGAACACCATTACGATGAACGAGATTGTTCCATTACCTAATAAGGATATCTTACATCAAGAAGAAGCGCACTATGAATTACACCTAGAAGACGTATCCTTAGATAACATCCACGAGCTCCTGAACAAAATAGAAGATGTAGATGAAATAGATTATAGTTCCTGGATCAAAATGATGGTGATCCCTAGTTGGTCAACCGTATTCCTGTATGTTCTAATCATAGCCTTTGCAGCATGGAAGTTCTACCCAAGCAAGAGTCCCCCTAAGGACATGCAGCGCGAGGACGCTCCTGGAAGCTGCAGGACCATCTTCCATCTTAAGGAGGGAGGAGTTAAGGTGCCGTAACCATTGGAATCCGCTGATGAGGCAAGCTCGAAAACAATGGGCTTCGCGGAATCATAACCGGGTTTCGGGAATATAATAATTTTTCATTTTTAATTAAATTACTTCTAAATTCACTTGCATTCTTGTATTCAGATAGTAAAGTCTTGTATAATTTTCATCTTTTGTAATAAATAAATAATTTTTAAAAAGACTTTTACTCGCCGCCATATCATAACTATCGTCTTTACGAATATTTTGTAGTTACAAATAATAAATAATAAACCCATTCTTTTACAAATATATAAATAAAATAATAAATAAATATATATATGGGACACTTACACACACGGTCGTCCAAAGTAAGTAACTTAATACTTGTTTTATGGTAAACAGACAACATGGTGAATATATACTTATACATTTTTCAAATACATACTTAAATACAAATAATAAATACAAAAAAAAAAAATCTTTCTGTAATATTTAAATGAGTTAATCTTGTATGTCTTGCAGGAAGTTTTGGGGGAGAGAAATCGACCTAGCTAGGTTTTAATAAAAATAACGGTTTTATTTAAAGGTACTAAAATTTACATTGAATATATAAAACACGATTTTTGCTTTTAAAACGCAAGTCGGCGCAGCTTTTTCGGGAAACGGGTTGTCGCGAAAAATGAAAATACCTAGGATCGAGCCCTACCTACTCTATTATTTATATTTTGAAAAGAGCAACCGCTGAGTTTCTTACTTGCTCTTCTCGGTAGGAACAGCTTTCCAAACCAGCAGTAGAGTTGATTCAAAAGCAATTGTCTACAAGTTTATTTGACTAAAGAATATTTTTAGTAAATTTACTAATTGTAGCAAAGATTTTATACTAGATAACCTCACGTACAACAAACCACACCATAACACGCCAGCACTGCATACATTCACTAGGACAAACTGATCGTTTCGCCCCATAACCAGAGCAACAAGATTTACAAGTAGGTTCAATGCCGCAATGATGAATGCGATTCTGTAATCATTTCTCCACATTATGGCAATTGTTCTCCACAAGGGGTTAATAAAAATTGACAAAGTAGATAGTTTGAAATCAGTTTATAGTCAATTCAATCCAACGGACGGAAGAACGCACTTTGGTGCCCCATTACGCCTAGTTAACCTAACAGCTCGGTGACAAAACATAGCCGCGTACGTTGAAGCGTTGATTGATAACTCAGAGTTGTTTTATTGACGAACTAGCGAGCCATGTATTGCTGTGGCTCAGTTTTGATTTCTATTTACCCTTGAAACTAAACTGTCATTCATAGTTTAAAGAAAAATGCTTTGATCGCCACCAAATTTCTGGATTTCCGCTGGGTCAATCTAAAAATTGTCCGGAATACAAAACTAATGAGAATATTATTTTGCTATAATCCGTGATAAATATTTATCGCGGATTATAGCAAAATAATATTCTCATTACTTTTGTATTATGGACCTCCGCAAAGTAACGCCTAATTCTGTAAATTAATTGTCCGGAAATTACATTAAAATCGGAACATAAAAACATTACCAGACGATGCGCCCGTGTCTCTTTTCAAGGGGTCATGGGTTCAAAACCGGTCAGGCACCAATTAATTTTTGTAAATTTTCAAATTATTACACGCGCTTTTCGGTGAAAGAAAACATCGTGAACATTTATATCTCTAGAAATTTTTGATATATGTAGCCTACCAATGCAATATTGATAAAAATTACCACAATAAAAGCTTTTTATTATAGCTGTGATGGCCTAGCGGTGCGACCGTGTGAATCTCTAGAGACGATCATGGGTTCAAACCCGGGCAGACACCAATGAGTTTTTCTATTAAAACTTATGTGTCTAATTGATAATTGCAATTTATCACACGCTTTTCGGTGAAGGAAAACTTCGTAAGGAAACCTGCATATCTCTAGAGAATCCTGGAGATATGTGTAACCTACCAATCCGCATTGGAGCAGCGTGGTAGGTCTTAGCTCCAATCCTTCTCTCCAATAACGGAGAGAAGAGGCCTATGCCCAGCAGTGGGATAGTAACAGGCCGCTACTAAAAGCTTTTTCAAAGTTGCATTATTGAGGGTACATGAACGCGTAGGTTGGCGTGAACGAAGTCGCGCATTGGCACTAGTATAATATATGCAATACTCTGCTTGAACAACAACGAAAAGTAATCGGGATTACTTAGTTAAATATGAATTTGAATCAGATAAAACCATAGACAAACATTATCATGATCAAAATCATAGACTAGGCGTCTAGACAAAAATATTTCCTTACCCTCGGGATCTAGCAATAATTCAGTGTATTTCAAATTGCATCAAAACCCACTTATCTGTAGGATTCTTATCAAATGGAAATGAGATAATTTTCGACTTATATAACACCTTATCAACTATTGCGAACATATTTTTACACTAGTTAATGCATTTAACTTTGTTTTTGTGTTGAGTAGAAACTTCTTATCCAGAAGTTACAATAAAGTTATTTTGCTGTAATCCGCGTTTATTTAAGAGAATATATGTAATGCTAAGTGTATGAAGCAGGCAACAATCATATACCACATACATGCAGGACAAGTCACCACATGTATCACAAGACGCCGTCAACACCAACACTCCATACAAGCACAACACACACTCACTACCACAACCTCTACGATCATTTGCTGGGCTATCACAGCTTTTGCGGGTTTAATCAACGAATAATAATAGTGTGGTACCTGGCTGAGTAGAATAGACCACCCTCAGTTGTTACCGAGATGTCGTAAGAGGCGACTAAGGTGAGTCGACCCGCGACCACCCGTTCCCCGAATAAGCTACGGTAATTTGGCATTTAACGGCAAAAATAATGTTTTTATATATTAAATGTAAATTAAAAAAAAAATTTAATGCCAATAAAAGGGGATAAAACGATTTTTTTTTAAATAAATTCTAGATCGATTTTTCTCGCTCAGAAACCTTCTACATGCTGAATTTCAGGAAAATCGTTGAAGCCGTTTCCGAAATTCCGAAAATATATATATACACGCACACACACAAGATTAACCCATTTAAATATTAAAGATATACGTTCAGACTCGAAAAACCAACGAATTCTTTATAGAAAATGTTGGCCCTCGGAATCGAACCCGCGACCCATGGAGCTATATTATAAACATCTATTATTTATATCCAACCATATTTATTGAGTACAATAGCACTGGAATATTATACGCATAAATGTGTCAAGTTACGCAAGCTACAGCTATCTCCCGTCAACAATTACGGCCCCCTCGCCCCCCTTCCGGAGTTAGTTGACCTCTCATACGCGCATATAGGGGCCTTAATATGACGTTAATCAGGGCTTACGGTCTTAGCCCACGTCTATACTAGGCAGCGATTTGTTGAATAGAGAAACAAAATACAAATGGCTACACTATTGGCGAAAATGTAAATCAAAAAACACATAAAAAAGAACTTAGGCTTGCTTATACAATAAGGTTTAACTTGATAAGTAGAGTTAGTTAGATAAATTAATTTGACATATAAACTAAGAACTAGTTCAATTGTTATAAAGCAAAATGATATGTTTAATATTTAAATGAGTTAATCTTGTAATATTTCCTGAATTTTGGAAATGCTCCAACGATTTTTCACTACACGAGAACAAAAATCAGCATGTAGGGTATATTACAGGGGAGGGGGGATGATCTAGCTAGGTATTGAGCGAGCTCGGTGGGGAAAGGGTTGCCTAAAGAAGATCTTTTATATTTTTTTTAAATTACCGAGCAACGTAGAACTTAAAATAATAACTTAAGATACTGAACTTAAGGTACTGAAAATAATATGCCTACAATTTAAGCGAAAATCCAAATCAGAGCGTTTATTTCTTGATCAAAAACATGAAATTACAGAAGCTTTTAATAAGGTTTAACTTGAATAGTTGATAGTTGAATCTTGAACCAAGAACTGATTTCATTTCTATGTTTTTTTTTTATAAAAGGTAGAAAATTTCGCGAATACCGAACGATGGCTGCACGAATAAGGGCTCTTTTCAAAATATAATATATTCGAGTCGATTTTAGTAAAATCCCGATAGTTTAAAAATTAATTCCATCATTTCAATATTAGAAATAAATTCCGTCGTTTCAAAATTAGGCAAAACTGTCTGAATAATAAGGTGTAAAATGTGACACGAAAATATAAAATCTTTACGGTATGGATGTAAATAAAACAAACTGAAAATGCAAGTGGTACATTGGTCGAGTCCAGAAACGCTATGGTGTGTGGTGATAATAGTGGTGATGGTGAACGAGGTGATGAGCCTGAGCGGACCCAACGTGTGCATGGTGCAACAGAAGTAAGTGAATTTTTTGAGTTTTTAACTTAAATTCTACATAACCGTAGTAAAACTTGATATCTATAAGTTCCATAATGGTATCTGCAAATTCGTTCCCGCCAACTTAACCATTTAAATACCCTCAGTAATGTAATATGCATTTTACCCTGTTCCGGAAAGCAAAACAGGATTTTTTTATCTTATATGCTACCCCGGCGTATAAGCGTTAATTATGCAAAATTTAATTAAACAGACAGACAAACAGACTTTCGGATTTATGCTATTAGCATAAGATGTATGAACGAAAAATGAATAGCCAGTAAAATATATATTTTAGTCCCAAAATGTTGGCATGGCGACAACGCATCGAAAAACCCCCCACTGGACATAGCTACTCTTCGACTCTGCACAAGACAATAATGACTAAATGTAAATAGTTATAAGAATTATATTTTTGAAAAGCAACCACCGAGTTTCTGGTTCTTCTCGGTAGGAATAGTTTTCCGAACCAGCAGTAGAGTTAGCGATTCAAAAGCACTTGTTTACAAGTTTGAATAAAGAATACTTTTAATTTTGAATTTTATAACGTCAATTTGAATTTGAATATGTGAACAGGTACAATATAACTAAACGTGTGAAGTACCGCGCCCCGATGTCCGTCAGAACCTACGAGTGGTGTTTCTCAATGCCACCAAGGTGCTCGAAGTGGAGCACCGAGATGAGGGATCTCACTAGACTGGAGGTATGAACATAATGCAGTTTATTTATCTATAAAACCCAACAACTTACATTCAATTTAGTCCAACAAAACAGACAAACTTATGACGCCTAGGTTGCGACTCCGAAAGGTCCGAAAATCATTTGTCGGTCTCGGTACACGTTTTTATAACAAAATTCCTCAATATCTAGACTATTTTTTAATATCAGGAAACCCCATTATGGGTCGTCATCGCCCACGGGGATGAGTGGCAGGTATGACGGACTCTCACCGACTAAAAACCTGATAGTGCTCCACCACGCTGCTGGTGGCGGGGACAGGGTACAGTTGAACACATCGCCCCCATCCCCGTCAGCAGCGGCTCTGTACTCCGGAGTGAGCCACCTCCGGGTCAGGGCTTTTCTAAACAGTGGCCCCTCCCTCGACTAATCGATGTATCGGGAGCACCAGATGCATCGACCGCGTTGGCGAACTAACTAAAGCGAGCGTCCGATAAACCCCGTTCGGACCGCTCGAAGGTCCCCGTTAGGACGGCATACGACGGACTTCAGCGAGTCGCCTGTGCTCCGATCGCCTGCGGCAGATCGGATCCAAGGACTCGACTTCCCGGATCCGCCACCTCCTTCCGCGACATAACGTCCTCGCAGAAGGAGGCCATCGCTGCCCACGATTCCTGCCTTGTCCACTATAACACGAATCACGTTGGAAACATTATCTAGACTTGCCTTTCCACAAGTTTAAAAATTATCTTAAAACGATGTTTCTACATAAAGCTGACTATACAATTGAGGATTATTTGAGTGATAGTAGCATATCTTAACTGCAGTCAGCTACGCAAGCTGCATTGTAACCATCAATCAAATTGTAATTATTTTTTGTTGAAAAGATTATCCTTACAGTTGATTATTATCTATTTTTCCATTGAAAATTTTATGGAGAAACATGTCCAGTATAGATCTTCGATAACCTGTGACTTCATTTTTAAATTTTCAAGTCTGTCCTTGTACGGTTCAGAATAATAAGAAGCTTTTGATCTAAATATTGACCGCCATTCCATGTCAAATTATTTCAGACCGAAGAACGCACAGCTGAAGTGGCGGTATGCTGTCCCGGCTACAAAATGAGAGACGTCTCCTGTGTACCGATATGTCCTAGCGGGAAAATGGGACAGGGTTGCTTAGATGGTAAGTTCTAAAGATAATAATATAATAAAATAGCTGTACCAATTTATGAAATTAGACGATACTTTGCAGATTTAATACAATGGCAATGATATTATTATTTTGCTACACTCGTAATCAGCAAAAAAGGCAAACACAAAATATATGCAATATACATAATTATAAAAAAAATGGCAATTTATATAATAGACAAAGTAGGAACCGACATAAGTTTGCGGCTCCTGCTTTGCGCCTTGCAAAAGTACTTTTGTGGGTTTGGGTATAAGATTAAAAGGAAGCTTCTACAGAAAGACTACTTATACTGTTGAATGTTAGATAGATGATAAGAATGCGTGAATATCTCTCTTCGACCCTGCACATATTGAGATTGTGATAGTATACATTTACTATCACAATCTCAACAATCGTTTCGCCCCGTGACTGAAGCACCATCAGGAGGTAGACTCCACAACAAATGATTCTTTTTGATTTTCAGATTGCCCACCTGACAAGTGGGGGCCGAACTGCGTCAACGACTGCCCGGAATGCCTGAACGGATTCTGCGTACCATCCACGGGAGAGTGTGACTGTGAAGAGGGATGGCAAGGTGAGAGGTGGGTTACGCCTCTTTTATTTATCTACAAAGCTTACAGATGTTACAAAAAATAAGCCGCAGTCCGCGTCTAAAACCACAGAGTTGGTAAATTTTTAGGTGAACAAATGGTCTCGCGAAGAATATATTCACATGTAAATTCGTTGTAACGATTCACAACGAAAAGTGTACAGTGTACCAATGCATGGTTGATTAAAAAGAGAGCGACCGAAAGAAATGCTATAAGATAAATAGAGAAATGTTATAACCCCTATAGGACTATCGAGGTAGAGATTTTAAAAGATACATCCTTTAAAAGTCATCATTTTCGATAGGAAAACCAAGGAGTCACTAAAACATTCTTAATTGATTTTCTAAATGAATTTTCATTTGTATCAGTGTTTAAATATCCAATTGAAATCAAATTACTATTACAAAATACCTAACAATTAGGTAAAGTATAGACCGCCTTACACAAGGGTCTTCCTTAAATTAAGTTAAACACTCTTACCGTTTACTTCTTGTGACGCTAGTATTCGAATCTACTGTCTGTCTGCATCTGAACCAATTGAATCTTCAACCAACTGTGTATAGAAAAGCCTACGAAAAAAATACTTTCTACACAAGGACATGTTATTCCAATATATTGAATTCCTGATCATCAAAACTTCAATCTATCAACTTGATATTTTGTATGTATTATTTTATATTTTGATTATTTATTAAAAATATGCGATATTAGATTCCATTTAAATAAAGCTTTGATGTAATTTTCCAGTTGTCAAGTCAGCATGTCTACAACACAAGCCGCACCCGCTTTGATGGAAGAATTACTAACTACCACCAAATCAACGATTAAAACACTTCCCACTACTACATCAACTTTGCCAACTACTAAAGTGACTTTTACTGAAATTTCAACTACTACTTCAACCCCTGAAATAACTACAGTGACAATAACATCGACAAGGATGACTGGAACTGCAACAGAAACTACGAAAACCACTCCTTTATTTATTTCAACGACGTTACCAACCAAATCTACCTCATTATATTACAATGTCACAGTCACGCCATTCACAACAGAATGGTTAGCAACAGAAACAACACAAAAGATTGCTAAGGTGACAGTTTCTAACTTCATCTACAATAGAACAGAAACTCCTGAAGAAGGTATGTCAAATAACTTTCCGAAAGAGCATGTAACTTCGACTATGCTAAAAATTCCATTTACTGTTGAACCTTCTAAAGACCCATTGACTTCACCCTCAAGTACACCCATAATTACTACTACAACTCCTACTACCACGTCAATTAGTACAACTTCTTCTACGTCCATCACAAATTCAGCACCTATTCTTAGCACAACTACGCCTAATGTAACAATAACTCTAACTGAGGATGCTGTGAAGACAGAAGTCACGAAAAAACCAGAGATAACAACAAAGAATCATTTAACTACACTTAAGTTTAAGCATAAAGAAATATGGATAAAACCGACTCAGAAAGGTGATCCAGTATTTATAGAGCCTAAAGTCAAAAGTAATCATGAAGTTACTAAATTAAAGAGTATGACGAACACAAGCGACTCTTCATCGGAAAACACAACAAAGAAAACGATAATAGTATCAATAATACCCACATCAGTATCGCACGCTACATTTAAGAAGATTGCGTTGACGACTTCATCGTATGTATCTCACAAAACTAACGGTACAATGAAATTAAATAACAGGACCGAGCAAAGTTATACAAAATCCATGACACCGCAAGTATCAACTGCAACTCCTTTTACCATAAAATTCTTATCTACTCTCGATGCAAAAAATCTTAACTCTCCAAAAATTACGAACAGTTTCTCACATGGCAATAAGACTCTAAAAGTAACAGCAGCAACTAAGAAAGTATTCTTAAACACGACACTCAAAAAGCACACTTCTACAACTATGGCCACGAGTATGACGACTAACAGCATGACGAGCACGTTGTATGCGATTAGTGAAAAACTGAATCCTTCTACTTCCGTAACAAACAAGATTTCAACTAACAAACAGATGCGTAAAAGTTCTATATACGAAGTAACAACAGATCTAAACAAAAAACTAAAACAATTCGTGAAAGACGAAGCTACTAATAAAACTAGCTTAAAATTGCATAAAAATGTAACAACCAAAGTAGATAACAAGCCAATGCACGACACTAAAAATAAAACAAGTTTTAAAGAGAAACCATTGATTATTGATGTTAAAACAAATGGAACCAAGAGTCCTGAACAAGCAACGACTCAGGAGCCATCTGAAGACGAAACCTTTCATATTTTAACAGAACCTGAACACATAACTGCTGTGATTAATGATAAAGAGAGAGACCATACGTCACTGGATCTGATATCCGTGATAAGTATAGCTGGCGGTGTGATGATGGCCGTTATCACGGTTGCCGTGATTATAGTCATGATAGAGAGGTGTAAAAGACCTAGGTATGATGATGTGAGGAAAATCAACGATATCCGAATGCAAGTAATGATTGACAACAAAGATGTTCCATCGCCGTATGTGAGAAGCATTTTCCATACTCCATTACCAGGTAATATATTTTTTGAAATAACTGACGTTATTCGAGTTTGTAATTTAGCTGACCCTTCCCGGCTTTGCATGCCCTAATAGTTGTCGAATTACCGGAAGATACCAAACCATACTATAAATAGAACTGTGATAGCCCAGCAGACCGTGCGACTCTATCGAGGTCACAGGTTCGAACCCCGAGCAAGCACCAATTTGAAAAACTTGTCTTATTGATTTCAATTTATTACACGCTTTTCGGTGAAGGAAAACGTGATGAAACCGGCATATCTCTAAAGTATTCTGGAGATATGTGTAACCTACCAATCCGTATTAGAGCAGCGTGGTTGGCTACGCACCTTCTTTCCAAAAACGGAGAGAGGAGGCCAATGCCCAGCAGTGAGATAGTAACAGGCCGTTACTTTATACATAACAATTATCAGTTAATATCATGTAAGTAACAAATCTTACACACAAAAAAACAAAAATTCACGCCAAAAATTCCTCAGAGATTTATATCGAGAAGTCCTTAAGAAAATATTATGTTATGTTGCTATATATATGATACAGAAATTTCGACAATCTTCATATCGGCCCATTAGCTCAGTTGGTTAGAGCGTCGTGCTAATAACGCGAAGGTCGCGGGTTCGATCCCCTCATGGGCCACGAAAATTTTTTAATTTTTTTTTCATATTTTTTTTTATTACAGATCCACCATCCCCGGACAACTGTCACTATCAACCAATATCAACTTTGGATAGAAATTTAAAACAGTTTATGAGACCTGTTGTAGTACAAAATATATCACCGATAATGTTGGAGAATTTCAGAGGTATTTTATTATTTATTCAATTACAAAACTGTTTAAAATTACTATTTTATCGAGGATTAATCTTCTGTAAAGGGGCAAAAAGCTTTATTGCGACTATCCTAGTGAATATGTGCAATGCTTATGGAGGATGGTTCTTGATACTTTTAGTTAGTTACTCTGAAAAATATTTTTTTTTTCAAAAAGGATTTTTTCATCTAAACATTTAAGTATATTCGATTTCCGTTTAATTCCGAAACCGTGCAAATAAATTATAACTATAAGTTATCGTTGAGGTAATAGCGTTTGTAAAATTTAAAACTTCTTACTGCATAACTATACTCAAGACCTCTAGTTAGATATATATAAATAAAATTAACAACACTCTACAAGATGTACTTAACATTTAACTTTTTCAGGTATTTTAGAATGCCATTACGATCATTTACCGAACCGCAGAAATCATGAATTCGGAACTATGCCGGTCCGATGCTCAGTGACGCCATCTGTGCGGTGCGACAACGAACTACTTAGACAGAGGCCGCTATCCGTAGCGGATTACACAATCGAAGCATTGAAATGCGAAGCGAAATTGGATATGATAGACAGCACAACTTCAGAACCGTTGTATGCTGAAATACCTTGTTGGAGACCACCGTCTGAGCATGCAATTGAAGTAGTCAACTTAAACGGGGAAGCTGTCACTGAATTATGACGAGGTTCACGCAACAACCACGTAGTTTCAGAATCTTCAAATAGATGGCGTTAGTTAGTTCTCAAAGTCTCACTAGATTGCACTAAGTAGAAAGAATAACAACTGCAGTTATCAATAAATAAACAATTAAACATTGTACCAAAGAAAATTTTATTTTAAATTGCAAATTTAACGAATGTATTTTAAGATATAAAAATTAAATTTTACTAAAAATATATAAAACTCAGTGTTTCTATTTGTCCATAAAACAATTAGGTTTATTACGTCGTGTGGTATCCGGCTGAATAGAATATCATCCTCATTTCATACCGAGTTGTCGTAAAAGGCGACTAATGTAAGTTGACTCGCCGTGAGATGTCCGGCTGAGTAGAATAGAGAACCCTCATTTCGTAACGAGGTGTCGCAAAATGCGACTAAGGTAAGTTGACGTCAGGCAGGCCGCCGGTCGTGACCAATACGTACCCAAACCCAACAATCGTTTCACCCTGCCAAACAGGGGATAGACTCCACGAATCGTGCGTTACGTAATCCCAAATTTTGCGATTTTATCGTACAGTCTATTTCCTGATGATGCTTCGGTTGCGGTGTGAAACAAACTTTGATTTCGTGATAGTGAACATGTGTAGTGCTTGTGGAGGATTGTGCATGTGTTTTTACGAATCCCGCATGTATTAGGTATGAAAACGGATAGCCCACTCTATATTTAGCATCTTACTAATATTTTGCGAAAGTTTGTGAGTGTGGATTTAGATTACTCTTTCACGGCAAATCCGCTGAATCAATATCAATTAAATTTGGCACACTTATTCCTTATACACCGGAATAACATATAGGCTATAGAAATCTTGTTAATTTTACAGTAGAATAAAGACATTGAAAAGCGCCTACACGACGACAGTCCACGTGAAGGAAATCGCGGGCAAAATTTAATTATATAAAATTAATATCTTAATTCCAGATAATGCAAAATAATTTCATTATTACTTATAGATAGTTACGTCTATAAATTAATAAGATGAAACGTTTGACGATTTGTAGTCAAAAACAAATAACACTATCCTATATATGTAACTGGAATTGCCATGATTTTATTTACAATTTCACAAGGTTCGTGGAATCTGATAAAAGGGGCGTGGGTCAGTACGAGGAAGCTGTTATCATCTGGACGGTGAGAGATCAAGCGCTTCAATTGAGATAAACAAGTCTGTTAATTTATTGAATTTTGGAAAACGTATATCCGTCTTTGTTAGATACAAGAGAGAGTTATAAAACGAGCATTATCTCATTTTTTTAATATTTGTATAATAATCTTGTATATGTTTATTAATATATTAATCTGAAGAGTTTGTTTGTTTGAACGCGCTAATCTCAATCTATTAAAACTTAGTTGGCAGGGTCCAAGAAAGGAAATAGGTATAGGCGAGAGGGAAGAGGTGATATTGCATCATCTTTCTACCCTTATCCCACTCTAAGTGTGGTCAGCACAACATGTTATAAACATGTTGTCACATGATTTGGCGACGTGTGTAAAGCTGTGATAGCCCAGTGGTAACACAGTGCGAATATTTCGAGGAGGTCACGGGTTCACACCCGTGCAGACACCAATGAGTTTTTCTGTTAAAAACTTATGTGTCCAATTGATTATTGCAATTTATCACACGCTTTTCGGTGAAGGCAAACATCGTGAGGAAACCTGCATATCTCTAGAGAAATCTGGGGATATGTGTAACCTACCAATCCGCATTGGAGCAGCGTGGTAGGTCTTAGCTCCAACCCTTCTCTCCAGAAACGGAGAAAGGCCTGCCCAGCAGTGGGATTATAACAGGCCGTTACTTTACTTTACAAATCTCAGATCAGGATCGATTTGAAAACTTATTTTAGTGTAAGATGGTTCATTTATCGAGGAAGGCTATAGGCTATATAACATAACGCTAAGATGAATAGGAGCAGCAACAAAAAATATTACGTAAACGGCAAAATTTAAAGCTTTCCTTACGTGCGCTAAGTAAACAGTGAAAGTTATGCAAAAATCTCTTATTATTAACTCACGATAACTACTTTTATGTTTAAAATTTCAATTCGGAAATAAAATTGTAACATAACAACATACATTTCCTGATTACTGATTTCAATGCGGGAGAAGCTGTTGGCACAGCTAGTAGAATATATATGGAATCTGTATTTGGGAAACGGCTCGAACGATTTTCATGAAACTTAGTATGAATGTTTCGGGGGCAATAAATCGATCTAGTTAGATTTAATTGAAAAAAAAATTATTATCCCTATTTTCAGGCACGAAAAAATGGTACAGTATTATTAGAAAACAAATGTTAATTATCTGTCATTTTCAAATTTTGATAGCTGAGTGGCGAACGGGATTTCTCTAGGCGACTAGAGAAATCAAAATGTCCGGGATGAAGTCCCAGATATCGCAAGCGCTTTTTTCTTTATTTTATTGCATTTTTTTATACCTTTAAAAAAAATTAACTAAGGTAAGTTGACCCACCGTGTGGTATCCGGTTGACTAGAATAGACCTCTGTCTTTCTTACCGAGGTGTCGTATAATACGACTAAAGTAAGTTGACGTGAGGCGGCTAGTTGTAAAATACGTAGCCAAATCGCGTGACAACATGTTCATAACATGTTGTGCCGACCCCACTTAGAGCGGGATAAGGACAGGAGGATGATGATATGTATTACGAATAATTCTATAATTCATGGTGACGAAACAAACAAACAATCTAACCCAAGAGGATATATTAAAGCGAAATGAATCTGCATTAGCTCATCATCGACCACAGCAGCGGTGACGGTATTGTAACTGGAATCAGGGTTCCACAACAGGAAAAATGTAATTTTTGTACATAAAAATATAAAGAATTGTAAAACGATAGGTAATGTACATAATAAACTAAGTAGGAACCGTCATAAGCTTTTTGAAAATCGCCGGGACGTGGGGCGTCAAAAAGCAGCACTGTCCAGCCAAAATCGGTACGTGTGGTATATTTAGTATAATACTTTGAACGTGGTATGCAAAAGACTTGGTCCGGCCTCACTGGAGGCAACTTTATAAAGGCTTTCATATACGCAGGTAGTTTCTCTTATCTAATATATTTTAAGTAATTTAATTTTTGTACGTAAAAATATAAAGAATTATAAAACGACAGGTGTGGTGTATAATAGACAAAGTAGGAACCGTTATAAGCTTGCGGCTCCTGCTTTGCGGCTTGCAAAGGTGCTTAGGTCGTTTGTGGGTCTGGGTACAAGATTCTATAACAAAATTCCACAATCAATTTTAGCTTTGCTGTTACAAAAAACTGTTAAAGAGAGGCTGATTCAGAAAGCCTACAATACTGTTGAGAATTATTTAAATGATAAGAATGCGTGGATATAGCTACTGTCCGACCCTGCACAAGATAGTAATGACTTAATGTAACTAGTTACAAGTGTTATTTATTGAAAAGAACAACCGGCGAGTTTCTTGCTGGCTCTTCTCGGTACTAACAAAATTTAAATTTTGTAACTACTAAAGAATTTGAACTAAAAAAATTCACTGATATATGAAATCACCGTATGGTATCCGGCTAGAATAGGCATAGAATAGACCACCCTCATTTCTTAACGGGGAATCGTTAAAGGTGACTAAGGTAAGTTAAGCCGCCGTGTGCTATTCGGCTATATAAAATAGATCACCCTCATTTCTTACCGAGAAATCGTAACGGGTGACTAAGGTAAGTCGACCTGTCATGTAGTATGGCTGAGTAGAGTTGACCAGCTCGTTTCTGAGTTGTTGTAAAAGCTACGTAAGGTCGTTAAAGGTCGTGACTATGGTAAGTTGGCGTCAAGCAGGGGGCCGGTCGTAAAATACCTAGCCAAATCATTAAACTACATATTTATAACATTATGCGGACCCCACTTAGAGTGGGATAAGGATAATGATGATATACGGAACCTTCTCGCTAACAGCGGTTCGTGCTTATCCAACCTGTCAAGTTGACGGCCGGTGTACACATAATTATCGCAGTGTTATTCCGATTTTAAACGCGTGTACAAGTTGACATAATCACCCACGAGTCGGTAAGTTCAAGTGCGTTATCTTTAGATTAAATTTTAACCTCGACGCCATATTTATATTAACAACCAATTTATGTAACCAGTAAGTTCATATTATGAGGAACCAGTGTTGCATTATAGCACATATGAAAACTTTCTTTCTTATTTCTAAGATTCTTATTGGGTTCCCTAAGATTTTTCGGACCAAAAAGCGTTTTATGAAATATAACTTAAATTAATCACTAAGTAGATTTTGTAGAAAAACTCAAAACATAGAGAATTTAAAGCTACCAAAGAACGAATTTTGAAAATTGAGGAAACATAAGCAATTAAAAATAAATAAATTCGTACTGAAGTATGTCTGTATGTTATGATTTCACGGCTAATCCACTTGAGCAATATTGAATTTGGAAAGTTAAAGCTTTCAGTTAAAGCTTTAGATATCATGCTCACATGTAGGGTGAAGCTGTGGTAGCCCAGCGAAGCTGTGGTAGCCCAGCGAAGCTGTGGTAGCCCAGCGAAGCTGTGGTAGCCCAGCGAAGCTGTGGTAGCCCAGCGGTAACACTGTGCGCCTCTTTCGAGGAGGTCTAGGGTTCAAACCCGGGGCAGGCACCAATGAGTTTTCTAGTAAAAACTTATGTGTCTAATTGATAATTGCAATTTATCACACGCTTTTCGGTGAAGGAAAACATCGTGAGGAAACCTGCATATCTCTAGAGAATTCTGGGGATGTGTGTAACCTACAAATCCGCATTGGAGCAGCGTGGTAGGTCTTAGCTCCAATCCTTCTCTCCAAAAAAAAAAACGGAGAGAAGAGGCCTATGCCCAGTAGTGGGATAGTAACAGGCCGTTACTTATGTAGGGTGAAAAAATCCGAATTTTTTTTCTTTTGGGAATAGGAAAAAAAGAAGTCACAATGGAGGGAAATTTTACATTATAGATCGATCGATGCAAACAAGTATACTAGACCCACCAGTATGTAAATAAATGTAGGACGGAGATGAAACTCAGTGACCCGTTTATCCCTTTAATTCTATTTCTTTAAAACAATTGCCATTGCAATATCTCTCCCTCTCGCCTAGGGTTGCCACCTTTTTTTTGAAAAAAATAGTATTTTTCTTTTTAAATCAAAAAAAAATATAGTACTTTTAGGAAATTCAGGACAAAAAAATAGTACACATCTATTTTCAATCGTTATTTATTTTTCCATGATTATTTATTATTACTTTTCGCTTTGGCTCTCTATTTCACATTCATGACGGATAAAATTCTTTCCGTAAAAGCGGAAGTTGCAGGAATGGGAGATCTCTCCTTTCATCTGAAAGGAAATTATTTAAAAAATATTTTTGTTTAAATTTCACCTGAGCTTTTGAAAGACATTTGCCATTTTTCAGCAGTCATTTTCAATACAGAGACATTTTCGATATTCAAAAATAACCTCAATATTCGTTGGGATAGCATTAATTGAGAAAGTGACGTTGACATTTGACAATGACAAAGGAGTTAACCAGAGTTACTAACTAAGCCCCGTACATACATGAATGAGTTTCGTTCAAACATTACCTGCATGCAGTGCAGTGTTGCAAGTGCGTTCTATTCACAGTTGATTCAAAAAAAGTGCGACAATTGAATTAGCGATAAAAATATAGTATTTTTCGTCCTATATTGTTTTCCTATAATATATAGTACAATTGACTAAAATATAGTACGATACTATATAATATATTATAATATAAAAAACTGTGATGGCCTATCGGTGCGACCGTGTGAATCTCTAGAGACGATCATGGGTTCAAACCCGGGCAGACACCAATGAGTTTTTCTATTAAAACTTATGTGTCTAATTGATAATTGCAATTTATCACACGCTTTTCGGTGAAGGAAAACATCGTGAGGAAACCTGCATATCTTTAGAAAATTCTAGGGATATGTGTAACCTACCAATCCGCATTGGAGCAGCGTGGTAGGTCTCAGCTCCAACCCTTCTCTCCAAAAATGGAGAGAGGAGGCCTATGCCCAGCAGTGGGGTAGTAACAGGCCGTTACTTACTATATAATATAGTACAGGTGGCAACCCTACTCTCGCCTATACATATCTCCTTTCTTGCATTCCGTCTTCGTTTAAAAGCATTTCTATTTAGTTATAATATTTATCTCGACAGATATGATGCTGATATTGCTCAGCATCCTTATAATAGGATCTGCGTGTGCGGACGACGCGCAATGGATCAACGTGAAGTCAGGAGTCAAAGGGGGGCATAGGGGTGGTGGTTATCCATACTACAATCCAGGGGCTAACTATAACAGGTATGTTTATGGTGTTAAATGTAAACATTTAACCTTAAAAGCTTGTCCATATTAGAAGAAGAAAGATAACTTTATTGCAAAAATAAAAAACAAAGAGAAAAAAAGAACATTAAGAGACATAGCACTTGTTTACAAGTTTATTTAAATGAAGAATAATTTGAATTTGATACAGTTAAATGTGCAAAGGGTAGTCTTAGCAATTATTATTAAGAATCATAAGAGAGCTTAGATTGTACGCCGTGTGGTATCCGGCTGAGTAGAATAGACCAACCTCATTTCTTACCGAGGTGTCGTAAAAGGCGACTAAGGTAAGTTGACCCACCGTGTGGTATCCGGTTTAGTAGAATAGACCACCCTCTTTCTTACCGAGGTGTCGTAAAATATGACTTAGGTAACTTGACGTCAGGCAGGCGGCCGGTCGTAAAAACGCAGCCAAATCATGTGACAGCATGTTTATAACATGTTGTGCCGACCCCACTTAGAGTGGTATAAGGGCAGGAGGATGATGAAGAGAGCTTAGATTGTAGAGCCATATTTCTGTGGCCCTAGTTACAGTTTAACTAAGTTTAGCTACAGTTTAATTCTAAGGGACACAGGCTACAGTTTAAATCTAATCTAAGGGAAGAAGAATTGAATGAATTATAAGCTTCTCCATATCGAGTCCCATAAGACTTAATCCCATTTGAATTTAAGTTGGATTCAAATGAACGAATCTGAGAAGAGATTAATTTGGTGCTATGAAACTTACCTTTACATCTCTCCAACTCCTGAATTAAAGTAGTATTTTCTGATGAAGGACGGTGAAACGTCAGTTTTTTCTACAATTCCTCACTGCTATTTCATCGTAAAGCGTCCATTCTCCATTCCTCTTTAAGAGACTTTAACTTTAGGAAGATTTTAAGGACTTCTACAGATTTTGAGACTCTTGTACATTGTGTCCGCAAAGTTTAAAGTGTCAATGGAAAATAACTTAACCCCAAGTTAATTTAACTCGCTAGCTGTACAACCTATCGAAATACTGACGAGGCCCTGTCAACCGATTATTGACAACACACTTTATGCAAGTAATAATCAGTATGATGTATATTATGTACCTATCTTACAGTTTCTTTGAGTCCAAGCAAGGCCAAGACTATGGCAGTTATGGCATGCGTCACAACATGACGCTGTATGGCGCGCAGAATGCTTCCCACGGTTATGGCGCTCGCAATACTTCTAGAATTGACTATGAAATTGGTGTTTGCTATATTGAAGTTCCGTAAGTATGTCTAAACATCTTATATAATTATATTATGTATGAATATATATTAAATAATGACGTTTGTTAGTCACGTTAAAAACGCCGTGTGGTATCTGGCTGAATAGAATAGTACCACCTTGATTTCTTACCGAGGTGTCGTTAAAGGCGACTAAGGTATGTTGACCCACCGTGTGGTATCCGGTTTAGTAGAATAGACCACCCTCTTTCTTACCGCGGTGTCGTAAAATACAACAGAGGTAAGTTGACGTCAGGAAGGCGGCCGGTCGTAAAAACGCAGCCAAATCATGTGACAGCATATTTATAACATGTTGCCGAACCCACTTAGAGTGGGATAAGAGCAAGAAGATGATGTTTGTTAGTTGTTGCGGTAAGTTCGCGGGATCAGTGTAAAATAAAAAAATATTAAATGTAGTTACTTCCAACGAATTATGTCGTATGAAATACTATTATTGGGTAAAAGCACGAATATTCACACTAAACAGTGGATTAGTATTTTAACCTCGAGAATTCTATCTTTATTGGTAAAGAGGAAAGAGAAATAAAATAATACATATAAAAAAATAAATGCTTTATTAGTAACTATCGCACTCAAGTAAACCTTATACAAATACTTGCTACTTGTATTATAAAAAAAATCAACAAAACAACATTTATTTGTTAAACGAACAGACATATCAACATTTATTATATTAATATTGTGTGACAGTATAAAAATTAGTAAAAGTTATTTTTGTTTTCTTTATTTTTCGTTTGTGCTATAACATTAATTATATGAAATAATAAATATATAAAATCCTATATACCAGGGCTTCTTAAACTGTGAGTCGTGACCCCCAGGGGGGGCGAGACTACTGAAAGCAAAAGGCGTCGCAAAGATCTGATACTTTTCAATCATTATTGATACAACTACATGGCTGCAGCTGTCCTTTAAAGAACTTTTCCAACAAAGATTTATTGATATTTCTCCTCTTAAGTTCCTTCATTACCCCTCATGAAATTTAATTAAATAGATTTTATTAAATTTATGATTGGTTAGTTTACAACAATTAAAACTAAAATTTTAAAATTAGTATACACACTACGTACAAATATAAATACAAATAAAAATCATACAAAATACTATTGTAGTTTTATTATAACTATTTTTTGAAAAAAGTGGCAATGCAAAACTGTTATTTACATTGTAAAATAGTGCGATATTACATCTACATCTACGGTTAATATATATTTCATTATATGGAGGAGGGGGTCGTTTAAAATTTCCTAAGCTTGAAGGGGGTTGCTATATAAAAAAGTTTAAGAAGCCCTGCTATATAGTACTAAATATACAAAAATTGATTTAATATTTATCTAATTAAATTTCATTATATTATGTGTAATTGTATATTGTTATAAAATTCATTAATATCTTCTTTTATATTTTCCCCTCTTCCCTTCTTCTTCTATAATCCTACTCCATTAATGATTCTGATACTTTTTAGACATAGATTTCACGTATCGCTGGCAATATCTTTAATATTGTCAATTTCAGCTTTGCCATTACAGCAGTTTAAAAACACTGTTAAAAAGAGGCTGATACAAAAAGCCTACTCTTGAAGATTATTTAGAAGATAAGAATGTGTGGATATATATCTCTTTAAACCTGTACAATACAGTAACGACTTAATGTAACTAGTATTAGGAATTATATTTTTAAAAGAGCAACCGCCGAGTTTCTTGCTGGCTCTTCTCGGTAGGAACAGCTTTCCGAACTCAGCTTTAGATTATTTAGAAGATAAGAATGTGTGGATATAGCTCTCTTTGAACCTGTACAAGACAGTAATGACTTAATGTAAATAGTATTAAGAATTATATTTTTAAAAGAGCAACCGCCGAGTTTCTTGCTGGCTCTCCTCGGTAGGAACAGCTTTCCGAACCAGCAGTAGAGTTGACGGTTCAAAAGCAGATGTTTACAAGTTTATTTGAATAAAGTATATTTTGAATTTAATTTTGAATTTTAATGAATTAGTCTTTTACGAGTATATACAAATGTATATTTTCTGAATTTCGGAAACGGCTCCAACGATTTCATGAAACTTAGTATGTATTTAGTTTCGGGGGAGAAAAAATTGATCTAGCTTGGTTTCATTTAAAAAAAAATGTCGTTTCATCTCTATTTTCGGGTACTAAGAATACTGCTTAAATATAAATAGGAACAGAAGCTTAAATTTGTAAAGTTGTGATAGCTCATGGTAACGAGCTCATTTAACCGGCCCTTTCTTTGTTAATTTTTTGATCGCATTTTTTTATATCTTTCAAAAAATTACCGAGCAAGGCTCAGACACCTAGCTGCTGTTTACACATTAAAAATTTTAAGGATGGGTTCCCACTGCGCCGAACCGGTAGGTAAATACGCGGCAAAACTGCCGGATGTGCCAGTGACTAAAGAATATATATGAAGCTGTTCATATTATTGTACGTTATATATGTTCATATTATATTATTATATATGTTCATATTATGCTGGATCCGGCCAAAACACCGAGCTCGGCATTTTAACCGGACGTGAATGTCCGCTTCTTCAAACAGTGCGTGTTGTCAGTGACGACATACGGATCAGAAACGTGGTCGCTGACTATGGGCCTCATAAGAAGGCTCAGAGTCGCTCAGCGGGCGATGGAGAGAGCTATGCTTGGAGTTTCTCTACGTGATCAAATCAGAAATGAGAAGAACCAGAGTCACCGGAGGCTGAAGTGGCGATGTGCGGGGCACATAGTGCGGAGAACCGATGGGTGTTGGGGTCTCAAGGTGCTGGAATGGCGACCCCGCACCGGAAAACGCAGTGTCGGTAGGCCCCCCACGAGATGGACTGAGGATCTCAAAAAGGTCGCGGTGGGCCGCTGGGTCCAAGCGGCACAAGATCGTGTGTGGTGGAGATCCCATGAAGAGACCTATGTCCAGCAGTGGACGTCCATCGATTGAGAAAGAAGAAGAAGAATGTCCGCTGGTATCCGCCAAATCTGCCGGTCCGGTGTAGCGGGAACCTGGCCTAAGTTGTTTTAAACAAAAAGTAATTTCATTCCTTAAAGATAAAACATATGATGATATTGAAAATTTTCTATTGGTAGTAAATTAAATTTTACCATATTTTGCTCCTACTAAAACTTGCAAAACCAAACGTTCACGCTATTATGCACATTTACATTTACACACACATGCACACACACACGCAGACACACACGCACACACACGCACAGACACACACACACACACTCACACACACACTTACAGGTAGATAACAGTATCATTTTCTGCTTATTTAATAATCACTAATATTTAGTATATGTAAATTAACTAGATAAGCTAGTAAACATATAAAGTGTATTCTGTTAATATGAAAGGGTGAGGGCTGGTTCTCCTTCACACAGATTGTAAAAAATCTAGGAAGGGAGCCAGTTCTTGATTAATAATTCGGATCTGATTAATATCTTAAACAGAAGTTTTAATGTTAAGCCTTATTGTATATGCCATCTTTGTATACTTGATTGATTAAATAAATTTGATTTGATTTGATTTGAAAAAACATGTCTGAAGTTTAATTTTTTTCCAGAACTATCACTTTAGTTCGAGATCCATCTACTGTGCCAGCTGGTAACGGCGTAAGTGTTTCATACCTATATATTCTGTTATGATGGACAAGTTGCATGCATTTGAACATCATTCCTCACGTGATATGTAGTACGCCGATATGATGCACCTGCAACAATAAGAATAATATCTATACTAATATTATAAAGAGGAAAAATTTGTATGTATATTTGTAATGTTTTCACACAAAAACTGCTGGACCGAATTCCAAACTTCTTTCACCATTGGAAAGTTGCATCTTTACTGAGCAACATACGCTATATTACATTTTCAAATAAAATAGTGGGAAATTAGAAAAATCTGTATATTCATTAGATTATGAATGTTAGTGTAATTAAATAAGAAATAATACTTTTATGTTAACAAAAATAAATTTATAGTCCGACTTTGCACTATGAGATCCGTATGTACGCGGGTGAAACTGCGGGATATTACTAGAATAATAAAAGTATATAAATATAATAATAAGAATAAAATAATCTGTAATAAGTTCCTCTTATCCAGACAATGGTTGGCATAACTCCTTGCGACCTTGAGTTGCTTTTTGCGATTATCGTATACTACACTGGACAAATAACATTTAAAATGTAACAAAGTATTTTTTTAAATTTTTAATATCAAAATTTAACACTTTGATATTAAAAATTTGTGTCAATTTTTGGGACTCGATCCCGCTGTAGAAAACAGTGTTGGGAAACTACTTACAAAAAGGACTGATGACTTCAAAAACTTCAAGAGGTAATTGATCGTGTGATATATAGAACGAATAGAATATAGAACAAAAATAAAGAGACCACCATATATATCAAGTAATAGATTGATTGATCGGTTTAAAATTAAGAAGATACTTCAAAATCAAAAATATATGTTTTCTTTATTACCAATCTATATATATAAAAGAAAGTTGGTCTTAGTTACACTATTTATAACTCAAGAACAGATGAACAAATTCGGCTGAAAATTGATGGAGAGGTTGCTTAGAACCAGGAGACGGACATAGAATACTTTTTATCCCGTTCGACCGCATTTATTTTATCCCGTCTAGTCACTATAAAACGTGGTATAGCAAAAACGACTATGACATGGAAAAACAAAACATAAATGACAGCTAAACGTAATTTAGTCTTTGTAATCTTCTTGTAGTCTTCGTAATTTAATATTATTATAAAGTTGCCACATGTATCACAAGACGTATCACACTCACCACCACAACCTGAATTTTATTGTATTGCTACTTATAATACTTATAAATTTATTAATCTTTATAACCAGCACATGACTTATATTTTACATCATTGACATACATATAAATATTTTTTGAATTTAATTTTGACATATTGTAATTAGATAATTTTTTGGTGAGCTTTATTTTATTGACATTTTATAACTAAAATCCTTAATATAATTGAAACCAAAATTTGCATGCTGTGTAACAGTTGAATATGTTTGTGCCTTTTAAAATGACAACATCTCTCTATGTAACTCATATTCTTGCAAATAAAAGATTATTATTATTATTATTTTTAGTTAACTACTTCTCAGGTTTAACCTGGTAAAAATAAGTATTTACGGGTATAGAATACCAAGTAAATACTTAGGTTTGGTTGATGTTAGTATATAAAACGTCTCCATCTGATGATAATTGTAAGAATTTCCGAACAATTCTACAAGTATTTAATATGGCTGCTTTTTGTAAAAGTATGAATGTATTTTTGGGGAGGTTCAAAATACGGATACTATGGTGCAAATGTTTGGGGACAACTCCCGTGGTTGAAATAATTATTGGGACTATTGTAACTGCATTCATGTTCCACACTCGTTTTATTTCTTCCTGTAGTTCTGTGTATTTTCTAATTTTTTCCGCAATAGTAATTTGTAAATTATTTGTATTGGGGACTGCGATATCGATAATGTATGTATGTTTATTATTTTTATCTATTATTATTATTATTATTATTATTATTATTTGGATAAGTATGGTAAAAATATGACAATTATCAAAATAGTAGTAGCTATAAACGTTACTACATAGTATAAAACAAAGTCACTTTCTCTGTCTGTCCTTATATCTCTATGTTTGCTTAAATCTTTAAAACTACGCAAAAGATTTTGATGTGGTTTTTTTAAGTATATAGAGTGATTGAAAAGGAAGGTTTATATGTATAATAAAATTCAATATGGAGTAGCGAAATACTGTGATTATCACTGAGTGACATAGGCTATATGCTTTATACCCGTGCGAAGCTGGGGCGGGACTCCTAGTCAATATATAAAAAGACAATATTTATGGTTCCCTTGATTATTACAATGTATTTTTGTAACTACTATAACTACTAGAACTACGAGTAATTTTATTCATATTTAAGCAGCTCTTTGTAATAGCGCTTACTATGCTGTGAATAACACCTTAATTCTCTCCATTCCATATGAATTTCTCTGTCAAGAATAAGATGTGTTAATAAATCCTTTGTTTTTCCAGTCACGCCCAGACCTCAGTAGGATTAGGACATGTTGTGGAGGCTACATTAGAAACATTCACAACTTCAAGATATGTGACCCAGTGTGCACTACAGAATGTGTGAATGCTCTATGCACAGCGCCGAATACTTGTTCATGCTTTCCTGATCATGTCAAGGTTAGTTTTATGCAAGCAAATGCAAGTTGATTATTCCGGTTATTTTCCACCGATAGATAGACACCTTAATTCATCATCATTCATCATCCTCCTGCCCTTATCCCACTCTAAGTGGGGTCGGCACAACATGTTACAAACATGTTGTCATATGATTTGGCTACGTATTTTACGACCGGCCGCCTGCCTGACGTCAACATACCTTAGTCGTAATTTACGACTCCTCGGTAAGAAAGAGGGTGGTCTATTTTAGTCAACCGGATACCACACGGTGGGTCAACTTACCTTAGTCGCCTTTTACGACACCTCGGTAAGAAATGAGGGTGGTCTATTCTACTCAGCCGGATACCACACGGCGGGTCGACTTACCTTAGTCGCCTTTTACGACACCTCGGTAAGAAATGAGGGTGGTACTATTCTATTCAGCCGGATACCACACGGCGTCTTAATTCATCATCATTCTCGTACCTTTATCCCGCTCTAAGTAGGGTCGGCATCATGTGACAACATATAAACATGTTGTCACATGATTTGGCTTCGTATTTTTCGACCGGCCGCCTGTCTGACGCCAACATACCTTAGTCGTATTTTACGACACCTCGATAAGGAACAGGGTGCTTTATCCTACTCAACCGTATACCACACGGTTGGTCAACTTACCTTAGTCGCCTTTTACTACACATCGGTAAGAACGAGGGTGGTCTATTCTACTCAAACCTATACCACACGGTTGGTCAACTAACCTTAGGCGCTTCTTACGACACTTCGGTAAGAAATGAGGGTGGTCTATTCTACTCAACCGTATACCACACGGTTGGTCAACTTACCTTAGGCGCTTCTTACGACACTTCGGTAAGAAAAGAGAGTGGTCTATTCTACTTAGCCGGATATCACAAGGCTTGACGCCTTAATTGTCTCTCAATGTTGATAATTGTTGAAATACCTTTGTGTGTAAAAACTACCAAATCAGAATTTCCGCAAGATTTACCGATTCGAGAACCATTTGCTTTTTAGCTAAAACGCATATAGATAGATTAAGCCCCGTAATTTGTGATGAAATATAACTTGTTATACAGTCGGACATTCTTTGTTTAATAGTAACTAAGAATAACTGGTATACCAGATTCAATCTAACATCTTTTTTCTATTCTAGATAAGACTTGCCTCATGTAAGACCTTTAAATTCATAATGCAGTCATTGACACCTGTCCTTAATTAGCTTCTGATTGTAATTGACTTATTTTTGAATAGATGTGATTTTCTTTTTAAGAATGCAGGTGGAATCTGCGTTCCAACTTGTCCGATTGGATGTCAAAACGGCCATTGCAGTGGCGGTGAGTGTTTGTGCAAAGAAGGCTACAAATTGGACGCGGATAGCAAGTATTGCGCACCAGCGTGTAGACAAAATTGTGGCGGAATAGGTAATTTAGCTAACCTTCTTTATACATTTATAAACAACATCAGTAACATAATCACCATCGTTAATACCTCTGTTATTACAGTATCAATGAAATATATATTATTTTGATGTTTTCTATTATTATTAACAATTCAGACGGGAATCAGATCCTGTCGCGATAGGGCCGTGTAAAGAGCTCATGATTAAGGTCCTTGCATAGGATAACCTGATAGAATACCCTGTCCATGCCACCAGCAGCGTGGTGGAGCACTGTCAGCTTTTTAGTCGGTGCGAGTCCGACATACCCGCCGCTCGTCCCCGTCGAGCGGTGACGACCCATAATGGGTTTTCCTGACATTAAAAGCCCCGATAGAATAAGAAGTGGGTATAGCCAGGTACTATACATAAATAATAAAAACTGATCACGATAGTTTGATTTCAAAAATTACTAGCCATGTTATTATTTCTTAACACGTCACAGTGTGTGTATCTTTTAAATGAAATTTAACATTTCACAACACCTGCTCATTCAGTCTTAAAGGTATGTCTAGTGTAGTCTTATAAGTTTTTAATGCTTTGGTATGTTTCAGGAAATTGTACACAACCTAATATTTGTCAATGCAAGAATGGTTATCAATCAACACCTGAAGGCGATTGCAAGCCTGCTTGCGGACAGTGTAAAAATGGTGATTGTGTAGCGCCAAATGACTGCCGTTGCAAACAAGGGCATAGGAAGGACCATCTCGGACAATGTGAACCGGATTGTCCGCAGTAAGTATGCAAATATCAAAAATCCCGTGGAAGCGACAATAGCATATTTGATGGGATCTACTATAATGATAATCCATTTGTGACAAGCAACTATCTACGCAGAGCGATTGCTATCTAATTCTCAATCCATTAGGGATAAAGCGGAATAGAAATGAATGTCAAATGAATATTTAAGTATAGACATAGGTCTGTACATAGGTGTACATGGGTAGACATAACCTTTCAGATTCAAAAGATTTTGCCTATAATTATATTTTTGGATCTGCCTATTATTGAAATTGACTGAGGCCATTGATGAAAAACTGGCTCGCATAGTAAAAAAGGTGTCTTTAACTTTCAAAGAATAAAAGAAAGAAGTTTAATAGTCTGAATTTTATTTTACTTTTTGATTGTAAAATATCATATATAAAAAAGGTCTTATTATATTATTATTGTTTTTAGGGGATGCGGACAAAATGGACGTTGTATTGCCCCTAATATTTGTAGCAGTCCTCCCACAACTCCTCCACAGACCTCCGTCCCACCTTATTATCCCCCCAACCAGCATAATAATACATTATACCCTGCCAACCAAATACAAAACGGATCGTATGCGAACCCTAGAAATAACACATATCCAGTTCACCGAGGAGATATAGACTCATATACTCAAAACACTCCTAGAAATCAACTCTACCCTGATAACCTTGTATCTGGCCAACAGGGTCAAACTGGATATCATGGCCAAACTGGCTACCAAGGTCAAACCGTAAACCAAGAAACAGAAAACCAATGGCAAAGTGTAAACCAAGGCCAAGCAGGATACGAATGGCAAACTGCAAATCAAAGACAAAGAGAAACTCAAGGATACAATACACAAAACGGATATCAGGGACAGAGGGAGCATCATGGACAAAGTGGCTATCATGGCCAGTCGGGACACGACGGATATCAAAGTCCGCAAAATCCAGGATACCAAATTCCGGGATCACTATATCCAGTATCAAATAATCCAGGATCACGATATTCAGGTACACATTATACTAGATCACAATATTCAGAATCACAAAATACAGGATCACACTATCCAGGATCACAAAAACCAGGATCACAGCATTCAGAATCACAAAATCAAGGATCACAATATCCAAGATCGCAATATCCAGGATCGCAATATCCAGGATCGCAATATCTAGGATCGCAATATCCAGGATCACAATATCCAGGATCTCAATATCCAGGGTCGCAATATCCAGGATCGCAATATTCAGAAACCCAATATCCAGGATCATTATATCCAGGATCTCAACATAGGGGACCACAATATCCAGGCCAACCATCTCAAAATCAAACTGCATACCCAGGTTTCCCCGAAGGCCAGCAATCATTGAACCCTGATAGTCAGTTCGAATGTTCTACGCCATGTTTCAACGGTGTTTGTGTAGAAGGAAACACATGCAGCTGTAATCCAGGATATGTTTTAGACACCGAAGACCCAACCAGAACAAGGTAAATATATAAAAAATAGTGATTTTATTTGTAAAAATAATGTATTATGCTTATTTGGTATGCGACAACCTAAAGAAAAAACATGTTAAAAAAATGTTATTCACTTACACATATATGCGTAGCAAAACTTAAATAAAATAAATTTCGAGAAATATGTATATAATATACTTGCAAATTTTAAAACATTAAAATAACAGTTAAGTAATTGACAATTTCATTAAACTCTAAATTAATTGTATGGTTTTTCGCAACGACTTATAATCTATACTTGTTACTATAATTAAAAACATAAAACTCATAAAAAACATTTAAAATTTTTTAGCTCTCACAGCTATATTTCATTTATCTCTCATTGAAGACTACAGTCTTTGAGCAATGTCGTACCACTAACGACGTACTTGATCAAGGGCATTAAAACATTTTGAAAAAACTCTGTTAAGAATAGGACTCATAAAAAGATCAAACCACTAAAATCATGGACGGAGGTTACGTTGGAGTGACTACTGAATCAAAAGAAATGGTAAAATAGCCATAAAAAGCGTAATCAGTGACAAAAAGAGTCGAGAAGACACAAAAATAGAGATAGAAGGAAAGATATTAGAATAACGTCCATTAGACGAAGGTAGGAGATGGAATGAGCTTTGCAAAAGATAAAAACTTAATCGCAAGAGCAAAGTAGTTTAGCTTTTGAAGACCATGCTATCGTATCGAAAAGAGTTTTGAATTGTCTAACTTCTTTATGCCTACAAAAGTAATAATAAAATTATTTTGCTATAATCCGCGAAGAAGTAAAATAGAAAATATATATAATGCTAAATGTAAGTGGACAATTGGTTATCATACCTTATTCGCAGAAAATCGCAGAGCTTTGCGATGCTTCGGTTGCGGGGCGAAACGATTGTTGAGTTTGTGATAGTGAACGTATATAGTGCTTGTGTATTTTGGTGGCGGTGGTGGAGGTTTGTGCATGTGTTTTTACGAATCCTGCATGTATCAGGTATGATAACCGATTGTCCACTTACATTTAGCATTATATATATTTTCTATTTTACTTCTTCGCGGATTATAGCAAAATAATTTTATTATTACTTTTGTATTATGGATCTCCGCAAAGTAACGCCTAATTCTATAAATTATTCTTTATGCCTTTTCAATATCTGAACTATCTTTTTCCAGATGCGTGCCATACTGCCCTGGGGGCTGTCCTAACGGTGTCTGCTCTGCCCCCCATTTCTGCATCTGTAATCTTGGTTACCGCAAAGATACGAGCGTGAAAGGAAGAACAGGTTGCGTTAAGCGCAACTGAAGAAATGTTTAAGTTCATATCATGACATGTCTTTAAAATTTGATGTATCATATTATTGAAAACAACCAATAAATTGATATTTCTACTTATATTTCATTAACTAGCGGCTCGCTCCGGCTTCGCACGGGTATAAAATGATATGGACACACAGAGAAAGCGACTGTGTTTTATACTATGTAGTGAAGTTTAGCTATTATTTTGATAATTGTCAAATTTTTTACTATACTTAACCAAAGACAAAATTACGTATAGCTGTCATTTATGTTTTGTCATTCCATGTCATAGTCGTTTTTGTTATACTACGTTTTATAGTGACTTGACGGGATAAAATAAATGCGGTCGAATGGGATAATAAGTATCTTATGTCTGTCTCCTGGTTCTAAGCAACCTCTCCACCAATTTTCAGCCAAATTGGTTCATCCGTTCTTGAGTTATAAATAGTGTAACCAAGACCAACGTTCTTTTATATATATAGATTTCTAAATTTCCATTGAGGATATTTTGAATATTAAATAACTAGCAATCGCCAGTGGCTTTGCCCTCTTGGAAAGATTAAAACCGTAATGGCCATAAAAATGGTTAAAGTGGATTAACCTTAAAAGCTAGACATATTCAGTCGTGGACTTTTATTGGCCCGTTGGAGCAGTGGGTAGTGACCCTGCCTTCAGCTCCGCGGGTCGCGGGTTCGATTCCCGTCGAGAGCCAAAATTTTCTATAAATGAATTTGTTGGTCTTTGAGCCTGGGTGTATTAGTATTTAAGTATGTATTTAAAAAATATATAAGTATATATTGACCAGTCGTCTGTCACCCATAACACAAGTATTAAGTTACTTACTTTGGGGACGGACGACCGTGCGTAAGTGTCCCATATATTTATATTTATTTATATTTAGTTCATTTGCAAAGGGGGGCAAATGTCGCACGCGTCCGTAGGAATTACCACCTTATCCTAGGCCCACCCTACACGTGTCCCCTGGGTGGTGCTAAAGTGCGACAACGCCGAGTCTCTGGCGGCGGTTAATTAACCAGACCAATCCAGACCTAACCAGTCTGCAAAGTGAAGGTAGGAAATGACCTTCTCAACCCGTAACCTCGTGGTCATGTTTCGCGAAAACGGTGGTCTTGGCTTCATCGCCCGGGCTATGAGGAAGAAAACCTCTCTAAAAAATCACCCCGAATTCTACGATGGGACACGCGTCAATAGAATGCATGGCTGTTGGGAAGTACAGTCATTAGCGTCAAACTTCAACGCACCTGGCGAACGTTGTAGTATATAGCCTTCACACCGGAATGGGAGTAACCCGGTTGTGTGACCTTTAAATCTGCCCCTACTCGTGGGAACAACTATGGAAGTTTCAACCTCAAAAAAATCTCATAAAACACTCACTCAACAAATTTTTCATCCAAACATGTTTAACAGACAGAGATCACAATCTCTTTCTGACTTCAGACAAAACTTAGAAAACACTAGTTCTGACACTCAGTCGGAAGTTGCAAAGAATAGTGAAATTCAAAAACGTAAAAGAGAATTAAATAGTCCTGAAAATATCAGAGATCAAAAGCAATGCAAACTAAGTACATATTGGTTAAGCCAGCCGGTTTCAACATCAAACTCTTTCTCTCTACTTGAGAATGAGGTGGACAAAGAAGACCCTCAGCCCCAACCAACAGAAAGGATACCTAAACCACCACCAATATTTATTGACAAAGTAACAAACATTCGCCCGCTAACCAAACTCCTTGACGAAACTGTGCAAGGACTTTTTGAAATTAAAGTCTTACCGAAAGATCAAATCAAAATCCAGCCTAAAACAAGTGATGCCTTCAGAACCATTGTGAAGGAACTAGATGCAAAAGAGACTGAATATTTTACATACAAACCCAAACAAGAGAGGAGCTTTAAAATCATTCTTAAAAACATGCACCCATCTACTGATACTGAAGAAATAAAAGAAGCCCTGGCGAGTTTGGGACATGTGGCAAACAACATATGGAATATGAAACAAGCATCTACAAAAATTCCTTTGCACATGTTTGTAGTCGAATTGAAAGTTAGCTCAAATAACAAAGACGTGTATGGCATTAAGAATCTTCTTCACTGTCGTGTAAATATTGAGCCTCCGAAACCAAAACGCACAATCCCTCAATGTGCCAACTGTCAAGACTATGGACACACAAAAGCTTACTGTCGTCGAAATCCAAGATGCATTAAATGTGCTGGCAATCATGCATCCTCGGCCTGCCTGAGGAAAGACAGATCTGACGATGTCAAATGCGCTTTATGCGATGGTAATCACCCTGCAAATTATAAAGGCTGCACTATATATAAAGAGCTGCAGAAACAAAAATACCCACCACTCCGCATAAAACCAATCAAACCTGATCAGTTGATTAATAAAAACCCACCTCAACTAAATCCCCCAATGCTTAACCAACGTTACGCTGATGCAGTTCGTAACAACACTAACGAGGGAAAAACAAATCAAGTTTCTTCAAACCAAATTAACCTGAAGGAAACAAAACAAATATCTCGACCAAACGAACAAACTAAGGTAATAAACCAAACACAAAATAACAATTCGACGGAAAATAGTGAAATTAAAGAGCTAATGGAAATGTTTAAACAAATGATGCAACAAATGAATACCATGACAAATCTTATACTAAGCCTTATGACAGAGTTGCGCTCGAATTCACTTCACCAAGCAAATAGTCAGGATTTTACCCAGGCGGGAAGCAGACGGCCCACCTTGCCCTCCCGCGTATGAGTCCATTTAAACCCATAATCCTTGCCTTGTGGAATGCAAATGGGCTGTCAAATCATACGCAAGAGTTAACATATTTTCTGCATTCACATAAAGTTGACTTAATGTTAATTTCTGAAACACATTTCACCTCTAAAAGCTACTTTAAAGTACCAAGGTATACACTCTACCATACAAATCATCCCGATGGTGGAGCCCACGCAGGGTCCGCTATACTCATAAGAGATAACATCAAACATTTCGCCCACAATCCGATTTGCAGTGAAGAATTTCAAGCTACTATCATCACTATTGAAAGTTCAAGCGGACCAATAATTATTTCAGCGCTATACATTCCCCCTAAACACAATTTGAAAACCGAACAGTACACAATGTTCCTCAAACAATTGGGCAGCAAATTTATTGCTGGGGGAGACTACAATGCAAAACATTCTGACTGGGGTGCCAGAGTTACTACAACTAAAGGTCGAGAACTTATGAAATCAGTCCAACAGCTCAATCTTAGGGTTGAATCCACTGGGGAACCAACATACTGGCCTTCGGATCCAAAAAAGCAACCAGACCTTGTAGATTTCTTTATCACAAATGGACTTCCCATCTCGACTCTTCACTGTCGCTCGGCATATGACCTATCGTCAGATCATTCAGCTGTTATAGCAGAACTGTATAACGACTTTGTGGAAGTCAATAAGGCCTGCAAATTACATACAAAAAAAACGAACTGGGAGAACTTCAGGCAAATAATCGAAAATAAAATCGACAAAAATATTCCGTTAAAATCAGATGATGATATTAATACAGCTGTTGAAGCCTTTACCGCATGTGTTCAGTCAGCCGCCTGGAACGCTACACCTCATCACAGAGCTATCGAAACTATTCCTACGTATCCACAAGTCGTAACCGACTTAATTCAAACAAAGAGACAAGCCAGACAACAGTGGCAACTCACACGTCACTCCTGCGATAAAAAGAGGTTCAACAAACTAGTCAAGAAAGTTAAGAACACCCTCAAAAACATCAAAAACCAGGAAGTAGAAAGGCGACTAGCTAAGTTGGATGCGACATCTACCACTGACTATTCTTTGTGGAAATTAACAAAATCCCTCAAAAGACCATTGTCGTTTCGATCTCCACTTCGCCGTGATGATGGTTCGTGGGCAAAAAGCGATGCTGATAAATCTGATCTATTTGCTGAGCATTTGTCTAGCGTATTCACCCCAAACGCTGATTCTGGCTCGAAAGAAGTCGAAAAAGTCATTGAAGCTCTTAGTACACCTCATCAGCTAGCGCTTCCAATCAAGAAGGTAACTATTAGTGAAGTGTACTCGACAATCAGGAAACTTTCTCTAAACAAGGCCCCGGGATATGATCTAATAACTTCAAAAGTTATGAAAGAACTTCCTTACTCAGCGGTTGCGCTGTTAACTGCGATTTATAACGCTATTCTGCAAAGAGAATTCGTACCTGCACAATGGAAAGTGGCTGAAATTATTCTTGTCCCGAAACCTGGCAAGAACCCAGAAAGTGTTTCATCGTACCGGCCCATAAGCCTTTTACCAGTTGCTTCCAAAATCATGGAAATTCTTATCCTCAAGCGATTGACACCAGAGCTTGCCAAATCGGAATTAATACCTTCTCATCAATTTGGCTTTCGTGAAGCTCATGGAGCCGTCGAACAAGTTCATCGTTTGGTCACGAAAATAAATGACGCATATGAAAAGAAAAGATACTGCTCTGCAGCTTTTTTGGACATTTCACAAGCGTTTGACCGTGTGTGGCATGAAGGTCTTCTCTACAAGGTCAAGCAAGCTCTACCAGTCAATTACTACCTTATCATTAAATCTTACCTCCAACAAAGGCATTTCTATGTCAAACATGGAGAAGAGAATTCGAGTCTCCGAGAAATTAAGGCGGGTGTCCCTCAGGGAAGTGTGATGGGTCCTGTTTTATACCTAATATATACTTTTGACTTACCCATTACAAAGGATGTTCTCGTAGGTACTTTCGCTGACGATACTGCTCTTATAGCATCACATGACAATCCAGTGGTAGCGTCAGAAATACTACAGAGTAACTTAAATTCTATCTCAACTTGGATGCGTGACTGGAAAATAAAAGCAAATGAAACAAAATCAGTGCATGTTACATTCACCCTTAGACGTGACACATGTCCTACCGTCTTACTAAACGGAATAACCATACCTCCAGCCGTTGACGTACGCTATCTGGGTATATACTTAGACAGGCGACTTACATGGAGGAAGCATATATTTACAAAAAGGAAAGCTCTCAGTCTACAGCTACGCAAGTTTCACTGGCTCCTGGATAGGAAATCAAATCTCTCGTTAAACAACAAACTGCTCCTCTACAAAACCATAATTAAACCAATTTGGACTTACGGAGCGGAACTCTGGGGAACCGCAGCCCACTCTAATTTGGAAATTATGCAACGGTTCCAATCAAAAATGCTCCACATTATTACTGGTGCTCCTTGGTTTATTACAAATTCTCAGTTGCATCGGGACCTCAAGATTCCTACAATTAAAGAGGAAATAACGAGAAGGCTGAAGCTCTACTCTTGTCGCATGGAAAGCCATCCAAACAAGCTTGCTTGCAATCTAATGAAGCCCAATCGTACTTTTAAAAGAATTAAAAGGAGAGCCCCGCAGGATCTCCTCCTACCAAAATCAAATCTTTAAGGAGAAATTTTTTAAAATGGATACGCCACTGGGCGCATACCATGCACGCCAATATAAAACTCTTAACCACCAGCTAAATGCTTAGACGCTAGACGTTTAGACGAGGCAGATTGCATGGTTCATATGAGATTAAAAAAAAAAAAAAAAAAAAAAAAAATATTTAGTTCATTTAGAGGGGAACAATTTTGTAGGACACGACTTTTGAATAACTTTCACCGTTTACTTAACGCACGCAAGGAATTAAAAGCTTTAAATTTTGCCGGTATCCGACGGAATAGAATAGTACCACCCTCATTTCTTACCGAGGTGTCGTAAAAGGCGACTAAGGTAAGTCGACCCGCCGTGTGGTATCCGGCTGAGTAGAATAGACCACCCTCATTTCTTACCGAGGTGTCGTAAAAGGCGACTAAGGTTAGTTGACCCACCGTGTGGTATCCGGTTTAGTAGAATAGACCACCCTCTTTCTTACCGAGGTGTCGTAAAATACGACAGAGGTAAGTTGACGTCAGGCAGGCGGCCGGTCGTAAAAACACTGCCAAATCATGTGACAGCATGTTTGTAACATGTTGTGCCAACCCCACTTAGAGTGGGATAAGGGCAGGAAGATGAAGATGTTATAATCCTTCCTTCCTCGATAAATGGATTATCTTACAATCACAGAATTTTTAAAATCGGTCCAGTAGTTTCTGAGATTAGCGCGTTCAAACAATCAAGCAATCAAATAATCAAACAAACAAACTCTTCAGCTTTATATATTAGTATAGATAATAAATACGAGTATATGGGACATTCACATACACGGTTGTCCGTCCCCAGAGTAACTTAATACTTGTGTTATGGGTAACAGACAACTGCTTAATCTATATTCAAATTCAAATTAAAAATATTCTTTATTCAAATAAACTTGCAAACAAATCTTTTTGCAAGCTTTTGAATCGTCAACTACAGTTGACTACTGGATTAGAAAGATATTCTTAACGAGAAGAACCAACAAGAAACTCGGCGGTAACTCTTTTTAAAATAATACTTATAACATTTAGTCATTACTATCTTATACAGGGTCGAACAATATCTATATCCACGCATTCTTATCAGCTAAGTAATCTTTAACAGTATAGTAGGCTTTCTGGATACATAAATCTTAGCTTACTTATAACGGCCTGTTACTATCCCACTCCTCTCTCCGTTTTTGGAGAGAAGGATCTGGATACATATATAGTTTCAAATACATATTTAAATACATCCAGACAGGAAGAATCAAACAAGTACAACAAATTATGTATAAAAAATGTTGGCCTTCGGATCGAACCCGCGACCGGTGGAAAGTCAAAGTCAAAATCATTTATTTGCTTAAAACATGGATACAAGTAGATGTTATAACTAATTTTAGAACATGTTTAGTCAAGTTTGACATGCAAATTATTTAACAAAGTAAAATTAGAGTTCACTTATTATATTATTATTATATACATATTATTGTTATATTATTATTTATTATAAATTATGTCAAGGATATATATATATGTATATATATCCTATTTTATTTATTTATTTATTTTTCTTTCATAAAATTTCATGTTCTAAACTGACCGAGTAAGTATTCATTTACACTATAAAAGCAATTTACTAATAACCATTGAAATATTTTTTCTTTAAAAATGTGAAATGACAGGTTATCTATTTTAAAGTTCGATGGTAGTTTGTTATATATTTTTATACACATTGCATAACAATTTCTTTGAAAAAAAGCAGATTTTATTCGGACCGGCAAGACTAGCCTATTTAGATTACGTGTATTTCTGGGGTATACATCACATGCTCTCGTGAACACAGGGTTGGAACTGAACACAGGGTCATTAATCTGACAAATGCCAGTGAAATTTGTTCCCGCCCGGTGACGCTGTAAAAGTCGTTAGGGCTAGCATATAGTCAATTCGAAAGAAAAAAAAGTCAAATTTTAAATATTCAACAAACCATACTAATTCGATAGTCTTTCCGTCTTATCTCTTTGTTGTTTTGTGCCCCACTTAGGGGGGGATCAGGATGTAGTGATATAGAAGGATAAATTAAAACACTTACAGCACCGATGCTTTCGTTTCTTGTAGAGGTAATTCACTAGCACTAAACACGCCACGCACACGACCAGCACCAGTATTATTAAAACAATTGTTCTGTCATCTCCACTGAAACAAATACAAATAAACAAATGTAAAATTCGATTTAGAAATTGTTCGCGCCATAAACATAGCACGATCAAATAGGAGAAGAACATATATCGCCATCTATCGGCAATCTAACTAACTAGCTAACTTTTAAAGTGTCATAGACACAGCGTCAAATTATCGTATTGTAGAATGCACCGTCTATGGTCATTCAGCTTATGTACGCAAAAAGTGAAGTCATTAAAGAAAGTTTCCCTACATATTTGGCCTTTCTTTTGCATTACAAATATCACCAAAGCGAAACAAATAATATTGAACAGAAATAATGTACCAAGCATTGACTGCTATGGAAAAGATAAAGGTAAAAATAAGGGACAATATAGAAAGGGGAAAATTTGAAATTAACGATGATGAAAGGCAAAAGAATAAAAGAGCTTTGTTGGTGGATAGAGCAAGCACCTTGTTGGGACAGGTTCTAAATGAAGAGATGTAATATTTGATATTTACGTACCAATATTTTCTTTACTATAAATTGTCTCACTTCGTAGGTTAGCTGACATAGGGATAAGTTGACCTTTGTACACTTTATTTTACCAATAATGTATTTTTCTTTTTTTATGGTACATAAATAAATAAAAATAAATGATATATAATATTGAAATCAAAAGTAGTTACAATAATGTAATGTTGAACAGAATTTCTTGTCTTGATAAAATGATAAAATGCCAAAGAGAGAGAAGAGTAGAGTGCAAAAGTATACTAATCATTCTCTTGCCCTTATCCTACTCTAAGTGGGGTCAGGACAACGTTATAAACATGTTGTCACATGATTTAGCCCGACCAGCCACCTGTTTGATGTCAATTTACCTTAGTCGGCTTTTACGACACATCGATAAGAAATTAGGGTGGTCTATTCTACTCAGCCGGATACCACACAGTGGTTCAACATACGTTAGTCGCCTTTTACTACATCTCTGTAAGAAATGAGGGTGGTCTATTCTACTCAGCCGAATACACGGTGGTGCAAAAGTATACCAATAAAGACGGACAAAACGATTCGAATAAATAATTCGTCAATTAAAATAGTTGTGGTATTTGCGGTTATGTATCGCGGATGTATAATGTATGAGAACGGATTGCACTTCCTACACTTTATCATTAAAATTTTAATAGAATTATGAATAAATTGAAATATTAAGAATATTTCTTATATCAATATTGTTTCAAATATGTCAGAAAACAAGGACATTGTTCATAAACGTTTATGTCATTTTGTTTGGGAAATACCCCATTGATAACGATAATTATAAATACACTATGAGATTTCGTGACTATGTGAATAAAGCTATATTTTTGTTTCGTTTACCATAAGTTTTGAAATTTGACTATATAAAATTTATAAATAAAAAACAAAATATCAATTATTTTTGAGTTTTGCTACAATTTTTTTGTGTATAGGATGAACAAAGAATTTTAATTTTCAAATAACGTGTTTTTATTGGAATAAACGCAATACAACTTTTTGTACAAATCCGTTGAACCGGAAAAAGATTACGTCAGTACTCACACACACGCATTACAATAAAAAGGAAGTAAAGTAAAGTAGTAAGGCCTGTTAATATCCCACTACTAACTTCCTCTCTTCTTTTTTGAAGAGAATGCTTTGAGCTTAGACTCAACACGCCGCTCCAATGCGGATTGGTATGTTACACATATCTCAGGAAATCTCCAGATATATGCGAGTTTCCTCACGTTGTTTTTCTTCATCGACAAGCGTTTGATGAATTGCAAATATCAATTAAACCGGGTTTTAACAGAAAAACTCATTGATGCCTGTCCATGGTTTGAACCGACGACCCCCCTAGACAGAGACACGGTCTCATCGTTAGGCTATCAAAAATTCGCATTATAATATCCTACTAATATTATAAATGCGAAAGTTTGTGAGTATGGATATGTCGTTACTCTTTTACGGGGAATCCGCTGAATCAATATCAATGAAATTTGACACAATTATTCCTTATACACCGGGGTAACACATAGGCTATAGAAATCTTGTTATTTCTACAGGGATATGTTAACAGGAATATTGAAAGTGCCATCGATTATCAACCTATCACGCGACCAGCGAAGTTGCGGGTAAAAACTAGTTAGAAATAAATTGAACTTAGTACCTCTTATTCGTAGCGTAGTGTTCTATGTTAACTGTGGTTGCTTCCGTTATAATGGTATCAGCTATCGTGGTTGGGGTGTTTGGTGCGCCGGTGTTTGGGGCTTTTGCTGCACCGGTGGTAGCTGCAACTGCCGATGTTGCTCCTGCAGTAACTGTAGTCGGTATGCTAGTTACTGACTTAGGTATTATACCCATACGCGGAATTATAATAACTGTAGATGATTCAGGTGTAACTGACGTTGAGAATGTGGTATCTGTTGTCGACTTAGTGGTAGAGATAACATTCGTTGGCTCAGTGGTAATTGTGGTCGATTCTGTGGTGCTTCTCGCTGTGTCCGGAACTCCACTGGAAAAATGGTCGTAGCATCAAATCATAAATAAGAGTCTTTTAGTTCGTTGCGCTAAGCAGTTGTGTACTTCAAGGTGATATGGGACTCACAAGTGATTATAGTAATAACAATGGTGATCATTAGTGTTACAAGTAGTGATTAGAAGTCATACTGTTTAGTGAGAGAACAAAAAGGCAGTTTTTAGTATGCTACATTACTTGGAACAAATGGAAAAACAGAAAAAGGAAAGTTGTTGACGACGATTCTTTAGTTTTAGCTATTAATAAGATATTAGAGTTTATAGAATAGAGTTTAAAGTAAATTAAGTCTAAAGCTTAGTGTCTTTTAGTTACCCTTAGATTTAAGATATACACTTACTAGTAAGAAATAAATTGAACTTAATACCTCTTATTCGAAGCGTAGTGTTTCATGTTAACTGTCGATGCTTCCGCTATAGTGGTATCAGTTCCTGTAATTAATGTGATTGCTTCTGTCGTAGGTGTGGTTATTTCTGTTGGTATCGTAGTAACCGTAGGCGGAATGATAGTAACTGTAGATAATTCAGTGCTAATTATCGTCGATGCTGTGGTATTTCTCATTGCATCAGGAACTCCACTGGAAAAATGGTCGTATCATCAAATCAGAAATAAGGCTTTCAGTTCGTGGCATTAAGCAGTTGTGTACTTCAAGGTGATATGGGACTCACAAGTGATTATAGTAATAACAATGGTGATTGATAGTGTTACAAGTAGTGATTAGAAGTCATACTGTTTAGTGAGAGAACAAAATGCAGTTTTTAATATGCTACATTACTTGGAACAAATGGAAAAACAGAAAAAGGAAAGTTGTTGACGACGATTCTTTAGTTTTAGCTATTAATAAGATATTAGAGTTTATAGAATAGAGTTTAAAGTAAATTAAGTCTAAAGCTTAGTGTCTTTTAGTTACCCTTAGATTTAAGATATACACTTACTAGTTAGAAATAAATTGAACTTAATACCTCTTATTCGAAGCGTAGTGTTCTATGTTAACTGTCGATGCTTCCGCTATAGTGGTATCAGCTTCTGAATGTAATGTGATTGCTTCTGTCGTAGGTGTGGTTGCTTCTGTTGGTATCGTAGTAACCGTAGGCGGAATGATAGTAACTGTAGATGATTCAGTTGTAACTGACATTGACAATGTGGTATCTGTTGACGACTCAGTGATAACGGTCGTTGATTCAGTGCCAATTATCGTCGATGCTGTGGTATTTCCCATTGCATCAGTAACTCCACTGGAAAAATGGTCGTATCATCAAATCAGAAATAAGGCTTTCAGTTCGTTGCATTAAGCAGTTATGTACTTTAAGATGGTATGGGACCCACAAGTGATTATAGTGATAACAATGGTGATTGATAGTGTTACAAGTAGTGATTAGAAGTCATACTGTTCAGTGTGAGAACAGAAAGGCAGTTTTTTGTATGCTACATTACTTGGAACAAATGGAAAAACAGAAAGAGGAAAGTTGTTGACGACGATTCTTTAGTTTTAGTTATTAATAAGATATTAGAGTTTATAGAATAGTGTTTAAAGTAAATAAAGGCTGAAGCTTAGTGTCTTTTAGTTACCCTTACATTTCAGTAATACACTTATATTAGGTTAATAATAATGTAAGATGATTAAGACACAAATAACCATACCATTCAACACATACTAATAGTAATGAGTAGATATACGAAGAGTGATTACTATAGATACAAATAGTGATTATTAGCTATATCAGTAGTGATTATTTGTGATTGGTAGAGAAATAAATTGGAGTAATACCTATGATACAAAAATATTAATACCCCATTAACTGGTTAACATAACTAAGTCTCAAAAAGCTCAGGGTGAAAATATACTTGCACCGCACGATATTTGTAATAATATAGGGGAAGATATGCTTGACCTTGACCTTGCAAATTTGTCTTTTACAGAGGACCAAAAGAGTTTCGCGAGGTCTTAAAACAGAAATTAATGCAAAATAATCTGTAATGCTATAATATTTTAACTCACCACATAACATTCGTAGTTCGATAAATGAGGAGCTGAAATAAAAATGTTCATATTATTATAAGTATATTGTCATGTGTCAAGTGCCGTGTGGTATCCGGCTGAGTAGAATAGACCATCCTCATTTCTTACTAGGGTGTCCCAAAAGGCAACTAAAGTAAGTTGACGTCTGGCAGGCGGCCGGTCGTAAAAAACAAAGCCAGATCATGTGACTTTGTAATAACTTACTAAATTATTATTATAATTAGTTCATTACTATTATAATAATATAACACAAACACTTTTATATATAAAAAAAGTAATTTATGTTATTTTTGCTTTAAAACGTCAAATTTCGTACAAAATGAAATCATTCGAACGCCAAAGCGTTACAAATAGCGATAATTTATCGCAGATTACGTTCGTATCATCCACAAAGTAACTACTTAATCAAAAAATATTGTTATAATTTCTTTTTTGCAATAAATATTCAATAATATTACTACAAGTCAAGTTAAAAAAGCTATTAACAAAATTTTATGACCCTACTGTTAACTGTTGAGAAGTTCCCTCTTCTGGAACCAATGGTAGCAGCATCAGGTCATGCTTATCATAAACATGCATTGTAATTAGCACTGAATCAGTATGTAAAATTTTACCTCGATCCGACACCGGGAAGTGGGTCAAATTTAACTTGCAAATTCCACCTTCACATTGCAAGTTCAATAAAGCTTTTAATAATATTAGGTCCTTACATATGAAATTGGCGTTTTGTCGTACTGGCCACTTTGATCTCAAATATTACCTTTATGGTTAGGAATTCCAAATTCAGATTCATATAGCTATTTACTCATGCATTTGTGTTTCAAACCCCCTAATTCATTTGTTTTTTCTCCTTTTGTTTTTTTCTTTGTGTCACTCTGTTTACAAAATGGAAAACATGAAATATCGCGTTATTTACGAGTATGAGTTCCACCGTGGCACCAGTGCTGCAGAAACGGCTCGAAGGATTAATGATGTGTATGGTGACGGTGCGCAAAAGAAAACACATTGCGTTTTTGGTTCCAACGTTTTCGTTCTGGAAATTACGACCTGCAGAACGAGCCTCGTGGACGGCCGGAGACCAAAGTTGATAATGAAGAATTGAAGGCCATTGTGGAAGCGGATTCATCGCAAACCACGTCCGAGTTAGCTGCAGGCTCCGGTGTTAGTGATAAAACTATTCTAATCCACTTGAAGCAAATTGGGAAGGTAAAAAAGCTTGAAAGGTGGGTACCTCATGAATTGAGTGAAGCAAACCGACAAACGCGCGTCGACTGCTGCGTTACGTTACTCAACCGGCACAATAATGAAGGAATTTTAAATCGAATCATTACCTGTGATGAAAAGTGGATCCTCTACGATAATCGGAAGCGCTCATCGCAATGGCTGAACCCTGGCGAACCAGCCAAATCTTTTAGTCAATTTTCGCTTAGGGCAGCCTAAGCGAAAATTGACTAAAAAAAAGTTGCTTGTAAGTGTTTGGTGGACTAGTGCCGGTGTCGTTCACTACAGCTTTCTTAAATCTGGTCAGACGATTACGGCAGATATCTATTGTCAGCAACTGTAAACCATGATGGAAAAGCTAGCTGCTAAACAACCGAGGCTGGTCAATCGCTCTAGGCCAATGCTGCTTCAGGACAACGCTCGACCACACACTGCACAACAGACGGCTACCAAATCAGAGGAGCTTCAATTAGAATGTCTTAGACATCCACCGTACTCTCCGGACCTTGCTCCAACAGATTACCATTTTTTTCGCAATTTGGATAACTACTTGCAAGGAAAAAAATTCAACTCCGATGGGGCAGTCCAAACCGCCTTCAAAGATTTTATTGATTCCCGCCCGAATGGTTTTTTTAGTAAGGGGATCAATGAACTACCTATTAGATGGCAAAAGTGCATACAAAGCAATGGTACATACTTTGATCAATTAAATATATTTCATTAATAAAAAACGACTTTATGTTCCTTCCATAGAAAACGCCAATTTCATATGTAAGAAAATAGAGAAAACTTACCAAATTGAGAACACTTACCAAAATCACTAGGTATAATGATTTAAACGGAATCATTTTAAATTTGAATATAAAAGCACTGACGGAACGTATGGCTATGTGCAAGGCCAAAGTATTTACTAATTATCAAAATATAATGTAACATTATACTGCAATACTCCGTTACAAATGGTTATTTATAGAAACGTATTATTCACGTTATCGTTATATGGGTGTCCCGAAAATTTATGGGAAAAATACATTAAAGTTATAAAGTTAGCAAGAGTTGTACAAGTAAATATCTGAATTTTTAAAAGAATGGTAAATTAAGTAAATGTCAATTTTGTAAAAAAAATAATTTTAAAGTTATAATAAATTTTAAACATTAACAACTTTTGGTTATCTTTCTATAATACTTAAATGAGTTAATCTTGTGAGTATATTTTTTTTTTCTAAATTTTGTAATCGGGTCCAACGATTTACATGAAATTCTAGAAAATCTAGCTAGGTTTTATTATTTATAATAATATAATAATATAATATATAATATTATGAGATAATATATAATTTTATATTATATAATTTTAATATAATAATTTTTATGAGATTTTATGAGATTTTATCTATAATTTTATGAGAAAACAAAGGGTAATTACGCTGTCAATTGCAAAGTCATGATAGCTCAATTGGATAATGGGTGGTCTTGCATTTAGAATATTAGAATTGATCTAAAAAAAATCTTGTTATATTTTTAATTGCTTTTTTTATTTTCAAAAAAAATTACCGGCTCGGTCACCGAGGCACTATATATTTATACAAATAAAATTTTAAAACAGTACTGAAGAAATTAAGCTACCAGTTTTGGTCCGTGGGTGCCCGTGTAGATATGGAGGTATTCCGAAACCTTCGTAACTGGTATTGTACCAAAGAGGATCTTATTGTTCTCTGAAAAGAGACCTTTGTTTATTTTGTTGTGTCACGAAAACCCATTATGGGTCGTCACCGTCCGATGAACAAGAAGACCTTTGCCTAGCTATTTTACTCAACCTTACAAATAAACTAAACCGCAACACGCCTGAACCAGTCTTGCCTCGTCTTTCCCAAGGATGTGCATTCTATTTAGGTTAGGGAACGCCTTTTAGTACAAAACCTGTGGTTGGCTTCAGTGACGAAATGTTCCACCTAAACGGGACTATGACGATTAAATTATCAAGAAAGCTAAATTTCTACTTTGTACGTACTGTATGACAATGAACTCCTGACAATTTTTATGACTACTTTACTCCGAAAGACTATTATAAAATAGCCGGCGCTTTTATCTGATGACGCAAATGAACGATTTAACTTGACGTAGTCGCGGCTACAACTTAAATAATAAGCCGTACAATTGAAATAATAAGACGTTATTTTTCGGAAATCTATAACCGGAAATATAAACTAAAACTAATGATAGAATTAGTTTACTATAACCCACGTTTTAACTAAATCTATGACATGTAATTATATATAGAAAGCACACCAAGGCACGCAATATTTATGAAATTTGAACTGAATTTAATATAATATTAGTATTTACAATTTTATTCACAACAAAAATGTACAAGTTATATCTATCTCAAATTACTTACACGCTAGGACTATACAAATCATGCCCACGTGGAATGGTCCCAAGAATGCTGACAGCGTTTCCGCGTTGAATCGCTAAGCTGATTCTTAGTGCGAAAAAGGAACCAGCCCTCTTGTCACCTGAAGAGGCAATTAACCGGGGTGTTAAAACGGATATAAATTTTTAACATATTAGTATGAATATTTATATGTTACTAAATTTATTACTTACATGAAATTGCTGAAATTTTTTAAAATAGTTTTCTTTTTTACTAAACAAGACAAGACCTAAGTAAAGAGATAATGCAGATCGTATCGAGTTCGGGACACGCTGTATATTCCAACAGGAAAGTACAAATTTAATTAAAAATTACAGCCGCGTTTGCAAAACCGTTGGTGATAATAATATCGGATGTTGAATTTTTCCTCTAACGCCCGCAAAGTTAATTAGATTTAAGTTCAGTATCTGGGTGACTTTTGGTTGAGCTTTACCGGGTATTTTTTACGCTTTGGCTACATTAGCGGGCTACGGCGAATATTCGGGCTACGCCGATGTATGTGGCCGGGTACATCGTCGCAACACGATGTATTTGGGCGCAAACGATGTAGCATCGGGCCACTGTCTGTAAACTGGCGCGCATCAAAGTGATTTGACCACACTTACGATACTTCATTGTCGTCCATACTTTGAAGTGGAACGACAGACGCACAAAAATCAACGACGAATATTCGCCGTAGGCCGCTTTCCGAACCTTCGCCCGCTAATGTAAACAAGAACATCGTGTGTCGCCGACACAGTTTAGTTTAGTTTATTTGTAAGGTTAAGTAAAATAGCTAGGCAAAGGTCTTCTTGTTCATCGGACGGTGACGACCCATAATGGGTTTTCGTGACACAACAAAATAAACAAAGGTCTCTTTTCAGAGAACAATAAGATCCTCTTTGGTACAATACGACCAGTGACGAAGGTTTCGTAATACCTCCATATCTACACGGGCACCAACGGACCAAAACTGGTAGCTTAATTTCTTCAGTACAGTTTTAAAATTTTATTTGTATAAATATACAGTGCCTTGGTGACCGAGCCGGTAATTTTTTTTGAAAATAAAATATGCAATTAAAAATATAACAAGATTTTTTTTAGATCAATTCTAATATTCTAAATGCAAGACCGCCCATTATCCAATTAAGCTAGTGCGCCAACGCGACACGAATCTTCGGGCGCTAATGTAGCCCCGGGGTTAGAAGATATAAAAAATGCAATATGAAAAAAAAGAAGGGATCATCATATTTAGGACTTGATCCGGGGTATTTTCACTTTTTAAGTCCGTTCGTTCCCAACATCTATTATAACTTTGCAAGTAGCTGCGTATTTAGCCTTTGTTTCTTATAATATTGTAGCAGTTTGTTATTGCCTGAAAACAGGGATGAAACGGCATTTTTGTAATGAGACCCAGCTAGATCGATTTATCGCCTTTGAAACCCCCCTATATACTAAGTTTCATGAAAATCGTAGGAGCCGTTTCCGAAATGATATATATACAAGGTCATTTAAATATTAAAGATAAGTTGGTACAGTATGAGCTATCTTTATTATAAAACTATCTCGGTATTTAAGGAAGTTTTATTACAAAAGTAATAATAAAATTATTTTGCTATAATCCGCGAAGAAGTAAAATAGAAAATATATATAATGCTAAATGTAAGTGGACAATCGGTTATCATACCTGATACATGCAGGATTCGTAAAAACACATGCACAAACCTCCACCACCGCCACCACAATACACAAGCACTATATACGTTCACTATCACAAACTCAACAATCGTTTCGCCTTAGATAGACTCCTGACGATGCTTCGGTTGCGGGGCGAAACGATTGTTGAGTTTGTGATAGTGAACGTATATAGTGCTTGTGTATTGTGGTGGCGGTGGTGGAGGTTTGTGCATGTGTTTTTACGAATCCTGCATGTATCAGGTATGATAACCGATTGTCCACTTACATTTAGCATTATATATATTTTCTATTTTACTTCTTCGCGGATTATAGCAAAATAATTTTATTATTACTTTTGTATTATGGATCTCCGCAAAGTAACGCCTAATTCTATAAATTATTTGAAGTTTTATTAGTTACTTACTATATTCGAACCTAAGCCCGCCACTCTGCTCCTAGGTGGTTTGGCAGGATACAACCCAGAAGTAGGCATATGTACGTACGCTTGCTTTATTTTTCCTAAGCCATACTACTTATTATTAAGCCATATGTTAAATGTTCAAGCTTTACAAGCTGTACAACTGAACGGTGAGACCGTGTAACTCCTAACAGGGTCACAGGTTCAAACCCCGGGCAGACACCAATGAGTTTTTCTATTTAAACTTGTGTGTCTAATTGATATTTGCAATTTATCATACGCTTTTCCAAGCTGTGGTAGCCCAGGGGTAACACCGTCCTTCGAGGAGGTCACGGATTCAAAACCGGATAGACACCAATGAGTTTTCTGTTAAAACTTGTGTCTAATTGATAATTGCAATTTATCACACGCTTTTCGGTGTAGGAAAACATCGTGAGGAAACCTGCATATCTGTAGAGAATTCTGGAGATATGTGTAACCTAAAATCGGCATTGGAGCAGCGTGGTAAATCTTAGCTCCAATCCTTCTCTCCAAAAAATGGGAAGAGAAGAAGCCTATTCTCAGCAGTGGGATAGTAACAGGCCGCTACTTATACGCTTCTCAGTGGAGGAAAACATCGTGAGGCAACCTGCATATCTCTAGAGAATTCCGGGGATACTCGTATATGTAACCTACCAATCCGCATTGTAACTGCATGGTGAATCTTAGCTTCAATTCTTTCTCCAAAAAAGAGGCTTAGGCCCAGCAGTGGGTTACTAAGAGGCGGTTTTTTTTTTAATTCAAAATTCACTTATTCTTTAACAAAAGTCTTCCTTATTATAAAAAGGTAGGAACCTTCTTAACCTTCTTACCATTATTTTACTTTTAGTTATGTTAATTGCAAATGTAAAAAAAGTTATGTGTTTGCTATTATACAAGATTAGAGAAAATCCTACTAATATTATAAATGCAAAAGTTTGTGAGTATGGATGTATATTTGTTACTCTTTCACGGCGAATCCGCTGAACGAATATCGATGAAATTTGGCACAATTATTCCGTATACACCGGAATAATATATAGGCTATAGAAATTCGGTAAATTCTACAGGATGACATTGCAAAACGCCATCTATTATCGATCACACGACAACAGTCCAAACAAAGTCGCGCGAACGAAGTCGCGGGTAAAAGCTAGTCCTATATAATTGTTAACCTTTTGGTGTTTATATTATAGTAAAAATTCTTATTATTATATCATTGTACAATTTCTTACCGGGTTGTCGTAAAAGGCGACTAAGGAAAGTTGACCCGCCGTAGAATAGACCACATTTTACTGAGGTGTCATTTTTTTCGTTTGTTTTTCAGTCAAATCAAAATAACTATGTCGTCTTTAAATGTGATAAAATAAAGAAGACGTATTTCAAAAATATTTAATATCTTATACTCTTTAATTAGACTAGTCGACCTAATATATCTTTAATATATAATCAATTAATATCCTAATATATTTTTAATATATCTTTAAGATGAAAACCTTAAAGATATATTAAAAAAGTTTATTTCCAGAGTTATTATATTTACACTGTTACAATGATTGAAATAAAAGTGTATACTTAATATTATATATATATGAATTAATGGAATATTTTTGTCTCTTACGTCCTCAACAGACTAATATTACAGAGTTCAAGATCAAAAAATATATATTAAAGTCTATTTAAATAAATAAATATTAAATATTTATTTTTATAACGTGTATTTTATTAATATTTTGTGAACTACAGAAGAAAGTAAGGACCATAAAAATTAAATAACATAAAACCTTTCCTATAACTTTACGAGTTAAATTTTATGTTATGAACATTATATTTAATGTAATAAATAAATTTAATGAACGATATTATATCATACAATGTACTTAATTGTCCATACTTTTATCATTTATTTAACATTATCATTTGTTTCATTATATTTATTCCCAATTTCTTATAGTGGAAATAAATCTTACATTTCATAACTGTAACATAAATATTTTGGTGCACAATAATCAATAATTATTAGTTTTAATCCTAACATATTTATTTAAAATATATATTTAGGAAAAAAATATTAAGCAATACATTAATTAACACATACATACTGCCCTTATCCCACTCTAAGTGGGGTCGGCACAACATGTTATAAACATGCTGTCACATGATTTGGCTGCGTTTTTACGCCGCCTGCTGGCGTCAACTTATCTGTCGTACGACAGGTAAGTTGACGCCAGCAGGCGGCGTTTATTTAAAATATATATTTATTTAAAATATATATTAAGGAAAAAAATATTAAGCAATACATTAATTAACACATACATACTGCCCTTATCCCACTCTAAGTGGGGTCGGCACAACATGTTATAAACATGCTGTCACACGATTTGGCTGCGTTTTTACGCCGCCTGCTGGCGTCAACTTACCTGTCGTACCACACCTCGATAGGAAAGAGGGTGATCTATTCTACTAAACCGGATACCACACTGTGGGTCAACATACCTTAGTCGCCTTTAACGACACCTCGGTAAGAAGTGAGGGTGGTCTAACCGGATACCACACGGCTAACATTATTATATAACACATACAATACAATATATGCTAATACAAAATACATGCTATATTGCTATATGTTATAAAAAATATATGTATAAAATATATACAGACAGCCTAACAAGAGATCCTTCCATTACCTTTAGGTAAACAAACCTCAAAATTTCCCGTCAAAGTAAATAAAACCTAAAATGTTTCCGATACTTAAATCTGTGCTAATTACATTTTAAATAAAAATAATATTATTTCTTGAAAATTAAATAAATATAAGTAAGTAAGTAACGGCCTGTTACTATCCCACTGCTGGGCATAGGCCTCCTCTCTCCATTTTTGGAGAGAAGGGTTGGAGCTAAGACCTACCACGCTGCTCCAATGCGGATTGGTAGGTTACACATATCCCTAGGATTCTCTAGAGATATGCAGGTTTCCTCACGATGTTTTCCATCACCGAAAAGCGTGTGATAAATTGCAATTATCAATTAGACACATAAGTTTTAATAGAAAAACTCATTAGTGTCTGCCCGGGTTTGAACCCATGATCGTCTCTAGAGATTCACACGGTCGCACCGCTAGGCCATCACAGCTTATTTCATACTAAGATAAGCACAAGTAATTTACCGTTTTATATAAAATTCTAAATAGTAAGCGATTTGTTTGTTGTAACTATTAAAAAATATTAATTAATAATATTGAATTTTAAATAAATGGACTACAGTTCTAAGGTTTACGGCAGTTGTTAATAGATGGCAACAGGTAATTACAAATTTATTTTTTTATTAGCTATAAAGAAAACGCTTATTTACGAAAACAAACGGGTCACATCGCGTTAAGATCGATTTACTTTTGTATAAGGTTCGACGTTTCGGCAGAGTTGCGTCCACCGTGGTCACGAACTGACTGGAGCGTCGCGGCGTCTTTGTTTCCGAGTACTACAGTTATTATTTTGTTCATCTACCCTCACTTGATCTCTGCCGAAACGTTGACCAAAAATAATTCGATTTTAACGCGATGTGATCCGTATATTTATATAATACTCTTTTTATGTTGTATTAGCTATGAACAGGTTTTATAAGAAAAAATTATGTAAGGTTTTCGGAACGTTAGAAAATAAAAAAATATTTTCATCTATAATTTACATATCCATCTTACACTTAATGCCTATTAACTACCTATTCGTTATATTATATACCTATAAGTTATATATTATATGAAATTTTGGTTACAATCTTTCGTTTTCAAATCGAATATCATGCGATAGCAAAGTTTCTTCTCTTTGTTTATTTTCATCAATTTCCTCGTCAATATCATCGTATTCTTCAACTCTGCTGTCTAAAACTCTGTTTCTGAGGGTGCCAGGGGCCGTAAACACTACGCTGCCTTTGGTGTTACTTTCTGGAAATATAATTTACAAATTATTTAAATTCAAGTAGATTATGAATCAAGGATTCATGGTATTAGAATTTTAGACACTCCAGGCATGTGACAATGTCTCGGCGCTGCACACGCTCGCAGACTGCCCAACGTGGGTGTGTTTCGTACCATGGTGGACAGGAAGGTATCTCGATACGGTCGATGCATCGATTAGCGGACGGAGGGGCCACAACCAAACTAAATTGTCTAATAAAATCCGTTCACAACATTTCTCTATTTCAATATTTGTTCATCAAAAGTTTTTTAGTGGAAAGATTCGCAACCTTTAAATAATAGAGACTACGACTCCGAGAGAAATTCGAATAGATTTTAAATACTCACCAGTGTGAGCAGTTTTAACATAGTCCGTCCTTCTTCGCCACATTTGCACCATGATCGCGAGCACAAGAACAATCAGTAGCGAGGCAACACAAGCTCCAAGAATCCACGTCAATTCCAGACCAGCCAACCTGATCAAAATAAAATTATAATATAATTTTATTGGTATATATTATATAATATATATTAACATATATTATATGCAAGAAACTCTCTTGTATTCGTAATTTGAAGATTTCTTAACTCTCTTCGAAAAACCCGTAACAAAAATCACTAAAAAGACTTTTATTACAAATATAATAAATAAATACAAAAAAAAATCATATCATTGCATTTTTCTCACCGCAGTTTTAATAAGACATTGCAATTTGTCTTATTAAATACTAAGAATAAGAAATAAGTTAGAGTGGGAAAGAAAAAGAAAGTCCAAAATTAAGAATTTATGAGATACTTGAATATCGACTCTTACCCTGTTTTTAAAGCTTTCTGATCCAGGTTGCCATAACAAAGTCGGCCATCAGGGCAAAGACATTCGTTTTCTGCGCAGCTTCCGCGGCAGCTTTGGCAGTCGATGCTGGAATAAATGAGATTCCACATTAATAATATAAATGGTAATGTATGTCTGTAGCCATAAATAGCTAATCCACTGAAAAAATATTTATGAAATTTGGTATACTTATATTTCAAGGTTCTATATCAGGGTAAAGTTCAATCAAAATTCCGGATGTTGTTCTATGATGTTATTATTATTACGTGATAATTTCAACATTTTTCTTTGCTATACTAGAGTAACTTTAATTAGGTTCGATTATTTTTTTATAGTGCGAATTTAGGTATAGTATTCCTAAATAAATTATATCCTTCCTATATTATATAAATCGTATATACTAGTATGAAAACTACTTTATTTTTTCTAAATTCTTTAAAATTATGATCGAACAAGTTTTCCAACTTATAATTCGTCAAAGAACAGTAAGAAAATTTGACATATTTACAGCGAATCGATAAATTATAAATGATAAATTTTTATCTATGTAGATTGTATGTTAAAGTTAGCTAATTTATTTTACAATTTACTCACGTTTCATTAGATTCACAAGAGTCGCCGTTGAACACGTAGCCAGGATTACAAATGCATGTCCCATTGTCACTACAAACTCCATTGAAACAAAGGCAGGGCTTGTAACATACAGAAAATTCAGTCGAATTCATCTTGTACCCTTCAAGACATACACATTCGTTCGGTGCTTGGCAATAACCATTGACGCATGCTGGCGAGCAAACCGGCTTGCAGGTGCCATTACTTTTGATATATCCTTCATTGCATGTGCATACTCCGGGTGATGTGCATATGCCGTTATCACATCCTTGACATTTAGGTGCGCAATCACTGCTATTCCTTCTTTCAAAACCTTCATGACACTCGCATGTGTCTGGAGCTACGCAACTCGCATTAACGCATTGTGTACAGTACGGCTGACAGAGATACTTGTTGCTTTCATCAGGCACATATCCACCTGAGCACGTGCATATATCTGGTTCTGAGCAGAATCCATGAATACACTCTTGCTTGCAAACAGGCACGCATTTGATTCCTGTCATTTTATACCCGTTATGGCAGCGGCATTCGTTTGGTCCGACACATTCGCCGTTTGTACAATAATCACACTTTGGCTTACAAACTGAAGAGTTTGCTGTTTTAGTGTAGCCATGAAGACAAGAGCATTGATTTGGTTTAATACAGGTCGCGTTGACGCATTTGGTTTCACAAATTGGATTACAGATCAATTTGTTCAAAGGATCAACTTGATATCCAGGATCGCAACTACATTCGTTGGGTTTAGAACAACGTCCGTGATTGCAATCGCTGTTGCAATGTGGGACGCACTTATTTCCATCCTTAACATAACCAGTGCTGCATTTACAGACGTTAGTGGCGACGCATTCACCATTATCACACTCCTCGCATTCAGGCACGCATTCCCATTGATTTTTTCGTTTAAATCCGGTCAAACAAACGCATTTATTAGGATCTGTGCAGATTGCATTTTTACACGTCGATCTGCAAACCGGCCCGCATGCGGTTTCGTTTATTCGCTTGTAACCTCTGTTGCATGTGCATGTGTTGTTGCCAGTACATTTTCCGTTGTGGCATGGGTTGTCGCATGTTGATAGTAGTACGCAAGTGTTGTTGATGGCTAAGTAAGGTGGGTTGCATTTACACTCGTCAGGTTTGACACAAGTCCCGTGGAGACCGCAGGAACGTGTGCATATCGGCTTGCATACCTCCCCAGTTTCGATTAACGCCCAATTGTATCCTGCGCAGCATATAATCTGAAAAGTAAATACTTTTTATGAATGTAAATGAATTGAGATTTAAAACTTGCGAATGATAATTTATAGAACTAGGCGTTAACGTAGGCGAACTTTGCAGAGATCTATAATACAAAAGTAAAAATTAAATTATTATTACTTATTATTACTTTTGTACTTGTGAATGAATTAAGTACGTTTGCAAAATACTAAAGCTGCGTTTTTCGGTACGTTATCATCTAGCAGCTTCTAGTATGTTTTTATGAAAATTCCGTGTATTGGCTATGAACATGGGTAGTACACTCTACATTTAGCATTACATAGACATTCTTTTATCGCGGATTATAGCAATATAATATTATCATTACTTTTGTAGTTTGTTATCTCTGCAAAGTAATGCCTTATTCTCATTTTTCTCCAACCCTTATCCAACTCTAAATCTGTTCTTTAATTATCTTTACATTCATCAACTCTAACGCTACTCCTTTTATTATTCTTTTGACTTACCTCATCTTTACCGTATCTGAAACAAGGAAAATGCAATATTAATACCTTATATATAAAAAAATATATATACATTTTATTTATAACAAAAATTTTTGAATTGAAACTATCGTGAGTGGAATTCATAATTAATGTAAAGAAACCGGCTATACTCACGTGTTATTTTATCGGATGAGCCCGACTAGTTTCAAGCAACTAGTCGGGCTCATCCGATAAAATAACACGTGAGTATAGCCGGTTTCTTTACATTAATTATAACAAAAATGTACAAATTATATCTATCTTAAATTACTTATACGATAGGACTATATATATAAGAAATAACATCAAGTTGAAATGTAAATCATAAGCCGCGATATTGAGATTTTTTCAAAATTTGATTTATAATATAAATCCCTATAAAAAGGACGCTCATCCAATTGAGATTGCCTGAGTCTAGTAAATGGCGAAAGTATGCATCTTGTGACTTACATATTTGTGCAAATGCAAACAATTCGTATCAGTTTTAATGTCTAGAAAGTAACACAGAAAACTATGAGTCAGTACGGATTTAGCCCAATTAACTTAAGTAATTTATGTTTTAACATGTGCCACACATCCCATGGTAACAAATGACCTGATGATAGCATCAAGTCTGGAAACGCTTAATACAAACCAACCACTACTAAAATACACATGAGCATCTAATAGTCGCATCGAGTATTTTGAGTAATTTTTTTAAGAATACTTCAACTTCTGACCTCAATAATTACAACTCAAATATTTATAGCGTCTTTTACCGTCTTTTATTTAATTTATAGCGTATTTTAACGGTTATTGGGTTCTCACCTAGGTAAATAAAAACCCAATTACCGCCTACCGCATTCCGCTACACAATAAAGAAAACATAACAACAAACATGTTCATTTCTACAGATCTTCACTACATAGTATAAAACAAAGTCGCTTTCTCTATCTGTCTCTAAGTCCCTATATCCCTATGTATGTTTAAATCAGACACAACAGATTTTGATGCGATTTTTTTTAATAGATAGAGTGATTTAAGAGAAAGGTTTTTATGTAATATGTAGGTATAATAATTTTCAATGTGAAGTAGAGGAATACACAAATTACAAATGCAGGGGCATAGCGGTTGAAGGAAATCTTCAAGGTATAGGGAAAGTGGAATTGTTTTACTCCAAATTTAACGCGTGCGGGCCACGTGCAGTAATGAATAAATCAAAACTACTGGATCGATTTTAATAATTTTTTCACTGAGTAACAAACGGGCTATATATTTTATACCCGTGCAAAGCCGGGGCGGGCCGCTAGTTTTATTATAAAAAATAAAAATAAAGAATTGTAAACTTGCACAAGTTTCTCTTAGTATAATTTATGTAAATTAAAATCATATTCTAAAAAAGAGGTCCGAACTAAATATTACTAACAAAAACTAAACTCGGAGCTGAGTAAAAACTTGGATATTTTTTTAACCTTTAACGAAAACTTTCCGACCCAAGTGAGTCCTATATTACAAAAATTGTTCACCTAAAATATTATATCCAACCTTATTTAAATTATTACTTATTTAAATATACTTATCAATAATTACGTAATAACTAATACGTATTTATTCGTATTAGTTCCTAAATTAAATAAATAAATAAAATAACAAACGCAAATACTCCATAATTAATTATGTATTATTATTCCCTATTTATTTTCATAAATAAAATAAACAATTACTTAATAATTAATTGCTATTTATAATTACATATTTATTCGCATAAATTAAATTAAATACGCAATTAATACTTCATAGCGTGTTTTTAATATCTGCGTAGTTCTGCGGAATCTGCGGTTCTTTTCAGTAGGAACAAATTTCCAAACAAAGGAACAAATCATTGGTAGCTTCTTTAATAACATTCAAAATACTTGAATAAAGAATATTTCGAATTTGAATTTGAATACAACTCACTCGTCTGTCTCTACACACGCGCCCTCGTCTCCTTGCTGCAGATGTCGTTCACAAAACACTGGGAGTAAAATCAAGCACAATATCACTAGTCGATCCATTATACAGATTAAATAAATTATAATGCAGTATTATACATTGGAAATATATAAAGCTCCGCGAATTCACGATAGGTCCTTATCACTTCCGATGCCACAATATAATAAGCTATTACACATAAACACTAACGTTATTTTGTATTCGTAATTTCAAATGCTAATTAATCACCATTTATTATTACTTTAGTATATAAATTTACGTTATCAACAATATAAAATGAAAACTATTTTGGGAACAATAAGCCTCATCCAATAATTATCTACTAGGTTGTCCAAGCCATAAAAAAACTAAAAAAAACTACAGATCAAATACTTTAAACATTTTATAAAGTAAAATGCGATAACAAGAAATTAATTTAATTTATATAGATTACATTTAAAACAAAAAATAATTCTGCTAAGTTGAGATATTATTTTTTATAAAACAAATTAAATTGTTATTATTTTATATATGACTTTTATTTTCAATAATCAATAAAAATTGCTCTTCATTATTTTATTAAAAAATATTGATTTTAAGTCTTAAAAATTTGAATCTTAAATTATTTGTTTATTTACTTTGTTTAGCGGGAAAAAAATGTCTATGTTAAAAAATGCAAGAACAATGTTTCCTTGAAAGTAATAATACAGAATAGATTTTTTGCAATGTTTGCGTTGCTTTAACGTTTTTAGGAAACTTAAGTATTTCAATGAATAATTTTATTCTTTAACTAAAACAAGGTAAAAAACTTTACAGACAGTGTTGAAAGACGAAAAAACTTGCGAATTTTCGTTGTCTATTCGAATAATTTATATTTTATTTAAATATAATAATAATAAATAAGTATTTAATAATAATAATAAATAATTTTTATTTATTAGTATATCGATTTCAATCTAAATGCATTAACATTTATATTTAGCGATTTAAAAATAATTAATTCTTTTTTTAAATAAACTTTTATATACTCAAACCTTATAAAGAAATTATTATAACAATCTCCGATAAAATACGTGGAAATAACAAACCCGGAATGAATTATTTAGACATATTTTATATTTTGATTGATTGTGTGTCGTTTGGAGAGATATTGTAATTACACGTGTAATTAATTATAATTAAAGGCTGACAAGACACGATCGACTTGGTCGGTTCCAAGGACACTACTAAGTCCAACTACCCTAATACGGCTGATTCACATACAGGATGTTACGCGTTGCGAATGATTAAGTCGGGATAGTAAAAAAAAGTTTCTAAGCAGACCGCGTCTTTTATGGTGTTCGCCTGTTTGATGCCCGTTTGAGGGAAAGGAGTGATTACGTATTATGGAGTTATAGCCACCATTATGGAGTTATAGTAAACCACGTGAACATGAAAAAATATGATCACTACTAATAAACTAATATTATAAATGCGAAAGTTTGTGAGTATGGATGTAAGTTTTTTTCTATCACGGCGAATCCGCTGAACCGATATCGATGAAATTTGGTACAATTATTCCTTATACACCGGGGTAACATATAGGCTCTAGAAATCTGTTAATTCTAAAGAGATGTTGATATTGAAAAGCGCCATCTATTATCAATCTATCACGTGACAATAGTTCGCGAAAGAAGTTGCGGGTAACAGCTAGTTATCTCATAAATAAAAAAACAGGGGAAACCTTATTTATAGAATCATATTGATGATTTTATATCCATATCCATACTCATATTATAATCACGAAAATCGGTCTGTCTGTTACTCTTTCACGACTAAACAGATAGACCTACAAATAAGTCTGAAAGTGTTCATTGAATTTTCCTTTCAGAATTAAAAAAGTAATGAAAATATTATTTTTCTATAATCCGCTATAAAAGAAAATTTAGGTAACTAGTAATCGCCAGCGGCTCTGCCCACATGGTAAAATTAAAACCGTAATATAGTCTTTTGATAACCATAAAAATGGTTAAATTGGGTTATTTTTAAAAGCTAGACATACGCTGTCGCGGGCTTTTATTTAGCACTTTTAGAGGGAAACAATTTTGTAATACATGATTTTCGAATAACTATCACCGTTTACTCAGAGCACGCGAGGAATACTTTAAATATTGCCGTTTCCGTACTATTGACGTGACGTCTTAAAATAGGTTGCGGCTTGGAGTCACTCATGAAAACCCGCTCACGTCTGTTACGATGAGTCACCGAACGAAAGAGAGGCCCGCCGGACTGGCGAATGCCTTACGTCTCTCTCCCACTCCAATCCATCGCATTTAAAAAGACGTTGTCACGTAAAACCTTTACCCGTAAGACCGACTTTACAGGCAACCGTTTTTTTATAATGTTGCTCCTCTCCTATTCATCTTAGCGTAATGTTATATAGCCTTCCTCGATAAATGGAGTATCTTACACTGTAAGAATTTTTCAAATCAGTCCAGTAGCTCCTGAGTAGCTCCTGAGATTAGCGCGTTCAAATTATCAAACAAACTCTTCAGCTTTATATATTAGTATAGATCACCATTATAAAGATCATACCGCCAGTGTACGGTAGGTCTGTGTATTCATATCCCGTAGTTATTGTATATACATTCCGCCGGATGTCGGTAAACATGGTTGTGTTATGCAAAAAGTCATTGTTCTTGAGACAGAGTGGCATCTAGAATATATGCGAATGATAGCGCGTATAAAAAGTATTTAATTTGTGTTTTGGTGTTCATACATTGACGTCAACTACTTATTTAAGATTCTATTTATTTAAGTAAATAAATAATAAATAAATAAATAAATGGGACACTTACACACACGGTCATCCGTCCCCAAAGTAAGTAACTTAATACTTGTGTTATGGTAGACAGACAACTGGTGAAAATATACTTATATATTTTTTAAATACATACTTAAATACAAATATACACCCAGGCTCAAAGACCGACAAATTCATTTTAAAGAAAATGTTGGTCCTCGGCGGGAATCGAACCCGCGACCCGTGGAGCCGAAGGCAGGGTCACTACCCACTGCTCCAACGAGCCAGTCAAGATTTAGGTTAAATTTTCTTTCTTTGTGTAACTTTTTATTTAGCCTTAAGTTCAATTGGCAATCAAAGAAATTATTAGTGTATATAGCTTTCAAAAAATTCATTAATAGGGTGTACCATGTACTAACTTGTGAATTAAACTAAGCTTGTAGTTGTAAGACCTAGATTAAGAACTTCCTTCTCCTACCCTTTATCCCCAACTCCCAACAGTGCAAAAGAGCTATTCCATCCCCAGAGTACAGGCGGGGCGCGTGGACATATCCAATAGTAAAAGCCGTCGCCCCTGACCTGTGACGAGTTTGGCCACATGTTCGGCGTTTTTCCCCAGCGGAACAAAATATCATAGCAGAGATCCACTTAAAATAGAAAAAAAAACGAAGTCTCTCACTGTCACTCTCTTACGGCAATTGTCATGTTTTTATCCCGTTCCTGGATTAATAATGAATTTTTCTAAATCTATTTCTTAGCCTTGTATATGAGCTTCAATTGTACAAAATTTTGTAAATATTGATACAGCGGTTTATCAATTTATTGGTATATCCTTTGGATCCTAACACTTCATAGAAAATTATTTTTTAGTTTCTGTATTTATGTACCTAATAGAGGAATTTCTATTGTTGACGCCGTGTGGTATCCGGCTGAATAGAATAGTACCACCCTCATTTATTACCGAGGTGTCGTAGAAGGCGACTAAGGTAAGTCGACCCGCCGTGTGGTATCCGGCTGAGTAGAATAGACCAACCTCATTTATTACCGAGGTGTCGTAAAAGGCGACTAAGCTAAGTTGACCCACCGTGTGGTATCCGGTTTAGTAGAATAGACCACCCTCTTTCTTACCGAGGTGTTGTAAAATACGACAGAGGTAAGTTGACGTCAGGCAGGCGGCCGGTCGTAGAAACGCAGCCAAGTCATGTGACAGCATGTTTATAACATGTTGTGCCGACCCCTCTTAGAGTGGGATAAGGGCAGGAAGATGATGAGAGGAATTTCTATTGTTGGTAATTCAAATTCAAAATATTATTTATCAAGTAAATTAGTAAACAAGTGCTTTTGAAGCGTCAACTCTACTGCTGTTTCGGAAAGCTGTTCCTACAAAGAAGAGCCAGCAAGAAACTCGGCGGTTGCTGAGTTTCTTTTAAAAATATAATTCTAAGTCATTACTTTCTTCTCCAGGTTCGAAAAGAGCTTTATCCACACAGTCTTATCATCTAAGTAATCCTTAACAGTATAGTAGGCTTTTGTATCAGCCTCTCTTTAACAGTGTTTTTAAACTGTAATGGCAAAGCTAAAATTTATAGCGGGTTTTATAATAAAATCTTATACCCCCTACAGTCTATAGCTTACGTATTTAGTTTCTCTATATCATAAAAGGATTTCGCACATAATAAACCATGTTACTGATACCATCAAATAATTTATATTCCTATCGCATTCGTCTAAACTCGATAGCATTAATTGCTCGCGTGTCAAGTTGAATTTTAAACATATGAAACGGTCTGAGCGTCAATAAACAAGCCAGATTTGGCGAGACGCCTCATTTCGCACAACATGCGCATGCATGCGCAAAAAATATATGTTATAATGTATTCTGCTGACTTAAAAATTTTTACATTTATTGATGGTTGGTTAACTTTTTAACGTTGATCAACTATAACTGTCTTTTTCAAACCTGTCTATACTGGTACGTAATAATATAAGTTACTTTAAGAAGCGGTTCCTACGATTTTCATGAAATTCAGCATTAGGAGGTTTGGGGTAATCGATTCAGCTAGGTTTCGGTTAAAAAAAAATGGTTTTATACCGTCTGAATCCAAATTATATTTGAAGTGTCAAATGCAATAATTTATAGAATTAGGCGTTACTTTGCGGAGATCCATAATACAAAAGTAATAATAAAATTATTTTGCTATAATCCGCGATGAAATTCATTCAATTCCGATTCATCGCGGATTATAGCAAAATAATTTTATTATTACTTTTGTGTCAAATGCAAAGCTGTGATAGCCTAATGGTAACGGGCAAACCAAAAAAGTTCAAAACCTGGGATCGATTACCACATGTCATCTGGCATGTCATATGTAATTTTTTTTAAATGCATTTTTTTATGTCTTTTAAAAAATTACCAAGCAAGTCACTGACGTACTTTCTACACTTTCGAAATTCCCCTAGTAAGTCACCACTATTCAGTGTTTATAAATGAACTTTTTTTATTCTGTTATCAATCTCGTTAAAAATAATTGACTCTTTATAAAAGCATTATTCATACTTTCGTGATAATGATATAAATGCGTCACTTTGTATGTATATCTGTTTTTATTTTTTCATACAAAGTTGACAGTTCGAGAATAACCGATTACGTTGTATTGGGCAATTTGTTACAGTTAATTATATCAATTGATGGATGATGAATGGAAACATGAATGAATGTCATCAAAAGTAAAGTAAAGAGATGAATGTTTTTATTCAGTGTCAGCAATATTCAGTGTGGTATCCGGCTGAGTAGAATAGACCACCCTCATTTCTTACCGAGGGGTCGTAAAAGACGACTAAGGTAAGTTGAGTCGGTCCAAAAATACCTAGCCAAATCATGTTACAACATTCTAACATATTTTGCTGGCCCCACTTAAAGGATAAGGGGAGGATAATAATGTTTATGCAATACAATATTTTTTATCAAAGGTAAAGTAAATTTTGCTTCTTCAAATTTTATTTTTATTTCCCACAAGTGGGCATAGGCCACCACGAAGCTACAATGCGGTTTGGATGTTACACTTACCGGAACATGTCTTCAAAGCTACGTAGGTTTCATCACGATGTATTTCTTGACCAAGAAACATTTTGCACAAAATCAGTTTTTATAGAAAACTTATAAATAACTTCTGGGAATTGAACCTACGAAACTCGTCACGGGCATGTTTTTATTAACACAAGAATATTCTAGGACAAAGATATTAATATAACTCCATAGAATCATAGAATTGCATAATATATGGGAAAATAACAATATACAAATTGTATGCAATTATTATTCATTATCAAACTGAACAAAATAGCGAGATATCAAAACTTTGCATGGGAAACACGTCCATACCGCGTTCACATAAGTGCAAATATTCCATGTATATTCAAATATAACAACTATTCTTGTGGTTACTGGTAACTAAACGGTAAATGGAATATTCCTATAGATAAAACAAAATAGTTAATGATTGACGCAAAGGGGATACTCTGTTATTATTATATTAAAGGAATGTTTAGGGAAACTGATTCTGAATATACGCGAACGCCATCTAGAGAAACATGATTGTAATACAAAAGAAAAACAAATAACCGATATCAGGTTAACCATGGGGACCATGCGCAGGCTGCGGTCCAACTCACACCCCAAAACAGCGCGCACGTTCACCTCCACGGCATCGCGCCATTCCATGCGCGACCACCCGATGGACGTTCCCTGCCTCGCGAGCTCCTGCGATCACCGTCTCCGCGGCCCGATGCGGATGACGACGGCGACGACGAGGACGACGCGATGGGCGAGAGGGCGACACCACGGACTATGACACCACCGGACATGACACTACCTGACGACGACTTTGAGGTCTGGGAACTACCAATCCCAGACCTCTCCATCGAACCAGACATCCATTAGGTCACCCAGGTGACCTGGGCTTACGGCCCAAATACCGACACCTTTGGGTCACCCAGGTGACTTCGGCCGTAGGCCGGAACACATACCGGGCTTAAGTGCCCGCGAGGAGATGCCCGGGTAGTGAGGATTTCCTCGAGGCCCGTACCCCACCTACCTCCCCACAAGGAGAGTATGTGAGAAGACCCTGCTGCTGTAACCGATATCGACCGACCGTGGAGGAGTACGTCCACAAGCTCGCGCGCACGGTGTTCGCCTCTGCGGACAACAGTGTGTGCGCGCACCTCCACGGTATAGCACCGGTACATCAAGGACCGTCCGATGAACAAAAACTACCTCTGCTGAGGGACCTCCTCATTTCCTCCCCGGAGGGAGTTGAGTTTGACGACCCTGAAGAAAATGCCCGACCAGCACCATGAACATAAGGCGTCCGCCTAAAAAGCGGACTCCCGACCGTTAGGTCGAACCAGTTACCCGGGCGATAATGATCGCCCGAGAGGACAAGCCCGGGTAAAGAGGTCTAACCTCGAGGCCCGAAGCCCCCGACAGCCTAACAAGGCTGAGGGAGAAGACCCACTTCCGATATCACATTTCAAGATGTTAAAGACGTCTGAAAATTCGAGGAAAATCTTACACATTTATAATCAACTCAAAAACAAATTATTCTTTATTCTAGTTGGCTTTTACAAGCTCTTTCAAATCGTAAAATTTTAATGAAGTTATCACTGGATTCAAAAGATGCTCTTACTCAGTGTTGCCAACCCTAGTGTTTTAACAGTAGATTTGCTGTTTTCATTTAATTAACGACCCTGGTTTTTTTTTTACTCGCACATTTTACTGTTCTTCAACATGTTCTACGCCACCTATTACACTGTGCAAATGTTTTCTGATAACCGCTATATTTCAGTGTAAGAATGACAGCTATAGGCTAAAGCGGCAAAGCCCTAATGAAGCATTTACCGTTGCAAGAAATATACGTTAATGGTGTAATCCCAAATCTGGTCAGAAGTATCGTTTAAAGCCACAGAAAAGCAGATGAATGAATATTTCAACAAAAAATAGTTAAATTTTTATCTCATATTGAGAAAATAATTTAACTTAAATGTTTGTTTTTTAATTTATTTTGAAAAAGATATTATGACTCCTGGTCAAAAATAAAAGTAAATATTATATGGGTACAGTATGAAAACTACCTTTTATACTTTATTTATTTATTTGTAAAAATCCACAGCTATTATTATTAAGGCTTGTTATTATTCTAGCTAGCAAGCTATTATTATTAATATCACTCTAGTTATTTTTAAATTAAATTAAAGTTAAAAAATTATGAATTAAAATTGTATAATGGTGTTATGTGCTGGTATGCTGCTTACCTACTGTTTTTTACTGTTCTTTTTATTGGTGAGCTACTGTTATTTAGTTTCTTAGAGTTGGCAACACTGCTCTACCAAAACCAGCTAGAAACTCTACCAGGAACGATCTTTGAACTTTCTGAAGCCGTGGTGTTATTTATTTATTTCGGTTCCTGCTTTAGATAAAATACTTTATTTCGTAATCTTGGGTCGCTTTGTATAAAACTTTCTCCATCAGGGACTCAAACGCTATGATTACTGTTCCTACCAATGCATCATAGGGTGGTTAAAATAGCACGCCATTGCGCAATCAGGAACTCCGACCCTAATTAAATTATACGCTATAAAAAATGATAAAATAGTTGCGAAGTAGGTGACCTAATTGTTTTGGATATGCGTAATATGTCGAATTTGCCAGGTTAAGGTCATGAGTTTTTAGAATATTTGTACCAGAAAATGTATATTTACTGGTTCAGTGAAGACTTTATGAATTGATGTAGAGTGCCGTAAACGCCGTGTGGTATCCGGCTGAATAGAATAGTACCACCCTCATTTCTTACCGAGGTGTCGTAAAAGGCAACTAAGGTAAGGCGACCCGCCGCGTGGTATCCGGCTGAGTAGAATAGACCAACCTCATTTCTTACCGAGGTGTCGTAAAAGGCGACTAAGGTAAGTTGACCCACCGTGTGGTATCCGGTTTGGTAGAATAGACCACCCTCTTTCTTACCGAGGTGTCGTAAAATACGACAGAGGTAAGTTGACGTCAGGCCGGCGGCCGTAAAAACGCAGCCAAATCATGTGACAGCATGTTTATAGCATGTTGTGCCGACCCCACTTGGAGTGGGATAAGGGCAGGAAGATGATGTAGAGTGCCCTGTAAATTTCAATTTGGTAAAATCAGATTGGCACGATTTTCTCTAAGCAATTCATGATTATAACTTATTATATATAATATAAGGCTAAATATTATAAGGCTAGCGCCTGGCTACGAATATATATGTAATAAGGCTAGCGCCTGGCTACGATCTCGCCTGATGGAAAGCGAAAGAACATCAGTGAATTCAGTATGTCAGAAAAGGACAGTTCCATTTTTGTCAGAAAAAGAAAGGCCATACTTTAAAACGAGTCCATGAGAGTGAGTACAAAATTATATTTCATATATTTTTTCACAATTAATTGTGGGAAATTTAAATATGAGAATGCAATCATATGACCAAACCAGTGGTAAATATGAATGGAGATGAATATGTAACCACAGAGAGGCCGAACGGATATAAAAGCAGAATCACCAGAATTCACAAATTATAGAATAGCTCGGAAGAGGAAAACATATAACAATACACATTAAAGTGGGATAAGGGCAGACAAATAATAAATTAAATTATAAGTTATCCACAAACTCAAATAAAAATCAATGGAACAAGTCCCAAAAAATATTTAAATGAGTCGTTTTTTATCGCGAATCTGTCACTTCCTTGGCGCCATCGCGCTCTGACGGATGGGTTTATGCATACATTGGCATCAATGATTCATACGATTCAATCGATAATGCTGTCTCTGAACATCAGCATAATAATTATGCTCATTTGTACATAGGGTTGTCACAAAACGACGGATGAAAGAAGAGTACATGCAAATGAGATGAGAATGTTAAGGTGGATGTTTGGTGTGACAAAACTAGATAAAATACGAAACGAGTATATAAGGAGAAGTCTGAAAGTTGCGCCCATTATAGAAAAGTCGAGAAGTGCAAGATTGAGATGGTATGGACATGTAATGAGGAGGGATGAAAATCATGTGACCAAACGTGTGTTAAATTTGAATGTGGATGGATATGTGCCTAGAGGGAGGCCTAAAAAGAGATGGTTGGATTGTGTGAAGTATGATATGCATATAAAAGGAGTGGCGCCAGAGTTGACGAAAGATAGGACAGAATGGAAGAGAAAAACATGTTGTGCCGACCCCACTTAGAGTGGGCTAAGGACAAGATGATATATATGTACATAGGGTTGTCACCTATAGTTGCATCAAGAGCAAAGTATACTCGCAATAAATCAGCGAATCCAAAATAATCTTGGACTCCGCGATCGAAATAGGTTACAAATCCCCATACGACACCATCTTCTTCTAGATAAGAGTAGAGTGGGATAACAGTAGACACTGATTCTTCTTTTCCTTTTAACTCTCTACCCATTAATTAATGGGTAGACTATACTTTCATTATTTGAGATATTTGTAAATTGAATAAAGATTATTTTGCTTTGATATGATTTCATTTGCAAGTTTTGTCAATTTCATAATTGGAGATTTACTTAGGACTGAATTTTTTTACGTTAGGCCTCTGATTGTGTTTCAGATTGAATTCTATAATTCTCGTTATGTCTTTTTATCTTCAACCAGACCTTAATCGTCAGACATAAGTCTCTTAACTGGATTTACACGCCATAAGATCTTGTGCCGCTTTGATCCATGAGCTTTCTATGTCGATTTCAAGGTCACTTATATAGCCAGCAAAGCAGCAAATACAACAAGCTACTTTACATGCAACTTTATGCGACAAATTTATTGTTCAAATACCTATACGAAATAGATTTTTATTCTGTATATGATGCGTGGTATATCGATTTAAATCGTATCCAATTTCATCAATATTGCTGCAGCAGATTTACCCATCAAAGGGTAACAGACAGACAGACTTTTACATCTACTCTATCTATCTTCTATTTATCTATTCTATTCTATCTATCTATATCTATACATATAATAAAATCGTTAAGATGTCAAATCTCTGTGCGTTTGTTCCCGCTAATCTTAAAAACAGCTGATCCGATTTGGACTCTGTTTTTATTAATATGTAGTAAAAAGCCTCACTTACATATAGGATATGTTTTATTTTAATCAGTCATCAAATTAAAAAAGATATATCAATTTTAAGTTGTAAAGTCGTATCTAAGATACTGGTACTTGCAATTTTTCGATTTCACTGTTCCTATTAGAGCTTTCCGTCTAAACAAGTTATCATTCGTAAAGTAACTACCTGTAACTATCCCACGAGACACTTGGGACACTTCGTCCTCTTAATATATAAAAAAGAATGTTTGTTTTCCTCTATAGACTCCAAAGCGGCTATTTTAGACAATCTTTAAAATGACTCAGCGGATGATACTGTAATTTGGCGGCGATTGTAGCATCCGATACCTATTTTAAAATATTATGTTAACAAAAGCATAATTTAAATTTAATTTTTCGTATTTATACTAAAAACGTTGGAATCCAGCGCCGTACGTATAGGTAATTAAAAAAAACAATTTGACGGTTGATTCGTTACGTATTAATGTTATTATTAAATAAGTTTTCTAACACGTTTCCAAAGGTTATAATATTTATAGAGATATTTAATACCAGAAAAAATTATGAATTTTTCATGTACATAAAGTTTTTGTACTCCTTTTACTGCGCTATTTTAATATATATTACATGTAAGTACGGGTTATTTACTAAAATTATCATATTAAGCTCTTGATCAAACGATAAATCCCTGTGATTCATCCCGGATCGATCTAATTTTTGTGATGGAGATATTTGAAGGTTTGGATGGTGACAGAAGCCACTCCTAATTTCAAGACTACAGTCCACGCGAACGAAGTTGCGCGGGTAAAAGCTATTTTTATAAAAAAAATTAATATATCTCTAAATTAAGTACTGCAAAGCGGGCTGGACATACTAGTTAATGATATTAGTATGGATTTGGATGGCACAAAGTAAATAAACGATTGTGAACCAAGTTGGATATAAGCAATGCATCAATTGTTAGCCCTGCCCAGTTGGCTAAGATGGTTCCCTCATACGTCGTGAATTGAATGCGTCAGTGTGGGCAACTGCGCACGCGCATGTAAATGTGATAAACATCCTGCGGAGATAGGGTGTGTGACCCGAATGTCATTGATGTTGGTAGATAGTTGCTCATAATCAGGACAATTTCAGTAAGATTGGCCCAAAGTTCGATCCAAATCGAAAAAAGCAGATTTGGTCGTACGCGACTAAATCTGCAATTTATATATATATATATAAATTCATTTATATATGTATAAATTCAAATTCAAATTCAAATAATTGTTTATACAAATTGGCTTTTACAAGCACTTTCGAAGCTACGACTGGTTCGGAAAGGTGCTCTTACCGAGAAGAACCAGTAAGAAACTCGGCGGTCACTCTTTTTTCTAAATTGAGTATTACAATAATGGCTTAATTAATTAAGAACAAATTAACAAATTTACAATATAATCTAGTGCGTAGCTGGTCGCTTTTTAAAAACCAAGCTTTCTAATCATTATATGATTTGACAGTGCTGTTTTATCTATTCTGTTTCATTGTACATGTTTCATTGTGCGTGTTTTCAATACTGCCAAACTGTTTAAAACTCCTCTTCTTTTGTGTTGACACATATCTAAGATACTGGTACTTGCAATTTCTCGATTTCACTGTTCCTATTAGAGCTTTCCGTCTAAACAAGTTATCATTCGTAAAGTAACTACCTGTAACTATCCCACCAGACACTTGGGACACTTCGTCCTCTTAATATATAAAAAAGAATGTTTGTTTTCTTCTATAGACTCCAAAGCGGCTATTTTAGACAATCTTTAAAATGACTCAGCGGATGATACTGTAATATGGCGGCGATTGGAGCATCCGATTTTATTTTAACCTATTTTAAAATATTATGTTAACAAAAGCATAATTTAAATTTAATTTTTTGTATTTATACCGTATCGTTTAAAACTCCTCTTCTTTTGTGTCAAACCCAATCAAAATTTGCTTTTTCCCTTAAATTTGGCACGGAAATCTATCATAGCATTTACATGGAAGAGTGAAAAGGGGTAAACGTATTGAGTCTATTTTTAAATGGCTCCCACCACTTATAAATCAAATTTGCCCCCTGTGAAGTGTGGATATCACGTTGGAAAACACTGGTTTGGATTGTCTAGCTAAAAACTTTTAAAATGGCCAATAAAATAAGTAAAAAAACTCACCCACAAACACCTGTACCACAGGTTCCGTTACAAGGCTTATAGCAGATTTGACTCTCCTCATCTCTCAAATATCCATCATTGCATCTGCAAACTTCGGGCGACGTGCATAAACCATTGTCACATCCTTTGCACACAGCTTTACAACTTCCATTAATTTTGCTATAACCTTTGTTACATTCGCATTCATTTGGGCCCACGCATTTCCCATTTTCACAGGAATCGCATTTCGGTTCGCATGTGCCATTTAAATTTTGGAATCCATCGAAACATTGGCATGTGTTATTGGCCATACATCGCCCATTGTCACACTGGGGTTTGCAGATTGGGAGGTGGCAGGAGTTTCCGTTGTCCTGGTCTAGTATGTATGGGGAAGGGCATTGACAGGTTTCTGGTGCAACGCAACTGCCGCCAGCGCAACCTTTGCTGCATGCAGCTGAGCATACGTCAAAGTCCTCATCGTGTTTCCATCCTTCACAGCAAATAATTTCGTTTTTGGTTTGCCTATACATCTGTAACACATTATTTATTAGTGTATGCATTTTAAATATATGACGTATTTGTCCAATTTATTATAAGATAGCTTAAGCTTTTAATTATAATTTATCGATAAGGATTAAAAGATTAAGAAGGAATAAATAAATATATGTGACAATTACACACACGGTCGTCCGTCCCAAAAGTAACTAATATACTTATGTTATGGAAGACAGACAACTGGTTAATATATACTTATATAATTTTTAAATACATACTTAAATACAAATATACACCCAGACTTGAAGACCAACAAATTGTTTTACAGAAAATGTTGGTCCTTAGCGGGAAACGAACCCGCGACCCACCGAGCTGATGGCAGGAAAAATACCCACTGCGTAAACGGGCTAGTCGTGATTATAATTACATTTATTTAAATTATTAATGGCATTTATAAGCATGGAGTCAGTAATTATGCTCTACTTTTGTAACGCCTCATTACTAGCACTAATTTTTTAACTTAAATACATATCCATATAATATAATATGCATATAATCAAATAATCATCTTCCTGCCCTTATCCCACTATAAGTGGGATCAGCACAACATGTTATAAACATGTTGTCACTTGATTTGGCTACATATTTTACGACCGGCCGCCTGCCTGACATCAACTTACCATAGTTGTATTTTACGACACCTCGGTAAGAAAGGAGGTGGTCTATTCTACTTATCCGGATACCACACGGCGGGTCAACTTACCTTAGTCGCCTTTTACGACACCTCGGTAAGAAATGAGGGTGGTCTATTCTACTCAGCCGGACACCACACGGCGGGTCGACTTACCTTAGTCGCCTTTTACGACACTTCGGTAAGAAATGAGGGTGGTACTATTCTATTCCGCCGGATACCACTATAATCAAATAATATTAACTAAAATAACTGAAATTGTGTTTTTACTAATTTAATATGTAATCTATACTTACAACTTTTTTATATCTCTTTGCGGTACATATTTTGTTCCCACATTTGTATTTCACATTGAATATTCTGCCATTGCGTGATTTTTGGACACTAAAAATAAAAATAAAAAACACTTGTATTACACAGAATATTCAGTACAAGAGTAGAATATTAGAAACAGTAGAAACTAGTAAAAAATATACTAATAAATAAAATTTTAATTTGAGCTATTTGTGCTTCACCCGCGTGGAAATTAATATGTGACAAATCTTGTCCCGGATAGAAATTTTAAACATAAAAGTAGTTATTGTGTGTAAACCATAAGAGATAGAGACGTACTGTTACAGACTTTAATGTAGTATTTTTGTAGATCTACAATTCTCTAGTACACAACTTTAGTGTATCTCTGCTCGTTTACGCAGCGCACTTGAGTAAAGCTTTTATAAAGTTTATTCAAACCACATGACTTCTTCAACAAATTACATAAAACGGTAATTTACTATTAATTTAAACCTTCCGCAAGAATTGCCCTAAAAAAAAAAAGTAGCGGCCTGTTATTATCCCACTGCTGGGAATAGGCCTCTTCTCTCCGTTATAAGAGAGAAGGATTGGAGCTAAGACCTACCACGCTGCTCCAATGCGGATTGGTAGGTTACACATATCTCCAGAATTCTCTAGAGATATGCAGGTTTCCTCACGATGTTTTCCTTCACCGAAAAGCGTGTGATAAATTGCAATTATCAATTAGACACATAAGTTTTAATAGAAAAACTCATTGGTGTCTGCCCGGGTTTGAACCCATGATCGTCTTTAGAGATTCACACGGTCGCACCGCTAGGCCATCACAGCTTGCAGAATTGCCCTACCTTTAAGTAATACTCGTACGAAATCGATTATACGACATCGATCGAATCGATTAATCGACATACAGACTTTGGGTTTATAATAAGTATAGAATGTTGTAACGGAAGAGCCGCTAGTTTGGGAAGCAACAAAAGTCTAGTTAATGTAACCGATAAAGTTAAATAGAACAATAAATAACTTAGTCACTTTGACCTAAATGCTATCTATTGTTTCAACTTTAATACTCATCATTGTCTAAACATGTTGTCACATGATTTGGTAACGCAATTTACGACCGGCCGCCTGCCTCACGTCAATTTACCTTAGTCGTATTTTACGACAACTCGGTAAGAAAGAGGGTGGTCTATTCTATTCAGCCGAATACTACTAGCCGAATACTCTTGAAGATTACTTAGAAGATTAGAATGTGTTGATATACCTCTCTTTGAACCTGTACAAGACAGTAACGACTTAACGACAGTAAGTATTAAGAATTATATTTTTAAAATGAGCAACCGCCGAGTTTCTTGCTGGCTCTTCTCGGTAGGAACAGCTTTCCGAACCAGCAGTAGAGTTGACGATTCAAAAGCACTTGTTTACAAGTTTATTTAAATAAAGAATATTTTGAATTTGAATTTGAAAAATATACGGCGTAGTAACTTTAATACTGTCCGTAAAAATCACATTGTATCATGGTTATGTGGAAGAAATCAGTAAAAACTTACCTTCTAGTAACGACGCAAACCCCAGTATCATTCACTTTCAAACCATCCACTAAAATAACTATTGCACACATCACAACACAAAACCATACAAATTTAAAGCACATTTTTACTCTTAAAACTTAATCACTGAATACTCAATTAAATATATCTGTAGAAATTTATTTATAATAAAACTTTAAACGTTTTATTGAAATATTTTAAAATTTTGTAAACACATTCTCGGAATCTTACTATCAACACGGACATAAACCAAAAATATCTTTAAAAATCGAAATTAACTGAATAATATTTATACTAAACTGAAATATTAGTATTATTGTAATATATAAAATTTTGTTAACACGTTCACGGATAACACAAGTCAAATATAATCAAGTATTTGTTTTTCCTTCAAGCGAGTATATAGGAATTTAGCGCGCACAATTTTAAAATCCCATTTCCTTACACCACCATTGTTGGCAACGTTTCAAAGACAATTATACTATCACTCACTGATTTACAATGTGAGATCCTTTTATGGGGTTACAACAAATTGTATTTTAATAACATACAATAAGAATGTATTTGAAATGTAGGGATGAGTTGGTGCGAGTGAATGAATTTAACTTCTTAAAATTCTATACCTAACTTAAATGTATTTAACTATTTAAGTTATTAATGTACTTTTAATTTGGTTTAAATTCATACATAGCTTTGAAGCTCGTTAGAGAGAGACGGATATAGTTTATCTATATTTATAAAACAGGATGTGTCGGTTTAATCAGCGAATGAATACAGATAATGTTAAACCAGAATTTTTTATTTATTATACATGCGAAAGTATGTCTGTCTACGCTTAAGCAATAGTGATGAAGTGGATACTAAGAAAGCTCATATATATGCCAAGTTTACATATATAATAGAAAAATTCCTGTATTTCTTTTGGGAATAGGAAAAATAAAATGTTATACATATAAGAAGCACTGCGGCTTCGCCCGCGTAATAATCATGTCCAGTGTTCAGTATCGCAATTTTTTTTTTAAATTTTGAACGTAAACGTATTGTGATTTAACCATAAGAGGTAATAAGGTCTCTGATCATGTTCAAGGGAAAAAATAAATAAAAATAAAAACCATAAGAGGTATAGACGGACTTTTTTGTAGTATTTTTATAGATCGACAAATCTCTAATATATCACTTTTGTTTATCTTAGCCGTGTGGTATCTGGCTAAGTAGAATAGTACCACCCTAATTTCTTACCGAGGTGTAGTAAAAGGCGACTAAGGTAAGTCGACCCGCGGTGTGGTATCCGGTTGAGTAGAATAGACGCCCCTCATTTCTTACCGAGGTGTCGTAAAATACGACTAAGGTAAGTTGACGTTAGGCAGGCGGCCGGTCGTAATAACGCAGCCAAATCATGTGACAGCATGTTTATAACACGTTGTGCCTACCCCACTTAGAGTGGGATAAGGGCAGGAGGGTATATATTAGGTACTTTTGTGTATCTCTGTTGATTTGTGCGGCGCACGCGACTTAAGCTTCCATTAGATAAGTGTTTTACAAATACGTTAGCTCTTCAATACAATTTACATAAAACTGTAATGTACTATTAAACTAAACGTTCCCGAAATATTGCTCTATATTGTAGTAAAAACCGTACAAAAATCCATTCAGTAGATTTTGAAAAATCATTCACAAAGAGACAGCTTTTGGGAATTTGCTTTATAATATAGATATCCAAGGACTCTTCCAGTCAGGGATGGGTTTATCTTATCGATTCGACTCTCCAAAAACCCTGTTATTACGGAATGTTTTCTAACTAATATACACTTTGTTGTTTAAGTGTTAGGTTTGAAATTGCATTGTGGATGAGATAAAGTTGTAGCTTTATGCGTAACATCCGTTCTAGAGAACAATGTGTGTCATTGATCTGAGATTGTAAATTTTAGTTTTTATATAACTATAGTTGAAATAAAGGACTGTTCATTGTACATTCGTGTCCTTATCCCTAAGTGGGTTTGGTACATGTTTGTCGCTTTCATTCTCTCCTATCATTAATCAAAAACAAACTTTTTGTAACTCGAATTTGCAATACAAAAACCATGTCATTCTATGGGAATATTTGTATAACACTATCACCATAAATACATATATAAACTGCAACATATATTGTATGTCTGTACTTGGATGTCTGACCCTTGTTTGGTATTTTTTTTAATATACAAAAACAATAAATTCAATTCAAAGTTTGTTTGTTTGAACGCGCTAATCTCAGGAACTACTGAACCGATATGAAAAATTATTGTAGTGTAAGATAGTCCATTTATCGAGAAAGGCTATAGGCTATATAATATAACATCACACCAAGACGAATAGGAAAGAAGCAGCAATAAAAAATAGTACGAAAACAGCAAAATTTATAGCTTTCTTTGCGTGCGCTGAGTAAACGGTAATAGTTATTCAAAAATCATGTATTACAAAATTGTTCTCCTCTAAAAGTTCTAAATAAAAGTCCACAACGGCATATGTCTAGCTTATAAGGTTAACCCACTTTAACCATTTTTATGGTTATCAAAAGACTTTAGGGTTCTAATCTTTCCACACGGGCGGAGCCGCAGGCGATTGCGAGTACTATATAAAACTGAAGAGTTTGTTTGATTGTTTGAACGCGCTAAGAGTGTAAGATAGTCCATTTATCGAGGAAGGCTATAGACTATAGAACATCACGCTAATATGAAAAGGAGAGGAGCAGCGAACATTTAAAGCTTTCCTTACGTGCAAGTAAACGGTAAAAGCTATTCAAAAATATCTTATAATTAACTCACGATAACTACTTTATGTTCAAAATTTCAATTCAATTTCAAAAATTGTTACACACTGATTTCCATGCTGCTAGCAAAGCTAAGAGTAGTATAATTTATATACAAGATTAGCTAACAAAGATAGCAAACATTACCCAAACCTTTACAGGAAAACTGTAAGCTCAGTATATTTATAGCAACTGATCGGTGCAAAACGTGTTTAACTGCAAAATGTGTTTAAAAACGTGTTTCCTTATATATTTGGTAAGTACATATTTGTGACTACAAAAGTAATAATAAAATTATTTTGCTATAATCCGCGATGAAATAAAATAGAAAATATATATAATGCTAAATGTAGAGTGGACAATCGGTTATCATACCTGATACATGCAGGATTCGTAAAAACACATGCACGATTTACGAATTTACGAAAAATTTAAGAATCCTGCATGTATAGGGTTGCAATTTATCACACGCTTTTCGGTAAAGGAAACCATCGCGAAGAAACCTGCATACCTCTAGAGAATCCTAGGGATATGTGTAACCTACTAATCCACATTGGAGCAGCGTGGGAGGTCTTAGGTCCAATCCTAATAACCTAAAACGGAAAGAGGAGGCCTATGCCCAGCCGTGGGATAGTTACAGGCCGTTACCTACAATAGAGTAAACTCTACGATTAGCATTACATAATTTTTTTTATTGCGGATTACAGCAAATTAATATTTTCATTACATTTATATTAGTAATAGCTAATCTGACAAAAGCACTAGTAACCCATACTTTGCTAATCTACAATTGATATAATCGCAGATTAGAGCAAAATAATCTTTACTTTTGTATTATGAATCGCTAAGTCACGCCTAACTTTATAAATTATCCATTTTTTCTCTTTTTTATCTAATCTTTTTCTATGTAACATAATTAAGAATCATTTATTACAACTTATAATGCATTCCAATTACATAGTTTTATAAGTATAAATTAAGATAGTTTTCGTAATTAGTATATTACTTTTTGTAGACACTAATAATCTAATGGTTTTTAAGAAGGTGATTTTAGAACCCTTTTCCTTTTGGCCAATAGCTATCTAGGGCAAGGAAATAATCACTTACTCTTTCTTTTTATACTGATCTTATCTTTTCTAGTTGAAATAATTTCGATATTAAAATTCAAAATTTTCTTTATTCAAATCAACTTGTAAACAAGTGCTTTTGAATCGTCAACTCTACTGCTGGTTCGGAAAGCTGTTCCTACCGAGAAGAGCCAGCAAGAAACTCGGCGGTTACTCTTTTCAACATTATACTTATAACTAGTTACATTAAGTCATTACTATCTTGTACGGACAGTAGCTATATCCACGCATTCTTGTCATCTAAATAATCCTCAACAGTATAGAAGGCTTTTGTATCAGCCTCCTTTTAACAGTTTTTTTAAACTGCTGTAATGGCAAATAAATAAATAAATATAAATATATGGGACACTTACACACACGATCGTCCGTCCCCAAAGTAAGTAACTCAATACTTGTGTTATGGGTGACAGACAACTGGTGAATATATACTTATATATTTTTAAATACATACTTAAATACAAATATACACCCAGGCTCAAAGGCCAACAAATTAATTAATAGAAAATGTTGGCCCTCGGCGGGAATCGAACCCGCGACCCACGGAGCTGAAGGCAGGGTCACTACCCACTGCTCCAACGGGCTAGCCGGCAAAGCTAAAATTGATTGCGGAATTTTTATTATAGAATGTTATACCTAAACCCACAAACGATTTACGTACTGTTGCAAGGCGCAAAGCAGGAGCCGCAAGCTTATGTCGGTTCCTACTTTGTCTATTATATATTGTTATTTTTAGTAGTGTATTTGAGTTAATTGCTAAAAATTCTTATTTACAGATCTCTATCGGATCCCAGACTGTAAATTTAGCAAATGTATCGACAAGCATATACATTAAAACATTTGATGAAATCGGTGCGGATTTCTTTTTTCAACTATTGTAAGTAATTTATATCATATACTAGGAGTCCCGCCCCAGCTTCGCACGGGTATAAAGCATATAGCCTATGTCACTCAGTGATAATCACAGTATTTCGCTACTCCATATTTAATTTTATTATACATATAAACCTTCCTCTTCAATCACTCTATATACTTTAAAAAAACCGTATCAAAATCTTTTGCGTAGTTTTAAAGATTTAAGCAAACATGATATAAGGACAGACAGAGAAAGTGACTTTGTTTTATACTATGTAGTTACGTTTATAGCTACTACTATTTTGATAATTGTCATATTTTTACCATACTTATCCAAAGACTAAATTACGTTTAGCTGTCATTTATGTTTTGTTTTTCCATGTCATAGTCGTTTTTGCTATACCACGTTTTATAGCGACTTGACGGGATAAAATAAATGCGCTCGAACGGGATAAAAAGTATCCTATATCCGTCTCCTGGTTTTAAGCAACCTCTCCACCAATTTTCAGCCGAATTGGTTCATCCGTTCTTGAGTTATAAATAGTGTAACTTAGACCAACTTTCTTTTATATATATAGATAGATTATAGCCATATAGAAATCTTTATCTTACTTAATATAGTAATATATTATCTATAATATCGTAAAGTAGCTCCTAATTTCAGCAATTAATCATATTAATTGTAAAAAAACAAAAGTAATGAGAATATTATTTTACTATAATCCGCGATAAAGCGGATAAGATTTATCGCGGATTATAGCAAAATAATATTGTCATTACTTCTGTATTATGGACCTCCGCAAAGTAACGCCTAATTCTATAAATCATATTAATAGTTCAAATACTGGAATTTGGTTTTGATTAAATTTTATTTGGTACTTATTACTATGAAACATACATTTTCTAAATCAAAATTATAATGATTTTTCGCGGATTTAATCGCGGATTAAAGAAAAATAACAATTCATTATGTTTGTTTCGTAGTACTATGCAAAGTGACGCCTAATTCTATAAATTACATAGATTTTATCTCTATCGCAGAATACAATACATTTACTTAAGTAGTAGCTTCTCTTGTATATATTAGTAATTTCTCCAAAGATGTGAAAAAAAGTAATTAATAAATAAATAAAAATGTGTCGGGTGACATGTGGAAATTGATCCCAGGTTTTGAACTTTTTTGGTCCACCCGTTACCATTAGGCTATCACACCTTTGGATTTGACAGCTCAAATATCATTTGCATTCAATATTAATATAATACATTTTTTAAATGCCTGAAAACAGATATAAAACGACATTTTTTTTTTAGAAACCTAGCTAGATCTATTTTCCTCCCCAAAACCTGATCATGCTGAGTTTCATGAAAATCGTTGGAGCCGTTATATGGACTATATGCTGTTAGCCATAACGGCTTTTACAGCGTCACCGGGCGGGTAGTGGGGTAGGCACTACATGTTATAAATATCATGTTGTCACATTATTTGGCTTCGAATTTTACGACCGGCCTGCCTGACGTCAATTTGCCTTAGTCGTATTTACGACACCTCGGCAAGAAAGAGGATGGTTTATCCTACTTAACTGGATACCACGCGGTGGTTCAACTTACCTTCGTCGCTTTTTACGACACCTCGGTAAGGAATTAGGGTGGTCTATTCTACTCAACCAGACACAGACTTACCTTAGTCGCCTCTTACGACATCTCGGTAAGAAATAAGGGGGGGGGGGGGGTATATTCTACTCATACGGATATCACACGACTAAATCTTCCTTATTCCGATTATTTAGGGAAATTTTTGGTTCCTTTCAGCGGATCAAATACAAGCCAGCTGTGCCAAAATGCAAAAACACCCATTGAAATAACAGTAACTGGAGATATTGATGATGTTAAATGCTTCGAGAAATTTCTATACGAAGATAACATCCTTAAGGACAGTATAGATAATGTAGAGCTGACTGTTAATATAAGTAAACCTGTTTTGGAAGAGGAGATTAAAGGGACCAGAACTGCTGTGATAGTGGTGGGCACCACGGCTGCGGTTACTGTTGGATCTGTTGCATCATTCTTTGTTGCTAAGGGATTGAAAACAATATTGCAATCTGGCACATACCGTAAGTTTTTTACTTTAATACACCAGAATTCACTTATAACAGTGGCTTCCACCTAGCTCCTTAACAGTGATTGATTCCAAAAATCAAATTCAAATTCAAAATATTCTTTATTCAAGTGGACTGTTTACAGTACTTTTGAATCGTCAAATATTTTAAAGCTACCACTGATTCGGAAGTTTGCTCCTACCGAGAAGAACCAGCAAGAAACTCGGCGGATAATCTTTTAAAAAAATTATTACAATTTGATTGATGGTTACAAGATAATCGTTGCAGCTGGATGCGTAGCTGACTGCAGTAAAGATATGCTATCACTATCACTCAAATAATCCTCAAATAGTAGGCTTTATGTAGCAAAATCGTTTTGAGATAATTTCTAAATTTGTAAAGGCAAGTCTAGATGATGTTGAGGAATTTTGTTATAAAACGTGTACCGAGACCGACAAATGATTTTCGGACCTTTTGGAGACGTAACCTAGACGTCATTAGTCTATGTCTGTCATCGTCCTGTATGAGCCTGGTGATCAAATAACGATCGCGAATTCTGACAAATCGCACTCAAAAGTTGTTTTGTGGCAAATTGCAATAAAGCGTAACGTACCTACAAAATTCATGAGTGTAAGAGGGACCCATAACTTGGAAGAGTAAGGAATACTAGCTTTTTTTTTACAAAATCATAGAATTAGGCGTTACTTTGCGGAGATACATAATACAAAAGTAATAATATAATTATTTTGCTATAAATTGCGATGAAGTAAAATATAAAATATATATAATTTGCGCTTTGCGATTTTGTCGTGGAGTGTATTTCCTGATGGTGGTTCAGTAGCAGGACGAAACGATTGTTGAGTTTGTGATAGTGAAAGTATTTAGTGCTTGTGTATTGTGGCGGCAGTGGTGGAGGTTTGTGCATGTGTATTTTACGAATCCTACATGTATCAAGTATAAAAACGGATTGTCCACTCTACATTTAGCATTATATATATATTTTCTATTTTACTTCATCGCAGATTATAGCAAAATAATTTTATTATTACTTTTTTAATAGTTCGTAGCATTGAAATAAGGGTTACAATGTATCTAACTCAATAAGGCCTAAGTTTGGATTCGGTCAGTTTAATGTTAAGCGTGCCAAACATTATATTATATGCACAAAGCGTCTTGCCCGGCAAAGACAAGGTCCCAATTTTCTGACGTCGGTCGGCCGGGACATCAGCCTGCAACCACACGTCGCCCCCAGCCGTAGTCTGGCCTCACAGGAGGCACCCTTAGAACGACGTTCCCTGACGCTAGCAGAGACTCTCTCCACTTTTTTTTCTTCACTACATTCGCCCACGGCTTACGTGGTTCGGCCTCACAGGAGTAAAAAAAATAAGGAGGACAAAAATAAATATATTTTTTACTTTACAGGTCTGTGATACGCCTTCGTCAGCTAAAACACGATTTTGCATCGACAAATAATGTAAATTTTATCAATGTCAAATAAAAATTGTATAAGAACATAACTTTTTTTCTTAGTAGCGTTTAACTCTTCCAGAGAACAAAAGTAATGTAAATATTATTTTGCTATAATCCGTGATAAGAAAATATCTGTAATGTAGATTGTTCTATCCAATTTCGAATTCAAATAAAAAAATATTATTTATTTAAGTAAATTTGTAAACAGGTGCTTATGAATCGTGAACTCTACTGCTGTTTCGGAAAGCTGTTTCTACTGAGAAGAGCTACCAAGAAACCAGACGGTTGCTCTTTTCAAAATATAATTCTTATTTCTAGTTGCATTTGTTCAAGAGTACATTATATTGATATATATTCAAGAATACAGGGTCGAACAGTAGCTTTGTCCACGCATTCTTATCATCTAAGTAATCCTCAGTAGTATAGTATAGTAGGTTTTGTGTATTAATTTTTTTTTAATAATGTTGGTTATCCGTTCTCATACCTGATACAAAGCAACCTCTTTGCGGTTTTCTCCTGTACTCTATCTGCTGATAATGCTTCGGTTATGGGGCGAAGCGATTTTGAGATTGTAGTTATGAATATGAGTAGTACCTGTGTATTTTGTTATTAATGGCTAATAGTAAATGAATTTTCACTAATCATGTATCAGGAAACATGTATGTGAATCGCGAATTATAGAAGAATAATATTTACATTACTTTCTTATGGACGTACAAAGTGGCGCCAAATTATACAAATTCTTCCAGAGAACTCGCTACCTAAATCAATACTTACCATGATATAATCTAAAATATATCTGAGTCAAGCTAATTCTCCAAGACGCTCTTAAGGTAGGAAAATCAAATATCCATCTTTTATACCGGTAACTTGGTTAAAACACGTCTAGAATTCTATAACCTTAACTCATCGATGTCTTTTGGCGCATGCTCGGCAAAAGCGTATCCATTTTATCCTGGAACATGATTTAAGACCGATTCACCTCGTTTTCACCTAATAAGAAACGGCAGCGCGGGGCAGGGTGGGTCTGGTGAAAGTGGCCAGTCGTTTCTTCAGACAGGTTGGCATTCGGTTGACATCGGACCTTGTCGGTGCTCCTCGTAGCTAGTAGAGCCATCGTAGTTAATATAGAGGGCCGGACTTGGAAAGTTATATAAGTACTAAAAAAAATAACCTGTTACTATCCCACAGCTGGGCAAAGGTTTTTCTTTGAGCTTGGCCCGACGAAGCTCCGACGCAGATTGATGGGTTACAAATGGTTTTCTCTACCGAAAATTCATGTATTTGATTAACAGTATATAATTTATTTACTACCAAGCACACAATATTATTAAATACATCATGTAAAATGTGGAATCGTTCAAAGAATGCTGAATGCTTTTTCGAACTAGATCACAAAATTGTTGTGCTAAAATACAGCCTGCCTTCGTTTCACCTGAATATAAAATTATCCCAATCTCAATGGGATCCTCTTCGGAACCCCCGAAGGTCCCCTGTTAGGGAAGCAGACGATGGGTTTGGGCAAGTCGCTAATACCTTGACTCACCAGCTGCAGATTGGATCCGGAACAAGAGGTTCCAGAACAGCTCCGCCGCCTCCCTCCGCAGAGCAAAAGGAGGCCATCACTGCCCACGATCGCTCCCTACCCACCGTGTTGGCTATGTCACGGTTGACAAGGAGAGACCGAGCCCCAAATAGGGGCACCAGAGCCTTGGTGGACATTTTCGCCCTCACTGGTTAATTTTTTATAGAGGTTTTCTTTCTCGCAACCCGAAGGTCCCCGTTCCCATTGCTGAACCTCCGGGCTTCGCCGACGGTTGCCAAAAACCATGTCTACCCAGACTTAAGCAAGCCCAACTGAAACCGTCGCTCATAAGGGACCTCAACCTCCCCGGAGTCCCCGGGCCATCCAGATTGCCCTTTGCTAATCAGAGGGACACAAGGATTGGCCACCCCACAGTGGTCCTTTTGCCATGCCTAAGGAATACATATTAGAGTGTTCCAAAGGCCTGCCCAGGGTGCGCCACAAGTAGTTCAACAACTTTGGCACCTCGATACGACACGGCGGGTCGACGTACCTTAGTCACCTTTTAAGACATCTCGGTAAGAAAAGAGGGTAGTCTATTCTACTAAGCTGAATACCCCGCGGCTTAAATTAATTATTATTCTGATAAAGTTATTACATCATCGCTTTGCATCGGGCATAATCTCAATCAAACACTCGCCTATTAAACAATAAAAATACCTTTATTATAACGAACAACGAATATAAGGAAACTTTATTTATTTAAGAAACAAAAACAAATTATTAATTGTAACAATATATGAAATAATCAAATATAAGAATCGACTCAATACGTCTCTGTGGAGGGTGCAGATTCTACGCATGCGCGCTTTTCTAATACGACACCGCCTCAACCTCGCGCCAGGGTGCCAAGCACGCACGGCCCCTCAATAAAATACGATCCTACCCTTTTATCACTCAAAACCCATAAAATAATCAACCCCCACGAACCCCTGAGATCTAAACAAAACAACCATTAACGGTTAAACCTTAATTTCTCTCATACCTTGGTACCAAGTCCGGTCCAACGTTGTGATGTGTATGCGATTAATATAACTGAGTGGTATTTACTTATTTACCGTGATAATGTGCTGATGATTAAGGATTATACGGGTTGTGTTGTGACATGAAGTAGGGGGTGAGGCTTGCGTAACTTTGGCCAAAGACGGTAAGTGTATTATAGTTATACTTTATATCGAGTGGCTATGAAATTCACTTGACCACTGTATAGCTCAATTATCCTGCTCAAAGGCCAATACTCTTGCATTTATGCTTTCAACAGTCGAGTTCCGACTTCTTAACGATGTATGAAACTTGTGCTTAGTATTCAAAGTAAAATAATGCTGCTACATAGATCTTGATATATAATTGAGGATTATTTGAGTAATAGCATATCTTAACTGCAGTCAGCTACGCATCAAGCTGCAACGAACTTGTAACCATCATCAATAAAATTGTAATTATTTTTGTTAGAAAGTAACAAAAAATAATATAGTAATAAAATAAAATAATATAATATAAGTAATACAGTTTAAACTAGCTTGGGAGCCAGGGACACAATAATTGTACATATGCATTGTTGTAAAATAAATAAAATAAATAAATAAAGTAATAAAATAAAACAAATATAAAATAAAATAATCCTCTGCAATTCCTCAATCAATTTTAGCTTTGCCATTACAGCAGTTTCAAAACTCTATTAAAGAGAGGCTGATACGAAAGCCTACTATACTGTTGAGGATTATTTAGATGGTAAGATTGCGTGGATATAGCTACTGTCCGACCCTGTACAAAATAGTAATAACTTCATGTAACTAGTTATAAGTACCCGCCGAGTTTCTTGCTGTTCTTCTCGGTAGGAGCAAATTTCCGAATCAGTTGTAGCTTGACGATTCAACGTACTGAAAACAGTCTATTTGAATAAAGTATATTTTGAATTGACTGGCCCGTTGGAACAGTGGGTAGTGACCCTGCTGTCAGCTCCGCGGGTCGCGAGTTCGATTCCCGCCAAGGCCCAACAATTTCTATAAAAAGAAATTGTTGGTTCTTCGAGCCTGGGTGTATATTTGTATTTAAGTATGTATTTAAAAATTATATAAGTATATATTCACCAGTTGTCTGTCCATAACACAAGTATTAAGTTGCTTACTTTGGGGACGGACGACCGTGTGTGTAAGTGTCCCATATATTTATTTAATTGAAGATAGATGTTACAAGCTCAGCTAAATAGGAGCCAATGAGTTTTTCTATTAAAACTTATGTGTTTAATTGACACTTACAATTTCCGACACGATTCTCGGTGACGAAAAATTTCGTAAGGTAAAATGGATATCTCTAGAGAATTTAAGGCAGGCGGTTACCGTAAAATACGTAGTCAAATCATGTTACAAATGTTGTGCCGACCCCACTTAGAGTGGGATAAGGGCAGGAAGATGATGAGTCTCCCTAACGGGGACCTGCGAGTGGTCCGAACGGGGTTCATCGGACGCTCGCTTAAGTTAGTTCCCCGAGGCGATCGATGCATCTGGTGCTTCCGATGCATCGTCTAGCGGAGTGAGGGCCTAGTCTAGAGAGACCCCGACCCAGAGGTGGCGCACTCTGAGGTTCAGAGTTGCTGCTGGCGGGGATGGGGGTAATGTGTACAACGGTACCCTGTCCCCGCCACCAGCAGCGCGGTGGAGCACTGTCAGGTTTTTAGTCGGTGAGAGTCCGACATACCCGCCGCTCGTCCCCGTCGGGCGGTGATGACCCATAATGGGTTTTCCTGACATAAAAAAAAAAAAAGGAAGATGATGAGTCTCAATTGACATACTCAGTGTCCCAAACGTCCCTTAGTCTTTGACCTATAACACTACATTCGCTCTCAAATATTTGTGGATCTGGTTTGAAAGGTTTCAGTCAAGGCCTATTTAATATATGCCATAGATGCAAGCAGTAGTAGCATTATTGGAAAACACGATGTAAATTATTATGTACTAGTGATATCCTGCGTAAATACCGTGGCAACGGAAAGTCTAGTAAGTCGGACTATAAATTTATTTTTGTTAAATATATCATCAATAGTTTCCTAGCCGTGTGGTATCGGGCTGAGTAGAATAGTACCACCCTCTTTTCTTACCGAGGTGTCTTAAAAGGCGACTAAGGTAAGTCGACCCGCCGTGTGGTATCCGGTTTAGTAGAATAGACCACCCTCTTTCTTACCGAGGTGTCGTAAAATATGACAGAGGTAAGTTGACGTCAGGCAGGCGGCCGGTCGTAAAAACGCAGCCAAATCATGTGACAGCATGTTTATAACATGTTGTGCCGACCCCACTTAGAGTGGGATAAGGGCAGGAAGATGATGAGTCTCAATTGACATACTCAGTGTCCCAAACGTCCCTTAATCTTTGACCTATAACACTACATTCGCTCTCAAATATTTGTGGATCTGGTCTGAAAGGTTTCAGTCAAGGCCTATTTGGTATATGCCATAGATGCAAGCAGTAGTAGCATTATTGGAAAACACGATGTAAATTATTATGTACTAGTGATATCCTGCGGTTTCACCCACGTAAATACCGTGGCAACGGAAAGTCTAGTAAGTCGGAATATAGATTTATTTTTGTTAAATATATCATCAATAGTTTCCTAGCCGTGTGGTATCCGGCTGAGTAGAATAGTACCACCCTCTTTTCTTACCGATTGTCTTAAAAGGCGACTAAGGTAAGTCGACCCGCCGTGTGGTATCCGGTTTAGTAGAATAGACCACCCTCTTTCTTACCGAGGTGTCGTAAAATATGACAAAGGTAAGTTGACGTCAGGCAGGCGGCCGGTCGTAAAAACGCAGCCAAATCATGTGACAGCATGTTTATAACATGTTGTGCCGACCCCACTTAGAGTGGGATAAGGGCAAGAAGACGATGATATCATCAATAGTTTCCGCAGCGCGATGACAGATTTTTATGATTTTCTTTTACACTTTATTACATTTTTATTCCGGGTGCCTATTTTAAGTGTAATATAGTCTATGTTGCTAAGTAAAGATGCAGCTTTCCAATGGTGAAAGAATTTTTGAAATCGGTCCAGTAGTTTTTGTGTGAAAACATTACAAACATACACACAAATTTTTCCTCTTTATAATATTAGTATAGATTACATTAATAACTGTAATAATGACGATGATGAATTAGTAATAGACAAACCAGTAACCGAAATAAATTAATAATACCCAGGATACGGCTTCAGAAAGTTCGTAGATCGTTTGTGGGCCTCGGTATACATTTTTATAATAAAATTCCACAATCTATTTTGGACTTGCCTTTACACAAGTTCAAAATAGCAATTAAAAAGACACTGATTCATAAAGCTTAATATACTGTTGAGGACTATATTGATGATAAGAAAGCTTGGTTTTAAATTGCGTCCAGCTACGCACTAGATTATATTTAATTTGTTCTTAATTAAGCCATTATTGTAAAACTCAATTTTGAAAAGAGTGACCGCCGAGTTTCTTGCTGGTCCTTCTCGGTAAGAGCACCTTTCCGAACCAGTGGTAGCTTCAGCTTCATTGTAATTTGACGAGTCGAAAGTGCTTGTAAAGGCCAATTTGAATAAAGAATTATTTGAATTTGAATTTGAATTTGAATGACTGTTACATCACCGTATATGAATCTAGTCCATAGCGGACACCCAAAATCGATTTTGGGGATGTGCTCCAATTACAGCTGAGTGATCCTGTCTGATATCACACCATTGTACAAGTGATATCATTACTTTTTTAATTAGGTCATTATAGAAAAAATGGCAATTACGAAATTAATAAATCAATCAAATCAAATTAATCATTATTTAACACTTTCAAACACTTTTGCATCGTCAAGGATCAATATGTTTAATAAAGCTACAACTGAAGAATGTTACTCTTACCGAGAAGAACCAGAAAGTAGCTCGGCGGTCAATCTTTTAAATATTTTCAATTTTACATTATTAAACCGCAGTATGAAGCTGAAAGGATTTTCAAATCCAGGCTTATTTATCATCTCAATAATCTTCAATTTTGTAATATGCTCTATGTATATGCATATTCCTTACACTTAAATTAAACCTTTCTGTAGTAATTGTATTAAGTTGGTATGGTAATGTAATAAAGAGGGATGATAATCACGTGACCAAAAGAATTTAAATATGAAAGTGAATGACTATGAATGAATATGACTAGAGGAAGGCGGAAAAAATAAAATAATAATTGTATCGTGTGAAATAGTTTCTAGAATTAAGCGCTATTTTGTGGAGGTCCAATATGCAAACGTAATGAAAATATTATTTTGCTATAAGTAGCGGCCTGTTACTATCGCACTGCTGAGAATAGGCCTCTTCTCTCCGTTTTTGGCGAGAAGGGTTGGAGCTAAGACCTACCACGCTGCCCCAATGCGGATTGGTAGGTTACACATATCTCCAGAATTCTCTAGAGATATGCAGGTTTTTTCTCACGATGTTTTCCTTCACCGAAAAGCGTGTGATAAATTGCAATTATCAATTAGACACATTAGTTTTAACCTCATTGGGTTCTGCCCGGGTTTGAACCCGTGACCTCCTCGAAAGAGTCACACGGTGTTACCGCTGAGCTACCACAGCTTCCTTTGCTATAATCCGACATAAATTTAATAAAATTTTATCGCGGATTGTAGCAAAATAATATTTTCAATACTTTTGTGTCGTGTAAAAATGATATGCTTATAAAAGGAGTGACACCAGAGTTCATGAATGATAGAGAAGAATAGAAAATGGCGACTATTTTGCTGCTTCCACTTAAAGTGGGATAAAGGTGAGAAAATTATGAAAAGCCGTTTTGATAATGTCTCCAAAGTAGTGCAATTTTGTTTACCTCAGTTTTTTACTAGATCTGCTTATAAACTAATTACGATTTTCTGTTAACTATTATACACTTCTTTTAGGTAAAAGAAGTGTATAACAAGGGCAATTAAGGTTCTTGAGACTTCTTTTTTGTTGTTTACTGAGACTATATAAAAACAGTAAAAGCTTTACTTATAATATGAATGTAAGAAACGTCAAAACACAGAAAAAAACAGACAGATAGACATGCTTTCTTATATCCCTGCTTCGGATGTACTTGCATGAAACAACCTAATTGTCAAAATCGCACTAAAATATATTAAATTTTAAAAGATTATTTGAAATTTTACTATAACTCCCAAGATATTTATTTACATATATGGTGTAAACGATAGTAATTTAAAGCATAGAATAGTAACGCAATTAAGTATTTAAGTTGCAAGCAAAAACGGCTTAAAAACAATAAAATGGGATGGTGATGTTACGGAATATAATTTAGAATTGACATTCCATCATCGGAAATACGACTGATGTCAGATAACATAGTTTATTTATTTATTTGGCCAGTCAGTTGTTGTAATATAATAAAGATAGAAACAAAAAATTATTTAACACGTACAATTTATGAAGGTGTCACGGCATGCACCAAAAAATGATTAAACAAAAATTAATTACATCACAAAAAAAATACATAAAAACTTAAGCATATGACATTAATGTTATAATAAGTAGAAAAAAAACAATAATATTTACTGTGAACGAAACAAATAACCAAAAAATTAAATTAAATTCTAAGATGATATCGATTGCATCTAATTAATCTCCTCTTAACAATCTTACTCTTTTTTGACGTGACAACGTCTTAAATTAGGTTCCGGCTTGGAGTCACTCATGAAAAAGTGTAACGCCCGTCTAACGTCTGTTACGATGAGTCACCGAATGAAAGAGAGGCCCGCCGGACTGGCGAATGCCTTGCGTCTCTCTCCCACTCCAATCCATCACATTTAAAAAGACGTCACGTAAAATCTTTGCCCGTAAAACCGACTTTACATGCAACCGTTTTTTTTTACTTTTGTAAAGTGTCACCAAAAATATCAACTTCTCCGCAGACGGAATTAAATAATTTAGGCAACCTAGACATAGGCGAAAACTGTTTTAGATTGGTTGGTTATTGGTTAGTTCTCTACTTGGCAGCAGAAAAAGAACTTACGTATAACGTTTTTATGTACTATATAGAAGATTATTTGAGTGATAGTAGCATATCTTGGTTGCAATCAGCTACCCACCAAGCTGTGATGGCCTAGCGGTGCGACCGTGTGAATCTCTAGAGACGATCATGGGTTCAAACCCGGGCTGACACCAATGAGTTTTCCTATTTAAACTTATGTGTCTAATTGATAATTGCAATTTATCACACGCTTTTCAGTGAAGGAAAACATCGTGAGGAAACCTGCATATCTCTAGAGAATCCTAGGGATATGTGTAACCTACCAATCCGCATTGGAGCAGCGTGGTAGGTCTTAGCTCCAACCCTTCTCTCCAAAAATGGAGAGAGGAGGCCTATGCCCAGCAGTGGGATAGTAACAGGCCGTTACTTACCCACCAAGCTCCAACGATTAACTTATAATCAATCAAATTGTATTTTTCCTTTAACGATTATCCGCCGAGTTTCTTGCTGGTTCTTCTCGGTAGGAGCAAACCTCCGAATCGGTGGTAGCTTCTTTAAAAACATTTGACAATTCAAAAGTACTGTAAACAGTGTATTTGAATAAAGAATATTTTGAACTTCGAAATTAGAAACATTATTTCACCAGTATTTGCTTATATAGAGCGAAGTTATAACTACACTAAAACCTTCTTTTTGCACTAATTCTGAAAAGTGTAAAGTCTGGTATAAAACCCAAATTATTGCTTACAGAAAAAGTTGTTCTTCTTGCGAAAAGCCCCTTAAAACCTTGGTTAAGGACTATTAAGTAAGTTGTAAAGTATGGTTGTTTCTTTTCATACGACTCAGAAACCTGATGCATTGCGCAACACTCGACCCACTGCAGTGCTTCAACTCTTTGAAATACGACCTTAATTTTTTCATAAATAGAGTCCATATTTAATTGCAATTTGCATAATTAAATTGTGAACTCGACTGCGAAAATGCGCCCAAAGTAAGCAAAATTGTACCGGAAGTTATTTTATAACACCCTGCTTTGAGATTACTCTGGTCGTTAAAAATATTTTCACAAAGTCTATTTATAGTGTGACGAAATTTATGGGCGCATAGCGACAAGGGCGCTCTTGAAGCCCTGAACCGATAAATTTAAAGAAAAAATTGTACTATGACTGTTTATTTAACAATCATAGTGAATGGCCGGAAAACGAAGTGTCGGCAGACCCCCACGAGATGGGCTGACGATCTCAAAAAGGTCGCGGGGAGCCGCTGGGTCCAAGCACAAGATCGTGTAAGGTGGAGATCCCACGAAGAGACCTATGTCCAGCAGTGGACGTCCATCGGTTGAGAAAGAAGAAGACTATGACTGATAGGGGTGGGACAAAATATATTAGGTTAACAGATTAGGATCGGACAAGCCTCAAAGTCATCCAATCACTAAACTTTCGATTTAGGATTCTTAATAGGTCTCAAAAAAAGCTTGTGATACTTGTGTCGCGACTCAGCAGAGTTAGCAACTCATTCGGTGGTCTCGGTGTTCGCTTCTACAATAAAATTCCACAATCCATACTAGACCAGTCTACAGAAAAGTTTAAATTAAGTATAAGAGATATACTTGTACGTAAAGCATATTACAAAATTTAAAATAATTTGGATGATAAAAAAGCCTGGATTGTAAAATCCTTTCAGCTGCAAGACAAGACTGCGGTTTAATAATGGTAAAATTGAAAATGTTTAAAAAACTTACCGCCGAGTTTTTTCTGCTTCTTATCGGTAAGAGCAACATTCCGAACCATATATCTGTCCTCACAAGTAGACTTAGTTCCGCCACTTACGCTGCTAGAAAAATAAGGCATCAAATCGATGTTAAAACAGCGCGACTTGTATATTATGCTTATTTTCTCAGCATTATGTCATATAGAATAATGCTGTGGGGCAAAGCGGCCGATATAGAAAAGATTTTAATTACAGGTAAAAAAAAGTATATCAATACGTAGTACGTAGTTCAAATTCGTGTGAAAAAATCCCATTCAAATTCAAATTTATTTATTGCTCAATGTGGTACACAGAGATGTTACATAAATATAAATTATCTATGTTAACTTACTGGTTCTATTTATTTAAGTGAACAATCAGCCAATAGCTGGCCGAAACGAATAAATCACCGTGACTAGAAGCATTAATTAACTTTACCCTGCACCCTAACCCATTGTTAACAAAGCTGTAAAACTACCTATACTCCATAGACTAAGGTTCTTTAATCTATTTGAAGAGTTTGTTTGTTAGATTGCTTGAACGTGCTAATCTCATCGAAATTATTTCAGTGTAAGATAGCCCATTTATTGGGGAAGGCTATATAACATCACGTTAAGATGAATAGGAGAGGAACAGCAATAAAAAATATGGCGAAAACGGCAAAATTTAAAGCTTTCCTTGCGTTCACCACCACAATCTTAACAATCGTTTCGCCCCGTAACCGAAGCATCATCAACTTCCTGCCCTTATCCCAATCTAAGTGGGGTCGGCACAACATGTTATAAACATGCTGTCACGTGATTTGGCTGCGTTTTTAAGACCGGCCGCCTGCCTGACGTTAACCTTCCTCTGTCGTTTTTACGATACCTCGGTAAGAAATAGGGTGGTCTATTTTACTTAACCGGATACCATACGGTGGGTCAACTTATCTTAGTCGCCTTTTACGACACCTCGGTAAGAAATGAGATTGGTCTATTCTACTCAGCCGGATATCACACGGCGGGTCGACTTACCTTAGTCGCCCTTTACGACACCTCGGTAAGAAATTAGGGTGGTACTATTCTATTCAGCCGGATACCACACGGCGTGCCGTAACCGAAGCATCGTCTGGAGAAAAAAGCAAACAAACAAAATTTTCTGTACTTATTAAAATTATATAAATACCAAAGCAATGAATGTTCAACAAGTACAACGCGCGGTCCGATAAATCGGCTCTGGCACTTCTCGTCAGGGTAGCACGAGCCGATATATCGGCTTCCGGCACTAAAAAGGTTAAGCACGTATGGAAAACTTATAGAGGGTTTAAATTGTTGAGCCTCACCACTCTATATATAAAAAAATCTCCATTAAAACCACATAAAATCCACATATAAAAAGTTTCAACAGAGCAAATAAAGACAAACTGATTTTTCGGCCAATGAAAGCATACCCCATGAATATAAATGACTGGACCTTTATCCGCGACCCAATACCCTTCAGCTCTATTTTAGATGTAATGAAGATCCCATCACTTTAGGCAAAATTATGTTACTTAGAATTTAAACAAATAAATGTTCCATAAACATAAGAGAAATCTTTAATTTTTAATAAGTTAATCTTGTATGTATTATATATAGTATATTTCGAATCTCGAAAACGGCTCCAACAATTTTTCTGAAATTCAGCATGTTTTTGGGGGATAAAGAAAAAAGGTTGACCCGCCATGTGATATCCGGTTGAGTAGAATAGACCACTCTCAATTCTTACAGAGATTTCGTAAAAGGCGACTAAGGTACTGATCACAAAATAACTAGCCAAAACATGTGCATGTTAAAATATGTTGTGTCAACCCCATTTAGAGTGAGATAAGAGCAGGAGAATTATGATGAAATTTTCCCCAATTATGAATTATAGGAAAATAATTCCTATTTTTTCAATTTCAATACGCTTATTCTAGACCTGAGGGTAAATTGTTCAGGTCTATTCTAATAACTAAATCCCTTAATAATTAGATTCAAAGTTACGATCAAAAACAGTCTAGTTGGTCGATATATTTATGTCCGACAGGTATTTTATCGTTTTATTCCATAAAAGAGTTATTAGATAACGCGCTTTTCCTCCGAACGTCCTCCTGTGAGCTAAAAATAGTCTTATATCCACAAACCTTATCTATTAGGTTTATATTTGGCTTATGTAATTCGGTCACGTTTCTAAACATTGAGCTTAAAATCAATGCCTCCGTTAGAATGTACCTAACCCATTACTTACACTTTACTCTTACTTTACTTTGTCTTTCTATTCTATTCCTTTTGTTTCTGTTAGCTACTGTTCCATCTCGTACAAGATAACAATGAAATGTAACTAATTATCTATACTGATATATAAAGCTGAAGAGTTTTTGTTTGATTGTTTAAACGCGCTGATCTCAAGAACTTCTGGAGCAATTTGATAAATTCTTTGAGTGTAAGATAGTCCATTTATCCAGGAAGGCTATACGCTATATAACATCATGCTAAGATGAATAGGAGAGGAGCGGCAATAAAAAATATTGTGAAAACGGAAAATTTAACGCTTTCCTTGGGTGCGCTAATTAAACGTTGAAAGTTATTCAAAAAGTTTTTTTTTCAACCCTGCGATCTCTTTAACACAATACATAAAACAGTAAAGTTCTATTAGCCTATTAGGCTAAACATTTCGGGAAAAATTGCACTATCTTTAGTAAAAACCGTACAAAACCGATCAGTAGATTTTAAGAAAATCGATCACATACAGACGGACAGCTTTTGGGAACTTTGTTTTATAATAAGTACCTATAGAGTACCTGGTTGACCGATTCTTGCTCGGTAATTAGGTAGACCACCCGTTCCCCGAATAAGTTACGCTGAGTTGACAATATATGGCAAAAATTGTGTTTTATAATAATACACAATACCCAAAAACAGGTATAAAACTATTTTTTTTTAAATAAAACCAAGGTAGATCGATTTTTCTCTCCCAAAACCTGCTTGCATGTTTTATAAATAAATATATGGAACACACACACATGGTCATCCGCCCCCAAAGTAAGTAACTTAATACTTGTGTTATGGTAGACAGTACAACTGGTGAATATATACTTATATATTTTTAAATACATACTTAAATACAAATATACACCCAGGCTCAAAGACCAACAAATTCATTTATAGAAAATGTTGGCCCTTGGCGGGAATCGAACCCGCGACCCGTGGAGCTGAAGGCAGGGTCACTACCCACTGCTTCAACGGGCCAGTCCATCAGTCCATCCAGTTTATAGATAATTAATTTAAATCAGAATCTGCTTTCAAATTATAATATGTCGTGCAGCGCGTCCCACGGCGTGGCGCGGTGATGTCGGCATGGAGGTGGTCGCGCTGGTGGTGTGCGCGCTGGTGGTGAGCGCGGCGCCCAACGCGACGCACCGCCGCGACGCGCACGAGCCGCTGGCGCCCGAGGACGAGGACGACCACAGCTTCGACTACTACGATGACGCCAAGGTCAACATATCTGGTGAGTGCCAACCACCGGAACGTACCCACATCATTACGAAAAACCTCTTATAGGTCTTCACCGTCCGACGGGGACGAACGGCGGGTATGTCGAACTCGCACCGACTAATAACCTGACAGTGCTCCACCACGCTGCTGGTGGCGGGGATAGGGTACCGTTGGACAAATTACCCCGATCCCTTCTCCATCCTTTCCATCTCGGGCAAACATTCCCACCTCCTGACTTTATTCAAACAAAATCCGACTAAAACCACACTACTTCAGAATTTCCGATTTTAAAGATTATTCAATCGTGTATATTTTTAGTTAAAGTAATCCAGATAGCATTGTTTATTTCAATTTAGATTTCCATTATCGCGGACAATAAATTTAAAAAAAACAGATTTTTACAGATACCACATGTGTCACAAGCAAATATTTACTCACTAACTCATATCAGTGTGCTTAGTGCGAGTTTTTTTAACCTACTCAATCGCGTTAGCGTAACGGTAATTTGTATTTCTCAAAAACAGCGGTCACCGGATGTCGCTGTTGCATACAATGTCAATTGTCAATTTGTCATACAAATTGACGTTACGCTAACTAAAAAAAAGTAACTTAAAAAAACTTACAATAAGCACACAGAACTGACGCCTTTTAAGTGTGTTATTTTCGTTATTCTCCTTTTTGAAAAATATCTAAATAAAGCCTTCATATTTGGTACCCCTGCATTGTATGAAATAAATCTTTCATTCGTTTATTGAAGTTGGAAACCTCGTAAATAAATCGTAATGGAGGTTTCAGAGCAAATTACTAGACCAAGCGCTCCCTTACCTCTTGAATATACCGCAATACCGGCGAAAACAGCAACGGAAAACAGAAATATAAAGGTACTGTAATTTTTAGTTCGGGGAAAATTTGACGGCGTTATTGTATTCGGCTAAATGCTGCCATTGATGAATAAACTTACTGCTAAACTTCCAATTTTTTTGCCATCGCATCGGGCATTTATTTGCCATCAAATTTTAAATTTAGCTAAACATTAGAAAATTTTAAAAATCTCGATGTTCGCATATGTGCATGATTCTGCATATGTGATATTCCATATTGGTATGGGATCAACCATTTTTGAACCCGACCTCTTTGGAATTGATTGAACGTTTTTCTTCGTTTTCTATCCTGTGAAAGACATCTACTCGAATTTTTTCAAATTGTTTTACCCAACTCAAGAATTTATGAATTTGTGAAAGAAACGTTATTTTCTTTCAAATGTTAGTCTTTTTTCTAAAATTTACCATTTCGGACTTTCTGTTTCATTTTACATTCTCTTTTTTATTGTTTTAAATAAGATACTACTGGATGAAACTAATGTATCCATCTACACTTTTTAATCCAATTTCTCAAACAGTTCATCTGTTATTATTCATTGTTAGTTGTCCACATAAATTAGCCTTTATTCTAATTAATTATTAATATAAAAAGGTAACTTCTCAAATAGTCAGAAAAAAACGATTATTATTAATCGATTACAATCGATCGAATCGATTTCAGCTTCATACAGGACTCCGGTTTTATAATGTAAAATTGAAAATGTCTAAAATATTGAACGCCGAGTTTCTTTTTTAGCCTTCTTGGTAAGAGCAACATTCCGAACCAGTTGTAGCATTATTAATCATATTGATCCTTGACGATTCAAAAGTGCTTAAAAGAGCTTATTTGACTAAGCTCAAATCAAATCATATTTTGATTTGATTTGACTATTCAAATTCAAATTTAAAATATTCTTTATTCAAATAAACTTGTAAACAAGTGCTTTTGGATCGTCAACTCTACTGCTGGTTCGGAAAGCTGTTCCTACCGAGAAGAGCCAGCAAGAAACTCGGCGGTTGCTCTTTTAAAAATATAATTCTTATTACAAGTTACATTAGTCATTACTGTCTTGTTCAGGGTCGAAGAGTACCTACATCCAAGCATTTTTATCATCCAAGTATTCCTCGATAGTATAGTAAGATTTATGTATTAGCCTTTTATTAATAGTGTTTTATACTGCTGTAATGGCAAAGCTAAAATTGATTGCGGATACAAATTAATCGATTTTTAAAAACCAATATATTTTGAAGGGCAAATATCGATTATTTATCAGTCAATTATTTCTAATCCGAGTCACATCTCTAGTTAGTATCGTGGGGCGCATTGTACAACTTATTGTATTATATAATGGAAGATCGACGAACGTCGCAACTTGAAATTAGTTTAGTTATGCAATCGACACGAGGCCCTGGCATGCAGCCATCTGCCAACAAACAATCGTCCAATAATGTCAAATGAAAACCAGCTATTGAAACCAATCCCGTACGAAAAAACATTTTTCGTGACATTGAATTTCACCGAATTTTACTTCGTATTCAAATTTGGGACTTCACAAACAAACTGTTTTAGTTCTCAAAACTATTTCAAAACTATTAACGCTTGTGTCGAAAATTCACATTTTATTTTTAGCTAGCAATCGCCAGCTGCTCCGCCCGCGTGGAAAGATTAAAACCGTAATATAGTATGTAACACAACGTACTAGGAACACCTGATTCCGCACTCAAAACTAGATGGCGCCACTCGTCGTTTGCTCCGCGCTATCGAAGTGCTTTTATTTTATTTATTTATTTTATTTATTTTTACTAGGTCCGCCAACAGAATTAAGTGTAAATTAAATATTAAAATAGACACAGCTTAAGGTTTATAAGTTTACACCTAATGCCATTTATAGGCAGACACAGCATGCAACTTAAACATGTACGATGACATTATATTTTTAAAATTAAAAACTAAGAGAAAACTATATAAATAAAAACTGATTAAAATGGATTTGTAAATAGATATTAGTAAGAAACTGACATTACAAATATTATAATTAAAGTATTGTAGTTATTTTATTTCTAAAAACGTTGAGGCTGTCGTAGAACACATCGATAGTCTTATCCTTCGATACCATTGCCTTGTACGTTCGGCTCAACCTTGGTATCAAAGAGTGGTGTCCTAGATTCGATTTGTACCCTTTTTGAGTGAACAGTGCAATGGGAAACCGTGGCATACGAGAAGGTATATTAAAAGATATTCGACCCAATAATGCAGAGTTGTCGATGGTTCCGTTCACTAGTTTGTGTAGGAAAAGCATGTCGTGTAATTTGCGCCTATCTGAGAGTGAGATTAGGTTCAATTTTTTTAATCGACTGTTGTAAGGTAATCTTTTATGCGGTCCTATGGAATAAAAACGTGTGAAACGTCGTTGTATGCTTTCTAAGCGATCTTTGTGGATTTGGTAGTTCGGGTTCCAAATAACTGTCCCATACTCTAATTTACTTCTGACTAACGTGTTATATAAGAGTTTTTTAGTACTAAGTTTTTTAAATGACTTGGCATTTCTAAACAAGAAGCCTAACATTTTGCGCGCAGATCTGCAAACATTATCTATGTGAACGTTGAATCGCAGTTTAGCATCGATCGTAATTCCCAGATCTTGAATACATTCTAATCTCTTGAGAGGGCTATTATTTATCACGTATTTAGCTTTAAGAGCACAACGCTTGCGAGTTAAAGTTATGAAAGAGCATTTATCCGGATTAAGATCCATACCATTTAAGTAACACCAATCGACAACCCTACCTATGTCTTCCTGTAAAGAGAGAACATCGTCGTCTTTTGATATCACTTTGGCAATTTTTAAATCATCCGCAAAAATAAAGCATTTTGAGTTATAAAAGCACTTGGTGACATCGTTAACAAAGATGTTAAATAGGAGAGGGCCAAGTATAGATCCCTGAGGAACGCCGGACGACACATTGTATGTGTTGGATGAGTATCCTTTAATGACTACGTGAGAATTCCTATCAGACAGATATGAAGTAAGCCACGACAAAAGCGATCCTCCTATACCAAAGGCAGAAAGTTTGGACACTAGCAGTTTGTGATTAACTCTGTCAAATGCTTTCGATAAATCCATATAGATTGCATCTACTTGTTGCCTAGAATCTACCGGGTCTATCACGTAACTCATAAAATTTGATAGATTCGTGATAGTGGATCGTGCGCTAACGAAGCCATGCTGGGATTCTGAAATTCCATGACGAACATGACGTGATAGAATAGGATGCAGTAAGGACTCAAAAACCTTCGACAAAGCTGATAATATGGAAATTGGCCTATAATTGGAAATATTTTCACGGCTGCCTTTTTTATGGACCGGTACTATTCTAGCCTGTTTCCATATATTTGGAAAACAACCAGTTTCCAAAGATTTGTTAAAAATCAGGCTGACGGGTAGTGATAGAGGAACTGCACATTTGTTTATGAATAATGGAGGTAAATCATCAGGTCCGGCTCCCTTCCTTGCATCAAGTCTTTTTAATTTCTGAATAACTTCATCGATAGTTATGTTAACAGAGCAGAGATAGTTATTACAAGGTATTATGAGATCACAATCTTTGTAAGGGGGGTCGCTTCCGGCAAAAACTGATGAGAAAAACTCACCAAAAAGATTGCATACATCGGGGCCACTCGTAGCCACTTTGTCGCCAAAAAACATTCTAGTAGGATACGTGTTTGGCGATTCTCTGACGTTTTTTAAATGCGTCCAAAAATTTTTGGGGTTACTTGGCAAATTTTGTTCAATCATGTCAATATATTTATTATAGCAGTCATGAATTAAAATGTTACTCTCAAGTCTTAAGGATTGGAACTTAAGTTTGTCTAATGGATTATTATAAATTTTACACTTTAGACGATATTTGTTCTTAAGTTTCAGTACCGAGATAAGTTTATAGCTGTACCAGATAGGAAATTTTTTATTTTTGGGTTTAGAAGTGGGGACGTGCTTTTCAATAAGTGACTTTAATTTATCATAAAAAATAGTTATCATCATATTAACATCCTTGCAATTTAGAAACAAGTCAGCCCAGGGTGTATTGTCAAGTTCTTTATTAATAGAGTCATAGTCTGCCTTATAGAAATTGTATTTTTTAACGAATTTTTCAACTATAATAGGAGTCCTACTAAGTTTAAGTTTTATTGTTAAGGGTGGATGATGGTTGTCGACTACACTTATGGGATTAAGATTTTTAATAACTAATGTTTCTAATGTATTAGACAATACCAAATCTAATAACCTTTCGTTAGAGTTGACTATAGAATTGAATTGTTTTAAGTTATGTTCCTCGAGAAAATCAACGACAATGGAATGCAAACTGCAACTACTAGAGGGATGCAGGTAATTGAATTCTGGCATTTTTGACCATGATAAATTACTAATATTAAAATCCCCTACTATTAACACGTGCGCATTATTATTAATAATTTTAGACGTATTGATTAAGAAGTTATTTAGTGTTTCTTTTTTAACTGGTGGTGGTAAATATAAAACGCAAATGGCAATCTGAGTTGGTTTTCCATCTATTGTTATGTCTGCAGTGATCCATAGATCCTCGCAATGACTGTCCCATTGTGAGACTCGGCAAGAATTTAGACTACTTTTAATTGCAATCATTACTCCTCCACCATTTTTTAATTTGTTAGTGTCAGTTTGTTCCCTATCCCTTCTGTACACAGTGTAACGGTTGTCAATAAACTCACCATCGAATACTCCGCTATTGAGCCAGGTTTCTGTAAAAATTATAACATCGAATTCATTAGATAGGATATTAAGCTTTACCTCTTTCGTTTTACTACGAATTCCTCTAACGTTTTGGTAATACAATCTTAAAAAATAATATTTAAAATAATATTTAATAAGAGACTAGATTTAGATTACAATCCTTTAAGAGAGCAACTGTTCTAACTGATCAGTGCTACGCACTATTATATGTTCCGAGTCATCAGACTTTCTCAGAAAGACACGGCCATTTTTTATCCAGACGAATTTGTAATTTAATTTCTTAGCTGTTAATCGGGCCGAAGCGTGTAACTTCTTCAATTCAGGAGTTAAGTGCTCCATTATATAAATAGGTTTCTTTTCTCCTCCTATTCCAATGTGACTCGTATTGAGTTTTTCTTCTTTATTCTTCTTATTATATTTTATTACTCCAGCTAAAAATGTGTCGCGGACTCGTGGACTTGAAAATTTTACAATCACAGAACGTGGACGCGTACTAGTTGGATTTATTTTGGCAACCCTTGTGCACTTGTGAATATCTGCGTCCGCGATACTGCTGCCAGTTATTTTCCCGATTTGAGAGATGATGATCGGTAAATTTTCGGTTTTATATTCCGGTATACATTGTATCTCCAAATTACTCAATCTCGAGTGCTGTTCCATGTTACTAAGACGTGCGTTAATGTCCTTTATAGTCAATTTAAGGATTTTATTTTCATCTTTTAACTCGTTTACCTGAGAAAATTTAGCTTGAAGTTCCTTTTTTAAGTCCTCATATTGTTGATTGATAAAGCACACGGATTCTTTAATCTCATTCATTTCTTTAAATATTTCCGTATTTTTTCTGTCTATTATTTTCGTCATATTCTTTTCCATTTCCGTCAACAGTATTTTCATTTCTTCTTGTATTAATTGCTTTACGTTCTCGAGAGTAAAAGATTCTGAAACTTGAGTGTTGGTAATAGGCTGTGCGCGTCTTAGTGTGATGTTGGAAATGGGGCTTGTGTCACGTTGACAGACGATCGAACCACGAACCGGTGTGTTTGAATTATCTCCTTTTGGTTCATTAGAACGACATGAGGGGCACATCCAATTAGCTTTGTAGTCTACAGAGAGCTGTTTGTATTTTTTGTTTGCAGCATGAATACAATCAAAGTGGTAACGTAAACTGCATGTAGTGCATTTAAGTTGTTCAGGAGTTGAGAAATCGGAAGAACATGCAGCGCATTTTTTTGGATTGTTTGTTTTAGTGCTCATTTTAGAATCCTGGTGAAAATTTAAAACAAAACAGTCACTGTGTAGTATTGCTCTAATTATTTGCCAGGCGTTACAATGCACCACACTGCGATTCTCGTTCTTTGTGACGTAGATGCGAGCCGAGCGCGAGTTGTCGTAGGTCAGGATTTTGTGAAAAAATGAATTTTTCGATAATTAAATTGGCAAAAACTCACGATCCCCACGTCCGATTCTTACGATCCAAGCACCAAACACAAGCCTATGTTTTACACTTTACAATGAGCTAACTCTTAGTTTACATTGGACACTTCATATATATAATTTAGATTAGGATTTACAGATCAGCTGTTTAACAACGTCATCGTACGATCGCGCCGCGGGAATCTACTAATCTTTACTACTAATCTAATCATTCGTAGTAATATAAGAAGTCCCCATACATAATGTTATTAGATCAACATCGCCTATCAGTTCCTAAGCTTACACAGTGCATCCTACTGGAACACTACGCCTAGCGCAACTGTAAACGGTGCATCTTCCGGTACATCCAATTAAGGAATGCTGCGAAGGACCCGTCCGCGATACTCTATGTAAAAGTGACGATTAAACCCTTGTACCTGTCACCTGCGCGTATTCTTTTCCCCATCCGTCGGGTCAGCGTATTACAAGTATTGATAACCATAAAAATGGTTAAAGTAGGTTAACCTTAATAGCTAGACATATGCTGTCGCGGACTTTTATTTAGAACTTTTAAACGGGAACAATTTCGTTATACATAATTTTTTAATAACTTTCACCATTTACGTAGCTCACGCAAAGAAGCCTTAAATTTTGCCGTTTCCGTTATATTTTTTATTTCTGCTCCTCTCCTATTCATCTTAGCGTGATGTCGTATAGCCTATAGCTTATTTTTACTTATTTTTATTGATAGTACAATTTTAAAATCAAATTACCTCTGGTTTTTATATTTTAGATTGAAATCATGACCAATCTATACAGAAAAGTTTAAATTAAGTGTAAAAAATATGCTTATATGTAAAATATAATTGTATGATACTAAAGTTTGGATTGTAAAATCCTTTCAGCTTCATACAAGACTGCGGTTTAGTACATTGAAAATATTTAAAAGATTAACAGCCGAGTTTCTTGCTGGTTTTTCTTGCTAAGAGCACCTTTCCGAACCAGTAGCTTTATTATAGTTAGACGATTCGAAAGTGTTATTTAATTACTTAAGGAGAATGCCTACCAGTATTTCCTTACCTTCTCGCAAGAAAGGAAGACAAAGTCCTAATTATCCCCAAAATTTACCGTGAGCCTACAAAATACAGTGAAAATTGGATTACAAGCAGCGAAATACAATTTCAGTTTAATGTGAAACGTAGACAGTCTGAGATAAAGGGCACGGAAGTGATTCTTATCCAAGGGCGAATAAGATATAGCCGGCCCCGACCCGCGTCCTATTTCCAACTACAATACTACTGAAGTAAAGTGGTTTTGCGGTTTAAATACTTTGACACAGTTAGTAGTTTAACAGGCACTTTTCGTATAAACCTCTGATCAAAAGAAGTATTAAGTGTTTGTTTCTTCTTAGACGATTTGAAGATATTTTATTTATTTATTTATTTATGTACCAAAGAATACGTACAAAAATGCAGTTAAATGGAAAACAAGTACAAAGGATAACTTATATCTATAAGAGATCTCTGCGACCCTTAATTTTAGGCGCCATTAAATACAAGGTGTCGTGTGGTATTCGACTGACTAGATTAGACCACCCTCGTAAAATACATAGCCAAATCATGTGACATGTTTATAACATGTATGTAACAGGAGAATGAATGTAATATCTGGCAACCAGGTCAAAAAAAAAACATAGTTATGGGAAATCGGTACGTGGTGTCTATTGTAGACAAATATATTTTAAGAAGTGTACTCAATTGTCAAAACGAAAACCAGATAAAGTCAAAGTAACTTTTGTCGTTTTCTAATTAAAAATTAGATTTTTTTTACATCTAAGCTCTATATATATCATCTTGTCCTTATCCCACTCTAAGTGGGGTCGGCACAACATGTTTTTCTCTTCCATTCTGTCCTATCTTTCGTCAACTCTGGCGCCACTCCTTTTATATGCATATCATACTTCACACAATCCAACCATCTCTTTTTAGGCCTCCCACTAGGCACATATCCGTCCACATTCAAATTTAACACACGTTTGGTCACATGATTTTCATCCCTCCTCATTACATGTCCATACCATCTCAATCTTGCACTTCTCGACTTTTCTAATTAATAATCTTTTACATCTCTACATCATCTCTTTTACATCATCTAATTATTAATCTTTTACATCTAAGCTCTATTTAAAAGCTTAATTCTATCAATTCCTTTTTAATATTGCATTGCCCCGTGAAAGTACAACACACAGACAGATGTCAATAACCGTTTCCACAAAAAAAGCAATATTTAGTGTTTTCGGACAAATTGACACTTCAATTGCAGTTTGATAATGTGAAGCACCTGCTATTGACATGCGACGAAAATCCGATTTTGGGGAGCGTTCACTGAATCCAAATTAAACTTAAATTAAATTTAGTGTATATTGATTCCATTTACTAGATTCTAACAGAAGTAATGTATAATTGATTTACGTTTCAATCAAACAATAATAATTTTAATTGAAAATGTTGGTTAGGAAAAAAATTGCCATTTAAGTTTATAATATTTTAATCATACATCATCTATGCCCTTACCCCACTTTAAGTGGGGTCGGCACATATTGTCAAATGATTTGGCTTCGTATTTTACGACCGGCCGCCTGCCTGACGTCAACTTATATATAACAAAATAAATAAACTTATCTTAGTAGTATTTTACGACACCTCGGAAAGAAAGAAGGTTGTCTATTCTACTCAACTGTATACCACACGGCGGCTCACCTTACCTTAGTTGCCTTTTACGACAAGAAAGAAATGAGGGTGGTCTATTCTACATAGCCGGTTACCACGCGGTGCGTCAATTACCTTAGGCGCCTTTTACGACACCTCAGTAAGAAATGAGGATGGTTTATTCTACTCAGCCGGATACCACACGGCGGGTCAACTTACCTTAGTCGCCTTTCACGACACCTCGGTAAGAAACGAGGGTGGTTTATTCAACTTAGCCGGATACCACACAGCTAAAATTTTAATCATTAATTTGATATATTTTAATTTTATAATTACGCAGTTTAACGTCACCTTAAGAATATAATCTGAACAATAAATCTTGATTGCAAATGACAACTTTGTTTTCAAACAAAATGTGATCATCAAAACAAAATAAATGCGTTAAATTTTTAAATACTCAACGAAAAACAAAGCCATCCAACCGCCCATCGAAAACGCCGCAGTGAAATATTTTTTCCTCTAGAACAATGCGAAAAATGGACTATGAAAAGCTTTAATTGCTTGAAAAACTTCAGTTTGTAGATTACCTCAATTCTGGAGAGCGTTTGTCAGCAAACATTTTGTCAGCGGTCGAGTTTTAATTAAATAGTTTGGAATCTTTTAAATTGGGCTAGTTTTAACGATAGATATTATACATCTATATATATAAAAGAAAGTTGGTCTAAGTCACACTATTTATAACTCAAGAACGGATGAACCAATTCGGCTGAAAATTGGTGGAGAGGTTGCTTAGAACCAGGAGACGGACATAGGATACTTTTTATCCCGTTCGACCGCATTTATTTTATCCCGTCAAGTCACTATAAAACGTGGTATAGCAAAAACGACTATGACATGGAAAAACAAAACATAAATGACAGCTAAACGTAATTTAGTCTTTGGATTTATGACAATTATCAAAATAGTAGTAGCTATAAACGTTACTACATAGAATAAAAAAGTCACTTTCTCTGTCTGTCCTTATATCTCTATGTTTGCTTAAATCTTTAAAACTACGCAAAAGATTTTGATGCGTTTTTTTTTAAGTATATAGAGTGATTGAAGAGGAAGGTTTATATGTATAATAAAATTCAATATGGAGTAGCGAAATACTGTGATTATCACTGAGTGACATAGGCTATATGCTTTATACCCGTGCGAAGCTGGGGCGGGACTCCTAGTCTAACATAAAATGAAGTAACTGCTCCCTGCTGTATTTCTGGCTTTATTTCAAAAATTAGCTTTTACCTTCAACCTTTCTTTTTACTTCGTTCGCATAAATCGTTGTCGCGTGATAAGTTCATAATAAATGGCGCATTTCTTTCTGTATCCTATACGCCGTGTGGTATCCGGCTGAATAGAATAGACACACCTCATTTCTTACCGAGGTGTCGTAAAAGGCGACTAACGTTAGTTGACCCACCGTGTGGTATCCGGTTTAGTAGAATAGCCCACCCTCTTTCTTACCGAGGTGTCGTAAAAGGCGACTAAGTTTAGTTGACCCACCGTGTGTTATCCGGCTGAGTAGAATAGACCACCCTCTTTCTTACCGAGGTGTCGTAAAATACGACAGATGTAAGTTGATGTCAGGCAGGCGGCCGGTCGTAAAAACGCTGCCAAATCATGTGACAGCATGTTTATAACATCTTGTGCCGACCCCACTTAGAGTTGTGTAAGGGCAGGAAGAAGATGATTCATTCTATAGCCTATATGTTAGCCTGTTGTACAAGGAATGGTTGTGCTAAATTTCATCGTTATTGATTCAGCGAATCCGCCATGAAAGAGTAACAAACATAGATCCATAATCAAAAACTTTCGCATTTATAATATTAGTAGGATAATAGGATAGGATAACTAAACCAACAACACTGCTGCAATGACGATATTCAGATTCTGCATATACCGGATTCTCTAAGTATTTACATGTTTCATTACGTAGTTTTCTTTGCTGAAATTAAGATCTTTTCACCTCTAGATCTCATATTTCACTTGGCGTGACGATCGGCCCGTTAATTGATTTTGTTTCTCTGTAGAATGCAATCACATTATAAATGTTAAGTACTTATTTTAACGCATAATAATTTATATAATATCGTTAATTTTAATCTTTACTACGAAAAAATAGTACTCCCATTCTTCATTAATTTTCGAATTAAAAATGTTCATGACAAAAGATCAGAATGGCACAAAATTTTTAATGGTTCTCTTCAGAAACAACATTGTTCTGACCAAGGAACAGTTTCAGCTCATTTGAAGGGAACATTTTCCAAAAATTTCTCGAATGTTTATGTATTCAAATTTTGTTCCATGCAGCAAACAATAAGAGTAGTGTAAATCTTTTGAATAAATTACATATTTATAGCCTAAAAACACAAAAAATCAAGACTTGCATTATCCGTACCTACTTTATATTTTTGTTTGAAAAATAATATGCAAAATTTTACCGACGTTAAAATGCTAAAATACTTTCACATTTTTCTCGCAGTAGAGGCGCGAAGGCTTATTTTTGCATCACAATAGCTCGTGCAAACTTTGCACAAAAATGGATTATCTCGATTCAGAGAAGCTTCCACTGCCAAACGTTTTGCTAACGGGTCAGTTAACAATGCAATTTTTCATTTTAATTGGTCCGCCATCTCTGGCTTTATGAAGCTGATTATGCATTACTTCATAACTGCCATGGATATTTCTAGATGTATTTAAGTAACTAGCTTTTACCCGCAACTTCGTTTGCGTGGACTGTTGTCGTTTTTCGATGTCATCGTATTCCAGTATAATTAACAGGATTTCAATAGCCTATATGTTTTCCGGTGTATAAGTAATAATTGCGCCAAATTTCATCGATACTGGTTCAGCTGATTCGCCCTGAAAGAGTAACAAACATATATCCATACTCACAAACTTTCGCATTTATAATATTAGTTGGATAGGATAGGTTGTACTTAACTTTTACGTTCTTCAGATTAACAATTACTTATAAAATCCCGTAGGAAACGTATAGACGCATTCGAAATGTGGGCATACAGACGTTTGATGTCTATATCGTGGACCCAAAAGTAACCAATGGTGACGTTCTACGGCGAATTGGATAAAAACGCAAACTTTTTCCAATCATTAAACAACACAAAGTTGTATATCTGGGCCACGTGGCCCTCATTAAACAACGCAAAGTCACATACCTGGGCCACATTGATTACGTGACCCGCATATAGCCAGGTATATCAGATATATCCAGAAATCAAGGCATAACCCAATCGTAGACCCTATCTCCTAATGATGTTTCGGTTAAGGAGCGCACAATAGCTGACATTGTCCTAGTAAATGTGTTTATTGGATAGGTATTGTGGTGGCAGTAGTAGTGGTTCGTAAGGTTTACGCATTCTTTACTGTCTTGTTTAATTTTAACCAATATTGGTGATAATTTGGACGGAAACGTCGTGTTTTTTCCGAAGGTTGAGTTGTATGTCTCTTTAACATTCTTTTGGTCTTAAATATCGGATACCCTGCATAATTTGTGTTCCCAGAGTTCTCATAGATAATGTGTGTAACAACGCCGCCGTGTCGCTATTGCAAGCAAGCAAGCAAGCCATGACGTCACATCTTGCCACAGCCTTTCGCGCCATTTTGACGTGGGAGATGTGACAGCCGCTGTCATTAGCAGCTAGCCCGCGGATAACGAATGAGAGTTTGCTTTGATTTCATTTTAGCATTTTTTATGAAAAGAATAAAACTGATTTAGAATACTTCATTTATTAATATAAATAGTTTAGTTACATATCAGAAGTGTGAATCCGCGCAAAATGAAAAGACGAGCTGTAAGTGACAATGAAAATTTTAATAGTGAACACGAAAAGTCCTCGTATGAGGTGGAAGATGATCAAACGCCCACAAGCAAAATTTTAAGAACTTTCTTTCGTCAAATGGAAAAAGGATTCCCGAATTTGCATAATGAAGTTCCTACTATGGCCTCACTAAAACAGCACCGAGCGGCAGTATTGATCTCAAAATTTGTACCAGATAGTGTTAGAATTTATAAATGTTATTGCAAATAATATTTTGACTAGAACGTTTAAGTGATTTAATTTGACTAAAAGAAGATATTGAAGGTTTCTGTCTTGATATAAATTTAATAAATATTAAATGGGATTTTATATAAATTACTGATGATTTATTCATCAATAGTTTTTGAAATCGTATATTATTATTTTCTACTTGATATAATTTATATATTGTTTATAAAATGTTGTATTGACTATTTTTACTAGTGGGAAAACCAAGATGGCGAAGTGTGTAAAAATATAATAAAAAAAAAGTTAAGTTTTGAAGTGCGAAGAGAAGCTAGTAGGTTGTAATAGATTTAAAAACAGAAATTGATATTATTTTAAAAGTTGCCTAAGTTGTGTAATAAACAATAAACATCTCAAGAGTGTTTTAATCAAATAAATTTTCTAACAATAGTGAGGAGTGCACTATAACAGCCTGGCCGAAGAAAATTGAACAATTAGGGGATATCCATGGCTGGGATGATAAGACAAAATCGTTCCATTTACAAGTTACGTTTTACATTTTTTATGTTTTTTATTTTCCAGTCTAGTATCAGCAGACTCAATCCGTCCCTACCGGAGCGTAGCACACATGACAGATATTGAGAGTCGTATAGATGAACAATTAGTGACTGAAGACTTAATTGATTTGTTGGAGGTTTAACTAATTAATTGCACGGTTTCAATCATCTTATTAACAAACCGTATTACTCGTTTTATCTTATTTTGTGATTAAGTGTTTGCATTTTCATTGCGGGAGCAATGTTTACAGGATGGCCGAATGTAACAACGCCACCGTGTCGCTATTGCAAGCAAGCAAGCAAGCCATGACGTCACATCTTGCCACAGCCTTTCGCGCCATTTTGACGTGGGAGATGTGACAGCCGCTGTCATTAGCAGCTAGCCCGCGGATAGCGAATGAGAGTTTGCTTTGATTTCATTTTAGCATTTTTTATGAAAAGAATAAAACTGATTTATGATACTTCTTTTATTAATATAAATAGTTTAGTTACATGTGAGTTGAAGACTTGCTGTTACAAGTAATCTTCGTCTCTCATGTTCATTTGTAAGTTAACCTGTTGAGATACTACGCTAGGATCATCAACAGTATTACAGTCTTCAAAAACATTACTGAAGGGTGTATAGCATCGGTAAATTATTCTGATTGTAATTAAGTATGTATATTAATTATTATTTCATTTCCATAAAATAATTTTCACTTTGATGCAAATTTAAATGAGTTTGTCGAATATCACAAAGTTCTTTCGGCAACCGTACCCTTTATTTCCGGTAGACGCACCGCTGCCCCGAATAACGAGTATTTCAGCAAAACTCTATCCAAGGCCAACTTTCGTCGCATTTTATTGCTCTATTTTATTTTGTAATCTTTCTTAAATTTATGCTTAAAGTTTTTTTATGAACAATATCTTTCTGATTTTTAGTAATTTATAGGTTCACAGATAAACGTCGCTTTTGAAAATTTTATCTTACAATGGACAAATTTTTCAGGCTTATGGACATGGATATATTATCGAAGACGAGCTTCTTACAGCTTATCTCCGATGTCACTGAGCTTACTGAATGGTATATGTTTGTTTTTAGTTATTTATAGCCTCTGAACCCATAAATTGGTCATAACGTTTTATAACATGCTGGTAGACTTATTTGGAAAAGAGAATCTTAAATTAGACAAAAAATTATCACATATCATATGATCTTAATATTTAGAAACTCCTAAAGAGTGAAAGAAGGAAAGTTTAAGAACCGATAAAAGCATTCTCATGAATTGCCAACCATTGTATCGTTACCTAACTTTTAATTGGTAGGTCTGCTTGGAAAGTTACCATAGAAGACAAATAAACATCCCCTCTTTTAAAACGACTTTCATAGTCCTATAGGTAATCAGGCCTTTTGAAAACTAAAAGCAGAAAATGAGACAACCAACAGGGTTTTTAACATAAAATAAAAAACGAAAACAAAAGCGCAGTCGAGTTATTTGAGATTCCTTTCAGCGGGCTCGGAGCGAGTGCACTCCATTTAACGGATGCTTGTCTCAAGTCACAAAATGAGCTAACGTACCCCGTGCTGATTTAATGACAGGAAAACTGTAACATCGAAATATATAGCTTGTTCCGTTGACATATAACATATTTTGCATTAACATGATTTAGATAGTTGTATAAAATTATTCTTCATGCTAAGTAAAGGTGTACTTTGTTCAAAGTGAACACGTTGTGAGTGAAACGGAATTTTATCTTTTATATTTAAATGAACTAATCTTGTATATAAAATAAAAATTGACTTAATTTGATTTCATTTTAAAAAATTTGGTTTTGTCCCTGTGTTCGATATTCCAAAAAAAAATTCGATGATAGTAGACTATTATTCTAATATCCTTTATTTGAATGATCGCAGGTTTAATACAGTTTAGTTAAATTAGCAGCAGCAAGTTGATGCCTCTCTAGCGGTTGTCAAAAAAGTAATGTTCGTTATTATCCGTGATTTTAAATTTGAAAAAGTCCATAGACTATTGTCAGATAATTAGGCGCCGTCCGCACTAGGCGCAAATACCATGTTTTCAGTCAGTTTTAGTGAAAAACAGCTACAGTATAAATTGAAGAGAAAGGTTAATATTGCTGTCATTGGTAATGTTGTAATAGCTCAGTTGGAAACGGACGGAGTAAAGAAGTAAAAATACATGGAATTTCTTCAAGGAGTTCTTTCTTTCTTTTTTATTTTTTTATTTATTTGTATCTTTAAAGAAATTACCGAGCAAGGCTTCATCATCCAGGTACTAAAAAAATAAATTGATTCAAATAAAAGCTAAGGAATTTGCTCGTCAAGCTGATGTTAAAATACCCTCAATTTATATACTTTTTTATATATTATGTGGTTTCTTCTTTTCCCAAGGGAAGAACGGGTTTTTTTATAGAAAAGGAAGAACGGGATTTTTTAATGAAATTGATGGATTCCGAAGGCTGTATTATGAGTATTTTTTTTGTCTATTCCAACTTCCTCTAACATTATCAGAGATTCTAGAAGTCGAAAGTATTTAACCAACACATTGTTTATAGAATAGGTATGTTAGCTCTCGGCGGGAATAGAACCCGCGACCGGCGGAATTGAAGGTAGGGTCACTACCCATTGCGCGAACGGGCCACTCTTGTTGCAACGGATCGACGTCAGAAATTATTGAGAGAAAGTCTATATATGTATTTGATTTTACCGATCGAAATTTTATTAAAACCCGAATTTAATTTCTGCTGTTTTGTTAGAAATAAGTTTTGATTATATGCTTCAACAATTGTGTAAATGAAACATAGATTCGGACCCGCATAATGTTGTTTATGTTAAGTTTCACTTTCAATCATTGAATGAATCATTAATATTTAAATAACTCATTTATATCTTGTATGTATATATTGCACACAAACACACACACGTACATGTACACTCGCAAAGACACACACACACTAACACACACACACACACACACACACAAATATACACACGTACACAAACCCATAAATACAAACTCAAACATTTACACACTCATTTATTCTTTACTGTTATGTTTATTATTAAGATATGGAAGAGCGGAACCTTCTGACACGAGTATACTTGACTTACTCACTAGAAGGTTCCTACCTTTATATAGTAATGCAGAATTCTGGTAATGAATAAATGAATTTTGAATTTTGAATTTTGAATTTTGAATATATATATTTTCGGAAACGGTTCCAACGATTTTCCTGAAATTCAGCATGTAGGAGGTTTTGGGGGTGAAAAATCGATCTAGTTAGGTTTGATTTTAAAAAAAATCCCTTTATCCCTGTTTTTGGGCATTAAAAAAAATTACGTTTCCCGTTGCGAGGTCACCATTCCATCACCATTTTTATATCAGAAAATCCCATTATGGGTCGTCGTCGCCCGACGGGGACGGCGGGTATTTCGGATTCTCACCGACTAAAAACCTGACAGTGCTCCACCACGCTGCTGGTGGCGGGGACAGGGTACCGTTGTACACATTGGCCCCATCCCCGCCAGCAGCAACTCTGAACCCCAGAGTGCGCCACCTCTGAGTCGGGGCCTCTCTAAAAGTGGCCCCTCCCTCCGCTAGACGATGCATCAAGAGCACCAGATGCATCGACCGCCTCGGGGACCTTAACCAGTGGGCGTCTGATAAATCCCGTTCGGAGCGCCCAGAAAGTCCCCGTTAGCACCTTAAGACCTAGTTTTAGTCTACCTCGTCATCAAATGTCTTCGAAATTGGTCCAGTGGGCCAACCGTGAAAACTTAATAAATAGACTTTCGCCTTTATATTAGTACTAGCGGCCCGCTCTGGCTTCGCACGGGTATAACATATATAACCTATGTCACTTAGTGAAAAAAAATGAGTAAAATCTATCCAGTAGTTTTGATTTATTCATTATATTGCCTTTGGGCCGCTCACGTTAAATTTGGAGTAAAACAATTCCCCTTTCCCTATACCATGAAGATTTCATGCTAGCTTTGGAATATTTAAATTCATATACCACATTTTTACTTATTTACTTTTAGATTTAAGCATACATAGGGACATAGGGGCAGACAAAGAAAGCGACTTTGTTTTATACTATGTAATAATGGATTATTCGTGAGTATAATTTACTACTATTCAATAAATTACAATACCACCGTGGAATTACATGACCATGGTGCGGGCAGCTATGAAGGCTTTCCTTATTAATAAGTTCCTAACACGTCAACTTTGTGTTTTTATCGCTAATTGCGTGAAATTTTTGATTTAACGGACTGTTAGATATATTATAATGATAACATTTATAGGCGGGCAAAATCTAGTTTCATTTTTTTTTCGAATTGACTATATGCTGTTAGTACGGTTTTACAGCGTCACCAGGCGGGACGGGCGAGCGTAGAAGCAACGTCGGGGAACGTCGTCCTGAGGGTGCCTGCTGTGAGGCCGAACCACGGTTTAGGGCGACGTGTAGTGGAGGGCTAATAGTATGACGATTAGTCATAATGTCGTCGGGAATATGGCGAGAAGCCACGCCCGATCCACATCAGAAAACTACGACCTAGTCTTCGTTTTTAAATTGAACTGAACTGACTGTCCTTATTTCAAAATGTTTGTGAACAGCTCCTGGCTTGCTACACTGTCTCGGGCAAGAAACATTTTCAGTCGCGGTCTCTCTCTGTCGACCGTGACATAACAAACACGGTGGGCAGGGAGTGTTCGCGGGCAGTGGTGGCCTCCTTCTGCTCTACGGAGGGAGCAGTGGAGCGGTTCCGGGAACTTTTGTTCTGGATCCAATCTGCTGCTGGCGTTTCCAGGTGATAGCGACTTGCCTAAGCCCATCGTCGCCCGCCCTGTCAGAGGACCTTCGGATACTCTGAACGGGGTATATCGGCCGCCTGGCTTACAGGTTCGGTTGCACCGATGCACCGGTTAGCGGAGGGGGGCTTCTATTTCGAGGGGTCCCTACCCGGAGGAGGTGTTCTTTGGGATCAGAGCTGTCGGCGGAGATGGGGGGCAATGTGTACAACGATAAACTGTCCTTGCCATCGGCAGCGTGATGGATCACACAGGTCGTTTTAGTCGGTGCGAGTCCGACACAACCGCCGCCAGTCTCCGTCGGGCAGCGGTATCTATAAGTAGTTTTTTCCTGTATAAAAAATACGTAGCCAAATCATGTGACAACATGTTATAACATGTTGTGCCGACCCCGGCTAGAGCGGGATTAGGGCAGGAGAATGATGATGATTGGTGAATGTTACATAGGGGGGCAAAATAATTTTTAACATGGGGCATGGACCAAATAATGGATATTAGCGGGTTTCAGGAGCTATAAATCGATCTAACTAGGTTTCGGATATATCGGATATATTTAATCCCGGTTTTCTGCCGGGGGAGCTAAAGAAGTGAAAATACCCGGGATCAATTCCCAGACCAACCTATTCTTCTTATTGCATTTTTTTAAATATTAAAAAAACCTAGCAAGGCGCGATCACCTAGGTACTAAGTATTCAATCAAACAGCTTATATAAAATGGTTATATCACGTGTAAAATAATGTTTCGTTTATTAATCTTTAAAATCATTACGTCGTGATGCGGGCCGGCCGTGAATAAATCACGGTTATTGGGCCGTGGGAAATAATTAAATTCCATCGCTCGTAAATGTATATCAATTTAATTGGACTATAAAACGTGGCTGAACTTTTACTGGCGATAAAAACATTGGAGATATTGTTTATCAGAATATCGTTATATGTAATCAATTTGACTGGCTCGTTGGCGCAGTGGGTAGTCATCCTGCCTTCAGTTTCGCGGGTCGCGGGTTCGATTCCCGCCAAAATGAAATGAATTTCTATAAATGAATTTGTTGGTCTTTGAGCCTGGGTGTATATTTGTATTTAAATATGTATTTAAATATGTATTTGAAAAATATATAAGTATATATTCACCAGTTGTCTGTCACCCATAACACAAGTATTAAGTTACTGACTTTGGGGACGGATGACCGTGTGTGTAAGTGTCCCATATATTTATTTAAAAAAAAAATTAATTAAAAGTTAAATTATTGCTTAATAATGTTTTATAGATACAGGCGTTACTTTGCGGAACTCCATATTAAAGAAGTTAATACAATTATTTTGCTGTAATCCGCGTTTGTTAAAAGAATATATACAATGCTAAGTGTATGAAGCAGACAACAATCACGTACATATATGCAGGACAAGCCGCCAAACGTAACACAAGACGCCCCCAACACCAACACTCCGCACAAGCACTACACACACTCACTACCACAACCTTTAAGATCGTTTCGCCCCGAAACCGAAGCATCATCAGGAGGATAGGTTATGGAGGTTGCAGTAGTGAGTCTGTGTAGTGCTTGTATGGAGTGTTTGTGTTGGCGGTGTCTCATGATACGTGTGGCGACTTGTCCTGCATGCATGTGGTATGTGATTGCCTGCTTCATACACTTAGCATTGCATGTATTCTCTTAACAAACGCGGATTACAGCGAAATAATTGTATTGTAACTTCTGCTTAGTAATGTATTAAGTTGACCCACCGTGTGGCATTCGGCTGAAAACAATAGACGAGGAGAGAATTGTACAATAAATATGTATTTAAGTATGTATTTAAAAATATATAAGTATATATTCACCAGTTGTCTGTCACCCATAACACAAGTATTAAATTACTTACTTTGGGGACGGACGACCGTGTGTGTAAGTGTCCCATATATTTATTTATTTATTTAATATAAATAAGCATATAAGTTTAGTAAAAAATATATATTAGCACAAAAAACTTTGCTAGTGATTGCTATTTAATAATACAAGGCGTTAAAACAAGCGTTAAATTAAATTTGTGTTCTCCATAAGAAATAATCGTGTTCTTATATTCATAACATTTCCATTAATTACCGGATCGGTTAAATGGTTTTAGTAAGTTATTAAATTACAGAAACATTGTTTAAATTAAACGTGTAACATGCAAAGCAACGTGTTATACCTTATTAAAATATGTACTGCCTTCTGGTCGAGAACTTGTTTGAAGATAAAAAAATTATTGAGATAAAAAAATCGTCTATACACGCGATTTCACCCGCGTGCTAAATTAGTGTATATTAAATGGCGAAGCTAACACATTTATATAAGGATTGATACTGAACAGAAGAAAACAGTCTCGAAAATAACGTTATATTTTAATTGGAATTTTGAACATAAAAGTATTTATTGTGAGTTAACCATGAGAGATAGAGAAATACTGTTGCGGACTTTTTTGTAGTATTTTTGTCATCATCATCCTCCTGCGCTTATCCCAGTCTAAGTGTGATCGACACAACATGTTATAGATATGTTGTCAAATGATTTGGCTTCGTATTTTACGACCAGCCGCCTGCCTCACGTCAGCTTACCTTAGTAACCTTTTTCAACACCTTGGTAAGAAGTGAGGGTGGTTCTACGCAACCGGATTGCACACGGTAGGTCAACTTACCTTAGTCGCCTTTTACGACACATTGGTAAGAAATGGGGATGGTCCATTGTACTCAGCCGGATACCACAGGGCAATTTTGTAGTATTTTTTTATGCCTACCATTATTTTAATGGCTGTGATAGGCCAGGGGTGCGACCGCGCGAATCTCTAGAGACGATCACTGGTTCAGACCCCGGGCAGACATCAATGAGTTTTTCTGTTAAAACTTATTTGTCTAATTGATAATTGCAATTAATCACGCTTTTCGGTGAAGGAAAACATCGTGAGGAAACCTGCATATCTCTAGAGAATCCTAGGGATATGTGTAACCTGCCAATCCGCATTGGAGCAGCGTGGTAGGTCTTAGCTCCAACCGTTCTCTCCAAAAACGGAGAGAGGAGACCTATGCCCAGCAGTGGGATAGTAACAGGCCGTTAACTACTTTATTTTACCATCGTCATCTTCCTGCCCTTAACCCACTCTAAGTGGGGTCGGCACAATATGCTATAAACATGTTATCACATGATTTGACTACGTATTTTACGACCGGCCGCCTGCCTGACGTCAACTTATCTTAGTCGTATTTTACGAAACCTCGATATAATGAGGGTGGTCTATTCTACTTAACGGGATACCACACGGTGAGTCACTAACCCTAGTCGCCTTTTACAACACCTCGGTAAAAAATGAGGGTGGTCTATTCTACTCAGCCGGAAACCACACGGTGGGTCGACTTACCTTAGTCGCCTTTTACGACACCTCGACTTACTTTATTTTACCTTTTTTTACAATCGCATGAACTCAATTTACATAAAACCGTAATATTCTATTAACTTAAACCTTCCGGAAGAATTGCACTTGACAGACAGCGTTTGATGACTTTGTTTTGCATTATAGGATTTCATGATCCATGGTAGCATAGCCATTTACATCGTGTACCATATTTAGACATAATACCATATTGGAAGTTCAACAAAGCGCCGGAAGTGAGGTAAGCGGAAGCAGTAACAACGGAAGTTCTACCCCGTCGTGGACACTTACCTTGAAAAAATATTCTTGCTATACAATAGAATTAATGCCTTAAGCGGAGTGTATTGAATACTACCATTCGAAACGATGTTTCGTATTTGTGTGTGTGTAGCGGCCTTTTACTATCCCACAGCTGAGAATAGGCCTCTTCTCTCCGTTTTTGGAGAGAAGGATTGGAGCTAACACCTACCACGCTGCTCCAATGCGGATTGGTAGGTTACACATATCTCCAGAATTCTCTAGAGATATGCAGGTTTCCTCACGATGTTTTCCTTCACCGAAAAGCGTGTGATAAATTGCAATTATCAATTAGACACATAAGTTTTAACAGAAAAACTCATCGGTGTCTGCCCGGGTTTGAACCCGTGACCTCCTCGAAAGAGTTGCACGGTATTACCGCTGGGCTACCACAGCTTATTTAACTGTAAAAAATTAGATTAACATATAGTCCGTAAGGTACTTACTTAACTAAATGTAAATGTAAATGTCAAAAAAATCAAGTGTCTAAGAAATGAGGGTGGTATATTCTACTCAACCGGATACCACACTGCGGGTACCAGTTTACCTTAGTCGTCTTTTTCGACATTTTGGTAAGAAATAAGGACGGTCTATTCTACTCAGACGGATACCACACGGTGGGTCCAGTTAACTTAGTCGCCTTATAGAACTCCTTATTAGGAAATGAGGGTGGTCTATTCTACTCAGACGGATACCACAAGGTGGGTCAAGTTACCTGAGTCGCCTTTTACGACATCTCGGTAAGAAATGAGGTGAGAGGACCTCTCATATATTATTTATTTCTTTACAAATTCATGCAAAATAAGTATTTTGGTTGCAGTATTTTATATATGTCATTCTACTTTCTACTTATCTATAAAGAATCGTCTGTTACTTTAAAAGAGTTGAGAGATTGCGGTCGGTTTACCACAAACAAATAACAAGGAAACTTTCAAGCGACCGTGAAAGCTCCTGAAAGATTTGATACTTCCATCTTGTGTAACAACAAAGAGCTTTAAGAAACCAGACTAGCCTTTGTTAGGAGCTTTAAGAAACATACAAGCTTTTGTTATACGATAGTTCGAAAATATTCCGTTACTTATCCCTTTTCCGGCTTTTTATTTTTATAAACCTTTACACGTGGAAGATAAAGTACAATCGACACCACAAAATAATGTTTGTTTTTCATCTTTAATATTTAAATGAGTTAATCTTGTATGTATATATATATATATATATATATATTTATTTATTTTCGGAGTCTCGGAAACGGTTCTAACGATTTTCCTAAAATGTTGGGAGTTTTGGGGGAGAAAAATTGATCTAGCTAGGTTTTATGTGAAAAAAATCGTTTCATCCCTGTTTTTGGACATAAAAAAATACTTAAAACTTATATTGAATTGAATTTCTGCCAGAAAATATCAAGTCAGCGTAGCTTATTTGGAGAACAGGCAGTTCCTAGGATCGATCCCCAACTAAATAATTATTTTTCTAAATAATCCAGCAAGTAGGGGTTTTGGGGGAGAAAAATCAATTTAGCTAGGTTTAATTTTTAAAAAATCGTTTTATCCCTGTCTTAAATAATCCCTGTTTATCGATTCAAAAGTGCTTGGAAAAGCCAAATTAAATAAAGAATTATTTGAATTTGAATTGTAGCTTTTAAAATTTTCGAAATTATAGCTTTGCCATTACAGCAGTTTAAAAACACTATTAATAAAAGGCTAATACAGAAAGCCTACTATACTATTGAGGTTTACTTAAATGATAAATGGACGAAGCTACTCTCTGACCTTGTACAAGACAGTAATAACTAGTAATAAGAATTATCATCAACCTCCTGCCCTTATCCGACACTAAGTGGGGTCGGCACAACATGTTACAAACATGTTGTCATATGATTTAGCTACGTATTTAACGTCAACTTACCTTAGTCGCATTTTACGAGTCCTCGGTAAGAAAGAGGGTGGTCTATTCTACTCAACCAGATACCACACGGTGGGTCAACTTACCTTAGTCGCCTTTTACGACTCCTCGCTAAGAAATGGTTGGTCTATTCTACTCAGCCGGATACCACACGGTGGGTCGACTTACCTTAGTCGCCTTTTACGACACCTCGGTAAGAAATGAGGGTGGTTATTCTATTCAGCCGGATACCACACGGCGTAACTAGTAATAAGAATTATATTTTAAATAAACGACCGCCGAGTTTCTTGCTGGCTCTTCTCGGTAAGAACAGCTTTCCGAACCAGCAATAAAGTTGACGATTCAAAAGCACTTGTTTACAAGTATATTTGAATAAAGAATATTTTGAATTTGAATTTGAATGGGATAGTATAGGCTGCTACTATACTGTTTAATAAACGTCTTATCAAACAGGATCTGGCAATTTGTATTCGTTATCACAGTTCTATGGAATTCCGGTTCGTGGCCGACGCCATTTGACCTTTACTTGAACAAGGTCAACTTATAACACGTCTAAGCACATAAACTACCCGCAGTTATGAAGATTAGTGATGGGTGTTTGTGACAATGACGGATCGACTAAGAAAAGCCGCAGGACAATATACCACTCTGTTATAATTTCCACGTACATGTTACTAATGCCTACATGATTATATATCCTAATATATAAAGCTGAAGAGTTTGTTTGTTTTCAACGAGCTAATCTCAGGAACTACTCTACCGATTTATAAAATTCTTTTAGTGTAAGATAGTCCATTTATCGAGAAAGGTTTTCGCTAAGATGAATAGGAGAGGAGCAGCAATAAAATATTACGAAAATAGCAAAATTTAAAACTTTCCTTGGATACGCTAAGTTAACGGTGAAATTTATTCAAAAATCATGTATTACAAAATGGCTTCCCTTTAAAAGTTTTAAATAAAAGTCCGCGACAGCATATGTCTAGCTTTTAAGGTTTTTATGGTTATCAAAATACTATATTACGGTTTTAATCTTTTCACGCGGGCAGATTAGTCGTATTTTACAACACCTCGGTAAGAAAGAGGGTGGTCTATTCTACTCAACCGGATACAACACGGCGGGTCAACTTACCTTAGTCGTATTTTACGAAACCTCGGTAAGAAATAAGGGTGGTATATACTACTCAGCCGGATACCACACGGCTGGTCAACTACCTTAGTTGCCTTTTACGACACTCCTGTAAGAAATTAGGGTGGTCTATTCTAGTCAACCGAATACCACACGGCGGGTCCACTTACCTAAGTCGCCTTTTCCGATACCTTTGTAAGATATAACAGCGGTCTATTCTATTCAGCCGAATACCACACGCCTTGACTTTGCCTATTATATTATTGTTCTATATTATTCACCTACCTTAGAAGTGAAGTTTTATAGGTCAGCTAGTCTTCTCTATAAGTCGAATGTTCCCTTCCAGAAAAGGGCAAGTACCTGGGCTCCCCGTGCGAGTTCACGTGCAACCCCAGCCTGCTGCACGTCTACTGCGAACCCAGGACCGGCTCGTGCCAGTGCGACCCCAAGCACCCGGTGCCGCTCGGCGTTGCCAAAGGATGCGCCAAACGTATGGACATAAGACAATTTTTAAAAGCTTTTTAAATGCTCTCAATCCGCGGGCCACGAGTGACATTGATGTTTCTAAAAAATATTTGAAAACCTTTTGAACGAAAATTATTTAAGAATTTGAATGAAAAATTATCTTCCCATCCAAAGAATAAAGTTACATTTACCATGTATAAACATAGAAAATGTGACTTAATTCTTCGGGTAGCGCGATATGTGTTCCAAAATCTTTTCAGCAAAGAAATTGGGAGAGCAGTGCTTCTATCAAGAAACCTGCCACGCCTTCGACCCGCACGCCTCGTGCGTCCAAAACAACCACAATGCATACTGCCAATGTAACCCTGGGTACCACACCACCAGCCATTCCCGGCCCACACAACGAATCTTCTGTACGGAAGGTGAGTTACTTTTCAAATTCATTTATTTTGCATAAACCATATAGGATACACATAGAATGTGATGTCTTATTCGGCTGAATAGAATAGACCACCGAGATGCTGTAAAATTAATTTCAAAATCAAAAATCAAAAAACCTTTTATTGATAACCTCGCAGTAAATTAACAAACAATAAAGTAAATTACAGTAAATTAATAGAAAGAAGAAGTAAAATTAAATAAAATTAAGACAGATATACAGAAATGTGACGTTACAAATTGGACCACCATTCAGCTTAAGTTGAGGAGTACCTCAACGCTGGTTTTCAATTTGACCCGCCGTGTTGTACACGGCTGAGAAGAATAGACCACTCTGATTTCTTACCGATGTGTCGTAAAAGGGGACTTTACGTTGACGTCAGACAGGCGGCTGTAAAATATCTTTATAACATGTTATGCTGACCCCACATAGAGTGGGATAAGGGCAGGAGAATGACGATCTCCAATCACGTACTAATATCATTAAATGTAACTTATCACTTTTATCCTAAATGATAATTAATAACTATTGCTATAAATTCGAAGGTTACTCGATTGTCTGTAAATTACGATTTTAATAGTTATTATACTTAAGTAGGGTAGCAATAGACAATCCTGTAAGTGAGAATGTCGCAATAAGGATGAGATAGAAAATGAAACTCGAATGTTGTCGTTGTCTGATGGCACATAAAAAAAGATTAGTAAATAAGTCTCATTTGCTTTATTTAATATAATAACTATATGCCGATACTTACATACATACTCGATTTATCTTCTAATTGTAAACTTCCTAACTATAGTATTTTTTGTTATAGTGTCATTCGTTAGTCTAGGTTAGTCGCAGGCTTGTCAATCAAAGAGCTAAGCTGGAAAAAGCTTTCATGTAACGTTGCGGGATTTTTTTTCCAGATTTGGTTTTGCTGACAGCAGACATGCCGACGCTGTTAGGGGTGGCGTCGGGTATATTCGTGCTGGCCGGTCTGCTCTGCATGGTGTTGCATTTGTACACGAAGGCGCGTTACCACCCGGCACATTTAGCTGACGCGAGGCTCACACCACCGTGTCTGTATTCACTAAATGACACTGGTGAGTACAATTGTTTATCAAACGTCGAAAACTGGTTGGAAATACTTCCAATATATCATGATAATATAGTAAGTATCATTGGGATTATCTTAGTAATGGTTGTAATATGGCAGTGGTAGTTTATGGTAAGTACAGTTTGCTACAATTGCTTGTGCTGTATCCAAATGAAAGTCTATTTAGTAACGTATTTTAATTTTATTTTCGAGATACTTTACAATTAACTTAGACCCGCCCGACCACGTCAAAAGAGAGAGAGCGCAGGTGTGGAAGCGAGGCCGCTATATCAAACATTCCCGTTCTCACAGCTTGTATAAAGTATAAAAACTGATAATCTACATTAATAATTCACAAATTTGTTCACTAATAAATCGTTAGTTATCATTGATATATAAATTAAATATTTAAGGACTGAGATGCAATCCCTGGGGTACACCCGAAGTGCAACTATTCAGTTTTTTCGTACTGTATATACGGTTTCTATAGCAACACCGTATGCTAACGAAACATAGGGTGCAAAAGGAAAAGGGAAAGGTTGCGAAATGTGGAGAGTAGAGTGCAAAAAACTCTACTAGCGTTGGAGAACGTTGTCCTAATGAATCTGTGAAGCCGGACCGCGGCTTAGGGTGAAGTGTAGTGAAGGATTGGTGTTAGGACTGTAATTAATCATCACGCCGTCAGAAGAGTGGCTTAAAGCCAAGATCGATCAACGTCAGCAGATTGGTACCTCGTTGTTATCGGCGAAGCACATGTAACTTTATTCTTCGGATGGGATGATTTGATCGTCAGGGTCATACAGACCGTGTCTTGGGAGCCTATATTTTCAGTGGTATGGCCTAACTTGGATGTAGGTGGAAGCAACTGATATGCGGTGCAGCGCTTGATGTTTAGTTTAGTTTGCTTTACGTGTCCTGTCACAACGTCCCGCCCGCTCAGGTGGCACGCTGAGCGCGACGCGCGCCTCGTCCCGCGCGTCGTCCCGCAGCGGCTGCACGAGCGGCACGCTGGAGCTGGACGGCGTGTCCCGGCGCGAGTCCCGGCGCGCCGCGTCCCGCGCAGGTGCGGCGCGCACGGCGGCCATCTTGCTAATCTCGCGCCACCTGAAGGCCGTAAGGGACGGCGGCGCGCACCCGCCCAAGTGCGCCGCCAAAGGTGATCCGGATGATGTATGCGCGCCCTATATGCACGATCGGTGTTCGGGCGGCGGCGGGCGGCGCTACCTCCTCAAACGTCTCTACTAAAATATTTAGTCGATCTGTTTCATATAAAACAAGGAAACAATATGTCAAACATTGATAAAGGGAGAAAAATGGGAAATGGGAAGCGAGGAGATTGCTGAATAGGGGGAATAATTGGTTTGTGAGACTAATAAGGGAAAAAGGTTTTTTGGCAAAAGACAGTTGGCAGGTGGATAGAGAGAAATCTAAATCGTACAGATTCTAAATAAAGAAGATGTAAAAGAGAATATTGAGGACAATCGAAATACATACAAAAATGAAACTCAACTCTTGTTGAGCACCATTTTGTTAACGGGTTCGAATGTTAAATTACACTACTAATATTATAAATGGCAAAGTCTGTCAGTCCTTTTAATCTGTCTATGCGCATTCAAGTCTAAATTTAGTGTAATTGAAGCTTCTATAATTGGCTAACATGTAGGACAAATAATAACGTATAGCACAAAACTGTTGTCAACACTTCAATGTTCACGACCGTTTTTTGGAATGCTATTATAACGGCTACTGTATAATTCCTTAGGAACTAACATTCGCGGCCCAAAGCATTTCAACCCGTATATTATATAAATTAAGTTAATATCTTAAAGGTATCCATCCATCTTATCAGGAAAGGGGTAAATAGATTCGGCCGTAACAAAGGCCGGGTCTGCTAGTAAGCAATTAATATGAACAAATTCTGTCATATTTTAAACTATTTAACAGAAGTAATCGAGGTTTTTCATGTATTATTGCTTTCTTGCATTTTATTTGTTTGGATTTTGAAATGACAAAAGGCGTTTGGGGAATGGTAGCGTGGGGTCGCATGATGTACCACGTCGCCCGTGTCCGTTAGATGTTCAAGTGTCGGTGTTAGCGGCCAACGGGCGACGGTCTGCGACTGTAACATCACCTATCAATTCGTTTGAATAGCGCCAGTTAGCTGAGTTTAATGTAGCCATAGAAGTTTGTAACGCTAAACGTGTTTGAATTAATAAACATAATAAAAAAATAAATATAATGCTGTGACAAGGTGTTACTGACGAAGACGCTGATTCCAGACGAAATGACACCATACGAATGTCTCATGCAGTAAGTGTTTGACTTGCTAAAAGCATTAAAAAGAAAGAAATTGCAGCTTGTGGTGTGTGTTTAGTTCGGAGGTTTAATTTAGCGTGATTGTACGAAATGCTTAGATAGCCTGAATTGATTTGTGGTGTGCAAGTCGCAAGATGCATAACGCTCTTCGTGTGGCGCGAGCAAGATGGCCGGTGTGTTTCTTTCCTCTGTATCTGTCAGCTTCTTAATGTCAACGAAACTGAAGGTGGCGTAAGCCTTGATTAATACATTAACTAACGCTTTCACATAACCTCTCTCACTGTAAAACACCAAAGTTGTGCTAACTTCGTTACTGCTAACTCACTGTTTACAGTTTTTAGTCCACAATATTGGCAACTTTTAGCAAATTATTCAAGAGTATATAATTATGTACTTCACTTAAATGCTTATTTATATTTACATAAACGAAAACATAAATTTTAAATTTAATAAAGCTTTAAAATTTATCAGGATTGGTTTTTGAATTGTTAAAATGCTTAGGCTCGCCTAAGCTTCAGTTTCAAGTAAAGCACGTCGCTTTCTGCTTTCAGTGATCTTAATGTGTTGCATGGAAAATGCTTTTTTGTGCACGCAGGTATAAAAATTTCTGACAAAAATTTTAAATATGTAAACACTACATCTGCAGTTACTGTTAAAACCAGGGTCCATGTGTTTCTGACAATCATGGTCATCTACTTCTACATTCATAACAACTTCAATGCCTACTTTTAGATTTGAAAAATTTGTTAGTTTGATGACATTATTTACAAACATTTTATTCATTCATCACAATAAACACACCTCACGGCATGTCTGCCTTCCATGTTTGTTGTATCTTTTAATAAGCATTGTGGGACGTTTTTGCCTCAACCAATTCACATTTAATGCTGTTGGTAGATATCTCTAATGGATTTTTGTTATTAATGTAGGAAAGTGCTAAGAACCACCAAAAAATATGAAATGCTGATTTTGTTATATTCATAATGCTTCGGTGGGCTTATTCAAACATTTGGATTCTGGGTTTGAAAGAATAATCTCGTAATTATTTGATCACTCGTCCTTTTTAATTTATCAATGAGAAAAACGCTACCATATACAGGTAGCTTTTTGGGTACAAATGCTTTGACGAACTTTCCCACTTTACTCCTCTCACCAACTATAATACACTATCTCCACGAACGTTTTATATGGAATCAAATTTGATTTTAAAAGATCTACAATCAATCATGAAATCAATAGTTCTTTCTATTATGACTTTATTGAACACTGTGTGCAGCATTCACGTAGATATACAAACTAATTTAACATCAATATATGACATTACATATTAGATTTATTCAACTGCTTTGCATCAGTACTCTTTACAAAACACTTTACGACCTTAATCTTATCTCTTAATTCAGGTTCGAGACGTCCAAGTCTAAGCTCAGTACAGAGTAGCTCATCGTCGATAAGGAGTTATAGCGCGAAGAGATGGGAGAGAGAAAGGGAGCAAAAGGAGAGACGGCAGATGAGCATGCGTCTTGCTCAGTTGCACGACAAAATGGCAGCCGGCAGGGACATACCGAAGCATGCGCCTACGCCGTCTCCACGTTCCCCAAATAACTCGACCGATGGGCTACTTCCAGCCGTTTGCGAAATTAGAGAGGTAAGACCCTTTACATTTACGTTCATCATAGAACTAGCCAGCTTAAAATGTGCGAGCAAATAAGGCTACCTATCTATCTGTACTTTTATGTGATTAGAGAAGTTATGGGTCTATCATCTTCCTGATCTAATTATTTATTACACACTCGAACTCACAGCCCTGCCTATGGTTCCCCTTCTCCATGTATCCTACTCCATGGCGTTCATAGGGAACAAACTATAATTTTTCCACAGATCACATATATCAAACAACGGATAATCTTTCACAGATCATCCATGTATTATTAATATTTTTCTTGACCTTTATAATTTCTAAAATACATCACTGCTTAACGTTCTCCACGCCTTATTATTCTTATTCGAAATTATATTATGTAATTGTAATTATTTATAACATTATTCTTATGTGTCGAATTTTATTTAAATTATAAAGATATTCCAGAAATCCGCATTGGAGTAGCGTGGTAGGTCTTAACTTCAATACTTTTCTTCAAAACGGAGAGATGAGGTCTATGCCCAGCTGTGGGATAGTAACAAGCCGTTGTACAAATTGGAATAAAAAGCAACTTCTAACTATCCAATACGTGTCTAAATCTCAAATAAATTCTTTATAAACTTAAAGATAATAAGAATGATAATGATAAACTCAGTTTAATTTTTTTGTATAATAATCGTGACAAAGCTACTATTTTTTTTTAATTATCTTTATTTTTACGTACATTGCCCGTTCAATCATTTCAGTGCCATCGTATTCTAACCTAAATAGTAACTAACTTAAGGGATAAGCCGAAAGGGAGTTATTGACGCGCAACTACTTCGTCCAAATCTATAGAAATGATAGAATCTGGGCTATTTAACGCACTCTGCATGGAACCAACATTGGCGTAGCACAAATTGTAGCATTGCAACAATGATTCCTTTTCCTTTTGTTTACAAAACAAAAGCTCTAACACAGTAACAAAGCAAGTAATGAATACAATCTAGATTTTTTTTATTTACAACAAAAATGTACAAGTTATATCTATCTTAAATTACTTACTCACTAGGACTATACAAATCATGCCCACGTGGAATGGTCCTAAGAATGCTGACAGCGTTTCCGCGTTGAATCGCTAAGCTGATTTTTTGTGCGATGCGATCTAGATGGTATATTGTCTGAACAATTTATATCTGAAATATCATTTCCTGCCGATAATTTTACAGCTGGTCACCACCTCTGATCAACAGTTACAAGGCGTGGACGGGCCATGTTCCAGCTCGTCTCTTTACTGACAGCAGAGGTCAACGACCATCCGGTCGATTGACTCCCTCTCATCAGACGGAAGTCCTGCCGTAGCCTGGATGTAGACCAAGTTGCGTGAAAGGTTGCCCACAGGAATCATAGGACTATGCCAGGAGTAGCGACTCATATAAGGGGCCGATTATAAAATACGGTCGCATTCAAGCTGTGATAGCCCAGCGGTAACACCGTGCGACTCCTTCGAGGAGGTTCAAACCCGGGCAGACACCAATGAGTTTTTCTGTTAAACTTATGTGTCTCATTGATAATGTGCAGTAGTGCAATTTATCACACGCTTTTTGGTGAAGGAAAACATCGTGAGGAAACTTGCATATCCCTAGAGAATTCTGGAGATATGTGTAACCTACCAATCCGCATTGGAGCAGCGTGGTAGGCCTGAGCTCCAATCCTTCGCTCCAAAAAATGGGGAGAGAAGAGGCCTATTCTCAGCAGTGAGATAGTAACAGGCCGCTACTTACTTACTATACAAGGGAGGGAGGTGTCTTGCTTAGCATGACGAGATGTGACAGAGGGGACGGAGTTTCCGGCAACGTACCGTTCATTCAAATATACATATTAAATTACAATATGTCAAAAAATCCAAAGGATGTGGTCTATATCGCACGTCGAATAAAACTTTATTACATCCGTATACAACCACATCACATAACAGCTCGGCGAGCTCGAGAGCTGTTATGCATAGTATGTGATGAAAGCACTGGTACGGAGAATGTAGATCAGATAGATGATAAAGTAGACGGTAATTTTGAAGATGAAGTAGAAGATGCTGCAGTACCGATTATAAATACTTTAGCATTTTTACAAAATCCATGGATTGGAAATGGATGGATTAAGAGAAATATTATTAATTTGATCTCTATAAAAGATTTTTATTAATTTATTGGAATTTTATTAAATAAACTAATCAAATATAATTTTAATTCTCAAAATTTGTGCACTATTGATTGAAATTTATCATATTCAGGAGGTCTAAGTCTTTGTAATGATTTAACTAATATTTTTAGGGTGAGTAACAAAAAGTGTGACACTAGAGGGAAAGGGGTAAAAAAACTTATTTTAGCGTGAAGTATTTTATGAATGGCCTTTAAACCAATATCTTAAAACTGATGAAGTTTTCAAAGAGTTACCTGTTGAGACTTCGAGTTATGCAACAACTGGTATAGTCCTATGTGGTGGATGAAATATTGGACAATTAAATGTAGGAGAGTATAACGAGAAGGAAGACTAAGAAGACAAGTAGATAGAAGCAGAAACAGCGAATCAACTATGAAATAGCACAATATCATATTGATTTTATGGAAACCCCCCAAAAGAAACGCCATATCGAAATAGAGTAGGCTAAGTTTTAAATTATTTGGTGCAGGTAAATCTTAGAAACTAAAAATCTGAATGTCCGTTATTGTAATATTACTACACCTTAGACAACCAGATAAACATATTTAGTGTAAGATCGAAATAAATACTACTGATTATTATGTGATACAATTCAAAGCCGTGTAAATAGATCGACGCTGGATTTGAAAAAAGTTAACTGTTCAATATAGTATTTGTTAACGGTTATAGAAAATTGGTATAATAGAAGTGCTTGAAGCTTCTAGAGGAGCTTTGCCGATTTTAGAGTTAGGTCGACGATACAGTATCGAATAATTGTAATAAGGAAAAAGTAAATTTGTTAAAAAACGTTAAATTTAGATGTATTGATATGTATTTGGAGATGATTCTTTTACGGGTAAAATCGTATGTACAGCTACGTTAAAATTAAAGTAATATTATTGATTTGATTTTTAAAGGAAGACTTGAAATTCTAGAAATATCCAAGTTATCATTTTTACTTATAAGGCATAGCTAAGGTGTGAAATGCATCCAATTTCCGGCTTTCTACTAAATTTGAAGATATTCTCTCATCGCTTTATCGAATTAACTGTTGATTAAAATATGTAGGTATATTGATTTTGCAAAACAAATAATGACATCATTAATAAATATGAAAATTAACAGAACGTTTTCAACTTATTTTAAATGTTTACTATTATATAATCCAGTTGACTGGAATTTTATAATAACTTAATCGACATTGCTCATATTTGTATTAACATTAATTTGCCTTTTAATTTACTGTCTCCTATTATATTTTATTGACGGCGTTCAACGAAAAATGTTTGTACGTTTTTAACATTTTTTACATAAAGCGTTTTTACATTAACAAATAAATCATATTTAAATTCTTTTTGCGATTATTTTATAGCATATTAATTTTAACAGTTTTATTAGATGAATCTGGAAAAATCAGCCGTTTTGTAGTCCGCCTTCAAGATCAGTAAAACTGATAAAATCTATACTGCGTCCATCATATTATCAGTCTTTTGACAGCTCACGCTCATTAAGTTTTGTATTGCTTACGTACAAATATCATACAAATAATATTTGTACTTTATGGATGGGTACCGCCCACTTAGTGATGTCACACATAATGGGTTACTACGATTATGCCACAGATTAAAAATAATCGGTAGAAATCGATGTTACGAGTATTAAAAGACATTTAATAACATTATATAAAGTTTTACTTTCTTCTTAGTTAATACATGAATACAAATAAAACAATCAGGATATTTTAATTTATTTTATTAGCACGAGTCGTCGGAATGATAATCAACACTAGACTCCTCCGATGAGGAGTCTTCAGTAGCAGTTATTATTAGCTCTTGTGTAGATAATATATTATCAAACGCAATATCACGTTCCCAATCAGAGAATATTACTCTTTTAGTTGCCCAGTTCTCGGCCGTTACGTGGGTGCAAGCATTTTTTAGCAATTGCAACATTTTATTCGCTGTGAATGGGGGGCTTGTATTGCATCTCGCAGCATGCCCTTTTACTTGTGCCCATATAAGTTCTATTGCGTTGTACTGGCAGTGGTATGGAGGAATCCGAAGAACAGTATGGCCATATTCTGCTGCCATTTCATTGATTACATAGCGTTTTGCTCTCTTTTTGGTTTTTAATATTTTTATTAATTCAACTTTTAACATTGAGTCGTCCACATTTTCTCCATTGTCCCGAAGCCAATTAATTATTTCATGCTTTTTATTAGCCTGTGTTGGCATTTTGTCAATTTGACGGGAGTGGTAGGGCGCATTATCAATAAAAATTATTGATGGTTCTTCCAATGAAATGAGCATTTTTTTGAACCACTCTTCATACACATTTGCATTCATCTCTTCGTGGTAGTCATTAGATTTCTTCGATTTAAATGCCAACAGTGCGTCTTGTACAAATCCTTTTGCTGTACCTGCATGGCAAATGATTAGGCGCTCACCTTTTCCCATTGGTACTGAGGAAGTGGAATCAGCAGTATCATCAGTCCAGAAACGAGATAGTGTGTGGTTAGCGTTGAGCCATGTTTCATCCGTGAAAACAATATTTGCCCAATCTTGTATTTTCTTTGCCTCTCTTAAAAAATCACAACGTGCTATAGCTATATCTGTGCGTTCCATTAATAATTTTCTTTTATTTAACTTTTTATATGAAAAGCCAATTGTGTTCAAAACTTTGACCAAAGAAGATTTTTCACCATGAAATAGACCACTTCTTTTCAAAGAAACAATAAGTTTTCTCAAAGTTGGAATTTCTTTTCTCAAGTAGTAATCTAGTTTACGTAGGTTATCATTAATCGAATTACTTAGGTACGTAATTCGATTAATGATAGTAGGTACTATAATCGGAATGGTATCGCATACGAGAATCTTTAGGACATCACTATCGTCAATCTGTCAAAAGATGGTTAATATAATGGACAGTGTATAAGGGTCAATTATTCAATCCCCAGGTAAAACAAACTAACCTGTTCTTTATCTGGAGATTGAAAAATTGTTTCAAGTTAAGTAAAGTGTTAGAGTTATGGTTTGCCTGTGTACGATATTTTTGTTATTAATTATTATTAATTAATGGTAATTTTATTATTTAGCTGTTATGTACAATAAAACTGAATTTATAATGTCAGTCGGAAAATTTATGATTCGGATAAACTAAGGTTCAGACAGATGTAGCTATATAATAAAAGAATAGAATAGAATTTCTTTATTTCTTTTCTACACACATTACAGTTATAGTTAAAACAATAGAAAATGAAAAAAAAAAAAATAATAATAGAAATTAACATGAAAAAGAAGAGATAAAACAAAAAAAACTTTTATATTACGTTGTGTGACGGTGTGAAAAAAAGAAATAGGATGACCACTAACAAGGACTAACAAGGACGGTGAGCCCTACGCTGATTTTCAGTGGCCTCCCTGGGGGTTACGTAGACAGATATAAATATTATTCAAGTTACGTAGGTATAACATTTACATCTATATATATAAAAGAAAGTTGGTCTTAGTTACACTATTTATAACTCAAGAACGGATGAGCCAATTCGGCTGAAAATTGGTGTAGAGGTTGCTTAGAACCAGGAGACGGACATAGGATACTTTTATCCCGTTCGACCGCATTTATTTTATCCCGTCAAGTCGCTATAAAACGTGGTATAGCAAAAACGACTATGACATGGAAAAACAAAACATAAATGACAGCTTAACGTAATTTAGTCTTTGGATAAGTATGGTAAAAATATGACAATTATCAAAATAGTAGTAGCTATAAACGTTACTACATAGTATAAAACAAAGTCACTTTCTCTGTCTGTCCTTATATCTCTATGTTTGCTTAAATCTTTAAAACTACGCAAAAGATTTTGATGTTTTTTTTTTTAAGTATATAGAGTTATTGAAGAGGAAAGTTTATATGTACAATAATATTCGATATGGAGTAGCGAAATACTGTGATTATCACTGAGTGACATAGGCTATATGCTTTATACCCGTGCGAAGCTGGGGCGGACTCCTAGTTATAAATAAAAAACAATAATTTTGTAATCAAATTAAATAATCGAAAGAGCGACAGTGGATTTAAATATGTAGCGGAATTAGGAAATGAGGCTGTTTATTTTATATAATTAATCTGTTTTCTATACAGATTACAGGGTGGTACCAACTACTCGACATTAAGTCGACTTTTACGAGACCTCGGTAAAAAAAGGGTAGTCTATTCTATTCAGCCGGATACCACACGGCTAAACTTTAGGTAATTCAACAAGGTACAAAATTATAAAGTACCTCTCAGTGATATACCGACTGGCATTATTTAATTCTTTAATAATTGTAAGCCAAAGTGTTATGTTGATATAAAATGAAATAAATGTTATTTGTACACTATGTTATTTTATTTCTTAGGACACATCACAGAATCACATCGTCATTTTATACCTTTGTAGCGAAATGTAAATTAAAAGGAGACACTAGGGGGTTAAGGGATGGAACTATTTTCTATTTTTTCTGGGCAATGCACAGTTATCACCGATAAGTAGTAACAACTTAATAAATCTATTCAGAGATCAACTTACCTTAGTCATATTTTACGATACCTCGGTAAGAACGAGGGTGGTCTATTCTACTTAACCGGATACCAAACGGCGGGTCGACTTACCTTAGTCGCCTTTTACAACACCTCGGTAAGAAATGAGGGTGGTCTATTCAACTCAGCCGGATACAACACGGCGGGTCGACTTACCTTAGTCGCCTTTTACAATACCTCGGTAAGAAATGAGGGTGGTCTATTCAACTCAGCCGGATACCACACGGCGGGTCGACTTACCTTAGTCGCCTTTTACAACACCTCGGTAAGAAATGAGGGTGGTCTATTCTACTTAACAGGATACCACACGGCGGGTCGACTTACCTTAGTCTACTATTACAACACCTCGGTAAGAAATGAGGGTGGTCTATTCTACTTAACCGGATACCAAACGGCGGGTCGACTTACCTTAGTCGCCTTTTCCGACACCTCGGTAAAAAAATGAGGGTGGTCTGTTCTATTCAGCCGGATACCACACGGCGTACGCAAAGACAAAGATATTACAAAATAAATAGAATTATGAAATATTTACAAACAACGTTATTAAACAAAGTTAAATGATATAATGCTATTATGTTCCATATAAGCGTCAAGACCGCTGGACCGATTTAGGATTTCTGAACTTGTAAGTTTGGTGGCGGTCGAAGCTTTTAGGTTTTTTCTTAATGTTGAGTTCTGTTTTAAGGCGAAACCAAACTGAACCACAGCAACGCTTAGGAACAGCTAGTTAATGATGGAAAAATGTTTCTCCTAAACACTGCCAAATCTACGCCAGTTCCATTCGCTCTTCAATGTTATTACATACGTCATAACGCTTCCCTCTCCAAGAGCATCGAAACGTACTAATTTATATGTTTTCTTATAAATAACTCAGTCCACCCACATTCTTCGAGTTTTATTTATATCCGAGGACGTATCGCCGAAATAAACTCTATGGAATTTTCTCTCAGTTCGTGTATCATAGACATTGTTATTGTAGATATGTCTGATATTAATTATTATGCCAATATTAGATAGTTAATCTTATATAAAATAAGATAATTCCTTTTTTGACTTCAGGAAACGGAAAACGCATACTACATAATGTAAAGGGATTTTTACAATGTAAAAACAAATACTAAGAAATGCGATAGAAATAAAACGAACTGTTTACGATAACTACTGAACATAATCTGTTCACGTTTTTCTCTAACATAAAACATTATTCCTAAGGAAGGTTTAAGTGCATAATTTTTAAGTTTTGTGCATATTATTTGAAATACAATACTGTTCAAAATGTACAGAAATCCAGCAGTCTAAAAGTTTTCCTCGAAACATAGTACATGAGTCATCATTCTCCTGCCCTTACCCCACTCTAAGTGGGCATAATAGAATTATAATGAGTTCTGAGAATTCTGACTCCAATTAATAAGTTCGCGGGATTCCGAACGCAAATTATAGAAATTATTCTTATAACTTTTGTCTAACATCGAAAACGGTCACAAGAAAACGCTAACTGGAAAGCTATTTACAGCGACTTGTTTTAAACTGAATAGGTCAGTAACCTTTGGAATTTATGCTGTATCGTGAATATATAATTGTACAAAATCTTGGGACACATCAGTCATCAAAAGCTAGAGCGCGAATTCTAAACACCTGAAACTGAAAACCTAACACTTCAAACTGAAAACCTAAGTCTAATAAGCACTAAGGGCATCATGTTCTGCTACCCATGCAAAGCAGGCACATCGGTTAGTTGATAAAACAATTCAAATAAAAAATGTTTGCGTAATATTTTTCTAAGAACTACTATAATAAAGAGACTATATTTCTCCTTTATTCTTATTCAATAAATAAAAAGCAATTTTCCCGAAGTCAACTCATTTACTCTTTCGCTACAACTCGATGAATGACACAAAAATATGACAGCCACAATGCTTTTTCATATTAATCGCCAACTCTATGAAGGAGGTCGTATTAAAAACATGTTGTAACACTACTTTGTAATAATTGTAATTTTAATTATACTTAAGCATGACTTGCAACACGAGTAAATTTTCTAGAATCACCGTGAGAAAGACTACAACAAGGTAATGAAGAAAATGTTTTTTAACTTATAGAGATTACGGTTTTTTATTTTATTTTTGGGAGTAAAGGGAAAATTGGATTTACTCAATTCCCCACGTTCATTATAGTCTATTTTCTATAGAAAATTTTATTAAATCACAATATATGGCGCGTCTATGTTATAAGTGAAAATATTTGTAGTAAAATAAATCAAACTCAGTTTCATTACATTTATTTAACTCTTGAAGATCAGAGACATTTTAACACCACAAATACGAATTAGATCTGAAGTCGGTGACAATATGGAATGTTTATTTTAATCTACTTCCTCGATGGTGGGGCCGGCGCCGCCTCCGGGGGCAGCCCCGCCGGCTCCGGGCGCTCCGCCGGGGAAGCCCGGCATGCCGCCTGGCATACCGCCCGGCGCGCCGCCAGCACCCTGGTACATCTTAGTGATGATCGGGTTGCAAATGCCCTCTAGTTCCTTCTGCTTGTGCTCGTACTCTTCCTTGTCAGCGAGCTGGTTCGAGTCCAACCACTTGATGGTATCATTGCATTTGTCTAGGATAATTTGTTTGTCAGAATCTGTGATCTTGTCCTTCAACTTCTCATCCTCCATGGTAGATTTCATGTTGAAGCAGTACGATTCGAGGGCATTCTTTGCCTGAATGGTTTCCTTCTGCTTTTCATCCTCATTCCTGTACCTCTCAGCCTCGTTAACCATACGTTCGATTTCCTCCTTGGATAATCGTCCCTTGTCATTGGTGATGGTGATTTTGTTCTCCTTGTTGGTGGACTTCTCTACAGCGGACACGTTGAGGATACCGTTCGCATCGATGTCGAACGTGACCTCGATTTGAGGGACCCCACGTGGCGCAGGAGGGATGCCGGTCAATTCGAATTTACCGAGGAGGTTGTTATCCTTCGTCATAGCACGTTCGCCTTCAAACACTTGGATGAGTACACCGGGCTGGTTATCAGAGTAAGTAGTGAATGTTTGAGTCTGTTTGGTGGGAATGGTAGTGTTGCGCTTGATTAAGGTGGTCATGACTCCGCCAGCGGTCTCTATTCCGAGCGACAGCGGCGTCACGTCAAGCAGCAACAGGTCCTGGACCTCCTCGGACTTGTCGCCGTGCAAGATGGCGGCCTGGACCGCTGCACCGTAAGCGACGGCCTCGTCAGGGTTGATGGATTTGTTGAGCTCCTTACCGTTGAAGAAGTCTTGAAGGAGCTTCTGCACTTTGGGAATACGGGTAGAACCACCGACAAGTACGATGTCGTGGATCTGGGATTTATCCATTTTGGCGTCACGGAGAGACTTCTCGACGGGCTCCATGGTGGACCTGAAGAGATCGGCGTTCAACTCTTCAAAGCGAGCCCTCGTAATTGATGTGTAGAAATCGATACCCTCAAAGAGAGAATCGATTTCAATGCTAGCCTGTGTGGAGGAAGACAATGTTCTCTTTGCTCTCTCGCAGGCAGTTCTTAACCTACGGAGCGCTCTTTTGTTGGTGGTGAGATCTTTCTTATACTTCCTCTTGAATTCCTGGACGAAATGATTGACCATTCGGTTGTCGAAGTCCTCGCCTCCCAAGTGCGTGTCACCGGCAGTAGACTTTACTTCGAAGATACCATCCTCGATGGTCAAGATGGACACGTCGAAAGTACCGCCGCCGAGATCGAAAATAAGTACGTTACGTTCTCCACCTCCCTTTTTGTCAAGACCGTACGCAATCGCTGCAGCAGTCGGCTCGTTGATGATTCGGAGAACATTCAAGCCAGAGATGGTACCCGCATCTTTCGTGGCTTGGCGCTGTGAGTCGTTAAAGTACGCTGGAACCGTGATTACTGCATTCTGCACCGTCTTACCAAGGTATGCCTCAGCTGTTTCCTTCATCTTGGTAAGCACCATTGAGCTAACTTCTTCAGGGAAGAAGGTCTTGTCTTCGCCTTTGTACTGAACCTTAATCTTTGGTTTACCTCCATCACTGACCACCTCAAATGGCCAGTGTTTCATATCAGCTTGAACTGTAGTATCCTCGAATTTGCGGCCAATGAGTCTTTTGGCATCTGTAACAAAAAGAGATTTTTGTCACTCACTATGAAAGAAAATAATAACATATTCTAGAAAAATCCAGATATCATCAGAGTAATTGTCTCAATCACTTTGTTCAGAGACTCTAGTCTAGTATATTGGGTTATCATCATAAACACCATGTTAGAAAACTCTATTACTATTAAAATCACTATTACTTGGCATTGTAAAATACCATGGAGCGTTTATTGACATTACAAGGGATAAGAATTCCTTTAGGTAATTGATAACAGTCACAGTATTTGACAAAAAAATGCCCTTATTTTTTTTATTACCTTATTTATTTTAGGGGGACAAGATGAATGCATAGAGTACAAATAGGGGGAGGATATAAATGAATCACAATCTTAAGTAATTTATAAAACACTTGAGTTATATCTTCATAAAAAATCATATCTCATGAAACCTTGCAACACCATTTCAAGTCAAGGAAGTTTAATTATCTTGTACCTTATAAAGTCAATAATTAGCTTTACTCATTCCAAGAATAAATGTATTTACACAACAGAGTAAAAGATTATATCTCAGCAAGCAGGATATAGTTTTGATTAAGGAAAAACTGGGTCAAATCGAACTATTTCTTCCTCTAAAGCAAAATGACTAGTAAAGCTTCAATCTTTTATTTCCTCCTATAGTATTGGACCATATCCTGTAGATTTATTATGAAATTTTAGTAGGAATAAATATTAATATATTTGATATAAAAACATTTCCATTCTTTTTTTATTATTATTTATTTTATCATCTCTTCATGAATATAAGTTTAGTATTATAACTATACAGAAATGGTTTTAACATGTAATTTTTAATGTGTAGTACACATATTGAAACCTTCCTTTTTAACTTTATGGTAAGGAAATTAACTTATCCTTCTGTAATTAACATATTTCAGAAATTCTCAAATATGTATAACCTGCCAATCTACATCAGCAGAAGGGAGGAGCAGGAGCATCAGAAGTTTGAGCTACTTCCTGCCTTCCAATAAAAGAGAATTCTATTACCCAGCAACAAATAGTAATAGAACTATTCCTTTATATAATATAGGTATAGGTAAAAATCTATTTAAACTCAAAATCATAATAATAAGTAATATAATACAGTAGGTCATCATAATTAATCTTATCATGGTGTACAATGAACAATAGCAAAAACAGGTCACAAAACTTAAATTTTACAGTTCTTTCTCGTCATTAGTAATTCTGATCTCTGTATACGAGGTCATTAACTCACAAAACAAGCTGACCTCCATTGCAACAAAGGAGCCATTGTATTAATCAACTTTAGTATTCATAATTTATATTGCTCATCATACTTTATACAAACAACTAAAAAATGCCACACTACAGCTGAGCATATCTTTCATTTGAAAATTACAATTAGTGATAGAAAATTGGCCCTAGTGCATTTAATTATTGAAAAAAAGTTATTCATGCACAATAATAGTTGTTTAGCATTCTATTATGTATTAAAATTGCAATATTCTTTTAAGACAGATGCATTTATGTGCTTTCTTAGCATAAGAAAAAACCTAAAATGGTTATTAGATTCTAGTTATTTAACTTACTTAAAGTTATCATAACATTAGTTTGGTATGAAATACTACAAATTCTTTTGGTAGAGGTCCCTCATGTTTTAAATACTTTTATACAACTTAGTATGAAGGTAAAAGTATGTATGATAATATAATGGTAATTAGATGCAGCCACCACAATGGCTGAGTTAACATAACCGAAACCAGTTTGAACAATTTTAATTGAAATTGAACAATTTTATAAATATAGTGGCATCACAAAGGAAAAAGTAGTTTCATTTTAGGGTCCAGGTCTATCTAGGCATGATGTTATGAATAGTTTAAAGATATTTTTATAAAAAAAGCTCAATTAAGCAAGTACTCAATAATGAGTTGTTATACCTAGAGATTGAATTAAGGCACTGTGATTTTACATATATTATAAAAAAAAGGTTTAAAGGTGAATAATTCTTAGTAATGCCGGTATGCTCTCGATAGGATTGAGACCTTTTTTTGTTACAAGAAATAAAGTATGCTTAGGTCAGAGAGAAGAGTATTTAACTGTATTTTAGAAAAATGGCTTTTAAACCTTTCTGACTTCAATGCCTTCTGTCTGACTGATTTCAATGCCTTACTGCAATTCAGAACTATCATCAAGTCTTAATTATAAGACTATAAACAAATCATTAGATTTGTTTGTGGCTGTGCTACATTAAACTTTACAACACTTTGTGACAAAATAAAGTTTTTGATGCGGAGAAAAAAATATATTTTACTTTTATTTTTGTTCAACATTAAAAAGTATAATATAGTGAAGAAGACATTGTTTTTAAGTCAGCAACCCTAGTTTAATAGTATATAAAGTTCACTCACCAAAAATTGTGTTGTTAGGGTTCATCGCCACTTGATTCTTGGCAGCGTCCCCAATGAGACGCTCAGTGTCTGTGAACGCGACGTACGAGGGCGTGGTCCTGTTGCCCTGGTCGTTTGCGATGATCTCCACCTTCCCATGCTGGAACACTCCCACGCAGGAGTAGGTGGTACCCAGATCGATACCTACCGCAGGTGCTTTCACTGCTGCCATCTATAACAATTGAAATTCAAATAAAGACAACTATTTACATCTATAACCCGCAATGAAGTAAATTAGAAAATATATATAATGCTAAATGTAGAGTGGATAATTCGTTTTTCATACATGTTACATGCAGGATTCGAAAACATGCACAAACCTCCACCACAATACACAAGCACTACACGTTCACTAACACAAACTCAACGATCGTTTCGGCCCCCAACCGAAACATCATCAGGAGATAGACTCTACAACAAAATCGACAACTATTTACTTTATTTTTAACACATAATAGCTAGGGAAGACTAAATTTGTCATTCTATTTTTAAAAAATGCAAGAGTTTACTCGGTTTATCAGGAAACTCGTAAACAAGATCTAAGTATGGGGTTGTAAATTATCTATTGTCTTTTGTTACCAATTAAGTGTTAATAAACCTTTTAGACTGGAATAAGAAAATAATACCACTTTAAACTATTTCTTATATATTCCAGAACTGGTAACAAAGTTTTTTACTGAAGTTTATGAGAATCCTATCCAGAAATTGGCTTCAAGAATTTAATAATTTACGTCAGACTTGTTAGGCTGACTCATCAGTTATGTGCGACCGCATGGTTTTCTAATATCAGCATTTTTTTATTTTATAACCTATATATTCCTCAAAGATATAACGCAAATAATTCTAATATGTTTTAGATCAAATCATTGAATTAAATCATAATAATTGTAATAGGGCTATAATATGTTGCATCAAGACAATAGATGGCGCTGAGATCTTAACGATAAATTCATGCGCGGTATTAGCGTCACGCGGGAAACGCATGGCAGCCATCATGAAAGCGTATTGATCAGGAAATTGTGACGAACCTTCCAGAATACCGAATAACAACAAATAAGCAATTACTAACAATTTCGGTAACATACATTTACACCGGTAATAATAAATATAACATTAGTTTGTTATAGCCACGCGGTAAAATGACGCTCTCGATTTGAACGCAAATTTAATAAACCATAAAAGGGTCAAATTCTACGGAAAATTACTCACGATAACAAGTAAAGGAAGTCCCGAATAATTGTTAATAAGAAATTATCTTTATCACGGTATGAGTAGAAGGTACTAATAATAGTTGATAATCTTATCTAATAGAGAAAATGAAATTTCTTTCTCTAAAAATATATAAAAAAGCAAGAATTTATCAATAAGAAAATTGAATACTCACTGTTTTGTCTTAGGTAATACTTCAGTAGACTTAAATAGTAGTACACTCAGCAAAGGTGCGCGATTGTCGGCCTCTTTTCACGTAATAAAATGGCGCCTGACGCTGTCCTAGGGCTTTATATGCGAGGGCGTAATCGTCGGACGTCACTCGAGTTTTCTGGAATATTCCTTCTCATAAGCCAATAGGATCAGATTAAGTATTCTGAACTTAACGCTGATTGGCTGAAAATTTTTCATTCCCAGAGAGCATTGTTCTCGAAAAGGGGAGTGGAGTGAACTGTCAGAACGTAATGACGCACAAGTATCGATGAAATAGTATTATCGATATAACTTAAAATTGCTTTCATTTGATGTGTTCGATAAATGGCGGTAACACGTAAGAACCAAATACTCATTAAAGTTTAGGTATATAATAAAATGCATAACGTCCAAAAATACCTATATACATTTTATACAATACTAATATTTTTCACGCGGTTTCCTTCCCGTGGTATAGAATTGTGATCATGTGTATTTTAATCTAATAAAAACAAAAAAAGACGAATTTTGGTCCATAATTTGTAGGTATACTATTTTTACTTAATTTAAATGTAATAAACTTGATGGACGATATTTATTAGTCGCCAAGTTTAGATATTACTTAGTTTTTTTACCGAACGTATATTAGTAATAAAGAATATTATCGACATTAATATTATAACTGTGAAGTCTCTCTGTATGTCTCGATGTCACGGCTAGCCTGCAGCAACAAAATTGTTGAAATTCAATACAATTGAAGCTTACATACCGGGCCAACATAGAGGAAAAAAACCTCACTTTTCCTTTGGCAAAAGAAAACAAATAAATACCTACATAATTAAGGGTATTCGAACACTAAGTTAATAAAAGCAAAGTCAATAGTACCGCTTGTTATATATAAATGAAACAGGTAAAGTGCCAATAGGCTAAGTATGTAATGTATTTAATGTAAAAAAATTAAATAAAGTTTTTTGCTTAATATTGGTGACATCTATTTGTACAACATCAATTGCTGGAAATCTAGGTTTTAAAAATATAATATTATAAATATGGCCATAATGTTCTAAGTAAATTTCAAATTATATTAATATCGATAACAAGACATCACTCGTGTTATTTTTCGCCACAGATACCTTATTATAGATACCATATATTTAATAGTAAAAAGATTGGCTGTCTGAAAAAGCTATAATCATTTAGTTTTAAATGAGCTCAATTTTCTTTTTACATTGGTAATTTTTTCATATATTTAATTCTAATATATTTTCTCTGTGAAATATTTTAGTATGTACTCTGTGGCTTCTGTTTATAATCAATAAAATTCAACTGCATTATGATAGTTTTAAGATTTGTCTTTTGATTTGAGCATTGCGCTAAAATCTTTAGTTCATTCATTACACAATGGCTTTAAAATCTAGCTATTGCCTAAATACAATTAATTTTACTATAATGATTTTATGTTACTTCATAATATCTGGTTCCCTTTGCAACGCTCGTTTATTGAAACTAAATTTGAAAAAAAATGTATCATGTCTATGTAAAGTGAAGAACAGTATCCTCTTAGTAAAAAAAAAATGAATGTAGATCTGATAAATGTAAAGATTGTGAATTAGTGTAAAAACACTCCGTTTTTTTTTCATTATTATTATGAAACAAGTCCTTTACTTTATTGAAATAAAATATTCATTGCTTGCTTTTATTTATATGTAATCTATACGCATAAGTAAAACTCCGTGTCCATCATAGATTACTATAGTCCATATTCTTTAAAAGGGGAATACCCTACTAAAGAATGTGAGATTAGGCATTAGGTATTAAAATTAAGGTAAAAAATATAAAAATAAATATATGTAAAATATTAACGCATCGGACAAAGAAAAAGATTTCAGAACAAACTACAAGTAAAATTAAATATTCTTTACCAGCACAAGAAACTTTTTTTAACCTAAAGTCGTTTTGATGAAAAGTGTTTACTTCATAGACACTTCAGTATTCAGAAGATAATATTCAATAGATGAGACGAAAATTTATTACAATAAAGAAAAAGCAAATGAGGTATATCTTTTTTTTATGCATGAGTAGATAATAAATAGGTGTACGAGTTTCAACTTCCCTCTCTTATTTGTTGCGACACTTTTAATTAAAGTTCTGCTTGTTTATGTTATTTAATGGCCTGAGATAGACATTTCTATGGTTCCCCTACTAGACTATAATCGTTGGTACCTAATTTACGGCATTAACTTTTTTTTTAGTTTATTAAATATCTATTATCGCACCACAGATTAACATTGAGTCTTTCAGTAGCCCGAAGCGCGGCAAAATTAAAGAAAACCTTTTCTTTATATACTTCAAAAGTGTTTTAATAAAAACATTTATACATAATCTTTATCATTTAATTTATGAGTACCTGGTTGACCGAACCTTCCTCGGTAATTTTTAACAAAATAAAAAAGTAGGGGGGGGTATCCTATATAGTGTATTATCTATGGGCTCGATTTTAGGTACTTTCAATTAACTAGACCGCCTGTTCCCCGAATAATCTACGCTGACTTGACAATTTTGGCAAAAATAATATTTTATATACGTACCTATATATTGTATTTTATTCAATGTCAATTTAAGTTATTTTTGAATGCCTAAAAACAGGGATAAAATGTCATTTTTTTTAAATAAAACCTGTCTGTGTTTCGAGAAAGAATATATAAGATTAGCTCATTTAAATATTAAAAATACAATTCAATCCTGTACTTGAAAATTTTTTATTGGGGATGTTAAAAAAATGCAAAACAGATACAAAACTTTTATTAAAAACAGACAAATCCAATAAATACAAAACACAACATTACAAATATCCAACAAATAACTTATTTCTACACTTAATAATAAATAAATACTCTAATAGTTATTTTCCTTGTATTTTCAATGAAAACGTTAAAAAACTTTTTTAATCTTATCTTCAAGATTTGATATACCTAGTAAACTATTTATTATTGCTAAACTTAGTTTAAAAAAAACATGAAATCTCGCTGGACAACTTATTCCTTTAAATGTGTGCATGTATGTTTTTTGGTTAAATGCAGCAGGCTTATCCATATGGCTGGCTTAGTATTTTGGCAAATTTAAAGCTGATTAAATGTTTGTCATTTTTTTTTTTTATAAGTGTTGTGAACGCAGCCGGAACAACTTTGTGTATTTTTATATCTGTTGAAATGATTGTTCATAATTTAAAATGGACAACTAAAGTTCGTTACAACTTTATTTTCCATATATACAATAAAGTTAATTCAAAAGTAATAATAGAATTATTTTGCTATATGAAAGCCTACTATACTATTGGAGATTATTTAGAAGATAAAAATGTGTGGATATAGCTCTCTTTGAACTTGTACAAGACAGTAACGACTGAATGGATTAACGATGAATAACGACAGTATTAAGAATTATATTTTTAAAAGAGCAACCGCCGAGTTTCTTGCTGGCTCTTCTCGGTAGGAGCAGCTTTCCGAACCAGCAGTAGAGTTGACGATTCAAAAGCACTTGTTTACAAGTTTATTTGAATAAAGAAGAATTAGAATTTGAATAAACCGCGATAAAGTAAAATAGAAAATAACGCTAAACGTAGAGTGGACAATCCGTTTTCATACCTGATACATGCAGGATTCGTAAAAACACATGCACAAACCTCCACCACCGCCACCACGATACATAAGCACTACACACGTTCACTATCACAAACTCAACAATCGTTTCGCCCGCAACCGAAGCATCATCAGCAGATAGACTCCACGACCAAAATTGCAATTTCTATTTTACTTCATCGCGGATTATAGCAAAATAATTTGATTATTACTTTTGTATTGATCTCCGCAAAGTAACGCCTAATTCTATAAATTATATAAAACTAATTCCGTGCGGTATCTGGTCGAGTAGAATAGACCACCATCATTTCTTACCGAGGTGTCGTAAAAGGCGACTAAGGTAAGTCGACCTGCCGTGTGTTATCCGGCTGAATAGAATAGACCGCGCTCTTCCTTACAGAGATTCGTAAAATAAGACTAAGATAAGTTGACCCGCCGTGTGGTATCCGGTTTCTAAGAATAGACCGTCCTTTTTCTTACCTAGGTGTCGTAAAATACGACTAAAGTAAGTTGACGTCAGGCAGGCGACCGGTCGTAAAAACGCAGCCAAATCATGTGACAGTATGTTTATAAAATGTTGTGCCGACCCCAGTTAGAGTGGGATAAGGGCAGGAGGATGGTACAAAACTAATTAAATTAATCCCATGATCACGAGATGCGGAAGTATGTCTGGTACATGGTGCCGAGGGCGGTGGTGATGAACCACGAGAAGCAACACCACCACGTCGCGAACCCGAACACTCCCCGGAACACGTCCTCCGTGAACACCTGCATTTAAAAAGCGTTCATTTTGACAACTTGTCCTTGACAAATAGGGTAGGTTAAAACTCAAGTAAATAAATAAATCAAGTAAATAAATAAATAAAACGTCTCAGTATTCTTTAAAATGGGTATTAATCATATTTACAGATCAATATATATATATATACACACACATGCGTGTTTGTACACGCACGCACGCATGCACGCACGCACGCACGCACGCATGCACGCACGCACGCAAGCACGCACTCACGCACGCACACACACAGACACAAATCATATACCTATTGTTTCTTCCTTACAAAACCCATAAAAATTTCAATTTTTTTAAATAACAGAGAAAATTACCCACAGCTCACCCCCTGCCATTATAATATACCCTTGATAACTTAAAAACTCTATAACTTGAAATACTTTGTGTTTCCTTTGGATATTAACTTATCGAGTTATTATTTTGGATATTATTACTTTAAAATTAGAAATGCGAAAGTTTGTGAGTATGGATGTATGTGTTACAGTTAATAAATTATGGAACAAAATAATGATAAAAATGCAAGATATTCTTGTAGGTTTTATTCTACGGAATCATATTTAAATATTTTGGCATTTGAATGACCAATGACAAAATATTTAAATATGATTCCATGACAACAAAAACAATTTCTACTATTATAATTTCAAGCTTGTTACTACGCCGTGTGTTCTCCGGCTGAATAGAATAGACCCACCTCATTTCTTACCGAGATGTCGTTAAAGGCGATTAAGGTAAGTCGACCCGCCGTGTGGTATCCGGCTGAGTAGAATATGCCACCCTCATTTCTTATTGAGGTGTCGTAAAAGGCGACTAAGGTAAGTTGACACACCTTGTGGTATCCGGTTTAGTAGAATAGACCAACCTCTTTCTTACCGAGGTGTCGTAAAATACGACTAAGATAAGTTACGTCAGGCAGGCGGCCGGTCGTAAAAACGCAGCCAAATCATGTGACTGCATGTTTCTAAACATGTTGTGCCGATGCCATTTAGAGTGGTACAAGGGCAGGAAGATGATGAGTATATTTGTTACTCTTTTGCGGCGAATCCGCTGAAATTTGGCACAATTATTCCTTATACACCGGGGTAACATAAAGGCTATAGAAATCCTGTTTTTCGAATAATGAAATGACTTTATAAAGCGCCATCTATTATCAAAATATCACGCGATAATAGTCCACGCATACGAAGCGGGTAAAGCTTTATAAAGGATTATGGGGTATACCATTTTCAAGTTCTCCCACGCCATTTGGAACTGCTCCATGCCCTCCATGGTTACAACTGGTTTCCCTTCATCATGGGGCAGTTCTGTGGAGTCGCTGAAGAGTGAGGACCACGAGTATCCCCCGAGGGTCTTGTACATGAGAGCCAGGTATAGGCACATGATGACTGGACATACATATTGTAATGCAACCACGCATAGGTAGTAGAATACTGATGCTATCTGGAATTTAAATGAAAAATAATAATAAATATATAAATAAATATATCCGCCGTGTGGTATCCGGCTGAATAGAATAGTACCACCCTCATTTCTTACCGAGGTGTCGTAAAATACGACTAAGGTAAGTTGATGTCAGGCAGACGGCCGGTCGTAAAATACGTAGCCAAATCATGTGACAACATGTTTATAACATGTTGTGCCAACCGCACTTAGAGTGGGATAAGGGCGGGAAGATGATGATGATAAATAAATAAATATATGGGACACTTACACACACGGTCGTCCGTCCCCAAAGCAAGTAACTTAATACTTGTGTTATAAGTGAGAGACAACTGGTGAATATATACATATATAATTTTCAAATATATACTTAAATACAAATATACACCCAGGCTCAAAGACCAACAAATTCATTTATAGAAAATGTTGGCCCACGGCGGGAATCGAACCCGCGACCCGCGGAGCTGAAGACGGGACTGCTACCCACTGCGCCAACAGGCCAGTAAAAAAATATCATCCTCCTGCCATTATCCAACTCTAAGTGGGGTCAGCACAACATGCTATAAATATGTTATCACACGATTTAGCTGCGTTTTTACGGCCGGCCGCCTGCCTGACTTCAACTTACCATAGTCGTATTATACGACACCTAGGTAAGAAAGAGGATGGTCTATTCTACTCTGGATACCACACGGCGGGTCGACTAACCTTGGTCGCCTTTCACGACACCTCGGTAAGAAATGAGGGTGGTACTATTCTATTCAGCCGGATACCACACGGCGTTCGGTGAAGTAAAACATTTTTAACAACAAAAAAACAAACATTTATACATTCAAACACAAAAATTTCCTAATCATGTATGTGTAACCCACCAATCCACATCAGGGTAGCTTGGTGAGTATAAGCTACAACCCTTTCAGGCTAAAAATGGAAAGAGGAGGCTTATACCCAGAAATAGTATATCAACAGGTTATTTACCTTTTTCTGCAGATCAATGTTAGTGATCCTGCCAGCTTCCTTCTTCTGCAGGTCGAGCCGGTGCTGCGCCATGTCCAGGTAGGCCTGCAGCTGCTGCGGCATCAGCGCCAGCCGGAGCACGATGGTGGCCACCACCACCACCAGCCGGAGACTGTCGAACGCCTCGCTGCTCATGCTGAAAAGGTAAGTGCACTAGTAATTGACCATGTACTAGTAGTTGACCGTTTTGTATGAAATTTTAAATAAGCGCTTTGTTTTGTTGTAGCTAATAAAAAATATTAATTAATAATATTGAATTTTAATATAGCTTTAATACTAAAAAAAAATTTGTTTTATCCCTGTGTTTGGACATTAAAAAATATGGTAAAATGAAAAAATTCAAAGCAATGGATTTTTTTAGCTGTCAAACTTAATGTTGCTATAGCCGATAGCGAATCCCACACGTCATCGGCACCTTCTTTTTTTTAATTTTTTTTTAAATATTTTTTTATATCTTTTAAAAAATTACAGAGCAAAGCTCGATCACTTAGGTACTGTAATGAAGAAGATTAATTAAGTGTAATTAAAAACAGTTTAAAATAATTAAGAAGATTAGTTTAGTGCACTTAAGGTTTAGTTTACGCTGTGTGGTATCCGGCTGAATAGAATAGTACCACCCTCATTCCTTACCTAGGTGTCGTAAAAGGCGACTAAGGTAAGTCGACCCGCCGTGTGGTATTCGGCTGAGTAAAATAGACCACCCTCTCCCTTACCGAGGTGTCGTAAAATACGACTAAAGTAAGTTGACGTCAGGCAATCCCACTTAGGTGGTATAAGTGCAGGAAGATGATGAATATTAATCAAGATTAGTTTGGTGTAATTAAGGTGAATGGTTTAATGTAATTAAGAAGATTTGTTTAATAGTAGATTATGATACTGTTACACAATAAGGGTTCTTATCACACGAGTGTTATAAGACCAAGTTATGTACAGTGTCATACACTACTTTATCTACTCTCATACTAAAATACGTAAAACAATATTAATAAAAGCCAAACTTTGTTTAAATATTGAAAAGATTTTTTAAATATCTAATGTTAGTGCCAAGGCGCAAACAACGATTGCGCATGCGTGTTGCGTCGCCGCGGACTCGTTCATTGAAACCTTTTTTTTAAAGCAGAGGTTCAACCTCCTCGGTCCAGCCGAAGGTTGTATAGGTGTATCGTTATGATTAAAAAGTTATATTATGATACAGGTGTCCATACAAGACCTGTAACGTAATTAAACTTTTTAATTTTTGCTGTACGTAATGTTTGTCATAAGAATTTTGGTTTCAGTTTTATAATCTTTGTATTATAGTATCAGAGTAGATAAAGTAATTAAGGACATTAGTGTAATAAAGAAGATAGTAAATTGTAATTATGGTTAGTTTGGTGTAATTAAGGAGAGTGGTTTGATGTTTTTAAGAAAATTAGTTTAGTGCACTTAAAACTTGTGTCTAATTGATAATTACAATTTGTCACACGCTTTTCGGTGAAGGAAAACGTTGTGAGGAAACCTGCATATCTCTAGGGAATTCTGGAGATATGTGTCAACTACCAATCCGCATTGGAGCAGCGTGGTAGGTATAAGCTCCAAATCTTCTCTCCAAAAACGAAGAGAAGAGTCCTATTCTCAGCAGTGGGATAGTAACAGGCCGCTACTTAAGGTTTAGTTTAGTGTACGTACAGTGGGTCGGTCATTCCACTGAACACTCTGCCCGCGAGGTAGTGACGGGCCACGGGGCGCACCCATAGTGAGGCCAACACGAACGGCATGGCAAAGTTGACGTTCAACAGTAGTACCTTTAATTTGTTCTCGCCGCTATATCTGGAAGTATTTGCTAAGTACAGAAAAACTATAATAACTAACATACTTAAATTCAAATTCAAAATATTCTTTATTCAAATAAACTTGTAAACAAGTGCTTTTGAATCGTCAACTCTACCGCTGGTTCGGAAAGCTGTTCCTACCGAGAAGAGCCAGCAAGAAACTCGGCGGTTGCTCTTTTAAAAATATAATTCTTAATTAGTTACATTTAAACTTTCCTGTCTTGTACAGGTTACAAGAGAGCTGTCAACAGTCTTATAGAGAGTCTTTAGTTAGAGCTATATTCATCTAAATAATCCTCAACAGTATAGTAGGCTTTCTGTCCATAAAATTATGTCCTATGGAATATTGCTATGGGGTAAATGCGCGGATAGTAAAAAATTTTTTGTTTTACAACAAAGAGCTGTACGTGGCATTTATAATTTAAGACCGCGTGTTTCCCTGCGAGATAAGTTTAAGGAAACAGGTATTCTTACATTTGCTTCACAGTATATTTTAAGCAATTTAATTTATGTACATAAAAATATAAAGAATTATAAAACGATAGGTGATGTATACAATAGACAAAGCAGGAACCGACATAAGCTTGTGGCTCCTGCTTTGCGCCTTGCAAAAGTGCGTAAGTCGTTTGTGGGTTTTGGTATAAGATTCTATAATAAAATTCCGCAATCAATTTCAGTATTGCCATTACAGCAGTTTAAAAACACTGTTAAAAAGAGGCTAATACAGAAAGACTACTATACTGTTGAAGATTACTTAGAAGATAAGAATGTGTGGATATAGCTCTCTTTGAACCTGTACAAGATAGAAAAGATTAAATGTAACTAGTATTAAGAATTATATTTTTAAAAGGGCAACCGCCGAGTTTCTTGCTGGCTCTCCTCGGTAGGAACAGCTTTCCGAACCAGCAGTAGAGTTGACGATTTCAAAGCACTAGTTTACAAGTTTATTTGAATAAAGAATATTTTGAATTTGAATTTAATTTTAATGATTATAGCAAAATAATGTTATTATTACTTTTGTATATTATCTTTATTAGCTTTAAGTAATACGCACTAATTTTTTTTTATACAATAAAAATCATGTTTTGTGTGTTAATGCGTGCGCATTTGTTATGTGAGGACTTGTGTTTATATCGTGTTTGTGTAGTTGTGAGTGAGTTTGTAGCGAACGCGCTCACACAGCGTTTGTGTGTTAGAATGCAAGTGTTTTTGCATGTGCATGTTTGTGCTTTCAATAGTGATCGTGTTCAGGTTAGTGTGTGTGTAAGTGTAGTCTTACTTTATTGAATCCCAATGCATCCTAGCAACACGAAGACCGGGAAACGTGAACAATGTACCGACGATGGCTGCCCATACAGCTAACGAAAACTTTAGGATTAACTTCGATGCTGGACCACTGAAAATTATATAAATCAAGAAATTTAACTTAATCAATACATTTTCTGCAAGCGACCATATAATATGACTGCAAGGCCATATAATATAAAAGCAAGTAAGACATATGCCTTTTATCAAAATGTTAACAATAAAACATTTAAGGTCTCTAACGTAAGCTGATTACGCATTGTTAATTTTTTGATTAATCAGAATAGCAACAGAAAGTTATCTCTAAAAGATGTATAGATTATGGTGAGGTACTAATGTAGTATTATAGTCTAACTGTTTAACTCAGATTTCGCCTGCAGTGTACAAAGGCGCCAAGGTATGACCGTATATCATCCTCCTGCTCTTATTCCACTTTAAGTGGGGTCGGCACAACATATTATAAACATGCTGTAACATGATTTGGCTGCGTTTTTACGACCGGCCGCCTGCCTGACGTCAACCTATCTCAGTCGTATTTTACGACACCTCGGTAAGAAAGAGGGTGGTATATTGCATTAAACCGGATACCACACGGTGGGTCAATTTGCCTTAGTCGCCTTTTACGACACCGCGGTAAGAAATGAGGTTGGTCTATTATAAACAGCCGGATACCACAATAAATAATAACAATAATAATAAATAAATATATGGGACACTTACACACGGCCGTCCGTCTCCAAAGTAAGTAACTTAATACTTTTGTTATGGTAGACAGACAACTGGTGAATATATAGTTATATAATTTTTAAATACATACTTAAATACAAATATACACCCAGACTCGAAGACCAACAAATTCATTTATAGAAAATGTTGGCCCTCAGCGGGAATAGAACCCGCGACCCGCGGTCAAAACGGGCAAGTCAATGTATTTGTTTGGTAATTAAATCTATAAAGAAAACTTCTGATTAATAAAAGTTTGATCAAATTTACATTTAAGTAACGGCCTGTAACTATCCCACTGCTGTGCATAGGCCTCTTCTCTCCGTTTTTTTTTTTGGAGAGAGGGATTGGAGCTAGGACCTACCACACTGCTCCAATGCGGATTGGTAGGTTACACATATCCCCAGAATTCTCTAGACATATGCAGGTTTCTTCACGATGTTTTCCTTCACCGAAAAGCGTGTGATAAATTGCAATTATCAATTAGACACATAAGTTTTACTAGAAAACTCATTGGTGCCTGCCCGGGGTTTGAACCCTAGACTTTCTCGAAAGAGGCGCACGGTGATACCGCTGGGCTACCACAGCTACTAATTTATTAATTTACATTTATACAAATATTACTAATAGGTATATTTAAGTAAAGAAAAATAAATACTTACACAGATGTAAGACCCTGGTTCTCCAAGAATTTAGAAGCGTTTTCATAGAAGCTATCATATGCTGGGTCCACACCAACTTCCAGGTTTTTCTCATCAATTATCAACACCATCATGGCAATCAAAAGGAAAACACAGAATGCAACAATGCAAGTAGATCGCTCACCAATTGATTCATCACTCGTGAAATACTGTTTTGTCAAAGACAGTAATATTTTGCTGATTTACTGATAAGGAAAAAAATTCACCCAAAATATAATTTAAGTTCATATTAAGTATACACATTACGCCGAGTGGTATCCGGCTGAATAGAATAGTACCACCCTCATTTCTTACCGAGGTGTCGTAAAGGCGACTAAGGTAAGTCGACCCACCCTGTGGTATCCGGCTGAGTAGAATAGACCACCCTCATTTCTTAACGAGAAGTCGTAAAATACGACTAAGGTAAGATGACGTCAGGCAGGCGGCAGGTAGTAAAATACGTGGCCAAATCATATGACAACATGTTTGTAACATGTTGTACCGACCCCACTTAGAAAACTTACAAAACTTAGAAAACTTACACTTACAAATTATCCAAATTAACACTATATTGGTAAAATATTCTATGATAAAATTCAAAAATCAATTATAGCTTTGCCATTACAGCAGTTTTATGAAATAAATAGACCTAAATACAGAGAGCCTCCTATATTATCGAGGATTACATAAATGATAAAAATATGTAAATTTAGCTATTATTCCACCAATCAAAAGAGCAAGATACACACAGTAACTTATTAAAAGAATTAAGTTTACCTTTATAATTAATTAAATTACCTTGTTTTAATTCAATTTTTATATAATAATATATTAACTGTTGGTACATAAATAAATAAGAAAATAAAAAAAATAACAAACTTGTTTTCATTATTGTACCTGCCATTTGCAATTTCCTCTACTAGTGCACCATCACTACATATTATAAAACAAAGTTGCATTCTTTGTTTGTCCATATATGCCTATGTATGCATAAAACTTTAAAACTACGCAACAGATTTTGATGCAGTTTTTTTTAATAGATAGAGTGATTCAAGAGGAAGGTTTGTATGTATAATAACATTCAAATGCCGTGATGACGCCGCGCTTCAACCTATAGCACTTCGCATTTAGCAGCTATATGTCATTCTTTCAAGAGTTTGTTTAAAGCTGTGAATGTTGTTTATAAAGACATTCTGTAATTAATTGTAAAAATAAAATACATAGGGAAAATGTAAAAGTAAATAAGTAAAAATGTACTATATGAATTTAGATATTCCAAAGATAGCAGGAAATCTTCTTGGTATAGGGAGAGGAAATTGTTTTTCTCCAAATTTAACAGATGCGGGCCACGGGCAGTAATGAATAAATCAAAACTACTAGATCGATTTTAATCTTTTTTTTACACTGAGTGACATGGGATATATAATTTATATCTGTGCGAAGCAGGGGCAGGCCGCTAGTTGTAGAATAAAGTTGTGTGAAGTAAGAAATAGCTTTTAAGGAAACTTAAGTTTTTGAATTTAAAGTACACAATGGAAAATCAATTTGAAATGACACTAATGGTTACATGACGCCCATAAAGATGACAATATATTAGGAATGAATTATTAACATTTGTTCAAACATGTCCATGAAAATGAGTAATGGGAAATTTTGAAATGAAATGGAATGGCTTTTACCAGCAACTTCGTTTGTGTGGACTGTAATCCCCTGATAGTTTGACTTTGGATGGAGCTTTTTAATGTTATCCTATTCCTTTAGAATAAACTGATTTCTATAGCCTATATGTTACCTAGGTGTATAAGGAATAATTGTAACAAATTTCACCTATATTGGTTCAGCAGATTCGCTGTGAAAGAGTAACAAAAATACATCCATACTCACAAACGTTTGCATTGATAATATTAGTAGGATATATAAAAGGATACAATGAAAATAAAACTACCAGCAAACACCACACCATACTCAAGTTGAACTCATCTTTTAGTGGAAATATTGATGTATATATCTGGAAAATTAAAAAAAAAATTACAAACATTACCAATTACAAACTTTTTGCAATTAGTAAAAAAATTTAAGCTAACGCAGTGTGGTATCCAGTTGAATAGAATAGTACCACCTTCATTTCTTACCGAGGTGTCGTAAAAGTCGACTAAGGTAAGTCAACCCGCTTTGTGGTATACGGCTGAGTAGAATAGACAACCCTCATTTCTTACCGAGGTGTTGTAAAAGTCGACTAAGGTAAATTGACCTACTGTGTGGTATCCGGTTTAGTAGAATCAACCACCCTCTTTCTTACCGAGGTGTCGTAAAATACGTCTTAGGTAAGTTGACGTCAGGCAGGCAGCTAGTCATAAAAACGCAGCCAAATTATGTCACAGCATGTTTATAACATGTACCGACTCCACTTAGAGTGGGCAGGAAGATGATGAAATAATTATTAAGCTTATACATACCTCCGACATTATATAGACAATAGCTGTATACAAAGAAAAATCTACAATCCATATGTATTCTGTGTAGAACCTCAAGTGAACCACATCTAAATGCGTCACAGGAGCCGTTTCTAATTGTAAGTCAAGGCTTCTAGGCACGTGGAACGTCTCCGGTTTACCATTCGATTCATGCTTCCCGCTTTTTTTCCCTTTCGGCTTCTCCTTAGGTACACCCGCGAGCGTTTTTAATTCACTGTTATCTGGATACAGGTATCGATACAATCCTTGAGAGCAAAGCAGCCACCGGGCAAACGAGTAATTACCGAGTTTTTGTATCACTGATACCATTATCAGAGTTATAACCAGTTGTGCCCCAAGAAGTGCCTAAAATAAAGAATTTTAAGACAAAATTAAGAATGATTTATAGCAAACGCCACAGTGTATAGAGGTTTAATAGATATACCATTTTAGTATATTGATATATGTTTCAAGTAAATCTCATCATGGTCTAAAATTAATTCTATAAATTATTTTTAATCCGCTCCGGAACCTATAACCTCAATTTTTGACAATGACATGAAACTTCAAAGTGACAATCAATTTGAAGTTGACGCTCGAAAGTTTATACGGTCGCTAGAGCACTTTCAGAATTCAGCTCCAGATCTTTGTTCTCTAGCAAAGGTATTCCTCAATAAATCCTGGAACTCCTTCTATAATACTTCAAAGTCTAAGAAGGGAACGTACTATGCTTCTTTGCAACCAGATATCCCAAGACGACCATGGTTTTCTCTTCATAAATATGCTGATAGATGGATTTTGTCCACAATCTCTCGTCTTCGTCTTGGGCATGCATGCACACCTGTACATCTTGCTAAGATCCGGATCAGGGATCACTCCATCTGTGAGTGTGGTCTGGACGAAGGTTCTGTATCTCATATCTTTCTCAACTGTCCTAAACTCCTTTATCCTCTCTATGATGTTCTCCCATCCAAATTCCCCCGTCCAGTAAATGTTGCATGTTTGTTAACGTCCGTGTTTAGTCCATACTGTAGATTTTTATGTAAATATATCAAATATAATAAATTGAAATTGTAATATATAGTTGTAATTAGTTTTAATATTATTATTTTACTTTGTCACTAACTGTTACAGGTGAAGGGTTAATATTCCAGAAGTTCCCACTATTTGTAAAATAGTATAAAATCCAAAATTAAAAAAAAAAATACTTATATAGTTTCAAACATCGATTAACCGAACAACCTCCTATGTGTGTACTTCATCCTACGTGACATTGGCAAAGTAATCTGTGCCCAGTTGGCACACCTGAACGCCAAATTTTTAAAAGAAGAAGAAGAAGAAGAAGTTTATACGACTGGAAGAAACCGAAGTGAACAAGATCAAATTTATTTTGTAAAATAAATACATAGCTATTTTGGTTTTAATGACTTTACATTGTTTTGCTAAAATCTTCTAAAATTAATTTAAAACTCCTGATTTAAAAAAAATCACACGTATAATTTTGAATACAACTACTTATGTAGAATATGCTACAAATTATTTTTTGCATACAATCGCTTACTAATGCTTATGACCTGTACAGTCACGTCATACACAATGCGATATTATTTTCACCCAAAAAATAATAGGTATCGTATTTCCTTTATAAATGCACAAAAAAAAGTAAACAAAAAGAGATAAGTATTGTAATAGTGTTGCTACTAGCAAAAAAATAAGTTGTTTGATTGTATTGAACGTTTAAAATTTGTATCTAAAAATATGTCTTATTTAATGAATTATGAAATAATTTAATGAATGAATGAAAAATGAATAATAATTTAATGAAAAATAAACATAATGACATCGTTCATTTAAATAATGCTGATGTTTCTCCTATTTAATTTTATAGTTTTTTAGTACAGTATCCCTATTCAGATTGTCGCGTTGCGTACGAATGACGTATTCGTTCGCTGGAAAATCCGTATTGATCGATTTTCTTTTTATTTCGGTTTCGTCGCCGTCGAACTCCGTTCGCAGGCGGATGGGACGGACCTAGATTGGTATAGTTTTTTCGGAATTTGTGATAGAAAAACCACAAAAATGGGGTCGTTGTTTAGGAGTGAGGAAATGACTTTGTGTCAACTGTTTCTTCAAAGTGAAGCAGCCTATGCTTGCGTGTCGGAACTCGGTGAATTAGGCCTAGTGCAGTTCCGCGATGTAAGTAATACGCCCCTTTCTTACTTTAGAGCAATATAAGTTATAAGATCATTGTCGAACACCATTTGAATGGGTGCGGTAGAATAGAAAGTTTAGATTTTATAGCCCCAGTTAATTTTTGTTAGGAAAGATATCTGTGACCTCATTTGGTGCAATGTACGATTTTATTGATTTTCAGATACGTTATTAATGTTAGAGTTATATTAGAAATAATAGTACTATATATGGTTTTTAAAGTTGTATTTTTTTTTAATTTTATCGAGAATGTCTTTCTTCATTCGAATTGTAATAAATTTTAGGCTTAACAATTTTATTTACATTAATTTGCAGTCAGATTAAATTCACATAATAAAATGTTTTAAAGTTTTTCATTTTACTATAGAAATAATTATGTAGGTATTCATATGTTTGTAGTTTATCTTATTCCTTGCCTCTGAAATTATTTTGAAATATATATTCATTATCATACATCACAAACTAATTGTAAGAGCAATGCTCTGATTTTATATATAAAATCTGTGCATACTAATAAATATTGTGTTAAGTAATAGAAAAAAAACTATATTCCTATTATTAAAGTAATCCACACTGTACTTATAAATTTACCAAGCTATGCTAGTCATTTGTATACTGATTTCAATGACTAGAGTAGACCTTACATTATTTCTATCAAAAATAGCAGCCATAATATTGGAATATTAAAAAAAAATTATTATCATCATTGTCTTACCCTTATCCCACTCTTAAGTGGGGTTGGCACAATATTCTTCTTCTTCCATTCTCCTGCATTCATCAACTCTGGTGCCACTCCTTTAACATGATTATCATTTTTCACACCATCTTTTTTTCAGCCTCCCCCTAGCCATACATCCATCCACATTCATATGTAAAACTCTTTTTTGGTCACATGATTTTCATCCCTCCTCATTACATGACCATACCAACTTAGTCTTGCACTTCTCATCCACATTAACACGGGCGCAACTTTCAGACATTGCATATTCTATCAAGTTTTGTCACACCACACATCCACCTTAACATTCTCATTTCATAAATTATTATAAAGAAGTAAAATTGCTATTAGCAACTGACTCATTAAATATCTGAGTGGGAATGCAAACATTTATATAAATAAAACAAATACTGCCATCTTAAAATAAGGTTGAGATTATTTAACAAGTTCCAAAAGAGACCTTCTGGCCTTCATAGCTGTATTACATTAGTACTTAAATGTAAATGAGAATTCTCTGTATATGGTGGTGAGAAACAATTATTACAATTGTCAGTGAAGTGAAGAAAAAGGGGTCATGTACTATAAAGGTTTGTTCCCTTATATAATCATCCTCCTACCCTTATCCCACTCTAAGTGGTGTCGGCACAACATGTTATAAACATGTTGTCACATGATTTGGCTACATATTTTACGACCAGCTGTCTGATGTCAACTTACCTTAGTATTTTACGACACTTCTGTAAGACAAAGGGTGATCTATTCTACTCAACCATATACCTTTTACGACACCTTGGCAAGAAATTATTGTGGTCTATTCTAGTCAGCCGGATGCCTCACAGCATGTCAAAAGCATGTCCATTAACCATACTTCCCTTTTACGACACCTCCATACAAATTAAAGGTTATCTATTCTACTCAGCTGGATCCCACATGGGGGGTCGAATTACCTTAGTCACCTATTACAACACCTCGGTAAGAAATGAGGGTGGTCTATTCTACTCAGCTGAATACCACATGGCCAAACATAGTTTCCTTATATGACTCAAAGAAATACTTTCTAATAATATATAATAATATAATCAGAATTGTTTTTTTTTGATGACATGAATTCTCTTCCATTGACCTCTATCTTGTGCCACTCTCGTCCAGAAGGGCCCACAAGTTAATATGAGGTTGTACACTCATCTTCTCACTGGCCGCCCTCTAGCTCTTTTTCCATTCCTGGGGTACCAGCGAGTAACCTTTTGACCCAAAGAAATACTTAATATATGTAAATAAGTATTTCTTTGGGTCTGAAGGTCTTTTAAGATGTGAATAATTTGTTGCTTTTGTTTAATATTTGTTGGTGTCATAACTAAATCATGTGCTGCTATAATCAAATCATGTGATTTGATTATAGCAATTAGGGCACTCCTAATTATTATCAATAATCACTGTAGATATGAAATAATGGATTATGTTATGATAAAAAATTTGATAAATACTTGTGAGGAAGTTTTTTTTTATAAAACCCAAGTTTTTGCTGGCTCTTCTTGTTAGGAACAGCTTTCTGATCCAGCAGTAGAGTTAATTTATAGAAATCGGTGTTACTTTTCAGAATTTCATAGTAAAAAAGTTGTGAAAGAATTTTCTTGATAAACATGGCTTATAGCAAAATAATTCTATCATAAGCTTTGTTCAGTAGTACAGTTGACGATTAAAAGCCTGTCCACTAGAGCGGAACAAGGCAGCGGAGTCGAGAGAGGGAGTTGTAATGATTTTTGGTGGATATCAGTCACGGTGGATTCAGTCAGATCGATCATATAATTTAATCAAGTCGGCGATTGCCTAAATGCGCTAAGTCACTAAACTCACTATCCTGGTTCGTTTCTCCGCATTGCTTTCCGGTCATGTATGAATTTTAAACTTCTGTTCACTGAAGAGGAGCGGAGAATGCAATAAAGATATGCAGGTTTCCTCACGATGTTTTCCGTCACCGAAAAGCGTGTGATAAATTACAATTATCAATTAGACACATAAGTTTTAACAGAAAAACTCATTGGTGTCTGCCCGGGTTTGAACCCATGACCTCCTCGCAATAGTCGCACGGTATTACCGCTGGGCTACCACAGCTTATACGTGAGTATAGCCGGCTCTAAACATTAACTATGAATACTACTCACGATAGTTTACGCCGTGTGGTATTCGGCTTAATAGAATAGTACCACCCTCATTTCCTACCGGGGTGTCGTAAAAGGCGACTAAGGTAAGTCGACCCGCCGTGTGGTATCCGGCTGAGTAGAATAGACCATCTCATTTCTTACCGAGGTGTCGTAAAAGGTGACTAAAGTAAGTTGACCCACCGTGTGGTATCCGGTTTAGTAGAATAGACCACCCTCTTTCTTACCGAGGTGTCGTAAAATAGGACACAGATAAGTTGACGTCAGGCAGGCGGCCGGTTGTAAAAACGCAGCCAAATTATGTGACAGCGTGTTTATAACATGTTGTGCCGACCCCACTTAGAATGTGATAAGGGCTCCTGCCCTTAATGATGACTACTCACGATAGTTTAATGAATAAAAAATCCTATTTTTTTATAAACCTCGCGCCACTCAGCGAAGCAGGGACGGTTCACTACATGTAATTATAAAACATAATCTATTGATCCGCAAAATTGTACATGGAACACTTGAAACATAAGTGGCGCTTGATATGATGCTGTTAATAGAGATTTCCTCGTTCGTACTTCTTTAGCAACTAACGTACATTATTTATAGGACTCCTTATCGCTTTAATCGAGCGATTATTCGCGATATTATTTAATAAAGATTTTATTTTTACCTTTTTGAGTTCGTCTTGTCTACTTAAATCATTGTTCATAACTCCCAACACTCCCTGCTCTACGACTTTCTTCGAATTCTAATTCAAATCATTTTTATTCAAGTTGGCTTTTACAAGTTCTTTCGAATTGTCAAATTATGAGAAAACTACCAATTGGCTCTGAAAGGTAATACCTAGTCCACTCACGTGACAACATGTTTATAATATGTTGTGCCGATCCTATTTAGAGTGGGATAAATCCATAAATCTGGTTTCTTTTTGTTAAAGTGCAAACAGGGGGGTGGCGGAGCGCTCCTCGACGAGCGCCAGTTCTGTTCCAATAACGTTCCTTGTCTTGATGCGTGACACCATTGGACACTTGACCCACACATACCCACCGTTCATTACCATTACCTTTATGGAAAATAATATAATGTTACTCAATTCAAATTCAAATTCAATATGTTGTGCCGATCCTATTTAGAGTGGGATAAGGGCAGCAGGATAATGAATTGGCTCTGAAAGATGCTCTTACCGAAAAGAACCAGCAAGAAACTCGGCGGTCGCTCTTTTCTAAAATAATAATTTAAATTTTTAAAATATAATTGTGATTTTTTATTATAAAACATATAAAAAAGTTGTGATAGCCCAGCAGCGATACCATGCGACTCTAGAGATGACCATGAGTTCAAACCCCGGGCAGGCACCAATGAGTTTTTCTATTAAAACTTATGTGTCTAATAGATCATTGCAATTTATCACACGCATTTCGGTGAAGGAAAACAAACTTTCTTTAAATATATACTGAATCTTTAAACATATATGATAGATGAAAATTATGTAATCAAACGAGTATTAGATATGAATGTGGATGGATACGTGACTAGCGGGTGACCTAAAAAGAGATGGTTGAATTGCATGAAGTATGACAAGCATATAAATGGAGTAATGCCAGAGTTGATGAATGATAGGAGAGAATAGAAGAGAAAAACATGTGCCGTCCCGAGTGGGATAATGACAAGTCTATAATTATTCAACAAATTAGAAAAAGCTTACAATTCTTCTTAGTGTTTTGTTTTCGTTATTATTTCACAAGACAATGAAAATAGCTTTAGTGTATCTTTTTTTGCAGTTAAATCCTGATGTCAATGCGTTCCAACGTAAGTTCGTCAACGAGGTGCGCCGCTGCGATGAGATGGAACGGAAGCTGCGATATCTGGAGAAGGAGATCAGAAGAGATGGCATTCCCATGCTGGAGATACCAGGGGAAGTGCCAGAAGCGCCACAACCGAGGGAAATGATTGACCTTGAGGTGAGATATGATATGCATCGCAATAAAATGACGACGATTTGATCAAGTACAATCGAGATGTTTGCGATAATGCCGTGCTTTAAGCTATATAGTATGTGATTAATATTTATGTACCTTCTGTTTGTTCGTCATATTTACACATATATACTAATATAGTTTGAAGCTTTCTTTAAGTTAGGAATAATTGTTGACAACTTCCTGTACCCATAGCATCGTTGGGAGGAGAAACCTTAATTTAAGTCAAAACTATACAGAAATAAGTCGCGATTGGACAATTTAAGAGGCATTTTATCACGCCTATACAAATAAAGTAGCTTTTTATTTTTAAAGTTCAAGTCAGTTTCTTCGAAATAATACATTTCAATTCAATTTTCAATTAATGGCTTTCACTAGTGCCATATTAGCACAGTTGAAATCTTTAGTATTAATTATATTTTTCTCGGTATAAACATTACGGTAGTCTGTGGTAATCTTTTATTATTATTTGATTATCTTTATTAACCAAACATCTACATGTTATTGTCTATGTGTATTTCCTAGATACATATCATAAAATTATATTTATATTGAGCCTCTTTCAATAGACGATTTAATTATAATATAACAAAGTAATTTGTTTTTGCATTACTTAGGTAAATGATTTGATACACAGGTGGGAGTAAAAATAATATTTTGTTGCAAAATGCAAAACGTAATTTGCAATACTACTTATATAAATGCCGAAATAATTGATCAATCATTCATTGAAGACAGTAAAATAAATAACTTCATCTTAAGACTTGAATTTAAAGACTCACTGCAACCTTTTGAGATCATCTGTCCACCAAATGCAGGATCTACAAAACACTGCTTTTTCCAGCACGGAGTCGCCATATTATCATCTTCTACTTCCTACTACGACTTCTACTTCCATCGTTACCCCTACATTAGTTCTTACCCCAACATCCATTGCTACCTCTACATCCAGTATTACCTGTTGAGTTACGCCATTTTGGTTTCTCAATTCTTCAATCTGCCTGCATATTAATAGTCACCTTTCGTCGCAGGCTACATTCGAAAAGCTTGAAAACGAACTCCGCGAAGTAAATCAGAACGCGGAAGCTTTAAAAAGAAACTACCTTGAGTTGACTGAGCTCAAACATATCTTGAGGAAGACGCAAGTATTTTTTGATGAGGTAAGTGCACGTTCGGATTTGTAGCATTAAAGTGATTGTATAAAGTCACATGATATTAAAAATAAGTATTAATACTCTGTGTAATGATAATCTATATATTTCTTGTTACGTACATACCTCGTAGTTCAGACTTGTAAATTAATCATTAGATAAGATAATTCACTGATGGTTAATATCCTCGTGAGGTTAGATGTGGAAGTCATTATAATCGTAAAACGTACGGCGTATCACGTCAGAACTTAATCCAATATGATTTTTTGTTTGCATGGTCCGCAGGATTTATATAATAAGATTGCATATCTGGTCGTAAAGATAGGTCATCAGATTTGAAAGATTTAGGTTTTATGTTAATGTTAACAGTTGATGCTATACTGCTGTTGTAGAAAAAAACTAGCTCCATAACGATAAGTTTTTTCGTGTCGTTGTTATTTTGATTTAAATCATTTTAAGTTTCTATGTGTTTATTTTTATTTTCAAAGCGATGTTTCATTATAAAATATCTCAAGAGCCGTTATGACTAAATATTTCACAGTACACTAAAATTCTTCGCACTGCCTCTCTATTTTAAGTTAACACTATCTATCTATTAAAATTGAGGTCGTGGGTCTTCCTCATATTGCCATTTTAAATTTTCTTTTGGCTTGAAACGAACCCGATATACTGTTATATCCCGATATCTTTAGTAACTTTTAAAATTACTGATTCAATGTCACATTTAGTAATGTCCATTATTTGCGATAGTTCGACTCTGGGGTTTACAATAATTGTTTAGCAAAATTATATACGTAACCATTATTAAAAATGTGACATTGGCATTGGATGCGTTATTTACCCTGGCGCCATTACGGCGCTTCTGTACACAAGATGGCGGATCCGTCGCGCGAAGAAGAGCAAGTGACGCTTCTGGGGGAAGAGGGACTCATGGCGGGAGGGCAAGCGCTCAAGTTGGGGTATGCAGATAATTTTTAAATGTTCTCCGACGTGCTCTGACTCCTGCTTCCGGTACTGACCACTAGGAGTCAGATCAAGTCTTAGAGCGATATTATTTTTGCAGCGCTTGTACTGTGACGCTGATACGGGAGTCTACGGCTCACCACTCAGGCAAGCATTGGAGACAGCCCGTTTATAGTACATTATCAAATTAACACCTCTATACTTCTTGTGTGATTGAATGATAGCTTAGAGCGGCACTGAAAGTTTACCCTTTAATTTTAAACTCTAATATGTTGCTTATAGGTTTAGTCGAGTCCCCTATCGAGTGCTAATCGACTGCTGCCTGAGTGAGTTTTAACTAACCAAGAGTTTCGAAAACAATTTATTTTTGAAGTCCACCTACGCGAACGATATCGGGTCATCAAAAATTTTTTTCAAATCCTTTTGGTTTCACATCGCCATGCTTTTTGTATTTGTCATGTTTGCATGTCATTATGATTTCCTTTTCGTAGTAACACAGTTGAACCTTTGTTTCTATTACAAATTAGGAATAGGGAAAGCTTGTCACAACGTATTAAACACTTCAGTAGATTTTGATAGTACTAACATATGAAGAAATGCTTTTTTGAACTTAGAACTCGAAAGATTTATGACGCGTTGGCGCTAATTTTTTACTACAACAAGCAATTAGTTTTTAGTCTTTCATGGACATATCATTATAATTGTGGGTTACCGCTTACGGCTTGTGACGTCTTTCGACCGTTTGTCTGTCTACACGTTTGTTTGTCCGCTAGCACGAGGGTGGTGCTAGTACCACTGAATCGATGACACGCGCCCTGATATCCGACGACCCGAACAAACATATGGGGCAGGTCCAACTAGGGTATGTATACTTGTGTACATACGGCACTAGTTGTCACATTGTATATATGGCTGATCAGCAGATGGAGTTTTGTAACGTCAATATTATGTTGTTAATTATGATGGAAACAGCTTTCACTGTTAGTGTAATCACTTCTGTTACTGTTGAATTATTATTATTGGCATTACAAAAACATCTACGGTTCAACTAATCTCCAACTTATTAATCAATTGGCTCATAAATTTTTCTCCCTACTTCTAAAACTAACAAAGTCACTTCCCTATTTTGATGACGATTAAGATAATCCATCCTCTAGTTTAAACAATGTTGACATCTTTATTATTTGTGTGTTGACAACAAACTACATCTCAATTGTTTACGATATTTTCTTACGCAAGCCTGAGTTGAAGAAAGATCAAATGGACAAGGAATTTTATGATTTCTGCGCTATAATCCTACAGAAGTTTCTCCTTCGGCATGTACCTTAACCTATTAATAAATCATCAGTGTAATATATGACCAAATGCTGATCGACAATAAACTTGGTAATACTAAATTGCATGATTAAGCTAAAGTTGAGATCAATCAAAAAATTTAGAAAGTTAATCTTAATAGAACTAATATTCGATTATCCATTACTAATTTTATCACAGATATTATAAGCGACTCATATAAAAACACTTATAATCTCTTTGATGAAGATAATTTAGATGTAATATGAATATTTGCTAAAATGTTTGCTTGATTTACTCCCTAGTTTTCGGGATAAACAAGAATCCCTGGAATTCCTGCCTTGGTTAGTAGATTACAATGTAAATATATTTAATGTATTAGTAGTGTGTGGATATATATGGTTTTAGCTGGTGTAAGGTTGACGCTTGTGTGGTTTTAGATTCATTGAAATTGAAAGTTTATTTTAAAGGCAGTACTTTGATATTTAACTGTTTTGTTAGTTTCTTTATTATTGTTTTGCAACATATGAAGATTTAAATTGATTGTCAATTGGTTTGACCAATTGACCATCAATTTATTTTACGCATATTGCAGTGTATTTATTATCTCTAGATACGTATGTATATACATTTAATGTATTTAATATACTTAATCTCATTGATGCATCTATCTTCTATTTGCTACGATAACTTCTTTCTCCAAAATTTATCTGGAAGAGATTGCTGCTATTACACTTTATGTTTCCATGCTTAAGTTTCCATATAAAAAGTACAGTATATACATATTTGCAATAAATAATTTATATCTATCTTATTTACAATATATATTTACTTTGAATAAATGTGGAATAACTATTTCAATAGTCGAAAGCTATGCCTTGAGAATTTTGTCGGTCTATTTGTTAGGCCTTTGTAAATTCAGATTTCAATTTCAATGATTATCTTTAGTATTAAAATTGTATTTACATTACGCTTACTAACACTTCATTATCACACTGGTATCATTAGCGTACCCTCATTTGTATACATGGTAATTAATTGGACTTCAAGAATAGATAACGGAATAGGTGCGTATACTGTAAATGCTGGAGGTATTTGTATTTCGTCATGACACGATTTCTCTGCAGTTACAGCGGCTTCGACAGAGCCCTAATTTTGAAAACTTATCTCGAATTAATATTAATCAATTTAACCAGTACATTGCCTCGATGCAGAGTTTGTTCTAAAACTTTAAAACTGTTTTCTTTGGGCATGGAAATCGTTGTGACTGCGAAATCGGGTGCAGATACTATTTCCGATTCAAAATCTAACAGCGTCTTGGTACGAGTGTTTTTTTTTTAGTCATTAATGTTTTTTTCATTAGTTATAAATTTGTTTTAAGATTTATTGTATTCATTGAGAGTGATAACGGCACTACTATATAAGAATATAGCTTTCTCCGGTACCTTATCTCTATGACGAATTGCATAAGTTGAATGTTTTTCGCAATGACTATATTTTTATCACTTTAGCCTTCATTACATCAAGACGAGTATTGTAAATTAGTCAGAAAATTAGATACTGAGTTACGTATTTGTTTGATTTCTGTCTAATCTTTACATATGAAATTATGCCGTATGTTTGTTACCGGAATGTGGAGAAATAGCCTATGAATTGACTGGAAAATTTTATATAATATTTAATTTAATGTGCTCCTTTAATTAGCTTCAATCCTTCTTTCCGGAAACGGACTTAGAAGGCCTATGCCAGTGGAATTTATAAGAGGCCGTTACGTTTTACATTACAATTTTTTTTAACCTTTGTAATCTGACAGATGGCTATTTTACACTATTTTACATCACAATACCTTCTGCGAGCTGTCAATGTAGCATAATAGCGGGTAATAATTAACTATCACGTTTATTTATGCCTCATTACAGTTAGGTTTGGTTGCTGAAAATGAGTAAAAACGCGTGACGGTTTTAATTATACGACAATGTTTGAATTTGGAAAATAATATTTAGTAAGAAATTTAATTTACTGTATAGAATTTGATTTGGCGAGATGGCGTTATCGGGGCATAGGATTTAATCCTGAATCAGGTATTCTTAAAACACTTTTGTGTTAAATATTATAGTATTTATTATATTATTATCAAGTGAAGCTAAATTTTTTGTACCTATTTTAACGTAAATAACGCGAATGGAACAAACATGTGCATTTGACATACACACACTCGTGTATAATCATTTGTTTGTGGTTTCTTTTTGTATTGTTTAATCTGTGGTCACATTAAGAAGAGATTAATATTATCTGTCATGATTATAAATCAAGATACAGACATTTACTCCTAATGTAGACACTTTCAAGAACAGTATTTTGTTTTGAGTGCATATCACACGCTTAGTGTTAGAGTGACCTAATTAGGATCAAATCAAAATTCGATTTAATTGAGTTTGAAACTTGTGTTCCTTATTCTCATAAACATTAGTTTACGATAAAAAAGTACTAATGTTTTCTTGCTCCTCAAAATTATGGATCTCTAACTAGGGAGTTTTGTAAGCGCTACGTTACACTTTAGGTATTGCAATTTACCACAAAACTACTTTTTTGAATTTGGTCCGTTAAGTACTAACCATGCGATATTGTAGTCTTACATCATCCTCCTGCCCTTATCCCACTCTGAGTGGGGTCGGCACAACATGTTATAAACATGCTGCCACGTGATTTGGCTGCGTTTTAATGACCGGCCGTGCCTGACGTCAACTTACCTAAGTCGTATTTTACATCACCTCGGTAAGAAAGAGGGTGTTCTATTCTACTAAATCGAATACCAGAAGGTGCATATTGTTGAAAAAACATACCCATTGTATTGTGAGGTGGAAATTCAAGAAAACGTATCGAATTCTTTGACGCTGTTGTTTTGATTAAGTGTTGAACGCAATTGCGGTTATCCGTTCGATGGAAAATTATTTATCTGTTTACTTGTTATAACTTGTCTTTGTATAATGCTACTTGGTAATGCGGTTTTGGGTTCTCCATTGGTGCGAAGTTTATGTTAAGTACCTACACTTAGTTATACGCGAAAATCGATAAAGGAAAAGCTATGATGACAAATTTAAAGTATAGAATGATTATTAAATGGAGGTTGATGGAGAAATCAGCCGTGTGGTATCCGGCTGAATAGAATAGTACCACCCTCATTTCTTACCGAGGTGTCGTAAAAGGCGACTAAGGTAAGTCGACCCGCCGTATGGTATCCGGCTGTGTAGAATAGACCAACCTCATTTCTTACCGAGGTGTCGTAGAAGGCGACTAAGGTAAGTTGACCCACCGTGTGGTATCCGGTTTAGTAGAATAGACCACCCTCTTTCTTACCGAGGTGTCGTAAAATACGACTGAGGTGAGTAATTGTCAGGCAGGCGGCCGGTCGTAAAAACGCAGCCAAATCATGTGACAGCATGTTTATAACCTGTGTCGACCCCACTTAAAGTGGGATAAGGGTAGGAAGATGATGGAGGTTGATGGAGAAATAATATACTTTTGAGGAATACATAAATGATGTGTAGATTTAGTTACTCTTCGAATTTGCACAATAAACCATGACGAATTAGTTATAAGCATTATATTTTGAAAAGAGCAACCGCAAAGTTTCTTGCTAGCTCTTATCAATAAGAACAATTTTCTCGAACTTGTACTAGAATTTTATTACACTCAATATGACAGTCTCCGATATGGTTGCCACGTTTTTTTGAAGAAAAATAGTATTTTTCTTTTTAAATCAAAAAAATATAGTACTTTCAGGAAATTCAGGAAAAAAAATAGTACACATCTATTTTTGAATTTAAACTATCGTGAGTAGTATTCATAGTTAATGTATAGAACCGGCTATACTCACGTCTTATTCTATCGACTCTTTACACGACGTTATCGCGGCGGGATAAAGAGCTCATGAATAAGAGCCCCGGATGGGTTCGAAACTAGTCGGGCTAACCCGATAGAATAAGACGTGAGTATAGCCGGTTCTATACATTAAGTACACATCTACTTTCAATCATTATTTATTTTTCCATGATTATTTATTATTACTTTTCGCTGGACAATGACAAAGGAGTAAAGGATGATTCACGCTACACCGTGTCGCGACCGGGCCGTGCCACGGCCGGGGCACGGCCACCGTGCGCCGGCCGTGCCAGTCATTCATGTTACACCGGGCTGTTTGGGTTTATTATTTGCACGACTTATATCTATGTTAAGTAGCTTTTGTCAGCAAGTGATTTCATCTATCGATAGACTTGACGCCTAAGTAAATATGCAGTTTCACAATTTGAATTAGCAGCTATTGCAATTGCCATCGATGATGAAGTATTGGAAATTATTTTATTTGTTATCTAAATACTTAGGATGGCTCATGTCGTAAATCACAGAGCAAATTACACACATTCTAAACAATTTGCATTGTCCATTTTGCTGTTAAGCTGCTAAACTCACTAAGATTTGACGTTGACTGCTCTGCGGGCGCCCGGGCGCATATGTTTATGTTACAACGTGTCGGGGCCGAACCGTGCCGGAGCCGGGAAACAATACCCACCGACATTTTAACGCCGTGCCTCGGCCGTGCACGGCCGGGACACGGCCGGGGCACGGATAGGCATGAATCACTTCATACCATATGTATACCATAATGTTCGACCGTGCCCCGGACGGGGCACGGCCCGGTCGCGGCACGGTGTAGCGTGAATCATCCTTTAGAGTTACTAACTAACTAAGCCCCGTAAATACATGAATGAGTTTCGTTCAAACATTCCCTATGCAGTGCTGCGGGTGCGTTCCATTCACAGTTGATTAAAAAAAGCGCGACAATTGAATTAGCGATAAAAATATAGTATTTTTGTCCTATATTATTTTTCCATATTATATAGTACAATTGACTAAAATATAGTACGATACTATATAATATAGTACGGGTGGCAACCCTAGTTTCCGATGCCATCCACGTGGCCGAAAGCAGGAATAGATGGAAGACTATCAAAGACAAGTTTTTATGAAAAGGTAACGACCCCCTGTATTGGGGTAGCGTCGCAAGAAGGCACTAGAAATGACGCTTTAAAAGCACTTACTTGTTCAAAGTTTACTTGAACAAAGATTGCGGCTCTTGCTTTGCGTCTTGCAAAGGTACGAAATTCGTTTGTGGGTTTGGGTATAAGATTCTATAATAAAATTCTGCAATCAATTTTAGCTTTGCCATAACAGCAGTTTAAATAAACTATTAAAGAGAGGCTGATACAGAAAGCCTACTATACTGTTGAGGATTATTTAGACGATAAGAATGCGTATATATAGCTACTGTCCGATCATGTACAAGATAGTAATGACTTAATGTAACTAGTTATAAATTATGTTGAAAAGAGCAACCGCCGAGTTTCTTGGTGGCTCTTCTCGGTAGGAACAGCTTTCCAAACCAACAGTAGAATTGACGGATCAAAAGCACTTGTTTACAAGTTTATATGAATTTGAAATTTGATTATTTTGATTTTTTTTAATAACATGCCGATTCGACAGATCTCCTGTCTTATATGGACGTTGAATGCGAAGTAATAAAAAAAATTCAAATAAGAAAATTTTTATAAAAATCTGTTTCGCTAAATTTTCAATTTTTTTTCTTTCACTAGAACTTTTTGGCAATAGTTAACACAACAAAAAAGAATTAGCGAGATTGTTAGAAACATTCGCGCGTGATGCAATGATCAAAGTAAATATAGATTTTTTATATATAAATTAATAGTATACTTTATCGGCATGAATCATACGTGTGTATAATATCGGTCGCATAAAACTTGTATTCGCAAATGTGTCAGTCACGATACAAAGGTCAATGACCCTGTAACGGTTTTGATTTCGACACAAATTGACAGTTCACGGCATATAGAAATGAACTTCGATCGAAATTTCACTGCCAGCTAATGTCCTTAAAGAGAAGGATTTGGCCATAGACAAACCTAGCTACTCTATTCCTTATTTTACAATACAACATGTTTATAACATGTTAATCTATTTTTCTCTATTTATCTATTTTTCTGTGTTATGTTACGCTCTAAATAACTACAGTAACTACATCATTATTTTTAAAATACGTTACATTTAAGGGGGATACATTGATATTGGAACGATATAAGAATTTATGTTACCTATTGTAAATGAATTTGACTCTGGTATTACCTATTTATTTTATTTTTTATTTTTGCGCCGTGTGGTATCCGGCTGAATAAAACAATACCACCCTTATTTCTTACCGAGGTATCGTAAAAGGCGACTGAGGTAAGTTAACGTCAGGCAGGCGGCCGGTCGCAAAACACGTAGCCAAATCATATGAGAACATGTTTGTAACATGTTGTGCCGACCCCACTTAGAGTGGAATAAGGACAGGAGGATGATGTTACCTGTTTATTTTTTACCTTTAATATTTCTTGTAATCATTTCTGAAAATTTTTAATTTATGCCTCTTCTGTGTTTTAAATCCTTCTAATTCGTGATGATAAATCGATTCAGTGCTATTGATTAATGATACCCGCTTAGAAAATTTTCTATACTCATGGTCTAGAAATTTTTCTAAGCGGGTATCATTAATCAATAGCACTGAATTGATTTATCATAACGACATCACTTTAGTTGTGATATAAAACAAAGAATTATGCAGGTTTCGTAAGATGTAAGGTTCATATTCTTTTTTTTTATTTTGACATTTATATATAATGCCTACTCTTTAATAACGGCGATGATCGTTGATCGTTGTCTATCATCATCTAAACCATTATATATCAATGATTTTTTTTAAAGAGTGACCGCCGAGTTTCTTGCTGGTTCTTGGTAAGAGCACCTTTCCGACCTGGTAGCTTCATTGTAAATTAACGATTCAAAAGTGCTTATAAAAGCCAAATTGAATGAAGAATTATTTGTAGTTAATGTATTAAAACTGGTTATACTCCCGTCTTATTCTATCGGGTTAGCCCGACTAGTTTCGAAACTATCCGAGGCACTTATTCATGAGCTCCTTACACGACGTTATTGCGGCGGGAGCTCCCCGCCGAAAATAATCGACTAATTGCCCGACAAATTTCGGCTTCGAAACTAGTCATTCTAACCCGATAGAATAAGACGTGAATATAGCCGGTTTCTATACATTAATTATGAATACTACTCTCGATAGTTTTAATATAAAAAGAATTATTTGAATTTGAATTTTGAAGTGCAGTCTTAAACTACCCCGCATCTTTTCAATTCAGAATTATAATGGTTAATAGCTTACGAAAATGAGGAAGGCTAAATATCGACCTTCATCAGTCAGTCGTAGTGCATACCAAAACCCAAAAGAGACCCCAAAACCCAAGTTTATTACGTAAACAGACAAACTTGGTAATGTGCCAACGTGGAACGCCCTTATCTTACATAATTTTAACGAAACATACACGCAAAATTACACTCAAATACCTCCGTGTCAAATTGCAATGTGGAGTATCGCGAAACTTTCGATCACGGGACAATTAAATTTAAATCTTAAATTTAAGTAATAAAGATCAATTTTAGTCAAGCAACGACATTTTGTTTGAGGAAATCTGAAATAAACCAGACGAGTGTATTACGTTTGCAGAATCCAAAGGTAGTTTCCCGTGGATTAATGCCAAACGTGAAAAATTTAATTCACTGTTCGCTAGAGCAGAAATAAATTAGTTTCGTAATGTAGGTAATACGTAGGATGGAGACAAGAATTTCCTAGACAAACATCTTACTACGAATCTTCTTCTTCTTTATCAACCGATGGACGTCCACTGCTGGACATAGGTCTCTTCATGGGATCTCCACCATATACGATCTTGTGCCGCTTGGACCCAGCGGCTCCCCGCGACCTTTTTGAGATCGTCAGTCCATCTCGTGGGGGGTCTGCCGACACTACGTTTTCCGGTGCGGGGTCGCCATTCCAGCACCTTGAGACCCCAACGCCCATCGGTTCTCCGTACTATGTGCCCCGCCCATCGCCACTTCAGCCTCGCGACACGCTGAGCTACGTCGGTGACTCTGGTTCATCTACGGATGTCCTCATTTCTGATTTGATCACGTAGAGAAACTCCGAGCATAGCTCGCTCCATCGCCCGCTGAGCGACTCTGAGCTTTCTTATGAGGCCCATAGTCAGCGACCAAAATTCAGAGCCATAGGTCATCACTGGCAACACGCACTGTTGGAAGACTTTAGTCTTCAGACACTGAGGAATATTGGACGAAAAGATCTCGCGATCTATGAATCAATAATTTTGTAACGGCCTGTTACTTTACCACTGCTGGATATAGGCCCTCTCTCCGTTTTTTGAGAGGATTGGAGCTAAAACCTACCACGTAACTCCAATGCGGATTGGTAGGTTACACATATCTCAAGAATTCTCTAGAGATATGCTGGTTTCCTCATGATGTTTTCCTTTAACGAAAAGCGTGTGATAAATTGCAAATAACAATTAAACATAAGTTTTAACAGAAAATTCATTGCTTGGGGTTTGAAACCATGTCTCCCTAGAGAGAGTCGTACAATCTCACCGTTGGGATATCACAGCTTATTATAGCCATAATAAAAAAGTTGTCTTGTGCAATAAAACTCGAGTGTTAAAGAGATCTAAGAGAGATCACGTGAGTGTAAAAGAGAAGATCTAAGCCTCAAAAAACATAATTTATTTATTTATTCAACTTTACAATAACTTGTTACACGCTTAAATAACTTTTTATCCAATAATATACAACTTAAAACATATAGCGAAATCCTGGCCCCCAAACTAGGATTCCCTGTGCTATGGGAAGCCAGACTTTCGACCGAACCTAAATAAATTTAATTTCTAAGTAATTTTTTTATGTAGGTGGGTAAGTAAGAAAATAACAGGTGACGACCATCGACCGTCGCTTGCGCGGATGTAATAGTCAATGCGGCAGTATATGTCAAGTTTTTAGAAGCTGATAAAGTATTAAATACTTTAAGTTATTTTTAAAAATTTTATATATGTATATGTTAATTAACAAGTTTTTAATATGTATATTATCTATATGTAAATTATATTTCGGCTAAATATATATATATATATATATATATATATATATATATATATAAGAGAGAGAAGAAAGATGTAACTTGGAAGAGCGAGAAAACACTAGCTTTTTTATTATTTTGTATAGATAGCATAAGAATGAGGATAACAATATATCTAACTTAATAAAGCTAAAATTTGAATTCAGTCACTTTCTTATAAAATCAAATCAAAATAACCTTTATTCAAATAAGGTATTTCAAGTACTTTTGAATCGTCAAGAATCAATATGATTAATGAAGCTACAACTGGTTCTGAATGTTGCTCTTACCGAGAAGAACCAGCAAGAAACTCGGCGGTCAATCTTTTAAACATTTTCAATTTTACATTATTAAACCGCAGTCCTGTATGAAGCTGAAAGGATTTTCAAATCCGGGCATTTTTATCATCCAAATAATCTTCAATTTTGTAATATGCTTATATATCTTATACTTAACTTCAACCTTTCTGTAGACTGGTCTAGTATGGATTGCGGAATTTTACTGCTTTAATACTAAGCGTGTGTTATGACGTTTTGGTCGTGTGTTGAGAAGTGATGTCGATGTTTATCTATCGAGTCAAGTACATGTCACCATCGCTTAAATTATGCATTAGTAACATATATGATTTGTTATTTCCCATTAGTCATTTTTATGGATATATTTGAACAAATGTTAATAATTCACTCCTAATATATTGGTATCTTTATGGGCGTCATGTAACCATTAGTGTCATTTCAAATTGATTTTCCATTGTGTACTTTAAATTGAAAAACTTGAGTTTCCTTAAAAACTATTTCTTACTTCACACAACTTTATTCTATAAAGAATGTTCCTTCTAGATATTATAAGATTTATATTTCATAATAGTAGTGATTTTTAACGCCATGTGGTATCCGGTCGAATGGAATAGTACCAGCCTCATTTCTTACCGAGGTGTCGTAAAAGGCGACAAAATTAAGTCGACCCGCCGTGTGGTATCTGGCTGAGTAGAATAGACCACCCTCATTTCTTATCGAGGTGTCGTAAAAGGCGACTAAGGTAAGTTGACCCACCGTGTGGTATCCGGTTAAGTAGAATAGACAACCCTTTTTCTTAGCGAGGTGTCGTAAAATACGATTATAATAAGTTGATATCAGGCAGGCGGTCGTAAAATACATAGCCAAATCATATGAGAACATGTTTATAACATGTTGAGCCGACCCCACATAGAGTGCGATAAGGTCAGGAGGATGACATCAAATTCAAATTCATGATATTGAAATAACTAAGTATACTTCGTCATTGCTATCTTTTGTAAGGTCGGTAGAATTGTTTGCTGAGTGATTAGGTTTCAGTTGTGTAAAACAATACCCAGGCCTTGCATTATAGCGGCTCGTTAATCGTGTGAACAATGGTTGTGTCAAATCTCAGAATAAGCCAACAATGGCTGAAGACATAATTGTGTGCTTTACGGTATGTTAGTGAGCATTCAGTTGCATTCACGCTCAGATCACGAAAAATACAGATAAAATATTAACTATTACGTAAGGAATTTAAAAAATATATATATATTGTAATTTTTCAAACTACGTCGAGTCTTCTCGTCACCCATCCCACAGAGTCTAAAGACTAAAGTATTCACCCAGTGTGTCCTAACTGTCATGACTTACGGTGCCGAAACGTGTACACTAACAGTTAAGGCGGTCCACAAGTTAAAGTCGCTCAGCGGGCTATGGAAAGAGCTATGGGATTACTCTGAGGGATCTTATTCGCAACGAAGTAATACGTCAGAGAACTAGGGTCACCGACATAGCTCAGCGCATAAGCAAGCTGAAGTGGCAATGGGCCGGCCATATCTGTCGCAGAACCGATGACCGTTGGGGTAGACGTGTTCTGGAGTGGAGACCGCGAATCGGGAAACGTAGTGTAGGACAGCCTGAGACTCGATGGAGTGACGATATACGTAGGACGGCGGGCAGTGGATGGAAGCAGAAAGCCCAGGATCTGGCTAAATGGCAAATAATTGGAGAGGCCTATGTCCAACAGCGAACGAAAGTGGGCTGATAATGATGATTGTAATTTTTGCGGTACGATGTAGTTTGTGGTATAAGTATGAAATTCATAAACATACTAGCCTCTAATGTGCCTTCTTTATCCTGGATGCTAATATTTAACGCGAGTATGTCCGTCTGTTGTACTTTCACGGCTAAACCGTTGTTTCAATAGTGATGATATTTAGTATATACATATTATAAAACAAATAACTAAATTTGTCTGTCTATCTGTGATCGATTTTCTCAAAATCTACTGAACGGATTTTTGTATGGTTTTTACTAAAAGGTAGTGAAATTATTGAGGAAGATTTAGGTTATTAGTATTGAAATTACATTACATTACATTAGAATTCCCGCGGGGTCGGAGTTTACGCGGGAAAATTTTTGTGACACGCTGATTTCCAAGCGGACGAAACGCGTGCATACAGCTTGTTTAGTATATTAAAAGCTATTACCGGACTAATATATAAAAAAAACTTTTTTCTTCAGAGACAGGAAAGAAATACATGTCAATAATTGAGGGTATTTTAATAATAAAGTTAAAAAAGTTACAACTTGTATCGAAAAATAAAGTAAAGACAAAATAAAATATACTAAAAGTATAATATTGTCTTGAGGACTAGATATTCAGTTGCGTTATACTCGTAAACTGTCACATATTCTTGACCCCCTTTTATGTGTAATAGAAATTATTATGCACCTAACAGGTTCCTTTGTAAAATAAATTGTACCACTGCCTGTTTGTTATCCCACTTCTGAGCAAACTGCTGTGCACTTGTAGACTGTAGTTCCATCATCTTCTGTCCCTTTTTTATAATTTCCCTATATATAAAAAAAAACATTATTCTCGTATAAATAATCAGATCTTTCATAGCAATAGAATTTTTTAAAATAACCTTGATTTAAATCAAACATACAAAACCGGTCAGTGCTAAGGCACAAAGATTATCAGCGTGGGAATCGATATCACCATTAAATCGCATCAAAAAATTACCCTAGAAACATATTATTTGTTAATCTATAACATAACGTTATCTTAAACTTATTTACACAATGTATTCATTACAAAAGTTTAGTTGTACCAGCATATATAAAATATCTAGTGGATATTTTAAACATATATATAAACATCAGTATTACTGACGACACAAGTTTTTATACGTAATAATCAACTATTGTGTGATGGACTTTATACATAGAAGAAACGGGTTACTAACAGGTCCTTGTTTATATAATAAACATATAAGGAAAGATAAGTATTTTAAACGGCCATCACGAAAAGATGATTAGTTACAGTGTTTCTAGGCAATAAATTTTTATTACCACATGCCTTGGTCATACATTTTATCTTAATTGGTTTAAACGACGTGTTTCCTAAAATCCGGCACGAAGGACCATAAAAATATATTGATTTGATTGAAAGGACAAAGTTCTTCCCAAAGTCATTAAAATGATTTTTGATATGTCGTTACTTTGTATTAATAATGTATCTAGTGAATCGTGTAGTGAATAAATAGTACTTCGATAATTTACTAAATTCGATAACAGTAATCCCAATCTAATAATCTTCTAAGCCTAATAGATCGATACACAACCGATCAATCTTTTCTAATCTACCAATTACAAGATATTGATACATATATGTTAAATTATATAATTATTCCTAAACGAATCTTTGTCTGCCTAAAATACCCTAATAAAACCACTATAGACCAAAACGTTCTTAGGCGATACCTTGATGAACAAAAAGGGACAAATATCATGGGCTATGGTATTCAAAACCTCTTATCCAATTATCATTTCGGGTAAATTTCGGAACAATTCGAGGATACAGCGAGCGCATAAATTCATTTAAAGACGTGTGTATGCATTAAGAAATTTAAATTTTCCAAGAATTTCTACATATATATACAATCTGATGACACGGTTTGTGTTACTTTCCATCGCGCGTGATCCATCGGCAAGTTCTAGCACGTCTCTGCCTATACTGCGTCCATCATATTATCAGTCTTTTGACAGCTCACGCTCATTAAGTTTTGTATTGCTTACGTACAAATATCATACAAATAATATTTGTACTTTATGGATGGGTACCGCCCACTTAGTGATGTTACACATAATGGGTTACTACGATTATGCCACAGATTAAAAATAATCGGTAGAAATCGATGTTACGAGTATTAAAAGACATTTAATAACATTATATAAAGTTTTACTTTCTTCTTAGTTAATACATGAATACAAATAAAACAATCAGGATATTTTAATTTATTTTATTAGCACGAGTCGTCGGAATGATAATCAACACTAGACTCCTCCGATGAGGAGTCTTCAGTAGCAGTTATTATTAGCTCTTGTGTAGATAATATATTATCAAACGCAATATCACGTTCTCAATCAGAGAATATTACTCTTTTAGTTCTTTCCACCACACTTGCCCAGTTCTCGGCCGTTACGTGGGTGCAAGCATTTTTTAGCAATTGCAACATTTTATTCGCTGTGAATGGGGGGCTTGTATTGCATCTCGCAGCATGCCCTTTTACTTGTGCCCATATAAGTTCTATTGCGTTGTACTGGCAGTGGTATGGAGGAATTCGAAGAACAGTATGGCCATATTCTGCTGCCATTTCATTGATTACATAGCGTTTTGCTCTCTTTTTGGTTTTTAATATTTTTTATTAATTCAACTTTTAACATTGAGTCGTCCACATTTTCTCCATTGTCCCGAAGCCAATTATTTATTTCATCCTTTTTATTAGCCTGTGTTGGCATTTTGTCAATTTGACGGGAGTGGTAGGGCGCATTATCAATAAAAATTATTAATGGTTCTTCCAATGAAATGAGCATTTTTTTGAACCACTCTTCATACACATTTGCATTCATCTCTTCGTGGTAGTCATTTGATTTCTTCGATTTAAATGCCAACAGTGCGTCTTGTACAAATCCTTTTGCTGTACCTGCATGGCAAATGATTAGGCGCTCACCTTTTCCCATTGGTACTGAGGAAGTGGAATCAGCAGTATCATCAGTCCAGAAACGAGATAGTGTGTGGTTAGCGTTGAGCCATGTTTCATCCGTGAAAACAATATTTGCCCAATCTTGTATTTTCTTTGCCTCTCTTAAAAAATCACAACGTGCTATAGCTATATCTGTGCGTTCCATTAATAATTTTCTTTTATTTAACTTTTTATATGAAAAGCCAATTGTGTTCAAAACTTTGACCAAAGAAGATTTTTCACCATGAAATAGACCACTTCTTTTCAAAGAAACAATAAGTTTTCTCAAAGTTGGAATTTCTTTTCTCAAGTAGTAATCTAGTTTACGTAGGTTATCATTAATCGAATTACTTAGGTACGTAATTCGATTAATGATAGTAGGTACTATAATCGGAATGGTATCGCATACGAGAATCTTTAGGACATCACTATCGTCAATCTGTCAAAAGATGGTTAATATAATGGACAGTGTATAATTCTACGTATTTGCAAATATGCTGAAACGAAACTATATATGCTATTTTTATAAGATTTCCATACAATTATGCCCTTTATAACAATGTCAGCAAACTATTTACGGTGCTCTTGATTTTTGCTGACCCTATACAATGCTCATGTTAGTATGTTATAGGGTCAGCAAAAATTATACAATTCAAAACTAGTAGTTGTTTAGCATCTTCAATAAGTAATTTATCTGATATTGGAATCTACATTCTTTATAACTTTGCCTTATTTTAATTTCTTTATACCGTAAAAATATATATAAGATGTTTTGAGAAGGGTCATTTGTGTAAAAATATGTGTCAAGAAGCATTCCTGAATATAAGAGTATTGAGATGAACTAAGTTTCGTATTGAGCGCAAACTTATTCAAATATATTATTGTTCCATCTTTACTTATTTATAATTTACCACCTCTTCAACTCTTAACGATAAATCGATAGTTTTAGAATGCCATGATTTTCTATTTCAGTGCTGTAGTTATTTTCTTTGATACAGTTATCGTTTTAGGTCATTTTCAAATAACGCTGCCGTCTGATATTCGCTATCGCAACTAGGTCATTATCACTTTCAATGAATACAAATAAGCAAATAAACATGCTGTAATGAAGGGCGACATATGTGACAGCTTCTGATAGCTTTGTTACACCATTATGATTCACTTTATCAATGTCTCCTATATGCAGTTTGTAAATCACGACCCTCTAGTTAATTGTACACGATATTGCTGTGTCAGTGGAGTTTCCATGGATAAAACTTTAATAACATTATAATCTTTATGTAAGGTATATTTAAAGATATAACTCATATAAAGATTATAAGTTGAATCATAGTTTTTTAAGGTGGTGTGTTTGTGTGTTTGGTGTGTTGTTTATATGACTGAATCGTTTTTCCGGGTAGGATTGAGGGTAAAAGTTCATCATTAAATTAATGCAAAATTTTTGCCAAATAAAGCTCAGGCATACAAAGTAATATTTTAACAAAGTCCTAGAGTGAATCATGGTTTGAAGCGAAACCTTAAAATAAATAAATACAAGGACGCTAAATGTTTTTTACAGGATAAAGTTGTCTTGAATTGATAAGTTCATGAAACGGTTTGCAAAGTTACCTTTAGAATTTTGATTGCTCTTTGTTTCATAGTAAATTGACTCCGAAATATAAAATACACCGTCATTTTATTTCTTATGAAATCATATTTTGGCTTAAAAGAGTTTTTAAGTTTATGGTACTAATTGTCTAAGTTATACATCAATCATTAAATATCACTAGAAAAACATTTTTTAAAGACATAATTTCTTCGTTATTTTACCACTCCTGAAAATTGAAAAAAACAAAGTGACTAACCTCTCCCACTTACAATTATTTACAAACTGCAATTTCTTATTTTTTTATAAATAGAACTTCTGCTGCCCTTATATTAATTGTAAGACTGCGGAATCTACATTCAAATGCTTTTATTAAGGTCTAAGAGTTAAATTTTTGCAAGAATTATGAAATGACAGTTTATGAAATGATAGTTTATGAAATAATAGTTTTAAGTAATATTAAATGAAAAAGTCATTTATTTCTTGTATAGATAATGTTCAAATTGCAGCTAATTTTTCGTTCAACACGTATCTCTACGCTATTGAGGAAATGAATGTCATATAGAAATGAGTTAGTTTCTTCAGTAGTGTTGTTAATTAAAAATACAGTAGTAATATAAACTATATGAATAATTTAGTGATGCACTGACTATGTGAACGGTACTTACTTGAACTACTGAGTTTGCACAAAGCTATGTAGCTGATTGTAAATAGCTCAAAGATAGGTAAATGATCATATAGTCAGTTCATATTAAATCTCTTTTGTGGGTTTATATTAGGTACTAATTTTATTATAATTGGAGCAGTTTTAAATAGGGGCATTCTGTGACTCGCTCGAAGTAAAATAACCTGTATATCTGGTTATTTATCATCTATATGCATATGAAGCAAAAGTGGTCCCAGATGTAACCCTAGTTAGAACGGCTCCAGTTAATTAATCTATAACCGTTCTAAGTCATATTTGTATCACAGTTTCGTTGCGGGTGTAATTCTGCGTGAGCGCATTCCGGCCTTTGAACGTATGTTGTGGCGTGCTTGCCGCGGAAATGTATTTTTGAGGCAAGCTGAGATCGATACACCATTGGAAGATCCATCATCGGTGAGTGCTTTTATTTTTATACTTTATAGTATTTTTTATTTATTTTTATACTTTACTTATGTAAAGAAAAAGCTCGACTGAGAAAGTGAAATGAAATGAAAGTTATAGGAACTATACATTGTCATCGAAGACACTACAAAAGTAGAAACTGCGCTGCATAAAAGTAACGGTTACTACCGTTACTATCCCACTGCTGGGCATAGGCCTTCTCTCTCCGTTTCTGGAGAGAAGGGTTGGAGCTAAGACCTACTACGCGGCTCCAATGCGGATTGGTAGGTTACACATATCCCCAGATTTCTCTACAGATATGCAGGTTTCCTCATGATGTTTTCCTTCAACGAAAAGCGTGTGCTAAATTGCAATTATCAATTAGACAATTCAGTTTTTAATAGAAAACCTCATTTGTGCCTGCCGGGGTTTGAAACCGTGACCCTCTCGAAAGAGTCGCACGGTCACACCGCTGGGCTATCTCAGCTTCCATGCGCTTCCAGCTTCTGCGCTGCATGTTAACGTTTAAATAACAAACAGTGTTCTAAAGAAAATATAACTAAAGTAACTATATTATATTATAATATTTAAAAAACATTATTATTAGATAAATGAGTTTTTATGACCGTATTTATTTAACTGTGTATGTGTTAGTTATGTGTTGAGTCAGCAAGAAGGCAAGTGATTAGGTGTACAATTTTTAACTGTTTCTCAGTTTCATAATAAGATAACGGCTGCAGCTATGCCAGATATTAAGATTTGCATTCGGGTGTAGCCAAGTCTAATCAAAGTCTTGAGCTTTGACAGACCAATGTGAAAAGTTTGACATAACAGAAATATGTTCAGAAATTGATACTTTACGTACTTATAGTGGCGGTGGTGGAGGTTTGTGCATGTGTTTTTATAAATCCTGCATGTATCAGGTATGATAACCGATTGTCCACTCTACATTTAGCATTATATATATTTTCTATTTTACTTCATCGCGGATTATAGCAAAATAGTTTTATTATTACTTTTGATACTTTACGATCTAAAGGCGTGGGGCCCGTATCATTCAAACAAATTCAAACGGGTAATTGAAGTCCTTTCTTGTACAAATCTATATCTATTGAACTCGAGGCGATCGGTAGGTTGGGCTAATGCTTTGTATACGTATGTTTAAAAACGGTTCAAACGTTTGTCTCAAGGCCAAATAGTAAATAACTCTAAATATAAACATCATTGTGTATAGCTGCAGCTGTTGGGTTTTTCATTCATGTAATTTTTCCTAATGATAATCTAAAACATCCTCCAATACACTTCAATTTCCTTATTGACATTTTTATTTAGTAGTATAAAGTATAAAGAGTAGTTACCTTAATTTTTACGTTTGATTTCTAATGAAACCAGAGATAAAACGATGTTTTCTTAAAATGTAACTTATGTAGATCTGTTTATTGTCCCAGAAACCAACTGCATGCTACATTTTATGAAAATTGTTCAAGCCGTTTTTGAAACTCATATTATACAGGATGATACCGACGATTCTACATTTTTTAAATTCACTGATCATTTGTACGTAATAGAACTTTGGCATACTTCAATCTTAAATATAGTTTAAAAAAATGTTTTTCGTAGAAAATAAATATAATTTAATTGAGATCTGGCTTTGTTAGTAATGGGTGACTGACCTGACGCGGCGCACTTGTTCAAAAAAGAGGAGAAAACAATAAAATTGTTGTTTTCTCTCCCTCGCACCATACGATTAGTTTTTGGGTCATGGTTATTTGTCGTTTCGCGTGTCATAATAGGGTAAGGTCGTTGATTTCTATAAATTGTGTTTATTAAAAAAAACACTTAAAATGGTTCTTGCTTCTAAAATGCTTCGTTGAATTTACTGATTTTTTATGTAGGTTGCTGAGGTGTGTGTGTGTGTGTGTAGTTAATTAAAATTAAAATTAATGTCGTATGATCTGTAACACCCTGTACATGTAGAAGAATCACTCGAAGATATAGGATGTACAGGGTGAACGATATGAAGTGTTACCAACTTCACACTAGTCATATCTTTCAAACTTTTGATCGCAGCAACGTCACACTTGCTTTTTTGATAATTCATTGTCTTGTTCACAAGCTGCCGAAAGCATTTGCATCCCTTGTCAATAGAACGACAAATATCTGACATGAAATTCAAACGTAAAAGTGTGATTGCGTTATATTTGTTTGGAAAATCACAACCTGCTATTGTGCGTGAGCTTAGTCACCTAAAAGTGAATAAAATGTTTGTATATCGCACCATAAAACGTTATAATGATACTGGCAGCATTGCCAAACACTATGGTAGTGGACCAAAAATGACAGCAACGTCACGTGCAATGGTTCAGAAAGTGAAGATGCGGCTCCGGCGGAATCCGCGTCGGAGTGGACGGCAAATGGCTAAAGAATTGAAAACATTCTAAGATAGCATTCGCCGTATACTAAAAAATGAGCTAAAAGTCAAGCTTTACAAGTTCCAGAAAGCACAAGATCTTACACAGAAGCAAAAAAAAGTTAGCCTAGAAAAAACAAAATAGTTGTTGCGCTTGCACGAGGAGTGTCAATTTTCAAACATCGTGTTTTCTGATGAGAATTTTTTTCCAATTGAGCGATTTATCAACACTCAAAACGATCGTGTTTACTTGACTAAACGTACAAACGAGAATTTACGCCGTCGAATGGCCACCTGAAGTAATTTCCCATCACAAGTAATGGTGTGGACTGCAGTGACCGCTGATGGACGCTCTCCAGTCGTTTTCATTCAGCCTGGTGTCAAATTAAATGCTGATTATTATCGAGAAAATGTTTTAGAAGCTTTATTGGACCCGTGGGCACGCAAACACTTCGGTATTAGGCCGTGGACATTTGAACAAGACTCGGCCCCGGCTCACAAAGCTCGCGTGAACCAAGAATGGCTGGAAAATCATGTTCCACATTTCATTTCGTCCATACAATGGCTTACGAATTCCCCAGACCCGAATCCGATGAACTTTTCCATATGCTCCATTTTGGAGAGCAAAGTGAGAACTAAAAAATATGCCAGTATGGATGCGCTAAAGAAAGCAATCGAACGTGAATGGCATAAGATACCTCAGGATCACGTTCGTGCAGCGTGTAACTCATTTTTTGACCGGCTTAAGGCTATTGTCAAGGCAAAAGGTGGTCATATCGAATTAAAGTCAATTGATTTGAAAATTTTGCTTATTTTCTCGCATGTTTTCCCTTGGAGTAATAAAAGATTTGTTATAACTAAAAAATCGTAGTCTTTTGAAAAGGTAACACTTCATATCGTTCACCCTGTATAATTTTAACGTTTCAAGTAATATTTTTTTTTAGCTAGACATTCTGTCTACAATACATATCTGTAATAAGTAAATAGTTAAAACACAAAGAAGCACGTTTAACGTACAATAAACAAGTATGGCTTTTCCAAACACGCTAAACATTAACTTTATGTATTTGTAACATTTGGCGAGTATCGTGTTGTTTTATCTTTATTACATTTGTTTGTCTTCTAATGATTTGGTAAATATATTGGATTAAAATTAAACCAAATTTATACGGTTTTGGTATCACTGGTTTATTCGCTGTTTTAATATTAGGAGCGGTGAAGACGAAAAAAAAAACAAGCTATGGCCGATCTGCTAATTTATCCATACTAATATCATAAATGCGAGTCTGTACGTTACGCTTTCACAGCAAATCGGCTGGAACAAATTGATGATATATGCCATGTAAATCATGGCATATTTCATCTCAACTTCACACCGGGATAGGATAGAGAATTTAAAAAACCGTTTTTCTTTCGGGGACAAGGCAATTGCATTATTGACGACACTTGAATCCTTAACGAGAACGAATTCGTAGCACTAGTAATAGAATATTTCAAAAATAGAATTTTAATATCTTTTTTGAAAATTAAAATAAAGATCCTAATATTTTCTTGTGAGTATTGATGAATGTTAGATACTCTTTCACAGCGAATCCGCTGAACCAATATCGATGGAATTTGGCACAATTATTCTTTATATACCAAGGTAACATATAGGCTATAGAAATCCTATTAATTCTCAAGGAATAGGATGACATTGAAAAGCCATCTTCTATTAACCTATCACGCGATAATAATCCGCGTGAAAGAAGCTGCGGGTAAAAGCGAGTATCCTATAATTCCTTCTTTTTCCCACAGTCGGACCAGGTGTACAAATCCGTGTTCATCATCTTCTTCCAAGGAGACCAGCTGAAGACCAGAGTGAAGAAGATATGCGAGGGATTCCGCGCAACGCTCTACCCCTGCCCCGAGGCGCCGGCCGATCGTCGGGAAATGGCCATGGGGGTGATGACCAGGATCGAGGACTTGAATACGGTGAATACCAATAGCATCCATACCAATATCATAAACTGCTTATGATATTGGTATGGTGGTACTGTGTGTCTGTTAAAATTTTGATTTTGTTTTCGTGGATTCGAAAGAAACATCTGGTGTCGCGTTCAGTAATTTTCTTATTTTCTGTACTTACAATCGCAGAGCAGGCCCGTAGTCTAGTAACGTAGGTGACCTCTTTCGATCACTCGATGGTCAATGATGATCAATCGATCATCACTTGTTTCGCTACCACTCAACTCGACTCAAAAATTGTATATCCCCGAAGTGCGCGATACGTATATCGCCTTATATATATATATATATATATATGTCTATTGCATTTTTGCTATTACACATTGCTTTTTTTAAAATCAAATTATAAAAAAATTGAACACTTGAAGTAAATAAGGCACTAAGTACCTAAAAATTAAAATTCGAACTAAATATGCAATTTGGATCTAAAATTAGTTTTTAGAACCAAATTTTAATTTTTAGGTACTTAGTGCTTTATTTACTTCAAGTGTTCAATTATAAACTTGAATCTTCATCGAGAATCACTCTGTGTATTATTAAAAATTAAATTAAAAATCCGTTTCGTAGTTTTTGAGTTATTTGAGAACAGGCAGGCAGACACGGCAGGGATATTGTTTTACAATATGTTAGGATACAAAATCATACATTGACTTTGAAACTTTTTGTAATATTTGGATATTAAACCAGAAGTTCTCTTCTCGGAGTGCATCTAGTGAGTCAACTAAGAATTTCGTATTTTCCGTAAGCTAATATTAGGTATTTATACATGTTTTCCTTAAAACGTGGGTTATTTGTAATGAACTCAACAAATTTATATGAAAAATATGAACTAATTAAATACTCGTTTATCTACCGAATATCTAAGCATGCTTTCTGTACTTATTTCTACTTAGTTTTAGGCTATGGCTTTTAAGTTAGCAATGCTACCCGCGAAAAGGTAGTGATTAAAACAAATGCTTATTTATGAATGTTAAGAATGGCATTATGGGAAATTTAAATTAAATATAGCCATCATTATCATTCGCCTGCCCTTATCCTACTCTAAGTGATGTCGGCACAACATGATTGAAACATATTGTTACATGTTTTGGCTAGTTGTTATGACACCTCCGTTAGAAATGAGGGTCATCTATTCTACTCAGCCGACGGCGGCCGTACAAAACATCGGTCGTTGATTTGTCTATGCGATAGAAACAAAATTAGTGTAATCACAATATTGGCTAACGATATAGGCGCATAAACCTCGACAATACTTCTGCCTTATCCACGCTTCTAACCTCGCGTGTCGTGTCCGATTACATTGTGAAAGCCATTAAGGTTAACAGCATATAATCTTCTTAACTGATGGACGTCCACTGCTAGACATAGGTCTCTTCATGGGATCTCCACAACACACGATCTTGTGCCGCTTGGGACAAGTGGCACCCTTTTTGAGATCGTTAGTTTGCCTCATAAGTACCGATGATGCGTTTTCCAGTGCAAGGTCGCCATTCTAACACCTTATCAGATTTCCTTACTATGTGTTCCACCCATTCCAACTTCAGCTTCCCGACACACTTATTCCTGATTTGCTCGTTTAGAGTTTAGAGATACTTCAAGCTTATCTCGCTTCATGGGCCGCTGTGTAAATCTAGGCTTTCTTATGAGGCCCATAGTCAGCAACCTCGTTTCGGATTCGTAAATCATCACTGGCACTGTTCGAAGACTTTGGTGTTCAGACACTGAAGTATTTTGGCCGGAAAGATCGTGTAGATTCCGAAATGCGCTTTTTGTTTCACAAAATATACTCAGTAAAAGAAACGATCAACAGTTGATAACGATTGTACGTAATTTACCGTATAATTGCCAGTTTACAATCGGTTTGACGTTCCTCGTCACATGCTTTGCGTCCGCCGCGTTATATTGTCCTAACACTTGACGACAGACACAATAAAGTCGTAAACAATATACGCAAGGCCAAGGTTGTGTTATGGTGGATTAATTTGATGAGATCTCATGCGATTTTTTTTTAATCGACTAATGCAGATAGTAGAAGCTCCAAAATCTTACACCTTTTTTTCAAATTGGCTGTTCCTCAAAAGCTAGCGTAGGGGGAAATCGTCCTAAGGGTACTGTCCTGTGAGGTTGGACCACGGTATATGGCGACATGTAGTGGAGTGGTGGTATAACTGTTTAGTAGTTCTGTAGTGGCGTCTTGACATTTTAATAACGAGTTTATACTAATAAAGAATGTTCATAAATTTTATCGAACCAGCAGTAGAGTTAGCAATTCAAAAGTACTTATTTATAAGTAAATTTCAATAAAGAATGGTCCTCAGTTTTCCGAACGAGCAAATAGGGTTGATGATTCAAAAGTATTTAACAAGTTTCTGTGAATTAAGAATGGTCATAAAATTTCCGAACAAGTAGTAAAGTTAACAATTCAAAATTACTTATTTCTTAGTTTATTTCAATAGAGAATAGTACTCAATTTTCCGAACGAGCGATTAGCGTCATTTTATTTTATTTTATTTTATTTGGGAAACAAACAATGGTTCTATTACTAAATAAATAAATAAATATAGGGTTGATTCAAATACTTATTTAAAAGTTCATTGCAATAAAAAACGGTCATCAAATTTCCGCACAAGCAGAAGAGATAATGATCCAAAAGTACTTATTTATAAGTACATATATTTAAATAAAGACTATTTTAAATTCGAATTAATGATTTCTTTAACGATGCCGTAAATGTTTAAGGTCCTCGGCCAAACCCAAGACCACCGTCACCGCGTGCTCGTGGCGGCCGCCAAGAATATCAAGAACTGGTTCGTGAAGGTGCGCAAGATCAAGGCCATCTACCACACCCTCAACCTGTTCAATCTGGACGTGACGCAGAAGTGCCTCATCGCCGAGTGCTGGGTGCCTGCTTTGGACCTGGAGACCATTCAGCTGGCCCTTAGGAGGGGCACGGTAAGTATAGAGTAAAAGGCCTTTTACACGGTCGAGATCGACTGTCGACCAACATATCTTAGCCCGGTGATGATTGAGTGTTGAGATATTTGTGGTTGTCATACGCTGTCGGGTGTTTGACCCTTTTTTTTAAACAGGAAAAACCCCTTATGAGTACCGCCGGCCAACGGGGACAGGCGGTGGTTATGTCGGACTCGTACCAACTAAAACAACCTGTATGCTTCACCACGCTGCCGATGGCAAGGATAGGGTATCGTTGTACACATTACCCCCATCCCCGCCGACAGCTCTGATCCCAGAGAACACCTCCTCCGGGTAGGGACCCCTTGAAAGAGAGGCCCCCCTCCGCTAACCTGTGCATCGGGAGCACCAGATGCATCGACTGCCTCGTGGACCTTATAGGGTGGGCTTCCGATTAAACTCGGGTGTTTGACCCAATTTGACAATTTTGTCCAGCATTATAAGAGAGAGAGGGAGGTAGAGATGTATCAATAGGATTCCTTGACTTTCAAAGCAAAGACCCCACTTAAAGTGGGATAAGGGCAGGAGGGTGAGGATGATGTGTATAATTACTTTAGTATTTTAAATCTCTACAAAGTAAGGCCTAAATAAGTAAGTAGTAAGTAGTGGCTTGTTACTATCCCACTGCTGAGAATTGGCCTCTTCTCTCCGTGTTTGGAGAGAAGGATTGGAGCTAAGACCTACCACGCTGCTCCAATGCGGATTGGTAGGTTACACATATCTCCAGAATTCTCTAAAGATATGCAGGTTTCCTCACGATGTATTCATTCACCGAAAAGCGTGTGATAAATTGCAATTATCAATTAGACACATAAGTTTTTAACAGAAAAACTCATTGGTCTCTGCCCGGGTTTGAACCCGTGAGCTGCTCGAAAGAGTCGCACGGTCACACCGCTGGGCTACCACAGCTTAAGGCCTAAATAAATTTATTTATTAATTTTATTTATTTGTTAACAAAATATGTAAGATATAGATACAGTTTCCTTATTCTAATAATATAATTATTTATCACAGAGTAATTCGGAAAAGGGTTTGTCAACACTTGTGCTAGGGAATACCTGTGTTACAAGTGCTGACACCTTCCCAATCATCACATGTTACATTCTGATAAGGATTTATTTAAAAGTAATAATTAAAGTTAAGAGTTATAAATTAGGCAAAAAAAATAAATACAAAAACAAAACAAGCAGACAAAAATTTATCGCAATTCCATGCAAGTATATGTGTCTGTAATATAATATGTTAGTTAATGTGCGAGTGTGTTGTGTGTGTATGGATGTGTGTGTGTGTGTGTTATTTTTTTTTTATTATTATTATATAAATTATTACTTATTATACTAAATAAATTATTGAATTACTTTAGCTACATAGTACATTTTGTATTGTTATTTCAGGAGCGCAGCGGCAGCTCGGTGCCGCCCATCCTCAACCGCATGGAGACCCTGGAGGACCCGCCGACGTACAACCGGACCAACAAGTTCACGTTCGCCTTCCAGAATCTCATATACGCGTACGGTGTCGCCACCTACCGGGAAGTCAACCCGGGTGAGTGAAAAACAACTTTTGGCTGCCATTTATTCGATTACTAGCAATTGCCTATGAGCTTTTCGATAGTCACATCTCTATTCTTTCTCTTCTTTTTCCTATCTCAACCGATTTACGTCCACACCATAAGTAGGTACAGATTTTATGTCCCATGTCCTACTATAGTGTTCAACTTGGGTTATGGACCCGTCTTTTATAAAAGACTAGCAACCGCCAGCGACTCCGCTCGCGTGGATAGCTAAAACCGTAATATAGTATCTTGATAACAATAAAAATAGTTACAAGTGGGTCATATGCTGTCGCGGACTTTTATTTAGAACGTTTAGAGGGGAACAATTTTGTAATACATGATTTTTGAATAACTTTCACCGTTTACTTAGCGCACGCAACGAAAGATTTAATTTTTCCGTTTTAATAATATTTTTTATTGCTGCTCCTCTCCTATTCATCGTAGCGTGATGTTATGATTATACGATTGTTGAGTTTGTGACAGTGAACGTATGTAGTGCTTGTGTATTGCGGTGGCGGTGGTGGAGGTTTGTGCATGTGTCCACTCTACATTTAGCATTATATATATGTTCTATTTTACTCCATCGCGGATTATAGCAAAATAATTTTATTATTACTTTTGTATAATGGATCTCTGCAAAATATCGCCTAATTCTTTAAATTATTACTATACATAATGAAAAAAGATGCATAAATATAATAATAATTCTGTGTTTAAATAATTTATAGAATTAGGCGTTACTTTGCGGAGATCCATAATACAAAAGTAATAATAAAATTATTTTGCTATAATCTGCGATGAAGTAAAATAGAAAATATATATAAATATATATGACCATAGTTTCGAAGTATTGCACACGTGTTCTAATAAAGGACTAAAGCTGAGCCTACTGGAACACCTTGAGATTATTAAACATAACAATGGCACCCTCATTAACGAGCAGATCAATGTTTCTAGTTCAAGCTTGTTACACTTGTTCGCAAATAAAATAAAGGGTGGGGTTGAACCGATTAGTATTTAACTAAGCTTTTTGGGTATTGCTTCGCTTTGCAATTTTGGTCGTGGAGTCTATCTCCTGATGATGCTTCGGTTGCGGGGCGAAACGATTGTTGAGTTTGTGATAGTGAACGTATATAGTGCTTGTGTATCGTGGTGGCGGTGGTGGAGGTTTGTGCATGTGTTTTTTACGACTCCTGCATGTATCAGGTATGATAACCACTCCATTGTCCACTCTATTATTATACACTGTCCATTATATTAACCATCTTTTGACAGATTGACGATAGTGATGTCCTAAAGATTCTCGTATGCGATACCATTCCGATTATAGTACCTACTATCATTAATCGAATTACGTACCTAAGTAATTCGATTAATGATAACCTACGTATACTAGATTACTACTTGAGAAAAGAAATTCCAACTTTGAGAAAACTTATTGTTTCTTTGAAAAGAAGTGGTCTATTTCATGGTGAAAAATCTTCTTTGGTCAAAGTTTTGAACACAATTGGCTTTTCATATAAAAAGTTAAATAAAAGAAAATTATTAATGGAACGCACAGATATAGCTATAGCACGTTGTGATTTTTTAAGAGAGGCAAAGAAAATACAAGATTGGGCAAATATTGTTTTCACGGATGAAACATGGCTCAACGCTAACCACACACTATCTCGTTTCTGGACTGATGATACTGCTGATTCCACTTCCTCAGTACCAATGGGAAAAGGTGAGCGCCTAATCATTTGCCATGCAGGTACAGCAAAAGGATTTGTACAAGACGCACTGTTGGCATTTAAATCGAAGAAATCAAATGACTACCACGAAGAGATGAATGCAAATGTGTATGAAGAGTGGTTCAAAAAAATGCTCATTTCATTGGAAGAACCATCAATAATTTTTATTGATAATGCGCCCTACCACTCCCGTCAAATTGACAAAATGCCAACACAGGCTAATAAAAAGCATGAAATAATTAATTGGCTTCGGGACAATGGAGAAAATGTGGACGACTCAATGTTAAAAGTTGAATTAATAAAAATATTAAAAACCAAAAAGAGAGCAAACGCTATGTAATCAATGAAATGGCAGCAGAATATGGCCATACTGTTCTTCAGATTCCTCCATACCACTGCCAGTACAACGCAATAGAACTTATATGGGCACAAGTAAAAGGGCATGCTGCGAGATGCAATACAAGCCCCCCATTCACAGCGAATAAAATGTTGCAATTGCTAAAAAATGCTTGCACCCACGTAACGGCCGAGAACTGGGCAAGTGTGGTGGAAAGAACTAAAAGAGTAATATTCTCTGATTGGGAACGTGATATTGCGTTTGATAATATATTATCTACACAAGAGCTAATAATAACTGCTACTGAAGACTCCTCATCGGAGGAGTCTAGTGTTGATTATCATTCCGACGACTCGTGCTAATAAAATAAATTAAAATATCCTGATTGTTTTATTTGTATTCATGTATTAACTAAGAAGAAAGTAAAACTTTATATAATGTTATTAAATGTCTTTTAATACTCGTAACATCGATTTCTACCGATTATTTTTAATCTGTGGCATAATCGTAGTAACCCATTATGTGTGACATCACTAAGTGGGCGGTACCCATCCATAAAGTACAAATATTATTTGTATGATATTTGTACGTAAGCAATACAAAACTTAATGAGCGTGAGCTGTCAAAAGACTGATAATATGATGGACGCAGTATACTTTTGAATTCTGTGTTTGTTATATCAGAAGTGGGATTCTATTTCTGTACTATTCTCTATCTGATTTATTATTTTCCAGCTCCGTACACGATAATAACGTTTCCATTCCTGTTCGCGGTGATGTTCGGCGACCTCGGCCACGGCGCCATCATGGCCGCGTTTGGGTTCTGGATGTGCTACAAGGAGAAACCGCTGCAAGCGAAGAAGATCGACAGCGAGGTGAGTGGTGACAGTCCAACCGATGGGTTTGTCCTTGTAAGAGAGGATGCTGGGCAATGGGCTCTTGCCCCTTCTTTAAAAGCAACGGAGATTAGAATCAATATGTTGTCCTAATGCGAATTAGTACGTTACATGTCTGAAGAATTCTTCAGAGATATGTATGGATGATAGCGTGGTAGGTCTAAGCTTCAACTATATTGATGATAAGAAAGCTTGGTTTTAAATTGCGACCAGCTACGCACTAGATTATATTGTAAATTTTTTAATTTGTTCTTAATTAAGCCATTATTGTAAAACTCAATTTTGAAAAGAGTGACCGCCGAGTTTCTTGCTGGTTCTTCTCGGTAAGAGCACCTTTCCGAACCAGTGGTAGCTTCATTGTAATTTGACGATTCGAAAGTGCTTGTAAAGGCCAATTTGAATAAAGAATTATTTGAATTTGAATCCTAAACGGAGAGAAGAGTCCTAAACCCAGCAGTGGGAGAGTAAAGGGCCGCTATGGTGGGTGAGCATAGTAAGAACTGAACTCATCACGCTGCTCGAATTCTAATTGGTAGATTAAAAATCCTGGAGTTCAAAGATATACCAGAAGGCTGATTTTGGGGTGTGACCGTGAAACGTGTGTTAGTTAACCTGCGGTTTTTATTTAAAAAAAAATTATAACTACTATAACTGTTACAGGTATTATAGAGGAAAATCGCTTTTGCCTCTATTTAAGCAACGCAACGATATTTTAAACTTACACACTTAAATCTTTTGAAAAATATCTCACCTCCTTTCTCCTCCTCTTCTCTCTCTCTTTCTTTCATCCTCCAATCCTTTCTACTCTTCTTCTCTCTCTTTTATTCTTCTCTCCTTTGTCCCCCTCTTCTCTATCATTTACCCGTCTCTCCTTTTTCCTCTGCTCCCTGTCTCTTCCCCATCTCCCCTTCCTCTCTGTTATAACGCAAAACATCTTAGAAATACTCGTTAGGAACGTCTCGTGGCCAATTTTACCCTGCAATATGAGATTTCATATAAAATTAGGTTATGCCAATTGTTGGTTAATTCTTTCTTTCTTCCCACTAGATCTGGAACATATTCTTCGGCGGTCGCTACATCATCCTGCTGATGGGGCTGTTCTCGATGTACACGGGGCTGATATACAACGACATCTTCTCCAAGAGCCTCAACATCTTCGGCTCGTCGTGGCGGCAGAACTACAACGAGTCCACGCTGCGGACCACCGACGCCCTGCAGCTGAACCCCGACTCCATCGACTACCTGCAGTACCCCTACCCCTTCGGCATCGACCCCGTCTGGCAGGTATGTTAAAGTAAGGTAACGTGACCTGGTGCTATTAGAGAGGTACATAGGGGGACGGCTGGAAGCTGTGGTAGCCCAGCGGTATCACCGTGCGCCTCTTTCGAGAAGGTCTAGGGTTCAAACCCCGGGCAGGCACCAATGAGTTTTCTAGTAAAAACTTATGTGTCTAATTGATAATTGCAATTTATCACACGCTTTTCGGTGAAGGAAAACATCGTGAGGAAACCTGCATATCTCTAGAGAATTCTGGGGATATGTGTAACCTACCAATCCGCATTGGAGCAGCGTGGTAGGTCTTAGCTCCAATCCTTCTCTCCAAAAAAAAAAAACGTAGAGAAGAGGCCTATGCCCAGCAGTGGGATAGTAACAGGCCGTTACTTACTACTTACTTACTAGGGACGGAATCAGTTGTTCGCAGGCAAAATAAAATAAATGGTGGGGTTAAACCGATTAGTACATAACTAAGCTTATTTGGGTATTGCTACGCTTTGCGATTTTGGTCGTGGAGCCTATCTCCTAATGATGCTTCGGTTGCGGGGCGAAACGATTGTTGTGTTTGTGATAGTGAACGTACGTAGTGCTTGTGTATTGTGGTGGCGGTGGTGGAGGTTTGTGCAGGTGTTTTTACGAATCCTGCATATATCAGGTATGAAAACGGATTGTCCAGTCTACATTTAGCATTATATATATTTTCTGTTTTACTTTATCGCGGATTATAGCAAAATAATTTTATTATTACTTTTATGTTTTGTATAAAATTTATTGGTATAAGAATTTTCCTTCCCTCTTACCTTTATTTCCCCCTCCGGAGCGGGATAAGGGCAGAAGAACGATGATTGTTCCAGTCAGACTGATAGACAGACTATCGCATTTATACTATTACTATGTATTTATGTAAACTTTTCATCACCAGCTGGCCGAGGCTAATAAGATCATCTTCATGAACGCGTTCAAGATGAAGATTTCCATCATCATCGGCGTGTTCCACATGCTGTTTGGAGTGTGCCTGTCGCTGTGGAACCACTTGTGAGTATCCCACTGCTGGGCGAAGATATCCTAACGCAGGGTGAATGTATCCAATCTCTTTTTAGAAACGAAAGCTCATATTTCTTCTTGCGCAAAATTATTGGAGCATTGTTTGACTAATTGGAGCTAAATTTGCAAAATACCAGCCTGTTACTATCCCACTGCTGGGCATAGGCCTTCTCCCTCTCTTTCTGGAGAGAAGGGTTTGAGTTAAGACATACCACGCTTCTAATGTGGTTTGGTAGGTTATACATAATCACAGAATTCTCCAGAGATATAAATAAATAAATATATCCCTCTAAATGAACTAAATATAAATAAATATAAATATATGGGACACTTACACACACGGTCGTCCGACCCCAAAGTAAGTAACTTAATACTTGTGTTATGGTTGACATACAACTGGTGAATATATACTTATATATTGTTTTTAAATATATACTTAAATACAAATATACACCCAGGCTTAAAGTACAACAAATTCATTTATAGAAAATGTTGGCCCTCGGCGGGAATCGAACCCGCGACCCGCGGAGCTGAAGGCAGGGTCACTACCCACTGCTCCAACGGGCCAGTCGATATGTACTTACATATCTCTTTAGTCGCCTTTTACGACACCTCCGTAAAAAACGTGGATGGTCTTTTGTACTCAGCCGTATATCACACGGCATAGAATATTTTACTATAATAATAGTTAATGATAAGAATTATTAAATCACTAAAGAAAAAAACATGTTTTCCTCCATATAGCTGTGCTTACTCAAAGGTCAGACTGAGTAACTCTTCCGAGGAAGACACGGGTCTAAACACAGGGCAGTTACGACTGAGTTTTTCTGTTAAAAACTTATGTGCCGTACGCTTTTCGGGAAAACATCCTATTCAAGTGGATAGGATGTTTTCCCCAAGCGTACGAAAATCCTATGTAAGTATAGTGTAGAGCAGAGCTTCTTAAACTGTGGGTCGCAACCCCTAGGGGGGTCGCGAGACTACTGAAAGCAAAAAGCGTCGCAAAGATCTGATACTTTTCAATCATTATTGATACAACTTCATGGTTGCAGCTGTCCTTTAAAGAACTTTTCTAACAAAGATTTATTGATATTTCTCCTCCTAAGTTCCTTCATTACCCCTTTTCATTAAATTTAATTAAATAGATTTTATTAAATTTATGATTGGTTTATTAAATTGATAATATATATTTCATTATATGGAGGAGGGGGTCGTTTAAAATTTCCTAAGCATGAAGGGGGTCGCTATATAAAAAAGTTTAAGAAGCCCTGGTGTAGAGGATGTTTTCCCCAAGCGTACGAAAATCCTGTACAATTATAGGATATTAGATATTATAGGTTCTTTTCATTTACTATGGTATGGTATGGTATTTATTATGGTAAAATATTCTGTGCCCTAGGGTAAAAGACGACTAAGGTAAGTCGATCCGTTGTGTGATATCCGGCTAAGTAGAATAGACCCCCCCTTATTTTTTACCAAGGTTTCGTAAAATGCGAACAAGGTTAGTTGCCGTCAGGTAGGCCGCTAGTTGTAAAATACCTAGCCAAATCACAACATGGTTAATACGTGTTGTGCCGACCCCACTTAAAGTGGGATAAGGACGGGAGAATGATGATGAATAGTATAATATTCTCGTTATATTATTCTCATAATTATTTAGTTGGGGATCGATCGTAGGTATTTACATTTCTCGAGACTGTCAGTTGCCCGAATAAACTACGCTGACTTGACAGTTTATGGCAAAAATTCAATTCAATATAAATTTTAGTATTTTTTAATGACCAAAAACAGGGATAAAACGAATTTTTTTTACATAAAATCGAGCTAGATATATTTTTGTTCCCCAAAACTCCCTACATGCTGAATTCCAGGAAAATCGTTGGAGCCGTTTCCGAGATTCGGAAAATATGTATATAAATACAAGATTAACTCATTTAAATAATTAAGATAAAGATACCAAATAGCACTTATAAATATAAGATGTTCTCCAGATACTTCAAGCGCCGCATCAGCGTGTACGTGGAGTTCATCCCTCAGATCCTGTTCCTCACGCTGCTGTTCTTCTACATGGTGCTGCTCATGTTCATAAAGTGGACCAGCTACGGACCCTCGCCTCCCGACTTCGGTGAGAACGTTTCTAGTCAATACTCTGCTTTAAATCTAAAAAAAATATACCTTAATGATAATCCATATACAGTAAGTAGCGGCCTGTTACTATCCCACTGCTGAGAATAGGCCTCTTCTTTCCGTTTTTGGAGAGAAGGATTGGAGCTAAGACCTACCACGCTGCTCCAATGCGGATTGGTAGGTGACACATATGTCCAAAATTCTCTAGAGATATGCAGGTTTCCTCACGATTTTTTCCTTCACCGAAAAGCGTGTAATAAATTGCAAATATCAATTAGATCCATATATACTACTAGCAATTGGCTACGCCCGCGTGAAAGATTAAATCCGTAATATATTTCTTTTGATAACCATAAAAACGTTTAAAGGTTAACCTTGAAAGCTAGACATATGCTGTCGCGGACTTTTATTTAGAACTTTTAGAGGGTAATAATTTTGTAATATATGATTTTTGAATAACTATTACCGTTTACTCAGCGCATGCGAGGACAGCTGTAAATTTTGCCGTTTTCGTACTATTTTTTATTGCTGCTCCTCTCCTATTCATCTAAGCGTGATGTTATATAGCCTATAGCATCCCTCGATCGTAACGTGTACGTTGCGTGTTCGTAACGTGTACGTTGCGTGTTCGTAACGCGTACGTAGCGTGCTCGTAACGCGTACGTAGCGTGCTCGTAACGCGTACGTAGCGTGCTCGTAACGTGTACGTTGCGTGTTCGTAACGCGTACGTAGCGTGCTCGTAACGCGTACGTAGCGTGCTCGTAACGTGTACGTTGCGTGCTCGTAACGTGTACGTTGCGTGCTCGTAACGTGAGAGCAACATGTCCGTAACGTGTACGTCCGTTGTGCAGACGACGTGCGCACCAGCGGCTTCTGCGCGCCCTCCATCCTCATCACGTTCATCAACATGATGCTGTTCAAGACGGACCCCAACACGAGGACCAAGTGCGACGACACCATGTTCGCTGGCCAGCTGGTGGTGCAGAAGGTGAGTCAGGGATGAAGCAAGTTTGGTTGAAATATAATCAAAATAATCTTTATACAAATAAGCTCTTCCAAACACTTTTGAATCGTCAAGGATCAATATGATTAATGAAGCTGCAACTGGTTCGGAATGTCGCTCTTACCGAGAAGAACCAGAAAGAAACTCGGCGGTCAATCAGCAGTTTAAAAACACTGTTAAAAAGAGACTGACAAAGAAAGCCAACTATACTGTTGAGGATTATTTAGATGATAAGAATGTGTGGATATAGCTCTCTTCGAACCTGTTCAAGACAGTAATGACTAAATGTAACTAGTATTAAGAAATATAATTTTACCGAGTTTCTTGCTGGCTCTTCTCGGTAGGAACAGCTTTCCGAACCAGCAGTAGATTTGACGATTCAAAAGTACTTGTTTACAAGTTTATTTGAATTTGGCTGCAGTATTTTTGGAAGCGTGTGTGACTACAATATTGTTGTGTGTTACAGTAGAATACTGTAGTTAAACACCTTTGACGTTTAGTATTAATTTTTAGTTAATTGTAAAAATATATAGATTTTTTGAAATTTTTTATTTTAATTTACATGACATTATGATTTTATATTTGGACTAGTTACATAAATTTAGGCCTCCTTTTTGGAGAGAAGGGTTGAAGCTGAGACCTACCACGCTGCTCCAATGCGGGTTGGTAGGTTACACATATCCCTAGGATTCTCTAAAGATATGCAGGTTTCCTCACGATGTTTTCCTTCACCGAAAAGCGTGTGATAAATTGCAATTATCAATTAGACACATAAGTTTTAAGAGAAAAACTCATTGGTCTCTGCCCGGGTTTGAACCCATGATCGTCTCTAGAGATTCACACGGTCGCACCGCTAGGCCATCACAGCTTAATATATTTATATTGTTTGACATTTGCACGCCACTTATGGCAGTTTATGGCTGTGTTTAATTAATTTTAAGACCTTTATATGTACCTACCCATAATCTGCAAATAAAGATGATTTGATTTGATTTGTTTATGACCACATCCGTTTCCGTCGGCAGGTGTTCGTGATCGCGGCTCTCCTGTGCGTTCCCGTGATGCTGTTCGGGAAGCCCTACTTCATCATGAAGGAGCAGAAGGCCCGCGCCGTGAGTATTTTTTGCACCCACTCCAACAGCCTTTTTTTTATTTCATTAACTAGGTACTAGCTTTTACCCTTCGTTCGTGTGGACTGTAGTCTTGAAATTAAGAGTAGCTTCTGTCACTCTCCAACGCTGCAAATATCTCCATCACAAAAATCAGATCGATCCGGGAAGAATCACAGGGATTTATCGTTTTATCCAGAGTATGATTTGATAATTTTAGTACTTAACCCGTACTTACATGAAATATATATTAAAATAGTAAAAGGAATACGAAAACTTAATATCCATCAAAAAATTCAGAATGTTTTTCTGGTATTAAATATCTCTATAAATATTATAAACTTTTAATGGGAACGTGATAGAAAACTTATTATAGTGTATGATAATAACATTTATACGTAACGTAACAATTGTCAATTTTTTTTTTTAATTACCTATACGTACGGCGCTGGATTCCAACATTTTTAGTATAAATATGAAAAATTAAATTTAAATTTATTTTTTAATCATAACATGTGTGGTAAAGGGTGTATGTGTGTATATATAGGCCTCCTCTCTCTCCATTTTTGGAGAGAAGGATTGGAGCTAAGACCTACCACGCTGCTCCAATGCGGATTGGTAGGTTACACATATCCCCAGAATTCTCAAGAGATATGCAGGTTTCCTCACGATGTTTTCCTTCACTGAAAAGCGTGTGATAAATTGCAATTATCAATTAGATACATAAGTTTTAATAGAAAAACTCATTGGTGTCTGCCCGGGTTTGAACCCATGATCGTCTCTAGAGATTCACACGGTCGCACCGCCAGGCCATCACAGCTTATATCAGAGTTGTGGGGAAGGCCAGGAGCCTCAGAGTTACTGTGTGGCATCCTTTTTTAACACCACACCTAGGTAGTTATCAATTATCATCATCTTCCTGCCCTTATCCCACTCTAAGTGGGGTTGGCACATGTTATAAACATGCTGTCACACGATTTGGCTGCGTTTTTACGACCGGCCGCCTGTCTGACGTTTTACGACACCTCGGCAAGAAAGAGGGTGGTCTATTCTTACTAAACCGGATACCACACGGTGGGTCAACATACTTCAGTCGTATTTTACGACACCTCGGTAAGAAATGAGGGTGGTACTATTCTATTCAGCCGGATACCGCATGTAGTTATCAATTATTATATCCTTATTACTTAATTACTTTTAGTTATATTAATCCTTAAATATATCATCAATACATATGTATATCTACGGACTAATATATTTTTGTAATATTAATTATTTTTATTTGTATTGTATTTGTTTTTTTTTTGTTGTTGTATTGGAATTTAAGTGGTGTTAAATATAAAGAGAGAATAAATAAATTCATAAAGAATAAATGTATTATAAGGACTGGCCCGTTGGAGCAGTGGGTAGTGACCCTGCCTTCAGCTCTGCGGGTCGCGGGTTCGATTCCCGCCGAGGGCCAACTATAAATGAATTTGTTGGTCTTTGAGCCTGGGTGTATATTTCCGCCGTGTGGTATCCGGCTGAATAGAATAGTACCACCCTCTTTTCTTACCGAGGTGTCGTAAAAGGCGACTAAGGTAAGTCGACCCGCCGTTTGGTATCCGGCTGAGTAGAATAGACCAACCTCATTTCTTACCGAGGTGTCGTAAAAGGCGACTAAGGTAAGTTGACCCACCGTGTGGTATCCGGTTTAGTAGAATAGACCACTCTCATTCTTACCGAGGTGTCGTAAAATACGACAGAGGTAAGTTGACGTCAGGCAGGCGGCCGGTCGTAAAAACGCAGCCAAATCATGTAACAGCGTGTTTATAACATGTTGTGCCGACCCCACTTAGAGTGGGATAAGGGCAGGAGGATGATGATGAGCCTGGGTGTATATTTGTATTTAAGTATGTATTTAAAAAATATATAAGTATATATTCACCAGTTGTCTGTCTACCATAACACAAGTATTAAGTTACTTACTTTGGGGACGGACGACCGTGTGTGTACGTGTCCCATATATTTATTATTTATTTATCTATTTATTATTCCAGCAACAGGGCCACCAGACCATCGAGGCGACTGCGGAGAACGGCACGGCGGGCGGGGCTCCCGTGCCCACTTCCGGTCACCATGACGAGGACATCACAGAGGTGTTCATACACCAGGTGAGGGCTACATGCAATATGTAATCATTATATTCAAATTCAAATGAATTCTATTCAAATAAACTTGTAAACAAGTGCTTTTGAATCGTCAACTCTACTGCTGGTTCGGAAAGCTGTTCCTACCGAGAAGAGCCAGCAAGAAACTCGGCGGTTGCTCTTTTAAAAATACAATTCTTAATACTATTTGCATTAAGTCGTTACTGTCTTGTACAGGTTCAAAGAGAGCTATATCCACACATTCTTATCTTCTAAATAATCTTCAAGAGTATAGTAGGCTTTCTGTCTTCATGTCTTTATATTTTTCGTACGTTCGGTCCACTCTAATACTGGTTCTGTAAATTGCCTCCTATATAACAGGCCATCCACACTATCGAGTACGTGTTGGGCAGCGTGTCGCACACCGCGTCGTACCTGCGGCTGTGGGCCTTATCCCTTGCGCACGCGCAGCTCGCCGAGGTCGCCTGGAACATGTTGCTTAGGAAAGGTAAGCTGCATCTTTATTTATTTTCTTTTTACACATATATTAAGAAAAAAGAAAGAAAAAAATTAAAATGATTAAAAATCACATGTATTAAGGCGGACTTATCCCTAAAAGGGATCTCTTCCAGTCAACCTTTGAGTAATAGAAGGAAAAGGACAAGAATGGAAGAAGAAAGAGAGTGCGGGTCATATAGAGAGAAAAAAAGTTTATATAAATTGAACTATTTAATCTATTAAATAATTTTGTTAAAATAAATAGATAAAAGGATGCTACTAATATATAATTACTTAAGATAAATATTTTCTAATCTGTAACTTAAATACTGAAAGGGAAAGAGATTTGCGGATTGATACTGGTAAATCATTTCACAGCTTAACGCCTTGAAAGCTAAATGATCTCGAGTATCTTTGCCTTTGGTATTATAATAAATAAATATATGGGACACTTACACACACGGTCGTCCGTCCCCAAAGTAACTTAATACTTGTGTCATACAGACACAAGTATTAAGTGTAGACAGACAACTGGTGAATATATACTTATATATTTTTTTAATTACATACTTAAATACATATATACACACAGCCTCAAAGACCAACAAATTCATTTGTAGAAAATGTTGGCCCTCGGCGGGAAAGGATCCCGCGACCTGCGAGCTGAAGGCAGGGTGACTATCCACTGCGCCAACGAGCCAGCCGAATTATAATAGCCGATTATATATACCCTTAATTGTACAAGTACATCATCTTCCTGCCCTTATCCCACTCTTAAGTGGGGTCGGTACAACATGTTATAAACATGCTGTCACATGATTTGGCTACTTTTCTTACAACTGACTGATGTCAATTTACCTCGTCGTACTTTACAACACCTCGGTAAGAAATGAGGGTGGTCTGTTCTACTCAGCCGAATACAACACGGCATAAATCAATTTCCTTAAAGATCGTTTTAAAAAAATGTATTTCCGAAAAAAATATCATTTAATTGATACAGATAAAACAATATCATTTTACCTTCTGTTTCCTTCGCACTTGTATTCTCTCGGTCAAGGTCAATGCATAACATACGAAATGGAATGGAATGGGGTACGGTGATTCACCCTTATATATATCATGTATCTTTTATTCGAAACGTCCAAAAATTCTGTTGCTTATAGATGTGAATTATACATAACAATAGACCTAATAAGAAGCCGTTGTCTATAACAGTTATGGATTAGTATTACTAATGTACGACTACTAATATAGTGCACTTACCTTATATTGAGTTTGTTTTTGTTGTTCCCAGGTCTGCAGTCTCCCGGGTACGAGGGCGGCATCTACCTGTACGTGGTGTTCGCGGGCTGGTCCGCCATCTCCGTGTCCATCCTGGTGCTGATGGAGGGGCTGTCAGCCTTCCTGCACACACTGCGGCTGCACTGGTGAGGATACCACACACCACCACCATTACCTAATCACCCATGGCAGACATGGAAAGGCTTGGCGAAAGCGTCTTAGGGGCACGCTACTTCACGCTAAATAAAAAGGGGACAAAAATTAAGTTTTTTTTTCACCCCCCTTCCCTATACGTCATTTCATGTCACGCTGTGTTACACTTTTTGCCCCTCCCCCCAAATATATCACAAACATTCAGACCTCCCCCTCCCACCTGAAAAAAAACACGTCATTTCATGTCACGCTGTGTTACACTTTCTGCCCCTCCCCCCAAATATATCACAAACACTCAGACCTCCCCCTCCCACCTGAAAGAAAACCACGTCATTTTATGTCACGCTGTGTCACACTTTCTGCACCTCCCCCCCCAAATATATCACAAACACTCAGACCTCCCCTCCCACCTGAAAAAAAACACGTCATTTCATGTCAAGCTGTGTTACACTTTCTGCCCCTCCCCCCAAATATATCATAAACAGTCAGACCTCCCCTCCCACCTGAAAAAACACGTCATTTCATGTCACGCCGTGTTACACTTTTTGCCCCTCCCCCCAAATATATCACAAACACTCAGACCTCCCCCTCCCACCTGAAAGAAAACCACGTCATTTTATGTCACGATGTGTCACACTTTCTGCACCCCCCCCCCCCCCCCAAAATATATCACAAACACTCAGACCCTCAGACCTCCCCCCTCCCACCTGAAAAAAAACACGTCATTTCATGTCAAGCTGTGTTACACTTTCTGCCCCTCCCCCCAAATATATCACAAACAGTCAGACCTCCCCTCCCACCTGAAAAAAACACGTCATTTCATGTCACGCCGTGTTACACTTTTGCCCCTCCCCCCAAATATATCACAAACACTCAGACCTCCCCCTCCCACCTGAAAGAAAACCACGTCATTTTATGTCACGATGTGTCACACTTTCTGCACCTCCCCCTCCCCCAAATATATCACAAACACTCAGACCTCCCCCTCCCACCTGAAAGAAAACCACGTCATTTTATGTCACGCTGTGTCACACTTTCTGCATCTCCCCCCCCAAATATATCACAAACACTCAGACCTCCCCTCCCACCTGAAAAAAAACACGTCATTTCATGTCACGCCGTGTTACACTTTTTGCCCCTCCCCCCAAATATATCACAAACACTCAGACCTCCCCCTCCCACCTGAAAGAAAACCACGTCATTTTATGTCACGATGTGTCACACTTTCTGCACCTCCCCCCCTCCCCCAAATATATCACAAACACTCAGACCTCCCCTCCCACCTGAAAAAACACGTCATTTCATGTCACGCCGTGTTACACTTTTTGCCCCTCCCCCAAATATATCACAAACACTCAGACCTCCCCCTCCCACCTGAAAGAAAACCACGTCATTTTATGTCACGATGTGTCACACTTTCTGCACCTCCCCCCCCCCAAATATATCACAAACACTCAGACCTCCCCCCTCCCACCTGAAAAAAAACACGTCATTTCATGTCAAGCTGTGTTACACTTTCTGGCCCTCCCCCCAAATATATCACAAACAGTCAGACCTCCCCTCCCACCTGAAAAAAACACGTCATTTCATGTCACGCCATGTTACACTTTTTGCCCAAAATATATCACAAACACTCAGACCTCCCCTCCCATCTGAATATGATAAATTTCAATTAATAGTAAATAATAATAATAATGGTATGGTGTGTTAACCTTAAAAGCTAGCATATGCTGTCGCTGACTCTTATTTAGAACTTTTAGAGGGGAACAAAATTGTAGTACATGATTTTTTTTAAACTAACACCGTTTACTCAGCGCACGCACGGAAAGCCTATATTTTGCCATTTTCGCGATATTTTTTATTGCTGCTCCTCTCCTATTCTCCTATCCTATGTTAGCGTGATGTTATATATCTATACCTATAAAAAACCTTCCTCAATAAATAGACTATCTTACACTCTAATAATTTTTCAAATCGGTCCAGTAGTTCCTTAGCGCGTTCAAACAATCAAACTCTTCAGCTTTATATATTAGTATAGATTCATTAATTTATTTAATTACACCCTCAGGGTGGAGTTCCAGAGCAAGTTCTACGCGGGCGAGGGTTATCTATTCCAGCCTTTCTCCTTCGAGATCATCCTGGACTCGGCCGGCCAAGGAGAGGAGTAAAACCACACTCATATACTGTAGCGTACGTTGTTTGGGCTTTATAGTATCAATAGATAATACGCCTAAAACTTATTATCATAAAGTCGTAAATGCCTTGGCATTTTTACGATCGTTAACTGTGGCTATTTTAATGTCTATTTCAGATATATTCATTAATCTTGAAACTAAATTATATATGAATTTATCGTAATAACATCTAAGAGTCAATACACGCTGTATTAAAGTAACGCGCGTTTAATAAAACGCACATAAATATTGTGCTGAAAGTATTTACTAGTGACGACTTATAAAATGCTTTGCAATCGTTTTAATACATATACGCCTAAGACTTAACACAATAAAGTCGGTAATGCCTTGGCAATTTTTGCAACCATTAACTGTGGCTATTTAAATGTCTATTTCAGATATATTCATTAGTTTTAAACCAAATTATAAATTATATATGAATCTATCATAATACGCGTCTAAAGGTCTAATACACGCTGTGTTAAAGTAACGCGCGTTAAATAAAACGCACATAAATATTATACTGAACGTATATACTAGCGATGTTTTAATTTAACATATAAAGATATACGCCTAAGAATTACCCATAATAAAGTCGGTAATGTATTGTCAATTTTTGTGACTCGCCCTTTACTGTGACTATTTAATGTCTAATAGAGATGTATTTCTTAGTCTTCGAAGTAAATTATATATAATCTATCATTATATAGCGTACAAGAGCACAGGCTGTATCAAAGTAACGTGCGTTTAATAAAACGCCCATAAATGTTGTCCTGAAAGTATTTACTAGCGACCTTTTAATGCATTTCATTAATGTAAATCTTTGTAATTGTTTCGGTAGATGATAAGCTTAAGACTTACCAAAATAAATTCGGTAATGCCTTGGTAATTTTTGCGACTCTTTCTTAACTATATCTATTTGATTAAAAATGTCTACATTAGTCTTGAGAGTAAATAATATATTATCTCACGTCGAAGGGTCAATACACACGGTATTAGTAACCTGCGTTTAATTAAACGCCGACAAATGTCAAAGATGTCTTAATTAATATCTTGATTTTTGTTTAAATTGTATACTTTTATTTATAAGCTTACTTTTCTTTTCTTAAATATTGCCTTTATTGTTTAGAATTCTTTAAATCATCTTTACACAATGCTTTTGACATTCTTTCACTCTTAATTTGTTTTCTATGCAAACAGTTTTCAATTTCTACGAAAGCTTATGGTTATTAAATAATGATCTATTGAGCTATTAGAATACAAAGTTTATAAAAAAAAATACATTTTTATATAAATCTAAACAAAAATCAAGTGTTATCTCTTACTAGGACTTTTTAATCCTCGTTTTGGCTTTACGAATGCCAGAACTGCATGAAAACAGGAAAATAATAAAGTACAGAAAGAGAAAATTAGTAACATCTTGTTTTAAAATTTGTTTGAAATGAATAAGATTTCGCAATAATTAGAATGTGGACTTTTTTGAAATAAACGCGACTGTTAATAGCTCAGTGTGTACTGACCCTAATATAATAAATGTTTTAGAGCGTATAATATTTAACTTCACATAAAGCTTTTTAGACGTACTTGAAGAATATTTAATAGGGATTTGTGTGGAAATAAGTATATGATGTTTTTTTTATTTCTTTTTATATAATCATTTTGTAAGTTCAAATGTACTTAAATCCGTTTTGAATTATTTTTTAACCCGAGGCTCTCTGTTTATGTAAAATAGCGAACTACAAATTTACCATAAATCAGTGGTTAATAAAAGTATGGAAGTAGGAAATATGTAGACTCTGGTTATTTAAATAAATGTAATTCGTAGCACAGTGTTGTGTTTTATTTTGAACTTTTTTTTAATTTCTTGGACATACATTTTATGTATACAAATTATGTTAGTCTGAAATGCATGCAACAATTTAAAAAAATGTTTCTTTTTTAAATAAAAAATTTGATTTCAAAAATTGGTCCAAAAGAGGTCCATTCAAAACATAATTCTTATAACTATTTAGATTCCGTCATTGCTGTCTTATACAAGGTCGAGTAGCGAAACCTACTAGGTATAATAGGCTTTCTGTTTTAGCAGCTCTTTAATTATTATTTTAAACTAAATATGGACTGGCCCGTTGGCGCAGTGGGTAGTGACCCCTTCAGCTGCGCGGGTCGCTGGTTCGATTCCTGCCGAGGGCCAACATTTTCTATAAATGAATTTGTTGGTCTTCGAGCCTGGGTGTATATTTGTATTTAAAAAATATATAAGTATATATTCACCAGTTGTCTGTCCATAACACAAGTATTAAGTTACTTACTTTGGGGACAGACGGCCGTGTGTGTACGTGTCCCATATAAAAAAAGTAAGTAACGACCTGTTACTATCCCACTGCTGGGCATAGGCCTCCTCTCTCCATTTTTGGGTTGGAGCTAAGACCTACCACGCTGCTCCAATGCGGATTGGTAGGTTACACATATCCCCGGAATTGTCTAGAGATATGCAGGTTTCCTCACGATGTTTTCCTTCACCGAAAAGCATGTGATAAATTGCAATTATTAATTAGACACATAAGTTTTAATAGAAAAACTCATTGGTGTCTGTCCGGGTTCGAACCCATGATCGTCTCTAGAGATTCACACGGTCGCACCGCTAGGCCATCACAGCTTGTGTCCCATATATTTATTTATTATTATTTATTTAATTATTATTTTTAAACTGAATATTGATTGAAGAATTTTATTATTTCGTTTTCCAAAATCGTTAAAATGTATTTGTGTGTTAAAATGTATTTAATATAACGCAATAACGTTTGGATTATCGTTTCAATTAATATAAGATATTTCTTTGTATAACGTCTTTATTAAGTAAAATTATGATTTATGATTCCTTACAATTTTATTTGGACCAGTAGGTATAAATGTAAAATGGCGGTATATCCGTTATTCAGTCGTATTCAGCGCCAATAGTGATGCTCATGTCCCCCGGAAGTACGTTCGTCTTGTGGTACCACCGGTTCGTGTCTACCACCACTGCGGACAAAATAAATAAATACATGGGACACTTACACACACGGTCGTCCGTCTCCAAAGTAAGTAACTTAATACTTGTGTTATGGACAGACCACTGGTGAATATATACTTATATATTTTTTAAATACATCATCATCTTCCTGCACTTATCCCACTCTAAGTGGGGTCTGCGCAACATGTTATCAACATTTTATCACATGATTTGTCTATTATTTTACGACCGGCCGCCTGCCTGACTTCAACTTACCTTAGTCACTTCTTGCGATGCCTCTGTTAGAAAAGAGGTTGGTCTATTCTACTCAGCCGGATACCACACGGCGGGTCACTTACATTAGTTGCCTTTTGCGGCACCTTTATAAGAAATGAGGTTGGTCTATTCTCCTCAGCCGAATATCACACGGCGTGTCAACTTACCTTAGTCGTCTTTTACGACACCTCTGTCAGAAAATAGGGCGATCTATTCTCCTCAGTCGGATACTACACGGCGTGTCAACTTACCTTAGTCGTCTTTTACGACACCTCTGTATGAATGAGGGTGGTATATTCTACTCAGCCGGATACCATACGACGGGTCAATTTATATTCCGCTTTTACCACACCTCGGTAAGAAATCAGGGTTGTTTATTCAACTCAGCCGGATACCACACGGCGCTTCATCATCTTCGTGCCCTTATCCCACTCTTAGTGGGGGCAACATGTTATTAACATGATTTGGCTGCGTTTTTACGACCGGCCGCCTGCCTGACGTCAACTTACCTAAGTCGCCTTTTACGACACCTTGGTAAGAAATGAGGTTGGTCTATTCTCCTCAGCCGTACATCACACGGCGCGTCAACTTATCTAAATCGCCTTTTGTGACATTTCTGTATGAAATGGGGATGGTCTATTCTACCCAGCCGGATACAGTAGACCAGTAAATATTATAGTTAAATTAAACGTACATATCTCGCCGGGCTCCATCGTGAAGGTGATCCAGCTGCAGCGGTAGAGGCACTCGGGCGGCGGCGCGAGCTGCCACTGCTTGCGGCCGCGGACCTGGGCCTGCCACGACATGTGACGGACGGAATCCACCTAGAATAGAATAGAATAGAAATACTCTTTATTGCACAATACACAATAATACACAAAAGAAAAATATCAATCTTTTTTAGTCTATATAAAACTGGAGAAGTTAATTTAACAGAAAAAAACTCAATTGCACAAATGGCGACCTTATCGCTAAACCAGCGATCTCTTCCAGGCAACCTTATACACTGTCCATTATATTAACCATCTTTTGACAGATTGACGATAGTGATGTCCTAAAGATTCTCGTATGCGATACCATTCCGATTATAGTACCTACTATCATTAATCGAATTACGTACCTAAGTAATTCGATTAATGATAACCTACGTAAACTAGATTACTACTTGAGAAAAGAAATTCCAACTTTGAGAAAACTTATTGTTTCTTTGAAAAGAAGTGGTCTATTTCATGGTGAAAAATCTTCTGACGCACTGTTGGCATTTAAATCGAAGAAATCAAATGACTACCACGAAGAGATGAATGCAAATGTGTATGAAGAGTGGTTCAAAAAAATGCTCATTTCATTGGAAGAACCATCAATAATTTTTATTGATAATGCGCCCTACCACTCCCGTCAAATTGACAAAATGCCAACACAGGCTAATAAAAAGCATGAAATAATTAATTGGCTTCGGGACAATGGAGAAAATGTGGACGACTCAATGTTAAAAGTTGAATTAATAAAAATATTAAAAACCAAAAAGAGAGCAAAACGCTATGTAATCAATGAAATGGCAGCAGAATATGGCCATACTGTTCTTCGGATTCCTCCATACCACTGCCAGTACAACGCAATAGAACTTATATGGGCACAAGTAAAAGGGCATGCTGCGAGATGCAATACAAGCCCCCCATTCACAGCGAATAAAATGTTGCAATTGCTAAAAAATGCTTGCACCCACGTAACGGCCGAGAACTGGGCAAGTGTGGTGGAAAGAACTAAAAGAGTAATATTCTCTGATTGGGAACGTGATATTGCGTTTGATAATATATTATCTACACAAGAGCTAATAATAACTGCTACTGAAGACTCCTCATCGGAGGAGTCTAGTGTTGATTATCATTCCGACGACTCGTGCTAATAAAATAAATTTAAATATCCTGATTGTTTTATTTGTATTCATGTATTAACTAAGAAGAAAGTAAAACTTTATATAATGTTATTAAATGTCTTTTAATACTCGTAACATCGATTTCTACCGATTATTTTTAATCTGTGGCATAATCGTAGAAACCATTATGTGTGACATCACTAAGTGGGCGGTACCCATCCATAAAGTACAAATATTATTTGTATGATATTTGTACGTAAGCAATACAAAACTTAATGAGCGTGAGCTGTCAAAAGACTGATAATATGATGGACGCAGTATAATAATACAAATCAAGAATAAAATAGCAAAGTATAGGCAAGGTTAAATTAAATTATTATGCCTACAACATTTTATATATGTAGTACCTGTTCGGTATTCGCTTTTACAATAAAATTCCGCTATCAATACTAGATCAGTCTACAGAAAGGTATAAAGTATAAGAGATATGCTTATACGTAAAGCATATTACAAAATTGAAGATTATTTGGATGATAAAAAAGCCTGGATTTGAAAATCCTTTCAGCTTCATAAAAGACTGCTGTTTAATAATGTAAAATTGAAAATATTTAAAAGATTGACCGCCGAATGTCTGGTTCTTCTCGGTAAGAGCAACATTCCGAACCAGTTGTAGCTTCATTAATCATATTGATCCTTGACGATCAATTATTAAAAAGTGCTTGTAAGAGCTTATTTGATTAAAGATATTTGATTTGAGCCTTGTTCGGTTCAAAATATATATAGGACACTAAAAGATACGCCGTGTGGTATCCGGCTGAATAGTACCACCCTCATTTCTTACCGAGGTGTCGTAAAAGGCGACTAAGGTAAGTTGACTCACCGTTCGGTATCCGGTTTAGTAGAATATAACAGACTTGATTTTGACACATTGTGAATAAAAATAAGTTCCATCGGTTTATTTATAGACAGACAGACTTTCGCATTTATAATCTTAGTAAGGATTAGTATATAAAGCAATGGCAATATATACTAATACTAGCGGCCTGCCCCTGCTTCGCACGGGTATAAAATATATAGCCCATGCCACTCAGTGACAAAATTTTTTTAAAATCAATCCATTAGTTTGATTTATTCATTACTGGCCGTGGCTCGCAAGCGTTAAATTTGGAGAAAAAAATTACCCTTTCCCTATACTAAGAAGATTTCCTGCTATCTTTGGAATATCTAAATTCATATAGTACATATTTATTTATTTTTACATTGTCCCTATGAATTTTATTTTTACAATTAATTACAGAATGTCTTTGTATACAACATTTACAGCTTCCTTGTCATTAAACAAACTCTTGAAAGAGCGACATATAGCTGCTAAATTCGAAGTGCTATAGGGCGAAGCGTCTGCAATGCAAAGCGGAAAAAAATGTAATTGTTTACGACATCACATTAGAAACCTCAAAAATTACAGTATTTCTGTACTCGGTATTGAATGTTATTATACATATAAACCTTCCTCTTGAATCACTCTATCTATTAAAAAAACCGCATCAAAATCTGTTGCGTAGTTTTAAAGATTTAAGCATACATAGGGATATATGGACAAACAAAGAATGTGACTTTGTTTTATACTATGTAGTGAAGAAACATAGTACGTACATGCATGTGCGCGCCCTGCCCAGGTCCACCCATGAAGATCCAGTCCACCATGTCGCTCTCAGCATTTCTCGGCAGGAAGTACGGCCTGGTGTAGTACTTCCGCAGCGCCTGAGTCTCCCCCTCGTGGCACGTGCTCCAACCCACGTACCTGGTAAACATTTCCCTTGGTCATCACATCACGCGTGAACGGATGGTCCAATATCCTAATTCTTTTTTTCTCTTATGTTAATGAAAATTTTTACAAAAATTAACCATCTCATTTTAGGAACTTCTAGTCACATATCCATTCCCGTCTTTTATATTTAAACTAGTGGCCCGCTCCGGCTTCGCACGGGTATAAAATATATAGCCTATGTCACTCAGTGAAAAAAATGATTAAAATCTATTCAGTAGTTTTGTTCAATCATTACTGCCCGTGGCCCGCACGCATACATACATTAACTATAATTGTAGCAGTTTTTTTAGTGCCCGAAAAAACGGATTAAACTTATTTTTTATAAAACCTAGCTAAACCCTTGCCCCGAAAACACTCTATTTTATTTTATATAATCTACAGCTATTTACATAAAATATACATATAAAAAATTTCATTTATTAATAAGGCCAAACTGATTATATAGTTTTACATAAAAAAAAAAAAAATTCCTTAACAGAATTTAGTACAGAAAGTACGAAAGCTGCAATAACGACGTGATGTGCGTGTTTGTGTATTGTGTGTGTGTGTGTGTGGGTGTGTGTGTGTGTGTGTGCGTGGGTGTGTGTGTGTGTGTGTGCGTGCGTGTGTGTGCATGTTTTTGTGTGTCTATGTATGTTTAATACTTTTTTATTTTATTGTTGTTTGCGACTGTGTTCAATTAACTCACGTTTAAATTGTGCTTTGGATAAATGAAATATATCTATATTTGAATATTGCTTGTTGTATGACCGTGCTAGTATTGTAGATCTGCAAAAATACTACAAAAAAGCTCACAAAAGTATGTCTCTATCTCTTATAGTTAACTCACAATAACTATTTCAAGTTCAAAATTTCAGTATGTTATGACAGCAACTTACCAAGGCTCGCCTAAAAGGTTTGCGCGCTCTTCGTCCATAACCAAGACATCATCCAATGATTTCAAGCCGGATTTATACGAGAAGAAGAAACATTCGTTGATCTTGCGTCCGAATTTGGTATTCCGATAGAAGTCAAAGAAGAATTTGAAATTGAATTGCTGCAATGATATATTAAATCAACAAACAAGGAAGGATCTTCGATCCTTGAACACATATTTATCTTCGGTTCGAGTGATGAAAGCTTGTGTTTTTCATACACGTTATTTTATTTATTATAAGTTTCACCTATTTGTAGGCTTGTTTCTAGGTTAGTGTATTTCTTGTTCTATTTCTTCAACCGATGGACGTCCACTGTTGGACATACGTCTCTTCATGGGGTAAAGTGTAATAAGACGTGAGGTGTAAGGGGGAGGCGCGTCCCAATCAGTCTCTTCAATCGTCAACCTCGCCTGCTCGTGGTGCACCCTGCTATTTAAACCAACGAGGCTCTGGCGACCGACTAATGGCGGTATAACCATTCTATAGCTGACCTAAATACTATCTACTAATAATATATAATATAAGACCGACAGTGGGCAGCAGCACTGTCGGTGTGACTGCGGTTACCAACCCGCATGCCGAGCGTGGTGATTATTGGATTAAAACCTTCATGGCTAGTGTCCTAAGGTGTTGGAATGGCCACCCCCCACCGGAAAACAGCGTAGGTGAATCCCCTAGAAGATGGACCTCCAAAAGGTTGGGAGCATCCACGGGGAGCCGTTGGATGCAAGCGACCCAGAATCGTACGTTGTTGAGATCCCGTGAACAGAATTATGTAAACATGTTTGTTTGTAATCTCTTTATTGCATTAAATAATATAAAAGTATAAAAAACAACATAACGTGCAATAGCGGGCTTATTCCAGAATCGGAATCTCATACAGCTAACCAGACTAAATTAAAACAAAAGAAGTATATTAATTACTAACAATCGCAGCGGCTCCGCCCGCGTGGAAATATTAAAATCGTAATATATCTTTTGATAATCATAGACATGGTTAAAGTGGGTCAACTATAAAAGCTAGACATATGCTGTCGAGGACTTTTATTTAGAACTTTTAGAGGGGAACAATTTTGTAATACATGATTTTTAAATAACTATTACCGTTTACTCAGTGCACGCAAGGAAAGCTTTAAATTTTGCCGTTTTCGTAATATTTTGATTGCTGCTCCTCTCCTATTCATCTTAGAGTGATGTTATATGGCATTTAGCCTTCCCTAATAAAAGAACTATCTTGCACTGAAAGAATTTTTCAAATCAGTCCTGTAGTACTACTTAAATATTAAAATAATATATATAATAATGTAATAAATACAATGACATATTGTAAATATCACTAATTAGGTGAGTAATTTTTTTAAATATTGTTTTTAAATGAAGATATTGTTTTTGATTTACGTAGAGAAACGGGCAGTGAAGTGAGTGAACTGAAATATGTTTGAGAAACACATAGTGAGACAAGGGAGAGAATATTTTTATATCTTAGACGCTGAACACAGGGTTTTGGTAAAAATCGAAATCACGTAGATATAGACGTCCATCGGACCATCCAACCTTTAACACGGGACACAATAAGTCAACTTAGCGCTGACCTTAATGGCGTTCCAGTTGCTCGTCGCGTCTGTCACGATCACAGGATTCGTGGAATACGCGTAGCGGACCTCGAACTCTTCAGCAGTAATGTTTGCGAGACGAATGACGTCATCGACGCCCAAACACATCGAGCAATCTTCTGGGGCGCGGAACAGCGTCTGGAGGTCAGAAGGTAGCTGGAGAAGGCAGCCCTGCAATAAACAGTAGATTTTTTTTATATAATTCAATGAGGTACATAGAATTCAACAAGATTTATTGGAGCCCTTTTTCATCATTCTAATTTTCGGTTTATTGATTTTTATCATAACTTGTAATATCTTCTATTACTGCTATTCCTATCATTCTTCTTTTCTATCATTCTCATAACATCATTCTTATCATTCTTCATTTCTATCATTCTCATAACATCATTCTTATTATTCTTCATTTCTATCATTCTTATCATTCTTCATTTCTATCATTCTCATAACATCATTCTTATCATTCTTCATTTCTATCACTCTTATCATTCTTCATTTCTATCATTCTTATCATTCTTCATTTCTATCACTCTTATCATTCTTCATTTCTATCATTCTCATAACATCATTCTTATCATTCTTCATTTCTATCATTCTCATAACATCATTCTTATCATTCTTCATTTCTATCATTCTCATAACATCATTCTTATCATTCTTCATTTCTATCATTCTCATAACATCATTCTTACTATTCTTCATTTCTATCATTCTCATAACATCATACTTATCATTCTTCATTTCTATCATTCTCATAACATCATTCTTATCATTCTTCATTTCTATCATTCTCATAACATCATTCTTACTATTCTTCATTTCTATCATTCTCATAACATCATTCTTACTATTCTTCATTTCTATCATTCTCATAACATCATACTTATCATTCTTCATTTCTATCATTCTCATAACATCATTCTTATCATTCTTCATTTCTATCATTCTCATATCATTCTTACTATTCTTCATTTCTATCATTCTCATAACATCATACTTATCATTCTTATAACGTTATTCATCATTATTATTTTTACCTGTTTTATTTCTTAATATGGTTTTACTTGTTACTTTTAGACAATAATTCAAAAATACATTTCTCTCTTTGCCAGTCATTAAATCTTTTATTCTAATATTCTATCTATAGTCAATTAGTACCGATTTAATGTTCAAATTTAAAACGGTCAATGTCATAAACTGGGCACTGACATAAAATATGTGGCACCGTTTCTTTAATCGTCGTGTTACAAACTAACATAATTTTAAATAAACATAAATAGGTATATGGGACACTAACACACCATCCATCCCCAAAAGAAGTAACTTAATACTTGTGTTATGGTAGACAGACTACTGGTGAATATATACTTATGTAACAAGACCATTTATTTATCCTTCGCCGCTCGTCTATTTCTTTATTATACTGCTGCCTTTGAGTTTACCGTCGACCATTCCGCGAAACCTTATCGCCGCTTTCTAGCCCGCCATCTGCTCAACAGGGCATTCTTATCTCCGCCTTTGTGTGTGCCGCCTAAGCACCTTTCATAGAAGCCGAAGAATGGGGATAGACCACTGACGCATTACTCGACAGTGCGCCGCGAACCGTCATAGAACGAGGTCCACACTATCTTACTCTCCGCGCGTACAACTATTGTAACTAACTTGCATTGTAAATAAAGTCGTTTTCAACACAGACCCGAACATTTCTTTGTAAGTGTAACTCTACCCACGTGAGGCCCCTTACAAGTGGCGCCTTACGACGTTAGACCCCTTACAAGTGGCGTCCCAACTGTGGGCTTGTGTTTGACGAATCTCAGTGCCAGTTTTAAAAACTTTCGTTACATAGGGAACGCAAACCTCATACCCGATTTCTACTATTACGTCGTATTCACGCAAAATCTACCGCAGCCTACCTGTTTACTCGTGTGAGTCTACCACGTGGAGACAGAAGAAGGTAGAGCGACGAGGATAGCGCCGACGAAGAGATAGTAACCGGTATGATGATAACGGAAGGACAGCTGTCAAGAATTATATCAAGTATTGCCAAAAGCCAGGCAGAGACGAACCGGCTTCTAGTAGAAAATATAATGGCAATCTACCGTGGACCAACGCACTCGGACAGCACACCCAGATCGACGGCCTATGCATCATATAGCGCTCCTACCTTTGCGGAAAATTTTGCAGACTGCACAGCGCGCTTTAACGGCATGGCCACAACGTCAGATATATCAGATGTCTTGGAAGCATTCATCGACGCCGTGCAAACATACAAGGAATACACGAACGTCAGCGACGAACACGCGTTAAAGTGTTTACCTATGCTTCTCACAGGCGACGCAGCGATCTGGTGGCGTGGTGTCAAATCGACAACTACTACGTGGGACGACGCGCTTCGAAGTTTGCGAAGCATGTACGGAGTTCCGCGATCCGCGTATAATAGTAAACACGCACGTAAATTAGATGGCGTTGTTGATACGCGTCCTGTTGTTACGATCGAAGTCGCTACAGATAAAGGGACAGCCATCTTAGACACAAGTGCTACACACTTAATCGCTAGCCCAGGATTACATAAGATTCTAGTGCAAGAAGACGCAGAGCTCATGAAAGTCGACACTTCGCAACATACCTCGCGCAACGAAGAAGGATCAAGATTGACAGCTGATCAAAAGGCGCAAACGAACGCGCTTCTGGTGAGGAAGGCTGAGCGCTTCGCTACGAAACGTCCATCAACGGATTACGCCGAACATCACACTAATAATAGTGACAGACAAAAACCTATTGGATCGTCTCCTTACCGTCTTTACACGCCTCGGAGGTCGAACGCTATCGCCGATACTCTATCTCGACCCCCATGCGAAGAAGAACCAAGCTGCAATCTTTGCTTCGCCGATCTCGACTTACCTTGCCGAAACCCCCGTGATATCAGGGATCAAAATAAAGATCTTATACTCAAGAAAATTATCGAAGGCCTTGAAACATCAGACGAACCGTTCAGGGGGAGATGTTGGTCTGATCGGAAGTTCATTTTATCTGTTAATTTTTATTACGCAGTTGGTGATTTAATCCTACTTAAAACGCATGAGGCAAAAGATGCCACGCACGGACTAATGCCCGAATTTATACAAAGGAGAGATGGCCCCTATAAGATTAAGAAGGTTGTAAGCCTTATAACTTATATTCTAGAGAATGTACACGATTCCGACGTGATAGGCAGATACCATGATTCTCAACTGACGCCATTCATAGGTAACGTTCAGCATCCTTTTAAGATAAAGAAGAGAAGAGGTAGACTGAAGAAATCAGCAAATTCAAACGCGAGGGCGCTTGTAGTGAATTTTAGGGGGAGGATGTAACGAGACCATTTATTTATCCTTCGCCGCTCGTCTATTTCTTTATTATACTGCTGCCTTTGAGTTTACCGTCGACCATTCCGCGAAACCTTATCGCCGCTTTCTAGCCCGCCATCTGCTCAACAGGGCATTCTTATCTCCGCCTTTGTGTGTGCCGCCTAAGCACCTTTCATAGAAGCCGAAGAATGGGGATAGACCACTGACGCATTACTCGACAGTGCGCCGCGAACCGTCTTAGAACGAGGTCCACACTATCTTACTCTCCGCGCTTATAACTATTGTAACTAACTTGCATTGTAAATAAAGTCGCTTTCAACACAGACCCGAACATTTTCTTTGTAAGTGTTGCCCTACCCATGTGAGGCCCCTTACAAGTGGCGCCTTGCGACGTTAGACCCCTTACAAGTGGCGTCCCGACGTGGAGCTGCCTTACAAGTGGCGCCCAACGTGGGGCCGCCTTACACTTATATATTTTTTAAATACAAATATACACCCAGGCTCAAAGATCAACAAATTCATTTTATAGAAAATGTTGGCCCTCGGCGGGAATCGAACCCGCGACCCTTGGAGCCGAAGGCAAGGTCACTACCCACTGCGCCAACGGGCCAGTCAAATACTTCTACTATAACATAACATCATCATCATCCTCCTGCTCTTATCCCACTCTAAGTGGGGTCGGTAAACATGTTACAAACATGTTGTCACATGATTTGGCTATGTATTTTACGACCGGCCGCCTGCCTGACGTACTTACCTTACTTAACTCAGTCGTATTTTACGCCACCTCGGTAAGAACGAGGGTGGTCTATTCTACTCAACGTTATACCAGACGGTAGGTCAACTTACCTTACTTGCTTTTTACGACACCTCGGTAACAAGTCTTTTCTACTAAGCCGAAACCACACGGCGGGTCGACTTACCTTAGTCGCCTTTTACAACACCTCAGTAAGAAATGAGGGTGGTTCTTTTCTATTCAGCCGGATACCATACAGCTACTATAACTCAACAAATCACGGCAAAATAAACCTTTGCATTCTATTTATATTTTATTTTTTCAATGCCGACAGGGTCAAAAAGATATTTTTTTGAAATAAACCCTAGATCGCTGGAGTCGTTTACGAAATTTAGATTATTATAGCTCAGCTATTAGCTCATTTAAATATTAAAGATTTATTAATCCGCATTTTACAAAAGTAATAATAAAAATTATTTTGCTATAATCCGCGATGAAGTAAAATAGAAAATATATATAATGCTAAATGTAGAGTGGAAAATCGGTTATCATACCTGATACATGCAGGATTCGTAAAAAACACATGCACAAACCTCCACCACCGCCACCACAATACACAAGCACTATATACATTCACTATCACAAACTCAACAATCGTTTTGCCCCACAACCGAAGCATCATCAGGAGAAATAAAACAACGGAGTCTATCTTCATCGCGGATTATAGCAAAATAATTTTTATTATTACTTTTGTATTATGGATCTCCGCAAAGTAACGCCTAATTCTATAAATTAATCCGCATTTTATTCAGTGTTTTAACTTGTTGGAAAAAAATCTCCTCCTTTCCCTTAATGATTTGAGTTTAAGGGCCTGTTTCACAAGTTACTGATAAAGAATAACCGACAATTAACTAAGTAGCAGATAAATGTCTCTAAAAAGGGAAAAATTAAAAAAAAAATCGCGGCCATTTTGAAATACGTATGTGCTATTTAGCAGATAAATGATCTACCAGTTAACTTATTAGGGACTTTAAGCGTTGAATAAACCTATCAGAAACCTGAGAAACGCAAAATTCCAGATGTTCCAGTGATTCCAATGTCAGACATGTTCCGAATAAGCTAACTGACAGTTTACTGGTACCTTGTCAAAGAGGCCCTAAATAGTTCTTATATAACTTCTTTATAAGCAGGGAAATAGGATCACGCCTACACTATATCTATATTTACATTTTAGCTAAAGTAAACAAAGAACAATGGTAAACATGTATTAAGCGAGGGTACATTTGGAATATATTAGATAGTTGTTTCTACTCTTAGAGAGCTCTTACGAATATAATAAAAAATAAATATAAGAAACAGACACACGGTCGTCCGTCCCCAAAGTAACTTAGGTAATACTTGTGTTATGGGTGACAGACAATTTAGAACTTGCCTTGCCTTGCTTTACCTTAAAGCTAAAATTGATTAAATAATTTTATTATAGAATCTTATACCCAAACCCATAAACGACTTACGTACTTTTGCAAGGCGCAAAGCAGGAGCCACAAGCTTATGGCGGTTCCTACTTTGTCTATTGTATACATCGCAATTTTTGTATAATTTTGTATATTTTTATGCACAATAATTAAATCACTAAAAAAATATTCTGTGAAGAAAATGTAAGAATACCTATTTTCTTAAACTATTATTAAAAATACTTACCGTGTGGCCGTATGATATCCGGCTGAGAAGAATAGACCTCATATCTTACCGAGGCGTCGTAAAATGCGACTAAGGTAAGTTAACTCGCCGCGTGGTATCGGGCTGAGTAGAATACAACACCCGCTTTCTTAACGAGGTGTAGCAAAAGGCGACTAAGGTAAGTTGACGTCAGGGCGGTGGCTGGTCGTAAAATACGTATCCAATATGACAACATGTTTATAACATGTTGTACCCACTCCACTTAGAATGGAATAAGGGCAAGAGGATAAAAAATGCTTACCGTGATCAGCGAACGAGAATATATCCAACACAAACTGAATACCATCACTGTTAATATACTAACTAAAGATATATTTCTTTTAGAACAGCCCTTGATTAAATTATTCTTGCGATCGCACGTGTCTAATTGAGATACAAAATAATTGCTGAGTTTTAAATCGTCCGCCTTATTCAGTATTCTGTTCAATTTAATTTCGGCCAATTTAATTTTCGTGTCCCCCATTTTGCTACGGATTCCGTTCATCACGGCTGTTGTCTGTTGGCGAAATGGGAGGTTCTAATCCTCCCACTGATTTTTATACTCGGGTTTCTCGCATAGAGTCAATATGCAATTAGAACTGGACAAAGTAATTTTTAACTCGTCGAATTTTTAACGTCGAAAAAGCCCTTTAGATTCTAGTGTTTTTTTGTCATTTACGATCTACTTTTCAATTTAATTTAAATAGGTAGTAAGTTAATATATAGTAAATATTATAAACTTGTTATAAACTTTCCCACTCGTAATGTTTGACGGATACAGTAAGTGTACCTATTTCTTTGTAACTATGCTAATTATGTAAAATTGAAATTGTTTTAACGATTGACCGCAGAGTTTCTTGCTGGTTCTTCTCGGTAAGAGCAACATTCCGAACCAGTTGTAGCTTCATTAATCATATTGATCTTCGACGATTCAAAAGTGCTTGAAAGAGCTTATTTGAATAAAGATTAGTTTGGTTTGCTTTGATTTATGAAAATATCATGTATGCTCGGAATATTTCTCTTTTTAAGGGCTACGAAAACATTGGCGATGTTATATGTAGGTATTCCTAATTTACAGAATTAAGTGTTACTTTGCGGAGATCCATAATACAAAAGTAATAATGAAATTACAATTATTTTGCTATAAAAATATATATAATATTAGTATTAATTTTATAAATGTTTAAGAATGTGTGACTTAGGCAGTTACAGTATTAATCATTTAAATTAAAAACGGTTATCAATTAAAGAATTTTAAGCTCAATATTATGATTCTCTATACCACTTATTTTAAGTGAATATGTAAGAAAATATCACAAAAAAAAATCTTAGGTGATTGGAAAATAAATTAATGCGTGGCCAAATTTAGTCATAAATAATTCCATGATTATAAGTATGTATTAAGCTGTGGTAGCCCAGCGGTAACACCGTGCGCCTTTTTCGAGGAGGTCTAGGGTTCAAACCCGAGCAGACACCAATGAGTTTCTAGTAAAAACTTATGTGTCTAATTGATAATTGCAATTTATCACACGCTTTTCGGTGAAGGAAAACATCGTGAGGAAACCTCCATATCTCTAGAGAATTCTGGGGATGTGTGTAACCTACCAATCCGCATTGGAGCAGCGTGGTAGGTCTTAGCTCCGATCCTTCTCTCCAAAAAAAAAACGGAGAGAAGAGGCCTATGCCCAGCAGTGGGATAGTAACAGGCCGTTACTTAAGTATGTATTTATCTATGTAATCAAGCAAAGCTACAGCTAAATAAAAGAAATACTAGTTTTAAAACTGACTTGCCCGTTGTCGCAGTGATTAGTCCTGTTAGTGTTAAGTTAGTGGTAGATCCTGCCTTCAGCTCCGCGGGCCGCAGGTTCGATTCCGACCGATGGCCAACATTTTCTAAAAATCAATTTGTTGGTCTTCGAGTCTGGCTGTATATATATATATTTAAAAATTAGTATTCGGGTGTCCGGGCTTTGCTCGGTAATTTTAACTTTAAAATGATGTAAAAAAAAGAAAAATGAAAAAACAATGCCCTATTATTTTTTTTCATTTTGAGGCTTTGGTGGGGCTCAATCCTAGGTATTTTCATCTCTCTAGACCGCCCGTTCTTCAAATGAACTATTATTACTTTACGTTTTACAGCGAAAAATTGTGATTGTAATCAACGTTAATTTAAAAAAAAATTAGTGCCCGAAAACAGGGATAAAACTACATTTTTTTAAATTAAAACCTCTCTCAAAACCCCCTTCATGCTGAATTTCAGGAAAATCGTTGGAGTCGTTTCCGAGATTCCGAAACAATATATTTACTTACAAGATTAAATCATTTAAATATTAAAGATATAATATATTTACCAGTTGTCTGTCACCCATAACACAAGTATTAAGTTACTTACTTTGGGGACGGACGACCGTGTGTGTAAGTGTCCCATATATTTATATTAACTTTATTCTTCGGATAGGACACTATGTAGGTTTCCTCAAGATGTTCCCAAAAGTGTATAATTGTAATTATCAATTAGACATTAGTATTAATTTATTTGCTCTGGGGACAGATAACCGTGTGTGTGTGTTAAAAAAAGACTTAACACATTCTATAGTCTATGGAACATTCGCAAAGTGTGAAACATGGTGAGTTGGGCACCAATAAGATGTGAGTGCAATAGGTATGAAATTGAAATTCATTATCAGCTGCGCCACAACTGTGGCCCTTTATCGCTGTGACGGTCCAAATACTATACTTTTTCTTTATTTATTTACTTATTTTACAACAATACACATCTATACTGATATATAAAGCTGAGGCGTTTGTTTTTTTTATTATTTGAAAGCGCTTATCTCAGAAACTAATTGACCGATTTGAAACATTCTTTCAGTGTAAGATACTTCATTTATGGAAGGCTATAGACTATATAACATCACGCTTCAATGAATAGGAGAGGAGCAGCAATAAATAATATTACGAAAACAACAAAATTTAAAGCTTTCCATACGTGTGCTACGTAAACGGTGAAAGTTATTCAAAAATCATGTATTTCAAAGTTGCTCCCCTCTTAAAGTTCTAAATAAAAGTCCGCGACAGCATATCTAGCTTTTAAGGTAAAAACACTAACTATTTTTATAGTTATAAGGTAAAAACACTAACTATTTTTATAGTTATAAAAATACTATATTACGGTTTTATCTTTCTACGCGGGCGGAACCGCTGGCGATTGCTAGTATATAATACAATTATTGTGACCCTGGTTCCCAAGCTAGTTTAAACTGTATTTCGGGAATCAGTGCCCACCTTAACTTGGTTTAACTTACATATGTACAGGAAAGTAAAAAAGTATGAAAATATTATTTTGCTATAATCCGCGATAAATCTGCGATAATTTTATCGCGGATTATAGCAAAATAATATTCTCATTACTTTTGTATTATGGACCTCCGCAAAGTAACGCCTAATTCTATAAATTATATGTACAGGAGTAAAAAGTTACAAAATGAAAGTAAGTAAAAAAGAGAATTTAAATTAAACTCAAAAGAGCAACATTTTCAGGTTATTGAGTAAAAGCAGAAAAGGGAAGAAAAACTGAAATTATAGCTGTGTGTGTGTACATGTGGACGTGTGTAGTGAAAGTGTGTGTCTTAAAATAAGTGATTTGCATGCTGCTTGCCTTTACACAAGTTTAAAAAAGCAATTAAAAATACACTTATTCATAAAAGCTTATTATACTGTTCCGATGGTGGTTAATCTGCTGGTCATCGTAAAAATTGTCTGATCGATTGAAAATTTCATTTATATCGATCCAGCCTATTCGGAAGTTATAATGGACATACAGACTTTCATTTTTATATATAAAAAAGAGGTAGATAATATTGATTCTATACAAACTTATTTCTTTTATAAAAACTCACCCTGAACAATGAGATTCATACGCATTTGCAGTTCATTTTATTAGGTTTATCTCGATTCAAAATATTCCAAATATTTTTGAAAAGCGCCCTGTCTGTCATGGCAAAAGACTTCAAACTATAATTAAGGCAGTCATAACATCATTGCTTTTTTGAATATTATCAGAACATAATAATAAAAGTATAATATCAATTAAATCGATAAATTAAAATACACGTAATGCTAAATGTAGTGTATATCCGTTTTCGATACATGTAGAATTTGTAGAAAATCATGCATGGTATCCAGCTAAATAAAATAGACTACCCTCGTTTCTTACCGACGTGCAGTAAAAAGCGACTAAGGGATATCGGACGTTTGGCTTACAGTTCCCCGAGGCGGTCGGTGCATCTGGTGCTCCTGATGCACCGGTTAGCGGAGGGGGGCTTCTCTTTCGAGGGGTCCCTACCCGGAGGAGGTGTTCTCTGGGACCAGAGCTGTCGGCGGGGATGGGGGCAATGTGTACAACGATACCCTGTCCTTGCCATCGGCAGCGTGGTGGAGTACACAGGTCGTTTTAGTCGGTGCGAGTCCGACATAACCGCCGCCTGTCCCCATCGAGCGGCGGTACCCATAAGGGGTTTTGTCCTGTATAAAAAAAGGGTAACCCACCGTGTAGTCGACAAAATAGAATAGACCACCCTCATTTCTTACCGAGGTGTCGTAAAAGGCGACTATTGTAAATTGACGTCATGCAGGCGGCCGGTCATAAAATACCTAGCCAAATTCATTAACAACATGTTCATAACATGTTGTGCTATCCAATTTAGAGTGGGGTAAGTGCAGGAAAATGATGATGTGCTTTAGATGTAGCTTTTTTTGCTATGTAGGGTATGTCTGGCATGTATGCAATGTAATGTAGGGCGCGATTTGACTGGCCCGTTGGCGCAGTGGGTAGTGACCCTGCCTTCAGCTCCACGGATCGCGGGTTCGGTTCCCGCCTAGGGCCAACATATTCTATAAAATGAATGAATTGGTGGTCTTTGAGCACAATATCAGGAAATGTTATAAGTTTTTAAGCGATTAGGGATAGTATTCAAGATTGAGCAATGATCGGGCCGAAGTTGAAGAGAGTTTAATTAAAATTGCACCATACTTTTTCATAATTGCTCAGTTGAAGATTAGTATTGCGCAGTTTTTGGGAATTCAGTTCTTACAAAACAATATATAAATATTAAATATTCTTATAAAGTTGACAGTTATTTGATGAGGGGTATAATTCTTACAAGTGTTAAAATGATAAAAAAGGGGATAAAAATAATAAATACATAAAATTTCTGAGAACTACAAAAAAATTCATTCAAAAATTCAGTTCGCACTTGGCTTCCCCAGAGGTAGACCCAGAAAGCGATGGATAGACTGCGTCGAGGAAGACCGATGCATGGGAAGATTTACATCTTGGAGACGGGAGGCCAGGGACAGAGCGAAACAGGACAGGGACAGAGGCCAAGACCCATAAAGGGTTGTAGTGCCACAAGAAATAAGTAAGCACTTAGCTTCCCTTTGAAATGTCACTTTCACTACATGTCACAATTGCGTTGCGAATGGCTCGTCTCGCATGTCTCCTTGTTTTCGTTGTTTGTACGCACCCTTATACGTGATCCCTATATTAACTATAAATTGTTTCGCTTCGTAGGTTAGCTGGCAGAGATCTCTGTCATAGGGATAAGTTGACCTTTGTGCACTTTTTTTTTACCAATAATGTTTTTTCGAACTTTTGTTTTGGTACATAAATAAATAAATAAACGCGTGTGTTTCGTTACCGCCGCGCTCCCGTGTCAACGTGAACAAGCACTAAAACCACCTGCCGAAAAGTCACAGCAATCCGAGAAGCAACACCGAAGAACTCAGTACTTTTTAAGAAATGTTTATTTTCTTCAGAGGATTGATTAATATCTTCACAATTCTATCTTCTAGTTCACAATTCTAATTCTAATTGGACTAATTAAAATTCCCTCTCGATTGCCACGACTTCCCATACCCGCTTTTACCCATAAAATGTATAAAACAAACTTAGGGCATTACTCCTTGTTACCCAGGATGTGCCGGAAATTGAACGAATTTGTCGGTAAGAACACTTCAATAGATATTAAGGATAAATTCAAGTTATTCAAGAAACACTCATACTAAGCTTTGGATTGAGAATGAACGTAATGTATACGTTCATTCTCAATGCAAAGCTATCTTCCCTATTTTCCCTAAGTTTGTTCATATTGTCTATTTTTTTTCTTTTTCGAATTTTAGTTATTGTACGTTTGTTCTATTGACTATCTTTAATTAGATTTATATGTTATTAGCAACCCTAGGAAATATAACCATGTTACTTTAGTTACACATGTAATTCTGTTGGTAGTTCTATTGAATAAATAAATAAATAATAAAATAAATATAAAGATAAATAGACTGATGACGAAGCAACAAAGTCGCTGTTCCTAAACGCGTATTATCATTTTAAAAATGAATCTATTTAGAAATTCAATTTATTTTCATATTTATTGGAGTCAATCTGTGATGTTCCCCTAAGTTCCCAACATGTTTTGGGATTAACTTGAAATCACCTCAATGATATATATATATATGTATATGCAAACTCTCCGGATAATTTTTTATTATAGTGAACTATTTTATTTATTCTCTTGGTTCCGTATTTTAATTAAAATATTAATCTATTATCATATTAAATCTATAATTTCACAACGAATTATAATTAACTAGCGGCCTGCCCCTGCTTCGCACGGGTATAAAACATAAATCCCATGTCAGTCAGTGTAAAAAAAAATGATTAAAATCGATCCAGTAGTTTTCATTTATTCATTACAGCCCGTGGCCCGCAAGCGTTAAATTTGGAGAAAAACAATTTCCTTTCCCTATACCAAGAAGATTTCCTGCTATATCTAATATCTAAATTTATATAGGTACTACATATTTTCATTTTTCCCCTATGTATTTTATTTTTAAAAATAATTACAGAATGTCCTTATATACTACATTTACAGCTTTCTTGTCATTAAACAAACTCTTGAAACAACGACATATAGCTGTTAAATGCGAAGTGCTATAGGTCGAAGCGCGGCCTCCTCGCGGGATTTTAAATCTGTAATATCTCCGAAAATGTTCACTTAAATTACATGCTGTAAACGGCAATATTGATCTATATTAAATCAACAATTTATTTAAGGTACCTAATTGGATAAGGATTAATGCTGTATTGTATAAAAATTGCTTTGAACATAAGGCATCATTTTTCGTAAAAAGTAAATGAAAAAAACTGCTATTGTGGGTTATCCATAAGAGATAGACATATAGCATCGCGGACTTTTCTGTAGACCTTTTCATGGTTTACAAATACTTAGTACATCATTTTGATAAATCTCGTAGGGTTTAGCCTGCGTTTGCAATGTAAGTGGAAAAAAATGTAATTATTTACAGTAACCTCAAAAATTACAGTATTTCTCTACTTCGTATTAAATGTTATTATACGTACAAACCTTCCTTTTGAATCACTCTATCTATTAAAAAAAACCGCATCAAAATCGGTTGCGTAGTTTCAAAGTTTTATGCGTACATACGATATATGTGACTTTGTTTTATAATATGTAGTGATAACCAAACGCATAGTAGTACGCATAGTACGCATTTTAGTACTTAGTATTTATACCTGTTACGATAAATACGCCTCACCTCTAATTTGTCAAAGGCAGTATAAAATACTCGTCGCTAGTATTTGAGTATTTGCGTACCTGTTCCAGGCCGTCAAATTTTAGTACTTAGTATTTATATTTTATACCTGTTACGATAAATACGCCTCACCTGACACCTCTAATAATTCAACTCATTTGTCAAAGTTGCCGCATGTTGATTGTTGTTATGATTTTTTGCCAAAACCTAGCATGTATTTTGAAGTCTTAAACACTAATAATCTAGGTTTACAAATATTCTGAAGCGATAGTGTAAGAATATTATGTTTCTTTTCTAATTATCGAAAATAAAAAGAGCGATGGCAGCAATTCTAGGAGGCGGGTTAGGCGGTCTGTCGACCGCTTACTATTTGCTAAAAAATAATATAAGTAATAACAGCAACCTTAAACTATTGCTCCTCGAAGCAACGGACTACTGTGGGGGATGGATAAAATCTATTAAAACAAAAGATTATATTTTCGAACAAGGGCCAAGGACAATACGACCGAGGGGAAACATCGGCTTGAACACTTTGAATATGCTTCAAGATTTGGGCCTTAGCGAGCATGTCTCTGCTATAAAACCTGATCATCCTGCTGCGAAAAATAGAATGATCTACGTGAATAACACATTGCATTTGTTGCCATCGAGTATTAAAGGCGTTTTCCAAAAGAGTGAACCGTTCTCCAAACCTCTCATTTATGCGGTTTTAAACGATTTGAAACAGCCGCATAAAGAGTTAAAAGATGATTCTATTTACAATTTTGTTCAGAGAAGATTTGGAAAAGAGATAGCAGATTATGCAGTTGCACCTATGATTTGTGGAATTTGTGCTGGTGACGCTAAAGAAATTTCAGTTAAGTTTCTTATGAAAACGCTGTTTGAATATGAGCAAAACCATGGAGGAGTCGTCAAAGGAGTAATGAAGTCTTTATTTAAATCAAAAAACCAACATGATATAGATTTAAGTGAATTGGCAAAACGATCGCAGGAGGAAAAGTGGAGTGTTTATACTATCAAGGGTGGACTAGACACTTTTCCCACAGTAATGACACAATACCTGAAAGACAATGAAGTGGACTTGCAGCTAAATAGTAAAGTAGATGAGATACAATTCGTTGACTCTAGCTTAGTGAATCTTAAGAAAGATAACGGGGAAATATTATCTGCTAATCACATATATTCATCTGTGCCATCCCATGTTTTAGCTAAGTTAGTATCTAAACAACATCCAGAACTATCACAGATGTTAAATGACATACCTTTTGTTACGGTTGGCATCGTCAACTTATACTTTGCAACTGAAAAACCACTAATAACCCCTGCATTTGGTTTCCTAGTACCTCCAATAGAGAATTCTCCTATACTGGGCGTTGTGTTTGACTCATGCTGTATTCCAGATCAAAATGGTACTGTTTTAACAGTGATGCTAGGAGGAAGGTGGTTTAGTGAGAGGTTCGGAGTCAATGTCACAAAACAAAAGCTCTTAGATATTGCGATGAAGGAAATAAAAAAAATACTCAAAATAGATGAGACAGTCACAGCTCACCATGTTAACATACTACACAAATGTATTCCACAGTATGTAATAGGACATTACGAGCGAGTGGATAAAATAAGAGAGTATATAGTTAGTAATAACATGCCTATATCCTTAGTTGGTAGTAGCTATGATGGTGTCGGGATAAATGATGTGATATATTCAGCTAAGACTCAAGTGGAGGAAGACAACTATAAGTAATCTGTATTAATTTATATGATTTTTAGAAAACAAATTAATGAAAGTCTTCCTCATTTTGTAAACTTTTTCACTATAACCAATCATTACAGTATGTTTTTATAGGAAAGTCTCCGGATTCTTTATTTTAAGCTAACCATACAATCAATAATGATTCTGTAAAATGGCTCTATCATTTATAGATAAATATAAATTATCTATCTATTTTTCTAACTACTAGATATAGTTTTAAATAAATACATTCATAAATTATTACTACAATTAAATTAATTATTACTACAATAACTACAACAGTAAACTTATTGAAAATGTTTCTAACATTTGGCATAATTTATCTGACTTAAAACAATTTCATTTACTATCAAATTATAACTTGACTGGTTGAGGAATTCTGATAAGTGAGATTGTCATATAATAGTTGTACTTGATCAACTTAATATGACATAAAAATGACATTATTTATATTGTTCATTTCAAGGATTCGTAGATATCAATAAGGTAACTAATATAGGTCTAAAGAAATAGATCTTTAGTTTTATAAACATGAATATTATAAACTTGGTTTTGTTTTTCAAATATATTACTCCAAATATAGTAACAGATTGATTTGATTTTTGCCATTGAAGTGGCTAAAGAAATGGAAAGTTTTAAAGGCCATCCATATAGGTCAGTCACATATGAAAGTAGCCTGTATAATCAGTCCTTAAAAGTAGAGCAGTGGATATGTTATTCTCTTCATTGTAATTTTATCTGTACTGCTACTGTATGAATGATGTCAATTAGACTTTATAATTGAAATGAAAATGACTGTTTGTATGTTATGTTATTGCTGTTAATCCATTCGAGCAATGTTGATAAATAATTTATAGATGTAGAAGTTACTTTGTGGAGATCCATAATACAAAATGAAAAAAAAAATTGTGGAGTGGAGTTTATCTCCTGATTATGCAGGAGATAAACTCCACTCCACAATTTTTTTTTCCTTCAGTTGCAGAGCAAAATGATTGTTGAGTTTGTGATAGTAAACATGTGTAGTGCTTGTGTATTGCGGTGACGTTGATGGAGGTTTTTAAATGCATGTGTTTATACGAATCCTGCATGTATCGGGTATGAAAACGGATAGTCCACTTTTATCACATTTAGCATTATATATATTTTCTATTTACTTTATTGTGGATTACAGCAAAATAATTTTATTATTACTTTAGTGCAATGTTGATGAAAGTACAATTGAAGCTTTTTTTATATACTTACTACTGTTATTTATATACTGGACCAAAATATATAAAAAAATTCTTGCTTTCCTTTAGGGAATAGGAAAAGTGTATATTCCATGTTTGTGAGTAAAAGTGATGGGTACAGATTCCTAATATAGCTAAAGTATTCCATTTTTTACTGTTCTAAATGGAATTATTAAATATGTATTTATAAAAATTATTGTCTTTTTTTTTAAGGATTTTAAGAAAATATGAAGTTTTTTGTTGCAAATATTAAATAATATTTTATACTGGTTCGTTATGATTTCATTTATACTTGTATTAGTGACAGCCTATCTGTAATATATAAATATCCCACTTCTGGTTAAAGTCTTCCTCTTTCTTTTGGAATTATGAATAATGTCTCTAGAAGACCTATATTTAAAAAGGGAAGTGTAGCGCAATACACCAATTACCGACCTATTACTATTCTCCCCACTATAGACAAAATTATAGAAAAATATATTTGCCAGCAAATTTTCAAGTTTTATGAGGATAAAGCTATACTTAATAAAAAACAATTTGGCTTCCAACCACGTAAAAATACAATCAAATTGTTATCCGCTTTTACTGATCAAGTATATGAATATTTAAATGTAAAAAAACATGTCCTTATTGTCTATATAGACTACAGTAAGGCGTTTGACACTCTGCGTCATGACTTGCTTATCACCAGACTAGAAGAATGTGGGATACGTGGCCCTCTATTAGCCTGGTGCACCGAATATTTACGGAATCGCTCTTATCATGTAAAAATATCGAATTCGTTAAGTGATAAAGTATACGTACGAGAAGGAACTGCTCAAGGTTCGGTATTAGGTCCGTTACACTACCTTACATATGTCAACAATATGGCGAACATAATAGAACATTGTGATATATATCAATATGCCGACGACACTTGCCTATTATCAGCTCATGAAAATATTGAAGAAGCACTTCGTTTGCTTCAAATAGATTTTACAAATCTAATTAAATGGTCCCATGACGCCGGCTTAGTTCTCAACGCTGACAAAACCAAGCTCATGTACGTAAGCTCAACACAAAATAGGGTTTACATAAATCCTAAACTTATTGCTCATGAGCATGACTGTCTGCATAGCACACATCTCCACAAACTACCTTGCCAATGTGCTCCTATTGAAATTGTCAAAAAACAAAAGTACTTAGGGCTTGTCATAGACGATCGAATGAAATGGACTGAACATATTAATGTAGTTTGTGATAAATTAAGAGCCATATTATCTAAGTTGTCCCTAATAAAATACAAGATCCCATACCCTATACTGTTAAACTTATACAATGCTCTAGGAGAATCAATAATCGCCTACGGTATTAGTAGCTATGGCTTAACTAGTAAATCGCACCTAAACAGAATCTATACTTTGCAACTGCGCATCTTGAAAACAATAACACCTAATAAAATTAAAAACAGCTTTAGGGACGATTACTTTCAATTATTCCGTCATTGTAAAATATTACCAGTCCATCAAAAACTGAATTATCAACTACTAATCGAACAATTTTTTAATGATAAACTAAAAAAAACTTTTAGTGGAATAGCTAGAACACGTCGACAACATACCGAAAGACTTATCATACCAAAATGTAACAATTTATACGGTAAAAATCAACTTAAAATCAAAATACCTACCTTAATAAACGAGTTGCCAAGGACTCTTCGAGACCAGATAAATGATAAGAATATTAAAAGCAAACTAAAAGATTTTTATCTAAATTTATCAAATTGAATACCATATACATCAAACACACACACACACATACACATACATGCACACACACACACACCCACACTTATACATACATACACAACCATACGCGCGCACACTCATTAATATACTATCTATACTAATTAATATACTAAAAATTATTTTTAATATATTAAATTAATAAATAACATAAAATAAATAACAATATATTTTTAATATGCACTTATTAAATAACAATATATTTTTAATATACATTTATTTTATTATTACTATATATAAAATTTAACTATACTACATTTTTACTAAAATACTTATCATAATTAAAAAATCATCCTGTACTTAGCCTACCCCTCCATGCTCACCTGTTATCGCTAGAACGATCGAGTGCGATTAGTCATTCTTTCTCACTCGGGCCGTTTCTTCACACAAATAACTATTTTATGTTACGTTTAGTAAGAATTAATATTGTTTACAACAACGCACCTGTACTTATACTGTACCTGTATTGTAATTATAAGCAAACCAACGATGATGTCGCGGTATACAGAAAAACTTGTTTTAAGTTTATGCTATGCCGTGTCGAATTTTTGTATTATCATTTAAGATTTTATGTAATAAATAAAAAAAAAAAAAAAAAAAAATCAACCACTCTGCTATACTGATGGAAAGGTAAAAAATTCTGGTATATAGTATTCTTAATAGGTGTTGCATGTTTGAACCCTTTAGACTTCTTGATAAGGCTAGCGTACAAGGGTAATGAAATAAATAAAAAACTTATGTTATTTCTTTTTTATTTAGCTGCTGAGTGCATACATGTTTTAGTTTAATAAAAGCACCTATAGTAAAATAAATAAATCAGTTAAGCTCCACTTTACTGCATTTTAGAATATGTACTATATTTCATTTGTAATTTTGAAACAAAACTTTTCAGGGAATATTGGTAAATTATTTTAAAGGAACAAAATTATATTTTTCATGGAAGAGAAAGAGATTTATCTTGGATTATTTGAATGACTCAAGATGTTTCATCGTTTATGTATTTATAATGTCTAAGGATTCTTAAAATGAAAAAAAATCACAGTCATTGAACTTTACGGGCGAGCCAATAAGCATGGCCAACTATGCGAAGATAATTTTTATCTGTAATGTGAATTTAATACTTAAGGTAAATTTATTAAGGAAATTGTGTCCAAAATATTTACTAAATTAATTTTAAATATTATCAAAATTTAAGTCTATGTGAGACATTTATTTAAGTTTATTGAGATGTAAAAATAAATAACTTATTAAACTTTATTAAGATTTAAAAATATAACTTATCATAATAGCTTAATGAGTAACGTGAGTATACTTAAATAATAAATTAAAAATATACCATGATGTATATAAAAAAGCGGTACCTATATTTGTTTCTTTCTTAAAATTATTTATATTAGTAAATGTTATGTAAAATAATAAATAAGCCATAAATGCTACGATAATATTTTAAGCTAATAATATTTTTTATTGTTAAAATAATGTACGTACTTACAATTTAAAATATTTTGATAGCCAGCTGGCTATCTTTCTAAACTATTTTGAACAGTAGTTAGCCCAAATTATAATTTCTATCGCTGTTTAATGCAAGAGCAAAATCTATACAATAACAATGTATTTTGACATAACTTATTTGTACAACAGCACTTATATTTTCATGCAATATATGGTTGTTCTCAAGGACACAAAGAAAAAAAATTGCAGTACAACTCTTCTGATATACCTTTTTTTATACATAGCACAATGTTGTAATTTAAGTAGTAAGCAATAAAGATTATAGATTTATATTTCTTTGTTCTCGTGGTTAGTCTATGAATTTAAAAGCAAATAATACTATTACTTCGTCTTAAATCTATCTATACATTACTTGATCCTTGACGGAATCAAAGATTCAGCTTTAATTTAACAAAGTTATATTAGGCTGCCATTTTGTGGTCTATGCCTAATAGTATATAAAGTAGGGATATGACTTGGAGTAGAAAAAATCGATTATTTATTAATCAATTTTTTATCTTTACAAACAATCGATTTTTAAAAAACTGATTACTATATTAAAAAATAATCGATTTTTTTCTGACTTTTTAAAAATTAAAGTGGACAACTACCAAGAAATAATATCAGATGCGCTGTTTGTGAAATTGGATTAAAATGTGTAGTTTCGCTTAATTGGTTTCATCCAACACTGCATATCTAATCGTAAAAATCAAGAAAAAGATAAAAAAAAAGAAAATCGTTTTTTGATGAAAAAATAATTGATTTTTAAAAAACAATTATTTTGAAAAATAATCGATTTTTAAAAAACAATTATTTTGAAAAATAATCGATTATATACATCGCTATATAGAAGCATATAAATCATAGAGATCTATTACTTCCGGTGTTATCCATCCTTATTTTAATTTAACAGAAGTAAAAAGTAACGTTAAATCTATGGTTTTGTTATGTTTTATGGTTTTTTTTTTCATTATTCGCAAACATCGCCGAGGTCTAATGTGATAGTTGTATACAGTGTATGATCGCGGTGCTGCGCCGATGTGGCAGAGGGCGGCACTGTGTTTCGGTAGGAGTACTGAAGTGCGAACGCGACCCGCGCTGCCGTTCCAACCGCAGCGGTGGGCCCCGTACTCACTTTTAACCGGAGAGCGAGTTTATTTGACTTCCTCCACAGGATGATGCTGGAAAGAAGTCGTACATATTACTATCATAAATGCGAAACTGTCTGTCAGTTTCTCGGACACGCTTTCATGACTAATTATAGAAAGTACCTGGGTGATGAAAATTACCCAGCTTTGCTCGGTAATTTTTAAAATGATGTAAAAAAAATAATTGCAATGAAAAATTAAAAAATAATAGGGCAGGTGGGGCTCGATCCTAGGTATTTTCACCTCTCTAGACCGCCCGTTCCCCAAATGAACTACCATGACTTTTACGTTTGACAGCGAATTTTAGTGACCAAAAACGGGGATAAAATGACATTTTTTAAAAATAAAACTTATCTAGATCGAATTTTCTCCCCCAGAATCCCCTACATACTGAATTTCAGGAAAATCGTTGGAGCTGTTTCCGAGATTCCGAATATACATATGTATATATACAAGACATTATATTAACTCATTTAAATATTAAAGATTTTATACAATTGAAGCCTAATCGCTGACCAAAATATATAATAAGAAAAGTAGCATTTAGTACTAAAGCAGTTAGAGTTTAGACCTCTCGGGCAGTATTTCGCAAACAGCACTAGATTGGACTGCAACAAGGCCTCACTGGTAACACTTGGCGCTGAGGCCTCATCAGTTAGGTTAGGCCTAACCGCTAGGTGGTACTTAGCGATTAGGCCTTACAGTAAGCTCTGAGCGCTAAGTTCTAACGAGTATTACTTTTTGCTAAGGCCTCATGAGTTGTAGCACTTAGCGGTAAGACCTTACACTAGGCACTGAGAGGTAAGTTTTAATGAGTAGTACTTTTTGCAGGACCTCGCGGGTAGCTCTTGGCGATAAGGCCTCACGAGTAGCACTGTACGCTAAGGCCTTCCGAGTAGCATTGTACGCTAAGGCCTCCCGAGTAGCACTGTGCGCTAAGGCCTCCCGAGTAGCATTGTACGCTAAGGCCTCCCGAGTAGCACTGTGCGCTAAGGCCTCCCGAGTAGCACTGTGCGCTAAGGCCTCCCGAGTAGCATTGTACGCTAAGGCCTCCCGAGTAGCACTGTGCGCTAAGGCCTCCCGAGTAGCACTGTGCGCTAAGGCCTCCCGAGTAGCACTGTGCGCTAAGGCCTCCCGAGTAGCATTGTACGCTAAGGCCTCCCGAGTAGCACTGTGCGCTAAGGCCTCCCGAGTAGCACTGTGCGCTAAGGCCTCCCGAGTAGCATTGTACGCTAAGGCCTCCCGAGTAGCACTGTGCGCTAAGGCCTCCCGAGTAGCACTGTGCGCTAAGGCCTCCCGAGTAGCACTGTGCGCTAAGGCCTCCCGAGTAGCATTGTACGCTAAGGCCTCCCGAGTAGCACTGTGCGCTAAGGCCTCCCGAGTAGCACTGTGCGCTAAGGCCTCCCGAGTAGCACTGTGCGCTAAGGCCTCCCGAGTAGCACTGCGCGCTAAGGCCTCCCGAGTAGCACTGTGCGCTAAGGCCTCACGAGTAGCACTGTGCGCTAAGGCCTCACGAGTAGCACTGTGCGCTAAGGCCTCACGAGTAGCAGTATAAGTAGCACTTAGCGGATATGCCTTACACTTAGCGTTGAGTGCTAGGTTCTAAGGAGCGCTAGGGTTTCTAGAAGCGCTTTCGGATATATTACTCTACTTCCAGTTCTAGTCTAGTTCTACTTCTTAAGTTAACCATAAGTTAACTTTAAGTTAAGTTAAGAACCATAAGCATATGTAAAAACGCTGAACTCGTAGCAAAATAATTTTATCAATACTTTTATACTGTGAAATTCCATCAAGTAACGCCTACTTCTATCATAAGTACATTAGTCAGACTTACTCGCTGGTGTCATGCTGCGGGTCATCGTCGTACTCTGCGGCGTCATCGCGCTGCGCCAGCGTCAGCGTCACGTCAGGAACTGACACCACGCTTATTGTGGGCAGCTGCGGCTTCCTCTCCACCACCTTGCTCCAGGACGTGTCCTGGCAGTTTAAGGTATATACAGAGTGGTACCGACGATACGACATTAATTTTAATCCTAGATAGCTACGCACCTTAACAGGTTACATAAAAAAATTCAGTTAATTCAATGCAGTACTTTAACCACAGGATATTATTTTTCATTTTGAAATTAAACTTCAAGATGTATATGGATCAATGACCGATGGCAGCATGCCATACAAAAATATACCCTATAAACAATATTATACTCGTCTGTATGATCAATGTAAAAATGGCCTTGGCCTTGGCTTTGCGGTCACCGCGCCAGGCCCTTGTATTACACCGCTCCGTTCGATCTTCGCGGCGATCGTCATATCTACACCGAGCGCCGTACGCGCGCACTACAAGGTGAGTGAACCCTAATGAATGAGCGTATTTCGTTATTAATCGCAATCTAAACGTATTTAGTTTGTTATAATATATATTTTTCTTTAATTCTATATTTAAATACATTGAATTATACCAAAGTAATGTAATACTTCCAAGTGAGCAGAGCAGAATTTAATGTCGTACGTCGGTACCGCTCTGTATAACACTAGCAATCCGCCCGCGTGGAAAGATTAAAACCGTAATATAGTCTTATGATAACCATAAAAGTGGTTATATTGGGTTATCCCTAAAAGATAGACATATGCTGTCGCGACCTATTATTTAGAACTTTTAGAGGGGAACAATTTTGTAATACATGATGACACAACAATACACAAGCACTGCACATATTCACCACCACAATCTCAACAATCGTTTCGGCCCGTAACCGAAGCATCAAGAGATAGATTCCACGACAAAATCGCAAAGATTTGCGATTGTGTTATCGGTGTCAGGTAATGCATGAGTTCTTACAAATTCTGTATGCATCAGGTATGAGAACGAATAGCACACTCTACATTTAGCATTACATATATTTCCTTTTATCGCGGATTATAGCAAAACAATATTCTCATTACTTTTGCTTTATATATTAGCTATAATTATTGAATAACTATCACCGTTTACTCAGCCCACGCAAGGAAAGCTTTAAATTTTGCCGTTTTCATAATATTATTTATTGCTGCTCCTCTTCTATTCATTTTAGCGTGTTATATAACCTATAGCCTTCCTCAATAAATGGACTATCTTACACTGAAATAATTTTTCAAATCAGTCCAGTAGTTCCTGAGATTAGCGCATTCAAACAAACAAACTCTTCAGCTTTATATATTAGTATAGATAACATCATCATCCTCCTGCCTTTATCCTTAGTGGGGTCGGTATAACATGTTATAAACATCTTGTCACATGATTTGGTAAAATACGCAGTTTTACGACCGGCCGCCTGCCTGACGACAACTTACCATAGTTGTATTTTACGACACCTCGGTAAGAAAGAGGGTGGTCTATTCTACTAAACCGGATACCACACGGTGGTTGAACTAACCTTAGTCGCCTTTTACTATACCTCGGTAAAAAATGAGGGTGGTACTATTCTATTCAGCGGGATACCACGTGACCAAGATCATATAAATGCATAATCACTCTAGAAAACTGGAATAGATCACCCTGTCTATTCTACTAAACCGGTTAACACACGGTGGGTGAACTTACCTTGGTCGCCTTTTAAGACACCTCGGTAAGAAAGAGGGTGGTCTATTCTTCTTAGCCGGATACCACATGGCGGCATATTAGTATAGATAACATGATCTAAAAATGAATGTAATATATATATATAAAATGTTGGCCCTCGGCGGGAATCCAACCCGCCGACCCGCGGAACTGAAGGCAGGATCAGTACCCACTGCGCTAACAGGTCAGTCAAAGATTAATAAGTAATTCATTCACCCCCTCACCTTGAGGGTCAAAGGGTTAATATGTTACCTTTTCCAGATTAAGCGACTTCTCCAACGACTTCTCGATGCTCTTGGGCTCCTCCCTCTCCGGCTCCTGCTCTGGCACATCTTCCGGCTGCAGCATCCGGAGTTGCATCTCGTGCGCCGTGGGGTTGGTCAGCTTCAGCAGGAGAGCGGAAGTTCCACCGGGCTTCACTGACTCGTACGATATTATCTTCACCTCCGGCACGTGGTAACTGATGGGTTATTATTAACCGGTTGGAAGCGGAAAAGGGCAGGGGGTGTACATCGATATGACACCAATGAATGAAATTTCTTAATTGACAATTGAACACTGACATGCAGCAGTTTAAAAACACTGTTAAAAAGAGGCTGATACAGAAAGCCTACTATACTGTTGAAGATTATTTAGAAGATAACAATGTGTGGATATAGCTCTCTTTGAACCTGTACAAGACAGTAACGGCTTAATGTAAATAGTATTAAGAATTATATTTTTAAAAAGAGCAACCGCCGAGTTTCTTGCTGGCTCTTCTCGGTAGGAACAGCTTTCCGAACCAGCAGTAGAGTTGACGATTCAAAACCACTTGTTTACAAGTTTATTTGAATAAAGAATATTTTGAATTTGAATTAACAAACAATATATATTATTGATACTTGTTTAACTTTACTAACAATACTTCATTTAAACCGCATTTAATAGCTAGGAAAAATCGTCCCTAACAAACAAAATAATCTTTATTTATTTCTTTTTATACATATATTTAGATAAATATTATCTTACTAAAACGCCGTGTGGTATCCGGCTGAATAGAATAGTACCACCCTCATTTCTTACCGAGGTGTAGTAAAAGGCGACTAAGGTAAGTTCACCCACCGTGTGTTAACCGGTTTAGTAGAATAGACAGGGTGATCTATTCCAGTTTTCTAGAGTGATTATGCATTTATATGATCTTGGTCACGTCGTATCCGGCTGAATAGAATAGTACCACGCTCATTTCTTACCTAGGTATCCTAAAAGGCAACTAAGGTAAGTCGACCCGTCGTGTGATATCGTGCTGAGTAGAATAGACCACCCTCTTTCTTACCGAAAGATAGTAAAATACGACTAAGGTAAGTAAATGTTAGGCCGGTCGTTAAAACAGAGCCAAATCATGTGACAGCATGGTTATAACATGTTGTACTTACCTCACTTAGAGTGGAATAAGGGCAGGAGGATGATGATTGTAAAATTAAATAAATAAATATATGGGACACTTACACACACAATCATCCGTCCTCAAAGTAAGTAACTTAGTATAAGTAGCGGCCTGTTACTATCCCACTGTTGGGCATAGGCCTCTTCTCTCCGTTTTTTTTTTTGGAGAGAGGGATTGGAGCTAAGACCTACCACGCTGCTCCAATGCGGATTGGTAGGTTACACATATCCCCAGAATTCTCTAGAGATATGCAGTGCATGAGTGATAAATTGCAATTATCAATTAGACACATAAGTTTTACTAGAAAACTCATTGGTGCCTGCCCGGGGTTTGAACCCTAGACCTCCTCGAAAGAGGCGCACGGTGATACCGCTGGGCTACCACAGCTTACACACAGCTTTATGGGACACTTACACGCACGGTCGTCCGTCCCCAAAGTAAGTAACTTAATACTTGTGTTATGGACAGACAACTGGTGAATATATACTTATATAATTGTTAAATACATACTTAAATACAAATTGCTAGTGACATTTTGAAAAAAAAATCTATGCGATCAAGTCAGATACAGTCTTCCACAGTTTGAATTTGAATATGAACAGTTGCACTCACAAGGCCAGCAGCTCGATCTTGAACTTGATGGAGCCGGGGTTGTACTCGGGCTTGGTGAGGTTGTGGTCGCAGGCCCGGCAGCGCTGGCTGCGCTTCACGCTCAGCGGCCGCGCCAGCGGGTGCAGCCGCGACACGCCGCTCGGCTGCCACTCGGGCGCCGCCAGACGCTGGGCCATCGTCGTTACTACAGAACGAACTCGATACATACCAAAAATTACGAAAAACATGCCAAAAGGCCCAACCCGGGCGATAACATATGAAAAAAGAAAGAAAGAAAAATAATTTTATTTGTAACAACACACTACACAAGTATAAAGTAAGTAACGGCCTGTTACTATCCCACTGCTGGGCATAGGCCTCCTATCTCCATTTTTGGTGAGAAGGATTGGAGCTAAGACCTACCACGCTGCTCCAATGCGGATTGGTAGGTTACACATATTACCGGAATTCTCTAGAGATATGCAGGTTTCCTCACGATGTTTTCCTTCACCGAAAAGCGTGTGATAAATTGCAATTATCAATTAGACACATAAGTTATAATAGAAAAACTCATTGGTGTCTGCCCGGGGTTTGAACCCATGATCGTCTCTAGAGATTCACACGGTCGCACCGCTAGGCCATCACAGCTTACACACATAATATATTAAAACTAAAAAAACAAGAACGCAGTACAAAATCTAACTTGCATAGTGTGATGCCCCAAATTGGTGTCACCTCTCAGCTAAAAGCTGACTAAAGATTGACGATTTAAAAGTGCTTGAAAGAGCTTATTTGAATAAAGATTAGGTAATTCGGTAATTTTTTACAAAATAAAAAAAGAGACAAATATAGTGCGTAATAATAGATTGTGGTGGTGAATATGTGTGCAGTGCTTGTGTATTGTTGTGCCATCGGTGTCGGGTAGTGCATGAGTTCTTACAAATTCTGCATTTATCAGGTATGAGAACGAATAGTACACTCTACATTTAGCATTACATATATTTCCTTTTATCGCAGATTATAGCAAAATAATATTCTCATTACTTTTTTTTTTATAATGCACATATTAGCCGAACATATAGGATAAAATCTTAGGGAACAGGGACATATAATGTCATTGACATAATTGAGGATATTTAAAATTTAATTCTATGCAAGTTAGCGCTATATGATGGAGAGGGGAAGACAAAGTTAGATTGTGTAAGAAAGAGACATCATATAAATGTAACACTCTAGAAAACTCCAGATTGTGACTCACTCTGTTTCAAGTTGACCTCCCTGGTGTGATAATCTTCAGGCAGCTCCTCGACCTCTTCGCTGGCCTGACTCGGGACAAAGTTAGCGATAGCAGATGATGAACTTTCACTGGAAGGTAGGCCGGCTATATTCCGAGCCATTGCACCCGTGAGACCAGTTTTATCCTAAAGGTAATAAGAGGAATCCAAAATAATACATAATATAACAATATAAGCTGTGGTAGCGTAGCGGTAACACTGTGCGACTCTTTCGAGGAGTCCACGGGTTCAAACCCGGGCAGAAACCAATGGGTTTTTCAGTTAAAACTTATGCGTCTAATTGATAATTGCAATTTATCACACGCTTTTCGGTGAAGGAAAACATCGTGAGGAAACCTGTATATCTCTAGAGAATTCTGGAGATATGTGTAACATACCAATCCGCATTGGAGCAGCGTGGTAGGTCTTAGCTCCGAACCTTCTCTCTAAAAATGCAGAGAAGAGGCCTATTCTCAGCAGTGGTATAGTTACAGGCCGCTACTTACTTACATAGTCAAAGTGGGTTAAGCTTAAAAGCTAGACATATGCTGTCGCGGACTTTTATTAAAAACTTTTAGAGGGGAACAATTTTGTAGTACATGGTTCTTTAATAACTTTCACCGTTTACTTAGCGCACACAAGGAAAGCTTTAAATTTTGCTGTTGTCGTTATATTTTTTATTGCTGCTTCTCCTATTCATCTTAGGGTGATGTCATATAGCCTATAGCCTTCCTCGACAAATGGATTATCTAACACTCAAAGAATTTTTCAAATTGGTCCAGTCGTTCCTGAGATTACAATTTTCCTGAGATTGCATTCAAACAAACTCTTCAGCTTTATATATTAATATAGATTTCATAACAAGTATATGATCAAGAGTTGCTTTATAAAAACTTTGTGGTTTGACTTACATCAGTTTTGTTGGTATTATATGATATGTTATTTAAATTCAAATATCTCAATGCAAGAAACAATTTCATTAAAAAAATTTCAATTTCAAATTTTTTTTTGATTTACATTAATCCAGATTATACAAACTGAGCTATAAGCAATCTCTATACATTTTAAAAACATTGGATATAAAATAAAAAAATATTAGCAATTTCCAAAAAGCACTGTATTCAACTTACAGTAAGTGTGATATATTTTCCTCTTATAGCAAACTTCTTTCTTTCTCTATCTAATTTCTCCTGTTTCTCTTGTTGTGCAATAGCCTTGTAGTAATCGAGAAGTTGATTGAAGCGGGCAGAAAAAGGATTGCTTCTTTCCGGCCAGCCACCTGAAGCTGATCATAGATAATGTCAATTATAGAAATATTTGAAACAATGTTAAAGGTACAATACATTTAGCATTATATATATTTTCTATTTTAACGCCGTGTGGTATCCGGCTGAGTACAATAGACCTCTCCATTTCTTACTGAGGTGTCGTTAAATACGACTGAGGTAAGTTGACGTCAGGCAGGCGGCCGGTCGTAAAAACGCAGCCAAATCATGTGACAGCATGTTTATAACACATGCCAACTCCACTTAAGAGTGGGATAAGGGCAGGAAGATGATGATGTATTAAAAACTATATATGTATATATTTACCAGTTGTCTGTCACCCATAACACAAGTATTAAGTACTTACTTCGGGAACAGACAACCATGTGTGTAAGTGTCCCATATATTTATTTATTTATACATATGAATCAATTAAGTAAATATTTACCAACAGGTTGATCAGGGATTCCCACATCCCTAGATGTCCATCTGCAGTTAAAACAGGATAAGTAGTACACCTTTTTTGGTTGTTTGTTTTCCACTTTAGCATCTCCGGAAGCAGGGTCCTGCCGTGGCGGGGCGATAGTTGCTCTAGTAGACAGCGTGTGAAAGCAACTGGGACAGTCAAAGCAACTGCTGCAGCGGTTCTTTTTGAGCCTCGCTTCAGAGGATGGCATGTTTTCGAGACAGTTCGCACAGTAATGGGAGTCAACCTGTGGGAATATTTGTTTTAGTCACTAACAGAATTGAAAAAGTATTACGAAGATATATTTGAGGAATTATGATAGACAGGAAAAGCAATTCTTATTCTTTCATAAGATTTTTTTTACCACTATTGAAGGCATATTTATCATTAACTTTATATAACCTGCACCAGTAATGAGGAGGGATGAAAATCATGTGACCAAACGAGTGTTAAATTTGAATGTGGATTGATATGTGGCTAGAGGGAGGCCTAAAAAGAAATGGTTGGAATGGTGTGAAGTATGACATGCATATAAAAGGAGTGGTGCCAGAGTTAACAAATCATAGGACAGAATGGAAGAGAAAAACATGTTGTGCCAACCCCACTTAGAGTGGGATAAGCACAGGAAGATATTTATATAAGCTGCTAGTATGGTAAAATAGGTGACACTATGTAAGTAAATGTATGGTAAGTAGTAGTAAGTATTAACTGTTCTATTCTATCGAATATATTCCAAGATTTCCTTTAACTGACTCACAATTTCATGGATAGGTAATTTTTATTTGTTCATAAATTAAAATAACTATGTATAATACTAGTATGTTATATACGAAAAATTAAAAGATCTAATGTAGAAGGCTCTATAATTATTGGATATTTTCAAAAATCGTAAACTGAAATCACTGAAAGTATATTGAAACACTCAAGTACATGGTAAGTAGAGCATAAATTACAAATCCATGAAAATACTTCTAAAGTAATCCCATTTTAATTGAAAAAATTAGAAAATGAGAAGTATTTGATTCTCTTTAAATTAATCATTGATTTTTTGACTGTATTACGGTAAAAATACTTACTTCATGACAAATGCAAAAACCGCATCTTATTTTCAAACAATGACGACAGAAATATAGATTTGTTATTGGTTTAAGCTGACCGCAAGAACAAACATATCGCACATAATCTGGTTGAGTTAAATATGCCATTATTGTAATGTTTAATTAAACTAAATACATAAATGTGCAAAGTTATTAAAAATCAAAAAACGTTGTGTCAGAAGCGAATGACAGATTTATTTGTCTGTGGTGAAAACTATGACTAAACAGTAAACTTGTATTTTGTTTGAAACACCATAAAATGTATTATTTAATGGTGTTTCTTACAAAATAATTAAAAGTTTATTAATTTGTAAATTATTTTTTAATTTGTATTTGGTAACTAATTTTTTTTTTGCTATATAACATAAAGTTTAATTATCATTTTACAACGTTACTTTTTTTGATAATCTAAATAGTCTTCTAAGTCTAAGTTCTAAGTCTTCTAAAGCCGTGTGGTATCCGGCTGAGTAGAATAGACCACCCTCATTTCTTACCGAGATGTCGTAAAAAGCGACTAAGGTAAGTTGGCCCACCATGTGGTATCCGGTTTAGTAAAATTGACCACCCTCTTTCTTACCGAGGTGTCGTAAAATACGACTAAGGTAAGTTGGAGTCAGGCAGACGGCCGGTCGTAAAAACTCAGCCAAATCATGTGACAGCATGTTTATAACATGTTGTGCCGACCCCACTTAGAGTGGGATAAGGGCAGGAAGATGATAATATAATTTCTATTTACTTCGCGGATTGCGGACTAAATGCTATCAAATAAATCCAAATTCTTTAAATTATTATATGTTCAATCATAACAATTGCTAATTGTCGCGTAATGAGAAAGCACCTGTAGCGAAAGCAACTGTGTAAAACAGTATGTATGAAAATGTGGTTTTGCTCTTGCAATTGATACAGGCGCTTCTAAGTCGCTATTTTAACCTATAACTAAAAATTAAACTGACATAAATGCAGCATTTCTTTATTACTATGAAATGAAAATGAAAATATGCTTTATTGTATATCAAAAAAAGGAAAAAAAACCAAGCGTACAGTTCAGTAAATCAAAAGATTTTTTAGCAAAATATATTCTACCTGCGATAACGTCTAAGGACTTCCATACCGATTACCGATTAAAACTTATAATATTACGATATTCAAAATTCAAATTCAAAATATTCTCTATTCAAGTAAACTCGTAAACAGTACTTTTAAATCGTCAACTCTACTGCTGTTTCGGAAAGTTGTTCTTACCGAGAAGACCCAGCAATTCGGCGGTTGCTCTTTTAAAAATATAATTCTTATCACTAGTTACATTTAGTTAGTACTGTCTTATACAGGGTCGAAGAGTATCATATGTCCACGTATTCCTTTAATCTAAGTAATCCTCAATAGTATAGTAGGCTTTCTATATTAGCCTTTTATTAATAGTGTTCTTAAACTGCTGTAATACAATACATAAGTATAACATTCTTGTTTCTTTCGATAAGGGACGAAAAATTTCGTCATTAATATTACCGTATAAACATTCAGGTTTTTTGCAAATAAGTCATTCCTCGTATCTTATTCCACTTGCCAATCACGCTTGACCTGTTCGTGTCTCTTGTTAAAGTGTACTAATTTGAATCAACACCTAAATTCAACTTTGTGCACGTACAGATTTAAAATTCTGTAGTTTCGATACTCATGACTGGGGTTACCATATCTGGGTATTTATAAATGCCTTACATTTTTGTTTGTTGGGTAAAAAAAGTTGTGTGTGTGTGTGTCTGTGGGGGGTAACACAAACTCACAATGTTTGTGTTACCCTATCCTATCCTTCCTACTAATAACTTAATTAATTTCAGTTTAGTAGAATAGACCACCGTCTTTCTTATTGAGGTGTCGTAAAATACGACTAAGGTAAGTTAACATCCAGGCAGCGGCCGGTCGGCCGTAAAATGCGTAGCCAAATTTATGTGACAACATGTTTATAACATGTTGTGCCGACCCCACTTAAAGTGGGATAAGGGCAGGAGGATGATGATCTTTGTATATTGAGGTAATTCATGTTTATGTCGCTTAGGTCTCTTGACATTCATTATATCTGATCATCATATTTATCTACATCATCATGTACTTATATGACTTTTATTTTTATTACAATGTGTTAATCGGGACATTTAAATCTTTTTTTTCAACTTTCATATCAGGATATAAAGGTTGAAAAATTTTTAACCTTTTATATCAGGATATATGGCAACCCTACTCCTGATTGATATTTACATGTAATATTATTTTGCTTAATTGAATATTAAATACACATCGTAATGTTGTTTATTGCAACTGGCATATTAATGCAGCTATATTTATTTTGTCACCGTTTCTGAACAAAATAAACGCGTTAATTCTTTGCACGTAACGAAGGTTCGAGAATTTTAACAACAATATCCTGCTAGGGATACCATACCTGTACATTCTTCCTATTTGACAGTAGGTTAAGGGTATACTGTTAATGGTTCGACATAAAAAAAGAATAGAATAAATATCAAAATCCCATTTACCTTAATATTCACCTTTATGAGGTAATACTGTTGGATAAATTCTCAAAAATTCTATAAAATTCTCATGTTAAAATGTTATTCAAAAATAAATTCAAAATATTCTTTATTCAAATAAACTTGTAAACAAGTGCTTTTGAATCGTCAACTCTACTGCTGGTTCGGAAAGCTGTTCCTACCGAGAAGAGCCAGCAAGAAACTCGGCGGTTGCTCTTTTAAAAATATAAATCTTATGACTAGTTACATTGAGTCATTACTGTCTTTTACAGGGTCTAAGCGAGCTATATCTATACATTCTTATATTCCAAGTAGTCCTCGACAGTATAGTAGGCTTTTTCGATCAGCCTCTTTTTAACAGTGTTATTAAACTGATGTAATGGTAAAGCTAAAATTGATTGCGGAATTTTATTATAGAATCTTATACCCAGACCCACAAACGATTTACGTACTTTTGCAAGACGCAAAGCAGGAGCCGCAAGCTTATGTCGGTTCCTCCTTTGCCTCTTATGCACCAGTTAGTTACCATACTCCTCCGAAACGGCTGTATCGATTTTTATAAAATTTTATGTGCATATTTAGGTCTGAGAATCGGCTACTATCTATTTTTATACCCCTGAGTGATGATCCCTAACATTTTTATAAAATTTTCGGTCAATTTTTTTATAATGTACACTAGAACTAAGTAAAATTGACATCGGTAAAATGATAACAATAAATTTAATAGTACCAACTAATTTTGACATAATAATAAACTCAATTCATTTGGTAGTGTATGTAAGTGTCACATATAGTAAGTAAGTAGCGGCCTGTTACTATCCCACTGCTGAGAATAGGCCTCTTCTCTCTTATTGGAGAGAAGGTTTGAAGTTGAGACCTACCACGCTGCTCCAATGCCAATTGGTAGGTTACACATATCTCCAGTATTCTCTAGAGATATGCAGGTTTCCTCGCGATGTTTTCCTTCACCGAAAAGCGTGTGATAAATTGCAATTATCAATTAGACACATAAGTTAAAACTTATTGCTGTCTGCCCGGGTTTGAACCCGTGACCTTCACGAAAGAATCGCACGGTGTTACAGCTGGACTTCCACAGCTTATATTGTCCCATATATTTATATTTATCTATTTATTAAATGTGGGGAAAATTTAGTATACATAGTTTCATCTAGCAACACCGAACGTTCTTTTTAAGGTATGCCAACAGGAACCCGTGGACCCGTGGCTTTCTAATGTCGTAATGTATTGCGAAACGAGGGATCCAATTATGTCACCGGTATTAATTACTCACTACTTTTTTTAATAAGACCACTTCGATTGACGCGGATTCCTCTAAATCTAATAATGAATTTACAGATAGTCTTTGATGCATCATAACTAAGTAAGGATTGGTTGACTGTTAGTTTAAAATAGAATATTATCCTAGACTGTTGATCAGATTTCCTTTTATGGGGTTGATAATATGACAGCTGCCCAGTGGTGAGACTGCGATTTCCTCGATAAGGTCACGTATTCAAACCCCAGGCCAATTAGTATTTTGATTAAACTGATATATCTAATTGATAATTGCAAAAGTAACAATAAACAAATTATATTTATAGGCCGCCGTGTGGTACCCGGCTGAGTAGAATAGACCAGTTGTAAAAGGAGACTAAGCTAAGTAGACAGAAAAAGCAAAATCGTAATGATGATCGTAGAGGTTGTGGTAGTGAGTGTGTGTAGTGCTTGTATGGAGTGTTGGTGTTGGCGGCGTCTAGTGATACATGTGGCGACTTGTTCTGCATGTATGGGGTATGTGATTGTTGCCTGCTTCATACACTTAGCATTGCATGTATTCTCTTAACAAACGCGGATTAACTCAAAATAATTTTATTGTAACGTCTGCAATAATTAGACATAAAATATTAGTCTAGTAACCAGTTGTTAAGTAGGAGGTTAATTAAAGTCTAAAAATTCTAGAATTGTTTTATTAGTCGTAGTTTTACAGATGGCTGAACCATTAAAGTCTAATGTAATGTTATTGCGTAAATAATTATTTATCGCAATGATACGTTCTAATTAACATATTTTTAATACTGTAGTACATATTTCAAGAACCTGAAGCATATCAGAGTGCCCTGGGCCTAAATATTATAGCCTATCCTATACTACTAATATTAAATATAAGAAAGTTTGTGAGTATGTGTATAAGAGGCAAAGTAGGAACCGACATAAGCTTGCGGCTCCTGCTTTGCGCCTTGCAAAAGTACGTAAATCGTTTGTGGGTCTGGGTATAAGATTCTATAATAAAATTCCACAATCAATTTTAGCTTTGCCATTACATCAGTTTAATAACACTGTTAAAAAGGGGCTGATCCAGAAAGCCTACTATACTGTTGAGGATTACTTGGAAGATAAGAATGTGTGGATATAGCTAGCTTAGACCCTGTACAAGACAGTAATGACTAAATGTAAATAGTCATAAGAATTATATTTTTAAAAAGAGCAACCGCCTAGTTTCTTGCTGGCTCTTCTCGGTAGGAACGGCTTTCCGAACCAGCAGTAGAGTTGACGATTCAAAAGCACTTGTTTACAAGTTTATTTGAATAAAGAATATTTTGAATTTGAATTTGAATTTAAAAAGTATGTATGTTAGTTACTCTTTCACGGCGAATCCGCTGAATCAATATCGATGAAATTTGGCACAATTCCTCTTAATACACCGGAATCGAGTTTCAAATACCACCAGCGCTTTTTTATTTTTTTTTATTGCATTTTTTATATCAAGGCTCGGTCTCCTAAGTACTTTCATTTATCCGCTGTCGACTAACACGATTAGTAGAAGGGATGTTACGGAGGGTGGATTTCGATTTCCAAAGGTACGTAACTTCTGATTTAATTTACAGCTTTGCCTAGCGGTAAACAGAAATATTATAAGAAATAGGTTTTACCCATGTTTTGAAATATAAAGTGGGTCGGTAAGGAGGAAAATTACGATCAAATCCGTTCTTGTGAAAGATTTGCATCATAGTTATATGTCAGTATTTTAATATGAGCTTTCTATACAGTCTTATTAAGTTCATTATACATATATATATAATTCACAATGCTTAAGGTGAAGGATCACGACGGCTTATGTCCAAGATTTCTATTACAAGAAGGGCAAATTTAAATCGCGCAACCTATTATTGTCTTCTGAAACAATTCAGACAATTATCATTCTTTCGCCATTTTAAACAATCCTAAAATTTTCAATCTTTCGATGACTTAAATAATGCTGATATTCTCAATCTTTCGATGACTTAAACAATGCTCACATTCTCAATGTGTCATCGGTTTAAATAATCCTGACATTCTCAATCTGCCGCAGTCTTAAACAATCCTGAAATTCTCAATCTTTCGATGACTTAAACAATCCTGACATTCTCAATCTGTCGTCGGTTTAAATAATCCTGACATTCTCAGTCTGCCGCAGTCTTAGCCAATCCTGACATTCTGAATCTATCATAGTTTTAAACAATCCTGAAATCCTCAATTATTCGATGACTTAAACAATCCTGACATTCTGAATCTTTCGTAGTTTTAAATAATCCGGACATTTTCAATTTTTCGTCGCTTTAATCAATCTTGATATTCTCAATATTTCCTGTCACACAATTTTGACGATTCTCATTCTTTCTTCGTCTTAAACAATCCTTACATTCACACTGTTTTTGGTCTAAAAATATCGTGACAATTTTCTATTTTTCGTCTTCTTACACAATCCTAACAATAATTCGTCAGGAGCAAGCGAAACAAAATAACTTTGTTATTTTATTTCGCAAATTAAAGTCTATAAAACAAAATTACACAACTTTTTAATGACTTTTTGGGCCACAGTGGCTTTTTAATTTTTTAAATAATCTTGAATTGGTTGTCTATGACATCTAAAAGTCTGCAATTTTTTGAATTCTAAAACTATTTCGGATGAAAGAAATCACTATTACAATATTTATTATCATTTTTTGTTATTTGTGGTGTAACATATTTATTTATTTTTGTACAGTGAGTCATTTAGATGTGATTCATAATTACTGTTGATATTTCAAATCTTGAGGTCTGATAGTTGTTTCGTAAACTGTACCAGATAAATGTTAATATTGCGGAATTATGTAAGGGCTTCGCGTGGCCCTAATAAAGAGACATCGGGGACTGTCAAAATAAAAGCACACCTTTGATGTCTATATATATCATTAATATTTAAATGAGTTAATCTTGTATGTACGAGTATATATATATATATATATACATACATTCGGAATCTCGGAAACGGTTTCAACGATTTTCCTGAAATTCAGCATATAGGGGTTTTAGGAGATAAAAATCAATCTAGCTAGGTTTTATTTAAAAAAAATCATTTTATCCTCTTGTTGTTTGACTCTGTTTGATGTTTTTTGGCTCTAATTTTTTTTGTTGAAATTTACGTTGAATGCAATCACAATTTTTGATAGCCGAATGATAAGATCATGCAACTCTTTGGAGAGGATCACAAGTTCAAACCCTGAGGCACCTAAGAGCTTTTCTGTTAAAATTGTGTCTAATTGGGAATTGCTAAATTATGGTGGTCTCGAGATCGGAAAAATAGCTGACTTCAAGAAGCTTGTTATTCTTAGTGCAGGGGATGTTATTTTAAATTTAAAGTCTGTCTATCGGTCTGTTATAGTATGCTTGTGGAAGGTAGGTTTAGTTATAGCTTAGAGTTTAGACCCACCACTCCACCCCAGGGGCAGCACCCAGCAGGTTGTTAGGTTACATATCTTCTTCCTTCCTTTATCCCATTCTAAGTGGGGTCGGCACAACTTGTTATAAACATTTTGTCACATGATTTGGCTACGTATTTTACGACTGGCCGCCTGCCTGACATCAACTTACTTTATCGGTAAGAAAGAAGGTAGTCTATTCTACTTAACCGGATACCACACGGTGGGTCAACTTATCTTGGTCGCCTTTTATGACACCTAGGTAAGAAATGAGAGTGGTCTATTACACTCAGCCGGATACCACACGGTGGGACAACTTACTTTAGTCGCCTTTTACGACACCTCCGTAAGAAATGAGGATGGTACTATTCTATTCAGGCGGATACCACACGGCAAAAACAAATACTTATTACGTGTGTATTTTAAATACCAATGCATAATTAAAGAGTACTTTGAATATATTACGCGGTGTTAGTTTTGGCAGCCATTTTTACATAAACTAAATAATCTATTGGTTAACGTTAATTATTTAGTCCGGAAGTGATTACCAGTAAAGTCATAACTAAATGAAGTGTAAATAGTTAATTAACAGTACCTAGGTGACCCAGCCTTGCTCGGTAAATTTTAAAATTAAAAAAAAAATTAAAAAGAAAAATAAAAAAATAATAGGGCAGATGGGGCTCGATCGGTATTTTCAGGGATAAAACGACATTTTTTTAAAATACTTATCTAAAACTTAAAAACTTATCTAGATCGGTTTTTCTCTCCTAAAACCCCCTACATGCTGAATTTCAGGAAAATCGGAGCCGTTTCTGAGATTGAAAATATATACATACATACAAGATTAACTTGGTTCTCTTAATGATATCATCGAAAGAGCTCTTGCCACCATCGACATTCCTGCTCTTCTCGAGCCTTCCGGGATATGTCGGGATGGTGGCAAGAGACCAGACGACTTGACGCTGGTTCCTTGGGAACGGGGACGGCCATAATGTGAGATTAACATGCGTTGATACGTTAGCCTCGTCCCATATCAGGAAAACAGCGTCAAGACCTGGAGCTGTGGCGGAAATGGCCGAATCCGGCAAACGGCGGAAGTATGCATCTCTCATCGAGAGTTATATATTTGTGCCGTTTGCAGTCGAGACCCTAGAGCCATGGAGTCAAAGTGCAAATTTTTTTTTATCCGTTTTAACACCTCGGTTAATTGCCTCTTCAGGTGACAAGAGGGCTGGCTCCTTTTTTGCACTAAGAATCAGCTTAGCGATTCAGTGCGGAAACGCTGCCAGCATTCTTGGGACCATTCCACGTGGGCATGATTTGTATAGTCCTAGCGTGTAAGTAATTTAAGATAGATATAACTTGTACATTTTTAGAAATATTGAAGATAAAGATTATTATTATTAAATTCATATGCACTAGTCTTTATATTAAAATCACCTATACTTTACTCATCGTCAAAAGGTGTCGCATTAAAGTTTTGTATAGGAGTAATGTTGAGCTTGTAATCTTATTGCGGTTCATCCATTTAATTTACATATTTGGTAAAAAAGAACCTTCCAGACTTAAGCGATTGCTACTTTTTTTTACTTATGCCGTGTCGTATCCGGCTGAGTAGAATAGACCACCCACATTTCGAGGTGTAGTAAAAGGCGACTAAGGTAAGTTAACCCACCGTGTGCTATCAGGCTGAATAGAATATACCACCCTCATTTCTTACCGAGTAGTCGTAAAAGGGACTAAGGTAAGTTGACCCGCCGTGTGGTGTCCGGCTGAGTAGAATAGACCACCCACATTTCTTACTGAGTTGTTGTAAATGGCGAATAAGTAAGTTTTCCCGCCGTGTGGTATCCGGCTGAGTAGAATAAACCACCCTCATTTCTTTCCGAGTTGTCGTAAAAGACGACTAAAGTAAGTTGACTCACCGTGTGGTGTCCGGCTGAGTAGAATATACCACCCTCATTTCTTACCGAGTTGTCGTAAAAAGCGACTAGTTAAGTTGACCCACCGTGTGGTATCCGGCTGAATAGAAGAGATAACACGCTCATTTATTTCCGAGGTGTAGTAACAGGCGACTACGTTAAGTTGACTCGCCGTGTGGTATCCGGATGAGAATAGACCACCCTCATTTCTTACGGAGGTGTAGTAAAAGGTGACCGGTCGTAAAATACGTAGCCAAATCATGTGACAACATGTTTATAACATGTTGTGCTGACCTCATTTAGAGTGGGATAAGAGGATGATGACTATGGAAGACCTTAATAATGTTCGTTGTAATGTTAAATATCCTCACGATCGTTGCGTTATGTGAGTTTACAAAGTACATGTGACGGTGATTAAAAAAGAAATCGTGAACAAATAATCATTATGACATTTTTATTTATACAAAGTCGTCCGTAATGTTTGCCGTATTCGTTTAACCGTCGCGAACGGTTATATCCTTTCTACAAAATATTAAGTGCTGTTTTAAAAAAAATCTAATCTATTTATAAAACCCATTAGCGTGTTCTACTTCAGATAACATCCTTACTTTATATAATATATGGTTTCAAAATATAAATAACGTTGTTTAATATGATAACTAATTCAGGAAAACATATTCAAGAGTCAAATATCTACTTATTGTTATTTTTTAAAATAATATATATGTACATTTATTTCTTTTTTCTTATCTTCCGAATCTGATCCAATTCTAAAAACAAATTTTTGTACACGTAACACGTAAGACATTGAAACAAGTTAAACAGAAATAATCATACAACAATATTGAATACATCAACGGTATTCATATTTACTACCTTTAACTTAATAGGAAAAGAAAATTAAAGAAGCTTTTAATTAGGTTACATCAATAAAAATATTTGTTTTCGGTATGTATCTGTGAAAATAATATGAATAAATATTTATCTGTTCCTTTATTTAAAGTATCAACTATGAAGGATGTGTTCGAAATTTAAATCTTAAAGTTAATGACAAATGGTTTCGAAAGCTAAATTACATTACAATTATAGAAATGTATTACGTATTGATTTAATGGTAGGACAACTCGGCCAATCTGATTAATTAGGTGTAGGTGTCACTAATTAGAGGCAAAGCGGGATCCATCGCGGAGTTCGCGATCGCGATATGAGTACGATATGGCTATCGGCTTGTTGAGCAACGGCCCGCGCGGTGCGCACTCGCGCGCACGCGCACACATATTCCCGCCAAGCGCGATTCGCGCATGTACGCGTCTAGGCACAGATTAAAATACAATTAATTACGCCACAATCGTAATAAAAAAATTATAAACATTTTTTATTTATTCAAATAAAATTTAGAAAAATTATACGACGAAATTTTTACTTAATTAAAATTAATTAATTTTAATTTTTAAATGAGTGATAAGCTTTGTGGTGTGTAGTGTCCGTGATGTGTTCATTATGCGGGCTTATGTGTTGCTGATGCTGGTGAGCGAGATCCTCACATATAACGTCAGCCTTGTAGCTTTCAAAGATGTAGTAAGTTGTTTTTTTTTATTTGCATATCAGCCCAATGTTATTTTAAATGAACATTTATTTTACGTTTTTTATGACAATTTATGCGATATTTTTACCATTGAATTATTAAGCATTGATTAAGCTGTTTTTTATTCGGATAATAAATATTTTTTTTCAGTTTCTATGACAATTTATGCGATATTTTTACCATTGAATTATTAGGCATTGATTAAACAGTTTTTTATTCGGATAATAAATATTTGAAATTTTTTATTTTACTACAAACTACTACTATCTAAGAAAAAAATTATAGGCATATATTTAAAGTACTTAAATTATATGAAAAATATAAGCAGCTTACGATCGAAAACACTCGTTAACACAATTTAGGGGTTAAGTAACAGTCGTTCTTATCGTGTGATATAAGCGGGCTTATTTTTTAAAATTTAATCTGCATCTGTTATCGGAATAACTTTTATTCAAAAGAAAGCAACTTCACAGATTGACTCCTTAACCTATAACAAAGCTATACAATCTACTAGCTTTCTTGACTAACTATTGAGCTTTGACTTGACCCTTGACTTACCCTGACTGCAACTGTACGGGACGCGGGTTTGATTACTTCCGAAGGCCAAAATTTTAAGAATTAATTATTATTCGAGTCGGACGGATGACCGTACGTGTAATAGTCCCATACCTACCAATATATTTATTTTGATTTCGCAGCATTGGCGGCAAAATCAGTTTTTCTCTATAAAAAGATCAGCATAGCGTTAACTGCTGGAATATTTGTTAAATACATCCATGAATGGTAATATACCAATAATCACCGGGAGTTTTGAAAATGACGCGGACATCATAGGTCCTACAGCATCAATTACATAGGTGCCCTACCTTTAATATTTAAATGAGCTGATCTTGTATCTATATATATGTATATTTTCGGAATCTCAGAAACGGCTCCAACGATTTTTATGAAATTCAGCATGTAGGGGATTTTAGGGGAGGAAAATCGATCTAGCTAGGTTTTATTTAAAATAAATCTTTTTATCCCTGTTTTTGGCCATTATAAAGTACTAAAATGGACATTGAATATATTTCCGTAAATTGCCGTAAATTGTCAAATCAGCGTAGCTTATTCGGGGAACGGTCTGTCTCGAAAAATTAAAATACCTAGGTATAAATAAGGTTAAATTTGACCTACTTCCCGGTGTCCGATTGAGCTGAAACTTTACATACTGGTCCAGTACCCATGACAATGGATTATGACATGACCTGATGCTGCTGCCAGGATGGCTCTAGACGAGGGAACTCCTCAACGGTTAACAGTAGGGACATGAAATTTTGCACACCCGTTGGTGTATGGATGACAGTAGTGGGTCTATCATGAAAAAGCTTTTTAAAAGCTTTTTTCATATACTTTGCTATTTTTATTCATCATTTTAAAACAGGACAATAAATATACTGCATCTTTAGAATGCCATTGCAGTTTATTGTTTAAATATTTCGCGTCATTCTCACAAATGTTTCTAATAAAAATTGTTTAATTGTAGTAATTTATAGAATTAGGCGTTAATTTGCGGAGATCCATAATACAAAAGTAATAATTAAATTATTTTGCTATAATCGGCGTTGAAGTAAAATAGAGAATATATATAATGCTAAATGTAGAGTGGACAATCCGTTTTCATACCTGATACATGCAGGATTCGTAAAAACATGTGCACAAACCTCTACCACTGATACCACAATATACAAGCACTACTACGGTCACTATTACAATATCAACAATGGTTTCGCCCCGCAACCGAAGCATCATCAACAGAAAGCTAGCTTAACAAGAAAGCTTAGTTTGGTCGATGAAGCAATCTTTGATGTAAGTGTTTCTAAGTGATCAAATCAGAAATGAGGTCTGTGGAGCAACAAATATTATTATTATAAAAATTCTATAATTAATCAAAACTCATTGCACATCTTTTAGATAGTGCAGTGTGGTATCCGGCTCAGTAGAATAGGCCACCCTCATTCCTTACCCAGGTGTCATAAAAGGCGACTAAGGATAATCGACTCGCCGTGTGGTATCCGGCTGAGTAGAATAGAAAACCGTTATTTCTTACTGAGGTGTCGTAAAAGGCGACTAAGTTAAGTTGACCCACCGTGTGGTATCCGGCTAAGTAGAATAGAAAACCCTCATTTATTACCGAGGTATCGTAAAAGGCGACTAAGGTAAGTTGACCCGCCGTGTGGTATTCGGCTGAGTAGAATAGGCCACACTCATTTATTATAGAGGTGTCGTAAAAGGCACCTAAGGTAAGTTGACATCAGGCAGAGACTGGTCCTAAATAACTAGCCCCATGTAACAACATGTATCAAAACAAGTTGTGCCGACCCCACTTAAAGTCGGATAAGGGCAGAATAATAATGAAAATTCCTCCTTAAGATAATTATATAATATCCTATAAAAGCCCTATTCTATTGTAACATTGTTTGCATATTGATATTATAGACAAACATAACTTTATACTTATGTTATATAATACATAGTACATAAGTACGTACAAAAATTTATATCGATTTATATTCAGAGTGCGATATATATTTACATATCATAGAATTGCTTACGCAGGCGTTGCGTTTGCATAGAATAATATAACGTACGCTTAGTATAGTGACGGCCTGTTACAATCCCACTGCTGGGCATAGGCCTCCTCTCTCCGTTTTTGGAGAGAAGGATTGGAGCTAAGACCTACCACGCTGCTCCAATGCAGATTGGTAGGTTACACATATCCACAGATTTCTCTATAGATATGCAGGTTTCCTCCCGATGTTTTCCTTAACCAAAATGTATGAAATGCAATTATAAATTAGACATAAGTTTTAATACAAAAACTCATTGGTGCCTGCCGGGATTAGAATTCGTGACCCCCTCGATAGAATCACACGGTCTCACCGCTGGGCTATCACAGCTTATGATTATAATTTTTGAATTAGGTAATACGCTTAGAATTAAAGTGACCTAAGCCAAAAAAGTTGTGTCGGCAAATTGCAATAAACCGTAGCGTGGCGCATACAAAACTCGTACTTTATAATTCAAACTCTGCTTTGCGCCTTGCAAAAGTACGTGAATCGTTTGTCGGTCTGGGTATAAGATTCTATAATAAAATTCCGCAATCAATTTTAGCATTGCCATTACAGCAGTTTAAAGAAGCTGTTAAAAAGAGGCTGATGCAGAAAACCTACTACTATACTGTTGAGGATTACTTAGAAGATAAGAATATGTAGATATAGCTACTCTTCGACCCTTAACAGGACAGTAATGACTAAATGTAACTAGTAATATGAATTATATTTTGAAAAGAGCAACTGCCGAGTTTCTTGCTGGCTCTTCGGTAGGAACAGCTTTCTCAACCAGCAGTTGACTTGACGATTCAAAATCACTTGTTTTCAAGTTTATTTGAGTAGAATTTTTTTTTAAGTGTTAAAGAGAGAAGAATGACTTGGAAAAGCAAGAAAATACTAGTTTTTTAAATAGTTTGTAGCGTGGCAGCGTTGGGCATGGAAATAAAGATTACAATGTATTTACGTCAATTAGTAGAATAGATGATAAGTTGAAGTCAGGCAGGCGGCTTGTCCTAAAATACCTAGCCAAGTCATGTGACAACATGTTTAGGTATAACATGTTGTGCCAACCAGTCTACAGGAAGGTTTTAATTAAATATAAGAGATATGGTTATATGTAAAGCATATTACAAAATTGAAGATTATTTCGATGATAAAAATCCTTTCAGCTTCATACAAGACTACGGTTAAAAAATGTAAAATAAATAAATAAATAAACAAATAAATAAAATTGAAAATGAATAAAAAAATTTAGCATCACCGCTCCTCTCCGCTTTAGTGGAAACCGGGCCTCAGTCATACGTAATAGGTCAATAAAGATTTTGCGGTGTTTCTGTTACAAAATAATTAAATTTAACTAAAGGCACGCTCGCGGTTACAGGTAAAACTTACTAATTGTTAGCTTCGCAGTTATTATACAACTTTCTAAAAAGGATATAATTTTAATGTTTACAGTAATTTGTAATTGTTGTATTGTTATTTTTTGAATGAAAGCTATTATGAGTTATATTCATATTACTCATAATCAACCTCTTATTTCACTCTAAGTAGGGTCAGCACAACATGTTACAAACATGTTGTCACATAATTTAAAAGATCAGACAGAGAACTACCTCTTCCTACCGAAGTGTCGTAAAAAGCAACTAAGTTAAGTTGACCCTGAGTAGAATAGACCACCCTCCTTTCTTACCGAGGCGTCGCAAAAGGGGACTAATATAAGTTGACGCGTCGTGTGGTATCAGGCTGAGTAAAATAGACCACCCTCGTCGTACAAACCGAGTAAGGTAAGTTGACGTCAGGCAGGCGGCCAGTTGTAAAATAACTAGCCAAATCATGTGACATATTTTTAAGATGTTGTGCGGACCCCACATAGAGTGAAATAAGGGTACGAGAATGATGATGAGTGCGGATGTTAGTTTGTATGTATGTATGTCAAGCTATCACGGGTTATCCACTGTAGCAATTTTGATGAAATTTCGTGAAATCGAAGATTGCATACCTGTTGTCTTTCCTTCGAAAACATAAAAAACCCAAAATTAGTCATTCATGGTATTTAAATATCAAAGTTTATGTGAACAAAGTTGCGGGTAACATGTTTAACCGTCGATTCATAATATTTACGACTAACCGTGTAATTCGCTTGCGAGTTTAGAAAGATTAGCATCAAGTTTCAAAACAAAACTTACCATCTCTTTTTAATAACCTTGGTTTTTTACTTAATCATAAGGCAAACTTTTTACCGGATATAGCTCTATGACTCAGTGCGATGCTTATGATCATTTTGTATTTGGCCATACATTCAGGATATCCTTATATGGAAAGTCAATGCCATATTAATATTGTTTGGAAACCATGGCAAATTCGCAATGCTTTGTTGTAGAGTCTAAAGATATTCATGTAGGATATAGCAGGGTCATTTCCTTTAGCTCTTTGGGTACGGCCCTCGAGGCATACATCTTCGCCCGGGCTGGCCCTCGCTGGCATTAATGCCTGGTCTAAAGGCCTAGGTCACCTGAAAGATGATTTAATAAGAAGTATCTGGGTGACCGAGCTCGGTATTTATTTTAGAAAATATAAAGTATTATATAAATATAAGATGCAATCCGAAAAAAAGCAATAGTACATTTTTTGACGTGACAACGTCTAAATTAGGTTGCGGCTTGGAGTCACTCATGAAAAAGTGTAACGCCCGCTCACGTCTGTTACGATGAGTCACCGTACGAAAGAGAGGCCCGCCGGACTGGCGAATGCCTTGCGTCTCTCTCCCACTCCAATCCATCACATTTAAAAAGACGTTGTCACGTAAAAATGTTTTCCCGTAAAACCGACTTTACAGGCAACCGTTTTTTTCCATATCTTTTATATTATTATTTATCTTAATTAGTTGCTAGTGTTTACCTAACTTTCCAAACACCGGATGCTATTATCTAGTATGAGCTGAAATAATGTTTATGAAATTATTTCTTTTAAGATTTAGTACGATTATATTTTGCATAATCCTGCCGGCAATGAATTTGTTACAGTGATCTTATCACGTGTAATTTTGATATAAAAATATTTTAACCTGCTTTTATATTCTCATTTTCCAAAATATATTTTACTGGTCATATAAGTCATATAAGATTATATAAAATTCCGCAATCAATTTCAGCTTTGCCATTACAGCAGTTTAAAAACACTGTTAAAGAGAAGCTGATACAGAAAGCCTACTATACTCTTGAAGATTATTTAGAAGATAAGAATGTGTGGATATAGCTCTCTTTGAACCTGTACAAGACAATAACGACTTAATGTAAATAGTACTAAGAATTATATTTTTAAAAAGAGCAACCGCCGAGTTTCTTGCTGGCTCTTCTCGGTAGGAACAGCTTTCCGAACCAGCAGTATAGTTGATGATTCAAAAGCACTTGTTTACAAGTTTATTTGAGTAAAGAATATATTGAATTTTGAATTTTTTGAATTTTCATCTCGCGGTTTCTCCGGCGTACATACCGATGTGGTGGCAGTGCACAGTCGGACTACAGATTTATTTTGTTAACTTAAAAGTTTCATTTTTTATCTAATTACACTAACATTCATAATCTAATTGATATACAGATTTTTATGACAAATTTCTTACACCTTATTACATTTTTATTACGGATGCCTACTTTTTTTAAAATGTTATATAGCCTGTATTGCTCAGTAAAGATGCAGCTTTCCAGCTTTGCAGATAGTGAAAGAATTTTAAAATCGGTCCAGTAGTTTTTGTGTGAAAACATTACAAACATACATACAAATTTTTCCTCTTTATAATATAAGTATAGATTCAAGTCATCCTCCTGCCCTTATTCCATTTTAAGTGGGGTCGGCACAACATGTTATAAAAATGCTGTCACATGATTTGGCTGCCTTTTTACGACCGGCCGCCTGCCTGACGTCAACTTACCTTAGTCGTATTTTACGATACCTCGGTAAGAAAGAAGGTGGTCTATTCTACTAAACCGGATACCACACAATGCGTCAACTTACCTTAGTCGCCTTTTACGACACCTCGCTAAGAAATGAGGTTGGTCTATTCTGCTCAGCCGGATACCACACGGCGAGTCGACTTACCTTAGTCGCCTTTTACGACACCTCGTTAAGAAATGAGGTTGGTCTATTCTGCTCAGCCGGATACCACACGGCGAGTCGACTTACCTTAGTCGAATTTTACGACACCTCGCTAAGAAATGAGGTTGGTCTATTCTGCTCAGCCGGATACCACACGGCGAGTCGACTTACCTTAGTCGCCTTTTATGACACCTCGCTAAGAAATGAGGTTGGTCTATTCTGCTCAGCGAGATACCACACGGCGAGTCGATTTACCTTAGTCGCCTTTTACGACACCTCGCTAAGAAATGAGGTTGGTCTATTCTGCTCAGCCGGATACCACACGGCGAGTCGTTTTACCTTAGTTGCCTTTTACGACACCTCGCTAAGAAATGAGGTTGGTCTATTCTGCTCAGCCGGATACCACACGGTGAGTCGACTTACCTTAGTCGCCTTTTATGACACCTCGCTAAGAAATGAGGTTGGTCTATTCTGCTCAGCGAGATACCACACGACGAGTCGATTTACCTTAGTCGCCTTTTACGACACCTCGCTAAGAAATAAGGTTGATCTATTCTGCTCAGCCGGATACCACACGGCGAGTCGACTTACCTTAGTCGCCTTTTACGACACCTCGCTAAGAAATGAGGGTGGTACTATTCTATTCAGCCGGATACCACACGGCTAGCCTTTAATAGTTTCTATACATTAATTTTTGAAAAAAATATTCGGGTCGGTAAAAATTTAAGAGTCACACAATATCATCGTTTCGCAATCGCAGTTTAGCCTCAGCATCCAGCGACATACCTATTACAGACAAATTAGCGTCTATAAGTAATAACGATTAATCTGTGATGTAAGTTATTGCTTACAAGTAAACTAACTGTGCAGGCAACTTCGCCCGCATGGAAATCAGTCACATTTTTTTCCAAATTGAAATTTTGAACGTAAAAGTAGTTTTCGTGAGTTAATGAAATTTTAAAACTATTTCATATATTACTGAATGTCTTGGTGCGACAGTAGGCTGACTTAAAATTGTTTTAAAAATTTTTCTGATAATGTATTTTCTGTTTATTTTGTGATAATTTTGTGTTTATTTATTTTGTATTTATTTTTAGTAGATAATAAGTTACTAACATAGTTATAAGTCTGTACTAACAAAATGAGCCCTTGTTGCTTTTAAATAAATACATTTCATTACTATTTGACTGGCCCGTTGGCGCAGTGGGTAGTGATCCTGCCTTCAGCTCCGCGGGTCGCGGGTTCGATTCCCGCCGAGGGGCAACATTTTCTATAAATGAATTTGTTGGTCTTTGAGCCTGGGTGTATATTTGTATTTAAGTATGTATTTACAAAATATATAAGTATATATTCACCAGTTGTCTGTCTACCATAACACAAGTATTAAGTTGCTTACTTTGGAGACGGAAGACCGTGTGTGTAAGTGTCCCATATATTTATTTATTTATTTATTTATATACTATGTACTATTTACTAACTAAACTATTTTAAAAAGACAAGCATTAGCATTAATAAAAAGAAACTTAAACAAATTAAAATTACCGTATGGCCAAACTTATTTGTTGGCCAAGGTAACTGCCAGCTCTCGGGTTCCCAGTACACTCTACGAACCTTCTAGCGAGCTCGTTGAAGAAGAAATGGACCTAAGGTCTCAACACCAAAAGGCACAAAAATGAAGCTTTTATTTATGTGCCGTGCCGTGAGTTAATCATAAGACATTTTTTAATAACTTTCAACGTTTACTTAGCGCACGAAACTAAAGCTTTAAATTCTAGTTATTTTTTATTGCCGCTCCTCTCTTATTCATCTTAGCGTTATGTTACTTGTATATAGTCTACTAACAATCGCCTGCGGCTCTGCCCGCGTGGAAAGATTAAAACCGTAATATAGTCTTTTGATAACCATAAGAAATGGTTAAAGTGGACTAACCTTAAAAGCTAGACATATGCTGTCGCGGACATTTATTTAGAACTTTTAGAGGGGAACAATTTTGTAATACATGATTTTTGAATAACTATTACCGTTTACTCAGCGCACGCAAGGAAAACTTTAAATTTTGCCGTTTTCGTAATATTTTTTATCGCATCTCCTCTCCTATTCATCTTAGCCTGATTTTATATAATCTATAGCCTTCCTCGATATGTGGACTATCTTACACTCAAAGTATTTTTCAAATCGGTCCAGTAGTTCCTGTGCATGCAAGAAAAGCTTTAAATTTTGCCGTTTTCGTAAAATATTTTAATGCTGCTCCTCTCCTATTCATCTTAGCGTGATGTTATATAGTCCATAGATTTCCTCGATAAGTGGACTATCTTTCACTTAAAGAGATTTTCAAATTGATCGAGTAGTTCCTGGGACTAGCGCATTCAAACAATCAAACAAACAAACTCTTCAGCTTTATATATTAGTATAGATAGCCTTCCTCGATAAATGGGACTATCTTACACTCAAAGAGTTTTTCAATTCGGTCTAGTAGTTCCTGAGATTAGCGCGTTCAACCAATCAAACAAACAAACTCTTCAGTTTTATATATTAGTATAGATTGAACGTTTGAACCGCAGCCGACCGGTACGCGCCGAGCATTTGCAATATCAAACTGCATTCATAGTACAGACTAAAAGCTAACTAGCTTTTTGTGCAACTCAATATTGTTGCATAAATCCTGTTTTACATGAGTTTAACATCGACATAGATAAAATACCGTAGAGTTTTGTAGGGAAACTTGCGTAGGGAACTTGAGTAGGGAAACTTGCCAATAATGAGTGATATTGCCCTATCCTAAGTATAAAGTCACATTTCCTATACTTATACATGGTACATATATATTTTCAGAATTTTGGAATCAGCTTCAATGATTTTCATAAAATTTAGCATGTCTCCTACATGCTTTGGGGGTGGGGACTAAATCGATGTAGCTAGGTTTCATTTAACAACAAAATTTAAAAAAAAATGTCGCCCCGTAACCGAAGCATTGCCAAGACGAAATCGCAATGTTTTACTTTTCTTACTTTTGTATTTTTTATAAAGATGATATTTTTGCCAAGCTGTGGTATATTAACAGACCGGTAATTTTATACATTAAACTCTACATGACGTATCATATGAACTTAATTTAGTACTGTTTATACGTAATGAGCGACAGAAAAATAAATAACTCCAAAAATGTAATCGCTGACATTTTGTAGCAATCAAAATATTGTGCCGGACAATTTTGTACTTTTTCGGTACAAATTGAACTTTCTCCGAGTCTTGTAACAATTTACATTTAATTCACAATTTATAATCCTTCGAACACGTGTTTGAAGGATTATAGAAATATAATATTTTCATTACTTTTGTATTATGGACCTCCGCAAAGTAACGCCTAGTTCTATAAATCACAGGTACTTGTTTGTTTAAATTAACATTATATCGGTGACCTAATCAGATCAAATCAAATCAAAATAATCTTTATTCAAATAAGCTCTTTCAAGCACTTTTGAATCTTCAAGGATCAATATGATTAATGAAGCTACAACTGGTTGGGGATGTTGCTCTTACCGGGAAGAACCAGAAAGAAACTCGGCGGTCAATTTTTTTTAACATTTTCAATTGTACATTATTAAACCGCAATCTTGTATGAAGCTGAAAGGATTTTCAAATCCAGGCATTTTTATTATCCAAATAATCTTCACTTTTGTAATATGCTTTACGTATAAGTATATCTCTTATAATTAATTTAAACCTATCTGTAGACTGGTCTAGTATGGATTGAGGAATTTTATTGTAGAAGCAAATACCGAGACCATCGAATGAGTAGGTAACTCTACTGAGTCAGGACACAGGTATCACAAGCTCTAGTGACGCGAGTGCAAGTGACCTATGATATAAACTCAATACTCTTGAATTAACCATTATTAAAACATATATTGAAGCTGTAATAGCCCAGCGGTAACTCCGTGCGAATCTTTCGAGGGGTTTCAAACCCGGGCAGACACCAATGAGTTTTTCTGTTAAAACTTATTTGTCTAATTGATAATTGCAATTTATCACACGCTTTTCGGTGAAGGAAAACATCGTGAGGAAACCTGCATATCTCTAGAGGATTCTGGAAATATGTGTAACCTACCAATTCGCATTAGAGCAGCGTGGTAGGTCTTAGCTCCAACCTTTCTCTCCAAAAACGGAGAGTAGAGGCCTATTCCCAGCAGTGGGAGAGTAACAGGCCGCTAGGCTTACTTTAATTAATATTTTCTGAAATATACCAGAGTAATGCGTACTTGTTTATTTAAGTTTTTGGTTTAGTTAAGTTTTAAGTTTTAAATTTTATTACTCGAGCGGTAAACTTCATAAAGAACTCAATTTAAAGGTGAGCTAGTTAATTCTGATTTGGCTCTTTTATTAATAAAAATTAAAAATACAAAACCGGTACCGAGGTCAATACCCGAAACCGGTTTAAAATTTATAGGTTTTCAAGCCACGTTTAAATCTTGAGCAACATGTTCGGATTCAGATGAGAGTAAATCACCTGTAATTGAAATTCCTGAAAAAGACGTAATCAAATTCAAAATATTGTTTACTTTGTAAACTTGTAAACCAATGCTTTTGAATCGTCAACTCTACTGCTGATTCGGAAAGCTGTTCCTACCGAGAAGAGCCAGCAAGAAACTCGGCGGTTGCTCTTTTGAAAATATAATTCTTATTACTAGTTACATTTAGTCATTATTGTCTTGTATAGGGTAGAAGAGTAGCTATATCCACATATTCTTATCTTCTAAGTAATCCTCAACAGTATAGTAGGCTTTCTGTATCAGCCTTTCTTTAATAGTGTTTTTAAACTGCTGTAATGGCAAAACTAAAATTGATTGCGGAATTTTATTATAGAATCTTATACCCAAACACACAAACGATTTACGTACAAGGCGCAAAGCAGGAGCCTCAAGCTTATGGAGTAGAATAGACCGCCCTCATTTCTTACTGAGGTGTAGTAAAAGGCAACTAAGGTAAGTTGACCCACCATGTGGTATCTGGCTGAGTAAATTAGAGCACCCTCATCTCTAACCGAGGTGTTGTAAAAGGCGACTAAGGTAAGTTTACGTCAGTTAGGCGGCCGGTCGTAAAATACCTAGGCAAATCATGTGACATCATGTGACAACATTTTTATAACATGTTGTGCCGATCCCTCTTAGAGGGTAATAAGGGGTGGAGAATAATGATGATTATTTAGAATCTTTTGCAACACTATACTACAGAGGCATTGAAAGCTTTTCAAGAGCTTCCCGTCAGAATTGAATCTAACACCTCTAGTACCACTGAGTTAGCCAGAAGTTTACAATATTGTTACATTTTGTATTTTATAATTTTATTTTGTTATAATATTTTATTTTGTAATATATTTAAATGATGTACGCGTCCCTATTACATGCCGAGGTAACCTATAATTAAGACTATATTTAATTGAATAATTTGTAGAGTATTTTATAGTATTAATAATGTAAGTCTTGTTGGTAATCCCAATAAATTAAAAAAAACGGTTGCCTGTAAAGTCGGTTTTACGGGCAAAGATTTTACGTGACAACTTTTTAAATGTGATGGATTGGAGTGGGAGAGAGACGCAAGGCATTCGCCAGTCCGGCGGGCCTCTCTTTCGTTCGGTGACTCATCGTAACAGACGTGAGCGGGCGTTACACTTTTTCATGTGTGACTCCAAGCCGCAACCTAATTTAAGACGTTGTCACGTCAATAAATAAAATAAAGCTTTTCTCGTTTATAAAGCAGTCACGCTAACCGTATCGAGGTGACATTTTCCAACATACTATATACATTAACCTGTTTTTATATAACTGCTCTTGTTACATCTTTCCATGGCACATACGAGTGTCGTAACGACGCCTTTTTGAGGCATTTTAAATAGATATTCTGACCCCGATATGGGTGACTCCGGGTGACGCGAATTATATATTGGGGGCGACTGTCGGGTACAAACTCCGTTTTGTATCAATAACTTCTTTATTGAGTTATATCTATGTACAATGATTATCTTATACTATGTAGATTATGTATATATGTAATTAAAACTATTCTTAAATGCTAGCGTCCGATCCCACCGATGTTAGGTTGGGTAAAGGCGACGTTCAACGAAGTTTCTTTCCCAGGCTGGAACACTACACCTCCGGTGTCGTATGGAGTCTGGGAAAGCGGCAAACGCTGAGCAGACGTAACACGCGTATATGTCATAATATTACATCGATCATTTAAAGATTACAGAATGAATGGTAAATATGAATGACAAGGTGTAGTAAGTAAAGTAAGTAACGACCTGTTACTATCCCACTGCTGGGCATAGGCCTCTTCTCCATTTTTGGAGAGAAGGGTTGGAGCTAAGACCTACCACGCTGCTCCAATGCGGATTGGTAGGTTACACATATCCCCGGAATTCTCTAGAGATATGCAGGTTTCCTCACGATGTTTTCCTTCACCGTAAAGCGTGTGATAAATTGCAATTATCAATTAGACACATAAGTTTTAATAGAAAAACTTATTGGTGTCTGCCCGGGTTTGAACCCATGATTGTCTCTAGAGATTCACACGGTCGCACCGCTAGGCCATCACAGCTTCTTCAGACAGACAGGTGTACTACTACGGTATTTATTATATACTTTTACGACACCTCGGTAAGAAATGAGGGTGGTCTATTCAACTCAATCGGATACCACACGGTGGGTAAGTTACCTTAGTCGCCTTATACGACACCTCGGTAAGAAATGAGGGTGGTCTATTGTACTCAACCGGATACCACACGGCGGGTCGACTTACCTTAGTCGCCTTTTACAACACATCGGTAAGAAATGAGGGTGCTCTATTCTACTCAGCTGGATACCATGGATAGCTGGATTTGCCTTGAAAGCGTAACATACAAACAGACTTTCGTCTATATAAATTCTATAATGCCTGTGTGTTATGGATTTCTCCTGTTTGTGAAATTAAAAACGGAAACATATTAATTCTTTACATGCTATATAAGCTTCAACGCCGTGTTGTATCCGGCTGAATAGAATAGTACCACACTCTTTGCTTACCGATGTGTCGTAAAAGGCGACTAAGGTAAGTTGACCCACCGTGTGGTATCCGGTTTAGTAAAATAGACCACCCTCTTTCTTACCGAGGTGTCATAAAATAAGACAGAGGTAAGTTGACGTCAGGCAGGCGGCCGGTCGTAAAAACGCAGCCAAATCATGTGACAGCATGTTTATAACATGTTGTGCCGACACCACTTAGAGTGGGATAAGGACAGGAAGATGATGACACAGGATAAAATATATCATCATTCTCCAGGCCTTTATTCCACTCTAAGTGGGGTCGGTATTGCATGTTTTAAACATGGTGTTACATGATTTGGATAGGTATTTTATGACCTGCCACTGCCTGATGGTAAGAAATGAGGGCTGTCTATTCGATTCAGCCGGATACCCAGTGTCTCACAAATTTTTCAAAAATTGAAATTTTTAACATAAAAGTAGTTTACGTGAGTTAATTATTGGTTATTAAGAGATTTTTTAACAATTTTCACCGTCTACTTAGCGCACGCAAGGAAAGCTTTAAATTTAGTCGTTATCGTAATTTTTTTTTATTGCTGCCCCTCTTCTGTTAAGCTTAGTGTGATAAATAGCCTTCCTCGATAAATGGACTATCTTACACTGAAAGAATTTTTCAAATCGGTCCAATAGTTCCTGAGATTAGCGCGTTCAAATAATCAAACAAACAAACTCTTCAGCTTTATATATTAGTGTAAATTATATGAATATGAATAATTTGAGAATTTGTTAAGTAATCGTTTAAGTTAACAGACAATGGAACTAAAAGTTAAAGATTGCTCTTTAACCTTTAATGTCAATTGTTTCTAATCGTTTGACGATGTATTTTTACATGTAAAAAATGTTATGTCATTGTAATTTGTAACCAAAAACAAATTACATCTAGCTATCATAGAACAATTTATAGTTTTTTATATCTATGGTAACGGGCTTGTGCTATAAATTTACGAATTTATAATTAAAACAAAAAATAATTTTTGAACGCCTTTTGGTAGAATCATAGAGTTATTAATACTAAATTAGGAGAGCCATAGGCAAGTCTGTTATCATATTAATGGTGTATTAATTCTTATCAATTATAAAAATGAATACTTTGCGATTTTGTCGTAGAGACTATTATATATTACACTAGCAATCGCCAACGGCTTCGCCCGCGTGGAATGATTAAAAACGTAATATAGTCTTTTGATAACCATAAATATGGTTAAAATGAGTTTACCTTTAAAGCTAGACATATGCTGTCGCGGACTTTTATTTAGAAGTTTTAAAGGGGAACAATTTTGCGATACATGATTTTTGAATAACTATTACCGTTTACTCAGCGCACGCAAGAAAAGCTTTATATTTTGCCGTTTTCGTACTATTTTTTATTCCTGCTCCACTCCTATTCGCCTTTGCGTGATGTTTATACCTTATAGCGTGGAATCTTTATTTCCCATTTAACTCCTATTTGTAATAGACGAATCGCCGTATTTCACAGGACTTACATCAAGGTGTCGTTAAGACAGGAAATTTCTTAAAAGCAAACATCGTTCGCATTTCCTCAGTTGTTGCAAATTTCTATGGTATGAGTTTATCGCTTATTTTCATCCATTGTGTAGATAAACGGGGTCATAATCGTAATAGTAACGTACGCTAAATGTTGTTTTGTTTGTTTGACCCGTGACAAAATGACGGAAGAGTTGATGTTTTGTTTTACAGTAATAGTCTTTTGCAGTCTAATGCGAAAACATTTGTAGCTTTTGTTATAACTAAGTTTAGGTATTCCCCTTGCAGTGTTAGTTGATGTTTCTTTATCGTTAATTCAAATTTACATATGTAACGGCTCCAACGATTTTCCTGAAACTCAGCATGTAGGGGGTTTTGGGGGAGAAAGATTGATCTAGATAAGTTTTATTTTAAAAAAACGTCCTTTTAAACCTGTTTTCGGGTTCTATAATTTTTTGGAAATTTACTTTTCAATTCTTTTTTAATTTTTTTTTACAACATTTTAAGAATCTCGGTCATTTTTAAATGCTCGATCCCCTTTACTTTTAATTGTCTCATAAAACGACAATAAAAGTTTACATTTTACTTGTCGTTTCCCTTAATACATTATTTGTATCAATCTTGTTAATATGTTGTAGTATGTAGAATTGTTTTTACCTTTCAAACTTGTTATTGCCATTTTCCTGTCAACTGTGCTCTGTTCTTAATTTAAACCTTTCAAATATAAAAATATAAAATAAAGAAAAAGTAATTATGTACATTCTTTATATACATATTTTTAATTTTTTTAAATGTATGAGTTAACTAATTGTTAAATGCAGTTTGGCCAAAAGTTGATATTGTTAGTTAACCAGAAGATATAGAGACTTGCTGCGGGCAGCAGTAGAATCGACGATTCAAAAGCACTTGTTTAGAATTTTATTTGAATATATTCTTTTGAAATTTGAATACATTAATTATAAAAAGATGAAAATTACTATATACTAGATTTAAACTGCTTTTTCTACACAAGAGAACGGTCCAGAAGTAGGATTACCGCAAGTACTAGTTACATGCAAATTATTAGTCTAAGTAGAGGTCTCATCGCAATTCATTAAGCGCACAATGAGAAAGCGCGACACGCGTGCCCGCATAAAAATTGCAAATGTAAACGGATTAACCCAGATCGTCTAATACGTCTTTTGGGAAACATTTTTCGCAAGCAGTTCGCTACAATTAGATACACCTGACCAGGAGAATTAAATCAACTTAAGATTCAATCTTTAATATTAATTTATACATACCCGTACATAAAGACAAACTTATATATTATATTTACTTAGAAGTTATAATATATAAGTCCTGAAATTCCACATGTAGGGGGTTTTGGGGTAGAAAAATCGATCTAGCTAGGTTAAAAAAATCTTATTTTATCTCTGTTTTTGGCCATTAAAAAATACTAAAATTTATAATGAAGAGGTAGTGCGATTCTTACGAAAGGTTTAAGTTAATAGAACATTACGGTTTTATGTAAACTCTGTTGAAGATTTCGCGCAGTTCTAAAAAAACCCGCCTTCTGGGAGATTTAGTCGCGTGCGCCATAAACCAACAGAGATACACTAAAGTAACGTAGTAGAGAATTGTAGATCTACAAAAATAAGATGTCTCCATCTCTTACTGTTTTCACGTTTTCACGGTTTAAAACAGGCGCAGCATGAAGTATAAAGTAAAGTAGAGTAGCGGCCTATTACTTTCTATTGCGGGAACAGGCCTCTTCTCTCCGTTTTGAGAGAAAAGGATTGGAGCTAAGACCTACCACGCTGCTCCAATGCGGATTGGTAGGCTACACATATCTCCAGAATTCTCTAGAGATATGCAGGTTTCCTCACGATGTTTTCCTTCACCGAAAAGCATGTGATAAATTGCAATTATCAATAAGACACATAAGTTTTAACAGAAAAACTCATTCGTGTCTGCCCGGGTTCGAATGTGTTACCACCACGGTGTTACCGCTGGGCTATCACAGCTTTCGGCAAGTATAGCTATTAGATTATATTAAAAGAGACTGTCTAGGAAGGACGGGATCCTCGTTACCCAGCATCAGTAACAAGGTCGTAATACACACACTGGCCGTGTTTCCGTGTCACGAGTACGTGACACTAGCCGACATAAGTTACACACGGGGCGCACATCGTGCATGCTGATGACTGTTGCATCACATGCACTTATTGTAACACTTTTCTACGGCCGACAGTATTATAGAGTTGAAAGAAATGTCTGGCCCGTTGGCGCAGTGGGAAGTGACTCTGCCTTCAGCTCTGCGGGTCGCGGGTTCGATTCCCAATTCCCAAAAATTATATAATAATATATTCACCAGTTGTCTGTCTACCATAACACAAGTATTAAGTTATTTGGGGACGGACTTTTGTGTGTGTCCCATATATTTAATTTAAATTTTAATAGGAAAACATCTCTACAGTCTTCGTTGAAAGTTTCTTTATTTTATTCAGAGCAGCGAACACTGAAATCTGACCTAAGGTTTTGACCTGATGGTCAGGTTTTTGAAAAGAGTGTCCGACGTTCTCTGATTGACTTTCTGGCTGGTTCTTCTGGAGTACTTTTTCGAACCAGTGGTAGCTTCATAATGAATGCATTAATATTTCACGGTTGTTAAGAGCTTGTAAAAGCAAATTTGAATAAGAATAATTAGAATTTGATACGATAAAATTAAAAATGTGGTAACCGAATATCCCATTAGCATCCAATAGCACAACGCCAATTAGTATGACGCTGCAATGCGGTCGTCAGATGTCGCTAACATAAGCATTACTTGTTCAAATCAGACATGAGGTCGTAAAAGGCGACTAAGGTAAGTTGACCCACCGTGTGTTGTCCGGTTAAGTAGAATAGACCACTCTCATTTCTAACCAAAGTGTCGTAAAAAGCGACTAAGGTAAATTGAACCGCCATATGGTATCCAGCTAAGTAGAATGGACCTCCATCTTTTTTACCGAGTTGTCGTAACATAAGACTAAGGTAAGTTGACGTCAGACAGGCGACTGGTCGTAAAATACCTAGCCAAATTATGTGATTGTTTGTAACATATTGTGTTTATAACATATTGTGCCGACCCCATTAACTAGTATTAAGAATTATATTTTTAAAAGAGCAACCGCCGAGTTTCTTGCTGGCTCTTCTCGGTAGGAACAGCTTTCCGAACCAGCAGTAGAGTTGACGATTCAATAGCACTTGTTTACAAGTTTACTTGAATAAAGAATATTTTGAATTAAGAGTGGGATAAGGGCAGAAGAATGACGAATTATGATGATAAAGACAAGAATATCTGCTCGAGAGTTTAATGAAAATTACGTACTTAATCAAGTATTTCATTTCAGTGGACAGTCCGTTACCCACAACGCAAGTCCAACATTCGCCGGCAGAGCAAAGTGGCGCACTCAACTCCCTTTCCCTGCCAGGACTCCGTGCCCTGGGGTCGCAGCAAGCAGGTGCCCACATCGGTCCACAAGCTCAGGCCTGGAGACATAGATGTGGTAGCCGCTATAGGGGATTCCTTAGTAGCTGGTAGTGGGGCGCTGGAGGAATTCGCCCTGGGAGCCTTCGTTGAGTACCGGGGCGTGTCGTGGTGTGCAGGTTAGTTTAATATGATTCAAAGAAATAGGAAGTTAGCGAAGAACCGTTGAATTAAAGCAGCAAAAGATCGTGTGTTGTGAAGATCCATTAAAGAGATCTATATCCAGCAGTGGACGTCTATCTGTTTAAGAATAATGCCATTAAGATTTATTGTATTGATATGTAAACAAATTACTGTATGATACTCTCAAGGCTTTAGAATAGCAAAAAAACACATTTTTGGCAATTATAAGTGGTATCCGGCTGAGTAGAATAGACCACCCTCATATCTTACCGAGGGGTCATAAAAGACGACTTAGGTAAGTTAACGTCAGGCAGGCGACCGGTCTTAAAATACTCAGCCAAAACATGTGTATAACATATTGTGCCGACCTCACTTACAGTGGAAAAAGGGCAGGAGAATGATGATTTAAGCCTTCCCCTAACATACACATAACGTATATTTCAAATCTTGTCCCACCGCACATCCACCTTAACATTCTGATCTCATTTGCATGCCTTTTTATTCCCCAACATTCTGATCCATACATAACACCTTCTAATGGCCGTTTTATATATTTTATCGTTGTCAAATCTGACCGTTTTACAATGTTTTGCTAAATACGATCTTCCAGGAGGTGACAGCAGCTGGCGGGAGTACTTGACTTTGCCAAATATCCTCAAAGAGTACAACCCGAACTTGCGCGGCTACTCTACTGGCACGGGCGAGTGGCTGGCGAAGAATTCCAGACTGAACGTCGCTTTTCCCGTTGCTTCGGACCAGGATGCTTATAAGCAGGCTAAGGTATACAAGCATTCATTGTATGTATATATTAAAAAAATATATAAGTATATATTCACCAGTTGTCTGTCTATCATAACACAAGTATTAAGTTACTTACTTTGGGGACGGACGAACGTGTGTGTAAGTGTCCCATATATTTATTTATTTATTCATTGTCGTATGTTGGATTTTTTTAAAAATCTGATATATTTTTGTAACGACTAAACACATAGACAAACAAATATATACCCTCGTTCTTAACATATTGCAATACTTACAATATACCTAATTAAAGAAAGTAGTAAGTAGTATACACTCAGTTATGTATTTTGATTTTATCCGGGAAATTTTTACCAGTATGCAAACCTGGTATAGAATATTTAATATTAATTTTCATGTAATGTAGAATGTAAGTACCCTCAATAATGCTATGTTTTTTGTCCATATTCCCAGATTTTTTTTCATCGTATATAATGTTCAATTTTTTCTAGTGGATTGGCCGTAAAAGCGTAACAGACAGACAGACAGACAGAAGACAGACTTTCGCATTTATAATATTTAGAACTCAATACTTATTAAAACTAAGCTGTGGTGGTCTAGCGGTGCGACCGTGTGAATCTCTAGAGACGATCATGGGTTCAAACCCGGGCAGACACCAATGAGTTTTTCTATTAAAACTTATGTGTCTAATTAATAATTGCAATTTATCACACGCTTTTCGGTGAAGGAAAACATCGTGAGGAAACCTGCATATCTCTAGAGAATTCTGGAGATATGTGTAACCTACCAATCCAAATTGGAGCAGCGTGGTTGGTCTTAGCTCCAATCCTTCTCTCCAATAACGGAAAGAAGAGGCCTATGCCCAGCAGTGGGATAGTAACAGGCCGCTACTTACTTATTAAAAGTCACTTTACATCATGACTTAGGTAGATAGTTGCTGAAACATCATCACGTTGTTGAGAAATAGCAGGCGAATTCATGTCTTTCATTTCGTACTTGGATAGTAACAAAATATTTATGAATACAACTTGACTCATGTGAACTGTGTCACACGCGCACTTGCAAAACTAGCTTGAGATAAAAACATGTCAATACTAATTAATGGAATACTTGTATAACAATAGATAGAATGCGGTGAGTTGCATTAGATGAAACAAGTTCATTTAACTAGAGACACGCTTTGCAGTAGCTTCTTGTATAACATCCCCTTTTCTAATTTATCTAGTAGTCAAGTTTAAATACTATCTTGAACTAAGGTAAGTTGACCGGCCAGGTATACGGCTGAGTAGAATAGACCACCCTTACCGAGGTGTCGTAAAAGAGTCGACTAAAGTAAGTTGACGTCAAGTAGGTGACCGGTCATAAAATAACTCTCCAAAAAAGGAGAGAGGCGGCCTATGCTACAGGGATATTAAAGTTCCGTTACTTTACAGGAAAATGTGATATCCTATCGGTGCGACCGTGCGAATCTCTAAGACGATCATGGGTTCAAACCCTAGGCCGACACCAATGAGTTTTTCTATTAAAACTTATGTGTCTAATTCATAATTACAATTTACCACACGCTTTTCGGTGAAAGAAAACATCGTGAGGAAACCCGCTTATCCTAGGAATATGTGTAACCTAACAATCCGCATTGGAGCAGCGCGGTAGGTCTTAGCTCCAAACCTTCTCTCCAAAAACGGAAAAAAGATGCCAATGCCCAGCAGTGGGATAGTAACAGGCTAGTATACTTCTTACTTTACAACTTACTTTACAGATCTTGGTAGCCCGTATCCGCTCGTCACCCGATATCGATGTATCGCGTGACTGGAAGATGATAACGGTGTTCATCGGCGCTAACGACCTGTGCTCCGCTTCCTGTCTGTCCCCATTAGCCTGGTCTCCAGCTGCGCACGCCAGGAAACTAGCCAAAGCTCTGGACTACTTCCACGAGCACCTGCCCAGAACTATTGTGAACCTCATACCAGTACTGGGTAAGCTGTAGACAGTTGAAATCCATAACTCTCAGCCAATGCCATGCGCCACTGATGCTTTCGTACAAATGTAACGGATGTGACGTAATTTATAGAATTAGGCCTTACTTTGCGAAGGTCCATAATACAAAAGTAATGAGAATATTATTTTGCTTTAATCCGCGATAAAAGGAAATATATGTAATGCTAAATGTAGAGTGTACTATTCGTTCTCATACCTAATACATGCAGAATTTGTAAGAACTCATGCACTACCCGACACCGATGACACAACAATACACAAGCACTGCACATACTCATTACCACAATGTCAACAATTGTTTCGCCCCGTTACCGAAGCATCGCCAGGAGATAGACTCCACGACAAAATCGCAAAGCGAAACATTATCTAAGCAGGCTGCGTTATACAGTAACGAGTTAGAATCCCCACCATTTAGTTGACTTTATCTTTTATCTTTGAACACGTGACGTGGATGTGACGTAGGCTGTGCCATCATGTCGCACACCTACCGCTAGGGACGTAACTATTTTTATTTAGACGATAAGAATGCGTTGATATAGATATTGTTCGACCCTGTACAAGATAGAAACGATTAAATGTAACCAGTATTAAGAATTATATTTTCAAAAGAGCAACCGCCGAGTTTCTTGCTGGCTCTTCTCGGTAGGAACAGCTTTCCGAACCAGCAGTAGAGTTGACGATTCAAAAGCACTTGTTTACAAGTTTATTTGAATAAATAATATTTTGATTGAATTGAATTGACTTTTCGGTCTTTAGAATGCTATCGAATCTTTTCCCTGAAAAACTCATACACTATTCTTAAAGTTTTACAGCATCACTATTCATCTTCTGATTCGGCAATCAGAATCATTGCAATATCTCAGCAAAGCTATAACAATTCGAGACGCATCGTTACAATGAAATCGTATTGCGTTATATGGTAATAATTTAGCTAGTTTGCCATTTATTTTTGTATACATTAGAACAGAATTGGGTTAATTTCAGCATGTAATAGATGTTAGATGTCATATGAAAGTCTAACAACGAAATCAAATTACGATATTAAATAACAACTGTTATTAATAGAAATAACTAATAAATAAACGTGTAGCTAAAACTAAAATTTTATCTTGATTACATTAATTATGAAGAAATTGAAGATTTAGTGCCAAATACCTAAAATTACCCAAGCTGTGGTAGCCCAGCGGTAACACCGTGCGACTCTTTCGAGGAGGTCACGGCTTCAAACCCGGGCAGACACCAATGAGTTTTTCTGTTAAAACTTATGTGTCTAATTGATAATTGCAATTTTTCACACGCTTTTCGTGAAGGTGAAGGAAACATCGTGAGGAAACCTGCATATCTCTAGAGAATTCTGGAGATATGTGTAACCTACCAATCCGCAATGAAGGAGCGTGGTAGGTCTAAACTCCAATCCTTCTCTCCAAAAATGGAGAGAAGAGGCCTATTCTGAGCAGTGGGATAGTAACAGGCCGCTACTTACTTACTTACCTAAAATTAACATATTTTATATTTAAACTATATGAAATCACATCCTCATATGTAAACACACGCAAAATACACACTTTTTTCATATTATACTGCCTAATTCTTAATATTATTTTCAATACTAATAAGGATAATAATTAATTTCCTAATAAATGAATGAATATCATAATTTACTTGAAAGCTGTTCCTACCAAAATGATCCACCAAGAAACTGGGCAGTTGCTCTTTTCAAAATATAATTCTTATGACTAGTCACAGTTAGTCATTATTATATTGTACAGGGTCGTCGAGTAGCAATATCCACGTATTCTTATATCATCTATGTAATCCATAACAGTATAGTAGGTTTTCCGGATCAGCCTTTTTTAAAGAGTTTTTAAACTGCTGTAATGGCAAAGCTAAATTTTATTGCGGAATTTTATTAAATGTTATACCCATAAATGACTTACAGACAAATAAATACTTTCTTAGAATACAATAAAATTGATTGTATTTTATTAAAAGCTTTTATTAAACTTGCAATATATGTATGTGAATTATTAAATTTGACACACTTCCTGGTGTCTGATGGAGCTGAAATACATACTGGTCCAATCGCGATCACAATGCGTGTTTATTAAAAGTATAATATAGTACTATACAATTGAGGATTATTTGAGTGATAGTAGCATATCTTAACTGCAGTCCGCTACGCATCCAGCTGCAACGATTATTTTGTAACCAGCAATCAAATTATAATTATTATTTTAAAAGATCATCCGCCGAGTTTCTTGCTGATTCTTCTCGGTAGGAGCAAACTTCCGAATCAGTGGTAGCTTCTTTAAAACATTTGAAGATTCAAATGTACTGTAAACAGTCCACTTGAATAAAGAATATTTTTAATACCTCCTGATGATGCTTCGGTTGCGGGGCGAAACGAATGTTGAGTTTGTGATAGTGAACGTATCGTAACGTAGTGCTTCTGTATACGAATTTTGTATGTATCAGGCATTAAAACAGATTGTCCACTCTACATTTAGCATTATACTTGTATATATTTTCTATTTTACTTTATCGCGGATTATAGCAAAATAATTTTACTATTACTTTTGTATGGCCATGAATTATATTAAAAGCATTTTAAATTTGACTTGTTATGTTTGCAGACGTGTCGGTGTCTGTGAGGGTGCTCCGGCCGCTCATGTGCCGCCTGATGCACCCCCTGTTCTGCACCTGCTTCCACCGCGGCGGGGGTGAGCTGCAAGAGCTGGTGCGGCAGGCGCGGCTCTACCAGGCGGCTGAGGTGGCTCTAGTGAGTGTATTATAATCTTATAGTACCTAAGCTGTGAGATCGTGCGACACTTTCGAGGGATCACGGGTTTGCCCGGGCAGGCTTCAATGAGTTTTTCTGTTAAAACTTATGTGTCTAATTGATTAATATGATATGTTTTTCGGTGAAGGAAAACATCGTAAGGAAACCTTACGAAGAAGTCTGGGGATATGTGTAACCTACCAATCCGCACTGGAGCAGCGTGGTAGGTTTTAGCTCCAATCCTTCTCTCCAAAAACGGAGAGAGAAGGCCTATGCCTATAGGTAGTAACAAGCCTTTACTTACTTTTTTCTCTGAGTTGGAATTGGTATTCTAGGTGGACTCTGGTCGGTACGAGACCCGGGAGGACTTCACAGTGGTAGTGCAACCGTTCATGCGACTCTTCAACGCGCCGCTGCCGGCCACGAGGCCGCTGTCATTGGTCATCCACCAGTCCTACATCACCCACGACTGCTTCCACTTCTCACAGAAGGGTCACGCACTGGGTAACCTTATTTTGTTCCTTTTCCCACAACAATGTTATAAGTATGAAACTCTATGCCGTGTGATTTGCGGCTGAGTAGAATAAACCACCTTAACTGCTTTCCGAAGTGTCGCAAAAGGTGACTAGGATAAGTTGAATACGCGTGTGGTATCCGAGTAGAATAGACCACCCTCTTTCTTACCGAGAATGTCGTAATATACGACTAGCGTAAGTCGATGTCGGGCAGGTGGCCGGTCTAAAATGCCTAGCCCAATCATGTGACATGTTTATAACAAGTTCTGCTGACCTCGCTTTAATTAATCAGTGTGAGAAAAAAAAATCAGAAGAAAAATTATTCCCCTCTAAAAGTTCTAAATAAAAGTCCACGACAGCATATGTCTAGTTTTTAAGGTTGACCCACTTTAACCATTTTTATCATTGACAAAAGATTATATAACGATTTTCATCTTTCCACGCGGGTGAAACCGCTGGCGATTGCTAGTAGCAAATAATAATAAGACTTCGTCTTAATATTTAGCTGCAAACCTGCTCTGGAACAATCTGCTGGAGCCAGTCGGTAACAAAACGGACAACGCGCCGCCCGTGCTGATGAAATCCTTCCGCTGCCCGTCCAGAGCCGCGCCCTTCATCTTCACGGCCAAGAACTCGCGGGACTACCTCAGGACCGGACAGCAGGAGGGCGCTTTTGACTAGTCTTATAGAAAAGTAATCAAATTAAAATAATCATTATTCAAATAAGCTTTTCACAAGCATTGCGGAGATCCATAATACAAAAGTATTATGAGTTTATACATCCCGCAGAGTAACGCCAAATTCCATGACCTTTATTACTTTTATATTGGTCTTTTTACTTTCCTTAAACAGAAAGCGTATTATATGATACACACGAGACGATACCAGAAAGTAGTAGTAAATCAATCAAATCAAAATAAACTTTATTCAAATAAGCTCTTTCAAGCATTTTTGAATCGTCAAGGATCAAGAATTAATGAAGCTACAACTAGTTCGGAATGTTGCTATTACCGAGAAGAACCAGAAACTCGGCGGTCAATATTTTAAACATTTTCAATTTTACATTATTAAACCGCAGTCTTGTAAGAAGCTGAAAGGATTTCAAGTCCAGGCATTTTTAAAATCATAAAAAATAAAGCATCCTCTTATAGTATTGCTATATTAATTGGGAATAGGCCTCCTCTCTATGTTTTTGGAGAGAGATTGAAGCTAAGATCCACCACTGTTCCAATGAACAGCTAGTTAGCTAATCAAAGTATTGACTTTGATTGGATTGGTAGGTTACACATATGTCCAGAATTCTCTACATATATGCAAGTTTCCTCACTTTATTATTATCACCTTATTACATATATCGATTGGAAACATACGTTTTAATAGGAAAGCTCATTGCTCATTGCAAATTTTTTTTAAAAATGAAGTGTCAGTAGTGAGTGTGAAAGCAGAAAATGTTGTTTTTGTAATAGAAAGATATACCAAAATTGATACTTTTAATGTTATAGAAATAGTGTTCTAATGGTGAGTGTTATCAATAGATATAGTAAAATGGTAGAGATGTTAATTCCCAAATATATTCGGGGTGTTATAACAGGGTAATTTAACTAATTGTAGTTAATATGTAAGTTTACTATTGTAAATGTATAATGTATATATTTCCTTATAGTTACTTAGAGGGTTTGTGAGTTTTAAGTAAAACATCTGGTGAATCGGATACAGATTATATAATAATGTAGTCAATCTAGATAGTTTATTTTTGATCCTAAATCGTTAGCACGGAACACAATTTCTAAACAACCATAAGGTTGACATACTTTGTGTTCATAGTAACAAATTATTCTATATTCATTCTGTTCAATGCATTTTCAATTGTAACTAATATAAGCTTCGTTTTATCTTTATTTTCGGGGGTTTTTTCGCATCCCTTACTTTATTTAAGCTTACTTTATTTTTTATCATAACTTGATGATATCAATAGAATCTAACGTACCTGATATAAGTTGATTTAATCTTTTCTGTATCTTTGGAAAATGGCTTTATATAAATATATTTGTTCGTAGTTTTTAATGTAATATTTGAATATAAGTACTTACCTCACTATTGTTAAGGGATTTTTGTCAAGGTTATTTTAAAACTCTAACCAAAAAATTATAATTTATTGTTTCGACTCTACATGCAGTGGCATAAGCACAAATGCAACTTTTTTTTCTGCGACAATATTTGGGATAAAAAATTCTTTTTTATGTGAAGACAAACTACTAGTAATGGGTATTTAACATTTAAGTTGACACGAAAGAAGTTAATAATACAGAATACAAATTTTTTGGCTTTAAAATATATTTATATAGTATGAAATTATATTAATAATGTGTGCCATTGAACAGTTAATAATATCTAAATGTAATTGATGTGTTAAAATATTTTATTTAGTAGTATTTAATATAAGGTTATCATAGTTTTTAGACAATATTAAATTTTTTCGAAATTACAATCAACCATTTTTATTTTGATGTTGTAACTATTAATGTTAATTAAATATAAACAAATAAATACAGACAAAGATACAGTATCTAGAAAGTAGATTATTGATTCCTTTTATCTTCATTTTATTTATCCTTTAATTTTATCGATAAATAAACGCCTAACTAAATAATAGGAGCAAAAACTTATTTCAATGTTTAAAATTAAAAAGTAATAATAAAATTATTTCCCTATAATTGGCGATAAAACCGCGGATTATACTTTTATACATTACTTTAGTATTATGGATCACCGCAAAGTAACGTCTTATTCTATAAATTGATAACTATAATCCCAATATTACCAAGGATCGGAAAGGCTTCAGTGATATTAATTTTATCGATTGTGCTCCGGCGAATCAGACGTAAAATTGTGACGGACAGACTTGTCTATCGCATTTATAATGTTGGTATGAATAGGCATCGATACAGAAGAATACGCGAGATGCTTTCGCTGAAACTACCTGAACTTGAAGACCAAAGTCTTCGAACGGTGCGAGTTGGTAGTTATGACATATGGATCTGAAACTTATTCACTGACTATGGGCCTCATAAGAAAGCTCAGAGTCACTCAGCGGGAAGTAAAAATATCATCATTCTCCTGCCCCTATTCCACTCTGAGTGAGGTCGGCGCAACATGTTACAAACATGTTATCATATGATTTGGCTACGTATTTTACGACCGGCCGCCTGCCTGACGTCCACTTACTTTAGTCGTATTTTACGACTCCTCGGTAAGAAAGAGGGTGGTCTATTTTACTCAACCGGATACCACACGGTGGGTCAACTTACCTTTGTCGCCTTTTACGACACCTCGGTAAGAAATGAGGTTGGTCTATTCTACTCGGTCGGAAACCACACGGAGCGGGAGATATAAATATATAAACATATAAATAAATATATGGGACACTTAGACGGTCGTCCGTCTCCAAAGTAAGTAACTTAATACTTGTGTTATGGTAGACAGACAACTGGTGAATATATACTTCTTCTTCTTCTTCTTCTTCTTCAACCGATGGACGTCCACTGCTGGACAAAGGCCTCTTCATGGGATCTCCAGAACACACGATTTTGTGCCGCTTGTATCCAGCGGCTCCCCGCGACCCTTTCGAGGTCGTCTGTCCATCTAGTAGGGGGTCTTCCAACACTGCGCTTTCCGGTGCGGGGTCGCCATTCCAACACTTTGAGACCCCAACGTCCATCGGTTCTCCGCACTATATGCCCCGCCCATCGCCACTTCAGCTTCGCGACCCGCTGTGCTATGTCGGTGACTCTGGTTCTTCTACGGATCTCCTCATTTCTGATTTGATCACGTAGAGAAACTCCGAGCATAGCTCGCTCCATCGCCCGCTGAGCGACTCTGAGCTTTCTTATGAGGCCCATAGTCAGCGACCAAGATTCAGAGCCATAGGTCATCACTGGCAACACGCACTGTTCGAAGACTTTAGTCTTCAGACACTGAGGAATATTGGACGAAAAGATCTCGCGTAGCTTCCCAAACGCTGCCCATCCGAGTTGGATTCGGCGACTGACCTCTTTCTCGAAATTGGACCTACCTAGCCGGACCGTATGTCCCAGGTATATATATTCGTCAACAATTTCGAGTGCAGAGTTCTCAACGATGATCGGGTGGAGCGGAACATGTGAGTTTGACATAACTTTCGTCTTGCTCATGTTCATTTTTAGGCCCACCTGTTGAGATACTCTGCTGAGGTCGTCGAGCATTGTGTTAAGATCCTCCAGGGACTCTGCCATAACGACTATGTCGTCGGCAAATCGAAGGTGAGTGATGTACTCGCCGTTAATGTTGATGCCGTATCCGTTCCAATCCAAAAGCTTAAAGACATCCTCCAATGCAGCGGTAAACAGCTTCGGGGAGATGACATCTCCCTGTCGCACACCACGCCGCATTTGGATTGGTCTCGTAGTTCTGTCTTGGATACGGACAGACATTGTGGCGTTTTCATACAGACACTTCAACACTTGGACGTACCGATAGTCGATTCGGCATCGCTGGAGCGATCTTAACACAGCCCATGTTTCCACCGAATCAAAGGCCTTCTCATAGTCCACAAACGCCAAGCAAAGTGGCCGGTTATACTCCTCGGTCTTCTGTATAACCTGCCGCAGCGTAAATATGTGGTCTATGGTACTATAGCCTTTCCGGAAACCGGCTTGTTCGGGAGGCTGGAAGTCGTCGAACCTACGAGCGAGACGATTCGTTACGACTCTCGAAAACAACTTATAAACCTGACTCAGCAGCGCGATGGGTCTATAATTCTTCAATAAGGTGTTATCACCCTTCTTGAAGAAAAGAACCACCACGCTCCTGTGCCACGCTTCCGGCGTAGTGCCCTCGTGAATGACGGAATTGAACAATCGCTGAAGGACTTGGAGTACCGGTTTTCCACCCGCCTTCAGGAGTTCTGTAGTGATTCCGTCCTCACCCGGAGCCTTGTTGTTCTTAAGTTGTTTGAGAGCCGTAGTAATCTCGTATAGGCTGACGTCCGGGATATCTTCGGTATAGTGTCGGGTCAACTTGGCTCTCGGGTCTTTTACCAAATTGACAACAGGCTGTTGTGTTGAGGTGTATAACTGCCCAAAGAACTTCTCAACCTCTCCCAAAATCTCAGGTCGAGACGAAATGATACTACCAGTATCGGTCTTCAGTCGCGTTAACTGCCTCTGCCCAATAGACAGATCTCTCGCGAACACTTTGGAGCCCCTGTTACGCTCAATTGCATCTCGGATGCATTCCGTGTTGAAGTGTCGCAGGTCGCATTTCTGCGCCTTAGAAATCTGTCTATTGATCAGACGGTAGCTCGAAGCGTCTACTGAAGACTGTAGCCTCATTTCGTTCCTCTCGTCCATGAGCTTGAGAGTCTGGGTCGAGAATTTATTGGTTCTCTTACGGTGTGTCTTATAGAATTTGGACCCCACCGCATGGACAGTTTCCACTAGCCTGTTGTTTACATCGTCCACAGAAGCGCAGTCAGCTAAGCAATCAAAACGGTTTTTCAGCTCGAGTTGAAAGTTCTCGGGGTTTTGAATATGAGCTCGAGTTGGTCGGAGCGTAGACTTCACCAGTCTGGATCTTTCCAGCTGTACGCATATATTCAATGTGCCTCTAACCATACGGTGATCGCTCCCGGTTTTCACGGTATTGATCACAGAGACATCATTGAATATATGACGCCTGGTCGACATGATGAAGTCAATCTCGTTTCTCGTGGAACCGTCGGGACTTACCCAGGTCCATTTTCGATGTGGCCGTTTCCTGAAGAAAGAGTTCATCATATAGAGATCTTCTCTCTCCAAGAAATCGGCCAACATCTGGCCCCTGTGGTTCCGTTGCCCATATCCAAATTGCCCTACTCTCAACTCGGTGCCGCTTCGCTTGCCCAGCTTTGCGTTGAAATCCCCCATCACAACAGTGTAGAAGGTTTTGGAGGCATGCATGGCTCTAGATAAATCCTCATACATGGCCTCTACCTCCTCGTCCGGATGTGCCGATGTCGGTGCGTAGACCTGTATGACCTTCAGCGAATACCGTTTGGTAATTCTGAGTATCAGGAACGCGACCCTGCTCGACACACTCTCGACTTGAACAATGTTGTTGACAAGGGACTTGTGGACGAGAAACCCGACACCACCTTGGGACTGTTGTTCGCCCTCCCGGTAGTAAAGCAAGTTGCCGGATTTTAGGATCATCGTGTCCTCCCCCTCTCTTCGGACTTCGGATAATCCTATCACGTCCCACCGCAACTTGCTTACTGTTTCTTCCAGCTCGAGTATCTTTTCGTCTTCCCTCAAAGTGCGTGCGTTGTACGTTGCCAGGTCTAGTCGTATATAGTCGTCGAATATATACTTATATAATTTTTAATGTATACTTAAATACAAATATACATCTATACTAAACATAACTATACCTAAGGTATCTGTGCGCTTACAGCGAGTTTTTTTAACTCCCTCGATCACGTTAGCTTAACGCCAATTTGTATGACGCTGGCGTTAGAAGTCGCTAACTAAGCATTCCTTGTTTAAATCAGACTGAGGTCGTAAAAGGCGACTAAGGTAAGTTGTATTGTACCACGCATCGTGTGGTATCAGTTAAGTAGAATAAACCACCCTCTTTCTTACCGAGGTAAAATAGGACTAAGGTAAGTTGATGTCAGGCTAACGGTCGTAAAATACGTAGCCAAATCATGTGACAACATGTTTAGAACAATGCTGACCCCACTTAGAGTAGGATAAGGGCAGGAAGATGATGAGGGGAAATGTCAGAATCAAGGTCACCGATACAGCTGAGCGTTTCACGTGGTAATGGGCGAGGCGTATAGTACGAAGAAACGATCGACGTTAGGGTCTTAAGGTATTGGAATGGCGACCTCGAACCAGCAAACTTAGGGTCGGTAGACCCCCTACGAGGTGGACTGATGACATTATCAAGGATGAAGGGAGCCGCTGGAACCAAGAGGCACATAAAAGTAAAAAAAAAGTAAGTAACGGCCTGTTACTATCCCACTGCTGGGCATAGGCCTCCTCTCGCCGTTTTTGGAGAGAAGGGTTGGAGCTAAGACCTACCACGCTGCTCCAATGCGGATTAGTAGGTTACACATATCCCTAGGATTCTCTAGAGATATGCAGGTTTCCTCACGATGTTTTCCTTCACCGAAAAGCGGGTGATAAATTGCAATTATCAATTAGACACATAAGTTTTAATAGAAAAACTCATTGGTGTCAGCCCGGGTTTGAACCCATGATCGTCTCTAGAGATTCACACGGTCGCACCGCTAGGCCATCACAGCTTCAAGAGGCACATGTCTATATATTAATGTGGAAGATATGTAGGAAATATCGAATGTTAAAGAAGTAGCTATATTTGAAGTGCCCAATAATCAGTGCCGTGACAAATTGTAATGTCATGAGATCAGCAAACAATGGGAATAGCTATTGTTAAGTCGACTCGGGCCCCGTCAAATGACCCATGAAATTACCTCCGCGATTAATGCCTCCGTCTGTATAACGCTTCGAGTTCATGTGAAGAAATGTTCACATGAACTAGATTCAGCCCTCGGCATCGTCTGCCTGTATATCAAAAAGAAACTAAAAACAACTTAATTCAAATTCAAATTCAAATTCAAAATATTTTTTATTCAAATAAACTTGTAAATAAGTGCTTTTGAATCGTCAACTCTGTCGTTACTGTCTTGTACAGGTTCAAAGAGAGCTATATCCACACATTCTTATCTTCTAAATAATCTTCAAGAGTATAGTAGGCTTTCTGTGTCAGCCTCTTTTTAACAGTGTTTTTAAACTGCTGTAATGGCAAAGCTGAAATTGATTGCGGAATTTTATTATAGAATCTTATACCAAAACCCACAAACGAGTTACGCACTTTTGCAAGGCGCAAAGCAGGAGCCGCAAGCTTATGTCGGTTCCTGCTTTGTCTATTGTATACATCACCTATCGTTTTATAATTCTTTATATTTTTATGTACATAAATTCAACAACGTACATATTACTAAAGATTATTTTAAACAAAGCGCATTTAAATTATTAATGGAAGCAGGCGTTTCTTTGCAGAACTCAATAGCACAGAGTTATAATAAAATTATTTTGCTTTAATCCGCGTTTGTTGCGCACAAACGCTTTATTCAAACTTACAGTCAACGCGTACGAAATTGCGGGTAAAGCTAGTTATATACAATTGTGTTATTTAAATGTTCAATCTAAGGAGATTAAGGGCTGTTACTGACAAATTTACACAAGTTACTGACAAAGTGTCGGATAGTTAACCGACAAATAAACTAAGTAGCATATAAATGTCTATAAAAAGTATAAAAGTTAAAAAATATATTAGGCAGCCATTTAGAAATAGGTATTTGCTATCCAGGAGATGAACAAATAACAGCCACATGATCCCAATTAGTGCTGAATAAGCCTATAAGAAACCTGAGAAACGAAAAATTCCGAGATATGTGTCAGATATGTTCCGAATAAGCTAACAGACAGGCCCTAAAAGATATTTAACATTGTAAATTAGAAAAAACTTTTGTTAATTATGATTTATTTATACATATTATGAAACATGTCCCCAAAAAGCTGTTTTTTCTGTCTATGTAAATTATTTTCTCAAAATCTACTGAACGGATTTATGCTGGTACGGTTTTTATTAAAATTAGGTGCAATTCCTTTAGGTTTAGGTTAATAGAAATCCAACTTTCACTGGAAGATAGAGAAGATTATGGAGCAACATAAAGGCTTCTTTTTATACAAGAATCCCCCGCGGTTCGCGATCGTTACGTAATAAAAGACTCTTTTTTTGTTTTGTCCGAGTTATGCTTATATGTACTGCAATACTTGTATTACTGAACTAAACATTGTAAAAATCTGTTATTACTCAAAGAGTTAGACGACTTTAAACTCTATTCGGTTGTCTTAGAATTAATTTTTACACCGTTTCCTATAAACATATGGCTCGCTGACTAATTACGGACGAAGTTCATGCGACGCCGCATATGGTAGTGGTAGGCCAACGAGAAGCAATTGATTGCAATTATTTTGAAGCGTTACCAATCGACGTTTATCTATCTACAGTCATCGACATAATCATATCATCTTTAATATTTAAATAAATCTTAATTTATTTATTTATTTATTCTTTTATTACACACAAAGAAGATATATATTTACAAAACATATGAATACACAGTAGCGTGCAAAGGCGGTCTTATCGCTTGGAGCGATATCTCCCAGACAACCTTTGATGTGAGGATCATGGTGAAATCTTGTATGTGTATTTTCAGAATATCGGAAACGGTTCGCAGATTTTCCTGAAATTCAGCATGTAGGGGTTTTGGGTGAGAAAATCGATCTAGTTAGGTTTTATTAAAAAAATCGTTTATCCCTGTTTATGGGCATTAAAAAAAATTTACATTGAAGTTAAGCACTATTTTTGCCGTAAATTGTCAAGTCAGCGTAGCTTATTCAGGGAACGGGCAGTCTCGAGAAATGTTAATAATACCTAGGATCGAGCCCCACCTACCCAACCATATTTTTTTTAAGTTTCCTTTTGTTTTTGTAAAAAAAATACCAAGTAAAGCCTTACTTGGTTACCCTGGTACTATCAATTATCTTTCAAATTCAAATTTAAAATATTCTTTATTCAAGAGGACTGTATTTAGTACATTTGTATTGTCAAATGTTTGAAGAAGCTACCACTGATTCGGAAGTTTGCTCCTACCGAGAAGAACTAGTATGAAACTCGGCGGATAATCTTTTGAACAAAAAATAATTACAATTTGATGGTTACAAGTTAATCGTTGCTACTTAGTGCGTAGCTGATTGCAGTTAAGATATTATGCTACTAACACTCAAATAGACCTCGATTGGATAGTATGCTTTATGCAGCACATTTAAGATAATTTCTAAACTTGTGTCTAGACAATGTTAAGGAATTTTGTTACAAAAATAATTTGTTTAGTATTTAAATGAGTTAATCTTGTATGTATCATCACTACATATTATAAAACAAAGTTTGTCGCATTACTTGTACGCATAAAACTTTAAAACTACGCAACAGATTTTGATGCGGTTTTTTTAAATAGATAGAGTGATTCCAGAGGCAGGTTTGTATGTATAATAACATTCAATACGGAGTAGAGAAATACTGTAATTTTTGAGGTTTCTGTAAATAATTACATTTTTTTCCGCTTACATTGCAAATGCAGGCTAAACCCTACGAGATTTATCAAAATGATAATGAGTATTTGTACACATTGAAAAGGTCTACAGAAAAGTCCGCGATGGTCTCTTATGGATAACCCACTATAGCATTTTTTGTCATTTACTTTTTACGAAAAATAATGCCTTATTTTTGAAGCAATTTTTATACAATACAGCATTAATCCTTATCCAATTAAGTACCTTAAATAAATTGTTGATTTAATATAGATCAATATGGCCGTTTACAGCATGTAATTTAAGTGAACATTTTCGGAGATATTACAGATTTAAAATGCCGTGAGGACGCTGCGCTACGCCCTATAACACTTTGAATCCAGCAGCTATATCGTTCTTTCAAGAGTTTGTTTAACGACAAGGAAGCTGTGAATGTTGTATATAAAGACATTCTGTAATTAATTGTAAAAATTAAATACATAGGGAAAATGTAAAAGTAAATAAGGAAAAATGTACTATATGAATTTAGATATTCCAAAGATAGCAGGAAATCTTCTTGGTATAGGGAAAGGAAATTGTTTTGCTCCAAATTTAACGCTTGCGGGCCACGGGCAGTAATGAACAAATCAAAACTACTGGATCGATTTTAATCAATTTTTTTTACACTGACTGATATGGGATATATATTTTATACCCGTGCGAAGCAGGGGCAGGCCGCTAGTATATGTATATATTATTCTGAATTTTTTAAACGGCTCTAACGATTTTAATGAAATTCAGCATGTAGAGTTTTCGGACACTAAAAAAACTGCTACAATTTTATGAGAAATCAAACGTTAATTATGCTGTCAATTTCATAGTCATTTGAGTAACGGGCGTTCTCAAATTTGGAATACCAGGAACGATTCCAAATAACAATCTTTTTTTTTATTGTTTATTTTTTATATTTAAAAAATTACCGATCAAGGCTCGGCAGTGAGTACTCTGTCTTCAGCTCCGCGGTCGCGGATTCGAATCCCGCGAGGGCCAACATTATCGAATTCAAATTCAAAATATTTTTTATTCAAATAAAGTTGTAAGCAAGTGCTTTGAATCGTCAACTCTACTGCTGGTTCGGAAAGCTGTTCCTTCCGAGAAGAATCAGCAAAAAACTCGGCGGTTGCTCTTTTTAAAAATGTAATTCTTATTACTAGTTACATTACTTATTACTATATTGTACAGGGTCGAAGAGTAGCTACATCCAGGCATTTTTATCATCTAAGAATTCTTCAATAGTATAGTAGGCTTTCTGTATTAGCCTTTCATTAATAGTTTTTTTAAACTGCTGTAATGGCAAAGCTAAAATTGATTGCGAATTTTTATTATAGAATCTTTTACCCAGACCCACAAATGACTAACTCACTACTGTGTCAACGGGCGACTCTATAGAGCAGTAGAGTTGACGATTCAGAAACACTTGATTACAAGTTTAATTAATATATAAAGTTTAATAAATATATTTGTGCGCTTCACAACTCAACTGTACACAGTTTATAAGGTATTTTACTTAGCCAATAGTTGTTTTGTATTTGTACCGAATATGTGCGAGTGAGTCATACACCGCCGTCGAATATGTGATCCGAGCTTTATTTTGCTTCATTATTACAGACATGGTGTCTTTACATTCACCTTGGATGCTTATTTGTCTTATAGAAGTTTTAGAGGACGAATAGCGTGTTTTGTTTAATTCGCGGTAAAAAAAAACGTAACATCTTATTTATTGATTTCAAATTTGTTAATTTATAGAATTAGGCGTCACATTCCGGAGATTTATAACACAAAAGTAATAATAAAATCACTTTGCTATAATCCGCGATAAAGTAAAATAGAAAATATATATAACGCTAAATTTAGAGTGGACTATCCGTTTTCATTCCTGATACATGCAGGATTTTTTATTTAAATATTATTTATTTATTTTTACAGCTTATTTTTTATTTATTTTTTATATGTATATAAAGTAATTTTCTTGGAGAGGCAAATAAAAAGTGTGTTGCTCTGAAAAATCCAAGTTTTATTTTATGCATTCTTACATACTATTTATTTTTCTTTTTTTTGCATTTATATTTTTATATGTTTACACCCTCTTTTTGTGATTTTTACCTGGTCCTTTAATCATGGGTTGCCTGGAAGAAATCGCACTTTAGCGATAAGGTCGCCCATTGTATGTGTTAACTAACCATGTTTATAAAAATGTTTCATGTTCAAACTGTTTTTCTTTTGTATGTATTATAGTGTACAATAAAGTATATAAGTAAGTAAGTAGCGGCCTGTTACTATCCCACTGCTGAGAATAGGTCTCTTATCTCCGTTTTTGGAGAGAAGGATTGGAGCTAAGACCTATCACGCTGCTCCCATGCGGATTGGTAGGTTACACATATCTCCAGAATTCTCTAGAGATATGCAGGTTTCACGATGTTTTCCTTCACCGAAAAGCGTGTGATAAATTGCAGTTATGAATTAGACACATAAATATTAACAGAAAAACTCATTGGTGTCTGCCCGGGTTCGAACCCGTGACTCTCGACAGAGTCGCACGGTGTTACCGCTGGGCTACCACAACTCAAATAAAGTATATAATGCTATTCTATTCTAGTTTTATATAGAAGTTCGCAATAACAAAACCTGCCGAGGTAAGTTGGTGTAAGAACGCGAGCAAGGCTGTGAAGCCATAATTGTTAAAGTGACTTTTAGTGACATGTGCCGTCCTGGATGTTTCATATCAGCTTACCTAAATATTGCATTACTTGTATAATCTTAAAGCGACACCTGAGTAAATTAAGGGTAAATGAGTAAATAAACTCTATAGATACTCGTAATTACAGCTTTTGTATGTATTCGCAAAACTCAAAAAAGAGTTAACATATTAACTGAACTGTATGATTAATTTGATTACTTACTATTACACTTTAAATGTATTTCACAGTATTTTTTTTAAACTAAATAAATTAAATAGTAACGGCAAGTATATATATATATATACACACCTATATATATATATATATATATATATATATATATATATATATATATATATATATATATATATATATATATATATATATATATATATATATATATATATATATACATATATAACTTGCCGTGTATATATGTGTTAAATTTAAAACACTATCCAGTGTCAAATTTAAAACACTACTCAATGCATGTTTATGATAAGCATGACCTGATGCTGCTGGATTGGCTCCAGATGAGAGAACTCCTTAAAGGACAATAGTAGGGACATCAAATTTTGTTCGAAGGCCTTTTTTAAAGTTTTATTTTCTCGACTTGTGTTAACTTGATCTTATCTTTCTTCAAAAATACTGCGGGCAACCCACAACTTTTTTTGAAATCTATACCTATTATAAAATAAAGTCCCCAAAAGCTGTCTGTCTGCATGTAATCGATTCCCTCTAAAACTACAGAACGGTCTTTGTACAGTTTTTACTAATGATTGTAAATAATAAATAAATAATTACTAGTACATTATGATTTTATGTAAATTGTGTTACACGGTTTAAAAAAAAAGATTTACTCGATTGCGTTGCGTAAACCAGAAGAGATACGCCAAAATAATGTACAAGGAAATTGTATATCTACAAATATATTACAAAAAAGTCAGCGATAGCATGTCTCTTTCTCTTATGGCTAACTTATAATTGCTATCGTCAAAATATCAATTCGGGATCAATTTTGTGCCAATTGATTCCCACGCGGGTAAAGCTGCTGGCACATAACTGTTAAAAAATCTAGATTTATATACAATCTAAACTCTACATTTGTTATGCTACAATGCTACATTGCAACGTTTTAATTCCGTCTACCCACCTTTTATCTCAGCAACTAGCTATCAAAATCATAACAAAGATGTCAGCATATCGATCCGTATGCGCGGCGTCTGCGTTAAAACAAATGTCTACGTCGAGGTATATGACATGCAGTCATAACAAACCGGGGGTCAAGGTTTCCTCCCTAACTGCACCCTTATTTTCCCCATTCATCTCATCCCTTTAATTGGGGTGTCCATGGCTTATGTAATTTTTGTCTTAGAAGGGTCGTCCCTTTTTAATTCATTCATCAATTTCATAAGGTTTTCTTTTCTGTTTTGGTTATTTTAGTTTTAGAAACTTAATTTAGCTGTGTGGTATCCGGCTAAGTAGAATAGTACCACCCTCATTTTTTACCGAGGTGTCGTAAAAGGCGACTAAGGTATGTCGACCCACCGTGTGGTATCCGGCTGAGTAGAATAGACCAACCTCATTTCTTACCGAGGTATCGTAAAAGGCGACTAAGGTAAGTTGACCCACCAAGTGGTATCCGGTTTAGTAGAATAGACCACCCTCCTTCTTACCGAGGTGTCATAAAATTCGACCAAGGCAAGTTGACGTCAGGCAGGCGGCCGGTCGTAAAAACGCAGCCAAATCATGTTACAGCATGTTTATAACATGTTGTGCCGACCCCACTTAGAGTAGGATAAGGGCAGGAAGGTGATGATGAGTTTTAGAAACTTTATTGTATCTTATATACTTATAGACATGATGTTAAACATTCGTTCCCAGTCATCATAGGCACGTGTTACATTTAATAGTTATGATAATTGTCAAACAAATTACATTTCTTATTGGTGGTTAAATTTTTTAATTTATTAGGAGACTTTCTTAGTAGACTTTACTCTAAATAAAAACTTGAAATGTCATTATCACATTCCATTTCAGTAAGTAAGTAACGGCCTGTTACTATCCCACTTCTGAGAATAGGTCTCTTCTTTCCGTTTTTGGAGAGAAGGTTTGGAGTTAAGACCTACCACGCTGCTCCAATGCGGATTGGTAGATTACACATATCTCCAGCATTCTTATGCAGGTTTCCTCACGATGTTTTATTGACCGAAAAGCGTGTGATAAAGTGCAATTATCAATTTCATTTCAATTTATTTTATTTACTGGTAAATAAATTTATAATTATAATTTATATAAAAAACGACTTCTGGAATGGAGACCACGTGTTAACAGCAGATCGTGTGGTGACGTGGCCGCATTTACTAAATAATCATGCATTTTAGTGCATAGAGTACTTGCAGACTTCATTTAGATTTGATCAAGAATAGTTTCCTTGCGTTCCATAATGCATTAGACAAAAAAATAATTTTTAATTAACAATTCGTTTTATATGGACACCCTACAATCAAAAAACTCACGGCAGCCCTATTCTGGAATTTTGAATTGCTATTCAAAATTGGCGGTGATTTGTGATTTAACTTGAAACGACAATAATGTTAACGTTTTCACGTGAACAATTTTGTACGTTACGTAAACGTTAACATAACGTACACGTTACACGTAAACGTTTTCAAAGTGCAAACGTTTTCATTTCTTACCAAGGTGTCGTATAAGGCGACTAAGGTAAGTTGACCCAGCGTGTGGTATCCGATTTAGTAGAATAGAGCACCCTATTTAATACCTTGGTGTCGTAAAATACGACTATAAGTTGACGTCAGGTAAGCGGCCGGTCGTAAAAACGTAGCTAAATCATGTGACGGCATGTTTATAACCTTTTGTGCCGATCCCACTTAGAGTGGGATAAGGGCAGGAGGATGATGTCTAAAACTTATTAGATTATACACATTAGACACAAGCTGTGTTAGCCCAGCGGTGCGACTGTGTGAATCTCTAGAGACGATCATGGGTTCAAACCCGGGCAGACACCAATAAGTTTTTCTATTAAAACTTATGTGTCTAATTGATAATTACAATTTATCACACGATTTTCGGTGAAGGAAAATCGTGAGGAAACCTGCATGTCTCTAGAGAATTCTAGAGATATGTTAAACCTACCAATCCGATTTGGAGCAGCATGGTAGGTCTTAGCTCCAATCCTTCTCTCCAAAAACGGAGAGAGGAGGCCTATGCCCAGCAGGAGCATAGTAACAGGCCGTTATTTACTCATTAGATATTTGGTTTTAAAAACACAAAAGTAATAAGAATATTATTTTGCTATAATCTGCGATAGAAGAAGACACCGATGACACAACAATACACAAGCACTGCACACATTCACCACCACAATCTCTATATCACGAGATGTGTCCAGTGCTTGTGTATTGTTGTGTCATCGGTGTCGGGTAGTGCATGAGTTCTTACAAATTCGGCATGTATCAGGTATGAGAACGAATAGTATACTCTACATTTAGCATGACGTATATTTTCTTTTATCGCAGATTATAGTAAAATAATTTTCTTATTACTTTTGTATTATGGATCTCCGCAAAGTAACGCCTACTTCTATAAATTACATTTGGTTTTGTCACTTTGATGTATAAAAGTTTGCCTAACCTTATCTAGACCGTTTTAACCAGCGTACATAGTATTTGACAACGAAATTATAGTAGTACGATTCTGGTATCACGACACCAATACACCATCTCCAATAACCATATATTTCAAGTGACACCGCTATTAACATCGCCAATCCGATTTTGGAAGTTCAGCGTCGATTGACCATTTTCCGTTTACGTAATATATTTTAACTGACATCGAAATTAAAACAGGCAGGTCGATTCTGAAATTATTTTAACGTAGGAATCCCGAATTCTAGGTGTAAAACTTTAAATATATATTTTTAATATATTTTACCTTACAATGATAAATTTGCTATAATTCGCAATAATACTGCTATAATCGCGGATTATACGAAAATAATATTATCATTGTAAGGACTAAGAACCCCCCAAGTAACGTTTAATTCCATAGATCATATAAATTATAATCACGCCGTGTGGCATCCGGCTGAGTAGAACAGACCACCTTCTTTCTTACCGAGGTGTCGTAAAATACGACTGAGGTAAGTTGACGTCAGGCAGGCGGCCGGTCGTAAAAACGCAGCCAAATCATGTGACAGCATGTTTGTAATATGTTGTGCCGATCCCACTTAGAATGGGATAAGGGCAGGAAGATGATGATATAAATTATAATCATAAAATAAAATTAAGTAAAGTAAAAATCACCTGTGATTTATTTTGATTTAGTTACTTTTTTTAATGTAAATTTTATTTCGCCACCTTTTTTGATGTAATATGTTCTGCATAAACATTTTTTAATTCAAGAATAAAATTCTATTTTACCTGATAAAAAGAAACGAATTGTGTTTGTCAAAATTGGACTATACTTACCCAAAATCTTCAAAATTCTTTTCAATTTTGGAGCCAATCTCGCAATTATGCGTCGGTTACGGGATGATTAAGATTGATTTTTGAGATTGTGGTAGTGAAAATGTGTAGTGTGGTAGTGCTTTGTAATGCATGCAGCTTACGAATCTTGCATGCATAAGGTAGGAATACCAATAGTAAACTTTACTTTCATAATTATTTAGATACAAAACTAATCATAAAATTATTTTGCTATAATCCCCGATAAAAAAAATTCTTTTGTATTATAAATATCCACAAAGTAACGCCTAATTCTATAAATATACCAATACATAGATTTTATTTAACCGCTGTTTATAGCAAAATAATATCATTACTTTTGTAATGTAGACCTCCGCAAATAACGCCAAATTTTATCAATTAAAAACACGTATATCTCGCCCGCTTTACGAATTTTAACAAAAGCTCTCTCGCAAAAGCGTTCCAGAATAACCCGTGCGCAGAATTTACGAGATCATAAAAGCTGCGCGTCCCCTGTTCCGGCATCAGTCTGGCTCGGTGCGTTGCCTAACTAACTCGCCACGCCGCAAGCTCGCATCTCGTAAGCTTTAACCGTGAGGATATCAAGACAAGATGGTAAGTGGTTTTGTTACTTTTTACTTCTTTTTTAAGGTCAGCGAAATCTCGATTAAATCCTTTAGTGTGTCACTTTTTTGGTAACGTTATTTTAAGTTGACATTTAAATGATTTTCGTAATTTTAATTGTAATTGTGTACCTTTTAGTTTTGCCATTACAGTTTAAAAATACTATTAATAAAAGGCTAATACAGAAAGCCTGCTGAAAGCTGTGATGGCCTAGCGGTGCGACCGTGTGAATCTCTAGAGACGATCATGGGTTCAAACCCGGGCCAAAAACGGGTCAAAACCAATAAGTTTTTCTATTAAAACTTATGTGTCTAATTGATAATTGCAATTTATCACACGCTTTTCGGTGAAGGAAAACATCGTGAGGAAACCTGCATATCTCTAGAGAATTCCGGGGATATTTGTAACCTACCAATCCGCATTGGAGCAGCGTGGTAGGTCTTAGCTCCAACCCTTCTCTCCAAAAATGGAGAGAGGAGGCCTATGCCCAGCAGTGGGATAGCAACAGGCCGTTACTTACTTACTTACAGAAAGCCTACTATACTATTGAGGAATAATTCGATGATAAAAATGCCTGGACGTAGCTACTCTTCGACCCTGTACAAGACTAATAACTAAATGTAACTAGTATTAAGAATTATATTTTTAAAAGAGCAACCGCCGAGTTTTTTGCTGGCTCTTCTCGGTAGGAACAGCTTTCCGAACCAGCAGTAGAGTTGACGATTCAAAAGCACTTGTTTACAAGTTTATTTGAATAAAGAACATTTTCAATTTGAATTATTGTGATCGAGCTTTGTTCAGTATTTTGTAGAAGTTTTAAAAATGATTCATATCTCGTGTGGTATCCGGCTGAATAGAATAGACTACCCTCATTTCTTACCGAGGTGTCTTAAAAGGCGACTAAGGTAAGTCGACCCGCTGAGTGGTATCCGGCTAAGTAGAATGGACTACCCTCTTTCTTACCGAGGTGTCGTAAAAGGCAACTAAGATAAGTTGACATCAGGCAGGCGGCCGGTCGGAAAATACGTAGCCAAATCATGCGACAACATGTTAATAACATGCTGACCCCATTTAGAGTGAGATAGCGGTGAAAGGAGCCCTATGGGTAATACGATAGTAACAGGCCGTAGTGGGATAATGGTGAAAGGAGGAACGGTGAGAGGGTAATATGATAGTAACAGGCCATCGTTATGTATAGAAACTGGCTATACTCCCATCTTATTCTATCGGGTTAGCCTGACTATTTTAAAGCCCAGCCGGAGCCCTTACTAGGGAGGTCTTTATATAACGTTATCAGGACTGATTTATTTTGTGATATTTTAAGTTTTTTAAGGATTAGATTTATGCGATTTATTTTTAAGTTACCAATTTAAATTGGTAATTTCAACAATAAATAATAATAACACACACTAAGTTTCCGTGTTTACTTCATTTTGCGAGAATATTAACAGCATAATTAACCGCGAATTAGTTGCGTATATGGATTTCGTGATATTAAATAGTTCTTATTTACCATAATATCATCATCAACTTCCTGCCCTTATCCCACTCTAATTAGGATCGGCACAACATGTTATAAACATGCTGTGACATGATTTGTACCTCTTACCTTACCTCCTACCTCTGTCGTATTTTACGACACCTCGGTAAGAAAGAGGGTGGTCTATTCTACTTAACCGGGTACTACACGGTGAGTCAACTTACCTTAGTCGCCTTTTACGACACCTCGGTAAGAAATGAGGGTGGTACTATTCTATTCAGCCGGATACCATATATAATTTGGAGGCATTCAGATACTAAAATTATATTGAAAAATCTGCAACGAACTGGTTGAAATAATCAACTAATTTAGATGATCAAAAGTTAAACATATTTTCATGAATTAATTCTCTGGACCAAATTTCTTTACAAACTAAAAAAAATTCAATCAATTTTTTAATGTATTTTTATTTATCACCTTGATTGTTATTTTCGCGCCGGCAGTTGAAAAAAAAAAAAGAATTTTCAGTTCAACAACCACAGACAAATATCATAATAACTTTTATATTTAAGGTAGTACAGCTCTGTTCAAGAAATATAAATCTGTAGAAGGGGATTGAATAAAAAAAATTACATTATTTCATAAAAATTTCAGAACACAGATATTTTTCGTAAGTAGTAATCTATACTTCACTACATATTATAAAACAAAGTCGCATTCTCCCTATGTACGCATAAATCTTTAAAACTACGCAACAGATTTTGATGCGGTTTTTTTTAATAGATAGAGTGATTCCAGAGGAAGGTTTGTACGTATAATAACATTCAATACGGAGTAGAGAAATACTGTAATTTTTGAGGTTTTTGTAAATAATTACATTTTTTTTCCGTTTACATTGCAAACGCAGGCTAAATAAACCCTACGAGATCTATCAAAATGATGTACTAAGTATTTGTACACCTTGAAAAGGTCTACAGAAAAGTCCGCGATGGTAATATGTTTATCTCTTATGAATAACCCACAATAGTATTTTTTGTCATTTACTTTTTACGAAAAATAATGCCTTATTTTTGAAGCAATTTTTATACAATACAGCATTAATCCTTATCCAATTAAGTACCTTAAATAAATAGTTGATTTAATATAGATCAATATGGCTGTTCCGAAAATGTTCACTTAAATTACTCCGAAAATGTTCACTTAAATTACAGCATGTAATTTAAGTGAACATTTTCGGAGATATTACAGATTTAAAATGCCGTGAGGACGCCGCGCTTCGCCCTATTACACTTCGACTTTAGCAGCGATGTCGCTCTTCCAAGAGTTTGTTTAAAGACATTCTGTAATTAATTGTAAAAATAAAATACATAGGGAGAAATGTTAAAATAAATACGCAAATATGTACTATATGAATTTAGATATTCTATTCAAAGATAGCAGGAAATCTTCTTGGAATAGGGAGAGGGAAATTGTTTTTCTCCAAATTTAACTCTTGCGGGCCACGGGCAGTAATGAATAAATCAAAACTACTGGATCGATTATAATAAATTTTTTTCACTGAGTGACATGGGCTATATATTTTATACCCGTGCGAAGCAGGGGCAGGCCGCTAGTAATATATAAAGTTGAAGAGTTTGTGTGAACGCGCTAATCTCAGGAACTACTGGAAATTCTTCGAGTGTAAGATAGTCCATTTATCGAGGAAGGCTATTATAGATATAACATCTTGCTACGATGAATGGGAAAGGAGCAGCACAAAAAACATTGCGAAAACGGTTAGATTTAAAGCCTTCCTTGCATGCGCTAAGTAAACGATGAAAGTTATTAAAAAAATCATGTATTACAAAATTGTTCCCCTCTTAAAGTTCTAAAAAAATAAATGTCCGCGACAGCATATGTCTGGCTTTTAGGGTTTATCCACTTTAACCATTTTTATGGTCATCAAAATAATATATTACGGTTTTATTCTTTCAACTCGGACGTAGCTGTTTGCAATAAAAAAAACCTATATTCAATGCGTCTACCCGATAATCGTTGCATGATTGAGACGCACGACATCCTTCTACCTATCCCACTATTCTGCGTAGAGATATCATCAAATTGAATACAAATAAACGTGTTTTAACACGTATTTGTATTCAACGCTAACAAATGTATTCCTCGCGTAATTAAAGCAGTTGATGAAAGCTATTTGCCTAAATAAAGAGCACATAATGAAATGGTTATTTCAATAAAAACATCGCTGCATATTCTTTGCATAACATTGTCTATATTTTAATATATTAAAACCATATCAGTCGCTAAATCATCTTTCTCCTGCCCTAATCCCACTCTAAATGAGGTTAGTAGAACATGTTCTAAAAACGTTGTCACATGATTTGGCTAGGTATTTTACGACCGGCCTGACGTTAACTTACTTTAATCGTCTTTTACGACACCTAAGTAAGAAAGAGGGCGGTCTATTTTACTTGGATGCTACACGTAACTTACCTTAGTCACCAAAGACCACCCTCATTTCTTACCAAAGTGTCGTAAAAGGCGACTAAGGTAAGTTGCCACCCTGTTTGGTATCCGATTGAGTAGAATAGACAAACCTCATTTCTTACCTAGATGTCATAAAAGGCTTTTAAGGTAAGTTGGCCCACCGTGTGGTATCCGGTTGAGTAGAATAGACCACCCTCTTTCTTACCAAACTGCCGTAAAATACGACTTAGGTAAGTTCACGTCAGGCTGGCGGCCGGTCGTAATAACGTAGCCAAATAATGTGACAACATGTTTATAACATGTTGTGCTGAACTCACTTAGTGTGGGATTAAGGCAGCAGGTTGATGATGATGATCCCGTCCTTTTTTCGGAAACAGGAAAAAAATGCATTACTGAGAGCAGTTGAACCGTTTAAGTTGGCTGTAAAGTAATTCCTAATTCTATAAATGAAATGATTTTTTTATCGGTCTGCAATGAGTCGGATAGGTGTCTACGTCGCGCCCCAATCAAGCCATAATAATCGTGGAATAATAAATAAACTATTAGCACTTTCCCATGGCCGTGCACAATGGTAAATCACAATGCAGCCCCATTGTGCCGCATGCAATATTAATACCATAGCTTTTGTAAAGGCAACGACCGTGATAACAATTTCGCTATTTTTTGCGATCATATTTGAGTTTTTCGGTTGGAATTTCACGGCTATCAACTGGTTTTACGTCGGGATATGATTCTAAAAGTAAATTTACATATAAAACATCTACTGTCACTTTTTAGGTATGTACATTTTACATCATTTTCTAGACATACGAGAGGTCACAATCCTAGATCTGTCTAAATGTGGGTTTAAATTAAGTGTTAAGCTGCTATCATTCCGATTTACCGGTCCGAAAATCTCTTTCCCTTTCGGTATTTAAGTTACAGACTAAAAAATATTTATCTTAAGTAATTATATATTAGTAGCATCTTTTCATTTATTTATTTTACCAAAATGAATTAATAGATTAAAATTGTTAAATTTATATAAACTTTTTCTTTTCTCTATATGACCCGTACTCTCTTTCTTCTTCAATTCTTATCCTTTTCCTTCTGTTACTCAAAGGTTGACTGGAAGAGATCCCTTTTAGGGATAAGTCCGCCTTTATACATGTGCTTTTTTATTTTTGTTTCTCTTTTCTAAATATATGTATTAAAAAAAAGGAACTATGCTTATATGTTAACCATATTACAAAATTTGTTGATTTAAAAAGTTTTAAAGATTGACCGCCGTATTTCTTTTTGGTTCTTCTCGGTCAGAACATTTCACACCAGTTGTAGCTTCATTAATCATATTGATACGTGACGATTCAAAAGTGTTTGAAAGAGCTTATTTGTATTAGTATAAATAAGAATTAACTCTATAACATAAAATTTAAAAAAGAAGCAAAATAAACTATAATTATGATTTAATTTAACTTTATTATTACGCAAAGTAACTCCTCATTCTATAATTTAAAAAAGTCATTTATGTCATCGCTCAGTTTACTAGAATAACCCTATTATACTCGGACAAACCTAATTACAGGTATTAGTATAAAAAAACTGATAGCCCTGATATCACCGCTAATTGTACCGTACTTCTTTTCACCTTAATGACGCTTGCGTCATTTTGAAATTATTATCGAATTTTATTGTCGAAGTTAGAATTAATAAAAATTATAAAAACCATAGCTTTATAGAATTAGGCGTTACTTTGCGGAGATCCATAATACAAAAGTAATAATAAAATTATTTTGCTATAATCCGCGATGAAGTAAAATAGAAATATATATATAATGTAGAGTGGACAATCCGTTTTCATACCTGATACATGACCTACCTACATACCTGATCATGTCGCTAATGTCTACCGCTTTGTGACCAGTGCTGTGTGTCACCTCAGTTTTCTGTCGTGGCATGTGGCGTACACTGAGCCGTTGCCCTTTCTTTGTCATGTGAAATTTAGAATAAGCTACATTAAGTGCATGTCTTCGTTTCATATAGGGAAGAAATAAACAGTTTTCATTTCATTTCATTGTATTTTATAGCAGCACAGTCATGAAACAAGAATATCGCGCCCTTTTTGATTAAAAAGGTGACAACACTGTGCCGATGTTGTTTTCGGTAGAGTATACCTACTGATAAAACGTTTCAGTGACATTCATTCTTTGATATTTATTCAAGAGAAGTGTATCTCGGAGTGGTATTCCATTATATCGTGTTATTGTCGAAAGTGTGCGGTAACAGGAAAATGTATAACTTACCAATCCGCATTGGAGCACCGTGATAGGTTTTAACGCTTACCCTTCTTTCCATAAACGGGGGAGGACTATGCCCAGCTGTGGTACAGTAACAGGCCGTTACTTTACTTCTATACATAAGTTATAAGACTATAAAATGCATAGAATAGTATTCTATGTAAAAAAAATTAGGAAAATAGTTCGTATCGATATAGATTACAAAAGATCCCAATTAAAAAATATTCAGACAGTCACTCTAACAGGTATAATGGAATGTATTGAATTTTTTTTTGCTGATTACGATAGGTAACGGACAAAGGTATCAAGGGCGGCAAAAACTGATACATTTTTTATATATTGTTTTTTTTTAATATTCAACCATTTAAAATCAAAAATGTTAATTATAAATTATTCGATTTAAAAATTTTAGAATTAAGCGTTACTTCGCGGAATTCCACAGTACAGAAGTTATGATATAATTATTTTCTAATTAAGTCGTAGTGAATACATAAAAGGCGACTAAGGTAAGTTAACCCACCGTGTGGTATCCGGATTAGTAGAATAGACCACCCTCTTAATTACCGAGGTGACGTAAAGTACGACTGAGGTAAGTTGACGTCAGGAAGGCGGCTTGTCGTAAAATACGTAGCCAAATCTTGTGACATGTTTGACACAACATGTTTATAACATGTTGTGCCGACCCCACTTAGAGTGGTATAAGGGCAGGAAGATGATGATTTGTATTTAAGTATGTATTTAAAAATTATATATGTATATATTTACCAGTTGTCTGTCTACTATAACACAAGTATTAAGTTACTTACTTTGGGGACAAATCGTGTGTAAGTGTAAAAAAAAATTGTTTATTTGTGTAGTTTTCAATACTGTCTTATCCCAAACACTGAAAAGATCTCTAGTAATAACGCCTGATGCAAATTACTCGAGTAAATTATTGACGCCGTTAGAAGCAATTTGTGTTACAACAGACTTTCATCTTGTAAATTAGATAGTACAGTATAATAAACAGCGGAATGGAGAAAGATTGACTCGGATTATTTTTATTACTACGCACAACGTTGTTTTCTGATCTACGATTAAAAGAATCTATGTTATGCTCGAGTGCAGAAAATAAGTGAAAAAAACAATTGGGCATGTGGTATCCGGCTGAGTAGAATAGATCACCCTCATTTCTTACCGAGGTGTCGTAAGGTAAGTTGACCGTTCTCTCGTGACCGTTAGTAGAGTCGTTCTGACAATGCTCCAAAATAGGTCAGACTGGCTTTGCACTTATCTTTGTAATGTGACACCGCGTACAAATGTTTTGTCAATTGCAACTTCTGTTTATTTTTTAATATGTTATGTACTAATTGCTTATCATGCATGCATATGCTTATCATGCAAAACATGCATTGTTCGCAGGCAAAATAAAATAAATGGTGGGGTTGAACCGATTAGTATATAACTAAACTTATTTGGGTATTGCTTCGCTTTGCGATTTTAGTCGTGGAGTCTATCTCCTGACGATGCTTCGGTTGCGGGGCGAAACGATTGTTGTGTTTGTGATAGTGAACGTATATAGTGCTTGTGTATCGTGGTGGCGGTGGTGGAGGTTTGTGCATGTGTTTTTACGACTCCTGCATGTATCAGGTATGATAACCGACTTTTACTATTACATTTAATATACTAGTGGTCGCCCAGTAATCTGATACATGCAGGATTCGTAAAAAACACATACACAAACCTCCACCACCGCCACCACGACACACAAGCACTATATACGTTCACTATCACAAACTCAACAATCGTGTCGCCCCGCAACCGAAAAGAGTGGACAAACGGTTATCAGATATGATAACCGATTGTCCACTCTACATTTAGCATTATATATATTTTCTATTTTACTTCATCGCGGATTATAGCCAAATAATTGTATTATTACTTTTGTATTATGGATCTCCGCAAAGTAACGCCTACTTCTATAAATTAATAATTTTTTCTTTTTTTTTTAAGTTTTTTATTTTGTAAAATATTACCGATCTCCCTAATGTAATAGGTGATTAGTCTATTAGACTGAAACGACACTATATAGTGTATTCAGTTTATTTGTCAAAGTGACATTGGGGTTGTTAATAACAATGAAAATAACCCACCAGACGGCATAATGGGGTGGAGGCGGGCATCGACGCTCCAATTATACTAGAGTGATTCACCAAGCAAGGGCAATACCCTTAAGCTCTGAAAGCTTTACAAAATCAAAATATTATTTATTCTAATATACTGTTTCAAGTACAACAATTTTCAATTTTACAATGTTACATCATCCTCCTGCCTTATCCCACTCTAAGTGGGGTCGGCACAACATGTTACAAACATGTCATATGATTTGGCTACGTATTTTACGACCGGTCGCCTTCCTGAAGTCAACTTACCTTAGTCGTATTTTACGACTCCTCGGTAAGAAAGAGGGCGGTCTACTTTACACAACCGAATAACACACGGTGGGTCAACATACCTTAGTCGCCTTTTACGACACCTCGGTAAGAAATGAGGGTGGTACTACTCTATTCAGCCGGATACCTCATGGCGTCAATTTTACAATGTTACATGATAAAAAATACAGTACAAATTCAGTTTTTCACTTCTCGTTCTTTTAAATGTGTGAACGTCTCAAAAAGTTACTTCAATACATTTCCAATTTGATACAATCCAAAGGTTTAGAGCTAAGACCTACCACGCTGCTCCAGTGCGGATTGGTAGGTTACACATATCTCCAGAATTCTCTAGAAATATGCAGGTTTCCTCACAATGTTTTCCTTCACCGAAAAGCGTGTGATAAATTGCAATTAGCAATTAGACACATAAGTTTTAACAGAAAAACTCATTGGTGTCTGCCCGGTTTGAACCCGTGATCGCTAGGTTTCGGTAAAAGGATTTTACAGTTACGCAATAATATTCTTCTCTTATTCCCTTTATTTATTTTATTTTTTTATTCCCTTTATTTATTCCCTTCTTTCTTGATCCCACTTCGATCAGATACCTAAATTAGTTTAGCTATAGATGAATTGTAAAGTTAGTACTTTACAATTAATTAATTTAAGAAACTAACGAACCCGTGACCGAAAGAGTCGCACGGTGTTACCGCTGGGCTACCACAGCACAGAACTCTTTAAATTAAAGTAATTAATATGAAACAGTAGCTTACCTTAAAAATTAGTACCTCATATTACACATATTAATTTACTTTATTAAGGGTGTAACTCTGCGTGACTTAATTCATTTAAACAAGAGTACTTATAATGAAAATTCCTTAGTTGCGGGTTACTTATTATAATTATTAATTAGCACGTAAATTGTTATTATTTGAAATAATTTATAGAATTAGGCGTTACTTTGCGGAGGTCCATAATACAAAAGTAATGAGAATGTTATTTTGCTATAATCCGCGATAAAAGAAAATATGTGTAATGCTAAATGTAGAGTGTACTATTCGTTCTCATACCCGATACATGCAGAATTTGTAAGAACTCATGCAGTACCCGACACCGATGGCACAACAATACACAAGCACTGCACACATTCACCACCACAATCTCAACAACTGTTTCGCCCCGTAACCGAAGCATCGTCAGGAGATAGACTCCACGACACTCCATTACACATATTTTCTCTTATCGCGGATTATAGTAAAATAATATTCTCATTACTTTTGTTATTATTTTGTCGTGATAGCATTAAACACACACGATAGATTGATGCTAAAGTGTCATTTAACACGCATTTTATCCTACTAGTATTATAAATGCGAAAGTTTGAGTATGGATGTATATTACTCTTTCACGGGGAATCCGCTGAACCAATATCGATGAAATTTGGCACAATTATTCCTTATACACCGGGATAAAAGGATTTCTTATACACCGGGATACAAGCTGTGATAGCCCAGCGGTTTGACCACGAGGCAATTTTTCAAAACGGTCCAGTAATTCCTGAGATTAGCCCGTTCAAACAAACAAACTCTTCAGCTTTATAAAGTTAAAATATAAATCCATCATACGCCTTTATGCTTAATTAAACTCAGGCAGTGTTATTCATTCCACAATCATTCTCCGTTTTTGCACCCGTGATTCACATTTGCTAGAAACGTGCCCCGGCTTATATTTGTAACAAAAACAACCCACTTTCCTTATTAGATTTTGGTCCTAATATAGATTAACTAGCTATTATCCGCAGCTTCGTTCGCGTGAAGTGTTTTTGCGTGATAGGTTGTTAATAGATGGCGCTTTTCAATGTCCTATTCCTGTAGGATTTACAGGATTTCTATAGCATATATGTTATTATGGTGTAAAGTAAGAAAAAGTAAAGTGTAACAGGCCTGTGTAACAGGTCTCGTGATCTAGAGATTGTGGTGGTGAATGTGTACAGTGCTTGTGTATTGTTGTGTCATCGGTGTCTTCTTCTATCGCAGATTATAGCAAAATAATATTCTTATTACTTTGTGTTTTTAAAACCAAATGTCTAATGAGTAAGTAAGGAACGGCCTGTTTCTATCCCACTGCTGGGCATAGGCCTCCTCTTTCCGTTCCTGGAGGGAAGGGTTGGAGTTAAGACCTGCTCAAACGCGGATTGGTAGGTTACACATATCCACAGGTTTCTCTAGAAATATGCAGGTTTCCTCACGATGTTTACCTTCACCGAAAAGCGTGTGATAAATTGCAATTATCAATTACACACATAAGATTTAACAGAAAAACTCATTGGTGTCTACCCGGGTTTGAACCCGTGGCTATCACAGCTTAAGTGTATTATATTATATTAAATTAGATACTACTTTTATTATTGAACAGGGGTCATAATATATTATTATTATATTAATCAAAATAAATTCTAAAATTCAAAATCAAAATATTCGGTATCAAGTACCTGAGTCCTTTTGTCATAACTCTAATGCTGGTTCTGATAATTTCTTCTACTAGTAGAAAACATATAATATAAACATACTACGTAAGTTTGAATGAATGAATGATAAATATTGACGATAATTCTTTTATTGTTCACCACATAAATAATACAAAGCACTTATCATCTTCCTGCCCTTATCCTACTCTAGGTGGGGTCAACACAACATGTTATAAACATGCTGTCACATGATTTGGCTGCGTTTTTACGACCGGCCGCCTGCCTGACGTCAAGTTACCTCAATCGTAGTTTACGACACCTCGGTAAGAAAGAGGGTGGTCTCTTCTACTAAACCGGATAACACACGGTGGGTCAACGTACCTTAGTCGCCTTTTACGACACCTCGGTAAGAAATGAGGTTGGTCAATTCTACTCAGCCGGATACCACACGGCGTAATACAAAGCACTATATCTAAACTTCTTCGTTACTAAAAGCGTATATAGAAGGATATGTGAAACTTGAAACGTTCCCCAAACTTAGTCACATTCTTAGGGTTGAGTCAGCCGGGAGCGGCGAGTGACGTCAGTCTGAAATACGACCCCGAACGAGTCGCAAAACGAATACATAAAAGGCAAAGTAATAACAATATTTGTTGTAATCCATAATTAGTAATCTAATCCCGGATTATAGCAAAACAATATTTTCATTACTTTTTTTATTATTGAACTTTGAAAAATAATGCACCATATGATATCCTATTATAAATGCGATACTTTTGTTTAAAATGCGTGAGTATCGATGTATGTTTGACACCCTTTCCCGGCGAATCCGCAGAACCAATATCGATGAAATTTAACACAATTATTCTTTATACACCGAGGTAACATATAGGCTATAGAAATCCTGTTAATCCTGGAATCTGAAATCCTGGAATAGGATGATATTGAAAAGAGCCATTTATTATCAACCTATCATGTGACAACAGTCCACGCGAACGAAGTTGCGGGTATGAGCTAGTAATTATATATATTACTAGCTATCCGGCCACGTGTTTCTGTGGCTCAGTCTAGTCGAATTCCCTTCAAAACATAACTCAAGAGTTTAAATCAATGCTCCGATCGCCATCAAAATTTACAGGATCATCCTCTGTATAACTCTAAAAAGTGTCTGACAATTTCATTAAAATCGGTCCGGTCCACCTTGTAGCATGAACCTCTATTAGCGTCGGGGAACGCCGTCTAAAAGGTTTCTTCTATGAGGCAGGAACACGGCTTAGGGCGACGTGTAGTGGAAGGCTGGTGGTATGATTGTAACTAGTCATCACGCTGTTGTAGGACCTTCCACTAGAGTCGGGGTAACGTCGTCCTAAAGGTTTCTTCTGTGAGCCCAGACCACGGCTTAAGGCGACGTGTAGTGGAGGGCTGGTGGTATGACTGTGACTAGTCATCACGCTATTGTATGAAGCTCTTATAGCGTCGGGGAACGTCGTCCTAAAGGTTTCTTCTGTGAGGCCAGACCACGGCTTAGGTCGAGGTGTAGTGGAGGGCTGGTGGTATGACTGTGACTAGTCATCGTGGCATTGTTACTGCTTTAATAAAATATCAAAAGCCTTTATTATTATTACAACTTTATTATTACAAACAGTTTTGCTACTTTATACGGATTTATGTTCCGAACAGAATGACTTTGCTAAAATCGTTTATTAATATTTCTCTTCCTTTGTATTTCGCTCAGCTTTTTAATCATGGAGCCGTTTCTGTTGAACAGAATGTTGGCAAAAAAAGAACTTACCGCATTGTTTAGTCACAATATTATGACCCATAATCTCGCTCTTTATATATATTATTCTACTAGCTTTTGCCAGCGACTTCGTCTATCTGGACTTCAATACTAAAATAGACTTTCTTGTGCGGTATTTTTTAACCGTCTCCGTACTAAAAATTACATCTCTTCATCGTTAAAGAACTTATATTGATCAAATTTGGTAAAATTGCTGCTAGTATACCAAATAGCAAATACGCTTTTAAAATCCCGCTTTTCCTTTTGGAAAAAACGCTTATTACATACAAAAGTAATAGTAAAATTATTTACCTATAGTCCGTGATAAGGTAAATAAAAAATATATATAATGCCAAATGTAGAGTAGAATATCCATCGCATACCTGATACATGCATGATTCGTAAAAAAACATAAACTTCCACCACCGCCATCACAATACGCAAGCACTTCACACGTTCACTATCACAAACTCAACCATCGTATTGCCTCGCAACCAAAGCATCTTCAGGAGATGTTAATTACTTTTTTTATGTTATAAAGGTTATTTGTAGTTAACTATATAATCTACTAAGGCTAATCGATTTGTATTACGCTCGTTTGCTTCCATTAAGTTTTGGTAACTCGATTCTTAGCCGATACGAAGGAAACGTGTATTTTCCTGTAATTCCCCTCCACCTATTGGATTACACCGGGGTTGAACATTGTAAGTGGAAACCTTAAAACCTGAGAAGTTTTAGTATAGAATACTTTGTCAATATATTGTGGGATGCCGTGTGGTATCCGGCTGAATAGAATAGTACCACCCTCTTTCCTTACCGAGGTGTCGTAAAAGGCGACTAAGGTAAGTCGACCCGCCGTGTGGTATCCGGCTGAGTAGAATAGACCAACCTCATTTCTTACCGAGGTGTCGTAAAAGGCGACTAAGGGAAGATGACCCACCGTGTGGTATCCGGTTTAGTAGAATAGACCACCCTCTTTCTTACCGAGGTGTCGTAAAATACGACAGAAGTAAGTTGACGTCAGGCAGGCGGCCGGTCGTAAAAACGCAGCCAAATCATGTGACAGCATGTTTATGACATGTTGTGCCGACCCCACTTAGAGTGGGATAAGGGCAGGAAGATGATGATGACTTTGTCAATATATTGTGGGGACACGGGTTCAAACCAAATCAAATAAATTGCAGCAATCAATTTTAGCTTTGCCGTTACGTTACCCAGTTGAAGAACTTAAAAACTTACACTCTAACACACACATACTCTTCGACCCTGTATAAGAGAATAATAACTAAATGTAACTAGTAATAAGAATTATTTTTAAAAGAACAACCGCCTAGTTTCTTGCTGGCTCTTCTCGGTAGGAACAGTTTTCCGAACCACCAGTAGAGTTGACGATTCAAAAGTTATTATATATTAGTAGCATCTTTTCATCTATTTATTTTACCAAAATTAATTAATAGATTGAATAGTTAAATTTATATAAACTTTTTTCCTTTTCTCTATATGACTCGTACTCTCTTTCTTCTTCAATTCTTGTCCTTTTCCTTCTATTACTCAAATGTTGACTGTAAGAGATCCCTTTTAGGGATAAGTCCGCCTTTATAAATGTACTTTTTTACTAATTCTTTCTCTTTTCTAAATATATGTATAAAAAGAAATAAATAAATCAAATAAAAGCACTAGTTTACAAGTTTATTTTATTATTTTGAATTTGAGTGTATTTTATTAGAAACCTTTTTATAGACAAGCTTAATCTACGTTCCAGTGTCGTTGAACTGCCCAATTTTCTAACTCTAGCGCTGAACAAAAAGCCCGGATATGCAAAAAACCGCTGACGTCTTTAAGATGAATGGATTAGTGACTACATAGAAGTTTTTTAATTTAAACTATCGTGAATGTTATTCATAATTAATGTATAGATTCCGGCTATACTCACGTCTTATTTTATCGGATTAGCCCGACTAATTTCATACGGGGCTCTTATTGATGAGCTCTTTACGCGGTGTTTTCGCGGTGGGAACTAGTCGGGCTCATCCGATAAAATAAGACGTCAGTATAGCCGGAATCTATACATTAATTATACATAAGTTGTTGGCTTTTATTAAATACAGACTTATTTAAACAAACTGGCCTACTAATTCGACGTCCATCCTTCATTCATCCACTAGTTGTGCTTTGCGGCGTCGTCTGTATGGATGTCAGTGTATTTAATTGAAATTTTGAACATAAAAGTAGTTATTGTGAGTTAACCATAACAGATAGAGATATGCTGTCGCGGAGTTTTTTGTAGTATTTTTGTAAATCTACCATTATTTGGTACATTGCTATAGTACCTTTGTTGTACCTTTGTTAGTTTACGCGGTGCACGCGACTGAAGCTCCCAGCAGGCGACTTTTTTTTAAGTCGCGATATCTTCAACACAATATACATAAAACCGTAATGTAATATTGACTTAAACTTTCCCGAAGATTTGTACTATCTTTAAAGATAGTGCAAATCGATTTTTGTAAGGTTTTTACTTAAGTACAAAAATCCGTTCAGCAGATTTTGAGGAAATCGATCACATACAAACAGACAGCTTTTGAGGACTTTGTTTTTAATAAATATTTCCTGGTTGCCCTAGTATTTTCGGTATTTTTTTTAATGCAAAAAAATTGAATAAATAAAAGAAAGAGATAATGATTTGGAAAGATCTGGAATCGAGCCTTGTATTCTGAATTTGAGACCGGCAGTTACTCAAATAAGCTATCGTAACGTTGAAATTGACTGCGCAATTAGCCTTTGCTTTCTCATAAAACTGTACCAGTTTGCCTGAAAACAGGGATATAAAAATTTTTCTAAATAAAAGCTAGCTAGATCGATTTCTCTTCTTAAAACCCCCTACATGCTGAATTTCATGGAAATCGTTGGAGCCGTTTCCAAAATTAAGAAATATATAAATACAAGATTAATTCATTTAAATATAAAAGATAGATATAGATCTTTAATATTTAAATGAGTTAATCATGTAGGCATATATATATTCGGAATCTCGGAAACAGCTCCAACGATTTTCCTGAAATTCAGCATGTCGGAGTTTTTGGGAAGTTTTTTTTTTGAAAAAAATTGATCTAGCTGGGTTTTATGTAAAAAAAATATCGTTTTATCCCTGTTTTTGGGCATTAAAAACTACTAAAATTTATATTGAATAGAATTTTTGCCAAAAACTGTCAAGTCAGCGTAGTTTATTCGGGGAACGGGCAGTCTCGAAAAATGTAAATACCTAGGATCGCCTACTAAATAAGTATTTTTTTCTTTTTTTTTAGTTTTTTTTTTATTTCGTAAAAAGTTACCGATAGCTCGTCACTTAGATATTATATGTATATGTAAGTACGAATGTATTTGAATAGAGCCGACTTCGATTTGAGCTTACGGCCCAGACAGCGATGTCTGTCGCTAAGCGTGTCTCGAGGCCGTATAATAATCACTATCGATTTACCTACTCCTTTTTTGTGAGTTAACTCCTCTAGCAACAATTTTCATAGGCCATGAATTCCAAATTTAAGAGCTAAAATTATATGAACAAAACCATTCCATTTTATCTCTGTCACAAATTTAAAAAAAGAAAAAGACATAAACATTATCTTAAAATCATTAATTTATAACTGTTAGAGTTATTAAATTATAAACCGAATTATTGATAAAATAGTAAGAAATTCTACAATATATTTAACGTAACTGGTAATTCTAAAAATTCTAAAATATTTTAAGTGATTCCAGGACATTACAAAATATTTTTTTCCTTATAAAAACTATCTAAACATCTAGATTATGTAATGTATGATTTCCTTTTAAAAACATCTAGATTATGTAAAATTCATTATTCAATAATAACTCTGTGACATATTTAAGGAAGGTACCTTATACAAACATAAGCTTAAAAATGTATTTTACAAATAAAAAAATATAACAATTTAATTTAAAAAAAGTTAAGAATACAAACGTAAATTGAAAGCATTATGTTATATAGGTCATATAAAAAACAATAAACCTAACCTAAAACCTATAAATGATAAATGTTTGGTTATAATTTTTTTATCTGTTAAAAATTGGATCACATCACAAGCACATAAAAAAGAGATATCCAAACATTATTACAAAGTATTATGTTATATCTCTGTCACACATATAGGAAAGAAAGAGAGAAAATAAAAACCTAATCTTTCCATCGTGATGTTTTATCTCTTTCATACATATAAGAAACAGAGAGGAAAAGAAATAATACATTATACAAACGTAAAATAAAAAGCTTTATGTTTATCTTTATCGCATCGCATGTACGGAAAATACAACAAAAAAAGAAGTATTTTAGTGACTAAAGTTGGCAATGATGGTAACTTATTAAGCTTAATTCACATTGAAACACGATTTAACCAAGCAAATGTTTATGTTATACGTTTAATTCCATTCCAAAGACATTCATGGAATAAACTCCAGTTACATGCATCTTTTTTTATTTCAAAGCAATGAACTACATAAATTTCCCAAAAAGACTTTGCAAGTGTCGTGGGTGTTTAATTGTGGGATTCTTGTTTAACGATCTTTGTAATTGAAATATACACCCACATAATTGATTTAAACTTTATCAGTGACTATTTGTCTCTTACAATTAATTGGTGAGTTAAATTACAGCGGAAGGCTTAATTGGATAAGTAGCAAAGTGAATTATTAACTGGAACGCCTTTAAGCTTATGTTTGGTAAATAAATTGTCGCTTTTATATAATACTAGCGGCCTGCCCCTGCTTCACACGGGTATAAAATATATATCCCATGTCAGTCAGTGTAAAAAAAATGATTAAAATTGATCCAGTTTTTTGATTTATTCATTACTGCCCGTGGCCGTAGCGTTAAATTTGGAGAAAAACAATTTCCTTTCCCTATACCAAGAAGATTTCCTGCTATCTTTGGAATATCTAAATTCATATAGTACATTATTACTTATTTACTTTTATATTTTCCCTATGTATTTTATTTTTACAATTAATTACAGAATGTCTTTAAACAAACTTTTGAAAGAGCGACATCGCTGCTAAAGTCGAAGTATTATAGGGCGAAGAGCGACCTCCTCACGGCATTTTAAATCTGTAATATCTCCGAAAATGTTCACTTAAATTACACGCTGTAAACGGCCATATTGATCTATATTAAATCAACTATTTATTTAAGGTACTTAATTGGATAAGGATTAATGCTGTATTGTATAAGAATTACTTCAAAAATAAGGCATTATTTTTCGTAAAAAGTAAACGACAAAAAATGCTTTAGTGGGTTATCCATAAGCGATAGACATATACCATCGCGGACTTTTCTGTAGACCTTTTCAATGTGTACAAATACTTAGTACATTATTTTGATAAATCTCGTAGGGTTTAGCCTGCGTTTGCAATGTAAGCGGAAAAAAATGTAATTATTTACAGAAACCTCAAAAATTACATTATTTCTCTACTTCGTATTGAATGTTATTATACGTACAAACCTTCCTCTGGAATCACTATATCTATTAAAAAAAACCGCATCAAAATCGGTTGCGTAGTTTTAAAGTTTTATGCGTACATACGGAAATATGGACTTTGTTTTATAATATGTAGTGAAGAATACGTCACAACTGTATGTAACAGTATGTATGTGTTTTAAACTGTATATGATATCCAAAATATCACGCGGGTCGCGGGTTCGATTCCCACCGAGGGCCAACATTTTCTATCAATGAATTTGTTGGTCTTTGAGCCTGGGCGTATATTCGTATTTAAGTATGTATTTAAAAAATATATAAGTACGTATTCACCAGTTGCCTGTCACCCATAACACAAGTATTAAGTTACTTGCTTTGGGGCGGACGACCGTGTGTGTAAGTGTCCCATATATATTTATTTATTAATTTATATATTTATTAAAATATTTCTGCGCCAAATTGTATTAAATACATATAAAAGGCTTCAAATAATATATCAAAACAATTCTTAAAACACTTTATTACTCTTAATTACTTTTATAACAATTATTTTACGTCAAACCAGAATGCCGCCAAAAAGAATTCTCTTCCTTTTTTTAATCTCCTTAAGTTGAGACTACATTGAGACTAATGCTAATATTTATACTTCCTAATACACTAAACTTAATACAATAATTATTATCTTATTATGCAAATGTTAAAATTGCTAACAATTGTTTATCGCGTCTTCGTTCCCCTCAATAATGGAATAGATTTTTTCACTGTTTCCGAAAAAAATACTATTTTTTATACTATATATCATCCCGGTGTATAAACTTAAATTGTGCCAAATTTAATTAACTTTTATTCGGCGGTTAACTGTAAAAGCTTTACAGATATACTTCAGTATCTTTAATAATAGTATGCAATTATTTTCAGCAGTTATTTTTAAGTAAACTTTTATAGACTACCTACTTAAAAAGAGAACTCGATTGACAATGAAATCCTTGAAAACGTTGCAGACTGCAATGTACAAAATCCTTTTATTCAATATAAATTTAAGCACTAAACAAAAAAATACGCCAGACATTTGAATTAATGTTGCCGGTGGAATATAAATAAAAAACTACAACTGAATATAATGACCCTATCTTCCAGATGACAACGGATTTCGCGCTTGAGATGTTTCAAACAATAGATTCGGTCGGCTCTGATTCAGAGTAGCGATCGCTCAATGATGCGTCACAGATTATAAACGATAACTAACATCTTAGTAGCTCTGTACTTTCGAGACAGATAAAATATTTATTCATACAACTGTTGTTTATTTTTTATGTTGATAAAGATCTTATCACTTTTTTTCTGCCAAAGATAAATTAAATTATTCATCTTACATCATGGCAGGTGATTCCATAGACTTATTATACTTAAGTACAGAAGCAAGTTTAAAATGTGCGTCGTCACAATTAGCAAATTTTTATTTGAGATTAGAAAAAGAAAAGTATACGAGTTGAGTTCTCTCTCATTATTTATTATGACACTTACTTACAGATCTGCCTATCGCTCCTCTATTGTAGTATAATAACTCCATCGACTTATTTAACTCTAAACAATTTAAACTAAAGTATCCATAGATACTTTAGTTTTTAATTGTTGTCTCAGCTTTGTAACCTCGTCGTTGCTATCTTGTGCAAGGTGGAAGAAAAGGTTAACCCCATGCTCTTTTATTCGTATATAACCCGCAATTGTAGAACAATCCATTATGCTGTAACAGCTTCTCTCTTAGGTTATTTCAAATTGCTATAATAGGAAAGCTAAAAGTGACGAATATTATTATAGAATTTTATACTTAAGCCCCTAAAAGATTTACGGACCTTTGTGAGCAGGTACCGCAAGCTCATATCGGTTTCTACTTTGTCTATGAAGCAAAACTAAATTTTTGGTTTTTTTATAGACAAGGTAGGAAGAAAAATTTAGTTGAAATTGAATTGAAAATGTAGAAAAATTGTACATTTGAATTTGTTGTATAAAAAAATCTTTTTTGGTATAATTACAAGGCAAGCAATAATTATAGAACTATAAACAATATATCTACACATATGCTAGCAGTATAATTGTAGCTTACATGGGGTGAAATCATTTTCCATTAAATTCAGTCCCCCATGAATATGGAACGGAAAATTATGTTTGAACTGTACGGAGTGTACGACAAACTTGTACATGGGTATTGTTAGTCAAGTTATTGATGTCTATACCTATCATTTCCCTCCCCCTTATCCCACTCTAAGTGGGGTTGGCACAACATTTTGAAGTCTGTTGTTACATGATTTGGCTAGTTATTTTACGATCAGCCGTCTGCCTGACGTCAACTTGCCTTAGTCGCCTTTTACGACACCTCAGTATGTAATGAGGGTGTTCTGTTCAACTCGGCCGGAAACCACACGGTGCGTCAACTTACCTTAGTCGCTTGTTACGACATCTTTAGGAAATGAGGGTGGTCTATTCTACTCAGCCAGATACCACACGGCATATAAGATTAAATTTTATTTTATTGATTTAAAACGTATAACAAATATTTAAATCTACACTAATATATAAAGCTGAAGAGTTTGTTTGTTTGATTGATTGAACGCTGTAAGCTCAGGAATTACTGGACCGATTTGAAAAATTCTTTTAGTGTAAGATAGCTCATTTATCGAGGAAAGCTATAGGCTTTTTCATATCACGCTAAGATGAATAGGAGAGGAGCGGCAACAAAATATACTAGAGAACGGTTAAATTTGAAGCTTTCCTTGCGTGCGCTAAGTAAACGGTGAAAGTTATGCAAAAATCATGTACTACAAAATTGTTCCCTCTAAAAGTTCTAAATAAAAGTACGCGACAGAATATGTTTAGCTTTTAGGGTTAATCCAATTTAACCATTTTTATAGTTACCAAAATTCTATATTACGGTTTCGCACGCGGGCAAAGCCGCAGGCGAAAGCTAGTTAATAATAAATATTAAAGAAACCAAAACAATTTACTTTATCTACCAAAACTGAATCATAAAGTTTCTTTCAATAACCAAATTGCTCATTCCTTATTGAAGTTAGGTGAGGAGAATGAACTCCTTTAATGAATATTTTATAGATTTCCCATCAGTTGTGAATAATTCAATAGCTTTTCATCATTACTTACGTTTAATGGGGTTAATGTTATTGGATTGTAATTTTGTCATGGCAGCCTTTTATTGTTGGATACATGTTACAACCAACGCAATTATATCGAATAGTTATTAATGGAAATAAAAGCAGTAATTTCATTATTTAAATAAAGAATTGGAAAACGCTGCCGTGTGGTATCCGGCTGAGTAGAATAGACCACACTCATTTCTTACCGAGGTGTCGTAAAAGGCGACTAAGGTAAGTTGACACGCCGTGTGGTATCCGGCTGAGTAAAATAGACTAGGGGCCGTTCAAGTAATACGTAAGCAGATTTATTATAATTATTTACCCACCGTGTGGTATCCGGCTGAGTAGAACATACCACATTCAATTCTTACGGAGGTGTCGTAAAATGCGACTAAGGTAAGTTGACCCGCCGTGTGATATCCGACTTGTACTTGGAATATAGGCACTAATAAATTTTTCTATTAAAACTTATGTCTAATTAATAATTCTAATTTATTTTCGGTGAAGGAAAGAGACCTGTATATCAAGAGAATTTTATGAATATGTGTAACCTACCAATCCGCATTGGGGCAGCATGATTTAGCTCCAATACTTCTCTCCAAAAAGTGACCAGTACCAGAAACTAATCTAATTAAATAAGCTATATTTTTAATTTGAATATTTCTTCACCTTAGCATTCTTTCTCAGAGGGAATGCATCTCAGTCCATATCGGGCAAGCCGGCGTGCAAATCGGCAACGCCTGTTGGGAGCTCTACTGCCTGGAGCACGGCATCCAGCCTGATGGCCAGATGCCCTCGGACAAGACCCTGGGCGGTGGGGATGACTCCTTCAACACCTTCTTCAGCGAGACCGGCGCCGGGAAGCACGTGCCCAGAGCTGTGTTTGTCGACCTCGAGCCTACTGTTGTTGGTGAGTGAGGATTATACCAAGATTTAAAATTAATACATACATAGTAATATTGTGCCGTGTGGTATTCGGCTGAGTAGAATAGACCACCCTCATTCTTTCCGAGGTGTCATAATAGGCGACTAAGTTGACATCAGACCTTCAAAACTCGTGAGTGTTCAAGAGATCCATAGAATAGATTTAGAAGAGCAAGAAAACACTAGTTTTTTTTAATAGTTCGTAGCGTGATGTCATAGATGGCATTCAAATAAGGATTACAACGTGTCTTACTCAATTAAGCCTAATTTTGAATTAGGTCACTTTAATAGTAAGCTTGCGATACATCAAAAGTTATATTACAGAAGAGAGATGTGAAAGCCCAACAGTGAGACCGAGGAGTCACAGGTTCAAACCCCGGGCAGGCACCAATAAGTTTTTCCATTACAACTTGTGTGTCTAATTGATAATTGCAATTTATCACACGCTTTTGAAGGAAAACATCGCGAGGAAACCAGCGTATCGCGAGAGCATTCTAGGGATATGTCTTATCAATCCATATTGAAGCAGTGTGGAAGGTCTTAACTCCAATCCTTCGCAAGTAACAATTAACTTCTCTATATTACAATATTTCATATTAATCGAGTCGAAATATAATCTGAACTATATATACTAGCAACTTGAGTTACAAGAGTCTATAAACCTCAATAAGCTCTATTAAGAAGAGGATGTTACTTAACAGTAAGAAACAAAGCTCTTCTGTATAATTTTAGAATCTCGACCGGCGCACGCGCACGTCTGCAAATACGCCTGAATTAAGTACCGACAAAAACCTACGCGCGAATTATCTTTTTAGGCTCCCTACACTATTAAAGACATTTGCAATGTGTTTAATGTCTTTTTGACTCTTTGAATGAATTAATATTTATTTTAATCTTACTCTTGCATTTACATTGGCAGAGATGATATTATGAATCATCTATCATCATCATCTTCCTGCCCGTATCCCACTCTAAGTGGGGTCGGTCACCACATAAATAATACAAAGCACTTATTATCTTCCTGCCCTTATCCTACTCTAGGTGGGGTCAACACAACATGTTATAAACATGCTGTCACATGATTTGGCTGCGTTTTTACGACCGGCCGCCTGCTTGACGTCAACTTACCACAGTCACACACCTCGGTAAGACATGAGGTTGGTCTATTCTACTAAACCGGATACCACACGGTGGGTCAACTTAACTTAGTCGCCTATTACGACACCTCGGTAAGAAATGACACCCTCATTACTATTCTACTAGTACTATTCTATTCACCCGAATACCACACGGCCTATTATCAATCATTTATTGTGATAAAGATATTATCAAATTCAAATTTTCAATGAGAAATATTGTTAAAGTGAAAAGGATTTTATGTTTTTAAATATATTGAATGCTTAGTTAATACGAACAAAATCGCAGGTGTAGCTATTCAGAAATAAAAAATCTGTTAAAAAAGTGACTGTCGGTTGAATCTCAATCAAGAGCTTTAACGTATAATATTTAAAGTATAATACTCTACTGTCCTCTACTCTCGCTTCTACTCTCTACTCTACTTTTTAATTTCTGGGAGCCCACCAGAATACTATATCCAGTGAGAGTCTAATCTTTTCGTCTGTAAGCGATTGAAATCTATACCAAACGTCACAATATAAATCATCATTCTCCTGCCCTTATACCACTCCCAGTGGGGTCGACACAACATGTTGTCACATGATTCAGCTAGGTATTTTATGACCTACGTTAGTCAGCTTTTACGACACCTCGATAAGAAAGAACGTGCTCTATTCTACTCAGCCGGATACCACACGGGTGGTCACCAACTTACCTTAAACACCTTTTTCGACACCTCATCAACACACACACATCTTACAATAATGGGCGTGCTTTGTTATAAATGCAACATTGGTTAAAACTCTAGCTTTGTTTATTGTATTAAAAAACTTTTTATTACCCGTGTCAGAAATGACGTAGTTTAGTAAACGGTGCAAATATTCCTTAAAGGAGATGCAGCCTCTGTATCGTCTGTAATTGATCAGATTAGAGTATTTAAAGTTATGAAGTCTAAGTGGAGCGAACGATTTAACAACCTCTAATTGCCCCTTACCATGTCAAGATGTCTGGCTTATTTTTGCACAAATTATAAGTGATTCAGCTTGCAATTGAGGAGATAAAATTATTGAGGCATTTAAAAACGTGTTTACGGTACACATCATTGATAAGTATTGACCCATTGATGCTAATCACAGTGAAAGTCATAGTGATCCTGGCTTGAGTCCAGTCCAGTCACGGATTTGATTCTCGTCGAGGGCCAACAATTTCCTAAACAAAAAATGTTCGTTCTTTGAGTTTAGATGATCCTATTTAAGTATGTATTTGTGTAAATTATATATGTATATATTCACCAGTTCTCTGTCACCCATAACACAAGTATTAAATTACTTTGGGGACGGACGATCGTGTGTGGAATTGTGGAATGAAATTGAAAAATTATCAAGTCCAAATCAAGTACCTATTACTATTTTATATACCAATTTTATTTATTGATTACTTAATTCTTGTCGATCGATTGTATGTAGGTAGCCTAATGCGTACAAAACTTTGTAAGTTAGATCGGGCGGGCATCGAACCCTCAGCGATTCGTTATTACCGTGTAATTACGCTACACTGAAATAGATAACAAATTATATCTATATCTAGAAATACATAGTCTATGAACAATCGAAATTTGATTCAGATTTCAAATGGATAATTGAATATTAATTGGGAAACGTTTATTTGTTATTCAGCAAGATTATGTTACATTAGACCATTTATTTGTTTATTTATTTCTTTTTATACATATATTTAGAAAGAGAAAGTAAAAAAGTACATGTATTAAGACGGACTTATCCCTAAAAGGGATCTCTTCCAGTCAACCTTTGAGTAACAAAAGGAAAAGGACATCATTCTCCTGTCTTTATCCCACTCTAAGTGGGGTCGGCACAACATATTTCACTCTTCCATTCTCCCCTATAATTCGTCAACTTTGGCGCTACTCCTTTCATATGTCTTCACACAATCCATCATCTCTTTTTAGGGCCAATTACACATACTTAATTTAAAAATTACATTCGTATTTAACACTCGTTCGGTCATGATTTTCATCCTTCCTCATTATTTCCATAACGTTATTAAAACTTTATTTAAAAGCATTTTTAACTTGATTATCTTTAATATTTAAATGAGTTAATCTTGTATGTATATATATAAATATATTTTCGGAATCTCGGAAACGGCTCCAACGATTTTCGCGAAATTCAACACGTAGGGGTTTTTGGGGGTTTTATTTAAAAAAAACTCGTTTACTGTTTTTTTTTGTTTTTGGGCACTAAAAAAACTACTAAAATAGGAACAGAAAGCAATAAATATATCAATAATTGAGCTGTCAAATGCAAAGCTATGACAGCCCAATGGTAACGCGCGGAGCATTAAAGTTCAAATGATTATATATCTTTGAATACACTGAGGCTGTTTGATATCAAAGGCGGATACCCTTAGGCGGATGGCGATGAGTACATGTCTTAATTGGGCGCTGCACTCGTCTGCTTTCGTTAATGAGACTCGCGTTTTGCTCTCTTTGAGACGACTGTGATGTTTGAATTTACTCCAAACGCTTTAACAAAATCTCAGAATTTATACAACACATAACTCAGATTTAAATAATTTACGTACAACGTACAACGTTACGTACAAACTTACGTACCCGCAATTTCCAAAAAAAATTGTTTGATTTGCCAATAGTTAGATCAAACTATATTGAAAACACATTTCTTTGTAAAGCATGTAAAAAATAGTAACTGGGTGACCGTGCCTTGCACAGTAATTTTTTAAACGATGACCGAGCCTTGCTCACAACATGTTATAAACATGTCACATGATTTTGATACGTATTATACGACCGGCCGCCTGCTTGACATCATCTTACCTTAGTCATATTTTATGACACCTCGGTAAGAAAGAAGGTGGTCTATTCTACTTAACCGGAAACCACACGGCGGGTCAACTTACCATAGTCGCCTTTTACGACATCTCGGTAAGAAATGAGGGTGGTCTATTTTACTTAACCGGATACCACACGGTGGGTCAACGTACCTTAGTCGTCTTTTACGAAACGTCAGTAAGAAATGAGGGTGGTACTATTCTATCCAGCCTTTTTTTACTGTAATGGAATTCTTCCTTTTAATATCCATTGTATGTAATGTATGTATGACCAAAACGAGGTAGTATTTACGAAGTACGAATATGGCGTGAAAGTTTTATCGGAAACTTCAATCGAACCGCAATTACTTTGTTGTCAGATTGTATAAGTTTCCTTATGTAGGCTTCGATAACGGTTTAAGCAATGGACTTAAAAAAGTTTTGATCCAACCATACTTTACTTGATTGTATACTAGTTGCTGTTTATTGAATACAAGTTCGCAATTTTATTTGACTCAAATATATTTTTTCGTATTTCTCAAGAGAAAAGAGATTTCTTTCATCCTTTATGTTAGCCTGGTATAAAAGCTGTGTGGTTATCCAGCTGAGTAGAATAGACTACCCTTATTTTTTACTGACATGTCGTAAAAGACCGGATGGAATAGACCAATCTCGTTTCTTACAGAATTAAGAGGAATCTAAATCTTCCTGTCACAGATGAAGTCCGCACGGGCACGTACCGTCAGCTCTTCCATCCCGAGCAGCTCATCACCGGCAAGGAGGACGCTGCTAACAACTACGCCCGTGGACACTACACCATCGGCAAAGAGATCGTGGATGTCGTGCTCGACAGGATCAGGAAGTTGGCCGACCAGTGCACTGGCCTCCAGGTATGGCATATATTGCATTACTGATAACCAGGTTCGTGTAAACATTAGTTTTAATCATTGGCGCTCGACAACATTTCCAACGATTCATATAAAATGAAATCAAAATCCTTTTATTTACTCTTATTACACTTAACTACACACAAAAATAGGGTAAACAATAACATAACATAATAGAAAAAAAACCTAACAAATGTTTATGTAGAATAATGTGAAATTTAGAAGACCAGTTTACTAATTCTAATCTTATCTCCGTTATGATGTGTCAATTGGACACTTCATACGAAAGGACGAGAGCGATGCTCGATATTACTCTGAGTGACCGCAAGAAAAATGAATGGATCAACAAGAGGACGGGTCGCAATTGCTGAAAGTATATGCAGACGGGCAGAACATGTGGCACGGATGGATAGAACTCGGTGGACCAATGACTTCTAGAATGGAGACCACGGGCTAACAACAGATCTCGTGACCGTCCTCCTAAGAGATTGGTAGACATAAATCGTCACGCACGTCGACACTGGATGCTTAGAGCACAAGACAGTCTAGCATGGAGGGAAATGGAAGAGGTTCATGTCCAAAACTGGACCCGAAATGGCTGAAGATGATAATGACGAAAGGACATCAACAGTTTAGGAATCTTCTCAAATAATAGTAAGGCCTTAGAGCTAACGTAATGTAACATAAACGCAGTTGATGCTGCTCGCGCGGCATCCGACCCTCGGCCCGAATAGCCGTGGCTCCGTAGAGACGCCTTCCTAAAAAGACTAAAATACCCTCAATTATGTACTATATCGTTATTTTCTATTCCTAGATATAAAAACGGAGCTCTTTGCAGTAAAACAAGCTTGGAGCAAATCCCAGTTATTTGTAATATTTGTCAATGATTAGGTATATAAGGAAGGAGACATAGATCTCTTATTACTTTCTTACTTCGATAAAGCTAAGTTTCTGAAAGAACGAATTTACCGCGGCGTCCACCTACATTGCACATGAATTAAATTAAACCATTAAGACTGAAATCGATCTTTTAAAAAAAATAAAAAACATGATTAAAGATGACTAAAAACCAAGAACACCCCAATTAAAGGGATGAGATGAATGGGCGAACTTATTTTTCCCCATTCGGTGCACGGTGGGGAGAAAACCTTGAAAATCCAAAGCAGGGGGTGCTTTGTTTGACTACGTCTGTCGCGTACACATGCATAGACATTTGTTTTAATGCAGACGTCGTGCATTCGGATCGATGTTGTGTCATTTTTTGTTATGATTTAGATAGCTAGTTGCTGAGATAACAAAAAGGCGATCAATAGAACAAAGAAATGAAGCATTCAAATAATTTATAGACGTTACTCTGCGGAGATCCATAATACAATAGTAATAATAAAATTATATCGTCCTGCCCTTATCCCACTCTAAATGGGGTCGGCACTAAATATCATAAACATGCTGTAACATGGTTTGGCTGCGTTTTTACGACCTGCCGCCTGTCTGATGTCAACTTAACTTAGTAGTATTTTACGACACCTCGGTAGGAAGGAGGGTGGTCTATTCTACTAAACCGGATACCACACGGTGGGCTAACTTACCTTAGTCGCCTTTTACGATACCTCGGTAAAAAATGTGGGTGGTACTATTCTACTTAGCCGGATACCACACGGCTAAAAAGTAATAATAAAATCGTTTTGCTTTAATCCGCGATTAAGTAAAATAGAAAATATATATAATGCTAAATTTAGAGTGGACAATTCGTTTTCATACCTGATACATGAAGGTTTCGTAAAAACATGCACAAACCTCCACCACCGCCACCACCGAAGCATCATCAGGAGATATCTCCTGAGGTTTGTGCCCTAAGCCTTAAGTTCTCCTTCACATGATATACCCTTAAGGCGACTTTCTCCGACGTTAACCGATTTTCCGTACTCTACTCTCCGCATTTCGCTACCTTGAAGATGCTTCTACGCTGGTGCGTCTATATGACGTTGGAAAAATCATATTACCAATTCACCTATGTGCTAACATATTTTCAATTTGCTTAGTCGCCTTTTACGACACCTCGGTAAGCAATAAGGGTGGGTCTACTTAGCTACATAGTTGAATTATATGCTATATAGTTCATGGAGGGGATTTCTAATCGCAGGGGTGATTTAAACTTAAGTTATAACTTTACCATTTATAAGTGTATTACATGTGTGAATTTACATTCAGGGTTTCCTCGTGTTCCACTCGTTCGGCGGCGGTACCGGCTCCGGGTTCACCTCCTTATTGATGGAGAGGCTCTCCGTGGACTACGGCAAGAAGTCCAAGCTCGAGTTCTCCATCTATCCAGCACCTCAGGTGAGTTCTTACTATATTTACATCTAGCAATTGCCAGCGGCTCCAACCGCGTGGAAATATAGAAATGAAGCTATGGAAGTGAGTTTACCTTAAAAGCAAGACATATGCTGCCGCGGACATTTATTTAGAATTTTATATTTTTATTGTAAGTAATTTAAGATAGATATAACTTGTACATTTTTGCTGTAAATAATTAAGAAATAAACCAACATATTCTTTTAAACTAAATATATAAATTTTTATTTTTATTTATTTACAACAAAAATGTACAAGTTATATCTATCTTAAATTACTTACACGCTAGGACTATACAAATCATGCCCACGTGGAATGGTCCCAAGAATGCTGGCAGCTAAGCTGATTCTTTGTGCGAAAAAGGTGCCCTTTTGTCACCTGTAGAGGCAATTCCAAAAATACATTATTGTGTCCCAGGTGTCCACCGCGGTGGTAGAGCCGTACAACTCAATTCTGACCACTCACACCACCCTCGAGCACTCGGATTGCGCTTTCATGGTGGACAATGAAGCCATCTACGACATCTGCCGGCGAAACTTGGACATCGAGCGGCCCACGTACACCAACCTGAACAGGCTGATTGGACAGGTAACAATAAAAAATCATTTTTTGAGAGGGTAAATTAAATGGTGATTATCATCGTCTTCCTGCCCTTATCCCACTCTAAGTGGGTCGGCACACCATGTTATAAACATGTCACATGATTTGGCTAAATATTTTACGACCGGCCGCTTGCCTGACGTCATCTTATCTTAGCCGTATTTTACGACACCTCGATAAGAAATAGGGTGGTCTATTCTACTCAGCCGGATACCACACGGCGGGTCGACTTACCTTAGTCGTCTTTTACGACACCTCGGTAAGAAAAGAGGGTGGTACTATTCTATTCACACAGAGCGATACAGTCCTCCACAACGCGTCGTTTCAAGCTGAGTTTCGGCCTCACAGGAGGCACTCTTAAGGCGACGCTCCCAGGATGCTGCGGCCCTTTTCGAGACCCGCTCTCCCAGCACCTCAACTCCCGGCGATGCTGCGCTCGCCCATCCTTCCGGTGACGCTATCAAAGCCTTCATGGCTAACAGCTTTAGTTAGTGTCCGAAAAGAAAGAAAAATATTCTATTCAGCCGGATACCACACGTACAATGATGATGGACGTATATAGCGAATTTGTTCCCAATTAAACGCATTCAGAAGCGACGTAGATATTTTCTGTGGTTCTTTAGCCCCATTCAAAAGCAAATTGTGTAAATGCTTGCGTAACTCTAAGTAATTTAAAAGAGTAATTTACTTTAAGTTAACTATGTATACTGTGAAGCTGTGATGGCCTAGCGGTGCGACCGTATGAATCTCTACAGACGATCATGGGTTCAAACCCGGGCAGACACCAATGAGTTTTTCTATTAAAACTTATGTGTCTAATTGATAATTGCAATTTATCACACGCTTTTCGGTGAAGGAAAACATCGTGAGGAAACCTGCATATCTCTAGAGAATTCTGGAGATATGTATAACCTACCAATCCGCATTGGAGCAGCGTGGTAGGTCTTAGCTCCAATCCTTCTCTCCAATAACGGAGAGAAGAGGCCTATGCCCAGCAGTGGGATAGTAACAGGCCGCTATTTACTTTTTACTTTAACTATGTATACTAATACTTGCATGTTGTATTCATTTCCAGTAGGTTATAATCTTGTCTATTTGTTATTGCTTCTTCTTGTACACATGTAAACTGATTATATTCAGTTTAATGAACGAAAAAAAAATATATAGGTACTTATAATGTATCCACAGATAGTGTCCTCCATAACGGCGTCGCTCCGTTTCGACGGCGCCCTGAACGTGGACCTGACGGAGTTCCAGACCAACCTGGTCCCGTACCCGCGCATCCACTTCCCGCTGGCCACGTACGCGCCCGTCATCTCCGCCGAGAAGGCCTACCACGAGCAGCTCACCGTCGCCGAGATCACCAACGCCTGCTTCGAGCCCGCCAACCAGGTAAATTGGTAGGAAAGACAGGATGTCTGCTTCTCTTGCAACCGATAGGCGTCCATTGATCGACATAGATCTCTTCACGGGATCTCCACACCATACAATCTTGTTTCGTCTGAATCCAGCGGCTCTCCGTGACCTTTTTGATCGTAGGAGGTAAATAAATAAATATATGGGCCACTTACACACACGGTCGTCCATTCCCCAAAGTAATTTAATACTTGTGTTTGGTAGACTTGTGTAATGTAGACAGACAACTGGTGAATATATACTCGTTCCATACATCGTTCCGAAATCCGTTCCGATCTTTTTAGTTAAAAGCGTATATTCGAGTTTTTAAGTATATTTAATTCCCAATTTTCAGTGCGATTGATTGTTTAAAAAGTGAGGTAAATTTATTAAAACGTTACGTCTTCTGTTTTTCATAAATATACGAAGTTTGATTATGATTAAACCTTTCTCGAACTGGGATTACTTTGGGTTCAAAGGATTCGGTTAAGTCCATATTACATGACATTAAAATAATAACAAATTAAATTAATATTTAATGCCGTAATTCTTAATCACCATGTTCATTATTCCTGTATTCACGTATATTTTATGGGAAAATTTACTTGCTTATAACTTTACCATAATCCTTCATAGTCAATATTCCCCATAAACGCATTGCAGAGGACGCAAAATTGATTTTACAACAGACGTTATTTTGGCGCGAGGCCAAGTCAGCTTATTGACTCGAAATCCCTAAATTCGTTTTACTTTGGCCTGACTCTAGTTAAACGAAGGGCTTTAAGGTTGCAGTGCAGGTTTCTTAGGCTGCGTAAAGACATCGCGGGGCGTGCGTCGCGAATGCCTTAACCTGAGGCATAAAAAAAAGTAAAGTAGCGGCCTATTACTCTTCCACTGCTCACTAGGCCTCTTCTCTCCGTTTTTGGAGTTAAGAATTGAAGCTAGGACCTACCACGCTGCTCCAATGCGGATTCATAGGTTACACATGTCTCCAGAATTCTCTAGAGATATGCAGGTTTCCTCACGATGTTTTCCTTCACCGAAAAGCGTGTGATAAATTGCAATTATCAATTAGACACATAAGTATTAATAGAAACTCATTGGTGTCTGCCCGGGTTTGAACCCGTGACCTCCTCGAAAGAGTCGCACGGTGTTACCGCTGGGCTACCACAGCTCCACCTGAGGCATACGACGGTACATTTTTACATGCGTCCCGAATGACACACGCTCAAGGTGAACACACAAAAACAACGCATGTTATTCGTCAGTAGAAAAATGGCTTTAACAAGGCGAGACGTGCAAATTGCACTTTGATTTGCCCTTCTGATCTACACTTTGATCTGGGCTTAATTGATTTAGATACATTATAATACCTATTTCAATGTCTTCTATGACATCATGTTAAGAACTATTAAAAAACTGGTGTTTTCTTTTTTTTTAAACCAAAGAAACACAATTATAACAAAAAATACAAACCTAAAACCAAAGAGATTTGTCTGGTATGTTGGTGACATAGTTAGTGCGACCGCGGCTTACTAGTAAACTTGTGTATAAGTAGGTGAATAGCATCTCAAACCAATTAAATACATTTTAACACACTGCAACAGAATAACCGGCCAGAAGTCATAATAGAAGTAAAGTTAGCGAGCTTGGGTTGCAGTATGCTATGCACCTACTGAGCGATTCAGGCGATAGATATCGTATAATACAGCTATTACTTTGTTGTATACAGTTTGATCAGAAAATATGTTTTCAACTTAGTTATGGATGTCGATTCCACGCCTTGCAGGGTGGTCTTTGGTCAATAATCGCGATTCCAGTAAGCGGTGGTAAAGCGTGAGAAATGCTAATTCAGTTTTCAAGAATGAGCGACCACCTGCATTGCTCACACGATGGCCGCTGGAGCCATCACAAAGAGTCAGTCCATAACTCGGCTCCTATCAGACAAGACCTAATGGTAGTAGATAGAATAGTTAGGTTATAGTGCAGTAAGATAGTGAATAATTTAAATGTGTAAAAGTCTTCAATAAATAAATATTAAGAAATTTTAGTTTCTTTTTTAAAAAGACTCGGGAGTAAGTTAAAACTTTGACTATTTAGATTTAATGTTACTTTTGTTTATTTTTGTTTATATTATTTTTGCTCATCCAAGCTACGGATTTCTTTAACAGTCACGAGTTTTGTAGGCGCTACGTTACGCTTTATTGCACTACCAAAACAACTTTTTTTAGGTCACTTTAATACTAAGCGCTATGATTAGTAAGACGAGTATGACAGTTATTGCAGATGTTTCTATTTCTCATTTGCAGTTGGTGAAATGTGACCCCCGTCATGGGAAATATATGGCGTGCTGTATGCTGTACAGGTATGTTATACTTCTTCAACCGATGGATGTCCACTGCTGGACATATGTCTCTTCATGGGATCTCAACTCCATAATATTTTGTGCCGCATAAATCCAGCGGCTCCCCGCCAACTTTGACCTACCTAGACCTACCTACCTTCGGTGAAGGAAAGCATTGTGAGGAAACCTGCATATCTCTAGAGAATTCTGGAGATATATGTACGCTACCGATCCGCATTTGAGCAGCGTGGTAGGTCTTAGCTCCAATCCTTCTCTCTAAAAACGGGGAGAAGAGGCCTATTCTCAGCAGTGGGATAGTAATAGGCCGTTACTTTAGACCTACCAACGCTAGCATTTTTTGGATGACTACTGACGATATATCTGTTATACCCCTGCTAAAAACGTGCAACTCTTTCAAGGGGTCACTGAGGGGCCAATGAATTTTCCATTTTATCTTGTGTCGTATTGATAATTACAATTTATTACACGCTTTTCGTTGAAGGAAAACATCGTGAGGAAACATGCATATCTCTAAAGAATTCTGGAGATATGTGTAACCTATTAATCCGCATTGGAGTAGCGTGGTAGGTTAGCTCCAACCCTTCTCTCCAAAAATGAAGAGCAGCAGTGGGATAGTAACAGGCTGCAATTTTTTACTTTTTTACTGATGATAAATTATAGATATACGAACATCTGCATGCATCTACGTTTGCGGATTTCATTATCATTAAAAACTGGCTATGTAATTAGAGGGAGACCAGAAAATGATCTGATTGTGTAAGGTTTGATATGCATATAAAAATAGTAGCGCCAGGATTGACAAGCAGCAGAGAATGGAAGAGAAAAACATGTAAATGTCAAAATAAATCAAATCAAGTCAAAATAATCTTTATTCAAATAAGCGCTTTCAAGCACTTTTGAATCGTCAAGGATCAATATGATTAATGAAGCTACAACTGGTTTGGAATGTTGCTCTTACGGAGAAGAGCCAAGAAACTTGACGGTCAATCTTTTAAACATTTTCAATTTTACATTATTAAACCGTAGCTACCTATATAAATATTTGACCACCACTTCCAGAGGCGACGTGGTGCCCAAAGACGTGAACGCTGCCATCGCCACCATCAAGACCAAGAGGACCATCCAGTTCGTGGACTGGTGTCCCACAGGATTCAAGGTAACATTCATATTGCGGTAGATAAAAATATATAGCATCATCCTCCTTCCCTTATCACACTCTAAGTAGGGTCGGCACATGTTTTAACCATATTGTTGTCATTTGGCTAGGTATTTTACGGCCGCCTGCCTGACGTCAACTTACCTTAGTCACCTTTTACGACAATTCGGTGAGAAATGGTCTCGGTGTTCTATTCTACTCATAAATAAAATATATATATACAGCATTTTAAAAAAATTAAAAAAATTGACGATTAAATTCGCCATGTGCTATCCGGCTGAGTAGAATAGACCCTCATTTCTAACCAAGGTGTTTTAAAAGACACCTAAGGTAAGTTAACCCCTCGTTTACCGAGGTGTCGTAAGCGACTAAGGTAAGTTGACATCAGGCAGCCGGTCGTAAAATACTTAGCTTAATTATGTAATATCTTTATAACATACTCAATGATTACTCATGACTCATTCTCCTGCCCTTATCCCACTCTAAGTGGTGTCCGCACAACATGTTATAAACATGCTGTCACATGATTTGGCTGCGTTTTTACGTCCGGCCGCCTGCCTGACGTCAACTTACCTTAGTCGTATTTGACGACACCTCGGCAAGAAAGAGAGTGGTCTATTCTACTCAGCCGGATACCAGGCTACTTTCAATTTCAAGAATGATGTATTGAGTAACATTTTGAATTCCCACAGGTGGGCATCAACTACCAGCCGCCCACGGTGGTCCCCGGCGGCGACCTGGCGAAGGTCCAACGGGCGGTGTGCATGTTGTCCAACACCACCGCCATCGCAGAAGCATGGGCCAGGTGTTTATATATATATATATTATTTCATGACTATTAATATGTTTTTCAAATTCAAATTCAAAATATTCTTTATTCGAATAAACTTGTAAACAAGTGCTTTTGAATCGTCAACTCTACTGCTGGTTCGGAAAGCTGTTCCTACCGAGAAGAGCCAGCAAGAAACTCGGCGGTTGCTCTTTTAAAAATATGATTCTTAATACTAGTAACGTTTAGTTATTACTAGGGATGTAACTTGGCATAGAAAAAATCGATTAACGAGTAATCGATCTTTTCTGACTACTTAAAAAGGTGCCTTTTTAATATTAATAATTAATTACAATAAATGCTAATTAAAGTGGACAAAATAATTACAGATGCGATTTATGAAACTTGATTAAAATGTGTAATTTGTCCACATTGGTTTCATCCAACAATGCATATCTAATCTTAACATGAAAAAGAGTAAAAAAAAGGAGGTAATTAAAGTAATCAATTTTTAAAAATCGATTTTTGTTGAAAACTAATCATTATTTTAAAAAAATCGTTTTTTTTAAATAATCGATTATTTTTTCACATCCCTAATTATTACTGTCTTGTACACAGTCGAAGATTAGCTATGTCTACGCATTCTTATCATTTAAGTAATCCTCAATAGTGTAATAGGCTTTCTGTATTAGCCTTTTATAAAATGTTCATATCATGTTGTGCCGACCCCACTTAGAGTGAGGCAGAGAAGAGGCAGGAGAATGATAGTGAAGATTATTTGAGGGATAGTCAAATTATTTTAACCCAGGCTGCAACGATTAGCTTGTAAGGAATCAATAAAATTCTCTCTGGAGAGGAATGAAAATTTTTGGGTTATTTTCTTACTATCAACTCCACTTGTTTATTGTTCTAATGTTTGTGTAGAAAAAGAAACTACATTCGGATTTCATAGGTCAATGATTAGAAATGTTAACGATTAGGTATTCTTTTTAGGTTGGGAGTTAACCAACTTTTTAAATATACGAAGTAAAGTCAAAGTTCCGAATATTACCTAATTAAACTGTGAATCGGCTGTTTTCTGTCAATATGATTTTGTACCGAACCAAACTAACATTTGAAAAATTAAATACTTCCGTCCACTTACTCCTAAATTTGTTTAAATTTGATGTGATATACTAAGGGTACCGTAATTTACTGATAACTTAACAAATGTAAACATAGTAAATTGAATACCCCGAACCATACTGAGCGGAAACTTTATTAAGAAAACTACCAATTTGGTAGAATTTTTAGTATGGTATTAAAAGATGAAATTATGTTAATACATAAATTTATACGCATTATCAATATGAAATTTATTTATTTATTATTACAACTAATTTATGATAACAGGCAACATACTTAATATTAATATACATTTTCATATAAGCTATTTGTTGGTTATCTTAGGTAGAATCACGCTGACCTCTTTACTAGAAACGATTGTATCACAGATCAAACATTTTCGTCCATGGTGAACCAAATTAAACGTTGAGTATAATGTTGATGAAATGTGGGTATACAATAATCGAGATTACTGACAAGTCTTGTCAGTAGGTAAGAATGATATATTAAAGTATATCTACCCACATACCATTCATTCGTAGAGTAAAAATTTAGAGTAAGTTTAACTTAAATTTAATCTATTGTGAAGTTAACTATTTTAGTCACCGCTATGAAATAATCTAAAATATAAATAGTAAAGTAGAAATTGTAAATGAAATAGAAAATTTTGAAGGTTTTAAATATGAATGTTTAGTGGATTTGTATAATAATATACCTAACTACTTTTATATTTAATTTTCCTTCTAGGCTCGACCATAAATTCGACTTAATGTATGCAAAGCGTGCTTTCGTCCACTGGTACGTCGGTGAAGGCATGGAGGAAGGGGAATTTTCAGAAGCCCGTGAAGACTTAGCTGCCTTGGAAAAGGATTACGAGGAAGTCGGTGTTGATTCAACTGAAGGCGAGCTTGATGAAGAAAATGAATATTAAAACATTCATATATTTGATAACAACCAAACAGTTATAACACATTTACTTGTGTTACAACTTGTCGAATTTTTTACGAACTTGTAAACTGTTACGAGTTTGTATTAATAAAACAACCAGTTAAGCTTTCGACTTTTCATACGCTGAATTTTATACCTATCTTTAAGTCAATAAATAACTTAGTTATAAGAAAAATGTGAGCTTGTCAGTAGGAATGCTTCTTAACAGTAGAAACTTTAAAATATTATTTTTGTGTGTGAAATACAAAGTATGTGTCTGGGTAACATGTGAAAATTAATTTGCGCTACGCATTTATTACTTATAAAGAAACAGTGATAATATAATGTATTTTGAATATTAAACTGAATATTCATTTTATTTTATTACATATAAGCTAATTTATAAATAATTTTAATTGTGCTTTTTATAATAAAAATACTACCTATATGTTTGAATGATAATTTATTTAACTGCACAATAAAACATTTTTACACATTAGGTATTTGGTTTTTTTTTCATGTACAAATTATTTAGGAGAAAGGTTGGATAAATTATGGTCAATACTTGCTTGAAATTAAACACATTTTTTGATATCGTAATTTATAGATTAAAGTTTTAAAAAATTTAATTTTTGCAAAAATCCCCTCATTAAAAAAAGTAAGTAAGTAGAAGTTGTGTCAGAGAGTGTGTGTACTGCTTGTATGGAGTGGTGGTGTTGGCGGCGTTTTGTGATACGTGTGGTGACTTGTCCTGCATGTTTAAGGTATGTGATTGTTACCTTCTTTATACAATTAGCATTACATATATGCCCTTAACAATCGCGGATTACAGCAAAACAATTTTATTGTGACTTCTAAACATTATAGATCTTCATATTGTTTTACTTATCTCGGGTTCTTTTGAGCCAGTGAGGCAGGCATGTATTTTGTCTCCCATTCTATGTAACCTATACGTTGAGTATATTATGCAAAAAGCTCTAGAGGGATGGGAAGGTGGTATTTCTCCAAGATTAACAATCTGAGATACGAAGATGACACCACTATTTTTGCTTCATTAGAAGTAGAGCTCGATGACCTTTTCCGTAGAGTAGAGCACGACAGCGCTCTCGTTGGACTCATCATCAAAAAGTCCAAGACCAAAAGCTCATCGACAGAATAGGTCAATTTTCCACGTCAGGAGAATCCTCGGATATAGAATTTTTAAAAGACTGTTCATAAATCTCGGATTGTTGCTCTCTGATCAAGGAGGATGCAAGAAGGAAATCCAAAGGACTTTTAACTAAGACACGACCTCCAGTAATGAAGAATACAAAAGAAGAGAGATGGTTAATGTTAAAATCTAAATAAAAATATTTAAATTTCAACATTAACTTTTTAATATTTATTACACCTAAAATGAAAAATAAGGTACATTAAAGATTATCCCTTAAGCGTAACGTATCGTCAAAATAAAAGTAAGACCATAATAATGCGGTGAAAACTGAAAAGTTTAAAAAATGTATTATTCATACACATCTCGCAATATATTATAAAACGTATGCACGTTGCATTATATCTTTTAAGCATTCAATTATTTTATATTGTAAAGGTATTTTTGACCATTTTAAATAACTCATAAATAATTCATATACCAAAAGATTATTCAGTAATGGAAAAATAACCTAAATAGAACTGAAAAAATTAATGCCAATAATTTGCTCAAAGCAGAAAAGAATAAAACAAATTTTATTGTCAATACCTTTTACTAATTTACCAATCTCATAATATTTTAGAATGTCATACATTATTGAATTATACGCTTGTACAGGGCAAAATATATTTATATTCTACTGAATATATATAGTCCGTCAAGAAAGTCGTGAAAAAGAAGGAGGGCGCCACTGTTTTTTACATGGTATCTCTATATACTTCGATTAATAAATTTTGATACTTCATTTGAAAAAAAAAACAAAAGTAATAATAAAATTATTTTGCTGTAATCCGCGATGAAGTAAAATAGAAAATATATATAATGCTAAATGTAGAGTGGACAATCGGTTATCATACCTGATACATGCAGGATTCGTAAAAAACACATGCACAAACCTCCACCACCGCCACCACGATACACAAGCACTATATACGTTCACTTTCACAAACTCAACAATCGTTTCGCCCCGCAACCGAAGCATCATCAGGAGATAGAAATCGCAAAGCCTTTGCTTTGCGATTTTGTTCATGTATTTTTTACGAATCCTGCATGTATCAGGTATGATAACCGATTGTTACATTTAGCATTATATATATTAGGTCCTTACAAATGAAATTGGCGTTTTCTATGGGAGGAACATAAAGTCGTTTTTTTAATGAAATATATTTATTTAATCAAAGTATGTACTATTGCTATGTATGCACTTTTGTCATCTCATAGGTAGTTCATTGATCCCCTTACTAAAAAAACCATTCGGGCGGGAATCAATAAAATCTTTGAAGGCGGTTTGGACTGCCCCATCGGAGTTGAATTTTTTTCCTTGCAAGTAGTTATCCAAATTGCGAAAAAAATGGTAATCTGTTGGAGCAAGGTCCGGAGAGTCCGGTGGATGTCTAAGACATTCTAATTGAAGCTCCTCTGATTTGGTAGCCGTCTGTTGTGCAGTGTGTGGTCTAGCGTTGTCCTGAAGCAGCAGTGGCCTAGAGCGATTGACCAGCCTCGGTTGTTTAGCAGCTAGCTTTTCCATCGTGGTTTGCAGTTGCTGACAATAGATATCTGCCGTAATCGTCTGGTCAGATTTAAGAAAGCTGTGAAAAGTAGTGAACGACACCGGCACTAGTCCACCAAACACTTACAAGCAACTTTTTTTTAGTCAATTTTCGCTTAGGGCAGGATTTGGCTGGTTCGCCAGGGTTCAGCCATTGCGATGAGCGCTTCCGATTATCGTAGAGGATCCACTTTTTATCACAGGTAATGATTCGATTTAAAATTCCTTCATTATTGTGCCGGTTGAGTAACGTAACGCAGCAGTCGACGCGCGTTTGTCGGTTTGCTTCACTCAATTCATGAGGTACCCACCTTTCAAGCTTTTTCACCTTCCCAATTTGCTTCAAGTGGATTAGAAAAGTTTATCACTAACACCGGAGCCTGCAGCTAACTCGGACGTGGTTTGCGATGGATCCGCTTCCACGATAGCCTTCAATTCTTCATTATCAACTTTGGTCTTCGGCCGTCCACGAGGCTTGTTCTGCAGGTCGAAATTTCCAGAACGAAAACGTTGGAACCAAAAACGCACTGTGTTTTCTTTTGTGACACCGTCACCATACACATCATTAATCCTTCGAGCCGTTTCTGCAGCACTGGTGCCAAGGTGGAACTCATACCTACTCGTAAAAAACGCCATATTTCATGTTTTCCATTTTGTAAACAGAGTGACACAAATAAAAAACAAAAGAGAAAAAAAACAAATGAATTAGAGGGTTTGAAACACAAATGCATGAGTAAATAGCTGTATGAATTTGAATTTGGAATTCCTAACCATAAAGGTAATATTTGAGATCAAAGTGGCCAGTACGACAAAACGCCAATTTCATATGTAAGGACCTAATATTTTCTATTTTACTTCATCGCGGATTATAGCAAAATAATTTTATTATTACTTTTGTATTATAGATCTCCGCAAAGTAACGCCTAATTTTATAAAAAAAAAAAACAGTTTATGATAATATTATTTAATTAATCATAGTCAAAATCAGAATCAAGGTATTCAACTCCTGAAATGTGTCCTGAAGATCCAGCACAAGGAAGTTGCTCCATTTCTGCATCTTCAGATTCACTGGAACTGTCGCCTACTGTTATGATCTGTTGGTCTATATCATCACGTTTTGAAGCTATAATTGGCTTTTCTATAAGCGCCAGTCTATTTGTTTTGCATTTTTTGAACTTAAATCCAATTGAATGTAATATCTGTCTGAGAAGTTCATGGCTGCCATCAAAATCTAAGTCTTGTTTCACCACGGCTAATAGTTTTCTTAGCGTAGGTACTTCTTTTTAGACTGTGTAGAAAAATTGAACTTTTTGACGAATGGCACATAGACTGAAATCATCAATCGGTTTACTAGGTCGGCCCTTCCTTTTTTTTCCAGGCGTTACAAATTTGCCTCCATTTTTCATACCCTCGTCCACTATACGTCGAACGGTGCTTTCAGAAACACCTGGAAGAAAAAAAATTCAAACATTGTAATAAAAATACGAAAGTATCAAAATTTTCTAAGCGTGGTAATATAGGAAAGCTATACCTACAATAACATAACCTTTGAAAATTCGTAAACAATATTATCACAAAGCTAAAATATCACTTAAAAATGTACAATTTCATTTCTGTTACAGTGTCTAACATTAAAATACGAGTACATACCTGTTATTTTAGCTGTTCGACCGTAAACATCTCCCAAATCAGAAAATAACTTTCCCGTTTGAAAGTCACTCATAAATTCTTGAAAAACCTTAAATATGATCTGTCTCGTATTACTTTTATAAACAGTGCGATTCATTTTAACCACAAAACGGTTAAACGATAAGAAATATTCGCAGTAATTAATAAAAATCCAGTAAGCTAACCACAATAACCTCTGATGTGACAATTGATGTACTCAGTTAGACAGGAATACAGTGTTGCCATAACAAGTAAAAGCTTTAGTTCTCAAAACATTCTTTTCATGACTTTCTTGACGGACTATACTAATGGCGATCATTTTAAATAGTACGATTTTGATAATATTGTATGGTAACATCATAAACCACGTCACGCAGTCAGTTGTCACATCACATCGCGATATTTTTGTGACTCTTTTGGGTGTGTGCTTTCTTCATGTGTGTTGTGCTACTTATGTGGATTGTTAGGTGATACTATTCTTTTTACTGGGTAAGTTTCGTGCCAGCAATATAAAATCCTCAAAACGACCCACCTCTAGGCCTAACGTGATGACCCTCTTACTGTTACTGTATAGTTAATCCATCGCCGGTGACTACATATTTACAGTTTCCGCCCGTATAAAGATAATTTATGACAAAACATGAAGAACAGATGTAATGTTACAGTAACTGAAAATATTGTGCGCGCTTAATCGCAGATTCATTCAGAATTCTCCGTCACGCGGTTAGCTGTACATGTCAAGTTCTATCCTATAGGATAAATTTTCCTAGATGACTTACGTATCTTATTCTAATTTCTCGTTACAGATTGATATCCTAAGCCGCAAACATGTCTCCTAAATCGGTAAGTTAGACGTTTGTTTGTACAGTAAAGTAATGTAAATATATATTTCGTCGACAAAATATACGTCGGTACAAAGTATAATCGCTGCGTGTTTATAGTGATTTCACCATTGCAATGTGATCAAGCAGCATATTAAATCATTGGACAAGTGTCGACTAGCTCTTACTTGGGTGAATGAAAGTAAATTATGTGAATGGTGTTAACTTTAATTGTAGATGTGTGGATGTCATTTGTGTTAACATCAGTGAATGAGAGATGTATAACATCAGTGTGTATTTAATGTGGAAACAGTGGTATTAACATAGCAAGATATACTGTTAAAATATATGAGCTAAGAGATATATGTTTGAATATATTCAACATCATTGATTAACTTTTTTATTTGTTTGGATTTGATTATTTATTTATAAGTTCTGTGCTACATTAAAACTTTCTATTTACCGCTAGAAATAATACAAGTATTATGTTTTATTTACTTGTTATTTTAAAGTCTAACAGATATCTCTTTAATAAAATTTTGTTCGTCTAATTAACTTTTACTTACTATATTTGTTCATGAATATTCTTGTAGGTGTATCTTTTTATATGTTCTATGTCCTATATTATATGACTTTAAAGATACTTGGTAATAATATAACATTGACAAAACTTATCAAGCAAGTCAACCTTCTTTAGTAATTTATTACAGCTATTATCAAACAAGTTGAATTTTTGTACTCGGTCTAAAACTGTTTTTACAATTTAAATGGCCATATAAAGTGATATATGATAAAAATTAAATGTTTCGGTTATATGTTATGACACCAATATTCTGAGCTCTGTGAAGAGTTATCAATTTTGTAGTAAGTGAGATAAAACTTATCATTTTACAGTTTATCAATTATTTATTTTGTATACAATTTTTAAAGTGCGGGTAGCATTCATGTATTATAAATTGGTGTGTACATTTTATCTCTGTATTGTCTTATGGAGTATAAACAATATTTATCTATATTTTTAACTAAATTTATGTAGTTTGGCCATGAAGATGAATAATTATTAGTCCTTCCTAAGAGACACCCTTAAAATGACAACTCTCTGTTGTATATATTCTCTATGCATTTAGCATGCTCAATAATAAATAAATAATATTAAATAAATAAATATATGGTACACTTACACACACAAGCTGTGATGGCCTAGCGTTGCGACCGTGTGAATCTCTTAGAGACGATCATGGGTTCAAACCCGGGCAGGCACCAATGAGTTTTTCTATTAAAACTTATGTGTCTAATTGATAATTGCAATTTATCATGTGCTTTTCGGTGAAGGAAAACATCGTGAGGAAACCTGCATATCTCTAGATAATTCTGGAGATATGTGTAACCTACCAATCCGCATTGGAGCAGCGTGGTAGGTCTTAGCTCCAATCCTTCTCTCCAATAACGGAGAGAAGAGGCCTATGCCCAGCAGTGGGATAGAAACAGGCCGCTACTTACTTACTTACTTACACTTACACACACAGTCGTCCGTCCCCAAAGTAAGTAACTTAATACTTGTGTGTGGGTGACAGACAACTGGTGAATATATACATATATAATTTTAAATACATACTTATATACAGCCAGGCTTGAATAACCAACAATATTTTTTTAGAAAATGTTAACCCCCGGTGGGAATCGAACCCACAACCCGCAGAGTTAAAGGCTGTATCACTACCCACTGCACCAACAAGCCAGTTGCTTCAATGCTTTGGTTCTTGCCAGATAAAGCCGTAAAAGATGTTTGAGCTAACTGCATTTTGTTGAAGTAATTTTATCACCAATTTATTGTTAATGGGTACATTATTATTTTACAATCAATATTATCTTAAAATAGAAAATTAATTCTTTCTTATCTGATTTTGCTTTAAATAGGTATAGGCCACAAATGTATTTTTGTTATACAGCATCATTATACTCCTGCCCTTATCCCACTCTAAGTGGGGTTAGTAAAACATGTCATGATTTGACTAGGTATTTTACGACTGGCTAGCTGCCTGATGTCAACTTTCCGTTAGTCACGTTTTATGACACTTCATTAAGAAATAAGGGTGGTCCATTCTATTCAGCCGGATACCGCACGGCCTGTCAATTTACTTTAGTCACCTTTTACGACACATCGGTAAGAAATGAGGGTGGTCATTCATCTCAGCTGGATACCACACTGGTTTATTTTTGTAATACATACTGAACTAAAATTTAAATGTTAATTAGACCCTAATTACTATGAAAAATAGTTGCTTAATACACTTTCTAAGTAGCAGAATTTTTATTTATTATATTTTACTTGTTAATAATTTATTTTTGTATGAATAGTTGAAACTTGACAACGTTGGGACGAATATTGTGTATGAATTTGTTATAACTCTGCTTGTATTTGCACCTCACTTAGCATATTCATGACAAATACAGATTTCTCCTCTATACAAGATGTTTAGTATTATGTAACTACAAATATTCTAATGAATATAATAGCCACATTGTGGGAGGTTTAAATAAAAAATAATTTATATGACACCTGTCTTTAATGGAGACAGTTACAGTAGTCTATAAAAGCAAATGAATTCCAATTTTTGATTTTGATTTCAAGGTCCAACTATTCGCACAAAATAAACTTGAACATTTTGAGCTATCTCAAGACTTGAAAGACAAACTTAACATACATGTTTCATGTAACCTTGTTATACTTTATGGTAAATGTCCAAAGAGTGAGAGGTTATAACCCTTATAAAAATACAGATTAAGCCCTATTGAAGAGTTTAAAAAAATATAATTTCAACTGAAACTGTGTTTAATTGAACTTTATAATTCATGATAGCTTTATACTTTGTTGAAAATTACATATTCATCATTCTTCTGCCATGTGAAAACATGTTATAAACATGTTGTCACATGATTTGGATTCGAAATTTACGACCCGCTGCCTGCCTGACGTCAACTTACCTTACTCATATTTTTCGACAACTCGTTAAGAAATTAGTGTGTTTCACAGAATAGATTCTGTGAGACTGTGGTCTCGTTTAACAATTTACTTATTGTGAATTCTTTTTTTGTATATTAGATTAAATGATGCTGGTTTTAAAAATGGTACACAACATAACATATATCACATCACATAGATAATCAATGTCAATGCAACTTTAGCCAAGAAACATAGGTAATCTAAAATTACAGTCTCTAGAAATTATACGATTAAAGTACTCCTGTTGGATTATAAGGTAGTTCACTTCATTTAATACATATATCAGTAAAAAACGTGAAGTAATGGCATGTTACTATCCCATGGATATAGTCCTTTCCGTTTTTGGAGAGAAGGATTGAAGCTAAGACCTACCACGCTGCTCCAATGCGGATTGGTAGGTTACACATATCCCTAGAATTCTCTAGAGATATTCTCTATGAGATTCCTCATGATGTTTTCCTTCACCAAAAAGCGTGTAATAAATTGCAATTATCAATAAGACACATAAGTTTTTTAATAGAGAAACTCATTGGTGCCTGCCCGGGTTTGAACCCTTGACCTCCTCGAAAGAGTCGCACGGTGATACCGTTGGGCTATTACAGCTTTTGAATAGATCAGTATATGTATATAAATATTAATATTTTTTTTAATATCAGGCACTACGCATAGTAGGTGTGTAATATGCTTATTTATTTTTCAGATACTTGAGTATATAACTAAAGCGATAGCCCCCGGTGGGAATGAAATCGTGGTTAGTCACGTTTTGTGAGTTTTGGTGTGATCCCCCATACAGTAGTGTAGATATTGTAAGCTAACATCATTTGTAATGGGGATGTTACGGAGACTTCGATTCCGATTTAAAAGATCCGAATTTCCGATTGAATACACATTTGCGACTCCGGAAGTATGGATTCTTCCGGCAAAAGCAACTTCCGTATTAGTAGTTGCTTTTTTAATAACATTCGACACCCCAATAGTACTTGACAAACATTAAGAAAATTAAAAAAATATATTATAAGAGTGATAAAATTAAATTACAACATAATTTATCTTAACATTTAAAGAAACTTAAAATATATAAAACCTGCCATTTAAGTTTCTACGCTCAATTGTCATCTACCTTCGATACTGAAAATCCAGATTATTATTATTGTCAATCAAAGATGTGCATTATTTTCCCATTCCGACTCTGTTTTCGGTAAAACTATCCCCCGTAACATCTCTAATTTGTTACGCATTACATCCATTAAAATGAACCGAAAATCCATTCAACGATCCAGTCATATTTCATTGTTTGTCTAAATGTTATTGTTGTGAGCTACGATATATTTGTACAGTTAGTTTAAGGCCCGCTCTCCGTGTATGATTAAATCATCGGGAAAGTGATTAAAAAAACATGAAAAAAAAATTAAACACGTATTTCGTAATATCGGTTAGTCCGTTTAGATTTTGCTGACTAGGTCTTTAGGCTCATCTCAGCTGAGCGTCTTTCCGTGATCTAATCAGGAATGATAGGAACAAAACAACCAGCATATGTCAGTGCGTCGAAGTTGTAAGAGCAATAGGTAGGGCACAAAGTACGTAGGGCGACGGGCGTTTGGGTACTAAATTGTTGAAATTGCGAACCGCCACTAGGAAACGCAGTGTAGGTACTTTGTGGACTTATTACTTTGAGAAATCGTGATATACTTCTGAATACACGCGGCATAGATCGTGGGCTGTTAAAACATCTTGAATAAACCTAAGTACATCATCATAAAGAAAAAACAGTCCGTTTTTTACTAAATAGTTGCGTACACAATAATGGAATAAAGACAAATGATAGGTCCTAAATTTAATGTGACATAGTAGACCTTAAAGGAGTCTATTCCAGGCCGATGGGGCCGAGGGCAAGATTGGAAATAACAATAGCGGCCATTGCCTTTACTTTAGTACTATAAAAAAGTAAAATAAATTATTATTCCTCTGCTGGAAATAGGCCTCTTATCTCCGTTTTTGGAGAGAAGGTTTGGAGCTAAAACCTACCACGCTGCACCAGTGCGGATTGCTAGGTTACACATATCTCCAGAGTTCTCTAGAGATATGCAGGTTTCCTCACGATGTTTTCCTTCACCGAAAAGCGTGTGACAAATTGCTATTAGCCACATAAGTGTTAAATAGAAATTCATTCAACACATTGGTGCTCGGGATTTGAATTCATGACTCCCTGGAAAGAGACACGCGGTCTCACCGCTGGGCTATCACAGCTCACAACTATAGAAGTATGTAAAGTAACACCTAAATCCTACGACTACTAATATTATAAATGCCAAAGTTTGTGAGTTTAGATGTATGTTTGTTACTCTTTCACGGCGAATCTGCTGAACCAATATCAATGAAATTTGGAACAATTATTTCTTCTACACCGGGGCTATAGAAATCCTGTTATTTAAACAGGAATAGAATGATATTGAAAATCGCCATCTATTATCAACCTATCACGCGAACATTCCACTCAAACGAAGTGGCGGGTAGAAGCTAGTAAATAGATAAATGTTACTAACATGTTGCCAGTTATCCTGTTATTAAATAAACTCGTTTACCACATTTACAAAGATATATTTAGTTATGTGCAAACTGTGTTCGGTTTTTCCCATGATTCATATATTTTATATTTCCATCTCACAAGTAATGGGAACTTATGTGGAAGAAAATAAATCAAACACGATAACAATTCTTCGAACGTACGAGTGACGTAATACCTCTTTGCGTATGTCGATAGGAAATAGTCAAAAGACTTTTGTGTAGTTGCTTAATACCGGATATGGGGTTCGCATCTGAATATACTAGTATAAAAAATATAAATACATCGAGTCCAAAGCAAAAACGGCTACCAAGAAACTTGGCATCCTTGACGAAGTCAAGCAGTACTTCACACCGACACAACTTCTTACATTGTACCAAACTCAGGTACGATCGTGCATGGAGTATTGCTGTCATTTGTGGGACGGATCAGCCAAATATCAGTTGAATGCTTTGGACTCGACGTGCCAGAAGACTCATTGGCGACGATAGCTTAACTAATGCGAAAATACATTGTTTGCAACATCGGCGCAAGGTGGCCTGTCTATCGGTTTTCTACAGGATATATTTCGGAGAGTGTGCCCAGGTACTTCATGACCTTGTTCCACCATTGCCTTTTTATCATTGGACCGCTAGGCGCCGGGAGAAGTTCCACCCTTACGTTATTGACATTCCACGGAGGCGCACAGAGCGCTTCGCTTCGTCATTTCTATTGCGCACAGCATGGAAATGGAATTCTCCTCTAACCTAACCTACCAATCCGCACTGGAGCAGCGTGGTTGGTCTTAGCTCCAATCCTTCTCTCCAAGAACGGAGAAGAGGCCTATTCTCAGCAGTGGGATAGTAACAGGCCGCTACTTACTAAGATAACAGACGCTAACGTTCTCCAGTCCGGTTGTACAATCGAAAGTGATTATCTTAGCTGAGCGTCGCGCGCACAGGAAGGAAGCTAGAAAGTGGGTCAGTTGCTCTTTATCTGGTTAGTGGGCGATGCACCCATCGTACACACGCGTAAATAATACTAGCCAGGAGATAATCTTTGGACGCCGTGTAGTATCCGATTAAGTAGAATATATCACTCATTTCTTACCGAGGTGTCGTAAGTGGCGACTAAGGTGAGTTGACCCGCCGTGTGGTATCCGGCTGAGTAGAATAGATTACCCTCTTTCTTACCGAGGCGTCGTAATTGACGACTCAGGTGTAGTGACCCGCCGTGTGGTATCCGGCTGAGTAAAATATACACCCTCATTTGTTACCAAGGTGTCGTCCAGCTGAGTAGAATATATCATTATGTACCACTATCATTTCTTACCGAGGTGTCGTAAAACGCGACTAAGGTAAGCTGACGTTAGGCAGGCGGCCGGTCGTAAAATACCTAGCCAAATCATGTTACAATGTGCTTATAGCATGTTGTGCCGACCCCACCTAGAGTGGGATTGGGGCAGGAGAATGATGATGAATGTAATCTTGGGACAATTTTGTATTGTATTGGTATTGGATGTATGTCATTATACAAACTACAATTTATCAATCTTTTTATGGCCTCCTATATATTATACATCCACATTCATATTTAATATGTATTTATTTCATCCTTGCTAAACATATCGCACGCTTAGTATTAAAGTGACCTAATTCCAAAAAGTTTTGTGACAAGCCTGTACCGCCTACAAAACTCGTCAATGTTAAAGACTTGTAAGTACAAGAAAACACTAGTTTTTTATAGTTCGTCGCGTGATCACAGATGACATTGAAATAAGGATTACAATGTTCCTCAATTAAACCTAATTTTGAATAAGGTCACTTTAATAGTAAGATTGCGATATATGTTAGAAAATAATACCTAATACACATTACTGTACATAGCAAGTGATATTATAGAATAATAATAAATACCCTTACACTCATCGATTCGATCACGATTCCATATACGAGTAATTGAAAAAAAAAACGGCCAAACTGTAGGCGGCCGTCAACGGTGTAAAAACGTGAGCCGAGCGAAAATTAATCTGCACAACAATATCCATTGAAAGCCGATTTGAAGACGCCGAAACTCATAATCTTATTACGCGTTCAATGTAAAACTACAGGTTGAAATAGATCGAACATGTTGTCCGACACAGGTCCGTACACGCGCACGCCATTTTGACCTTTATAGTGTTGAATAGACAGGTGTAAATCGCGTGAATGTGTTAGTGCGAGGGGTGTACGGTATCAGGTGCGCGCGTCAGCCTTCGTCCTCGGGGCGGTGCGCGCACGCATCCCCGCGCCGGACGACCGTTTAGTTCAAACTGTACCGCCGCGTGAGGAAGACGCTTTCAGCGTCTTGTGCGTATAGTTTGTGTTTGTGTCCGTGACTTTTGTACCAGTGTTATATACTGAACAGCAAGATGGTCGCCGGCGGCAAACAGGTAACGTATTATGTAACTTTTCATGAACAATGTCACGGCAATGTTAACTATAGCTATATAACTTGATATATAATATACAGACTACAGAGTGCATGGTGAACAATTAAAATTTTATCGTGTTATATAACTCATATAAGAATAAATTATTGGCATTTCTAGACTCTGTAGGTGATTCCATAATTATGATATATAAATTATAGCTATGGTCTGTGTCCCATTTATCAAATTTAATAAAAGTTTGAAGCCATTTTTGTGCGTCAATTTTTGTAGATAGATATGTATATTACTAAATAAACCTTGATGAATAATATTGTAAATTTTCATCGCCTTGAGTTCAGATTAAAATAATCTCGAAAGCATTGCATGTGTGATCCGCCATTAAAAAGCGAATTGACCATAGAGTTAGAGTATACTTAGAGTAGGAAAGGTAGCTAAAATTAGTTATAATACAATAAAGAGAAAGCAAATAAGGGTGAACTATGTGTCTCTCTTTTTTATGTGTGATTAGACAAAGACGAAATATACGAGTTTCATCTTTTCTTTATTTATTGTGCCTATGACTCGTCTAGTATCAATAACTCTATGGCAATATCGCCCGATTCACTCACTTAGCAACAGTACAAGATTATGAGCGTAGAATATATGAGAATATATTAAAACGAATATTCGATTCATGAGTCGCGGTGATGTCATCTCGACGTCAGCAGACTCCAGGACGATTCGGTTGCAAGTTTTATTATTTGTTTTGTTTGCGAACGGTTTTAAGTTTAACCGTCTTTTTGTCTGTCCCTGTCGTGTCTGTACGAGTGAGGGGGACAGAAGAGGTTTCCTGTTTCGCTAATGCGTCCGCGCTTTCGATTTCGGTCGAATGTAATAAAAGTATGAGGAGCGATTATGTTACGATGGGATCTTTTAATTTGCTTTCATTTCTTTATTCATACATGTATTACAAGTTCGTTGTTTGTCTGTCTTTTATTTCGTAGCAACTTTTTTTATTACACAGTAATATAAAAAAGCAATTAAGCAATTTAAATTTTGTACATAAAAATATAAAGAATTATAAAAAATTGGATGTACCTAATAGACAAAGTAGGTACCGACATAAACTTGCCTTTCCTGCCTTTTGTGCCTTGAAAAAATACATAAGCCGTTTTTTGGGTTTGAATATAAGATTTTATATAAACATATAAAATTCCGCATTCAATTCGCTTTACCATTACAGAAGTTTTTGACTAAGTTAAGACTTAGTCTAAATTAAGTTGACCCACCGTGTGGTATTCAGCTGAATAGAATAAATAGACCACCCTCTTTTGTACCGAGGTGTCTAAGGTAAATTGACGTCATGCAGGCGACCGGTATAGTACGTAGCCAAAACATGTGACAACATGTTTATAACATGTTGTGTTCACTTAGACTGGGATAAGGGCATGAGGATGATAAATATAGATAATATATGGTTAATGACTTCAGCTTATTAAAGACTACGCAGATGAAGCGATATAGGCAGATGCTTTTTTTGAATATACTTTTGCGAGTGATATTCATAATTAATATGTAGAAACCGGCTCTACTCACGTATTATTCTATCGGGTCAGCCCGACTAGTTTCAAGCCAATCCAGGCCCTTATTCAAGAGCTCTTTTTGCGGCGTTATCGCGGCATTAATATCGGCTTGTAACTTATCGGGCTCACCCGATAGAATAAGGCGTGAATATATGATTTCTGAGCTATATTTACTTGAATTTTAGTAATAATAAATAATTACAGCCTATTCTCCTCATGATGCTTCGGTTTTGGGGCGAAACGATTGTAGAGATTGTGGTAGTGTGTAGTGCTTATGGTGAGTGTTGGTGGTGGCGGCGTTTTGTGATACATTACGTAAAATAACCGACAGTTACTTCCTTAGGACCCATTCTAAATATTTATAACTTTTATAGTTTTGCCTATGTAAGTTAGTTAGTTATACCTATTTATGTGTGTGCGAGCGTGTGTGTGTGTGCGTGTGTGCGTTTGTGTCAACAAAGTGTGATAGTGATTGTCTTGAAGTTTAACTTATTATTTTACTCCGGTGACTAATTCCTCCGTTTTTAGATTCCTTTCCTTTCAACCAAGCATTGACAGTTTTTCTGCATGAGATTTTATTTAGATTATTATATTACTATCCTCCTCCTGGCGTCGTAATCCTCAATGCTGAGGGTCGTGACCTTTATGTATCACTTTACTTAGGACTATTTTTCGCCATTTGGTCCTGTCCTCTGCGGTGTGGATGGCGTCACTGATGCTGGAGTCGAGTGTTGAGCGTATTTGGTCGGTCCAACGCATGGGGCTCCGTCCCCTTGGCCTCTTTCCTTCCACCTTGCCCGTGACGAGCAACTTTTCAAGGTTGTCGCCACTCTTTCTCGCAACGTGCCCAAAGAACTCCAAAATCCTGCGGAGACATATGGTGGAAAGTCTGGTCTGGATTTGGAGTTCCTTAATTATCGATGCATTGGTCCGATGTTCCGTCCAAGGAATGCTCAACATCCTTCTCCAGCACCACATTTCAAACGCATCTATGCGGTTGCGGTCAGCTTATTTTAGTGTCCAACTATATTATTATAGAGATGTCTAAAATATATGCCTTAAATTTTTTATTAAATATGCCTTAAATTCCAAAGAATCAGTAAACATGTTACTGATTGAATATACGCCAGTCATTTTACATTTATTGGATCTTGATATAATTTCTGATAAATTAAAACCGCAAGTCTATATTACATACTACTTTTACGTTGTCACTATATCTAATAGGTCTTTTAAAACAAAATTTGGTTTTGCAAGTCATAGTCGCGCATATCTCCGTAGTTAGTAAGGTTCGCCGTTGACGAAATACGTCAAGGAGGACATCATCATCATCATCATCATCATCTTCCTGCCCTTATCCCACTCTAAGTGGGGTCGGCACAACATGTTATAAACATGTTGTCACATGATTTGGCTACGTATTTTACGACCGGCCGCCTGCCTGACGTCAACTTATCTTAATCGTGTTTTACGACACCTCGATAAGAAAGAGGGTGGTCTATTCTACTTAACCGGATACCACACGGTGAGTCAACTTACCTTAGTCGCCTTTTACGACACCTCGGTAAGAAATGAGGGTGGTCTATTCTACTCAGCCGGATACCACACGGCGGGTCGACTTACCTTAGTCGCCTTTTACGACACCTCGGTAAGAAATGAGGGTGGTACTATTCTATTCTGCCGGATACCACACGGCGTCATCATCATCATCATCATCATCTACTAATGATACACACCTGTTTAATCTAATTTCATGGAATAGACTTATTATTACAGAAGTTGCAATACAATTATTTTGCTGTAATCCCGCGCTTGTTATATGTATATAACGCTAAGTGTATGAAGCAGGCAACATTCACATACCTTATACATGCAGGACAAGTCGCACGTATCACAATACGCTACCAATACCAACACTACACAAGCACTACACACACTCACTACCACAACTAATTTAGTTGAAAGTCAGTATGATAAACGTAAATTAAATTATTGTAATATAACAATAATTGTAATAAAACTAAGTTGATATAATCTGGAATTATGGAATTTGTATGTCATCAGTGTATCACGTAATCGTGATTCATGTGCTATCTAATCACATACCAGACATTCCACTGTCACCTGTTGATTCACTAGTAATTAACAGTTTATTGATTCACTTATTGTATATTCATTATATTGATTATTGATTCAATACTTCTTCTTGTGGTGCCTCTCCGATCATCGAAGGTTGGCAGTCAGCAGCGTATATTTCCGTTTATTTTTCGCGAGGTGAAAAAGTTCGGTAGCACTCGCGATTCCTGTCCATTCCTGTTGCGTGGCCAGGATTTCTTCCTGCGAACGACACCTCTTCTTCCTGCTACTTTTCCCATCATGATCAGTTGTAGAAGTTCATACCTCTCGTGCCTAAACACATGCCCCAGATATGACACTTTTCTGACGGTATTCAAAAGTTCGCATTTTTTGGTTAACACGTCGCAGTACTTTCGCATTGGAAACTTGGATTCAATACTAATTAAGTACAGAGTTTCGAGTAACCGAATCTTGCTCGGTAATTTTTTAAAGGGTATAAAAAATATTTAAAAAAATAAAAAAGAGAAGGCGCTGATAACATGTGGGATTCGAACCCGGGTTTTGTTCATTTTCGGCTATCGCAACATTACGTTTGAACCGAAAAGCTTGCGGCTCCTTTGCGCCTTGCAAAAGTATGTAAGTCGTTTGTGGGTTTGGGTAAAAAATTCTATAATAAAATTCCGCAATCAATTTTGGCTTTGCCATTACAGCAGTATAAAAACTATTAATAAAAGGCTGGTACAAAAAGCCTACTATACTGTTGAGGGTTATTTAGACGATAAGAATGTGTGGATATAGCTATTCTTTGACCCTGTACAAGATAGTAATAACTAAATGTAACTAGTAATAAGAATTATATTTTGAAAAGAGCAACCGCCGAATTTCTTGCTGGCTCTTCACGGTAGGAACAGCTTTCCGAACCAGCAGTAGGAGTTAACGATTCAAAAGCACTTTGTAAACACAAGTTTATTTGAATAATGAATAATTTGAATTTGAATATCATCTTCCTGCCCTTATTCCACTCTAAGTGGGGTCGGCACAACATGTTATAAACATGTTGTCACATGATTTGGCTACGTATTTTACGACCGGCCGCCTGCCTGACGTCAACTTATCTTAGTCGTATTTTACGACACCTCGATAAGAAAAAAGGTGGTCTATTCTACTTAACCGGATAACACACGGTGAGTCACTTACCTTAGTCGCCTTTTACGACACCTCGGTAAGAAAAGAGAGTGGTCTATTCTACTCAGCCGGATACCTCACGGCGGGTCGACTTACCTTAGTCGCCTTTTACGACACCTCGGTAAGAAAAGAGGGTGGTATTATTCTATTAAGCCGGATACCACACGGCGGGAATTTGAATATAATATACTTATGTTTACTGTAATTTACGTTGTACCTCTTTGTACATAATAGAAATCTATTTGTCTTGAAAACTTGTCCAAAAAAGTGGTGGTAATGGAGAAGATAGGATCGTCTTCACTCGTAATATAATTATTAACGAACGGAAACTTAACATAAACGTGTTTTTGTTGGTGTTTTTGTCGCTTTGAACAATATTACAAACGAGGAAGAACCTTGAAGCCCCAATAACGTGCGGCAATCAAGGACCAACAAAAAAAAACGAAGATGGAGCATGCGATACTGAAAAAAAAAAATTATTTTTCCTATTAGAGATGCGACTTGGAGTGAGGAAAAACTCTTTAAAATAAATCGATTTGTAAAAAATTCATTAACTTGAATCGAAAAAATCGTTTTGAATGAATAATCTATACTAATATATAAAATGAAGAGTTTGTTTGTTTTTTGATTATTTGAGCGCGCTAATCTCAGGAACTACTGGGCCGATTGGAAAAATTCTTTGACTGTAATATAGTCTATTTATCGAGAAAGGCTATAGGCTATATTACATCACGCTAAGATGAATAGGAGAGGAGCGGCAATCAAAATATTACGAAAACGACAAAATTTAATGCTTTCCTTGCGCGGGCTAAGTAAGCTGTGAAAGTTATTTAAAAATCATATATTACTAAATTGTTCCCTCTAAAAGTTCTAAATAAAAGTCCGCGATAGCATATATCTAGCTTTTAAGGTTAACCCATCTTATTCATTTTTATGGTTATCAAAATACTATATTACGGTATTAATCTTTCCACGCGGGCGGAGCCGCTGGCAAATGCTAGTAAATTAGAATAAAGACTTATTAAAGTGGACTAGTACTAAAAAAATAACATAGATGCGCTGTTCGCTAAATTTGATTAAAATATTCAGTTTGTCTACCAAATTCGTCTACAGTCAAGGCATATGCTATCTTAAAAATAAAGAAAAAAAATCGATAATAGTGTTAAGATAATCGATTTTAAAATTAATAGAAAAAACAATTAATATAAAAATCGATTCCTAAATCTCTAATTACAATAGAAGTAATTAATTCAAGTATCTATAAGGTTAATAAGCAACTTTATTTTAACTTAAACTTATAATACAAAAGTAATGAGAATATTATCTTGCTATAATCCGTGATAAATTTTTATTGCGGATTATAGCAAAATAATATTGTCATTACTTTTGTATTCTGGTATATCCGCAAAGTAACGCCTAATTCTATAAATTATCTAAACTTATAAATTAACTTATATCTAAGAACAGGTCCAGTCTCTTTTACTGTATGATACATTTTGTTCTTGAAATAACCTATAGATTTAATTTAGATGGGATGGAATGTTGAGACTTGTTTAAGGTCTGCTTTAAAAATCAAAAGTATGATGCTTCAATTGCATATTTGCAACGACAAAAACAGAAGTGTTCATGTTCTAACGCTTTCACGATGAATTTAATTGAATTTGAATAAAAGTGAAGCGCACTTAACGCAGTGTGCACTTCCACCTATAAATTATTTACTTTGTCGCTCGTATTATGTATTAACTGAGTGATATTCTGTTCGCGAAATGCACGCCATTTGCCAAGTTATATATATTGATTGGTTTTGGTTGTTTGTTTGGTGATTGGTATTGGGAGTGCGTAGGTGGCAATGAGCTTGCCGACAGCACCAGGGATCACACTAAACATATGTAATTTGTTGGTAAAATTAAAAAATAAATTAAAGTATCTTGCTGGACCAAATAGATGCCGCTACAGTTTTATCTATGCTTATTACTTATGGTGTGTTGAATAGGTTAATAGAGTAAGTTGTGCACTAGAATAGTTTTCTGTCGCAGATAATAAACAAATCTGTGTATGTGGACCATAAAATAGACATTAAAAAGACAATTATCTCTTTAGATAATAGCGAGACAAAGTGCTCCGTAATGAGCTCTTTCGAATGATTTATTTCTAACTAATATTACCCAAGCTTTTAAAGCCCAGCGATGAAGACTGTGCTACTCTTTCGAGGGGTTCCGTGTTCAAAACCTTGGCAGGCCCTGACTTTTTTCTGCTATAACTTTTGTCTAATTGCAATTTATCACCAATGACCTTTTCTGTTTAAGCTGGTGTCTAATAGATATTTGCAATTTACCACACGCTTTTTGGTGAGAAAACTTGCATATATCTACAAAATTCTGGCGATATTTGTAACCTACCAATTTGTATTAAAGCATGATGCTTTAACGTGCGTTTAGGCTCCAACTCTTTTCTTCATTAATTTAGAGAGGAGGCATATGTCCAGAAGTGGGATACTAAGAGACTGTTACTTTATTTATATTAACTGAATACCGTGTGGTGTCCGGCTTAGTAGAATATACCACCCTCATTTCTTACCGAGATGTCCTAAAAGGCAACTAAGGTAAGGTGACGTCAAGCAGGCCGGTCGTAAAATAATGAGCCAAATCATGTTACAACATGTTTATAACATTCTATGCCGACCCCACTTATAATGGGAGAAGAACACGAGAATGATGACTCTATTTATTTACTTTAGTTATCTGTAACTATGTTCGCGCAAAATAAATTGTAAATTATCGTTAATAATGCAATTTTAGTCCCTGTCCCTGAAAGAAAAACGGGATTTTTTATAGTTCTAATGAGGTATCAAGAGATGTTTCTCCAAATAAGAGCAACGAATCCCCCAATTCGACGCCCGAACGTCCCTTTAAGGAACTCTGGGAGTCCTAACCAGGGTATAAACAGGGTCTTGGGTATTTAGTACCATGTAGCCAATCTTTTTTTGATTTTTTTTTATTTTTGTAATTTAAATTTTTGCATAAATAACAATATAAAACAGTTTGAAACACTAAATTGAAAGAAAAAACCTAGAAACATACTAGTCGACTGCTCTATTATTATATAACGTGCAATATATAAGAAGTACCTTTACTAGATATTTGTTTGTCATTACGACGATGACGGTACGTTTAAGTAATCGTTATAATATGAGGAAATAAGATTCTCGTTATAAGCAAGAAACATATATGTATAAAAAAGTAATAATAAAAATAAAATTATTTTGCTATAATCCGCGATGAAGTAAAATAGAAAATATATATAATGCTAAATGTAGAGTGGACAATCGGTTATCATACCTGATACATGCAGGATTCGTAAAAACACATGCACAACAGAAGGATGATAAATAAAACAAAACACTTAACTCTAACATTATCATCGTTAAACAATGATTGTCTTGCGTCAGCGCAGTTTGCTGTTCGGTTTCCATGCAAAATTATCAAAGAGCAAACACACCGGTGAACTAAGAAAAGATACTGTAATATTATCTACATCGCGCTAACAATGGTGCTAAAAATATCATCTGCTTTAAATAAGAGAATTCTAAATTATTCAATTACTTACAAGAGGTTCTCGTGACTGCATACGCGTCAACTTTGGTATTAATATAACCTCCAGTATGTGAAGTTAACTAAATCGCGCTAAAAATATCAATTCACAAAATACTTAGGTATTAATACTTTATCTTTCGGCCCGTATCTCACTGTAAGTGGGGTTGGCACGACATGTTGTCACATGATTTGGCTATGTATTTTACGACCGGCCGCCTGCATGACGTCAACTTATCTTTTACGACGCCACGTTAGAAAGAGGGTGGTTTATTCTACTCAACCTGATACTACACGGTCGATCAACTTACCTTGGTCGCCTTTTTCGACACCTCGGTAAGGAATGAGGGTGGTCTATTCTACTTAGCCGGATACCACATTTGTACTCGCGAATTATTTCGTGTCGACTTTGGTGTTGAAATACTGCCAATTATGTGCTGTTTTTCCAATCCCTGAAGGAAAAGCGGCAATTTTTTATACTAATATGTTAGCACGGTACATCATCATCGTTTTCTTGCCCTCCCCCCACTCTAAATCGGTACAATATGTTATGATCTTCCTTTCACCTGTTTCATTCAACTCTGGCACTACTCCTATATAAAAGGTTATATGCATATCATTCTTTTCCATCCATATCTTTTTCAGTGTCCCGGAAGACTCGGGGTCCGCTTTCAGACGCATTTTCGTCCACTTTGCCCGGTCCGGTTACATGATTTGGCTAGGTATTACGACCAGCCGTCTGCATGACTTCAAGTTACCTTAGTCGCTTTTTAGGATACCTCGGTGGAATGAGGGTGGTCTATTTCTGATGTTTCCTGCTAATTTCAATGCGTGAAAGTAGAGTAAGAAGATTGCGTATGAATTAGAGTGATTTCTGATGTAGCCATGACACCTATGTAAAAATAACTTTTTTTAAAATCGCCTTGAACATTACGCGCTCTGGCTATACCGACTTCCTGCCTTATTAGTGCCATGGCTCGTCGTTTGGAATAATACCCATGGAAAATCGTTTCGCTGGTCTCATGGCCGCTAATTCTTTATTGTGAGATATGCGTTCGCTTAATGAGTTAACCTATTTTATTGTTGCTACGTGATTATTATTTAACTGCGTTTGTACATTCAATAGGTCAGATAGCTTATATAACTGTTGAAATATACAGCGGAATCTTATTTTTTTTTTACTTTGGATTTTGCTAATAAAATGGTGTTTATAATGCTCAGTATTTTTTTACAGTGTTTATTTTAAAATAGTTTAAGTAAACCAATATTAAAACAACATTATTATTCAGTAAAATAAGAAGCAATTTTCTCAAAAGTCAACTTATTATTTCAACAACTTATCACACATTGACGGCGACAATGTTTTTTAATAATATTGACCCAACTATTTGAAAGGGGTTGTATTTAAAGCATGTAAGGATATACCAAATTGTTGAAAATAAAATAATAAAATAAAAAATTTAAATGGAATTGATAAAAATAAATGTTGAAGCAAAATGCTTTATACAGTAAAGAAATAAAAATAATTCTAGCTTCGTACTTTGTATAAAACTTCGATAGCAGTTTAATTTTTATTTTTACCCGACGTTGACCCCTAGATCTGAGAGCTAGAGCACCTCTCAGGTCACCTAGATGACCTGTGCCCACGTCAATAAAGCCAGTGAGGACCAGCCCTGGCAAGGAGGCTCGCCTCGAAGCCCGTACCCCGCCTACCCCCGAGGAAGTAAGCGAGATGACCCTACGACGAGCAGTTTAAGTAAATTAAAAATGTTTTAAATACTGACCGCCGTGTTTTTTTCTGGTTCATATCTCAACAGTTTATTTGATGAAAGATAATTTTGTTTTAAATAATCTAAGCAAATTATAACTCATGTTCCAACGCGCAAGCGCGTCGATGATGTCATCCCCATATCTTCATTGTTTACGAAGTCAGATGCACTACTCAAACATGCCGTTACTGGTAACTAGTTGATGTGGTAAATTACAAGGGATTTGTTTATACATGATCATTTTACAGCCACCTTGAGTCATGGGACTACTCTAAGATAGCACATTGAAGTCAAGGCTTCGCCTAAAGCGGACACGGGTTTTTGATAAACACCGTAGTTTTAAAATTAACCAAGGCTCCGCCTGAAGCGGACACGTGTTTTTTAAAGGCTGTAGTGATAAAATTAACTAATTCGGTGACATTTAACGAGTGTTTTGAACGCAATGTTTAAATTGTTTCGTTTTAAAAGTCGGAAATCGACGCTTGTTACGAAAAATGTGAAGGATGTTGATAACGTGGTGAGTTACAGTAGCAGTAAAGCTGTTGATTTAATAGCACTTATTTAGACGTTTATGTGAATAAAGACTATTTTCAATTTGAATTCGAAAAAAGTTGAATTCACGTTCTCCTGAACATCTTTGGTCTCAGAAAATGTCCCAGATGTTCGTTAATTAATATTCTGATAATTTCGCATATCGTCTATTTGGTGCAGATACTTCCATATTGCTAGGATTGTATGACGTGTAGTATCCGGCGGAGTAGAATAAACCACCCTCATTTCTTACTGAGGTGACGTAAAAAGCGACTAAGGTAACTTGATCAGCCGTGTGCATCATATGATTTTAAGGAAAAGTTGAAACGAAATCTCCAATCTCTGAAAACCTCAGAAAGATTATACGATGGTGGAGGTGGTATGATGGTGATACTACCTACCCAAAAATCACATAGGAATCTGTTCAGTAGTTTTTGAATTTGTCGTCAAACAGGCAGACAGAGAAAGAGGGCAATTTTGTTTTATATTATGTATGGATTTGAATTGCACAATCCTCATCATCTGGAGATATAAAAATAATGTCCATAATTTATACTAATGGCAGATGTTAAAGAGATTTACATCTATTATTACGCGGACCTTGTACTCTAGCCTCTGAGACTCGAGGGCATATTAAATAATAACCTCATTACTTGAGATGCCTTTAATATGAATTAAATAAGTATTTTTCATATCGTTGTGAGATATTTTTATCATTATAACACGCAACAGTCGTTTTTTTACATTGTCCACTCGTTTGTTTACCGAATCAGTGTTTTCGTGTTCGGGGTTATCCTGGCGATTCTTAAACTGTATTTTTATTGTTGGAAACAAATAAATAAAACTAGGATTATCGACTAATGTAAATAATTATCTTTATTTTTAATCTACCTTAAATTAAAAATTTTGAGAATTCGATACATTTTTTTTAATTCATTATGAACAACCTGTAGCAGTTACATTAAATTAAGCATACCACATAAGGCATTCAATGCACCGCCTTAAGTTGCCATAGCATGCACATCAATATATATAAGGACTAGAATTGCAAGAAATGTCTATTATATCTGTCATATATTAGTTTGGGATCAATTGATTCGTTTTTTAGCGATTTTATTAACCGTAGTTTTACTTTGATTAATCTCTTAATATGAACCCCTGTTCATATTAAGAGATTAAAAAAAAAAAAGCAAAGTAGCGGCCTGTTACTATCCCACTGCTGGGCATAGGCCTCTTCCCTCCGTTATTGGAGAGAAGGATTGGAGCTAAGACCTACCACGCTGCTCCAATGCGGATTGGTAGGTTACACATATCTCCAGAATTCTCAAGAGATATGCAGGTTTCCTCACGATGTTTTCCTTCACCGAAAAGCGTGTGATAAATTGCAATTATCAATTAGACACATAAGTTTTAATAGAAAAACTCATTGGTGTCTGCCCGGGTTTGAACCCATGATCGTCTCTAGAGATTCACACGGTCGCACCGCTAGGCCATCACAGCTTCATTAAGAGATTAATCAAAGTAAAACTGCGGTGGTAAATTTAAACGTTTCTTCGTGATTGTCAATATCACATGATTAAAAAAAAGTTTTTTTTAAAGTTCGTAGCGTGATGTCATATATAGCATTTAAATAAGGATTACAATGTATCTTTCTCAATTATGCTTAATTTTAAATTCGGTCACTTAAATAATAAGCGGTCGATATATCTGTTTCAATTCAAGTTTGTTCAAATGTACCATTACCATATTTAACTTATTCAACTATTAGTACGGCGTTAAATATCGTTGCGTCTAACAATTTCGCATAATCTTGCGTGTTTGAAGACATTAAAGTTAAAACATACACAAACATCCGTCGTTTATCCTGATAAGATTTGAGATTGCGCTGCTGTGCCGTTTATCTTCAGCTATCATTACCCTGTGATTCATTCTACCCAAGACTATCCGCTCTTTTACCTTGTACATTCGCTTCTTTGCAGCTAAATTAAAAGTTACTTATGAATCAGCGGTTTAAATAACTTTTAAGTGATTTTTATTAGAAAAAATTAATGCCACTTAAACTTAATCAACGCTATTAGCTGTCCCAAGTGAGAATATAGAGTAATTTTGACTCCTGCAATCTAAGATAACCACAGATGAATTATGAATCAATTATCTACTTTTATCTACTTTCTCAGGAAACTGTTAGAACCGCATAACGTACGTAGTTAAATAAATTGTGTCAAATTGAACCTAAACTGAGGATAGGAGAATGTTTTGCCAAGTTGAGGTTTGGTTTGGGTGTTATTTTTTACATTTTAAGAATATTATTGTTAAATAAAATGTCCGTGTAAACATGATGAGCGTCAACAGGCTAAATTGAAAATTGTTAAAAGTAACAGTATGTGATAAACTCACTGCTAAGCTAGGGTCTTCTCTGCATTTTTTGGAGGAAAGGGTTGGAATTAGGACCACGCTGCTTTAATGCGGATTGGTAGGTTTCCCATATCATCAGAATTCTCTAGAGATATGCAGGTATCCTCATGTAGTTTTCCTTCATCGACAAGTGTGTGATAAGTTGAAAATATCAATTACACATAAGTTTAAAAATAAAAACTCATTGGTTGCTGAGGTTTGAAACCGTGTCCATCGAAAGAGTCGCACGGCTTACCACTGGGCTATCACATTTTAAAAACTGATAACAATGCTTTTAATAACGTTTTGATTGTAATACTATATTGATTCACGGAATTGTGAGCACAATGTAAGTAGTAACGATTCCAATAATAATTCTATGCGGGTCGTAAGTGATGCAGCATTCGATGGGGGAAGAAGCCAAGGTTCGATGCCGACCTCGGATCTCGTCCGATGAATGAACGTGAAGGCACATTGTTAACATAATATCGTGCACGATACTATTGTTTCGTACTTTACGATCGCATGATAAACCACTGTACTTGAAATAAAGCCTATATTATCTAAGCTAGATTTTTCTTAGCCTTTACGGGTGACTGTATGTAAAAGGTTTTCAAAATTAGGTAAGTAAAGGTCTATTATCGTATATAGTTGAGCAGAGACAGGTCTATCGCATAGATGCGCCAAAGAGTCCGCTCTTCTTTGAAAGATTATTGCAACTTAGATCAACGATGCTTCTCAAATTAGCAGGTTTATATACGGCGTATTGTCTATAGATGTGATGTTACCTATTATCATCCTCCTGCCCTTATACCACTCTAATTTGGGTCGGTAAACATGTTGTCACATGATTTGGTTACGTATTTTACGACCAGCCGCCTGCTTGACGTCAACTTATCTTAGTCGTATTTTACGACACGTCGGTAAGAAATGAGTTGGCCCATTGGCAGATTTATATACGGCATATTGTGTATAGTAGAGATGTTATAGATATGGGTTTCTTTGAATTATCGGACTCTCCCTAAGCTCTAAGAAAAGCAGAAACTTAAACGCAGGCTAATGCAGTATTAGTTCAGTCTCTTTAATCAATCAAAATCAAATAAAATGTTAACGGAAATCTAGTGACCCTAAAATTAATAGATTCGAACCTTATGAAGGAATTGGTGGAGTGAATTGAATCGGAAATTCACGACCTTTGGAACCGGAGACAATGTTTCATAACTTCGTGTCTGGAGATATATATATATTTTCGCATACGATTCTTAACATATTTATGATTATTATGGATACTAATTAGGACATTTTTGCATCATTTTACCTTATAGATTTCTGATTTGCATTTTAACAATCATGGCATGCACTAACTTACTCTGTACCCATCGCGACTTACAGTACTTTCTGATCTTGGAAAAGAATACTTGAGATAAATATATTCCACGGAGAAAGATTTAAGAAATAATGAAATGTGAGATTTGAGAATGTTAATTGTGAGTTATTTTACACCTATCACATCTTGCAGTATGATGTAGGGAGAAAATAGCTACAAGTAACAGCTCCATCGAAGAAAGATTCGAGAAATAAAATAAAAGAGAAAGATTTTGAAAGAAAAGGAAAACCGCAATGAGAATAGGTTGTTGTTAATCATTATGATGTAAAATTTAGATGATCATTATGTTTAAACTGTTAACGATGACTTCGGTTGGATGCCTCTGATAGTGATAGCTTATCTTATCAAGGTATTTGGAAATTGGTCCGCTATAATGTTCCCGTTTAAGATATCTCACTAGATATATACGTATTCCTTGATCTGAATACCTCAGATACTATTGAATATCGATATAATACTTTTCAACACTTTTTTTTATATGTAATCTTCGTCCAGTATTTCTAAGATGACTAAATATGAGGTCAATATACTTTCACCTAAAGTGGCTTTTGTCCTCCTTGCGTCGTAATCCTCAATGCTGAGGGTCGTGATCTTTATAGAGCACTTTATTTACTACTATTGTCCGCCACTTAGCTCTATTCTCTGTGGCTCTATTCACTGATACTATAGCCGAGTGTTAAGTGACTTGATCGGTCTTACGCATGGCAATTCGTTCTCTGGACCGTTTCTTCCACCTTGCCAGTGAAAATCAAATTCTAAAAGTTATCGCTACTACAAAAGTAATAATAAACTTCGCTATAATCCGCGATAAAGTAAAATAGAAAGCACTACACACGTTCACTATCATAAACCAAACTCAACAATCGTTTCGCCCCGCAACCGGAGCATCATCACGAGATAGACTCCACGACAATATCTCAAAGCATTTGCGATCTCAAAGAATGGCTCTCCGCAAAGTACCACCTAATTCCATAAATAAGTTTTCGCTACTCTTTCTCGTCTTTTTCTTTTCTTTTACGTGCCCGAAGAACGTATCGTATAGCAGTGAAGTGGCTTTAGATTACCAAAAATAATTACAATTTCTTAGAATGATATGGAACGAATCACATAAATCATCAGTTTATCATGATGATTTTATGATTCTATGAATATACGCATTTGAATTCCCAATAACTATAACAATAATGGATCACGCCCAATTATTCGCAGATAATATACAATTCGCGGTTTCTTTTTTAAGTAAAGTATCATCATCACCCTCTTATTATTTTCTCAGTTTTTGAAGTGTGAGTTTGAGAAGTGGATTACACATATTCCTAGAAATCTGTAGAGATATGCAGATAGAGATATAGTTTCACAATATTTTCTTCCGCCAAATAGCGTGTGATATCAATACACACGTGTATTACAAGAGTTTTTACTGTTAAAACTTGTGTATCAATATACAAGTTTAACAGTAAAAACTCTTTGTGCCTGTTTGGGGTTTGACTCCGTGACACTCTCGAAAGAGACGCTCTCACCTATCGCTATCACAGCTTAAGAGAAATAATATCAATGATATTAGTGAACGAAGAAACATCACAAACAATAGTCACTACGAACTTTCACCAAGGAAGCAATAGAACATAACCTCTAAGGACAATCGTACAGAATGAGATGCATTTGTTTTGTATCTATATTTAGTTAGTGTTGAGCCGATGCCAAACGGATGCTATCTTCCGGGGCGGTTGTGTCATCGTTATTTACAGCCTCGATTCTATTATTATCTCGCGATTTATGAATTAAATCGCTTGTAACAACTCAAATTTTTAAACACAAATGTAATTCACTTGACGAAATTTATCTTCTGGCGTCTTTACAAGTTTAACTTGAATAAAGAATAGTTTGAATATGAATATCGGAGGCGAGATTTGCACATAAGCGCAACATTTCCTTTTAAGAGCTAAGCCTGCCATTTTAATCTCATTTTTAACGCAGACTTGATCGGGCTATTAGATGCTCTAAATCTAGATCGTGCTTACTATCTTTTAGAGCTTATGTAATATGTTGGTCCGTACCTACCTACGTAAAGTGTTTGATGGTCTTTTCCTAAATATTATATACTACCCGCTACTTTTTAGTTTTTAGTTTTTGACGTGTATAAAAGTAAAATGTAAAGAATAGGTCTCTTACTATCCCACTGCTCGGCGCCGGTCTCGTCTCTCCATTTTTTTTTTGGAGAGAAGAATTGGAGCTAAGACCTACGCTATGCTTTATTGGATTAGGTCACTTTAATACTAAGCGTGAGATATATGCCATAGATAATGATATGTGTTTCGTAATGTATGATCTTTGTATCCTCGCAGTGCATGGCATAGAGCCAACGGGAAATTGAAAAAAAACCACGACTTCCACGTAACCGTAACCTTGTGGCTTCTAGTAGTATAAAATATTTATATACGTATATAATTTAATTTTATGAATGTTTGTCATCCATGAAGGTCAATGTCAATAATTACTAAGCTGGGTAAACTGGTTGGTGATAGTACTGCGTGCATGATACAAATAACGCTACTATTTCTCTCATCGGATTTGGATTGATGTCAATGGTGAAAGATGTGATAGCCCAGCGTTGAAACAGTGCAAATCTTACGAGTGGTCACTTTGGTTTAAGCCCCGGGCAGGCACCAATGAGTTTTTCTGTTAAACCTAAGTGTCTAATTGACAATTGCAAGTTATCGCACGCCTTTCAGCATCTCTTGAGAATTCTGGGGTTATGTGTAACCTACCAATCCGCATTGGAGCAGCGTGGTAGGTCTTAGCTCCAATTCTTCTGTACTTAAATGGAGAGAGGAGGCCTATGCCCAGCATTGAGATAGTAACAGGCCGGTAGTTTTCCTTTATTCCGGCATTACGAATTTTACCAAAAGTCTCATATTCAATTTAACTATTAATGTTAAACAAAAGTAATTATAAAATTATATTGCTATAATCCGCGATGAAGTAAAATAGAAAATATATATAATGCTAAATGTTGAGTGGACAATCCGTTTTCATACGTGATAGATGCAGGATTCGTAAAAACACACGCACAAACCTCCACCGCCGCCACCACAATACACAAGCACTACATACGTTCACTATCAAACTCAACAATCGTTACGCCCCGCAACCGAGAAGAGATAGACTCCACGACAAAATCGCAAAGCAATCGCATTAATGTTAACATCGACTTGTCTGTTCAGATGAACGTCCGGGTGACGACGATGGACGCGGAGCTGGAGTTCGCGATCCAGCAGACCACCACCGGCAAGCAGCTGTTCGACCAGGTGGTGAAGACCATCGGCCTTCGTGAGGTCTGGTTCTTCGGGCTGCAGTACACCGACTCCAAGGGCGACCTCACCTGGATAAAGCTCTACAAGAAGGTTAGTCTAGACAGTAATCCTTAAATATACTAATCAACGTCATTACCTTAACTTTGACCTTGACTTTAAGGAAGGAATATCACGTGACCAATAGAGTATTAAATATTAATGTGAATATATATCGCTCATGGACTGCAATAGTCGCAAGACTCATAAAATCCTGTTCTGATGATATAAATGGATGTAAATATTTCATTCCTAAGAAAAATGCATAAGAATGCTTTAGTTTGCTTAAAAGAAACGGCCTAATATTAAATTATTCGTTATGGCGGTATTGCTGTTAAAAACACGTGTTTTTGACTAGGAATGGGTGTCTTTAACATATTTCTAGATCTATTCCTAGTCAAAAACACGTTTTTTTAATTGTGCCACTATTAAAGCCCAGCACTATTGTAGATTACGTGAAATAGAATATACATAAAAAAGGAATAGCGCCAGAATTTAGGTATGATAAGACAGGATGAAAGGAAGATGAAAGATATAAGAGAATGGAAGATGAAAACATATTGTACCGACCCCACTTTGAGTGGGAGCCTAGGAGAATTATGACTCAAGATATTAATTCACACTTATTGTTTAAGTTTACTTAACATTTCAGGTGTATTATGTTAGTTAATGTATGTTTTATAATTTAAGCTATGTTACTTACGTATTCCATTGTATTCGTTTAATAATAAACGGGTTTTAGTATTTTAATTGTAAGCTATTTCATTTTATTAATTGTTTTATTTAACCACATTTATAAACGTGTTTCATTATGATAGTTTATTTAATAAATCACGTTTTTGATATGTTAATGACTTAACCCATTAATAGAATGTAATTTTAGTTTTGTTGTTGATGTATTTCGTTGTTATTTATTTTATCTACTCTGATACTATAATACAAAGATTATAAAACTGAAACCAAAATTCTTATGACAAACATTATGTACAGGCCAAAAATAAAAAAATAAATTTTTTTATTACGATACAGGTCTTGTATGGACACCTGTAACATAATATAACTTTTTAATCATAACGATCCCCTATACAACCTCCAGCTGGACCAAGGAGGTTGAACTTCTACCTTAAAAAAAAAAGGTTTCAATGAACGAGTCCGCGGCGACGCAACACGCATGCGCAATCGATGTTTGCGCCTTGGCGCTAACATTTGACCTTTAAAAAATCTTTTCAATATTTAAACAAAGTTTGGTTTTTATTAATATTGTTTTACGTATTATAGTATGAGAGTAGATAAAGTAGTGTATGATACTGTACATAACTCGGTCTGTTAACAATCGTGTGATACTATAAAAAACACACTCGTGTTATAAAAACCCTTATTATGCAACAGTATCATAATCTACTATTATCATACAGTTTAATGATAGTTTTGTGAATATTTCAGTTTATTACTGTAATGCATATGAATATACGTCAAACGTGAACAATATTTCCTGCGCATTTTCCTCGTTATTTTTAGTCGTACTGAACAAGTTCAAGTTTCGCATGATGAAATTGTTATGCCCTCGGATTTATATTCGCGATACGGTTTTGCGTGCGTTCGCCAAATGCATTCTATTGATAAACGATTTATTACTCACGCGATTATACATTCTTTTAATACTTAGTTTTGTATGGTTTTATAAATCTTAAGAACCCGGGTGCCCTGTTCGGTATTTTTTTTAATCGGTAATATAAAAATATTCAACAAAAAAAGTGATATCTAGGACTTGGTGCCGTGTATTTCGATTTCTCTAGTCCGCTCTGAGCTATTAAAACTTTTAAAATGACAGCTCAATTAAACTTTGCATTTTATATTTTTACATTTTTTCACTGCCCGAAAACAGGTATTATAAAACTTTTTTTGTTAATGAAATCTAGCCAGATCGATAATATATATAAATATACAGGATTAATATACACATTTATAAACACTGTCAAACAGGAAATCAAAAACACTACTATTCGTACATCAAAGGACTTGGCGATCATCCGAATCAGTTATCGGTGCAATTGACACTGCCACAGACGATTCACCGGTTGAAAAGACGCCATATACTTGACTGAAACATGGAGTTCTTCCCATTGAGGTTGTTATCTCCGAACGATAAATTCAGACTAACACCACATCTGCATCAGTCTGTCGACTGATCGCACGATAACCACGCAAAAAAAAAATATACACATTTAGGCCTCCATTATACTATTGACGGGGACAGATTGCGTTTTGGAGATTTCCCCCATCTCAGTCAGCAGCAACTCTGTTCTCTGTACTCCGGTGAGTGCTAAATCCTTATCGGAGCCTTTCTTAACAGTGGCCCCCTTCTCCGCTATACGATTCATCGAGAGCACCAGATGCATCTACCGCCTTGGGGACCATCTGGTCTTGTTTTAGGGTATAAACTGACATTTACAGCACTCACCCAACCCTTACTGTACGCTGCATTACACTTACAATTACACTTTATACTCTAACGGTTCACTGTAACATTTAAAGTTAGAACTGACGCTCCTTAGTACAGGTTACTAAGTGACCTAGTAAGGACGCCAGCAATTTTCCTTTTAAACAATTATATAACACGATAGAATAGAAAAAAGAAAACTAATTAAATATTGTTCTAATGTCTCTCAATATTATAGACTAAGATTAGTTATATACTTGAAAGGTGGCCTGTAAATTGTGTATTATTATTATCTAATAAATATCATAAACAAATATTATTGTAAACACTAATAATTCCCGGCTTGGTGCCAGAAAAACACAAACATCTACTGAATTAGCTCGTAAAATATATTTAATGGTATGTATACAAAAAATTAACGTTTATTGCACTATCAAAAATGTATATGCATGAACCGTACATAGGAAAAACATTATCAATTTTTTATGTCATTTACTTCTTGATTGTTTTATTATTAACAAAAACATTAGTCATTTATGTGTACTTATGGCTTTATTGCATCTGCGGCTCCCGTTATCTTAATTTTAAAATATTCTAATTAAAGTATATATTTAATTATGTAATTCAGGTTCCTAAAGGTAAAGCGCGAACTTTTTTTGTATATAACCCTGCCGGGCTATGTATGCAAACATTTGTAAATTGTACCAAAATTTTCCTAAATTAACATTGGTCCAGGTGATTACCTGAGAGAAAGACTTTCTCATTTATAATATTGGTATGTAATTTCATTGAGTTCTGTAACATTTATTCTCTTTTTTTTGTACTAAAGTATAAGGATAATTTTTTGCAAAGGACACAACCTTGGGTGATGATGTAGTATCAATACAAAACGTGATGTGTTACAGAGACGCAATCGTTGTGGTCAAATATTTGTTTTCAAAATAGTAACCGCGCGTGTGCCAATTCTTATCGTCAGGAACGACCGAACGTGTTGACTTGTTAATAACTGTCATTACAAAATAAGTAAAGTCTTGTGAAAGACCATTTTGAGTTTGGAAATAGACATAAATTCCAGGACAAGGACGGATAAATATAATAAATAGGATTAAGGCTTTTTTCGAAGATCCTATAATACAAAACATAATCAATTATTTTGCTGGAATCCGCGATTAGAGAAAAGCTATGTAATTCTAGAAGTAGGGTACAACATTTCAAAGCTCTGCGATTTTGTCGCGAAGTTTCTTGCTGATGCTTGATTGGTTATGGGGTGAAACGATTGTTGAGATTGTGGTAATGAATGTAAGCAGTGCTATTGTAGTGCTTGCATTTTAGGAATCCTACATGTTTAAGGTATGAAAACAGATAGTAGACTTTACATTTAACATTGCATTTATTTTCTACTTTATTTTATCGCTGATTTTCCCAAAAGTGTTTTTTTTATAGTTGACGTTTGTCAACTATGTATATTACTGAGTTCGAAAATTGTTCCTACCAAAAATAACTAGCAAGAAACTCGGCGCTTATTCCTTTCAAATATAATTCGTAGTGTGAAAGGTCAGAGAGTAGTTAAATCTACTAATATATCAAATTAAAAATATTATTATAACTGTTTTCAGTACTTTTGAATCGTCAAATGTGTTTGAAGGTGTCACTGATTCGGAAGTTTGCTTCTACCGAGAAGAACCAGCAAATAACTCGACGGATAATCCTAATATAATAGAATATAATATAACAGAAAATTGGCCTTCTTTTAAAAGTCAATATTAAACTGTTACAGTTGCGAAGATAAAACTGATCAAAAAATTAAATTATACAATCGCATACCAAAACTCACAAACGATTTAACGTACTTTTGTTAGGCTCTAAACAGATGTCACCTTATGTCTGTTTGTAAGGTTGTCATTGTTAACTTATTCACGACACTTCCGCCGTTTTATTTTCGTACCTGCGATGGCACTGTTTTCCAATCTGCCTACATCCTTCATCGGCATTGACCCGGTAAGTCAATGTCGTCGTGTACGAAAAGTGATTTACCCTCATTTAGTAAGTAAGGACGTCTGGTAAATGATTTTACACTACCTTCATACATTCATGATTATTTTATCAAAATGTTACCGCACCCTTGTCCTTTAAACTTGCACCGCCTTTTTAATATTAAAACTAGCTTTACCGGCGATTTAATGTTAAAATACTCTCAATTATACGTATTTTATGCTTTACTAAAAACGAAAATCTTATAAAGGAGTTATAGAGAGTTATAGACCAAGCGTAATTTATTGCAATTTTTTAGCCCATTGTAAATATTTTTCGTGATTACTCGCTATATTAGAAATGTTTCCATGTCTAAAATGACACAGACTATAAACTTAACACTTAACTTGATTAAAAAGGAAATGAAAAACGTTGCTATTTGCCAAAAAAGTTGGATAATATTTATTTAAAGAACAGTTAAGTTTTTATATACAAGTTTGTCAAAAGAGCAACATTATTCTTATAAGATTTAAAATGAAAAATATGGAGCTATGTAATTGCCATAATTTGTACTTCTTTTGTAATGACTAGTAAATACGCAGTTATATACATCATGGTGTACTGACGTTACTGTATATTATGTTGTCTTTTTATCATTTTTATATTAATTAATAAACAAACGTCATTACTAGCTTTTTCACCCATGACTGGTCTGCATCTCGAGCTACCTACTTGATACCTTCATCCCCTAAATCCTCCTATACCTGCTCTCCGAATTCACTTCACAAGTTATTTGCGTTGACAAATACAAATTTCATTAAGGTGCTCCTTTCTTATGGTCTTCAGTTACAGTAATAATGGCGTCTATAGTAAGTGGCGTCGCTTTTTGATATATTACAATAGCTTCATTGATTCGTTTTTGATTCAGTACATTATGTTTAACAAAGTGACAAAGTCAACATTCAGTTTCATACGATGTCCGATTTCTATGGAAATTGAGTCGTCGAATTCCGTATTTCTATTCACTTGCTGTGTCTCGGTGAATGGGTAAACAGGTGTAATGTTACCAAACCAGTTCTCGATAGTGGGTTACGGTACATTCCTATTGGGTATGCATATTTAATTTTAGAGGAAAACTGTAAAGGTACTACTTTACTGGTTTAATAACAAACATATATACACAATTGATATTGCGTCTACATTTGCCTTATTGTTGTTGCCTTGTTATTATTTGCCTCAACTCAATGAATAAGGAGTTATTAATATTTACAACATATCTTCCAAAACACAGGAACGAACGTATGTGAATTCCAGCTAAGGTTGACAGTATTTTGTGAATTCATTTATCAACAATATACATGAGGAAGACCTTGAGAGACAGATGACCTCCTAGCAGTAACCTTGCAAAACCTAAAGCCTACAGAGTTTATTATATTTACGTAATTACTGGTGATGCTCTAAATACTATAAACTAGAATATAAACAAACGTATTGTGTATTACAAAATAATTGTGTAAATGATTTCGTAACCGGACTTAGGAGTGTCAGATTATCATTACAATGATAAGATGCTAAAAGCAAATATGCGACGTCGTCGTATATTTCACTCATCGGTCATTGATATTTATCGTTATGCGAGTACGTGTATATATTTAGTGAACGTTTGTATCTTTGAATTCTATTTACGTCCGAGTCGAAGCTCGGCCTTGGGATATCCATTTCCAAAAGGATAAAACAGGCTATGCACTGTATGACGCTTATTCAACTACTGCGTCGAAATCGTTGTCCCGCCGATAGCATTCAGAATGTATACTAGCATTTTATATTTCGCACATATCTGCTATTTTGTTAATAATGCGCTCTCTGGTCGCTGGCTTACAGATAATTTTTTAATTGGCGAGTGGAAAACGCTTTTTTTAAATGATAAAAAATTATGATTCCGATACATTTTGGCCGATAGCAATATGTATTTATATATATGTTACATATGATAGCAAACTGTATTTGTACAAGATTTTGCATATATCTGCTATTGTGTTAATAATGCGCTTTCTGGACGCTGGCTTACGGATTTTTTCTTTATTATTAAATGAATGAAGCTTAAGATTCATAAAAAAATAATCGACTACGTTTGGTCTCTGCCTTAAGCATTCAAACTGGATTGACCTAATTCGTATTAAGGCTAATTCTGTCTGTGTAAGGCAATTAATTAGGTAATTAGTGAGGTTTTAAGGTAAGGTAAAATAGTCTTGTTTCGCCATAAGTACTTTATCGCTATCAATTTTGTTATCTTTGTTACTCAGCTGGGTTCATCAAGCCATAATTAAAAAGAGAAAGATTCTATAGAATAATTTTGTTTTATCCCTTGATTTTACATGAATATATTATGGAACCACCTATCTATCTTTATTATCTTTTGCCGGATCTCTTTCAAAATCATTAAGGGCAAAGTGCCAAATTTTGAAAATAATTGTGAAATATCTACATTTGAATGTTTGAGTATCGAGTTTTTGCAATTGTTACTTGGTCTTATTCGCCACAATAAAATTCATTATTATGCTATAATTGTATTCGACTTTACTCGTATAACTTCATATAAATTAATATTTCTTTCATCTCGTATGTTCCGAAACCATTTTATTACGCTTTCCGTTTTTACTATCCGTTATGCTCAGGATATTTAAGATCGTACTTGTATTACAGTTCGGATGTAGTATTTTGGTCATTCATAATATTTTTTATCGCTTTTCTGTATTTTTAAAGTAAACGCCATTTTAATTTTCCACCCACTTCATAATTTACTTAACAGCTCTTTTGTTCATTACCTAGATATGGCTTCACCATTTCATATTTAACATTGTTTTGGGTTTAGACTTTAATATTTTCACTAACGTCACATAACAATAATTCGTAGATAAAAAAAATCTTTTATTACGTGTCTCGAGAGATCTTTAATGAATCTATTTCCGTTCTTACGACAGCGGGTGCTAGTTAATCGCTTGTATCTCAAAAACAATGTGAAAATGGTAACGCAAACACGTGCCTTTGTGTAAACACCCATTGAGTTTCGTTTCATAAACGGTGCTCAGTTTAACTGCAAGCATCAATGGTAAATGAACGTACATATCGCCCTATCCGAAGAATAAAGTCACATTTCCTATGTTTATACATGGGACATGTAACTTTATACTTCTGATTTTATTTTATTTATTTATTGTTCTTTTTACACATATATTTAGAAAAGAGAAAGAAAAAAATAAAATTTAAAAAAAAACACATGTATAAAGGCGGACTTATCCCTAAAAGGGATCTCTTCCAGTCAACCTTTGAGTAATAGAAGGAAAAGGGCTAGAATTGAAGAAGAAAGAGAGTGCGGGTCATATAGAGAAAAAAAAAGTTTATATAAATTGAACTATTTAATCTATTAAATAATTTTGTTAAAATAAATAGATAAAAGGATGCTACTAATATATAATTACTTAAGATAAATATTTTCTAATCTGTAACTTAAATACTGAAAGGGAAAGAGATTTGCGGATTGATACTGGTAAATCATTCCATAGCTTAACGCCTTGAAAGCTAAATGATCTCGAGTAAGTCAGTGAGGAGCATTTAGGCCATATGGTATTTTTATTATATTTACTTTAAGAATTTTAAATCACGTGGCTGCGCCAAGTTCTGCTTTATGGAATGGATCGCAACTCTGTTTCATCCATGTCTACTTTGTTTTCTTTGCGATAAACCACTTTAATATACTTTACAATAGAAACTTGAGAGGTATGACAGTTTCCTGTACTCTTCTGTTCATCTTGAACACTTAATCTTCTGATTTGCTGGTTTTTTTTTCCAAATATACTTTGCGATCAAATGCCACTACTAATTATGAGGAACAAACTTTAGTCGAAAAACATCTGATTAGTTTAATCGCTACTGTTTATATGAACCTGTTTCTTCTCAAAAAGTTAAACAAACAATATATTAGAGTATTGATATTTATATAGAAAAGAACCAGAACATACAAGAAGGAGAAAAAAAAGCTTATTATTATACATTGAAAAAAAGTTCAGCACAATAATTATATTGGTAATTGACTGTTGTTATTTTTCTTATGTTTAGATAAAGTTGTTATTATTCAGTTCTGTAGGCGGACTCGGCAAGTGTTTCTTATTCTTGATATATTGTGTTTTTGCATCGCTGATCTCAAAGGCAAACGACATTGGTGTGAGTCAGCGATACATATTCAAGCGGGTCACCTTTATAGATGACATTCATTATTATATGTATTGTATGTTTGTACTTGCTGTGGATTAAATTATAATCTAATGTATAGTAAAGAGTCACGAGCTCAAATCTCGATTCTGGCTGAATTTGATTATAGCCACTTAGCTTCGCATTATTTCTTAAATTTTTTGGCTTTGCTTCCTCGACTTCAGAGGTAGTTTAGAGGCTCTCATATCTCACAATGTGAAATCAACTGTGTCTCAGCCTTCTTCTTGACATCATTATCCTCCTGTCCTTATCCCACTCTAAGTGAGTTCAGCACAACATGTTGTCACATGATTTGGCTACGTATTTTACGACCGGCCGACCTGATAATGTTAACTTACCTTATGTTATTTTACGCCTTAGTCGCCTTTTACGACATCTCGGCTAGAAATGAGGGTGGTTTATTCTACTCAGCCGGATACCACACGGCTTTTAGCCTACTTCTTGACCTAACTCTATTAAGCACATTTCACTTATTCCATTTCACATTAAGCACATTCCGTTAATCACATTATAATATGACATAAATTTAAGTCTTTTGAGACATATGACCATAGAATAAATGATGTAGATGTTAATGAGTATTGAGTATATTGGCATAGGTATACAATTTGAAGACTTGAGGGATTTCCAATCTCAATTTTCTGTATCTTTCCTCGTTACAAATAATCGCCATGTTCTTGTTTTTCCTTACGACCTTAAGCTATTTTATTTTAATATATTCATACGTTGGGCGTTGGGCGTCTTAAGTTGTTGGAATGGCGACCCTGCACCAGAAAGCGCAGTATTGGAAGACCCCCTACTAGATGACCTGACGACCTCAAAGAAGTCGCGGGGAGCCGCTGGATACAAGCGGCAGAAAATTGTGTGTTGTGGAGATGCTATGAAGAGACTTATGTCCAGCAGTGAACGTCCATTTGTTGAAGAAGAAGATATCCAAACATTAAAATTAACTGGTTAAATTGTCTCTAGACTGTGTTTTTTAATCAGGTACAATCTAAGATAAATTCAAATCGAGAAAAAATAGACTTCTAGCAAGCGTAAACAAACACAAGGATACATTGTGCGCAGCATCAGTGAAATAGATTATATTTATATTAATCCAGCTATTTTTCTTACTCTAAAACGATTGAATATAAAAATCCAATAAATCCACAATCTATACCAAGTCAAAGTGGGTTGGTTTTTTCCTCTTTCATCTTGGACAGAGCAGGTACAGATATGATTTTTGTGAGAACAACATAGGTTCTTTATCTCCATACTGAAGGTCTACACAGATGAAGTCATGAAATATTTAGACTTCTCTGTCATTATAACTATTGTCGGTTATTGTTAGTCACCAAAAACAACGGTTGCTCCGGACATACAGTCATTCCTAGTGTAATCGTTAACGGACCAAATTTAATTAACCGCTTTGTCGCTATCGCGAAAATTGGTGGGCTTTAGTAAAATCATTCTTATCTCAACTACATAAAACACTTTTTTGTGTAAATTTGATAACATCAAAGTATTTTAAACCAAAAGGTTTCTCTAGCAGGCTTATATGGATCAAAAATTAAAACTTGACCGTGAAATGTACATACTTTTAAGATACATATAGGTAAACTTATTATTACGGAGTTATAAATATAAAGTTACGAAGTCATGTTTAATCAGCTAAGGATGCCGTGTGGTATCCGGCTAAGTAGAATAGACCACCCTCATTTCTTACCGATGTGCCGTAAAGGCGACAAAGGTAAGTTGATCCAACGTGAGGTATCCGGCTGTGTAGAATAGACCATCCTCTTTCTCACAGAGGTGTCGCAAAATGCGACCAAGGTTAGTTGACGTCAGGCCAGCGGCCGGTCATAAAATGCCTAACCAAATTATGTGGCAACATGTTTATAACATATTGTTCCGACCCCACCTAAAGGAGGATGATGATGACAGGTGATATTCACTTGATATACATTCCAGGCAGGTCAGTGTTCAAAATATGCCCTGGCATATTTTCTTTGTGTGATTCTTTTACCCTGGTAAAAGAATCTCACGTACGATATAAAATCGAGCTGTGGGTATAAGATTCTATAATAAAATTCCGCAATCAATTTTAGCTTTGCCATTACAGCAGTTTAAAAACAATATTAAAGAGAGGCTGATACGTAAAGCCTACTATACTGTTGAGCATTATTTGGACGATAAGAATGCGTGGATATAGCTACTGTCCGATCCTGTAAAAGATAGTAATGACTTAATGTAACTAGTTATAAGTATTATGTTGAAAGAACAACCGCCGAGTTTCTTGCTGGCTCTTCTCAATAGGAACAGTTTTCCGAACCAGCAGTATAATTGACGATTCAAAAGCACTTGTTTACAAGTTTATTTGAATTAAGAAAATTTTGAATTTGAATTTGGAGTTCTAATGATATAGAATTTTAATATATCTAAATTCATACCTTCTAAATCCGAATTCAGTAGTTGATTTATGTTTTCTATTCAAGTGTACTGCGCCTTGGCTGGCGTACCATATGCTTCATACATATGCACGATATATGCCATCGATGATGCTCTGTTATAAACCAGATGGTTATATAGTTCACGATATAACCATCTGGTTTATAACAGACTAGAAGATTCTCACCACATTGAAGGTATCATAACTTTTATTTGACTGGCTCGTTGGAGCAGTGGGTATTGACCCTGCCTTCAGCTCCGCGGGTCGCGGGTTCGATTCCGCCTACATTTTCTATAAATGAATTTGTTGGTCTTTGAGCCTGGGTATGAATTTAAGTATGTATTTAACAATTATATATGTATATATTCACCAGTTGTCTGTCACCCATAACACAAGTATTAAGTTACTTACTTTGGGGACGGACGACCGTGTGTGTAAGTGTCCCATATATTTATATTTATTTATTTATTTATAACGAACAATGTTTACCCTGTTACTCTTCTCGTATATTCATTCGTTCTCTTACCCTTATCCCACTCTAAGTGGGGTCGGCATAATACGTCTTCTTCTTCCATTCTCCTCTATCATTTGTCAACTCTAGTGCCACTCTTAACATGCATATCATTTTTCACACAATCCATCCATCTTTTTTTCGCCCTCCCCCTAGCCATACATCCATCTACATTCATATTTAATACTCTTTTGGTCACATGATTTTCATCCCTCATTACATGACCATACCAACTTAGTCTCGCACTTCTCATCTTTTCTGTAATGGGCGCAACTTTCAGACTTCCCCTAATTCTCTTACTTACTCTTCTCGTTTATGGTTTAGCAAAAAGATTAGATTCCAAATGTTTAAATTTAAAGCCGCATGCGATGTCAGTCAGTGCTATATAGAATCATAGATTAAAAAAATAGAAAATGGAACGCACGGAATTTAAAAAATGAAGCCGTAGTATACCAACACTCGCACATTGACACGTAGTGCTAAGCCGACGACGCACGCACACATTAAAATAATATTTTTTAGAGTTAGGAGTTACTTTACGAAGATCCATATTATAAAAGTAATAATAAAATATTAATAAACATCCACCAATGACACCACAAAACAGAAGCACTACAGACATTCACTATCACAAACTCAACAATCTTAACCGAAGCATCTGGAGATAGACTCCATGACAATTTCCTATTTTGTCGTGGAGCCTATCTTTTATTATGTTTCGCTTACGAGGTGCATGTTTAAATTGTGGTAATGAATGTATGCATTGTTAGTGTAATGTGATGGTGGTGGATTTTTTTAGTGCGTTTCACGTAATGTGCATAAAGTATGAAAATGGATTTAGCATTGTATAGATTGTTAGCTGTGTGGTATACGGCAAAGTAGAATAGACCACCGTTATTTATTCCCGAAATGTCGTAAAAGGCGACTTAGGTAAGTTGACCCGCTGTGTGGTATTTAATTGAGTAGAATAGACCACTCTCTTACTGAGGCGTCGCAAAAGGCGACTGAGGTAATTAACGTCAGGCAGGCGGCCGGTCCTAAAATACCTAGCCAAATCATTCGACAACATGTTTATAATATTTTGTGCCGACCCCACTTAAAGTGGGATAAAGGCAGGAGGATGATAATGAATATTATCATTAGAGAAACATTTCGATTGTTCGAAAACAAAAGTAATAATAAAATTATTTTGCTATAATCCGCGATTAAGTAAAATAGAAAATATATATAATGCTAAATGCAAAATGTAGAAAAAACACATGCACAAACCTCCACCATGCTTATGCATGTGTTATTTTTAAAGAATCCTGCATGTATCAGGTATGATAACCGATTGTCCACTCTACATTTAGCATTATATATATTTTCTATTTTACTTCATCGCGGATTATAGCAAAATAATTTTATTATTACTTTTGTATTATGGATCTCCGCAAAGTAACGCCTAATTCTATAAATTATTTGTTCGAAAACACTGTCCTCTTTTTTTGTGTCTGAGGATACAGCCTCTGATATGCGACGCTGCGTCATATCGCACTTACGTAATCGACACCCGGCGGCCTCGCGACTCTACCATACTATAGTCATAGTTTAACAATGTGGGACTCTTCTAATCAATTATATGTACAATCAAATACCATAAAACTTGTTTTTAATAGTTATCTATGATGTTTATCTCATTGACTAATGTGTGTAATAACCGATCGCGGTGTGTCCTATATTCTACGTAGTGGAAGGTATACAATCATCATCTTCCTGCCCTTATCCCACTCCAAGTGGGGTCGGCACAACATGTTATAAACATGTTGTCATATGATTTGGCTACGTATTTTACGACCGGCCGCCTGCCTGACGTCAACTTATCTTAGTCGTATTTTACGACACCTCGATAAGATGGAGAGGGTGGTCTATTTTACTTAACCGGATACCACACGGTGAGTCAACTTGCCTTAGTCGCCTTTTACGACACCTCGGTAAGAAATGAGGTTGGTCAATTCTACTCAGCCGGATACCACACGGCGGGTCGACTTACCTTAGTCGCCTTTTACGACACCTCGGTAAGGAAAGAGGGTGGTACTATTCTATTCAGCCGGATACCACACGGCGTGTGGAAGGTATGCAATGACTCGTCAAATAACATCACTACATAGTATATAACAAAGTCGCTTTCTTTGTCTGTCTCCATGTCCCTATATCCCTATGTATGCTTAAATCTTTAAAACTATGTACTATGTATTTGTAGATTTTGAAAAGGTCTATAGAAAACTCCGCGATGATATATGTCTATCTCTTAGGGATAATCCACAATGGCATTTTTTTGTCATTTACTTGTTACGAAAAATACCTTTTTGAGGTTATCTATCCACCTAGTAGAAGGTAGGCCTAGACTGCTTTTTTGGGGTGATTAGCACCTCTCTGCTCTAGCACCTTGAGACTCCAAAGTCCATCGTTTCTTCGCACTATGTGCACTGCCCATTGCAACTTCAGCTTCGCGACCCCTAGAGCTATGTCCATAAATTTGGGCCTTCTACGGATCTCGTCATTTCTGATCACGCAGATATACTCCGAGTACAGATCTCTTTAACACCCGCTGAGCAACTGGAAGCTTTTTTAGAGGACCGCCCTATATAGCCCTGAGCTTATTTTCATATTCTAATGATATTTTAGCAGTTTTTCATTTCCTAAAAACATCGATGAAACTAAGTTTTTTTTTAAATGAATCCCAGCTAGATCGATTTATCGCTACTTAAACCTTTTGCATACTAAATATCATGAGAATCGTTAAAGTCGTTTTCGAAATTCCGTTTATGTATTGTATATACAAGAATTGCTCCTTTAAAGGTATTAGATACTCAGAATTGATTCGTTTTACAGTTATTTTAACACACGTCATTTCCATATTAATACAGCATTGGATCATTGTTTAATATTATACTTAAAATGTTGTACCAAAAATGATTCATCAGCGCAGTTCCGCTATGACTAAACGGTCGTATTGACGTTTGTGATAAGTTATTGTGAAACGAGCGTTAATAATTAGGCTTTATTGGTAAAAGAAACTATGTAATGCTAAGTGTAAGAAACAAAAACCGTTCTCATACCTTATACGTGCAGGATTAGTTACCGCACATATCATAAAATACCGCCACCAACAATACACTACACAAGCGCTACACTCATTCACTACGATTTTTTTAATGGTCGTTTCGCCCCGACTTTTACTTCCGATGCATCGATTAGTGAAGTAAGGGATTGTTTAGTAGGTTAAATTTAACTTGCAAGATTCCACCTTCAGTACAGTACGGAATATGCGTTTTTTGACTTTAATTACGGTATTTTTTATTGGCAAGCTGCTGTTTTTTAGTTTCTTGGGGTTGGTAACACTGGCCGTGTCTAAAGCGCGCGTCAGCCGGCACGTACTTGTAGGTGCGACGGGCGGCGGTGCGAGACGCTGCGGCCCCCTGACCGCGTTCTCACGACCGCTCATCGCCAGGTGCCCGGACCTGACCTCTGCCATCACGCACGCGTCCTTGGCAATCTTTGACGGCGTCCGAACAACATTGCAACAACAACTAACGAATATTAAGCTTTCTAAGTTCATTGCACGTAAAATATCGTACTCGTACCGGCCTGTTAAATATCACACAGGATAGTCTGCTATGCGAAAAAGACTGCTTAGACTCTGCTCTAAACCAGATTGATTTGTTACATATATCATTAAATCTCCCGCCCTGAGTTATCTGGCTGAGTAGAAAAGGTCAACCACTTTCTTACCGAGGTGTCGTTAAAGGTGACTAAGGTAACTTGACGCTAGACCGGCGTCTGGTCGTAAGATATCAAGCCAAATCATATGACACATGATCCCCCCACCCCTTAGAGTGTATAAGAGCAGATGGATGATGATGATTACGTAAATTTAACTTTATATTATTATAATTTTTTTTATTATAATTTTGCTTTATTAATCACGTGTAGCCAGCATCTTCTTTCTCGTATATGAAGGTATTACATGAAATTCCGCCCAAGAACAGCTGATCGTGACGTAACAGACGGAAAGACTTTTGCGTTTATAAAACATTAGTTTTTACTCACAACTTTGTTTGCGTGGTCGATTGCGCGTGATAAGATGATAATAGATTGAAAAGGATTTCAATGTCATTCTATTCCTGTAGAAATAACAGGATTTCTAGCCTATATGTTACCCCGGTGTAAAAGTAATAAACTTTCAAAAGGCAGAAACTTTCGCATTCGCATATGATATGATATTAGTTGGATAGTATGGATTTTATTTACACGAAACTTACAATACTGTCGATTAGTCTGTCGGTACGTCGAAAACCAGCTCGCTAAATTAGCAGATAAATATTAGAGATAAACAGAAAACAGGTTTATTGTGGAGACATTGTCAATTGTATAATTAACATTAAGTTCAATGCACGCATTACTTTGAATAGACAAATGGTATTACTTGAACAATGAATTCATGGGATAAAATTAATTAAAACTAGTTATTTTAGAACCTTAACTATCCTAAAATGAATTTGACGTTACTGATTAAAGGTGTTAAGTATTAAATCCTATTCTACTAATATTATAAACTAGTGGCCTGCCCATGCTTCGCACGGGTATAAAATATATATCCCATGTCACTCAGTGTAAAAAAATGATTAAAATCGATCCAGTAGTTTTGATTTATTCATTACTGCCCGTGGCCCGCAAGCGTTAAATTTGGAAAAAAACAATTTCCTCTCCCTATACCAAGACGATTGCCTGCTATCTTTGGAATATCTAAACTCATATAGTACATTTTTACTTATTTACTTTTACATTTTACCTATGTATTTTATTTTTACAATTAATTACAGAATGTCTTTAAACAAACTCTTAAAAGATTCGAAGTGCTATAGGGTGAAGCGCGGCGTCCTCGCGGGATTTTAAATCTGTAATATCTCCGAAAATGTTCACTTAAATTACATGCTGTAAACGGCAATATTGATCTATATTAAATCAACAATTTATTAAAGGTACTCAATTGGATAAGGATTAATGCTGTATTGTATAAAAATTGCTTTGAACATAAGGCATCATTTTTCGTAAAAAGTAAATGAAAAAAACTGCTATTGTGGGTTATCCATAAGAGATAGACATATACCATCGCGGACTTTTCTGTAGACCTTTTCAAGGCGTACAAATACTTAGTAAATCATTTTGATAAATCTCGTAGGGTTTAGCCTGCGTTTGCAATGTAAGCGGACAAAAATGTAATTATTTACAGAAACCTCAAAAATTACAGTATTTCTCTACTCCGTATTGAATTTTTTTATACGTACAAACCTTCCTTTTGAATCACTCTATCTATTAAAAAAAACCGCATCAAAATCGGTTGCGTAGTTTTAAAGTTTTATGCGTACATACGGAAATATGGACTTTGTTTTATAATATGTAGTGATGCAAAAATTTGTGAGTATGGATGTATGTTTGTTACTCTTTCACGGCGAATCCCTTGAACCAATTACTATCATAGCATTTGACACAAATATTCCTTATATACTGGGGTAATAATAGACTATAGAAATCCCGTTAATTCTACAGGGATAGGATGACATTGACAAGCGCCATCTAATATCAAGCTATCACGCGGCAACAGTCCACGTGAACGAAATTGCGGGTAAAAGCTAGTAATTTATAAAAATAAGCGTTACTTTCCGGAATACCATAGTACGACAGTTATTGTAGAATTATTTAGCTATAATCCGCGTTTGTTAAAAGTGAGTGTAGGAAGCAAAAATCGTTCTCATAATTTTTACATGCAGGATTAGATACCTATCCTATGTATATCCTATATATATCCTATACCGATGGTATATCACATAACGCCGCCACCAACAACACACGACAGAAGCCCCACACACATTCACTACGACAATCTCAACGATCGTTTCGCCCCGTACTTTTGATGTTACAATCACAATATTTTTAATATTTGTAACGTTAAAAATATTTAACACGTTATGATTTTGAAATAATACATGGCGATAACGGTATCTGTAATGTTAAATATTTACAACTGGTGTAGTTGATAATTAATTTTTGTTATCACAAGTTAGTTACTCTGGCTGTTTTGTTTGAAACAAGGTGAGCACGTTCTAACAATGATATGTTTTTGTTCCCAGTTTTTTTTTTACAAAAAACAATACCTTCTTAAAACGTTAAAACTATAGGTTATTTTTGATAGCCGTGATGATATTATTTATTTATGTACCATAAATTTTTTTGGAAAAAAACATTATTAGTAAAAAAAGTGTACAAAGGTCAACTTTTCCCTATGACAGAGATCTCTGCCAGCTAACCTACGAAGTGAGACAATTTATATTAAAGAAAAAGTTGGTACGCATTTATGAATGAATTTACTAATGTTCACGGATTTATATCCCGAAAAATTTTAATGGAATTTTAGTCCATACCTTCACTATTATTTTTTCTATATAGTTGTGCTTATACTGCAGTTGTTCAGTCGAAGAAATTGTAAAAAGTAGCAACCCTGTCAAATTTGTTTTTTAAAATATATCTATACTAATATATAAAGCTGAAAAGTTTGTTTGTTTGTTCTAATCTCAGGAACTACCGGAAGGATTTGGAAAATTCTTTCGGTGTACGATTGCCGCTTTATTAAAGAAGGCTATATATAACATTACGATAAGATAAATAGGAGAGGAGCAACAATAAAAAGTAGTACGAAAACGGAAAATTTTAAAGCTTTCCTTGCGTACGCTTAGTAAACGGTACAAGTGTAATAAAACTATAGTATTAACTTTCCTTAAATATATTTCCGTACATTGTAATCAGTATCTACTTTAGTATATATAGTTATCTACTTTACAAAAGATCCCTCTTTTATATTATTATACATTTCCATCGAACACATCCTTCTTGTAGCTAGCCGCCATCTTCTCTCCCCGTCCGCTCGGTGTTGCCCACCAAATATCTCGTCGGTTTACACTCGTCCATCCTGAACGCGTGTATGTCCTCATGCACGGGATACCACTTTACACTCGGCAAAAGAAGACATTCAGAACCTGCATATAAATTTAAACTAATTTTACATATGGCCATTACTTTAAAGTGCAACTATAGATTACTACTTCTGTTACGGGTAAACTTAAGTGTTCTCGAAAATTTTTTTATTGACTCCCATCACTTTAGTTTCACATTTCCATTAATACGACATCCCCCCTTACTACAATTCTTATAAATTTCCAATGTTTACTAATGTACCTATGTGTACATTTCGTTGGTGACAAAACAATATTAAATTATAATGTTATCTGCTGTATACTAATTAAATTAGTATCGTTCATTAGAATTCAATTATAACTATAACAAACCATGTGATGCGTATAAAGGCTAAATTCTATATATATTTATACTGGCTTTTACCCGCAACCCCGCCCACGTAAACTGCTGTCGAGTAATTGGTCGGTAATAGATGACACTTTTTTTTTTGTCATTCTATTCCTGTAGAACCAACATAAATTCTAAAGTCCACATGTCACTCCGGTGTACAACGGATAAATGTGCCAAACCCCACCAATACCGGCCCAGCGAGTCGGCCGCGAAAGAGTAACAACACACATACATCCATACAAACTTCCACATTTACAATATTAGTAGGATGGTTGTCTACTTAAGTAGGGAAATACTGCACAGTGACGTGGCTTCGCAATGAGGGCGCGCTGATAACTGGGGCCGAGTCGCATGCGGCACTGCAGGCGGCGCACTCGCAGCGCTCGGAACCGGTCGACTGCCCCAGCAGGACCGAACTCTGCTGGTTATTGTTGTGGAGCCCCTACAGCGAAATATATCATGCCCTAAAAGCACAAATCCAAATCATAAATACACTAAAAATAAACTTAAAGTCAATAACAATCGTACAGTAACAATGGCACCGTTTATCCCTCCTGTTGTTATGCTTTATCCAAGTCTAACCAGTCCAATTAGTTACCACTGCAACTTAAACGACACATCTACTGAGTCCTGGAGACGCCCAGACTTGTAGTTAGCTCATGTGATTGACTACTTGACAAATTTCCCCACGTAGTGCTACAAGATTCACTGCCGTCCCGACAGTGTCACCTGCTTTAAGCTACCAGTCGCTTTTACAAATCTGATATTATCCCTGAAAGGGATATTTATTTAAGCCTCAACTGCAGTTTCATCCTTACCCAATATCTTCCATCTTACCGGTGAGTACACCACAAGCCTTTCTCTTCTCCACACCCTGGACATGCCAAATCCTTTTTCATTTTTATCACTGATAGGCGCCCGCTTAAGTGTCGCCGGCAGTCAACACACCCGGCAGCCGTCAACACACCCGGCAGCCATCGCTCGTCGTCGATTATCTCGGCACCAAACCACGGAGTGCGATGTCATCATCAAATCGCTTACTATCGTGACAGTAGAACAACAAAATCAACTTATCAAATCGCTTACTATCGTGACAGTACAACGTCCACGAAGTACCTACAGTATATGCGAACCATTCATTTCGTAACACTGATTATCGCAATATTGCACCCTTCAGTCACGGAGTGCCATGTAGATGGTACAACAACAAAATCAACTCATCAAATCGCTTACTATCGCGACAGTACAACGTCCACGGAGTACAGTGTATGCGAACCATTCATTCCGCGACACTGACTATCGCAACGTTGCACCTTTCAGTCACGGAGTGCGATGTAGATGGTACAACAACAAAATCAACTCATCAAATCGCTTACTATCGTGACAGTACAATGTCCACGGAGTACAGTGTATGCGAACCATTCATTTCGCGACACCGACTATCGCAACGCTGCACCCTTCAGTCACGGAGTGCGATGTAGATGGTACAACAACAAAATCAACTCATCAAATCGCTTACTATCGTGACAGTACAACGTCCACGGAGTATAGTGTATGCAAACCATTCATTTTGCGACACCGACTATCGCAACGCTGCACCCTTCAGTCACGGAGTGCGATGTAGATGATGCATTAACAAAATTAACTCATCAAATTAAATAATCTTTATTCAAATCACCTCTTTTAAGTACTTTTGAATCGTTAATGCTCAATATGTTTAATGAATCTACAATTCGTGCGTAATATTGCTCTTACCGAGAATAACCATCAAGAAACTTGGCGGTCAATCCTTTATACATTTTCAATTTCACATTATTAAACCTCAGTCTTGTCATTCAATAATGCAGAGCTGATAGTATTCTCAATCCAGATATTTTAATCATTCAAATAATATTCAAATATTTTTTTTTATATTCTTCATGTATAAGCATATTTCTTACACTCTTTCTGTACTAAATATAAAATCAATGCCATAACAAATATATCATCCGTATTAAGCTGTACTAGTTGTGCAGAAGAATTTATTTATATTTGAGGTTAGATTCGAATGACACTTTATATTGTCGGGGCAAAAAGCAACTCATTAATTATATGTTACTGTAGTTCGGCCATACTTACTAAACCACCCCATTCTAGCAAGTTTGTCTATTCACATCCTAACAGTAATATAATACTTTCTAACCCCTCAATTTCAGCAAGATTGTATATAAACATCCTAACAGTAACATAGTACTTTCTAACCCATCAATTCTAGCAAGTTTGTCCATATCAATACTACACAGTTACACAATACTCGCTAACCCATACATTTTAGCGAGATTATCATCTTAAAATATATCATCATAAATGCCCGAATACCTGGCAATAGGCTTTTTATGTCTTAAACTTCTGGCTCCATTAACACATACTTAACCCCTTCAGGTCGCTTATAATCTGAGATCGATTACCTTTTTTTGTTTTTCCTTCTTTTTTTTTTTTTTTATTCGATACCTTCAGGTTGCTTGCATGCTCATAGCGATCACCATGCTCCTCCATAATGCTCCACAGAACTTGCAAAGAAAGGTATTTGGTTAGAATCTATTCATAACAACAAGAATTATATAAAGAAAACCTTTTAAGACAAATTATTTCACAAAAATGAAAAACACATATATATAAACAACTAATTTAACAAATTTGTTAAACTAATTAACAAAAGTGCCTGGGATAAACCATATGCAACCAAGTTGTTCAAAATATAAATTCATACACTGTTTAATACTCCTTATAATAGTTATGCGGCACTTTACCTCATATTTAATCCTTTCAAGATTTCATATACCTTTAATAAATGTTATGACCTGTTTAAAATTATTTAACCAGTGAATACTAATTTAATTATTAATATTTTATTTTTATTCACTAATTTTTTTATTTTTTTTTATTTTTTTTTAGTGGAAAATGTAGGACTGTTGAAATTAGTATTTTTATTTGTATTTCTGTGTCAAGTATGCTCCTTACTTTCTTTATAATACAGAAATTAAACAACCAAATAAACATCTCACTTTCTACAGAAGGTGGGAAATATACAAACAGATCCAAAAGTATTCTAAAACTTCTGTATATATAAATACAATGTTAAGATTAAATTATGGAATGTATTAACTTTAAATATTCAAATACCTTTACCTTTACCAATTACCTTTACCTTTACAAATACCTTACCTTTAAATAAAAATTAAAATCTGTAAAGCAATACTACTTGTCAAATAATAATTAATGTATGTATTTAAATCACTGTTATGTATTCATTATATAATATGTATTAGTTTATAGATTGCATATATATTACTTTTAGATGTCTTTATGATGTGTAAATCTTCTGTCTTTGTATTTGTATGTATTATTAGTATGTATTTAACTATAGAATAGTGCACCACCCACACCGTTGTTACAGTTCTACTTAACCCAAGGGTCGCCTGGAAAAGATCGCTACTAATCAATAAGGCCGCCTCGTGTATGTTACAATTTTTTTTTTTTTTTTTTACTGCTTCCAATTTATTTGTTGTGGTGTACAATAAAGTGTATAAATAAATAATAAGATTCCTAATGATTGATAATGAAGATGGACTCCTAATAAACATAATCACTAACATCAGTTTTGCTTCAAGCAATAAAATTCTAATTGACTTATGTTAGTGTTTAGTTATAATAATAGCTGTGGATTTATTCCAATAAATAAATGATTTCTTTATTTTATATAAATCATAATCATATTCTATCATAACTGAACTTATAGGGAAAGGGCATCAACTATTTAAAGACATGAATTAGAGACAAACTGAACTATCTGTAATTTATGAGTATAAACATATAAGTGAACTACTAACTGCTATCTATAACAAACCAAATCTGTTTCCCTTTCGGCATTTAATTCACAGACTAGAAAATATTTGTTTCAAGTAATTATATATTACTAACATCTTTATTCATCTACTTATTTTACAAAAATTAAACAATCAAATTTATAAAAATTTAAATATTTACTTGTATCTGTACTGCATTTTTTTTTTGTAAAGTGTGCAATTATTATTCTTTATATATCATTTGTTTTTGTTATTTTTCTTTCTTTCTATATTACCCATATCTCACTTCTTCACCTTTTCCTTCTGGTACTCAAATGTAGGTGCATGTACTATTTAACTTTTCTAACAATATGTATGTACAATAAAGTAATAAATATTTATTCTGATTCAGGTAAATTATATCAATAAACTTTAAATATTGATGTCTATTAAAAATCTAGACCCAGAACCAGACCAGAACTGTAAACACAATTTGTGCAACAAATAAATAAAATATATATGTATTAGTACTCATTGCTTTAAATCAAATATCATTTTGTATAACCATTTATAACAAAATCCATAGCATTACCACTTGCTACGGCCACAGTAGTGTTTACAAACTAATGTTGTGTGAATATAGCACAGGCTCAAACACACACTACAGTAACAACATGTCACTTTACAACCACTCTCACCAAGGGCTCTCATGTTACTATCATGGTGCATCCTGAAACTGTGTATGTCCTTTTGTATAAGTGTGAGTTAGAGTGACTATGTTCATGTATGTATTACATATATGTGTCTTGTATATAAATATACAAAGTACATTACACTCTACATCTCCACCTGCATACACTACAGCCACAATTACACAATGAAGGGAAATACACGTTGAATTTTCAGTTCAGTTCAACCTCCATGCGTCTGAGACACAGTATTTAGCATATTTGTATTGATATGGATTAGTACCAGCCTAAATGAGTCTCGAACCTGTTTATCAAGCTGAAACTACACACAATAATATATTTTATATCCTAAAAACTCAATATTACTAAATATTATAATGAAAATGAAATATTGATTAATATTTTACTTGTTAGATCTAAATCCATTAATTTGAAAATTGCAAGTATTTCAAAGGAATTCAAAATATTGAACACCAATTGGGTATAATTATCATTTACGTAATGCTTTTCTTACTATTTTCATATAAAAGCAAGGACAATACTTTTTACATTAAACTTATATTAAAGATACTTTTATTATTTATATTATTTAAAATTTATTGTTTTGTTTTTTTGTATTTATTTTTATTATTATTATTATCTTGTTTATGGCCTGTACAGCGCAAGTATTTATTTTTTAACGAATAAAATTAAACAAATAACACAATAAGTTAATTACATCGAATACTGTCAGTCATCTATTTTCTTTTAATTAAAGGAAGTTAATGAAAATAAGGCAGTAGGCGTGTATATCAAAACAGGTATGATGAAAATGGTTATCGCAAAATAATAACATATGAAATAATTAAAATTGAATCATTTCACCATTATACATTACATACCTTAAAGTTCTTGGCACTTCTGAAATGTAATAAAACTATAGTATTAACTTTCCTTAAATATATTTCCGTACATTGTAATCAGTATCTACTTTAGTATATATAGTTATCTACTTTACAAAAGATCCCTCTTTTATATTATTATACATTTCCATCGAACACATCCTTCTTGTAGCTAGCCGCCATCTTCTCTCCCCGTCCGCTCGGTGTTGCCCACCAAATATCTCGTCGGTTTACACAAGTTATTCAAAAATCATGTATTACAAAATTGTTCCCCTCTAAAAGTTCTAAATAAAAGTCCGCGACAGCATATGTCCAGCTTTTAAGGTTAGCCCACTTCATTTTTATGGTTATCAAAAGACTATACGTACGACTATATATTACGGATTCAATCTTTCCATGCGAGCAGAGCCACTGGCGATCGCTAGTTTTTTATATATTTACTAGGCGCTCGACTATAAGTAGCTGTTCGAGTTTCAACCTGCGACCTAAGTCACGCTGTGTCACCGCTCAGCGATCGCTATTCTAAGAGATTGAATATTTTTCGGTCAACGCACGGACGCGTCTCGTAAACAATTTCATTATTATCTTACTTTCATTAAAGTCACCCGTACATTGATCTTAATTTTAAATAATGTAATATAATAAACTTTAGTTACATCTTTTGTTATTGCAATGAAATATTTAATTGCATCTGTAAAAATAGAATATACATTTCAATCGTGACAACGAATAAAAAATGCTGTTATAAATAAATAGATATATGGGACACTTACACTTTTGTTGCACTGTTTGCGAAAATTTGCAGTTTATACGACAAAAAACAAAAAAGAGAGGATAAGACAAACGATCCTCCTGCTCCATCATCCTACCTTTATCCCACTCTAAGTGGTGTCGGAACAACATGTTGCAACATGATTTGGCTACGTATTATACGACTGGCCGCCTGCCCGACGACAACTTAACTTTGTCGTATTTTACGATACCTCTGTAAGAAAGAGGGTGATTTATTCTAATTAACCGTATTCCACACGGTAGGTCAACTTACCTTAGTCGCCTTTTACGACACCTCGGTAAGAAATAAGTACTCTAGTCAGCCGGATACCACACGACTATAAGACAAATGAATATAAAGAGACTAAATAATATAATCGAGTAAAAAATCTATCAATACTGTTTAGAAAATCGATTATAATAATAAAATAATCGATCAATATAAAAATCGATTATTTTATAACATCCCCTAAGGTCAAGCAGTTGCGTTTGTACAAGTTTGAAAAACTCGGCTGTTCGTCCCAGACGCACGGCGGCGCCGCTCTGCGCGTGCGCACGTATGGCGAAGAGAAATGCTCTCACACGTCAGCGAGTTTCACTTGCAATTGGAATCGACATGAATAACATACGCACCTGTTTTTAACACAGTATTACTATAGTTTGATCGGTGATTTCTCTCAAACCTACGCGGATAAGAGTTTTTAATGATATAACCGATATAAGGGTCGTTGAGAGGTTTTGCACGGGCCGGTAGCAAGGGCGACAGAGAACAGATATACACCTTGTGGGTTGTTGATAGCTTTTCATGATATATAAGTTTTTTGACAATTAAGCGAGAGATATGATTCTTTCGGTTTTTTTAGTGCTTGATCAAAAGCACCTAATACTGATAGAAACGTGTTAGACTGGGACCTTTCCCTACAGAAGATGACTAGAAATAGTAATTTTTGAAATTTCACGGCGTGTAAGTGTTGTTTAACGAGGTACCGAAAAGTTAAGTTTAAAATTTACTTATGGCTTCTAATTTATTCTGTAAAATGTTTTTTTTTGTTGAATCTAATATTTCTACTAATTACTCTGCATCTTTTTCAAATTGATATAATATTTTTTTCGAAAGAACAAAACTTTTTTGTTTCTTATTTTCAATTTTCATTCATTTACGATAAATTAAATTACACGAAGGATTAAGCCAGTTAAGTCATAAACCTTTAAAAATCCCTTAAAACGCTTTCTTAATAGGCTGCGATGTTTCTAATCTAATAAGAAATAACGATGCTATTTACATGATAAAGAAAGTTCCATTTATCTTATTTCTTATCGATTCCTCTTACTAGAAGCGGCTTTCTGTTTGTTGTCGTTACTTGTAAATTTTATTATAGCTGATAAAAATCGAATCTGGCTCTCAACAAGACCGAAGGACCGGCGCATAACATGAAATAGTAATAGGTGTACCAAATAAAAACCAAACCAAACCGATCTTTCTTATTTTTTACTTAGAGCAAACTTAAATTATATCATATTTCATCAAGTTTGCTCCAACGGATTAATTAGCTAAGAATGCGCCACAGACAGACATATATTAATTGACTTATCAAATCATTGGATCTACAATCAAAAGATCCCACTTAAAGTAGGATAAGGGCAGGAGGATGACTGCGTATATTTCCAATTTCGTCACATCAATGACGTGTAGCCAGAATCTCTTCTTTCTCGTACACGAAGGTATTACACGAATTTCCGCACAAGAACAGCTGATCGTGCAGTGAACGCGGCCGCGAGGTCGTCGACCTTACTTTCGCCTCTTCCACACCTCTATTGGCGTATTGCTCAATATAAACATCTATCGACATTTTTGCCGTATCGATTATACATAGTTGCAATAGTTAAGGAAAAAAGTTTTTTTTTATCTATATTTAAGAGCTTAGTCGTGTCCGACTTATGTCGCTCTGTTTAGGCCGCTTACAAATATAGTAATATTATCCTAGACCTTATACCTAATGCTTCATTATATAATTTTTTTTTCCCAACATTTTTTATGGTACATAAATAAATAAAATAAAATATTGGCAGTGGTTGATAACGCCGTGTGATATCTGGCTGAATAGAAATTTTGACGTTCAAAAAGTGTATGTAAATGGTGTTATATATTATCGATTAATATAAAAAAATCGAATTTTTCACATCATTGATAAAACAAACGACAACTGACACACTTCAATTTCAATCCGTAAATACGTCAAATATTGTTTTCATAATAATCAGCTGTAGAAAGTCGGCCATCTTTTACCTTATAGCACTGTTATAGGGTCCTGGGCTCTATAAAGTTATAGTAGACTTGTAGAATGGTTTAGTGCTAAAATGCGTTTATGAATAACACTTTTTGTAAAACGTACTATAGCGAGTCTATAAGCATGTCATAACTTTTTATAAATAAGACCGTTAGTCTATAAGGAAACTTTGTTAAATCTTATTTGTATATAAAATAGTGTAACTAATATAGCCTTTATAAATATTTTTATCTTAATGTTAAGTTTTTGTATTGATTATAATTAATAGTAGACAGTGAACCGTCCAGACAATGCTGTGTACATCTATAATTGGTGCATGTATCAGATGTTTTCTTATTTTTGTATTTAGCCTAATCAATGTTTAATATGTGTGCTGTTGATAAATAAATATAAATTAATAAATATATGGGACACTTACACACACGGTCGTCCGTCCCCAAAGTAATTTAATACTTGTGTTATGGGTGACAGACAACTGGTGAATATATACTTATATATTTTTAAATACATACTTAAATACAAATATACACCCAGGCTCAAAGACCAACAAATTCATTTATAGAAAATGTTGGTCCTTGGCGGGCATCGAAACCGCGACCCGCGGAGCTGAAGGCAGGGTCACTACCCACTGCGTCAACGGGCAAGTCATGATGTTCCTTAATAAATAAAATAAAATAGCCAGAGAGCATGGTGGAGAGGACGGCCCGGTGTCTGACGGCGGCTGTCAAGAAGTTGGTATCGGCCGAGGGCGACGAGGAGGAAGCGGCCTACGATAGGGCCGAGGATTTGGTAATGGAATGATACTGGACGTAGTGCCCGCTAGATGGTAACGCTCGTCTGATTGTTGTCATACCGTCACTGCATTATATGGACTGTAGTTATATTTACATGCTAATTTTCTTTCCGCTATGCAAAATTTACTAATCTCGCGATCGGCGACTAAAAAATTAGTACCTATTTGACCTAGCCTTACTCGGTATTTTTTTACGAAATAAAAAAAAATAAGGTAGGTTTCGATCCTAGGTATTTTCATTTCTCAAGACTACCCGTTCTCCGAAAAATTTACACTGACTTGACAATTCATGACAAATATAGTGTTTTATATATCCAATGTCAATTTTAGTATTTATTTAATGCCCAAAAACAGGGATATAACGATTTTTTTTTAATCAAACCTATCTGATCTGATCTAGTTGATTGACGAAATTTGTGAAATTTGACGAAAAAATATACATCCATATATTTGTTACTCTTTCACGAAGAATCCGCTGAACCAATATCGGATGAAATTTGGCACAATTATTCCTTATACACTGGAATAACATATAGGCTATAGAAATCCTGTTAATTCTACAGGAATAGGATGACATTGAAAATCGCCATCTATTATCGACCTATTACACGACAACAGTCCACCCGAACTAAGTCGCGGGTAAAAGCTATTATATATAATATAAATTATATTGCAATAATCTAAAATATCTGGGTGACCGAGCTTCGCTCGGTAATTTTTTACAAAAAAAAACTTTAAAAAAAGAAAAAACAATTATTTAGTTGGGATCGATCCTTGGCACTCTTATATCTCGAGGCTGCCCGCTAACCGAATAAGCTACGTCGACTTGACAGTTAATGGCGAAAATTCAATTCAATATAAATGTTAGTGTTTTTTAATGCCCAAAAATAGGGATAAAACAATCTTTTTTTTACATAAAACCTAGCTAGATCAATTTTTCTCCCCCAAAACCTCCTACATGCTGAATTTCAGGAAAATCGTTGTAGCCGTTTCCGAGATTCGGAAAATATATATATATACAAGATTAACTCATTTAAATATTAAGATATTAAACAACTAAAATTTGCATTCTGCAATTTTTTATATGTTCCGGAAAGAAAATTAGCAAAGACTGAGCTATTGCATCTAAACATCAATGTTGTGGTGAAAATATTTATTTTATTTCATTGTTTTTTCATGCTATTACACTTCAATCTTTTCTATATATTAAAGAATTAAATATTATTTGTTACCTACTCGTTATTCATTAAAAAAAACACATTTAAATCGTATTTTCAGACAAATCTATTTTAATAAATGAGGATGATGTCTATACGAATCGTATAAATAATCGATAAACTAACTAACTGTTTGACTTGATGTATTTATACATGTTTTTATTAATATTCTTTATAATATTAATAAAAACATGTATAAATACATATAATATTCTTTTTCTTCACTAGGAAATACTTAAGACATATGACTTATTCTGTTAAGCCTTTATTATTCTGTTGCTTATTTTTTTCATTTTTTTTTACTTAGGTACCATAACAATAATATATTCTAATTAAAAAAAAAAAATTAAATATAGATTATATATTTAATTATTAAAACTAAGCGTACCTTATGTAAATATGTTGTAAGTAAACTAATATTTAATTTACAAATGAAAGCAAATTTTTTACAAACTAATAAATAATATGATTATGTACATAAATCACAAAAATACGTTGATATAGCTACTCTACGACCTTGCACATTTTACATCATTTTCCTGCCCTTAACCTGCTCTAAGCGGAGTCGGCACAACATGTTATAAACATGTTGTAAAATGATTTGGCTTCGTATTTTTGACTGTGCGCCTGCCTGACGTCAACTTACCTTAGTCGTATTTTACGACACCTCGGTAAGAAAGAGGGTGGTCTATTCTACTCAACCGGATACCACACGGTGGGTCAACTTACCTTCGTCAACTTTTACGATACCTCGTTAAGGAAATGAGGGTGGTCTATATCTACACGGCTAGATCTTGCATAGGTTATTAATGACGAAATGTTGATGGTTACAAGAATCGTATTTTAAAAAGAAATCGTCGTGTTTCTTGTTGGCTCTTCCAGTAGGAGCCATTTTCCTAACTATATGCAGTTGTTGAATTGACAAGACTTACCACTTCTTTACAAGTTCGCTTGAAGAATATTTTGGATAAGGCCATTTTTTTGCATTATGCAAGACATTATTACTAATATGATTTCAATGCAGCGGAACATTATCTCTCCGCTGATAATATAAAATACTTTTCCTGTCGCAGTAGATAAACTACAGTTTTCCTGGCAGTTTGCGACCGCAAAATTCCGTTTAACTAATTTAACGCTCAATATTCAGTTAGTTGTTTACTATTGAATTCACGATGACGTTATGTTCAATGTAAAATCAAACATGATTGACTTATCACTGTAATTGGTTATTAATAATTAATTAACATAATGTTATTTCTAGGAAGTCGACATTTTAATAAATTTTTCATAGAATATAATTAAAAAATGACATTTTTATATAATAGTTGACGCATCTTATGTATAGTTATTATGTTAGAGCAAGTCAGTGAGTGTCGCAAGACATAATAAGAGAGGAAAGATAAGACTCATATATGTACTTACCTTCGGCTTATCACACAAAAAAAAGAGAGAGATAATAACACTCGCTTGCCTTCTCTTTATTGTCGTTGGACATATTTTAGGCGCCCCTATTCTATAATAATTATGGTCTTAGATCGTAAAAATTATACGCTTTCAAGCAATTAAGATACAAGTCTGATTTTATGGCCCAGTGTTAAACAAAATATATTTCATACTATTTATTCTATTCTATAAAAAACAAGAAGAGTTTTACTCAAAGGATAACTATACGTACATATGAAAAAAGAAACGAATGAATAAATGAAATGTAGGGTAGTTAAGAACAAAGAGTTTAAATTCAAATTGTTTTAAATTTTCAATTACTAAATAAAAATAAATAAACTTTGAACTAATCGGGTTAGAAACTAATCGGGCTAACCACTAGAACTACCAAAATTACCTAATCTAAAAATTAAAATTTTTATTGTCTATAAAAAATAGCTGGATAAATATAATAATAATATATATTTTAACTTAACTTATATTTGTTATGTCGCTTTCGTTTTTTATTCGCAATATCATATAGAAAACTTCGTTATATAAGTTGTTTGAACGCGTTGAATGGTAGAAACAACGTACGCACGTACTGTATGTGGAAAGTGGAAAAGCCTTTTACCTTATTAAACAACTATGTAAACTTGTACTGAGGGCGATGGCTGCTAAATTTACAGGGACAGAGATTTTTTGGTCTTACAGTGGATAATATTTGGGAATTTATCCTGGTTCATCTCTACCAGAAGAATCAAGGGATGACAGTTCTGAAAGTCGATGTGAAATACAAAATGGCGTCACGTTTATTGTTAATTGTGTAGTTTGTGACTGTTTTGTAATGTAAATGTAATATTGCCCCAGTATAAGTGTATTGTGTGATGCATTGCATTGATACATGTATATTGGTATGATGGTGATGATGATTGGTATATTTTGTATATTGGTATGATGAAGTGACCATCTCAAAAAGTTAGCGGTGAACTGCTGGATTCAAGCGACACAATGTCTTGTGGTGTGTATATCCTGTGAAGACACCTATGTACAGCAGTGGACGTCACTTGGTTGACGAATATGAAGATGGTATCTTTAGTCACAACGTAAAGCTATGTTATGAAATATTTAACTTAAGACTAGTTTAACATCTTCCACGCCGTGTCGTAACCGGTTGAGTAGAATAGACCACCCTCATTTCTTACCGAGGTGTCGTAAAAGGCTACTAAGGTAAGTCGTGAGTATAGGAAAAACGCTTTATTTTTTTAATTTGTATACCCTTAAAATGTACCGCATTCAGTATGTAATTTTATAAAACTTGGTCCAGCGGAAGAATGTATTATAATATTTTACGAATGAATTATAATATTTTACGATAAAAACCAAAGGTTTATTGTTATGTTATTATTTTATTATAAATTAATTTAATAAACAAACATTTTACCTACAAAGAAAGCATTAAACATTTTCAACTTAATAATATTTAGTTCATAAATATATGTACAAGCGAAGTGTTTAAAAAACTTTTCTGTAACTGTTACTTGTGATTCAAATATACTATTATTTTTTTATTTATCGTATATTATCTATGCTCGTTTGTTGTTTGAATGTAAATGTTATAACAAGCTATTATTAAAATAGAAAAACGCTATGTATATGTATTTCATAACAAATTTCATTTGTCAAACATTGTCAACCATATTTCATAGAGATGCAGTTTAATATTGATACCATAAAGCACAAACGTATTTTTTATTTTCGGTTAAGGGCACTGTTTTTACTACAATTATTTGTCATGCAATTGTCAATATACTGTAATCTAATTTTTGTTACTGATTACAAAACTAATGAAATATTGTTTTGCTATAATCCGCGATAAAAGAAAATATATGTAATGCTAAATGTAGAGTGTACTATTCGTTCTCATACCTGATACAGAATTTGTCGTGGAGTCTATCTCCCGACGATGATTCGGTTACGGGGCGAAACAATTGTTGAGATTGTGGTTGTGAATGTGTGCAGAGCTTGTGTATTGTTGTTTTATTGGTGGCATAAGTGTTTACCAAACCCGCATGTATCAGGTTTGAAAACGGACACTACACTCTACATCTAGCATTATATATATTTTCTTGTATCGCGGATATAAATTCGATTAAGTGCCACAATTGTTAAATAAAAAAGGGGTAGTGCATGGATTCTTACAAATTCTGCATGTATCAGGTATGAAAACGGATATTACACTCTACATTCAGCATGACATATAGTTCCTTTTATCGCGAAATTATAGAAAAATAATATATCATTAGTTTTACGCCGTGTGGTATCCGGCTGAATAGAATAGTACCACCCTCATTTTCTTACCGAGGTGTCGTAAAAGGCGACTAAGGTAAGTCGACCCGCCGTGTGGTATCCGGCTGAGTAGAATAGACCAACCTCAATTCTTACCGAGGTGTCGTAAAAGGCGACTAAGGTAAGTTGACCCACCGTGTGGTATCCGGTTTAGTAGAATAGACCACCCTCTTTCTTACCGAGGTGTCGTAAAATACGACAGAGGTAAGTTGACGTCAGGCAGGCGGCCGGTCGTAAAAACGCAGCCAAATCATGTGACAACATGTTTATAACATGTTGTGCCGACCCCACTTAGAGTGGGATAAGGGCAGGAGAATGTATGTAATATATCATTAGTTTTGTAAGGACCTCCGCAAAGTAACGCCTAATCCTATAAACTCTTACTAATTACGTATAATTCGTGTCATTGGTTGTTATATAATCCATGTAATTGTTATTCGGCTAATGTTTTTCATTGTACTGTTGGCTGTGTGTTGCCAAAACACTTGCGCTGAATTGTAATTAATTGTTGCCTTTTTAACGCTCTCCCTGGATCCGCTGGGCACGCAACGAAGTCAGGGTCGCTACCGTTCTCCAGATGGGTAAGATATACACACTTTTCCTCGGTTTCCTTGTTTAGCCTCTGAACTAATTCTAAATTATGTTCGTGGAGCCTATTCTCCTGATGATGCTTCGGTTTCTCCTGGTTTCAAGGTGAAACGATCGTTGAGATTGTGGTAATGAGTGTGTGTAGTGCTTGTGTGGATTTTTATTAATCCCATTTTTTAAACATTTTTAATAGATTTTTTACTCGATTATATTATTTAGTTTCTTTATCTTCATTTGTCTTATAGCCGTGTGGTATCCGGCTGAGTAGTGTAGACCACCCTCATTTCTCACCGAGGTGTCGTAAAAGGCAACTAAGGTAAATTGACCTACCGTGTGGTATCCGGTTCAGTGGATAGAAAACCCTCTTTCTTACCGAGGTGTCATAAAATACGACTATAGTCAAATCATGTGCGGACCCCACTTAGAGTGGAATAAGGGCAGAAGGATGAAGATGATAATGCAAGAAGACAAATAATACCACAGCAGATAAAGCGAAACAAAGCCATGTTATTCATAGCATTTATATTCGTCATAAACAGGACTAGTCTCTAGTCGTCTCACGATTTATACATCTCTCTCTCATTAACCTATAGAAGCCCTCTGCTGGGCGTAAGTCTCTTCAAAGGACCTCCACGTCACACGATCAGTGTAAAAAAAGTAGCGGCCTATTACTCTCCCACTGCTAGCAATAGGCCTCTTCTCTCATTTTTGGAGAGAAGGATTGGAAGACCGACCACGCTGCTCCAATGCGGATTGGTAGGTTACACATATCCCCAGAATTCTCTGGAGATATGCAGGTTTCCTCACGATGTTTTCCTTCACCGAAAAGCGTGTGATAAATTGCTATTATCAATTAGACACATAAGTTTTAACAGAAAAACTCATTGGAGTCTGCCCGGGTTCGAACCCGTGACCTAGTGTGACCCGTGACGATCAGTGTGCTTAGTGCGATTTTTGTCAACCTACTCGATCGCGTTAGCTTAAGGCAATTTGTATGGCGCTCGAACAGCGGTCACTAGATGTCGCTTTTGCAAAGTCATATTGGCGTTACGCGAACGCACACTGACGTGTTTTAGGACTTTCCGTGCAACATCTGATTAAATCTCTTAAAGGAAGGCAAATATTGAGTACACGATAATTGTTAAAGAATTTAAATTGTCTCATTACCCATAATTGGAAACAGCTTAGGTCACTTCGAGTGATGATTTAGAATCAATAATGTACCCGCAAGGACGTTCAACGCCTTTTAACTGCACGGAAAATAAGAGGAAAACATTAAGTTGTTAAAACTTTATATTTGCTCTATCAAATTAGCATAAACTTGATCGCGAATATAACACGGTTATTAAAAATATATCTCACGCTTAGTATTAAAGTGACCTAATTCTAAATTTCAATGCCATCTATAACGTCATGCTATGAATTATTTTAAAAAAAACCTATGTTTTCTTGTTCTAGCAAGCTATGGGTCTCTTTAACACTAACGAGTTTTGTAGACGTTACGCTACACTTTATCGCAACACAAAACTTTTTTTAATTAGGTCACTTTAATACTAATCGTGCGAGATATAGATTCTATATTATTGAAATTCCTTAACAGCCTAGACCTGTTACACTTCAAAGACATTCAATTTCAACTAACTTCGTGCTATAGAATTTCCATTACAACAGTATATTTTATTATTTCTCTTAATAAAGTGTATTAATGTATAGAAATCTATATTTATTATAAAACAAAATCACCTGTCTGTATTGATCGATTTTCTAAAAATCTACTGAACGGTACGGTTTTTACTTAAAGGCAGTACAATTCTTCCGGAAGGTTTAATTTAATAGCATATTACGGTTTTAAGTTAATTATGTCTAAAAGGTCGCGCAGTTAATAAAAAAAACTTATCCATTGGGAGCTTCAGTCGCGGGCGCTGCGTGAACCAACAGAGATATATTAAGTATTAGAGAATTGTAGACCTACAAAAATACTAAAATAATGTCCGCGACAGAACGTCTCTATCGCTTATGGTTAACTCACAATAATTACTTTTATGTTCAAAATTAGATTTACACACAGGTGTTACATAAATTAACATTTTCATTGTTAAGGCTGTAGTATTTTATATTTAGTGATTATTGTAACGTATTCACAAAGTGTTGGTATTATTTAACGCTGTCATGGGCGAATTAAAGGCGACGGCAAAGGTTAAGGAAGTTCGTCTATAAATTTCAATACACATGACTAAGTAGGGTTGCCATTTCTTCTGATATATTGGGATTGCCACTGTTCTTCTATTCCGAGCCCCATCGTACCGGCGATAGACTTAAATGTCCCGATTTCAAGTTGTATTCAATAATACAAAAGTAATATTAAAATTATTAACATTTAGCATTATAGTATATATTTTCTATTTACTTTATCGCGGATTATAGCAAAATAATTTTATTATTACTTTTGTATTATGTATCTCCGCAAAGTAACGCCTAATTCTATAAATTATTTGTAGTCTATCTTTGGTTAACGGATGAACCTTATTTCACTCTCCTTGTAAAGTTGCATGTTAATCTCAGTGCCTTCTAAACTTGATTGAAGGAAGCACGCAATTTGATTAATATCAATAAATAGAATAGCTAAGGGATGGCGAACTAATACCACGCACCATTGATGGCATGCAATATTTTAAAAAAATTTTAAAAAATAAAAATATTTTATTCAATTCAAAGAGATTTACAATTTAAGTGTTTATCCGTTGGGACCCACACTAGGAAGCCTGTGTCGTGGGAACCCGTCATGTGATATACAATATGATAATTATCGTGGAATTTTCGATTTTGGGCCCTTAATCGACTGTGACATTCATAATGCACTAACAGATAAAAGTTTTTTTTTTATTTACAACAAAAATGTACAAGTTATGTCTTCTATCTTAAATAAAAAAAGTTAAGTAGGTATTTTTGAACAGAACGCGCGTCAGTATCCCTAGTATAATTAGAGTCAAAATTTTTGATAGCACGCCTATAACCTAATTAAACATTTTTTTTTAGAGAAAAAGGCAAGTTTATGCATATAGGTTTGCCTACCCTAGAATATTTATACATATAGGATTTATATACATAAAAGAGGCTGATACAGAAAGCCTACTATACTCTTGAAGATTACTTAGAAGATAAAAATGTGTGGATACAGCTTTTACAAGATAGTAACGACTTAATATAAATTGTATTAAGAATTATATTTTTAAAAGAGCAACCGCCAAGTTTCTTGCTGGCTCTTCTCGGTAGGAACAGCTTTCCTAACCAGCAGTAGAGATGACGATTCAAAAGCACTTATTTACAAGTTTATTTGAATATAGAATACTTTGAATTTGAATACATTCCATCCTAGAGCGTCCCAACAAGACCCTAACCAAGCATGGTAACACTAAGCATGACTAACCATTCGCATCGCAGATGTGGCTAAGAGTTATGCGTTAACAATATACATAAACATATTCAAACTATGACGTAAGTCTCATAGTTAACAACCGTGAGATATAAATTATCTAAATGTTTAAAAGAATATGTCATAAATAAAAAACTTGCCGAATTCAATTAACTGCATAAACAAGCTTTTTTTTATACTCGAGTCGTAAATATCGTTGGACTTATTTATTTATTTATACAGTAATCCTACAGCGTTACAATTTTTTTTTACTTAAATACTATGTATTATAATAATAATAAGGCCATGAGTGAATTATAAATAATAATAAATAAATATATGGGACACTTACACACACGGTCGTCCGTCCCCAAAGTAAGTAACTTAATACTTGTGTTATGGGTGACAGACAACTGGTGAATATACACTTATATATTTTTAAATACATACTTAAATACAAATATACACCCAGGCTCAAAGGCCAACAAATTTATTTAAAGAAAATGTTGGCCCTCGGCGGGAATCGAACCCGCGACCCGCGGAGCTGAAGGCAGGGTCACTACTCACTGCGCCAACGGGCCAGTCATTGTGACTATCAGTTACTTTAATTTATAGACGTTTAACAAAGATACAAGGACTGTTCGGAATTTTATATGAGTTTTTATTATAAAAATTAAAGTAACGGCTTGTTACTATCCCACTGCTGGGGATAGTTCTCCGTTTTTAGAGAAAATGATTGAAGCTAAGACCTACTCCTCAAATGCGGATTGGTGGGTTACATATATCCCAGAAGTCTCTACAGATATGCAGGTTTTCCTGACAATTTTTTCCATCACCGACGAGCGTGTGATAAATTGTCAATTATCATTTAGAACTCTTAACAGAAAACTCATTGGATTGAACCCGTGACCCAAAGAGTCGCAAGATCTCACTGCTGGGCTATCAAAGATACTCAACTTTTGATTCTATTATAATGACCACCAAATTGGAACTCTTGAGATTTTCTTAGAAATTTTTTATGGCGAATACCATAGAAAAGTTATTAACTATGGCATTTCGTAAATGATCAACGAACTAGAGCTACTTATACGATTACCGTATCTGTTTGTACCTAACTTTTTTTGAACAGCTGAGTTAGTTTAAGGTTATTTTTTATGATTAATCTAAAATTCAAAGTTCAGTAGCCTTGGTTGAGTTAGGTTAGGTTTTGAGCAAAAAGACTCGAAATAAACTACAATAATGTTTGTCTCACACTCAGCACACGCAAGGAAAGGTTTAAATTTTGCCGTTTTCGTATTGTTTTTTATTCCTGCTCCTTTCCTATTTATCTTAACGTTGTGTTAGATAGCCTATAGCCTTACTCAATACAAGGACTATCTTACGCTGAAAGAATTTTTCAAATCGCTCCTGCAGTTCCTGAGATTAGCGCGTTCAAACAAACAAACTCCTCAGATTTATATATTAGTATATATTGGAGATCATGTTCTATAATTGGTCTACCATGTTCTTGTATATTTTGCTGTTAACTAAACATAATGCCGACCCCACTTCGAGTGGGGGTAGAAATTAAACATAAATCGTTTCACATAAATGAAGATTATTTACGAAATGAAACCTTTATAATAAACTAGATGCGCCTGCGGCCGCGTGGATATATCAGTGTATTTAATTGCAATTTTGAAAAAGAAAGTAATTATTGTGAGTTAACTATAAGAGATAGAGGCAAGCCTTCTTGGACTTTTTTGTAGTATTTTTGTAGATCTACAACTCTCTAATACATTACTTTAGTGTATCTTTGTTGGTTTACGCACTTGACTAAAGCTACCAGAAGGCGCAACATGTAATGTACTATTACGGTTTTATGTAAATTCTATGCTAAAGATGATCCGCCGAGTTTCTTGCTGGTTCTTCTCGGTAGGAGCAAACTTCCGAATCAGTGGTAGCTTCTTTAAAACATTTGACGATTCAAAAGTACTGTAAACAGTCCACTTGAATAATGAATATTTTTAATTTTAATTGAATTTTTAACCTAATTAACCTAAACCTTCCGGAAGAATTGCTATTGTAAAATCCGATTAGTAGATTTTGAAAAAATCCATCACATAACGTTTTGGCGGTCTTTGTTTTATAATAAGTATAGATAAAGTTTATTTGCGAAATGATTTTTTAAACTTAGTATAGATTATATTACATGATTACTATTTTTAACATGTACATATCCGATAGATCACATTTTGTTGCTGAAGTCTTATATATTGTTAATTTGCAGGTGATGCAACAGGATGTCAAGAAGGAGAATCCGCTTCAGTTCAAGTTCCGGGCCAAATTCTACCCGGAGGATGTCGCCGACGAGCTCATCCAGGAGATCACGCTCAAACTATTCTACTTACAAGTACGTAGCAATGCACTCGCTCTTTATATATTACTAGTAATATTCTGCGGTTTCACCCGCGTACATACCGATCTCATGGCAGTGCAAAGTCTACTAAGTCGGACTATAGATTTATTTTTGTGTTAACATAAAAATTTAATTTCTTATCTAATTACACTAATATTCATAATCTAATGAATATACAGATTTTTATGACTAATTTTTACATTTTATTATATTTTTATTACGGATCCCTATTTTGTCTGAAAATGTAATATAGTCTATGTTGCTCAGTAAAGATGCAGCTTTCCAATGGTAAAAGAAGTTTTAAAAAACAGTAGTTTTTGTGTGAAAACATTACAAACACACACAAATTTTTCCTTTTTCTTCTTCTTCTTCTTTTGGTGCCTCTCCAACTAGTGGAGGTTGGCAGTCAGCTCTGCATACGCCCTCCTTTGCGTGGCCAGACGGAAGAGTTCGGAAGCGCTCTTGATTCCCGTCCTTTTTATAATATTAGTATTTATATATTACTAGCTTGTACCCGCAACTTCATTCGCGTGGACTGTAGTCTTGGAATATACAAGTAGCTTCTCCCATTCTCCAATCCTGCATATATCTCCATCGGTTGATAATAGATGGCGTTTCCCAATGTCATCCTATTCCTGTAGAATTAACAGGATTTCTATAGCCTATATAATACCCCGGTGTATAAGGAATAATTGTGCCAAATTTTATCGATATTGGTTCAGTGGATTTGCAGTGAAAGCGTAACAAACAGATCCATACTCACTAACTTTGGAATTTATAATATTACTAGCTTTTACCCGCGAATTTGTTCGCATGTGACAGGTCGATAATATATGGTGCTTTTCAATGTCATCCTATTCCTGTAGAATTTACAGGATTTCTATAGTCTATATGTTACTCCGGTGTATAAGGAATAACTGTGCCAAATTATATCGACATTAGGTCAGCGTATTCGCCGTGAAAGAGTAACAAATATCCATCCATACTCACAAACTTTGGAATTTATAATATTAAAAATAGGAAGTAGGATTTAGACCTGCTACTTCAGTCGTGTCAACTTAAATGTCAAAATATCCTTAATTAGTAGATTACCGCTGAATTTCTTGCTAGCTTGTTCTTATCGGTAGAAAAACTTCAAAATCAGTGGTAGCTTCTTTAAAAACATTTGACTACTCAAAAGTACTATAAACAGTCTTCTTGAATAAAGAATACATAAGATTCAATCATTCATTGAATAAGAAATTCATAAATATATTTAAAAGTTTGTACAATGAGGTGGTCTTATTGCTTAATAGCCATTTGTGCCTGACAACCTCGGCACATTATACTGTTGCAGAAAGTCTATTAAGGAGGATTTATGTTCTAGATTGGCTTTTGTAGCTCAACCTTCGTAAGAACGAGGTTATCGTGCACAAAATGAGATGAATCTAAAGATTCAGAGGTTCATAGTTACGATTGTGCAGGTCAAGAACGCGATCCTGTCTGACGAGATCTACTGCCCGCCGGAGACGTCGGTGCTGCTGGCTTCTTACGCTGTCCAGGCCCGCCACGGAGACCACAACCCAGCAGTACATGCGCAAGGCTTCCTCGCCAACGACCGCCTGCTGCCACAGCGGGTTACCGACCAGCACAAGGTAACGTGGGTTCTTTATAATTACTTACTTCCTTACTTCCTGTGGCACTACAACCCTTTATGAGTCTTGGCCTCCTCAACGAATCTTTTCCACTTCGCTCTGTCCCTCTCCGTTTTTGGAGAGAAGGATTGGAGCTAAGACCTACCACGCTGCTCCAATGCGGATTGGTAGGTTACACATATCTCCAGAAATCTCTAGAGACATGCAGGTTTCCTCAGGATGTTTTCCTTCATCGAAAAGCGTGTGATAAATTGCAATTATCAATAAGACACATAAGGTTTAACAGAAAACTCATTGATCTGTCATTGGGTCGGAACCTGCGACTTCCTCGAAAGAGTCGCACGGTGTTACCGTTGGACTATCACAGCTCTATATCAAAGTATACCTAGATTACCATTTTTTTTTGTTATTGTAGTTGGTTTTTTATTACTACTACGGTGGTCATAAAATGACCAAAATATACTGTATGCATTTGTACTACCCCAAAGTATTTTTAAAGTGCAAAGCATTCTAAACACATGGAATTTTGTTTTACTATTACGGGAATCTTATTCCATCCTTTTTTCTACAAGTCCCAGTAAATATAAAAGCATAATGATGTCACTTATTATGAAATCGAAACTATTTTTTTAATCTTCGAGAAGTTAAGAGGTTTACCTGTTAACGGCGGTGGATCTACGCATATATTTTTAATTTCTAATTAGATTCAATTATTTCCGCATTAAAATATAATTGTTATAATTATAAAGTTATATAATATTAACTGTGATACATAATTTGATAAAGTTGCGGCTTGTCACAATCCCGCTTCCGAACATAGGCCTCTTTCTTCCTTATTTAAGACGATGAAGCTTACACCACCACAATGCTGCAGCGCAGATTAACACATTAATACAATTATCCATTTCTTATTCATGTCATTAAAAAAAATATACATATTGATTCTGCATTGTATAAACGTAAGTCGATTACCGCACGATCACTTCTTCATTAAGCGTTAACTGCAGCATTACTTCTTGATCAAGCGTTAACGACAACGTCACTTCTTGATCAAGCGTAAACTGCAGCATCACTTCTTGATCAAGCGTTAACTGCTGCATTACTTCTTGATCAAACGTTAACTGCTGCATCATTTCTTGATCAAGCGTTAACTGCAGCATCACTTCTTGATCAAGCGTTAACTGCAACATCGCTTCTTGATCAAGCGTTAACTGCAGCATCACTTCTAGATCAAGCGTTATTAGCTGCAACATCACTTCTTGATCAAGCGTTATTAGCTGCAACATCACTTCTTGATCAAGCGTTATTAACTGCAACATCACTTCTTGATCAAGCGTTAACTGCAGCATCACTTCTTGTACAAGCGTTAACTGCAGCATCACTTCTTGTACAAGCGTTAATTACAGCATCTTTCTTAATCAAGCGTTAACTGCAGCATCACTTCTTAATAAAGCGTTAACTGCACGATCACTTCTGACATATTATCCGTCTCCACCCCCAGATGTCCCGCGAGGAGTGGGAACAGAGCATCACCAACTGGTGGCAGGAGCACCGCGGGATGCTGCGCGAGGACGCCATGATGGAGTACCTGAAGATCGCGCAGGACCTGGAGATGTACGGCGTGAACTATTTCGAGATCCGCAACAAGAAGAACACCGAACTGTGGCTGGGAGTGGACGCTCTCGGACTGAACATCTACGAGAAAGATGACAAGTGAGTGAATTGTAATCTAGCTAGGTTTCATTAAAAAAAACTGTCTTATCCCTGTTTTAACACTGGACTCGTAAGAAGACTTAAAAGGACAAAACCTTTTGAGTTAGTTTAATATAGTTATAGTGTAGTGTAGTGCTAGTGCTACTTGAAAGAACACAAGAACAAAGTGCCTCACATTCCAAGAAAGACTAAGATAAGTCACTGGACCTATTCTTAGATATAAGTTAATTTATAAGTTTAGGTAATCTTTAAGTTGCTTATTAGCCTCTTGGCTAGATCGCAACATCAATAAAGTACTTCCTTTTGGTTGTTCTTTATAATAGCAAAAAAAAAAAACCCTGTTTTTGGGTGGTGAAAAAATCCTGCAATTTAGAATAGACTACAAATGGACTAATATATTTTTTGTAATAGTAATGGTTTTTATTTGTATTGTATTTGTTTTTTTTTCTACTTTTTGTTTGTATTAAGTGGTGTTAAAAATAAAGAGAATAAATAAATAAATGATATTTTAGTAGACAATAAAGCTGTCATAGCTCAGCGGATAATGCATAACATTTTCGGTCTTCCTCTTTTTTTAAATATGCATATGTGACTAGCACTAGAGAGAAAAATGGATCTAGATAAGTTTTATTTTTAAAAAAATGCCGTTTTATCTTTGTTTTCAGACAAATTTTTTTTGAAATTTACGTTGAATACAATCACACTTTTTCGCTGTCATACATAAAGTCATGGTAGTTCATTTGGGGAACGGGCGGTCTAGAGAGCCCCATCTGCCCTATTATTTTTTCATTTTTCTTTTCAAATTTTTTTTTACATCATTTTTAAAATTACCGAACTAGATTCGGTCACCCAGGTACTCCATAATAAAAATATTATTCGAGTTATTTAATAATTTCTCACTCGTCAAGCGGAAGAATTCATATAACACATTTGGTAGGCTGTTGTAAGCATAACACGGATTTAATTTGTGTTATAAAATTTAATTAATTATACTTTCATGAGACAAAAAAGAAAGTAAAGAGAATAAAATGACGTGTCGCGATTAGCGAACGGAATAATTATAATTTTAAACATGTTTGGTTATCGCGTGAGTCGTCGACGCCGACGCCCAGGCATCGCTGTTTATATTTGACATCAGCATGCTTTAACATATTAATATGTAAAAATTAACGTTTGTCTGTATGTCCTGCCCGCCGTGTGATAGCTTCTTTAAAAACATTTGAGTACTCAATTGTACTAAGCGAGCAGTTTAATTGAATAAAGAATATGTCGCCGTGTGGTATCCGGCTGAGTAGAATAGACCACACTCATTTCTTACCCAGGTGTCGTTAATGCGACTAAGGTTAGTCGACCCACCGCGTGGTATCCGGCTGAGTAGAATAGACTACTCTCTGTTTTACCGAGGTGTCGTAAAATATGACTAAGGTAAGTTGACGTCAGGCAGGCGGCCGGTCGTAAAATACGTAGCCAAATCATGGGACAACATGTGTGTAACATTCTGTGCCGACTCAATTTAGAGTGGGATAATGGCAGGAGACATGAATGTTTGTCTGTATGTTCTCTATAAATTTCGAAGTGTCAGGATCATCCGCTGGGCCATTGTTAAGATTCTCTGAAAATTTCATTAAAATCGGCCCAGCCGTTTCGGAGTCTATAAATGACATACAAACTTTCATTTTTATATATAAGAAGAAGATTACATATTGCGATTGCTCTTTTATTCAAGGTTCAATCAATTCTATATCCTTTGTTATCTATACCTCTGTAAGAAAAGAGGGTGGTCTATTCTACACAGCCGGACACCACACAGGGAGTCGCCTTTATTATTATCTTTAGTTTTATCAATAGGAAGACTCAACCGGAAACAATACGTCACAGTGTTACCACCATTTTAATCAAAAAAGGCGCGACACTCTTGTTTCATGACGGTGTTGCTATAAAATACAAAGCGAAAGTCATTGGCGACAACATGGGTCAACCAACCTCAACGACATCTCGTTAAGAAATGAGGGTGGTCTATTCTACTCAGCCGGATAACATACGTCAGGTCAATTTACCCTAGTCGCAATAAAATAAATAAACTCTTAAACTTTATTATCTATCTCCGTAAATTGAATCGGTCCATTTGCCTTAACAACTGTACCTGTTCGTACTGAATGGGCAATTATAGTAGATAGTTAGTGAATGACATAATCGATTGTGATAAGATAAACACGCCGCGCGTCACCGGCCGCGCCGAGATAGGGCCATCTTGGAAACGACCTTGTTTTTTTCTGACACGTGATGTCAATTTGTCGCACGATGACAAACAATTTTATACTTAGCGGCCATTATTATATAAAATAATAAAAATGGCTGACTGTAATCCTGACATATTGTTAAGTACAGGGTTCGTGGATGTGAAAGAATACACCTAGTTTCTAGTTGATACTTTATTTCTAGCTGTGATGGCCTAGCGGTGCGACCGTGTGAATCTCCAGAGACGATCATGGGTTCAAACCCGGGCAGACACCAATGAGTTTTTCTAATAAAACTTATGTGTCTAATTGATAATTGCAATTTATCACACGCTTTTCGGTGAAGGAAAACATCGTGAGGAAACCTGCATATCTCTAGAGAATCCTATATAGGATATGTGTAACCTACCAATCCGCATTGGAGCAGCGTAATAGGTCTTAGCTCCAACCCTTCTCTCCAAAAATGGAGAGAGGAGGCCTATGCCCAGCAGTGGGATAGTAACAGGCCGTTACTTACTTTTTTTTTTACTTTATTTCAGGTTTTTAGGACAAAATTTCGGTATTTACGATAACAGTCAAAATAGGGTTCTTTTAGTAAGCAGATTACTAAACATTACCCTAAATATTGTTCTTATTATTTTTTTTTTCAAAGCATATAAAGTTGTTGATTGTATTTGCGCCATTTTATTATATGCATGATTGCTATCAATAATATTAAAAACTTTAAAACAAATAAACGTAAATATTATTTAATGTAAGGTATTGTAATCAGCCTAGTTTGAGAACCTTTTTTTGACATGTGACCCTGATTTTCATCAGACAGGAGCGGAAATGCGTTATGAACACGAATTAGACATTGCTGTTTCCAAATCTCTTCGCTTAACATAACGACGATATCTGATTGGTGTTTAAAACACAACTCGTCTCTTCTCCGCTTTGGAAATCGGGCCTTAGGATTAACTAACACTATTTGTGAATTTGGTAAGCTACCATAACAATTAGCATTATATATTATATTCTCTATTTTACTTCATCGCGGATTTTTTTTTTATTATTTATATTTACAAAATTTATAGCAAAATAATTTTATTATCACTTTAGTATGTCGTTTATTCTGTAACTTCCAAGCCACATTAAATATTATAAGCGAAATATGCGATTCAAAACTCGTTACATAATGTTAATATAAGTAAAATCTTTTTTGTCTGGCCGTCATTGAAAGTGACTTGTTACATACACCAATTTCAATTACGGATGTCGATATGATATGTTTTGTGTGTAGCTGATAACGAAATGATATTTTAATCTGATGATAAGAGGAACGAACTCGAGTCCTCGCGATATTTGAATGGAAACCCCTTTTTTATGGGAAACTGCCGTTATCGAAACTTATGTTATACACCAAAAAGTCATTATTAACGTTGTAAAGTCCAAAATAAATACAGTTTTGTTTTCTGTTTATTGTGGGTAAGAATTAATTTATGTTATATAAGCATAAAACGTTGATGTTTGTCTCTTTCTTTAGTCAACGATTACTTCCTGTATCTCACTCTAATAATATATACGTGTGTGAGTTAATCTTGTATATATTTATATTCGGAATCTCGGAAACGGGTACTGAAATTCAGCATGTAGGGGGTTTTGGGGGAGAAAAATCGATTTAGCTATGTTTTATATAAAAAAATTCGTTTTATCCCTGTTTTTTGAGCATTAAAAAATACTAAAATTTATCTTGAATATAACACACTATTTTTGCCATAAACTGTCTAGTCAGCGTAGCTTATTCGGGGAACGGGCAGTCTCGAGAAATTTAAATATCTAGGATCGATCCCAACTACCTCATTATTTTTTCTTCTTTTGTAAGTTTCTTTTTTTTACGGCACCACAGTAAGAAATGAGGACTATTCTACTCAGCCAGATACCACACAAGCATATATTTAGGATGTACATAAAATTCAAAATAATAATTCAACTGAACTATGATATAATTTGACCAGTAGGCTCTTAAGACCTATACATAACGTAGTAACGTCACCGTTGCGTTCCGTCCGCAGGCTGACGCCCAAGATCGGCTTCCCGTGGTCGGAGATCCGCAACATATCGTTCAACGACCGCAAGTTCATCATCAAGCCGATCGACAAGAAGGCGCCGGACTTCGTGTTCTTCGCGCCGCGCGTGCGCGTCAACAAGCGCATCCTGGCGCTGTGCATGGGCAACCACGAGCTGTACATGCGCCGCCGCAAGCCCGACACCATCGACGTGCAGCAGATGAAGGCGCAGGCGCGGGAGGAGAAGCTGGCCAAGCAGGCGCAGAGGTGAGTCAGGGTTCGGGGGTCGGCTGCAGTGTGACACTTAGCAGGCCGAGATATACGTAAGGAGGTCGGCTTTGGTGTGGTACCAAGTAGTCTAGAGGTAAGCTAGGGCGTTGGCTTTAGTTTGGCAGTAAATAGGCCCAGAATTGGGCTAGGGATTTGGCTTTAGTTTGGCACTAAGCTGGCCAAGACATAAGCGAGGGGGAGTCGGCTTTGTTGTGGCATCAAGTAGGGCTAGAGGTGAGCTAGGGGGTCGGCTTCAGTTTGCACTAAGTAGGCCCAGAGGTAAATTAGGCAGTCGGCTTTAGTTTGGCACCAAGTTGGTCCAGAGGTAAGCCAGGGAGTCCGCTTCAGATTGGCACTAAGTAAGCCCACAAGTGAGCTAGGGGTCGGCTTTAGTTTGGTAGCAAGAAGGGCTAGAGGTGAGCTAAGGGGTCAGCTTTAGTTTGGTAGCAAGTAGGGCTAGAGGTGAGCTAGGGGGTCGGATTCAGATTGGCACTAAGTTAGCCCAGAGGTGAGTTATGGAGTTGGCTTTAGTTTGCCACCAAGAAGGGCTAAAGGTGAGCTAAGGAGTTCGCTTTAGTTTGGCACTAAGTAGGCCCAAAGGTGAGCCTTAGGTTCGTCTTTGGTGTGGCACCAAGTAGGGCTAGAGGTGAGCTACGGCATCGGCTGTAGTGTGGACATTAAGCACGCCAAGGTATAAGCCAGGAGGTCGGCTTTGGTGTGGCACCAAGTAGGCCCAGAAGCGAGCCAGGGGGCCGACTGTAGTGTATCACGATGCAGTTGCCTATATTAACTCTACATACCTGTTAATCAGGATTCGTTAGGAAATTAAAGATTCAGATAAGAAAGATAGCTTAGATTAAATAACATTAAAAGACTTTACAACGCTCATTCAATTGTTTGGTCTGTCATTTGCTCTTTTATTTTATTTTTATTCGAGTTTGACATATCCCTTCCGTTTTATAACGGGAGTAGAGTTAAGAATTGAAAAACACTCGTTTACAAGTTTACTTGCATAAAGAATATTTTGATATTGAATGTATTAGTTCGCATTTTATGTGTTCTAAACCAATGATGTGATTGGTTTTTGTGTGCAGAGAGAAGTTGCAGCTGGAGATCGCGGCCCGCGAGCGCGCCGAGAAGAAGCAGCAGGAGTACGAGGACCGGCTGCGGCAGATGCAGGAGGAGATGGAGCGGTCACAGGTACTGATACAACATGTTACTTTATCAATATATCCTTATACAATTTTCAACATCCCCTTTGTACATAATTGTTAATATAAAAAATCGAATTGTTTACATAACAAACTTAGTGATAGGTTTTAGGAAGGATAATAATCTTTTTTTGTTAAATTTGGCACCGAACATGGCAAACGACATACCTAGTAAAAACACACCAAAATAGCATTAAATGGTCTGGAGTGAAAGGGTTAAACTCATGTCAATTTTCCTGTGATTGTGATAGATCGATGATCAAATCTATTTTCTTATTACAGGCGAACCTTCTAGAAGCTCAAGAGATGATCCGAAGGCTCGAAGAACAACTCCGCCAGCTGCAAGCTGCCAAGGAGGAGCTCGAGCAGCGCCAGAACGAGCTGCAAGCCATGATGCAGCGCCTCGAGGAAACCAAGGTGCCGTTTATATTTACGAATTACTATTAGTATACGATACTTCATTCGGCTAACTTCAGGATTTAAGTGCTGTCAATAATGCAATATGTATTGTTTACCCGGTGTAAAGGCTTTTGCCTAAATTTGGGATTAAAATAGAATAAAAGGAAGGGATTAGAATAAAAATTCTACCAAATTTCTTCTACATTGCTCCAGCGAATTACACACCGTTACACAGACAGAAAGCCTTTTTCATTTATATTATAAGAATGCATAAGACTAATAAAAGGCAGAGTCAAAGATTTGAATTTAATCAAAATTTTAGATCTCCAGAGTCCATAACAATCAAGACAAATAATCACCGAATAAAGACGTGTTTCATATCGTTTTAGGTCGAATTATATGGCGTAGATAAGAGACAGACAGACTTTCGCAATGATATGTCTTCTCAGATATAATTTAGAGTAAATACCAGGAAAATGTTGGAAGATTTTTTAAAATTGTTGCCTTCAACATTTCCAGAACATGGAAGCGGCCGAGCGCCAGAAGCTGGAGGATGAGATAGCGGCCAAGCAGGAGGAGGTCTCCCGCATCCAGCAGGAGGTGGAGATCAAGGACACGGAGACGCGCCGCCTGCAGGAGGAGGTGGAGGAGGCGCGCCGCAAGCAGGACGAGGCCGCGGCGCTGCTGGCCGCCGCCACCACGCCCACGCACCACCATCTGGCCGAAGGTGGGTACCGGCAGAGGGTGACAAAGTCCTAGGATTAGGCCTTTTGTCTCCTATACAGGAAACGCTTGGAGATTACTGCCACAACGCTACTCCGAAGTGGATTGAATTATGTATTTTAGTGCAAGGAATTGCGAACCTATGACTCGCATCACGAAATTTTTTGCACGTCACCGATCACGAAATTTATGCACTAAGTATAAAGTGAAGTAAGTTTTTTTAGAAGAGAGTAAGCGGGCGGCCAAGATATTATTAGTTCAATATCTAAAGTATTTTTGGCCGCCATTTTTTCGGCCATGTTGGATTGTATTGGTTGAACTGTCATGACGACATTGACAATTACTAAGTAAATTTTTAGGTTAATATGCAAGCTGAGAGAGCCCAGCGGTAAGAACCCGCGAATTTTTTGAAAGTGTCACTGGTTCAAACTCCGGGCAGGCACATGAGATTTTCTATTAAAATTATAATTTAACTGTAATGATAATTTGATAATTTCAATTTATTTTTAATTTCATCTTCTCGATGAAGGAAAACTTTGTATCTCTAGAGAATTCTGAGGATATGTGTAACCTACCAATCCTCATTGGAGAGTGGTGGGACTTGCTCCAACCCTTCTCTCCAGAAACGGAGAGAGGAGGCTTATGCCGAGCAGTGGGATAGTAAGTATAAGTAAGGATAGTGGGGTATTTACTTAACTTTCTTCATGCAAGGCGAAGACAAATTTGTCTTGTATTTTAATTTATTTTTCTTGTTTTTATTTTTGTCATTCAACACTACTTCCGCAAACTGAGGTGGCTAGTCAGTGGTTCTACAATCTGTGTGTATCCTATATAATTATTTTTTCTTATCGATTGTAACCTGATCTAAATAAATAAATAAGTCATAGTAGCATATCTTAACTGCAGTCAGCTACGCACCAAGCTGCAACGATTAGCTTGTAACCATAAAATTGTAATTTGGCTGGCCCGTTGGCGCAGTGGGTAGTGATCCTGCCTTCAGCTTCGCGGGTCGCGGGTTCGATTCCCGCCGAGGGCCAACATTTTCTATGAATGAATTTGTTGGCCTTTGAGCCTGGGTGTATATTTGTATTTAATTATGTATTTAAATAATATATATGTATATATTCACCAGTTGTCTGTCACCCATAACACAAGTATTAAGTTACTTATTTTGGGGACGGACGACCGTGTGTGTGTCCAAAAAAAAAATTGTTTTTTTGTTGAAAAGATTATCCGCCGAGTTTCTTGCTAGTTCTTCTTGGTAGGTGCACACTACCGAATTAGTAGTAGCTTCTTTAAAAAAAAATTGACGATTCAAAAGGACTGAAAACAGTCCACTTGAATAAAGAATTTTTTGGATTTGAATCAAGTATTATTTTACGTCGTAGGTAACGATGAGGGTCAAGACGGCGACGCGGCGTCCGGCTCCGGCTCCGAAGGCGGTTCGGAAGCGGGTGGCGGCGAGCTGGCGCGCGGACCCGACGACCTGGTCGACCCGCTGGCGGACCGCCGTACGCTGGCCGAGCGCTCCGAGCGGCTACATAACCAGCTCAAGGTGAACCGCCAACCAACTTATACTTAACCTTTGTATAATAAAGACTGCGCTTATAATACTAATTTTGATGTGAAAGAATCAGCCATTTCAGTAGTACCCTAAAAAGTAACTTTCAATGAATTTATAATGCCACCTTTTTTTAACTTTTTTTTTTGTATTTCCATTTACACCTTTTTCTTGTGTTATACGTTCGAATAGCTTTTAATTCATCATCACCACTTATTCCACTCTTAAGTGAGGTCGGCACAACATTTTTAAACAAGTAGTAACATGTTTTTATGTTTATTTTCTGAATATCATATTTTATATATATTATTGCATGCTTTGTTGTTTTTTGCACAATGCATATTTTGCCCCACAAGATGAATTGGTAGTACTGTAATGACTTAGTGAGTGAACTTTTGATTCAATAAATAAATTACGACACCTCGATAAGTAATGAGGTCTATTCTACTCAGCTGGATACCACACGGCGGGCACCACATATTTGGTCTATGGTTGCAAAACCACTGATAGTAAAGATTATCGCAATCGATTATGTCATTCACTAATGTCCCATACATTTATTTATTTATAATTGTGTTGTGTTATATTTGACTGGCCCGTTGGTGCAGTGGGTAGTGATCCTGCCTACAGGTCCACGGGTTGCGGGTTCGATTCCCGCCGAGGGCCAACATTTTCTATAAATGACTTTGTTGTTTTTCGAGCCTGGGTGTATATTTGTATTAAAAAAATATATAAGTATATATTCACCAGTTGTCTGTCACCCATAACACAAGTATTAAGTTACTTACTTTGGGGACGGACGACCGTATGTGTCCCATATATTTATATTATATTTTATATCAACCGCAGGCGCTGAAACAAGACCTCGCCCAGTCCCGCGACGAGACCAAGGAGACGCAAATGGACAAAATCCACCGCGAGAACGTCCGCCAGGGCCGCGACAAGTACAAGACGCTGCGCGAGATCCGCAAGGGGAACACCAAGCGCCGCGTCGACCAGTTCGAGAACATGTAGGCGCCCGCCCAGCGCCCGCGGCCGCGCCTGGTGGGCCGCACACCCGCACCGGACAGCTCGCGACCACGACTCGCCGTCAACCAATAGTAACAGTGTTACCATCCCACAGTCGAAACCTTTCTTCCTTTACTCGTTAATTTGGTATGCCAGTACAAGAGAAGCTATGTATTCGACTAACGAAATCAAACTTTTACTCGACTAGTGAAAGTGTTTTATAAGACTCGAATTACCAGACTCATAAAGTAGATTGACTTACCGATGGAATACAATTACTCGACTACAGTGGAGTGGATTACTTAATTCATTAAAAAGGAGTGATCACCCAACGCATTCACTCGACTGATACAGTGATACAATTACTCGAGTATGCTGGGAGTGGATTACATAATTCATTAAAGATGATCATGATCGCCCAACGCATTCACTCGACTGATACAGTAATACAATTACTCGACTACGGTGGAGTGTATTACCTGACTCACTGAGGTGATTAGTCAACTCGCTTAATATAACAGATTATATTCTGCTAGTGAAGTAACGCGTTCCACTCGACTGAAGTATGTGATACATGTACTCGACTCACTATGGTGATGTGATTACTCGACTAAAGAGGTGTTGCTCCACTGAAAAGGAACGCTTTTACTCGACTGAAAATCGTGATACAATTATTCAACTCACTTTAACGGAGTAATTAATCAACTCACAAAGATGCTCGGTTACTTATGATTTATTATTGTTAACTGTAACTACAGCGTTCACTCGACTAACGTACGTGAAACTGTTACTCACAATAGTGGAGTCATTACTGAAGTCACAAAACTTGTGCGGTTACTCGACTGATGTGATTACTCTAGTCACAAATATCTTTTACTCGACTTGAATATGATTACTCGATAAGAAATCTGTTTTGTCTGTGGGATACTTAAACATGTTTTTACATATAAATGAGTAACTTTGTATGTATTTTGGGCTGATCAGTTTTATATTAATCTCTTAGATGTTCGTTTTTTTTTTTGTGAAAATTATGTAAAAAATATGCAGTCAACTGCCGACACTCGATGTATATACATATATATTTTTGAATATTTTGTCAATTTGTATCGAATTTTTTTATGAAAATACAGCTAAAGTTACAGGCGAAATCGACTGAATATTATCTATGATAATTACACTGCTATTTTCATGGTACATATAATATATTCTAAAAAAAATAGTAGTACATATATATTTATTAATATATTTACTGCTTTAAATATAACAATTTATAACATTTTAATTTAATAAAGGCATTTTTGTATGCAGTATATTATTGGAGAGCTTTACCGAGTAATAGAAAAAGCTGTAATAGTCATCCGCAAAAATAAATAACCTTGCTATATAATAAAGATAAACAATAAAATATAGATAAAAATACTTATATACCATGGAAATAGTAGATAAAAAAAATACCTTCAGTGTTACTTTAGTCGTGTTCCGAATACCAAACGAAAAAATATATATTTTTATATATTGTATTGGACGTTAGCCGCCATTTGTCGCAAATAGAGCGCCGCACGAGCCATCAGGTCCTCGACGATGTTTGACTCGAGTTGGTAGTGTTGGTGAGGGCCGATGACGTCACGCGATCCGGCTCGAAGTGCCAAAAAGTCAGTCGCGTTAACCGCCGGGCCCGTAGTGGGGGGAAAGTCGGAGTTTTTACATATATTATACACCGTCCAGGCGATATTCATAGCGTCAATCCAATTCGTACACAAAACCGACTTTTGCTGATTTTTTCTTTATGACATTGGTAATCGATATTGTAATTTATTGAATCGGGTAATCAAAACAATCGGAATTTATTAAAGGATTTTTTTTCTTAATTGCGTGACGTATTTGTTTCTTTCGTTCGAAATTTGAATATTGGAGGAAAAATAATTTCTATTTACCCCCATTAGTAAAAATATGTTTTAGGGTGTATTATAAATGACTGAGTTAAAAGCAATTTTTAATAAAAATAAATATAATTACCTATTTTCATTTCATCTTTATAGTTCTAATCATTTTATATGAATAAATTTTGATATACTAAATCACGGATGGGGGAAGGTGGAAAAACTTGTTATATTGTTTTAGGTAGTTTATTCATTTAGTTCATTTGTTCCATTTAATTCGAGGCACAATTAAAATTGGTTAACGCGTCGTTTTCGCCATTTTCCGTAATAGATTGAGTCTAAGCTGTACAGACCATGAAGGTTAATAGAAAAAAACGGTTGCCTGTATAGTCGGTTTTACGGGCAAAGATTTTACGTGACAACATCTTTTTAAATGTGATGGATTGGAGTGGGAGAGAGACGCAAGGCATTCGCCAGTCCGGCGGGCCTCTCTTTCGTTCGGTGACTCATCGTAACAGACGTGAGCGAGCGTTACACTTTTTCATGAGTGACTCCAAGCCGCAACCTAATTTAAGACGTTGTCACGTCAATAATATGGTAAGGAATAATAGCAAATTGGTTTACGAATTGGATCGACTCCGCCGACCGCGACAGGTCCAACCTGAAGGGTGCTTGCATTTTACTGAGGATGGGAGTCCGCCGGGCGATGTACTCGGGACAAGTGTAAATATGATTATTACTTAATAGTAACTTTATTTTAGTGTATAATGTGCTATAATAACCGAACATGTATACAATCGGACCTCCTGTGAATACCGATACGTTGGAAGGCACAGATTCGTTTGTAATTAAATTTATTATTAATACAATTATATTTTAAGTGAATTTGGTATTTTATTATATTATACTTGGTTTGGTTGAGTGGAGAGGATTTGGCTGTAGTGTGGTTTGTAATGTTTTAACTAAAGTTTAAGTAACTTCGCTAAGCGTGGCAAAATATGGTTATAAAAATCCTTGCTTAGAATTAAGACTTCTCGCCTACTTGTATTCTATAGTACATGTATTTTTATACAAAAAATAACATATTATAAGCAAAATAGTTGATGTGCCAGAAATATCGTATTCAATTAATATATGAGGTCTTTTAATGGCCAAGTCAAGTTAAAAAAGGTTCAAAATTTCACGTCTCTACTGGTAACCGTTAAGGATTTACCTCGTCTGGAGCGAATCCTGTCGTAAATTTATATTGTCATCAAGTCTGGTCCAGAATGTAAAATTTCGGCTCAATCGTACAACGGAAAATGGGTTAAATTTAACTTGCAAGATTCCACCTTCACATACACAGCATTGAATAAAGGCTTTTAAAAATCATGTGAATGACTAGATGACTGATGAGTTTATTATAAATAGCCTATGACTAATAGGTTTAGGTTAAAGGTTTTTTTAGTTTCAATCCAAAGTAACCAAAGCCAAGTCCTCTCCGTTCAACTAAGTATGCGTCGCAGAATCGTGAGTCTTTTATCTACTTGTTTGTTTCACTTACCGTTTTATTCTGATTGTGGGTTTTATTAAATAGGTCTGTTGTTTTCTTGTTGTGCGGTCTGCGTGCGTGTCCGTCGCAAAGTGACTATCGGGGTCTAGGAATCTTTGTGTGTGCGCGGATCGAGGTTGTTTTATTCCATTTAATAAGAATATTAGTAAAGCATTTTATTACGCACTGTGAGCTGATCCTAAAAATAGGTTTTAAATCAGTAAATTTTCATATTTAAAGAATACAAGATAAAAACATATCTTGATTAAAGAAAATTTCACTGTTGCATGTTATATATTAGAGCATTATCATTGTATGTCAAACCACTCATCCGCGCACACACGATCGTAACGCCTTAACTGTTGTCGCCGAATATTATCTAATATACAAATCGAATGTGTCAAACATCAATATTTTTGGGTATGTGAAATTTTACCGCTAGTTTTGCTCAAAGTGGAACAAGTGTCCGTAGTGTGTTGAGAGTGGGGGGTTGGGAGGGGGGAGCGACGGCCCTTATTTATTTTTATAATCGTTTATATGTCTAGATTTAGGCGTTACAGCTTCGCGTATACATCTCGTCCGCACTCGATCCGTTGATATTACCATAGAGCGGTCGCAATCGCGGCCTACAAATCATTAACCCTACTTATTTCCTGAACAAAATTCTAAACTATATATAAATCGTATGCATATAGGATGTGTATAATGTTATTTTTAAGTGTATTAAAGGCATTCCATATAAGTAACAATGCGGTGGCGTGTACTTGATTGTTTTTTTTATTTTATTTCGTGAATAAATCTTGTGGAGAAAATACATTTTCAATGGTTTGTACGTGTTATTAATAAGTGCCATCCGTCGCAAATCCCCGACCGGAGGACGCGTGGCGAGCGGCTGGTTGGGTCCCTATCTGTTGGGAGAATTTCAACTCTATTCTTTATGCATAGTTTATTCTATACAATTAATAAATAAGTATTTCGTACATATAATGTCCATAACGTACAGTAATATATTCTGGGATTGTAAGACATATGGGAAAGTTATTTTCAATTTTATAATTCCTTTCAATTATTTCCTTCCAAAATAGTTCCTATACTCAAATCACCGAATCTTCATAATAGTCTTTGATATAACGCAGTGTTGCAAGGGACTTAGTCTGAGTCCAATACGGACCTTGGATCTTGAAAAATTAACTGATGCCTAAAGAGTCTACATGACTCTCAAAACTTTTAGTTTGTGCTCTGACTTCAAATGGCGCCCAAGTTTTTAAAAGCAATTAAATTATTGCAGTATGTGTTACATGGTACAGAACTTATGGGCTCAAACTCAATTATGTCCACTTTTCTTTAGTTTCTTTTTTATAATTTATGGCGTTTTAGCAAAATAACTCATTGAACTTAAGGGTTGTTTTTTGACAACTCTAGTTTGTTAGATCTAGTCGAGTAAATACTCTAGAGTATTTACTCGACTAGACAATTCAATTCAATTGGACTCCAAGCCTTACTGCGTTTTTCATAATAGTGTCGGATGTGCAAACTCAGACTGAAGTCGCTTGCAACGCTAGCTTGATATTTTAATTAAGTTGGGTGTGTATATACATTTTTTTCATGGTAACAGTCCATTTTACGATAAGAATAATGTCTTATTTTAGTTATGTACTTTATTCCTATAGACTATAACACTAGTGTCCCCGCCGCCCGCTCGCCGCGCGAGTCCTCGCCTGTATAATTCAGCGTTATTGAATGATCCGTGTCAACATTTATAAAATATACAATACCACGTTGCCTTTCAATCTAGGATGAGAAATTTTTCCAATAAAATGTTTAAGTAAAAATAATTGTGTTTTATTTGTGAATTTTTCCATAGATTTTTTTAATTCTGAATAACAATGCCAGCGCTGTGGTACCCTAAAACTAAGGTATCTTACGTTAGTAAAGAACGATTAAAATGTCCTAAAATATATTGTATTACATAAAGTTACAAGGGCTGCCTTATTTCGATTTTTGAGATTCATTTTAGTACCATTATAATCTTAAATATTATTATAAAAAATCCCATTATTTTCCACATCCTTATTATTTCATTATGTTCCTTTTATATTAGGATTATATAGTCATCAATTACAAATTAAGTGGGTGCTTAAAGCGAGCTGTTTGAAAATGAAGGGAAGGAAATCTCAGACTAATTTCTTTATAAAAAATTTATTTCTCATTTAAAATATAATTATGTACATTATTTATATAGAAACTAATTTTTACATTAATAATTATTGCTTATTCAAACGACTCATATTTCCTTGTTAACTTTGATGCTATTATGTATTTAATGAAAGGATTTAAAAGAGAATATGTAATTATTTATATGAATTATATTTTGAAAAGACCAACCGCCGTGTTATTGACTCTTCTCGATACAAACAGCGTTCCGAACCAACAGTAGAGTAGACGATTCAAAAGGTTACTTGAATAATATTGAATCATTCAATTGTTGAAATAAATCAGATTGCATTATCATTTTTTTTCTGTATTCACAATATTTCATATATACCATATACAATTTATGTACATATAAAAACAACATCAAGGCGTTAATAAAATATATATATTCTTACGTCACATATAAACATATCACAAAAAGGACTACACAGATCTCAACCCGGTAAAGTACTTTGAGGTCGTCACTAATGTTTGTAAAAGTTTAATCAACAAAATATATAAATAAATAATAAATATATGGGACACTTGCACACATGGTCGTCCGTCCCCAAAGTAACTTAATGCTTATGTTAAGACAGACCACTGGTGAATATATACATATATAATTTTAAATACAAATATACATTCAGGCTCGAAGAACAAAAAATTGTTTGTAGACAAATGTTGGCCCTCGGCGGGAATCGAACCTGCGACCCGCGAAGCTGAAGGTGCTAATGGGTCAGTTAAATAATTAAATGGGCCCTGACTGAGAAATTATCATAGATTACCATAGAATATTATGATAGTTAACTATTACTATTAGAGTAGATTACTATTAGAGAGAGATAGAGTTCGTGGGTTCGAATCCCGGCCATTACACTACCGAAGTGAACCTTGACACAAGCATTTACCTTAGCTGGAGAAGTTAACTAGTAATCTTTAAAAAAAATGTGCAATATTGTCATAAATTTAAAGTATCGTGAGTGTTATTCATAATTAATGTATAAAAACCGGCTATAGTCACGTCTAGCGAGTGAGAAGCAGGAACAAAACAAAAAGAAGCTAAAACGGGGTTATTATTCATGAGCTCTTTACGCGGCGTTATCATACGTTATCGAACTGAGTTCAGTTCCCGCCGGGAAAGAAAATAAGACATGAATATGCAATATAATATAGTCGGTTTCTATGCATTAGTATTTTTATAATTTTTTTTCATATTACAATAAAGAGAAAGCAAATGAGGCTACAAATTATATTGCTGTGGTTTGTTGTATTGTGGATCACGCTTAGCACTGCGTATCAACACTATGGTCTACATTCGAGCCATTAGTCTATGGTCTACCTTCGAGCTATTAGTCCACGGTCTATATCTCAGTGCGCGGCGCGTGCTTGGTGCGCTCGTGCCGCCGCAGCGAGCTGTTGTCGCTGAAGCGGCGCTCGCACTGCGCGCACACGTACACGCGCCCCGAGTGCGACATCGCGTGCCGGCTCAGACCTGGCACACAATCAAACATAACATGTTATAACATGTTCACCAATACTGTAGCACCTCGATAAGTTAAAATCCAAGGGAAGCACGAAATATTAAGTTATGGCCCAAGATCCCGTAAGCGCCAGACCTTCGTCATTTTATAAAAGCTGAAACTTTGTCAGTGCATGCTCCCAACACAGGTAAGAACGATAGTAGATTATGGAATTTGGATCATAGTGGCTTTGGGAGATACGAGGTACTCAAGGTTGCAAAATTCCGAATTAATTTCGTCATAGTATAAAGCTTGATCTTTTGATATTACCTTTAGAATAATATTAAAAATCACGTCAGTCAATGCCAGACACTTAGCATAGTGGAAACCCCCTGCCAGACACCCTAAAAGTTCATGAAATTTGACTTCTATTTACGTCATAGTATAAAAGCTGATTTTACTATATATTACTTGGATAAGAATAAGATAATGTTTCCCCTTTAGCCAGACATGTTCGATAGTTCCTACCCCAGCCAGACAAGCATAAAAGGTTGCGGTTGGAAAGAGCGGGAAGTATATATACGGGTAGGTGCGAACGAGATGGCGAGTTAGGTCTCTCTCTATTATAGTTCTTAACTTATTAAAGTGATACTGACTTTAATACAAACTAGCGGCCTGCCCCTGCTTCGCACCGGTATAAAATATATAGCCCATGACACTCAGTGAAAAAAAATGATTAAAACCGATCCAGTAGTTTTGATTTATTCATTACTGCCCGTGGCCCGCAAGCGTTAAATTTGGAGAAAAACAATTCCCCTCTCCCTATACTAAGAAGGTGCTATGAAGAAGATGCCTGCTATCTTTGTAATATCTAAATTCATATACTACATATTTACTTATTTATTTTTACAATTACAGAATGTCTTTATATAAAACATTCACAGTTTTCTTGTCATTAAACAAACTCTTGAAAGAGCGACATATAGCTGCTAAATTCGAAGTGCTATAGGGCGAAGCGCGGCCTCCTCACGGAATTTTAAATCTGTAATATCTCCGAAAATGTTCACTTAAACTACGTGCTGTATACGGCCATATTTATCTATATTAAATCAACAATGTATTTAAGGTAAGGTATTTACCTTATATCGTTTAAATCTTCTACGACGCACAAATCCGAGTTATATTATATCCTCTCGCGAGATAACTCACGCCTCTAACGAGAGGCTAATCTTTATGTTTATAACGAGAATTTGAATTTAAGTGCGAATAGCAATTATTTGTGTTTAGATTCTAATAACACGAAACACAAAAGAGGTCACCTAAACACGTCTACCTGCCGTTAATGTTACGCGCCAAAAATGACCAAATAACGTCAGTCATTACCTTATATTGCCTATTACAGCTCGAGAGATTATTATTAGAGATCTTGATACCTAATAATAAGGTAAGTTAGCTCACCGGAGGCGTGCAGGAACACCTTGGGGCACTGCGTGCAGCGGTGCAGCTCCAGCGGGCGCGCGTCGGGCGCCGCGTGCGCGCGCGCGTGCAGCGCCAGCGAGCCGCGCTGCGTGAAGCTCTTGGGGCAGCGCGCGCACGCGAACGGACGGACCTCTGCAGCGACAGACAATATTGCAGACACTATTCGGTGTGGAATAAAAGGAAGGAGGGAATAAAAGGAATCTCCGTCCTAAAAGAACTAAGAATAGATGAAACAAAGCGACTGTCTTGTGTTTGCTTGCAGAAGATCCTGCGATACTTTGGCCACATTGCTCGTAGGTCTAGCGACAATTTGAAGCGACTGATGGTGACGGGAAAAGTAGAGGGAAAGAGACCCAGAGGTCGAAGTCCGAAACGATGGGCAGACCAAATATCTGAACAACTGGATATACCCATCAGCACCGCACTATATCGAGCTGCCGATCGCAACTCCTGGAAACGGGCAGTTGATAATTTGACTAAGAGTCACGATCCTCAGTATTGAGGGAACGATAACGAAGAAGAATTCGGTGTGGAAGCCCATTCCTACCACTAGCTCAATAAACTCATCCCCAATGGAAGGGAACGGAATGGAACACAGAGATATTTCCCGATTTAATGGAACAGTAAAGTGATCCCACTTTTTAAGTACACGGACGGACCTCTGCAGCGAAGGACACAGTACAGACACTATTCGGTGTGGAAGCCCATTCCTACCACTAGCTCAATAAACTCATCCCCAATGGAAGGGAATGGAATGGTAAATTGATCCCACTTTTTAAGTATACGGACGAACCTCTGCAGCGGACACGGTACGGACACTGATTTAATAATTCATTTATTTATGTACCATATAGCCGTGTGGTATCCGGCTGAGTAGAATAGATCAACCTCTTTTCTTACCGAGGTGTCGTAAAAGGCGACTAAGGTAAGTTGACCCACCGTGTGGTATCCGGTTTAGTAGAATAGACCACCCTCTTTCTTACCGAGGTGTCGTAAAATACGACTAACGTAAGTTGACATCAGGCAGGCGGCCGGTCGTAAAAACGCAGCCAAATCATGAAACAGTGTGTTTGTAACATGTTGTGCCGACCCCACTTAAGAGTGGGGTAAAAGCAGGAGGATGATGATTTATTTATGTACCATAAAAAATGTTGGAAAAAAACATTATTGGCAAAAAAAAGTGTACAAAGGTCAACTTATCCCTATGACAGAGATCTCTGCCAGCTTACCTACGAAGCGAGACAATTTATATTAAAGAGTATAAAAAAGTTGGTACACAAATATCAAATAAATTATGATGTTACTATGGGCCTCATACGAAGACCCAGAGTCGCTCAGCGGGACATGGAGCGACCTATGCTTGGAGTATCTCTACGTGATCAATCAGAAATGAGGAGATAAACTGCAAGTTGGTGCCTTTTATAGTGTATTGTCAAAACCTACTTCAAAGAAAGCATGCAATTGGTTGAAACTCTTGATGAGCTCTTTAGAATAGTTTATTAGATTCGTTTGATAAATTAATGTTTAAGGTATAATAGGGCTGGTATACACATGCAAAAAAGCACTTTAATTACAGAATTTAAAAATATATATTTTCCTAAAATTTTTGGTCCGTCGAGCCGGATAAAGACAGTGATTATATTGCGATATAATCACTGTCTTTATCCGGCTCGACAGTCGAAAAGAAGACAGTGATTATATGTTATTTTTCTATAGCTATCGCCATAATAGAGCGCTCTAAGATGAATTATTTTACTAAAACTTTTGGTCCTTCGATCCGGACAACGTCGACGATTGTACTGCGACAGCTAGTTATATTATTTTTCTATAACTATCGCCATAATAGAGGGCGCTAGGATGAATTATTGCCCTAAAACTTTTGGTCGTTCGAGCCGGACAAGGTGGAGACTTGTTGTGTGGTAGTGATGTCTAGTTCGGTGGTAGTCCGTTTTTCTGTACGCATCGCCATAGTACAGCGCGCTAAAATGCATTATTTTCTCAAAACTTTTGGTCCTTCGAGCCGGACAAGGTGGAGACTTGTGTTGTGTGGTGTTGTGTGGCAGTGGTTACCCTGGTGCACCAGCTCGTGCCGGCGGGCCACGGCGCGCTGCGCGAAGGCCCGTCCGCAGTGCGAGCAGCGGTAGGGCCGCTCGCCCGTGTGCGTGCGCAGGTGCCGCCGCAGCACGCCCCACGTCGCGAACCGCTTGCCGCACTGCGAGCAACGGGGCCGACTGCGACACGAAACAACATTTATATAGATATCTAGTAATTGACAGCGGTAATATAGTATTTATAACCTAATTTATAGAAATACGCATTACTTTACGAAGATCACAGCATTATGTCATATGAAATTATGCTATGGGGCAAAGCGGCCGATATAGAAAAGATTTTTGTTGCTCAAAAAAGAGCCATACGGGCTATCTATATTATGAAGCAACGTGAGTCCCTTCGCATTATATATATTTTCTATTTTACTTAATTGCGGATTATAGCAAAATAATTTTATAATTACTTTTGTATTTTGATAACCATAAAATTGATAAAGTGGGTTAAACTTAAAAGCTAGACATGATGTCGCGGACTTTTATTTAGAACTTTCAGAGGGGAACAATTTTGTAGTACATACATGAAATGTTAGTGTTGTTATTATTATCTATATCTATACTAATATATAAAGCTGAAGAGTTTGTTTGGTTGATTGTCTGAACGCGCTAATTTCAGGAACTACTGGACCAATTTGAAAAATTATTTCAGTGTAAGATAGTCCATTTATCGAGGAAGGCTATAGGCTATGTAACATCACGATAAGACGAATAGGAGGAACAGCAATAAAAAATAGTACGAAAACGGCAAAATTCAAAGCTTTCCTTGCGTGCGCTGAGTAAACGGTGAAAGTTATTCAAAAATGATGTATTACGAAATTGTTCCCCTCTAAAAGTTCTAAATAAAAGTCCACGACAGCATATATCTAGCTTTTAAGGTTAACCCACTTTAACCATTTTTATGGTTATCAAAATACTATATTACGGTTTTTATCTTTCCACGCGGGCGGAGCCGCGATTGCTAGTTTTTTTTTTTTTTTTTTTTTTTTTTATTTATTTATTTTTAACAACATCCACTACCTTAACAGCTAGCCAATGCGATAATGGAGTACAACAACTTATTTTATCTTAAAATCTATAACGGATTGATCATATATTACTATAACAAATAGTCCAACTTCCTATCTTTGTGAATTCCCCCAGAGAACAACAAAAGATATCTATCTCCTTGGCAACAATATTAAGAGTGCGCAGGGCGCGCGTAAAGGGCGCCTTCTCGAGCAGGTTGGTCCGCCCACAGGGTACCGCTAGCAGTGGCGGTCGGCGTCTCCTTTCTACATATCTGTCCGGGGCACAAAAACCAACCTGGGCCAATATAGCCGCACTGCTTACCTTACCTCTTATCACCTTAAATATATATGTAATAAGGGTAAGTTCCCTCCTAACCTTCAGCTCGTTGTATCCAACCATCCCTAACACAAATAAGGTAGGATACATCAATGGATAATATGGATAAACCCCATACAACCTCAAATACAAGTATCTGACGAACTTATTCTGCACCCGTTCCAACATGAGACTATACTTAGTTTCATGTGGAGCCCAAATGACTGCGTTGCTTTCTAGTAGGCTTCGTACAAGAGCATTGTACAATGTGACGATAGCTCTTATATTAGTAAAGCCGCGAACAGTACGAAGCAAAAAGCCCAGATTCCTATAAGCTTTTTTACAGGTTTCAGCTATGTGACTACGAAACGTTAGCTCACTGTTCATAGTAACACCCAAATCCCGAAGTTCTGTGACTCTCAACATTGGAATCCCATCTATGTTGTATTTATAAAGAACAGGGGTCTTTGAGCGAGAGAAAGAAATAACTGAACACTTTGATGTGTTAAACTGCAAGTGGTTGTCTTTGGCCCACTTTACAACTCTGTCTATGTCGCTTTGTAGTCTCAAACAGTCACCCTCGTCACGTACTTCGAGGTAAAGTTTAAGGTCATCAGCAAACAATAAACATTTTGAATTCCTTATCACGTTTGGCAGATCATCTATCATTAACGTAAACTGCAAAGGACCCAAATTGCTACCCTGACTAACCCCAGACCTTGAGAAGTACGGCTCAGACTTGTACCCTCTGTATTCCACATACTGCTGCCTGTCCCTCATGTAACTAGTAAAAAAACTTAGCAAATGTGGAGTAAACCCAAATGATGCTAACTTTACCAGCAAGACATCATTATCTACTAAATCGAAGGCTTTTTTAAAGTCAAAGTATGCTGCATCAATCTGATTTCCGCTGTCAACTGCTGGTACGACACTGGACATGTAGGTAACGAGATTACTAGACGTACTTCTAGCTGGACGGAAACCATGTTGGTGTTCCGAAAGATGTGCGCTCACCTGACTATATATGTTCATATAGATAGCTGATTCTAGAGCTTTTGCAGGAGTTGAAAGGACGGCTACCGGTCTATACTGGTCTACCTGGGTTCCCGATTTTCCCTTCTGTACTGGAACTACTCGAGTTGTTTTCCAGGTTTTCGGAAAAACCCTGGTTGTAAGGGATTGATTATAAACATGCAACAACGGTTCAGCTAATACAGACCAACAATCTTTAAAAAGAAAAGGAGGTATACCATCCGGGCCTGTGGATTTTTTCGGCTTAAGATGTTTTAGCGATTTTTTTACTTCCTCCAAAGTTAATCGGTCAATATGAACACGCGCCGCACCTCCGCTTCCGCCCGCAGCTATTATCGCTTCGTGAATATTCAGTCTCGCTCGCTCTGTACTATAAACTGAATGAAAATAGTTTGCAAACTCTGAAGCGCATTGCTCTGTATTTAAAAAGACACCGTTTTTTAAAAATTTTTGCGGACCTCTAAATCCTCTAATTGATTTAATGTATTTCCAGAAATACAATGGATCCCCTAACATTTCGCTTTGAATACGCTGCTCATACTGTTCACGCGCGAGAACAATCATTTTTTTTACCATAGCCCTACACCGAGAGAATGCTGCGTAATCATCGGGAGATTGGCTCCTTTTATATCTCCGGTGCAGGCGAGCTTTTAATCTTATGTTGCGAATGAGTTCACCTGTGTACCACTCAGGATAAATGTATCGCGGGGTAACAAGCGTTCGCTTTTTAATTGGAACACAGTCATTAATTAATGAATTAATTGTATCATAAAAATAATTTAAACTATTATCTAAATCTAACTCATATATCCGAGACCAATCGACGGTCGCAATTCCTGAGTATAATGACGAGAAATCAGCTTTATAAAAATTCCAGTCCGTAGGCGTTTGCGCGGTTACATCTGATTTACCATCACCCTCCGAGCCGTGCCGACGCGGACACAGTGTGACTAACACCTCGAGCGGTGGGTGATGCGCGTCTACGGCCACGAGCGGCCCCGTCGACTCACGCACGCTCACCCCGGCCCCCTCCGAGAACTTACTAAAAACTAAGTCCAAGCATCTGTTATTACAGTTACCTATGTTGTTACTCTGAGTGAATTCACAATACGTCTTAAAATACTCGAAGTAATCACTTACATAAGATGGACAAGAATACATATTGAAATCTCCTAATACTAGTACTTCCGAATATTTACTACAAATCTGTTCTATGATCCTAAATAAAGCCATATATTCATTCCCACTGCTATTAGGGGGTATATAAACCACGCATATTAAAAACATAAATCGTCCGTGGGAGTACACTGTCGCAGAAACCAGTTCGAAAGTATGTGCATCTATATTGACGTCACAGTGCACTCGACGCAATTCATATCGCGGTGTGGCCACTAGAAACGCGCCGCCTTGCTTACGTCCGTCTGCCCGATCACATCTTAGAATTGTATAATTCGGTGGAATTATTTCCGAATCATGTATGGATTCGTTGCAACCCGTTTCAGTCACCGCAAAGAAATCTGCGTTTGCAGAAGCAATTCCTGCGTATAATTCGTTTAATTTTGTCCGTATTCCCCTTACGTTCTGATAATATATTTCGATATTTTTATTTGGCCTTGACACTCTCTTATGCTGAGTGATTGGCTGCCCTACGAAACCATACCCATTCGCAAAATTCGACATTAACTGGCCACAATTCTGGTCGACACAATTGAGCATATTTACTCTCCGGTACTCCTATTACAAACGAGGCATAATCTCGCTCTGTTTTATGCTTAATTTTATCAATTTTTGTTGGAATTTCCTTTATTACGTCTCGAACAAATTTTTCCAAGCTTTCCACAGTAGTATCCTTTTTCAACCTCCAAACATGTAAAAATTTATTTTTTTCCGTCCCTTTCAAATCAGTTATCTGTGTGCTACCTCCCCTTTTTACCTCATTATTAGTAAACCTATTTCTCCTTTTAGTAACAGCCGTCCATGTTCCATCTTTTATTTCTTTATCCCCATTTTTTATTTCCACTAACATTTGATTTGAGTATTGAGCATTCTCCACTCTCTGAGGTATGTTCTCGGCAGTATGTATAGTCACTGGTTTCATGGCCACAACTTGTTTACTATTTACCTTCACTGCGTTTGCAAATGATGGCTGGGACGGTGGGACATTTTGACGATGATCTTCCCGTTCTTTATGCGTATCTTTTATCACCTGATGTTTATCACAGAGAGCTTTTTCGAGGTGCTCATTTCTTTCCAATAATTCCTTAATTTTACATTCTAATAAATCAACTTTGTTAGCTTTTAATAAAACTACCTCCATAGTACACTTCATTTCTTTTAATTCCGATTCTGTTTTTGAAAACATGTCTGAAAGAAGTGAATATTCTTTGCTTTGATTTTCGAACCGAGCTTTCATTTCCCATCGAAATTCTCTAATTTCTTCAATGAGCTTGTCCTCTAACACTACGTCAGTATCATCAAGCGTAACTCGACGTCCGCGTTCCTTGTTCACAAAACTGCTCGGCGTGAATGTCTTTTCCATTGCCCCTATGCTTCCTCGGACCGGGGTATCGGAATTGTTTCCTCTTGGACGACCACTCATGCACACCGGACAACTCCACTTATCCTTGTATTCTTTTGTGAATTCATCGAACTGGCTTCGTGACAAAGCTAGACACTTCAGATGATAAACTTTTTTACACGATATTTGCGAACATTCCATATATGATCTATCATACAATATAGCATTGCACCCATTACAAAATTTAGAACTCATTTTCAAATGTTGTTTAACTCCCTATACTCAAACACATCCGCACGGCCGCGCGGACCGCGAGATTATAGTTATATATATAATTTTATATAATTATAGCAAAACAATCCATATATTGTTGCAATAAATTAAAAATACAAAAAAAATTTCCATGACCAAACTAAACCATAGAGTTATAGCATACATACGTTAGCGTAGCGTTGTAAAAATTAGACACAGAAATGTGTCTTTAAATATTTCTTTTTTTTTTATTTATTTATTTATGTACCAACAGTTAATATATAAAAATTAAATTAAAACAAAGTATACTTAGGAAAGCTTTATAAAATATTTTTTATAATAAAAATTTATAATATTGTGATATAGTATTACTAACTACTCTCACAATTAAATATTTTAATGAAAAATCAAATAAAATAACTCACTCATTACATTGACTTTTGATTGGTTCATTTATTGTTTTCTCCTTGACATTTTCTTTTCTGTTTATTTCCTCTATCTCTTCCTGGAATTAGATGTTAATGGAAAAAAAATATTAAAAAACAAAAAAGGTACATATTAAAAGGTAATTAGGCCTATCCTATATGTATCTACATGCTTTCAAAGAGAAAAATTAAATGATTTATAGAAGCAGGCGTTACTTTACGTACTTTGTATACACTGTCCATTATATTAACCATCTTTTGACAGATTGACGATTTACATATTTAGTGATGTCCTAAAGATTCTCGTATGCGATACCATTCCGATTATAGTACCTACTATCATTAATCGAATTACGTACCTAAGTAATTCGATTAATGATAACCTACGTAAACTAATAACAGATATAGAAATCAACATTTTGATTTAATATTGCCTTAGTTTTTTGAAAATAAATGTTAATCCCTGTGTATTTATTATAATCATAAAAAATATATTATACATCAACTGGCAACATCAACAGACCTTCCGCTCGGCCGCCATTTTGACGTGATCTGTCACTCTCAACGAAACGCCCGTGATAGTCACACGCATTTACGTTCGCTGAGTGTTCTCTCGCATCTGTTACACCTTGAGTTAAGTAGCTTTATTCCTCGGAAAAACTTTTGTGAAACTTATATTAATTGATCGTGAAAATGCCGAAAGGACGTGTGTTGAAAGCACAATCGAGACAGTTAGTGTTAAAACTTCATGAGTATTTTGAGCAAGAAAATCAAAATGGCGGACCTCTTATACCTATCACGCAAGTCCGAAACCGTGTTGCAGCCGCGTTGGGGATCAGTCTATCAACTGTGACTAAAATCACTACTGATGCCTACGGCAGGAGCGGCTTGGAGCAAAACAAACCATCTACACCAAAAAGAAAGCGCCGGGCTCATAAGGTGACAGCTGTTGATGACTTTGACGCTGACGCTATTCGTCGTCATGTATATGATTACTACTTGAGAAAAGAAATTCCAACTTTGAGAAAACTTATTGTTTCTTTGAAAAGAAGTGGTCTATTTCATGGTGAAAAATCTTCTTTGGTCAAAGTTTTGAACACAATTGGCTTTTCATATAAAAAGTTAAATAAAAGAAAATTATTAATGGAACGCACAGATATAGCTATAGCACGTTGTGATTTTTTAAGAGAGGCAAAGAAAATACAAGATTGGGCAAATATTGTTTTCACGGATGAAACATGGCTCAACGCTAACCACACACTATCTCGTTTCTGGACTGATGATACTGCTGATTCCACTTCCTCAGTACCAATGGGAAAAGGTGAGCGCCTAATCATTTGCCATGCAGGTACAGCAAAAGGATTTGTACAAGACGCACTGTTGGCATTTAAATCGAAGAAATCAAATGACTACCACGAAGAGATGAATGCAAATGTGTATGAAGAGTGGTTCAAAAAAATGCTCATTTCATTGGAAGAACCATCAATAATTTTTATTGATAATGCGCCCTATCACTCCCGTCAAATTGACAAAATGCCAACACAGGCTAATAAAAAGCATGAAATAATTAATTGGCTTCGGGACAATGGAGAAAATGTGGACGACTCAATGTTAAAAGTTGAATTAATAAAAATATTAAAAACCAAAAAGAGAGCAAAACGCTATGTAATCAATGAAATGGCAGCAGAATATGGCCATACTGTTCTTCGGATTCCTCCATACCACTGCCAGTACAACGCAATAGAACTTATATGGGCACAAGTAAAAGGGCATGCTGCGAGATGCAATACAAGCCCCCCATTCACAGCGAATAAAATGTTGCAATTGCTAAAAAATGCTTGCACCCACGTAACGGCCGAGAACTGGGCAAGTGTGGTGGAAAGAACTAAAAGAGTAATATTCTCTGATTGGGAACGTGATATTGCGTTTGATAATATATTATCTACACAAGAGCTAATAATAACTGCTACTGAAGACTCCTCATCGGAGGAGTCTAGTGTTGATTATCATTCCGACGACTCGTGCTAATAAAATAAATTAAAATATCCTGATTGTTTTATTTGTATTCATGTATTAACTAAGAAGAAAGTAAAACTTTATATAATGTTATTAAATGTCTTTTAATACTCGTAACATCGATTTCTACCGATTATTTTTAATCTGTGGCATAATCGTAGTAACCATTATGTGTGACATCACTAAGTGGGCGGTACCCATCCATAAAGTACAAATATTATTTGTATGATATTTGTACGTAAGCAATACAAAACTTAATGAGCGTGAGCTGTCAAAAGACTGATAATATGATGGACGCAGTATAACTTCTCTCCCTAGTACAGAAGTTACAATAAAATTATCTTGCGCACTACACACACTCACTAACACAACTTCAAGGTTGTGGTATTGAGTGTGTGAAGTGTATATTTGTGTATATTTTTTACAATATAATTATAGTGCATAAAATTATACACAATAAAAAAAAATTAAAAGTTAATATGTACTTCAAATATATATTAATAGAAAGGTCGTCATCATTCCCATTGGCACAACATATTATAAACATGTTGTCACATGACCTACCGACTGCGTGGCGTCAACTTTCTTTAATCGCCTTTTACGACACCTTGGTAAGAAAGAAAGTGGTCTATTCTTCTTAATCTGATACCACACAGTGAGTTAACTTACCCTAATTACCTTTTACAACCACCTTGGTAAGAGGGGTGGTCTATTCTACTCAGCCTGATACCACAAGGTAAAATTATAAATTTCTTTATGCTTACCTCAATTTCATATATTTCCAACGTGAGCCTATCACCGTCACCTGCCTCCACCTCTATTGTTTTAAAATTCTCTGCAATAACAATCTTATTTTCTTGTTTTTTAAATATTCCCATCTCTACAAGTATGGACGAGAGGAACTGTGTCACATCTGGACATACTTCTATATCTGGTTTGGTTTGATTACATTCTATTTTATTCTGTAAGTACAATGTGTTGTTGTGATTTATATTTTTTTTCTTATAAATTTACTTCTTACAAACTTATCAATAACGAATATAAGTTTTTTTAATATGACAAAAAATTATATTTCTATCAAATATCTGTTTTTTCATTAATTAACTTTCTCTATTAAACATAAATATCTCTGAGGGATTTTTAGACCAAACTCATGCCATTATGAACAAACGGTCAAATGAATGATTTGATCACACTTATATATAGTAACACACACCTACTCAAACTCAACTTATTCAATGGTCTCAGTATTTGCTTCTACAATAAAATACAGCAATCCATATAAGGCCAGACAGAAAAGTCCAAATTAAGTATAAGAGATATGTGACATCGGTATATGATTATACGTAAAGCATATTATAAAATTGAAGATTATTTAGATGTTTAAAATGCCTGGATTTGACAATCCTTTCAGCTCCATACAAGACTGCGGTTTAATAATGTAAAATTGAAAATGTTTAAAAGATTGACCGCCGAGTTTCTTACTGGTTATTCTCGGTAAGAGCAACATTCCAAACCAGTTGTAGCTTCATTAATCATATATTCGCGATAAACCAAAATATATATAATGCTAAATTTAGAGTGTACTATTTGTTGTCATACGTTGCTGATACATGCAGAACTTCTAAGAAGTCATGTACTACCTGACACTGACAACAAATTCACCACCACAATCTCAACAATTGTTTCGCCCCATAAGCGAAGCATCATCATGAGATAGAGTGGATGACGAAATCACAAAGCGATTTTAGCGAGTTGATTGTGGTGGTGTATGTGTGCAGTGCTTGTGTATTGTTGTGTCATCGGTGTCGGGTAGTGCATTAGTTTTTACAAATTCGGCATGTATCAGGTATGAGAACGAATAGTACACTCTACATTTAGCATTACATATTAAGAAATACGCCATTTGACAGTTCAGGAACAAAATCATTTATTATCATACCACAGATAATCAAGTATAAACATAACATATCTTTCCCTCATACAATCAGGTTACTTATACAATAATATGATTACAACAATTTGATAATTCAAAATTAACCTAATTATTGCTAGGGATACCAATTATATCTGGCCATAAATGAGATGGTGGAATTTCTATTGGGGGATCAGAAGTTTCAGAATTACTATCTGTTTGAGTCACAAGAGGCTCAAGAGTTTCTTGTCTACTATTTACTTCGGCTTCATTCATTCTTCTTGCTACTATCTGGTCTGTATGACGACGATGCAGTTCCCCATCTTCTGTCCTCACCAAATATGTCATGGGGCCTTCAACAATTTCAACAACCGCTCTTTGCCACTTCTCACCAGGCCCATACATCCGAACTAAAACAGGCTGATCAATTTGGAACATCCTAGTAGGCGTACCTTGCATTACTGACTCTAACTGTCTGTCTGCACCAGCTGGTACAGAGTCAGGATGTAACCCGGACACTGCAGTTCGAAATTTCCGACCGTTTAATAATTCAGCTGCAGTTTTATTGTCTCCAGAATTAGGTACAGTACGAAGATTATACAAAACTTTTGCCAATTTTTCACTCCAAGGCATACTACCAGACATCTTTCTTAGTTTATTTTTAAAAGTCTGTATAGCTCTCTCAACATGACCATTTGTTGCTGGATGATATGGAGGTGAATATATATGTTTAATTCCATTTTTTTTTCAGAAAGTAGTTAAATTCACTAGAACTGAAAGACCTGCCATTATCAGATACTAATATATCTGGAAGACCTTGAGAGGCAAAAATTTTCCTGAGTGTTGTTATTACTACTCCACTGCTCATACATGGTACAATCTCCGCCTCAAGCCATTTACTGTAACTATCTATTAAGACTAGAAATGTTTTTCCTTCAAAGGGACCAGCAAAGTCCACATGTACACGACTCCAAGGTTTATCAGTCCTTAACCAAGTATGAGGATCTTTCGGAGGATTATTCCTAACCATCTGGCATCGTTCACATTCTGCAACAATCCTCTCAATTTCTTTGTCCATGCCGACCCACCAAACATAACCTCTTGCATAAGCCTTTGTTTGTACTATCCCTGCATGTGGTTCATGTAGCAGCTGTAATACTCTTTTTGCAGAGATGCTGGTATTATCACTCTGTTGCACCACAATAAACAATCTTTATTATGTGAAAGAGCATTCCGGCGAGTCCAAAATGGTTGTAGAGATGTATCAGTGTTCATGCGAGGCCAGCCATGAAGAGTATGAAACAACACTCTCCTCAATATTGGATCTTTTTTAGTTTCACTTGCAATTTTAATAGCATCAATGGTCCAACCAGCCGGTTTGTCTTCCAGTAAAAGTACCTCCCTAAGTGGAATTTCATACACGTTAGACGTAGCAGGTAAAGTCCATCTGCTTAAAGCATCCGCATTACCAATTAACTTCCCTGCTCTATATTTAATCATATATTGGTATGAACTTAGTTTTAAAGACCAACGTAACATTCTTGGGGATATCTGATCTGGTATAGGTTTAGCAGGATTGAATAAGCCCACCAATGGTTTATGATCAGTAATGATACAGAATTTGCGACCTGCTAAAAATTCATGGAATTTATTTAGTCCAAACATAATCGCTAAGGCTTCTTTGTCAATTTGTCCATATCTTCTTTCATGTTTCTGCATTGTCCTTGAAGCCATCATTATAGGTCTCTCTGTCCCGTCTTCCATTACATGTGCAATAATTGCTCCTAATCCATATTCAGATGAGTCACATATGAGTAGCAGCTCTTTACTCAAGTCATATCCCACAAGCGTTAAATCAGAAGAAAGCAAATCTTTAGCTTTTTCAAAAGCTGTCTGTTCTGGATCGCCCCACTTCCATGTACATTTTGAATCTAGTAAACGGTACAGGGGTTCTAGTAATGTTGCTTTATCAGGTAAAAACTTTTCATAAAAATTGTATAATCCTAAAAATGCTCTTAGAGACTCCTTATTCCTTGGTGCAGATTTCTCTTTAATTTCTTTAACTTTCGCTGGTGAAGGGTGTAACCCTTCCTGATCAACCACATGTCCCAAAAATGTAATACTATCAGTCCCAAAAACGCTTTTTATCTTATTCAACCGGAACCCCATTTGTTGTAATTTTCTTAAAACACCGTGTAAGCGATGATCATGCTCAGCTTCATTACGTCCCATGATAGCTATATCATCCAACAAACAGGCCACTCCCTCCATATCTGATAAAGCTGATGACATTAAGCGCTGGAAAATTGCTGGAGCTGCACTAATACCAAATGCCAACCGATTCACTCTCATTAATCCTAGAGGTGTATTAAGAGTCATCAGCATTGCAGTTTCATTATCCACTTTCACTTGTGTATAAGCATGTTTAAGATCTAATTTGCTAAAAACACGACCACCACTTAGTTTAACAAAGGCCTCCATAGACGTAGGGAGTGGATAAGAATCCGTATCAATAGCAACATTTACAGTAGAGCGATAATCTCCACATATACGAAGAGATCCATCATCCTTATTGACTATTCTCAAGGGTGTAGCCCAATTGGAATATCTCACAGGAGTTAAAACACCTTGATCAATCATTCTTTGTAATTCCTCTTTAACTTTCTTTTTTAAAGGGAACGGGACAACTCGCGCCTTTAGAAATTTGGGTACTGCTTCAGGACGAACATGCAAAGAAACCAGAGGACCCTTATATTCCCCCAATCCTTCTTCAAATAAATCAGGAAACTTCTTTACAATATCTAAAACTTTTTCTTCTGACCAACACAGCCCACTTATATCAATATCCAAGAGTTTAAACCAGTTCCGTCCTAAAAGACTTGGGCCATTCCCTGAAACTACCATTAACTCACATTGAGCTTCTTTAACCCCTAACTTTACACACACATTAACCTGGCCCAGCACCTGTAAGGGTTCACATGTCCATGTTACTAATTTAATGTTAGTAGGAATAAGCACTGGTGGACTTGGCCACAACTTCTTGAATGTAGCTTCTGATATAATTGATCTTGATGCTCCAGAATCTATTTCCATATTTAGTTTGGCACCTTCAATATTTACCACAGCTTTAATGGGTGTGCAATAGTTATCTGAACATGTATAAATACCCATCATATTTTCACTAGTGGAAGCCGGAGATGATTCCCCTCTAAGCATTCCTTCCTCGGAGTGAGCTTGTATTCTCTGTGACCTCTTGTCACATGCAGCTGCAATATGTCCATACCTCTTACAGTAATAGCATTTAGCTTTAACAAAAGGACATCGCTCCCCAGTCTTATGCAACTTAGCACAGTGTCGACATTCATTTGTCTGTATTTTACCTATATCCATAGGTTCAGTCGAACAACATGGATTTTGCTTCATCTCAGGAATATTAGGGTACATGTCTGGGAAAGTCACCTGATAGTCGAGGCACATCTGTACTGCCACTTCATAGCTTAACTTCTTAGTTTTCAGTAAATCTCGCCTCAGACGTTGATCCCGTAACCCTAATACCAACCTGTCACGCAATTGGCGTTCTAAATCAAGGAAATTACACTTTACTCCTATTGAACTAATGGCCGCTATATACTCTTGCACGCTTTCCGTTTGTGGTTGATTTCTCTTATGAAATTTTCCAGTTTCCAAAATTTCATTAACTTCTGGTTGGTAGAATTTGTCAAGGACACGAATAATATCATCTAGTGGCACATTCGTCGGTCTATTTGGTACCAATAATGATGCAATTAGTGAGAAAGTTTCCTTTCCGCACTGCGACAAAAATAAAGCGCGTGCTTTTTCTAGGTTATTCTCACTATATCACACAGCATCAAGGGAACACAATAACCGTTCTTTATAGTCAATCCACTTGTCGGATTTAGGATCAAATTTCCCGGGGAACATAATATTCGACAAATTACTCATTTTGTATGCAATTATTAATTATATTTTCCGCAGTCGCCAATAAGAAATACGCCATTTGACAGTTCAGGAACAAAATCATTTATTATCATACCACAGATAATCAAGTATAAACATAACACATATATTTTCTTTTATCGCGGATAATAATAGCAAAACAATATTCTCATTAGTTTTGGGCTTGAAAGAGTTTATTTGAATAAAGATTATTTTTATTTGATTTGAAACAGCCACACATACCTACTCACATACACACTATCACTTGTAATATAAAAATAAAATTGAATAAACTACTTAAATCTGAATTAAACTAACATCAATGCAAACCTTAACACCTTTAATATCAGTTCCATCTATTAAACAATTAACAATATTATCCAATCCATTCTGCATTGTACTAGGTACTTCAGTTACTATATTGGCATCATTATTTAGTGGTAAATTATCTTGCGAAGGCACACTCGAACTATCAATTGGTTTTAGTAAGCTTTTATTTTGCTCCTGTTCTTTTGTTTTAATAAATAATTCACTTGCTTTTCTCACTTGCACGAGCGATAGATGTGTCTTTAGTTTATGGTATGTGGATGTACATTTTTTTCTAAATTCATAAAATTTGTTTAATTCTTTGTGACACTCTGTACATATTGTGTTCGGCAAACAATCATTGTGTGTAACCTGCAGAGTAACAAGAACAGGGGTGATTTTACAAGATATCAAAGTAAAGAAAATCTGCAAATAGTAAAAATTAAATTATGCCTCAAATTAGAAATTAGCTAAAAGTTGGTATTCTATAATATTATTATCTTGATAGAGGATTAGAACTTTGACCTATCAAACTGCTCTTACAAAGTTGCCACTGGCAGGCAAGTTGCACATATCCCAGAAATTATCAAGACATCATGTCTTGATGACTCCTTAATAAAATAAATAAAACCTACATACATATTATATATGTATGTAGTTTATTATATTTTCCTTCACTATGGTGCAAATAACATTTATGCATGACAATTTTCTAAGAAAGCTTATTGAATTTTAACTTGCAGTAAGGATTGTATAGTCTTGAATAAGAAAAAAAAGTAACAGGCTGTTACTATCGCACTGCAGGGCTTAGGCTTTCTGTCTCCGTTTTTTAAAGAAGTGTTGACAGTAAATCCACCAAGCTGTTCCAATGAGGATTAGTAGGTTACTTATATGATCAATGATCCAGAATTCGTCAGAGATAAACAGATTCCCTCACGATGTTTTCTTTCGCCGAAAAGCGTGTGCTAACACTCAATTATCAATTAGACACATAAGATTTAACAGAAAAAATCATTGGTACCTGCCCCAGTTTAAACCCATGAGATTTTAGAAAGGGTTTCACCGCTGAGTTATTACAACTACTGTACTTGTGTACAAAAATATTTGTTACCTCGTAACCGACACACATCATGATCCTCATCGCTAGCGAATTACAAATATCGCTTTTATTAGAAAAAATAGGAATGCTCTCCTTTGCCTCTTCTAAGCATAATCTACATAGTCCTAGCACACCTTCGATCGGTTCTATAGTTTCTGTTAGTGCGTTTCTCCGCGTATAAGTTCGCATAATTAATAACTAAACTTCCGTAACTAAAACAAAATTATAACCAAAATTTGGACTGATATATTTTGTATTTTATACTCTTAGGTCACTGTTATGCTAATACACATAACTTACATAAAAAGTGATAAACAATAAACATACAATTACATAAATATTTTGATTTTATAATAAAAATTATGAAAACTTAAAAACAAATGCTAAACATAGAGTAAAAATAAAGTTAAATGTCAAAACAAAAAAATCCATAGACAAAGAAATATATCTATTTCTTTTACTGAGTAACTGATAAATACGAAAATAATAGCAAATAGTTATTGTTATTTCTTTATTATTTCATAATGAATATTAGATTAGACCTTTCCTTACTTTTTATATATCGGTGTACAATTATTTTGTTCAGCACCTAACTCTTAAATTTCCCCAAATAACAATAGAACAAGTAATCGAAGATAATCTCTGTAGATTAAACAGTCCATCCCATAATACTCTTCCTATGGTTTAGTTATTTTCTTATGTAATGCAGCTGGACGCCTTAAGACATTTGCCTGCTCTGCTACCCTATTGTACGCTTCCATGGTATTACCACCCTACATACTATAAACATACTGAGAGTTGGTACCTCGCGAGCCTATAAGTTGGCGATATTGATTTTAACACTAAAATTAAAATACTTATCTTAAATCTCAATATGTCTCAATACCAGTGGATACGGCATCGGGATGACTTATCTAACCTCTAACTTAATGACCTTAGATCAAGTACCATTAGAACTTTTATCAATCCGTATTTTCATGCTCAGATCTCCTAGAAATTTTCCTCCTCCTCCTTTTTTTCCTCAATTCACCTTCAGGTTAAAATAAGATGTCCCATATTAACAATAATTTAATCATTAAATACTCGAGCTTCAATAAATTAATATAAAATTATAGTTATTGACTTACATATTTGCTACTAAGAAATTTCCTTAGAACGAGTTATTTGTGACATAATAATTTAATTACACCATAATCTAACGTTGCTAATTGGATCCGATTGTATTTATGAACTGTTATTATTATGAATGTTTTAATGAACTAGTAAAAACAGGGTCGTATTAACAATAATGTTTTTACAACATTAATGATTTCTAATTAATATTTTTATAAAGTTATTTTTTATGATATGATTAAATTATTTAGATATAATTACCTATTTACCTACCTGCCGTGTGGTATCCGGCTGAATAGAATAGTACCACCCTCATTTTCTTACCGAGGTGTCGTAAAAGGCGACTAAGGTAAGTCGACCCGCTGTATGGTGTCCGGCTGAGTAGAATAGACCAACCTCATTTCTTACTTACCTAGGTGTCGTAAAAGGCGACTAAGGTAAGTTGACCTACCGTGTAGTATCCGGTTTAGTAGAATAGACCACCCTCTTTCTTACCGAGGTATCGTAAAATACGACTAAGGTAAGTTGACGTCAGGCAGGTGGCCGGTCGTAAAAACGCAGCCAAATCCTGTGACAGCATGTTTATAACATGTTGTGCCGACCCCACTTAGAGTGGGATAAGGGCAGGAAGATGTATGTATGTATAAACCTGTGATAGCCTGGCGGCGAGACCGTGCGACTCTTTAGAGAGGGTCACTGGTTCAAACCCTGTGCAGGCACCAATGAGTTTGGTTTTAAAACTTATGTATCTAATTGATATCACAAGCTTTTCTGTGAAGGAAAACATTGTAAAGCAACCTGCAAATTTCCAGTAAGTTTGGGGATATCTAACTTACCAATCCGCATTGAAACAGAATGGGTTTTAACTCCAACCCTTCTCTCCAAACACGGAAAGAAGAGGCCTATGCCCAGCGATGGGATAAGAGGCCGTTTCTATAGAACTTTTTTATATGAAAAATATGATTAAGTATTTCTTGACTGTGATAATAACAAAATTGTTTATAAATAAAGACATTACCCGATTGTCGTGTGGTATACGGCTGAGTAGAATAGACCACCCTCATTTTTTAACGAGGTTCAGTAAAAGGCGAAGGTAAATCGACCCGCCGCGTGTGTTCTCAAAATACGACTAAAGTAAGTTGACCTTAACGTCAGGCAGGCGGCCGGTCGTAAAATACGTAGCCAAATCACGTGATAACATGTTTATGACATGTTGTGCTGACTCCACTTAGAGTGGGATAAGGGCAAGAGGATGATGAAATAAAGACATTATCCGAATCCGTATCTGTCACAAGAGACTATATAAATATACCATATAGTAATACTAAGTCATATTTTGATTTATGTTGTATCTTTATCACACAAAGATGCCGCAATCGTATTATAAAACGAATAAAACTGCTATATATTTCTGTAAGGCCAGTAGATTCCTTGTAATCGGTGGTCTCCCTGGTTATATAAAATGGCAAGAAACCGGATTTACGAAGCCCATTTATAAATACGTTTACAATATTCTAACAGTTTGCATTTTTATATTCATTGCATTGGAGCTAGGAGCCTTGGTTACGCAGCAAAAATTGTCGGAAAAACAAAAGACCGATCTCTTAATTTTATGCTTCTCTCATCCCATTCTTTTGAGTTACCACTTCGTGATACAATATCATAAGGAGAAGTTGAAAGAGTTAATTTTTAAATTATGTGTAACGTTGAAAAACGCATACAATGACCCTGTCGTGGAACGGGAAATGATTAAGAAGGCTACTGTATATTCAGTATTGTTTTCAATGAATGTTGCTAGCGCGTTGATTTTGTATGGATTTGATGGATTGCTAGAAGTTATATATTCAGGTATGCGATACAAATTAGGGGCTAATCAAAACGTTTCGCAGAACAGCAGAAAACGAGCTTTATACTTATATTTACAGAAGTGGAACTCTTTACTAATATTCCACTGTTGGACGTTGATAACCTCTCTCCTTTTTGGAGAGTAGAGTTGCAGTTTAGTCCCACCACGCTGGAATGTGGATTGTTTGTTTACGGAATACCAGGAATTCCGTGGGGATATGCACATGTCCCTACGATGTTTCCTTCAATGAAAAGTGTGTTATAAGTTTTTTTTTATTATTATTTACAGCAAAAATGTACACGTTATATCTATCTTAAATTACACGCTAAGACTATTCAAATCATGCCCACGTGGATTGTGATAAGAAATTAATAAATATTTACCTGTAATGTCAGCTGTGATAGCCGAACGGTAACATGATATGACTCTTAGCAGGGGTCACGGTTTTAATCCCCCGGCAGGCATTAAAAATATATTTTTAAGTTATCAATTGGGCAATTCATATTTTCAATTTATCACACGCTTTTCGGCGAAGGAAAACATTAAAGGAAACCTGCATATCTTAAGAGAAATCTTGGAAGTAGCCAGAATGTGGTTTATGGTTAAGTATAAGCCAGGATAAATATAATACCTTTCTCTCCAAAACGGAGGGAGAAGGCCTATAGACAGCTGTGAGGTAGTAGCCGTTACTTTAGACATATCCTAATTGATATTTCAAAATATAGGATAAACAAGATTTTATGAATGTAAAATCGGTTTCATATTGGTCTAGGTTGTTCAGTCCGCGTAAGTTGGGCTTTTCTCAGGGCCAATAAACGGGCTAGTAGAGCTCCTTCACTGATTTGCCCTCTGCAATGTACAAAAAAACCATTCGTAAACCATGCTTCAACAAAAAACCTCGGTTTCCAGATGGAACCTTTGTCACAGTTATAACAGCGTGGCCCGATGTCGATGATAGAAGTATTTTGGCATATATTGGGAGAGTTATTAGCTATTTTATATGGTGGGTCTGGATGTCACGCGTCACAGCCGTTTTCATTATCATAATAATCACGACGGTGTGCTTGTCGCACCAGTACACAAATCTGCAAAGCTATTTCTACAGCCTCAATGAAATATTCGATCTAGAGGACGAATCTGAAACCAATCTTGACAACGCCGAGCATGAATACGAAGAGGCTTTCAAACTAGGCATCAAATTACATGCCGAAACATTATGGTAAGATAAATGTAAACATAACGTGTAACGTGTAAATAACAAAGAAAATTCTATATCATTAGTTAAAAAATTGTAATTTTAAAAATTGGAATTTTTGCGCATTAAACAATGCGCAAAATTTAGTATTCTCGCTACTGTAAACAAGCGCTTTTAAAAATTTTGTGACTTAAAAATCTTACGCCGTTTAAATTCTCCTCCTCTTCTAATTGATATAACTTCTATAGGTCGAATTAGATTGGTTTATCACCAATAAACCAAGAATTGAGGATCATTAACAGGCCCGTCTTGAGTCTTGACCCATGGTATAGGCGCCGTTCTATAACCATTTGGAAGGGGGAGGTTTAGCTGATTTGGCTATCGCCAGAGCCCTGTTTTCACTCGGGTGCCTGTTGAGCTTAAGACGGACCTGATCATTAGTATGCGATTTCAGATGTTTTTATACAACGCCTTCTAAATCAAATGACCTTAACAGGTTTTTAGTTCCAATAGGGTTTTGACTGTAGTATGTCAGAGACTTTCATCATCAACGTAACCAGAAATACTGGCAATAACAATAATAATAATAGATAAATTATTAACTATCACTTCCCAGCTAAAGATATAGTGGTCAATCCATCAGTCGACATTTTCAGGTGCACCAGGCAGTGTCAGGTGGTATGTGGTATAGTTTACAGCGCGCACATCATAGTACAAGTGGCTGTGCTGTCCATGCTGATGCTGCAAATGGTGGTAAGGACCATCGATGTTGGGAAAATATATTAAAGGGGGGGTTAACCTGTTTTGAAAACCAATGCGTTATTTTTTATAAAACTTATGTGTCTAATTAATATTTACAATGAAACGGTTTTCGGTAAAGAAAAACATTGTTAGGTTAGTTAGTTAACAGTCGGTGTTGCAGAGACGTGATGAGTCTAAACACATATTTCTAAAAGGATAGAGGAGGCCGATGCCCAGAAGTGGGATAGTGCCAGGCCGTTATATTTAATTAGAGAAAGGTTTAATTTGTTGGGTAGCACCCTTAGGTCAATCACCAATAGAGAATTCGAGCAATAGAGGATGATTATGATCAAATCAACAAAATAATAAAGGCACCTCTGATTTATTTATTTACTTTAGTGGGCGTTGTACTGCTAAATATACTGAACTTCATCTTAAGTCCGGTTCTTATCAGGTTACATTATTATCTTTTACATCCAGAAGAACTCTAATAGACGATTCTATAGAAGTCTAAGGTCCAATTACTCGCTTGATCAGTTTTCTTTCCTTACAATAATTGTAAGGAAAGAAAACTGTTCAAGTTCAACATACTTTGTTAAAAGTTTAACAAAGTATGTTATTCCAGGGCTCGGAGCGCACGCTAACAAACGCAGTAGTAATAGTTGCGACCAGTATTTCATTGCTCGGCAGCACTGGAGTTTTGATGTGGAATGCTGGTGACGTCACGATCGAGGCAAGTATAAAGCTGCAATCAGATTGAGTTCAACCGCGTATGGTACTGCAGCGTATGATTTATATTCAGTAGCAGATTGTCCACATCTTCTTATTCTTCTTTGTCAACCGATGGACGTCCACTGCTGGACATAGGTCTCTTCATGGGATCCCCAGAACACACGATCTTGTGCAGCTTGGACCCAGCGGCACCTCACGACCTTTTTGAGGTCGTCAGTCCATCTCGTGGGGGGTCTACCGAGACTGCGTTTTCCGGTGCGGGGTCGCGATTCCAACACCTTGAGAGTGTTCACATAGTAGTGAATATATATTTTTATTTGACTTATCTTGTACGTATGCGAAGGTGGAATCTTGTAAGCTAAATTTGATCTATTCCCCGATGACCGATTGAGGTGAATTGTTTACATCTGCAGTATATATATTTTATTCATTCAATTCAATTCAAAATATTTTTCATTCAGATAAACTTGTAAACGAGTGCTTTTGAATCGTCAACTCTACTGCTGGTTCGGAAAGCTGTTCCTACCGAGAAGAGTCAGCAAGAAACTCGGCGATTGCTCTTTTCAAAATATAATTCTTAATACTATTCACATTAAGTCGTTACTGTCTTGTACAGGCTCAAAGAGAGCTATATCAACACATTCTTATCTTCTAAATAATCTTCAAGAGTATAGTAGACTTTCTGTATCAGCCTCTTTTTAACAGTGTTTTTAAACTGCTGTAATGGCAAAGCTGAAATTGATTGCGGAATTGTATTATAGAATCTTATACCAAAACCCACAAACGACTTACGCACTTTTGCAAGGCGCAAAGCAGGAGCCGCAAGCTTATGTCGGTTCCTGCTTTGTCTATTGTATACATCACCTATCGTTTTATAATTCTTTATATTTTTATGTACATAAATTAAATTGCTTAAAATGTACTGTGAAGCAAATGTAAGAATACCTGTTTCATTAAACTCCTCTCGCAAGGAATCACGCGGACTTAAATTATAAATGCCACGTATGGCTCTTTCTTATAAAACAATTTTTTTTTCACTATCCGCGCATTTATCCCATACTTATATTTATCCCAGGCAGCTCGCGTGGCCACCGCTATGTACAGTTCGGGCTGGCAAAATTGTCGCGGCGAGAGATCCCACAGGATCAGAAAGCTGTTGTTCGTCGCCCTAACTCAAGCTCAGGTACACATTTAAGAACTACCCTCGGTAACCCTTTAAAAAACCGCAACGATTTTTTTTTGTACTCTGAAATTTTGGTGTGCAATAAAGTATATTAAATAAATAAATAAATGACCTTAACATTCTGTTATTTGAGAAAGCTTTATATATTTATTAGAATTGATCTTATTATACAGAAAATGTTTTCGACTTATTTTAATATAGTTATTTTAATGCTATTTTTCATTATATTGCAGAGAAAAGTTGTTATTCGAAGTTTCGGCGTTATGGAAATGTCTTATCAGGCATATGTCTCGGTAAGATATGAAAAATACATTTTTTCGTTTGCACTGAGTTACAGCTTTTACAGCTTCACTGACTGTTAGTCCATATGACTTTTATAGCCTTACCGGGCAACACTTCTTCTTCTTCTTCATCAACCGATGGACGTCCACTGCTGGACATAGGTCTCTTCATGGGATCTCCACTTTACACGATCTTGTGCCGCTTGGACCCAGCGGCTCCCCGCGACCTTTTTGAGATCGATCACCTTGAGACCCCAACGCCCATCGGTTCTACGCACTATGTGCCCCGCCCATCGCCACTTCAGCCTCGCGACACGCTGAGCTACGTCGGTGACTCTGGTTCTTCTACGGATCTTCTCATTTCTGATTTGATCACGTAGAGAAACTCCGAGCATAGCTCGCTCCATCGCCCGCTGAGCGACTCTGAGCTTTCTTATGAGGCCCATAGTCAGCGACCAAGATTCAGAGCCATAGGTCATCACTGGCAACACGCACTGTTCGAAGACTTTAGTCTTCAACAACACCGGGCAACACAGTGCCTAGTAACTACACGTCACGATAGTATATACACGTCTCCCACTGTGGTCCGCGCCATGGTGGACAGGGAGCGATCGTGGGCAGCGATGGCCTCCTTCTGCGAGGACGTAATCTCGCGGAAGGAGGCGGCGGGGCGGATCCGGGAAGTCGAGTCCTTGGATCCGATCCGCCGCAGGCGAGCGGGGCGCAGGCGACTCGCCGAAGTCCGTCGCATGCCGCCCTAACGGGGACCTCCGAGCGGTCCGAACGGGGTATCGGACGCTCGCTGGAGTTAGGTCCCCGAGGCGGTCGATGCATCTGGTGCTCCCGATGCATCGATTAGCGGAGGGAGGGGCCACTGTTTAGAGAGGCCCCGACCCGGAGGTGGCGCTCTCCGGGGTATAGAGCTGCTGCTGGCGGGGATGGGGGCAATGTCTTCATAGGTACCCTGTCCCCGCCACCAGCAGCGTGATGGAGCACTGTCAGGTTTTTAGTCGGTGAGAGTCCGACATACCCGCCGCTCGTCCCCGTCGGGCGGTGATGACCCATAATGGGTTTTCCTGACATAAAAAAAAAGTATATACACGTCTTTCTTATTAAATTCTTGTTATCTTATTAATTAACACTGTTTTTGTTACAGATCGTGAAGTCATCTTACTCAGCTTTTTCCCTTTTGTATTAGATATCCAAAGCGCTACACTTTCGTCAAGTATTGTTATAAACACTTGAATTTTAAAATTTTCTTTTATCGCGGATTACAACAAAATAATATTTTACTTTTTTTTTTACCTAACTTTAATTAAAAATTTGCTAATTCGTTATAAATCTGTTTTATTATAGTAATAAAAACTTAACCTTAAGAAAGATAGTAAATAATAATATTGGATCATCATCCTCCTGCCCTTATCCCACTCTAAGTGGGGTCGGCACAACATGTTACAAATATGTTGTCACATGATTTGGCTGCGTTTTTACGACCGGCCGCCTGCCTGACGTCAACTTACCTCAGTCGTATTTTACGACACCTCGGTAAGAAAGAGGGTGGTCTATTCTGCTAAACCGGATACCACACGGTGCGTCAACTTACCTTAGTCGCCTTTTACAATACCTCGGTAAGAAATGAGGTTGGTCTATTCTACTCAGCCGGATACGACACGGCGGGTCGACTTACCTTAGTCGCATTTTACGACACCTCGGTAAGAAAGAGGGTGGTCTATTCTACTAAACCGGATACCACACGGTGCGTCAACTTACCTTAGTCGCCTTTTACAACACCTCGGTAATAAAGAGGGTGGTGTATTCTACTCGGCCGGATACGACACGGCGGGTCGACTTACCTTAGTCGCCTTTTACGACACCTCGGTAAGAAATGAGGTTGGTCTATTCTACTCAGCCGTATACCACACGGCGGGTCAACTTACCTTAGTCGCTTTTTACGACACCTCGGTAAGAAATGAGGATAGTACTATTCTACTCAGCCGGATACCACACGACTATAAATAATAATATTGGATATGATTAAAAATTAATGATACATGCATATTATATTACATTTCAAATGTGAAACAGGTTGAACGTGTTATTACTGACAATTACATGCAATTGTTACATGTTATATTCAAACAGTATTATTATTATTTGATAGAAGCTTATATAACCTCAATCAAGAAGGATATATATACTTATTATAGTAGAGAAGGACGCTAGTCCAGCGCGAACTTAGAGGGAAACAATTTTTGAAATACATCATTTTTGAATAACTATCACCGTTTATTCAGCGCTCGCAAGGAAGGCTTTAGATTGCTGTTTTTGTACTATTTTTTATTGCTGCTCCTCTCCTATTCATCTTAGCGTGATGATATATATGTAACTAAACTACTTGTATTAATAAAAGAAGTATTCTATATCAGTTTTATACTTTTCATAAAAATGCTAAAATGAAATCAAAGCAAACTCTCATTCGCTATCCGCGGGCTAGCTGCTAATGACAGCGGCTGTCGCATCTCCCACGTCAAAATGGCGCGAAAGGCTGTGACAAGACGTGACGTCATGGCTTGCTTGCTTGCAATAGCGACAAGGCGGCGTTTACATATAGCTTCCTCGATAAATGGACTATTTTACACTGTATTTTTTTTTCAAATCGGTTCATTAGTTCCTGAGATTAACGCATTCAAACAAACAAACTCTTCAGCTTTATATATTAGTAAACAACTATGCAAATGTTCAAAACTTTAATAAATGATACAAGGTCGATACAATTTTATTTAGTCACCCTTCAACTCTATAATTATATCTTTATTTGTTTAAAGCTCATATTTGTAAAACATCTAATGAATTCATTCTGATTTGGGAATGGGAATTCTACTAAAACGGATACCACACGACGGGTCAACTTACTTTAGTCGCTTTTTACAACACCTCGGTAAGAAATGAGGGTAATCTATTCTTCTAAACCGGATACCACACGATGGGTCAACTTATCTTAGTCGCCTTTTACAACTCTTTTAAAAAATGAGGTTGGTCCATTCTACTAAACCGGATACCACATGGTGGGTCAACTTAGTCGCCTTCTACGACACCTTGCTAAGAAATGCGTGTGGTCTATTCAACTCAGCCGGATACCACACGACTTTTTCGGTTATAACTAGTGTGAAATAAAATTAACACTTAATATATTTATTTATTAACATTTACCATTGTTATATAAGAAAAGCAATATGATTAAATACAATAGACAATTGTCACAATAAACGACTGAATATAACTCGCGAAAGCTTAAATTCATATTAACATTATAAATGCCAGGTTTGTCCGTCTGTATGTACACAGCTAACAAGCAATATTTCAAAAATTTGGTACAATTGAAGTTTTTACGGGCCAAAACTAGGAGAAATATTCAGCCTTTTCATCAGAAATAAAAAGCGGACAATTCATGGTATTTTCTTAATTGACGCGGACAAAATCGCGGGTAATACTAAATAAGTGAGTTAATATCATACCTCTATAAAAACATTATTATTTATATCAAAAATAAATATTATAAAAACGTTTATAAACGTTTTGGTTATAAAATTGTTTTTATTGTCTATGACATTGGCAGGTATCGAATATAGTTATTATACTAGAGAATGGAAGCCAGCTTAATATTTTGCTATCACTACATAGTATAAAACAAAGTCGCTTTCTGTATCTGTCCCCAATGTCCCTATATCTCTATGTATGTTTAAATCTTTAAAACAACGCAACAGATTTTGATGCTGTTTTTTATAATAGATAGAGTGATTTTGTACTATAATTTTTTAAGGTTTCTAATGTGATGTCGTAAATAATTACATTTTCCCCCGCTTACATTGCAAACGCAGGCTGAACCCTACGAGATTTATCAAAATAATGTACTAAGTATTTGTAAACCTTGAAAAAGTCTACAGAAATCCGCGATGATATATGTCTATCTCTTATGGATAACACACAATAGCATTTTTTGTCATTTTTTTTGTTATGGTAAAAATATAGCCTTATTATCAAAGCAATTTTAAACAACACAGCATCCTTATCCAATTAAGTACCTTAAATACATTGTTGATTCAATATAGATCAATATGGCCGTTAACAGCAAATAATTTAAATGAACATTTTCGAAGATATTACAGATTTAAAATGCCGCGAGGAGGGCATCGAGTGACTGAGTTCACTGAGTGACATGGGCTATATATTTTTTTACCCGTGCGAAGCCGGAGCGGACCGCTAGTATTTCAATAAAGAGAAAGCAAATGAGGGTGATCTATCTGTCTCTCTTTTTTATGTGTAATTGGACAAATATACGAATTTCATTTCCCCTCTCATCATTTCTGTCTGTCACTCACGCACCTATGGCTCTCCTACTCTAATATAATAACTCAATAAAATGAACTATTCCAAAGAAATATATACACTGTTATCTGTCTCCAAAGTATTTAATTTGTATCGAACCCCCGACCTTCAGAACCAAAGTCAAGGTCACTGCCACCTGGGCAAACACGTAATTTGAATAAAACAAAAAATAGTACGAAAATTATTAAAAATATATTTTGAAAATATTTGCACCCAATATAATATCAATTTTCCCTCACAATATCATTCAAAAATTTCCATACAAAAGATAGATTACATTCTCATAATCATAAACATATTACATATAAAGAAATTATACAATATTATATACAATTAAGAATGTAAATAAGTCCCTATTAATAATTTATTGAAGCAGCAGTTACTTTGCGGAATTCCATAGTAAAAGAATTATGATTGAATTATGTACATGACTGCATGTATAAGGTATGAGGACGGTTTTGCTTCCTACACTTAGCATAGACAGCATAGCAGCATAGATAGATTATTTTAACAAACGCGGATTATAGCAGAATAATTCTATCATAACTTCCGCAAAATAAAATTATTCCATTTAATATATGAATGATCTAATAACTAAATGTACATATGGCTTGTATTATGGCTACATTCATAAAATCGATTTTGGCTGGATTCAGTTTAAAATTTATATTGTTACGAACATGCGAAAAGAGTTCGTAATACATAAGTCATAGAATTTAAATTGGAAGAGGGCAGTTTCAAAACATACAAAAAGAGTTCGTAATGTATGTCATAGAGTTTAACTTGGAAAGGGGCAGTTTACGAACATGCAAAAAGAGTTCTTAAACTGTATGCTATAGAGTTCAAATTCGCTCAGACTCTGCGGAACATTCACGTTGTTTACAAATCGTGTTCCGTATCCCCGCTACGACTCGCGAATATGCCTTAAATCGGTTTCTTCACTATATAAGCGGTCGTATCATACGAATCGGCATTCAGTTTTCGGATAGCGATCAAGAGCGAATTAAGAAGCGAAAATAAAAGTTAAATAATATTGCCTCGGCTTTATTATTGAACTGTACAGTGACTTTATAATAATTTTGTAGCGAAAAGCTGAATAAAGTTTTATTTAAATTCACAAACCCCCTGTACGTATCAATATTTTAATACCACATGATTTTATATAGCAATTTAATAAATATTCATATATATCTCTTGTATAGGGCACATTATTCTTATAAAGTATTTCATAAAAATATTATAAATGCGTAAGTTCTGTCTGTTACGTTTTTCGTAATCCGAGCAATATTGACGAAACTTGGTGCAATTGACGATTTTACATATATAGAATAAAAATTATCGTCTTTCTTTTGATAACAGGTAAAAAACACATTTAGTATTATTAAAGTTAACTTAAGTTGGCGCGAATGAAACGGTACCACTAGTATTTAATAATGAGTAAATGCTGTTAATACCACCAATACGCAGAGGTGGTTTCACTTAGAGCTTAGCGTCGAAGAACTTAAGCTCCTTATCTTGAGGGAGCTTTTTAAAGTATTCTTCCACATAGTCTTCGTCGACCTCAGCTAGCGTCTTGGGCTTCCATTGCGGTTTGTTGTCCTTGTCGATAAGGAGGGCGCGGACTCCTACCAATTGAGAATTGTAATATTCAAATTCAATTTATACTTTATTCAAAAAACTTTGCTAGTCTTTAGAATTTTTATTAAGCTTAAAATTGTTTCGATAAGATCTCGAAGATTACTTTATTGCCTTTGAACTGTTAACTAGTTACCTAAACAAATTAGTGTTAAAAAAGAGCCACTAAGGTAATCGGCCTTTGCTCTTTTCTAAATTTACTTCTTATAATTAGTTATATCTATTACGTCATTGCTATCTACTTCAAAGTCAGAGAATAGTTTAATCTACACATTTTTGTTATTTATATATTTTAAATGACTGTAATGGAACCATTTAAATAAATATTATTAATTAAATAATATATTTATTTGTAGGGTATTGCGTACCATCGATTTATATCAGACTTAAATACATTTTTATTTTTGTAGTCATGTACTTTATTTTCAGTACATGTTATCACGAAAGTCATTTATGTGCACTAAGAATTAGAACGGTTCCAGTGTACTTCCTTGTGGGACACTTTTTATTATAAGAATTAATTATGCATTTGTAAAATGAAAAGAAAATTCGATGATGATTTATTCAACTTTCAACGCAACATGTCGACTAGAGTAAACAACTTTCGTAATTCCGAGTATTCTTTACTAATTTAAAAGCAGTTTGTTCTGGTTTATGAAATCAAATGCTTTACCTTAAACGAGAAATATAGAACTACCATAACCTTACTATTTATAGTTTCTGTAATTATTTTTGCTTTATGATATAAATCTTATTACAAGTTATTGACGAATTTTGACTTTTCAAGATTTATTGATAATAATTTTCAAGATTTTAGTTGCGAGATAGGATCAGCTTCAAATGAATCATATATCACAAGTTCCTCAATGAGCTGAGACACATTTAGTCTAGCGTTTTCTATACTGTCAGCTCACCTTCAGGGAAGTCATGGTTCTGAATGCAGCGGCAAGCAAGCCGGTACTCCATCTTGAGACACTGCGGCAGCTCCAACTGAGCCCCACGCTGCAAAGCTCGTAGAGTTATCTTCAGTGAGCCTGGACACATTTGGCTTATAGTCTGGAAATAATAAACAAAGTTCGGCGTGAAAATATTGGTTCTGACAATTTATTAAGTGGAATAAATTGTTTCAGTATTGAGAAAATTCAAATTTTAAGGATTAATTTGCGTTAACAAACCTTTTACATGAAGATCTAACATTCTGTCAGTTCTTATTTGATGTTCCAATTATAAATGTTTACATTTCGATAATTTTGAAGCTACATGATGGATCCAACCTAAGACACTCTCCATTGCAGAGATCCAATAGAAAAGAAAGCAATGTAAAAGAAAGGCTTCTTGATTAATTGTTAACTAACTATACCTCTAGTGTCTTAGCAGACCAGTCATTTTGAACTTTCTGCAGCCTCTCAATAATCTCTTCTATAGTGGACGCAGCGAAACAGTAGTTAATATGTTTGATATTTGGCGCTAGGGAGAACTCTTCTGGTGGTTCGTTGAATTTATTCAATAGATTCTGCACCTCCACTTCACTCGTACATCTACATAGCAGCTTTTCTAATTCATATAATCTTTTGCTTGACACAAAATGTGTGGCTATACCAGCTTTAACGACATCCTTTCCTTTTAATCTGTCACCTAAAAATGTTATTGGTTAAGTTTAACAAATTTCCTAAAGGTAAGTTATGGCAACAAATAAGTTTTTATATAATTTATAGAATTAGGTGTTACTTTGCGGAGATCCATAATACAAAACTAAAAATAAAATTATTTTGCTATAATCCGCAAAGTCAACAGTCTTCCAGACATATTCTTACTTATTAATCAACATATGGATCACGAAAGTTTTAAATGTACAATATTGTTACTTATTTTATATTCGTTGTACCCAGGACATTGTTGTGTTTGTCGATATAATAATCTGTATAATAACTTTGTCTACCACTGAATAATTTATATTTAAAATTATACTTACAAATAATCACTACATAGAAGTGGATATGTTTTATAACTTAGTGATAAGAAATTATATTCAAGCCAAGGTTAACTTAGGTATGTAAATAATTTAGAGATATGTATATTTTAATAATCACTGTCCATAGTGAGATAACAAACTTTAAAGCTTGAGATGAGAGTTTTGGCTATCATTTAAGATATAATTCATATTATTTTGTTATGAGATAATCTATCTTAAATTAATAATATTAATATTATTGTTTACATTATAAAAATCTGTAGTGTATCTGGCTGAGTAGAATAGAGTACTCTTATTTTTATAGAGATGTCTTAAAAAGCGTCTACGGTAAGTGAATTTTCGGTGTAGTATATAGTTAGGTAGAATAGACCACCCTTTCTTATCCAGTATCGTAAAACACTATTAAGTAAGACTAAGATGATAAGTTGACGTCAGCCAGGCGGCCGTTTGTAGAGTATGTGGTCAAATCATCAGACAACATGTTTATAACTTGTTGTGCCCATCCCACTTAGAGAGGGATAAAGACAGGAGGATAATGAAGATGTTTATATAACAGACCTCTACAAATTTAACACACTAATTATATAAAATATTTTATATAAGAGGAATAAAGTTATATTATCTTAGATTTTAAATGCTGTATGCTGTTTGACTAATGTTTGACAATATTACCTGTTAAACCTAAATATAGCCCTAAATTGACTTGCAGCCTCGGTAAAAAGTAGGAACCTCCTACATCTGGAAACAGGCCTATCTTAGTCTCAGGCATGGCGATCATTGTTTTTTCAGTGGCCACTCTGTATCTCCCATGGACAGATATGCCCAATCCACCACCCATAGTGATTCCATTTAAAAATGCTATATATGGTATTTTGTATTTCCCAATCAGATAATTTACATTGTACTCAGTATGGAAAAACCTTGGGCCTTCTACATTATCAATAGCTGCCTTTACATCACCTCCAGCACAGAATGCTTTCTCGCCAGAACCTTTAACGATGACTAAACATTTACTGTTCTCCATTTCCTGAAGATATTGGAGTAGTTTTGTTACCATTGAAGTATTGAGAGAATTTAAAGCTTTTGGCCTATTAAGTGTGATAATTCCAGCATTATTGTGTGACTCAATTAATACATCAGCTTCTTGGGTACACATTGTGCGCCTTAGTAAAGAGGTTGTTTGGCGTAATATACTTAATTTTAGCATCTGAAACATTTAAAAGTTGAACAATGAAGGGTTAGTAGTAGAAATCTACATGGGTGATCTTTAAAAAAATAAGTTATGGGGTATAGTTGTATTATAAACAGAAACTAGTAATAAGACAGCCATAATCAACAAAACTTATTTTTATATTTATTTGAGTGACTTGCATTAGCAAAGAGTACAGGATAAAAGCTCTCACCATTAAAAAGTACCAATTTGTTCATCATCCTATTCGTAAAACTACATATTTGTAGTATTAAATTGTACAAAACAAATTAACATACATGATTTATACAAGCAGGCGTTATATTGCGGAATTCCATAGTATTGAATTTTCAATATAATTATTTTGCTGTAATCCGCGCTTGTTAAAAGAACTAAGAATTAACAGAGGAAATTGACATAAATTTATTAATTAAATTTAAAAAACTTGTTTTTACATGTCCTTTGAAAACTTGCTCAATTACTCTAAAGCCGGAACTAAACTTTTAATTATCTAAAGAAATAAGCGCTCAGTTTCACATGTAATCCACAGGGTAACCTATTCGCATCACGATTCACGATTTAAACTTAGCTTAAACTTATAAACACATACTTTTTAAAAGAAAAGAAAATAAAATAAAACAAAAATAAAGTTAATTTGTAGTTCTCTTAACTATAACAAAAAATATTTACTCATACTTACACTGCAACTTATTCTTGAAACTTAATATTCAAAAATAACACTTCCGACAACTTGTTATTTAAATTATTTCATAACGTCAAGCTTAAATCATCTCAATGTTTGTTCAAATGGTTAAATATAGCAGTGCAAACAAGTGTTCAATTTTATTTTTTCTTATCTTATCTATAAATTCACTTGTTTTCAATTTTAATCTCTACTAACTTTTGAACCCTATCAATGTTCAATTAAAGCTGAATTTAGACCATGTTTAAATTTGGAACTTATTATACACAGACAAATAATAATGAAAAAGTACTAAATTTAAATAATACAGTATTTGCCAATGAATAATTACTTGGCAACTAATGAATCCTTAGAGAATTAAAAGCTTAGCTGTTAAATACATTACTAAAATTAAATTATAATACCTTAAAACACAGCTATTTAGATCTACGGTATGAGAACGTTTAAACATCGTCTGGAGACGTTTTTTTAACAAAATTCTACAATCAAGTGTGCTTTGATTATAGTTCTAATTTGTCGATTTATGAATACTTGTAAAATTCTAAGGCTACACTAATAAAGAATATTTTTCATTTGAATATAATGTACTAAAATAAAAATTTCCTACACTACTAACAAAAACAAAAACACACTAAAACAAAAACTTTTAAAATAAAAATATGGAATGAATGCATAATTGTGTAGGTATTGTAGTAAGTAATTTTAGGCATTGACTGCTAAATATTCGATTTGTAGCGTGTGATGTGTTTATTTTGTTATAGCTGTTTTTTGTCTTTGACGCACTGTCAAAATCATCAATTTTTAATAAAAATTTAGTTATTTGGTTTTGTCATTTTTAAATTATGATATAATAACACGAGGCATACATTTTGATCATGGGTGTTATTAGAAAAGCATTTAATTGGTACGCAAGATTATCACCAAGCCATGGAATTGCGCCCCCACCGTATAAGCATGTTGTCCAAATTGGTGACCCTACATTACGTAAAGTGTCTCAGCCAGTACCGGTCGATGAAATTACAAGCAAAGAAGTACAAACTGTGATAGAGAGGCTGAAATATGTATTGGATAGATATGGTAGTGTTGGAATATCGGCATCACAAGTTGGTGTCAATTTAAGGATATTTGTTATGAGACTTACAGATAAACAACTTGCCTCAATGTCGGCAGAATTTATTAAATTAAGAAATATAACAGTTGTACCATATACTGTGAGTGAGTAAATGTTATTTAAGTGTTAACTATATTAACATATAGTCTCTGTATTTCTATCAGTTTGATCCAACTATTCATTGGAATATCCATCTCCTACCAATGTTTACAATAAACAGGAATTTATAAAAAAAATTAGAGTTTCTTTATTAATTTATGGTCAACAGATTGATAGTTTTAAGGCATTTTTTCAAGCACATGGTTATGTGTCTAATTAAAAGCAATAATTACTGTCGAATGTAACATATATATATTAATAGCAAAAATGTACAAGTTATATCTATCTTAAATTACTTACACGCTAGGACTATACAAATCATGCCCACAGGAACAGTCCCAAGAATGCTGGCAGCGTTTTCACGCTAAATCGCTAATCTGATTCTTTGTGCGAAAAAGTAATAATTTAAATGAAAGGATTAAAATATAATACTGGATTGTATATTAATAAATACTAGTTATTGTCTAGTGGCTAAAAAATAAGCAAATAAGAAGAGGATGCAATTGTTTAAAAATGAATTAAAAAATATTTCTATTATATATGTATATTAAAATGTTTTTCACATTTGTTTTTAGGTCTTTGTCAATCCAATGTTAAAGGTACTGGATTATGAGAAGGTTATACACCCTGAAGGATGTGAAAGTGTGAGATCCTTCTCAGCTGAGGTAGCTAGGTTTAAGGAAGTCCAGGTTACAGGTACTACTTTATAACTGATTAAATTGTTCAATATATTATCTTGATAATAAAATCGAACAGAAATAATTGTACATATTTCACAACAATATATACTGTGAGCCATTCACAGTATATATTGTTATGAAATATGTATATTTTAGCCTCCTAATAAAGCATTATCAGGTGATAACCATAAAAAAAATTAAAGCAATTTGAGATGGTATTTGGTATTTGGTAGTGAATGTATGCAATGCTAGTGTAGTGTCATGGTAGTGGTAGTTGTTTATATAGCAAATATATAAGGTAGGCAAATGCCTACGGCTCCACCTACATGGAACAATTCAAACCATAATACAGTATTTTGATAACCATAAAAATGGTTAACGTGGATTAACTTTAAAAGCTAGACATATGCTGTTGCTGACTTTTTTTTAGAACTTCTAAAGGGAAAAATTTTGTGCTGATTTTTGAATAACTTTCACCATTTACTTAGCACACACAAGGAATGCTTTAAATTTTGCATTTTTATAATATTTTTTATTGCTGCTCCTCTCCTATTCATCTTAGCGTGATGTTATATACCCTATAGCTTTCCCTGATAAATGGACTATCTTACACTGAAATAATTTTTCAAATTGTCCAGTAGTTCCTGAGATTGAGTCCAAACAATCGAAGAAACAAACTCTTCAGTTTTATATATTAGAATAGATAAAAACAGATATTACTCTGCTTTTCCTTTTTATTATGTATTCTAGCAGAGTAATATTATTTTTTACTATTGAAACATAATTTCACTACTACTTTTCACAGGTTACAATGCAGAAGGAGAAACTGTAAGTGAAGTATTTAAGGGCTGGGCGGCGAGGATAGCTCAGCACGAAATGGATCACCTGGACGGCAAACTGTATACAGATGTAATGGACCGCAAGAGTTTGTGTTGTACTTTGTGGCAAGATGTTAACATGGCGCAAGGAAAAATTGTAATACCATTCACACCATGAAGACTATTAGAAATATGAAATTAATTTATTCTTTACTTTGTACAGCAAAAATAAAATATCAGTTATGCTTTTTCTTAAGGACAAGGTTATTTTTGATTATGTGGAACTATACCTCTAACCTGTTGTGAACTACATGGCGTTAAATAGACTCCTTGACTCAGCAAGAGATGTGACAAAATTAGGTATTTGAAAATATATGTGTTCAGACTAATTAAATGCAGAGTTCTTTGAATATCTACATTTCATTAGCCCAAGGGATGATAGCATAAGCAGGAAAGACACCTTTATCTAGGGAAATATCTTAGGGAATTTAATTAATTCTATAGTAGTGTTGCCTATTGACATTGTTTAAGATGATTTGAAGAAAATTTTAAAAATAAATTTACGTCCTTACATTCGTTCGATTCCCGCCGAGGACCAACATAACTACATAGTATAAAACTAAGTGACATTCTTTGTTTGTCCATATATCCCTATGCATTTAAAACTACGCAACAGATTTTGATGCGGTTTTTTTAATAGATAGTGATTTAAGAGGAAGGTTTATATGTATAATAACATTCAATATGGAGTAGAGAAGTACTGTAATTTTTGAGGTTTTGTATGTGATGATGGTATATGTCTATCTCTTATGGATAAACCACAATAGCATTTTTTGTCATTTACTTTTGACGAAAAATAATGCCTTATTTTCGAAGCAATTTTTATACAATACAGCATTAATCCTTATCCAATTAAGTACCTTAAATAAATTGTTGATTTAATATAGATCAATATGGCCGTTTACAGCATGTTATTTAGTGAAATTTTTCGGAGATATTACAGATTTAAAATGCCGTGAGGAGGCCGCGCTTCACCCTATAGCACTTCGAATCCAGCAGCTATATCGTTCTTTCAAGAGTTTGTTTAACGACAAGGAAGCTGTGAATGTTGTATATAAAGACATTCTGTAATTAATTATAAAAATTAAATACGTAGGGAAAATGTAAAAGTAAATAAGTAAAAATGTACTATATAATATACCAATTAAGTACCTTAAATACATTTTAATTTTTTTTTATAATTTTCTTAAATATTTTTTAATTGTAGTAAATCAAACTTCCAAAGATGGTTATGTAGTAATTTTAATAAATATAACTTATTATAACTAATTAAAATTAACGCAAGCGAAATAACGATAATTACATTTTCGTACTTAATTAAACACAATAGAGACTAATTTGGCTCTAATATTTACGGTTACGGTTACGGTTTGTTCGACTTTAGAAGCCTTCCCATGTCCCCCCCCCCTCCCCCACTACTCTATGTATAACTGAAAATATATAAAAATCAACTCAAATATTATGCTGATCCATTCTAACTTCTCACCATAACCACCATAAATACACCTAGCGCCATATTAACCTCTATTTTGATTTATTAGTAATCGATTTTGAAGCTGCTCTAAGTTATTATTTTATTGAACCATATTCCACATATGACGTGAATAAATTGACAAGACGCACAGAAACTAGCAAGTTTTGTAAAAGTAGTGGACAGTTAGTATCCCACTTCTGGGCAAAGGCCTCATCTCTCCTTTTAGAGAGTTGAAGCTTAGACCCATTACGCTTCTCCAATCCACATAAGGTTACTTGAATGCGTTACTAATCCACATTAGTAACGCATTCAAGTAATCTTATCCTCTGCTTAATGTTATAATGCTCAAAAGGCAAAACTATTGCCTACTTTCTTATATATTTAAAAAGCTTCTATAGCAGTGGTGAATGGAGAGACTCCAACTTTTATAGTTTGTAAAATTTATAATATGTAGCAACTCAATGTATTTCGGAGGAAGTCCGCACGTTATTTAGTAACAATTATTGAGATTGTGGTGGTGAATGTGTGCAGTGCTTGTGTATTGTTGTGTCATCGGTGTCGGGTAGTGCATGAGTTCTTACAAATTCTGCATGTATCAGGTATGAGAACGAATAGTACACTTTTCATTTAGCATTACATATATTTTCTTTTATCGCGGATTATAGCAAAATATATCCTCATTACTTTTGAGTTGTGCAAGACCTTTATCTAGTTTAGAGGTAAGCTCTATGGTCTACCGTATTACAGATTAAGATGATTTTAAAATTACATTGAAAGTATGCTTTTTCGTCATCCACATTTATTCACGTCATATACGGATTTACATACGTCATATCATATTGTTAGTTGTCAATATATTTGTGCATATTTAGGAATATACTTATACTATCCGGCTCGACGGACCAGTTTTATAGTATGACTTGTAGTGTATGTGGGTTGAGATGTTAGATTTTTACTTTTTTAATTCATTTACAACACACAAACTTATAATATATACATGAATATAATCTACGTAAACAAAAAATACTAGTGTACAAAGGAAACCCTAGTCTGAAGCGCACCGCGTCAGTAACATGAGAGCCGCGGGCGAGTGTGGACGTGTACATTCATACAATACCGACATAATGTTGTTTTTAGTATTTCTATTTTATATATTTTTTTTCGTATTTTAGGAAGCTTATAATTAAGACTTAATAACTCAACGTTTTATCGTCATAAATATAGCGTTTCTCTATCGCTTTATTTATGACGGCAGTATAACAGGTTTATAAAAACAAATATTTCACAGTTATAAATATAAGATCCTTTAATGAATAATACATGTATATGTTAATAGACAGTGTTAGGATTCTATTAAAATTGATCAGCTATGCAAAACCCAGCCCAGCTATCAAAGGAATATGGTGCACTGACCCACCAAGCTACTTCAGTGTGGGCTGCTCTTTGCTTGTCTCCAAAAATTCTACTGAACTCAAGTTTCCCCATTATGTTTACTTGACCATAGAGTAATTTATAGAATTAGGCGTTACTTTGCGGAGGTCCATAATACAAAAGTAATGAGAATATTATTATAGCAAAATATATTATATTATAGCGGATTATAGCAAAATAATATTCTCATTACTTTTGACCATAGAGCTTGTTAAACGTTTTCTATATAAGCTACTTTATTATTGAAAAGTTGTATGGAGTAGGCACTAAAGTATATAAAACTTACTTTAGTACCGTATTCAGTATTCCTATAGCAATTGTGGGTTAATATTATTTTTCCTTAAATATTTTAAAACATTTATAACATACATAAGATTGTCTCTACAGAGAGTATCATAATATTATGTAGAAGTACAGAAAAGAGGCGAATAATTCATTAATGTTAAGAAATAACTGGTATTTTTTTTATAATATGTTTTATGTTTTATTTATACTTTTATTCGAGAAAAATCTATATGTTGGTCTGATCTTACTGATGGTAAGTGAAAAATGCACTGATTTTAAGACAGACAGTTAACCGTTCTTAGGGAATGCTATATTTATCCTACCAATATGCTAAATACGAGGTTTTTGTGAGTATGTATGTTTGTTACTCTTTCACGGCGAATATGCTGAGATAATCGATCATACAGACAGACAGCTTTTGGGGATTTTGTTTTATAATAAGTACTAGCTTTTACCCGCAACATCGTTTGCGTTAACTATTGACGCGTGATAGGTTGATAATGGCGCTTTTTATTGCCATCCTATTCCTATTGAATTAACAAGATTTTTAAAGCCTAGGTATATTATTTTGTTTACCCCGGTGTATAAGGAATAATTGTGCCATAAATTTTGCCTTTAGCAATTATCCGTCAAAAACTAAAAAGATAGGATTTCGCATTTATAATTAATATCTATTTTTTGCATTTCTTCAACAGTTACCTTTTGCACACTGTCAACTTAAAATTAGCAGAAATTGCACTTTTGTAATATATATTCCTGAGTGAGCATCAAATTTCCTAATATGCATATTAGAGAATATTTAAGTACCTAAGTTATATATTCCTTCTTTGCATTATAATCTCAAGACGATTTGAGAGTACATCCCCTCTGTCTACAGCTTCCATCCGCCACTGATGTCCGAGTGCACCAGTTATCTGTTGATATGGAAAATCAATAAAAAATTTAAATTATTAAAATTGCAAGCATAAAATAGCACTTTTGATGTGTTGAAAGTTGTAAATCAATAAATAATTCAATCAAATATTTTATATTACTCACTATGCTAAATAATTTTTTTTTAAATAAATAATTTCTAGTAAAAAAAAAAAAAATCATCATCCTCCTGCCCCTGCCCTTATCCCACTCTAAGTGGGGTCAGCACAACTTGTTATAAACATGCTGTCACATGATTCAGCTGCGTTTTTACGACCGTCCGCCAGCCCGACGTCAAACTTACCTTAGTCGTATTTTACACCTCGATAAGAAAGAGGGTGGTATATTCTACTATACCGGATACTACACGGTGGGTCAACTTACCTTAGTTGCCAATTACGACACCTCTCTAAGAAATGATGTTGGTCTATTCTACTCAGGTTGGTCTATACTACCTAAACCAAACTACAGGCATAAATCCTCGATGCGCAGCAGAAAGATAATAAATAAATATATGGGACACTTACACACGGTAGTCCATCTCCAAATTAAGTAACTTAATACTTGTGTTATGGGCGACAGATAACTGGTGAATATATACATATATATAATTTTTAAATACATACTTAAATACAAATGTACACCCAGCCTCAAAGACCAACAAATTCATTTATAGAAAATGTTGGCCCTCGGCGGGAATCGAACCCGCGACCCGCGGAGCAGAAGGCAGGGTCACTGCCCACTGCGCCAACGGGCCAGTCAAAAGAGGTGGACACTTCCTCTCCTACGCGGCGACGGCGGTCTACTCTCCCTCCGTCTTACGATTCTGGATCAGATCACGTGTTCTGATCTTTTGACCATCACAAAAAGTGCACAACGCCGCTAAATTAATTACCACTACAAAAAATAAGCTGTGGTAGCCCAGCGGTAACACCGTGCGCCTCTTTCGAGGAGGTCTAGGGTTCAAACCCGGGCAGACACCAATGAGTTTTCTAGTAAAACTTATGTGTCTAATTGATAATTGCAATTTATCACACGCTTTTCGGTGACGGAAAACATCGTGAGGAAACCTGCATATCTCTAGAGAATTTTGGAGATGTGTGTAACCTACCAATCCGCATTGGAGCAGCGTGGTAGGTCTTAGCTCCAATCCTTCTCTCCAAAAACGGAGAGAGGAGGCCTATGCCCAGCAGTGTGATAGTAACAGGCCGCTACTTACAAAAAACAAGTCTGGACGTGTCTGGCAGTCACCTGAGCGGGTTGCTGGCCAGCGAGCTGAGGCTGGTGAGCGAGGTGGCCAGGCTGAGGCGGTCGGTCTCCTCGTCGGCCTGGTTGTTGCGCAGCTCCTGCAGCGTGTACACCAGCTTGCTCCACTCGTCGTGCCGGGGCTGCGCCACGCTCTGGAACACCACGAGATTATAACAGATGGCCAAACAAACAACCACATTTTTAACCACTACCCACTGCGTAGCAATTTACAGCAGTTTAAAAATACTGTTTAAAATAGGCTGATACAGAAAGCCTACTATACTATTGAATATTATTGTTTTATAAGAAAGAGCCATACGTGACATTTATAATTTAAGTCTGCGTGATTCCCTGCGAGAGAAGTTTAAGGAAACAGGTATTCTTACATTTGCTTCACAGTACATTTTAAGCAATTTAATTTATGTACATAAAAATATAAAGAATTATAAAACGATAGGTGATGTATACAATAGACAAAGCAGGAACCGACATATGCTTGCGGCTCCTGCTTTGCGTCTTGCAAAAGTGCGTACCTAAGTCGTTTGTGGGTTTTGGTATATTGTAATGATCATAGAGGCGATTTTGCTATGCACACTATTTACTGAGAATGAGAGACGTGTTGTTGCTTTAAAAGTTTATTGGACACTAAACAAATTACAAGATGCGTAAATGAACGAACATACCGCCCACCAAAAGGTCTGGAAGGGCTTTTATATTATTAGTAATGGAAAATGTTCTTAAAGTGTATATAATTAACAATTTTTTAACTAATACCAGAAAATGCGTAACAACGATGTAAATATGATAAATTATACAAAACTAGAAATGATATTTGAATCATCTAAACATAATACAAAATTAACAAGTAATTAATCTAATGTAGAAATAGGTAAAGGGCATAATTTGGAAACTGATCTTTGGGTTACTCTTCCATTATAACGCACCGTGTATACTCGCGTTATGTTGTCACGTCCAGGATGTTTCTGAGTTATTCGTGCAAGAGCCCACTTGCTAGGTGGCATATTCTCATCCTTCAGTAGTACGATATCACCGACTTCAAACTCAGCCGTTCTTTTTAACCACTTGGGTCGCTGATTAAGCCGTGATAAATATTCATTCTGCCAACGCTTCCAAAAGTTTTGCACTAGTCGTTGGGTGTGCTGCCACCGTGATAATAAATTTATATTGGCAGATGTGTAATCTCGGTCTGGGACAGTGACAAGTGCCTCTCCAATAATAAAATGCCCAGGAGTAAGAACTTCTATATCATCTATCAAATCTACATCTTTATAGACGGGAATCAATGGGCGAGAATTAAGGCAAGCTTCTATTTGAGTTAGTACCGTTGCAAACTCTTCGAATGTTAAATTTGAAGTCAGTATTCTTCTCAAATGCTGCTTAACTGACCGCACTCCAGCCTCCCACAAACCGCCATAATTTGGGCTGTATGGCGGCGTAAAATGCCATTGCGTTCCATTGTTGGTCAGTTGATCAAATATTTGATTAGGTATTTCAAGACCGGCTTCTTTCCACATTTTAAATAGTTCATGATTTGATGCTACAAAATTGGTTCCATTATCGCTCCAGATTTCAGTACATCTACCTCTTCTGGCAACAAAACGTTTAAATGCTGCTATGAATGCATTGGAAGTAAGATCACTGACCAGTTCTAGGTGGATTGCCTTAACAGCCATGCAGATGAAGATGCATATATAGGCCTTGCTTGTTTTGGCACCTCTTCCTTTAGAATTTAACACATATACTGGACCAGCGAAGTCAACTCCACTTCTTGAAAATGGGCGCGACGGTGTAACACGGACTGCAGGTAAGTCACCCATCATTTGTGTTCGAGTAGCAGCTCTCTGTCGGGCACAGGTAAGACATCTTTGTGTATACTGTTTTACTAAACTTTTCAATCCGATGATATAGTATTTACTCATAAGGTAAGTAGTCATTAATTTAATTCCACCGTGTATTGTTTTCAGATGTGCATCACCCAGTAGAAGGGGTACAAGATTGTTTCTTTTACCTAATATCACAGGATGCTTTTGGTTTTCATTGGCATCTGCATTTCTCAATCTTCCGCCCACCCTGAGGATATTATACTCATCAATGAATGGACATAAAAATTTTAGAGTGCTTGTTGTTTTTACTGTCTTGTTTTCCCTTAATCTTTTTATTTCTTCTATAAATTCTTCTTCTTGTACATGTTTTATGCAAATGTCTAATGCATTTTGTAATTCTGTGGTTGTAATTCTATGTTCCAGCTGTTTTGGATTCTTTTTCATATTCAAAAATCTCTTACAATGTACTATTATTCTTAAAAGTTCAATCAACGTTTCGTATTCCTCAAATTTTACAAGTTTATTTTCATATTCATTAACATGAACGTGTGACTGTATGATCTTTCTTTTTTCCAGATCTGTAGAGAGCATTTTCGGCCTTGTAAATTCAATATCTTCATTCATCAACCAAGCAGGTCCATTCCACCATAAATCTTTATGTTGTAGTTCTACTAAAGATGAACCTCTTGAAGCTACATCAGCTGGATTATGAGACGACTGCACGTGAAACCATTGGCTGTTGTTAGTGTGTTCTAATATCTCCACCACGCGATTCGCAACAAATGGTTTCCATCTACTAGGTTCTCCTAATAGCCAAGCTAGGACAATCGTTGAATCTGTCCAGGCGAATATGTTTTGTGTAGGGATTCTCATAGCTTGACCTGCTTTATATAATAGTTTGGCTAGTAGTTGTGCTCCGCTCAGTTCGAGGCGTGGTAGCGAAATCGTTTTTACAGGAGCAACCTTTGTTCTAGCAGCTACAATGTGCGTCTTAATGGTTCCATCTTCCATTTGTACTCGACAGTAAACGACGCCTGCATATGCCTTCTCAGATGCATCACAAAATCCATGCAGGGTAATATTATCACCTTGACTCTTAATAGTATTTAACCAACGTCCAATTTTTATTTGATTGATATTTTCTATATCTTCTCTTATGCTCTTCCATTGGTTTTTTATTACGTCGTTGATTTCCTGATCCCATCCAAATCCTTCTAGCCACAATTTTTGTACTAGAATTTTAGCCGTGACTATAACGGGCGCTATCCACCCTAGGGGATCAAACAATTTTTGTAAATCTGACAATATAGTCCTTTTTGTAATTTCTGGTGATATAGGTTCTAATTGTAATTGATAGCGAAACTCGTCTTTTCCAAGATTCCATGTTAGACCTAGGGCTTTAATTGTGCCGTCTAGTTTTAAGTCTAAATTTGCTTTGTTGGTAACCTTATTAGCATCTATAGATTTCAGAAATTCATTGTCATTAGAAGCCCACTTTTGCAATTCAAAACCTCCTCGACGTAAAATAGATATTATGTGTTTGCTGACTTTAATTGCTTCTTCTGTGGTGTCGGAACCTGACAACAGGTCATCAACATAAAAATCTTCTTGTATAATCTTTGCAGCTTCTGGATATATTTCGCCTTCTTCCTTTGCTACTTTCATTAGGGTTTTGACAGCGAGGTACGGAGCAGACGCTGTTCCGAATGTAACTGTCCGTAATCTGTAGTCTTTTACTTTCGTAGTTTCATCCTGTGAGTTCATTTCCTTTTCTGTATTGTCTTCTGATCTTCCTCCCTTTCGGCGCCAGAGTATTCTGTGATAATCTATGTCTTGTTCATCTAACCAAATCATTCTGTACATCTTTATGACATCGCTTGCAAAGCATACCTTGTGCATACGCCATCTCATTAATATGCTTCGCAAATCTTCTTGCAGTACAGGTCCGGTCATGAGTTCATCGTTTAAAGAAACACCGTTGCTATTTTTGCAAGATGCATCAAACACTATCCTCATTTTAGTTGTTTCTTTATCTGTACGGATAACAGAGTGATGTGGTAAATAGACAGAGGGTTTATTTATCTCATTCTCTGGAACTTCTGTCATATGTCCCATTGTTATATATTCCTCTAGTACCTTATCGTATTCTTTTCTTATTTCAGGTGTTTGTTCTAATCTTCTTTCTTGATTAAATAAGCGTTTCTTAGCAATATCTTTTGTATTTCCACCTGCTGCCAGCCGTTCATCAGAACAAAATGGCAGTCTGACTATGTATCTCCCAGTACTATCTCTCTTGTAATTTTTTTCATAAAATTCTTCACATTGTTCTTCTTCTCTTGTGTATTTCCTCTTTGTGTCTTGTTCAACTTCCCAAAGTGTTTTTAAGAAGTCGTCTGCAACTAATTGATGATGCAAAACGAGTATTGGATTTGATTGTATTGTATCTTCAACTTTACCAAAAAGAATCCAGCCAAGGTTGGTTTTGTGAGCACATGGGGACCCTGGCGAACCTTTGATTAATTCGTTTTGTACTATTTCTGCATACACATCGACACCTAGGAGCAGGTCTATCGAACCTGGCTTATAGTAGTTTGGATCAGCCAGGTTTAGTCCATGTAGGTGAGGCCAGTTGCTAATTTTGATAGTATGAGATGGTATTTTAGTAGTCAGTGGTTTTGACATGACATATGCTCTCACTTTGAGATCAAAAGGCTCACATCTTGATTCTAGTTTGATCTGAACTACTTGTTTAATGTCTTCTCTAGTTGATCCCACACCAACAACAGTACCTTTAATTGAATACCGTTTGGCCTTGAGTAGTTGTGTAGCTCGTTCACTTATAAAGCTCGCTTGCGAGCCTTGATCAATCAGCGCACGAAGTGTTATCGCGTAGTTATCTTCACTAATTACTTGTACCATTGCAGTAGCTAATAGTGCTGTGTTCTGTTTTGTTGATACATGTGACGCCACCATTGTTATATCTTCTCCTTCTTCTTCAATCTTCTCCACGTTGGAATGTAATGCCACTCCGGGTTGTTCTGTATGTATGTTCTCGTTATTGCCCGTTGTGATATTTGGTTCGTGCAGAAGAGTATGATGACGTCTCCTGCATAGTCTACAGCAAGTTGGAATACGGCACTGCCTTACAGAGTGTCCAGATGCAAGGCAATTATAGCACAGATTGTTTGATTTGATAAATTCACTTCGTTGAACAGGGGTGCATTTTCCAAATGCTGAACAATGGCTTAGTGTGTGTGATTCTTTACACATTTTACATGTCTTCACTTTCTCAGTAGTTGTTACATGAAATGTCTTTTCTCTTATAGCATTAGAAGTTGATTTAGATTTTGGTTCCGTTAGTTCTAAAGTACGATAGCGGCTTTCTAGAAATGTTCGAAATAATTCGAGGTTAGGAAGACTCTCAGGATCTTTACAGTTAGCGCTTACGTTTTCTTCCCAATCCTTGTGCGTGTCACTGTCTAACTTCTGCACTATGATGTATATTATTATTGGGTCCCAGTTTTCAGTATTAATTTTCATGTTATTGAGGTGATGTAAACATTCAAAAGTTGTGTCTAGTAAATTCTTAATGTTGCTTGAAGTGTTTAATGTTATCCTTTTTTGTGAAAAAAATCTTCTCATAATAGCATTGAAAGTTATTCGTTTATTACTATATCTTGATTTTAATGTATCCCATGCCCTTTCATAATTAGAGTCCGTGACTAGTATGTGTTTTAAAATCGAAGCAGCTTCTCCAGTAACGCTTGTTTTTAAATAATGTAATTTTTGTACATTACATAGGGATTTATTTGTATGCACAAGTGAATGAAATAAATCGCAGAAAGACATCCACTCTTCATATTGTCCACTAAATATAGGCAATTGTATTTTCGGTAACATGACGTACGATTGCTGTGAATCACTAGACATAATAGCTGTTGAAGTACTTGCAGTTGTTTCTCCAGGTCTAAGCAAATCCATTAGGTCTGATTTTAGTGTTATGTAAATTTCTTCATGCTCATAAAACTCATTATTCGCAAGATAGGGGATCTGAGACTCTTTTTCCTTTGGTATATGGCGCGTTATAACCTCGGACGCGTGTTGATATTTTTCCCAATAATCATCTATGCATTTAATTCGCGTTTCTATGTAACTACGTGTTAAACGTACTTTTGGGCACTTTTTGATATTTATTTGCGTGTTCTTAAGTGTTTTGATAATTCGTTCCACTATATTAAGGTTTTCTAGCACTTCTTCCATTGTATTTAGCTTTATTAAGCGTTGTTATTTAAAACCTTTTCAATAGATTCGTTCAAATGCACACAAGTATCGTCTTATCGCTTCGCTATTGTTCTCGCGGCGGCCGGCAAACAGGTAAGGCGGTCGCGTGGTATCCGGCTCGAATTTGGACCAAATGTAATGATCATAGAGGCGATTTTGCTATGCACACTATTTACTGAGAATGAGAGACGTGTTGTTGCTTTAAAAGTTTATTGGACACTAAACAAATTACAAGATGCGTAAATGAACGAACAGATACTATAATAAAATTCCGCAATCAATTTCAGCTTTGCCATTACATCAGTTTAAAAACACTGTTAAAAAGAGGCTGATACAGAAAGCCTACTATACTATTGAATATTATTTAGAAGATAAGGATGTGTGGATATAGCTCTCTTTGAACCTGTACAAGACAATAACAACTTAATGTAAATAGCATTAAGATTTATATTTTTAAAAGAGCAACCGCCGAGTTTCTTGCTGGCTCTTCTCGGTAGGAACAGCTTTCCGAACCAGCGGTAGAGTTGACGATTCAAAAGCACTTGTTTACAAGTTTATTTGAATAAAGAATAATTTGAATTTGTAGTGACCCTGCCTTCAGCTCTGCGGGCCGCGGGTTCGATTCAAGCTGAGGGCCAACATTATCTATAAATGAATTTGTTGGTCTTCGAGTCTGGGTGTTTGGCTTCGGTAAATGTTTTTACGATAAAAAACATTTAATACAATTTTTCAATAAAGCTTATTATATTAATTTATAGAATTACTACTTTGCGGAGATCAATAATACAAAAGAAATAATAAAATTATTTTGCTATAATCCGCGATGAAGTAAAATAGAAAATATATATAATGCTAAATGTAGAGTGGACAATCGGTTATCATACCTGATACATGCAGGATTCGCTTTGCGATTTTGGTCGTGGAGCCTATCTCCGTTACTTAACTAACCTTTAAGTTTACGTCTGATTTAATAACGTTCGGTAGTCGTGTAAACTGTTACTTGCAGTTTCTTCTCGTTAGAAAGAATAATTTGAAATATAATCACCTCGGCGAGCTCGTACACCCAGATCTTGCCGGCGTCATCCCCAGCGGTGACGTGCCCACCGCTGGGACTCCACGACACGCGGTTGAACGCCACGCCACCCTCCGACATTATGGAGGCGATCGGCACCTGCTCGCAAAGTCAAATCTTACATGTTTAATGTTCAACAAACTGTATCCGTGATTGTTAACATAAATGTTAAAATACCCTCATTTTAAATCTTAACTTGTTCCAGACAGAAAATTAGGACATTTTTTTATTCCGAATAAGATTTTCTTTTTAATAATGTAAGTTTAGATGTAATAAAGAATAACGAACGAAGGGTCTTCTCACTTACTCCCCGGGTGGGGGTAGGAGGGGTACGGGCCTCGAGGAAATCCTCACTCCCCGGGCATCTCCTCGCGGGCACTTAAGCCCGGTATGTGTTTCGGCCGTAGGCCGAGGTCACCTAGGTAACCTAAAGGTGTCGGTATTTGGGCCGTAAGCCCAGGTCACCTAGGTGACCTAATGGATGTCTTGTTCGGTGGGGAGGTCGGGGAAAAATAAACTTATTCAGTATTCATAATTGCAACACTAAACGATAGTTGGCAACACTGTCTTCGGTGGATCTGAGAGTAGTAACTCCCAGGTCCCTAGATTGATAAATTTAGATTTTTAATAAGTAAACTTAATTCGTCACAATAAATGCTTTACACCAAGATAATAAATAGGCTAAAAAATTCGGTTTCGTGTAGGGAATAGGGAGAAATATATATTGTATTTTTGAGGTTGCAAGTACCATTAGTAAATCATTATTTTATAGTTCAGTCCAGTCCATTATTTTATAGTTCGTTGGAACTCCCATAGATGATTCCAACACTAGGCACCTATCAAAAATAGCCGTAAGCGCCACTTTCGGCCACCATTGATATCTGTCAAACTCTCTCTCGCTCACACCTGTGTCCTCTCGCTCACACCAGTGTCCTCTCGCTCACACCTGTGTCCTCTCGCTCACACCTGTGTCCTCTCGCTCACACCTGTGTCCTCTCGCTCACACCTGTGTCCTCTCGCTCACACCTGTGTCCTCTCGCTCACACCTGTGTCCTCTCGCTCACACCTGTGTCCTCTCGCTCACACCTGTGTCCTCTCGCTCACACCAGTGTCCTCTCGCTCACACCAGTGTCCTCTCGCTCACACCTGTGTCCTCTCGCTCACACCTGTGTCCTCTCGCTCACACCTGTGTCCTCTCGCTCACACCAGTGTCCTCTCGCTCATGTAGTGTGATGAGAGCTTTATAATCATTATACATTACTCACGTGTAAACTAGTATAAGATGTAGTATTTAGCCTATTATAATAGAGTATTAAAGGAGACATCAAAGTATACGGTCGTATGTTTTCATAACCTAATCCGCACCTTACATGGCGACCCTGCAACAGGAGTCTGCCTCGAGCGCGATGGACAAATTCCTTGCCATATATGGAAACACTTACTAATAACAATGGAGTTAAATTATATTCAAGAGCGAATTTCTAAGTGACAAACCACATAATTATGTTATAGAAGAATATTCAGGCTTGAGAAATGTGTCGATCTTCAGTGGAAAAGAGAGAAATCTTTTAAAATCAAAATTCGGCACGATTTCACAGATTTAGAAGCATGCGTGCATATTCAGAGCCAGCAGTAAGTTACATCTCCGGTCGACCTCCAGAGACGCAGCCGGGTGATTCCACGTGGATAAAGGGATCTGGATAACAACGTGACTACCTTATAAGCAAACTTTTCATAACTTTAATGGCTGAAGAATTATATACAAATTAAGCGATCAAATTGCGCAATGAGAAATTAAAGTTACGGACTTATCGAGGGTGCAGGATATTCGAAATAACATAAAATCGTTATTCAGCAAGATAAAGGAGCTTTGTTCCACTTCAGCACAGACCAGTACAAAAGAAAGCGACGTAAAAATGGAAAAGTTTGATTTGAAAACTGCAATATCGTTGCTGCCAGTCATGACGAATGACGAATCAGTAACAAAACAATTAATCAGTAATATTGAAATGTACAGTGACATGTTGGACCACGAAAATAAACTTTTATTAATAAATTTTGTGTTAAAATCCAGGTTATCGGAGTATGCAAAATTACGTTTAAGTCAAAATTATTCATCTATTGCAGATCTCATTAAAGATATGAAATCATTATTGTTAACGAAAAAATCCGATACAGCTATTCAACAACAGCTCCAGCAGGCAAAGCAAGGTTTAAGGTCTATACAGGATTTCGGTAAGTCTTTAGAAAGTATGTTTGTGGATTTGACTATATCACAGGCTGATGGAGATTCTAGTAAATATGAAGTTTTAAAACCTATCAATGAGAAGAATGCAATTAAGCGTTTTTCTGACGGTCTACGAAATAGTCGAATCAGCACGATTATAGCTGCGCGTAGTTATTCAACGCTGAAAGATGCTATACGAGGAGCAATGGACGAGGAGCTGTCATCGCAGCCCCAAGGAGAGTTCGTGAACTACGCTAGTCACCGTGCTAGAGGTAGGCCATATCAAAATAATTATTATAATCAAAGGAATAGCAGAGGATATTTTAATAGGCCTAGGATACCGATTTTACGTACCGCTTATAACAGAGGTGTGCGATTAGAAAATAATAATTTGTCAGGTCAAAATTATAGAGGTAGAGGTCAAACTAATTTTAACCATGGTTTTCGAGACGGTAGGAATTTTTATAGGCGAAATAATTTCCGGAATAATAATTACAGTAATCAAATTAATATGGCTCAAACTTCAAATGTCAATCAGATACCAGAATCGAATCCGAACGACATATATAAAAAAGATGAAATAAAAAATCAGTTTTTTCGTTCATAATACAGTCAATAAAAATTATGATAATTTTAACTCAGTTGTTATAAACATATCGAACATTCCGTACAGTTGGTTAATTGACACGGGCGCATCACTCTCGGCTGTGAAATACGAGAGCTTGATTGCGCACAACATTCCTTACCATATAGAGAAAATTTGTATCCAAGGGATCGGTGGTAATATTTATTCAGAAGGATATATTTATTTGAATTTACAGATTAATAATTTAGAAATAAATCATAAATTTTATATTTTTAAAAATTTGCCTTGTAAATGTAATGGAATATTGGGACAAGATTTTTTAAGTAAATATAACTGCATATTAAATTTTGAATTGAATACTTTTACAATAAATACCGGTGTAGAAAATGTTAGGCTATCTATGCAGATGGGTAGCACAGGTTACAATAATTATATTATTTTGCCGCCGCGTTGCGAGTCAATACATTATGTCGATACTAATTTAAATCAAGATTGTGTAATATTACCTAAAGAATTAGGAGACGGAATTTTCTTAGGAAGCGCGTTAGTGTCACCGATTCAAGGAAAAATACCTTTAAGAATATTAAATACCAGAGATAATTTAGTAAAACTAAGTTATTTTTCTCCGGACATTGACTATTTTTATAATTACGATATATGTCAATTTGAACGCGACTTAAATAGCGCGGAACGAGTGAAGAGATTGTTTGAGATATTAGAGCTCAATCATTTAAGTACCGAAGAACAAATATCAATCGAGAATATTTGTGCGAAATATGCTGATATTTTTCATCTTGAAGGAGATAAATTAGGAGTAACTGACGTATATAAACCATGTATATGTTTGAAAGAAAATATTTCACCTGTTTACGTAAAACCGTTTCGTTTACCTAAATCTCAAAAACCAGAATTAGATAGACAAATAAAGCAAATGCTGGATGACAATGTAATCGAAGAGTGTCAAAGCGAATGGTCAAGCCCAGTTCTTCTCGTGCCAAAGAAAAATCATTCTTCAAACGAAAAAAAATGGCGAGTAGTTATAGATTATCGAAAATTAAATGACACAATAAAAGACGATAAATTCCCCTTACCCAATATTTGTGAAATTTTGGACGCATTATCTGGATCTATTTATTTTAGTCATTTAGACCTTTCTCAAGGATATTTTCAAGTAGAGTTAGAACCAAATAGTCGAAAATGTACTGCATTTACTACCGATAAACAATATCAATTTAAGCGATTACCAATGGGTTTAAAAATTAGCCCTAGTGCTTTTAGCCGGGTTATGACAGTTGCCATGTCAGGATTAAACTACGAAAAATGTCTTATTTATTTAGATGACCTAATATGTTTTGGTAGAAACCTTGATCAACATAATAAAAACCTAATCAATATTTTTGAAAGATTAAGACTAGTCAATCTAAAATTAAATCCAGTTAAATGTCAATTTTTGAAGAAAGAGTTGTTATATTTAGGGCATGTTGTTTCTGCTGACGGTATAAGACCAGATCCAGGAAAAATTGAAGCAATTAAAAACTATACAAAACCATGCAATAAAGACGAAGTCAAACGTTTTGTTGCCTTTGCTAATTATTATAGAAAATTTATTCCACGCTTCGCTGAAATTACAATTCCGCTTAATAAACTTTGTCGAAAAGGAGTAAATTTTGAATGGAATGACGAATGCGAAAATTCATTTTTACATTTAAAAAATTCACTTATAACACCACCTATTTTACAATATCCAGATTTTTCCGAAGAAAATAATTTTATTTTACATACTGACGCATCGGGAGTAGCGATAGGCTCGATGTTATGCAATAAAAATAATTTACCAATAGCGTATGCAAGTCGAGTATTAAATAAAGCAGAGCTTAACTATCCGACCATAGAAAAAGAGTTATTGGCAATCGTATGGTCAGTGCGCTACTTTAGACCTTACTTATTTGGAAAAACTTTTACTATTTATACAGATCATAGACCACTAATATATTTATTTAACATGAATAGTCCTAGTAGTCGTTTATTAAAATTTAGACTTAGCTTAGAGGAATATGACTTTAGGATAGAGTACGTGAAAGGAGCGAATAACGTAGCTGCAGACGCGTTATCTCGCATAGTGTTGAGTTCAGATGAGTTAAAAGATATGAACAGGCATATCGTGAATGTTATGACAAGACGAAAGAGAAGGATGCAAGAAGATGAGAATAATACTGTTTTGGTGGATAACATCGGCGACGGGGCTGATCACCCAAACGTCGTAGAGGTGCTTAAGAAACCAAACACAGGAGTTGAATTACTTTTTAAGAAAAATAAAAAGTGCAAAGATTTTTGTGTAAAAGATAATAATTTTATTTACATTCCATCAAAATCCACTATTTTTTATGAAGCTAATACTCGATCATGTTCAGCGCGAGACGCGTTCGTGAGAAGTTTAGAATCATTTTGTAAAGAGATTAATGTTGATGAAATTTATATCGTGAGAGATAACGATAATAAATATATAATTGAATGGTTAACCAAGGAGATAAAAAATAATATAATGCGGTCCGGACCCCGAATTTGTATTGTTAGTGGAGTAACAAGAATTAATGACGTTGATGACAGAAAAGTAATATTAAATGACTTTCATTTATTGCCCACTAGTGGACATGCTGGTGTTAGGCGTATGTTAAACAACATAAAAAGATATTATTTTTGGCCAAATATGAGTGATGATGTAAGAAAGTTTGTGAAGAAATGTAATACTTGTCAACGACAAAAACATTCTTTGCCAACTAAACAACCCATGGAAATTACTACTACTTCAAAAAGCGCTTTTGATAAGATTTATTTAGACATAGTAGGTCCATTAGAAAAGGATTATTATAATTATTCATATATTTTAACTATACAATGTGAATTAAGTAAGTATGTGGAGGCATATCCTTTAGAAAATAAGAGTAGTGATAGTGTAGCCAGAGCTTTCGTGGACAATTTTGTTCTTAGATATGGAATTCCTCGCGAAATTGGAAGCGACAGAGGATCAGAATTTATTTCTGCAACGATGACTAAGGTATGTGAACTATTGAATATTAAGCAAATTTTAGCAACATCATATCATCATGAATCTTTAGGTTCATTAGAAAATACTCATAAATCTCTAAATTCATTTCTCAGGATTCAAACAGATAATAATTCAAAATATTGGAGCACTTGGTTACCATATTGGACGTTTTCGTATAATACCACTGTTCATACTTCAACAAATTATACACCATATGAACTTATATTTGGGAAAAGATGTAACTTGCCAAGTAATTTGAAAAATAATCATGTTGATCCATTGTACAATTTTGATAATTATGCTTCAGAATTGAAGTACCGATTACAAAAATCACAGTTTGATGCAAGACAAAATTTAATAAAAAGTAAAGAGTTAAGAAAATATACATACGATACATATATTAACCCTGTAACTTATAATAAGAATGACTTGATATTGGTTAAAAATGAAACTGGTAATAAATTGTCAACCCCAGTATATTCAGGTCCTTATAAAGTAATAGAAGATCTAAATCCCAATGTAAAAATTTTGAGAAAACGAAAAGAGGAAATTTTGCATAAGAATAGAACTAAGTTATATTACGATAATTAGACTAAATATATAACTTTTATAATCTTTTTTATTTTTAAGGTTTTTTTATATTCAAATAAATGTAAGTTAAAAAAAAAAAATTTAAACTAATGTTAATTTTTTTTTTCTTGTTGATGAGGCATGTAGTGTGATGAGAGCTTTATAATCATTATACATTACTCACGTGTAAACTAGTATAAGATGTAGTATTTAGCCTATTATAATAGAGTATTAAAGGAGACATCAAAGTATACGGTCGTATGTTTTCATAACCTAATCCGCACCTTACACTCACACCTGTGTCCTCTCGCTCACACCAGTGTCCTCTCGCTCACACCTGCGTCCTCTCGCTCACACCTGTGTCCTCCCGATCACACTTTTCTCTTCTTACACACGCTATTGCAATCTGTCAAACTCTCTCTCGCTCACACCTGTGTGCTCTCACTCACACCTTTGTCCTCTCACTTACACGTGTATCCTCTCGCTCACTCCTCTGTCCCCTCTTGCACTCCATCCCTCGTGTATACGTCACCTCGGTGTCCCTGTTCAGGTTCCAGAGGTCGAGCCGGCCGGCCGCGTCCACGGCGGCGAAGAGCGCGGGGTGCGCGGGCGACCAGCGCACGTCCGCCACGTAGTCGCCGCTGTCCTCGAACGAGTACAGCGCCTTGCTCTCCTGAACACACATAACACTTGTTAATGATACTAATATACTGTTAACGAAAGTTCACAAGTAAATAATAAAACCCCAAGTTATTAATACTTCTATTTTCACGCTCACAATCCATACGATCCCTTCAACCAAAACCCCACGTCAAAACTTTTTTTTTTCGAATTGACTATATGCTGTTAGCTCTAACGAGCTTTTACAGCGTCACCGGGCGGGACGGGCGAGCGGAGAAGCATCGCCAAAGTTGCGAAATGCGGTGAGTAGAGCGCAAAAGCTCTACTAGCGACGGGGAACGTCGTCTTAAGGGTGCCTCCTGTGAGGCCACATCTTACTAAGTCCGCTTGTTTTTCCCGTTGCCCCGGAACGCGGAAACCTCCATTTTCAGGAACGTCACGCCAACAACGCCTTCGACTGTGTTCGTCATCCATCGGCCGCACTCGCAACACGCACGTAAGCAGCAACCTCTTATAATTCACGTTTACAATACATATAACGATGCAACACCTTTGAAACAAGCTCCTAAAAGTCACAGGCAAACTCACAGCACACGACCGAGCGAGTAAAATTATTTGTTACATTGCCCAAGCTAGTTTGAATCTGTGCGGACGCACTAAACCTTATACACGGTTGTCCGCTAATTGCTCCATAATTTCATGACAAAAGCAACACTTAGGGCCTATTTCGCAAGTTACTGATAGAGAGTCGGATAGTAAACCGACAAATAACCTAAGAAGCAAATAAATGTCTCTAAAAAGAGACTCTAAAATGTTAAAAAATAATCGCAACCATTTTGAAATAGGTATTTGCTATTTAGCAGATAAACAAAATAACAGCCACATGATCTACCTGTTAACTTATTAGGGACTTTAAGTGCTGAATAAGCCTATCAGAAACCTGAGAAACGTAAAATACCGAGATATGTGTCAGACATGTTCCGAATAAGCTAACTAACAGTTTATTGGTAACTTGTGAAACAGGCCCTTATTATAATATTTTTTATCTAGTATTGATCCAAAATAAACTCGTCTCGATTCAGGATTTATTAGTCCTGTCTATACCAATCTTAGTCACTTGTGAGTGAACTGTATTACCACTGCATTACTTCGAAATATAACCATTATAAGAAGCACTAATGATTCCCTTGCCCTTATCCCACTCTAAGTAGGGCCGGCACAACGTGTTTCAAATATGTTGTAACATGTTTTGGCTAGTTATTTTACGGCCGGCCTTTTATTATTATTTTACACAAGCATTGCACACATTCACCACCACAATCTCAACAATTGTTTCATTTAGCATTACATATATTTCCTTTTATCGCGGATTATAGCAAAATAATATTCTCATTACTTTTTTTTTTCTAAAGATTAGTTCGAATGTTGGGTACGTCACAATCCAGAGTTAAAATGACATACCTTCTGGCTCCACAGTTTGACGCTCCAGTCGACAGATGCTGAGAGGTACAGATGCGAGAGGTCAAGTGACGCTGGTGCGGCGTGGCACGCTATAGCCGTCACGGGGCCCGCGTGAGCCTCCACGCTCTCGGACACGCCGGCGCGCTGCCCGTGCCGACACCCTGCACAGAACGAACACTATTATCCGGCTCGAAGGACCAAAGTTGATAACAAATATAGATTGTGTTTTGTGACATAGTATAATACTGTGTACTCATGACCATTATCATCCGGCTCGAAGGACCAAAGTTGATAACAAATATAGATTGTGTCTTGTGACATAGTATACTATGTACCCATGACCATTATCATCCGGCTAAGCCACGAATCGAAATGATTTTTACGTCATTTGTAGCATGCGATCGACCGCACGGGTGTATAGAGGTAACAATGGATGTATGGAGATACGGATGGATGTATGTAGAAACAGATAAGGTAAGTGCACTAGTAATTGACCACGTACTAGTAGTTGACCGTTTAATATGAAATTTTAAATAATAAGCGTTTTGTTTGTTGTAGCTAAATTTTTTCATTAATAATATTAAATTTTAAATATTAAACAGTGGGCTACAGTTCTGAGCTTTTGGGCAGTTGTTAATAGATGGCAAACGGTAATTACAATTTTTTTATTAGCTACAACAAACAAACGCATTTAAAATTCCATACAAAACGGTCAACTACTAGTAGATGGTCAATTACTGCACTTACCATAAATATACGAACTTACGAGTGGATATTAGAGATACTGAAAGATGAATTGAGAAATGAATGTATAGAGATATGGAGAGGTAGGTGTGAATGGATGTCTGTAGAGACGGATGGATGTACGAAAGTACTCATTTATATGTGTACCGGTGTATATATTTCCATCCTCGCTTCCCAACACGAAGTTGTTCACGTCGGCATGTGGGAAGGCCATGCAGGTGACGGCCACGGCTTTGCTCTGCCGGTGCTGCAGCTCCAGGGTCTCCTGAGGCTGCGACAGCATGTCCAGCGACCACGAGCACATGCGACCATCCGTCGACACCGAGATCAGGTTGTGCGCGTTCTGGCTGCCCACCACCGACAGGCAGTATACCGGGTGCTGGGTGTGACATTATACATTACTAATACATATAGCGATAAGGCCGCCTTATTGTATCTGCATTAAGATAACATCGTTTTCTTTACAATGTATATTGTAATTTTATGTGGTGCAATATAGAATGTTCTATCTATCTATCTATCTATTTTGTAATGAGAGAGAGAGAGATCTACCCGAAAGGCTTTACCCGGGCCCAATCAATATGATCTAGATTTTAAGAGCTTGCGAGGATCAGCCCGAGCAAAGAGGTTTGCCTCGAGTCAAGTTACGTATCATTCGTGATACTGACAAGATCTAAACCTATAAGTCCGGCTCGACGGACCAAAAATATAAGAAGTGGAACTTCAAAATTATTATAATTATAATTGATTGCTAATACTATGTTGAACTTATTACTAATGCTAAATATAAATGCTGGGGCGTGCGTTGTCGTGGTCGTAGACACATGCAAACTGTTGTGTGTACGGCGCCGCGGCGTGTCCGTATTTATGCTATAATGTATTATATTAGTAAGTAAGGTGCGAAAACATCGAACAAAAAATTTCTTACTTTCTTACGTATATTTTCTATTTAACGTAATTACTATTCCTACTTACAACTCAATAACAACAAATTTAGGCATCACAATTTGCTCACCGTGTGGGCAAGTGAAGACAGCGGAGTTCTTTGTATCGGGGTCCGCTTCTGGACACGGTTGTCCCACAGCACGATCTGACCCGAGTACGTGCCGCCAAGGATTAGGTTCGGGTGGAATCTAGGGGGATGATATTAGTATTGTGAGACAAATAGGTATGACACATGGCACCAAAACTGGAGTGCTGTTTTGGTAGATCCCTTTTTTATATTTTTTTTTAACTCGGGCAAATATTTAACTAGGTTCATAAATTTTCGTTATCTTTCTTTCTGTTTAACCCGTTTTTTACTTCTTGTTTTTTCCTTCTGTTACTGAACTTACTGTTACTGGGTTGACTTAAAGAGATCACTTTTAGGAATAAGTCCGACTTCGTACATGTGCTATTTTTCTCTCTTTTTTCTAACATATATGTACAATAAAGAAATGAATAAAAAAATTTAGTACTTCTTTTAGAATAGCTTGACTGTAAAAGCTGATTATTTGTTGAGGACACTTTTTAGCCGCCTGTGGATATCTAGGTTTGTTTTTTCCAGTTTTTAGTGATTCACTGCTGTTTTGGGATGATCACTGAGGAGAAACGCCGACTATGTGGCCAAACACCACTCAAGTTGGGATGACGGCCGTTATTATTGTATACATCTACCCCCTAACCTGGCATAGACTATATTGACAGTAAGGGCTTATCTAAAAATAAAATAGTGGGATGGTAAGGGGAAGGATGGTGAGGAAGTGCTGGGCGGGCCGGCCTCACAGCTTCCGCTATTAGATACGTCTACTATCGCCCGGGCCGTCCAGCACCTTCTCAACCCTCAGGGGGAATGGGATCAGCAGAGAGATGAGGGGGGGGGGGATGGGGATGTCTGGTTATAATATATAAATAAATAAATACATGGGACATTTACACACACGGTCGTCCGTCCCCAAAGTAAGTAACTTAATACTTGTGTTATGGTAGACAGACAACTGGTGAATATATACTTATATATTTTTTAAATACATATATACACCCAGACTCGAAGACCAACAAATTCATTTATAGAAAATGTTGGCCCTCGGCGGGAATCGAACTGGCAACCCGCGGAGCTGAAGGCAGGGTCACTACCAACTGCGCCAACGGGCGAGTCAATATATGAATGTTTGTCCTGTCTGCTATAATTCCACGTACCTGGCGAAGGTCGCGCTCATGACCGGCGACTGGCAGTGGAAGATGTCCTCGGGCGTGGCCTTCTTGAACTTGGTGTTCCAGACGAGGCACACGCCGTCCGGGTCGTGCGGCGCGTCGTCGCTGTTGTGGTAGGCGGCCAGCATCAGCTCGGGGTGCGCGGCCGACCAGTCCAGGCAGGTGACGCAGCGCCCGCGCGACCAGCGCTCGTCGCTGAACGTGCGCACCAGCGACAGGCGCGCGGCCGACTTGTCGTCCCTGGGTAATAGTGAAATAAGAAAGGAGTATCCGTTAGTACATCGTTTATGCCAGATGTGATCTAGTTCAAAGTGTTTCTACCACTTAATATTCGTCTCTGGGCGATAGTGAAATAGGTATAAGTGAAAATAGTATCCATTAGTACGTCGTCTATGCCAGATGTTATCTAGTTCAAAGTGTTTCTACCACCTAATATTTGTCTCTAGGCGATAGTAAAATAAACTGGGTTAAGTTAAGTAACAGCCTGTTACTATCCCACCGCTGTGCTTAGGCCTCGTCTCTCCGTTTTATTTAGGAGAGAAGGATCTCTCTCTCTGGACCTAAGACCTACCACGCTGCTCCAATGCGGATTGGTAAGTTACACATATCCCCAGAATTCTCTAGAGATATGCAGGTTTCCTCACGATGTTTTAATTCACCGAAAAGCGTGTTATTAATTGCAATTATTAATTAGACACATAAGTTTTAATAGAAAAACTCATTGGTGTCTGCCCGGGTTTTGAACCCTAGACCTCCTCGAAAGAGCGCACGGTGTTACCGCTGGGCTACCACAGCATATATATTCGTCTCTGGGCGATAGTGAAATAGGTATAAGTGAAAACAGTATCCATTAGTACGTTGTCTATGCCAGATGTAACCTAGTCCAATGTGATTTCACCTAATATGTAAATCTGAGATGGAAGATGACTTCAATCAGCTTTTACAAGCACTTTGCGATTATCAAGGTACAATAATATTGAGATAATAAAGTTTATTTGAGTATTTTGTTTATTATTTTGAGTAAGTTTATTAGCCGTGTGGTATCCGGCTAAGTAGAATAGTACCGCCCTCATTTCTTACCGAGGTGTCGTAAAAGGCGACTAAGGTAAGTCAACCAGCCGTGTGGTATCCGGCTATGTAGAATAGACCACCCACATTTCTTACCGAGGTGTCGTAAAAGGCGACCCACCCAAAGGTAAGTTGACCCACCGTGTGGTATTCGGTTTAGTAGAATAGACCATTCTCCTTCTTACCGAGGTGTCGTAAAATACAACTAAGGTAACTTGACGTCAGGCAGGCGGACGGTCGTAAAAACGCAGCCAAATCATGTTACAGCATGTTTATAACATGTTGTGCCGACCCCACTTAGAGTGGGATAAGGGCAGGAGGATATATATATATATATTTTGTTGGCCATGGCGTAATCTAATTTCGCTCGCCAAGATAAACGTCATCACCACACCACTTATTAGCCCAGCTTAAACCGCGTTAGCTTAGCTCACGATCTAGATATAAGCATCTAATAATCGCTCGAGTCTCAGCAAGAGACTGGCTTTGTGACAACCTGCTGAAAAGCTTATAGGTAGGGTACAAGTGAATAAAAGGTCAGTTGGTGCGTCCGTGCATTCGTTAGCCCAGAACAATCAAGAGACCCTAACGGTGGCAATGTTTTTCATATTATTGACCTAATTATTTAAAGCAGGTTGTATTTGAAATATGTTGTAACAATATTTAATGAAGCCAACCTCAGCAGTAATTAAACTGCAGCTGCTATGTACAAAGACATAAGGCACTTAACCATAAGGCAAAGACTGGTTTCTTCTTCCCTGAATTCTGGGTACACTAAATCTTCGTTTACTCTCATTATTATTATCACGTATCTCCTAAATAGGCAGTGTCTAGTTTTGAGATCTGTTATCATTGCCAAGTTTCCCTTCTTTTAAATATTAGCTGTTTAGTTTATTTTGTGTTGAATGATCTAAGGAACAGCTTTGATTGGCCTACGTTGCGTTCTCCACCTGTTCTTCAGCTTCATCGATAGCAAAATGTCGTAACAAATAGGGCGAGACTTCTATTAAAGGCCCATTAGAAAAAAAAGTAAAGTAACGGCCTGTTACTATCCCACTACTGGGCATAGGCCTCTTTTCTCCGTTTTTGGAGAGAAGGATTCGAGCTAAGACCTACCACGCTGCTCCAATGCGGATTGGTAGGTTACACATATCCCCAGAATTCTCTAGAGATATATAGGTCTCCTCAGAATGTTTTTCTTCACCGAAAAGCTTTTGACAAATTGGATTTATCAATTTGACACAAGTTTTTTAAACAGAAACTCATTGGTGTCTGCCCTGGGTTTAAACCTGCGACCTCCTCGAAAGAGTCGCACGGTGTTAAACTATATCTATGTACTAAAGTGTATATTAAATATTGAGTAGGTGTGAACTAACTGTGCATTCTCGTTGTCCCCACCGCCGGTATAGTCCGTGTAGATGTCCACAGACTCGGCCAGCGCGCGCTCGATGACTCGCCCCGCTCTACTCATGAACTTCTGGAACTCCGACGACAGCATTATGGTCTGCTTCTCGTCGTTGCTCAGCTCGCGAACTGTGTTTCCGAAATTAAGAATCACTGATTAGTACCAGAGATGAAAAGGAAGTAGGTTTACCGGAACGAGAGCGTGAAACGTAAGATTTAAAATATCGGAGACGCGAAAGGAGTTGGGTTCAGCCTAGAAAAGTGCCGAAGAGACTGATGAATTATTAATATTTAGCCTTATTAATCGCCATGTAAGTATGTAGATTTTTAAATATAAGAATATAGTTAATCAACCCGCCGTGTGGTATCCGGCTGAGTAGTATAAACCACCCTCATTATTTACCGAGGTGTCGTAAAATACAACTAAGGCAAGTTGAGATCATGCGGCCGGCCGTAAATTACGTAGGCAAATCATGTGACAACATTTTTATATCATGTTCTGCCAATTAGAGTGTGATAAGTGCAGGAGGACGATGATTATCACGAAGGAAAGAGTAGGCTTTGAAAATAACTCTTCACTGGATAACATAAACGGACTAACTTCAGATTGTCCAGTTAAAGTGTTATGTTGAGTTTAAATATTAATAATACTAAGATGAAGCTCACTCAACTCACCTTTCTTCTCCTTTTCTTCCTCCTTCTTCTCCTGCGGTGCCGCGGTGACGGCCGGCTGGACCTCCTTGACGGTGGGCAGGCCGTGCGGCAGGATGCCCGGCGGCAGTTTACCGTGGAATGCAGCTTCCTCATCCTCGCCTTGCCGAGCGCCGTCCCCGTCGAATGTAAGCACTGGACGGTGAATAAGAATGGCCCTTGTGCGGCGGCCAGTGTGGTATACGTGGCGTACGACCGACTTTAGCCCACGACCAGAAAAATGCGGTCAAAGTTCACTTATCAACAACTACTGGCCTTGTTAATCGCTTAAATTCGTCAAGAATTTTTACATTATACATTTTTAAAGTCTGTCGTACCCTTCTTGATTCCATGAAGTTAGACCCAAAACGCACGTAAAATAAAAAGCATCTTTTTTTTCGAATTGACTGTATGCTGTTAGCCCTAACGGCTTTTACAGCGTCACCGGGCCTGACGGGGAAAAAGCATCTACAAAGTTTTATACTTAAGTGTGCAGTCATTGCCAACTTCATGAAAACATAGTTCGTTTCGTGGATTAAGTGTGTGAAAGGAAACTCGTGTACTGCATTACTTGAAACTAGCAGCTTAAGGTTATTTGTGGTATATTAAATATTTGTGAGTATCGTAACAAAAACATGTAAGATGGACAAATATGTTCGGATAATGTTTAAAATAGTAATGAGATTAATTGCTTTATTAAAGTAATTACGGAAATGCGTTTAGTTAAGAATGAGGTAAAAGAAATTTCTGATTGATGAGATGAGAAAAGTCTAGACAACTACCTAAGCGATCTAATACTCTGATTTAATTTTTAAGTAAATCCGATATAAATTTCTGATTTAATTTTATCTAAATTAAATCAGAAATTTATATCGGATCAAGGATACTTTTCAAAAATACTAGAACATTATTAAAATAAATAATAATGATAAAATGAAGTTACATTTGTAAAATTACTACATAATAAAAGAGCAGCAATAATGATTTCTGATAAAAACTATCATTAAATAAGAGATCTTTTTGGATAGTTAATAGACTATTAGATTAAATATTCCGAATATTCGCATCTCCTCTTTTTATTAATATTATCTTTCCAAATAAATGAGATTGAGATTAGGTCATCTTACATGTTTTTATTTGCTTTCTAGCAATAATAAGACTCACGTTGTACAAACATGGATGATATAACAGCATTTGGAAACAAAGAATCGAGTAGAGTTAATCAGTTAAACGTATGATAATAACAAATCTAGCCATAAGCAGATAATCGAAGAAGTTGACATAAAAATAGTCTGTCATTTCTGTATTTTCTAAGTAATGATACACAATAAATTACATGAGAGCTTTATGTTTCAATTTACTAAGTTTTCAGTTCAATTTATATTAGACCTTCGTTGTTTCACTTTCAAGTCACGTCGTTTGTTTAAGGTCTTACTTATGTATCACTAGACATTTGCTGTTTTCCATCAATCTTATTCATGGTTTAATTTAGATTCATTTCTTTCACTTTTATTTCGCCTTACTTAAGGTCCATTAGATATTCATTTCATTTTTATTACGCCTTACTTAAGATCCATTACATATTGATTTCCTTTTATTAGGCCTTAGTTATGGTTCAATTTACATTCATTTCTTTTTTATTATGCCTTACTTAAGATCCATTAGATATTAATTTCTTTTTATTAGGCCTTACTTATGGTTCAATTTACATTCATTTCATTTTTATTTGGTCTTACTTAAGGTCCATTATATATTGATTTCTTTTCATTAGGCCTTACTTATGGTTCAATTTACATTCATTTCATTTTTATTTGGTATAACTTAAGGTCCATGAGATATTGTCTTCTTTTTATTGGGCCTTACTTATGGTTCAATTTACATACATTTCATTTTTATTTGGTCGTACTTAAGGTCCATTAGATATTGATTTCTTTTCATTAGGCCTTACGTATGGTTCAATTTACATTCATTTCTTTTTTTTATGCCTTACTTATCCATTAGATATTAATTTCTTTTTATTAGGCCTTACTCATGAGTAGATTAAGATCTTTTTTATAAGTTTCTACTTATTGTTCACAACGTTTACTTCTTTATTTATCACACCCTTACTTTTTCATTAGACGTTTACTTTTTTTACTATGGTTTCAGTTCTGATTTATTAAATTAACTCTTCAATAAATTAATACTACTATTATCGTATACACATATTCGTCTACCAAACGTATTCCAACAATTATAAGCATTTCTTTTTAATGTCAAGCACAGTTTCTGATATCTTTAACTTTATGGCTTGATTTATTTACTTATCAGTTCTTAATATATTAGCACAACGTAAGCGTGATATCTATTCTTGTTTGTGATATGTGAATGCTTTATAAAGCTAAGACAAACTGGTGATATTTTTGTCTGTATCTTTCTTAGACAAACTTTAGTTATGAGATAGAAGATACTTTGTTTCTTCGGTTGATTAAATGTTTCAAATGATGACGTATCTGAATAGCCAAAATGCTAAATATTTTAACGAAACCTTACATTAGGTATCATTTTAGGTATGCCCATTTTGTGCAGTACAATATAATAATCTACACGATTCACTTTATTACCTTAAATTTTTTAGTTTAGATCGATATTTATTCTATATGCATAATTAATTTTTTACAAATATTCCTAGACTAAGACAACTGTAGAGTTTCACAGCATTGCTACGTAAGCTTAACGTCATTTCAGATACTTGTACAGATTTAGAAATTCATTAATTTGTCACTCAGATTATTTTGGGAAATATTGTGGTTAAATCAATTTACACATACAATTGAAACTTATATACCGGAAGAACATATAGGATGGAAATCCCTTTTATCCTTCGGGATCGGAAAAAACGTATAGCATATAATTAAGGGTGTTCTTATACTTAAGTTGTCGGTAACGAAGAATTGGGTATAGGGTGTTAAAATATTTCAGAATCCGACAAAATTACAAAGTCGCTAAAACTAGGCAATTTACTGTAAATGATTGTCTCTGATCATAATCCATTTTTAATCTTATACTGTGTCTATAATCTCATAACTAAAGTTTATCATATATCTAAAGTGTCACATTGTTATCCAAATTAAATATTACTTTCTAAAACCGTGTTGACCATAAAACAGTTTAAACTACCCTCAAAACGAAAACTGAATCATGTGCAACTAAAACACACACACACATTGAAAAATAAAAAGCTTTTTGAGTGACAGAAAGCTCTAATCCGGTTATGCAAAAAAAATCTCAAACTTCCCGAGCTCTCCACTAGAGAGATATACTTAACATAATATATACTTATACGAAAAAAAAATTGTTATTATATAATATGACTGTTCGTCATGCAGTCGTATAATTTTCTGTCACATGCAACATAATAGATGAACAAAAATGCGGCCGATACATGGTTTTAATTAATACAAAAAAGTATATTAAATACTCTACAGATTATAAAATCACATATGTGACCACAGTGTAAACGCATACAGAGCCTTTTATTACTTCATCATTGTAGTTATTCTATATACCTCTATAAATCTATGGATTTCATTATAAGTATCTAACAATATAATTGAGTATATGTAACCGAAAAAGGGATTTTTTTTAATAAAGACGTATTTACAGTGACGACAATAAATTAAAAAAAAATTCTAATTATATATATATATAATCAGTAAAATCAAATAATGATGGGAAAATATTTTCTAATGCAAAATACTATCGATTCTGATTTGTTTAATTGATTTCATTGTAATAGTCGTAAATTTCTACGCTATGACAGGTCAAGTTTAGCCGTTGGTAAAGTTCTATCTAATACATTAATAATGCCAAGTGATTATATTGGTTATATGGTTAGAAGTTGGTTTTACGATTCAATATTCATAATATTCCATTTATAAAAGAGTTTATATGAAAATTGGAAATAAATTTGATTTTCACAGATATTGTACTTAAATACAATTTATTCGTTATATTGATCATATTATTATTTTGATGGATAATAACAGATCGTCACTGTTTATCTTAAATCATATTACTGATCGTATGTCTTATTTGAAAACGAAAATTAGAAGAGAATAGAGTAGAGAAGCCAGTATAATATGTAATGTGAAATAAAAAATATCTATCTGTCTCTATTTTTATGTGTGGTTAGACAAAGATAAATATACGAGTTTTATCTTCCTTCTCATTATTTACTGGGAAACTCTCACATACTAGCCTATGGCTCAGCTACTCTAGTAGATTATCTCCATGCCCTATAATCTACGTTTATTGCCGCCATATTTTCGGCCATCTTGGATTGGCACTTATTAAACTGTCACGGCGACATTAATAATTTTCAACTCTATGACAATGAATGAATGAAAATGATACCGCTGTATGAGTTTACAACAACGTGGTCTGTACTAATGTGCTGTTAAATGTATTTGTTAGCATCTATATCTGATAGTTAGCGTTATATATATAAAGAGGAATAGATAAGGAACAAAACATGCTTAGTGACAGTGGCACAGGCTCTACCAAGGGCAAGTTTTAGTTTAAATGATTGTTCTTATGGTTCGGAATTGAAACCTACCTGTGAACTCGTCCTCCCACTCTAAACCCGGGTTTAGATTGTACTCGTCTTGAAAAAGGGAGGAAAAACAAAACAATGTCAGTATCTTTCGACCATTATTATAAATATAACAAACAAAAACTTTATACATATATTAGCGAATTATATAATTTACAGCATGACCCATAAAATACGACGCCATTTGATTCAACTGTAAGACTGTAAATTAATAAGAAAAAAAAAAAACAAAAAATACAGATAAACAATTGAATGCAACTATTTTATTTTTTATCTGGATTTTGTCCTTCAAATATAAAAAGCATTTAATGATAGACAAAATGGATTTAAATAATAATCATAAAAATATTCCTGGCTTGTCATTTTGGTCACTTTGCATTTTGTAGAACTAAATCCAGTCGTGATAAGTGCCTCCAGTCCTAGAGTCTAAATTAAATGGGTCAATTTGTATCAAGACCTGTGCAGTGTTTGTTAGTTGAATCGAAAGGGTAAGTGGGCGTGAGATGATATGGCGATCCCCATACCACCACCATAACTGATATACACATATTATAATGAATAAATCTTTATATTTTGCGAGAATATATCTGCGGCCTCGTATAGTGGCTAAAGCCACGTGGAGAACTCTGGAAGGCCACTTTTAAATTTGGTAATGAAATGTACAATCACATCGCGCGGTGATGCTCAGTCCCGTTTTTCGACCCCTAAAAATCGCACGTACCAGATTCCTAGATATATTTTTTTAGTGACATTATCTAGTAATCTGGTCTGCACCTATACAATGTTAGTAGGAAACGTCTAGAAGCGTGACAGAAAGTATATATACAACTATGGAAGACCTAGTAGGTACAACCGACACCGAGTTATTTACCGAAATAACAGAGATACACAGTGTTAGAACGACAGTAAGCAATCAGGAGGAATAATGACTTACCGTAGTAGTCAGTGGCGTGTGCTATATAGGGACAAAAATGAAAATATACCGTCAGTTTTTATATAAACAAATCTTAATAAATTGCTACAAAGTAGATGAAACTTTATTCGCTTCAAAAAATATATTTTTTCTTTTATTGCCACGTTGAATTAACTTAAACCGGAAAATATAAATAAGAAAATTTCTAAGAGTGTATCATTATTTGCGCAATGATAGCACTTTGGATCAATTACATTATGTCGCGACCTAATTTAAAAAGAGAACTTGCTGTTTAATCTATGGATTTGAATTGATTGAAATATTGTACGATACTCCAAAATGTTTGTACCTATATGATGTGAATATGACGATTAATAAAATATATTGGTTATTTGGTAAAATTGAGTGATTCTCATTAATTTCTTAAACTACGGAGAAGTGGTAAAAAAATTTCAGAATAAAAAAAAACATGTTCCAAATTTGATTAGAATTAATCTTCCCAACCTAATTTATTTTTAATTTTTGTAATAATTCTGCTAAATGATACACTTTTAGAAACTATTCACCTCGTAGCTAAACCGTATTAAGAGAATAAAGTTTCCATTAAATTTATTGCATAAAAAAAATAGAGTTGGTCTATGGTTTTGTATTTAATATGTTTGTAATGAGCATGATATCGACAGTGCCTGTGTAGTTAATACTGTTAGGAGAGTTTGACTGGAAGAGGTCATCTATAGACATATATTTACATTTTTAAAATCATTATTAGAGATGTTTAAAAGGGTTCAAAACAGCCACAACAGGTGCGCACTTTTCAATTTATATTAAATCGATAGAATCGTAAAATGTGAATAAGTGAAAGGCATTTAATATAAATTTCACTGAGTTTTGGTAACATATTTATTGCCTTTATAATATTAACTCAAAAAAATATTCTAGGTTTATATAAACTTTATTTATGGATAAGTGGACAGTTAACATCGACTAATAAGATAGTAAGGTCATATAAGCTTTGAGATATTCGTATAACTATAACCAAACAATTTAAAAAAAAATTTAAAAGTCTACTTACTATCACAATTTAACTAAAATTATTTTACGATATATTAATATGATTTAGTAAATTAGCACATATTTGTAACAGAATAATATAAACAAATAAAAATGTAAATACCATATTTTTGAAATGACACGTTTAAGGAATCAATTTTTTACATCCATTTAGTATTATAATTGTGAAAGTCTGTCTATATGTCAGTTACATTTCTATGAATAATCCACTGGACTAATATTGATGAAATTAGTTATAATTAAATTTTATATTTACATACAGGGTAAAAAATACCGTTTTTCTGACGCGAACAGAAAAATAATTTGTACTTAACTGAGAGTACTTTAACGTTTAAGCGTTTTAGTTAATGCGAAATAGTTATGTCTAAACTATTAAAGTATATATAAATGAACTTTTTTCCAATAACGTTAATGAAAATATTAAATTCCTCCTCTTCTAGACAAACTCTGCATGCGTAGGTCTGCTATCTGGGAACATTTACCAAGCAGCACTGAACCGGTCGTTAACCAATGTTTTTTCCTTAGGTAATGGATACAATTTCCCCCATTTAATGGTAAAATTATGACATGCAAGAATTAAAATTCCACATAAATGAGACACGAATTATTAATGACAGGTGATTTGTGAAAAACGTACATGTCAATGAAAACAACCGTCGAATTATACAACTGTTTGTTTTTGAAAAATAAAATTTTTTTTTGTATAAAATAAATTATATTTCATATTCTATGAAGTCAACTGATGTGTTACTTAAGCGCTATAAATTTTATACTAAGACAATATTTTTAAAAATTCTTGAAAGATATTCGTTATGTATACGAAAAAAAATTAACCTTCTTGTTTTTTTTTCTTTTAAAAACAGAAAATAAAATTAAATAACGGCTTTATGGATACATATGGCTCATGTGCGGCAAAACTCAAAAAATCATGTTTTGAGATAAATGGGTTTAAAGTTTTCATTGCTAAGGAAAATGCATAAAAATAGCTTTAGTTTGCTTAAGAGAGCGGCCTTATATTTAATTTTATTTCTGCCGGTGTTTCTGCTGAAAAAAAGTTTTTTTAAAATTTAAAATTGACCTACTCCTAGTCCAAAACACGTGTTTTTTGAGATGTGCCACTATTTGTGCGGTTAATAAAAAATATCGGAACATCTATATAAGACCTTGGTATCGAGCTATGGGTTAGATGTTAAGGAATTTTATTCAAATTGAAAATATGCTGAGGTCTAAGAGTTTATTTTGATCGAACCGAACAAGTAACTGCAAGATGGCAAAAAGCATCGCAGTGTGTAAAATTCGGAGAGAAGAGTCATGGGAAAATGTGGCAGAAGTCAGGTTATATAACTATGATTAAACCATCATATTAGCGGTATGTACTAGGCAGCAATGACTTCAGAAACTTATCATTTTGTCTTCGTGCAAGTTATTTGTATATCCTTGGAATTATAAACTCTAATGTCACTACAAGATATCTCTCGACGGCAAAATTGCCAATAACATTTAAAGCACAGGTTAGGCAGCCAGTTGGGCCTTTAAAAACGACTGAATAAAGGACTCTTTAGAATAATAATAATATAATAAACTCTATAAAATAAAAAATAAATAAATAAAGTCATGCATATAATATACGCTTTTCATTCAGTTAACTTCAACAAATACAAATAATTTATTTTATTTATTGACGGTTTCATATTATTTTGTTAGGTAATATACAGGATGTTGCGACAATGACCGTAAATGAAAGCGAATACTTTAAAAATCCATTTTAATTTAAAAAAATATCACAACAACATTGTGAAAGTAAGTTTTAAATATGCTCTATGAAAATTTTAGCAAAACAAAAAAATCTATGTAATTCATAAATTTAAATCGCGCATTTTATTAATGCTTCTTCACAGTTGTAAATTTAAGGTGTGAATTTTAACTGTTTTCAGTAATAGATTCTATTAAATCTATATTTTTTTAATGCGAAAGTGTTTTTCTTTTCTTTCGCGCAAATTTCAATAAAGCAATGGATCCGTGTGATAGGTATGGATTTCCATACCAAGTTCAATGACAAATGGGCTACCTTTTAACTCAGTATTGAAATCCTCGTAAGGTCTCGGGCATAAGGGCTATTATTTTTGACATACAATATAAAGATTGTTATAACAAGAGTTTGGAATCTTCCAGAAGAGTAGCGTAATAATTAATACACATAAATGCACCTAAATGGACTCTAGCCTTGAAACACGCGCGGTCTTTAACCTGACCTCGAATGCTTTTTGTAAATTCGTTTAAAAAGTTTACATACTTTACTTGTATAAAAGGCGAGAGGTATCTAACATGTTCCGAACCAAAAACAATTCCAACCGATTACGAATAAATATAAAAACGAGTGCATGTAAATATTAATACGAAAATTCTAACCAAACGATTTTACACAAAAAAAATTACAGAAAAAATTACTTATTTCTCCTTTACTGTTTTCGTCGCTTACAATAAAAGTCGTCAAATGCGACAAGCATTTTTATTATATTTTTTTTTTCTCCAGGGCAAATTTATTAATTACTAAGAAAGTATGACCAGAAAAAGTTTTTGAAATAAATGTATTTTATTTATTGTATTTTTTTTTTAATATTCGCTTTCGTCGTCGGTTACTGGTACACCCTGTATAAATGAGTGTTAATAAGTAGTCAAAATTACCTTTCCGCGGCCGCCACCAGTCCTCCATGTATCCTGCAAGCGGTGATGCATTGGAAGAGCAGCCTTTTTTATGGTAGCACAAACACAAACATTGCACCTAACTTATACAGTATTTACTTTTGCGGTCTCCATTATACAGTTAAAAACACGTGTTAATAAAAGTGTAATATTTACGGAATTAAACATTTTTGCTGTCACAATCGGACAATATCTATACTAATATATAAAGCTGAAGAGTTTGTTTATTTGAACGCGATCAGGAACTATTGGACCGATTTGAAAAATTCTTTGTGCATAAGACAGTCCATTTATTGAAAAAGGCTATAGACTATAAAACATCACGATAAGGTGAATAGGAGAGGCGCAGCAATATAAAATAAGCGATCAAGATTTAAAAAAATATCGTTTTATCCCTGTTTTCGCGCACTGCAAATGCTATAATTTACATTGAACAATAAAGACTATTTTTACTATCAATCGTAAAGACATGGTAGCTCATTAGGGGAACGGGCGGTCTAGAGAAGTTGAAATACCTAGAATCCACCTGCTTAATTATTTTTATTTTCCTTTTTTTTTTCAAGTTTCTTTTTTTATCTTGTAATAAATTATCGAGCAAGGCTCGGTCACCAAGGTTTTTTAAATTTAATTTATTAAATTAAATTAACACGAAATAAAATAATATTTGAACTGAAATAAAAAACGAGTACGTTATTAGCTATAACGGTTATTGTCAAAAATAACGTTTTTACATTTACAATCACGTAAATCACTATCGGTATGTTTTTTTATGGAAATATATAGTTAGAATACGTAATGTATTTTTTATTTCGATATTGAAATCCACGCAAACAAAATCGCGATAGAAAACTAGTATTATATATTTTAGACGTAAATTAAAAGGATAGTCATTAAAATTTATTAATAAACAATTACAAGTGAAAACATAAAGATTGGTTTGCTTCAATGTAAACTTCTTTAAGAGATAAAGGTAAACAAAAAAGTTTAACAAAAAATAAAATATTAAATAATGAAATTAAAGAAATAATACCTGTCCTAAATTATAATTATTTAATTGCATACGGAAATACTTAAAGTAAATACTTTAATAATACTAGTAAATTAGTTCCAAATCGTGACAGCAATATAAAAAGTATAACAAAAACTTACACGAAAAATCGCACAGATACGTTTTGGACAGCACGATAAGCATGTGAAAATAAAATTTTGCGTGAATCCACCGTGTCCGAATTTATATTACAAAAAATCTATATTAGCTTAAACCTGCCATCATTAAGATTATATAAAGTATCAGAATGTTCTAGACTTGCTTAGCCTACCTTCTTCAAATCAACTGAGAGTTGTCAAGAAGCAATTAATTTTTTGCAATTTCATTTTAAAATTTCTAGTATGAGCTTTTTTGTGAGACTACAAACTATGTCTAAAGCTTAAATGATGCTAGTTTCTTAATAAAAAGGATTTATACAAAACTATTTTTTTTCTCAATTATGTCACATATAGTGAACACAACTTTGTTTAGCAATTTAATATAACAGATAAGTAAAGCAAATTATGTTTTATTTCTACCATTTTGAAGTAAACTATTTTGTAAATAAATTCAGACTACTGACAAGGCCCGAACAAAAATGACATGAGAAAAGTAAATACTGGTTTGTAACTACAGATGTCGTTGGTTATAATCGTCGAACGATTGATGGTCATATTTGCAAATACCAATTTACATGATAAAAATACCGTTATTCGTAAAAATTTATCACGTTATTTTTACAATTTATTTTCACGGATCGTTTCGCTTTATAGACATTTTTCGAACTTCTGTGATTGAAAATATATATAAAATGAAAATTTTCTTAATTTAAAAAAAAAATATAAATATTTACGAGCACCATTTTATTCAATAGTGTTATATCTATTATAGAAATCTTTGTAACTTATTTGTAAACCACTTCATCTTTGACAAAGGTTTGTGGGTTACAGAAATGACCCGTATTTACTGAGAAATGTATGCTTTTAATTGATAAATACAATTGATTATGTAGTTTATAAGAACATTTGAAAATGCATTCGCATAGTTTGGGAATGTCACCCACGAGACCAATATATAGGGGTGGTGATTGTCAGTCCCTCTCAATTAGATTAGAGGACTTTAAGAATGTTAAAAATTAGACAAAACATATTTAGTATTGAAAGTTCATAAAATCATATCCCTTTTTTACGAATAATCGGTATAAAAAAATATTAAAAAGAAGCTCATGTATAAAGTAAAAAAAAAAATACTAGTAAACTCAATGAAAATTAGCTTAAACTTTTTGCCATATAAAATTTTGAATATTGGCCTAATGGTCAATGTTCTTTTTGGCACATATTTGCAAATGACCTTGTTAAAACCATCACCCAGAGACATCACAGTTAAATCGTTATTAATATTAATAACATATTAATGTATTTAACAAATTCTCAAATTTTCTACAAAGATATGAAATTAAGTGATATTAAATAATTTGAGAATTTGTGGTGCCAACTTGTAGTCAAAATGTTTTGACTTTCAAGGGCAAATTACATTCCACATAAAAATAAAACACAAAAATAATTGTAATTTTGCATTGCATACATAGATTATTTATATTTTTGCTATTTTAATAGAAATTGTAGAAGTTGCATAATACAAAAAATTATGAATTCTGCTATAATTTACGATCATAGTAAAATAATTTTCAATTTTTAGTAAATTTTTGTTTATAAATTATTGTTATATGCAATGCAGAATTAAACCCATATTTAAAACATTAATACATTATGTACAAAAACACAGGAGAAAAAAGTAAAAATTATTAAACAATTATTAAAACCATTAGTAAAATATATATATTGGTTTTAGTTTGGAAATTAAAAAAATATGGAAAGTTATTATTTATATCTTTATTTAATTTTCTGGACTGAATAAAAAAGAAACAAGAGGGATGACATAGACGATGACTTACCATCCCGCAGCTCAGTGACTCCGGAAGCGGTGGTTTGTGTTTGTTTAGCGTATGTAACGTTCTCTTTTGGCGGGATATCCGTCGATTGGACCGTAACTACTTGCAGATATTGCAGTTTCTTGAGGCCTCTAAAAGTAATATTGCATAGTGAAATGAGCTATGAAGGCTATTGTTTATAAAAACTTATTGTGTTCTGACTAATATCCACACAATTTACATAAGTAAGCTGCAGCAGGCGTTAAAACACTCCATATATTATCGACTACCGCAACAGTATAAAGAATAAGTTAAATTCATAAACACATTCAGGAAAACTGCACTTATGATTTTATAGATGTGTTAAGGCACCAAGTCAAAACAAATAAGATAGGAAGAGCTCATCTCTTCACTGAAGTGAAATACCTTTTATAGAGTCATACTTTATAGTCATTTTTTTATACTTTTATAGAGGCATTTTGAAGATCCTTCCAGCTTCATACAAGACTGCGGTTTAATTATGTAAAATTGAAAATGTTTAAAAGATTGACCACCGAGTTTCTTTCTGGTTTCATTAACCAGCTCCATTAACCATATTGATCCTTGACGATTCAAAAGTGCTTGAAAGAGCTTATTTGAATAAAGATATTTTGTTTTGAAATAATTTGATTTGATACTTTCTTCTCAAAATTTTAAAATGTTCAATCATTAATAGATAACAAATTTATTAATAAGGCTTGAAATAATTCTTAGCCAATAAATTTACTTGCTTATAAGTAGTTGTAATTGCTATAATTCTTATACGTGATTATAATACATTACCCATGTGGAGGCAGACTTGATTTATCTGTATGAGGCAGACTGGCATCTGGTGATGCAGTCTGTGGCGGAGTAAGGGATGTCATCGATGACAGCGATGAAAGCACGTCCTTGACTGGCGCCACACCAAGAGAAGACAACATCTCATCTAAATCACGTCGACTGTCCAAGCTTGATGCAGTGGATGCACGTTGCTAAAAGATATTTACAATTAGGAATTATTTTAAGTTAAGGCATATGTGTTTGGATGCAAAATTATTGGTGGGGGTTGAATCAATTAGTATATGCTGGTGTGGGTGATCTGTAGCATTACGATATTCTCATGGAGTCTGTCTTTTAATGATGCTTTACTTGAGGTTTGCTATAACAAATGTTGAGTTTGTAATAGTGAACATGTGTAGTGCTTGTGTATTGTAGTGGCAGTGGGAGGCTTGTGCATGTATTTTTACGAAACCTGTATGCATCAAATATTGCAACGATTAGTCCATTCTACATTTAGCATTATATACTTACAGAATTTATTTAAGTATATGCAATCTTACTTATGAATATATACTCATAGAACTATTTAAAGCAGACTGTAGTGATAATAATTCTTACCAGAGCTTCTTCCGCATCTTTTTGTTCTTTCTCCCTTCTACGGCGGTCTTTTTCTTCACGTAGAGCTTGAAGCTTTGCTTTTTTGCGCTCCAGCTCAGCTTTACGGTCTGACATGCTTGACATTCTTTAATCTGTAATATATAGAATAACAACTGAATCTTAACATGTGACCTTTATCAATCCAATCAAAATAATCTTTATTTGAATATGCTTATTTAGGCACTTTTAAATCACCAATATGATTAACAAAGCTACAATATAGAAAGCTTGAATTTACTAATCAACTTTGTATTATTTTCTTTCAAATTTGAATTAATTAATCAACATATTAAATAGATCTTTTTCATAGGTTAGATTGGTTCATAGACATCGGATAGCACTTAACTGCAAATAAAAACTAACAAATTATAAAAAATTATCAGTAATTTCTTTATAAGAAAACAAGAGGGCAAAGTGTCAAATTGCCAACTTGTACTGTTGATCTATTCAGCTAACAGTTTTGTAAAGATTCTGCTACAGATTATTTTTTCTGATTGACTATATGTTAACAGCTTTTACAGCGTCACCAGACGGGAAGGGCGAGCGCAGAAGCATCGTCGAAGTTGCGAAATGCGGAGAGCAGAAGCTCTACTAGCGTCAGGAAACCTCGTCCTAAAGGTGCCTCCTGTGAAGGAGGACCTAGGACCTCGTCTTCGCCGGCGAAGACGCTGTTTGCGTGTATTATGTGTGTGTGTGTTTGCGATCGTTATTTGATCGTCAGGGCCTGCTACAGACACCAGTAATATTAAAATGATAATATTAAAGATGTGCTGATCTAGATATAAGTTACCAATCCCAACGTGAAAGTAATAATTATCGGCAAAAATAATACAGAAAAAACATTTCATGTCTAGAGACGTCTATACGATGAAATAAGTTGCAAAAGGCATGGAAATTAAGATATTAATAATTATTGTTCTTGAATAGAATCTATGATGTGCGCCGGGTCGTGAATATTGATTTGTTGCATATACAATTCGGTGTTACATACACTACTCTATGGCCATTGGCCGTGTCTTACTCGAATTTGCATTATGACTCATAAAACAATCCGTAATACTTTAAAAACTTACCTTTAAAATAGCAGAGCGTTAGTAATTATTGACACATTCTTTTCCTAAAACAACCAAGTAACGATTACGGTAAGGAACGATAAAATAAACGTGGTAGAAGTTAAATATTGATTGATTGCAGGTAACGGGAAAGTTGCGGTAGTTACATTTAAGGAGAAGATTCTAAGTACATTTAGAACATACACATTAGCTAAAGTATTACACAATTTATTTAACAACTCTTTCGTCTTATACTTTATTTTATTATAATTTTCTTAATTTCGTAAATATTTTCGCAAAAATCTGAAACCCATCGACTATCACGTCACTAACCACAGACAAATTTTGGACCATAGATTTGGTACAAAAAATGACAAAGTAGAAGGCATAGACTAATAGAAAGTGTGTCACTTAAATAGACTTTTCAATGTATAATGCCACTAATGTCTTATATTTTCTGCTGGAAATAAGTTAAGTATACCTTATCACCTTTGCTAATTTGATTTTCAATAATTTTGATGAGAAATTAAGACTATCATTTATCAATGAGTGTTGACGCTTGAAATCACTATGCTTGAAATCACACTTATTTCAGTCCAGCAAACATTAAAATTCTTCATTATCAGTATATATGTATATTTGTCAGTTACTACAATATTTTTTGTTATTTGATGTAACAAAACCTAGTTCAAAAATTATAAACGAGTCTTTGGAACATTGTTTTCTTATGCTCAATTTATATCTTAAAGTTTAATCTGTATTATTTTATGTCATATCTGTTATTTGATTGGCTGTAATAAATATTGACATTATAATTAAACCAATCGTGTTGTAATAAAATTTGAATTCTCTTCGATTAATTGGCAACGAAAACTAACTTGGGTGTTGTCCTGTTCGACGAATGTGACAACGGACGTAATGATCAAACAATTTTATTTGATTTCTTGACTGGAATTGTAGTTATTTCTTTTATTCGGTTAATTTAAATATGAAATTATGATGAACTTTTTTATATTTTACTATCAAATTTTGCTGTGCTTCATCGTAACCATTACCAGAGCAGGTATGTATTAAAAATTCAGTATCAAAATTCGTAAACAATCCAGGTTCACTGGATCAAGCGGTTAGAATTGTAGCTTTGTATATACAGTTTTATATGAAAATGTATTTATTTACCATGTGAAATCTGTTCCTTATATAAATTACGTTTTAGAATTATTTTGGTAACTTCATTTATGTTTGAATTTTTACGCATTCATCTATTTACAGATGTAGCAAGATATTATGACAGTTACGAATGTAACGAACCCTTGGTGGAAAGTGCTAAACTCAGCGCTACTTCAAGTTTGAGGGAACGAGGACCAGAAAATGCTAAGTTATATGGTAAGAAAAATACTTCTGTATAAAAATATCACTTAGTGCACTTCGCTTAAAATATTTGCAGGATCTGATATTATATTTATGATCCTAATAATTTTGAATGAGAATTTCATAATTAGACCAGAGTACAAGACTATAAGAGTATAATTATATTTGAATATATTATGCAAAAGTGACCAAAATCAAAATCACCAGCTATTAAACATGAAATATAAATGACATTCATTATAGTTCCGTAAAACATGCCATCTTTGCCAATAAGTATAACTTTGCACATGTTCATATAGTTGTATGAAAATAACTAATATACATAAGTACTTATAGAAAAAAATTGAAATTCATTACATCTTACCAAAAAATCGGGCAAAGTTGTAGTGTTTTACGGTTTGTTTTTACTTGTTTGTTAATTATTTAATGTCAATACCTGGAAAAAGCATTCAACTAAAATATGTATAATTTTGGACTTATGATATAGGTCATTTGGTATAATATATTCTAGTATTAATTTTTTTTTTCATATTATGTTTTGAAATATTTTATGACACTGTATTGCTGTGTAGGGTTTAGCTTTTGAGCAATAGTTAATTTTTTGTGTTATTTGTGCATGTTACTTGTTTGAAATATTATTTTGGTAAATATTTGTGATTGTTTTAAAGCTGTTTAAAAGCTGTAAATATAAAGCAATTTGTTAAGGGGACCTGACATGGGATTCATTCCTCTGCAGGTTGGTATACATTTTAAGAGAAATAAAGCATTGAAGAAAATTATAGAGACATTTAATAATCTGAAACAGCTAAATAATATGATAAAAATGGATAAAATAAATGTTAGATGGGCTTTTAATACTAGTTCCTGGACTCCAACTTTAGAACAAATGCTGAATCTTTCACGTATTATACAGCCAGAGGAGAAGCAAAGAATTTCAAGATTTGTTTTTCAAAATGATGCTAAATCATCATTGATCGGGCGCCTCATGTTAAGAAAGTTTGTTAATGCAACAACAACCCTAAAATATGAAGATATTAGATTTGGGAGAGATGGTCATGGTAAACCTTATCTATTAGGAGTTGGTGATGTACCAATAAATTTTAATATTTCTCATCAAGGTGATTATGTTGTATTAGGAGGATGTGATGGGAAAAATATTGGTATCGATGTAATGAAGATTGAACCACCTGTTAATAAAGATATTCCAGAATTTTTTCGTATCATGAAAAGACAATTTTCTGATCATGAATGGAATACTATTTACAGTTATCCAACAGAGAGTGAACAAATTGCAAGTTTTTATCGTATGTGGTGTTTGAAAGAGAGTTATGTGAAAAACATTGGACTAGGTGTCACTGTAGCTCTTAATGAGATAAGTTTTAATATTAAGTCTGAATTGAAAGTTGGTGAAGTGGTTACAGATACAAATTTATATGTGAGGGGTAATTTAAAAGAAGATTGGCTGTTTGAAGAGACATTGTTAGATGAAAAACATGCAGTTGCTGTATCGTTTCAAGTTGATAACAACTCGAAGCAATCACCAAAGTTTTATGAGATATTAACTTATGATGAATTAATAAAAGAAGCAAAACCGTTAGCTGAGCTTGACGCTGTGTTTAGTAAAAACTTTCTCATGAAAGAAATAAAACAATATCAATAATTATCTTTAAACAAGAATATTAGATTTATTTTTATGTTTTTGTTTTGCTAGTTTGTGTAAAGTCCAATTACATTTATAAGGGAATAGTTAGTGTACTAATAAATGTCATTTAATTAATAGGTATTAATGGAATGGGGATATTGAAAAAAAATTATTAATTTGTTTTTTGTAATTTTAATGCCTTGTAATAAAAAAGGAAAGTAAATATTTGTTTATTTTTAAGACAATAATCTAATTGATGGAATGAAATAAGTTGACAAACTTAAAAAAAAAATGTTTTGAAATTGTGGATTTGATCAATTTATATAAATGGGTATATTTGTATTAAGGTTTTCGTGCTATTATTTCATAAGTTTCTTATTTAACTTTAAAGAAATATAACACATAATTACATAACTGTTTATTTATTTTAAAAATTATTCTAAAACATACTAACAATAACTAGCCAGTAATGAAAAGGATGATTTTGATAATGAAAAGGTTTGAACGCGTGGACAGCATCAGAGAGTGATTTTGATCAGCAACTAGTGATTGATCTGGGATCAGTGAAAAACATCACAAGAGTGTCATCACAAGGAAGAGCGCACTCTCAAGAGTTTGTCCAGGAATATCACATTAGTTATGGATCAAATGGACTGGATTACGTCCGTTACAAAGCTGCAGGGGGTGAAGTTAAGGTAAATATTTAAATGGTATTACATGGTACTGGGTAATAGTAACTTTTTGCTTGGTTGTTGCATACTGTAGATAGATGGCATTGTACTGCACTGTTTTTTAAAATTCTTATTTTATTTCAATTTATTAAAATTTAAAGGCCTTATTCATAAAATATATTTAAATTTTTACCAAACAATAATAAATACTGACTCAATACACATCTTGTATGAATACAAGATGATTTTTTTTGTCCATTGTTTTGTTCTAATAATTGACATAATTTATAGAAGCAGGTGTTACTTTGCGGAATAACATAGTACAGTAGTTATGATTGAATTATTTTGCTATTTGTTATTTTTGATTTATGTAAACGTGAATAAACCCAAATAAACTTGAATAAATCCCAATAAACTCAAATAAATTTGAATAAACTAAAAAAAATACAAAGTCAGCAATGTAAAGTTGCTTTTTGACAGTTTTTATGAATATGGCCATTCATAGATAATCCATTGTGATCTTTTACTTACAATAATAACAGTTTCATAATAATATAATCTTAGCTGGAATGTTATAAAGTAAAATAACTGTTTTAAATATCTGACTGCTAGGCACAGCGTAGAAAAAGTTACATCATGGGGTAGTGGTGAATTCTACATATCCCAGTATACCATATCATCCATAATACCATCAAGTCATGTATAGGTTTTCACATGGTGTATAAGGAATAATTGTGCCAAATTCCATAGATATTGATTCAACAGACTAGCCGTGAAAGATTAACAAACATACATCCATACTCACAAACATTCGCATTTATAATATTAAGTAAGTAAGATGTCTGAGACGAGGAAATATAAGTAAATGAAAAAGTCTGAATTAATTTTGAAGAATTAGTTGTGATGCAATTTTATGATGCTATGATGAAATTATTTATTAAAGGGTCCGGTATAATCTCTCGATATTACGGGATTTTAAAACGTCAATATTATATTGTTTCTTCACAACATATAATTTGTATCCATCTTAATTAACTTCCAAGTTGTTAGTTTAAAAATCATCTCAAAAGAATACTGATTCAATCCTGGCAAATAATTCCAAATGAGTTATAATAATGATAATCTAAACATATTATAAAACAATGTCCCCTAAAACTGTCTGTCAGAATGTGATAGATTTTCTTAAAGTCTGCTGAACGGATTGTACGGTTTTTACAAAAAAACAGTAAAATTCTTGAGAAAGGTTTAGGTTAATAGAACATTACGGTTAGATCCCCATAGAGTCGGGATTTACGCGGCAAAAAATTTGGTGACACACTAATTTCCATGCGGGCGAAAACATAGTCACAGTTAGTAATACATTTGTGATTTAACATTCACATATCCAGCTAAGGTTATACAGGGATCTATAAATACTAACAAAGTTATACTAACATTGGTGAAGGCACGTCGGTGTGGACGGCGAAGGAGAGTTCATATTACCAGCACCTCACAATTAACCTGCTGTCGCGGAAAGAGTTGCACGGTATAGCCACCAGGGGTCGCTATGCTACTGAGGAGTTCGTCACGGAGTATATGGTACAGTACTCCGACGATAGCGAGAGTTGGAGGGAGATGACCACATCAGATGGATACACCCAGGTATGGTTGGAGTCGCGTGTCTCAATGGTGGAAATTGCTATGGTTTACTAACATTTAGTGTTGCAAAGGACTCGACTATTCGAGTTGTAATCTTTTACTCAACAGAAATAAGCAATCAATATAAGACTTCATGGAGTCTAAAGCGAAATTATAGTACGAGTCAATTTAAGTGACGTTAATCCTTTATAAAAGACCGTGGTCGATAATCCATGGCACAAGATGACGTGGTTAAATCTCGACCTACTACCGTTCAGCTGTGTCTATCGGTTGAGATAGGAAAAGAAAGAAGGAGAAATTTAAAGGAGTTCCCTCGTCTGGAACCAATCCTGGTAGCAGAACAAGGTCATGATTATCATAAACATGCATTGTAATCGGGATTGGACCAGTATGTAAAATTTGGGACATACTTAACTTTCAAAATTCCACCTTTAAATATATATATGGCAAGTTAAAAAAACTTTTAAAAAGGACATTATTTTGTAACTTTTAGAGCCATTCCTTAACTCTAGTTATAGAGTCCTAATATGGTTGTCTCGGAGTTGAAATCAAAATAATCTTTATTCAAATAACCTCTTTCAAGCACTTTTCAATCGTCAAGGATCAATATGATTAATGAAGCTACGACTGTTTCGGATGTTCGGTTCCGCTTGATAATCTTGCCCTATAGGCACTGAGTCCATTTACGTAGGACTCGCAAACTCGAGTCCTTTGCAACTTACTATTAATATACTAATAATCTATTTATTTATTTATGTACCATAAAAAATGTAGGAAAAAAAACATAATTGGTAAAAAAAGTGTACAAAGGTCAACTTATCCCTATGACAGAGATCTCTGCCAGCTAACCTACGAGGTGAGACAATTTATATTATAGAAAAAGGTACGCAAATATCCAAACATTATGAATTAGAATTACCTACTAATAATTTCCTAATTTAACAATAAAAATGAAATAAATATATAATATATTTGTATATAAATAAATATATATACATACACACTATATATAATACAAAGTATTATATATAAATGTCAACAATTACTTAGTATAGGTCCCTTGTTTGTTATTTAAAACATATCTTGGGTCTTCAAGTCAGAGAGACGTGTCGATAAAAATGTGATTTTTGTTTTTGACTATTATTCGATTCTATTATTGGTTATACATTGTCTCGTTGTACGGATTATATTACATACTAGCAATAGCCAGCGGCTCCGCCCGCGTGGACAGCTTAAAACCGTAATATAGGATAACCAAAAAATGGTTACAGTGGGTTAACCTTAAAAGCTAGACATATGCTGTCGCGGACTTTTATTTAGAACCTTTAGAGAGGAACAATTTTGTAATACATGATTTTTGAACAACTATTACCGTTTACTCAGCGCACGCAAGGAAAGCTTTGCCGTTTTCGTACTATTTTTTATTTCTGCTCCTCTCCTATTCATTTTAGCATGATGTTAAATAGCCTATAACCGATAAATGGACTGTCTTACATTCAAAGAATTTTGCAAATCGCTCCAGTAGCTCTTGAGATTAGCGTGTTCAAACTACCAAACTCTACAGCTTTATATTAATAAAATAAAATATAAAATAACTAAGAATTTGTATATTATGACCTTCCTTTTTTCAATCTTCTATCGACGGATTAGTTCAAGATAATTTCGACATGAGACCAATGTAAAGTCTTGTTCTTCTGAATCCGACGGCTTCTAGCAACTTTTTGATATCACAGAATTAGTTTATCTATTCTTCGAAAGATGTGATATAAAGTTAGGTTAAAAATAATTTGGTTTTTTAATATATGTTTTAGTTCTTTTTATATAATTACAGATGTTCGACGGCAATCATGATGGCAACACCATCGTTAAGAATGAATTCGAGGTGCCTATCATAGCGCAGTACATCCGGATCAACCCTATGCGGTGGCGCGACAAGATATCTATGAGGGTTGAACTTTATGGCTGCGATTATGGTTAGTACTTATTTAGAACCCATTGCAAGTAAAAAAAGGTCTTTCTAGTGCGGAATAATTTATGCTTCGGTCGTTGAGTTCACTTAACACGTCGTGTCTGTTATTTGAATAATAATATATGGAACAAATACACATTCGTCATTTGTCCCTTAGTAACTTAATACTTATTTATAGGTGATATACAACTGTTCAGAAGCGGCCTGTTACTATTCCACTGCTGGGATGGCATCTTCTCTCCGTTTTTGGAGAGAAGGTTTGGAGCTAAGACTTACCACCCTACTCCATTAGTAGGTTACACATATCTCCAGAATTCTCTAGAGATATGCTTTCCTTAGGTTTCCTCACGATGTTTTCCTTCACCGAAAAGTGATAAATTAGACACATAAGTTTATAACAGAAAAACTCATTGGTGTCAGCTCGTGTTGGAACCCGTGACCTCCTCGAAAGAGTCGCACGGTGTTACCGCTGGGCTACCACAGCTATCTATGTATTTAAAATATACATATATAAATACATATTTAAACACATCACGCCCTATCCGAAGAATAAAGTTACATCTCCCATGTATAAGGAAAGGAAAAAGGAAATGTGAGTTTTTCGGATAGGGCGATATGTACCACCGGAATCAGAAAACCAAGAAATTGTTTTTAGAAAATGTTGGCCTCCGGTGGAAATCGAATCCACGACCCGCGAATGGCTTATTGCCACCTGCGCCAACGAGCCAGTCAATTTGAATTGAAATTGAGTGATATTTGATTTATTCACAGGGGCAGACAAACTTTATAAAAAACATTTTGTTATTAATTTTTAACCGAACCGAGTTTCTTGCTGGTTCGTCTCGGTAGGGGCAAATTTCCGTATAAGTGGTAGCTTTTTAAAAACATTTGACGATTCAAAAGTACTGATAAATCCACTTGAATAAACAATATTTTGAATTTGAATAGAACACTATAAAAAAGGTAATCATTACACATTTGCGTACTAAAATAAATGATACGGTCTCTTTAGATTTATAAACATATAAATGTAATGTAATATTGTCGTTATATAGAAATATTGTCCTTGGAACACGAGCCAAATGATTCAAGGACCTTGTATATTTATTGATCATACCGTTGCCAAATTTCATACCCCTCTATCTGCGTAATTTACGTAAAAAGGCGTACAAAGTTTTTGCTTCACGTATTAAATAGATTTCATACAATAACGTTCAAAATAATGAATATGTGCCGTGTGATATACGGTTGAATAGACCACGCTCTTAAATAATGTTTTTATTTCATTTGATTTTGTATAGTTTGTTGTTAATTATAAGGAAAAATAATTGTATGGTTTAAAATGGGGCTGACATATACATATGGTATAAAAGCCCCTAAATAAAATAAAGAGAAAAAAAAAACGACACCACACGACGCACAACGTCCCCTAACGAACCTAGGTGTTGTAAAAGGGGACTAAGGTAAGTTGACGTTAGGCACGTTTCCGGTCGTAAAATACCTAGCCAAATCACATTTAATTTATGGAATTAGGCGTTACTTTGCGAAGGTCTTCTCATCACCCATCCCACAGAGTCTAAAGACTAAAGTATTCAACCAGTGAGTCCTACCTGTCATGACTTACGGTGCCGAAACGTGGACACTAACAGTTAAGGCGGTCCACAAGCTTAAAGTCGCTCAGCGGGCTGTGGAAAGAGCTATGCTCGGGGTTTCTCTGAGGGATCGTATTCGCAACGAAGTAATCCGTCAGAGAACTAGGGTCACCGACATAGCTCAGCGCATAAGCAAGCTGAAGTGGCAATGGGCCGGCCATATCTGTCGCAGAACCGATGACCGTTGGGGTAGACGTGTTCTGGAGTGGAGACCGCGAATCGGGAAACGTAGTGTAGGACACCCTGAGACTCGATGGAGTGATGATATACGTAGGACAGCGGGCAGTGGATGGAAGCGAAAAGCCCAGGATCGTGCTCAGTGGCGAATAATTGGAGAGGCCTATGTCCAGCAGTGGACTAAAGTGGGCTGTTAATGATTGCGAAGGTCCATAGTACTAGCTTATAGTACTATTAGATTCTCCTACCTGACACATCTCAACTATGAGAACGAATAGTACACTTTACATTTAGCATTACATATATTTTGTTTTATCGCGGATTATAGCTAAATAATATTTTCATTAGTTTTGTAATAAACTTATTCTTATTCTAATTCTATAAATAGTCAAATACCGTTCGTTACAGTCGCGGACACGCTGTATTTCAATGGCACGTCGCTGGTGAAGGTGGACCTCCTCCGGGACCCCATATCGGCCACACGGGAGACGGTCAAGTTCAGGTTCAAGACGAGCGCAGCCTCCGGTGCTCTGATGTACTCTCGGGGCACCCAGGGTGACTACATCGCGCTGCAGCTCAGGGACAATCGGCTAGTCCTGAATATTGACCTTGGTAAGTGGGGACGGTAGCTGTGGGACTACCACAACACCGTGCGACTCTTTCGAGGTCACGGGTTCAAAACCAGCAGACCAATGAGTCTTTCTGTTAATACTTATTTCATTTATTTGCATTTAAATATGTTACATAATTGCCCGGTTAGGGCGTTGCAAAATATTGTACACACGTCTAATATTATACAAAAAAATAATTTTAACATGTCCCATATTTAAATAATCAATAATTTCAATTTAGTAAAAAATAAAAGTTAATGACATTAATAATGTCGTAATTTTAATAATGTTTATATGTCAAATTGACTTATGTGTCTAATTGATAATAACAATTTATCATACGGTTTTCTGTGAAGGAAAACATCGTGAGGAAACCTGAATATCTCTAGAGAATTCTGGACATATGTGTAACCTATCAATCCGCATTGGAGCAGCGTGGTAGGTCTTAGCTCCAATCCTTCTCTCCAAAAACGGAGAGAAGAGGCCTATTCCCAGCAGTGGGAGAGTAACAGGCCGCTACTTTAAGTGGGGACATATGGATTCAGCTAAATCGGTCCTGGTGGAAAACCTATGACCTTGGTAAGCGGCTAGGTGGATTTTGGTAAATAGCCTGACTTGAATTTGGCGAAAAGACATGACGTGTAGTATCCGGCTGAGTAGAATAGACCACCCTCATTTCTTAACAAGGTGTCGTAAAAGGCGACTAAGATAAGTTGACCCGCCGTGTGGTATCCAGCGGAGTATAGTAGACCAAACTCTTTTTTTCCGAGGTGTCCTAAAAACTCACTAAGGTAAGTTGACCCGCCACGTGGTCGGCTGAGTAGAATAGACGTCCCTCGTTTCTTACCGAGGTGTCGTAAAAGGCGACTAAGGTAAGACGACCAGTCATGTGATCGACTGAGTAGAATAGACCACCCTCATTTCTAACTGAGGTGTCATAAAAGGTGACTAAGATAATTTGACCTGCCATGTGATCGGCTGAGTAGAATAGACCACCCTCATTTCTTAAACCTACCTCAAGGTAAAATGCCGAGCGTAAAGTACGTAGCCAAATATTGAGACAACAAGTATAATATTTTGTGCTGACCCCATTTGGACAGAGATAAGTGCAGGAGAATGATAACCCATTGTAATAAAAGGTCACTTACATACGTTTTTAAAATAGTACATACACAAAAAAGAAGTAGCGGGTAATAGTACCCGCTACTTCTTTTTTGTGGACTGTGTCGCGTGATAGGTTGGTAATAGATGGCGTTTTTCAATGGCATCCTATTCCTGTAGAATTAACAGGATTTCTATAGCCTATATGTTACCCCGGTGTATAAGGGATAACTGTGCCAAATTTCATCGATATTGCTTCAGCGAATTCGCTGTGAAAGAGTAACAAACATGAATCCATTCACACAAACTTTCGCATATATAATCATCCTCCTGCCCTTATCCCACTCTAAATAAAGTCGGCACAATATGTTATAAACATGCTGTCACATGATTTGACTCAATCAACCCAGCCTGACGTCAACTTACCTTAGTCGTCTTTTACGACGCCTCAGTAAGAAAGAGGTTGGTCTATTCTACCAAACCGGATACCACCCGGTGGGTCACTTTACCTTAGTCGCCTTTTACGATACCTCGGTTAGAAATAAGGGTGGTACTATTCTACTCAGCCAGATACCACACGGCGCGGTGTAATCAAAACCATTAAATCCAATTAATAATTCAATTAAACATCGAACAAATTACCAGTAGGTTAAAAACAGTACTGAAGGGCTATGAAAATCAATCTCCTTTCATATTCATTAAGTAAGCACCATTAATCTATCACATCAGAGCCGACTCGCGCCTAATTTGACTGTCTGTACATTAAACAA